>OZ021723.1:88154267-90715767 GCA_963978545.1 Linyphia triangularis | reverse complement strand
TTCTCGAAAATACAATTCCCCATTGAAATCACATGGCGGACTATTCAATGAATAATTGTTCAAAAATTAAAATTTTCAAAACTTTTTTTTGTTTGTGATATTGAAGATTATATATAGGAGAATATCCAATTTCAATTTTATAACACTCACTAAATAAAAAGTGGGTCTAAAGTTGTTCCAAAAAGTGCAATTTTCTAAAAAAAAAGATTTCGTCATTGAAAACACATGACGGACTATTCAGTGAATAATTTTTCAAAAAGTAAATTTTTCAAAATTTTTTCCGGTGGGTGATATTGAAGCTTATATATAGGAGAATCTCCAATTCCAATTTTATAACACTCACTAAATAAGAAGTGGGTCTATAGTTGGTTCAAAATGTGCAAATTTCTCAAAAATAAAATTTCCCCATTGAAAACACATGGCGGACTGTTCAATGAATTATTGTTCAAAAAGTAAAATTTTCAAAATTTTTTCCGGTTTGTGATATTGAAGCTCATATATAGGAGAATCTCCTATCCGAATTTTATAACACTCAATAAATAAGAAGTGGGTCTAAAGTTGGTCCTAAAAATTGAACTATCAAAATTTTCGTTTAAAATTTTTCCCATGTTAACCGTATGGAAATTTCACACTTCTAAATTTTCAAAATTTTACAATCATTTGCAACTAGGATAACAGAAATTGTCATCCGAATCGATTTCCACATTCAAGTGGTTATTAAAATGAAATTTCACTTCTCAAAATTCGGTTATTGCCAAAATAATCTTTATATCCCTTTGAATATACATTAAACTTGCCAATCCTTAGGCATTTCTCAATTTTCGAATTTTAACCTTAATTTGTAGACTAGGATAATAAAAGTCATCTTCCGATTTCTTTCTGATCATCAATTTGCTCATGAAATATTATTTTAGTACACAAAATCGAAGCAATGCTACGTAAAATAAAGCCTCAAAACAGTTTCTGAGCGCTTTCGTTTCAAAATTTCAACTTCTCATAGAGCTATTCAAAAATAGGTTTTTTTGGCCAAAATTTTGAAATTTGTTTGTTTTTTAATGTGTTTTTGTATAAAAAAAACACAATTTGGAACCATTTGTTTAAAATGAAATTTTCCATTCAAATACACTCAAAACTGAAATATTTCGAAATTTTCGAAAAATTGAATTTTTTATTTTTAGAATACTTTTTTTTAATTAAAATTTGGTACAAGAATAACTATAAAACATATATCCAACTGCAATTCGCAATTTGAAAGCATTTGAGCAATTTTCTTGAAAATACAATTCCCCATTGAAATCATATGGCGGACTATTCAATGAATAATTGTTCAAAAAGTAAAATTTTCAAAATTTTTTCCCGTTTGTGATATTGAAGCTTATATATAGGAGAAACTCCAATTTCAATTTTATAACACTCACTAAATAAAAAGTGGGTCTAAATTTGTTCCAAAAAGTGCAATTTTCTAAAAAATAAAATTCCCCTATTGAAAACACATGGTGGACTATTCAATGAATAATTGTTCAAAAATTAAAATTTTCAAAATTTTTTCCCGTGTGTGATATTGAAGCTTATATATAGGAGAATCTCCAATTCCAATTTTATAACACTTACTAAATAAGAAATGTGTCTAAAGTTGTTCCAAAAAGTGCAAATTTCTAAAAAATAAAATTTCCCTATTGAAAACACATGGCGGACTGTTCAATGAATTATTGTTCAAAAAGTAAAATTTTCAAAAATTTTTCCGGTTTGTGATATTGAAGCTCATATATAGGAGAATCTCGAATTTGAATTTTATAACACTCACTAAATAAGAAGTGGGTCTAAAGTTGGTCCTAAAAATTGAACTTTCAAAATTTTCGTTTAAAATTTTTCCCATGTTAACAGTATGGAAAATTTCACACTTCTAAATTTTCAAAATTTTACCATCATTTTGCAACTAGGGTAACAGAAATGGTCATCCGAATCGATTTCCTCATTCCAGTGGTTATTAAAATGAAATTTTACTTCTCAAAATTCGGTTATTGCCAAAAAAATCTTTATATCATTTTGAATATACATTAAACTTGCCAATCCTTAGGCAATTTTCCAATTCTCAATTTTCAAATTTTAACCTTAATTTGTAGCCTAGGATAATAAAAGTCATCTTTCGATTTCTTTCTGATCATCAATTTGCTCATGAAATATTATTTTAGAACACAAAATCGAAGCAATTCTACGTAAAATAAAGACTCAAAACAGTTTCTGAGCGCTTTCGTTTCAAAATTTCAACTTCTCATAGAGCTATTCAAAAATAGTTTTTTTTGCCAAAATTCTGAAATTTGTTTGATTTTTAATGTGTTTTTGAATAAAAAACACAATTTGGAACCATTTGTTAAAAATGAAATTTTCCATTCAAATACACTCAAAACTGAAATATTTCAAGATTTTCGAAAAATTAAATTTTTTATTTTTAGAATACTTTTTTTTAATTAAAATTTGGTACAAGAATAACTATAAAACATATATCCAACGGCAATTCGCAATTTGAAAGCATTTGAGCAATTTTCTCGAAAATACAATTCCCCATTGAAATCACATGGCGGACTATTCAATGAATAATTGTTCAAAAATTAAAATTTTCAAAATTTTTTCCCGTTTATGATATTGAAGCTTATATATAGGAGAATATCCAATTTCAATTTTATAACACTCACTAAATAAAAAGTGGGTCTAAAGTTGTTCCAAAAATTGCAATTTTCTAAAAAATAAAATTTCCCCAATGAAAACACATGGCGGACTGTTCAATGAATTATTGTTCAAAAAGTAAAATTTTCAAAATTTTTTCCGGTTTGTGATATTGAAGCTCATATATAGGAGAATCTCGAATTTGAATTTTATAACACTCACTAAATAAGAAGTGGGTCTAAAGTTGTTCCAAAAAGTGCAATTTTCTCAAAAATAAGATTTCGCCATTGGAAACACATGACGGACTATTCAATGAATAATTTTTCAAAAAGTAAAATTTTCAAAATTTGTTCCGGTGTGTGATATTGAAGCTTATATATAGGAGAATCTCCAATTCCAATTTTATAACACTCACTAAATAAGAAATGGGTCTATAGTTGGTTCAAAATGTGCAATTTTCTCAAATATAAAATTTCACAATTGAAAACACATGGCGGACTGTTCAATCAATTATTATTCAAAAAATAAAATTTTCAAAATTTTTTCCGGTTTGTAATATTGAAGCTTATATATAGGAGAATCTCCAATTCCAATTATATAACACTCACTAAATAATAAGTGAGTCTATAATTGGTTCAAAATGTGCAAATTTCAAAAAATAAAATTTCCCCATTGAAAACACATGACGGACTATTCAATGAATAATTTTTCAAAAAGTAAAATTTTCAAAATTTTTTCCGGTTTGTGATATTGAAGCTCATATATAGGAGAATCTCGAATTTGAATTTTATAACACTCACTAAATAAGAAATGGGTCTAAAGTTGTTCCAAAAAGTGCAATTTTGTCAAAAATAAGATTTCGCCATTGAAAACACATGACGGACTGTTCACTGAATTATTTTTCAAAAAGTAAAATTTTCAAAATTTTTTCCGGTTTGTGATATTGAAGCTCATATATAGGAGAAAACCTATTCGAATTTTATAACACTCACTAAATAAAAAGTGGGTCTAAAGTTGGTCCTAAAAATTGAACTTTCAAAATTTTCGTTTAAAAATTTTCCCATGCTAACAGTACGTAAAATGTCACACTTCTAAATTTTCAAAATTTTACAATCATTTTGCATCTAGGTTAACAGAAATTGTCATCCGAATCGATATACACATTCAAGTGGTTATTAAAATGAAATTTTTCTTCTCAAAATTCGGTTATTGCCAAAAAAAAATTTATATCCCTTTGAATATACATTAAATTTGCCAATCCTTAGGCAATTTTCCAATTCTCAAACATATATCCAACAGCAATTCGCAATTTGAAAGCATTTGAGCAATTTTCTCGAAAATACAATTCCCCATTGAAATCACATGGCGGACTATTCAATGAATTATTGTTCAAAAAGTAAAATTTTCAAAATTTTTTCCGGTTTGTGATATTGAAACTTTTTTTTTACAATAATGCGATTTTGCGAAGTAAAAATTAACTTTAATGACGATTTATAGTGGTAATTGATTCGGGTGATGATTTCTTTCACAATAGCTGCAAAAAGATTGTAAAATTTCTAAATGCGAAATATTTCATACGATTAACATGGGGAAATTTGAAAACGAAATTTTTTGAACCTGCACTCTTTTGGACAATTTTTTGACCTTCTTCTAATTTTTTATGTGTTATAAAATTGGAATATGACATTCTGCTATGTATAAGCTTCAATTTCACCAAAGGAAAAAATTTTGATAATTTTCCTTTTTGAACAATAATTCATTGAAATCGTCCCCCATGTATTTTCAAAGGGTGAATTGTCTTTTCGAGAAATTGACTTAAATGCCTTCAAATTAGGATTTGGGATTTTAAATATGTTTTATTGTCTTGTTTGTTCCAAATTTTGATTTAAAAAATTTAGTGTAAAAAATTCAAAAATTCAATTTTTCGAAAAAATTTCAGTTTCGAATGTATTTGAAAAAAAAATCTTAATTTGGTCAAATGGTTTCAAATAGTGTTTTTTTTTATTCAAAACACTTTATAAATTAAACTAAGTACAAAATTTGGCCAAAGAACTATTTATGAATAGGTATGACAAGTTGAATTTTTGAATTGGAAGTTCTCAGAAACTGTTTTTAAGACGTTTTTTTACTTTGCATTACATCGATTTTGAGTGCTAAAATAAAATTTTATAAGCCAATTGATGATCAGAATGCAATCGAGTGATGATTTTCATGATTCAAGGCAACAAATTAAGGTTAAATTTCAAAAGTTGAGAATTTTAAATTTGCCTTAGGATTAACATGGCTAATGTATTTTCAAAGGAATATGAAGACTTTTTTTTTCAATAATGCGATTTTGTGAAGTAAAAATTCCTTTTAATAACAATTTCATAGTGATAATCGATTCGAGGGATGATTTCTTTTACCCTAGTTATAAAAAGTTTGTACAATTTTAAAAAATTTGAAATGCGAGATTTTCCATTGAATTAACATGTCGATAATGGAAAATGAAAAATTTTGAAACTGAACTTTTTGGAACAATTGTTTGACCTACTTCTTATTTTTTGAGTGTTATAAAATTGGAATAGGAGATTGTACTATATATAAGCTTCAATTTCACCAAAGGAAACAATTTTGAAATGTTTCCTGTTTGGAAAATAATTCATTGAAATCGTCCCCCATGTATTTTCAACGTGTGAATTGTGTTTTCGAGAAATTGGCTCAAAGGTTTTCATATTGTGATTTGGGGATGGAAATATGTTTTGCAGTCATTATTGCTTCAAATTTTGATTTAGAAAATTTAGAGTGAAAAAATCAAAAATTTAAATATTCGGAAATCATGAAATTTTTCAGTTTCGAGTGTATTTCAATGTAAAATCTCATTTTCGTCAAATGGTTCCAAATAGTGTTTTTTTTTAATCAAAAACACTTTATACATTAAAATAAGTTCAAAACTTGGCAATTTTATATATATATATATATATATATATATATATATATATATATATATATATATATATATATATATATATATATATATATATATATATATATATATATATATATATATATATATATATATATATATATATATATATATATATATATATATATATATATATATATATATATATATATATATATATATATATATATATATATATATATATATATATATATATATAGGTATAGGACGAGTTGAAATTTTAAAAAGAAACCGCTCAGAAACTGTTTTTAAGCCTTTTTTTTACTTTGCATTACTTCGACTTTGAGTGCAAAATACCATTTTATATGCCAATTGATGATCAGAATAAAATCGGGTGATGATTTTCATGATCCTAGGCAACCAATTTACGTTAAATTTTGAAAATTGAGAATTTTTAATTTGCCTTAGGATTAACATGGCTATTGTAGTTTCAAAGGGATATGCAGAATTTTTTTCAATAATTCGATTTTGCGAAGTAAAAAATCACTTTAATGACGATTTGATAGTGGTAATTGATTCGGGTGATGATTTCTTTCCCAATAGTTGCAAATAGATTGCAAAATTTCAAAAAAATTTCTAAACGCGAAATTTTCCATACGATTAACATGGGGAAATTTGAAAACGAAAATTTTTGAAACTGCACTCTTTTGGACAATTTTTTGAACTACATCTTATTTTTTGACTGTTATAAAATTCGATTAGGATATTCTACTATATATAAGCTTCAATTTCACCAAAGGAAAAAATTTTGAAAATTTTTCTTTTTGAACAACAATTCATTGACATCATCCCCTATGTATTTTCAAGGGGTGAATTGTCTTTTCGAGAAATTGGCTCAAATGCTTTCAAATTGTGATTTGGTGTTTTAAATATGTTTTGCAGTCATTCTTGTTTCAAATTTTGATTTAAAAAATTTAGTGGGAAAAAATCAAAAATTTAAATTTTTGGAAATCGGGAAATTTATCAGTTTCGAGTGTAATTGAATGGAAATTCTCATTTTCGTCAAAAGGTCCTAAATAGTGTTTTTTTATTCAAAAATACTTTATAGATTAAAATAAGTTCAAAATTTTATTATTTTTTTTTTTTTTTTTTTTTTTTTTTAATAGGTATATGACGAGTTGAAATTTTGAAAAGAAGCCGCTCAGAAACTGTTTTTAAGCCGTTTTTTTACTTTGCATTACTTCGACTTTGAGTGCAAAATACCAATCTTTATGCCATTGATGATCAGATTAAAATCGGGTGATGATTTTCATGATCCTAGGCAACCAATTAAGGTTAAATTTCTAAAATAGAGAATTTTAAATTTGCCTTAGGATTAACATGGCTAATGTATTTTCAAAGGTATATGTAGACTTTTTTTTTCAATAATGCGATTTTGCGAAGTAAAAATTCACTTTAATGACGATTTGATACTGGTAATTGATTCGGTAGATTATTTCTTTTACAATATTTGCAAAAAGATTGTAAAATTTCAAAAAAATTTCTAAACTTTAAATTTTCCATACGATTAACATGGGGAAAATTGAAAACGAAAAGTTGGGAAACTGCACTCTTTTGGACATTGTTTTGACATACTTCTTATTTTTTGAGCCTTATAAAATTGGAATAGGACATTCTGCTACATATGAGCTTCAATTTCACCATATTGAAAAAATTTTGAAAATTTTCCTTTTTGAACAATAGTTCATTGAAATCGTCCCCCATTTATTTTCAATGGGTGAATTGTCTTTTCGAGAAATTGACTTAAATGCCTTCAAATTGTGATTTGGGGTTGGAAATATGTTTTACTGTCCTTTTTGTTCCAAATTTTGATTTAAAAAATTTAGTGTAAAAAAATCAAAAATTCAATTTTTCGAGTGTATTTGAAAGGAAAATCTTATTTTGGTCAAATGGTTTCAAATAGTGTTTTTTTTTATTCAAAAACACTTTATAAATTAAACAAAGTACAAAATTTGGCCAAAGAACTATTTATTTATAGGTATATGACAAGTTGAATTTTTGAAACGAAATTTCTCAGAAACTGTTGTTTAGACGTTTTTTTTACTTTGCATTACTTCGATTTTGAGTGCAAAATATAATTTTATAAGCCAATTGATGATCAGATTAAAATCGGGTGATGATTTTTATGATCCTAGGCAACCAATTAAGGTTAAATTTCGAAAATTGAGAATTTTAAATTTGCCTTAGGATTAACAAGGCTAATGTATTTTCAAAGGGATATGGAGACTTTTTTTTTTTCAATAATGCGATTTTGTGATGTAAAAATTCACTTTAATGACGATTTGATAGTGGTAATCGATTCAAGGGGTGATTTCTTTTACCCTAGTTTCAAAAAGATTGTTAAATTTCAAAACTTTTGAAATGCTAGATTTTCCATTGAATTAACATTTGGAAAATGGAAAATGAAATTTTTTGAAACTGAATATTTGGAACAATTGTTTGACCTACTTCTTATTTTTTGAGTGTTATGAAATTGGAATAGGAGATTGTACTATATAGAAGCTTCAATTACACCAAAGGAATCAATTTTGAAATTTTTTCTTTTTGAACAATAATTCATTGAAATCGTTCCCCATGTATTTTCAACCGGGGAATTGTCTTTTCGAGAAATTGGTTCAAATGCTTCCAAATTGTGACTTGGGGTTGGAAATATGTTTTATTGTCTTTCTTGTTCTAAATTTTGATTTAAAAAATATAGTGTAAAAAAATCAAAAATTCAATTTATCGAAAATCGTGAAATTTTTCAGTTTCGAGTTTATTTGAATGGAAAATCTCGTTTTGGTCAAATGGTTCCAAATAGTTATTCAAAACCACTTTATAGATTAAACTAAGTTAAAATTTGGCATTTTTTTTTTTTTTTTTTTTTTTTTTTTTTTGTATAGGTATATGACGAGTTGAAATTTTGAAAAGAAACCCCTCAGAAAATGTTTTTAAGCCGTTTTTTCACTTTCCATAACTTCGATTTTGAGTGCAAAATACCATTTTATAAGCCAAGTGATGATCAGAATAAAATCGGGTGATGATTTTCATGATCCTAGGCAACCAATTAAGGTTACATTTCAAAAATTGAGAATTTTAAATTTGCCTTAGGGTTTACATGGCTAATGAAGTTTCAAAGGGATATGCGGACTTTTTATTCAATATTTCAATTTTGCGAAGTAAAAATCCACTTTAATGACGATTTGATATTATTATTCGATACGGGTGATGATTTCTTTTACAATAGTTGCAAAAAAGATTGTAAAATTTAAAAAAAAATTCTAAACGCGAAATTTTCCATTCGTTAAACATGGGGAAATTTGAAAACGAATTTTTTTGAAACTGCTCTCTTTTGGACAATTTTTTGACCTATTTCTTATTTTTTGAGTGTTATAAAATTGGAAAACGACATTCTGCTATATATAAGCTACAATTTCACCAAAGGAAAAAATTTTCAAAATTTTCCTTTTTGAACAATAATTCATTGAAATCGTCCCCATGTAATTTCAATGGGTGAATTGTCTTTTGAATAGGTATATGACGAGTCTTGAATAGGTATATGACGAGTTGAAATTTTGAAAAGAAACCGCTCAGAAACTGTTTTTAAGCCGTTTTTTTACTTTCCATTAGTTCGATTTTGACTGCAAAATACCATTTAATAAGCCAATTGATGATCAGATTAAAATCGGGAGATGATTTTTATGATCCTAGGCAACCAATTAAGGTTAAATTTCTAAAATTGAGAATTTTAGATTTGCCTTAGGATTAACATGGCTATTGTAAATCAAAGGGATATGCAGACTTTTTTTTTTTTCAATAATGCGATTTTGCGAAGTAAAAATTAACTTTAATGACTATTTATAGTGGTAATTGATTCGGGTGATGATTTCTTTCACAAAAGCTGCATAAAGATTGTAAAATTTCGAAATGCGAAATATTCCATATGATTAACATGGGGAAATTTGAAAACGAAAATTTTTGAAACTGCACTCATTTGGACAATTTTTTGACCTTCTTCTTATTTTTTGAGTGTTATAAAATTGGAATACGACATTCTGCTATATATAAGCTTCAATTTCAATATAGGAAAAAAATTTGAAAATTTTCTTTTTTGAACAATAATTCATTGATATCGTCCCCCATGTAATTTCAATGGGTGAATTGTCTTTTCGAGAAATGACTTAAATGCCTTTAAATTGTGATTTGGGGTTGGAAATATGTTTTATCGTCATTTTTGTTCCAAATTTTGATTTAAAAAATTTAGTGTAAAAGAATCAAAAATTTAATTTTTCGAAAATCGTAAAATTTTTCAGTTTTGTGTTTATTTGAGGAAAATCTTATTTTGGTCAAATGGTTTCAAATAGTGTTTTTTTATTCAAAAACACTTTTTAAATTATACTAAGTTCACAATTTGGCCAAAGAACTATTTTTGAATATGTATATGACAATTTGAAATTTTGAAACGAAAGGTCTCCGAAACTGTTTTTAAGACGTTTTTTTACTTTGCATTACATCGATTTTGAGTAATAAAATACCATTTTATAAGCCAATTGATTATCAGAATGAAATCGAGTGATGATTTTCATGATCCTAGGCAACAAATTATGGTTAAATTTCAAAACTTGAAAATTTTAAATTTGCCTTAGTGGTCCGGGGAATAGAGACTGAAAAAGGGGTCTTACCTTGCAAAAGGTTATGTAGTTCTGATTTTTTAATATGTTATAAAGGTCGGTCCCGTGGTTTATAAACCAAGTTTTCGACCTCCTAACCCTTCTGCATTCTCCGTGGTGCACCAAAACCTGAGCCGTTTTTCAGTTTATACGTCATAACTCTTTGACAATGCATCTTAAAAACAAACATTATATTCAAAAGTTGTAGAATATTAAATTATCTACAGTTTTTGTATATTAAGTTTTTTTGTAGACTTATTATGTAAATAGTTATGTTGCATCAAAATCAAAACTTTTTCGTAAAAATTCAACTTTTTTAAGATTTGTGTCAAGTGTTTTGATTATATCTTCATAATGGTACGTTTTAAAGAAAAAATTTGGGAATAAAAGTTGTAGAGCAATAAATTTCCTATAAGTTTTATACATTAACTTATTTTCTAGGACTAATAACAAAGGAGTTACTCTGCTTTGTGTATTTTCCGTGGTGCACCACAAAAAAATACGTTTTTCAGTTTATAGATCATAACTCTTTCGGAATGCATTTTAAAAACAAATATTAAGTTTAAAAGATGTAGAATATTAAATTTTCTACAACTTTTGTGAACAATTTGCTTTTGGAAAGCTATTATGTAAAGAGTTACGTAGCATCAAAGTAAACACTTTTTAGTAAAAATGTTGCTTTTTTAAGTTTTTTGCCGAGTTTTTCAATTATATCTCCATAACAATAAGTCGTAGGGGAAAATATCTTATACAAAAGTTGTAGATCTATAAATTTGCTATAAGTTCTATACAAAAAAGTTACTATCTAGGACTAATAACTAAGGAGCTACTCTTCTTTGAAGGTTTACGAGATGATAACCTATTATATTTTATGTATAGGTAGGGGTTTAAAAATATCTTCTTACTGCATAGTCTGACAATTTTAATAAAAAAATATATAGATAATACTAATTATAATGTAAAATAAAAACTGGAAATATATTAAATAATGTATATATCTATAGATAATAATAGTAATATAAAATTTACTATTTTGCCGTGATGCACCAAAAATTTCTGCATTCGGAAATAAAAATGAGAAATAGACGGCATTCAAGTGGCTGATTCTAAATTACGTGGGATACAGATCTTTTGAGATAGAATAGAAAAATCACAAGTCGGGTGGCATTAGTGACATGTAAAGGAATTCTTTTAAGGACTCAGTTTCCGCGAAAACACATATACTGTTGATTGAGATTTGTCACTGCCGAATTCAGGGTAGAAGATTAGAAGAACCGAAAAACCATTCTCAACCCTCCCCACCACTTACCATCCTGACAGAATATCAACCACTCAGTGTAGTTACTTAATATTGGAATATTTGCGTTGTAATTTGGCTGCTTCATCATATCCAATATTACAGGAATTTGCAAAGATCTTCCTAGATCCTAATGCCAGTGTTTCAAGCATCACCGAAGAAGTATCAAGCATTCTTGTTGCTCTCTTTGGTGGTCACAGGGCAACAACTTTAAATGCTTTGCGTTATAAGCAATTTTCCAAATCAACAACTGGGAGTAAGTTAAATCTGTCAAAGCTACCTCCGACCCAAGAAACTGCTACGCACCATGTCTTTCGCACATACCATCAAGTAAAGACATGGATGGGCAAATTGAAAAATCCTCTGGTCTGTGGGTGGAAGATGGACAGTAAAGGACTTCTTCCTATTACAACCACCAGGGATTCAGCTCCTCAATCAATTCTGACCTACATTTTTTGCCAGCGCAACATAGGATACACTAAGGCCTGCGGTTGTAGAAAGGCCGGTCTCAAGTGCTCCATAATATGTAAAAACTGTCATGGACAAACCTGTGACAATACACCGAACATCATAATTGATGACAACGATGAAGACGACCCAACAAACTCTTAATTCAAGAAGTAGCGGAGGAACTAGCCGAGCTTTCGTGGCTAAACGAAACTAAATTTAAGAATTTATAAGTTTTCTAAATTGTAAGTTTTATTGATATTACTATTATTATATATATATATTTATAATATTTACATTTTTTGATTTATAATACTTATATTTTAATACCTATATTGTTTTATTTTTTATTAAACTTGTCAGTCTTTGCAGTAAGAAACTGTTTTTAATATTAGATCTTACCAAGTAGCTCTTTTGTTATTAGCCCTATAAAATAACTTTGTATATAAAACGTAGCAAATTTAGGGTTCTACAATTTTTATGATATACTTTTATGGATATCATCTAAAAACTCGACAAGAATCCTAAAATGGTATTTTTACGAAAGAGTTTTTGCTATGATTCTTTTCATACAATTTGTTTTTCATACAATAGTTCTACAAAACAAATTTTGCACATACATTAGTGGTAGAAAATTTAATACTCTACAACCTAAAATATAATTTTTTCCCCCTATAAAATGCAGTGAAAAAAGGATATGATCGATATACTGAAAAAAAATTCAAAATTTCAGAATTCAGAAGGTTTTTGGTGCACCATGGCGAAAATGGTAAATTGATATTACCGTTATTGTATATAGATATATACATTATTTAATATATTTCCACTTTTTATTTTACCTTATCATTAGTACTATGTAAATATTGTTTTATTTTTTTATTAAAAATGTCAGACTATGCAGTAAGAAGCTATTTTTAAACCCCTACCTATACATAAAATATTATAGGTTATCATCTCGTAAACCTTCAAAGAAGAGTAGCTCCTTAATTATTAGTCCTAGATAGTAACTTTTTTGAATAGAACTTATAGGAAATTTATAGATCTACAACTTTTGTATAAGATATTTTCCCCTAAGACTTATTGTTATGAAGATATAATTGAAAAACTCAGCAAAAAACTTAAAAAAGCAGCATTTTTACGAAAAAGTGTTTACTTTGATGCTACGTAACTCTTTACATAATAGCTTTACAAAAGCAAATTGTTCACAAAAGTTGTAGAAAATTTAATATTCTACATCTTTTAAACTTAATGTTTGTTTTTAAAATGCATTGCGAAAGAGTTATGATCTATAAACTGAAAAACGTATTTTTTTGTGGTGCACCACGGAAAATACACAAAGCAGAGTAACTCCTTTGTTATTAGTCCTAGAAAATAAGTTAATGCATAAAACTTATAGGAAATTTATTGCTCTACAACTTTTATTCACAAACTTTTTCTTTAAAACGTACCATTATGAAGATATAATCAAAAAAAACCTTACACAAATCTTAAAAAAGTTGAATTTTTACGAAAAAGTTTTGACTTTGATGAGACATAACTATTTACATAATAGGTCTACAAAAAAACTTAGTAAACAAAAATTGTAGATAATTTAATATTCTATAACTTTTGAATATAATGTTTGTTTCTAAGATGCATTGGCAAAGAGTTATGACGTATAAACTGAAAAACGGCTCAGTTTTTGGTGCACCACGGAGAACGCACAAGGGTTAGGAGGTCGAAAACTTGGTTTATAAATCACGAGACCAACCTTTATAACATATTAAAAAATCAGAACTACATAACCTTTTGTAAGGCAAAATGTCTCTATTCCCTGGACTATAGGATTAATATGGCTAATGTATTTTCAAAGGGAAATGAAGACTTTTTTTTTTCAATAATGCGATTTTGTGAAGTAAAAATTCACTTTAATGACGATTTGATAGTGGTAATCGATTCGAGGGATTATTTCTTTTACCCTAGTTTCAAAAAGATTGTAAAATTTCAAAAATTTTGAAATGCGAGATTTTCCTTTGAATTAACATGGGGAAAATGGAAAACGAAAAATTTTGAAATTGAGCTTTTTGGAACAAATGTTCGACCTACTTCTTATTTTTTCAGTGTTATAAAATTGGAATAGGAGATTTCACTATATATAAGCTTCAATTTCACCAAAAGGTAAAAATTTTGAAAATTTTTCTTTTCGAACAATAATTCATTGAAATCGTCCCCCATGTATTTTCAATGGGAGAATTGTCTTTTCGAGAAATTTGCTCAAATGCTTTCAAATTGTGATTTGGGGTTTGAAATATGTTTTATAGTCATTCTTGTTCCAAATTTTGATTAAAAAAATTTAATGTTAAAAATTCAAAAATTCAATTTTTTGAAAATCGTGAAATTTTTCAGTTTGGAGTGTATTTGAATGAAAAATCTCATTTTGGTGAAGTAGTTCCAAATTGTGTTTTTTTATTCAAAAACACTTTATAAATTGAAATAAGCTCAAAATTTGAAAGAAAAAAAAAACCTTTTTTGAATAGATATATGACAAGTTGAAATTTTGAAACGAAAGCGCTCTGAAACTTTTTTTAAGCTGTTCTTTTTACTTTGTATTACTTCGATTTTGAGTGCTAAAATACCATTTTATAAGAAAATTGATGATCATAATTAAACAGGGTTATGATTTTTATGATCCTAGGCAACAAATTAGGGTTAAATTTTGAAAATTGAGTATTTGAAATTTCCCTTCGGATTAACATAGCTTAAGTATTTTCTATGAGATATGCAGACTTTTGTGTTCAATAATGGGGTTTGGAGTGGTAAAATTTCCTTTTAATGACGAAATCGATTCGGGTGATTATTAAGATTACCCTAGTTGCAAAAAGATTGTAAAATTTCGAAATGCGAAATTTTCCATTCGATTAACATGGTGACAATTTAAAATGAAAATTTTTGAAACTGCACTTTTTGGAACAATGTTTTGACCTACTTCTTATTTTGTGAGTGTTTTAAAATTGGAATTGGAGATTATCCTATATATACGCTTCAATTTCACCAAAGGAAACAGTTTTGAAAATTTTATTTTTTGAACAGTAATTCATTGAAAATCGTCCCCCATG
This sequence comes from Linyphia triangularis, assembly GCA_963978545.1. Classification (NCBI taxonomy): domain Eukaryota; kingdom Metazoa; phylum Arthropoda; class Arachnida; order Araneae; family Linyphiidae; genus Linyphia; species Linyphia triangularis. The sequence continues at coordinate 90,700,650 of OZ021723.1, read as the reverse complement.
TATTTTCAAAGGGGGAAATTGTCTTTTCGAGATATTTCCTCAAATGTTCTCAAATTGTTATTTTGGGTTGGAAATATGTTTTATAGTCATTCTTGTTCCAAATTTTAATTAAAAAAAATTAGTTTATAAAAAATCAGAAAAATTAATTTTTTGTAAATCGTGAAATTTTTCATTTCGAGTGTATTTGAATGAGAAAATTCATTTTGGTCACATGGTTCCAAATTGTGTTTTTTTATTCAGAAACAGAATTTAAATTAAACTAAGTTCAAAATTTGACCAAAAAACTATTTTTGATTTGGTATGTGACAAGTTGAAATTTTGAAACGAAAGGGCTCAGAAACTGTTTTTAATCCGCTTTTTACTTTGCATTACATCGATTTTGATTGTTAAAATACCATTTTATAAGCCAATTGATGATCGTATGAAATCGAGTGATGATTTTCATAAACCTAGGCAACGAATGTTTTACAATGTTCAGTTGAAATTTGTTGAGTAAAACATCAATTAATTATTATTGGTTCGAAACTCACGCGACAAATAAGCGAAAGAAACCTGATATTTTTATTTTGTTTAAAAAATAATACATCCCATAAAAAAAAGTTTTTAACATATAAATCTTTTATATGCATTTCCAATTTTTATATTCCTAAGCGCCTTTCCAGTTGTAAGCTTGTGCTTGGTGTTGGCTAATCATTTTAATTATTAGAAACTTCTTTATCAGCAAAATATTCGGTAAACTACTTTTCAAAATTTATTCCTTAAAAATGAATTTGAATTTATGCACTCACAACCCAATAACTATTATTTATTCTGATTAAAGCAATTTTATTATTTATTAAAATAATTTTTGCAACAGGAAAGTGTTTCTTCAATGATCGGTTAAATACTATTTCAGTGTGATTGGTTGACGGCAAATTGATTTATTATAGTATCGTAAAATTATTAAGAGGTAAAAAATTACGCACAGAGTGAATCATGGAATAAAGATTATGTTTATAACAAAGCAAATAAATTCAATAATAATTTTTCGCCACAATTTTTTTTTTTTTTTTTTTTTTTTGATCTTATAACTCTTCTTTTCGAAAAAACAAGTGTTGCTTGCTTTTGACATTTTTTTACCACTTTCTAAGCGTTACAGGTGTCTTCAACTGATTAAGCCTATTTCTTTAAGAATTTGATAAAACGCTTCCGTTTTAATAATATTATTGCAGATTTATAAAAAAATAACTAAGTATAATTATAAAACAACGTACGTACCGGTTTTTACAGCGGGAATTAAAGATGAAAGTAATTCTTCTTCCATGTTCGTGAAACATTTCCACCAGCAAAACTTCCTAACTTAAAACCGGTTGTCAGATACGTCTTGTCACAGACGTTTTACGGGAGAGAGCTTATCTGATCTGCTGCAAGGTAGAATCAATCTTGTGAAAATGGGGAGGGAGGGTGGGTTACGGCAGCCTTGGAATTCGACCCTTTACATACCCTTTTCGAAAGGTGTTACTTTTTAGGCTAGTCACGGCTGCCCTTTTCAAACCCTTGTCAGAGGGTTACTCGGTAAGCTTGGGAACTGCAAGTCTAATGACAAGGTTTTCGTAAGCTTGCATGCTATCTGGGTTAGTATTCCGTAAAAGCTACCTTGTAGTGACAGTGACAGCTGCTAAAATTTGATAGATTGCATTGTCATTAAAATCGAATCTATCTATCCAGTTCAAGCCTGATTGGATGACGGCAAGGGGATTAATAAGGCCTCCGCAGATTTGCCCGCCATTGACATAACTATAGACACACACAAAATCGAAGTTAATATAAAGAAGTCAATAAATATTTTTTAATTGCAACCCTCTAACTAACATACTTATTCATTTCATAAATGAATGAATATATACAAAAAATAAAAAATTAGAGCAATCAATACAGAATATAAAAACAAGACATTCCAAAAAAGAATAACTTTTTCCAAATTAGTTTCTTGTTTATCAAGAATATTTTAGTTAAAATTCTACTTCATTCCATTATATTATTTGAATGAGATGCCGATTTTCCCCTAAGAGTTTTTTTTTTTAATGTGATTTCCTAATAGAAGTCCCAAGAACCCAACAGTCGCTTTGCTTCTCATTTAAAGACGGAGCTGACGGTCTATATCGTATCACAGCTGAGGATTTTGTGATCAGAATTATACGAAATAGAAATTCCGCCTAGAACATCATAATTCTTGCACTCATTCCTACCCTTCAATTAATCAGATAAACATCCTATGCCAGGAATTTGTAGATTTCCGATCAATGGGATAGTCTGCCCAACGGTATTTTGAAATGAATAGCCAATAGACAGAAAATTTCACGACATTCTCTGATTCCGCCACCTATTCCGACCGACATGTGGATAATAGTAGTGTAATAATGATCACCAATTACTTGAAAGCTATTGTTAAAAATACGCTCAGAATCTGTCAATAGAGATTTATGAATTTTACTTATGATATTCCTAAATCTTCACTCTCAAAAAAACTAACTAATCATAATCTACCTTTAAATGCAATTTACGCAATTATTTAGTTTTTGTTTTTACTTTGTAGCAGCTTTTTATGACGTCACTTATATAATCAAATTTTAATTTTACTTTGGCATTTGTCACAATCTCTAAAGCATGTTACGGTATGTGTTTACATTTCACACCGACGTACGAAACCACGTTATATTGTTTTTCGTTTTATGAGCGACAATCCTTATGAAATATAATATGCATTCGGACGAAAAAACATTCATCCAGCATCTCAATGAACTGGAAATGCGATGTGCTTCAGAAAATATCCAGAATTTTAGCTTTCGCATCGAACGCGCTTCCTGCTATGCTTTCAAATTTCCGGAAGCGTTTGAGATCATTTGTAAAAGTATGCTTTCTCACAACTACGAAAAAGTGCTCAATTTGAATCTTTCCAATTTGGGTTTGGAGAAAGTAGAAACCGATGAACAAAAACTTCCTTGTACTTTCGTTGGTGAGATCGAAAATGATCCTGTTGTTCTCTACGCGAGGCAGCTTGTGCTGATGTTTGTTGGCGTGTCTGCTCTGCAGGTGTTCGTAAGAGCGAACGCGACTGGACCCCCACTTGCAAAAGATCTGGAGGACTTTGCCCTATGCACATATGTCTTGGGAGATGACACTTGCGAGGCAATGCTCGCTACGAATGGCGAGTGGTTGCCGGACTGTATGCAGCACACTCGACTGTTGTGGCTAAGTCAACTTTTTTTGCAGAAAGCTGCAGAGATGGAATATGGAGGCAGCCTTACGTGTGGCTGGTGGTGCCTTCGCCATCTGAGTGTGCATCAGCGGCTGTTACCAGAACGCTTGGCTCTTTTGCACAAGAAGGCGACACTGCTATTGGAACAAACAACCTCTATGCAGTGGATGAAAGACAGCGATGATACGAATCAATTGCCTAGGCTCCTCTTCTGTGTGGAGGCCGTACAGTTGCATCTCCACTACCATGAAGTGAATGCAGCTCGTCGCTTTCTTACAACTGCTCAAGATATAGTAGGTCTAGAAATTGCACTGGATGGAGCAGTTGGGCGGAGAACACGCTTCCAAGAGAAACCTGTCGCTCAGCTTGTGGTTAAGCTAAGGAAAGGTGGGTTCAGAGGCAGTCTTCCTGCAGATGATTGTTGTGTGCCCAAGGATCTTCTGTTGGGGGATGATACCCTCCTGAACAAGGTAGCATTTGTGGAGAATGTGGATAGTATGGAGGTGAGGCTACAACCGGAAGAGCAGGTGGTCCTGCTGGCCCACTGTCTGCTTGTGCGGAGAAGCGAGGCTGCTGATCTTCTCTTGCTGGAGCAGGTGGCCTCCTATGTTGGCTGCCTCCTGGATCAGCCTCGGTCTTGGTGTGTGTATGTGACAGCGCTTATTCTTCGATGCAGATTAGAAAAGGAGAGCTCGCGTCGCATTGAACGGTCACTCATGCAGCTGGAGTCTGTAGTGGAGTCCTTCCGCAAGGATGACCCACCTTTCTCCCAGCGTTCTTCCTTACTGTATGCAACAGGTTTCCCCATGGCATGGACCCTGGAGAAAGAGCTTGCAGACATTCAGCTGTCACTTGGTCTGAATAAGAATGCCCTAGCCATCTATGAGAAGCTACGACTGTGGGAGGAGATGGTTTACTGTCTGAGAAGATTAGGGAGAACAGCTGGTGCCGAGGAGTTGGTGAGGGAGCAGCTGCAGCTGAAAGAGACGCCTCCCCTCTGGTGTCTGCTGGGGGATATCATGGATGACCCAGAGGCATATCACAAGGCTGACTATCTGTCCGGTGGAACAAGCGCCCGTGCCCAGCGATCTCTTGGTGACTATCATTTCAAAAGGAGAGAATATGGACAGTGTATTCCCTACTTCACCCGCTCACTGGAGATCAATCACCTGCAGCCAGACGTGTGGTTCAAGCTGGGCTTTGCTGCCCTTGAAGAAGAGGATAACCCACTGGCTGCTAAAGCCTATAGGCAGCAAGTTGTTTTGCAGCCTGATCACGCTGGGGCGTGGAACAATCTCTCAAAAGCATACATCCTCACAGGGCAGAAAGAGCGTGCCTGGAGAAGCCTGCAGGAAGCTCTCAGGTTGAACTACGAGGAGTGGCGAACGTGGGAGACTTTCCTGCTTACCTGTGTTGACGTTGGAGCATTTGATGATGCACTACGAGCCTGGCACCGGCTTCTTGACCTGCGTGGCAAGCACACAGATGCATTGGCGTTAGGCATCCTGGTGAAGGCTATTAATGAGGATATCAAAGACAGGAACGGACAGTCTGCATCACGGCTTCGAAAACCAGCCCTAGAACTTCTTGGCCGTCTTTCATCAGCTGTCCCCAATGACTGCTCTGTATGGGAGGCATATGCAGCCCTGCAGTGTCCAGATCCAGAGAAAGAGGTGGAAGCTGATCAGCTGGAGAAAGCTGTTCTGCTACAACAGAAGGCTGTGCGTCACTGCCCTGATGGACAGCGTTCCTTGGAGGTGGCCAAGCGTCTTGTTATTTTATCCTCTGGCCTGGTTGGGATACTCGTAGAGGGTGATGCACGGAGACAGAGACACAAGTCGACTACGCGATTGACTGCTCAGGCTGTAGTGACTAAAGCAAAGCGGACGCTGGTTGATGTGGTGGATGAAGAGAAAGAGCGTTTATCAGAGAGCATCCAACAGCTGGAAGCTTTGCTGACTGCACTACAGTTGATGTGATGTCAAGTTTCAAATGCTGAAAATATTGTAAAATCATGACATTCTTGTCTCGCAACAATAAAATTTTGCTATAAAGAAATATTTTTAATAGACATGCTTGAAATTGAGCGCAGAGAAAGTTGTGTAAAAAAAAAATCAAGATTTCTTTTATATTCTATTTGATTGATCTATGTTTTTTTACCATTGTCAATAAAACAGTCTGATTCTAAACATATTTAAATTTTCCAGTTTTAAAAAGTGTTAGAGAGAATGACAACTTATTTTTTTCAATATTACAGAAGTTCTTCAATAAATTGCAGTTCATCATTTCCTTTTAATGTATTTGTAATAGACAGGGCTGCCACAGGCGACTAAAAAGGCTACTAAAGCGACTATTTTAGTGGCCAGGCGACTATGGCTACTATTTCAATGAAAAAAGGGCCCAAAACGACTATTTTAAGCAAAACCTTCAACTATTTTTGGGCTAAGGCGACTATTTTTTTATGAAATTACAGTCCGATAGTAGGACGAACTAAAAAATCGCCTATTGAGTACTAATGCAGTTTTGTCAAAACGTTGATATTTATAAGGAGGTACGAAGAGCAAACGTTTTCGAAATAGGGGTTAATTTTAGTTTATATTCATGGATCGAGTGGTCGTTTTTATAGTCGAATGATAGTATCTCTCTGGTAACAGCGCACGGGCGATTGTTATTTTCGACATCAAACAGGGTTGTTTTCGCCTACCTGTTTGGTTCCTATATTTTATCTTTTGTCGTGCAAGGCTCAACAACATACACTAAATATTCTCAAGTATCAAATTGTTTTGCCTCGATTTACTTTTGTTGACAAAAATGAATTTGTCGTGAACGCCGGAAGAAATTGCCATCAGTATAGACAGTTTTCTTTTTCAATTGAAAATTGACATTTGCGTAAAAATACCGAATAAATTATACCTTTAGCGATTGAGGATTGCCACTTATCCAATGGGGCATTTACTTTTGCACAATTTAAATGTCCTGATAACGTCATTATAAATCGTTTTCTTCTCATGTTAAGAAAGTCTCATAACTTTGCCAAGGTAGTTGTAGTATTTAAGTATAAGAAATCCTTGTTATTTTCCCAAGTCAATCACCAGGTACTGAAAATCACGAAATAGGAGAAGCGTATTGTATGACATTTTGCATCCACCCGTCACTTATCACTATTATATAAGCAAAGCTGCGGTTATGCCGATTTCGGCATTTTCGACCAAAATTTCCTGGGATCGATGCAAATCCACATTAAAATTTCTAGGGGATGCATGTGTGTCATTGATTATAAGTCTGATCGCCTTGGATCCTTGCTTGCATTCAGAATTCCCAAAACCTCCTGTAAAATGACCACTTTTATCACTGCTTCCTTTAATGTTTGTCTCTGTCATAAATATTTATGTTAGTGTGTGATTTTTAATTTCATTGATTGTTACGTCGATACAATGGCCGCTATTGCCGAGATTTAGGCTTATATGCTGGGTGATCGCCGAGATTTACGGTGTTGTGATGGCCATATTTGCCACGTATTACGCTGATGTAATATACCCATTGCGAGATTTGCATCGGTATGGAAGGCACTATCATTTATATTTGCATTGAAGTGATTGTCATTTTCGCCAAAGGTTACGCTGATATAAGGATTTAACAGCTGCTTTTCCCGTTATTTGCGCAGCCATTTTGGTTCTGATGCTATAACTGCCGAGATTTGCGTTGTTGTAATGGGGACTTTCATCAAGGCTTCCGTTGATGTTATAGACGTGAAGTGTATCGGTGTGAGGATCGATTTCGCCGTGTAGGTCAATCGATGAGGAACGACAAAAATTTTAATATAGTAGCTAAGCCAATTTATTTAATTACTTTGAATGCCGCTTAAAAAAAATTACAAATCTGCCTGTTATTGTCAATGCAATATAATTGTTTAAACTTGAAACTTTTTTTTTTGCCAAAAAGTTGTTTGACTTTAGGAAATTTAAAAAAAAAATTATATATGTTTTTTTCCAGTCGATTTTTACCGTTGCTTTTGGATCAAGTTCAACTTTTTTTACTTTGAAGGCTTAAAGAAAACTATTTTTTTTCTTTTTCAATTTTAATAAAAAAAAAAAGCATAAAAAAGAGTCTGGATATTAGATTCTTTTGAACGTTTTACCGGATAAAGTATCGTTAAGAGTGTTACGACATATTATCTTTATCGTATAGTACGTTGTGTTTACTTTATATTTTGAATTGAAAGACCACATATATAACGGGGAGTGTCTGGGTTTTCGTGTTTTATGTTAATCAATAGTTTTATTCCGATCTTGTTGAATACTTAAACCTTCAAAGCAAGACAATTGTCGACTTGAAAAAAATTACTACTATTTTCAACTTCTGAGACTACTATTTTGGCTACTATTTTCAACGTCTGAGACTACTATTTTAGCTACTATTTTTAACATCTAAGGCTACTAAAGCAACTATTTTCAAAGCTTATAGTCAGTGGCAGCCCTGAATAGAAAATCTCAGTTGTTTTGCAATCTTTTGATAACGACCAATATTACTTATTTTGAAATTGCATTTTAGATTTTGCACTTCACTGTAACATTGTCAAACACTTCTTAGGGTTCTGTTTGTCGAAAGTCAATGTTCCCAGCCTGTTTACGGTCAACATACATATCTAATATGTAATGAAAGGTCTTGTTGAGATTTGATTTGGTTATTTTAGTACTCCGAAGAGGATTTTCATAGTACAGTCAAACCCTGTTAATGCGAAGTCGATGGGAAATTGTTGATGTTAAATGAATAAATTAATGTTAAGTTTTAAGTACAGGGAACTGCTTTTACTCTGCGTTAAATGGGATTTCATGTTAGAGCGATTTCACGTTAACAGGGTTCGACTGTACCTCAATGGAAAATTCATATATTGGATTGTTGGACTTATTGGATTAGAATTTGATATTCATTGACAAGTTTTCCCTTGAACTTGGTGGCAACTATTGTTTGTAAAAAAACTCCAATTGTCAAGATTTTTGTATGTTGTTGAACGTAACAGAGAAAAATTTCATTCATTAAATGTTGCCAAATTTTAAATTCTTAGTAGCTTGTCCATTTATATTTTTGTGGAAATCTGATGACCACATTTTCTACACATTCTCTTATGTTAATTTGTTTGATTTAAATGGTTTAAAAACAGGTTAAATCCATATCTGTTGTGTTCTGTTCAATTTTGCTTTTCCAACTTTATTGACCTATATTTTTATATAAAATTTTTATGAATTTTTCTTTTTCACTGGTAACTACTTGGAATAATAAGTTCACATCTTGGGATGCAAATATAAGTACAGATGGAAATGATGACAAGTTTTCTTACCAAATTTGTTAAACTTGTCAACTTGGCAACAATTTTGTTTATAAAAAAAAATTAGCATTTTTTATTTATCATCAACATTAGCATGGGTAGATTTTAATAATTGTTGGGAAATTGTATATGACCTAATATACTGCAAAATTTGTGTAAAAATAGTTTTATAGTGAAACTATGAGTTCAACTTGTTCATTATACTCATCAACAGTATCTAAAAAATTTTAATAAATCAGGATTCCTTTACTTTTAATTTTTTACGTACATGAAAAAATAGGTTAATGATATCTTTTAAATATCAATGTATTGTATACAATATTCAATTCTGCATTCTTTTTCAATTTTTTCCAATACAATTTCCAAAAATAGTGTTATAGTGATATTTTTTACAATACTAATTATTCTATCCTCTTTTCTTTATCCTTTAAATAACTTCAAAAAGTAACTATATTAGAAAGTCATGGTAATATTTTTTATAATAAATAATCTATATATATATAACTCTCTTGCGTGCCGCCCAAATTCAGCTGTATTTCTGTGCGCAGAATGGCAACGACTTCAAACAACCAATCACAAATCTTCTAAATGTGCTTTATGCATGAGCTTCCAAATTCCAGCCAATCACAATATATCTTTTGAAATTTGACTTCTGGCAGCAGCCAACATATTGAATTCACTATATTTTGTTTTCTTATTACTGATGATACAAATTATTGTCTATTTAAACCATATTGATTTAATATTTACGTTGATGCCGGAATAAATAGATGCAAGATGGTGTACATTTCCTTTGGATTAAAATTCTATATAAACCGGGTTTTTCCAAAAAATTTGCGGTTAAAATTCCAAGTTGGGTATTTATTCTTTGGCAACAAATGTCAGCCAATGCCCTTTTTTTAATAATAAGTGAATTGCCTATGGTTACCGTAATTTGATGCGGTTTTATATAAACAATTCTAGGCACAGAATCCGTATCGTACTTTAAAGTTTTATCCATATTTATAAGTGAACGTTTTCCGAATATATATACCGATAAAAACTGAGTACAGAATTTACATAAAGAATATTAAGGTTTCTATGTTGAAAATTCAAAGTAGATTGATAAAAATTTCAACATTCCAGATAAACCACAATTTTTTAAAAAATAACTTTTTATAATAATATAATCATTTAGGTTATGATTTACCGTAAATAAAGTGGGAAGGCTGTGTTACTAAATCCAAAATGGTGTGTTGTAAAATCTAAACTGTCTCTAGGGTTCCCAGAAAACCAAGTCGAGGAGTTGCCACATTCGGCACCAAATCACAAACTTTCAAAAAGTCACCAAGAGGCACCAAGTTATAAATTTGAGCCCATATTTATTTCTAATCAGTGCAAATTCAGCTATTACGCAATTACATTACTTAAAAATTATCAAAATAAAAAATAAAAACTCCCCTCAACTTCGAAATCTCAATTGAAATTAAAATTATTCTCGCCAAACTTGATTTTCAAAATATTATGGTCAATTGAGCCGTGGTTGATTGAACACTGTATAAGTATCCTTTTACTGTATTATTTTTTAAGTATTGCAAAAAAGGGTATAGAAGCAGTATAGGACCCCATTGGCTACTTTGCTTTGCGCTTTCTTGTAGTCGCTAATGGAGTTTTATTTGTGTACCATACCCGTTCAAACACTCAATTGTTGGGCCAAAACAAATTATAACCTCCAAAACTGCAAGGTTTGCCAGATTGAAACCCACGGGACATCGTGTAGGAAGGAGGGGTAGCCAGAAGTGTAAAAAGCTCCAATCCGATCATCTCAAACCGTGAAAAGTCTCCAATGGGGTCCTATACTGCTTCTGTTCCCAAAAAACAGTGTGAAAACATACAATTTCTTATATTGCTGCGTTAAAAAATTTCAATGTTATTTTGGCACTTCCATGCTAAACCAATTCGCAAATTTTAATTATTCATTGAAACACCTGTTATATTTTAGGTATGTGCATGAAATTTTTTATTTTTATTGCTTTCCAAAAATGTTTTACTACATTGCCATACTATTCCTTCTTAATGCTTCTCACATAAGCAGTAATATAATGATGTTGCAAGTATTGTAGCTCATCATAAATAATCCAATTTTTTCAGTTTCATGGCACAGTATCATTCTTCAAGAATTTTCTTGATTATGCAACTAAAATAGCTTTTTGCTAGAGCATATTCTAAATGCTTCACTTTGAAGCGAGCTTGGTTGCTTCGCGAACCAAAGAGAATTGCGGGTAGCAATCCGGAGGGTTGGCGAGCAGGGGGAGGAGCCCCTTCGTGTATAATAAAACAAAATAATGCATCTGTAATAAGCAGGGTTTTAGTGCTAAAATAAGTTTTCCTTTACGTAAGCTTCCCATTCGTTGTGGTAACCCCATCTGTAACTAGAATTTTTTAATTATAAATCGCAAATTTACATAGTTTACCTAAAAAAAATCTCAATACTCTTATTTGTGTATTTTTCACTAACTTATATCACAATACATGCATAAAGATTTATGAGTTATTATTGGGGCGGGACGCCGTACCAACACTCAAAAAAGTGTCGGCACATACTGGCCCCACTACAACCTTGATAGTAAGTGTATATACCATAATTCTATTATTTCAAACATACTGCGTTAATCCATTTAAAAATTAGTAAATTTCAATCTGTATTTTTATGACACTTTTGAACTTGACAGTTGTCATTTTATTTTCATGTGTACAAATTTAAATTCCTTGAATTTACATCATGTAATAGGAATTTTAAGCAATTTGTTATTTATTTACACGATTTCACCTGAAGATGTTTCTAATATCAGTGTTGGCAATAATACAGTAGAAGTCTCACAAGTTATGAGAAATAAATTTCGACAGTACTTAAGCTCGAAGCCAGATGCTTAAAGTTCGAAGTTAACTACATTCTCTTCCTGATATTTGCTATTATCAGTTTCTATAATTATGATTAATATACAGTATTAGCAATCTAAGGGGGTCCAGGACTCAAGATTCTAAAATTTATATTTTTAGGGTTATTTTTCTGAAATTTTTTCTGCATGATGCATTAAAAGTGAAATAATTATTTAAAATTTTTAAATTTCAAAAATATTTTTTTAAAAATTAAAAAACTTTAAAATTTTGACATTACCTAAATTTGATATATTTAAAACACTTTTTTATAAAATCACTTCATTTTTACATTAAATTACTTCTTACAATTCATATTATAAATTCTTTTCGTGATTTTTTGATAAAAAAAAATTATATATATATATATATATATATATATATATATATATATATATATATATATATATATATATATATATATATATATATATATATATATTGCAAAAACTATATAAAATACATATGCTAAGCTCCAAACACTTTTTAAAAAAAAGTTCATTCAAAATACACAATTCCCGAAGAAAAACTAAAAAAATATATATATGAAAAATGATTGTGGAAAGTTTAATATATTTATATCAAAAAGTTATTAAGTTATATTCATTTAAAATAACAAGAGGGACAGAAAACCATCAACAAGAAAAACGGCCTCTAAGTTTCAAGTTAGCACGTCCGAGATACAGTTGTAATGTAATAAAATATTTAATATTTTGTGTTCTATTAATGATAGAAACAAACTTTTAATATCATTTTATTTAATAATATTTTTATTATTTTTTACAATAATAACTAAAATTCAAGAATTTTCAATTTTTTTTTCATTTTTTGTCTTGGTTATAATTGTTTCATCAAAATTCATTTCTTGAAAGATAGGAGATTTTGATAATATTTGTAAAACTTAACTTTTTTACTTTTGCCAATCTATATTTTTTTAAACAAAATACTTCAAATGCCGTAGAAGCTTTTATATAGTTTAAAATGAAAAGATAATAATACAACGGTAAATGCAAATTAAGAAATGAACAAGTTAGACCTTTTACTGTTTTACCTTTTCAACAAAGTTAATACAGATAATTTCTCTAAAAAAGTAATTTTATGTAGCTGTGATTCAATATATTTTCTTCAGTATATGGTTCATGAAGTTGGTAATAGTCAATAAAAAACTTTTAAGTGATTAGTATATTAGTTTGACTGGCTTAACATATTTCTTTGGCTTCTAAATAAAATAAACTACATGGAAATACAGAGTAATATACATTAGGATAATGTTCTGCGGTGGAAAAAAAGTGTAAATTAAAAATGACAGTATACATTGTGAATCCATTTAGTTTTTATTGTAATACAACTCTTCATCTGGTATTTCGAAAAATATTTTTTTACTTGAGACAACCATCCACTGCTGGATCACTTGCTTACATCAACTTTAACTGGAAATCAATAAATACTTTATTAGAATGTTTAAAAGAGTTTTAAGTGTACCGCTGTGTAATCCTACATTTTTATAGACATATCATTATCTGACGTAAATCAATTGATGTTTTAATATTTAAATATTTAAAAAAGTACTGACAGCAGAATATTTAAAATGCTTAAAATTACAAAAATATTTCAAAAGAAATTCGATTGATAACTTTTCAATTACTATTTCCTAACCATTATAATGCTTTTAATTCATTATATATATATATATATATATATATATATATATATATATATATATATATATATATATATATATATATATATATATATATATATATATATATATATATATATATATATATATATATATATATATATATATATATATATATATATATATATATATATATATATATATATATATATATATATATATATATATATATATATATATATATATATATATATAATGATATATATATATATATATATATATATATATATATATATATATAATGATATATATATAAATGATCATTTTCCAAAATTCATTTCAGAATATATAAAAATCTTTTTTTTTCTGACAATTTTTTTTTATCATCAATAGATATGGAGCTGAAGCCCGCATTATTTGAGCATGCCGCTAATTATTAAGATTTTAATGTTAAGTACCATCATTTAATAAAAAAAAAAAAAACTTTAATTTTGTACAGTAAGAAATCACATTTTTTAGCAATTAAGAGGAAGACTTAGTAAGGATCATTTCCTATACTCGCTTATGGTACAATCTTCTAGAAACTACGTTGTGTAAAACCTTGAAATTTGATGAGTAGGTACGAAAATGATCACTTCACGAAATGAAATAAATTAAAATCTCGAAAATAGCGACTAATATATTCTATTTTACATTTGAAAGCCTTACTTCAATCTTTTGCAGTGGCTTCACCTGGTTTTGTCATTTGCTATTTTAATTTTCATTTATAATAGATAGACATTAAATGACAAAACTTTATGTCATTTCATTAAATGATCATTTTCGTACCTACTCACCATATTTGAAACTTTTTCACTAAGTAGTTTCTAAATGCACCGGGCTAGAAGATTAACATAGTGAGTATAGGGAATGATTCTCACTATACTAAACTTCAACTTAACTTGACATCACTAGACGGTAGATCGTCACAATGCTCATAGGTATTTAATCCATTTTGGCGGCGTGAAAGCATAATGTTCGCCAAACCACAACCCTGTAGGGAACAAAAGGCCATAAGGTTTGGCGAGAATTATGTCTTCACTCCGCTAAAATGGATTATTTGCCTATGAGCACGGTGAAGATCTATCGTCTAGTCATGTCAAGTTAAATTGGAGTTTAGTATAGGACTTTCTTTTAATTAAAACAATGATCGATTTATCAAATATGCTGTAAAATGTATAACACTTTAGAAAAGAAAAAAATTACGGTTTTAAAGGTATACATGGTTAAATAAGGTGTTTTTTCTACTTGTTACAAATTATCGTTTTTAAAGGCTGTGGTTCATGCTTCGTTTTGTTGGAACCATTTCAGAATATACTTTTAATGGAATCGGAATGTCGAAGAAAATTTTTTCATCGCATTCTGATGATTGATTTTTATAATTCGAAAAAAATATCTAAAAACGTTGGTTTTGTTGCTTTTAAACATTTCAACCGATATAAATTGTGTTTCTGTGTTTATGATCCAAACGCATTTCCCTGCACAGCTGAAGGGATTTTATACATAGAAATAAAGTATTAAACTTGTTAGGTAATTTAAAGATAATAAAATGGAAAGAAGAGAGGGGTAAAAATAGGTGCTGGTATAAAAGTTTTCAAAGCTGTTAAAATTAACCTTACATTATTTTATTATAGAGTAATTGGTAGATGGATGAACATGCCGGCTCCCATTTGTAAGCTTTATAAGGGTTAATAAAATGGTAAAATGCAGTTGATAATTTGTAAAATGGTACTCTAGAGAAACAAAAAATAAGTGGTTTGTGCTTATAACGTGTTTATTACTAAGCAATTACAAATTCAATTCTTACAGTACAGTGCGGTTTTGTACGGCGCTAATAAGATGATATTTAACTAAATAATTTTACACACATCGTCAAGAATAGGTCTGTATTTTTTCAGCGTATAAAAACTAAACTAGCAAGTTATATTACTATGGGCGTTGTCAGAATAATTCGCACAGTTCCAATCCATAACAGGGGGATTCGGTAGGTTTGTGCTTGATTTTTTTTTTATTTTTTGCACTTAAAGTCTAATCAGGAAGGGACCTAAAGTTTAGAGTGTGTTTTGAACCACAACGAATATCCGTGTCAAACCCAGAATTCGAACCGAACATCTTTGGCATGAGATGCCAGAGCTTAGACCACACTGCCATTAAGTTGGCTTAAGGAGGATGATAAAGTAAATGCCTTAACATTGAATTTTCAAAAATGATAATTTTGATTACTACTGAAATATTAATGTACCGCATTTTTTTATTTTTCTCTTCTAATGAATAATTTAAACCCATATTATACTTCTTTTTTTCCCCTGTGAATTTTATTATATTTCTTTAGTGATTAGAAAAGGAAGACACGTTTACTTATGTCTTATAATTTGGTTTTCAAAACATATCTAAAGTTAAAAAAAAAAAAAAAAAAATAGACGAAGGAAAGGGAAAATTCGGATAATGATATTTGAAACCATTCGAATCGCTCTGAAATGGTAATAAAATTTTAAATTTATTAATTTCAAGAAATGCCTGAAAAGAAATATTAGTTTGATAGATAAGCAATCTTGTTTATAAAGTGTAATCTTGTTAATCTTAAGTTTATACTTACTTCATGCAGATCCTCCCGCTATGGAATAAAGTTTAAAATTATAAGAAAAAAAATCAAAACCCGAAGATTAGATGCACATGTAACTAATATAATTTTTTTTAAATCTTCTAAACTGTTTAAAGTATAATCACATTTTTTTTCTTATTGTGGTGTTACAATTTGTTAATGAGTGGCGCCAAACATTAAATGTTGAAATCTCTATTGGCATATATTTGTAGAGAAATATTTGGGAAATCCGTTTGTAAGAAATAGTAAGAGATGCGAACTTTAGTTTTTGAATGATGTCAAAGCGAAATATTTTTTTTAATATTATTTGGCATGCATTGTCCTCTCCAAGAAAAACTAATCACTGTGGTAATCTAACTTTCTGCAGGCACAGTGATATATATGCCTTACTAAAACATTTTTGTCGCGTTTTTATAAAAAAAAAATAAAAAAATTCTATGTAGTTTTGGAGTTACTAAATCTCCAAATTTTGAAGAAAGCACGTTAGCCTTATACAATTTTTTTAATATGCAGTGACTGTTTTCATTCATTTTAAAATAATTGTCCTTATGTTTTATTCCCAATAATTGATTGTTTAAAAGTATACTCACCCTGTTCCACTCCTTGAACTTTAAAGAATTGTATTTGAATTAGCAGAGGAAAGTAAACAGATTTAAAAACCAACACCAATAAAAATAATTAGGATAAAATAAAAATCACATTTCTACGGGAATTTTATAGGTGGAGGCGATTAGAACACCTTAAGATGTATTTGCACAGATATATATATAGATATTTTTTATTTATTTTTTTTCAAAATCGTTAGAGCAATTTTTTAGCAATTACTGAAAAAATGAGTTTTTTCATAATTTCAACCTTATGGACGCACGCGCGCATTTGACGAAAACTTTAATGGTGGCAGGTCCCATGGCCACCACTTTTGAACATCATAGGTCAATTCTTTCAGGAGCTATGCTAACCACGTACACACAGAAAGCATTTTTTCTAGACTACTTTTTGAAAACCATAATGTTTAAAAACTTTAAAAAATGCTACAAAAAATAAAATTAAAAAAAAAAAAAAAAAAAAAATAAACGATTTTTTTTTTTAAATTTATTTTTACCGAATGCTATACTTTCATCAACCTATGTAAACATTCCAATCCAATCCAATTTTTATATTCATTAATATAGCGCCATCTCTGTTGCCAGCGTGTGGTTGTTTTCAATATTTAAAATTAGATGCAAACACCCTCTCAATCAGCAAAATATGCGGTAAACTACTTTTCAAAATTTATTCATCAAAAATGAATATGAATCTCACATCCAAATATCTTTTATATATATCCCGATTAAAATTTTTTATTATTTATTAAAACAATTTTGACAGCATGAAAGAGTTTCTTCAAGTAATTTGTTAAATGCCATTTCAGCGCGGTTGCATGACGGCAAATTCGTTTATTAGTGTTCAGAAAGAGCTACCTTTTAGTGATAGCGACAGCCCCCGAAATTTGTTAGAATGCATTATCATTGACATTGAATCTATCTGCGAAGTTTCAGACCAATTAGATGGCGACAAGGGGGATAATTAAGCATCCGCAGATTTGTCTCCCCCATCGAATATATATATATATTATTTTCGAATATATTTTGTTTAGAAATAAAAGTTATTTTACTCACACGTTACAAAATTAAAAGTAGCGGTTCAGTAGGACAAATTGTGATTTGGTAATTGGTAACGAAAAACAACAAGTATTTAAAAAGTAACTTATTAAAAAAAAAGGGGGAGGGGGGGGAATTTAGAATCAGTTTGCGACGTATCCTTACCTGCATCAATAATATCTGTAAAAAGTAATCATAAACTTTTTTTAATTTAAAGTCGTATAAATGTAACGTACATTTTGCATAATATACTGGAAATTATTATTTTTAATTTAACAAGTTAATCTTTTGAACTATTCTACGTTTAAAATCTTTGAAAAACTTCCATTTTCATTACAGTATATTTTTACATGATTTTAAAATTATTTTATTACTCTTATTTTGCTAAGGATATTTATTTTTTAAATATGGAATGCGCCTGCTTATTATATAATTCTGAGCTTAAAAATGTACAACAAATAACAAACGTTAATTTTTAACATGTTTTGGCAAAAGAGAATTTTATTTTAAAGTGGCTTAAATACCTTATTCATAAAATTGTATTCGATGTTAACGTACCGATTGATCCAAAAATCAATTAGCAGAATTAAATTGTGTCAAAAAGCAGATTATTGTCAAAAAAGCAGAGTTAAAATGTGGGCGAAAATTAATGTTCGTGTAAATTACACGGTTTATTGCTCTTAAATGCAGGCAGTAAGTGTTTTTACTGTTGAAGTAGTTTCATTTCTTCCTATTGTGCCTGAATAAATTGGTGCTAAGCATCCATCAGCAATATATGACCTATTCATCGTTATTGTTGTAAAAAAAGTTTTTAACGTGCATCAATAAAAATTCTCTTTAAAGTACTTCATAACAAAGTTGACTTATTTGAAATTTTATACTTCATCTTTTCGACAACAAAAAATCCTTTCTTATATTTTTACTTACCCATTGTAATATTTTTCACTTTAAAAAAAAGTTAGATCATTAAAATTTAGGTAAAATTCTGCTATGCTAAAATGCACATTCAAATTAGATAAATATGTTTAAGTTAATTA
Source organism: Linyphia triangularis (assembly GCA_963978545.1). Lineage (NCBI taxonomy): Eukaryota > Metazoa > Arthropoda > Arachnida > Araneae > Linyphiidae > Linyphia > Linyphia triangularis. The sequence goes on along the minus strand of OZ021723.1, from coordinate 90,682,213 downwards.
TTTAATGGTCTTTCTTTAAAGTAGAAAAATATAATTATATTTTTAAGAATTTTCTTAGAGGAAACGAAGATACATTTTTTACAAAATAAAAACTGATAAGTTTTTCTTCTTCTCAGAGGCTTCTCTAAACAACAGTGAACTGGCTCTCAAGCTTTAGTAAAAGCGTGCGTACAACATTAAATATAACAATAACTCAGATACACGCAAATTAGCTCAGAACTCATACTAAAACGGTTCTAATCATCCAACTGCTGACAGACTGACACGAATTCCATGTCTTGGCCATTTTTACATCTTCGCGTATGAACTTTCCCGGAAAATCCAGAGCAAACAATTTTGAGATCAGAAGTCGCTGGAAAACAACTAAAAGTTTCTCGATTCACGAGGTTGTTGCCAACTTCTTCATGTCTGTATTATCTCTATTAATAAATAAATTTGTGAAAATAGAATTTTAAAAAGAAATCTGTACACTATATAGATATATATACAGAAAGATAAATAAAAGATTAGATATATATATTTTCTATGTACAGAAAAAATGCTTAACAATATTACATGTTTTGTATAGATTTTTGCTAAAATAGAGTGGTGTCTGAAAGGAGGGTAAAAAGTGCGCACCTTCCCCTTTGTGTGTCCGAAAATTTGTAATTTAATTGTTTCAAATATAAATTTTTGTGAAGGATCCAGTTTCCGTACATTCTATTTTTGAAAAAAAAAATTTATGTGATGGATCATCAAGAGGACCAAAAATTTTTCAAACCAGTACTTTAGTTAATAAGTCGGATTTAGGAGGTTCGATGCCATGTATTACTGTTTAACAGCCGATATTTCAAAATGGATTTTATTTTTGAAAAGTATGCAAATTTTAGAAAAAAAAATATGAGTAGTGAAAGTTAATACTTACACGCTTCTTCCGGATCTGGAAGGATTTTTATTTTTTAATTATATTCTATTTTATACGAATATGTAAATAATTAGATAGCTAAATGGATGACACTAATTTAAAAATGATGGAGGAAAACATTAGAAAGTCCATTTTATTAATTCTGCAAGCCATACTGCTTATCTAGAAATCAAGCTATAATGCTTGTTTATAAATTAAAAAATATAAAAGTATCTTTATTTTAAATAGTTATTTTTTTTTCATTATGGATCTTTTGTACATAATGATTAGTAGTGGAATTGCGCATCATCAACTGTCAGAAAAGGAATATTCCAGATTTAGCAGTACGTAATTTTTAACCTAGATGACGAATCAGAAATTATTCTTTTTTTAAATTGCTCTTGTTTGAACTTTCAAAATATTTCATTGTTAAAATTGATGACTTGTTTTTTAACATATTTTAAATATACAACACTAGCTTACAGTCCGAAAAATGGTGGCATAATATTTCAAAAACTTTGTTTCTTTTTAACTGAAGAGCTAACTGTAAAAGAAAATATATTTAAAAATTGGGATTTTAATATTATTATTATTATTTTGGTAGTCTTCGTATACCAAATTTTTCTGAAAACTACGAATATAGTAAAATAACGATTTAGAAAGAATTAGTTAAATATAACTTATATGTATGTATAACGTATATGATATAAGGATTTATCGAGATTGCCATTTGAAACAGAACTTGTAAATGTTCTCGACTTATACATATTCATTTACACCCTTCAGTCAGTTTTCATTAAAAAAAAAAAAAAAAAAAAAAAAAAAAAAAAAAAAACTTTGAAAATACTTACAATTTAGAATTTTCGACGATATTTTAAAAGTGTTTCAATAAAAAACTCATATAATTGGTGTTCTTGGAAACAAAAATTGTTGAAATAAAACTTTAAAGTGATCTTCAGTTAAAGTTTTATTTGAACTATTTTGTTTTGTCGCCACTACTTGATTTCATTTCCACTTGCTCCGCAAAAAAAAAAAAAAAAAAAAATTCAAATCCGAATGATGGCTATATCTTCGGTTCTAATTATCGTAGAATCTAGCGGTTTGCACCAACATTTTTTGTACGATTTTCTACATGTCTGGTGCAAAATTGTTTTCTTAAGAGGCTGTTTACTAAATAAATTTAACTCTTATCTTTAAAAATTTCAATATGACCCGTTATTTTTTATGTTTTTATTCGATTTAGAATACCTTGTTTACTCTAGATATCAAATTTCAGTTCATTATGTTGAGAAACACGTCACTTATGAGCGTAAATGTTTGGTCGATCTTCAAGGCATATCTCTTAAACGCGGGGAGGAATCGAACGTTTGCGTGCATCAAGACGTAATCTATTACACGGTCCTTCAAAGTGATCTTTTTTACATTTTTACTAAAATATTGAAAACTTAAATTCAAAATAGAAGAAAAAAAAATTCCGGAGGAGTTTTCAACCATGATAAATCTAATAAAAGCAAAAAAAAAATACATGTTTCCATTAAAAAAAAATTCAAAACTTGTTTTGGGGTCCCTTTGTTTTATTAGTTAATAATTAATTATTAAAACATTGTTTGGTGCAAAAGTTGATTGCTATTAATGTTTTGCATTTAACAAACTATCGTTTGAAACAAAAATTACTAAAATATATTAATTATTTACGATTTTATGATCAAAAACTAATTTTTTCTGTTAACAGTAATTTGTCAATTCTTTGATTTACATCATTTACATTACTAATAGAGAGGATTAAGAGGACTTATACGCTACACCACTTCTTGTCATCGACTTTTTGAGGGTCAATAACTTGTTGGATCTTGTCTGAATTCGTCAGACAGGTGGAGGATAAGAAACAACAACAACAACATTACTAATTACTCATAGGAAAATTATGAAATTTAGTAGTTAGACGTTTTTTTGGATTCTAAATCTAAATATGGTATAATATTATACGGTTGCCATTGAACTTTTTAAAGTTTAGTTTAGTTCTAATATGTGATTCCCCCCTTATGGTAAAAAAATTATATACAATTAATAAAGACCTTCCACTATTTACAACGGTACTTGATATTTGTTATTTCATCAATTAGAATACAAGATATAGCCCTCGTTCGGATTTTTTTTTTTTTTTTTTTTTGCTTATTGTACATTAGTGAAAATTGAGATTCTAGTGGGATTACAATTTGAAAGATGTTAAGATTAACAGATTAAGAGACGATTTACTATAATATTCATCCTTTGCAATTAGATACATTAAAAGTACATATTACTTACCTCCACCATCGACTAGAATACAAAAGAATAAAAATATTTTAAAATGTTTATTTTTTATTAATAATTTGAAATTTTTTAAGAACTTTTTAGCTCATTAAAATTTATCTTCAATGATTTTAGTTTTCCGTACCACAAAGTAAAGACATGACAAGCCCGAAAACTCAGTTACTTGGTTTCAATATTTTTTTCATAAATGTAAATATATATATATTACACTTTTGGCAAATATATTGGAAATATTATTCCTTGTAATAAACGTTTCATTCCTCATGTTTTGGACCTCTGACCATCGAAAAGCTAAAATAAAAAGACAAATAGCATAAGGAGCTTATAATTATTGGGCCAAAAATATCCAAGAAACAGTGAAATCCAATGAACTTTATTTACAGGATTATCTAAGAGTAGAATCAAATTTCAAAAATAGATAAAGTATATAGAGTGGAGCAATACAGTTTTCACATAAATGCTAAAAAAATAAGTCCCCCCCCCCCCACAAACAAATAATAGTTGATATTTTTATTAAAAGATGGGGCATCAGGTTCTCCTTTCTTTAAAATTGTTGCTTCAAAATAGTAAATTAATAATAGTCAGTTAATTGTAAGTTCTTTAAAAGAGAAAATAACTGTTATTTCATCAACAGATGGCACAGTATGTATCTGTAAGTAACTGCCCAATGATAATTTAGCTTAACTGCTTATCATTACTATTTTGATGCAAAGCTTTATCAGTTAATAAAGAAATGAACTCTTTTGTGAGGAAATATCTCCGATTTTTTTTCTAAGCAAATCTGTGAAGGTGACCGAAAGTGAAAATCTTCCTAAATTATCGATTTTTCAAATGTCCTCTTACTTTTGGATTACCCTTGGGCACATGGTGAATATAGTTTGATGCAGTTTTCTACGCATAGTTCTATACTTCGCTTTAAGATCCTATAAATAACATAATGGTTGAATGCCTAGCTGTAGATCTAGTCATCAGCTGCATTGGTTTGTATCTCAGAGTTAAATACAGAGAATGCTTTCAAATTTATTCAATACTGTTAATAACTATTGAATACGTATTGTCTGGCAATAACTGTTAAATATATATATTGCCAAGTATCCCTCGTCTAATCTCGGTTTTTCTACCATTGAAGATAAAAACATGGAACAGTTCCCTTCAATCATAATCATAAAAAAAAAATCATTTCACTATGATTTTTTGGAAACATTTAATTAGTTCACGTAGTCCTTCGCTTTGTTTAGCTTTAGTTAGCTTTAGCACACCCAAAAAATGTAACCAATCAACGAATGAAATAACCAAAATTGTGTATTGGTGAAATTTTCTTCGACCCATAGTTCCCCCCCCCCCCCGCGATCTATTTATATTAACCAATGCCAACTTGGTACTTCTTTACACACTCGTTTTAATATAACTTTGGGGTCAATTAATCTAAACATAAAAGTAGATACATAATTACAAAGCACAAGCGAGAGAGTAAAACTTACCTATATGACAAAGTTCTAAAATAAAAATAATAAATTTTACATTCAAAATCCATTAGTAGCTAATAAGTATTTTAAAGTTTATTCATTTTGACGTGAAAACCATAGATTACTTGAATCAAATTTCAAAAATTAATTTCCTTAAAGTAATTGTTGTTTTGATTGGGATATTGATTGCTTTTATGATTGCTTTTCAGCCTTCTATACTGCAGGTTTTGTATTCTCGCCAGTACTGTCTCCATTAGTAGCAAATGTCGTATGAATGAAAATATGAAATAGTAGAGTTTCACACTGCTTCTGAACCACTGGCTTCAACATTCTTCATCCCCATGTTATTCGAGCCTTTTATGGATATTTTTAGACCTTTTTTTTTTTCCTTCTCAAAAACTGAATCTGAATCTGTTTCCGGAAAAATAATTAGATACATTCGATCACTCGTTCATTAGTTTTGCATATTGAATGTGAGAGAAACAGTTTTTACCTAAAGAAAACACACTCTAAAAGTTTAGGTAAAAAGATCTTCGAAGAATCGTATAAGTGAGTCATGTCAGTAAGGAAGCATTTCTTCTTCAGTTTCCAAGTACATACAGCTACAAATTATTTTGTAACTTCGTTTGGAACTGAAACTTAATCCCTACTTATACTACTATTACACTTTTTATTAAATGAGAATGGAAATGCGATGATGTTTGAAAATGTTCGGTGTCATAGAAGTCAGTTAAGACGCATTTTATCTTCTGCATCCAAACGAGTTTGCCATTTAATTTTCAGACACACACACACTTAAAATAGATTTTAATAAATAATTAAATAAATAAAGCACTGGTTATATTTTGAATATTTATTCTAATTGATGAAATACAAAGAAAAAAAGTAACGTTTTAAGTTGTTACCGTTGGCAAGTGTTAAAAAAAATGCAAATCCCTTTTTTTTTTCTTTTTTTTTCTCCTTTTTGTCATAAGGGGTCATCTACTTATTAAATTAAACTAAACCAAACTTATAAAATCCCTTAATTCTAACCCCGTAATATTATTCCATATTTACATTTATCATCCGAAAGCGTCAAAATACCAAATTTCTTAGTTATATAACAATTTATAGTTACTTTTATAATTTTAATTGCTCTAAATTTCCTCTGCATTTATCCTGGTGCAAGTCACACTTTTCAATAAACTATATTTTGGGTAATTCCAAATATATTGTTTGTTTGTTTTGGCATTACTAGGATTTAACCCGAAGAACAGTTTAGTAATTGAATTTTCTCTCTATAGGACTGTATAAAATGAATTTTCTTTATCTTTTAAAATAAATTAACTATGTAAATTGTACTTTTTATGATTCCTTGCCTAGTTTTGAGAACTTTTTTAATTTTACAATGATTACAATGATGATCTCCAACATTAACAATTAAAGTAATAAACTCCATAAAAGTATTTTTTTTTTTTCATCCTGTATAGCTCTTGAATATCTCGTATAGTCCCATATACATCCAGAAATATCAGCATATTTTTCCCCTATAAAAGTGTGGACTGTGATTGTGAATCAAGTTTAATGATTGAAAGAGATTGAGGGGGGGAAAAATACTTACGATTGACTGCGTCTATAACTAAAGCAAAAAACAACATATTTTTTAAAAATGTTATTTATAATTAAACATTATTGCTACATTTGAAATTGCTCGAGTAGGGCAATTAAGGGTGGGTTACCAAAAATAATATTTAACGTATGCATTGAGAAGAAAAACTTAATTTTTAATAAATACATTAAAAAGGCACATTTTATTTTGAATCACTGTTGGATATACTTTTGTAACTGACTAAATAAAATAAAAAGCACAGGAGACTCAATTAAATGACTTTAAAAGGCTAAGAGTGTCCTACGTTATAATTTTTAGTTTTTACTATATATTTAACAAATATTTAAAAGAAGAAAAAAAAATACTTTTTAGATTCTTTGTGTTTGAAAATAGTAGTAGTTGGAAAAGTAATACTTTTTCAAACGAGGTAAAAAGCTTATTTGACGAGTGCGATTTGCACGAGTCCAATAACTTACCGAGTTTGAAAAAGTATTTTCTCACGTGTTGCATATAATATTTTTTATAATCAAGTTCAAAATATATTTTTAATACAGATATTTATTAACGTTGGAAACTTCTATCAATGGGGAAAATATGTCATTTCAATATCAAGGCTATATTATATTTGAGCACGAGGTGTGCGAGAAAGTACTTTTTCACACTAGTGCGAGAAAGCTACTTTCCAGCACTCTTCGCGATAAAGTGCTACTTTAGCCACGCTTTTTGGTTCAAAAGGATTAATAAAGTTTAATTTTTTACACGTTATTATATACACGTTTTTTTATTTTTTTAGTGCAGTCATTAAAAGCATGTTTTATAAACAGCTTTTTCTTGTAATTTTTTTTTTTTTTTTTTAATAACTTTGAATAATGTTTGAATTTATAATAATTTTTGACAGTATGTCTGAGACGACCCAGAAGGTATACCTGGGTCTTCTCAGACATACAGTCTTTTTATGTTTTCTCAGACGATGTCGCTTCTGACACTCATTCGAATGAAAACAAGACGCTGAGATGATTTCAGGAAAAAGGAGCTTACCCTTGTCATCAACCACTGCAATAGACATAGTTTTAGAATGAGGAACGAAATAATTTATTGATAGTCACAAATATTTTTAGATATTATTATCACAAAATATTTAACTAAATAAATTTTATAAGCGGAACATCTAATGCATTATTTCTAGGTGGAGTTTTTAATGTAAGGATCCTTTTTATGTAAAAGCAAAATTGATAAAGGATCCATCAATTTAAAGGTAAGACTTCAGTTTCTGACGAATAGTTTATTCACGACTGGATAATGTGTTATATGTCTGAAGTTACTAAAATAAGAAAAAGTAAAAAAAATTTGGGAAGATAGTATACAGAACATGGCATCACTATAACAAAGTAACAATCGTAATTTAAACACGTTGAAGCGACCTACGGAATTTTAAATTCCTCAGTAATAGAATACGATATTCAACTTCGGTGAGCGTTAAAAAAAAAAAAAAAAAAAAAAAAATAATAATAATAATCTCTGAACAATCTCAAATACTAAAGTTGCACAATGGCCCTCTAGTAGAATATAGCTATATAAATTTGAATTCCAAAAATAAGAAAGTTGTAAAAAATCTATTGTAGAAAAATCAAAACTATTGTACAGGATTGATAAATGTAAAAAGTTAGAAAGCCATTGCACACACGCTTTCAGCTCAGTGCTACATGAAAGCAGAATGTGACATACAATTCTACAAATATTAGAAAAATTAATAGCCAAAACTAGGTATTAAGAAGCCAAAAACAGATATGAAAATATGAAATCTTAAATATGAAATCCCGATTGAGTTTCTTCGTCAAGGGACTTGAACCCAGTCGGGATTTCAATTTGCATATTTTGGCTGGTTTTGGCTGTTAATTTTTAAATTTTAACACATCATTTTGAAATATAAGGACATTTAAATTAATTTTGCATTACTTACGATTTCTTGATACTAATTTATAATTATTTAAAAGAAGGTCTATTTTTAAAAAAGTAAAATTAAGTGTTAAACTAATTTAATTTTTATTTTTATTTATTTTTATTTCTAAATTTTGCAAAATACAAGTGTTAATACGTTCTATTTGACGTGATGTCAGTACTCGTGTGTTGAACATAACGAATTTTGTTTCTTAACCTTCATCTTAAAAAAAATTTAATTATTCATTAGTGGAATCAGGATGTAAAATGTATATTTAATTTTTTTTTTTCTTCTTTATTTTGAAAATTCGGTAATATGGTTTACTTGGATGAGTTGGCATGATTTTGAAAAGTTGGCGTCAAAGCCAAAACGTCACCAATTCAACATTGCGGCTGATTCGAAATCTACAAAATGGTGGCTAATTCAAAATGGCCCTTAATTCTAAACGACAATTGAAAACATAAGGAATACTCAAATAACCAATTAACAATTATGAAAATTAAGCAATAAAGAAAGCAAATTAAGAAAAGCCTTTTAAAAAAAAAAAGAGAAAAAAAAGACAAGACAAGAAATATGATTGCTAAATATGAAGCTTTATCGCCTACAAATTGGCACCAAATTTGCTTGATGAAATTTCCACGTCAGATAGGATTCGATTGAAAATTCTTTTGATTACTTACCGTTTATAATAGAATCCGCTGAAAAATTAAGAAAAAAATTATGAAATTGATTAAAAGTATGAGTAAAGATATTTTCAATCCTAATAATTATTGTGAGGCTTGATTGAAAAATACCTCTTTGATTAGCTTAATAAATTTTTTCGATTGTATCAGTGAATAACTGGCATTTTGTATTTTTAAATCCTTCATATTAACTTCGATTTTGTGCTTGTTTGTCGACGGCGGCGGTGGAATCTGCGGAGGCATAATTAACCCCCTTGCCGTCATCCAATTGAGCTGAAACTTGGCAGAAAGATTCGATATGGATGACAATGCATCTATAAAATTTTGGTTACTATCGCCGCCACTAACAGCAAAAGTTGTTTTAATAAATAATAAAATAAATTGTTTTAATCAGAATAAAGAAAAGGTATTTAGATGTAAGTGCATAAATTCGCATTTATTTTTAATTAATAAATTTTGAAAAGAGTTTACCGGATTTTTGCTGATAGAGATGCTTTTAATATTTAAATGCTAACACCATAAGCACGCGCTGTTTTCAGAATCGGCTCTGTGTTAATGAATATAAAAATTGGCAATGCATATAAAGGATTTATATTAAAAACTTTGTTTTTATGGGTGATATTATTCTAAATATATTTTTATTTAACTTTTTGTATGTAGTACGTGCCCTCAATTAATTCGTTCAAGTTTTGATATTTTTAAATTACAAATTCTTACAATAAAACATTGGAAAATAAGATGGAATTTGTTTTCATGAAATAAGAATTTTTATGCAAGTTTTAATGATGTAATGCAAAGAAATGCTTTTCAAAATATAATAAAAAAGTAAACTTACCTGCATCAAGAATGCCTAAAAACAACAAAAAATTAGATATTACTACTGCATTGTTTTCTTTAATGAATCAAAGATTTTGTTTCTTTTCATTTTAATTTCAAAACAGCTTTAAAATATTAACACTTTATTTCAGAATGTGACTCTTCCTATGTTGTGTAATTCATAATTCAAAAGAGTATTCTTTCAAATGTATATATGGCAATTCAGAATTTAAAAGTATATTATTTCATCTGTATATATTTCAATTCAACCTTTAAAAGTATATTATTTCAACAATATATATTACAGTTAAGCATTTCTAAAAATGTGTATACTAACTTTTGGAATATAATTTTAATTTACTATTATTAATTTGTGATAAAATAGTTGCTTATAAATAATTCATTATTATTTTTTTTTAATAATGTCATATTTTCAAATAAAAAATCTTAAATTAATCTAAAAAGAAATCAAATTAAAGAAATTCACAAAAGCATGCTTCATGAAAGAATTAAAATTAAATTGCAATAGGTTTTGTTTCACTCTCTTTAAACATTAAGTCTATGAATATTATGATAAGCAGAAATAATAAATAAAAATAAAAAAATTGTAAATCGTAACAAATTTTAGTAAAAATATCTTGAAATTTATGAAAGAAGATTAAGATAATTATTTTCCTGACAAAAGGTATTTTTTCTCATGACGAATTATAAAAACTAAATTTAAAAATTTATTTAAACACACATATTGTTACGAATTTTTGTATATTTGTAAATATTTCGTAGTGCTAATTTTGTAAATAGATAAATTTCTGTACATTTCGCATAAGGCAATGCAATGGTTTGTTTCCCGGCAATAGGGGTGTTATCGCTTGATAACGGGTTTTACAGAGGTAACTCTGGGAAGCGAGTTTCAAGGGGCAGGGCATTTAACATTATGGTAATGGGAATCTCGCCAAATTGGCGAGATAGAGCCAAGTAGGCGATGGTTTTGGCGACTAATTTTTTTCGACAAATTTGGCGAGAAATCGCCAAATGTCGCCAAACTTGGCGACCATTTGGCGACATTTTCGGTACATGTATGGGTACATGTATCCCTTGTACATGTATATAGGACTTTTCAACTACATTCTGGAAAGTTCTCCAAATGTCTATCTGTGGAAGATTCGTGAAGATTCGCAGCCTCCCCTATATAAACCCGGCCTTGAGTGAGTCAGTTAGTTAGTTGATTTTGAATCACTGAGTTAGTTGTCTCTCAACGTTCATTGTGAGAGCTGTATTCCTGACTTGAGTTAGTTCTTGGATTTTGAGTCACTGAATTAGTTGACTGGAGCATTCTAAAGCGAACTGTTTTGCATTGTCTTTTGCAGCGACTTAGCAGTTGTTTGTCAAGTTTTTAACTGCTGTTTTGTGCTCTATTGAGGTGAAAAGAGCTGTATTGTGTCTACTAGAACGAGAAGTTCTGGAGCTGTAAGAGAACTGTGAAGAGTTATTTTGGAATAAATTTCTGCAAGTTTTGATCTGATTTGGCGTCAAATCTTTCGAACCCGTACAACGCAACAATATTTTACCTTAAGTTTCGACACATAAATCTATACATTTAAAAAGTTATTTAGTATGGAAAATACTTAGTATTTTAGAATAATAATTATATTGATACATAAGTAAAATTATCTTACGTTTACTTATTTCGGCAACTAGAACACAATAATAATAAAAAACGTTAATGTAATTCAAAATCTAAAACTGAATCAATACTTTGGAACAATATCAGCGTTTTATATGTATATATATATATATATATATATATATATATGCTAGGGAATGTGCTAGGAAATTAAAACTAGAGAAATCCACTTTTAAAAATTAATATCAATCCATACTAAACTCTTTTGACATTAATAGTAGTCAAAATAATTTAATAATAACCAATATCAATATGTTTACCAATAAAAATATATTTTAATACATTTTTTCAGTTTATTTGACAAACACTACCCATATTGGTTCTAAATATTTGTTGTTTAAACAAATATGTTAGCATCTTAATGATTGTTGCATCTTAATGATTGTTAGCATCTTAATGATTTGTATTGAAAGTAAATTTTAAAAATTATAAAAGTTTATTTAAAGAAGAAATTTATTAAAACTTTGAAATATGCAAAAGGATATTTTAATACTTTATTTGATCGGATTATCATGAAAAGTCTCAATAGTAATATTAAAGTTGTTTAAAGTACTATAGTATTGAAAAATATTTACTTACGTGCCAACAGAAGATCTATAGAAAAAAAGTGACTTAAATTCTGTAGCAAAATGTAATTAATCCTTTTAAAGATGTATCGTTAATAATTTCAAATAATTAAAGGTTTCTTCTCGTATTCTTTGTATTACCGTCATTATAAATAATATGAAAAACTGTTCAATGACTAATTGTTTCAAAATTCATAATATTTCTTAACAAATTGAACATCAGTTTCAATTGCATCGCAAGTTTGCTTGCATATTAGAAATTTTTTACAGGTGAATGCTAGTATTATGATGTATCAAATTTTATTATAGGATTTAAACCAACATGAAATTTTATTATAGCATATATTCAACAAAAAAATTATTATAGTTTTCAGTTGATTACCTTTTAATGTAGAAGTTGTGCTTTCTTACTAGCGTTTCAATTAATATCCCTTAAAAAAGCCGCTATTTGATATATTAATAAAAATCCTTTCGAATCAGCAAAGGATTAAATTGTTTCGGAAATTTAACTTGACGCCTTGTCGTTGAATCTCAACTTAAGGAGATTAATGTATTTCCTAGATATAGTGAATTATAAACGATTTATCTAATATTTTCCATTTCAAACCCGTCAATCTGATTTTTGCTAATATATGGCTATATAACTGTGGCCCATGTGTCAGGTCGTTGATTTGTTAAGTTGATATTGTTATCGATTTGTAAAGTTAATATTATTTTCCATATGTTAATTTGATGTATATGTATACTAGATTTGAGAGTGCCTCAAATATATCTACTATAAAAATGGTCCCACGTGCTTTCGCGCCAACCTGTAAGTGATATGGCAGTGGTCTTCCAGCGCCAACTATTTGGTAGAAACCTCACGATAACCATATAGAAACAGTAGAAAACCCTGACGTCACACATTTTGTTGTGTGTTTTGATCGGATTGGTTTTGGCTCGGTTTTGAAGCATTTTCTTTTCTTAATATTTAAATGACTAATTTTTTTAAAGAACTTTTGTTTAAATATTTGGAATCAGAAAGAAATTCTTCGTTAATATATACTGTTAAAAAATGTGTCCACCATGCACCAAAATTTGGTTCCCATTTAGCTGCCACCAACATTTGGTGCTTAGTTTCGCGATTTAATGGTGCTTACGGTCCGAGGTTGCACCATTAAATCGTGAAACTAAGCACCAAATGTTGGTGGCAGCTAAATGGGAACCAATTTTTGGTGCAAGGTGGAACAAAATTTTTAACAGTGTAAACTAATTTCAGACATTTTTAAAAAATGCCTAAATCGTCCATTGCGCTTGATAAAAAAAAATACTCAAAGTAAAAAATTCCTCTAGCATTTTTTAACGAAACATAAATACTAATTTAATATATAGTATTTTCGAATAGAACATAATTTTTTCAATATTCTCTATTTACAAAGTACTTTTTACATTATTGCTTGTATGCTTTTTTCTCGTGAATTATTAATCCAATTTTTTGGGTTTTAAGTTTTTCAATTTGAAGAATATTTGATATTTTTCTTCTGTTGCATCTTGTCCTCGAGTCACTTTCCGAAAAAACTTTTGTTTGATTTGAAACTTATAAGTGCAATATTATAAAGATATTAAAGCTACATAATTCAATATTTTTTTAGAATTAACTCTAATATTTACTCACCAGAATCAGGTATTTCTAAAGAAAATAATACGATAAATAATTTCAATAATATGTAATTTTCCATTGGTTGGTTGCATTGGAAATTTTATGGTGCAATAGTTATGGGAAGGGTATACTGCAACGTCGTTGGGTGGACATCTTTGAAAACAGAGTAAATGCATCCGGAAAAGTCTTTCCTATCCGGAATTTCCCCACATTTTCTTTTCGAATGTCCAACTTTCCATTAGTTTATACTTTTAAATTATTTTAACTCTACAAAATTTTATTTTTTACAAAACTAGAGATAGATTTAAAATTTGTACAGTTTCTTTTATTGTAAATTGGTTTTATAAATTTTATTTTTAATAAGTATCACTTAACAAATTTGAATCTTCAAATGTGTTGATGGTGAGGGATGGGCATTTGTCATGGAAAAAATGAATCATAAAAAAATTGACTTTTCTTTTAAAAGTGGGTCTTGACTTCGGAAAACTTGGAATCCCAACCATAGATTATTAAAAAGAATTCTATGTGTACCACTATTTTGTGAAACAATTTTAATGTCTTATCTTCTTAAAATATTTTCTTAAACTGAACTAATACTTATGAAATCAGCTTATCATTACTTAATAAATAAAGTATTTAAGATTTTTTTTAAAAATTTTTAAAGCATTGATTAATGTTAAGTTTGTAAGATTTTGAGAAATACCGATTTTTCTAATTCAAAAACTTTTTTTTCTTTTTAATCGTACAGTATTTTTGAGAAAAATCCTGATTATAAAATTATGGTCGAAGGATCAAAATAGGAAATGAACGATGTAGAATGGGCTGATAAAGAGAAAATAGGATGTTTAGAAAAAAAGTATTTTATTGGTGGAACCTTTTAAACTTCACATGCTAAGTTGACAGGTGAAAAACCGGAAAGCATAAATTGGCACTCCCTCTATATATACAGCGTGTCCCCGTATAACTTAGCCGACCTTTATTTTCGACACCGTTGGTCCTAGATTCATATTCTCATTGAAGAAATGTTTTAAATCATTAAAATATTTTTACTGAATAGTTTTTAAGTTAGGAAAGGGGTTGGTATAAAAATTACGGATTGTAAATTTTTATATGGTCCCCAGTTCCTCCAACTCATATTTAGAAAAATGTTGCCCATGAAAAAATATTTAAAAAAAAAAAAAAAAAAATTGAAATTTGTACGATTAATATTTATGGAGATATGAAAAAGCCAATTTAATGACTTATACTACATTACACCCGTGGTCATTAACATATTTTAAGGGTATGTACACAAAATGAAATACAGAGAAAAAGAAATTACGTTCGGAAAATTATTCTGAAATCAAACTCATGAATACGATCTATCAATATCTGTAGTGAATTGTGGATGCTGAACTCGTTTGCAAGTGATTATAGGTGCTATACTCCATGAAACTAACAAAAATCTTTTGACTACGTACGATCAAAGCAAAAAGAAATTTTTCGTGGCAGAACAAATTACACTCTTGTGTTGTGCAGGGGTCGTATTCGCTCTAAATTCCGATAATTCCTTAAATTTTTGTTTCTCCATGAAATTCCTAAAATTTTACTTAAATTTTTCGTTTATCCCTAAAATTTTAGAATTTCGGAAAATATTTTCCTAGATTCATAAAATTTTAGGGTGTAAATAACAAATTGAATTGTGTGAATTTGTGAATAACATTCTATTTTCTGATGAATGCACGTTTTCAAGAATTGAGGTAGTAAATAGGCAAAACACATACTTTTGGTCCCTGCAAAATCCTCATGTAATTCGATCAAACAAGCATCAACTGCGATGGTCCGTTAACGTTTGGTGTGGCATATGGAAGGGAGCGTTAGCATGACCTTTCTTTTTTTCTGATACATTAACAGGTAAAAAGTATGCGAACCTGTTACCTGTTAAGTATGGGACCTTTATTTGAGTTTCTGGATGACCATGTCGTATTAGCAGACCTTAAAAAGATGTGTGGTTTCACCACCCCAGAAGGCAGCCTCCAGCCAAACAGTTTATTATGATAGGACGATATTTTCTCATTTCAATTTATGTACGTGCTCCCCAAATAGCGTTAAAACTTTAAACTCCAATAACACCGTGGCTATTGGTCGAACAAATTTCGATTTTTTTTTTATTTTAAATGTTTTTTCATGGGCAACATTTTCTAAATATGAGTTGGGGGGATCTGGGGACCATATAAAAATTTACATTCCGTAATTTTTATACCAACCCCTCTTCTAACTTAAAAACTATTCAGTAAAAATATTTTACCGATTTAAAACATTTCTTCAATTGGGACTATGCATCTAGGACCAACGATGTCGAAAATAAAGGTTGGTCAGGTTACACGGGGACACGCTGTATATGGAGTTTTCTTCTCGCAAGATTGCCTATTAAAATGTAAAATCTTTTCAGATACAATTAAATTTTATAATTTATTACTAGCCGGTATTTAAAACAAACATACATAAAATTGAATTGTAATAAATAATGTTTATAATTTTAAGACTGGCTTATTAACATTATGATGGATAAAACAAATCAACTAATTTCCACTTAATGTACAAAATTATTTGGACTTTATGTCCGACGTCATTTGGTGGGGGGTATATAATCTAGCAACAATTATTGTCAAACACCAAACACTTTTAAAAGCAAATTTGAATTTTCAGCCAATCACAAACGCGTATTTTACTTTTGCATAAAATATTGCGAAAAGAAGTTGCCTGTGACATCACCATGCATAATATTCTTAAAGAACTAGCGTAGAATAAAACTGTTGGTTCATTATATGTTCAAAATATAAGTGGATATTATTTAAAAATACTAGCCGTAGATTTCAACTAATTATGTCCTTGTTGTTCCATTAGTCCTTTAAATAAACAATTATACTCCTACTGACTAAATGCTAAAAGAGTAAAACTAATGTTTATGTTGTGCTTATCATAACTTCATGGAATAGATTCTAAGTGATCCTATGGTTGTGCTGATTATGATATAAAATTTTACTTACTTTTAACAAGTCCAAACGCTACAATAAAGACAAAATGACATCTAAAATATAAGTATAGCACTTATCACACACTAAATGTCTGAATATAAGAAGATAAACTAAATGCAACTTAATTTAAACAAATATTTCTATTATAATTTAGTTTAAAATGTAATACTATACGCCAATGTCAGTTCCATCTGGCAAACCCATAGAAATTATTGGAAGAATTCCTACCTCATCTTTTTTCTCAAGCTAGCAACTGTGCAACTGAAAACGTCGTATCAAACATTCGAATAATCTTGGAAAATTTAAAATATACTTTTTTGAATTTATTTAAATTTTGTCAAATTTTTTTCACCGATTTAAGCTTATTTTTTAAAATCTTTTTTTGTTACATTCCATACATAACTTTTCTCAAATCTTTCTCGAAAAATTAAAAATGTGAAACAAAAATTTCAGAAATCTTTGCACTCTGAAACATGCGATAGAACTGTGATCATCTTCAGGTATATTATTACAATGCATAATTACCTCAAAACTTTCATGATGTTCAAATGCATTTCCAGTATGCAACTCTCTGTTAAAACTTTACCAAAAGAATGCCGATTTTAGGATGTTAATTGAAAAATAATTTACAATATGTCTCTTTAAATAAAAAAAAAACTATCCTAGGCCCACAATAAATCTTACCAAAAAACACGCTACACGTTTTCAATATATTCCCAAAGTAGTTGTTCTTTGTTAACTGGATCCGTCGTTTTGGTAGTTAAAGCATTAAAAACATCTTCTAGAAATAATTTATTAGAAACACTATTATTTATTTATTTATTTATTTATTTATTTATTTATTTATTTATTTATTTATTTATTTATTTATTTATTTATTTTTTTATTTATTTATTTATTTATTTATTTATTTATTTATTTATTTATTTATTTATTCATTCATTTTCAAAACATTATAGTTCAAATATACTTGGTAATGAGCGATTATTAAATTTCGAATTCTCAGAAAGGATACACTAAAAAGTAATACATACTGCTAAGAAACTGGTTAGCTAAAATAAATTTTATGTAGGTAAAAAGTTCTGAATTAAATAATACGATTCATTCTTTTTAGAAGAAAAAAAAATTGTTTTTAAATTGTTTTCATAAATTATTTGAACAGGGTTCCCACGGTCATTGAAAGTCATTAAAAGTGCTTAATATTTTTGAACTTGTTTTCAAGGCCTTGAAAGTGCTTGAAAATGCTTAGAGGGTGCTTAAAAGTCCCTGAAAATGCTTAGAGGTCCTTAAAAGTCCTTAATTTTTACAGATGTTGTCCAGCTGCAAAATGTATAAAAGTACAACTCGGACTTGTTATCCCCGCGTGACCGCCACTTATCTCCACCGTATCAAAAATTTTCCGACATATTTGTATTGCGCATCCACCAATTTTAACTTTTTTGGTAGGATATACTTTATTAAAAATTTAAATATAGATATGATGCCTGGAAAATGAATTTTCATAGGTCCTTAAAAACATTAATTAGGTCCTTAAAAGTCATTGAAAAGTCACTGATTTTCATTCTGTGATTTGAGTGGGAACCCTGTTGAAGATTCAGATAACAAATATTCCACTTTTAAGAATGCAAAGTTTAAAGAATACAAGTATATATAAATTAATTGCATTGTAACATCAAATAAATATAATTTATGTGTTTACATTCTTCTTACACACAAAGTATAAAGTTTATGTATTGAAACTTAAACTTTTCTATTTAGCATGAACAATTATTAAAAATATCAATACTGATTCCTTTTTCTGAAATTTTACATTCGAAAAGTACACAAAGTTTGATTTTATGTTAACAATTCCATGCATTTAATCAAAAAAATAACTATATAAAATAAACCATGAAATATTGATCAAAATACAAACTTTTTATACGGACCTTTAAGATAAACTTCAGCTACAGAGAGAAAGTATGTAAGAAAATATACCACTTGGTCACTACTAATGTTGTATGTTGTACTACTCTCAAAATAATTTTTTTTATATATAAATAATAAAAACCTATATTTAGTCATAAAATAATCTAAGGTATCTCATACAACAGGTCATAATTTTATATAAAGTAAATTTTTGCTAAACACTTACCACCATCCAATGCGGCTGAAAAGTAAGGAAGTAGTTGAAATTCAATATTTGAAGCTAAAAGAGTACGTACCCATTCACTAAATTCGAGCAAACACTTGCATATCAATCAAAATAATAATACATGTATTTCTTTAAATGTATGCAAATTTAGTGACATTAATAATTAAATTAAAAAAAAAAAAAAAACATTATATGAATTACCAAATTTTAAGTGCAATTGGAACTTATTTCAGTAATTTTGAGTTCAGATCGAGTATTCATAATATTTGACCACTACGAAGAAAACCATCGATTCTGTGCCATTGACAGACTTTTTTTTACTCCAAATATTGGAGTGCATTTTCATTTGCAGGAAGTCTATCTGCTAAGTTTCAGCTCGGTTGGATGAAGCCAGGTTGGTTAATTAGTCCTCGGAAGTGGTAATAGAAGCTTAGACTCTTATGTAAAAGCGTACTTATAGTGACAGCATCCAAAACTTGATAGAATGCAGTGCCATAGACAACGAATCTATCTGAAAATTTTAAGTGCGAATAGATGACGGCAAATGAGTTTCATACGTTATTCGAAGGGCAATAGAAACGTTTAAAATCGGTGTTTTAGTGACAGACTCTAAAACTGGATAGAATTCATGGTATGGTAATCGACAATGAGTCTCTCTGCCAAGTGTAAGCTCGATTGGAGGACAGCAAGGGGGTTTATTAGTTCTTAGAATATTGTTTAGGTTATAACCAAACATACAAACAAACAATCACGCAAAATCGAAATTTAACATAAATAATTTTAAAAAACGTGAAAAGGTAAACTAGTAAAACAGAAAAATATTGTAATACATTCCTTTGAAGAGAATGCGTCACACACTTTTTTTTTTAAATAATTATACACTGCTTACATTTTGTACAGGAAAGTAAAAACATTTTTAATTATAGTATTCTCTTTTTTTCATTTAAGTAATTTAACAATTTAAATTTTTGATTTTGTGGTTAGGAAAAAAAAAAAATTATAATAATACATGAGATGTAATATATTAGCTGCTAAAACTACTTACTGTCACCAAAATCTTGGACTGGAAAGAAACAAAATATTTCTAATAATTAAACAATTTTAGGTAATGTCATTAAAGATTAGTTATTGCATTTAGAATAGTTTTCTTACTAAAGGAGGAAGATTTATTTTTAGTCTAATATACAAAAATATTCATGTATAAAGGTGAGAACTTGTAAGTTTATATATTTGATTTGAAATCAGTTGATTGATCAGAAAGCGATCTTATAAGTGTAACTTTGTAAACTAGAAAATATTTTTACTGAAATATTGAAGTAAAAAATTGTGTTTTTAAATTTTTGCATTCCCTGCAATGAGTGATAAA
This sequence comes from Linyphia triangularis, assembly GCA_963978545.1. Classification (NCBI taxonomy): domain Eukaryota; kingdom Metazoa; phylum Arthropoda; class Arachnida; order Araneae; family Linyphiidae; genus Linyphia; species Linyphia triangularis. The sequence goes on along the minus strand of OZ021723.1, from coordinate 90,662,119 downwards.
AATATGAACGAGAAAGGCTTTAATTATGCTCAGGATGATCAACAAATTCCTATAATTTTGTTTTATTCGTTGAGTTGATTTGTGCATTTATGTTGGGAAATAATGGTTTATTATGCTCTTGAACTTTGGGAAGTTTGGTTCAATCAGAGTAGCACAGAGGAGTGTCAAAGTAAGGTCGTACTTTCTAAATGTGAACAATGTGCAAACATCGTTTTGAGAAAGCTTGAAACGATCCAACTCTTTAATGTGTTATACCATTCCGATCTTTTTATCAGTGGCGATCATGCTATTCCAGCGATTGTCTCCCATTTCAGTACCAAGGTATTTGTGTAAGGAATCATCACAGGAAACAGTACGGATACTTTACATTCACAATTTTCAAGCTTATCCCCAAACTCAGTTTTTGGGCGTTACGCAAATTTAGACATGTAACTCAAATTTAGACATGTGCAACTAGATTTCACTTTTTCAACTCCATGTGCTACCTTGACTGAACCAAACTTATATGAAAATTGAATTTCAGTCAATTCCTTCAAGGCAAACTTGTTAGTTTTTAACTCTAAGATTGATTACAAATATCATTTTCATTAATATTTAGAATACTATTTTGTATGCTAGTTACCACAAAACCCCATCTCTATTATCACAGAGTAACATTCTAAACTTTTTGGTCAGCTCGCCTTTAAAAACTAAACAGAATGCAGAAATATTGCATTTTTTTTTTTTTGCTTTTTTTTTATATATGTTGTAATTTATTGGTATTTTAAAATGATTTAATATGATATTCAATATTTATTTTACACACTATGACTAAATAATAGTACACTTACTTTCTTTAGCTACGTCTGTAATCACAAATTAATAGTTTTATTTGATATAATTGTTTGTTGTAAAAGTTATTGATTATTTATCAAATAAGACGGGCAGTATGGAAAATTGAGAGAAGTGAACAAAGAACTATGCATAAGTTTGAAACAACATTTAACATAAATAATTATTCACCACCTGGTAGAATAAGTGAATAGAAAACATACATTTTCAATTGATTTCGAAACTCTAACAAAGGATTTTTTTACTTTATTCATAATTATATTAGAACAGAATATAATAGAAATAAGTTATAGGTTAGGTAAAAGAAAAAAGAAATGTAAAGCGAATTTGAATTATCAAATTAATATTGTATTAAACCAATTATTTTAAAGTGCCTATTTAACTCATGCTTTCATAGTAAGATACATGTATTGTTTAGATTACATGAAAAATTTAGCATGTGTCTGGTGACTATAAAATACGAGCATTAATATACATTTTCAATTGAATTCGAAACTCCCAACAAAGGAATTTCTTTACTTTTTTCACAATTTTATTAAAACAGAATTTAAGAGAAAGAAGTTATGGTTACGCAAGAGAAAATAGAAAAGAAAATTGAATTGTAGTTATCAAATTAATATTGTATTAAACCAATTATGCCTATTATTCATTATTAGAGCATATTTAACTCATGGTTTCATAGTAAGTTACCTGTATTGCTTAGATTATTTGGGAAAAAATTAGCCTTTGTCTTGTGGCTATAAAATCTGTTGCAAAAATGATCAATGTACACATTACTTAAGTAAAATTACATCATTAGCTATGTAATATAAATGGTGCATTATTACTTTGAAAATAAAAGTGTATTTGAGAGAGATTCATTAGCCTTTCCAAAGGGCCTAATTGCTTTAATTTTTTTGGTCACAATATCTGCCAAAGCATTGTTTTGAAACGTATGGAATTTTATACCAGCTATAATAACAGTAATAATTCATTTGTTTAAAGCTATAATTTGGCAGATAATGTGGCCAAAAAAATAAAGCATAGCGTCATTGTGACAGGCTGTAAATCCAGCTTAAACAACAAGTTAACAAAACAAAATTTTTAAGCTGTGATTTGAATGTATTGCAGTTTATCTATAAATCTTATGCATTTGATACAATAAAATTAAAAAAAGTGAGTACTTTACAACGTATTCATAACCTCTACTGACCTTTTACTTGGTCATCTAAAAAGTACAAAATTATTATTTTAGGTACCTAAATTCTATATGATTGATATTTAGGTCTATTTAAGGTCTAAAATTATAAATATTTTTTTTTTTTATTTTTTTTTTTATTTACTTAACAGTTTTACCACTTTACTTCATATAAAAAATAATTAATTAAATAAGTTGTTTGTGTGCAGATACAAATCCCAGTCCGGATATGGAATCAAGGCATAACAGATTAATACGTAGTCTGAAACATCCCTACAATTACCTAAATACAGATCAAGTTATCTTTCAAAACTATTTGCACCTACAATAAACCATTTATTACAAGTTTCTTTAATATAAAATTTTATATATAATATCCATGGGCGATTCTGAAATTAAAGGAAATTTGTGGAAGTAAAAAAATCATTTAAAAAGAAGATAACAAAATGGAAATTTTACTTTTAGAATTTTATTAACAAAACTAATATATTTACCACATCCAAAAAAGGTCAAGGAAAAATATCTTTTCTAAAAAAAAAGTTTTCTAATTTTGCTTGTAACCTCCGCCGTTAACACGACCCTTGGAAGTTATAAATAAGTAGAAATAAGTAGATTGCCACGTTTAAAACCTAACCTAAAAGACTGAAGATACACTGGCTTTGCTTTTAGAGAAAAAAATAGGCTATTTAATAAAAGTTAACGGCAAAAGTATGCTTAGCACTACAAGCAATAACATAACTGAACATGGAGGTTGCAAGAACAAAAAGAACTCACCTGATTTTTGAGGATAGTTTTATATTGCATAGTTTTATATTGTTTGTGAAAAAGCTGTCCAAGCTTTTTCACAAACAATATAAAACTATGCACATCCAACAACATCACCAGACAAAATGGTTGACTTGAGCTTCACTTCAGCTCTGGTAAAAAAGACTCTACTGCTATCTAGTAGAATTTTATTCAAGTTAAAGATATTCCATGGAGGTTACCTCAGGACCCCAGAGACAACTTATGTTATTAAAATAAAGTGGTAAAATAAATTAAAACTTATATTTTTTCGTGATTAGTTAATTATTTATATGATAAATGTTTAACCCAGATTTTTTCAGAAATATATTATTAATCAGGTTTATTCCTTCAGTTAACACTTAAACCACAGGGATGGGGATATTCCATGGAGGAAAAAAAGAAGATAATAAATAAATATGTAAAATAAAGACTGAAAACGTTAAATATACACTTTTTGCTACTTAATATCAATTTTTTCACTTAAAGGAATGAATATTAAGCCAGTAAAAGCACAGGGACTGAAATTTCTCCTTAATTTCAGAATCACCCCCATACATGCAATAAATAAGTGCTATTGTTACGTCAAATAATATCAAATGTTATAGTACAATATTCAAAGATAATTAAATTATGTATAAGAATTCACACAAATATGGAAAGGTGAAAAGATAAAATCTGAAAGAAACTAAAGATAGAAATAAAGAGAACTGTGTCGGTCATCATTGCTTGTCTCTTATTCAAAGTAGAAAGAAACATTTTAAAGTTGATTGGCTTAAATATTATCTGTGCAAAGACTACTCTATGCTGCGTCAAAATAGAGTAAAAACTGAAGTTATATAATGGAATCGCCTTTCAAGGAAAATTGATCTGCATTAGGGTTTACAATAGAAGAACACCCAGTTACATAATGACTAATTTATTAGAAAATGAAGTTGTTTGCAATAAAATTCTACTTACCTCTGGCTTCTGCTGCTGTTTAAAGATAAGATATATAAAACATGTCGACAAATTTCATAAAGAATTTATAGAATATAAAACTTAAAATACGCTAATGTATTTAACTCATTACCATACAAAAAATAGTTTATAAAATGTAACTTATTACCGTACAAAAAGTAGCAGTTTTCTAAAATAAGAACACTTGCAACGTTTTATGTTTATGATTTCATTTTAAAGTAACTCTTTAAATGTATTTTGATGAATATTCTTCATCCTGAAATTTCATAAATGCAATATTTTAACAAGTTCCCTTAGAGAAATAGCTTTTAATTATATTTAAGGCGAAAAAGTTAATATGCATAATATATCAAGATAAGATGATAAGAAGTACAATTTCCGAAACCTACAAATACAAAAGTTGAATCTTAACGATTTTAAATTTCTTTAGATAAATCAACAACTTTATGGCAGCTTAAATGTACAAATATGCAGAATATATCCAGAAAATATCTCCAGTACATTTGTCCAGATTGAAAAAATCTTAAATATTACCACAATTAAAATTCAACTCGAATACACCACTATCTGTCATGAGATTGATTGGAGTTGTCAACTTTAGTTTATGTATGCATTAAAGATGTTTTTGCAAGTGATTATAAAAAATATTATATGCAACACGCGGGAAATCAAATTTTCAAACTCGGCAAATTATTTAACACGTTTGAAAAAGTATTACTTTACTAACTAGTTGCATAAATAATTATTATAAAAACAGTAATATTATCTTAATGAGTTAATTACAACACCGAACTAAACAACTCACTGTGATGAAGTGCCAAAGCAGTAACGCTAATCAGAAGAAGTCGAAACGCAGCCATTTTGGTGGGAGACAAAAACGAAATGATTTTCTAAACTCATAGTGTATTATTTTTTAATGCCTATAAAACGTAATCAAATGCTGCAGAACGTGATAAAAGTGGCGTTTTACAGCACTTTTATGGTTGAAATTACATAAAAGTACAATGGTCATAAACCATGTCTACATAAGGCTTGTTGTATTTAAAAGTGCACCTGTATAGAACCGTCTTAGGTCTGTATAGCATTCAATACATGTAACTGAGACAAAGAGGGGATGATAACTAAAAAAAACTTAACAAAAGTAGAAAAAAATTCAAGTTTGAATATCTATCATGAACTTGTAGTCCTTGAAGCAATTTCTGTGAAATTTATTTACATATCTATGTATAAAAGGCATAGTCCTCCTTTATTGATTCACTGATTTACCCATCGTTTTGATAAACAACTGGATAGACTGCTTAACGCTGGGAAAATGAAGCCGTTGCCAGATGCCATTGGTGGGATAAAAAATACGGTTTGCCGAGGATTGAAAATAAAATTTTGGATTGTACACAGCAGAAATGTCAATAGAAGACCTTAATTAGTAATAATGTGCAAAAATATACAAACTCTAACACTTTACAAGGTTTTTCGCATTCCCATCCAACTATAATAATGAACTGTGATTGATTAATCATCCCACCAGCTTCGCTATCCCCGGCCCGTTTTTTTCTTTGCATTGACAATGGAGCAGTTTATCCAGTTTATCTATATCGATGGATTTACCATCACTAATTCTCCTACTTCCCATACAGTTACAACTCTGAAAATTGGAACAAATGTCAACAAGGACAAATATAGAAAAAGTAAGCTTTTACGATCTCGATTAACTAACTTTAAGGTGCCAAAAAGGGTCAAACCTACGAAACAAGGAATATTGAAATGTTCCACAAAGGACAAACATAGACAAAAATAAGCTATTCCAATCTTTGATGAACCAACTTTAAGGGGTCGAAAAGGTATCAAACGACACAAAAGAGAGATTTTCAAATTTTCCTCTTCTAACGTAGTCACAACTCTAAGCAAAGAAAAAGTAAACTATTCCGATGTCAATCGAACCATTTTAATGGGTCGAAAAGGGTCGAAACATATCAATCGGGGAATTTTCAAATGACTCCCCCCCCCCCCCCCCCTCCCAATGTAATAACAATTCTAAATTTTTTGTACAAATGTCAACAAAGGCAATAATATTAAAAGTAAGCTATTAAGATCTATGTCAACTTATTTTAAAGGGACGAAACTTTCAATACGAAAAGTACCGTAATGTTCCTCTTCCAATGAAACTGAAACTTGATATAATTGTCAATAAGGTAAGCATTTCTAAGGTATGCTATATAAGGTAAGAAACCATGGGTAAGCACAGATAAATAAGCTATAGAAATATCGATTAATTAATTCAAAGGGATCAAAACGTTCCAAACAAGGAATGTCCCAAATGTTTCACTTTCAACGTAGTCACATCTTTGAAATTTGGTACAGTTACATCAGCAAAAGTAAACATAGAAAAAGTAAGCTCTTATGATATCGATCAACTCATTTTAAAGGGTCGATACTGAATCGTAATGTTCCAGTCCCAAGCCACATTTCAAATATGGTCACAATTACAAAATTTGGAACATATGTCAACAAGGGCAACTATTGAAAGGTATGTTGATTATGAGATGAATCAATTATCATGGTTCGAAACAGTATCAAACATATTAAATATGAAATGCATGAAAGTCTTTTGATTGCTAAGGTGCACATTCAAAAATTTCGAAACCGAAGCTCGGTTACTCAGCTAGTTTAGTATATTTTTAAATCTTTAATATTACTTCGATTTTGTGTGTGGTGCGATCGATGGCGAGAAAATCTGCGGATGCTTAATTAACCTCCTTACCATCATTCAATCGGGCTGAAACTTGGCAGATAGATTTGAAATCGACAAGATTGCATTCTATTAAAATTTTGATGGCTGTCACTGTCACTAAATGGTTGCTTTTACGGAATACTAATAAATCAACAGCCGACCAAACGGTATAGTGTTTAGCGTGCTAGCTTCTAGACCGCGAGGTTGCTGGTTCGAGTCCCGTGTTAGGCATGGGTGTTTGTAAATGTATGTTGGCTTGTCTAATGACGAATGTTTCGGCGCATTATAGCCCTCGTGTTGCTGACGGCGCCAGATAATCTGAATACAACAACCAACTAATAAATCAACTTCCCATCATCCAACCACTCTGAAATAAAATTCAATTGATCAGTGAAGAAACTCTTTTCTGTCACCAAAATTGTTTTAGTAAATAAATAATCAAGTTGTTTTAATCAGAATAAATAAAAGATATTTGGATGTGAATGCATAAATTCACATTAATTTCTAATGGATAAATTTTGAAAAAGTAGTTCACCTCTTATTTGCTGGTAGAGATGTTTTAAATATTTAAAATTAGATGCAAACACCAAGCACACGCTGACAACAGAGTAGTCGTAATATTAATAAAGTATAAAAATTAAGGATTAATATTAAAAACTTTGTTTTTAAGGGTCAGATTATTTTTAGCTTCATACATGATTTTCTTTTAAATGAGTACCAGTTCTGTATCCAAATAAGTATACTTTTATTATAACCCCTACACTACTAAAATATTTAGCGTTGTACAATGAAAGAATGTCCATGTTTTAAGTTTCATATATAGATGGTGAATTAGCTATTGTCTTAAGATATTTCTACAACTGGAGTATGATGACTGAAATACTCCTACGTAACCAGGGCCGCCAACAGGGTTTTCGGGCCTCTGTGCAACTGCACCTCGGGATTCCTTATCAACCCCCCCCCCCCCCCTACCAATATACACTTGCTGCCGTCCATACTAAAAAGGTAATAATCTCCCCAGTTATTAGTTTTGACATGGGGGTGGGGAGGGTAAATAGAGAAGCGTATATAACAGGAGTTATTAGATGAAGGCCCCGGAGTCGCATGCTAGCATGATAATAGATTTGTTTTCTTTGTTAGGGTAAACCTATTATAAACTTATTGTGTAATCTCAAACCAGAAAAATAGAGAAAACGAGAAAAAACACAGAGAAATGAGTAGGGTGGACTGGTAACACTGTTTTCAAATACCAACTTAAAGTCTTCGTTTTCTGGTCTCTTCTAAGTCGAAATACAGAACAATCAGAATGCACTATATGAGCGCGCCCACAATGTTTCACAGTTCCAGTTGCATCGAGCTTTTGTTGACGTTTGTCTGAGTAGATGGCGCCTTTTGCTGTAAACTTTTCACGTTTACGCGTGCTGATAAAATATCTTTTGCCTTTGCTTTTGATATACTAGTTTGGAAAAACATGCCCTCGATTTCGTCCAGAAGGAAGAGAAAAATCGTGAATTTAAGAAAGAATGAACTGATTCGTATGCGTTAATTCCAAGCAAAAATTGACTATTACTGACTTGTCTCATTTGCTATGGTTTCTTATACCATAAAAATTGTATAAAAATGTTCGTAGTTAAAAGCTTGTCTTTCGGCCCTTTAAATGTTTAGATATTTAACGTATTTATAAAAATTTAAATTATTAAATATTAGAAGATCCACACTTCTATCGCCGTGAAAAGTGTTTCAAAACTTTTTTTCATTAAACAATAATCAAAATAAAATATGTATATTAGAAAGGATAAAATACTGATGGAGATGGATTATTTTTATTTAATTAGGTATTTAAGCAAATATCTAAACAAAAAATACTTCATTATCAGAGTTCAACTAACAATTACAAATAGATATACAATAATAAATATTTTATTAAATGGTAACTATTTTACATACTTTATTGGTTTATGAACAATTTAGCCATTTACAAATAAAACATATTTTATTCTTCCAAGAGAAAATGTGGAATCGGTTTCAAATATCGATATTAAATGGAACAATATTATTTGATTATGTATAAACACAAAGATCATACATATTTGAAGTAAACCTTCTTTAAATCCTTTATATTAACTTCGATTTTGTGGGTAGGTATATCTTTGTCAATGAGAGCGGAATCTGCGGTGGCCTAATTAACCCCCTTGCCGTCATCGAATCGGGCTGAAACTTGGTAGATAGGTTCGATGTCGATGATAATGCATTCAATCAAATTTCGGGGCTGATACTGTCACTAAAATGTTGCTTTTACAGAATACTAATAAACCAACTTGCCGTCATTCAATCGCGCTGAAATGGCATTTAACCGATCAATGCTGAAACTCTTTCCTGATGTCAAATTTTGTTTAAATAAATAATTAAATAAGTTTAATCAAAATTAATAAAGGTTATTTGGATGTCAGAGCATAAAATCACGTTCATTTTTAATAAATAAATTTTGAAGTAGTTTGCCACACATTTTGCTGATAGATATGTTTTTGATAACGGCCCTGTGTTAACGAATAGAAAAATTGGCAATGCATATAAAGTATTTTTTTTTTTAAACTCTGTTTTATGGTTTATATTATTTAATTTTTTGGTTCATCAGTGATTGCACTCTTTGATAAACTGTTTATCTGTGCATCATATGAAATTTATCCAACTGGTTTATTACAAGGTGAGACCGAAAAGTAAGGTGACTGATGTCATAATAATCACTGTATTATATATTTGCAGATAAATACATCACTGTACTTCAAAGAAGTTCCAGCTGTCTACAATGCACTTCTGACAACGTTCATACAAGTTCTTGAAACCTCTGAAAAAGTCCTCGTTTGAGACTGTCCTTGGTAACAGCAGCTTGAATGTCTGAGATGCTTGAAAATCGGTTTCTCTTCAGTGCCAATTTCAGTTGTGAAAAGAGGAAAATATCTTCTGGGAATTATACCCTCCTTATTCCCCCTGATCTAGCGCCAGCAGATTTTTTCCTCATTCCACAACTGAAATTGGCACTGAAGAGAAACCGATTTTCAAGCATCTCAGACATTCAAGCTGCTGTTACCAAGGACAGTCTCAAACGAGGACTTTTTCAGAGGTTTCAAGAACTTGTATGAACGTTGTCAGAAGTGCATTGTAGACAGCTGGAACTTCTTTGAAGTACAGTGATGTATTTATCTGCAAATATATAATACAGTGATTATTATGACATCAGTCACCTTACTTTTCGGTCTTGCCTTGTAGAAAGTGAATACAAACTCTTATAGACAGTCTAGAAGGTTAGTTTTTGAAAATTGTGGATGTTAATTTTTACCAATTATAACCATTTTAATTTTGAATATCGGTTAATTATTCTAGATTTATTTAATTACTGATTTGCATAAATAGTTGAAAATTATATGGTAATGTCATTAATCAAACGAGATTTTTTAGGAAAAAAAAAATACAAGTATCGAAAATGAGGGTTTTTGTTGTCTGTTTCTGGTTCATGCTTTCAAATTTAATAAAAAAGGGTAAATTTTTTTTTAAGAATTGTTCTGGATTATTTTTTGCAAATTAATGCGTTATTTAACTAAGAATGTGTGTCGTATTAAGAATCTATTTATATATAATTAAGAAAATAATTCGTAAATGTTTTTAAAAAATTAATTAAGAATATTCTATAAATGTGCAATAAAAATAATATTCGGAACTGTAGCGAAGAATATTTATAATATAACACACACAATATAAAAGTAATATATTAAGATAAATAAAAAAGAGCTCAGCGGATAAAGTGGTTACAAATGAGCTATTCTGGGAATCATCAGACACTTTTGTCAATATCGCTGTTTAAGTTGGACGTAAACTGAACAAAAGCAAACTATTTTTAAAAAGATTTCAGTTATTGATATCAATGGATTAATCTCGTTGATCGTTATCGAAACTTATTTATTTCAGTAAACTTTAATTAAGTTTGAAGGTTTTTACTAAAAAACTAAGCTATACTCAATCTGTCAAATAGCTCAGAAAACAAAAGTTGTTTTTTGAAAAGTATTCGGGTCTCTGCTGCTTATTTGGGTTTTGCGTAACGCTGTTTAACTAATTTTAAGACGTAAATGCAGAATGAGTGTATTTTACCATCTGAGTAATTAAAAAAAATTACATGTATATGTAAAAATTACATTTTTAAGACATTTGTCTAAAAAATTTACTAAGATATTTTAACTAGTTTCCAACTAGTTATTTTGTGTTAATTTCAGCAACTTATTAATTTTATTTCATACTTCCTGGATATTTTTAAAGGAATTCATTTGGGAAGTGTAACAACCTTTAATGGATAGATAACACATGAATTCAACTTTGAAAAACAAAGCATTTCTTAGCTGATTATCGAAAAATTATCGGACTAAAATGAAAACTATATATAATTAAGAAATTGTTTAAATTTCGATTACTTTGAGTCGTTGAGCGCAAGAACGAACAATCCTACATTTTTATTTTTGCTGTTTCTACCCCATTTTTCCAAACTCACTCATGCTAGAATGGACCAAATGTAGTTTGTCTAATGGTCAACTTAGTTGGACATTAGATAAACCACATTTGATCCGTTCTGGGATGAATAGTTTTAGAAAAAAACGCATTAGAAACAACAAAAAGCAAATTATGGGATAGTCCGTTTTGGCACTCTACGCCTCAATTGAGATCTATCAATACTATTTTTTAAAACAGTAAAAAAAAAAAAAAAAAAAAAAAAATGATAATTTGACAAGTTTAGTGGTCTGAACTGCCTTAACAAACCATTTATTAGTAAATAATGATACACTGTTATAAAACAGTTGCGAAAAGTACTCATTTTGAAAACAAGTATTATGCCCTTTTTTAAGTAAAAATTTTTACTTCAGAAATTTAAACATACAGATGAAATAGCCATGTCAATTTATTTAAAATGTGGACGAATATAAAAACTACACAATCTTTACAAATATTATAAAAAAAAAAAAATCTCTAACACATTAAGACTAATTTATACCTCTCACCACTTGAGTCATAATCCGAGTTCAGTTGATGAGCAATATTCTAGGAAGTACTTAATTGGGCACAACTTAAATAAGTCTCCAATAGTTCCCGGCAAATATATAAACCTCGCAAAGACAATTATCTCGCTATATACACATATATATATATCAGTAAAAAACAATCTTTTCCGTGCACAACAGAAGTCTCAGATGATCATTGACGTCCACAGTTCTATTTTAATACTTACTGATCAGAAGTTTAAAGACCCCCTGAGGTGAAGGATTATTTTATTCTTGGAGGTTTTTTGTAACCAATTATGAGCCACCTTTTATCCGGGCACCAATCTAATTCCTTTTCCAGGGAATGAGGATCTGCAACGATTGGTCATTTTGTTGTGAGACGCTGTCCAAAATCAGTTCAGTCTGAAAGAATTCTTCAAAAGGTACTCTCTCTCTCTTAGAGTTCTAAGCTGCATCGACGAACATATAATGTAAGTGGTATTTTCATGATATCCGCAATTAATTAATACTTGAGTAAATTGTTTTAGAATATTCTATACAGTAATATTTTTGATTGAATATAAAACATATGTTGCATTGTGTTTCAACAACTCTCACGCAAACGATAAAAAAAAAACTGTACCGTCGCGAATTTTCTTCAGAAGGATTTCGCCTCAAAGAGAATTTCAAAAGTATTTTCTTTATTTTTCTCAAAGCATTCCACAATACATGCGAAGTTTCTATGATATCTACAAATGAGTATTACTTAGGATATTTCTTTAACTATATCCGCATCGTAAGATTTTCTAATGAATATAAAACTTTATTACATAGCATTTCAGCAAATCCGCTACAATTAGACCAACTAGCCCAATGAAATAGTATTATCACAAATTTTCTTCCCAGGTAATTATGACTTAAAGAAGATTAGAAAATAACATCTTCGTCTTTCTTAAAAGAATTCAACAATATACTCGAGTTTTTCATGATATCCCCGCAATCAACTATTACATGAGATATTTCTTTTACAATAATATTTCGTTACTGAAAGACTTTTTAACGAATCCTTTATTGGATATTTTAGTAACCATTACAATTAGAGCAATTAAAATGATAAAACATTATCACTAAGTTTTCCCTAGGCGATTATAACCAAATCACAAAAATAACTTCTTTATTCTTCTCATAGAAGAATTGTAAAATAAACACGAGCTTTTCATGATATCCAGAAATTTTGCATGGGATATTTCTTTTAGAATATTTTTACCGAAAGATTTCCAATTAATATAAAACATTTATTAAGTTGTGTTTCAGAAGTTATTTCATGCAAAATTGTTTTAAATTAAAGCAACTACCTTGACGAAAAAGTATTGTTACGAATTATCTCCTCAAGTAATGGAGAAGTTGCGTATTTTTTAAAAATGGTAAAAAGCGATAAATTTTGATAAAGAAAGCAAAGCTGATTCCGAATATGTAAGTTATAATGCGGTTAAAAATTTATATAATTAAATATCGAAAGAAGAAAAGTCGTAAAAACAGTGAAATCGTGACGTAACCGTAAAAAGTTCTATCATTGGCTGGTTAGATTTGACGTCATAATCCGATTTGAAAATATTCTTCTTCATTTGTTTACCTACGATTACCGCCTTCCTGCTTCGTTTTTCTTTTTAGTATTATCATTATACCCAAACCGTTTGCGTAATTTGTTCTTATAGAAATCAATGCCTATTTATTTGTAAAAGGGCAATCCGATAACCCGCCGAAAAAGATTCACTGTACACGAATTCATAGAAGCTGAAATTCGTGGACTAAAATCTGAAAGGTATGTACCCATTTTACAAACAGTTTTTCATTTGTCTTTAACTTGATTGAATATGACTTATTTTTATGGTAAGTTTTCATTTTCAATTATCATTCCATCCAGTTTAACTGCAGAACATTGCAGTATTTTAGGAGCTCAAAATTTTACATACTTTACGAACTATTCGAAACGAAACACATATTTACCAAGAAACTGTATATTCAATTAAAATTCACGTCCATGAATCTTCATTTTATTCTTGTACATGTCATTCTTATACAAGTTAATTTGATGCTTGTACAAGAACCAAATGACTTTTTCCTTGTTCATAAATTTTTTGGTGCTATTTCGAAAAATTTAGTCCGTTTTTCAACCTCTTTTCACTCTTAAGAAAGTTATAAAAACACTAGTTTTCCATAGTACAGATGTATCCAGTATTATTTTAAAATCAAATTTTCAAATTGAGGGATTCAAATAGTAGAAGTTCCCACATTTTTTACTAATAAGTGAAATGTCTGTAACTTGGCGTGCTATATAAACAACTGCCATGAAAATCCAATAAAGTAAAAAAAAAGTTTGGCATTATTTTCAATATAGCATTTTTTTTTTTTATTGAAAGCAATTTTTTATTTTTTTTTAGTTCAAATTAATTTATATTCCGCTTGAAATTTTACTTTCCCAACACTTTTTACCTCTTTGAACAACTTGTACACTTGTCATTCATGAAGTTGACGACATTTATTACCAAAGAAAATAAAATGGATCGTTTTAATAAATTCTTACAAATTAGCCAAGAAGAATAGAAAACAAATGGAACTTAATTTTGTTTATACATTTAATTTAATTATGTTTGTATATTCCTGTTCAATTAAAACGCTGATCCAATTTTCTTTGACATACTTTTTAAAAAAAATAATTTTAGTTTAGTAAGAAGAGCATGCATTCCGCTAGGACGAACTCTCATTAATTTGGAAGGCTTTCATTTTAATGTTGTGATTTCTTACACCAGTTTTCTCAACAAATGTGTTCTTTTGGACTCAAATCTGGTGACTGATATAATGTTTTTAAATTTTATATTATTGATTATAGAAGTATCAGAGGCAAATATTGAATAAAGTGTGTTCGGACTATTATTGCGATAAAAATTATCGTAATGCCAAATAGAGTTCATGATCGTTTTTTTTTTTTAAATGACTACGAGACATTTTAAATAACAAATGGATTATAAGAATTCCAAAATCAAATATTAGAGACAATCGATTTTGTACATGTTTCCACAATGCAAAAATTTAAAAAATTAAAAAAAAAAAAAAAAAAAAAAAAGAGCCAGAAAAGAATTCAATTGCTGGGAATTTATCAGAAAATATTAAGTCGATCGAACACCATTGTGCTTTTTTTTATAGGAATTAATATTCAAATTCAATTCCAAACTGAAGAGCTACTTTTCTACACATTTTTAAACTGTACGAACACTTTTGGGAACCACTATATATAATAAGAATTTCAAAGTAATCATGTCATTATATAAAAACAAGAATAATAGGTGTGCTATTATTACATCAAAATGATCTTCACAAACGTGTCAAGAACTTTTCGCAGAAACATTGTCTCGTTTCATGACTTTACACCTCTTCTTGCGGATATCTGCGTGTTTAGCAACACTGATTAGTAATTTAGCAGCGTTGGAAATTGAAAAATTCTTAAATTCGGGACGAGGCAAAGTTTATACGCTGAATTTGAGGACATAATTTTAAATCGCTTAAAAGACTACAAGATTAAAAAAAAAAAAATCAAAACATGCTATAGCAATGCGAATAAATTCACTTCAAAGACCACGCGAAGCAGAAGTAGGATTACGACGTAGGGGGACGTCACGTTTTTTTCTAGTTTTTGCCGCGATTTTAAAAGTGGGAAATTGAAACAGGTATAACTCGAGAATTTTGAACAGATTTAAAAAAAATTTATACTTGTAATATCCACATTCTCAAAACTCCGCAAAATGTTTTTAAGCTATAAGTAACTAGAATATGTGGTCTTTAAAATGGCATAAAAACCACTGCTCAATAAGACTAAATCGCATTACAAAAACACTCGTGAAAATAAAATATTGTAAGAAAAATTAGCTGAGTTTTGTGACTGAACAAAATAAAAATTGCTCATTAAATTTCGATAAATTAAAATTTTAAGATTTAAAATCTTTAAATACAGACCTTAAGAAGACACATATATCGTGCTCAAATTAAAATTAAAACGAAAAGTTTAAAACTTTGCTTTTTAAAATATTGTGCTTGCATTGGCAATAGAAAAGAGCAATACACACTTCTTGCAAACGCCAATTTTCGATTATTCGGTATGACATTTGGGATCTCAGATTAAAAAGTTTGATACGGGGTAATGTTCTATACTTAATAAAGTATGAATGTGTGACAATTTAAGTGTCGAGGTGGAATTTTGAAAAATCGAATTTTGGCCAGCTTTTAGAGGCAAATACCCCAGAGGACGCATGTAGAGGTACATAAATCGGCAAAGTTACTTTATGACCACCCAGTATTTAAAAAAGTGAACGCACACTTTAAAAAATTCAGTAAATAAAGGCTTATCCTTCAAGATCTCTCTCCTCTTTTCTTTTTGGTACCGAACAGCTATTTCTTTCGAGTGAATTCCATCAGACACCAACCTTTCCTCCACTCGCAAGCGTCAACTACAGCAGCATTTCACGTTTTTACCTAAGTATTTCTTATACGTTACTGTTTTGCTTTGTGGACTTGATTTATACTATTTTTCTGATTATTGTTGTTTCATTGATTTACATTGGGATGTGATTTCATTATAACATTAAATATTATACAGTTATATTACCTAAGAGGTGTGGTTATTATGACTTGAGCAGAACCGTCTAAGGCGTGTGCGATTTTGTGAGGGAATGAGAAAAAATATTAAAAAAAACATAGTATAGTAAAAATTTAAATGTTGATGTAATTTTAATTGCAAATTAGCCTAACCTATCTAAGGTCAAGAAATACTCAACAGCCTTGAAATCTTGTCCATTGAAAATGATATTTTATAGTCATTAGATTAAGATGCACTAGTTAAAACATTTTCGGTTGCTAAAGCTAGGAAGGTCCACTGCTAAGTGTATAATACAGATTATTTTAATAAATTTTCTGAAATATGTTTCCATGAATATTAAATCAAATGAAACTTTGTTGTAGTTTAAAAATTTGTTTATTATTTTCTATCTGACAAAACTATAAACTGAGTAAAATAATTTATGAGTTTGCTCTTTACACAAGAACAGTACAGCACACATATTGAAGTTTGAAAAAATCAGTTAAAAGAATTATTAATAGAGGAAGTCATTATTTAAAAAAAATAAAAATAACGAAAAGGTACCAAATATTTTACTTTAATATTTAATACTTATTAGTTTAGTTTTTGATTCCCCCCCCCCCCCTTTAAAATGCCAACTTCAGGTATTAAGTTTTCGAAAATTTCAACTATAAGAGCACCCATACCATTTCTGGAGAGCTTTCTATACCCATTTTCATTGCATGGAGCACCAAAACTCATTCTTTCACACACAGCATTTTGTTCTTGGGCCATTCCTGGACTTGAGCTTATCTGTTAAGGGCTCTCTCTACTTTGGATGCATGAAAAAAACGCTATTTTTATTAATTTTTTTAAAGAATACTGTTATGTTTATGGATATAAAACTTGTTAGGCTTAACAAAAACATTGGTAAATTACAAAAAAAAAAAAAAAAAAAAAAAAAAAAACACCCTATTGATTTTAACCACTTTTTTGATGTGAAAATGCCAGGTAAACAGGAATCCTCAAAAAGTAAAAAAGTAGGTAGGTGTGCGCTGTCGAAAAAATCTGAACAACGGCCCATCTGAAACAAAAAAAATTTAATGTTAGTGACAGTGGCGATATCCCGTACCTCCAATATTAATTTAGATGCAAAAATAACAAAATGGTGGGAAAAAAATAATAATTAAAAACATGTTTTTTTTCCTTCATGATTTTGCGAAAAAAAAAAGTAAAAATTAAAATTTGGCAATAATTCTGGTATGGGATATAGCGATAAGTGTGCAGAATATGTGGTTAAAATTTCATAAGGATCAGTTCAGTAGTTTCTGAGATTTTTTCATCAGCTCACACCTACCTACTTTTTGAGGACTCCTGTTTACCTGGCATTTTCACATTAAAAAAGTGGTTAAAATCAATATTTTTTAATTTTTGTTTGTTATTTACGAATGTTTTTGTTAAGCCTAACAAGTTTTATGTCAATAAACATAAGAGTATTCTCAAAAAGGAAAAATAAAAGTAGCGTGTTTTTTTTCATGCATTCAAAGTAGACAGAGCCCTTAACGTAACCTTAACTGTAGATGTTCGCAAACTTACATACCCTTTTAATGTCCTAATATTGAAGTCACCCAAATGGTCCCCTAAACGGCAATTAATGACGATTTATATATATATATATATATTATTTGTCCTTTTTATAGGCTGTTGTTTCACTTTATTTTTCTTATTTCCGTAATTCAAGACTCCCGTTTAATTCAACGTTAACTCCTTTTGTTTGCGCCTGATTGGTCGAGAACAATTATCCTCGTGGTGTTTCCCCCTAGTGGAGAATACGCCAGAGAAGAAGCAGAACTGAATTGAATTTGATAGGAGACGCATGTCTCAAAATTGGAGCCGAGTGCTCAACTATAAATAATTAACCTTAAAGAATTATAAATGTTTATACGTGTAAGTAAATCTGTATTATGTGTGTGCCTTGTATGTCTTTAATAAATAATAGTAAAAAATCTACAGTCCACTACTTTAAATTAACTTAACTGAGCTCCTGACATTTTGGTCCGTGAACGATCCGGAGAGAAGAGCAAACAATGGCTCGATTAGTTAAATTAAATAGGCAGCAAGGCACACTGAAGTCAAAACTTACACGTCTAGAGGAGTTTTGTGCACCCTTGACATTATTATCGGCTGAAACACTTAGCAGCACAAATTCAGTAATCGAACTGAAACAAAAACTTGAAGGGCTCAAGACTACCCAAAACGAAGTGAATTCTCTTCGTGATAAATATTATGATGCTGCAAAAGATGAAGAAATAGAAGAAATTGATGCAGCACTACAAGAATTGGATATTCGTATCGAAAATAGTGAAGTAAGTCTTTTGAAACTTATTAGTTTACTAAAAAAAGATACTCCAAGTGTTGCAGTAAAGCCAGAAACTAGTGGTACTTTAGTTAGAACAAAATTGCCTGTTATTCCCCTTCCAGTATTTTCGGGAAATTATGAAGATTGGAGTAAATTTAAAACCTCCTTCACTAATCTCATTACAAATAATGCTGAGTTAGATGATATTCAGAAGTTGCATTATTTAAACGCAGCTTTGGAAGGAAAGGCCAAGTCAATTGAAACGGAGGATGATACATTCGAATCCTTATTTAATGCTCTGCAACAACGATACGAAAATCGCCGGGTAATATTAGATAGAGATACCCATATTCAAAATATCTTAAGATATCCTAAGCTAAATCAAGAATCTGCGAAAGAAATGCGTGATTTTTTGGATAATTTAAAAAAGAATTTAAGAGCACTTAAAGTACTGGAATATGATCGTGACAAATTGTCGGACATATTATTAATGAACATTTTAATTGATAAACTTGATTTGGAAACAACCCTAATAACCATGTGACGAGTATGTGACGAAAAGCGATATCGCATAGAGATCACGCGATGTCACGGCGATATCACACAGGGGTCACATAGTCGTCCAATGTCCGTTTTAGAGGGGGGTTTGCGACGTAACTTTGTGATATCGCTGCGATATCGCTTTTCGTCACATTGTGACATTGGGGACGAATTTGCGATTTTTGCGATATCGCATTGTGATCTGTATGTGATCTTAGTGATTTTGGCGACATCTATGTGATTTATGTGATCTTCGCAACGAAAGCTTTGTCACTGCGATATCGCTTTGTGACCTAAATGTGATCTTAGTGATTTTGGCGACATCCGTGTGATTTATGCGATCTTTGCAACGAAAGCTTTGTCACTGCGATATCGCTTTGTGACCTAAATGTGATCTTAGTGATTTTGGCGACATCCGTGTGATTTATGCGATTTTCGCAACGAAAGCTTTGTCGCTGCGATGTCACATTGTGACCTAAATGTGATCTTAGTGATTTTGGCGACATCCGTGTGATTTATGCGATCTTCGCAACGAAAGCTTTGTCACTGCGATATCGCTTTGTGACCTAAATGTGATCTTAGTGATTTTGGCGACATCCGTGTGATTTATGCGATCTTTGCAACGAAAGCTTTGTCACTGCGATATCGCTTTGTGACCTAAATGTGATCTTAGTGATTTTGGCGACATCCGTGTGATTTATGCGATTTTCGCAACGAAAGCTTTGTCGCTGCGATGTCACATTGTGACCTAAATGTGATCTTAGTGATTTTGGCGACATCCGTGTGATTTATGCGATCTTCGCAACGAAAGCTTTGTCACTGCGATATCGCTTTGTGACCTAAATGTGATCTTAGTGATTTTTGCGACATCCGTGTGATTTATGCGATTTTCGCAACGAAAGCTTTGTCGCTGCGATGTCACATTGTGACCTAAATGTGATCTTAGTGATTTTGGCGACATCCGTGTGATTTATGCGATTTTCGCAACGAAAGCTTTGTCACCGCGATGTCACATTGTGATCTCAGTGATTTTGGCGACATCCGTGTGATTTATGCGATCTTCGCAACGAAAGCTTTGTCACTGCGATATCGCTTTGTGACCTAAATGTGATCTTAGTGATTTTTGCGACATCCGTGTGATTTATGCGATTTTCGCAACGAAAGCTTTGTCACCGCGATGTCACATTGTGATCTGTATGTGATCTCAGTGATTTTGGCGACATCCGTGTGATTTATGCGATCTTCGCAACGAAAGCTTTGTCACTGCGATATCGCTTTGTGACCTAAATGTGATCTTAGTGATTTTGGCGACATCCGTGTGATTTATGCGATTTTCGCAACGAAAGCTTTGTCGCTGCGATGTCACATTGTGATCTGTATGTGATCTTAGTGATTTTGGCGACATCCTTGTGATTTATGCGATCTTCGCAACGAAAGCTTTGTCACTGCGATATCGCTTTGTGACCTAAATGTGATCTTAGTGATTTTGGCGACATCCGTGTGATTTATGCGATTTTCTCGACGAAAGCTTTGTCGCTGCGATATCGCTTTGTGACCTAAATGTGATCTTAGTGATTTTGGCGACATCCATGTGATTTATGCGATTTTCGCAACGAAAGCTTTGTCGCTGCGATATGGCTTTGTGACCTAAATGTGATCTTAGTGATTTTGGCGACATCCGTGTGATTTATGCGATTTTCGCAACAAAAGCTTTGTCACTGCGATGTCACATTGTGATCTGTATGTGATCTTAGTGATTTTGGCGACATCCATGTGATTTATGCGATTTTCGCAACGAAAGCTTTGTCACTGCGATATCGCTTTGTGACCTAAATGTGATCTTAGTGATTTTGGCGACATCCGTGTGATTTATGCGATCTTCGCAACGAAAGCTTTGTCACTGCGATATCGCTTTGTGACCTAAATGTGATCTTAGTGATTTTGGCGACATCCGTGTGATTTATGCGATCTTCGCAACGAAAGCTTTGTCACTGCGATATCGCTTTGTGACCTAAATGTGATCTCAGTGATTTTGGCGACATCCGTGTGATTTATGCGATCTTCGCAACGAAAGCTTTGTTGCTGCGATGTCACATTGTGATCTGTATGTGATCTTAGTGATTTTGGCGACATCCGTGTGATTTATGCGACTTTCGCAAAGAAAGCTTTGTCGCTGTGATGTCACATTGTGATCTTAGTGATTTTGGCGACATCTATGTGATTATCACAACAAAAGCCTTGTTCCTGCAACATAATTATACAAAAAATTCACAATTAATTTTTTTTATCAACTACCTATATCTGCTTCAAGTACCTACTCTCACTATGAAGAGGCTCAGTATCTTTTCTTTACGTCAAATATTTTCTAATACTATGGTAATATAATTTATACTATCAAGGCCAGTCATTACTTTAATGACTGGCCTTAATGGTATAATCATAGTATTAGAAAATATTTGAATATTTTCTAAAAGTATGAACTTTTCTAAACTTAATATACATGAACTTAATGGTATAATAAATTAAAGAATCATAGCATTAGAAAATATTTCTTCGTCTTCAACAAGACTTTGGGAAGTAAAAACTAGTCTCCTATATTAAAAACCAATGAAACAGTTAACTACCTAATTAGCCTTTAACCAAGAGAATTTATCCATTCCAATAGATTTCTCAGCTAAATATATACCTTAAAAATAAGACAAAACATGACTAAATCTATTAAAGCACAATGTAATGTATCTCATACATCTCAATTTTTCTTTTAAACAGATTACAATGTTGTTTTGCCATTTTGTGCAAATCTTCTCCTTTATAAGTTTAGCATAAAAGAAAAATACAAAACTAAAAACAGGTTGAACAAATCAAGCAAAAATGGAAATATGCAATTAAAATAAGAGTAAAAACATAAAAAGGTAATAAGTTTATTTTATTGAACACAAAGCAAACATATTCTTTGTTACACTAAATATTGCAGAATGCTTTTCTTTTCAGCAAGGTATCTGTCCATCTGACTGCCAGGAATTAAGCCACTTCCTTCAATGTAGCCTATTCTTTCTTCGTGTTTCAGAGCATTAGGTGTAGGCTTTGGACCTAGAAAATAAAAAATAGGTTATTCTTAAATTTTAGTTTAAAATACACCATTTTTAAAATTGCCACTCACAATACAATTTTAAAAATCTAATGCAATTATAGCACAAGATGCTAGTTAATAAAAATAAAAACAGAAATTCTGTGCCAACTTTAAGTATTCATAACAAGGTTATAATAGTAATTAAAATGTGTAATGCCAACATAAATAATTGATAATTACACTCAATTTTGATATTGTTACAAGTGATTATTTACAGCTTCCATCACTGTAATCCATTAATTGCTAAAAAATTAATTTGGAATATTATGACTTACTATTTTCTGATTTTTTTTTTTTAATATTTTCCCCCTTACCTTTGTAAAACTAAAACTGATAAATGGTATACCAATTAAAAAGCTAAAACACCTCTGCTTCTGACAAATAGTTTATTTACAATTGCACATATTGCTATCTGTTTGACAAATAATTTATTGTTTTTGGCTTTCAATGAATATGCAGTAGGAAATATGTTAACTCGATCTGGAAATGATCCTCATTTCAATTGTGAGACTTAAAACTACAAAAAAAAAAAAAAAAAATTGTTTTAAAAGAGTTTTTAATTTTAAACATTTCCCTCCATTATTTCTTAAAAAATATAACTTATATATTAAAAAAGTTCCATTGAATTGAATAATGGATTCATAAGATACAATTTATCACTAGACGACCAGATATCCGAGCCATGCCAAGTTCTGTCTTTCAAATCAAGGTTCAATACATATCTTAGTAAAAGAATACAATACCTAACGCTGATATTTATGTTTATCTATGACTCACTCTGATAACAGAGGTTTTATCAGACTAATACTTCCTAATTAGTGAAAAAAAAATTATTCCATTTTTAATTATTGCTAAAAAATTGACTTGTTACTGAAAGTTGTTACGTCCAACAACCATTTGGGACCTCTAATTCCCCAAAATTGATATTTAAGAACACTATTATTAAAAGCAATAAATTTGGCAACAGTAAGTGATTTTAAAAAAATAAGGCAATTTGAGGGGCTTCAAACGACTGTTCGAAGAAGATGCCTGCTATACTTTTTGTTACTTTTAGAGTTTTGCAACAAAAGATAAAATAAAAAATTATAGAGTGCTTTTATTTTACTATCTAATTGTCTATCATTAGAAATTTTATACAAAAACTAGTTATATCACAGAATAACTAGACAACTGTTATAACTAATTATTTCACAATTTAACCTCTACGATATGTTGTTTCAAACTTTGCTTAAAGTACTTCAGTCCTTATATAGAAAAACTAATTTCACTTTCATACATTGACAATAACACACGCATAACATATATGGTCCAATTAGAGAATTCAAAAGCTAAAAAAAAAAAAACATCCTCAGACTTAACTTTTTCCTTAGTGGCATTATTGTATTTCTTCTAAATCAATTACATTTTATAGAAGATTTATCTGAAGACTACAATTTCTGGAAATTTGAAAGAAATTAATGCTGTTATGTTCAATTAGTATTGCAAAATGTTGACAGCAGCCATACTTAACCATCTATGTAACACTGTTCTTGCTTCATGGATTACATAAATATTTTTAGGTATATATATATTTAGATATACAAACAAAATAAAATGAAAAACGGCAGAAATTTGGAATTTCATCAGGGAGCAACTTTCAGGGTGTTTAGCAACTTGGAACTTCAAAAAAAGGGACTAAGGGACCAAAAGTTTGAAAAAAAGGTACTTGTAAAAAAAAAAGGGACTTTTACACAAAATTTGTTTTTATAGCATAGAAAAAAATGCCTAGTATTCAGTACTTACAATTTAAGGGGTGGAATTAAAAATTATTTGTCCAAGTGTAAACTTTGCACTCCAAACATTCATCTGGAATGCCTATTAAAAAGAAAAGAATTAATTATTGACTGTATATTACTAAAAAAAACACTGAAAATTATGATTACCACATTTTTAAAATTGTAAACAGACAGAACGCAAATAACAATTTTGGAGTGCAAATTTCACCTTTGCATCGGATTATTTCAACACATGATTGAACACTAGAATTCTTACGATCTGCAGAAAACCTATATTTAACACCAAAAAGTGCTTATTCATTTGAACTAAGAAGAGAGCTACTTAAAAACATGCACGACCATCTTTTTCATTGAGAGTTAAAAACATTCTCTCATTCCATCAGGTGGATAACCTTAGAGTTATTCCTCCAACTTTCCCCATTTCACCTTGGCATCATCATGAAACTACAATTTTTAACCCTTTCTCAAATTTTAAAAAGTCTGAAACCCCTGATACTGTTTTTAAAAGTATCTTTTATGATCATCGTAATAATTTTTCTCATTTCAAATCTATTTTTACTGATGTGATCCATGTTGAAACAACATTGACATTCAACGTGGAAACCACATGGGCAAAAATGAACACTCATGTGGAAACAATGTGACAAATCCACGTTGAACCAATATTGACATTCAACATTGAAACCACGTGGGCAATAGCTAGCATGTGGAAGCAGTGTGATATATCTACGTAGAAACAACGTTGGCACTCAACATTGTATCCACGCTCCTTTAAGTGAACACTTCCGCTTGAAAACAACGTTGCAGTTCCACGTTGAAACAACATTGTGCATGTTGGTATTGAACGTTGACACCACATTGAAACAACATGGTTGCGTTGCTTGGGATATATATACATACATAAATACATATAGTAATTTCAAAACAATAAAGAATTTAAATTGAAATATTTTTAGTTAAAAATTAATATTGTGCATGGATAGTCAATGGAATTGAAGTTAATGATTCAAATATATTTAAGAATCATAAGCAAATTGAAATTGTCTAGAGTTTTAGTCGAGAGTTTAGTGATTTTATAGACTTTTAGATATATAGATTTTATAGACATGTGAATTTATAGAATAGAGACCAGGTAGTCTCTATTCTATAAATTCTATTCGACTATTATGAAAAGAATGTTTTTTATGCACACTTTTCCTGCACAAAAATTATAAAATGAGTAAAACTACATGAACAATAATGGCATTTTTCATTTAAAAAATTTTAGCCAGAAAACTAGTTTTGCTATCAAAAGAGTAATTTACCTGTTGACTATTATAATCGTCTTCAGCTCCATGTTGTCTTTTCATTGTTCTTGCTTTATCCATCTGGTTTAGCAGGTTCTTGTCCCATGTCAGATACTTCTCCATGAACCATCAACTAAATTCTCCCCAAAGGTGCTTTTGAGAAACTTTCTCTCAAATATGGCAAGGACCTATTGACTACAAAATAGTAAAAATTAGGTGACTGATTTTTTGGATAACAGATCATTTATATGATAAAATGTGGTACCAGCATCATAACAGCCATATGAAACCAGGAAAGAATGCTATTAAACACAAAACTATAGATATTTTATATCACAGGTTTTACAAATAACCTTACTTAAGAGTAATATTACACTAAAGTAGGTCTGAACCTAAAGTTTAGAAAAAGTTATACATTTTGAATTGATGATCATTAACACGAGATGAAACATTTTGAATAGTGAATTTTCATCATCGGTCATCACAGCTTCACATGTAGCTCGGATATCAGCAAGGCACTTTTACCAAAATACGATGATTGCTAAGATACATTCAAAAAGGAAATAAGATATATGTTTGAATTAAACTAGAGATGATGTCTTGACTAAGCTGCAGTATGCTTATCGGATAACAGAAGAAGAGGTAAAATTATGCCTTGTTTAATAAGAAGACACGTAAGACATAATAATGTACAACCTCAAAAAACAATTACCATATTTTTTATGGCATCACAATGTAAAAAAAAACAATCAAGCTATTTGAATATGTTGCAAAAAGATACTAATCAAAAATTGATTTTAGCAATAAGTTTTCTATAATTCAACAAGATGAGGTTTAAAGTACCCACTTGTAACAAAACCAGGTTATATTATATACAGCTTGTATATGCTACTTAGAAAAGGTACTTTGCTATGCTATTGTGCTTTATTCTATCCATCATGATAAATAGCAGAGCATTTTTGTAACTTCCTATTAATTGAGGAGACATACCAAGAAAGCATACAAAATTTTTCATCAACAAATTTCCTGATGGAGCAGGGCAACCTATAAACTGGCATTGTTTTGTGGCCTCTTGAGGGAAGGGAGTAGTAGATGATAGATAGTTTATGAATTATGATGTTTTTACGGATGCAAATACCTTTGTTAAATATATTATATCGGCGGAATTTGCCAAAAATACAAAAACTAATGTAATTTTTTTTACAAAGAAAAAGTAGAAAATGCCTTGAGGAATTGGATAAGATCTGGAATTTAGCGGAGTTTTGGATAAGATCTGTGATGCGCAACCAATTCCACTAATACGGAGAGTGCATTGTGTCGTATCAGTTTCTTCATAAACCATAAACTGCTTAGTGACTTTTAATTACCCTCAAGGTAAAGTTGTCTATACATCAAAGAAAATGGAGAGTGATATTGTACAACAAGTAAAAAATAAAGTTATTGTCACATGATGAATATTACCTCAGGAAAGTGGTATGCTGCATATTGGAAAGAATAATCACTAGTTTATTGGCCGGGCACTTAACGTTAGTCTTAATGAAGACAAATTCTCATACATCTACCAAACTAAGCCATCTAAAAATCAGTTTTAAGAGGCTTAAACCTTTATTATCCAGCCACACCCCTCAACTGTGTATTACCGCATGATTTTTAACACATTGAATCAAAAGTTTGAAATTTGTAACTGCATATAGTATTTTGTTTATTATCTTATTTTTAGTTTACTTTTCATAAATATTTAAATGCTTAAGTTTATGTTCTGTGCTTAGTCACCAGATTTATTTGATTGTAGACATATACTGTGGGTAAAAAAAGTCTCAGTACGGAAGCCAAAGTTACAAATAAATTAGCAAAATTTCTACTCTTTTGCTTCATATCTTCAGTAACTACTGAAATTATGTTTAATTTGGTTCTTTAAAATAAGTTTAAAATAAATGTCTGTTTTTACAAAACGCAGCAAGTATTTAAATTGAAATACTTGGGAGATATTGCTTAAGTCGCACATGGCTTAAAAATTTATAAAAATATTGAAGGGACATCTCAAACGGTGAGAAATATTATTAAAATAGCGGGTCTGAATGAACTTGCAGCCCGTAAGAATCCTTAAACAAGTACCTGTAACAGAAAAAAATGCCTTGAGTTTGCAAAAAAGCATGTAAGTTATCAGTTATCTTTCTGTGAATCAGTTCTTTTTAATGATGAATTAAAATTTAATATCCAAGGGTCAGATAATCGAGTTATGGTCTGGATAAAACCAAACCAACAAATGTTAATTTAGAATTTATGTGGAACTGTCAAACACAGTGGAGGAGGTGTTATAGTATGAGGGTGTATGAGAGCTGTTGGTGTGTCGCAATTTACGTTATGTAGAAGGAAACAAGCATAAATATGTGTATCTTGAAATTCTAACACAAAATGTCTTAACCAGTGCACAGAAATTGTCACTTGGGAAATTGTCTTCCATGCTTTTGTTAATTCTTAAGCCAAGTGCGACTTGAGGTGCACTTATTCGCGGATTAAATTGAACCTTGCAATAGGATATTTCTTTTATGAAAGCGTTTTAGCTTTGAAGATCTTCTGGATCAAACTCTATCCTCAAAAGTTTGAAGCTCACAGTGCCTTTCAATAATATATATTAAAGATTTCGCCAATTTTTTTCATAGATAATCCATCATTTCATAACTGGGTAAATTCCTAGTTCACATTTATGGGTTGGCGCACTTTTGAAAAGTTGGCGACAAAGCCAGAATGTCGCCAATTCGGAATTCCAATATGAAAAATTGAGAAACGAACCAGCTCTATGATTTGTGGTATAGAAAGGTTGAAGCCAAAGCACGTCAATAAAAAAAATGAGGTTGCCAAATTTAGAACTGTATCGCCTACAAAACAGCGCCAAATCGGCTTGGCGATATTTTAACGTCAACTAGGAATAGACCCATAACTGAATTACCAACTCACAAATGGATTTAGGAACTCTATTTTAAGACAATCAGCTACAAGCTAAAATTAAACAATTGCTGCTATCATGTCTTCATAACACTTGCGTACACTTCAGCTTGGAAAATTTATTGCAAATCTGTTATGGAAGACATCAGAATTCATTTGGTCTATTCCTAGTTGACGTTAAAATATCGCCAAGCCGATTTGGCGCTGTTTTGTAGGCGATACAGTTCTAAATTTGGCAACCCTATTTCTTTTATTGACGCGCTTTGGCTTCAACCTTTGCATACCACAAATCATGGAGCTGGTTCGTTTCTCAATTTTTCATATTGGAATTCCGAATTGGCGACATTCTGGCTTTGTCGCCAACTTTTCAAAAGTGCGCCAACCCATAAACGTGAACTAGGAATTTACCATTCATTTTCATATTGCATACGGAAACTTTTTTTGCATGGCACTTAGCAATATCTCCTAAATATTTCAATTTAAATACTTGCTGCGTTTTGTAAAAACAGACATTTATTATTAACTTATTTTAAAGAGTCAAATTAAACATATTTCAATAGTTACTAAAGATATGAAGCTAAAGATTAGAAATAATGCTAATTTATTTGCAACTTTGGCTATCGTACGGAGACTTTTTTTACCCACTGTAATTAACTCAGTTTGAGAACACATTTCTGATAAAGAAAAGTTTAATTGACTAAAAATAATTTTAAGTTAAATAATAATAATAAAAAATAAAAAAACACTGATTACCATGCTTTGATTTGATTTGGTGGTGGTTTTGCTTGATTATGCTTCCCGGGAGACCGATCACCATGCTTTTTGAGCTGATTTTGGAACAACAACGTATTGTCAACTAGAGTATTGCCACTGCATATATCTAAAACTAATACAATTTATGTATGGTTACGTCATAGTCAATTGCTTATATAACGTATAAATAAAATGGATATTTTTGATTGGTTTAAAATTTGAATATGTTTTTAAATCTGTACTTTTCATTAGTTGGGTTTTGATACCATGTGCTTCAAAAATTTCTTTTGTCATGAAATGAAAAATTTTACTTCTTAATTAGTTTCCAAATTTTTGATTTCACGTACTTTCCTTTTCTTTTTAATTATGTGTTATTTTTTTATTGACATGCTGAGTTATATAACGAATTGAAAAACTCGTTTCAATCAAATGCATTCACGTGCATTATTAAATATAAATATGCTCAGCTTACAAATTTCCTAAGTTACATATAAGCACACACAATGAATTTATTTTCTGATTACAACACTATATGCTTATAAATATTCTAGAGCAGCGTTTGCCATTAACTTTTAGAGATGAGCGGTATAAGTTATGTTCCAGTTTTTTGTGGGCCGCAGATTTTTACAGAATATGCCAAAATGATTCCTATATATTTATTTTTTTTTTATTTTTTTTTCATTTTTAGGAGTTAAAAAAAATATTCTCATTAGATTATTTTAGCTAAGATTATCAAGTTTTAGATTATTAAGAAAAAACTATTATAAACTATTCAAGTTTTAGATTATCAAGCATTAGATTATCAAGTCTCAAAAAATAAGCGAATCTTTAATTAAAACCTGTCTATTGTGTTTTTTTGTGACTTCTGACTTGACATAATATTCAATAAAGGTATTTAAATCATAATTTCCATATATTCTGCTGATTTATTCGATATCATCAATCTTACTGATCATGTTATTCATTTGCTTAAACTAATCATGGACGTATTTGTTAAAGTTTAAGCTGACTTATGATGGATTTTAGTGTATTTGTAATTTGGCAAGTAGCAAGGACTCTTTATCCGAATGATATACATTTTTGCAAGTAGTGTTTTTCATATTCATATAAATTGTGTGATCAGTTTACATCAGCATCATATGTCCAGAAAACACTCAAATCTAAACATGTTATTTTAATAAATTTTGTTTGCTTAATTGTATAAATATGGGGGGGGGGTAATAGATATTTTATTATCTATCCATAACATCCAGGATATATTTTTCAAAAGTCAGGTTTATACAGAATTCTGATATCCAAAAGATATGTCATATATGCATCGTTTATTGCATTAAAAATATATTCGTTTTCGGTATACAATGCAATTTATTTGTCTGGAATCCTTGTAAATCTATTACTTATTACTTTCAATTACCCATGTGTATACATAGGGTAATGAAAGTATAGTATTCAGTAAAAAAATGTTTTTTTTTTTTTTTTTTTTTTTTTTTTTTTTTTTTTTTTTTTTTTTTTTGCATTTCTCTATGATTTGGATTATCCTGAATTCAAAACTGTTATCTAGAAAAAATGTGTCTGTGTGTCTGTGGTCAGCATAACTCCCGAACAATTTGACTTACGATATTCAAATTTGGTGTGGAAGTTGATGATGGCACAGGGATCTACCATTAGGGTTTTCGTCAAAACCGCGCATGCAAATAAGGTAGTTGCCATTGAAAAAATAGTATTTTTCAGTAATTGCTAAAAAACGTCTCAAACGATTTTGTTCAAAATTGCTGTGATAATTCCTCTTGAGGTGTTCTAATCATCCCCACCTCCGAAATTCCCGTAAAAATGTTTGAATGGCTTAAAAAGTTGAAGAATGAATGCCTTTAACACAGAGTTCTCTTTCCTTGAGCATACCTCATCAACGATTGTTTTTTCTTCTCTCCTCAGTTTCACTTATGGGAAACGATAATATACGAATTATAGAAAAGTAAATTGCCTAAATCATCATTTTGGCGAATTTTTTTTTTTTAAAGACCCATGCAAGAATTATCGCAAAAAATATCACCTAACTGGCCATTTTTGCTAAATGAATGATGAAAATATAAAAACCGTAAATGACACAAATCCACATCAGTATTATAGGGTAATTGAAAGTTGTGCGATGTTCAACACGCCTAGTTTTTATTATAATTATAGTCTATATTAAAGAAACGTAACTTTACAATCGAAATTACATCTTCCACATTGAAAAACTGATTAATTCAAAATCGAAAATCTGACTAAAATTTTATAATGATTTGTTCGAAATTCCGATAAGATGATAATTTTTATCATTCATTCCAATATTCAACAAATTTATTTCAACAAATATTTTTATTGCTTTGAAAAGAAATTCATTTCCGGAATACATGCAGTTTGGATATCCGGAATCCAAATAAATTAATAGTTAACTTTTACTGTAATTATAGTAAAGAATGGTGAGTTTTTTCTTGAAATAACTTACTGAAAGGCATCCGGCCAATATTGATTATATTATTCAAAATCGGAAATTTGATTTTAAATTTTTGTAATGGTTTGACAATTCGGATAAAAGTAACCTGGAATTTGGTTTATAGGCCAAATTAAAATAACTTCGTGAATTTTACCAATTGTAAAATCGTATAAAACGAACAACTATGACATTTGATTCTTTTATAGCAAAATTCTAATTTCTCATGAACCAGAATAACATCTAATATCGCCTCTGTTTACATCTGTGCATGGAATGTATTTTCCTCTATAATCATGGCACATTCGCAATCTACCATTTTATGCACAAAATGGTGAACGCTCAAGTCAATGAGATTCTGACCGTTCAACTTTTACCCGGAATTTAATACTGGCACAATTAAACGATCACTATGAATTGTTGCAATTGAAATTATTAAAACCAAAATATATATATATATAAAAAAATTATTATTATCTGCTCTCGAAAAGCATACAAACATTAACTGAATTAAGAAAATTTAAAATAAATATGGTATCCTTTATTTTGTCCTTGCAAAAAGTAAGAATTAAATTTTGCTGAATACTATAAAGTAGTTTGCATTCTATTATTATTAAAAACTCTTTAACAATCAATCAAGTATTAAATCCGCAATACCAAAATAAATTTGTCGCATCAATAATTTTGTTCAATTTTGTTTGTTTGTTGCATCAAAGTATAATGTATTAAATCCGGCATTCTATAGAATACCTGCACCTAGGCATTTTAAATTATTCCAAAAATTAGCCGGCAAAGTATAAAACGATTAAACATTTCACGCATTGCTCAGGCATTCTAAAGAATGCCAAATGACAAACCGACCAAGTATAAAATACATCACCAATTTTTTGTATAGTTCATATAAATAACGATTTTACTTTTTATAAGAAATAAAGTTAAGTGAAATTGAAATTAAGTAAATTATCAACTTTCTTGGTACAACAAAAAGGTTCATATTTTATTTTGTTTCATTAATAAAATTCATAATTTTTTTTTTTTTTATTACTTAAATTCTTTTTAAGTATTTTAAATAAAAGCTTTTTCAAGGGCTGTTTTTCATTATTTTTTCAAAATTACAAATGTATTGTTGAGGAAGAACATTTTTTTTTTCTTCAAAGTTTTATCATGGCTCTTTTTCATACTTTGCTAAAAATGCCGGTCATTATATAAGGTAGATCGGCATTTCGTACGTTGCCGGTCATGTGTTCTCAAACATACTTTTCTTGACGAGGGGCGGAGAATGAAGGAACAAGGGACAAGAATGAACAATGAAATCCCCATCAGAGTTTTCAGAATCTGACCTTGAAAGGACCCACAGAAAGAGTGGCAGCAAATGATCAACGACACGTTCTGTCGAAAATCTGACCGGTTCGTGACGTCACTCCCCGTTTTCAAGTGAACGCTGGATCACGGGACGCTTTCCTAGGAAACCAGGGCTTTTAGACGCTTTCGTTTGAAACGGTTTATCATACTTTTTTTTACAATGCTCTGTTTTCTGAATGAATTTAAGTAGTGAAAATGATTTAATTTTTTTTTTAAATTTTTATATATATATATATTACACATTTTTATTGACTGGAAGGTTAAAATATAACATACGTATCGTTATGTTATTTTATTAAAATATTTGTTACTTTTAATTTGTCTTCTGCTGGCTCTGTAAGTTTATACAATAACAGACTTACATAGTTTTCGTTTTTTTTTTTTTTTTTTTTTTAACTATTTAATGTGAAACAGAATTCGGTGAATATATGTGATATGTGAGCATGATAGGAATTAGAAAAAAATTACAAATATAGTAAATAAATTATTCGATTGCATCATGCTTCTTAATCGTTACTGAAATAATAAAAGGAAATAATGTTTGCTTCCAAATCAAAATAAAGTATTTTAATTGTCAATATGTGTTTTTCATGGCTCTCTCAAGTTAATTAACTATTTTTAGAAATAATAATCTTGCGGTTAAAGTTGTATTATTTTTATATTTATCTAAAATTTTCAACATCATTTCCAGATTGGTTGGTGCCCATCTGATGGCTGTGTGGTTAGTTCTCTGGTCACACATGCCAAAAGGTGCTGGATCCGAATCCCGGATTAAGCAGGGATGTTCGTTGTGGTTCGGAATCCACGTTAAGCTGTAGGTCCCGTCGTAATTAGCCGTCATTGTGCATAAAAATAGGTCATTGAGCGTATAAACCAATCAAACAGATTGGTAGTATTTCTTCCATTTGTACTGCTTCCTTTATTGAACAAAATCAAATTGAAAATAAATCATTATTTGCAGTTATTTATTATTCATTTTGTTAAGTTTTAAATGAAAAGCATTAGTAAATAACCAAAGAATATCTAAGAATATTTTTCAATATTATTTGGAACGTTAACCCAATTAATAGATAAAAATGGAAAAGAAAAAAGCCGAACCTAACAAATCATGTGAGAAAATAGAATCGGTTTCTGTCAAGATTGGATCAAGGGAAAGATACTAAACTTTTCATCCCCCCCCCTCTCCTTCACCCGACAACGCGACCAGTCTTTTAACAAACGGAACAGATGTGCAATCTTGGTTCTTTGGTTCATTGAATTTTGCTTGCGAGACAAAAAAAAAAAGGAGGAACTGGAGGCCAGAGGCCAAACTGACCTAAAGCGACCCTCTATAACCATTTCAATTAGTTATCCCGCCAATCGATCTTATTATTTGTTCGCGTCTCTTGAATTGATCTCGTATTTCATCGCCTGCTGGTTTTGTAAAGACTCTTGTCTCTTCAACACAAGCTTCACATTATCAGATTATCCAAAGAAATACTTCTTCCGTAATAAAATAAAATAAATAAATAAAAAATACACCATTTTTTTTAAAAAAATCCGCAAATACCCTCATTTTCAAATTATCTTCCAAAATACCAGCCAAACTTTAAAATACGGTAATTTTTGCAGGTAATTACCCGATTACCGGCTGCTTGTGTAAGTTGTTAATTTAACCTTTTCACATGGGCTCCTGTGAGAGGAAGGGGGCATGTGACAATTTCGGAATTGGGGTGAGAGGAAGAAATTTCGACAGCACACATGGCCAGCCCATTCAGTTTTGGACACAAAGGGGTATTTTGAAGCTGCTTGACAGGGGGGCAATTTAGTAAATGATAAGTGACTTTTACCTGCTAGGCGGGTTTTCGCTAACTGCATTTCTACGATTTCCTTTGCTGAATGTTTATTCTTTTGGCTCTATGAAGTCTTGATATTTTTTTACTAAATTATTTTGCAAATGTTTAAAGTATCCAAACCATAAATAAAAACTTAACTTTAAGTTAACTTTAGTGAATTTTAAGAGCATTTAATATTCTGATTCCATAAATCTGTTAAAATTTGTCGTAAAACTCTTTTTAATATTTTTCAACTTTTAATTTAAATTTTTGTAGAATCAAATTATTTTAAAAGTGTTTATTTTAAACAAAATTTTTAAAATCAAAATTCCCTTTATTGCGTGTCGATAGTCATATGACCAATTGTTATCAATTTACAGGTTATGAAATAGAAATGTGGGATGTAAATTTGGTATATTATATTTTACACTTATGTTGTATTATTACTTTTATTTACTAAAGACAGATAGATAAATTTTCTATAATCTGAAGAATTATAGTATGAAAGGTGTAAAATTAAAATAATACAGACAAAAAGTACAATAATATAATTTATCGTATGAGTTTTCATCCTTTTATTAAAAAAATATATAAAAATAAAAAAATGTCTTCAATTTTGACGATATGTAGCAACACAAATATTGTTTAGTTGGTGAAATTCCCGATAAGAGGAGGTGTAAATTTCTGAAACATGATCTGAAGAAATTGAAAGACATAGGCCCTTGAAGAAAGTTATCTCCACAGTGTAATACAGGGGCTAAAATGACGTAGTTTTAAAAAAGAAGGTAAGGAAGATGAGAAGAGTACGCGAATCTTTTTTTATTTCAGTTCACATGTCATAAACATATTGTGAATAAAAACAGTCAGTAACTGTTGCAAAATAACTGTTTTATTTTACAATTTGGTTGATTACGTCTTCTGTAAATTTTTACGCGAATTTTAGTGGTGAGGATGTTGACATTTTTTTTTAAAGTAATAAACAATAATTGGTATATTCACTATAAAAACAAAAGTAATAAATATAACATTAATAAGCAGTTTTTAAAATAAATCAATATATATCCTTTCACGCTTTTGTACAATTGCTTTACTTTTTTTATATATATAAATGGCAGGCTTTTATAGTTCTTCGCATATATGTATTTGAAATTCATTACAAGCAATAGGTACAGTTTCTATAACATATTTTTGAATAAAAAAAGGAAATAAACGTTTCACCTTTTACCTCTCTTGTCCAAAGTATTGAATCGTTATACCTTATTCTTGTACGTTGTTCTGTATTGGAGCATTTTGAATTTATAGTAAAATATTGCAGTTTCTTACTTTAGAAAATAGTTTATGTTTATATAAAAAATGCAATAATTTTCAACTATTGTGACATAATGGTTAAGTACTATTTAGAATATTTAAGAGAACTTAATAATTACACAGCAATCCAATCAATTATCCAATAATGATAAAATGTTTTATACGATCGTTCACTATTGAAACAAACTAAGATTTATACAAATAGTTAAAACTAATTGCATACAAGCAAAAAGAAAATAGTTAAAAGCACACTAAAAATGTCATTCTGATTTCAAATATTTCATACCGCATTGAGAAACATTTTTAAGGTGTATTTTTATATTTTGGAAATCTGAATAGAAATGAAAAACAGATTAAATTTTAACATTTATATTGAAAGTGTGCAAAATTTTTATTTTATATCTCATTTTTTATTAGCATCCTAAATTTTAATTGCGTCATTAGATTTCCAACAAAAAGTAGGCTACTAATATATGTACATTTTCTATTTCTACCACACAATCTTGAAATTCCAAATCTTCCACACCTGTGAGGGGCGTGAATGACTGTCTTCAAGGATGGACGACTGTATTGTACTACTACCAGTACCTTACAATGGCCAAGGAACACCCCTCTGGGTAGACTCCAATAGTGAAAATTTCTTTCCCCCCCTTCAAGAACGACCTTATGGTGAGCCCCTAGCTAATGTTGCATGCAAAATATATATATATATATATATATATATATATATATATATATATATATATAAGGTTTCTGGGATAATTTTTCTTTTAATTTCTTTTTTATTAATTAACAAATATTATAAATAAACGATTTCTAATAAAGCTACATCTCTGAAATTTTCTAGATAAGTATAGTTTCGGCCTTCTAATTGGATTTTTGCTAAACAGAATTTTAAAATTTTGATTTCTTTTTTTTTAAATTAATTTTTTTAATTAATTAACAAATATTTCATAAAACGATTTTTAATAGGACTACAGCTCTGAAATTTTCAACATAATTAGTTTTGACCTTCTAATTAGACTTTTGACAAACATAATTTAAAATTTTGATTAGCTTTTTTTTAATTAATTTTTGTAATTAACAAATATTTTACTAAACGATTTCTAATTGGCTATAGTTCTGAAATTTGTAACATAAGTAGTTTTTGCCTTTTAATTGGTCTTTTGAAAAATAGAATTTCTTCTAATAGGCCTAGAGCTTTGAAAATTTCAACATAGTTATGGCCTTCTAATTTTGTTTTTTACAAATAAGTGTTAAAATATTCTCAAATGGGTGTTATATTATTGTATTACCAGGGATTTTTTTTTTTGTTGCTTCTTGACAGGGTAGGGGCTTCTAATATTAAGGGTTTACGTAGCAATAACTTTTTAGGGAATGAAGCGAGCTTATGCTTGCATAGCAATGAACCTTTCAACGTGTGAAGTAAGCCTGTGCTTATGTGTCAATGAACTTTTCAGAGAGCAAAGCCAGCTTGGTTTTGGGTATCAATGAATCATCCTGCGAACAAAGCGTCAAAAGTTGGAACCTATACACCAATTACGGATCTCGGTCGGCAACGCAACTCTAACTAAAATATTGCACATAGCACAATTTCGCAGCGAAGCACGGGTACTATTCAGCTAGTTGCGAATAAAAACGAAAACTAATTAACTTCTGAAGTAATTCAGGAGATCATGCCTCTAGTGGCGCCATCTAGTTATAACTGGGGGACTAAATAGGGGAAAATGCAAAATTTTAAAGTAATAAAGAGATGGGAAATAAATATCATCAATATATATATATAGTTTAAAAGACACGAGTCATATCTAATACGATCAGATTTTTCTGATTAAAAAATCAGGACATGTCTCTGCTATGGGAAAGGGATAATTTTTTTTACGTATTTATTTATGGAGTTCGGAACACACAATTCTAAAATCTTCAATGTTTGCGGTTTTTTCGGAAGATATACAATATACATTGTAATTCATAGGTTTATTTAACTTTTTTATTAGCTTTCAACCATACTTAATATATTTTTTTGAGGCTATAATCCAGAAACTCTGCAGAAATATGACAAGTTAATTTTAGTTATTAACAAAGATTTCAGAGTAATTGCAGAAAGTTGTGCCTTCTCAGAATTCCAAATTTTACTAACAATAGAAAATGTTCTTTCAATATCTGCAGTTTTCCCGACAAACTAAAGCTGAATTCCACAATTTTCATAATTTGGCAATTTCAATTGAATGCTGGTGGAAATGTAAATGGGTAATGTAAATGTCGTCAAAATCACTAAGATCACATACAGATCACAATGTGATATCGCAGTGACAAAGCTTTCGTTGCGAAAATCGCAGAAATCACATGGATGTCGCCAAAATCACTAAGATCACATACAGATCACAATGTGATATCGCAGTGACAAAGCTTTCGTTGCGAAAATCGCATAAATCACATGGATGTCGCCAAAATCACTAAGATCACATACAGATCACAATGTGATATCGCAGTGACAAAGTTTTCGTTGCGAAAATCGCATAAATCACATGGATGTCGCCAAAGTCACTAAGATCACATACAGATCACAATGTGATATCGCAGTGACAAAGTTTTCGTTGCGAAAATCGCATAAATCACATGGATGTCGCCAAAGTCACTAAGATCACATACAGATCACAATGTGATATCGCAGTGACAAAGTTTTCGTTGCGAAAATCGCATAAATCACATGGATGTCGCCAAAATCACTAAGATCACATACAGATCACAATGTGATATCGCAGTGACAAAGCTTTCGTTGCGAAAATCGCATAAATCACATGGATGTCGCCAAAATCACTAAGATCACATACAGATCACAATGTGATATCGCAGTGACAAAGTTTTCGTTACGAAAATCGCATAAATCACATGGATGTCGCCAAAGTCACTAAGATCACATACAGATCACAATGTGACATCGCAGCGACAAAGCTTTCGTTGCTAAAATCGCATAAATCACATAGATGTCGCCAAAGTCACTAAGATCGCATACTGATCACAATGTGATATAGCAGTGACGTGAGATTCGTTGATAAAATCACATAGATGTCCTCAAAATCACATAGAGATCACACTGATACCACAAAAATAGCATAAATGTTAAAATGTGATATCCCTGTGTATCCCTGTGATATCGCAAAATTACGTCTTATATCACATACATGTCACAAAATGACTTATTTGTGATTTTCATTATATAAAATTATTTTGGGATACCACTGGATGTCGCTGCGATATCACAAAGTAACATCGCGACTTCGTCACATTGTGATGTCGCAGCGATATCACATGGAAGTCGAAAGTGACGTGAACTTTTGCGACATCGCTGCGATATCCCATGCAAGTCACATTGTGACCGTGATCTTTGCGACGAAAAACTTCGTTGCAGTGACGTAACTGTGACAAAGATGGTTAGTAGGGAAGAAAGATTTATGAAATGTCCATTTCATCGAATGAAGTGCAGAATTTTAATGAATTCATAACGTTTTTAGAAAAGCGAAGTAATATATTAGAAAGTATATCTCGAAATATGCCATCAATGAAACAAATAAATAATTCTAATGCTTCACATCACTCCTTAAATCGAAGCAAAAATTTAGTTATTAACTCGCCTACGCATTTCTGTGTTGCATGCAAAAAGAAGGAAACACATGGCCTCTTTGGGTGCGACGCATTTAGAAATATGAATGTTGTTGATAGATTTGAGCTCGTTAAAAGATATAAATTTTGTATTCGATGTCTGCGAAGAAACCATAAAGTAGACAGCTGCAGATCAAAATTTACTTGCCAATGTGGTTCGAAATTCCACAACACACTATTACATTCAGTGGAAAGAAATGATAAACCATTCGTTAATGATGAGAGTTCTCAGGCGATTCCATCAGATCTCGAGGATTCTTCAAATGCTACTCAAGGCCAATCCACTCGAAGTGAAACTTCTTCGACTATGAGAAGCAGCTGTTTATTATCCGAGAGAAAAAACGTAGTTTTACTCGCAACTGCTATAATTAAAGTTAAAGATGAACGAGGAAATTACTTCAATGTTAGAGCTATTCTTGATTCATGTTCACAGAGTAATTTTCTGACTTTTGAGTGCGCAGATCTCTTGAGAATTAAAAAAGAAAAAACATATGTACCAGTCAGTGGATTGAATGGAATGACGGTTTCTACAATAAAGAAGAAAATTCGGACCCTCATTTCCAACCAGCAGAGCACTTATGAAAGACGTCTGCAGTTTTTGCTTGTCCCTAAAATTACGGACATATCGCCTTCCAGAGCCGTAGATGTTGCGGGTTTGATATTACCGAACATTCTCTACGCTGATCCTGACTTTAATAAGCCAAAAGGGATTGATGCCCTGTTAGGCGCCGAGTGTTTTTTCGAACTTTTAAGGAATAATCAAATACGACTTAAGAACAATACAATAATTCTACAAGAGACTGTTTTTGGATACATCGTGAGTGGGTCTTTTCCAGATGATGCGAAATCTACCGTGCACTGTCATTTATCTTGTGAAGAACAATTAAGTAATTTGAACTCTAACCTCGAAAGGTTTTGGAACATTGAAGATGTTGATGATTCTGAGCGTTTTGCAAACGATGAAGAAAAAGCTTGTGAAGAACATTTTCTCTCTACTCATTACAGAAATGAAGATGGGCGTTACGTGGTCCAACTACCTATGAAAGAAGGAGTGCTGGGGTCTTCAAAAGACATTGCCG
This sequence comes from Linyphia triangularis, assembly GCA_963978545.1. Lineage (NCBI taxonomy): Eukaryota > Metazoa > Arthropoda > Arachnida > Araneae > Linyphiidae > Linyphia > Linyphia triangularis. The sequence goes on along the minus strand of OZ021723.1, from coordinate 90,621,522 downwards.
CTGTCCGACTGAACTCTCTTTGGAAACGTCTGAATAGAAATCCCACATTAAAGAGTTTATATGTGGAATTCATGGAAGAGTATGAAAGACTTGGTCATATGAAGGAAATAATTGAAGAATCTGATCCTAGAGACTGTTATTATATCCCACACCATGCAGTCTACAAACCAGAAAAATCTTCTACTAAATTGAGAACTGTTTTCAACGCTTCTTCCCCAAGTTCAAATGGGATCTCCCTTAACGACTTGCTAATGTACGGAGGTGTTTTACAAGAAGATGTTTTTGATATTATGTCCAGATTCCGAACTCATAAATATGCTTTCACTGCAGATATACAGAAAATGTTTCGCCAAGTGTTAGTTGATGAGTGCCATCGTAACTTCCAACGTGTTCTCTGGAAGACAAATTCTGATAGTCCGATCAAGATCTACCAGCTGCAAACCATCACGTATGGCATGACCAGTAGTCCATTTTTGAGTACAAGAGTCCTAAATCAATTGGCAGAAGATGAACAGTTTAATTTTCCTCTTGCGGCTGCAGCAACTTTGACTGATTACTATATTGATGACATTCTTACCGGTGGATCAACATTAGAAACAGCAATAGAACTACAAGATCAACTTGTCAATATGTTGCAGACTTGTGGAATGACATTGCATAAATTTGTGTCTAACACTTCTTCCCTTTTAGAAAGAGTGCCAAGTGAGTGTTTAGAATATTCGTTCGACGATAGTGCTGAGACCAAAACAGTGAAAACCTTAGGGGTTATATGGAACCCAAAAAAGGATAGTTTCACCTTTCGGGTGAGCATAGGTGAGTCTCCGCATACTAAAAGGTCAGTATTATCAACCATTGCTAGAATATTTGACCCATTGGGGTTATTAGGTCCTTTGATATGTAAATTAAAGATTTTTATGCAAAATTTATGGCTTTTAAAAATTGATTGGCATGATATGTTACCTGAAAAAGAGAGTATAATTTGGGATAGTATTATTTCCCAACTGTCAGTTATTAAGAATATTTGTGTTGAGAGATTTATTTTCATTGATGATATTGAATTGATAGAATTGCATGCATTTTGTGATGCTTCTAAGCTATCCTATGGATGTTGTTTATATTTAAAATGTGTTAATAAATTTAATGATATTAAAGTAAATTTATTGTGTAGTAAGTCTCGAGTGGCTCCACTGAAAACCTTAACCATACCACGTCTTGAATTGTATGGTGCATTGTTGTTAGCTAAATTAGTTAGGAAAACTATTACAGCTTTAAAAATTGAAATTGATAAAATTGTATTGTGGTGTGATTCCACTATTGTATTGGCATGGATTAAAACTCCCCCTAATCAATTAAAACCTTTCGTTTCTAATAGAGTTTCTCAAATTCAGAAACTCACACCAGGTTATCAGTGGTGCCATGTAACTTCTGATAATAATCCAGCAGATCTGATTTCTAGAGATCTCAAACCTAGCGATATAGTAAACAATGATATGTGGTGGCATGGACCACAGTTTTTAAAACATGCAAATGCATTTGTCAGTAATCCAGGTAGTGAATATTGCATGGATAGTACTTACTTAAATGAGTTAAGGAAAAATGTGAATATAAATCTTGTTACAGTAATACATAACAGTGTTTTAAATGATATAATTGAGAAAAGTAATGATTATATGAAAATTATTCGTATACTTGCATTTGTTTTGAGATTTGTTATTAATGTCCAATCAAAGGATAATCGTATAAGTGGTCCGCTTTCTGAAGAGGAAGTAAAAAAAGCCGCAAATTATATAATACGGCACATTCAAAGAAGTGAATATAATCTAGAAATATATGATTTAAGTAAGGGTCACCCCATTAGTAAAAATAGTAAACTTAGATCATTAAATCCATTTTTAGATTCTAATAATGTACTATGTGTTGGTGGAAGATTAGTAAATTCTGATTTGGATTATATTAAAAAACACCAGATAATTTTGCCCCCTAAGCATAAATTGACTAAACTAATTATTGAAAATATTCATAAAAGAAACTTCCATGTCGGTCCTCAAACTCTGTTGTATAGTGTCCGACAACAGTTTTGGCCAGTTAGTGGAAGGGGACTCTGTAGAAAGGTAGTTCATGAGTGTGTAACTTGTTTCCGTAGTAAACCTATAAATAGTTCTTGGGAAACCTTCCGTCTGAGAGGGTGACACCCACTTTTCCCTTTAATGTTGTTGGGGTAGATTTTTGTGGACCTTTTTATATTAAATATAAGGGACAGAGATCTGGAGCTTTGCATAAAATATATGTTGCAATTTTCGTTTGCTTTGTAACAAAGGCCGTACACTTAGAAATTGTGTCGGATCTCACTTCTATTGCTTTTATAGCAACTTTAAAAAGGTTTTTTGCTAGGAGAGGGAAAAGTTGTTGCATCTTCTCGGACAATGGCACGAATTTTGTTGGAGCAGCATCGGAGATCAAACGACTCCATGCCTTAGTTTGTAAGCCTGATGACAACTTGGCTGGTTATCTAACTTCTGAAGAAATTTCGTGGACATTTACTCCGGCAAAATCGCCAAATTTTGGAGGTCTATGGGAAGCTAATGTGAAAAGCTTTAAAAATCTTTTACGAAAAACTGTGGCTAATGCTAGATTTACTTATGAAGAATTCGTAACCGTGACTAACCAAATTGAAGCAATATTAAATTCTCGTCCTATTACTCCGCTCTCTTCTGATCCATCTGATCTTGAGGCTTTGACTCCGGGACATTTCTTAATAGGCCGTCCTCTTAATGCTTTGGCTGAACCTGACCACACTGATTTAAATGAAAATCGTTTATCCAGGTGGCAGAGAACAACAAAAATAGTCCAAAATATATGGAAACGATGGAGTCATGATTATCTAAACAACCTCCAACAGAGATCTAAATGGCAGTTTGAAAAGGAAAATGTTAAGATAGGAACACTTGTTGTTATTAAGGAAGACAACTTGCCAAGTTGTAAATGGCGTTTAGGTAGAATACTTGAAGTTATACCTGGTAAGGATAAGAAAGTTCGAGTTGTAATTGTTAAAACCGCTACTGGCTCATTTAAACGTAGCATTAGCAAAATATGTATTCTTCCTATAAGTGATAACAAGTTTGTTGTAAAGTGAATACTTTAATGTGTATAATGTAATTTTACATTTTTATGTTTGATATGTCTTTGTTGTTTGATTGTGAGATGTGTTTTTGATTTGAACTTATTTTTGTTCTTTATTTTATCTTTTATATGATAATTTTATTCATTTAATTTTGTTGAATGTTATAACATTGCAACGCCGGGCGGGATGTTTGCGCCTGATTGGTCGAGAACAATTATCCTCGTGGTGTTTCCCCCTAGTGGAGAATACGCGAGAGAAGAAGCAGAACTGAATTGAATTTGATAGGAGACGCATGTCTCAAAATTGGAGCCGAGTGCTCAACTATAAATAATTAACCTTAAAGAATTATAAATGTTTATACGTGTAAGTAAATCTGTATTATGTGTGTGCCTTGTATGTCTTTAATAAATAATAGTAAAAAATCTACAGTCCACTACTTTAAATTAACTTAACTGAGCTCCTGACACCTTTAATTATTAATCATTTGCTAAATTGCAGTTCTAAACAAGGATTTGAATTTTTTTATATATATTTCTTAAACAGATTTAAGTAAAAGTAATAAAACAATAAATTGTACAGCTAAAAATATTTTATTACAATTCACCAAGTAACAAGTCATTCCAATATAACAACACCCAAAGTATACAACAACAAAAAATAATAATAATAATAATAATAATCAATATACGACACAAAATTATTTTCAATTAATCCGAATACAAAAGGTAACATTCTCAATCTAGACAAAAATCATGGTTCGAATTCAGTGTGTGTGTGTGTGTGTGTGTGTGTGTGTGTGCATAGATGAGGTTTGGGTACAATTCTGTTAGCCACAGACAAAAACCACCAAATTTCAGACCTACCTCATCCAAACTAAAAACCTTCAAATCATTTATAATTTATCTAACAAACTGTTATAGGGTCGCTGTAGCATAGACTTGAATATATGTGGTTTAAGCATGTAAACATTTGATAGCACATGAATTTAAGGCTTGGTGAGTAATCGTATCTGGCAAACGGAAGAGTACCGATTTTGCAAATTCATATCAGAACATGTTTACAGAAAAATAACTTTATTATAGAGTAGTTAATTGCAAAGAGTTCGTATAAAAATGATGAATACAACAAACACACAATTTAATATACACAAAACCATTTGTTGACATAGAGTTAGATTTCCATAAAGTTTCTAGAGTCATTATCCCGAAGCACGTATCACAACAGTAAATTGATAGGACCATATTCCATAAAGAATATATGCAGTCATATACAATTACCTGTTATTTATTATGATTAACATTATTTTGCCAACAGACAAGAGTTTCACCAATGATTTAAAATTCTTTCCTTACAGCGTTACAGAGTCAGTGATAAGCATAATTCTTATGGTAATTTTCAAAATGTATATTTTTGTCTTTTGAAGATAGTCATTTCGTGGGTTTGCGATTATTGTTGATTTGATTTTGCACGCAAAGAACTTATTTACATTGAAGGAATTGGCAAACACACGAAATAGCTATTGAGGAAAGGCAAAAGCTCATATTTGGAAGTTCCTTCAAGATATTTTTGTGTATACATTCTCTTAGGATCATACAAGAAACACACTGATTGTTCAAGATAAAAATGGCTATTTATAAAAGTATTTTTTTTTTCTGTGATTACAAATTTAAAAAAGCTATTTTATACCAAATATCAACTAAATAAGTACTTTTCCCTTCAGTTTGTTCTTTTTTTTAGGTTGGTGACACATTTTAAGATCGCTTAAAATTTTTAGAAACAAAAAGGTGTATTCTTCGACTTCTAACAGAAGCGGCGGACTGACAATCTTCTAAAAAGCTATACTCTTTTTAAAAACTTAGTTTCATCTGCTACACATTCATTACATTAACTTTTAGTAATAATTAAACTTTTTAATAATACATATGTAAACAGCATTAAAAAAACTAATTCTATGAAAAAAATTGTTTATGACAATATTTACAAATTGTATTCTTTGAAGTTGATTATTCCAATAAAAAAATATTCAATATTGAAAGTATGAACAAGAATAAAACATACGAACAAAAGTAAATATAATTGAGTAACAGAATGGCTGATCAACATTGAGTATACTTAACATCCGTACTATTCCGTAAGCCGAATACTAGATAAGAACCGCCAAATTGCAGTTCAAATTATCTATACTAGGAACTTTCATCATTTATACTTCCTTTAACAAATAGTAAACATTTAGGGTTGGAGATACATTTACGCATCTTTTAAACATGTTAACATTTGTACTTGGCGACAACTGCTATTCAGCTAACTGAAGAGTACCCAATTATCTCTTTTTGGCTTATTTGACACAAAAAATTACAAGCAAAAAAACCCAAAACAATATTAATTAAAAACATAGCAAAATCATTTCGAACAAATTAGGAAAGAAGCGACTGCATTTGTATTTACTAATAGGGGTAGAGTTAGAGATAAATATTAACATTAAGTTTGTGATGTTTAGGAAGAATAAATCAGTTTACATTCTTAAAACTAGGTTTCATCACTGACTAACCATGTCTAAAAGTGAACAATAAACTGTAAACATGTGTGATAATTGAAATGTAAACAAAAGAGCATAATAAGTAAAACTTGACTATAAATAATTTCTTGTATGTATTTCTTAAAACCACGTTAAAATAAAAATGTGCATTACATATTTTATTTCTACCAAATCATAGAATAGAATTATTTTTCATTCACTTTATATGTTTAAGTTACTAACACGATATTTTCTTTACCATAAAACATTAAATACGGATCAATTACTTACCTAAAAAATATTCACCTTCACCAATTAGTTATACTTACTTTTATTCATTTTACGACTTCTGATTAGAGTATAAATAATAAATAATAGTACATTACATATTACAACTAAAAAAACACAAGTGCTCTGGGCTTCACAAGTAAAAGTGTGTATTCTGTTGTGTGTTGTGGACCCTATACAAAAAAAAATCGCAAGTTAAACTCGCGTCATACGATGATAAAAAATGACGGCATATTGTAACCCAAAATTATTTGAGTCGATTAGTATTTACAAAAAGACGTTATTTCATGAACCCAAAAAATTTGCGTCATATGATGACCAAAAAACTGACGTGGTTTTAGGAACGTCAGTTTGTATAACCATTAGATGACGTCAAAACTGACTTGATTTTTTACTGAATAACATCATTCGAGAAAAGATGCCCTGAAAATCACTTCATTTATCACGTCATGCTTGGGGAATTAAAGTCCTAATAAACTATTAATAAAATATTAGGCTTTTTCAAATATTAGGCTTGAGCCTTTTCTACAAGAAGTGTTTCAAATGACTTTTGTACACCACCTAGGTTCTCTGTCGGCAATACAGGCAACAGGCCGATGACTTCTAACCTGGATCATCTAGACGCGGCTAAATCGAAAGATATCATAGTAAGTCTCATCAACCATTGCAAGAGAACCATCAGATATTTCAAAATGAAGAATGCGAGAAGGAATCGAGCTTGCATAGAGTTAGAGAACATTGCTGGGGATTTTAAAGACGTTGATCTCGCCATTTTGTACGGTATGTGATCATTTTAGCCATCTAACCAATCTTTCATGAATTTTCTTTCCTCAATACAGAGTATCTACAGTGCTGGAAAAAACGTTAAGGTCAACTGAAAAACTCAATTTTTCGTACAAATGCATTTATAAATTGTATGAAAATTTAAACTCAATAAAAAAGTGACAGTTCTAATTATATTGTACAGAAACATTACCAAAATTTAAATTATTTTTCATTTAAATGTTTTTTGTTTTTTTTCCTCTCTCTCTCTTTTATTCATACAGAAAGCTGGAAAAAATATTAAGGCACCCCACACAAAATTTTGTATAAAACTGCTAATAATCCAAAAAAATTAAATTCTTTTCAATTCATTTGATCATTCTCGTTGTTATAGAATACGAAAGTCTTTTCAAAGTGTCTTTTGAGAGGCTTTTCCTGCTGTCTTCAACAGCCATTTTCAGTTCATATTTGGTGTTGTAAGTTTTACCTTTTCCATAAATATCACGGCCCATAATCACCATAAATTTTCTGTTGAGTTCAGGTAAAGTATCCTTGATGGCCAATCAAGCATTTGGACTTGATTAGTTTCGAGCCAGGATTTTTGTGAATCTTGAATTGTGAATAGACGGATTGTCCTACTAAAAGATGTATTCTCCAGATGTTATTAAAGGAGCCTCCGGCAATAATTTTTTTTTGCTAAAATGTTTTGATAGGGTTCCGAATTAGTCTTTGTTTTCAGATAAGAAATCAGAGTTGTACCGTCACCAGCAAACCCGCCCCAAATCATCAACGAGCCACCACCAAACTGATGTTTAGAAAAAAAAGAAGGGTTCACTCCGAAGATCATGCCAGTAGTATTTAAATCTGTCCTGGGCCATCGAGATTAAACTTATTTTCGTCAGAAAAAACAATATTTTGCTATTTATCTCCAAAAGCAACATGTTTTTTTGCAAACTCTAGGCGTGCAATTTCATGCCTCTTACTTAGAGGTGGTTGATGGTTCATTTTATTAAATTTTACATTTGGGTTTTTCAATGACACATTTTCTACAGTTCGGCTAGTGCAAGATAGCTTCAAATCATTCACAATTTGAGCCGAAGAAAGTTTCTTTTGTGTTGCTCGGCTAACAATAGCTCTTATTTGTCAAGGAGTCAATGCAGATGGACGTCATGTACCCTTCCACTGATTGTAAATATCACTACTTTTTAGAAAGCTATTAATCACAGTCTTAAATCTACTTAATCTTTTAGTCATATATCCCAAGAACTTAAACCATATTTTTTCAAACTAAGGATCTTACCTTGTTCAATCAGTTTTAATTTCTTACCTCTTCCCATATTCATAAATCTTTAAATTACTCTCGAGCATCGTTCTAAATCATCTACGTAATTTGTTTGAGCAACTCCGCAGACGACAAAAGTTTTCGTATGTTTAAAAAATCATTATAATTTTAATTTTAAAAGTAACTCAATCTGTCGTAATATATTTATATGTATAATTAAAGCTGTCATTTTCTACATTGCTTTAAATTTGCATAAAGTTCCAATAAGTAGTTGAGGAAATAAAGAAGTTTTTCGCTTCGCCTTAACGTTTTTTCCAGCACTGTATGTAGAGGAGACTTATATACCTTGGATCACCATGCACCTAGGGCCACCCCACTTTTATTGAATAATGTTTAATTCTAAGTTTTTTTAATCACTTGGATAAGTGGCAACACCCAATTGCTCTTTTGGCAGCCATTTTGAAATCTTAGAGGGGAAAGCTGTGACAAGTTATAAGTGAAAAACGTTTTTATATGGTCTTCAGTAACATTTTGCAGGTCATGTCTTTTATTGTTTTACAAAGTTAAGTCAAATACTTTTCTTTGAATTCTAGTAAATAAGTTTGTAACATTAAGTACTAAATGAGATGTTTAAATAAGTCCTTTCTCTATGTGCATTTTTAGTAGAAGACATTTTATATGGAATTACCAAGTCGTGCACCTAGGGTCACATAGTTGCTTATTATGTTCAAATTGCCAAAACCCAAATCTGTTGGTGCTTCAAAGCGATAATGCACGCAGCTCATTGTTTTGGAATCAGCTTTTCAAGTTATGAAAATATTTGTAATTCACTAATAATTTGACACATTGCAATTGATTATAGTTATTATATGATAAACCAATAACTGATAATTACTTGAGATTGTTTTTTTTATAAAATTCATCTGTGTATGTTTGTTTTCTATTCATTATGGACTGAAACATCATTTAAAGAGAATGACCCTAGATACATCAGCTACTCGCCTTGTTACAGCGTGGTCTTGTACCTAGGGCCCATTTGTGAAATTTCTTTAAAAACCTTCTATTTGACAGAATCTATTATTTTAAGTATTTATATTAATCCCAATGGGAAGTAATTACTATAACGATGTATGCATATCAGTTTCACATTTTTAAACGACTCAGTGGCTCATTTTCTGTGCAGTGAAAAAAGGCGGCCCTTTGTACTTAGGTCTCCATGATAGTGGTTAGCGCATCAGACTACCACGCTGATGGGTCTCGGTTCGAATCTGGAGTAAGACATGGATGTAAGACGTGGATGTCCTGAGTTAAGGGCAATGATTGCCCTCCCACTGGGTGCCCCTTCACAAGTGGTCATCACTACCGGCCTTCTAGTGGCCAAGTTTTGAGGGGAAAAAATACATAGTATCTATTACAAAGGACATCATAATAAAAATGACATCTGCCTTATGTTCTCCAACTTCCGTTGATAAATTCACTGACAAATACCAAACACCGAAAAAACAAATATGCCTTTTTTAAATCACTTCACTGCACTCTAACTTCACTGCAAAATTCATAGAATTACAGGTATTACTTATTCAGTTTTCATGAAGATCTCTTACTTTCCAGAAGGTAGATATATATACCCACCCTGTAAGTTATTTTTCACACCAATATTGTTGTTTTTAAGACGGAAAATATCATCCTGTGCTTCTGCCTAAGAGACCTAATGTCTCAAATTTTTTTGGCCATAATATCCATCGAAATATTATATAAAAACATAGGAATTTGTATACAAAGTCTAAAAGCAGTAGTAAAAGCTCACTAAAAAATTTGATGGAAAAATAACTGTGGGACTTTTTTTATTGCACTTGAAAAGTTTTTATAAGGTAGTAAAAAAATTAATAATAAAAAGCGTCCAGTTACTTTCGCTCCAATTTTTTTAATGATTGTTTATTACTATTATTAAACCATGTGTAAAAATGCATGTCGTCGGATTAGAATGAAATGGTGCTAACCACTGATCTTCAGCTTAGAAATCATTATAGAGATCTATTATAACAACTTCCCCAATCTAGTTAGAATATGTTTGTAACCATGGGTGACTTACTACGTAGACGGGAGGTGCCATGAGCATAACTCTTTTGGGTATCACTCAATTATCACAATTTTATTTCAATAATCAAAGCTTTTACTAATCTACGGGTCTTCTCTATCCGTTTCCCAATGTACTTGAAATACAAGATGGTTGTAAAGTCAGTACCTATTTGTAACATTGAATATTTCAAAGAGTAAACAACCTATCACAGTTTTATTTCCATTGAATGCGTAATTAAGGTGTACCATTTGTTTATTAAGTTACATTTCAACGTATGCACCCTCCTTTTCCACACATTTCTGGAACTTTTTAGGAACAGAATCCACAGCTCTTCTTAGCATCTCAACCTGAACATTCTAAAACACTTCACGGATACTTTGTTCAAGGCAGTTAATATCCCTTGGATTTAACTTGCACTCTTTGAGCTAAGGAACAAGTTGAAACAGAAGGGTATTAAAAGCCTTGAACAAATTATCTGCGAAGTGTTTGCAAACGTTCCAGTAGAGATGCTAAGAAGAGCTGTGGATTTTTTTCCTAAAAGGTCCCAGAAATGGGTTGAAAATGCGGATGCGTACGTTGAAATGCAACTTAATAAACAGATGGTAAAGGAACGGCTTGCCTTACGGTAGAGCATCGGGCTCATGACCGGAGGGTTGTGAGTTAGGTCCTCGGTTTGCCAAATATCAGTACCACATTTACAACCGCCCTGTAGATTTGAGACCAAATGTTGAGTTAGCACCTTTTTAGTCTAGTCCTATTATACATTATTTTAATGCAATACTTCATTAGATATTAACAAATTAATCATGGGTTCTTTGGGGCAGGGACAGACTGATGGTCTCACTTTAATTGAACACCTTATTGTCACTTTTTTTTTTCTTTTTCCATTTATGCAGTTGAGTATGTTCAACGACAGAAAGTGTACGACGCGGAAACCCTGCAGGAGCGAAGGAAGCGAGTGTCAATTTCCAGAAGCCAAGAGAACATAATCCATCTTCTACAACTCCTGAAGGAAGAGCTCACTCGGAAAAGTAATAAATACTAATACAAATTTTAAGACCAGTCCGAAAGGCATCTCTCAAATTTTAATACTCTAGCATAGTGTTTTTCAAGCTTTGTCATCCACCGGTACCTTGTTTTAAGATAATTTTTTTTTTTATGGAACACTTCGTTCATTAGCACGCCAAGTATAGGCGCCAACTACACTGGGGAAAAGGGGGTGATCGCCCCCGTGCTCCACCAACAGCAGTTACAAATATATTATTTCGCCCCAACACCAAAAATCTGTAAAAATGTGTTTTTCCAATATACTTATAATTTCAAGTAAATGTGTTTCTAAATATTTTTTATATTTGAATTTTTTGCTTATATTTTTCTTTCAGAAATATTGAAAAATCACTTAAAAAAATTAAAGTACCTTGTCGTCATTTTTGTGCAATTATATAAAAAATATACTTTTTTAAGTATTGTATGATATAAGAATAAGTAACTAAAAAAAATAATAATAATAATAATAATAATTTAAAAAAAAAATGAGCTGGGACCTTTTGCAGAGAGGATGCGAAATCTCACAGCGACAGTCGGCTTGACTATACTAATATTAAATTTGAAGTAAGTTTAAATCGAAACTATCGAAAATTGAAATTAGAAGTCCAGTTACAACTAAAAACCTAAACTACAATTACTACAGATATGGGATATTATAGGGTGTCCAAATCGAATTTCCTTAATTTAGCCATCAAGATCTCCAGACATCACTAGACTGTATTTTCTTTTGAAGGCTACGTCAAAGATAGTGTCTACACAAGAAACATACGTAATATTGAAGACCTTTGTGGCTCAATAACTGCTGCTATTATGAGTGTTAAAGTCTCTAATTTTAACACTACTAAAACTTGTGTTGTGTCTATACTTGTAAACTCGGGAACAAGACACCATGCGAAAAGAGAATCACCATTCATTCAGTTAAAGTAAAACAATATACAGTGACACTGGCCGTTACAGAATAAAAGGGCATAGTGGCAGAAGTGGCCTAAACAGAGGCAGAAGCGGCTACTGAACAAGAAAATTAATCTTGCTAATATACATTTGGCGGCTCTCGCAGCGCATGGGCAAAGGATTACCAACAACAATGGCGCATTTATAAAAAGCAGGCATTTCCGACAGCTAGTATAGCTACGGAAATGCTACAGCAAACATGGCTGGAACTGGACTACTTGGTGGATATCCTCAAGGTTGGCGAATCCACCTGAAAGCTCACTGTTTTTTTTTTTTTGTTTTTTTTTTTCTTCTGTTTTTTTTTTTTTTTTTTTTTTTTTTTTTTCCTTCTTTAAGAAACTTGGCTAGTCTTTTTATCTAATTTTACAATTTTCTAATGCATTTTAGCTTTCTGTTCAGTAAAGCGGCCTCTTCAAGTTATGGACATTTGATTTCGGGCACCCTGTATATCAAATTGAAGTATCTAGTAAGAAGAGTAAAGAAACTCAACATAGCTGTTTTAACCAGGCGATATCTTCCACAGTATCCCTGGCATAAATTCAACTTTCGCAATATTTTGGTATATCAGTTTGGATCTTAAAAGTTTTAGTAACAATTTTCGACAAAAAAAGTTTACAAAAACCATACTAGGCAAGCGCCAATTTATTGTTGTCGCTATGCATAATTATTGTTGTGACATTCAGTCGGGACTTTTATCTGTACGGGTTCAAAATTGTTTCCCCCCTCGCAGGAGTCCTAAAAGAAAGGATGCTGAAAATCATAGATTCCGAAACTCTAGAAGTGATGCAGTGGTTGGAAGAATTATCGTCACCAAATATAGAAGGAAAATTTCCGCCATCTGTCCCTTCAACTCAACAGGGAGATTTGACTTCCTATTCGAATGACATCTGCATTTTCGAAATGGTCATTATGTTATATGGTAAGTTTAGTTTGGAAAGCAAATTGTTGAATTGCATGTTATGAATCTGACTTCGATAACTAGCTATTTGTGCTAGAGCTTTTCTTAAATCGCTGTATCGAATCGAATAAATTTTTTATTTTACTTAGCGACACATTCTGCAGAACTATTTTTCATCGTTCCAGAAAATGCTTTTTTAATTTTTTCTTCTTTTTTTTTAAGTTAACCGAAAGAAACACATTATTTGTTACACAGATGATTGCAATACAGCTCATCATATCAAATTACTAATAGGTAGCAATTAAATCAGAGAAATTCGAGTAAATTCGGGTAATACACAAATATGTACCCTTAAGGTAGTGCAGGCAAATATAATATGCAAAAACCATAAAAATAAGTCTCAAGAAAAAGGTGTTTGAACCCATAGGTATCGTTTATAACTTTCTATAGTTCTATTCAAACATTATTTCTTAAGAAAGCAACTACTTATTTGAGTAAGCAAAATCTCTGAAAACTTACAAACAATTTTTGATCATGCCTTTCGATATCGAATACTTCATAGAATATAAATCTAAACTTTCATTACTATATGTTAAAAATTCATCTCAATGAAATGTAACGTATTTACAGTCTGTTTGAATATTGAGAAGCACCTTCGAACTGCTGATGTATGTTTATCATAACATGGGGATTTTATATATTCTTTAATATTTTGACCATCAAAAGTCAAAAATGAAAGAAAAAAGGTCTTTGATTTTTTTTTCTTCCTAAAGCCAGGCCGAATCTAATTGAGACAAAAGGATGCGCTTATTTATGAAAATTTAAAAAGTATTTCTTAATTAATTAGGATTGAGTAAAAATTAACTGATTGGGATTCAGTTAAAAATATAAGCGATATTGATTAAAATCTGTTGAGCTCATTTTTGCAAATCGCTGAAAAACATAAATTTTTCAATGGCATCCACCTTTTTCGCATGAGCAATTTTGACGAAAACCTTAATGACAGGTCCCATGGTCACCACTAATAAATATAAGCATTTTTCAAGAACTTTAAGACTTAAAAAATCAGTTAAAAATTATTAAACTCTTTCAATGACTTTTAATGACAGTAGGAACCCTGTATTGAAATGCAAAATAAAAAATAAATTTGACTGAATGAAATACTTTTATTATCTTATATTACATTATAAGGGTAGTTAAAATTAAAAAGCATGAAAAATTCATAGTGTCAAAAAAATTGTAAATGTGTGCGTTCCGGTCATTCTCATTGAGTGAACTTAATTTTCAGAGTGGGGAGAAAGAGTGATCGTGAAGCTCATGGCCAAGATGATAAAGTCCTCCGAAAGTGAGATGGTCGTCAACTTCGGAAAGATGTTCGAGTTCTTGTCCGACATCCTGCTCTTTCTTCCTCACATGGCTGACCAGATGGGTGAGTAAAAGAATATAACCCAGAAAAACAAAGTTTTTTTTTTTTTTTAAATCCTTTATATTGTTGCGTTGTACGGGTTCGAAAGATTTGACGCCAAAGCAGATCAAAACTTGCAGAAATTTATTTCAAAATAATTCTTCACAGTTCTCTTACAGCTTCAGAACTACTCGTTCTAGTAGACACAATACAGCTCTTTTCACCTCAATAGAGCACAAAACAGCAGTTGAAAACTTGACAAACAACTGCTAAATCGTCGCAAAAGACAATGCAATACAGTTCGCTCAGAATCTCCAGTCAACTAATTCAGTGACTCAAAATCCAAGAACTAACTTCAGTCAACTATCGGACTCAGCTAACAACTAGCTCCGTGACTCAAAATCAGTCAACTACTCAAGTCAGGAATACAGCTCTCACAATGAACGTTGAGAGACAACTCACTCAGTGATTCAAAATCAACTAACTTCAGTCCACTATCGGACTCAGATAACAACTAGCTCCGTGACTCAAAATCAGTCAACAACTGACTAACTAACTAACTCCATCACCCGCTCCCTGAGCTTTTATAGGGGAAGTGAACGTACGTGAACCTTCTTGAAACTCCCAGAGGTCTGGAGAACTTTCCAGAGAGTAGTCGAAAAGTCCATACATGTATATGGGGATACTTGTACCTATACATGTACCGAAAATGTCGCCAAATGGTCGCCAAGTTTGGCGACATTTGGCGATTTCTCGCCAAATTTGGCGGCAAAAATTAGTCGCCAAAACCGTCGCCAACTTGACTCTATCTCGCCAATTTGGCTAGATTCCCATTACCATAATGTTAAATGCCCTGCTCCTTGAAACTCGCTTCCCAGAGTTACCTCTGTAAAACCCGCTATCAAGCATTGGGAGGCTCATTGCAGGGAAACAAACCATTGCATTGTCTTATGCGAAATGTACAGAAATTTATCTATTTACAAAATTAACACCACAAAATATTTACAAATATACAAAAATTCGTAACAATATGGATCTTCAATTTTTATATTCATTAAAATAGCGCCGTTTCTGTTGCCAGCTTGTGTGTTGGCATCTAATTTTAAATATTAAAAAAATCTTTATCAGAAAAATATGCGGTAAACTTCTTTTCAAAATTTATTCATTATAAATGAATGTGAATTTATGCACTCACATTCAAATATCTTTTATTTATTCTAATTAAAACAATTTTATTATATATTTATTAAAACAATTTTGGCAACAGGGAAGAATTTCTTTAATGATCGGTTGAATGGGATTATTGGTATTCCAAAACGATTATAATGACGCGTGTAAAAGCGATCTTTTAGTAACAGTGACAGCTCCAAAATTTGATAGAATTCGTTGTTATCGACATCAAATCTATCTACCAAGTTTCAGATCGATTGGATTTCGGCAAGGGGGTTAATTAAGCCTCCGCCAATTTTCCCGCCTTCTACATACCCAGCCACACACAAAATAAAAGTTAATATAAAGGATTAAAAAAAAGTTGTCACCTATACATTACCTGAGAAACCGCATGCATAACCTCTAAAAAAATTTTAAAACCAGA
The DNA here is from genome assembly GCA_963978545.1 of Linyphia triangularis. NCBI lineage: Eukaryota > Metazoa > Arthropoda > Arachnida > Araneae > Linyphiidae > Linyphia > Linyphia triangularis. Next base: position 90,605,579 of record OZ021723.1, on the reverse strand, counting down.
CAATTCGTAATGTCATTAGTAATGTTTTTTTTTTTTTTTTTAAAGTGAAACAAGCAAGTCATTGCAGGCGCGTAGCCAGGGGGTGGCTGATGGGGCTGCAGCCCCCTCCGAAATTTTCAAACCTCGAAAGTCAGAAATAGATCTATTTATGCTTGGATAATTAAAATTTGAAATTAACACAAGTTTTCGTTATTTTTTATTTTTTTGAAATTGGACAGACAAAGCATTGGAATTATTAACGAATTGAATTAAGTTGAATCTGCCCTGAATGTAGCACTCCAGACTTCAGGCGTGGTGACTAGTCGACGTGATACGCGATGTCTAGTCTCGTTGGTGCGGACTTTCGTCCGACAAAAGGCTTTCAGAGTCCTGGGGATGGGAGGGGGGAGGATCTTGTACCTTGTCTAGTCCATGATTCCCCCCCCCCCCCCCAGGGACTCTGGTTCACTAGTACAATAGGTGACAAGGGGTGTCCAGAAAGCCACAAACCGGCTCTTTCTTAGCAGCCATCTCCAACCTCCAAGAGTAGCATTGTATACATATTCAACATTGCTCGGATCCCACGTTGTTAAACACTTCAGAATTCTCTATATAAGAAATTTCTTATTTCTACCCCATTCAAGGTAAGTGCAATTTTTCACTATTCAAATAAATTATTTTATATAAATGGTTATGATCATAAAGCTTTTTTTTAAAACTATTGACCTATTTCGCTGGGCATGCGGATTGGGACGTTAAAGTGTTAGATTGGAACGTTGTTAATCAAATGTTAATGGTTATTGTTGGCAATAACATTATAACTCCAATAATAAATTGATATAATTATAATATTTTAATAATTAATATATTTTTATTGAAATATGTTTACCTAAATTAATTACCATATAGTTTTAAAATTCCAGTAACTAATTATACTATATGTGCTAAAAGTATTACAATCCCAAAAAGTGTTTACTTGTTTTTTAGTTTGATTAATTTTGATTTGTAAATTATTGAATGATAATTATTGTTTCCGAAGTTGACATTTATAATTTCTCAGCCCCCCCCCCCCCCCCGGAAAAAAAATCCTGGCTACGCCCCTGAGTCATTGAAAGTATTGTTGCGTGGATGGGTTCGAAAGACTTGAAGCCAAAGCAGATCAAAAAACTTGCAGAAATTTATTCCTATATAACTCTTCGCAGTTTCTTTTACAACTCCAGAACTTCCCGTTCTAATAGACTCAATGCAGGTCTTTACACAATAATGGAGCACAAACAGCTGTTAAAAACTAGATACACAACTGCTAAATCAACGCAAAAGACGATGCAATACAGTTCAGTTTCGGAACTCTCTGAATGCTCGCTGAGAGACAACTAACTCAGTAACTTTACTAACTCGATCACCTTCTATCTTTGCCTTATATAGGGAGGCGAATCTTCTAGAGATAGAAATTTGGAAAATTTTCCAGATCACTGTCAAAATGCCCTATACAGGTGCATGGGGACCAAAAATGTCGCCAAATGGTAGCAAAGTTTGGCGACATTTGGAGATTTCTCGCCAAGTTTGGAGACCAAAATGAATCGCCAAAACCGTCGCCATCTTGGCGAGATTGTCATTAACCATAACGTTAGATGGCTTTCTCCTTGTAAAACTCGTTTTCCAACATCATCTCTGTAAAACTCGTTTCTAAGCATTAAGAGGCTCATTGCAGGAAAGCGAAGTAAAAGCAAACTCTTGTGCTGTGCGAAATGTACATAAATTTTTCTTTTTACATAATTACTGCTACGAAATATTTAAAAATATACAGATATTCGTAACAGTACCTATATATATATATATATATATATATATATATATATATATATAAAAAATTGAAATATGAAAGAGGGACTTATTGTTACCAGCTATCTTGTATTGCAGAATCGGTTCAAGAAAAAGAAGCATGGATGGAGCTATCATAGAAGCGTTGAAGGGGCATAACTTAATTTTTAAATCCTTTACATTAACTTGTGTGTTTATTTATTTGTCGATGGGAGCGGAATCTGTCTACCGGAGGTTATTTAACACCCTTGCCGTCATCCAATCGAGCTGAAACATGGCAGATAGGTTTGATGTCGACGATAATGCATTCTATCAAATTTTTGGGCTGTTACTGTCACTTTTATGGAATACCGATAAACCAACTTGCAGCGATCCAATCAATCCAATCGCATTAAAATAGCATAGAACCGATCATTGTTGAAACTCTTTCCTGTTGCCAAAAAAAATTTTAATAAATAAATTATAAAATTACTTCAATCAGAATAAATAAAGGATATTTGAATGACGTTCGCGTTCATTATTAATAAATAAATTTTGAAACGTAGTTTGCCGCACATTTTGGTGAGATAATTTTTTTTTATATTAGCGTTATGTTAATGAATATAAAAGTTGACAATGCATTTAAAGGATTTTTTTAAAAAACTATGTTTCTATGAGTAATATTATTATGGTTTCTATTCTCTTTCAGATAAGTTTTTATAATACAATATTGCTTCAAATTTATATTGCTTTGTTTAAGTCCCTAAAGGGAACAGTTAAGGAAATTATCAATTATCATACCATATCATAATCACACTCAATTAGGAAAATTATCCAGTTCGCGAATTTCTTTTTTTCAAAGCTAATTTTTGTATAGAACAGGCTTATTTTCTTAAACTAGTCCAAAACACAATTTAAAACAAAAAAGCTTGCATTTTTTATACTTTCAATTTATTACCCATATGTTAATATAGAGTAATGAAAGTGTATTATATTTGACGGGGGGAAAAAAAAAATCGTTTCCCCCCTCCCCCCCCCCCACACACACACACTTTTTTTTTTCTTCCTTTTTTTTTTTTTTTCCTCCTAAATATATTTGAACGTGTTAAGTTAAAAAAAACGTATGTGTGTGCGTTTGTAGTCAGCAAATCTTCCGAAAGGATTCATCTACGATGTTCAACTTTTGTAGAAGGGTTAGTGGTGATCAGTCATTAAGGTTTTTGTTGCGCATTCGCACAAGGTAAACTGCCATTCAAAAATGTATGTTTATCAGCAATTGACAAAATACGGCTCTAACGATTTTGATCAAAATCACTGTGGTAATGCCTTTTTAATTACTCTAAACATCCCTAACTGCGAAATTTTCTTAGAAATGTGATAAAGTTGTAAAAAATTGAAAAATAAATGTCTATAACAGAGAATTCTCTTTTCTTAAGCATCACCTATCAACGACTGTTTATCCTCTGTTTCACTTAAACGACAAGATAATGCAATATTTATCGAAAATTTGCGGCGTTTCTTGTAATAATTATCTACAAAAAATATTGCTAAACTGGCCATTTTTTAAAATTAAGGACAATATGAAAACGAAAACGGTAAATTACACCAATTCATTTTAAATTTAAATGCAGTGACTAATATTGAGTGTAATTGAAAGTTGTCCGATGTTCCATACCTCTATTATTTTTATACTGAATGTTCTTTTGGTAACTAATTATCACTGTTTACTACGACTTCACCCGAAACTCGTTGACATTTACAAATTGAAATTTCTGTAAAAAGTACATTTATGCAATACTATAAAAAGCCTTAAGAAAGATTTGCGTCGATAATCGTTTTTGAGTTCACAAATCTAGTTGAATGTTAGAGTTAGAAGTCACCATCTGAGTTCTTTAAGTTTAACGACTTTTATTTTTAGTCTCATATTTTCAATCAATTGTTATATCTAAATAACCACAGTCTGTTAAACAAATAAAAACTCAGTTAAGTAAAAAATAAACGTTTCCAAGGAAATGATGAATTTTAATATTTAATTCCAAATATAAGAGACAGAGACTTTTTATAACAACATTCTTAGTTGTTACCCATCAAAATTTTAAATATGCTCAATCTGTTATATAAATTAATTATATAGTTAAATACTATATAATATACAGTTAATAGTTAAAATAATCTATAGTTTATATAGTTAAATATACGATACTGTGTGCCTACAATTAGGCCGAACACTTTTTAAAAATTAAAAACACAAATTTATTTCCAGAAATTTAAAATAAAAAATAAAAAAATCCCATTGTATTTTGACTTTCTATATCATAAATATTTTGTATCTACAGCATTAAAACCGACACCAAAGATAATTTTTCTATATTTTTTATTTCAGTTGAACGTTTCAAACGAGAAGAAGTGGATGAAATCATCGATACTGCAATAAATTTGAATGCATGCTGATGATCTCACCGCAACACTAAAATGAACAAGTAAAAAAAAATGGCTGAAGCTCACTGTGTGACAAATCTGATCAACCAAACTGTATGCAATTTGGAAATTAAGTAGCATTTGCTTGAAACACTTTATGAAAAGATCATTATTTTAGGATATTGCTAGGACTTTTCTTCTCTACGTTTGTACTCGAAATAAAACAGTTACAATGTTTGAGAAAATACAAAATTCCCTATTGTTGTAAAATTATGCATATTTTTTAAATTGGTTGTGATATAATAAAGAGCAATGTTCAGGAGAAATTTGTAAAGTATCAACAGTTGTTCGAAAGCAAGTTAAAACGTTAAAATTAAGTGTTTATGGATTTGTCCAAAACACGTATATATCAATAGTATAATCATGCATTAATTAAAAATATATCCATTTGGAAACAACCAATATTAAAGTAATTTTTTTTTTCAACAAATAAAATATCCACATATTAAGTAGAAAATATAATTAAAAAAAATTATATTTCTAATAAGCATTACTATTTATTTAAAAACTGAATACCTTTATTTATTGTTACCAACAATAACCCTTTTAAATAATTAAAATTATGATCAGATCAACAATTCTCATATTTTAGCAAACTATTTTTATAGCCCTGCATATTTCACACAGAATACTTGAACAGGAAAACATTGTTTACTTATTTAAACAGATCTCAAATGCAATAAAAATGAGTCACATGACACCCTCAATTTCATATATATATTCAAATTTAAATAGCAGCTTCACATTATAAATGAAAATACAAAATCAAAATATTTTATTAATTGCTCATTACAAAAAAGCAAACTGAACAGATGTAATTACAAAACATTTTATGAATAACAATACGGTTGGTAAAATTAGCTTCCCACTTTCTACACCGCAACTTGTGTTAAGGCAACCACAGCTTCAGAATACCATTATATTTTGTCCTGTTGGACATGTGTATCTAAATTATACTATCAAACAAATTCTGTTTAAATATATTTGTAAAAAAGTAATATATTATAAACATACATTTTTAATACAGAAGAGACAGTACTTTTCCCTTAAAGGGTGCTATTGGCAAAAAATATCCAAGTACAGTACGTGTTCTGCGTTAAGAACTGTTTACGTAAAACCAAGCCAAATCATGGCAACCATAGGCAGTTAACTTATTAAAAAATGGCAGCTGCTGCCATTTATTGGCAAAAATTATCTTGGCGCAGAATCCGTACCACACTTGGATTTTGCCAATGGCCTCCTTTAACGGAAAAGTACTGAAGAGGCTTTTTAAAACATTTAGTTGATTAAAAGTCTGTAACTGAGCACTAAATCAACTTATTACTTTGCAGATTATATTTTTTATCATATTACAGCAACCTTTCATTATGCAATGGTATCCATGTAGCTTAAAATAGAATATATTTTTAAAAAAATTATTTAAAGTCACCTTCAGAGGAAGTCATTTTACTGTTATTTGTACTAAATGCAAGTTTTTCATGTTGAAATAGGGGAATTCTTAATAAAGAATAATTAAAAAAAGCTGAGGGACAACCAATAATACCACAAACATACCGAAAAAGATAGCTCATGTTTATGTTTATTACGAGCAGGGTAGAAATGAAACTTTTGAAAGTCTACTTTATTTAGCACACAAAAACATTGTTTTTAATCAGGGTTCCCACACTTTTCATACAATAAGAAACTATTAAACACCTTTAATATTTTTCATAAGAACTAACCTTAACTTGCATACATGAATTAAAAATCAAACCTGAACAAGATTTTGTATGATAATTAGCATAAACTATCTTATTTAAGAATAAACAACACATTTGAAATCATTAATACCACAAACATATCGAAAATGAGTCAAATCTAGTTAGCTGTAATAAATAAGCTGGAATTTTAAATTACTATTAGAGAAAAATAAGAATTATTAAAGGTTTTTATAAATGAAAACTAAAAGTAAGGATTTCTTAAAGAGCAAGACCTAGTAGAAACATTGTTTATACATAAATTAAATATAAAACATGTACTAGATTATTTAAGGGTTTTTTTTAGAATAAAACTTGTAATAAGTTCTAGTCTTCTTGAACGGAGCATCAGGTTACTTATCCAGATCATATACGAACCACGTTCTGGTGCAGCATAGTCTTCAATTGTGTACTCATTTAACTTAGATCCATTCCTGCTGCTACAATGATAGGTTATCAAAATTTAATGGACTTTGAACGTGGCATTATAGTCAGCGCTTGAAAGATGGACATAGTATCTCCGAGGTGGTAAATAAACCGTACCGTGGTAAATAAACTGTACTGTGGTAAATAAACTGTACCGTGTGTATCTATTACCTGGTAAAACATCAATACCTTGAAAGACAGGGACCATCAACAACTAAGGAGAATCCTCAAACAAGATGGAAGTGCACCACTTCTACAAATTGCCACAAATTTCAATGCTGGGGCATCAACAAGTGTCAATGTGCAAACAGTTCAAAGAACCATCAATGATGTGAGGCGGAATCCCACACATGACGTTGTTGACTACATGACACAAGGATTTACGATTCGCCTGGGCCCACCAATATCGCTATTGAACTGTTGATGACAAGAAACTGTTGCCTGGTCTGATGAGTCTCCTTTACAATTGTATTGGGCAGATGGACAAGCAGGGTTTGGAGACAACCTTATGAATCCAAGGATCCTACATGTCTACAGGGAACTGTTTAACTTAGTGGAGCCTCTGCGATGATATGTGGCATATGCTGTTGGAGCGATATGTGACACCTGATTAGTCTAGAGACGACTCTGACAGGTATGTAAGCATCTTCTCCCATCACCTGCATTTATTCATGTCCATGGCGCATTCGGCTGGACTTGGGCAATTCTAGCAGGACAATGGGACACTCCACATGCCACGAGTAGCTACAAACTGGCTCCAGGGACACTCTTTTGACTTTGGACATCTTCGTTGACCACCTAAGCCCCCAGACAGGAATATTAGTATATCTGGGATGCCTTGCAACGTGATGATCAGAAGAGATCTCCACCACCTCGCACTCCTATGGATTTGTGAGCTGAGCTGAGCATCATCATCGGGAAACTGAAATATACAAAAGAGCATGATTAAGTCCCGAGTTTATTATTATTTTTATTACGTATAAAATTGTGTTTACTTTACTGCAATTTCATTGAAATATCACTGGTCACTCTACACAGAATAATTTGTTTTGTTATTTAATCGATAACTATCCGAGACGATTTATTATTTATGCAATTTATTTCTCAATTAAACTCTTATAGTCCGAAGGAGGGCTGCATGTTAAGGTACTCCATCGGACATCATTATAATTTTTTTTACAGAATGTGGAGAAAAGTTAGATTATGAGTCCACTGGTCTACCGTGGCAAAAATGGCCAAAACTGGTCAAAAATCGACGTGGAATGAGTTGAACTAAATCCGATTGCCAAATAATGAGCATTCTTTTTTATTTTATAACCCTTAGTTCTTTAATTTTCAATTAAAGGCTGCAGACGGTTCAGATATAAGGCGACGGCTTACTTGTATCTTTTAAAAATGAATCAAGTACACAATATATGTTATGTCCCTAATGACGTAACTGATGTTGCCAATTAAGCTCACTTTTGAAATATGCTAGTTTTCTGACCCAGAAATCAGAAATCTTTTGCGTCCTTCTTCATTGAAAATCAAAGTGCGTTGGCTGACCAGAAGAAAAAGTGGGTTAATATACTAGCAAGTTACGACATATTTGGCAGTCGGATTTAGTTCCAGTCATTAAATGTAAATTTTCGAACAGTTTTGGCCATTTTTGCTACAGCAGACGAGGGGATTTACATTCTTCGCATTCTATAAAAAATACAGAATGATGTTCGATGATATACCTCAACATGCAGTCGTCTCTTAGTCTATTAGTGATACAGGTAGAATTGAAATAAAGGATATATAAAAAGACAATAAACTACGCGTGAAAAAAATACATTTAAAATAGCATTAATTGAAAACGTATAATTTGAACGAAAGGGGCCTTAAACATTCTTTTTCAGAAAACATGTTTAGATGAAAATGCATTGAATTGTTCGAGAAATTGATTAAATTGAACTTTTGAATATTTTGTATGATTAAACTTTCAACTGCAGTGGCATAAACTGTTACATAATTCATATGAGCGGCCTCTCAAAGGCCTCTCTTCTTCCATAAGCGTGATTAAAAGTTGACGGAAAATTAATAAATATTATTTAAGTACTATTATTTATTTGAAAAGAGGAGGGACCATTGTTCACTTTCAAGGGTGGAAACATTTCATGAAAAATGACTCGGGTCTGAAACTGCATACAACAGTTAAAGCTTATAAACTTTAGGATAATGCTGATAATTATTGAATAAAATAATTTTTTATTCATACATATATTGCACCCTTTCTACAAAAATGACATAAGTCAAAATTTATCATTTTGAGTAAAAAATCCGAGACTGCATGTACTTGAAGCTAGAATGGCACAAGATTGTTTTCATATTAAATTCAAGTTGAAACAGACTTAAGCGTCCTTCCAGCCCATATAATCTATGATTATGTATACACTTTAACTTAAAAAAAAAAGAATTTGGGGTTGTGTCACTTTTGTAGCAAGAGTGCGATAAAACATCGCGAAATCAGAAATTTTAAGGTAATTTCACTGGTAATGCATTGCTGCAAATTTGTCAACATCACTTAAGCCTAACTGAACACAGGGCAAATCAGTTTCTGCATCGATAAATAATTTACAGTAAGCAAAAAACATTTACCATATATATAAAATAAAGCATTTTACTAACCTTGATATTCGATTAATGATTTAAATACTCTGTGCTAGACATTGGCTTTCGGTCTTGATGCGGTTGTTGTCGATTTCAATCGAAGTTACGGTTGCGGTGATCCGAGGTTGCACCATATTTTCGTGCAACCTCCTCATCAGTATTTTTCGTTGATGGAAGTTGCACCAAAAAGTGGTGCAACTGCCTGCCAGCCATGAAATTGCACCAAAATTTGGTTCAACGTTGAACTGAATTTTTTAACAGTGTAGTAATCATCAGATCGTCATAAATTGTGTCAATATAGTTCTACGAAGAGGTAATTTTGTTTGGTATTTTGGCGACTTCTGTATTTCTTATCATAAACATATCCACTACTTACTTTACAGTTTAAGAAAATAGTTCAACATTTATTTACAGACAATTGTTGGTTTTTTTAAGAGCTATACAGTGAAAATTCCGTTTGTCGCTCAAGACATCATAGAAAAATATAATAGCAATCGCCATAAACAGATTACGCTTTTAAAATAACAATTATCGAACAGATATTTTTTTTTTTTAAATGAAGCTTTTTTGGTGTCCTAATATAAAATTGTTGAATTTTTCAAAATTTATTGAAATAAGAAAAACAATAAAGCTGATTCGTATAGTTTGAGGAATTCCAATTAAACTGTCTTATATCAAGGTTTAAATCCATTTTACGGTAAAATTTCTCAGATTGTTGGGCACATTGCATTGATCTTGTGAGCTGGCTGTTTAAATACCATAATATTGCACTGTAAATATAAGAAATGGTTTTTTCACTGCAAAGTGGAAAGGGTTCGCTCCATAGACTTATTATTATCAACAGACTGCGCGTTCCCACTTCAATTATACAACGAGAATTAAACTAAAATGAATCACATGAGTAGGGACTTATCGGGAGCAGGGTTGCAAATTTGGCGGGTTTCTCCTCACTCAGGCGATAAAGGATAATAAGATTATTAGATAAAGGATTCATTTTACGACGTAGCCAAATTAAAAACTACGTGACTGATAGACAAATTTTGTGATTCATTTTGGTTTCATTCTCGTTGTATGATTGAAGTGGGAACGCGCAGTCTATTGATAATAATAAGTCTATGGTTCGCTCACTAATTTGAGACAGAAATAATTTCTCAATCGTGACGTTTTTAAATGTTTCAATAAATTGTCTGATTAAAAAAGGTAATTTATAAATTATCGCCAAAAGATAATTGATTACGTAAACTCACGAGCACTTGTGGGTTGTCTCTCACCAAATTCGTACATTAGAGATGAAATAAATTTCTTTTACAATTCATATTCCACGTTCTGATACATCACACAAAGAGCAAGGAATAACAATTTTCACTCAATAACATTCTCACTTCACCTCCTCAAGATTTCTAGCGAAGTTAATAGAAACTAGGGGGCTTCGCCCCCTGCTCGCTAACGCTCGCCAACCCCCAAACGTCTCGCTGCGCTCGGATTGAGCGGCTTTGCAGCTCGAATTTGTGGTTAAAACATCTTGCTGCGCTCGAATAGGTTAGCCAGCCATAAAAAAATTAACCAAATTTTTATAAATTTAATGTAAGGCCTAATGGAGAAAACACCCAAATTGCAAGTTTCATAATAGAAAGTTAAATATACTATCCGCCAACATTCTGACTTAAAACTTCATTAGCTATGCCCTTACATTGAAGTCCTAATATTTTTTATTTATTCTGATAAGTCGCCCCGTTAGAGAACGAAGTCCAACGCGAAGCATTTTCTGGATAGGAATACTTCAAAATAATAATTACTCTAATACAAAAATGCTTCAGAAAAACAGAAAAAATCAACTTTGAAACAAAGAGTTTAAAAAGAGCTTTAAAATTAGCAACGGGTTTGTTGTTTACATACGTAAGGATAGCTTTAAAATTAGCAACGGGTTTGTTGTTTACATACGTAAGGATAGCTTTAAAATTAGCAACGGTTGGTTGGCTGGTTGAACCCCCGAGCAGCCGGTTTGTTGTTTACATACGTAAGGATGTTGCCAATCATATATTCAAAATCATTGAGGCTTTGTAGTAGCTTAATGATGAAAAATATTGAAATTTAACTAATTAATAAAGTGTTTATAAATTATTTTCGCACGTTTTGGCAAATCTACAGCTTATTTCCTTTAAAATGACACCTTGATCATTGAAATTGGTTGAGCAGTTTAGGCGGACGGACTAACCCCAAAAAACGTATTGCCTATTAAATATATAGATTATACAGTTCCACACTTGAGACGTTCCTATGCTATGTTAAACGAGATTCAAACAATGTGGTACCGAATCGGTTTCTTGAATTTATGGTGAGGAGAGACTGATCTATTTTCCGTCAGTAATGGGTTAAATTTTCATCACTTACTGATCCTATACTTAATGTGCGGAGTTAACATATAATTTTAATTAACTTAGATAACTAAAAATAACATAAATGCAATTTACTTCTTTATTTACTGATTTTTATATACATTGTGACTTATACTGAAATTTTCGAATGAGGCGTCCAAAAATAGCAGAACTTACTTCATAGTGGTGGACTTCAAAGTTCCAATGAAAGGAGTCACAAATCATTTAAATAATTACATGAGGAATGACGGTCCCGTCAGTAAATAAAGGATTAAATAGCGTTTATATTTTTAACCATAAAATTGTTGCTTTCAGTAGCTATACAAACAATAATCATTTGACATCCCAAGTAGCACAGCAGTATTGGCCAATATCAGCCCTACATTGGCCAATCCCGATGTGGAACGGCGCAAAATCGGCCGTTCGATGCCGATATTGCCCAATCTCGCCCAATATTGGATAGACGATACTCAAAAGTTTGAAAGGTTGATGGACAGTTTTAAAATTGAAATATTTTATGTATAAGAAAGGAAGGTTTGTGTTGATATATTTTGTGATGTTTTTAACACGTTTTTAAGAATTTTTTAAAAAATCATGTATTTTGGAACGATCTCGAGTTACGGCCAAAACCTGCCGAAACCGATACAAAACGATGCGCAGAATTTCTCAAAAAGAATCGTCACCGAGTGGCTGAAGCAACTGAAGTGCCCGGATGTGTGTTTGGGAAGTTTGTTTATGTCGACGGTTATTTGTAACATTAAAATTGGATTTAAAACTTAATATTGGTAAGTGTTGTCACAATAATTTGTCGATTTCATGTGGTTATGTTTCAGTACCTATATATTGCATTATTGGTTTAAGTTGGTTTTCGTTAATTTCAACCATACTTAATTGCCGACTTGGCATGGTTTGATCTACGAATTCGATGTTGACAAAGGTGGTTGGTATGCACATTAAACTTGATAAGGAATCAAGTTAGTTTCAATTATTTATTTAATACTGTTCAAAATATAATCAAGATTTTCAGCTTTTATGTCATCTGGACAAGATTAAAAGCTTTTATCTCGTCCATACTCGGATGCAAACTAATACTCATTTACCCATTCCCCCTCTCCATTGCTTGTTTCAAATCATGCTCATCATTGAAATACTTATACTACATGTTACATTCTAGTTATAATATAAATCAATATTAAATATTTATCAATTTTAAATATTTATCAATATTAAATATTTATCAATATTAAATATTTATCAATATTAAATATTTATCAATATTAAATATTTATCAATATTAAATATTTATCAATATTAAATATTTATCAATATTAAATATTTATCAATATTAAATATTTATCAATATTAAATATTTATCAATATTAAATATTTATCAATATTAAATATTTATCAATATTAAATATTTATCAATATTAAATATTTATCAATATTAAATATTTATCTTATTTGTTATCGTTAGTTTATATTGCTCCTTATAAAATTCAATATCCAAGCTCCGTGATTAGCTCTGTTAATAGAATATAATGTGAATTGGGCATATTGAGGAAACCACATTAAATTAAAAAAAGCCTATTACTCAATCTCAAAGGTGGTGTGGAATAGGGTGCATTATCTCAGTCAACCGCTTGGCAAAAAAGGTAAATGATTGTTCTAAAAAATGTCAATATTAACAATATGTATAACTATTGTAATTATATCTCCTATTTTTAAAAAAATACAGCAAACCCTGTTAACGCAAAATTGCTTAACATAAAATCACATTTAATGCGAAAGAAAAGCAGTTTTCCATACTTAAAACTTTAATTTATTTCTTTAACACAAAATTCGGTTAAAGCTAACAATTTCAGCGGCCAGATCGACTTCACGTTAACAGGGTTTAACTGTATGTACATTCCCCTATTTAAAAGGTCTGTCTTGTGCAATTATTGATTACTCAGAAAAGAGCAATGAATGCTAATTTTTGAAATATCTACAAAAATATATTTTGAATGCCTAGCTTCCTTCGTGTTAATTTAAACACACTATGCAAAGATGTTGTTTTTATAAAATAAAAATGTTTTTTTCATTTAAAGAAAATACTTTCCATTTGAAAAGTAAACAAATATTGTAATCAAGTATTATTGTTAGCATTATTCATAGTGCAATTTTCTGTCTGGGTGAAAAGTGTAATAGTTGTAGACTTCCTTTCCTCGGCAGTAAAAGCCTTTCAATAGTTAATATGTTATTCTGTTCAGTTTAAAATAAAGAAAAATACTGTTGTAGGGTTCATTGATGGAAATGGAGAATCTGTAGAAGTAATTCCTTCATCTTGGTTCGTCTCAGATAAAAGTTGTCTTTGGCTGTTTGCAATGAATGGAGGGGGGATTAACATGATTAAAGAATATATACCCTCAAGTCAACATGGCAAACATTTAATTTTAAAATCTACTGTACATACAGTAAGTAAATTACAATTTTTGTATAGGGTATACAAATAATTAAAGGTATCGCAAATAATGTTTCATAAGTCATTGATCTGCTTATCAATTCAAGTTTTAATGGTATAGATTTTTGAAATAGTGGACATGAATAACAGATATTTATTAACAGATTTAAATAATATTCTATTTTAATTTCCCAAAGTAAAGATTGGTTTTTTAGTGAGTGATACTATAAGTGCGCTAAGTAAGATATTTAATTGTATAAATAAATTGTATATGAAGTTTTGCAACTAGTTTGAGATAGCATATATCCATAATTTTCCTATTTAGATTCCTTTTAACAGGCATAAGATAAAGCTGAGCTTGCTTGTTCAATATCTAGCATTGGGAGCGATTCTTCAGAAGATGAAAATTTATTAACCAAGAAAAGCCATGCTAATATTCCAGCCCATTTCAAAGACGATCCTCCTTCTTTGGAATCCCACAAAGAAACAAGCAAAAACTTATTTGTAAACCAAAAAGCGTGAAAACTTCCTCTGCCAGGTAAGAATATATGACAATCAATTAGGTAACGCTCCAAGCAATTTCGATTTGATGTTACAATAATTTATATTTTAAAATAAAAATTAGCAATGGAGAATCTCTGGTCTTTCAAAAAAAAAATTATCTGTTTCTTTAAACAATTTTGAACAAATCACCTTTGTCATATGCTTATAATTGAGAAATTAGTTCAGAAGAAAAAACAACAAAAACACTATGTTCTAAATTAGTTCCTATAACTTTTCAAGTGCAACAGTGTATTTTATATTTTATCTCAGACTTTTCAACAACTATTAAAATTTTAAACAGCTAAGGAAAAATGAAAGAGTTTATAAAAAAAAACAGCATTAGCATTTATTTCACAATTCATATTTTTTTTGTGTGCTTTGTTGAGGTTGGTGCAAATGTATTTGCCTATAACTTTATATAAATTGAATTTATACATGCTCAATGTATGCAATTTAAATTTAAATACCAGTTTAAAATAATTTTCTTAAATGTTAGTAGAAAATGATTTCTGATGTAAAAATGTTACAAAATGTTAACAATCTTGTGCTTTTGTGCAAAATTCTGTTTTCACTTTGCAATTCTGTTCTTCTTTATTGGCAGTAAATGCTGTATTGCATGATTTCTTTTATTGACAACAAATTGCAGTTCCGTTACAAAAAGAGCTTGGATAAAATAAAAAGAGCTAAAGACTAGAAAAAGTTTGATGCAATAATTTGATTTTTAAATTTTAATGTAATCTTAATTAAAACAGAAATGAACAATTTTATATTTCAGGTTCGTTTTCTTCACCGAGGTGGAAACTTCAAAGGAAGATAAAATATGTAAAATAAAATATGTATTATAATAAACAGCTTGTATTAAATTTATGTTTTTATTATATATATGCACTGCAGAAAGTGACCTTTAATTTAAGTGTGCATGGTTTTGTAAGCCATAAAATATCAATTAAATTATATTGGGTTTCAATTATTGGTCACCAAAAAGCAATTAAAATAGGAATGAAAGTATAAAAAATTATTCATTATATGAGGTATACATGTAAATATTATTGTGGATTTTTTAAAATAATAATTTTTTGGCAAATTATTTTTTATGAAAACTTTTTCAATGTTGGGGGGGGGGGGGTCTGCAATTTTAATTCACTTTATTGCTATTACATTTGAAGTGAATGAACTAAAGCATTAAAATGAGATTTATTTACTATCTATTTGATTCTTAATGCATGGAGAAAAATGATGTTTTAAAAATGAAAAGTGACTTCATAAATGAAATTGATCTGTGCATAAAAAATATACTTCACAAGTTTAAAATCCAACCTTCTATTTTTATGAAACCTTAGCATAATAAGTTCAATGAGTATTGATTGACCGATAGGGACTTTTAAATTCTACTGGCAGTTTTCTAGTTTAAAATTGCATGTATCTTTCTAAATCCTTGAATATCAGACATTTTGTTATCTAAATGTGTTTTTTGGTAGGAGAGGTGAAAACATTATTTTACAAATGTTTAAGTATAACTTAACAAATTATTAAGGGTTTTTGGGCAACAATGTGATACTAAACATGGAACAGCTCAAAATTGAATCAACGCATATAAGAATTATCATTTGCAACCACTCCTTCCACCAAAAAGAAAGTTCAGATATGTTGAGTAGAAAATCTACTATAAACTGCTCAGTGATATAGTGACAAAACAGTAGCTGTTCCAAAAATTGCTCATAGTAGTGGCTAAAACTGCTCATCCAGGGTTGGAAAAAACCATGTTTTTTAGGTTTAAACCAAGTTTTTTTTTTTTTTTTTTTTTTTTTTCATCCTTTTCTAATTGCATGTATACATATTTATAAATAAAATTTGACATAAACAAGAATAATTTATGCTCAAATAACAATGAATATTCATTTTGGAAGTAATTTAAACTAAGTAAATAAACAATTGTTACTACTTATGGGTCCATTCAAATCATATTAAATTTTAATATTTTATTTAGACATTAGAACATATTGTATTTCAGGTAAAAATTTAAGTCATTTACAACATCAAATAATTTTAAAAATCTAATTATAAATAAAAATACAATTTTAAATTATTCTTAAAAAAACAAAAAAACATTTGGTTTACCATGCTCATCGATATTGCCCAAGATTGCACATCAATACTGGCCAAAACTACGTATCGATATCGGCCAAAACTACTCATCGATATCGGCCAAAACTGCTTCTCGAGATCGGCCAAAACCGCACTGCGATATTGGCCAATATTGCAAAAATGTTAGCCGTTCGGTGCTGGCCGTTCCGACATTACCCAGGATTGGCCAATCTTCCAGAGCTCCGGTTTCCGACATTGGCCAATACTGCTGTGCTACCTGGGATCCAACTAGATAAACTTACTGATGAGTTACAACTGGATGGCTTAAACAACCTATCCTCTGTCGTTAAAACTCAACGTGAGATGTTACCTTCTCCAAGACATGCTGCGAATAATGAAAGATTTGGTTTATGATTTGTATTTTCAATATTGTTTTTTAGACTTTTCAGATTAAATTACCACTTCCATCAGCCAGGGCTTCGATTATGCCAAGTTCATATTAAACTACTAAAATACTAAAATTTGATGATGATCGAACACCAACTCAATAGCAACGAGCTCTCGACTATTAGTCTACTTATAACTCCAGTTTATTTTCACTATTAAGATTGACTCTACCTGGTCAATGTCCTTGGCAATAGACATCAGCAAGTTTAATAATTTTGCTCTTTTTAAAAAAAAACAAAAAAACATTCATTTAATAATGCGTCGCTTGCACAAAGCTGAGATGTGTCTAAACAAAGTCAAGTAGCCATACATCAGAGGAAGTGCAGCACCTGGCTCTGGTTGAAAGTGTGGTTTGGTTGAATTAGCAACCGACGACACGGTATTGACTTCAGCAAAGAACGTTAAAAAAAAAAACATCGAAAGTATTATTAACCAGACGTTGACCAGAAAAGTTTTGCGAACTAATTGAATAGTAGAATATCGAAGAGTGAGAAAAAGTAAAGTTGTTTTTACTAGCTAATGGTCTTGGGAGTAAAATCATGGGAAATGGGGGTACATGAGCCGTAACGAAAACCTTTTCTGTTTAAAAAGAAATCCAGTTTTATTTTATTTTTTTCTCTTTTAAAAATTTAACTTTTTTTTTATTATATACACTGTGTTACGGCTCTTGCTACTTGTTCACAAAGGATATCACATATGTTTGCCCTTCTGCCCAATATATCTTAACCGGTTCATGTCAGAGAACCTTCAGAATTTTTTTTATAAATTTCCCTTTAGTTTCAATACAATTCGGGAACATATTAGTCATATCAACTGTCATCTCATATAGTCAGTGAAGCTAACAGATTGGAAATTTATCAAACAGTGAGTTTTGAATGGTATAGAGTGTAATACAGTGGATAGAGCAGTCTTACAAATTATTTAAATGGTAAACATTTTCTTTTACTATAGAGTGATTAATAGAGGACACAATATACCAGGGCACATAATATATAGTACTGGAGTAACATATACATACAAAATAATTCATTTAAAAGACTGCTAGCTCTACTTATGAGTAGTTGTTCAGTAGAGTTAAACTGGACAAACCTAGATGAGTCTTGTCACTGTAGGTGATAATTTTTCTATTTATACGTATATGTTGTTGTAACCGAAAAATTGCAACTTGTTAATTAAACATTTTTAAAACTTCAAGAATTTTTTAGAAGTATTTAAATAACAGTGTTTCACTAAAATAATAGCGACGAGTCACGTATGATTTGATTAGTTTGTATCTCTATATATAAAAGGCAAAGCCCTCACTGATTGACTCATCACTAATTTCCTTACTTCTCATTTAGTCACAACTCTAAAATTTGGCACAAATGTCAACAACAAAAGTGAACTATTGCGATATCGATTAATCAACTTAAAGGGGTTTTAACGTTCTAAAAGAGGGCTTTTAAAATGCCCTTCTTTCAAAGTAATCACAACTCAATAAGCATAATCTGACATCGATTAATTAATTTTAAAGGAATGAAAAGGCTGTTAGAACGTTCCAAGGGAGAAATATCATTATGTCCCATTTCCAATATAGTTACAATTCCGTCTGAAATGTGGCACTGAAATCTGAAATTTGGCACACATGTCAACAACAAAAGTGAACTTTTGCGATTTCGATTAATCAACTTTAAGGGGTTTTAACGTTCTAAAAGAGGGGTTTTAAAATGCCCTTCTTTCAAAGTAATCACAACTCAATAAGCATAATCTGACATCGATTAATTAATTTTAAAGGGATGAAAAGGTTGTTAGAACGTTCCAAGCGAGAAATATCATTATGTCCCATTTCCAATATAGTTACAATTCCGTCTGAAATGTGGCACTGAAATCTGAAATTTGGCACAAATGTCAACAACAAAAGTGAACTATTGCGATTTCGATTAAACAACTTTAAGGGGTTTTAACGTTCTAAAAGAGGGGTTTTAAAATGCCCTTCTTTCAAAGTAATCACAACTCAATAAGCCTAATCTGACATCGATTAATTAATTTTAAAAGGATGAAAAGGTTGTTAGAACGTTCCAAACGAGAAATATCCTTATGTCTCATTTCCAATATAGTTACAATTCCGTCTGAAATGTGGCACTGAAATCTGAAATTTGGCACAAAAGTGAACTATTGCGATTTCGATTAATCAACTTTAAGGGGTTTTAACGTTCTAAAAGAGGGGTTTTAAAATGCCCTTCTTTCAAAGTAATCACAACTCAATAAGCCTAATCTGACATCGATTAATTAATTTTAAAAGGATGAAAATGTTGTTAGAACGTTCCAAACGAGAAATATCCTTATGTCCCATTTCCAATATAGTTACAATTCCGTCTGAAATGTGGCACTGAAATCTGAAATTTGGCACAAATGTCAACAACAAAAGTGAACTATTGCGATTTCGATTAATCAACTTTAAGGGGTTTTAACGTTCTAAAAGAGGGGTTTTAAAATGCCCTTCTTTCAAAGTAATCACAACTCAATAAGCCTAATCTGACATCGATTAATTAATTTTAAAAGGATGAAAAGGTTGTTGAAACGTTCCAAACGAGAAATATCCTAATGTCCCACTTCCAATTTAATTACAATTACGATTGGTGAAAGTAGAAAGTTGTCTGAGAATGGAGTGTTATTAGATCGTATTCAGGTATTGCAAGGGTCGGGAAACTCGTGAATTGAAATTGTATTTTTTTTTAACAAGGTAAAAAGGAAAATTGCTGTGACATTGATTATCGAAAATAATTTACAACAATGGATATAAAAGCATATTTTCAATTTTAATTTTATTTTTTGTTATTAAAAATATTTTATTTCCAATAAACTTTTCGAATTAATCTAAAATTATTATTTTTAAATTTCAGCTTACTTTAAAGTACATTGTATATGCTTATACGAAGGTAATGCTCATCTATTTTGTAGAATATCAACCTTTTTAAATGAATGAAACTAAATTTGAAAAAAAATTTGGTATCAAAAATGTCACTAAGCTAAATTTGAAAACAATTTTTGGTATCAAAAATGTCACTAAGCTCGCCAATTAAACAACTTTTTTAACATAAAATACTGAAATTTGCTACCATCCTATTTCGCTGAATTCCATATTTCCTTTATTGCGAGATCACAATTTTTACAACGTTAGCAACTCCACCTACTTAGTGTTCGTGAACAGAAAAAATAACCTTTCGCGACAGATTAATTTCTTTGATTATATTTATTATTATTTTTTTGAGTGTAAGATCTACGTGAGTGCTATACTGTGACGAAGCAGTGTGAAGCATCGTTACAACAGCATAAGAAATACTAATAGCCCAAATTTCATGAATGGAATGCTCTCTGAGAGGTCTGTCAATCAGGAAGCTGTATCTCCGTGTACATCTCAATTGAGAAAAAATATCCGAAATAATACAACCCATAAAAACAAAATTATCTCTTATAACCATCACCAATTTTTATGTTCATTAACATAGCACCATTTCTGTTGTCAGCCTGTGCTTGGTGTTGGCAATAAAACATTTCTATCAGCAAACTATCCGATAAACTCCCTTTCAAAATATTTTTATTAAAGATGAATACCAATTTATGCACTCACAGATTTGTTAAAATATCTTTTATTTATTCTGATTAAAACAATTTTAATATTGATTTATTAAACAAATTTTGGCAACAAGAAAGAGTTTCTTCAATGGTCTGTTAAATATTATTTTAGTGCTATTGGATGACGGCAAGTTAATTTATTAGTAGTCAGTGAAAGCGACTATTTTGTGACAGTTACAACCCAAAATTTTATAGAATGCATTGTTATCGACATCGAATCTATCTGCCAAGTTTCAGACCGATTGAATGACAGCAAAGGGGTTAATAAGTCTCTAGAGATTCGTCCGCCATCGACAAACATACCCACAAACATAGATACAAAATAGAAGTTAATATAAAGGATTTAAAAACTATAATCAACAATCGTCATGAAGCTATGTTTCGCAATAGCAATCGTACGAAATTTTCGGAATTTGATAATACAGAGCACCGTCTCTGATTGACGTTGTAGTCGACGTATCTGCCGTTGAGCCATGCGATGAACAATAACTTCCTTAAAAAATATATATATAAACAGTAATTATCTTGCCAAAAGTGCAGTTCAAATCGAATGAGGAAATTGATCTATCGATTTTAATTTAAGTTTAAAATTATTTCCTTTGAATCTCTTAATGTTAAGCAAAATGTAATATCATTTAATATTTTCCGGAAATATGTCAAGAAGTATTCTTTTGCTCAGGAGAAAAAACAACCTGCTGCTAAATAAAGTTTCATTACATGCTTCAAAAGACTGTTTATTCGCGTGATTATTGTGAAATAGAGAGCTTTTTTTTTAATGAGGAAGTAATTTTACATTTCAGTTTAACATTGTTTCAGTTTGAACCAATGTGACCCTGGGGCAATTAGAAATATTTTCATTTATACATTATACAATTCAGTTTTTATCCTCCAATTTTGGTAAATTTCAAGGATTTTATCAAGCCACATTCTTTTAATTGATGTGCATACTGCAAATATTTCGTAAGTTTTAATTGTACTTTTATTCAATAACAACTCTCAGTTATAGCTTATTATTTGTGAAGCAACTGTAAATACTATCATCAATACAACCATTCAAGTAGTGGCAATGTTGGTAGGATTATTCTAGAAAGTTATCGAAAATCGTCAACGTATAGAAGCTCACGTCTGTACGAAAAGGGTTCTAGGTCAGTTAGGATTGAGCTACAGGTACTTAATTTTTCACTGATTTTTTTCCATTTGGTTTTTTCACTGCTGTTGAGTCGGTAAGCAGATCTGGTGTGATCTTGAACTTTAATTGCTGCTGATGTATCAAGAATTGTGATATTCTTGAAGAAGAATAGAAAGAGTTATTTTTATAATCCTGTGTTATATATCATTCCTCTGAAAAGAGCATTTGTAACACTATGACTTAAATTTCGTATTACTCTTAAAAAAAAATTATAAAATAATGTTAGTTGAACAGTTGAGATGAAATTGTAAATATTTAACTTTGTTTCTAATAGATAGCAAAGCGTTTGTTTTGTTGGACTTGTTTAACAGTCTAATTGCAATTTAAACGTTTAGACAAGTGGAGCACACATTCTGTGAGTGATTCTTGTGAGGAAATTTACTTTACACTCTCATCCATTACAATTTAGTTTTATACTGTTATGCAAGCTATGGTAAAATCGTCCAAAAAAATTGATCTCGATATCTTTACGTAATTAGGAGTCCTAGCTGATTGAAAAATTCTTCAACGATTATGCATTTCATTGCTTTCATGTCTTTCTTTCTTGTTTTTAAATTTTACTTTCTCTATAAGTCCAAAAATATTTAACAGATTTTAATAAAAGTAGAAAAGAGTACATTGTACAGAGTGGTAGGAGGTAATAGCACCTAGCTAAATGAAAAATATAAGAGTATGATTTTGAAAGCTGATATATTCCACCAAATGGTTGGACTTTTAGAGGTAGTTTAATGATAATATTTACCTGTGGGGGGGGTGGAGGTACTTGGTACTATTCCTATTTTCTCTATTAAAACACCTTGAAATCTTCTAGCTGAAGATTTTTGCTCCCTGGTATTACATGTATCGTTTGTTAGAAACTCTATAAAAAAAAAAAATGTATACTAAAACAAAGCTTCATAGTTTGCCCCATTACTTCACCATGGGATAACAGATTATATCTAATATCGCAAAGATTTCTTATGAACCACGCCAGAAAGGTGCAATGGGCGGTTTTGTGCCCTTCTGGATTAGAAGCCTTCTGACCCCCATACAAAGTAGATTTACCACTGCAATTCAAACGAAAAAGAGTCATGTGGTGTGTTAGATTAAAAATATTTATTAAAACAGCAATTTAAAGAGTTACTATTTATTTACCATTCCTTGGGAAATTGCATTAATATATTTTTAAAATTAAAGTTTAAATAAAAAGTTAAGTATCCTTGCTATCTTGAAAGCGCCGAAGAGATTTTTTAAGGATTTCATCAGAATATTAAAATAAAATATAACCTCAATCACACGCATATAAATCACGTTAAAAGAGAACTCTACATAACGTGAGAAAAATACGGAAATAATACGGAAAACAACAATGGCACTTAGCCACCCCTAAAAGTGTCAATTTTTTTTATTAATTTCATCATAACTCGTAAACGAACTAAAATATAAATAAGTTAATTCCCATGTAACTTTTTCAATGATATCATAATCGAAAATTAACATTACTTTGTCAACACAAATTTAATAATTGACTCAGAACAAGATTTTCGTGAACCTTACAAAAAAAAAAAAAAAAAAAAAAAACACGAATGCACAAAAATCCTAATGTTAAGTTGTAAGTTTACATGGTAACCATGGACGAGGTCGGAATAAGTTTTTTAAAAATGTCTTGTAACTATAGGCCTGGGCGATGTTAACATTTCTGCATCGCGATATATCGGGAAGCAAACATCACGATGTCACGATACATCACAGAGTTTTTTCTTACAAAATACTATAAAACAACGTTTTCATAACACGCTATGTAGCCAAAAGTTATGCTTACTTAGCTTTGCAACATTTTATTGAATTCATGTATGGAAGTTTATTTTAAGTAACATGAGCAGCGACCGAATTACTTTCAGAGGGATACACAAAGCACCCAAGGGGTATAAGTCGGTTATTTTTTTATTTTTTTTTGGTTTAATCCTGATGTTTCAATTTCTCTATCTTAATGAAATTTTATTTTGTTGTTATCCACGGAAGGAGTGGGGGGGGGGGGGGGCGTGAGGACAAGGTTCACTTCCTGGCGGTGCACATGTTTCTTTAGTTATTGGATATTCTTAATTATTAAATCAAAAATATACTTTATAATGAATATTTTATTACTTACTATATACAATATTACTATTAAACAATAAAAATAAAATTAATGCATAACATTTAAAATTCTAATGATCTTTATTTTGTGCCAAAAAAATCTGCATTTCAGTATTTTTAAGAAGCAATGTTGAATTGAGTAATTAACCTTATGGAAATAAACTTTATTCAAATCGTACAAACTGAAAAAAATATATAAAACATTTATTTACTTACGAGTCAGAAGAGAAAATCCTTCAACGTAAATGGGAAAAAAATCTTTTATAAGTATTTAAACAATCAAACTAGAGAAACAACAGTGATCCGTGCATGCGCTAGTTCATATGACTTAGGCAGATATAACAAACCATCATAGTAATAAACAACCTGATTATCTTTACTGGGTAAGAACTAGACATAAATTACCACGCAAGAATACCGCAATCCCCTTGAGTAAATAAATAAAGCAAAGCTCTCAAAGGGTAAAAATGTTAGATAAAAAAATCCTGAAGTTAATGTAAAAGATTTAATTTAAGAATACAAAAATGTAATATTTTATTTCTTCCAAGTTAGGAAAAAAAAAAAAAAAATCAAAAATGAAACACAAAAAGTTTAGGAAATACTCAATTGAATTCTAAAAATAGAATATCAAGGTCTTTTATCTGATCACAAATTAAATAAAATTCAAAACGTTTTTCATGAGTTGAGAGAACAGCAAAAAAAAAATGTTCAAACAATAAAAGGAATACTTCTTTCATCGAATCTCCAATAATACTAGACTAACTAGAGCCTGAAACCCCCCCCCCCATCTCGTAATTTCAATACTCAGCTGTAAAAACGAAATAAGAAATAAAAGCGAGACCTACAAAAAAAAAAAAAAAAAAAATACATCGTAAAATTGAATTATGATTTCAACATGTCATACGTGCTTTTTTTCCCTTGAAATGTGCACTTTTTTCCCAACTTTATTTTAAATTTCAAAAGCCAGGGGATGCAAAAGCGAATGCAACATGTAATAAGTGATTAAGTGTGCGATGCCATCTGTGGCTCTTTGTTTCTATTCAATCATGGAAACATCGCACATACCGGATACGATTACCGCGATGCCGATACATCAAAAGCAAATTGAAATCGTCTCAAACGGCGCGGTGTAGCTGTTACACTACGTTTCTCTACAGTCTTGGATACACCGCGCATATGCAGGGAGGATTACTTCAATCTGAAGAATCGTGTCTCAAACGGCGCGGTGTCGACGGTTTCAATACGTTTCTATAGTATTTTAGAAACACCGCGCATGAATCGTGGCATCATCGGTTCTTCGTCCTTGAAGTGCTAGGCAATGAGTGTATCGCGCTCGCGTCAAAAAAGATTGTGATGTATTGGTTTAGGGAAAATAGTGACACCGGTTTGACGATGTTGATTTCACACCGGTTTTAGACGATGTATCGATACATCGCCCAAGCCTACTGGTAACTAAGTATTTTTTATGTACTTTAAAAATAATTTGTTGAAAAAACAAACAGGTAGTCTATGCCTCATAAAAGGCTGTTACACAAAATTCAATAAATTCATAGGAGGCTTGATAAGGACATTAGACATGGCATTTATATAAATGAACATGCATGTTACTAGAAAGGTTCAATGGGGGTACAATTGCATTTCCTGGATTTTAAAAAATACAGGAAAAGTGGTAAAAATTATAGAAAAAATAACTAGTGTTTTTTACGATTTAAAATTATTCAATTTAAAATGAAATTTAATGCGTAGCTACTAATTAACATTGCATTATGAAATGGAGAATGAATTTTTGAAAAATCAGGGTTGAAACAAAAACTCGAGTCATCTTGCACCTCCTTGGAACATATCCTCCCGGCGCTCCTGTCCTTGAGTTCTTTAAGAAAGTCTGTAAATATGAAGCTATAATTTTATTTGTATTGATTATGGATTCTAACTTTTATAATTTAAGGGCTTTTTGTTTGAAAAGGAAACTACTTTTTACTAAGAATTTATTCTATTGATATTATTGAGGATCCTTCAGTTATTATATGTAGCATATCAAATAAATTTAAGGTGATCAAATTTCTTGAAAATTATTAGACTATTTTTTTATTTAAAGAAATTAGTAAAATGAATAAGTAGTAAATATTGTTGCTTGCAAAAGAATAACAAAAGAATTCATTTGTTTTTATAATAAAAAATATATATATATATAAAAAAAAAACACTTTCCGTCGCCAGTTAATAATATTAGCACAATAAATTATGACTCAAAGTTGATATAGGAAGATGACTGCAGTAATTAGCATAATTCTTATCACCTTTTCAATGCTCATTTTTGTATTTTTTTACCTCAGGCATAGACTTTGCAATTGGATTCACCGAAAATTGCATTTATTTACGTCTTGTGAAGTGTAAATTAGTAATAAAATAATATAAAATAAAATGGTTAATACAATAAAGCTCACTTAAGCTGAGAGTTACATTATAACGAATTGACTGAAATCTTTTTTACCCCTTGACATACAAATAAAATTTCCTGGCGCCGAAACACAACTTCAGATTAGATCATGATACGACAGGGAAAGCATCTTCAACAGTCTAAACAACACAGCATCGATGCACGACCGAAACAGATAATCTAATAATATACTGCCCGGTGTTCACCGAAGACAGTTCTTGACGTCTAGGAGACGTCAAAGTCTACCATGGAACATGAAATGAATGACGTCTCCGAGACGTCATTGCATGTCAAGGGGTTAGCTCTCCCCACCTACTCTCAACTATTACTTAGGAGATTTTAGCCCTCTAAGGCAGCGTCAGCCACTATGCGGCCCGCCGGCCGGATTTGGCCCTCGATGGATTTTTCTGCGGCCCGCTGGCACCAGGAAAGACGGGAGGGGAAAAATCAAATTTCACGATATGGAATTTTTTTTTACATAATTGTAATCTATCCGAAATAATATGTGTTAACAATGTAGAACAGAATTCTCCAATACGTGTTCGAAAAAACTATATGAAGCTTTTAGCAAGGTGGTTTTCATAAAGTATAAATACAATTATAACTTAACTGAATCTCCCTCATTTGCACAATTTATTAAAATTAACTGCAACAAATACTCCGAAAGACATCGATTCTATCATAAACTGAACGATTTCGACTGTCATCGTCTCACAATTGATATCGACTAAAACTGCGTAGTCTGGAAGTACTGTTTAAATACTTTTATTAAAAGTTAGGTCAAGTCTCATTGTAACGTTAAAACAAAGATTCATTTCATTTTTAAACTTTGATTTACTAATAATAAAAACTATTATTATTATTTTTTTAATTACTAAAAAAAAAAAAAAAAAAAAAAAAAGGCAATATTGTAATTTTATTCAAATAAAAAAAAATCAACATTTTCTCCAGTTTTTAGAAATGCTATGTATTATTAAATCGATAGTATTTAAATATACATATTTTGGTGTATCTGGCCCGCGAAAAGCTCCAAAATAAGTCATACGGCTCGCCTCTAAAAGTTAGTGGCGAATGCTGCACCCAGTTTATGATTTATGCCAATGTTCTCTTCAATGACTCATGTATACTTATCCACTAAGAAAAAATAAACTGTTTTCAAAGTAAACTTCCATCATCAAAAATAGCTTCCTTCTACAATAACACATATTAACTCAATATTATATATATATAAAAAAAAAAATACAACAGATCTGTCTCTATTCAGAACGAAAAACTTCTTTTTTTCGACCCGTGGGAACTGATGCCAAGACTGGGTAACAAACAATTGAAAATAAACACTTCTGCTGGGATTATTAATAATTGCGGAGTATCGGCAAATTGACGACTTGACATTCCCCCCCGAAAAGGAAGCCAGACGATACTGTTGAAAGTGTTCGTGCTCATCGTGGCATGTCCAATGCGTCTCTGACTGGCACTCCCCGGCGTCTTCCGAAACTGTACAAAAAAAGAATTTAGTAGTGCACTGAACCTTTGCAAACGAACAAATTTGAGAAGCGAATAGAGGTGTCGGAACAGTTCCTTGTGAGAGTTTGTATCTCTCAGAACAACTCAATCACTCTCCTTCAGTCGAGCCACACCATGAAATATGCAAATAAGGTGAGCCAAGTTTTCTACTTTGAGACATTTACGTATTGCGATGAGTAGTTATAAATATTTCGATTTTTGAGGAATTGCTTATTGCGCTATGGCTTATGTTTCAAAGTTTGAGGAATACTTTAAGGGGACAGTTTTTAAATTTTAGTTAGAACTATCTTGTAATTTGTAATTTGATATAATATAAATTCTCTACTCTAATATCTTAATGTCCACCTGATGGCTATGTGATTCACGTCGCATGCCAAAGGCGCCGGTGTCGAATCCCGGGTTAAACATGAATGTTATCTGTGGTTCGAAATCCAGGTTAATCTGTAATTTTTGGCCTGATTAGCCATTATTGTGTACAAGTATAGGTCGTTGAGAGCACAAACCAACCAACTAATATTTCAATAACTCTCTTTATGCTCTAATACTCGATGATTAAATAAAGATACTCTTTACTAGCAATGTTTTTAAACCAGTCTTAGACCAAAGATTTACCAATCTTGGACCAGTTTAAATTAATTTTAGACCACGCTTTATCTCGTGAGTTACAAGATTACACCGACTGTACAATTTCATAAAAAGTAAAACTAAATTCATGTTTCCATGAATCATTAAGTTGTTATAAGATATTTGAATTTATTAAGGGTCTAATTTTCTCACGATCAGATGTGTTCCCCTCCAAAAACATAATTTTTTTAAAGAAAATTTCCTTATTTTAAGGGGGTCCAATACCGAAATTTCTTCAAAAATCCCATTTTTTTCCCCTGATTTTAATAAATAGTTTATACATTCCTGAAGAGAATGATGTTTTTATCTTATTCCTCCGGTAATTAGAACGCCACAAAATTACCTGTGATTTAAACATAACTAATGGCGTAACACCTTGAAGCGTCTGCTTTAAGTGCGTTTATCGAGCACTAGCGTTTTTCACAGATGTTGCATATTCAAATCGATATATCTCCAGAACCATTAACAATTGGCTATTCAAATTTTTGGAGCATTTAATTTATATAGTTTTAAATATTTTGTCTTTACAGAATTTTTTTTTTTTTTTTTTTTTTTAATTCCGTTTTAAAATATAACATTTAGCGTAAAAGATAACATAAAAAAAGCCAAAATTTCAATATTTTAACTTTGAGAATTTTTTTAATTTTTTTTAATTCACCTATCAAAATTCTGTGTAGACAAAATTTTCTTTATATAATTATGTATTACAGAAAGCTTTCACTATGAAAAAAAAAAAAAAATTCTTGACTTATATCAAAATACGCAAACATCAATTATTAAGAATTTTTCTTGGTTTTTAAATTTTTTTTAAATAACTAAACACAATATTTAAAAAAACATTTTCTCAAAGATATATAAATAGTATCTCATACATAAACTAAATTTTTGACATAAAAATGTACATAAATAAAGTTTTTTTTAATTTTCGGTACCGGACCACCTTAATTTATTTTATGATCACTTCAATGTACATTAAAATCATTTTATACAAGAAATTACCGATTAAAAGACATTGAAGAGATACAATATCAATTACCAACTATTATTTGAGTACATCTTAGATACTACTGTTAAAAATAACTATCACTCCGTTTTGTTACTTGACCAAGTGGTGGTGATTTGGAGAAAAGACTGGATAGATAGGTCCTCCCCCACAAGTTGAAGTAATTTTGCTAGAAAAATCGTAACAATATTTCAGTTTGCCTTCCTCCTCCCACGCATTGCCGATTTTCAGCACCCAATTGCCGTCACTGTACTTTACTTACGGTATTAAAATTTTATACCATATATAAATAAACAGCTAAAAAAAATTGAAGACAAAATAACTCGTGTATCTTTTATTATTAACATTTTAATAAAATTAGCAAGTTAGCTTAGACTTAATAAACATAGCCCTAGTTTCAAATGTTGTTAATTATCTTTATTGCTATTGTTATACGTGGTATAAAAATTCCTGCGTATTAAATCAATACTTCGGTAGATATTGGGGTCAATATTGTTACGAATTTTTGTATATTTGTAAATATTTCGTAGTGTTAATTTTGTAAATAGTAGAAAATTTATGTTCATCTCGCGTAAGGCAGTGCAATGGTTCGTCTTGGTTTGTTTCCCTGCAATGAATCTCTCAATGCTTGATAACGAGTTTTACAGAGGTAACTCTGGGAAGCGAGTTTCAAGGGGAGAGTTTCGAGTTTCACGGCCCTCCTTATATAGGAGTGGGGAACTTTCGTGAATATTCCAGAGATAGACATTTGGAGAACTTTCCAGATTGTAGTCGAAAAGTCCCTATACATGTACATGGGATACATGTACCCATACATGTACCCATACATGTACCGAAAATGTCGCCAAATGGTCGCAGAGTTTGGTGATATTTGGCGATTTCTCGCCAAATTTGGCGACAAAAATTAGTCGCCAAAACCATCGCCAACTTGGCTCTATCTCGCCAATTTGGCGAGATTCCCATTACCATAATGTTAAATGCCCTGCCTCTTGAAACTCGCTTCCCAGAGTTACCTCTGTAAAACTCGTTATCAAGCATTGAGAGATTCATTGCAGGGAAACAAACCAAGACGAACCATTGCACTGCCTTACGCGAGATGAACATAAATTTTACTACTATTTGCAAAATTAACACTACGAAATATTTACAAATATACAAAAATTCGTAACAATATAAAAGCATTCAGTGTATTGGGTTGAAATGGGCTGACGTTCCCTGTTAACACGTTGACTGCCAACTACGAGATATCTCGTTCCTTCATTACTTGTCATATTTGTACATTTACGAGGAAATTCGTAGCATAACAGTTTAAATAGGAATAGATGACCTCAGGAAAGAGAATAAAAAATCAGGTTTGGCTTAAATAAACAGAAAATACAATTATACAAAGTTTATTCCAAAAGAAAAAGTTTATACAAGGAAACAAATTTTTATATTTTGTGATAATTTTTTAAACAATCTGGCAACAAACAAGTACTGGCTTCTCTTGGCAGATTGGGCAGAAGTAAGGTGTTTCGCGCCGAATATCGCCGTACCGCGGAATTGTAAGAAATTCCATGGCACTCAACGTGTTAAACTATAACTTGATAAGTTCCTCGAACTTACCTAAGAAAGAAAACTGATGTGTTTATTATAGGTGCTAGAAGATTCCTCAGTGGCGGCTAGTGAGGGTCCCTTATTCTTTTGGACACTGGTCTCACTACAATATAGGCGTGATAATGGCATCGTTTTGTTGTGGAATTTCCGAAAAATAATATTTAAAAATGCACAAAGCTAATTTAAGAAGTCCTTGCAAGCATAAAAGAGACCCCCGATTACTTTCAAAACATAAGTTTGGAATCGATTATGCGAAATTATGTTTAAGAGGGTGTGGGACTCGAATATATATATATATATATATATATATATATATATATATATATATATATATATATATATATATATATATATATATATATATATATATATATATATATATATATATATATGAACTTGAAATATTTAAGTTTTTGTTACATGAAAACAGTATCTCTGACGTTCAATTAACATATTCCAGCTACAAAATCTTTTTATATCTTCATTGTAAGACTATATCCCCCTATGTTTTGCAGCTTTTGTATATGGATTATACTAAACTTCAACTTAACTAGACATCACTTAGACTGTAGATCGTGACAGTGCTCATAGGTATTTAATCCATTTTGGCGGCGTGAAAGCATAATGTTCGCAAAACCACAACCCTATAGAGAACAAAAGGCTTTAAGGCTGTTATCGACACGCCACCTACATTTTGAATCTCAATGTTAAAGTATAGGAGATTTTCATATAAATAATCACAACACTGTGCTAAAGAATTTTAAAACATTCGAATTATTTTTTCACCATAAAAAAATTCGAAATGTTTTTTAAGATGATGGTTTAATGATGGCTTAGTATTTTATTGAGAAGTATTTTTTAAATATTTTCAAAAAATTCCATCTTTTCAAGTTTGAGTTCAAACGTTAATAAAAATTCTTTACAACAACAGAAAAAATAAATCTGTAGAGCAAATCTGTAGAGTTAATCATTTTCTTTCAAATGGTACAAAATTAATATTTTTAAGAGTTGTATTTAAAAAGCTACCACGTAATTACTGTAAAATTTGTATGGTAGTTCCGAAATTCGACCATTCGCGTAGGAATACATTCCCCGGTTAGGATTGACAGGGTGATTAATGACTGATTCTTGAGTAGTAGAAGATAAATAAAAAAAAAAAGAGTTATGTTTTTATTCATTCATGGGTGAGGCTTTTTTGGGAGACATATTTATGAAATGAATGTGGTTTTCGCTTTTGTCGGAAGAAAATTCGGCAAACACGGTATGATGTAATAAATGAATCAGTTAAATATAATCCAGCCTTTTTTAATACATTTATATTTTGCGTAATCTATAATAATAAAACAAGCTGTGTGTGTCTGTAGCTATGTGGATCTAAAGAAACCTACTTAAAATTAGAGTAGAGCTCTGAAATTTTCAACTCAAGAAATTTTGGCCTTCCAATTGTACATATGTTAAACAGAATGTTAAAATTTTAATTACTCCTTTTTTAATTAATTTTTTTAATTATTATTTTTTTTTTTTTTTTTCAAAGGGACTTCAAATAGAGACACTCCTGAAATTTTCAACATAAGTAGTTTTAGCCTTCTAATTGTAGTTTAAAAAACAGAATTTAAAAATATTGATGTTTTTTTGCTTTTTTTTAATTAAATAACAAATATTTTAAAAAATGATTTCTAAAAGGGCTAGAGCTCTGAAATTTTCAACATAAGTAGTTTTGGCTCTCTAATTGGACTTTTGAAAAATAGAATTTTCAATTTTTATTTAGTTCATTTTTAATTATTTTTTTTAATTAATTAATAAGTAATTTACAAAACGAATTCTAATAGAGCTACAACTCTGAAATTTTCAACATAAGTAGTTTTGGTCTCTAATTGGATATTTGAAAAACAGAATTTTAAATTTTCATTAAGTTCTTTTGTAATTAATTTTTTTAACTAATTAATAAATATTTTGCAAAACGATTTCTAATAGGGCTACAGCTAGCCAGTGGAAATTTTCAACAAAAGTAGTTTTTTTCTACTAATTGTACACATGTCAAACAGAATTTTAACACTTTAATTAGTTCTTTTTTAATTAATATTTTTAATTAATTTTTTTTTACAAAGTGACTTCAAATAGAGATACAGCTCTGAAATTTTCAACATAAGCCTTCTAATTGCAGTTTTGATAAAGAGAATTTAAAAAATTTGATTAGTTTTATTTAATTAATTAATAAATATTTTACAAAACTATATTTCTAAAAGGGCAAGAGCTCTGAAATTTTCATAATAAGTAGCCTTGGCCTTCTAATTGGACTTTTGAAAAACAGAATTTTAAATTTTTATTTGGTTCTGTTTTATTAATTTTTTAATTATTTTTTTTAATAAATTAATAAATATTTTACTAAACGATTTCTAATTGGGCTACCGTTCTGAAATTTTCAACCTAAGTAGTTGTGGCCTTCTAATTGGACTTTTGAAAAACAGAATTTTAATTTTTAGTTAGTTCCTTTTTAATTAATTATTTTTAATTAATAACAAATATTTTACTAAACGATTTCTAATTGGGCTACATTTTCAACGCAAGTAGTTTTAGCCTTCTAATTGAGAGCTTACGCTTACGCAGCAATGAACCTTTCAGCGAGCAAAGTGAGCTCATGCTTGCATAGCAATGATCCTTTCAACGAGTGAAATAAGCCTGTGCTTATGTGTCAATAACTTTTAAAAAATTTCATCGAGCGACGCGATCTCGATTTTGCGTTGCAATGAACCTTCCTGCGAGCAAAGCATCAAAATTGGAACCTACATACCAATGACGGATTTCCGCAACGCGGGCCTCACAGCTAGCTAAAATAGTGCACATGATAAAATTTTCTATCAAAGCACTGGCATTCAGCTAGTAATTAAAATAAAAAATTTGTAAATACAAAATCTAAGCCTTATTTCCAATATAAAAATTTAATTTCTCATAATTGATTTATAAACCTGTTATTATTTTATTTTAAATTCTTTGCATTGACTTCGATGTAGTTTGTGTGTGGGTATGTAGCTTGTGAAACTACGAACGGCTAATTAACCCTCTTGCCGTCGTGCAATCGATCTGAAACCTAGCAGATAATTATATATTATTATCTAATAAGAATACTAAATATTTATAATTTAATTTTATATTACACTTTCGGGGTAATTTGCTATATGGGACGCAAAAGAGGATGGTCAAACCCTCTAATTTTTATCTTTTATTGAACGGTGATAGTATCATACTAATTGATGATACCCCTCCCCCCAAGTTAACAAACTAACACCGCCACTGTAAACACTCACGGTCGTAATTGCACCCTCCTTGATTGTCCTCTATATTCGCCCCTGGTAAAAGTGACATCCCACCCACGTCGATGCTATCCCACCCTCTTACCTAAATATAGCTTCTTCCATTTCTATACCCCTCTAGCAACTCGGGTTCAAGGCCGTAGAACTGATATATTGCGCCCAAACCACAAACTAAACAAAATAACTGAATTGTAACTCGCCAACACTTTTTTACTAACTAAGGCTTGGGTGAAATGGCAATCGGCTAGAATGTATAAGCTATTTGTTGTATGTGGAAAGTATAAATGCATTTTTTTTTTCTGTAGTTTTAAATAATTCACAATCTATTAAATGTCATATTCATATCATTCAGTGAAAGTCTGTTTTTAAAACTGAAAATTTTGGCATCGCTTATATAGTATAATTCCGAGAGCTGTGCGAGTCTTCATAGTTGTGTTTTGTTCCCCTATGTACAAATGTTCAACACACACACACAAGCAGGGACGACGCGAACGGGGGGCGTAGAGGGCGTCTCGCCCCCTCAAAGTTTTAGAAAAGTTGAACAGTCGGCAACTTTTCGAAATTTTATCGAGCCCTTTTCTTTAAGTTGATCCACAATAAAATCGAATTGAATGAATATATAAATATATATATATATATAAATGTCGAAAAAAAATATTAATAATATCGACACGAGTTTCACGAATCGGCATTTTTACACAAGAAATCTATTATAAGGGAGTCGGTGTCTTTTCCCCCGCCTACATTGATGGACTGCGTACACAAATATAATAAGTATCTTGCGAACACAAATCATAGATATCTTCATTATCTCACCCCGCCAAAGTTTTCAGAAAAGAAAGACGGCACTCGGCAAATTTCCAAAATTTCATCAATTCCTTTAAAAGTGCCAAGTGATGGATGTTTTAAAATATATTGCATAGAAAAAAAATATAAATAATTAAAATCGTTGGATAGTATTAAAAAATCCTGATCACAATTCATCTCAAGTTGGCGGTCGGCAATTTTAAATTGGAGCAAGTATATCCTTTTTTTTTGCAGGAACACTTAAACTGATATCGTCACTGACCGCTTCTAAATGAAATTAAATATGAACATATTGTTATGAATTTTTCCGCTGAGGCAATGATGGCACAGTTTTTACAGTATAAAAATATTTATTCTCTCTCCAGAAAACTCACAAAATTTATCCACAGGCAACAGTTTAATTACTCTCAAGCTTCAACACAAGCTTCAACAAAAATAACTTCGAATTCAGCGATTATACAAGCTCACTCCAATAGGTAAACAAAGCGATCAGCTTTCAACGAACTCCGAAGTCAATCTGAAAACTTTCCCGTTCTCCAGTCTTTTTATATACAAGCGCGTGAGACATTCTCGAAATTTCCAGCCAATTCATAGAAAAGAAATATCTCGAAACTTCTCGATGCCTTAGGTGTTGCCACCTTTTTCTAACTTGTATAATCGCTATTAATTAATAAATAAAATAAGATAAAAATAAATTACAATAGAATTTTGAAATAATACGTCACTATTTACAATATATACAGACAATTTGTGCAACAATATCTCCCGTACCCCGTACTGTTGCACAAGTATCAATTTCCACAAATTCTCTACAGAATGAATAATTTTCTTTCAATTTCAAATCAGTACATGTAATTGTATAAATCGTCAAGTCGACTGTCGTAAGTTTTTAAATTCAGTCACCTGATAAGTACACACTATATTCTCAGGAAGAAATTGACAATAATTACTTATTCTTCCAAAATAGATAACTCGGATGTGTTACAGTAGGTGACATATTTTTAGTACGTCAGGTAACTCCTCAAAAACAATAATATGCCCATTAAACGTCATTTAAATAAAGTGTGTATTGTACAGTCTTATGAATTGAAAGTCTTACAGAAAATTTCAAAACATCTAATTTTTAACATCCGAAAAATGAGCCCTCTTTTATCAAATACATACCTTACGTACACCACTGGTCTGGGGAGAAGTTTCAATTTCGAATAAAACTTGCTTATTTTTTGGTAAAGATAAAAATAAAAAATGCATTTTATAAGGTTATTCAACGAGGTGTATTTTTACTTATTACGAAAGCGAAGTTGAGTGAAATGGAAGTAGCGTACAATTCTGTTGAAAAATATTTCTATTACATTTTTCCAAATTATTGCAATTAATGTCAAGTAGAACTATATAAATAATGTTATATAGTACTTCATTTATTAAAATGCGTAACGGTGTGCGGTAATGGAGAGTAGAACACGGGACTCCTAGATCAGAAGACAGGCGCGCTAACTAATGCCGAGGTGTTGTATCTGTCATTTGTACACGAGACCACCACATAGCCTCTTCCCAGTGAATTGTGAAGGGGTGAACGATTGAGTTTCTTGTGTGTGAGTTGGAGTGGCAGTGAGTCGCCAGAGATGCTGAGGTGGTAGTGTGGAGATCGTGCAATAGATGATGCCACTGATGTGTTCGAATATTCGGGTCACCAATGTAGTGGTGTGCGCTAATGGGGAGTCGAACCCGGGACTCCTAGATCAGAAGACAGGGGCGCTAACCACTAAGCAAAAGTGACCACTAGTGCATAGGTGTTGTATCTGTCATTTTTAAACGAGACCACCATAAATGTATTACCTAAATAATGCATGTCATGTAAATTGGAAGGCAATGTCGTATTTATTGCAACAAAATAATCATTGGAAAAGTATTGAAAGGTTTGTTATAATACTATCTAAATTTCTTGACGTTTCCTGTAGTCAAATAACTGCGGCTTGACGTTGTTCGACGTACAACCAGGTTTCAGTCAATTAGAAGTACTGAGTACTCTTTCACGTCTACCCTTGATTTCACCACTTTATACACTAAACATCGGAAATACATCGTGTTTCAGATAAGTTAGATTATTCAAAATACCTTTAAAAATATTTCAAATTGGATCAGTAGATCTCACATTAGGATCATAACCTTTGAAGGTGAGAAAGGGAAATGGGGGAGGTTTTTTAGAAATCTCATGTTGACTGGGACGTTTCTCTTCTTTAGAAGATCATATGCGCAACTTCTCCTTCCTCAAGATAATAACATTGGTGATCTGGTCCCCTCCCCCCCCAAAAAAAAAAAAACTCTCCGCAGGTACTATTCCTTACTTAGTTTGGATTTTTATGCCGAAAATTATGGTTTGCTTTTTTACAGATCTGAATATTTTGTCGCTAAATTCGAAGTTCATAAGGGTAGTGAGTTAGTTGAGAATAACTTACTTTGTAAAACTTGGATATTAGGATAGAGGTTCTTATATATTTTTATTTTTACATATAAATAATATTATAGTTTGGTTTAATGCTAAAGTAATACATTTCATTTTTAGTCCTGCTTAGAGAAAATTAGCATTATACTTTCCTTGTGGAACAAATTATTATTACTAATAAAACGAGTAATATTTACAGAAATTAATGCTAAAAAACCTAAAAAAAATCATTAAATTCAATCCAGCAGTTTTGGTAAAAACTATGTACTAGTGGTTATTATTTTTAAGAAGTAAATTCTACTTTAAATTGCTAAAAAAAAAAGTTTTACTATTAATATACTTTTCAAGAGAAAGTAAAATCCTCTTTTCTTTTTTGATAAGGAAAATGTGTTAAAAAGTATTTAAAAATTAATTAACAAAACGCTTTTAATAATTATTGTATTTTGAAATGCAATTATAGCGCCGACATGATTATTTGCAGGGAGATGCAGATCGCTAGCAGGTAGGTATAAGGCGACAAAAGTCTTTGTTTAATCTTAGATTTTTCGAAAATGGGAATTGGACTTCCTAATTTGATGTTAGTTAATAGCTGTATATAATTTTTTGCTCGAATTGATAATTTACGACTTATATGTTTTGTTCTTGTGAACTACTTCTTCCACATTACTTTATTTATCGAAAGGCAGGAGTGTGTGTAAGTGCATGTTTCTTATTTATATGTCCCTGACATTGTCTCAATTATAAAAATCGCAGTGTTTCGCGTAGGTAATTTTGTGTGATAGCAATAATCTACCAGGATTTTACAAAGAAGAATTTTCCCAGAATTTGTTTAATTAACTTTTTTTACAATTCTAAATTAGAGTCA
Source organism: Linyphia triangularis (assembly GCA_963978545.1). Taxonomy (NCBI): domain Eukaryota; kingdom Metazoa; phylum Arthropoda; class Arachnida; order Araneae; family Linyphiidae; genus Linyphia; species Linyphia triangularis. The sequence goes on along the minus strand of OZ021723.1, from coordinate 90,567,105 downwards.
CCTATTTGATCAAAATTTTTAATTTTTTTTTTATTCAGTGTTGTATTGCGATTTCTATCCACTTTTACACGTTTAATTAATTTCTTCAAAACTGCAATTTATAAATTAAAAAAAAAAAAAATGTATTGAAATGGAGCCTAGTACTATTCATGTTTCTCAATTGGATTGAGATTGTGAGAATGCATTCTAACTGCAAGTGATAAGTGCCTCCCTTTCCCCCCAAAAAGCACTTCGAAAAATTATCCCCTTTGTTCGAGAAAGAGAGGGTTTATTTATTAAACAAAAATGAAAAGTTAAATGAATTTGATGAAACCTTACTAAAATGTGATGGGAATTTACTTAAAGTATGGCATTAATTACGTATTAATAAAATGCCATAAAATATTGAAAACACTAATTAAAATTAATTACACATTAAATAAAATAATTCACAATTAAATAAAAAAAATTAACAATTAGTTACAAACTCTTTAACAATTAGTTATTAACTCATTAACAATTAATTATGCATTAACATTTAATTGTATATTAATTAAAAAAAATTATGCATTAATTTTGTGTAAATAAAATTTAATTAATAATAGATTAACACCTTAATGGATATTTTCTACATTTACACCGTACTTGTCTTGATATAAGTCGGCAAAAGTATGTCTAACGCCCCCCCAATCGAACCCAACATTACAAGTGTGAGTTTTCCTGGTTTTCTCGCATTTAAGTCGCAAATCCACAGCAGATTCCATGGAAAGGTCTCCCGGAACCTCCAGTCTTTGAATTTTTGTTATTTGTCTAGATGTTGTGTTGTTTGTTATAGTAAAGTTCTCGTAAGCACCACGTGTACTAGGCACAAAAGTGCTATGATGTTAGCATATAGACTCTAGACTACTCTGACAATATGACGTATAATTAAGGCCACTTTGTATTTTCTTATGTATGTTATTTTTGTAAATCTTCATTACGAAACAAGTAAAAATAAACTATTAAATGAACTTGTGAAATGATTAAATATAAACATTTTGATAATATATATTTTCAAGAATGATAAAAGATAGATATAAAAAAAAGATAGAGATAATAGATATTATTAAAAAAAACTTAAGATATTGAGAACAGGTATTTAAAAAAAAAGATTATGAAAAATATTTGGAAAATAGAAGTTTCAAAGATTTAATAACTATATTCCAAATTTCATTATGGCGCAGTTTGGCCGTAGTGTTGTCCTTGCGCCAAAAAATCAACCAACGAACCAAATTTCATTTAAATCGCTAGGTCAGTGTTCGCGTTTAAATTTCTAATTTTTTGCACTGACGAACAAACAGACAAACATCAAATTGATTCTATAAGTATCCCCTTTTTGACCTTTGGTTTACTGAACACTAAAAATATGCAAACAACAGGGATGAGAGTGATCAGAGAGCAGAAAGGAGGAAATCCAAAAATTCGTTAAAAAAACTCGCGGAAGTAGTACACAAAAATTCAACAAAAAAGTATGCAGGAAGGATTATTCAATAATTTTGAAGATACAATGACATTTCTCACAGTATTTAATAATTACGTTTAAAATGTTAGGAGTCTGTGAAGTAATCTGTGAGGAAAGGGGAGCTTAGACATGAGGAAAAGTATACTTTTTGCAGGAAAAACTTTTTTGGTTTAGAAAAATGCAGATCCTTGAAACAGGGACAAAGAGAAGGAATATGTTACATAAAAAACAAAAAAGGAGGAAATCCTCCAAAAGGAAGAAAACTCTCATCCCTGATACAAAATACACTATGCATACACAAAAGGGTTTTACGAAGAAGAAAAAAAAAACGATCCTTTTCCAACCTTGTTTATATAAAACACTTATTTTTTGTTGGTATCCAACTACAACTTGCAACGCATTCATTCAATTCACTGAATAACTGCTTAGAATCATATCATTAGTCGTATAAAACGGTGCAATAATTTTTCCAAACACTACACTCAGCTAAAATAAAATAAGAGAAGAAAAAGTGTTGGTCTGTTGATGTTGCTGTCACAGCTGTTTGTTGAGTTATGAGGCCTTGAAGTGCTAGCCTGCTACTGAAGGATATTCTGTAAGGGTCTTCTTCGCTTCAAATTTTAATATGTATACTTTAAATTAAGAATATAACCATAATTATTTCATGTTAAAATGAAACTGAACGATTTTTCTGACTACTATTTGTGAAATTAGTACTTGATAGTAGATTAATCAAGAAACGACTACCGTTATAATGCGGAACTTTTTATTAATGCGGAGGTGGGTAAATCTAGCCTAAATTGAAGATGTGATTCGGTTATTTTGTACACGCCTACTAGTCCGCCCATTGTAGAGGCGCTGACATCGTTTTCGAGTTTCGGTTTCACTAGATAGCAGCCTTAAGGTTTGGCGAGAATTATGTCTTCACTCCGCCAAGATGGATTAAATACCTATGAGCACTGTCACGATCTACCGTCTAAGTGATGTCTAGTTAAGTTGAAGTTTAGTATAGTATAAGTCGATCCTAGAGCACAGAAGCCTTTCCTTTACATTAAAAAATAATTATACACAACGACGATTATGATAGATGATTACAGATTGATTGTTGGTCTGCTTAGTGGAAATTAATTTTTCTTATTCAAAGAGAGATTTCTTATTGTCTCCGAAAGTGCTCCTAATTGATTTCTAATGCAACCCTAACCAACTTTGTCAACTTAATAAATGTTTGATATGCATATTCATTTATATTTTTGCTTGTTTTAAATGCAACTGAGAAATTTATACAGTTATATATTTTTCTCCGTTCCTGAGATTTTCTTATGCATAGGAATTGGTTTTAATACATAGTAATTTTTGTTTGGAATATTTTGTTTATACGTGTTGATTTATTTTCAGCGTTAAATACACGATGGAGAATGAATTTTAAAATTAACTTTTTTTTTTACAAAAGTTTATTTCACATACTCTCCTGAAATAAATTCTTAGCTTCACCCCTATAAATGGAAAAAATATTCGTCAGAGGAGGATACCGTACAAATTCCCTCACAACACATTAATTAGCTAAATCGAAACAGTTTGATGCATGAAATGGTACTTGACTGATTTGACTATGTTTTGAATGCGATAATTATTTCAGATTCATTCATAATTCGTGTTTGATCCATCGATATAGATAAACAACTATCTTGTTTATCTATATCGATGGTTTGATCGTATCGCTTTAAATCCTGTGTATTTATACCATGTTTGACAACGGTAATAAAAGATCACTAAATAAGTTTAAAGAGAAAATAAGTGCTTTTTTTTTAAAAAAGTTTTATAAGTTTTGATAAGATAACTGATAAAAATTAATTTTCAAATCACAAGTGATTTTCCCTTCAAATTTTTACTTTAAATTTCCTTATACGTAGTATGCAGTGACGGAAGTAGTACATTCAGTAAAAAATATCTATATGTGTACTTTTTGCATTGATACAAGTTTTGGACGTCCTGAGTTTTAAAAAGTAGTCTAGCAAAAATGTGTGTATATATCCGTCCGTTTGTCTGTGATCAGCATAACTCACTAACGAATTGACCTATCGTGTTCAACTTTTGGTGAGTGGTGGTCATGGGACCCATTATTAAGGTTTTCGTCAAAATTACAAATGCGCAAAATGTAGCTGGCATTGAAAAATTTATGTTTTTCCGCAATTAACAAAAAATCTGCTCTGATGATTTTGATCACTTGATCAAATTGCTTAGTCAAAATTGCTTTCATCAAAATCACTGTAGTAGTTCCTTTTAAGGTGTATTTAACATCCTCACAACCGAAATTCTAGTAATAATAAGACAAAGGTGAAACATTTAAAAAAAAGTCCATTTACATTACGTTACCTATCTCTTTTTGAGCATTAATGCTTATCAATGACTGGTTCTCCTCTGTTTCACTTACTTGAAAAGAATAATGTAATAATTGTCACTAAACATGTCCCCGATTTCACGATGTTTTTTTTTTTTTTTTTGCTTTTTTTTTTTTTTTTTCCGCCAATGTAATGGTTTTCGCCAAAAATCTCGCCAATCAAATAAACAGATACTTAATAAATTAAGTATAATTATTTACTAGCGATAAGTTTCAAATAATTAAAACTCACACAAGTATAAAACTATTAATTATACAAAATTATAAAACTCCTACTAGAAATTGGTTCATGAAGTTCTTCATCTCGCTTACATGTTGAATAATTACATGAAATATAATTTCCACAAGTATAAAACTATTAATTATACAAAATTATAAAACTCCTACTAGAAATTGGTTCATGAAGTTCTTCATCTCGCTTACATGTTGAATAATTACATGAAATATAATTTCCAAGCTATAAAATACGTTTCTTTGAAATATCATTTTTGAATTCATAAGAAAAGCATCTCGAGAGTATTCATAGCAAAACTTTGCTTACGATTTTAGCAATTTTAACATGTTTTTTGTTTGCAGATCTCCTCTCTTTTTCTATGGATGTCATTAGTTTCTTGCCAACCTACAGAAAATTCAACGACAGATTTTCAAGGTATTAATCACACTTTAAGTCAAGATAAAAACACTGATCTGAATACGACAGAGAAAAGCGCAGCTACTTTTCAATCTTTTCTATCGACAACAAAATTAAAAAGTGAAACTAAAGCTGTTTCTACATTGAACAATACTTTTATTTCAGAAAATTCATCAAATCCAATAAAGGTAGCCGAAAATACTTCATCATTGAAAGGATTCAAAGATGACTTAGAAGCATTGAACAACAGTTGGCCAAATGATCCATCACAGTCGTTCGTCGTAGTTGAGGATCCATCACTATTGAAGGAAGTCAATGACAGCTTCAAATTGCTAATCTCAAATAAGGAAATGTTTACAAATAATAATGAAAAATCTGAAAGAAAAAAGAACCCTATCACCTCACAACAAACGCAAGAGGTTAACCACATTGTTACTTCGAAATATAATCAGGAAGATCAATCATCAGAAAACAAAACAAGTGAGGAACTTAAAACAAGTGAAACTAACCAAATCAAAACAATTTTACCCCTTATGCATCAATTAAATTCGCGTGTTGGAGTGTGGAAAGTACCATACGAAGTTCTAGAGCTTGACGATGACGGATCGGGAATTATAAAACCAGCTTCCATAGTCGAATCTAAGTCATTTATTACAAATCCAGAAATCTCAACTGTGCGAATGAATTTAGCTCTTCCAGAGACTCGAAGCAATGCAAGAATGGAAAGAAGGTACCCTTCAAGAGATGATGGTAGTCCAGAATACGACAGAGAACCTTATTCTAGCAACGAATCGGACTCGCCAGGAGTACATACAGAGACATCGGAGGATTATGGACGATTTTTAGAAGATGATTATCGAAAAGAAATTGAAAAAGAAGCTGAAGCTTTCGTGAAAAGACAGAAAGCTTTGAATGCAACAAAGGGCAATAAACCTGATTCAGCAGAAGACGAAAATCCCCAACCAAACGAAAAAAAGTATTCTGGATTAATAGAAAAACAATATCCTGAGTCAATGGAAAACCATTATCCTGGATCGATGGAAAACGATAATCCCGGATCAGTGGAAAACCAACATCCTGGATCAATGGAAAAAGAATATCCTGGATCAATGGAAAAAGAATATCCTGGATCAATGGAAAGAGAATATCCTGGTTCAATTGAAAATAAATATCCCGAATCCATAGAAAGTGAAGATGGACCAGGGGAAACGGGTTCACATCGAGGCTATTTTACAAGCCAAAATGGCAACAAGCAAATCGAAACGAGCTCTCATCAAGGATACTTCACGAATCAAAATGGTAACAAAGTTTTCTTTTATAAAGGTAAACAAGATTCTTTTAATATTGAGGATGTTTTCCCAGTGATAAAGTTTACTCGAACGCATAATCAACCTTTGTTTTTCCCCGAAAATTTCTATTGGCCGGATGTTATGAATGATCCTCCAAAGCAGTTTTCACCGTTAGATCCAACTAAAACTCCTCCACAGTATATGAATACCATCAGTCCACCGTTGTCTGAACAAAAAAACTTTCATACTAATAACGAAGTCCCTGAATTGCATTCGAAATACCCTCCATCGATGGAGGACTCCACATGCTCGCATGATCTAGAGGAAAATGAACAACCCCCAAAATCATATCAGGAACATATGAACCAAGAATATATCCCTCATCCTGAACCAGAAGAAAATTACGATGCAGATCCACAGCAATCATCTGAAATTGAATGCGACGAAAGTCCTCATAATTACCAAGGTAACGAAAATTATGAACATCCCCGACCCTTTGAACCACATAATGCAAATAGTCCACCAGAAATCAATGGCAGAGAAAATCTTGAAACGCATCCACCAACGAACCATAATTATGAAGCACATTACCCGCCGCACGACTCCAATGTTATACATGGAGGATCGGAATCCGATGAAATGAAAAAGTCAAAATTACATCAATATCAAATGCTTCAAAAGTATCGAGAGGAACTAAATGAAAAAAAGTCCAGCTTTCGAAAACATCCACCAAACACGCCATATCACTTTCATAGAGAGTCTGACACGCAAAATAGTCAAGAACAGATTCAAACAACTGAAAACTACGATAATTCTCCTCCCAATCAGGAAGATATTTTCAGCCCTCCTCTTGACAGCAGCCAAAATTACGTTGTAACTCAAAATCCAAAATTTGTCCCTCCTAATCTTCACAGCTGGACGCCTATCATTCCGCACACAAATTTTCGTTCATTTCAGCAGCAGAACCAAAATCCAGAACCGCCTCAAAATCAAAGAGTTGCTCCTGGTAATAGAAATAAAGTCGTTTTCCCTCCTCGTAGTCATAACCAGGAGCACCTATCATCTGCTCGTCAACATTTCGTACCAACTCAAGTCCAGAATCCAAATTTTACACCTCTTCAGGATAGAAACCAAAACTCCATTCCAATACAAATTCGGAATCCAGATGCTGGATTGCGAATTAACTTTCAATCCAGTCCTACAAACAAACCTGATTTAGGTGGAGAACGTAATGCTGTAAATTACTATAACACTGCCCCATCTTACCACGAACAGAAGCAATTAGGAACTCCACACTCACTGGAGCTTGCGATAACACGCTCAACAAATCTCGCCTTCGAAGGGGGCGCTGTCAATCGGAACAAAGACCACTCTATTTCGATATCATCGGGACTGATACCATTAGCATCGACTGAACGTCAGACTAAAGAAAACGTCCCGAAGAAGAAAAATAAAAAGAACAAAAGGAAATCGCCCAAGAAACGTTCCAAAACAAGAAAAAGGAGCGGAAGGAATTCCACTATCCAACGTGCTAGAAACCAGAAAAAAATCAGAAGATCCTCAAGGGATACGATGAAAGCTGAAGCCGCGACTTATCACTGGGGAATGGAGAACCACAAAGACATGGATGGATTTTTTATGTAAGTAAAATAATATATTTTTTCACAATCATAAAAAACCTGCAACTTGTATTTCTCCTTAAACATCCACATACAATGCTTTTTTTTTAATCCTTTATATTAACTTCGACTTTGTGGTGGCTGGGTCTGTCGATGGCGGGCAACTCTACTGAGGACTAATTAACCCACGTGCCGTCATCGAACAGGCACTTGGCAGATAGATTCGATGCCGATAACAATGCATTCTATCACATTCTGGGGACTATCGCTGTCACTAAAAGGCAACTCTTACGAAATACTAATAAACCAACTTGACGTCATCAATCGAGCTGAATTAACATTTAACCGATCATTAAAGAAACTCTTTCCTGTTGCCAAAACTGTTTTAAGAAGTAAATAATAAAATTGTTTTAATTAAAAGAAATAAAAGATATTTGGATGTGAGTGCATAAATTCACATTCATTTTTATTAAATAAATTCTGAAAAGTAGTTTACAGCATATTTTGCTGATAGACATAGTGTTTGCATGTAATTTTAAAGATAAAAAACAGGCACACTCTGGTAACAGAAAAGGCGCTATATTAAAGAATATAAAAATTGGCCATGCATATAAAGGATTCATATTAAAAACTTATTTATGAGTTGTATTATTATCCATTACGTTTAGAGGTTACTAAATTCACAACTTGAAAATAATTGGAGAGAAAACAATGCATTAAAAATCATATTGATCAAATATTATACAAGCTCACTTTATGGCAAGCGTACAAAAAACTTTTACTTACCTTCCCATATAAATTAGTTCACGCGATCCTATATTTTTAGGATTAGGCTTATTTTATCTCAGGCGATAAAGAGAAAGCTTTTTTCAGTCTACTAAAATTGAAAAATTACAAAAAGGACATTTTAACACATGAAGGACAAACAAATCGCATGACTTATTCCATTAAGACATCCAATAATTTACTGCAAAATAATTAAAGTAGAAATGGACGCAGAGCAAACAATAAATAAACAGAAAATAAACCATTTTCAAATCATATTCATGCAAATCACACTAACGCCGTTCGTAAAAATAAAAAAAAAAAAAAAAAAAAAAATAAAAATAAGCGTTAATGGCGACCAGCAAAGTTTTTTGAAAATGTGTAAACTATTATTATAATTATTATTATTATTATTTTTTGTTGCAAAATATGTTCAATCTTTAATTTCAGTGTTGTTTCCATGACTAACACAAACTAACTTTCCTAACTAGTCTGAGATAAAAATCCGTATAAACTACGGGCATTAGTTGGTCCGAATGTGTTTGGCATTTCTAGCTTAGATTTTAAATTGCAGTATGACTTCTGGTTGAAATTTGATAGAATCTTGATGAAACGTTAATTTGACAAATCGTACGAGTTTTTAGCATGTGTTGTGCGGTTTCCCCTGGTAATGCCGAAAGACGTGCCTTTGTACTAGCTTTTTTTTTTTTATTGTAGTATAGAAGTTCAATAATTACGGTAATTGAATATTTGTTTTATCTGGTTATACTTCATGATTAAAAACCTGTGAAAACGTGTTGAAGAATCCTTATTGTTCCATTATCTTAGCTTCTTGAATCATAGTTGGATGCTTAAACAAAAGCTTGTTAGACTGACAGACAAGTTTAGTTACCTTGTCGAACATCATTCTGTTTTTTTTTTATAGATAAAATGCATAGAAATGCTAGTAGATTACGAATATGCTGGTCTGCCGGAGGAAAAATGATCGAAATGGTTTAAAATTCGACTTAGAATGAGTTAAACTAAATCGATTGTCAAAAATATATCATAGCTTGCCAAATAATGAGCATTAATTTTTATTTGATTTAATTTATGGTGAGGAAGGTTTCACACGATTTCACTTCTTTAGCATCAAATACTTATACCTTTTTGAAAGTGAGTCATGTCAGTAATAAATATTACCTCATTTGTACTTGATTGTTTGCTAAGGTCAATATTCTCAGCCAAAATTATAAATACTACGGGCACGTAGGCTTTGTTTAGTAAAGGTAGACGACTTCAAAAATTAAACTGGAAGTTCCTAGAAATTTCGTCAGGAGTTTATTTGTACGCTTCTACAAAATAAAAAATTAAAAAAAAAATCTAATTTGATGCACAAGTCACTTCGAAAAATAAAAAAAATTTGTCGTAGAAAATCAGTATCAGTTATAAATTTTAAACTATAATGCTTATGTCATGCGCAATAAATGAATTTCACGTTTTTGAATAAATTCGCTTGAATTGCATGATAATGTAATAAAGATCGTCACGCGTACATGAAGGCAGATGATGATGATGACAGATGACATGTAGGGACATCTTCCAAACATAATTGTCATTTTACTTTGATGACTTTTGTTGCATTTTCTCACTCAAAATGATGTTGATAATCTCAACTTCCAAAAGAAAACAAGCTTATACTATAAGAATACAGTTGTTTACATACATAGATCGTTGGAAAGCATAACCGGGCCCCTAATTGTTATATCAGGTTGGAATTCAGATGCTTAGGAACAGAAAATGTTATAATATATTTATTTCTAAATAACGTAAAATTGAAGAGATATTTCACCAAATGACGCCAACTCTCAATCAGATTCCAATGAAATATTTCACATGGTACAAAAGTAATTTACAATTATTTGTTAAGAACGAAAGTTTTTTTTTTTTTTTTATTAACATTGTGGCATCAACCTTTACAGGAAAAGATTTCAATGTGATCAAACTGAACGTTTTTAGTCCAGATCTGATATTTTCAATAAAACCATATAGAAGCGGTCTTTTAGTCATAGTAACTGACACAATCCCTTTTTTTAATTAAATTTTTTGGCAAAAGCTAAAAGTACATTTTATTAAATTATTAAAAAGCTTTTGTTTTTAAGGACAGGCAGATTTAATTTCTATTTAATTACATAAATTTACCTCGATCCGGTTGTGATTTAAATTAATTTTACAGTATGTTGAAATTAAGTATTCCTACAGATTAAAAAATACGTTTAGGTTTCTTCTTTTTTAAGATGCAGGAAGAAATCACGAAACTTCTTTACACAATATGACAACTTACGATGTGATAATACATCAATTATAATTTAAAAATAAAAATAAAACTAAGCCAATCGTTCATAAATTAAAAAAGTAAATAAATAACCATCTTGTAATTTTGTCTAATTTAAAGCTGCTTTGTTAATTACAGCAAAAAGTAAGGCTAATTATAATACTGAATCATACTATTTATAACTACATTCGATTTTTTTTTAAAGTCATTATTTATAGGAAATGATCAAGGCGCTTCCGTAAAAGGACAGCAAGCACAAGATAGACTAATTAAACCATTTCTTAATGATTTCCTTTATGTTGCAATTACTTTTCTTTCAACATGGTTCACCAAACACGATTACAGTAAACGCTTGTTACAGTAAAAAAAAAAAAGGAAGCACTTCCTTTCTAAAATAACATTCAGTTTAAATCCAAAATCGTTTTCTACTATTAACATCAAGTTTTTCGTTTCTTAAGCATAAAAACATCTAAACGTTCGAAAAGGCATACGAACTGTTTAAGAGTAAATTATTGTTGACGTATGTATCCAAATCTAATGTTAAAGGTGAATGCTGAACTAACATATCCTGTTATAACACTACTGCAAAAAAATTAACAAGGAATAAAATGAATAGGTAATTGTTTATACTTTTAGTGGTGATATAGTTGTTGGTAGTGGCGATTAGAGGTATAAGAAAATTTTAGTTCTTTTGACGACAGTATTTTATCTCCTTCCTACATTTCTAATCGCCATATGCGTTGCATTCAAATTGAACTATTTCGGTTATAAACCCGTTGGAGATACGAGGCGATAAAGATCATTCCACATTGAGCCTTTTGTGGCTGCAAAACAACTCCATTCTGTGTGTTTTTTTTAAAAACCAAGGTGCAAAAAAAAAAAAAAAAAAAAAAAAAAAAAAAATCCCATATTTGTCATACCGATCAGTTTGTGACATGTTTTAATTACGCGTTGAAAGAATTAGCGTCCTTGATAGTTTCATGGTTTACTTTACGACTGTTGCAATTTCACAATTACTAGGGAGATAAATAATATTTTAAAAACAAGAAAGAATAAAAGGTTGTAAAAAAATATGAACAATATAAATAAAACGAATTAGAAAAATGTTCCATGATAAAAATTCAAAGACAATAAATTTTTACAAAAATACACATTCAAAGTATTTTTTTTTTACAAAAAAAAAAAAAAAATGCAAGAAAGCTTGGATGGAGTTGGTTTCGAAATAAAATCAGTACTTTTGAATTTTTTTTTTTTTTAACCTAATCGCTTGGCGGTATGGTGGAGAGTATCAAGAACTTATAAAAAACAAATTTAAAAAATCATTTTAGAAAAAGAATGTGGGGAACACAAAAAATTTTTTGTTTTCAATCCGATGTACTAAGAATTTAATGGAATTTTGTAGAATTGTTATTCTCATTTAGATTGAAATACATTCGCACTATAAATATAACCCATTAAAACAAAGTATATAAATCCTTTATATGCATCGCCAATTTTTATATTGATTGACACAGCACCGATTTTATTGTCAGCGTTAGCTTGATGTTGCTAATTTTAAATATTAAAAACATTTCTATCTGCAAAATATGCGGCAAACTACGTTTCAAAATTTGTATATTAAAATTGAATAAGAATTTATGCATTCACGTTCAAATATCTTTTTTCTTTCAATTACCCACATGCATACATAGGGTAATAAAAATATAGCATTCGGTCAACAACAAAAAATCGATTTTTTTTTTGCATTTCTTCACGTTTTGGAACATCCTGATTTCAAAAAAGTAATCTAAAAAAAAATGTCTGTCTGTGTATATGTGTGTACGTGGTCAGCATAACTCCCAAACAAATTGACCTAAGATCAAATTTGGTGTGAGGGTTAGTGATGATCCAAGGACTTACCATTTGGGTTTTAGTCAAAATCGCGCATGCGCATAAAGTAGCTGCCATTAAAAATATCATGTTTTTCAGTAATTGCTAAAAAACGGCTCTAACGATTTTGTTCAAAATCGCTGTGGCAATGCCTCTTAAGGTGTTCTAAATATCCTCCGAAGTTTCCATAAAAATGCTTTAATGGCTTAAAAAGTTGAAAAACGAATGCCTTTAACACAAGAGTTCTCTTTCCTTGAGCATACCTCATCAACGGTCGTTTTTTCTTCTCTGCTCAGTTTCACTTACAAGAAAGGAATAAGGAATTATCGATAATTACATTGCCAAAATTATCATTTTGGTGGAATTTTTTTCTTTTTTTCACGTCAGTATTACAGTGTAATTGAAAGTTGTGCGATGTTCCACAGCACTTTTCTTAGTTCTAATTAAACAATTTTGTCAACAGGAAAGAGTTTCAACAAATGATTCGTTAAAATTCTTTAATTTACAGCGTTGCTTCACTACGAAAATCTGAATTGATTTGACTTCACTCTAAAAAAAATTTATGCATTCCTTATGCAGTCATTATTTTTATGATTAAAATAATTTTGGCAACAGGAAAGAGTTTCGACAATGATCGGTTAAATGGGATTTATCAGTATCTCAAAATGGTTATAGAAGCGAGCGTAAAAATGACCTTTTAGTGACAGTCACAGCCCCTAAAACTTGATACAATACATTGTCATCGACATCGAATCTATCTGCCAATTTCAATTCGATCAGATGACAAGTGGATTAATTAGGTTTCCGCAGGGGTAGAAGTGGGGGGAAAAAAGAGGGGTAACGGCCAAAAGTCGGTGACAAGTGCACCCCCTCAACGATAAATTTTATAATTTCGTTTCTAATAACAATAAATTTATAACAATTAAATAAATAACAATTAACTAGTAGAAAGGAAACAATTTTCAACACGAACAAGGGTCCAAAATTTATTGTTATTTTAATGAATATTCTGCGACTTAGTTTTTTTACTAGGAAGTAAGAGATGAAGGAAAGTAATAATTCAACATTATATACATAACTGTTTATTTAGATTTAAATATTGCCTCTAAATAAGCATACTTTCAAAAAATTAAATTAATAAGGAATTCTAATTTTTTTTTTTTAAATACTTTGTCTTTTTATTTTTTTCTAGTTCCTCCAAAGTTAAAATTTGACCAAATGAAAATACCTATAGCTATATCTTTATACAAAGTAGTATAATACATTTTTATAACACTATGACATAAATAGTTTTTTTTTTTTCAGTGACTTAAAACTTTTTCTCAGTGTCATTACATTTCGCATTTCCTACATGCTTGGTATATTTTTTAAGAAGAAAATCTATGCTTAATTAATTTTATTACTATCTAATATCCCATGCCCAGTATTGCTTAATGTTCAAAGAAATTTATAAACAAAATTAGTGATGAAAACTGAAAAATATAGTCGGAAATAAATAAAAAAAAATTATACAATTTTGAATTACATGACTCGGAAGACAGTGATAAGATGAATTTGTTTCAACAATTTTGGCATTGATGGTATATACAAGTATTGTATCGTGCATTCAAAAATTGAAAGTAAAAAAATTGCAAAATGATATTTTACCTTCTTAAAGGAAATGTTTGCATTTTTCAGCTTTCTCGTTTGGCTTCATGGATAATTTTTCCTGCACATTTAAGAGTTTTACTGGTTTTGTGTTTAAAAATCTGCTTTCTTAAGGATTCTCGTTAGTCAAATTCCTTGTCTCCATGTGGCAAAATGTTACACCCTACCCATTCGTTAAAAAGTTTCAGACCTTGTTTTTTTCTGGTTCCAAGCTTTTTAGCAGCCTTTTGTATGTGTTGTATCCAAGTTTTTGTTCTTCACAAATAAGCCATGGATACTCGTTGTATTTCTGAAGGTGCGTATCATTTTGTGTCCAGTACTTTGGATAACCATTACTGCAGTGTGTTTTTGCTTACTGTTGCTGCCACGTGCTAGATCCTCTCTCCACGTGGTCTCTTCAACTTGATGCACTTGCACATTTTCCACTACTCCTTCCTCAATGTTCTTTCGTGTATCGGAGTCATTTTTCTTACAGTTTTGAAGGTAAATAAATCAATCGCATCTTGTTTTGTATTAGATGGATTACGAATACAAATGCCGTTTAAAATCAGAAGTAAGAGTTAATGGTTAAGTTGGAGGAATACACGGTTTTCTACTAATAATCAACAAAACGCAAAACATTTTAAAGTAAATGGTGGAGTATAAAACAGGAAATGATAGTGCAATAAATATGTCTTTTTCTATCCACTCCTCAATAATCCCAGACAATGGGCGCCGAAACTCGCCGCGCATTTCCAAGAAAAATTGACTGAATCTGCTTTAAACAAAACAAAAATGAAAGTATAAAAAATAACAAACAGCCAGAAAAAGCAGAAGTAATGAAAATGGTTAATTCTATTCCCCCCCCCCCCTCCCCTTTTAGTTTTTAGACGGATTGAATGTTTTTTAAAATTGGGGGAATAGATTTCGGTAGTTTTAGAAGTGGGGGGATGGATTTCAGTGGTTTTAGAAGAGGGGGGATGGATTTCAGAGTTTTTAGAAGTGGGGAGACGCATGGGTATTTTCTGGACAAGTGGGGGGACGCGTCACCCCGCGTCTACCCACACTTCTAGCACTGGGTTTCCGCAGATTTGTTCGGCAGCTACATCCACAAACAAAATCGAAGAAAACTAGACCTAAATAGGCCAGAAATGATGCATAATGTATTTTGATGCAGGGAAATTTACAAATCCATTATTTATTTCAAAGTTTCTTGGACCTTATATCAACAGTGCGATACGGTAGGCAAACTCTGTTTGAATTAGGTTAGATTAAAAACATATTCTTTTGAAATTACTTACATGATTGCTAAGTGTTTATTATTCAGCCATAATAAAACACTAGAATGTTAGAGATCTTAGAGGGGAAGGGGGTGAAGGGTCTGACACTAAAAACCCACCTTGTGCTCCTAACCCTCCTTGTGCTTGCGATAATACAAGCTATATGTCTGTCTGTGGATCTATAGAGAGCTACTTAAAACTGGAGTAGAACTATGAAATTTTTAACATAAATAGTTTTTACATTCTAATTTTGCCTGTAGCAAACAGAATGTAAAAATTTTAATTAGGTTTTTTTTTTCCTTTATTTTTTTTTTTTTTTTATTAATATTTTTTTTCAGAGTGACTTTAAATAGAGATACAGCTCTGAAACTTTCAACATATGTAGTTTTAACCTTCTTATTGGACTTTGGAAAATCAGAATGTTAAAATTTTAAATAGTTATTTTTTAATTAATTTTCTTAATTAATTAACAATTTTTTTTTACAAAAAGACTTCTAATAGAGTTACAGCTCTGAAATTTTCAACACAAGTAGTTTTGGCTTTCTAATTGGACTTTTAAAAAATAGAATTTAAAGTTTTTATTTATTTCTTTTTTAATTAATTTTTCTAATTAATTAATAAATATTTTACAAAACGATTTCTAATTGGGCTACAATTCTGAAATTTTCAACACAAGTAGTTTTGGCCTTCTAATTGGACTTTTGACAAAACTAATTTAAAATTTTAATATGTTTTTTAATCAATTTTTTTAATAATTATTTTCACAAAAAGCGACTTCTAGAGCTCTGAAAGTTTCAACATAAGTAGCTTTGGCCTTCTAATTTTGCTTTTCACAAACACGTGTTAAAATAATTTTAAAGGAGTGTTTTATTATTGTATTAATGGGGAATTTTTTGTTTTGTTTCTCGACAAGGAAGAGACTTTTGAAATTAAGGCTTTACGTTGTCCAGTTTTTGTCCCCCTCACTAAAATCTAATTGAATTTGATTTTAGATAGTGAAGCGAGCTTATGTTAACGCAGCAATGAAACTTTCAACGAGCGAAGCAAGCCTATGCTTGTATAGCAATGAACTATAATGCGAGCGAAGCGCCAAAAACTGGGACCTATACACCAATGAAGGATTTCCGCAACGCGAAGCCTCACAGCCACAGCTAGCTAAAATATTGCACATGGTAAAATTTCGTAGCTAAGCAAGGGAATTCAGATAGTTATAGATAAAATATAACATATTTGTATTATACTTACACATGCATTTGAAAACAAAGAGAAGAAAACCCCGCAAAAAATATTGAAAAAAAAAATTAATGTCTTCATTTTGCTTGTTTATTACTGCACAGCTTATCTATATCTGGATGGATTGGTGTTTATCGGAGATGCATATCATTTTCGACATCAAGTCAATTTCTCTAGTTGTTTTTTGTGGCGACGTATGTGGAAAAGGCTTTTCTCTCAGAGGTAGATTGTTACGAAAGGCACCAATTCTTTTACCAAGCGTTTCGGAAATTTCCGGATATTCTTCAATTAATTTCATTCAAAATAGGTCGAGGACATCCTGTACGAATGTGGATTTTAATGTAGTGTCGGTACATTAATTTGCTCTCTTACCTTAATTGGTAAGGTATCCACATTACTGCTCTCATTAAAAGTATTTTCGATCTAACTTAAACTATTGCAAATAGGGGGAAATATTCCAAAAGTGTCTTTCGCAATTCAGTTATTTATTCCTCAATTTTACTTTTTAAATGCGATATTATTGGTTACCTACCAAGAAATTGTGCAAATTAGCAAAACATTCTGTATTATTTTTGGTGCTAGTCATTTCTATGTAACACACATTCCAGAAATTCTCAAGCACCTGAAAAAGAAGAATATCAAAAGTGAAAAATAGGGAACTTTCAGTAAATGACTCAGCCCATCAAATAATGCTCCTGGGCGAATTTTCAGCTCATTGGAAATTTTCGCAAAGTTAAGCATGCAAAGGGAAAAAGCAACTTTACAGGATTTTTGATAAAAGGAAAAAATTGATGTTTTAAATTCTACCATCCATATAGCATAGTCAGATTTGTGAAATCTAGAAAAATATCTTTACAAAAAATTACGCTGAGAAAGCTTGAAAATACAAAATATAAGCTGGTGACATAATATGTGCAACGTATCAATACGCTTGTTTTTCCGCGCTTTATTATGTATAAGGTTTTGTTTAACACATCCATAACTAGGGGAGTGGAATATCTTTCAATAACACTATTATACTCAAGTGGATTGGTGTTATTTACCTTTTTTATATTTTCAGAATTCATTTAGAAAAATGGCCAGTTTGACGATAATTCTTAAATGACCTTTAAAAAAAACTTTTCGATAATTCTTACATTATTCTTTCTTGTAAGTGCAACACACAAGAGGAGAAAAAGCGGTGATGAGATATGCTCAAGTGAAAAGAACTCAGTCTTAAAACATTCGTTTTTCAGCTTTTTACGCCTTTATATAATTTTTAAGGGAGTTTTTGAGGGTGCCGTTTGAGTCGATTTTTAGAAATTACTGAAAAACATGTTTTCTTCAATGGCAGCTACTTTATACGCATGTGCAATTTTGGCGAAAACTTTAATGGTGAGTCCCATGGCCACCACTAACTCGCACATCAAATTTGAACATCGTAGGTAAATTCGTTCGCGAATTTATGCTGATCACGTACACACATTTGTTTTAGGCTACATTCTTGAAGTCATGGTGTTCCTAAACGTGAAGAAATGGAGAAAAAAACAAAATGAATTTTTTTAACTGAAACAATACTTTCATTACCCTATGTGTTAACAAATGGGTAATTGAAAGTAAAATGTTGTTTAGTTACTGAAAGGAGAGTTAACGATTTAGATGCTAGAAAAAACAACACATTCCAGTTATCGGTTCAAGAACTCTTGTCAGTTTACATTTGGACTAACATAAAGGCACTTTCTCTCACACAGGTATGCCAATAATCCTCACCAAGACGATTATGAGTATGGGTATCGCGTGGGAGGACCTCAACAGACTCTGGAGCGACACCACAAGACAACAGGAATTCAATCCACCATCAAGTTGAACTGGGAAGACCAGAACGGTGACTCAGGAGACCAGTACTGGGAATTCAATCACACTGACTCTGAAGACGAAGATGCCACTAAGGCTCCAGTTTCAGCCAAACCAGCTTCATAGGAGACTTTTATTCGAATTCTTCGCTGAACCAGAAGTTCAAGAACTATTTCGTATGGGCAGAATTGCACCTGGACTTCTATTAGTATTTTCAGGAGTGCAATTTATATTAAGCCACTTTGGAGCAGACAAAAAGGCCAAATTGGCGCAATCGAGCAATAGCTGACAATTTTGAAACAAAATACCTTCATTTGCAGAAATTTTTTTCAAAACAGCTCATTGCATTCAGAGTTTTTAAATTCTAAATATAAAATACACTGCTTAACGCCAAACTTGCCCACCTTCTTATTATAAAACATCGCCAAATTATTTTTTCGCCCCTTCATAATTTGCTTCCTTTAACAAAATTGCTAAAATGCGGCTTTAAGTTTGTGAATTTCAGCGACTTAAAGTAGCGATGTTGAACTGAAACATGCACTATACATCAGTGTACCCTTTGAATAGATTTTTTTTTTACGCATTTAGTAACGAGGAAAGCAACGCCGATTTCTTGTATCGGAGAATATAGTCTTCGAGAACAGACAAAAGAAGTCCAGTGTTGTACCAGCATGGCCTTCGTAAGCAAAAAGGTAGTAGCAACAGAACGTACTATTATTTCTTGTTAAAACTAGAAATGAAGGTAACTTTTTTTAAAACAAATTATGGACCAAATGTTTAAGTTAGAAGTTAGGTAGATACCTTTTTTCCCAGCTATAATTAAATGGCCAGAAATATTTTCCATGTGTATATTTGAATACAAGATTTCCCACTTTAAATATTTCGAAAAAAATTGAAGCTCCACGATCTGAGAAGAGTTATTAATTTTCTTATACTGATAGTAAACTCAACTTAATACAGATCTCAAATCCTTTTCTCAGGGGCGTACTGGGACGTAAAATCGGCCAGGTGATTTTAGATTTATGGAGGCCCCAATTTTCAATAAAATCATTAATAAAAAATTTAATTATTAGTATTAAATAATAACATATATCCAATTATTAATTTAATGATTAATTTTAATAATTAAATAGTTTCAATAATTATATTTTATTATTTAAATACTTACATACAATAATTTCAAAAATGAAATAGTTTTATTTGTAAATAATTTTAATAATGGAATTGTTGTAATTCTGGTGGGAGTGACTGGGATTTGAATGTATTGACTTAAAAAAAAAAAAAAAAAAAAAGTATTTAGCAAGGCAACTTCTTACATTGGAAAAAATAAATTAAAGTTCTTCCATACCAGACCGGTCCATTTTTTACAGACACTGATCGGCCCAATCATTGCATCATACAACCCGATGGCCAGTACGCTCCTGCCTTTTCTTATTGTAGAATGATATTTTTGTCAATATATTCTGTAAATATGTTACTAACTATTTGTCTTTGTGTGTATGTGATTGTATTAACTGTATGCTAACTGTAGATAAAGTGATAAAATCCATGTAATAAAATTGCACGCAGTTTTTCCAATATAAAGCCAGTTCACGGTTGTTTTAAACATAAATTTTTTATCATAAGCTGTTTTGTGGATGCAAGAAAAGGTATTATTTGCTGAGAATGCACACACACACAATTATTCAAAATACTTTTTGTAATTAGATTTTTATAAATCCAAATCTACCAATGGGAAGTTTGTGATAATAAACATCCGTGAGAACTTCATTTACATTTGATTCGATTCGAAATTTTGTCGTAAGTTTTGTGTAAATCATATTTTTTTAAATTACTTATTAAAATGACAGTTTCATCAACTGTTGCGAAAAATATATATTTTTTTCATTCATGGCTCTTTTAACGAACGAATTTGTTAAGGTGTTTTTTTTTTTTTTTTTTAACCATTTCTTGCAAACTTGATTATATGTTAATGTCTCTTAACTTTTTAAGCAACATCGGATAGGGTGTTAAAAATCAAAAAATTCTCCTTAATATTAATTTTTTTTTTAAATAGATTTCCGTATTTTACAGTTCTATAATCACTATTTAAAAACACAAATGTGAAGTGTACTAAAAAAAAAAAAAAAAAAAAAAAAAAAAAAAAAAAAAAAAAACCACTTTCGTCCATTTTTTACTTTCAATTACCAATATACATATCGTAATGAAAGTATAGCATTCGGTCCAAAAAATTCAATTTTTTGCATTTCTCCACGTTTTGGAACATCCTGATTTCAAAAAGTTGTCTAGAAAAAACGTCTGTTTTTACCGTTTTCTAACAATACTTCCGATTGCATTGAGATACTTACTAGTATAGCACTGCCTCAATATGGTCTGTAGCATTTGTAATTTATGAGGATAACGAGGGGAAAATTTGAAGTTCATAGGGGAGAGAATTTTACGAAATTATAAAAATAATCGACATTTATAAAAATAATCGATACTGAGCTCGATTATTGTACGCCTTTTCGAACCAAGATTGATTGTATGCCTTCTCTACAGAAAAATGCAAAACTTGTATTCTATTTTTATCGTAGAACCCTTACCTTCAGAAAATCAATAATTCGACAATAACAGATTTTAAATTTAGATTGTGGACTTCCCGTGTAATTGAAGATTGCTAGATGGATATTTTAAGAACTTTCCTTTTAAACCAGTCCCCATATTTTACTTCAAAGAAGGTGGAAAAAAACTTGAAGAAGTTTGTTGGTTTCATTCACATAAGGTGAGATATGACTTGATGAAGAAAAACAGGGGGCTCGGTGAGTTTTCTAAAAAATTTAGTTAGGAATTTTAGGGATAATTCTTAAAATTTTAGAGATAACTCAAAAACGTTTAGGGATATTTCTTTTGAAGCTGACATAGGTTCCTAAACATAGACATATATTCTTACCAAAGCTTGTTTCAATACCAGCAAAAAACTGCTACATTTCAAAAAATTTAACTTCAAACAACTTTTTAGCAAAATAAAGTTATATAATTAAACAATTTTGACCAAACATGCGAATTTAATTAAATCCACTTTTCCCACCTGGAGGAATATTGGAGTTTTTTTGCCGGTTTTGGAGGAAAGTCGAGAAATTTTTGGGTTTTTAATTTTTTTATGAATTATCGAAAAGTTTAAGTGCAATTTTAGGAAGAGACAAAATTTTAAGGAATATTAGGGGGAATGCGTGAAAAATAAAAATTCAAAAATAATCATGTATTCTTTAAGTACAAATAAAAGTATTTAAATACTTTTATTAAAACCAGAAAACAGAGCACACAGATATGAATGCATATTTAGAGCTCAAATATAAAACTGAAATATTATATTTAGTGCGGAATTTTCCCGAATGCGAGTCGATTTACAGAATGATTACTGGTTCCAAAAAGGTCTAAAAAATACCGATTTTTGTGAATCATAAAGTTAGAACAATGTCATATTAAAATGAGTAATAAATAACTTCAACCTGAGCGTGATTCATGAATAAATGCAATTGCAACTAGGGGTGTGGAACATCGCACAACTTTCAATTACACTATATTGCTGATGCAGATTTGTGTCATTTATCATTTTTATATTTTCATCAGTCGCTTAGAAAAAATTGACAGTTTGGCGATATTTTTTGTGATAATTCTTAAATGGGTCTTCTTTTTAAAAAAAAAATCGAAAAAATGGGAATTTTGGCGATATACTTAACGATAGTTCTTATATTATCCTTTCTTGTAAGTAAAACTGAGCAGAGATAGGGGGGGGGGGAGACAATTGTTAATGTGGCATGCTCAATGAAAGAGAACTCTGTATTAAAGGCATTCGTTTTTCAACTTTTTACTCCATCAAAACATTTTTACGGGAATTATGGAGGTGGGGATGTTTAGAACACTTTAAGAGGCATTACCACAGCGATTTTGAACAAAATCGTTAGAGCCGTTTTCTAGCAATTTCTGAAAAACAGGATTTTTTCAAAGGCAGCTACCTTACGCGCATGCGCGATTTTGACGAAAACCTTAACGGTAGGTCCCATGACTACCACCAACTCGCACACCAAATTTGAATATCGTAGGTCAATTTGTTTGGGAGTTATGCTGACCACATACAAACACACAGACAGGCATATAATCTAGATCACTTTTTTGAAATCAGGATGAACCAAAACGTGGAGGAATGCAAAAAAAAAATATATATATTTTTTGTTGTTGTTGACCGAACGCTATACTTACATTACTCTATATATACACATGGGTAATTGAAAGTAAAAATGAAAAATTTATTAGTTATAACCATTTTAGTGTTTAGTGGATGCCAATATGTTATATAAGCAAAATTCGAATTTAACGTGCTATTTGTAAAAAAATTCATTGTGCGGCTAACCCATACAAGTTGAAAGATACTATCCTAAAAAATTACTATGAAATAAAATTACCTTTCGGATAAACTTTATAATATGAGTAATTTTTAACCACAAAGTATTAATATTAATAGTTCCCTGGTCATTTTCTTAGTCAAAATCTTTCCCAAATGAATCGTTAAGAAAACAGCTTTTGTTCCAGGAAATTCCCCATTTCAAGCAGCCCTGTTGAAGATAAATGCTTAAAACTGTTCCAATCATAATAGATGAATCTAAATTGGTAGAAATAGTTAATGGGAAAATTGGTTGACACAACGTTAAGAAAAAAATAGCGATTGAAAATTAAGGACCTACGATGAGAAATAATGACTTTTTTTTTATGGATCCAGGGTTCCCACTAATATCTTAGAATGAAAATCAATGACTTTTAAGGACCTAAATAATGTTTTCAAGGACTTTTGAAAATTTGTTTTCAGGTATCATGTCTATATACAATTTAAAAAAAAAAGTATATTCTACCAAAAAAGTTACAAGTTGGGGCATGCGTAATACAAATATGTCAGAGAATTCCAATACGGTGCGGAATAGTGGTAGTCACACGGGATAGTAAGTCCGAGTTGTATTTTAATAAATTTTGCAGTTGGTCAAACAACATCTACAAACATTAAGGACCTCTTAGCATTTCAAGGAATTTTAAGCACCTCTAAGCATTTTCAAGGCCTTGAAAACAAGTTATAAAAAATTAAGCACTTTTAATGACAGTGGGATCTACCAAAAAGTAAGTTAACGAATCCTGGAAATTCAGAGGTGGAGATATTTAGAACACCTAAAAAGGCACTACCACAGCAATTTTAAATAAAGTCATTATAGCCGTTTCTGTTGAAAACCCAACTTTTTAATGGCAGGTACCTTTTGCAAACTATTAAGACGAAACCTCAATGATAGGTCCCATGTCCACAACTAACACATATACAAAATTTCAATGTCATAAGTCGATTCATTCGAGAGTTACTCTGATCACAGACAGATGGACAAACCCACCTAGATTTTTCCTAGACCACTTTTTTTTAACTCTGGATGTTCCAAAACGTTTGAATATACAAAAAAATAAAAAAAAATCGTTTTGGTTTTACTGAATACAAAACTTTCATTACCCTGTTATGTAATACAGGGTAATAGTAAGTGAATTTTCAATTTTTTTATATGAAATGAAAATATTTAATATGCAATTGAAAAAAAATATGTAGTTGAAGCGCAAATGAAATGCATAACAGTCAAAACGTCTAAAACAAGGGTAAAAACAGAAAAAGGCCAAGATAAATTAGTTTTATAATACAACAAAACGTGAACTATCTATTGTTTCCATAGTACAAATACCTCCAAGAAATTTTTTTATTGCTTTGCTGTCGACATTTCATGATAAATGATCCAACCAATTGCAAATCAAAAGTGCTGCCAAGTGGTACTTTTTCAGAAGTCATGCCAAACACGATTTGCTGATGCAGTTTGTTGCAATATTTACCGAAAGATTGCTATTGGAGGAGTTTGGCACAGCTTTTACATCCCTGCAATAGAAGCAGCCTTTTAGGAAGTCCCAATCCAACATGTTAATGAGTAAATTTTTTTATATCTCAGGCTGATTTAGTAAAAATGACAAAAAACAAACAAAACTAATGAATATGCAAATAATCAATATTGACAATAAGCATAGACATGTTTCAAGTCAAAAAATTAACTTTAAAGTAGCAATCAGAATGCTGACTGTGATATATTAGCACCTTCGCAGAGAAAGAAAAGCTTGAGTGTAAAACTAAAAATAATTTAAATTTTGACTTGTAATAAAAATTAACCAAGTGCTGAAACAAGTGAATTGCAAAAAACTCAACAAAAACATAAATTACAATAATTAAATTGCATGTATAGAGCATATGAAGCTTTGCAAATACAAAGGACGAACTCAACATTGGGTCAAATTTTTTTTCCGCCATGCGACGCCAGACCCTCCCAGATTCTACCGGTATATTTTTCATGTTGAGTTTGCCCTTCTTTTCCTCTCAAAATACTCAGAGAATGATAACAAGCATGGGGTTGGTTGGTTTGTATACTCAACGATCTATTTTTTTTTATGCACAATGACGACTAAGCAGACCAGGACCTATAGCTTAACATAGATTCAGAACTACAACAAACAGCCATGTTTGGGGACCCGGGATTTGAACACTGCAAATTTAGCATGCCAGATCAGAGCGCTAACCACACAGAAATCAGATGGACAGCAACAAGCATGGGGAAATCAATTCCGACAACTACCTTTTGTTGAGTTTCCACTTTGTATCTGCAACACCACATATTTAGTTCATGATTTTGTTTTAAATTAGTGTTCTAAATACTCTTCTTCAAGTCATATCTTTTCTATAACTTAGATTCATATGGATTGGTTGGATTTTAGATTTATTAGGCACAAAGGCAACACAAAGGTCAAACTGCACCAAATAGTACCATTTTTAAAAATAAATCAAGTATAAACAATATACACAAAAACACATTGAAAAATAAGACTGAAACGTGTTTAAAAAGGTTACAAGTAAAAAAATTGTGTAAATGCTTAAAAATTAAATCGGGCGATAAAACTCTATTTTAAGTAAAAAGCTAAAAAGATTCGCATGAGGAGAGAATTTAAATAGATTCATATTGACTTCATAACTACTTATTTTAATATTACACATTTGTTCTATTTTAATAATTACATGAAAACAAAATAGTATGCTTAAAACTGAGAACACCAAATAAAGACAGAAAACACTTAAAACAAAAACATCTGAATTGAAAAAAGTTAGTCTAAAAAGGTTGGTTTAATAGCAATTTTATAATTTTATTTAAAGAGGTAGAACAGTCAATTAATGTGGCATTAATTTTTTTTATAACACAGAAATAAAGCAAGACAAATTTAATCACAGTAACTTTATTTAACAGCATAAAACTTAATTCTGAAGAAAATCCAGACACAGTTTAAAAGCTAATGAGGACAGGCAAACTTATAGTCACATATACATTTGGAGTTGCACCTTAGGAAGAACTATGCCCATCTTTCTCAATTTCATCACCGTCCCTTACAGCTTGAGCTTTGGATAAAGATAAAAGAGCTCGCTCGCGCAATTTACGTTCAACCTCATCTTCTGAAATAGAGCCCTGGAAGAAGAGACAATAATTTAAAACATTTTTGCTTCAAACCTGTATTGAAACTATTCTATAATTTAATACTTTGTATGGTACAACTGCACAATAAACTGATAATTAAAGAAAAAGAAGCATATGTAATATGTTTAACATGCAGTGCTAGACGTTATAAGGGCTAATTGAAATCTGATGAACACAACAAATATTTTAATGTACGCAAAAGAAAATTATTTCTGATATGAAAAATATATCTCATACATATATATGAAATGATTAAAAAAATATGTTGAAATTTACCTTTCCCATGTAATTTTGTGCACATGAAATTTATACGATGCTAGCGCCATCTTACAGCATTCAGAGAGTCAGTGAGTGAGTAATGAGCGTGGTTGGTTTGTACGCTCTACGACCTATATTTATGCACAATGGCAGTTAATCAGTCTGGGACCTACAGTTTAATGTGGATCCCGAACCACAACGAATATCCATACCTAACCTAGGATTCGAACCCGGAATCTTTGGTATGTGATGCCAGAGCGCTAATCCCACAGTCATCAGGTTGGTGAGTAACGAGTGTAATTCTTATAGTAATAATCACATTAATGTAACCACCTCCTACTTTTACCACCAGCGTGAAATAACCATTTAGATATGGCATGTATTTATCAACAGATTTTGGGGGTATATAAAGTGGATTATAACCATTCAGAACACATTTCAAAACTAGTACTCCAAACAAACATCTTCAGGTACTTAATGAAATTAGAAACTTATGAACAGTACTTAATAAATAGTGACTCGTTCTCTTGGGACCTGACTCAAAGAACTAATTGTGATGAAGTAGTTTTGCAATATGAAAGAAAACAGGGTTTGCTATATTTAATTCTCAAATAACCATGACATTTTACAATACTTCGCCTTAGACAAAGTGAAGGAGAAAACTTCAAATAAAAAAAAAAGGATTTCAATCATAATTTTAAAACAAATATCTGCCATTTCCTTGTTCAAATAATTATTCTGTTTGTCAGCTTTAACAAAATCATTATAAAAATGGAAATACAACCTTCTACTGATACTGCTTTCACACCCAAAAACACTATTTTACTTGTGAATATCATTTTCACTGTAATGCCATATATATATATATATATATATATATATATATATATATAAAAGAAATACAATACATTGCATTGAACCTTTTCACAGAATATTTCCACTGAAGTTTTTGAACCTATTAAATAACTTGGGCACCTTATAAAGTTAATAATTGGACATGCTAGTTAAATAAAGAAAGAACATGAATGAACAAAATACAGCTAATTAAAATACATTCGAAACGAAGAAAAAAAGAAGAGTTATGAGAATACAAAGGAAAATACATCTATTGAAATATAGGAACTGAATAAAGTGTAATCACCTCATCTTCCTCTTTCTTATTCTTCTTGTGCTTCTTATGTTTTTTGTGTTTCTTGTGCTTCTTATGTTTCTTTTTCTTCTTTTTGGTCACTTCCATATCAGAGTCAGCACCCTACAAAAAAAAGTAAAATAAGCTTATTACTAAACATAACCTTCTTAAGGTTTGAGACGTAAAAATCACATTTAATATATTCATCATTTTGACAGGACACAGCTGAAGCAAAAGGAACCGAACTTAGCATAAAGGGGACAAAAATATCAAATTTAAATATTTAAAATAAATATGAAGACAACATTTTAAAGGAAAATACATTTGGAATTTCTTAGGTTTTTCCTAGTTGCCAGTACTATTATGATGCTGCATATGTAAATGATTCAAAACTAAATTTAAAGAAATTCATTGCACAAAAAAATAAATTTGACAAAGTTTTCTAAAAATATTAGTTATTGAATAAGCATCCAATACAAACTCAAATTAGAAGTAATTTTAAAAATTTATCGACATAGAAAAGAAACTTTTGTGGAGAATTATTTAGAACTGAATAATAAGCTGATTGGAAAAGTATTATTTCCTGTCCTTAGGGAATTTTTTTTTATAATTGTTGTCCAGCTATTGAATAAAAAAGATATCTTAAATTATTTGATTTTGATTTTTTTTAATTCACCAGTCTTTCCTGCTGAATATCAATGTTTTTCCTGTTGCTATACAATGGGACAACAGAAAAAAATATAACACACACATTAATTCAACCAACTTAAACTATAGGAATTATAATTCATTGAAGAAAGACTCTAAACAAAACACTACCTCACTGCTTTCTGTAGTCTTTGCTTTCCGTTTCTTTTCTTTCAGTTCCTTTTCAACATTTGGCGGAATCTTAATCTTCTTGTCTTTTTTCCTGATTTCTTCGTCACTGGGCCCAACACCAGGTGGTGAGCAAGAGCGATCAGAGCGGGCCATGGAAAGTGGAGAGCGCTCAGCTACTCGCTTGTAAGAAACAGTCTCTATCTCTTTGGTTCGCTCAGGGCTCGGAGATTTTTCCAACTCTTTGACTTGACGGCTTCTTCTCTTTTCACTAACCAGATCTCGCCTCTAGAGAGAGATAGTGTTATTAGAAAATATTATTCTTATAGTAGGATACAGAAAATTTCCTTATTGCATAAAAGTGTAGCACAGACTTCCTTTATATCCCCTTCGACGAAGGCCCAAATGAGCTTGACGAAAAATTTAAGATAAGCTTTGGAATTTATTAGTTGTCAATACCATAATTATATATACTTACTTTAAGAAAAAAAGTTGAAAATTAGAGCAGAGAAAAATGCCAATGTGAAGCTCAAAATCGAATTAGATTAATGATTGAAAATTTTGTACAAAATATCTAATAAAGAATGGTCTACCATCTTTTCAAAACATATTTATCGTTTCAGATAAGGCAGTAATAATTTAATAGTAAAATCAAAATATACTAATTATTGTCAACTTGAATTTTTTTTTTTTAAACTCGACTTCTTTCAAAAATTTAGTTAAAAAAGTGTGTTTCAAAGCAACTTGGAGGATTAACTGTAAATTGAAATAGGTTAAAATCCTAACTAAATACAATACAGCTATTACTTTATCCTCTTGGAAGATGGGATCTAGGTACTTTTGAATGAAAAACAGTTTATGAAATCAACAAATTGAATCCTTAAAACAGACATTCAGAATTCAATCAGCACGAGTTAGTATTTATTGTATACTTTGCATCAATTGAAATCATTGCACAATCAAAAAACATTACAACTTTACAAAGAAACAATTTTAAGAATTCATTCCTCACTATAAAAACAAGCCTATCCAAAGTTTATAGATGTTGGGCATCATTCAATCCAAGATTTATGGATAAAAATCAGACACAGCGAATAAAATCCATTTTGTAGGTTAAGCAGAACGTATATAATCAACATTGGAGGATAGAATCCAATTCGATTCACTTGGGTGCAAGTTAAAAAAAAAAAAAAAAAAAAAAAAAAAAAACTATAAAAAAAAAAAAAAAAAAAACAGGACACAGATTTTTTTTTTTTTAATTGGTTAACCACTGATGGAAGCACATATCCAACAATTGCTTCCAAGACTGCAATTCGAAAATGAAGTTTGTAGTATGAAGGTAATACAGATATGCATGGAAATAACATTTTTAACATAAAAAGAAACAAAATTTCTAAAAACAGATAGAAGAATTAAGCAGCAAAGACAATTTGCCCGTTTCATGCAACTGCTCAACCCACCACTGTCCTAAGCACTTACATCTTCCTGTACTTTCCGTTCTTCGTCTACAGGTTTGGTTGGGTGTGGAGGCGAAACAGATCTGGATATGGAATGTCGCTTCACTTTTCTTACAGGGGACTCGGAGGTGCCGCGTTTCATCTTGATGGCGGGGAAAGTGGATAAGACAAATATAATTTATGAAACAGAATGAGTTGGATTCGACAAAGGTCTGCACTTTAAATACCATGGAAAAACATAGAAATTAAGACAAGGGATGCCAAGGTAATTAAACACAGAGTATTATAAAGTGAAGTAATGAGGTATTTGGGTTATTCAATGAAAAATCAGGAATTCGCGTAACAGGTGTTCAAAACTTTCTGTTTAATAAATTAATAAGCTACTTTTTATTCAATAACTTTTTATTTAAAAACATGAATAATTTTTATATTACTTTTGTAGGTATACTTTTGATTTACCTACTTTTGTAGGTATATCATACTTATTTTCAGAAAAATAAAATCCCTGAGATTTCCCTGAGTTTTCAAGAGTCGTGTTTTCTATCACAAGAATTAATTATTTTTAGTCACATAAATATAATCAAACCTCGATTACACAAATCTTTCCGATAACTTGATAAAAGTCATTTTTCTTTCAGAATAAGTTTCTGCAAGTTAGTGTTATTAAATAATTCTATAACTTCAATTTCTTGAATTAGGGTTAAACAAACAGCACCGAAAAGTAACACTCTTTTCCAGAGTAATAGTGACATTTCCCAGGTTTTAGGGGAGATTAAAGCCAATTGTTCTAAATTAGATGACATATCCCCTATTATATTTTCTTCTATTAAGGTCAACCAGAAATAATCAGTCAAAATATTGTTTCCGCCAATCTAAAATATGAGTTAAAATTATTGTTTTTTTGCCACTATTTAAGTATTATAACAATTTACACTTTTGTAAAAGCAAATGTTAATTATTTTGTATAACATTTTACTTTAAATTTAATTTCACTAAATAATTTTTTGCAGTATTTTATACCTTGTCATATCCATGGACTTTGGTATTTATATAAAAAAAAATTATATATTTTGTATCCTTAACTTCTTCTTACAGGGTGGCCACAAAATTCAGGAAAAAAAGTTCCCTGATTTCCCTGACAGATTTCTAAAAAAATCCCTGATTTTAGGACAAACTTCTTTTCAAATTTCCCCAATTTTCTTAGGTTTTCCAGATGTCTTGACGCCCTGATCAAATAGAACATGTATGCTAAAAAGATTATATGTAATTTTTAAAAAAATAGTTTTGCTGGTAATGAAACGTTTAAATTATTCGATAACATTAAACTTCTAATGGCTTACCACTACAATTCTCCACGTAAATAGTGCCAAAATATGGATGAAAGTGCCTTAAACAATACAAAATTTCCCTGATTTTCATGAAATTTTAAAAAGTTCCCCGACATTTCCCTGATTTTTTCCAGAATCGGAAAACTCCCTGACATTTCCCTGATTTCCAGGTTTTCCCGGTTCTGTGGCCACTCTGTTTTAATATCACAATTTTGAAAACTAAGGGCTCACCTTCATCTTTGATGGAGGAGGAGATTCTTCCGAAGAAGAACTGGATCCACGAGAGACCTTTCGTTTCTTTTTCACTTGGCGGACCTGACGAACAGGAGATGGAGAGGGAGAAACTGCAGGAGCAGGGATGTCCCTAAAGAATTTAAAAACATTGACATTTTAGAAAGTTTTAAAAAGCAATTTGAGTAAAATGAGAGAGAAGTGATTGCACTGTTCTAAATGTTCAAGTTCGGAAGTGATTTTTGTGTCTTTGCTTGATTGTCAATAAAATTTTTGATCCTGAATGCCTACATATCTAATTAACCTCATAAGAATTTATTTAAGAGATTGTGGAATTAGAAAATGTGCTTCAATTAATTTAGAATTTTGTTGTCTTTTTTAATAGAAATAATGCAGTGCTAAACTGGCAAATTTTTCAAAAACATAGAACTATTATTTAGCTGTAGAATAAAACATACATGAACTAACCTCCTAAAAGGAATACAGTCTTATTAATTTAAGCTGCCAGCAATAAAAACCAACTTTTATATCTTTGTAATTTTGTTTCTCCTATGCTTATCAATTAAACTCGAGTACAAGGGACAATTATAAATCTAGAAAAAGTGCATAATCTCTATTTAAGTCAGAATTTTCCATTGTTGGAGGAGGTGGAAAAGTATCACAATTCCCGTTAAGTTTTCAATACTGCTAGCAAGAAAATGCTACATAATTATCTCTAGCATAATAAAAACAAGGAAGGGTTAGAACAAAGATAAGAATTTAAAATTTGGTAAAGAAACCAATGTAAGTCAGTAAATTACTCAAGGCGAGAAAAGGCAGTTCCAATCACTTTGATAGAAGCTTGGAATCAGGAAATTGCTGAACAAAGATGAAAATATTTCTCAACTCTATAACAGTGGTCTGTACTTTTATTATTTATGTTAGTGAACATATGAGGTCAACTGCCTTTATATACCTAGAAAATTTTCCTGGTATTTCTGCATTTAATTCCAAGAACATTTAAAAAAATTCAAAAAGGTTAAATTTTACCTTTCAACTAAATAATTTCATGCCTGTTAAAGGTTATTTTCAAGTACATTAATAATCATGAAAATAGATATATTAAAAAAAATATGCATAATAAAGATTGTGTAACGGTCATGTAAAAAAAAAAAAAAAAAAAAAAAAACACACACACCTTTATACTTTCCATGCCCTATTTAAGAAAACACTAGAAATTATATGGACCATTCAGACAAAAATACAAAGTATATACTTTTACGGGTCCATAGAAGCTTTCAAAGGTATTAGATTCATCAGGTTTCAAAAAGTTCAATAGTTTGAAAGAAATTCTAAGAACTGCATAAATTATGTACTTATAGTAAGACATATACACAATGTTGATTCTAAATATCTAGCATTTTCCACAAAAGGAAAAGGGGAAAAAAAGAGAAAGAACCATACCTTTTCCTCTGTGCATACTCGTCATCTGGTGAATGTGCCACTCTCTTAACTGGTGAAGCAGCTCTTTTCTCAATCATCACAGGAGGAGACCTTCCTCTCCTATCCATAGGAGACCTACCACTAACAGACCTCCTACCACGAACATCACTAGCAGATCTTCCACGCCTTTCATCTGATCTTCCGCGAACGTCACTTGGAGATCTTGCACGCCTTTCCCTCGGTTCTGCTGGAGATTGACCACGTCTCCGTTCAGGGATTATTCGCACTTCTTCTTCAGAGGGTGACCTGGCGCGAGTCCTTGGACTGGGACGTCTGTTGTAGCGACGATCTGGAGGAGGTTGGCGATCTTGTTCGTAGTAGCGACGCCTGTCTTCTGGGGTACGACGTCTGCGATCTATGAGAGGAGGAAACAGTTTTGAGAAAGATGTGGATAATGGTCACATATTAATGGTTTCAAATTCGTTAAAAAAAGAGAGAGAGAAATGCCCGGAATGCCTTTTACTGAGTTTCACTGGATACTGAAGTACAATAGGATTTTGTATAAGAGTAATAAGTAGTAAGTTTAAGTTTGAATGTCTTTGGAAGTTGCATGGCCTAAAAGGGAAGTTTTAAAATGATGATGGACATTCCAGTCCAAGTCCATCATTACATTAGAGTGATTTGCAACTTTTTTTTTATTGTCATGATTTGTGGTCATGTTATACAAGTGTTTATGGCACATTATTAACTTTTTCTAAAAATATTTGGTAAAAATATGGATCTTCAGTGAAAAGGTAACTTTGGTTTTTCCCAAACAGAAACTGTCAGATACTGAATCAAAATACATAACTGTAAAAACATCTCACAAAACTCATCACCACAAACAGTCAGGGACATGTTACATGTAATGGATTTCCTTGCCTAGTAGACTTTTGATTTGGCAAAAGTACTATGTCGTTGGAATTAGAAAACTTGATTAAATCTCCAGCTTCAGAAAAATTCTCTTTTGACAGAAAAAATAAAAGGCAACAAATATTGCTCACCTCTTGTTGTTAAAACAACTGTTAGAAAATTTTAAATGTGGGTTTTAATTTCTAAATGTTGAGTAAAAGTGGCAAAAACATACTTTGCCACATTACCCTTTAGTGATTTCAGTGGTAAGACAGTAAAAAAAAATCCCCACACTTGTTTAGTTGATGTAAAATGTCATATGATTCTCCTATATCTTGTTTTTTGGAATCTGAGACCATCGGGATAAACCAGGAAAATAATAAGATCTTTTCGCATCCGGCTATCAGAGAAGATGTTATTTCTAAAAAATCACCCAAATCCAAAAATAGTTGAAAGGATAAAGTAGTCTTAAGGAAATTTTTTTTTCCATAGAAATGGTCATATTACTGTTAAAGTTATCGCTTGAGTAACCTTTTAGTTGCAGCATTGTACTTTCCAAATCATCAGAGAGGAATAAAATACTTTGCAACCTTCAAAGGGAATACTTTGTATAAGGTTTTTTGCTTTTAAACAAACTGGTAAAAATCAGTTATATTACCAAATTGCAAGTTTTAATATTACATAGTCTTTTTACAAAAAGTGGTTGGCAAAAAGTAAATTGAATTTGGTGAATGGGAATCACAAATGAAGGGCTACGGCAAAGAACAATCAGAGTGCATTTTTTTCAATTCTCCAGAAAAGCTGATTTAAAGTTTCAAGTCTCAGGGCTTGTATCAGGCTTCAGGTAAATATGGTTGCTCAAAATCTCATGTAGCATATTTATTTGCTAGAGAAAACTATTTGCCATTTAAACTATCTGCTGTAACCTTGTAGATAGCGGGAAAACCTCGATTTCGAAAAAATTAAACCCAGATCGTTCTTTGCTGTGGTTCTTCAAATGTGATAACATTTTTATCAAAGAATTTTCATAGTACATTAGATAGTAGATTTGGTAACTCACCAGGTGGTCTCCTGTCTCCAGGTGGGGGTGACATTCTCCTTCCGTCTCTCCTCTCAAACTCTCTATAGTTTCTCCCCTCATTGAACCCTCGGTCACGGTTGTACCAGCTTCTCTCCCTCTCCATGCGAAAGTTCCTCTCACGCTCATACCGGCCCCGGTCACGCATAGGCGAGCGCCGCTCCTGTGAAAAAGATCTCCTGCGAACGCGGTCATCTGTAGGGGAACGACGACCCCTCTGGAACTGGTCTCCTCGTGGGGCATTGCGTCTGTTGCGTGGAGATGCGCTGCCCCTATGGAACAAGTACAGATTAATACTAGTGGAGGAACCAAAACATAATGTAGTCTTTACAAATTGTATACTGGAAGTCAGTTGAAAATTTAAAAACGTTTATTAACAAATAAAAACACACTTTTCACTTTATGGTAATAACACACAGGCCTTCAAGTCAATTTCGTATTTTTTTTGCCAATAAGTAAAAGTAAATAAATAATGTTCTGAATTTCAATTAATACTGTATTGATAGCATTTTTTTAGAATAATATATTATGGTATTTTGTTGATATTTTTTTCACATAAACAAATACCTTTAAATTGCCTTTCTGTTATTTTAAAGATATTATTTTTATAAAATGATGAACTAATTAGTCTTTAAAGAGTTGACGACATTTTAATCTTTTTTAATTCTATATGCTATTAAGATAAATAAAGATTCAAATAATCCATAAGTATATATTGACACATTTTAGCATTTTTAAAAACATTTAATGTTCTTTATTTTGTTTATTTAAGAAATTATATTCAGTTGAAGTCGAGAATAAGTGCTTTCAAGACTAAAAGCAAAATATCCTTGTATTAACATTTTATTATTTAAAACTTTTACTAACCTAGGCCGACCTTTCTGTGGTGCAGGTGAAGCAGAATTCGAATCAGAAGAACCAGATGAAGATGAAGAAGAGCTTCTAGCAGCAGCCTAAATATTTCCCATAAGAAAATGTTTTCAACAAAGCAAACATAAATATATATATCATTGACACTGTTTCATATAATGTGTAACATTAGTCCAAACTGCATTCTTATATTTCTATATTCTTATATTTATAAAATGTAACAAAAAGTGTACCTTTCTAGCAATTCGTCCTTTGCCTTCAAGAGCTTTTCTAACTGGAGACTCTTCTTCTGAGCTGGAGTCGGAAGGTTGTCCGTGGGAACGATACTGTCTAGTTTTCTGAATAGAATTCTTTTTGGGACTTATGGATTCCTTATCCTGAAAGATGCAAACTTTAAATAAAGCAAAATCAGCAATTTTAGGAATAGTGTTAATTGGAAACAAGCGTGCAGTAATCATTGGTTTAAAAATAAAGCATTCAAATTCAGAATTGAATATATTAAAAGATAGTACTAAGTATTTTATACAGTCCAATTTAAAACAGGAGCAAGCAAAATTAATTTTGTTAAGAAAAGGATTGGTTTTCTAAGTTTTTAAGGTATTAAATCACTAAAACTATAGACTGTTTTAAAGCTTTTGCTTAATTTATATTCCAGTGTACGCAGTACATGTTAAAAGAGGTTGCAAAGCAAAAAAAAAATTAACGACCAGAAATGAATTTTACATTAATGACAGGTTTCTAGATTGGAACCCCCCCAAAAAAGACACCTAACAATAATCACAGATTAAAAACTAAAAGTTAACAAATCTGTTTTAAAGATGATTGCAAGGGAAGGGAATATTCCTTTCAAACAACTAATTGATAATAATGTTGCAATTTACAAGAAATAATACAAATTAAAAGGAAAAGTTATAAGCATATTGGGTAGGGGGCAGAGATGGAATAGAACAGGTAGAAACCATACATTGGAATAATCTATAGCACCAAACTACAAGCTACACTTTGCTTTTCATTTTAATGAGCAGACTGGCTAATGGCCATCGAGTTTAGAATGACTTGCTATTATAAACTTATAACATATTCTTTTGGCCTCCTTAACAATG
The DNA here is from genome assembly GCA_963978545.1 of Linyphia triangularis. Lineage (NCBI taxonomy): Eukaryota > Metazoa > Arthropoda > Arachnida > Araneae > Linyphiidae > Linyphia > Linyphia triangularis. Next base: position 90,530,617 of record OZ021723.1, on the reverse strand, counting down.
CTAGAGAAATTAAATTATGCATGCAATTTAATATGGCAACAGCCAATTTTAGTAATTTATGCACAAATTATATATCAATAAATACTCTTTTATTCATCATTATAAACCAAATCAATAGGCCTTTTAGCTCATTATTGACTACTTAGTAGCAAGTTGTTTACTTAATAACTTGCTAACGAGTTAGAAGCATTTACCATTTTTTTCATGTCCATGTCTGACGGGGACCTCCTCTTTGCCCGCTTCGTTGGCTGAGGTGAAACTGATCCAGAGGATCCAGAAGAGCCTGAAGACGACCCAGATGACGAACGTGCAACTCTGTAAAGAAGTAGATTGATTTGATGAAACAGATTAGGGTTGATGCATCAAATGGAGTTTTAATAATTCTTTTATACCACATGGGTAAACAACACATGATTTTTTCATGTTATGATTGTAATAAAAAGTGTTTGTTATTCTTTCAAGAAATACACAATACTTCTTCATAGAAGGATTTATAACAGAGAAGTTAATTCTCAAAAATTAGGTATATTATCAAGAGAATATTTTTTTTCAACTTCATCAGATTTGAGAAGTTATTTTAGTCTAATATTAATTCCCAACCAAGACAATCGCCATCAATGAAGGTCCAGTCATCTATGACTTTTAATGTTATAAAATAATCCTATTTTTTTTTTATATAAGTAGTAATAAAGAGAAGTTTTATAGGAAACAATACACCAAACATTCAGTCAGCTGAATATTCGGCTCGTCTAAGAGCCAAATATCGGGTATCCAGCCAAATCCACTATTCAGTGCATCCCTAAAATAAGCTGTAGTCAAAAACAGAAGAATCAGAAGTTCACTATGATTTCAGAAACACAAACTAGGACTTGATACAAAACATTTCTTACTAACGAAGTAATGCATAGGCTATTAAAAAGCACAATACGACTGGATAGCTACGTACGAAAATCAGAAATAGTCTCTGTAAATCTTTAAAAAATTTCAAGCATATTCTTAATAGTGAATATTTCTACTTGTTTGGCATAAGTTCCTTGGGTTTTAAATAGAGTGTGCCAAACTCAACAAATTTCAATAGAACTTAACCAGGAGAATTGACTGATAACATTTTTTTTAATATACATCTTACTATTTATGAAAGTAACAAAGGCCATACTCAACATATTCTTTGTTTATAAAAGGAAATATAAATCAAATTTTAACCACAATTAATAAACTCAGTCAACACACTAAAAACATACCTTGGAGGCGGAGAATGTCTTCTTGGCGGTGAACGACGCCTGACAGGTGACTTCTGACGAACCTGCTTCCTTGGAGGTGTTCGCCTTCTGACTGGAGAACGTGAGCGACTACGGCTACGTCTAGAAGGACGCTGGCGCGGTGGTGGAGGAGACCGACTTCTACGAGGAGGAGACCTGTTTCAAATGTTCCATGATAATTAGCATTAATGAAAAATAACAAAATGGAAATTGCACTTATTTTAAAATACAAACTTGTTTGAGGTAAATAGTGTCAATAAAATATGGAATTATTATCAGAGAGGAAAAGGAAATTAGATTCAATTAATAATTTTATACTAGCCGAAAAGTTGTCGGCTACTACTATTACTACTACTAGTAATACAATCGACTCGCGATAACTCAAAATCTCATAAGTCGAATATTCATTTACCTCAGAAGTTTTCTTTAGGTCCCAAGAATATGCCTTCAATAGAAAATAACTACCGATAACTCAAACTTTGGATAGCTCGAAGAATTTGGCCAGTCCCTTGAACTTTGAGTTATCACGAGTTGACTGCAATTCAAAATACCCAGAAAGAAAATAGTACAATCTCCTTGACAATTTTACTCTAATTGAACTTTAGCGTAATAATTTTGATGTAAACGATTAAAAATTTAATTTATAGACATTTTTCGTACAAAAAATTTTAAATCCAAAAGTATTTCAATTTACTAAATTTTACATTAAAAGACACTAAAAATAAATGAAAATCCAAAACTTTCAAATAAAAAGAAATGAAATTTTAGGAGGAAGTGAGATTTTTGTAGGAGATAGATATACATGCAGGGAAAATTCCTTGCTTTCCTGGAATTTTTATAGATTTTTGAGAAAATAAAATTTCGATTTATTGCTATTTTTCAAAAATTCTTTTAAAAAAAAATCTAGAAATTCCGAGAATAGCAAATTAGCTTAGTATCCATATTCCGGAGCAACCTGCATATCAACATTCCTTAGATGACTTTTGTAAAAAAAAAAATCCAAATTGTTGTACATTAAATTCTCTACAACCCTATTATATATTGATTTCAATAAAAATAATTTTGATTAAATTTTGGAAGCCTTGAAGAACTTAATGGAGAATAAGAAGAAAACATTCTTCTTTTGCAATTGGAATAATCATAAAAATAAATATTTCCTCCCCAAATCAGAGGATAAAAAATTTCAAAATTTTTAATTTTCTAGTAGCAAATTAAAAGCAATGTCCACCTAGCAGGGCTGAAACAAAATCTTAAATTAAACAACTAAACATTATCTAATTTAAATACACGAATCTTGGTAACCTGTGCCTTTTTGGTGGAGGCGAACGACTTGCATGCTTCCAACGGTTACTGGGTGAACGTCGAGGCGACTGTCGCTTCCTCACTTCTTCACGACTACGACTTCTCCTACGATTAGGAGGAGGAGAACGACTTCTTCTCGGTGAAGCTTTCCTCTTGGGTGAAGATCGTCGTTTCTCGGGCGATTTACGCCTTGGGCTTTTGCTTGGGGATTTTTCTTTTGGTGGTGGAGAAGGGGACTTGCTTCTCGAAGGTTTCTTGATGTCGTTTGGGATGGGTGAGACTTGACGGGGAGACTTGCTGCGAGGGGGTGGGGAGGAGTGGTTGCGATGAGGAGACTTGGTTGGCGGTTGAGAGACTGAACGGCTTCTTCGGGGGGTGTGGGACCTGTTGATGAATTACGGTAAGTTAAATTTTCGGTGGATATAAAAGTATAGAATTTCCTATTCATTAGTTATAGGTGAAATGGAGATACTTTGCTGCCCTTCTGGCTTTTTTTTGTAAGTCATATAGATTGTGAATTGTTTTGACAATACACCAAGAAAAACAAACAGAATTTTCTACTAAAAAATTTGGCCAAAAAAAATTACGATTTTCTTAAATTTAGATGGTATACATAAAAACTGTAGGTAAAACAACTAAAAAAAGCCACCTTATTGGCAGTTAACTGCTTACTTTGTAAGCTTAAACATTTTTAATACTGTTTTCAATTCAGAAAAAAAAGAGAGAGAGAAAGATAACATATTTTTTTAACTAAGCTCAAGTAATGCTATTCATAAACACTGAACAAACAGGTCAAGTGAATATAAAAAAATATCGCAAGAAAACTAATCAGATGCAATATAGAAGGTGCACAAATAAAGTTATTTATGAACACCAATCACCTTCGAAAACTTTAACATGTCCCCACTTAGTAGGTTGCAATGCAGTACTCACTATGTGTTCTTACCATTGCTTTAAAATGCTAGCAAGATGGTATGTCTAGGTTTGCCATTGTAACGAAGAACAAACCATATGACGCAAGTATCCCTAAAGGAAGAAGAAAAAAACCTATTCATTGCACTGTTAAATAGCTGCAAAACTTAAAATAAAGCAAAGTCTGCAATCATTATGTTTGTCTCTAATATCTGCCGGCTGGCGATTTTCCAGAAAACTTGTCAATACTGCCAGTAATTAAAACCTAAAGACAGAAATAAACAGCCTGGAATCTAAAATTTGTAAGGAAAACGAAGTAAATCTGTCAAAAAGTGAAAGGGAATATAAGCAAATATACAGTGATGAAACACCTTATAACTGAAAAATTATTTTTGAAAATACGTTAATGTTTATGGGTCAAACCACGTCAGATCAAACAGTGTAGTTCACCCACCGTCTCAGATTTCCCCCAAATTTTGTGTAATGAAATTATGAGCTAGGATGGCCACAAATCTCAATTTTGAAGGCTCCATGATTTTTAATTACTGAGAAATTAGTTATTGTAACTTTAACATTTTCCACGAGATGCACCATTTTTTTTCTTAATTTCTTAAATAACTCCTTACCTGTACAAGTTACTGAAGTGAAAGTTTGTTTCTAGGGGTAACTTTCTAAGCTGATTTCTAAAATGCAATCAGAAATTGTGTATCTTCTATAGTTTTTGCATTAAAAAAATTTTTGCAAAAAAAATTCAAGAATTTTTTTTGACATGTTTGATCAGGAACACATGTTTTAAATTTTTATATGTTGTAAAGATGGTATACCACTACTTCCAGAAAAAAATTCATCTTGGCTTTCTGTCTCAGAGCTGAGAAAAAAATTATTGAACTTTCGACCGAACGACTATAAACTGAATATTTTTCTGTTTATAGTCGCTGTTCTGTTCATACACACACAAAAAATGTATGCAATATAGGGAAATCTTTGGTGACCTTGAAGTCTAGACTAAGGATTATATAGATTTGGAGCCTTATCAGTTAGAATACCTATTTATCATTAATAGAGAGTTAAAAAATTATGTTCTGATTAGTTTTATGGAAGGTTTTAAGTATAAGAATTTAAAATAGGTGTTACTGTATATTGTTAAGCAAATATTCATAACAATGTTGGATACATTGTCAAAGTGCACAGTTGGCGATAGATAGCAGACCGAGTGTCATGTAACCAATTATTCAAGACGAATAGGATTTTTTGAATAGAATAGCTTTAGAGAAGCAAATTGAAGTTATTGCACTTAGGTCTGAAATTCCAAAAGAGCAATTTAATAATAATGCAACCATTTGTATTCACCATGAAAAAAATTTGCTTTCTGCATGTGAGCAACTTCACAGATACTGTTGTGATCCATTTCATTCACACAGTTGTGGTATCAAGAAGAGTTTGAGATTTGTGTCATTGGAATTTTTTTTTTTTTAAAAAACAGCTATCTTAAACCAGGGCAAAAATTATGTCCCCAGTGTTGAACTCGAATAACAGGTACTGAAAAATCATGCAATAATGAGGCTATTTCAAAGGGGCAGCCTGAAACTGAAAGTGCACCTTAGGAACTTTTTGTCTCAGAAGCTGCTGAAGCTTTGAATCAAAGTATTACAAATCTTGGATGCACACCTGTCAAACTGCATGGGGTAAATAAAAAACAATGACAAAGCTACGCGAAAAGAAAATCAGCAGAAGCTAGTTCTGTTTTGCAGAAGAAATTTGCAACAGTGCTAAATGTTCCTCCAGAGACTCTGGCTCAACCAAATGATAAAAAATAATGTGTTTTATGTGAAGATTTAGAGTGTTTATTGAACTCTTAAAAGAAAAATGTAAAATTTCATCTGGACAAGAGATCCTGAAATTATTAACTCTTGCACCGATTACATTCTAAAAGTAATTATACAACGTATTAAGTATTGCCAGATTTAAAATACATGCACTATTTTAGTGATGGTTCAAGTGCACAATATAAAAACTTCATTAATTTGTGCTTGCATGAGACAGATTTCAACATCCCTGCTGAATGGAACTTCTTCACCACTTCACATAGGAAAAGTCCATGTGATGGGATTGGCTGCACAGTAAAAAGACTTATAACTCATGCAAGTTTGCAGGCCACCCAGAACAACCACATACTTACCCTTCTTGATTTATTTAACTGGGCTAATTCTAACATACATCATATAAATTTTGTTTTTGCTTCCCATGCTGATGTTGAGAAACACGCCAAAAGCTTGGAAACCTGTTTTCAGACCGTGAAAACAATACCTGGAACTTGCAGTTATCACAGGTTTGTTCCAAACAACAATGACGTGTTGACCCTGTATCGATTGTCATTAGATGATGCAAATTCGGGATTAAAAGTTAGTTTCACTATCAGAAAAAAGTATGTAAGCAAATGACTTGCAACCAGGAGTTTATGTAGCTGCAATATATGATGACAACTAGTTCATTGGCTGTATTATGGAAAAGCATTAAGATAAAACAGACTTGCTGATAAATTTTATGCAGAGACATACCAACACTAATGTATTGTATCTTGGCCTTCTAGAGAAGATAGTTGCTTCGTTCCTTTTGAGCATGTGTTGTGTGTGACACCAGCACCTTCAGTGAAAGGTAGCACTGGACGACAATATGTTCTTGACAGCAACATGATTAAAAGTATTAGTGTCTTACTTAATAAGTTCAGATCAGCTAAAAAATAGCTTTTTCTTTTATTTCTATTCTGTTTTATATGGTTTGTTTAAAATATTAATTATAGTTGTAGTCTGTGTACACTGTCGTATATTTTAAAATCGGATATGGAAGTAATATGCTATTAAAGTCTATAAATTATGTTTTGAACATACATATATATACCATATTTGCAATATTGTATTTTTTATGCCTTGAATGTGCTACTAGAAAAGTTAAACTGTATGCATAATAAAGCTTTTGTTGGATGTATAGAGAAAAACACCTCGTCACCTATAGTCGTTCCTTGTGAAAGTTCAATAATTTTTTTCTCAGCTCTGAGACAGAAAGCCAAGATGAATTTTTTTCTGGAAGTAGTGGTATACCATCTTTACAACATATAAAAATTTAAAACATGTGCTCCTGATCAAACATGTCGAAAAAAATTCTTGAATTTTTTTTGCAAAAAAATGTTTAATGCAAAAACTATAGAAGATACACATTTTCCGATTGCATTTTTGAAATCAGCTTAAAAAGTTACCCCTAGAAACAAACTTTCACATCAGTAACTTGTACAGGTAGGGAGTTATTTAAGAAATTAAGAAAAAAAATGGCGCATTTCATGAAAAATTTTAAAGTTACAATAATTAATTTATCAGTAATAAAAAATCATGGAGCCTTCAAAATTGAGATTTGTGGCCATCCTAGCTCATAATTCCATTATACAAAATTTGGAGAAAATCTGAGACAGTGGGTGAACTTTTTCCATTATTTTGTTTGATCCGACGTGGTTTGACCCTTATTCAATATTAGATGGAAACTGTATATCGTATATATTGCAATTTGATATCAATAACATTTAGCAAAAGCTATCAATTAGCAAAAATGAAAAGTTGATTAAGGTCATTCTAGTTTTTAGTGGCTGCAAATATGTATTTCCTCTATAAAAAAAAGTTACAATTGGACAATTTAATGAGCTAATCATAAACCCAGGTTTACAAATCGTACATTGCACAGCTAATTCTCACAAGTTGGCAGATATGAAAATACGTTATTAAATTAATCGAAACTTAACTTTCATGTAAACTTTTACTACGGATTCTCCTAATGTAAAATTCTTTGTAGCATAATGGCTTTGTGTTTGCTATTTGTAGATAAAAACAGTTGCCTTGCATTTTCTTGGTCAATATCTGTCTCAAACAAACATTAAATAATTCACAAGCTTAATTGCAAGAGCAACATCTACAAACTAGAACTCGGTACACCATTGCAATTTACATTCCCAATCCACCAACAGCAGTCCATCCACATTTGAAGTAAAAAGAAAATGGTTTGTGTTCCTGAAAATCAGCAATGCCAACTTGAAGATAAAAGCATAAAATCATTCCACCAATAAAAGATGGGTACAAACCGGTAGCAGGGAGGAATAAGAAATTTTAAGAAAAAAAATTCTCAATAAAAAAAAATTAAGACCCTAACATGAAAAATAAGGATTTAATGCCCAAGTAAAACACAAAAAATTAACTCAAGAAATGTATCCCACTAAAATTAATGTGCATGCAAATTTTATAAAAGTATTAAACTCACGAGTTCATTCTAGAAATGAAAAAGGGCAGAGTGAATTTTTCAAAAAAAGGGCAACTCCTGTTTAAGAGGGCACAGTTATGGCAAATTACAGAATTTTGTAAGCGAGTTTTCTGCCACAATATTGTTCGACTTTTCCACCAAGATAAATAATTTTTGATTTTTTGAAAAAGAATGATGTTAAAGACCGTGAATCAAAAACTTGATCAGAAACTCAAAAGATATCAAAATACTGACAAAATGCTTCAGTCCTAATTCGGCTGGAATGAGATTGAATTTTTTAAAAAAATTCAAGAACCATCTACACAGTAAAATTTTCCTTGGATATTAATTTTTATAAAAATATTAATTTATAATACAATAAAAGTTAAAACAAGAATGTTTTGATTTAATGAATATTAAGATAAGAACTTCTCCCAATGTATCCCCTCGCAAAATTTTCTAAAGTTAGAAAGAATCAACCTTAAACTTCATTTTTTAGGTTTTCCATTGTCAGATAGAGAATATAGTGTTTCTCCAAATTTAACATTATTCATTGGGGGATATCACAAGTATTCTAACTAAAGAACTTGGACTACATGGTTCCTACACTTGAAGAAGAAAAAAATGTAGGTACTTTTCAACGATGCGGTATCAACACAAATATACATTAAAAAAATTATAATTTTTCCCCGTCAAAATGGTACATGTTTAAGTCGTGTAAATGCAAAAAAATGTTTTTTAGGTTTTAATAGAAGAAAAAGTTAAGGTTACACAATAGAAGTAAAAAATCTTCCGAGTACATCAGAAGCGGTACAGTACCCCTCATTATATCGCGCTTTTGCTCTGTCTCTCATTTTTTTTCCTGATTTTCCACTTTTGCATTTTATCATTTCGCCTGATAAATTGCGCATTTAGCTTGTCTTCTGACAAGAATGATACATCGAGGGGATACTGTACTATGTCACTTAAAAACAGAAGTAAGTAGCACTCGCTTAGTTACCTATAACATCGATTTCGGAAGTGAATAGCCATCTATTTATTTATCATCATATTGAAATTTTTGTCAAATAACAGAACAAAATTGTCAGTGATTAATAAGCCTTCTAATACACTTGATTCTAAGGCTTGATTCCAAATACAGCATATTTATTTTCTACGAATCATGAAAATTTAGATCATGAAACCACGAATCATGACAATTTAGATTGAATCGCGCTATCGCTGAACAAGCGATGAAATAATTTATTAGTGATTTCATTTAATAAAAGCAATGATTATTTATGATTTTCAATATCCATAGTATTTCAGCATCTAAAACCTTGTTTTAAACTACAACGTACCTCCATCGTGCTGATGATATCGATGAAGACTTTATTGTTGTGAACAATATCTGCTTTATTGGTATTTTTTTTCATTACAATAGTTCAAACAATTCTCATCGAACTTCTTGTACAATTTAATCCACACGATTTTTGCTCTTTGCATGACTTAATAGAGCACTTTCTTTCCCATTGATACTGAGCTGCAATTTTTGGCAATACAAAGTGCATTGTGCAAAATGCAGATCAAACACTTAGGAATCGTGAATTATGTTCCAGTTTTTCTAATCAGCTTGAATTGAAAATGCAGTTTTGAAAGTGCAAAATTTTAAACAGTGTGCACAAAAAAAAAAAAAAAAAAAAAAAAAAATACAAAACATCTATTATTGGCAAAAGAACACCAGTTCAATAGTTTCTGTTTAATAATTTCAAAACACATCTGAAGCACTTATCTACCTGTCTCTTCTTTTCCCATGATGAGCAGAAGGAGAAGCAGACTTGGAGAGCGATCTTCGTTTACGAGAACTCTTACTTGAATTTTCTTTTTCATTGTTCGGAGGTTTCTTGGCAGAGTCAGATCTAAAAAAAAGGAGAGAAATTTTTCAAAATGAGTTACTTCAGGTATTTTTAGAATAGACCTTTCATGAATGGAAGCTGAGTTGATCAACTGATTTCTATATGTTCAACTTAAGTTAAAATATAAATAATAATAAAAACCGAAAATAAAACCTGTTGCAAGAAACGGCATTTATATGTGAAAAAGCACAAAATAAATTGCACCAAAGAAATGTTTTATACTACATTTGAACAAAACATGTATAATAGAAAAATGTATTGAAATTTATACGAAATAATATGGCACTTGGATACACAGTACAAAAACACTATACTAAAAATAAAAACAATCAAAAGAAGGATTTTTAATATTCTGGATAAAGGAAGCAAATAAATATTTACTTGGAAATAAAAAGTAATACTATTAACAAATGTCGAAATTTGTCGAATTTGAAAGTTTTCGGTGGATTTCAATAATCTTAGCCATTATGTTTACAATTTCGTTTTCAAACGGAGCATGAACAGAGCATCGTTCGACATTAAATAAACGGAAAATTATAATAATATTCGAACAACTTATAGGAGAGACGATTGTAATACATAAAAATAATCAGATAAATAAGGAGGACACATTAAAATAACTTTTGTTTTCATTCTGATGTAATAAAAAAAATCGTTGTCATTCCAAGATTTTTTTTTTAATGTCATTAAATTTTAATGAAAGCAACTTTAAATCGAATTTAAAAGTTGTTCTCTACAATCTCCATGTACTAAAGCTTCTATGTACCAAATTTCATAGCTCTAGGTGTAAAACTGTGGATTTGTATAAGATTCAGACGTACAGACAACTCAGTTTTAAATATATAGATATAAATCAAAAACACATATCTAAGTTAATTGCATTTAATAAAATATCAATAAAAGTACAAAAAAAAAAAAAAAAAAGTCAAGTACAGGATCTAAGCTTTTTCATTTATGGATGCCTATAGATTTGTTGCACATCTGTAACATGTCGCTGTAAAAACAAAAATTCTGACGGATTCAATTTGAAATATTAAGGAATTGAGGGTTCTAATATATTCTGTTGGAAAAAAATACAAGAAAAGAAGAAAAATAAACATGCTTGTAAAGGATGCAGTCAGATTGAAGTTTGAGAAATATTTTTTAACAATAAGGCTACCGGTGGTCTTTTTTTTTAAGATATAGGAAAACTAAAAATATAACAGTAATAGTATGTAAATAATTAAGGTTATAATATAATATATTTTATTGACAAAAATGCAAGGCAAGAAGAAAAATAATCATGTTTGTAAAGGATGCAGTCAGATTGAAGAGTTCTTTTAACAATAAGGCGCACACATGTGGGAAATGCAAGAACAGAAACTCAAAAAGTTTCAAAATTCCCCAACATTTCCTCGATTTTTCTAGAGTGAAATTCCCTGACATTCCTCTAATTTTCGTGAATTCCCGGTTCTGTCGCCACCCTGTCAACTCATGAATCCATATTGTGGATGAATGGATTTAAACTGCCTAAACGCACATGATTACAAAATTTCAAGAAAGGGAAGAGAGATTTTCATTGATTTGGAAATTTCGGTATATTTGGTAACAATTAAAAAAAATCGTAGGCGAGGGGAGAAACGAAAGGTGGTCGGTTGATCAGTTTAATTAGTCGCCTCATCACACTGTTTAATCGACCTGTGGCGAGTAGATATTTTCAGGTCTATTGTAGTAGCAGTACAAATTATTCCTCCTTGCGTCCAATTCAAAATTTCATCTGAAGCGAAGCTAGAAATATTATTTTAAGCCAACTAGAATCTTTGTGATGGATTCAGACTACTTCCCAAACTTACCTGTCAGAAGTCGACTTCTTTTTTCTTCTGTTGTGATCTGATGAGGATGAGGAAGATGAAGAGGAAGATCGACGAGACCTGCGATCTCTTTTCTTTGACTTTTCATCATGTTTTTTAAGACCAGAAGAAATTCTGTCATGTTCCTCCTGTAAGGATAATTTTGAATTAACGGAATAAGAAAATCAATATTTAAATTTAGTCCCTTATATAAAATTAATCCCTTAATTGAAGGGGGGATACAAATACACCAATTTATGAGAAGTATTTATTGACAATTATATTGATGGAAGTTAAAGAATAGTGTCTATTAGAGGGTTTTATGAGTAAAAATTTTCTTCGATATTTCCCAGACAGTTCCAATTTATCGTAAATTTTCAACAATAAAACATTGAATAAGTACAAAAAAGGAGATTCTTCAAAATGTTGATGCAGTATGGTAGACAGGAGACTAATGCTAGTAAGTGCAAAGGGAAGAATATAAATTTAAATAACTACTTGAAATCAACACACAGTATGTAATTACTTGGATTCATTACATCTGAGATAGTTTTATTGTATTATTCCAATAAAAACCAAATGAGATATTTCAGAGGAAATTAAAAACTTTTTAACATGATAAAAAACGTTTTAAAATCTTCGAATCCCTGATTTTTACTATTTTGAAAAATTATTTGATAGTTGTCTGAAATTTTTAGAATTTCCCCTTTCACTAATAATTCCAAGTTTACCTTATTTTCTCTGTGACTGAACACTTTAATTTACATAGTGATAGGATAAGCTCTTTAAGATTAAATAAAATAGGCATTATCAAAGAGGACTGTTTATGGTAGCAACTTAAGGTTACCAGGAGAATTGATTACATAGCAAACCAGCAAGACTTCTGAAGACCCTATATCATTTACCAGCAAGTTTAGAAAAACCATGGAAATGTTGAGACCAGTACCTGCTTTTACACAAAACCGGAAGAATATATTTGCATAAACAGATTTGGAAAGTTGCATTCATGTTTTTGTAAGACACGACACAGTTGGTTCTTTGTTCCATCCTACGAGACCGTTTGAAGTAGGGTTGGCATGGTTTAAACCAAATGTTTTTTTCTCAAGAAAACACATTAATTGGGGTTTTTTTAAAGAATAATTTAAAATTATACTTTTTTTATTTATTTACAATTAGATTTTTTAAATTATTTGATGGGGCAAACAATTTCTACTTTCAACCAAAAAATTTTAATTGCAAGAAAGAAAAAAAATGGTTAAAACCAAAAACACCTGGTTTAAGAAAAAAAAATGATTAATTTATTTGTTTTTTACCAACCCTGGTTTGAAGTGATTGCATGCTTTCCAAAAACATTCAGGCTAATTATTAAAGGTATAAAAAGTAGAATCAGCAAGGATAGTAAAAAATCTGCCTATATAACACAAGAAACTTAAACTGATTGGTCTACAGATCCATCACTTATAAAAGAGGTCAGTATCAAATCCAGGCAATATTTCAAAAGAGCTGGAAGAAGATTTAGATTTTGTACTTAGCTTTGTGTAATGTCTGATCATGCTGTTTTTAATAGATCGAGATTCTGAAGCCTACACACTAGCAAGCATCACATCGAATTGTTTTGTTATCACTAGCAAGGCAATAACTGTGGAGGAGAGATTCAAATTTAACTGTAACAGGGCGGCACCAAAAATCAGTTACAAAAGTTCCCTGATAATTCTCCCAATAGATTTCTAATAAATTCTCTGATTTTACAGTAAACTTTTTTTCAAATTTCCCCATAACATGAAATTTCTAACGATTACCACAATTCTTCGGGAAAACGGCGACAAAATGTGGATGAATGAGGAAATGTACCTTCAAAACAATAGAAAAATTCCCTGATTTTTGCAAAATCTTAAAAAGTTCCCTGACATTTCCCTGATTTTCAGGTTTTGTGGCCAGTATGCCTGATGTCATTTTTTTGTGAAATACTGCAGGACGTGAGCTTTGAAGAATCTCCTGTATAAATAACATCCCGCTTTAGACGGAAAAAAATTGCTCTTTAGGCCATTTTTTGAAATTAAATTATTTGAGATGAAATTTAAAAGTATTATGAAAATCTTCATCAAGTTGAAACCCTATGAAAAGGGAAAAATGCTAGAGTGATTAAATTCCAAGAAAATCACTGTGAAATGGGCAAAGAAAAAAAATCGGACATGTATATATTTGATTTTAAAAAATCAAGAAAAAGTTTTTAGACGGTTAACGCAAAAAATGTCAGCGGCCCCATCAACTTCGTGTTAACGAAGTTTAACAGTATTATGGAAGAATCTCATCTTCACAGTAGAAAGAAAGTAACTTACAAATTAATAGTTTAGTTTATTCATCAACTTTGTATCAGAAGAATGTACCAAACACAGGGTTCCCACTAAAATCACAGAATGAAAATCAATGACTTTTAAGGACCTAAATAATGTTTTTAAGGACATTTGAAAATTTGTTTTCAAACATCATGTCTACAAATGAATTTTTAATTAAGTATATTCTACCAAAAAGTTACAAGTTCATGGTGGCCACAAAATTCAGGAAAAAAAGTTCCCTGATTTCCTTGACAGATTTCTAAGAAATTACCCGATTTTGTGGCAAACTTTTTTCAAATTTCCTCAATTTTCTTGGGTTCTCCAGATGTCTAGACCACCCTGATCAAATAGAACATGTATGCTAAAGAGATAATATGCAAATATTTTTTTTTTAAAAATAGTTTTTCTGGTAATGAAAAGTTTAAACTAATCTGTAACATTAAATTTCTAACGATTATCACCACAAATCTCCGGATAAATAGAGCCAAAATACGAATGAACGTGCCTTAAACAATACAAATTTCCCCCGATTTTCATGAAATTTAAAAAAATTCTCTGACATTTCCCCGATTTCCAGGTTCTGTGGCCACTGTGAAGTTGATGGATGCGTAATACAAATATGACAGAGAATTCCGATACAGTGCAGATAATTGGCGGTCACACGAGAATAGCAAGTCTGAGTTGTATTTTATAAATTTTGCAGGTGGTCACACAACATCTGCAAAAATTAAGGACTTTTAAGGACCTCTAAGTATTTTCAAGGACTTTTAAGCACTTTCAAGGCCTTGAAAACAAGTTCAAAAATATTAAGCACTTTTAATGACTTTCAATGACAGTGGGAACCCTGCAAACAGCGAGCAAAGAAAGTTTATCACATACCATCCTTTTCTTTATTTCATCTTTCTTTTGTTCTAATATTGCAGCTGGAATGCCATCTGTACTGTCTTCTGCACTTATGAGTAATGTCCATAGTTCAGCCATAAATTCTCTGGCATTTTTCCCATTCAGGAAGCCGGTGAGATTAATTTGCATCATCCGCGCATCAGGAAACTGAAAAATTATTGAATGTATAAATAAAAATTACCTTTGAGTTTTAGACAAACTAGACATAAAAAATTTTAACAACTTAATTTTATAAGCATGTTTTATTTTAATAAAAAAAGAGTACATGCAAAACATGTAATCAAACAGTCATAAAAGCTAACTTAAGCGTTTTATTGTATTTAGTATTTTGCAAAGAATCAACCTTAGAAGACCAAGATGATAAAGCAAGTTTGTTTTAGCACCATCTCTTTTTAAATATTCCAAAACAAAATGTTTGTCATATAGTCAAGATTTTTTTTTTCAGAGCACATGCCTCTTCAAATCTTAGGATATTCAATAAGAATTGGACAAAAAATATTTAAGTGTAATATATCAGGAATTCAAAAAGAAATTCGTACAATATTAGGGTTATTTTTTAACAAGTTGTTTCCCTTAAAGAAGAGAAAACCAATTCACTCAAGGTTCTCATACAAATAAAATTAAACACAATACTTTTAATTTTAGATGACTACAAAATAATTCCAAACAATTATGAAATAATCAAAGTTAACAAACTGTAATAAACAGAATGGAATCGGTTTTGGGAAAGAGCAGCAGTATAATTACTCAAAATAAACCAATCACTTAGCCCAACTAAATGTCAACCCTTTACTAAAGATTATTAAAAACTAACTCTAACAAAAGTGCCGAGGGAGAGGGGGGGGGGGGGAGAGACTGCACTAAGTTTTCTAAAACATATAGGTAGGAATTTTAGAGAAAATTTCAAGAACATTTTAGGGATAATTTCCAAAAATTTTAGGGATAAATCTTAAAATTTTAGGGATGAATCTAAAAATATTAGGGATAATTCTTAAAATTGTTCAAAAGAAATATACCAAAAACATTTAGGCATATTTCCTTTGAAGCTGACATAGGCTCTTAACATACATGTTCCTTCCAAAGCTTGTTGCAATATAAAGGCCAATAATTGAACATCAAACAACTTTTAAACAAAGTAACAGTTATATAATCAATCAATTATGCTATTTTGATAAATATGCAAATTCAATTAAAGCCACAAACAAACATTTATGGAATATTAGGAATTTTAGAACAAATACCAGCCCTGAACTGCTACTTAAAAAATTCATCTTTAAAGTGCTATGAATATGAAAAAGGGCTAAAATGCATTTTTGAACATACATATTTATATAAATTTAAAATTATAAATAACTTAAATAGATACCTTTTCTGCTTCCAACTGATTAAACACAAACTCCACGACAACGTCATCTTCTATTCCACCCAGCATATCTGTTATTCGTTTTGCAATCCATGGTTTAACCACATCCAGATTAATTTTATTCATGTCAATCTAAACACAAGAAGAAAAGAATTTGCAAGACAAATTTCCAATAATATAAGAAATTGGTAAAGATGGACTGCAAACACATGGTTACTTTATTTACAGCTAAATAAAAAAAAAGCTAATCACTTTTTGAGCTTGAAATTTAAAAATTGTTAATTACAATTAAGTGTTGAGTTACAGATGTGCTTTATAAATAAAACAGTTTAGGGAACTAGAGCAGCGGTTGCAATTTGAAAATATTTACCTTTAAAATAAAGCATGTTATCCAAATTATCACTTAATGTCTCAGTACCAATGCTGTTACACAAATCTTAATCGTTTTGAATCGCTTGTCTAGGTTTCAATTTTATTAATTAATCACATCAAAAGCTGCAATTTGTTATTTGCAGCACACATACTAATTATTTTATACTTTATTTTAATGCGACTATTCATAGGGGAGATTTCTTGCAGCAAAAGAGATACAATTTGGCTATATTGTAGCAAACATCATTAGATCAGAATCACTGAAAAAAGTCAAAGCGTCAAAGGAAAAGGCCTTTCAGGAGGTCTTTCAAAATGAAATGTTACTATATGGCTGTCCAGCATTTGAACCTGGAATGGCAATCTAAACAGGACGACTATCTATATGAATCCTCTCCTTGTCTAATCATTTTAAAATAGACTGCAGAGCTCCAAGTTCCATCATAAACCCATTGTATACTAGGTATCCACCTTGAGCCAGCATATATGACTAGTAATTAGGAATTTAATATTTATTATTACATGCAGTACAGCTGCAGTTTCAGAACCCAATAACAAAAAATTTTCTTGGCGATCAAAATTATAGTGCTCATGCAAAGTCGTAAATGTAGTGATTTCTACCATTTCAATTCGGATAAATTCAAATGTTTGATTTTTTTTCATTTAAAATTTCATCAGAGTACAGTACAATCAAGAAGTAGATAATAATTAAATAATCAAAAATACCCTTCAAATATTTACTGGAAATGGACAAATAAGTTACAAACAACCTATAACATACCTTTCTATTGAGTATTTCATTGAATTTCAACTGTTTAAGTAATTTCTTTTGTTTGTCACTAAAACGGTTGTCTTGATCAGCGCTGGTGCCCTATAGGAAATGAAAGAAGATAACAAATATGGAACAAAAAAATTAATAAAAACTGCATTATTTCTGAACCAGTATACTTTACATTGAGTGGATGATAAAATTTTCAAAAATGAAAAACGTAACACAAATTAAAAATACAAGACATATTTATTTTCACTTAGGAACTTTCCCAACTTCCGAAAAATCCAAAGAAAATTATTGAATTTACAAATGCCGGCATCACAAACAACCGTCTTTTACATGTTACGGATAATCAATCTAAAGTAATTACTTACGCGGAAAAACCCAGCGTCTGTCATGATGGAAAGGTAATATATCCGCTGCTTCTACAAAATCAAATTGTACGATTAGTAGTAAACTTTAAAACAATGATCATTTACTTTGAAACCATGACCAAATTGTAATAAATATGGCGTGCGAAACAAACATGCTGTAAGTCATGTTGCCATATTGTCAAATGTAATTCTAAGTATGGCGAATGTTTTTAAAACGGCTGTAACTCTTTTCTAAAAAAAAAAAAAAAACTGTGCTAGTTATTTGATTGATTATTTATTTAATTTTCTGATTGACATAAATAATTTTGCGAAGTTGCACCTCGCTCTAAGCTGGTACTCCAAAGTTTAAAAATTTAGCTTCATCTGGCAACACTTCAGTTGTTGTCATAGGAACGGGCTAATTCGAAAACAGAACATAAAGCTATTCTTTTGTTTCATGAAATTCAAAACCAAGAAAATGTCCATGAAAGAACTTGTCGATGATTGGTTGGAAGAAGGATTTTCACGCTTCAAAAGTGCTCCTGATGAAAAAGTAAGTCATGAAACTACTTTGATTCCGTATTTAAAAAATGACAAGGGACAAAACGCAACTCCCCGTCCGCTTTTCCCCGCATTTGTTGTAGACGTCGAACTCGATCCAAATTTCTTGGTAGAATATTTTGAAGTTATTGAAAATACATTACACCATGGAAAACGAAAGTTAAAGAAATCATTCAGTAAGGATAAAAATGGAAAAGTTTGCCTTTCAGAAGAAATAAGTACAGATGGAAACACGAAATTAACTCCACAAATCGAATATAAAAGGAAGAATATATATCTCAGTAAAGTTGTATTTCCCCTGTTTGAAATGCCAGATTATTTGGTACCCAAGACTTCATCTGAATACGAAATGGTATTGGTAAAAAATGATTTATACAAGAATTCGTTAGAGTTTCGACAATCACATTCATATGATTTCTACGATCAGAGTACTCTAGTCGGATATGCTACATCTGAAAGCAAGTTCGTCGAAACGACTCCAGTAGATCTTGAGGATAAACAATGTCTGGTGAACACTTTTCAGATGAAGGCTCATTACAGTAGAAAGGAACTCAAAACGAAAACTCCCCTTAAAACATTCAAAGAATTTCTCGGATCGAAAACTAAATTTCAGAATTACCAAGAATTTCTTTCAAATGCTTCTGAAAATCCTTCGTTCTTGCAAAACTTGAAAAAATGCTTGTACGTGATGGAGAAAACTCTTAATTACAACACTTATAAAAACACCCTACTATCATACCATAATAGTGAAATGGATTTGGGTTATACCATCCAGAAACACATGCTAAATAAAGATAATGAAATGCGTTTGGAAATATCCAAATCCTCTAAGAACTCAATGCAATTGACAAAAGTTAGCCTCAAACAGCATTTGGAATTTTACCTGTCATCAATGAAAGAAAACTATACTGTATCGTGCGTTGAATGCAATCCCAAAAATTCCAGTATTTTCGTAAGCGGTTATGGAATTCATCCTTCTAAAGAGACGAGTGTTTATCCGCAGGGAATGATTTTATGCTGGAACATTCACAAGTGTGAGTATCCAGAGAAAATATATCACACTGAGGAAGCAGTAACTTGTGTGGCATTTTCTCAAAGGCTACCATTTCTGATAGCTGCTGGAATGCGTTACGGGCTTATCAACATATATGACTTGCGCACTTCTAATATGCTTTCTCAAGTAAGCAATCAAACAGCGAAAAACAGACCCACTGGAACAATTACTGGTATAAGATGGAAGACCAAGACATATCCTCTGAGAAAGGAGTGCGAGATTCTTCTTGCCGTCTCCAAAGATGGACTCATCACCACTTGGAGTCCTGGTAAAACATTAGAAGGCGATGTTCTGAGGACTGTTAAACGTGGAATGAGCGGCAGGCAACAAGAAGGGCTACGAAAACAGCCTCTACTGGCTATAGATGCGGCTGCAACATGTCTCCAAGTGAAACCAGGCGATCCCAATGTTTTTATAATTGGTACTATAGAAGGTCAAGTGCTTCAGGCGAATTTTGACAGTCCAGAAGAGTATGCACAGGTGTATGAGTGCCACAATGGCCCGACCTACGATCTTCAGTGGTCATCCATTGTAGGGGGTGTCTTCGGGACTTGTGGTGGTGACCACCGTGTGAGAATATGGGAAGTTGGCAAGACCGTATCTTCCAAGACCATCGCTCTTCAAGAAGTTGTCTCGAGACTTGCACTTTCGCACAATAAATCAACAGTGTTAGCTGCTCTGACGAAAACCGCGCTTTTCATTTTTGACTTTTCAATTCATATGCACAAGCCCGTGGTAGAGTTGAAGGCTAAAGAACTCAGATTTTTTACTTGTGTAGTGTTCTGTCCAGAAAAAAACTGGATCCTTGTCGGAGATTCTGGAGGAGTTATTGAACTGTATCAAGTTACAGGTGTTCCTGATTTGGAAGGAAATCAGTCGGAGGCTTTAAAAAGTACATTTCTTCCAGAATACTGAGAATGTCAAATAAATGACAAGGGTCAAATCAAGACCAAAGTTTTTATATTCCTTAAGTGAAAAGTGGTCGTCAGTTCTTTTCCCGTCCTATGAAGGTTAATGCTATATTTTCTTAATCATAACATTAGTCAAAATACTACTCTTTATAACGATTGAATTTTTATACTCGATTTAACATTTATATATAAATTAATGAAAATTTTTTAAGGGCTACTAAAGAATAATCTTTTGAATACCAACATTAAAATCCAATTTGGTATTTTTATTAATTTGTATCGTATATTTAAGAAAAAAAGGTCAAAATAAGGCTAAATTTGAGCACCTCAAACATAAGGTACAAGTTTGGAAAACCTGCAATTAAAAATTCGGAACCGAATCAATTTGTTTTACTTTTTCCAAATATTTTTGTCATCAACTATTTGTCTTGTAACTCATTTCCCGTTTATTTTTAAATCTTTGGAATGGAACTGAAGAATTTTTATTAAACACCGTAAATTATCCGGATACTCTTCATAGTTTCCTTTGCCAAATTTTAAAGCTAGCATAAAATCTTATTGTTTGCCATTGCTTAAATTTCTGGGAAAAAAAATTGCATTTTGTTTATGGGGCTGTGAAGGATTGATGACCGTTCTCGTGTGACCTTAAAAATATTTAATAGTTTATTGTTTTTAAATCATTTTCTTTATAATTACTGGTATTATAGATTAAAAAACTTTGGCAGGCACATATGAGAGGATCAAATGACGAAAAAAATACATCATCAAAAAAATTAAAATTTAGCTTTCAATTGAATATTTTTTCTGTCTGTATCGCTTCTCATTATGTTTTTCAAATCTGATGAGCTTTTGTATGTAAAGTCAAAATGTTTGTAACTTGTATTGTATTCGTGTAGTAAGCAAAAAAAAAATAAAACAAAAAAATAAGTACCATTGTAATTCGTAGAAGGTTTTTATAAATGGACAATTCCCGCATTTTTTTAAAAACGTGTGAAATTAGTTTATATTTATGAAGAATTTCTTTCTGACACCAAATATTTAAACAAAATTTCTTTAAAAAAATTAGTTATTTAAATATTAAGAAAAGAAAATGCATCAAAACCAGTTCGATCAAAATCCTCAGTAAAATCTATAACGTCAAGGGTTCATACAGTTTCTATGGTTATCGTGATGTTTCTGCCAAATCGTTGGCGTTGGTAGACCATTTCCATATTCCGTACAGGTTGGCATGATTTACGAGAAACTTGCAAATCTGGTTTCTGCTGCAGCATTTCAAATTTAAGATGTTTGGAAAGCCGTGACGTAACATTCAATGCCAGCGGAATGAATCTTTTTCTCGCCAATGTCTAACAAGGTAACTTTGATCGCAAATTAAAAAGAAAAAGAGCATTGATCAGAAATTTTTGTGTTTATGGCCTTTTCAAAACATTTAGAATTGAATAAAAATAACTAGGGGTGTGGAACATCGCACAATTTTCAATTACACTATAATGCTGATGGGAAATTGTGTTATTTACAGTTATTATATTTTCATCATTCATTTAGAAAAAATGGTCAGTTTGGCGATATTTTTTGTAGTAGTTCTTGCAAGGGTCTAAAAAAAAAAAAAAAAAAAAAAAAAAAAAAAAAATACTCCGAAAAAATGGTGATTTTGGCGATATACTTCACGATAACCCTTATATTATCCTTTATTATAGGTGAAACTGGCTAGGTAAGAAAAAACGTTCAATAATGAGGTATGCTCAAGGAAAGAAGACTCTATTAAACACCTTCGCTTTTCAACTTCATACGCTTGTATCGCATTTCTACGGGAATTTCAGAAGTGGGAACGACTTTAAAAGGCATTAGTACGGACATTTGAATCAAAATCGTTAGAGCCGTTTCTTAGCAATTGTTGAAAACATTATTTTTTCATGATTTCAACTTTAGGCACATGTCCGATTTCGACGAAAACCATTTCCCATGGCTACCACCAACCCGTACATCAAATTCAGTTTGATCGATTCAATGCCCCAACGGATGCAACGAGTTATCGACCACGATGGGCACTATACAGCCTACTAATTTATTTATTTTTTATTTATTTTTTAAATTTACTTTCTTTAATTACATTTAATTAAAACAACATTTTTTAAGCAATTTCAATAAGTTATCCTTAAAAAATTTTACTGAATTATGTGATTTTTTCATTTTATAAATAATTTCAACGATCATATTACATTTGTGTTTACAGTGAAATGTTTCTGTAAAATAAATAATCCTGTTTAATAATGAATACTGTTTATTAATGCCTACATTTTATATTTATCAATTTTGTAATCATCAGTAGTATACTTCTGCAATTACAGTTTTCGACATTTTATTTATTTCGTGTGAGGAATGCACATCTTTAATCTTGTAGATAAATTATGTTAATTTTGCGTTTACTTATTATGATTGTATAATCTTAAACATGACACAATAAATCTAAGTAGTTTATATTATTTTGAGACTGATATTTGTATTTTTTAACGTCGTGAAACACGCCGCAATGAAAGTTCGATTTCGCCCACTATGAAACCGAACCTTAAAAATACCTTTCGTTTTATGGAAATTCTCCCTGAAGATCGATCAAAACATGGTCTAAACATTTTCACTCATAAGTGACGCGTTTTTCAACCTAATGAATAGAAATATAAAGTAAATAATGTATTCTAAATCGAATGAAATGAAAAAAAAAGGGGGGGGGGGGGGGTTCGTATTGAAATTTTCGAAGATAGCGTTACATTTACTTAGTAAACGGCCACTTGAGAAAAAAAAAAATTGCATCAAATATATAGAAAATCGTAAGCAAAACATTTTGGTGCAAACCGCAAGATTCTACGATAATTAGAATCGAAGATATAGTTCGTTCTGATTTTTGTTTTGCGTACTGTACTTGTATAGGTTTAACTTTTGAAAGAAAAGAAATAAATATTAGGTAAATATTTAACATTATAAAGGTAAGATTTTTTAAAAAAGTCTTCCGTGTCCGCATAAAGATAAAACAATGAACGACTATTACAAAAGGTGTTCCAATTTACATTATTTATTGAAAAAGAAATGTTTTTAAAAAATGAGAAAATTAAAAACAGCAACAATTTATCCAATTTATAGAAATATTTAAGGACTAGCTGAATACCCGTGCTTCACAATGAAATTTTACCATGTGCAATATTTTAGCCAGCTGTGAGGCCCCGCTGTGAATTTTACTCTAATTAAATTTCAGACTACAGGATGCATTTACAATGTAGTAACAATATTTCATAATTTTTTAGTTTATACTTAAAATACATGAGAAATCATGTAGTCATCGAGAATATTTTTATATCGTTATTAACTGAAGCAATATACTAATCCAGCTTCAATGCAGTAAGGAACTACTAGCAGTATAAGTACTTTTACAGGATAACTTTTGTTCAGTGTCTACCCTTTACTATCAATATATACTTTAATTATTTTCTCATAGATGGCAGCACGAAATTTAAATTTGTTTGTGGTAGAGAAGTTGGTTGTTTTCAGATTATCTGGCGCCGTCAACAACACGAGGCTACAATGCTCCGAAACATTCGTCATTTGACAAGCCAACATCCATTTACAAATACCCATGCCTTACACGGGACTCGAACCCGCAACCTCGCGGTTTAGAGGCTAGCAAGCTAATCACTATACCGTTATGTGGTATTGAGGAATGTTACTAGCACCTTGAAATTACCATAAAATACAAGAACACTAACATTCAAAAAAGTAGATGGGAGCTCCGACATTATCGTATCCAAATTGCAATTAAATCTAAACTTCTCAAATGCGACATTTCAAGCTTATCCTATTCACCTACTTATATCTGCTTGGATGAGAAAGTTCTTAGAAAAATGTGACTTTATTTCGCACCATGGTTCGGCATACGTCAATTCAAAATTCAATACACACATTTCCTCCGTAAATTTCGGGAAAATATCAGAACTTGTCTTAATAAAGAAACTAATTACCAATTTGCTACTTCTTTAAAAAATTGTCTTTATATTGGCACTTCACCAGTCATCGGAAACAGGAAATTTTAAAATCAGTATTGTTTTTTAAGTGTTAATTGTCTATCCCGGAATCAAGCTGTTTGTCCAACCATTAAAAAATCCATTAAAATAATGCCCAATCTCACATCCGCATTTATATGATTACTAAGGAAGTACAAAAGTATGCATTTTACACACAATTTCCTTTTTTTTTTTTTTTTTTTATGTTCTGGTATGTTTGCATTTCATTAAAATTCATTAAATTATAAAGATTCTCAGTAAAATAAAGAGTAGTGCAGTTTTTTTACGATGTCTTCTTACAATTCCTAGTGATTTGAGAAGATCTTTTATTACATAGCATATAGTGAGAACGTTCTCTGAGGAAACGATGACGCCGTTTCTACAAAATAAAAACTATACTTTATATTCTTCTTTTCGAATGCTCACGAAATCCTATAAACTCCTCCCTGAAATCGGCCCTGACTGGACACACAATTATACCTGAATCTTCAGATATTTAAAAAAAAAAAATATCCCAGGAAAAGTGTCCAATATATAAATTAAGTTATGAAAAAGACATCCAGTATCACAAATACGCTGGCCAATATCGCTTAACAATGGCCATTCCCGATGTGGATTGTTCTTGACTGATGGCTGTTGTTACGGATACGGATCTTAGCCAATCTAGCTGAGTTCTGGATAAAAATATTGTTATGAATTTTCCACTGAGGCAATTACGGCACAGTTTTTATTGGATAAAAACAATTATTTATTAACTCTTTAAGGGCATACAAAATTTAATCGAAAAACAGCACAATAACTATCAAGCTTCAACACAAGCTTCAATAACAACAACTTCGAATTCAGCGATAATTCAGGACAGACACACTCAAAGAGTTCAGCTTTCATCGAGTTCCATTTTAGCTGCAGTCCAATTTATAGGTGCGCGTGAGAACCTTCTCGAAATATCCAGTCAATTCGTCGAAAAAAAAGAAACATCTGGAAATTTCCCGATTACTTTAGGTGTTGCCACCTTTTTCTAACCTGTATTATCGATGATAATAAATAAAATAAGATAAAATAAATTACAATAGAATTTTAAAATAATACGTCTCTATTAACAACTATATACAGACAATTTGTGCAACAATATGCTGGAAGTTTCGAAATGTTAATGCAGTTTTAAAATTGAAATATTTTTTTTATAAAAAATGGACGGAGGAATAAAGAATATGTTTTATGGTGGTTTTAGTACGTTTTTTTCCCTCCCCCCCCCCCCCCCTTCTTTCTTTCCTAAAAATCATTAATTTTGGAACTATACTCGAGTTTCGACCAGGATTGACCAATCTTCCAGAATCTCTGTTTCCGACATAGTCAAAATACTGCTGTGCTATATGGGAAGCTGTGCTCACTTTTGTTTTTGAAAAAGAGGTCACCAAAAATTATTGCCAATGACCCTATTTGGTTTTCTTACTTTTACCTTTCCAGGAAAACAATCCATTGGTTTAACATAGCTGGTTCCGCTTTTAGCATTCACAAAATTTATGAAACCACTTCCTCCTCCTCTTCCAAGCGTAACACAATTTGTAGACGGCCCCTTACCAGATTTTAAATTTTCTTTTTGTTCTATATTAAATACTAACCTTAATTTGTTAATTTTATATAAAACAGCTGAGACATTTAGAAAAATTTAATGTATCAGCATTATAATATAAAATGTATATAAAATAAGTTCCGTACATGAATATTTGCTTTATGTTTGTATGGTTAAAAACCATCCAATATATTTATTCATTTGAACAGATTTCTTGGTTCAAACGGTTCTGTGTGTGTTGTGTGTGTGTGCGTGTGTGTGTGTGTGTGTGTGTGTGTGTGTGCGTGTGCATAAAAATAAGACGTCTTGATGTATAAATTCAAAGAGAGGATGGGATGCTGGTGTAGTCCTCCTGGGATTTGATTGCGTATGTTAGCACCATAGTCCTTCACAAGCAAACTTTTTGTCTAACTTCTCTGTTACATATTGATATCTGCGATGTACCATTAACTGATTTCAAAGTGATCTCCATTAGTTAGTCTAAATATAAGAAAAATCAAGTTATTGGTGAACAAAAATATATTTTTTTTTAAATAAGATGCAAAAACCTTGGAAAAAAACATTAAGATTTTGTTTTTGAAAGAATACAGTATCAATTGGTCAACATTTTATGTTAATAACTTTAAATTCTCTTGTGGTGTTTTGAATCATCTACTTGATTATAATTAAAAGCAAAGCATAAAAAGTTTGTTATGAAAAACAGTATAGTAGTTACAATGTACTAATGTATTTTTTTAGAATAATGCAAATTTTGCATCGAAAATTATGATCATACTTAAAATACCCAAAAATTACAAAGCACTGAAAGAAAGCTAAGTAATTTATATTTCTACAAATTCATTTAAAGATTAACTCACTTATCCCTCCTCTACTAATTTTACTAATGCATAATTCACTACTGTCCTCTATGTGATCCTTACTGTTCCTTTCAGTAGTAAAATGCTACAGGGACGGTAAGGAAAATTCTATTCTATGCCTTCCTCATGTTAGGTCTAACTACAACCACATGGTTCATGATTTTTTTACACCTTTCACCTATATTAAAACATACAACATAAAAAGTTTCAACTTACCTATCAAATTTTCACAATAAGTCTTTGGGAAGGTAAGCCGACCAATAAAGTCACTTGGCTGTGTATCCATATTGGTTGAGCCTGCACTTCCCAAAGCAATATGATGGGATAAAATATCTGTTGTTGACTGAAATGTGGATTTTCTACACACAAGTTTTCAAATTCGAAAAAATACAAAAGCAATTTGAACATGTTTATTGAAATGTAAATTGATATCATTACAAGATATACAGTCCTTTTTTTACGTCATCCAATTGCGTTGAAATAGTATTTAACCGGACATTGAAGAAACTCTTTCCAGTTGCCAAAATAGTTTTAATAAATGAATAATAAAATTGTTTTAATCGGAAAAAATAAAATACATTGGAATGTCAATGCATAAATTCACATTCTTTTTTAATGAAGATATTTTGAAAAGTAGTTTCCTGCATATTTTGTTCATAGAGATGTTTTTAATATTTAAAATTAGATGCCAACACCACTCACATTCTGGCAACAGAAACGGCCCTTTATTAATGAATGTAAAAATTGGTAATGCATTTAAAGGATTTATATTAAAAACTTTTTTTTATTGGATTTGATATTTTACAACTACGCAGTTTTCATTTCACCAATTAAATACAATGTGTTACGAATTTTTGTATATTTGTAAATATTTCGTAGTGTTAATTTTGTAAATAAGAAAATTTATGTACATTTTGCATAAGGCAGTGCAATAGTTCGTCTTAAGTTGGCTTCCCTGCAATATATGTCCTAATGCTGGATAACGAGTTTTACAGAGATAACGCTGGGAAGCGAGTTTTACAAGGAGCAAGGCATTTAACATTATGGTAATGGCAATCTCGCCAAATTAGCGAGATAGAGCCAAATTGGCGACGGTTATGGCGACTAATTTTCTTCGCCAAATTTGGCGAGAAATCGCAAGATGTCGCCAAACTTGGCGACCATTTGGCTACATTTTCGGTTCTCATGCACATGTATAGGACTTTTCGACTACGATCTGGAAAGTTCTCCAAATATCTACCTCTAGAAGTTTCATGAAGGTTTGACTTCTATTTAAGCCCGGCCATGAAGTTAGTTGGGTCGGTTAGTTGACTGGAATTACTGAGTTGAGATACTGACTGAGTGGAGTTACTGAGCATTCAGAGAGTTCCGAAAGCGAACTGTATTGCATTGTCTTTTGCGGTGATTTAGCAGTTGTATGTCAAGTTTAACTGCTGTTTGTGCTCTATTGTTGTGTATAAAGCTGTATTGAGTCTACTAGAACGAGAAGTCCTGGAGTTGTAAGTAAGAGAATCTGCGAATAGTTATATCGGAATAAATTTCTGCAAGTTTTGATCTGCTTTGGCTTCAAATCTTTCGAACCTGTCCACGCAACAAATGATTACATTTTCACTGTTATAATACATTAAATTTGACGGTTGAAAATATTTTGAAGTATCTTGTTGAGATTTTTTTTCTTTTAGGATTATACATTTTTAATTGAGTATTTTGTTTCTTATTTTTCAAATTTAGCGATGATCTATTCACCCACAAAAAAGTATTAAAAAATTTTTTTTTAAAAAAATCAATATACGTTGGAGTTTTCCAAATAGGAAAATAAAAGTAATTACTGTCTCTTTGGATTTCTTTCATTGCGAACAACTTTGAAAGCTCTGAAACTCTCAAGGTTGTCCAGGATCATCAGCTGATAAAGATAAGCGGCTATCTAATTTAAAAGAGTTGGATAAGATGCTATGCGTCAGCACAGCACAAGACGGCTTAGATAACAGGGAATTGAGATAACGCACTCGCAGTTATTATCTCCCTGACTAGATTTCGAAAGAAGTATTCAAGATGACACTGCCTGAAATATGATAAAAAGCCATAGAACTCCGGAGAGATGTTTTGACCATGTATTTTATATGTTTTCTAGAATTAGTGTTGCGTTGAATTTATGACGTCTTTTTTCAAATTATTGATATTTTAATTAGATAAGTTTGAACCTCATAATTTATAATTGTAACCTTTTGGAATTCGTATTATATTTTAAACAGTTTAAAGTTGATTGACAAATGTCTTCATCATTTCAAATCAATTTGGGTTTGAAAAGGTTTTCACGTTTCCAAAGAATAACATATTTTTGTAAAACGTAGTCACTTAGATGTGAGAAACCCTTTATTTTCCGAATCTGTTCACAGTGGAAAACTGCCTTATAAAACACAGATTACACTAAACGATAGCTCGCTTGTTCAACACTGTCTAAATTTTCTATAACGCAAGATACTTTTTACAAAAAATATTTTATCAAATATAGAATGCAAATTGCCGCTCTTTTTCAAAAGGAATGGGTTGACAAGAAATGATACATATTGTATAAATAATAAAACACACACTGTAAATTCTTTACAGAATGCTGAAAAAATTCATAAGAATTTAAAAAAAAAATTTAACTGCTGAGGAGTAGCAAATCTGTCTCTTCCTCATTTCTCAAATGCTTATCATTAGCAAAAATTAAAGCAAAATTAACTTTAAAAGTTTATATAATCTATCTTATAAAAATGTTTAAAGATTTATTTATGACCTACTAGAAGGTTTTTCTTCAAATTTTGTTAATGATCGTTTAATAAAGTTTTTATACCTGTTAATATTTTGGAGTTATACTTTGCAAATATTTGTGATTAAAAATACGAACAATAAGGTTTAGAAGGAAGAGACAGGCTTACGAGCCTTCTTTATAGAGACAACTAGCTGAATACCCGTGCTTCGCTATGAAATTTTACTATGTGCAATATTTTAGCTAGCTGTGAGTTATCGCGTTGCGGAAATCCATCATAGGTGTATAGGACCCAGTTTTTGGCGCTTTGCTCGCAGGAAGGTTCATCGTTACGAAAAATCGAGCTCGCATCGCTCGCTGAAAAGTTCATTGACACATAAGCACAGGCTTATTTCACTCGTTGAAAGGTTCTTTGCTATGCAAGCATAGGCTCGCTTCACTCGCTGAAAGGTTCATTGCTGTGTTAGCATGAACTCGCTTCACTATCTAAAATCAAATTCAATTAGATTTTAAAAAACTGGACAAAAATTGGACTACGTAAAACCTTAATATTAAAAGCCTCTCCCCTGTCGAAAAGCCCCCCCCCCCCCCAAAAAAAAAAAAAAAAAATTCCTCGCTAACACAATAATACAGCACCCCTTTAAGATTATTTTAACATGTGTTTGTGAAAAGCAAAATTAGAAGGACAAAACTACTTATGTTGAAACTTTCAGAGCTCTAGACATATTAGTAATCATTTTGTAAAATATTTATAAATTAATTAATTTTTTTTTTTTTAATTTCTGTTTTTCATGAGTTCAGAGAGCCAAAACTACT
Source organism: Linyphia triangularis (assembly GCA_963978545.1). Lineage (NCBI taxonomy): Eukaryota > Metazoa > Arthropoda > Arachnida > Araneae > Linyphiidae > Linyphia > Linyphia triangularis. Next base: position 90,500,473 of record OZ021723.1, on the reverse strand, counting down.
TTTGTTGAAAATTTAAGAGCTGTATCCCTATAAAAAGTCGTTTTGTAAAAAAATGTGTTAATTAATTAAGAAAATTAAATAAAATTTTAAAATTTTGATTTTCAAAAGTTCAAACTACTTATGTTGATAATTTCAGAGCTGTATCTCTATTTAAAGTCACTTTGTAAAAAAAATATTAATTAAAAAATAACTAATTAAAATTTTAACATTCTGTCATAGGCAAAATTAGAAGGCCAAAACTACTTATGCTGAAAATGTCAGAGTTCTACTCCAATTTTAAGTAGGTTTCTATAGATCCACAGATAGACACACAGTCAGTCAGCTTGCTTTATTATTATAGATAAACAAGTATTTAAATAAATAGAAGAAATATTTAAATTAATAAATAAAATAAACTAATTGAAAACTATAAAATAACTTTAAAAACTACATTAAATACTTTAATAAACTGTGTAATGTAAAAAGCTGCTTAAACTTTTTAAAAGAGTGTACAAAATAGTTAAAATTGTAGTTATAAATTATTTCAAAAATCTTTAATTTAATAATAAAAAATAACTGCAAAAAGTGATTGAAAGAATGATAAGCCAATTTTCTGCCGATTTTCAAGGAAATATAAGCCAAACTATAAGCAATTATGAAACGACAAGTTTGAAAATAAAATGACAAACAGTTGAATATAATCCATTTCCATGTTTCTTTCTCTTTTTCACTACATTTTCCAATTATTTATTTCTCAAATCATTCAGAAACAACGAATAATGCCGTAGAATAGTAAGGTATTCTAAGAAAATAAAATTGAATATCATACTCCTTTCTATAAAAGTTTTTGAAATATTCTAAAACAATGTTGTATAAAATCATTTGAAGCTCAAAGCAAACTCGCCGTTAGATTACAACTTTATAGATACCGTTCTGTACGAGTGCTAATACAGATAGTGATATTTATCGAATATAAACACTCGTTGCCTATCATTCAGATGTTTGCTATGTTGTTCGGAAGAAAAACATCTTTATCTGTTTTTATTTCGAAAATTCTATGCTTCATGGCATGATGATATGAGCCTTAACTAAGAACTCATTGAGACATCAAATTTAATTACACAATAAAGAGAATTCTGTACAAGCTATATACACCATCGATATAAATAAATAACTGGATAGACTGCTTAACGCTGAGAAAATGAAGCCGTTGCCAAATGCCGTTGGTGGGATAAAAAATACGGATTGCCGAGGATTGAAAATAAAATTTTGGGTTGTACACAGCAGAAATGTCAATAGTAGACCTTAATTAGTAATAATGTGCAAAAAAAATATATACTCTAGCATTTTACAAGGTTTTTCACATTCCCATCCAACTATAAAAGTGAACTGTGATTCGTTAACCTTCCCACCAGCTTCGCAATCCCCGGCGCGTTTTTCTCTTTTTATTGACAATGGAGCAGTCTATCCAGTTGTTTATCTATATCGATGATATACACATGTTTTTTATTGAATATTTAAAAAAATTTGCAAGTAAAACTTAAAATTCATATTCAACTACCTAAGGAGGTGCCATAATTTATTAAATTTTAAACACCGTAATTTTAAGAAGAATCGTCAGATTGCCATAACACATGTGAATTTTTGTACCTGGTAAAACAACATAGGACAATTCTCTTGATGACGCTTTTTGGGACATTTTGGACTTTTTCTACTCGTGAACAAATTAAAATTGCCAAAACTGTGATGAATATAGAAGCTATATTTTTGTTTTATTTTGCTACACAATTTTAGTTGGGGGCAAAGTAAGAAATAATTATTTAAAGAAAATAATCATTTGAACTTGTGGCTAATTTACTAATCATTAACTTACGGATGGGACACGTACAGGTCTCCGATCCAAATTGTATTGTATGTTTCAGTAAAAGTTTAGTTGATGGCGTAGCTTTAGAACAATTTTAAATATGATGTCAGCAATATTAATTCGTTATAAATGCATATTTGACGTAATTAAAATAATTATTTTTCCGTTTAATTATTCCACAAGCTAAGCTGCCCAGCAATAAAATATTATGAGCAAATCTAAAAGAGAAAATAACCAGATTATTATTGTTATAATGATTATGGTGTTGTTTTTATTATTGTTGTTTTTACAATAATAATAAATAAAAACAATTATTATTATTAGTAGTATTATTATTATACAAGTAATCAAAGTTCTTTGAATTAATCTGTATAACATTTATAGATTATATTATATGTATAATTATATTATTTCCTCCCGTAATCCATTTTGTCGATTTTAAAATTTAAAGTAAAAATATGATACCATGATATATTTGCTCACAGTCTTGTTAAAATTTAAACTAGATAATATGGACACATGAAATCATTTAAAAAGTCAAATAAACAAGTCTATAAAAAATGCAAAAAAGCTTGTGGTGAACGTGCGGAGATGTGAAGGTTTGGAATAAAAATGAATATCAAATTTTTATATTTTTTATAAAAAGAAAATTATTAGAAAAATCGTTAACGCTATTAAAGAGACAAAATCACTTTTTTTAACAGCAGATAGAATACGGCGAATAATGCCACTTAAAGCGTAATAAACTAGGGGTGTGGGACATCCCACAACTTTCAATTACACTTTATTGCTGACTTGGATTTGTGTCATTTACAGTAGTTATATTTCCATCATTCATTTAGTAAAAATGGCTAGGATTTTGTCGATATACTTATTGATAATTCTTTTATTATCCTTACTTACAAGTGAAACTGAGCAGAGAAGAAAAAATTATCCTTGCTCAAGGAAAGAGAAACTCTGTGTTCAGGGCATTCGTTTTTCCACTTTTTACTCCATTAAAGCATTTTTACAGGAATTTAGGAGGTGGGGATATTTAGAACACCTTAAGAGGCATTACCACAGCGATTTTGAACAAAATCGTTAGAGCCTTTTTTTAGCAAGCATTGAAAAACATGACAGCTACCTTATGCGCATGCACGATTTTGATGAACACCTTAATGATAGGTCCCATGGCTACCACCAACCCGCACACCAAATTTGAACATCGTAGGTCATATAGTTCGGGAGTTGTGCTGACCACAGACACACATACACACTGACAGACATTTTTTTAAATCAGGATGCTCCAAAACGTGGAGAATTTTTTTTTTTTTTTTTTTTTTTAACCGAACACTATACTTTTATTACTCTATGTGTACTATGGGTAATTGAAAGCAAAAATATCAATAATGAAAATAATAAAAATGAAATAAAATATATATAAACAAAGTTCACGCGCGACAATTTAATAATAATAATAGTTCATGAAAAGACGACGTCAGATTAAATTTGAATCGTTCCGCCACAAGCTTATAATACAAATTAAAATGTTAGCATGCATGCATTCGTAAAGAAATGTAGAAAATCTTATTACAATTTACTTGTACGTCTGCTACGAAACATGCAGTACATTAACTTCCTACTTCCTTACAAAATATTAAACTCGGTATTATCAAAAATAAACATCCCCATATTTGATTCTAAAACTAAATAAACATTTTATTACTTGGATATGTTGTGTCACCACGTCGTATCAGATTACATATACACAACAAATTCCCATTTCGTATTTTAAAATGAATTTTTCTTCTGTGGGCATAAAAAAAATTTCCTATACAGAAGTTATCTGAAATCAAACTCATTTGAACCGGCAAGCAGTCGCTCTAAAGAAAAGTGTATTTTGAAACCACAAACAACCCGATCATTAGAAGTCTCCAATATAATTTTATGAATGGCATGGTAAATAAAGAAATTCCTCCTATTATCCTATACATGGTGTCGCGAAGAGGAAGTTTTACAACACGACTTTAAGGTACTTATACTTGAACGACACTTTATCATTTGGCGTGTCATTGTATTTTAAACCAAGCGGTAAGTCCGTGTCTTAGCAGAAGGAACTTGTTAAGTTACCTTATATACCTAATGGAGGGAATATTAAAAAAAAGTTACATTTTCCTTTTGCAGACTTTTGTTATTTTCTTTTCCTTTTAGTGATTCAACTTCAGGTATATTTATGCACATGTTTCTTGGTGAAATAACGTAAGCAACAAAATAGAAGTTATTAACCTCACTTACATATATTGTGCATAATAAACCTAAACACAAGGAGGTACTTATTTAACTTTAAAAACGCCTGTTTCTGTATTTTTGACAAAGTTTTTTATTTATCCGCTAACTGATCAAGTGATCTTCACTAACGATCAAAAACACAAACTAGCAGAATCAAAATACATCGATAGTTTCCTGTGATCAGGGGTCAAAGTGACAAAATAAGAATATATAGGATTTTTTTGAAAAAAATATAGGACAATATAAAGCATCAAATAACTGCACACAGTTGCTACTGAACTTAAAAATTAATTTGTTATACATTTATATACTCGTTATATTGAATTTAAGAGAATGGAAAACCACCATTAAAAAAAAGAAATCGTCTGATCCTGAATATATCATCCGTTATTGCCTCAATATTCCATCCTTAAATCAAGTTTTATTAATTACATTATTTGCAATCTTGAGTCTTTTGCTTCCAGCATCTATAACTGCTTGAACTGCTCCAATTTCTTTCAGTATTTTCTTTTTATCCCTGTTTGCAGTCTTTTGTTGGTTTAGATTTGCTGTTCAGTGTCAGATGGATTAGCGGCGAAAAGTGGGAGATTTAGCACCGATTGTGGCGAACCGGGACTTGGTTTCCCCAAACCCTAGCGACCGTTTGGATTTGACAACACAACACATTGACGTCATTTTCAATTTTGCCGACTATTATGAAAAATCGTGGTTAAAATTCCGAATCCGGTACAAATTCAGCGCTAAGGTGATTTGGGCCAAAAAATGGCAGCCCCACCATTTATTTAAGAGCAAGAGAACTGCCTATGGTTGAAATAATTTGGCACGGTTTAATGTAAACAATTCGTGGCGCAGAATCTGTACCGGAATCGGAATAACAAAAATCGCCATCCGACACTGCACAGTAAATCTTAACCCTTTTGCTTCCTTCATCAATTATTGACTGAGCACTCGAAATTTTCTTGTTTTTTCCCGAGACAGAGTTTTGTTGCTGCATCTCTCTCAGTATTATGACCAATTAATTTACTACGTTGGAGTAGAAAGCAGATCAGAAATTCAAGATCGCGTATTATGGAAAAGTTCACATGTTTACAACTCTCGCCGGTCCAGTAGAGTTGAGTTGTAGTCTACGCAGCAAGTGACGTCACAAGAGATAAAACGCAGCCGTTACAAATATGAGTTTTGTCAGGTTTTCTTCACCTTAACGGCAAAGAATCCGAAATATAAAAAATGGCAACGAACGGCGCCGTTATTACGAATTCGGAGAAAATATAGGTTGAATCAATGTAGAAATATAGGATATATAGGACAATTGTAAAATATAGGACAATATAGGACGTTTTTGCCAATTTTTAAAAAAATATAGGATTTATAGGACATATAGGACGTCTGCGACCCCTGTGTGATTCATACCCAGCATAATTTAAACTAAAACTACAACAATCAATATTACTTTATAAAATCTTATCCATATTTTTAAAAAGTAAATATTCGAACTAAAACTTCACCAGTCTCTTGTACAGAACCCCCCCCCGCAAAAAAAAAAAAATTAAATCAGAACGATGGCTATATCTTCGGTTCTAATTATCGTAGAATCTTACGGTTTGCACCAAAATGTTTTGCTTACGATTTTCTATATATCTGATGCAATTTATTTTTCTTGAGGGACTGTTTACTAAGTAAAAGTAACGCTATCTTCGAAAATTTCAATACGAACCCTTATTTTTTATCATTTCATTCGATTCAGAATACATCATTTACTCTATATACCAAATTTCAATGCATTATGTTGAAAAACATATCACTTATGAGCGAAAATGTTTCGACCATTTTTTTGACCGATCTTCAGGGAGAATTTCCATAAAACGAAAGGTATTTTTAAGGTTCTACTTCACAGCGGGAGAAATCGAAAGGTCAGTGCGGCGTTTTACGACGTTATAAAATACAAATATTAGTCTAAAATTGCATAGAAACTACTTGGATTTATAGTGGCATGTTTAAGATTAATACAAAAATAGCAAGTAAACGCAAAAGTAACATAATTTATTTACAACGTTAAAGATGTGCATTCTTCACAATAAATAAATAAAATATCGAAAACTGTAATTGCAGAAGTATAACGTATGCTACTGATAATTAGAAAATTAATAAATATAAAATGTAGGCATTAGTAAACAGTATTAAGCAAAGCGTGATTATTTTACCGAAACATTTCACTGTAAACACAAATGTAACTTGATCGCTGAAATTATTTATAAAAATGAAAAAATCACCTGATTCAGTAAAATTTTTAAAGGATAACATATTGAAATTGCTTAAAAAATGTTGTTTTAAATAAATGTAATTTAAGGAAGTAAATTTTTTTATAAAAGAGCACTGTTGAAAACCACAAAAAACATATGTTCCACGATTCCAAACACGTTAGACAGATTAAAAATATACATACAAAAAATAAAACTGCTTTGTTTGTATAAAATAATATATATATATATATTTTTTTTTTTTGTAATCTTAAGAAATTCTGTTCCGATTCACCCCGCTGTTCCTATTCACCCCATTTTACGATAATTGAACGTTGTGCGATTTTCCACACCTCTAGTTTACCTTGAATTAATCTTTGGTAGTTTTCAAAAGTCGTCTACTATACGGTCCCTTAAAGTGAGCGTTTTTTACATTTTCGCTAAAAAAATCGAGAACTAAAAGTCAAAATTAAAAGAAAAAAATTGTGGTGGGGGTTTTATAAAGTTAATAAAGTTTATAAAGTTAAAAAAGTTTTTTTTTTTTATTTTTTTATTGAGTGATATCATTCAATCGATGGACTAAATATCAAATTCCTGACTTGTCCTCATCCACCAAACTTACTCCTTGAACGGCAAATTTTTAAAGCAAAAAGTACTTTTTATAATGGCAGTTTCAATTTGCTGAATTATAATGGCTGAATAGACCATGGTAAATCTAATGAAAGCAAACAAAAAATGAATGTTTCTATTCAAAAAAAAAATTTAAATTGTGTTATTAATTAATAATTAATTATTAAAATGAAATTGATACAAAAGTTGCTTGCTATTTATGTTTGGTCATTTACAAACTATCTTTAAAAAAAAAAATTACTGAAATATATTAATTATTTAAGTAGTTATGGCCAAAAAACCAATTTTTTTATTTAACATTAATTTAACATTTTCTTTTTATCATTTAAATTACAAACCATTCATTAGAAAATTACGAATTTTTGTACATCGACATTTTTTTGGATGCTGAATCCAAATAAGGGATAATATTATGAGGTTGCTATTGAACTTTTTAAAGTTTTGTTCTGTTTTAATATGTAGATGACCCCTCATGACAAAAAAAAAACTACATTCAGTTATTAAAAACCTTCCACGATTTACAACGGTACCTTTTGTTTGTTATTTCAAGAATTAGAACACAAGATATAGCCATCGTTCTGATTTTTTTTTTTTTTTTGGGGGGGGTACTGTACCTAAGTGTGCTTTGCAACTTCAGTAAATTATCAAGTTGGTTCCCTTGGTTACAACAAGTTCTGTCCCTTCGAAGTAACGATTTCGATAATTTTTTTTTTTTTTTTTTTTTTTTATTTTTTTTATTGAGTGATATCATTTAATCGATGGACTAAATATCAAATTCCTGACATGTCCTCATCCACCAAACTTACTCCTTGAACTGCAAATTTTTAAAGCAAAGAGTACTTTTTATAATGGCAGTTTCAATTTGCTGAATTATAAGTCTGTCTCCAAATTAGTTTTGTAGGTTTCAGTAAACTTTTAGTTGATAGCACAGGTTTGGAACAATTTCAAAAATGATGTCAGAAATAGTAATTATAACACCAGGTTTAAGCTTATGGAAACCTACTCCCGACCAATTGTTTAGCTCCCGTTAGTTGGCCCAAGGGAAAGCATTGGCAAACGGGTTTGATCAGTTGCTGAGAGTAGAAGAATTTCGGAATCCCTGTACCTCAAAATCAGCCAAATAACCGGAGCCGTGTGGTACACCTATCCTTATGAACTGACTAAAACATTGCTCAAATCAGTGGCCGTACTTCAAAACGAGGATTATTTATGCTTAATTTTAACGTTTGAAAAATAGAAACATGAGAGATAAAAATTTCAGTAGCTCATCAGGATGTAAACCCAATCTTTCAATCTCTACCAAGCATTTAGAATATACTTAAACACTTTCATTATGACAACTCATCCGTTCTATTAGTCTTGCAAAACGAATCGAGTTCGCTTTTCTTCCTAAGTTCATTCGCAAGGACCACAATGGTTCAAAATGAGGTCGATCGAGATGCTACTTTCTTACTTAAGAGGTCTTTCGGCGGAGAAACAATTGCGTCCCGAAATACGACATGGAAGGCTTAAGACCAAAAGTGATTTACAGGGCTCTGCTTTCTAAAAGAAAAGGGCTCCAGCAGCGTGAGAACTAGTTCTTGATTCTACTTTCACATGATTGTAGTCAGGTGCGAGATGGAATTAAAACTCACATTATAATGGCATGAGCTACAGTTCAAAAGCGCTATTTGTCATATCTATTCAGAGATTGATATAATGAAGGTGAAGAATGCTTTGCCTAAGACATTTTTAAGTTATTCACAACTCGAGATGTTTTAAGGCGTCATAAGTTTAATGTTTAAAGAGAACTCGGAAAGTAACTTCAAATTTATCGGCTGAACTTTAAATACTTTATATTATAATATATTGAAATTGATATTAAATACAGTTTTTCTATTCTTGAAAAAAAAAAAAAAAAAAAAATAATAATAATAATAATAATTTAGAAAAGCGTTTATTAAAGGAAGCTGTCGCTTTTAAAATTTCTTTTAGAAAGCATTTGTTCAAGAATTTAAAATTTACACTAATAATCCTAATAGATCAGATACTTACTTCAAACGCGACAAAAAAAAATTCTATACCAAAGTGGTTGAAATTTTATCGGAAGTCCGTCGATTTGCAACTTACAATGCCCCATAGGATCTTACTTTTCAAAAAAGAAAAACGGTCGCAATCAATTTTTGAATCCAGACGCAAAATGGTCCTGAATTTTGAATAACATTATTCGAAAACAAGATAAACTACAAATAAGAATACTTGCTGTAGGCAGAAACTATTCTCCGAAGCGAAAAAATTAGAAGCAACTACTTGGGAATTGCGATGTATTGCATTCCAAACTGACATTCTTCGAAGCAAGTTTTGAAAATCATGCCTCTTTAGAATTGATTCCACAGGCAACGAAAGCTCGATTGGTATTCACAGTAAGTCACTAACAACAGACGGTAAGACTTCCTGATTCACCAGAAATTTCCAGAAAATGTAAACATCCCATTTCTAAGTATCGCCATTTTCACTAAAGAATCGTCTTTCAAATACTTCCAAGTCAAAACACAATTATGGATTCCGACCGACCAGACCCCAGCAAATGGAACAAACGGAACGAATTGTGTTGGTTGGTTCAAAAATCGAATTGTGTTGGTTTGATTCAGTGCATCACCGCCAGGGACACTTCGTTTCGTGTTAGCAGGTCATCGAAAGTTACTCGAAACATAAACAGGAAAACCACTATTATTAATATATTCCTTTTTCCATCATAACACCCTTTGATATTCATCTAATGACTCATAGTTCCGAAGTGTGCAAAAAGTCTCCCCGGGTTATTTTGGGTATTTGGAATGGCAACGCCTGCATTCTCGGACAAAAACAAAAAGATAGAGGAAAAGTCGTGTGTTTGTTGAAGTTTCTCGGAATCGCCAGCAAGAGGTGGAAGTAATTATTTTTGCAAAACAACTGCGGGCTGAGCCAGTTATAGTTACTTCTTGGAGGATATGATGTAATATTTTATTCTATGTAAAAAAGAAAACTTATAATGATTTTCACTAATTATAAATTTAATTATATCATTACACACCCATTCCGTGTTATACTTCTGACCGGAGTGACAACCTTTTTCTTTCTTCTTTCTTGAAAACATTCATCCTTCTACTGTTTAGATTATTGTTTGACTGTTAGTGTGTGTGGGAGAGAGAAGGTTAAGGGAAATCTTTTTTTAGCCATTTCAGTCCGCGAAACTATTTAGATTCAGGTTACTTTATCAGTGAGTATTTTTCAAATAAAACAAAATATAACGTCCCTAGTTTATAGAACATACTTGAAGTTTAAAAAATTAAGATGATAAAAAATGCAGTAGTGATTGAATGATGTCCAGTAGTATAGTGTAAAATAAAAAGGTTTGGGAACGCTATGTCGCGTCGTTACAAACGTTTTTTCTTTTCTTTCTGTGTGTGTGGGAGAGGGGAGGGGAGAGTGAAAATGACAATTTTAAATAGTTTTATTAATATTACTTTAATATTCTCAAAAACAGCTAATGAGCACCTCAAAAATTAAAAAAAAAAAATAATAATATGTTTTTCGATTTATTCTTTTATTCAAATAAATTTTTAAAAATATTAAGTTATATGAATTTTTAAACAATTTGCTTTGCACAACTTATTTTAAAAGATTGTTTAACATTTTCAAACATATTATTGACACAAATTTTTAAACAAATTTTTTACAACAATTTTCCGAAATGTCAGAGGTGGCTTATATGCAATGTGTTCGGATAAATTCCAAGATTTTGTATATCCTCGAAATCTCTGTGCAAAATGAATGAAAAAGATTGCGATTGTTGCAGTTGTCGATTGAGAGTTTTATGGCTTTTCTCCTCAAAAAGAAAATGTCGAGAAGTTCCTCTTACTTGATATACCCTTTCTTTTCTTTTCCGTAATAAAATAATTGGAAAATTAAAATCCATTTAAAATTTCTTGACAAAATATTAATTTGTGTACCATCGCAATTATCTCTAATTTTAAGCGGGATATTTCAATGTAGACCTCATTACTTACCAGACATATAGATTTGCTTGGGACATTCTCATTTTTTTTTTAATAACCTTATACTGTTCGATTTTGTCATTTCGACAGTGGTGACGATTAGGTGTTTTTTTTTTTTTTTTTAGAACTCAAGGGGGGGGGGGGGAGAGAAGATTTTTTCTTATTAACTGCTGTTACATTTTTGGAATAAACTCTGAAATAACTGTAAATATAAAAGCTTTCCCATTCTCAAACCGAAAAGCAATTTAAATTTGCATTTTAAAGGTACATCTGAATTGCTTTCCTACTTCTTCACAGTCCAATTTCGATGCATTATACCCATTTACAAAACCATTAGCAGTTTTATATTAAGGAAAATCAAATATACAGGACCAGCCTAAGAGTAAAATGCTATGTGTGTAAGAATAAGTTTTAGCGCCTCTTATAATGAAAATGGGTCTAGAAAACCCTCCAAAAATGGTATGGGTGCAAATTATTAAAATCGTAGCGTTTTCTGCACTAAATAACATTATTTTATGTCAGGTTTTATTAAGGAACCTTCGGGATAATTTTTTTTTTTTTTGTAAAATATAAAAATTTTAATAAAATTAATTTCATAAGAATTTAATAAAATACATGTTATTAAAATTACTGATTTTTGCTACGCACTACTTTTTTATAGTAGTCCTCTGCTCTTAGCGCAAGCCTTGGTTCCCCTTCGCGGTTGTGAAGGGCTGCAATTCAGCTAATATTGCATTATCAGTACTGACAATTTAAACTGAAACAAAGTTAACCACTGTCCAGTTCTGTCAAAACAACGTAGCGGAGCGCTTGAAGCCAGTCTCTTTACTGTACTTTCAAGCAACATTTTATATGTTGAACTAAACATATTCAAACTCACAAACAAACATACAAAAGCGAAGTTCATATTAATGACTTTAAAAATCAATACTGTTTTGAACAAATTTTTTCATGTTCGAACAAGTTATCTGTTTGATTTTATCAATATCTGGCAATAAAATAAATATTTCCCAATATCTGACAAAATATAAATGCATAGTTCCGTAATCTCAAAATACCGTAAAAGCTAAAACTAAATATCAACATTCTGTTCTTATCTATTTGGATTTTTAGCACCAACCAGTTTATTCCGTCAGAATCGCAGGTTTATTTAACTTTTTTTCGTCGTCTTTACATGTTAAGGCAATTGGATATTCAGACAACTAATATAAATGCGAATTCGGTTGATTTACAAAGAATTTTTTTTTATTCATTTTTGAAGAGAAAAAAAAAAATAAAAGGAAGGACCTGAACTATATATATTAAGAAGCAGTTTATAAATATTTTAATAATCAATTCTTGGTATCTCCACATACCACGTTTGACCTTCTCGCAGACCAGTGGTCTATATAATTTTTGAGAAAGTTCGTCATGCTGCATTCTGGACGATATCCTAGGATTTTTACAAATAAATAAATAAATAAATAAATAAAAAATAGAATGAGTCTTTATTGTGACCACATAATAATTCTAGCATCGAATTAATTACCCAATGTTGCTAGCACCAATAAGTATTTTTACCTATAAAAGCAATTAAATATTTCAAACTAGGATTCTTGGTATTTGTCTGTATAAATAAATAAAAAAAAACCACTTGCTCTCATTTCATAAAAAGGCGCGTTCTAATTTCTATTAAATTCGATTAAAAGAAAGGAAACGTCCTTTTGTTCTAAAATAGTTCATTGGACGATCGATTTATTTGTTGGAGAACAACACACAGAGCCACTGTGATTCATACCATTTTGCAACACCAAAAAAAAGCAATGATAAAAAGTCGAACTAGTTCCCACACGCGTCTTACTGTCAGCTTTTCGTTGAAGCTATTACCATCCAGTTTTAAAATAGGTCCGATCTCTATTTTGGTCTTTCGAATTGTTGATCAAAAACTCATTAATTCGAAAACAAAGGTAGCTAAACTTGTTTTCGATATTAAAATAAATTAATACTTTTGTTTTTTTAGTTGGTTTTTAACGGTCAACTTGCGAAGCAAATATCGGCTAAATTTGTTCTCCCACCAAAAAAAAAAAGAAAAAAAAAAAAAAAAAAAAAAAAAAGGTAATGCTGAATTTGTTCAAAATTGGACAATATTTAGTGGTGGCGCAATCAACTTGAATTTTAGGAGTTTCATGCTATAGCCTTACAGCTCTCAACGTAACATAACATACACAATTCATTATAAACGTTTTTATATTTTTGCATAGAAAACAATCTTTGATGGTTAGAATACAATATTTAAGGGTATATATTTTGATGGTAGTGTTAGTATACCCGTTTACATTGGAAGTTCAGCAGTAATTGCTGACATCACTTTCTTAATAAAGTACTTTTTCTGAGGCCTGAAAACTTTCTTTCCACATCGTTCACCACCCTAATGGCCTTTACAAAGTTTTCTTCAATTAGGTACTCTTTGTTTTCTTGCCATTTCTCTGGGTCTGTGAGAAGATAATGTTTTTTTTTTTTTTTTTTTTTTTTTTTTTAATATCGATTACATCACGGAACCTCAGTAAGTTTGAAGGGAAAAATTATTCCGAGTATTGCTCGGGGATAGCGTTTGCAATGAGAGTTAATTTCTTTAGTTTTCTATATTCGGACTTATATTTTAAAGTGCTGTATTAATTTGGATTTTTTTTTTTTTACTGGCATTCCTTTAAAAAACAGAAAGAAATGTTCCTCACCGAGATCAAAAAGTTGAGAAAGAACCTTTTGATTCCAACACAAGAAAATCTCCAAAATTCACAAATTTGGTTTGGGCAAATTTTTCAAGAAGCAATTGTTTCAATTCATTCCAATTAGTAATTAAAAGACAACAGTTAATGTTGGAACATGGTTAGGCAATATGCCAAAACTACCACTATAGGAAGGAAGAAGGCTAAGCTGATGCCGTACTAAAGAAGAGTACATGGGAACACATAAAAAGATAGGGCACAATTTTCAAAGCTGTGACAATAAATTAAAATTTTCAAAACAGGTACATTTTACAGACAAAAAAAAAAAAAAAAAAAAAAAAAAAAAAAAAAAAACACAGGTTAGAGATTTGTATGGCTTATGTCTTAAATAAATTTTCCATTTTCATTTATATATCACTTATGATATTCCCATTTAAATTTTACGATATTTTTTTTTATTCAAATTCCATTAAATTTATGCATATTTATATCACTGACATCTACTTTTCGCAATGTCTGACAGGGAAAAATACACGTTTGTGATTGACCAGTGATTGATTTTAAATCTGTTATTTTGGTAAGTGTTGACAGAAGATCAAATTCCACATCCAATAATGTCGTGCATACAGTCCATTATATTTTGAATTGCAGAAGATAAACAGTGGCGGCACAATATATATATACATATATATATATATAAAATGGAATACAAGAGCATACGTTAAATTGAATTTGCAATAGCGCGTGCTGACTTAAATCGCGATTTCTTTTTTTATTCTTCAAATAAAATGATGTTTTAGACTTACGAAAAAAAAAACAAAAAAAAAAAAAAACGAATACTACTTTTTAAAGTCCTGACCTAAATCCTGAGGCGTCGAAAGAGAAACACACACTTTCCCTTACAAGCTCTCGGGCGCCTTAATACACAAGGGTTGTAACTTGGCGACAAAAACTCTACGGTAAATCGTTGATATAAATGTTCATTTAAATTCCATGCACTGACAAATTAATTGAACATACAATCGAATCTTTTACGTATCTGATTGTTTAAAAAATTGCTTCTTCGTGATCAGACAAAAGTGATAATACTTGTAGTTTTATGTTCTATGTTGGTAGAAATGATAATCGACTCATTAAGTCAGTCGCTAATGGGCATAGGGGGGAAAGTAAGGGAACGCAAGCTATGCATTTTATGCACCAGTCAACTGTTATTTTCACAGGCAAATTTCTCTGACAATTCGAATTTGTTTTTAAATGTGTATTGTGATTGATTGGTCATAAGCATGCGTGTCGCATATCTTGTCTTATGATGGAAATGGAACCTCATTCAAAATAACACATTGCACATACACAGCATACTTTCCGAAGAATTCGAAAATTCAACACCCCATGTTTTTTGCCAATGAAATGTGAATGGAAATAATCAGTGGTAGAAGTGGGAAAAAAAAGGTGGGGGGACGGCCAAAAGTTGGTGACAAGTGCACCCCCTCAACGATAAATTTTATAATTTCGTTTCTAATAACAATAAATTTATAACAATTAAATAAATAACAATTAACTAGTAGAAAGGAAACAATTTTCAACACGAACACGGGTCCAAAATTTATTGTTATTTTTTAATGAATATTCTGCGACTTAGTTTTTTTACTAGGAAGTAAGAAATGAAGTGAAGTAATAATTCAACATTATATACATAACTGTTAATTTAGATTTAAATATTGCCTCTAAATAAGCATACTTTCATAAAATTAAATTAATAAGGAATTCTAATTTTTTTTTTTTTTAAATACTTTGCCTTTATATTTTTTTTCTAGTTCCTCCAAAGTTAAAATTTGACCAAGTGAAAATACCTATATCTTTATACAAAGTAGTATAATACATTTTTATAACACAATGATTTAAATAGTTTTTTTTTTTTCAGTGACTTAAAACTTTTTCTCAGTGTCATTACATTTCGCATTTCCATACATGCTTGGTATATTTCTTAAGAAGAAAATCTATGCTTAATTAATTTTAGTACTATCTAATATCCCATGCCCAGTATTGCTTGATGTTCAAAGAAATTTATAAACAAAATTAGTGATAAAAACTGAAAAATATAGTCGGGAATAAATAAAAAAAATTATACAATTTTGGATTACATGACTCGGAGGACAGTGATAAGATGAATTTGTTTCAACAATTTTGGCATTGATAGTATATACAAGTATTGTATCGTGCATTCAAAAATTGAAAGTAAAAAAATTGCAAAATGATATTTTACCTTCTTAAAAGAAATGTT
Source organism: Linyphia triangularis (assembly GCA_963978545.1). NCBI lineage: Eukaryota > Metazoa > Arthropoda > Arachnida > Araneae > Linyphiidae > Linyphia > Linyphia triangularis. The sequence continues at coordinate 90,484,493 of OZ021723.1, read as the reverse complement.
TGCATTTTTCAGCTTTCTCGTTTGGCTTCATGGATAATTTTTCCTGCACATTTATGAGTTTTACCTGTTTTGTGTTTAAAAATCTGCTTTCTTAAGGATTCTCGTTAGTCAAATTCCTTGTCTCCATGTGGCAAAATGTTACACCCTACCCATTCGTTAGAAAGTTTCAAGCCATGTTTTTTTCTGGTTCCAAGCTTTTTAGCAGCTTTTGTATGTGTTGCATCCAAGTTTTTGTTCTTCACAAGTAAGCCATGGATACTCGTTGTATTTCTGAAGGTGCGTATCATTTTATGTCCAATACTTTGGATAATCATTACTGCAGTGCGTTTTTGCTTACTGTTGCTGCCACGTGCTAGATTCTCTCTCCACGTGGTCTCTTCAATTTCTTGCACTTGCACATTTTCCACTGCTCCTTCCCTTCCTCAACGTTCTGGTAGTGTATCGAAGTCATTTTTCTTACAGTTTTGAAGCCAAATATATCAATCTCATCTTGTTTTGTATTGGATGGATTACGAATACAAATACCGTTTAGCATCAGAAGTAAGAGTTAATGGTTAAGTTATGGAATACACGGGTTCATAAATCAACAAAACACAAAACATTTTAAAGTAAATGGTCGAGGACAAAACAGGAAATGATAGTGCAATAAATATGTCTTTTTCTATCCACTCCTCAATAATCCCAGACAACGGGCGCCGAAACTCGCCGCGCATTTCCAAGAAAAATTGACTGAATCTGCTTTAAACAAAACAAAAATGAAAGTATAAAAAATAACAAACAGGCAGAAAGCAGAAGTAATGAAAATGGTTAATTCTAGTTTTGTTTTCCCCTCCCCTTTTAGTTTTTAGACGGATTGAATGTTTTTTAAAATTGGGGGAATAGATTTCGGTAGTTTTAGAAGTGGGGGGGGGGGGTGGATTTTAGTGGTTTGAGAAGTAGGGGGGTGGATTTCAGTGTTTTTAGAAGTGGGGAGACGCATGGGTATTTTCTGGACAAGTGGGGGGACGCGTCACCCCGCGTCTACCCACACTTCTAGCACTGGAAATAATCATATTCTAAATTAAAATAATTGGAGAGTTTGGCGATTCGGTTTTCTCAGAAATACTCAAAAATTTTTTTATAAACATCAATGGATGAACGCTGATGGAAAGTAATTGTGAACAGTTGCCTAACGTTAATAAAGTTCGTTACGGAATCTAATAATTAAGATTTCGATATTAAATGCCATCTGTTGGTTAAAAATTTAACTATTTTTTACTTTGAACCTTCATTCACGTACTAACCTTTATGCTAAAGAACTCATTACTAGCTATATAGACAAATGACAATTGAGGACTAGAAATGGAAAACGACTTAAGTCCAAAAAAAAAAAAAAAAAAATTCAGCAGAGCCGAAAAGTAAAAACACTCGCATCTGGTACTTAGGCTATGATTAAGTACCATATTGAATTTGAACTATTGCTACTGGAGTTCACACTTTGGGCGTTCTCCACTTTGTTTAGCTTGGTCTTAAGAACAATTTTCCATAAAAATAAATAAAAGAGTTGTGTGTTTGTGTGTGTGTGTACTTAGGTCGTTTTCCAATTCTAATCCTCAATTATTCAGAGCAAAGTGTTTTTAGGACCAGTCTTGGGCTGAACGCTATCATTTAGAAAAGGATATACAACATTTATTTAAACAAAAACAGATATTTCGCAAATCTTGAAACTTGCTTAGGCATTAGAGAACATTTCATAGCTTGAATTGAGGGAACTCTGGCTCAATTCACTACTTGATGCTCTCTGCAATCCTTATTTTCAAAAATGAATAGGCGATATTCGGGCTGGAAATTTCCAAACTTTCTAGAATGATAGACGCAAACGGGTGATAGCATCCTCTGGGAATACCACACTGAAAGCATGTAACCCTTTGACAGTTGGAGTTCTCTGGACGGCCCACGTATTGTAGCAGATCATAAATGTATAAGCATAACGGCGATATTTCTAGGCAAACGTGCAGTTTTTGTGCTTCAAAAGAGATTTTCAATCTTAGTCCTGTCCTATATACCTAATGCTTCATTGTTTGGCCAGAATATCTGCCAAAGTTTTATTTTGAAAAATAAGAATTTTATAACATCAGGTACAAGAAAACCAACTATAGAAAATCATTAACAAAACTTGAAAGGAAAAAAGAAAAATAACTGAGTGGGTTTTTCTATTACAATTATTATTATTATTATTATTATTATTTTTTTATTAGAAAGCTTATACAAATTTTAATAAACATTAGTTATTTTCCCTTCAAGTTTTGTTATAGATATTTTATTGTTGTTGTTATACTCGGTATGAAAATTCATGCTTCAAAGCAATACATAGCAGACATAGTGGCCAAAAAATGAAGCATTGAGATATATGAGAACCTGAAAAGCAAAGGGGTCCAAGTGACTTTTCTTAACTTTTGAAAAAATACACTTTAAAGTGTCTTATTTATTTTGATATGCTATGAAAATTATTTGTTGTTGAAATTCTAACTTCTGGAATGAAGATATCTCTAGTTTTCATAGAATTTAATATAAATAAGAAACTTTAAAGTGTATTTTCTCAAAAGTCAAGAAATCTCATTTGAACCCCTTTGCTTCTAGGCCTAGGCCTTCATATGAGCCAGGGACTAGGGATGGGAAATAAAAGAACAGTCTGCTATTTTGAGCCTGTTCCTTAAAAAGAGCAAGAACATCCTGTTCTTTGATCTCACCAAAACCCTGTTCCTTAACATTCTTCGATGATATCCTTCCAGCTCCGATCCTATGCGTCACACCTCTGACGTCGCACTTGAGGAAGAAGGTTTCGTTTCCCCCTCTCCCTCCACACACACATTCCTCATCCGTGATCTATCTCCTAACAGCAGGGCTGCGTTGCGCAGGCGCAGAGTAGATGAACAACATCGGTATGGAGTACTATCGATGAGCAGGTTTGTTTCAAAGAGCCAGTTCTTTTCAACCAGCTCTGTTCAGAACAGTTGAGCTGAGTTGCTCTTTCCGAACGGCTCAGTTTGAACTGCTCCGTAAAGAGCTAGTTCATTTGAACTATTCCCGTTCACTTGTTCTCTGCTCATTTCCGCTCTGTGTCGGAACGGGAGCTTCTACAGAACTGGTTCCGTGTTTCTCGGATATGCTGTTGATTTCATTATTAGGACTGTGTTGAAATGCTCGCGGGGAGGAGGGGGGGGGGGAGATCTTTTCAATTAATTTCAGCAGGTATAATGCTTATATGTTGTTGTTTTTTATTGTTTTAATAATAATAAGGTAATTATTTCATTTCTCGTTTATATTCAAACTATCAATGCATTGAATGAAACTGCGTTTTTCTTATATTGTAATGTGTTACAAGTGTGTTTTTAAATTAAGTAAACTTAATTTTTGGTAAATTTGGAAAAAGGAAACATAATTTATGATAACAAAATGTTGTGGAATATTTAACTTTGGAATTTTTTTTTTTTTTTTTTTTTAATTTTTAATGTATTAGGTCTATGTTACATTGGTCCGGTAAATCCCATCCGGCAAAAAAACAAAATATTTTTTTTTTACTCTGGTTTTAAATTGAAATTATTATAATTTTTTTTCACTAGATTTGTATGTAACAAATAAAAGCTAGTTTTGAAAGAATTAAAAAAATAAATTTGCGGAGTTTATAATAAATTTGTCAAGAACATGTTCTTTCACAGAATTCTCGGCATGTGAGGACTTGCAAACAGTTTGACTTTCTTTACTTACGAAATATATACACAATGCATAATAGGAATACATAATTGAAAATGTTGAATTCTGCAATTTCGGTATTTTCTATTATGCATTCTGCATATTCGGTTTTTTATAATGTGTATTTTATAAATTCAGTATTTTATTTTGTCTATACCAACCCTCCTGGATCATAAGCCTCTTCTTGGTCTTCTAATTTGTATTAATTAAGAAAGAAACGAAATGTCGTATTTTGTTTAACGCAATTCCAAAGGTTGCTTGTCATACTCTTAAGGTGCTAGGTTCGAATCCTTATAGCAGGCTGAGTTGTTCGTTGTGTTTCGAAATCCACTGTAATGAAGGTTGTATTTTTTATATAATGTGTAATAAAACTAGTGTGTCCCATTATATTGTAAATCTATTGTGAAATATTATTTTGGTAAAAGGAACCTGGGCTATCTCTAACATTTTTGTTTCAAGTTAATTTTTTCTACACTACATTATCACTGTGGGAATCTTTCACAAATTACTCATACTCTATCGCCCCATCGGGCCAATGCAATTTCTACTATCCAGAAACGAGTAGGCACGACAGTGATTGTAACAAATTATCTCTCACTAGTTGTGAAGGTGTTACATTTGTTTTTTTTAATTTTCTCCAGTATAATAAGTGTTATATAGCAAGATAGTTATAATATTATAAGAATTTTGTTTTCAGAAACGAGTATGTTCAAAAATAATTTAAATTTTTGAGTTACTTATATAAAATTATAACTTTCTAGAAATTAAAAAAAAAAAAAAAAACTAAAACGTTGTTCAGATGGCGCCGATTAAATGCGTGTTTTTCTTAGCATAGTTTACCATTGAAATGAAAACTAGGGGTGTGGAACATCGCACAACTTTCAATTACATACTGACGTGAACTTGTGTCATTTACCGTTTTTATATATTATCCTTTATTATAAGTGAATCTGAGGGGAGAAGAAAAAAACAATCGTTGATGAGGTATGCTCAAGGAAAGAGAACTTTTGTAGAAGGCATTCATTTTTCAACTTTTTACGCCATTAAAGCATTTTTATAAGAATTTCGAAGGTGGGTATATCTAGAACACCTTAAGAAGCATTTCCACAGTGATTTTGATGAAAATCGTTGGAGCCGTTTTTTAGCAATAATTGAAAAACATGATTTTTTCAATGGCAGTTACCTTGTGCGCATGCGCAATTTTGACGAAAACCTAAATGGTATCCATGGCCACCACATACCCGCATACTAAATTTGAACATCGTAGGTCAACTTTTTCGGGAGTTATGCTGACCACAGACGTATATTTTTTCTAGATCACTTTTTTGAAAGCCGAATGTTTCAAAACGTGGTGAAATGCAAATACAAAATCGATTTTTTTTTTTTTGACCGAATGCTATACTTTCATTACCCTATGTATACATATGGGTAATTCAAGCGTTTTTTTAGTCCCAACATTTTTAGGTTTGCCATTAAAACACAAAAATCAATTTATATTTTGTTTAAAATATTAAATTTATTTAAAACTAGCTGAATACCCGTGCTTCACTACGAAATTTTATCATGTGCAATATTTCAGCTACCTGTGAGGCCTCGCGTTGCGGAAAACTGTCATTCGTGTATAGGAACCAGTTTTTGGCGCTTCACTAGTAGGAAGGTTCATCACTACGCAAAATCGAGCTCGCTTCGTTTGCTGAAAAGTTCATTGACACATAAACACAGGCTTACTTTACTCGTTGAAAGGTTCATTGCTATGCAAGCATAGGTTCGCTTCGCTGGCTGAAAGTTTCATTGCTGCGTAAGCATAAGCTCACTTCACTCACTAAAATCTAATTGCTACGTAAAGCCTTAATATTGGAAGCCTCTCCCTTGTCGAGAAAAAAAATTTCCCCTTTAGTACAATAATACAACACCCCTTTAAGATTATTTTAACATGAGTTTGTGGAAAGCAAAATTAGAGACCAAAACTACTTATGTTGAAACTTTCAGAACTCTAGGCCTATTCGAAGTCGCTCTTTAGGAAAAAATTAATTAAAAAACAAATTAAAATTTTAACCTTCCTTTTGTCAGTCCAATTAGAAAGCCGTTGTGGCTTTCTAATTGGACTGACAAAAGGACTTTGCTACTTGTGTTGAAAATTTCAGAAATGTAGCCCTATTTGAAAGCGTTTTGTAAAATATATATTAATTAATTAATGAATTAAAAAGAAACTGAATAAAAATTTAAAATTCTGTTTTTCTAAAGTCCAATTGGAAGGTCAAAACTACTTATGTTGAAAAATTTAGAGCTGTAGTCCTATTAGAAATCGTTTTGTAAAATATTAATTAATTAATTAAAAAGAAACTAAATAAAAATTTAAAATTCTGTTTTTCAAAAGTTCAATTAGAAAGCCAAAACTAATTATGTTGAAAATTTCAGAGCTGTAGCCCCATTAGTAATCGTTTTGTAAAATGTTTATTTATTAACTAAAAAGAATTAATCAAAAAAGAACAAAATAAAAATTTAAAATTCTGTTTTTTAGAAATCCAATTAAAACGCCAAAGCTACTTATGTTGAAAATTTCAGAGCTGTAGCCCTATTAGATATCGTTTTGTAACATATATATTAATTAAAACAATTAATTAAAAAATAACTAATTAAAATTTTAACTTTCTGTTTTGTGATGTATACAATTAGAAGGAAAAAACTACTTATGCTGAAAATTTCAGAGCTCTACTCCAATTTTAAGTAGGTTTCTATTATAGATCCACAGACAAATAGACAGACAGACACACAGCTTATTTTACTATTATAGATGTTTTTGAATGTCTAAGGATACAGACAAAATAGCTATTATCTTGATTACTAAATACATGCGGCATTGATAAAGAGGATTGTATGATTTATTGATATGATTTCATATCCCCTCCCGAAATTTTTTTCTTCTGGCTACGCCCTTGGGGTAAATGAAAGTAAAAAAAAATCATTTCTAGGGTGTCGGGAAAAAAATTATACAATATTCACCATCGTTTGTGATTTTGTATACCTCCATTAATTTCTAATTTAAAGTTTTAATTTATTTATTTATCCCTTTTAATAAATTATAGACTAAATAAAATGCAATAATATTTGTTTTTGTCCATTGAGGTTTTGAACATTCTTTGAGTCCCAGTGTTTTGGAAACTTTATATATTAAAAACTCCATTCACTTAAAATTACTACATTATAAATGCAAATATTCAGCCTAAAATTATATGTAGAGCTTATAATTTAAGGAGTGTGACTGTCACAATCATATTTTCGAAAATATCAAAAAGTCTTCTAATTTGTATATATTATTCTGACGCAGTCATAGGAAAATCAAACAAAAACTTAGTAACTTTCCCTCTCATTCTTTAAAACGCAACGTCATCAGAGCAGCGGAGTGCGGGAAGATTCGTCCTTGACCCTTGTGATCTACCCCAAAGACCGACCGGCACTTCTTCGCAATGATTTCGGTAAATGGAAAAAAAGAACTGGTTCTTCAAAAGAACGGGTTAATGAGTAGTTCATTTTAAAAGAACAGGAGCAGAGAACACCTGTTCAGCAAAAAGAACGTAAATATCACATCTCTACCAGGGACAGACTGACTATCCCAACTTAGAAGATATCTCGCCAAATGCGGCAACCCTTTAGTTGTTTGTGTAAGCGTGAACGCAAGAGTTTTCCGCAGGGTTCAGTTACACTAAGAGCCCAGGACATTCACCTGCCCAACAGAATCCAGGTCAGGAGGCACAGCTAATCGACCACCACAATCCAACACTCTCTCTCTCTGCAACCAACTGAGGAAGAGGTCCTTTTTTTTTTATTTATTTCCATCCCCCAATATCATTATTGATTTTATTTTTATTCCTTTTGTGGACCTCTTTTGTCTTTGGCGTTACGAAAGCCGGCGAACCGTGTTTCTGTACTCGTTTAAATAATGCTTCTGCTCTATTGTTTAGGAAGGCAGGCTGGGATTGCTGGGAGAGTAAATAGAAAGTGGTCAAAGGTCCAACTTGTATTTTGATGGAGGAAAGTCCCTGTCTATGTAGTTTAATGATTGAAATAGTAGTACTTTGGGTTTTGTCGTGTGGCAGAAACATCTTCTTTTGCGACAATGTAGATCCACGGTTGGTGTTGAACAACGTCATTTACAATTGTTGGATGCATTCATTGAAGTTTTCTTGTACCTTATTTTTTAGATCTCTTTAAAAATACCGTTGAAATTATTATTCAACATAAAAATTCCTCCCCATTCAAAGACAAGCATTCTTAATTTGTTGGTTAATCTCGTTTCAAATTCAAACACAGTACTAAATTTCGACTATTTGATTACAAGGAAAAGCATAAATAAATTTAGCTATGGTTCTCCTTCATTGTTTATTATAATTTTTGAAAGCAACAACAGCAGACTGTGCTTACTGAAATTTCTTGCATTCCCATTAAAATATCTCTATCTGTAACTTCTTGATAGCGCCTGCTTGGTTATTGACTTGAAGCAGATTAATGCTTAACTACAACTATGGTTTTCTATATTAGCAACTCTTCTCAAACTAATTGGAGTCTGTGGGTAACCAATGGCCACCTACCGTGTTTGGCATGGGTGTTTGTAAATGTATGTTGGCTTGTCTAATGACGAATGTTTCGGCGCATTATAGCCCTCGTGTCGCTGACGGCGCCAGATAATCTGAAAACAACCAACAACCAATGGCCACCTATTGGGAAGCATTAGATAGAGAACAATATATTGGCAATTGGCTTCCTCTGTTTTCAGAGCAAAAACCAGCTCTAAGCTATTCACACGTTACTATTGGAGATCAGTGGTTCATACCATTTTGTCTTTGCATATTATTTGAGAAACAAATAAGAGACAATTTCTCCTTGAAATCCTTCAGGGAGGCTTACCAATATTAGAAACTTTAACTGTCAATAGTTTAGATCTTATTGAGGTGTTGTTCCAGGGTAGATCTTGCTTCAGAATATATTCAATTAATCTTGAAACTAGATATCCCTGTCGGTAATTGAATGTTTTAATAATCTAATTTATTAATTCTTAAATATACACATTGTACTTAAAATAAATCAAGTGTATTAGGTTTGGAGAAAAAAAGAAGGAACAAAAATCATTGGGAGGGGAGGGGGGTATAAACGAAAGTTTCTCAAAGTTTGCAAAAGTGTCGAAACACTTGTCACTGAATATGACACTTCAAAAACCTATGCCTTTATTTGTTAGCCTATCTGTGAACTTCCCATAGAGTTTATACGTTATAACTCTTTCGGTAAAATTTTATGTAATCCTATTTATGTTATCGAGACCTTCCAACTGATATATGACACACGTATGTAGTATTTGCAGTTTTGTATTGCAGAAATACAAATGGACTTATCACCACTTTCAATCCTAACTTCTATTTTTTTCTTTTATTCTATGGGAATTTTTCTTGACGATGCCTTTCATTTGACAAATCACACGTGCCTAACTATTGTAGTTTTGTGTGGGAAAGTTGACCTCAGACAAATGGACAGAACCTTTGTATAAACTTGTCACTGCATTAGTCTAGTATGGAAGCTCAAGCATTCAATTGGACAACGTTTAAATATTTTCAACTAAATTGAAAATCATCGTTATGTTCTTCAGTTTCTATTACCCACAGATTAAAGGAAAATAAGCATAAATAGTTTATGTAATCAATATATATGTCACTCCTAACGTTATAAAAATGTTTTTCAGTGTCGGAAACTGTCTCATAATTGATCCATTTTAATTAGTTTTCGAAATACTTGGAGCGTAAGATCAATTTGTTAAAATTAAATTCAAAATAAATTTTCATAAATTTAGTTCGAATTGATGAAATCATGATAATAATTTAAACGTTGCTTTATAAATATATATAAAGACGATTTTAAACATATATTTTTAAATACCCATAGTTTCTTTTTAACTTTATGAGCAGAAGTATTTCCCAATATTTAACAGTCAAATAAGACATTCAAAGTCAGATTAATCCCTTTTATAAATGAAGAAACACTTTTTTTTTAAACGATGCAAACATTATATGGAATACTCATGAGTTAATTAATATTGTCCACAACTACAATTCAATCATAATTAAATAGTTAACCAACAGTTTATTATAAATTTGCTTTGCTTCAGCCATGCGTACTTTATAGCATGCCTGAAATAACACGATTTCCTCTAATGATTTTCCTACATATGTTTAACTCTGCTTAATCATTCGTTACATCGGCAACTATTTTAAGTACACAAATTACCTACTGTAACTTGATATTTCCTTCTAACAACTTCCTTCAAAGAAAATAAAGTACTGAAGCCACACCTTAAAGAGACTTTAATTTTTTTTTCAACACTCAGATATAATTTTAAACAGTTTTTAATGTAATAATTTTATTATGTGCTGTATGAACTACAATTTAAATAAAAATGATAATTTGTGGTTTGCTCTTTTTGATTTAAGCCTGCATTTCAATGTTTCTAAAACTGATAGTTAAGGTTCATTTACAAGCTATCAGTTGGCTTTCCATTTTAAATCGCCAGCTATGTAACATTAATGGAGCGACTGGTACGCCACCTTTTAATGTAAAGGGAGGAAAGAGCGCAGGTGGTATATAAAAAAAAAAAAAAAAAAAAAATACAAAAAAAAAAAAAAAAAAAAAAAAATAGATAACAAAACTCATTTTAATTTTAATTCTTCATATGCATTGCCAATTTTTACACTCATTAACATAGCCAGATTCTGTTGCCCGCTTATGCTGGATGTTTGCATCTAATTTTAAATATTAAAAACATCTCTACCAGCAAAATATGCGGTAAACTACTTTTTAAAATTTATTTATTAAAAATAAATGTGAATTTACGCATTCACATCAAAATATCTTTTATTTATTTTGATTAAAAAAAAACTATTATTATTTTTATTGAAAAAATTTTGGCAACACGAAAGAGTTTTAACAATGATCGGTTAAAATTCTTTCACTTACATCGTTCCTACGCAACGCAAAGTTGAATCGACTGGATTTAACTCCATAATGAATTTAAGCAATAATCGTCCAATTATCTTTGATTTATTCTGATTAAAACAATTTTGGCAACAGGAAAGAGTTTCGTCAATGATCGGTTAAATGCAATTTCAGCGCGATTGAATGACGTCAAGTTGGTTTATTAGTATTCCATAAAAACGATCATTTAGTTACAGTGACATCCCATTAAAAGTTGATAGAATGAATGCATCGGCATCGAATTGATCAGCCAAGTTTCAGCCCGATTGGATTACGGCATTTGCAGATTTGACCGCCAGCGATATAAACATGCATTCAGCCACCCAAACGAAATCGTAGTTAATGTAAAGAATTTAAAAATGCTTGATACCGGACATTTGATAATGGCGGACCGGTCATCCTAATATCCAGTTGACGTCATATGACGTCACAGACTTGTGATCTCAACTGGTACCCCGACTGGTAGCGTGTAAGTGAGCCTTTAGGATGACTATTAATTTTAATGGCATATATAACTATGCCAAACAAAAACTGTACTTGAGTATTATCCCGTCTAACTTTGGCGACTTTTTTACTTTCAATTACCCATATGTATATCTAGGATAATAAAAGTATAGCATTCAGTAAATGGAACATCCTGATTTCCAAAAAGTGATCTAGAAAAAATGTATGTCTGTGTGTGTGTCTGTGGTCAGCATAACTCCCGAGCAAATTGACCTAAATTTGGTATCCGTGTTGCTGGTGGCCGTGGGACCTATCATTAAGGTATTCGTCAAAGTCGCGCTTGAGGCATAAGGTAGCTGCAAATTAAAAAATTCATGTTTTACAATGATTGCTAAAAAACGGCTCCAACGATTTTGGTAAAAATCGCTGTGCTAATGCCTCTTAAGGTGTTCTAAATATCCTCCCTTTCGAAATTTCCGTAAAAATGCTTTAATCGAGTAAAAAGTTGAAAAACGAATGCCTTCAACACAGAGTTTTCTTTCCTTGAGCATACCTCATCAACAATCGTTTTTTCTTCTCCCCTCAGTTTCACTTATAATAAAGGATAATATAAGGATTATCTATCGCTAAAATTCTCATTTTAACGAAGTTTTTTTTTTTTTCATTTTTTCTTTTTTTTTAAACACCCATACCAGAATTATCGCAAAAAATATTGCCAAACTGGCCATTTTTTCTAAATGATTGATGAAAGTATAAAAACGGTAAATGACACAAATTGACATCAGTATTATAGTGCAATTAAAAATTGTGAAAATGTTCCACACCCCAAGTTTTTTTTTTTTTTTTGGTTACACAGAGTTCGATCCCTTCACAGGTCCGTTTCGACTCTTAAGCAGAGATAGGAACTTCGCGTGGAATTCCTCAGAATGCAGCCGACCCGATATCTGTCCGGACCATCGACATAAATAAACAACTGGATAGACTGCTTAACGCTGGGAAAATGAAGCCGTTGCCAGATGCCGTTGGTGGGATAAAAAATACGGATTGCCGAGGATTGAAAATAAAATTTTGGGTTGTACACAGCAGAAATATCAATAGTAGACATTAATTAGTAATAATGTGCAAAAAAATATATACTCTAACATTTTAGAAGGTTTTTCGCATTTCCATCCAACTATAAAAGTGAACTGTGATTGGTTAATCTTCCCACCAGCTTCGTAATCCCCGGCGCGTTTTGCTCTTTGCATTGACTAAGGAGCAGTCTATCCAGTTGTTTATCTATATCGATGGTCCGGACCGACCGCTTAGACGGACTAAGTTAATCCGTTTGAAGAACTTTTTATCGCGACAAAAATACAATGGTATATTCAAACAGAAAAAAAAAAATTCTTTCTTTAAGATAAAACGCCTATACATTATATTCTATTTTTTGGTATTATAAACATTAATAAAAGTGATAGCACAAACTCACCTTTTCATTTCTTTTATATTTAAAGTTTGTTTAGGTTATCTATTAAGATCTGTCGTACTTTTTTTTTTTTCGCTGACGCATATGGAAACTTTAGCATCTTCTTGATTAAACTTTGGAGTAAAATTTGAATAAAAATATTATCTACTATTTTGAGGAAGAAAGGAAAGCGACTTGGAAAAAGGCGATAAGCAGATTGATGAGAAGTACAACGCAGACGTGAGAGAAAAAAAAGTGGAAGAGAGAAAAAAGATTATCGGAAACATTGAAATATGGATATTTTCAATTGAAGTAAAAACTAGGGGTTTGGAACATCGCAAAACTTTCAATTACACTGTAATATTGGTCATTGTATTAACATTTATGATGCTCTTTACCTTTTTGATATTTTCACTCATTTAAATAAAAATGGCTAGTTTGGCGATATTTTTGGCAATAATTTTTACATGGCCGGAAAAAAAACCAACGCTGCGATATTATTTGATAGACGTTACATTGTCCTTTCTTGTGCGTGAAACAGAAAAAAAAATCAATCATTGATGGGAGATGCTCAATGGCAGAGAGCTCTGTGTTAAAAGCACTCGTTTTTCAACTTTTTATGCTTTTATCGTTTATTCTACGGGAATTTCGAATGTGGAGACGGTTAGAACGCCATTAGCACAGAGATTTGAATTAAAATCGTTTGAGCCGGTTTTTAGAAATTGCTGAAAAGCATGATTTTTTAATGATTTCAACTTTATGCGCATGCGTGACTTTGACGAAAACTTTAATGGTAGATCCCATTCAGGGCCGCCGACAGGATTTTCGGGCCCTTATGCAACTGTCCCTCGGGCACCCTCCTCCCTCTATATACACACTGCCGCCCATAATGAAACGGTAATATCTCCCTATTTATAATTTTTAAAAAATACTTAGGTTTTCGTAAGTAGAGAAGCGTATATAGTAAAAAAAAATTCGTTAACAGAAATATGGCACCAGCGGTGATAGAGTTGCCGACATTCAGGTGTGTAGTCGGGACACAATCGGGAAGCTTGCTCATCGGTTAAATTTTTTTTAACAATACAACCCTGGACATTATCAATAATACTATTAAATATCTTTAATTTGCAGAATAAATACCTTCTTCAACTATCCCAATACAGAAGGAGTTTGAGTCATTACTGTTCCCAACTTCAGCTGTTTTAATCTTGAGAATTCCAACATCTAATAAAGATCTGTTTCCTTTGGCAGATTTCAGAATTTTAAGTTTCTTTTCTCTTCGTTTATGACAACCAGATTATAACCAGACAACATTTTAACTTAATTGTTTCCGAAATATTCAAGGTGTTATTCAACTTTAACAACTTTTTTCCCCTTATATCACTTTTAAAAGTAAAATTATTTGAAAAATTTAATTTCCAAGCACATTATAGTACAAATACTTAAAATTAGTAATTTAATATGTATAAATCCCTTAGATTGGAGGCTATAACAATTCGCATCACTAAAAATTGAAATAACAGATGTTCATGAAAAAGTTGGCGTACTATCAAAAATAATTAAAGGCTTAAATATTTACTTACTAGATACGATGAAAAATAAAATTCTTAAAATACAATATTCTCAAGTTTTCTTCAGAAATTTTACTTCATTCGATGAAGAAAGCTTTATAGTGTACAAGGGTGGTCGAAGCAAATTTTTAATTATAAGCGAAGGCAATTTTGTCCCCCCCCCCCCTCTCCCTAGCTAACCCTTCTAAAAAAAAAACCTTTTATGTAAATGTTACCTCTAATTTTTAAGGTTCGGAATACCATCATTTTTAAATGTTTATGTTCTCTAAAAGTTAAATACAAATATGCAAACTATATTTTAAATATGAAAGTTATTAAAAATATGTACTGAAAGTTTAATTTAAGTACAATGAGATTCGATAAGTAAGAAATATTTTGAATATTCAAATTTATAAAAAAATGTTTCTTTTCCCTAAATTAAGATAAATAAATATTAGTCGGCAAAAATTGAACGCAATTAAAATTTGTACATGCAACTAAAAATTAAATCGAAAATTTCAATTAAGTCATTAAATTCTTTGACATATGATTCCCTCAATTACAAGTGTATATCCAAAGTCTTTTTTTTTATTTTATCTGTCAATTAAATAAACATGAACAATCCTCATTTTGCTTTATTTATTAAAATGTTAAATTATTCTTGGTTTAGTGTATAAAATTCCCCCTTTACAATCCACATATCATCTGCAGTAAATAACTAATATAGCAATATATATACCACTTTATATTTCCGAACCATTTATTTTTTAACTTAACAAGCTATTAAATTCAAGAGTTAATCCTAGGACTGGCAATCAGTACAAAAAAATATTAAAATAAAAGTAAAATGAAAATGTCAACAACAGTTACTATAAAGGTGGATCATGATCGTGTACCCACACGATTAAAGTTGGCCCATTTATTAGAGTACATACATTTTCCAAATGGTTCACAAAAAGGATTTTTAATGTGCCTTTAATCAAATTATAATCAATAAGATTTTATTAAAACAACTTTTAAATATTTTTATGAAAGGGAAAAAACACAAAAACATAATTATAACCATTTAGAACTATTGTAATTTACTTGAATAATGTTAACAGCCAAATTAAAATCAATAAAATAAAATGTTTAGGACAAATTAAAGCATGCCATATTTCTTCTTACATATTAACGTTTGGCAAAATAAAATTTCAAATTTAGTTGTTGAATAAAATTCGTTTGGAAAGTCATTTTTTATTAATAATTGATGGCTTTGTTTTAGATATTAAATGTATATAAAAAAATTAAATTATTAAATATTAGAGGATTCACATTTCCTTCGATGCGAAAACGTGTTTTAAAACTTTTGTTCAGAAAGCAATATTAAAATAAAATATATATCTTACAAAGGATAAAATACTGATACATTATTTTTATTAAGTTACTTAATTAGTAATTTAAGCAAATATCTAATCAAAAAATACTTTATTATCAGAGTTCAGTTAGCAATTACAAATAGATATACAATAATAAATATTTTGTTAAATACTATTCTTCATACTTCATTTGATTATGAAAAATTTAGCTAGTTCCAAATAAAACATATTTTGCTTCATTTCAAGTTTATCGTCAAGTCAAAATCTCGATGGGGATTCAACAGAATTGATGGTAGCTTCACATTTTTATATATATTTATAAATATATAAAAATAATCTGAACTTTATCACTTACCAATTATCACCAATACTGCCAAAATACCGCCAAGTAGACTAGGAATTAACTCAAGTGGTGGGGGGGGAAAAAGTATCGCAGAACCACGAAGAAAATTAAGTACAGTACCGACTCAACAATAGTTAAAATTGTGAACTGTATCCATACCATATAACTTCTATCTGGTTGTCATGTATTTGTCAGTACAGTATGTGTCTGTTGCAATTTTCTATTGGACACCCCATCCAGTCCTGCAAACGACGAAACGTAACACCCCCAAGCAATGGTTTGGAGAATGGCCTTTCATGGAAAGCGACATTAGCAAACCCCCTGCTTTTAAAATTCCAACTCGAGAAGCAATTAGTTTATGGCCAACCCCTGGGTCCTGTCTATTGTAGAATTTGTGACATAGCCGTCGAGAAACATGGATAAAACATCACACCACTTTGTAATTTCTCCCCCGTCTACCCTGAGGCAAAGTTTTTTTTAGGAGTGTGTTTACTATCTACTTGGGAGGTAAAATGGTATTGGCGACATCTAGAGAAAAGAACCCTATTTTCTCAAGCGATCTTCTTAAGATTATGTCTACTATTTTTCCTCAAATGTCTCTGTCGAGAAACTTGGAAAGGCAATATTACACTTTATATATTGCGTTTTCCATTATGAGCAAAATCTAAAATGTTTTACAACAATGGTTAATGTAACTTTTTTGAACGAGCAATTACTTAAGAAAAAATTAGGAAAATGTTATTTTAAATTTTGATGTGCAACAAATGAACTTGTATTAGTTGAAAAATCAATAGTATAAATAAAATTGAAAAATATTTAAAAATATTCTGGACGTATTGATCGTGAATTAAAAAAAAGTTGCGAGAAACAGGCTTTTTGTTTAACAAGTCTTTATTTTACCGACTCTGAATAGCTAAGAATTAAGTAATAGCACTAAGTTGAAGAAGAAAAAAAAAGTATGTTCAATACCACAGAACTTTGTTGAACAATTTTCACAAGTCGCAAGTCTTTAGAAAATTTTAAATACATTGAAATGTTCATATTTTTTTTAAATTAATGTATCGTATTAAATTTAAATTAAAAAAAGTTTGACGAAATTGAATACATTTTGAATTTTATTGAAATAGTCTTTCTCTTAAATGCTTGAAATAAAGGAAAAGAAGGTTAAGAAATTTTTTTATATTTTAATATTAATAGGAATTTGTCAAAGTAATTAATAGAGACTGCTAATATAACAAAAAAATAAAAATGGGAGGGAAAATGCGAATTATTAAAAAAATATGCAATTTTTTTAAACTAAAAATCCCCCCCCCCCTTAATATATTCTAAGAAATATTTCCCCTTGAATACAATTGTACAAATGTATAGCGACAGAATCTTAAAATCTCGGGCTGAACTTTTTGGCAAATAATAATAATAATAATAAATAAATTATATTTATACTCGTGAGGGACCGTGGCGTCCAAGTAGGGTCTGACCATGACAAGTTGGGGCCCAAGGTTAGGACATATTTTGGGGCCCCTCTTATGCTCTTATTTTAAACGCGTGATTTATTGGAAATGGGCTTAACACAAATTCAAATGAATTAACATTAATTATAGAAAAAGTTGATAAATTAATGTTAATGTTTTTTTCTAAAAGCTTTTTTTTTTATCACAAATCAAGAAACAAATTTCAAACAATCAAATTTATAAATCGAAAAAGGAAAAACTTTGTTATGTATTACATTTCACTATCACAATGTGTAGTAACATCCGTGACAACAATATCTGCGGCATTATTCCCAATTTCAGAGTCGACTTTTGATGATCTCAATAAATTCGTCAATATTTCCTTTCAATTTTGTTTCCCTCTATTTTTCAAGAAAGCTTGTTTTTTAAGCTTTTAAATTATGGTTTGGTTTATCTCATTAAATACATTCTGGGATACTAAAGACGGTTCAAGATTAATACAGATTTTTTTTTTTTTTTTTTTTTTTTTTTAAATTTTTTTTTTATCAAAATTCTTTTATATTGATTATAAACGATATTCACATAGCTTTTGTGAAACAAAAGTTATAGGTCTGCAGACAATTTCGGGGCCCCCTAAAATCATGGGCCCAAGGCCCGGGCCTTGTGTCTCTAAGCGATGATCAGAGCCTACGTCCATGAGCAAGTGGAGGGCACATAAACGAAACATATAATTTAAAATTGATACACGTGCTTATTTTTAGTGTATTTATGATTATGAAGTTTAAATTTAAATATAATATATTTATTCTGTTGGAACAACTATCGACGGGGCCCTTTCGAAGTTCAATGCTTGATGTTTAATTCTTGTTTGTTTAGATGTTTTTAACGTTGCAAGACGTACTTGTAAAGGGCCCCAGAGAAAATTATTTATTCCTAGTACGTATACACAGTTTGGGTGGAAATTAACATAGTAAATTTATTGTTTACCATATTTTATTATTACGTTATATTTTTTTGGGGGGGGGCGGGTCTCCTCGGGCATACTTGTTGCTTATTACGTGTTTGTTTATTCCTAAACAAATTACAATGAATTCTCGTCTATGAAATGACAATTAATAACTTTTGCATGCACTTAAATAAAGTTTCACATTTAAGAATAAATATCGTATTTTATATGGCAGGGGCCCTCAAAAAGATCTATATATAGCACGGGTCATCAAAGGCCACTTTGTAGATTAATTCTTACCTCATTCTAAACCTTTATCCACGAAATAACACTATAATTTTTTCAATAAATAATGCTTGCCTTTGAGGTCAGAGCTCGTTAGGGGCCCCTTACAGGTTTATCAATAGTCACTAGAAGCAAAAAGATTATTTACTAACCGTCAAAAGAACAACAAAAAGTAAAAATCGGATAACTCCCACTCTGATAAAGCAGACATCCATTAGACACCATGGATATACCATGTGTATGGTTAATTAAAAACTTGCCTTAGGCTACAATCTGTTGTTGGTAGTTAAAGGTTCTAAAAAAAAAAAAAAAAAAAAAAAAACACCTGGTATACTTATCGTATATTGCGGGCCCTACTTGGCAAGGCGGGCCCCTATCATTTGCACTGTTTTGCCCCCCCCCCCCCTTGTCGGCGGCCCTGATCTCATTAACCCGCACTCCAAATTTGAACATCGTAGGTCAATTTGTTCCGGATTTATTCTGACCATGTACACACAGAACAGACATTTTTTCTAGACCACTTTTTTCAAATCAGGTTGTTCCAGAACGTAGAGAAATGAAAAAAAGGAAAAAAAGAGATATCGAATTTTTTATTTTTTTTAACCGAATGCTTTACTTTTATTGCCCTATGTAAACATATGAGTATAATTGAAGGTAACATGTTAGATTATGATAGTAACTGTCACTAACAGACCGCTTCTATTCACATTTTATCAATAAGAAGCCCAGATACAAATATTGTATAATGTGGTGACATTTAATAACTGAAATCTTTCAACTTTAAGGTTGGCGACATATAATAAAAACTATGCCAATTTTGGCTTTTATTTGCAACAAAAATGTCGCCAAATTACCGAGTTTGGTGACAAACTTGGCAAAGGCTTTTTGCACTGAATATCCAACTTCTAATCTGATGTTTGTATTTCTTCTAACATCTAAACAGACACAAACAATAGAGTTGCTTTGAAAGGCTTTCGGTCGAATTTTGAAGCACTTTCGGTTGTAATTTTGGAATGACTTTTATGTTAACCAACTTGTCTCTGAAATGTTCTGTCACAATCCAACTTGTTGTTATTCCTTGATCTATAAATGATACATATGACTGAGTATAGATTTTTAAACAAACATTGAAAAGAAAAAAAGTTCTATGCAAAAGTGGCAACTTTCCCCTACTCCTTTTAACAAAATAAAATGGTTTTCGTACGAGCAATGATACTCTCAAAATACGAGTATTTATTTAGTTAAAAAAGTTACATAAGATAGTTAACTATTTTTATTATTATAAAAATCTATAAATAGGAGTAATAAAAGTCGATAAATCGTATCGAATGTAGTAACATAAACTTGATGTTTCCACTTTAAAATAATTTACATTTTTATTAATGAGAAGATTATGCATTCTAATTTAACGCACTTTTTTATGTGAACGCCTACAAAAAAAAAGATTCTCTCTTTGAATTCAAAATAATAATATTCTCTACTATTTTTAGGAAGAATAAAACCAGTTTTTGTTGCTAGATCAAATGAAAAGGAAGTCTCGAATTCTATTCCAGCGTTCGGTGCTTTAAGATGTAATATTCAATTTTTTAAACAGTGAGCACTCAATACTGAAACAAATCTTTTCGTAACATGATAAGTGCTGAATTTCCTTAAAGCTAAGTACATTCTACTTATTTATAAGTACGCTATTTTAACAGTTAACTTAAAATTACTACTTTTCTAAATGTAAAAAGTATTCTTAGAAAATGTTTACTACTACAACCGACTGGTGTTATCATAGATTTTAATTAAAACAAAAATTTAGCCTCTATAGCAATAAATAGTAGTGTCAAATAGGTTTGTTTTTTACATTAGTCCATCTGCTGTTACTAAAGTAACACTGAGTGGTCGATATTGTTTGTAGCCAGATTAATTGCTTAAAATATAATTTTTTTCCATGTACCACTTTTATCACCAGATCCAATTTCCCCACAACACATTTTGGACACTGAACTTTTAACCATTATAGCGAAAAACTGTCAGCGAACTTTTACATTATATAAAAATATTTTAATGTTTCGTAATTGCTTTCCGGATACTTGTACTCGATTGAAATTTTCATAGATTCTTATTCAAATGGTCAACGTTGAACCCTGTCGGAGATACTATCTTCTGCCCTCTTTCACCCATCTAAATTTAATTACAGTCTTGAAAACAAAGAAAGCACAACCTCTTATGAAAATAAAACTAGGGCAAGGATTTAAAATTAATATAATCGAATTTAATGAAGCAAGGCCTGTTATTTTAACCAGGTTAAAAGAGACAGAATTTCATTTACTCTGGTAAGAAATAAGATTTTAATTATTATTCTCACCAGCTCGAGTTAATGAACTGCATATGCTAAGAACATTAGGAGGAAGGAATAGAAATTTGAATTAAGTAAGAACAACCAATCAATTGGCAAGAAATGTCAAATAAATTGAAATATTCGTCTCTATTTCTGCAGTTTTGTAGTAAATCCGGTCTGGACATATTGCCAGGTCATTTCTGATCGTTCACTGTTCTACATTTGCGATTCGGAAGCATTGTGTGATTGTCACAACATTTGTAAGATATGTTAGCTAGCACACTCAGAGAATCTCTTTCGCTTTTGGAACAATATATTTCGGTTAAGAACTAATTTCACCATAACAAGAGACACTCATCTTATTAACTACATCCAAACAAAATTATTAAATTAAAGTTAACATTACAAGTGCTTTTCTGAAGATCACTGTAATGAACTCTAAAATTCTTTAAATAATGCAAAATTAAAATAAATACCTATTGCAATAAACATATGTTCAGATTTTATTTAAAATGACAAGTTTATCATTCGTTTGTTGAAAGGTGAATGCTATTCATTTGAGTTGCCCTCCTTTGAAATTTTTTTTTTTTAATTGGATCCTAGTGGATTACTATTTTGTGTGTGTGTGTGCGCGTGTGGATAACATAGAATCTCAATTATTTAGCAGGACTCAAAAATAGTTGCAACTTCTTTTCAAGAACAGTCTCATTTAAAATAAGAATAATGTTTAAGTCATAATCTTTACAGTGTGTATTTAAAAAATACACTTTCAAGGCTATGGCGCGTATATATTTATAAATAACTTTTTATCCAAATAGTAATGATCCGGCTAAAAAATAATAAATAAAATACTAGTGACCTTTTTATAAAATAATAATCTTTCGCAATTGTTATGTTTAGAAAGAGCAACAAATGCAGTTTCCTTTTCCTCTATAAAGTGAAATTCAATGTTGTTAGCATCGTTCCAATATTCCAGTCCCGCACTTATGCCACCATTTATAGTATAGTATAGTAATGGTGACTTTGTCTCTTTATCACCCCAGCTGGTCTTTCGATAAAATGATTTCTTATGTGATGTGATTATAAGCCATAAACTCGTGAAAAGTGTTTTAAAAGTTGAATGATTATACAGAATCGATCATTTAAGAATTTCTCTAGCGGATATTCAACACCAGCTCATGCGATCAATCATGAAACAAAAGCACTCAATAAATTCCCACATTTCTGTCAAGTGAATTTGAAAGACAGTTTGCCAGAGAAGTTTTGAACTATTGGTAAAATGATTCTCTACAAGGGATCACGACGTGTGGCTTTGGTATAAAATGACTAAACGTCGATGTTTAGAAATGTTCGTCATCTAGCCCAACACTTTTCGCCTACAAGATTTTCAGAGGATTATTGAATAATAGACGATGAAATTTTATTTTGATCGGATTATTTGCCTTTTCAGCTTGACAACACGTCAAAAACACTTTATGAAATGTCGATGGTGGGACATTTTCGGGGGTTTCCGTCAGTTATAAAGATCGTGATCGCGAAGGAAACCAACTATCCCGTTTACTTCAGTCAGTTTTATAAGTCAAAAAGCTTTCGACAAAATCCTGGTAAGATGACGATTTCCGTTTGGAATAGAGATTACGGATATGCAAAGAAGCTGCATTCTGAAGATGTCAGTCATAAGGCTTCAAAGGTTTCATCTAAGTATGAAATGATTTTGAAAGTTTTGTCTTCAACAGGAATCGATCTATTCGAAGAACCGGCAACAAAGAGTCGTACTACGGTCATCCGTGTACTGGGGATATTCGTGGCCGTGTTACTACACATCTCGTCTGTGGATTACTTAATAATGTCATACATCAATCTAGAGCATCACTGGGAAGAGTACCAGGTTGTCCTTTCTTTGGTGCTCAGCAACACTTCTTCGCTTGCTCTATGGCACGTTCTGTTCTTCAGAAGAACATCTCTGAAGGCGCTAATCAAAAAAATGTATTTGATAAGCGACGGAGCATATTCTGTCAGTCACTTAGAGAAAACACTCGTCAATCTAGCCATCGGGATATGTGTTTTCGTCTTGCCTATTACGTACTCAGTCGTATCTGCGCATTTAATGGTTATTAGTGACTCATGCAGCTACAAAATTTTCTACACATATGGCTCGAATACAAAAAACGTCAGTGCAATCTCTCTCTATGTCTATTTCTCCACCAAAGTTCTATCGACATGCTTGTTGGATCCCATATTCGTCAGCTGCGTTACTTTCGTCTACTGCCTCTTGTGCCATCGCATTTGTAGATTTCTGTCCGAATACAGGAAGCGAGTGGTTAAGCTTCTGAGATCTCACTCTGAGCCATCCAGCCAGAGTATCTCTCGTCTGGTTAGTGATTACGCGAGGATATCCAGTGTTCTGGAGCGACTCCAGGTTGTGTTCTCCCTCCCGTGTTTCCTCATGACTCTCATCGACTCCATATCCAGCTTCACTATCTTGGCAACTGCTCTGCTGTACTCATCGGAAGGATACACTGGTCCGATGATAGCGGAAAACATCTTTATCTTCGTGACATCCGCCTGGTTGCTAATCGCGACCATAGCCTTCGCTGCTAGAGTACCAATAGCTATGTGCAGGATCAGGAGCTGTTTTCAGAGGCTTCAGGAAAAGATGCTGATTGCGAACCGCCAGCAGACAGAGACGACGCAGTTTCGTCTCCTGCAGTCTGTAAAGGAGAGGCCCATCATAGTGCTGTCGGGTTGTCAAATAATTTATTTTACACGAGCCACAATTCTGTCAGCGATTGGTACCCTCTTCACGTATGGTCTGTTAATAATTCAGCTAAAAGGAAAATAGGTTGTACACTTTTAAGAACATTTTCATCACCATACTGCGCAAAAGTTTGAAAAGTTTCAGAGTTTGAAAAGTTCATTGCAAACAACAATCACTTTCAGATAATATATTTAATTTATGCCCATACTATTTTAAAGAATTATGTATTTAGCAAGATAAGCAGCAATCTACAACATTATCATAATTTATGCATCACATATTATTGTAGGCAAGAAAATGTTTTAATACATTTAGAAACACTAATAAATACTTTATGGCTTTGGAATATTCGCAATATCACCGAATTAGTATTCTAACTTACTTATAAATATAGAAATGATGACTAACTATATTCTCAAGACTCCTCTAATATGGTGATCGAGTTTAGCTTCACTTAACAATTTTTTAATGGGAATACAACTATATTTTAAAGAGAATTTTTTTATGAATGATAATTATGTCATGGATAAAAATTTAAAATTCTAATAAAAACATTTGAAAGATTTACGTGTAATTTTTACTCTTTTGTATATTTCATTTACAAGTAAGAGATCTTTCATATTTTTTAAAGAAACTGTTTCATAAAATTTTATTATCATTTTGTTCTTTGGATTAAATGAACGCTTACATTCTTCTACTTTCTTTTCACTAAATATATATTTTTTGAATAAAAATAGTAAAAGTAAAAGAGTTTTTTTATAACGCATACTAAAAATTTATCTATTTTAATTCTAGTTTAACTCGTTCATGCATTATTACTTGCATTTTATCAGATATCGTTCAACTAATTTCTTTTAACATTTTCCACAACGAAATCCAAAATAAAAAATTTCTGGAATCCTGAAAAGATTAAAATTTTTCACACTTTTCGATTTTTTAAATTCTTTTTCGAAAAACATGTATTTTATTCTGTTTTAGTTTTTGTTCATGGCACTAGGAAATATTCTTATAGTAAAAATTTAGTTTCAGTGGAATAATTTGTTGTCATTGCGTATTCTATCTTTTCTTCTTTCATGTTTTTCTTCTTTCACCTTTTTCTTCTTCAGGCACATTTGCTAGCACTCATTATGATAACTGAACATTGTGGAAAGGGAATTATCGAGTTACAAGGTTTAATTATCCTGGATATTTTCTTTTTAATTAAAAGAAAGTAACTAAATACCTTGTTTGCAATGTGTTATCATAGTAGTGAGAGTTTTCCTGCTTGTCTCTTTATGAACCATTCGAAGGGAGCCTGTAGCGCAAACAAGTTTAAAATTCATCAATTCGTTTCATCTCGAATAACACAAAACACGCTCGTGTAAGATCGATGTTGTAAATGACTTGGACTTACGGTGTCCTAGTTGTTCATTAAAACGCCTTTCGTTATCGAAGTTCAGTAACACAATTATTTTGCTTTGTCGAGTAATTTGAACCCCCTGTAGAGATTACTGAGATTTAATCAAGGAAAAAGAAATCCATTTAATTCAACTGATTGATTTGCAGTGCCCTCGTAATCAGTCAACCTTTATGCATCTGCATGCTTGTATAGCAGCTGTTTTGATGTCGATGGCATTTTGTTATTTCTACAAACAGTCATGTTGTAGTTTATTTACTTAAGGGACTGTAACTATCACTGCTTGGACAGAGAAAAAGGCAAATTAAACAAGAAGGACTGTGGCAGTAACTGTCACAGAAAGGCTTCTTTATACTTTTCTACTGTGACACATCAGGTTGAGATACCATGCATTTGCAATTGTTTTTACGCACGTTTGTCTCTATTTGTGACACATCAGATACATTTAGAATTTGGTTACATTTAATGACTGAAATCTTCCCCTGTTAAGGTTGATGACACACAGCAAAAAATGTAATTTTTTGTTTATAATTACAAAAGCTGCCCGATTGACAAGTTATAGAGAAATAACGAATTGTAAATTTACTTCCGGTCGCTACTTATAGTTAGATTCTAATAAAGAACCTCGTCTCGATAAGACCTTTCATTTGACATATTGCATGTGTCTGTTGCATTTTAAGTTTTCTCTCAGCGTGTTAATTTCGGACCATTTGTATAAAACAAAAGTTAGGTATATGTTAGAGTCTGAAACTTTACAAATCGAAATTATAGTCCTTTATCATATAGTAAAAACAGAAAAACCTAGAGGTGTGGAACATCTCACAACTTTGAATTACTCTTATTACTTATGACTGCATTTATATTTGACATGGATTGATGTAATTTACCATTTTCATATTTTCCTTAATTTTAAAAATTGCTAAGTTTGGTGACGTTTTTGGCGATAATTTTTACACTATAAAACAAAAAAATACATCGCCAAACAGGTTAATTTGGTTTTATGTGTTTTGATAAATTTTACAGTATCCTTTCTTGTAAGTGGAACACAGAAAAAACAGTTGGTGGTAAACGCTCAATAGAAGAGAACTCATTGCTAAAGACATTTGTATTTCAAATTTTTACGCATTTTTTCAGAAATTTTGAAGGTGGGGATGTTTAGAACACCTTAAAAGACATTATCACAACAATTTTGATCAAAATCTGTAGAGCTTTTTGTTTTGTCAATTGCTGAACATTTCTCAATGGCAGCTACCTTATGGGCGTGCGCTATTTTCAACAAAACCTTGACGAGAGATCCTTTGGCCATTATCAACCCGTTCACAAAATTTCAACATTGTAGGACAATCCATTCTAATATATCATTTAAATGAAGGTTATATCTGGCTACATGTTTCTAAAACATCGAATTCTAGATCGAAACTTTAAATTAAAATTTAAAGGTTTTTTTTTTTTTTTTTCGCAATCCATACCCATTATCGATCTGTCTTGGATGCAAAAGTTACAAAACTCACCAGACCCACATAGTTTTAAAATTTTAATTTTCATCCTAAATTACAAAATCCAAATCCTTCTATTGTCTAAAATGTAGGTTAACTAATTTTTCTTATTTTATTGAGGTAGTAGGTAAGTCAAATTTCCTTTTTTTATTTTTCCACAGTAAATAGGAAAAAGCAGCTCCACAATCAGTTGAGAGAAAGCATAAGACGCCACTCTGGAGGGTTTCTTGACCCCTCTCCCCAAAAAGAGATCATAGCGTGGGTGCAATCGACCTCGTCCACCCACTCAATACTTTTCTCCTACTTGTATTTGGGGAAAGCAGTGCTTTGATCACACATCCTGCACTTACTCTCGACTGACGTTTACCATTTTTATACCGAAAATGGAGATGGCGAAGATAATTTTAAATTTTTCGAAACTTGGAATTTATTAAACAGTTCTGAAATAGATATTCTGTGGATACAATAGTAGATATTCTGATATGGTGCAAGTCACGTTTACATATGCGTTACATTTCAATCAATTTTAAAGATAATATGTTAATATGTTTCTATTAATGTCGTTTGATAAGAAAATTTTTTTAATTGACCTTTCCCCAAAAACGTTCTGTATAAAATTAAAAATCTGTAACTTTTGAAGTATAACTATCTAGAAAATCACACATTTTTTTTTTTTTTAATTTTTTTTTTTTTTTTTTAGCATTCCTTACCATATTGAAATTTACACTGAATACTTATCTCTATTAGTTAGAGAAATAAACCCCTTACAAATCTTTTGGGACACTTTTTGAATAGTTATGATGTTCAGCGCAGTATAGCCCTTGTGTTGGCTTTGCACCATGCGAAATCAATAATAACAAGATAACGGTTCGTCGTTTTTAGACTTATCTGGTCGCAATACAAAACACAATAAGTATAGATGTAAGGACATATTGCTTTTAAAATACGTACAACAACAGTTTATGGCAGAAAACAAATCTCATAACATGAAGACTTTCCTTACACGTCGCCATTGAGAAAGAAGGTCTAGAAAAGATTTGATTCAGTTGTTTAAATTTATCATACAGGGTGATTTAAATAGGTTGAGTACAATACAGGAGGCAGTTCAAAAGGTCATGCATTTAATAAATCGTATTTTAACATGAGTATAGAAAACATTACTTTTAGAATAGAGTGGTTAATAAGGGGAACAATCTGTCAGACCACATCTTAAATGGTACTGGAGTCAGCAATTTTAAAAGACAGTTGAATCCATCCTTGGGGATTGTTTAGCAAAGTTAAATTAGACCAACATAGATGAGCCTTGAGGCTGTAGTTTGCTGCCACTTCTATATTTGCATTAGTTAAGCATTAGTCTCTTTCACAAGGCGCCCAAGCCACTGAAGCCGACTGGGCCATTGAAAGCGACCTTACCCCATATTTGAAATCTTTTTAAGTTACTGTGGAAAAAATATGCTACAGTCACGCCAGTACTAAGTCAGGATTAAGTTAAGCTTTTAAATTTTGAGATTGGGCCTATTCTAGATATGACACATTTCCTTCTTATACTAGCACCGTAATCAATAAGCCGTGTTCCTCCTCATAAAGATATTCTGAAATGGCGCGAGTCATATTTATATATGCGTTATATTTCAGTCAATTTTAAAGGTAGTTTTGTAATTGACCTTTCTCCAACAAAGTTTTGTATAAAATAAAAAGCCTGTAACTTTTAAAATATAATTACCATGAAAACACACATTTTATTTTAGTATTCCTTACTATATTTTGAACATTTTTGAAATTTATCCTGATCCCTTTTCTCTAATAGTTAAAGAAATTAGCTCCTTGGAACTCTTTTGGGACAATTTTGGACAGGAGCGTAGCCAGATTTTTTTTTATTCTGGGAGGGGGTGGGGGATATACCCATATTCAAAAAGCATTTGTAATAATGATATGTAAAATAATTGTTGGAAATACTCTTAAAATAAATGCATTTAATAAAGTAATTAATAAGTTAACTAATTTTATATTCGGCGCTATTAATGGACATATAATTTCTTAGTAGATAAAAAAAAATCTAAATTTCATTAACTTTACCACCCAATATTTGCAGAAAGTTTAGTTAAACACATTTTTTGCCTCATAATTTTTTATGCAGAACTTAATTTTCGAGGTTTTTTGGAAAATTAATTAAGGATTTCTTCTTTGACTACTGACGTTCATTCAAATTTTCATTAATATCTCTATGGATGCACATGAAATCCCAACCATTTAAGCAGTTTTTAAAAGTAGTGCTTAGAAATAATATTTAAATAATAATGACCAAAAACTACTCGGTGATGCATATTTTAAATGGATTATTTCTTATGAAGGATTCAACTAGTACGGTATCAAGTACTTCTTAAAAAAAAAAATTAGTACTTTTATGTTAAAGAATAGAATTAGTTTTCAAATAACTTCAAGCTTCAAATACCATCCAACACACAACGTGACTCACAATTCTGCCACTATCTGTAGGAAAATCTGCAAGTACCAAGCTCAGACAGAAATGGTATTTTTCCATTAATAGTATGCAGGCAACAGACAAACTAGAAGGGGGGAAATAACAGAAGAAGGATCGACTGAAGTCCGGACCAAAAGAGATTTTTCAGTTCCATTCCCATGGAAGGATAGGATCATCGCCAAAACATTGTAACATAAGGATGTCATAGAAACGGACAATTTCATTACATTTAATAATTTTCATTACATTTAATAATTTTCATTACATTTAATAATTTTCATTACATTTAATAATTTTCATTACATTTAATAATTATCATTACATTTAATAATTTTCATTACATTTAATAATTTTCATTACATTTAATAATTATCATTATATTTAATAATTTTCATTACATTTAATAATTTTCATTACATTTATTAGAAGAATTTTCTTTAAATTTGGAACTGATTTTTTTGAAGTAAAACAAACTTTTACTTCCAACAAGACATCCCTATTTCTTGAAAGTTAAAATATATTTTCTAGGAGGGGTGATATATCTCCATACCCTCCCCACTCCCCTTACCTTCTCCTGAAAATATATTTTCAAAAATATTTTTTTCTTAAACTTGCTACTGTTTTTTCCGAGTTAAAACTTTTACTTGAAATTAGACATCCCTAATTTCTTTGTTGAAATACATTTTCATGAAATCCCCCCTCTGGTTATGCCCCCCTCCCGAAAATACATACATATTTTATTAAATTTGCTACTGTTTTTTCTGAGGTTAAATTTTTACTTGCAACAAGAAATCCCCAATTTCTTAAAAGTTAAAACAGAGAATGTTCTCTCTCGCGAAAATATACATAATATTTTAATTTTCTGTTGCTTGTTCTGTGGTAAAACTTTTACTTGAAACAAGACATCTCAGTTTTTAAAAGTGAATATATACTTCCGGGGGGGGGGGGGGGATTTATATCCCCATATCTCCTCCCCTGGCTACGCGCCTGCTTTTTGTATAGATAAAGTGTTCATAGTAGTATAACATGTTTTCTCTGCACCATGGGAAATCAATTATAACAAGATAATGGTTCAAAAGGGTGGACACTTTCTCACATGACGGACAGATATTACTTTACCAGTACTTGAACTCGAGCAGATTGAAGAAGACTATACACTAATTATTTCACTACTAGGTGGCCAATTACTGAGCATCAAAATTCATTTTTGAATATTCATACACATTCAAGCCAGTCCATATTTCTATTTCCTTATCTAAAGAAAATTATAAACTTCTTTACTAGGTGTACAGAAGCATGAAATACAAAATATGGATAGTAGCCTCAAATGTAATATATTGATGGTAGATAAACATCGCATTTAAAAATAAAACTTTGAATTGGGATAAAATACCTTCCTCAATACAATGTATGTTGAATAAATTGAATATGAAGTTTTAGCACATTCTTTTAAATGAGAAGCTTTAGTAAATTAGATCTTTAGTAAATTAGATGATTTAGTAAATTAGATGTCGCAGAATTTCACTATAAGAACTGGCAGACGATCTCAAATAAAAAATGAGATTGTTCTATTTATGATTGAGATCTTTTGTTGTTTTCATTTAGCAGAATTTTTAAATATTTAAAAAAAAAAAATTTTAACATTTTTTTTTTTTTAATATTTAAAAATTCTGCTAAATGAAAACAACAAGAGATTTCAATCATAAATAGAAAATCTCATTTTTTATTTGAGATCGTCTGCCAGTTCTTGTTCCATAGATCTAGTTTTTGGCCATAATGTCTGCCGAAGTATTGCTTTAAAATGCATACATTTTTACACCAGGTATAACAGCGATAATAAAAGATCATTAACAGCATTTGAAAGGAAAATTACTAATGTTTTTTAGTTATTAAATTTTTTAAAGTTTTGATAATGTAGTTTATTAAAAAATTTTAAATTATGATAAAAACACCTAGTTAGCAGACGATCTCAAATAAAAAATGAGATTGTTCTATTTATGATTGAAATCTTTTGTTGTTTTCATTTAGCAGAATTTTTAAATATTTAAAAAAAAATCTTTTTCATTTTTTTTTTTTTTTTTTTTAAATATTTAAAAATTCTACTAAATGAAAACAACAAAAGATTGAAAGAAGAAGAACAAAGAAAAACACCTAGTTATTTTCCCTTCAAATTTTTTTAACGATTTTTTTTTTATTACCGTTGTTACATGGTATAAAAATTCGTATGTTTTAAATTAATTCTTCGGTTGATATTTTAGTAAAAACTTTACCCAGGTACCACAGCAGCATTGATCAATGTTGGTAAAAAATGGTCCTGTAAGATTGGCCAATTCTGGCTGAAACTCGAGCATCGTTTCAAAATCCGCAATCTTTGTTAAAAATTAAACAATTATAAAACATAAAAAAAACTATTTTTGCTCTCCGTCCTTTCTTACAAATAAAATGCTTCTTTTTTAAAAAAAAAAATTTGTGCATTAACATTTTAAAACTACCAGTATAAGTTATCCAGAATTGATCGAGACTGGCCAATATCGGTATCCTACGGCTAATTTACAACCTTCCAGCCAATATTTTCCAAAGTTGTCGCGCTATTGGGGTAGATCTGTAGGGCAGGGGGATGCTGATGATCGCCTTAACAGAGTGTTATTTTTAATAACCAGTATTATTTTAAGCAATTTTTCCCGCAGGGCAGAATTGTGTCACTAGTTCATGGTACCAAAATAAAAAGATTTTTTTTTTTTTTTCTTGTCTTTCTAACTTTTCGCCCAATCCGGTAGAAATAATTTTACAGGAACTGCAAATAGTAACTTTTATTTTTTTGTTAGTTCGCTAAAGCTGTATTGAAACAATGAAAGGGATGTTTTTAGGAGAAAAATATAAGTTATTATTATTTTTTTTATTTTTTTTCACTTAGGAGTCAAAGTTGAATCCTTTTCAAATGGAGGTCATTCGCAGGTGTTGTCAAGGGCTTAAGTCTGATTTCACCTTTTGATACCTCAGACAGTAGGTTGAGGCTCTTCTCTCTTCACAAACTTTGAGGCCATTATTGTGAGGAAGGAGAACCCATAAAACAAGCGTACAAAAGTTCAAGTGGGGAGCATTTATTTTTTAAATGTGTATAAAATATGTTCCGAACTACATTATCCATTTTAGAAATTTAAAATTTTAATCAATTTTAAGAGACATGTTATTTTTTTTTAAATTTTAATTAAACGATTTATAATAGGATAATTACATTGGAATTGCAAAATCGATGTCGATGAACTCCATGCTTTGGAAGGTCCTTTTCTAAAAAAGTGTATTTTGGAAAATGGTATGTGAATTTGGTATGTGTGCAAGTTTGGTCAGCATATCTTCGTACTGGTTTGTATTGAAATTTAATATAGAAGTCAGTATTTTTAGGATCACACAAACTAAAATATCAATTATAGACAAACTATTAGAGTCCCAAGCCGCATAATTTTTAATTACATAAAGGAACACAGCTTTGAAATTTGATACGGTTTAACATAACTTATCGTTTCAATTTTTTATTTCAATTAAAAGAAAACCTCACCAATTTGGTGATATTTTTTGCAATAATCATTTTTACAAATCTTGACGTTGGCGAGTTTAGTGGTATTTTTTGGCTACAAAAGCGATTGACAGAACATAGTTTTTGTATCAGGAAAAGAAGAGTAGAAGCAAATATTTAAATGATATATTTTTTATTTTAACAGAAAATTTTTGCTAAGATGCGCATGCTTCTTAGCATTTATTCAACATAGCTGTTCGTGATATCATGGTTATTCCATTTTTTTTATATATATTTTAAGACAGGATATAATTTTCATTGAAAAATATGCATAACAGTTTTCTCAAACATTTTTCTTTTTTCCAACCATTCACACAAAAAAAGTTATTAATTAGTTTTACGAAAAATGTTCGGTCGCAGAACTTTATTAGACGCAAACGGACTTTCAACTCCAACCCATCCAGATAACAATCGCATCAATTCGAAAAAGCATTCCATTTTACCCTCCCACTCCTCTTCCTCTCCAATTTTTCGTTCAAAAGAAAGGGAAAAGATTTTTCAAAACCGCTCATTAACCTTTTGCGCGATGGCGCCGTTACAGGAAAACCAGTAACGCCGTCCCTAAATCGTTTGTTATTGTCTTCGAGTTGAGTATTTTGGGTTTTGGACAAGCGTTTATTTTCTGATCCGCAAATAAGAGTGTTTGGGTTTTATTAACCTTTCGCCATTTTTTTTGTGGCAGTGGTGGTCCTATTTCGGGAAATTACTATGTTCCTCTAACAAAAGAACTTAAAAAATAAAAAAAATTATGCGGATGTTGAAATGTTTTTATTTATGTTTTATTGTTATTTTTTTATTATTCTTATTATTATTTTCTTTTGTCGACTGGAGTTTTTATTGTTTTCATTGTCCGTAAAACATAGCAAGACAAGAGCCACGTATCAGACAATGTGTTTATTCTTAGGGTTAAAATTGGGTTTATGAAGATTATAAAATTTTCGCTTGATTTTTCAAAAAACTTGCCTTTCTTTTGCAATATAAAAATACTCTCTGAGATATAAAATGTATTTTTTATAACAACATGCACAAAATTAAACTTTATTCAATCATTCTTAATCAGAAATCGTGGAGAAAGTGGTACTTTACCACGAGGGGTGCGGAAAAGTAAATTTCTCACTCTAGTGTGAAAAAGTACTTTCTCGCACGTCTCGTGCTCAAACGCTATAAAGTCTTGGTATTGAAACGATTGAAATGTCATTTTCCAGAAGAAATTCATTAACTTGATTTACAAACATCAACAAATATCTGTATTATAAATATTTTTGGCACGTGATTATAAAAAATATTGTATGCAACAGTTGGGAAAATACTTTTTCAAACTCGTTAAATTATTTAACTCGCGCTATCGCACTCATCAAATAGGCATTTTTCCTCGTTTGAAAAAGTATTACTTTCCCAACTATTTGCATAAATAACTATTCTTAATTTCAATTGAATAACTTTAACTCTTACAAAGATGTACTTGATTTTGTATGTATTAGAATGAATCACAATATTAAAAAGGAGCCTCATACCTCCCGCTTTCCCTTTGTTTGCATGACAGGACTTTATACATCAACTTTCACTTTTTTTCTAAACTACTCGTTAAAATGTAATGCCATCTTGTATGGTAAAAATATTCTGACGTGTAATGATTATTTTTTCTCTCTTTCTTAATTATACAAAGTTTTCTGCAACTACTTTATAAGAACACATTACTGCATTATTATATACTTCTTCTGTACGAGTAGCAGCTTTACAAAAATACTCGTTACATACTTCTGACTAGATTAATACAAATTTGTCTGACTTCTGTTTAGATTAATGCAAATATGTGGCTTAATTTGGGTTGACTGGTTGTTGGTTTTGAAGTTTTCTGGTGCAAGGGATACATTATTATACAGTACAGTATTGCCCAGTAGTATCGTAACAATAACAGCAACAACTGTCATTACGCCTCGTACGACTCCAGTGACCCGACGGTTAAAGACACCAAGCACATGAGCGGTAGACCGGGGATTCGGTTAAATACTGGTATGTAAGATTATGGGGACTGGTGCAAGCATGGTAGTGGCCTCAATGGAGTTGAAGAGAGAGGTATGCGCGATAAGGTTTCGACCTAGTAATATTATCATAGTTCAGAATTATAAGGCGCATTTGACAGTGGTAAAGTACATCATAATAACAGGAATAGACAGCCGGAACTGTGTAAACTAAGCTAAATTATGCCTTGTAAATTTCATTTTCTTCTTTTCTTTCTCTAAGACGTCATATCTGGCAGGTTCGTCAGAATAATTTTTATATAGAGAGGTAGGCAAACTTTCTTGCGTGCTTTGAATGTAATTAAAATTAAAACAATTAATATAATTATATTAAAAGATTCTCTTAAGTCGGCAATTGTTGCAATTACTTAAAACGAACGTCTTTTCTTTTTTGCTTGAGATATGATTTAATGTAGCACCTTAAAATAGAATGTTATGGTGACAAAGACAAAAAAAGCCTGTTTCAAGCTTAAACTAGGTTTCAAGTTTATTTATTTATTGGTAAGCTCAGTAACCAATTCACATTTTTACAAAATTATAAAATAAACAGGTTACCTTCATCGAAGATATGAATATAATCTATAAAATATTCGTTTCGAAACGGTATTTGCCTCCCGATTGCTGTCAACTTAACCTCGTTTGTACCCTTTCCGAGCAGCCTTATCTAAGAACTTCATCTCTACCTCTTTTCCATCGCATCGAACATTGTATAATTTTTCCTTTTCATTTCTTTTTCTGATGTGTTCATTTCACCACTTTTTTTGAGCTCGATCTACTTGATTACCCGAGCAAAACGCATCTGTCAAACTCCTATTTACGTACGGCACGGTGGGACTATGGCTAACTTGTCGGGAAGACTTTTCAGGGGTAATTTGTTGTCGAGGAATACGTTTCAGTGTTCCACATCGTGAGAAGAAGGAAGAAAATAAATTGAAGAAGACAAAATAATTTTTCATGTGAGGACTCATCTGCCCTGCAGGTTTAGGTGAGAAATTCATCGAATGGAAGGAGATAAGTGTTCGAAAGCATGGTTCAGAATTTTCGAGAAAACTCGGATAGCTATTCTTATTCATCGAATTGGGTATTTAAGAAAGAATTTTTTTTATTTTTTTTTTATAGAATGCTATTATAGACAAGGAGAAACGTTTCTAAATTGCACATATATATTTTTAATGTCTTTATTTCGTTTTTGATACCAGGAAACATTATCATTCTTTTCAGAAAGTGCACCAAATTGGAATATAAAATTGCTTAAGAGAAATCGTCTGAACATAATGTTTCAATTTTTGGTCAACAATATTTGGTAAATTATTGCTTTGAAAAGTTAAATTTTTTTACCACACATAAAACAGTATTTGGCTTATTAAACAAATAGGAAGGCACTTTTTAGTATATACATTTTAATTTTTATAAGCTAGTTTATATTTTTAATGAGCTTTTATTATTGTTATTTATATCTAGTAAAAATTCATATTTTAAAGCAACATTTTGAGAGATATGAAGCATATGATCAATGGAGCTGAACAAACTTGTGATCCCTCTTAAAGTGAATAAGTAATGCTAAAAAAAGTTTTACAACAAAAGCATAAATATAAAATTATAAGGGAAAAACCAATAAACTGGGGTTTTTTAAGCATATTTTAAGCTTACAAAACACGCGTCTTTGTTTAATACCAATTGTCCCATCTGGTGAACTAATATTTAGCTACTACTACTAGAACACCAATCTCTAAAATGTATTTTTTACCACTAAAATGTACAATTCTGGTGAGTTACGAAAAAAAAAATTCTCGACCTAAAAATAACTTTTTATTATACTTATCTAAAGTAATAGAACATAGAAACAATTATCAATTGGATTTATATTAATCGAAATCAGTTTCACCATTTACAAAATACAATGGGATTAAAAAAATAATTAAATTATTTTAGACATTTTCCTTCCTTGTAGGATAAAGGCATTTTAATTTCAGATTAATTTCCTTTCACAAAATTAATCAACAGCATTTATTCGCTCAATGCTTAGGGCAAGAAGACAGAACTCTGTATCAATTCTTAGCTTTCTAGGTATTAGTCTAAGTTTAGTTTTTGTATAAGACACAAATTTCCTATAACAATGGGTAAAACACTAAAAAAACCCCACTTTTTAATTGATGGAAATAAATAAGCTATGTTGAACTTTAATGGAGAATTACATTATAGCCAGCTTATTTATAAAATTCAATTATTGGGAAATTGTTTCAAACTTACTAAGGTAAAATCATTTAAGAGTAATAAACAAGTTTCAAAAGTTTTTTAGAATGTTTCTGCGACTAATAACAGATAGTTCGTTGTCGTATATACAATTTTAATGTTTTCTAAGATAAAATCAAAATATTTTTTTCCTTCGGAAAAACAGAAACTTTTATTAACTAAAAAACTAAAGAATTTGTTTAATATTACGCATGAGGAAAGATAAATGTATACTTTTGCCTTACAAGTTAGAAAATATTTAACAAGGACAAAAGATTCTCTAATTTTACTGTGACATGAAAATCAAATTCTAAGGACGGTATGGATTTAACGGAATACAATTAATTGATTTATCAGTGTAAAATGTTTCTTTACAATGAGATTCATAAACTAAGTTTATGACTAATGATTTTGTGGTTTAATGGTATGGCAATGGTTTAACCTAAAATATTATTTTTTTTCAACATTATTAACATTATTGTGAAGTTTTGTTACATTATTAACATTATTGTGAAGTTATATTACGTTATTAACATTATTGTGAAGTTATGTTACATTATTAACATTATTATGAGTTGAACATTATCATGAAGCCCCGTGTGGTCATAAATAAATTCCCCTGTTAAATCCTTCCAGAACTTTTAATATTGAGGTCTTCATAAAATTTTGTATCTAAGATCCATGGAGAATTTAATCTCTTAAAAAATTAAATGTTTTAAAAAATAAAAATTACATATTTTTATACAAAGCTAATATGTTAAAAAATACGCTTCAAAGACAAATATTATCTAACAAATATTAAAAACTTTATTAGATTGTGTTTTTTTATGGTCCGAAACTATATTTACAAACTATATTTACCTATAAGCTTCAAAGAGTAAGATTAACCGATTGAGCAGCATTTCCATCTGGTTGCAGAAATTTGAATTGGTGCTTATTTTTTATTCGCATAAAATTTCAACGGAATCACAGAAGAACGTCTTGTCTATTGAATACTGCCCTCTCATACAGGACTTTTAACAGGGTAATTTTAGTTATTGACACTCTTGCCCTATATGTGTGTGCTCATGTGTCATACGTATGATAATGTGTGTGATGTAGATAAAATCAGTCAGTGCCGTATGTTTTTGTGATAGCCACTAATACACAGTATACGCAAACCCTACAGGACTGCAAGATGGTCTGACCTATCTGATTCGGGACCTCACTCCCGACGTTCTTCACAACGTCTTCTACAACTTGCAGAAACGTGTGAACCTGTGCCTTCAAGTCCATGGGCATCACTTCGAACATCTCCTCTAGTTTACTCACTGCTTAGTTACTTTATGAACATCATCTATAAGATTCTGACTTCTTTTGTGTGTGATGTAGAAGTTAACTTATTCTATGTGGTTAAGAAGGGGGGGGGGGGGGGAAAAAGCAATATACAAATGTAAAGTATAAAATGAACCAAGGTTTTAACTTTTTTTTAAATGTCTAATTTTATTTTTTTTCCCGAATTACACTATATACTATAATCGGTTTCATTAGTTATAAAAAGTCAATGTCCTGTCATATCATGCCAAACATGTTAAGTGTGTGTCGTGAACGCTGAGCAAGCTTTTACTACCATAGTTTCGAAATTTAAGCCGTTCATTGTGAAATATCCTGATCATCCTGGATTGTCAAAGTACAACAAAAAAGTTAACTACATGTAAACCAGTTTGTTGAGTATGTTGCCTTCCTGATGGTGTCTTGCTGGAAAGAAAATCTTGACATCTAGCCGCCGTTACTAATGCATCAGACTATCAGAATACCGACGTTGTATTAAATTCAAAATCGAAATTTGTTACGAAATTTAAGCCCTTCATTGTGAAATATCCTGATCACCCTGGATTGTCATAGTTAAACAAAAAAGTTAACTACATGTAAACCAGTTTGTTGAGTATGTTGCCTTCCTGATGGTGTCTTGCTGGAAAGAAAATCTTGACATCTAGCCGCCGTTACTAATGCATCAGACTATCAGAGTACCGACGTTGTATTAAATTCAAAATCGAAATTTGTTACGAAATTTAAGCCCTTCATTGTGAAATATCCTGATCACCCTGGATTGTCATAGTTAAACAAAAAAGTTAACTACATGTAAACCAGTTTGTTGAGTATGTTGCCTTCCTGATGGTGTCTTGCTGAAAAGAAAATCTTGACATCTAGCCGCCGTTACTAATGCATCAGACTATAAGAGTACGGACGTTGTATTAAATTCAAAATACTTTAGACTTTGAACCCATTGGCTAGTTTTTTTTTTTACTTATCAGACACTTCACGCTCACAATGAGAACATTTAAAACAGTTCCTTAGTCGCTAAACGAATGGGACATCTAATAACAGCCTAATATAGACACACCGAAAACAACGTCAGTAGTTTCCTCCAACGATTCTTTTATCGAATCACTTTCGTAATGGTTTCATACTCCTACGCCTCATTCAGATTGGGCATCGGAGTAATGATAATGGGAGAATCCAAACAAATTAAGTTGTGAGAAACTGTTTAGGATTGTATCGCCTATATATATATATATATATAGTACTGACGAAACATTGCAGCTAATGGAGGATGACCACATTTTCTCTGGGGATGAGCTGTTGTGTCGATGTAAAGTAAACCTTCACTCCAGGGAAAAGCAAACCTAAAAAATGTGTAATTTTAGGCGGTTTTATCTTAATCGATTCCTCATTGCGTGTTCCTCACGGCCATTAGTCACGCCAGTGGACTATTCAGAGCTGAGTCAAAGATTCGCTGAGATTGTGATCGAGGAGAATCTACCAGGAAATTATTCCAAAATAAACTTTCAAGTTTGTTGGGTCACTAAACCGAAAGTTTAGTTATCAAGTCCGCTAGTTTGATTTAAAAAGGTGATGATGTGATATATAATCTGACTCTTTCAATTAATAATTCGACTTGCAAGCTCGCGAAATTCCCCTATTTGGTGAAAGCATCAAACCATCTTTAAGTATAAATTCTGTTAAACATACACACCCACCTTTAAAAGAATTCGCACATTATACATTCTGATGTGTAATTTACTAGATCACTCATCCGTGCTTTTTTCAAAATAATTACCAAAGTATGTTTCTATTCATTATAACTTTTTAATAAATATACTGCGAAAGAAATAACTTTTGAACTGTTACAAATGGTTATCTATTAATAAACATTCATGGACATTGAGTTTTAGAGTGTTAAAAATGCGCATCAAATGGGCGATTCTGAAATTAAAGGGAATTTAAGGAAGTAAAAAAACCTAAAAAATAGAAATAGAAAACAAAATTGAAATTTTACTCTTTAAATTTTATTAACAAAACTAATACATTTAGAACTTAAAAAAAAAATTAAAGGAAAAATATATTTTCTAAAAAAACAGTTTTTTAATTTTGCTTGTAACCTCTGTGGTTAACACAACCCATGGAGGTTATAAATAAGTAGAAATAAGTAGATTACTATGCTTAAAACCTAACCTAAGAGACTGAGGATATGATTTTAGAGAAAAAATAGTTTATTTGATAAAAGTTAACGGCAAAAGTATACTTAACACTATAAGGAATAACATTACTGAACATGGATGTTACAAGAACAAAAAGAACTCGTTAGATTTTTGAGGATTGTACAGCTTTTTCACAAACAATATAAAACTATGCACATTCAACACCACCACCAGACAAAATGGCTGACTTGACCTTCACTTCAGCTCTGGTTAAGAAGA
This sequence comes from Linyphia triangularis, assembly GCA_963978545.1. NCBI lineage: Eukaryota > Metazoa > Arthropoda > Arachnida > Araneae > Linyphiidae > Linyphia > Linyphia triangularis. The sequence continues at coordinate 90,443,895 of OZ021723.1, read as the reverse complement.
CTGTACTGCTATCTAGTAGAATTGTAATCAAGTTAAAGATATTCCATGGAGGTTACCTCAGGACCCCAGGGACAACTTATGTGCTTAAAATAAAGTGGTAAAATAAATTAAAACTTCTATTTCTTTGTGATTAGCTAATTATTTATTTAATGAATAAATGTTTAACCCAGATTTTCCCACAAATATATTATTATTCTTCAGATAACACTAAAAAAACAGGAGTGGGGACATTCCACGGAGGTTACATTTCCCATACTTCGGATTTAAAATATATATATAATATATGTAAAATAAAGACTGAAAACATTAAATTCAAACTTTTTTCTACTTAATACCAATTTAATCACTTAAAGGAATAAATATTAAGCCAGTAAAAGTACAGGGAATGAAATTTTCCCTTAATTTCAGAATCACCCAAATGTTTTAAATGTTCAATAAATACCGAGTTGATAGCCAAAAGTTAGAGACTGTTCTATGAAAAAAAGTAAAAAAAAAGCTTCCCTTGAACCATGCTTTTATTCCTATAAGAATACAGGGTGGTCATAAAGAAATTTCCTCGATACATGGTGGTCTATTCGCTCAACCAATCGAAAAGAAATTTCCCATATTACTATTTGAAGGCGCTAAAGATTGGGATGATTTCAAATAATAGATCTCTTACAATAATGGTTGCAGTGACAATAATTAGAAATTTTGGAAATAATTTCCATTTTTTTCATGCGCAAATTGATCAGCGCATTTGAAAAACCACAAATGGCTTTGGAGCAATACACGAATGACGAAAATTGGCGGCTTAAAACATTTGCAAAGAGGAGCATTGTACAGGACCAAACTGTCAATGCATCTCATCTTTGTGTTTTCATTGCACTTTTACGGTGCATTTTTTGCAAAGGTTTTACGATGGCATTTTCCTCATGCGTGTATCGTTCAAGCGACATTTATGGTTTTTCAATGCGCTGATCAATTTGAGCATGAAAAATTCGAAACTTTCGAAATTTTTTCACTGTAACCATGAAAGCTCTATTGTTTAAATCATCACAATCTCGAGTGCATACATTCAAATAACAATATTGGAAATTTTTAACCACTAGTGGTACATATATCATAAAAGTTTCTTTATGACCCCCCTCTATATCGATTTAAATTACTCAAGTATAGGTAGGCGATTTATCGATACGACGATATTTTTATCGATATTTCTATATTTTCAAACATTTTTAGTTTTTTGATGATCGCTTTGTAGTTCCATGTATTTTTTTCAATTTTCTTTATTCCCTTTTCGAAAACTTCAAAACTAAAGTTTGGACTTGGCTGAGAGACAGTTAAAATGGCACCTTAACCAAAAAGAAAACATAATGTAAAGTAAAAATAAGATCATTTATTAGTAATCATTAACACAGCGCCGTTTCTGTTGCCAACGTGTGCCCGGAATTTGCTTCTAATTTTAAATATTAAAAACATCTCTATCAGCAAAATATGCGGTAAACAACTTTTCAAAATTTCTTCTTTAAAAATAATTGTGAATTTATGCATTGACATCCAAATATATTTTATTTATTCTGATTGATAATATAATTTATTTATTAAAACAATTTTAATAATTTATTTATTAAAACAATTTTAATAATTTATTTATTAAAACAATTTTAATAATTTATTTATTAAAACAATTTTAATAATTTATTTATTAAAACAATTTTAATAATTTATTTATAAAAACAATTTTGGCATGAATTCAGGAAAAGTAGAAATTTGCTACAAAAAACTTCGTTTCTGGCACAAAAAAATAAAAATATAATAATGTATCGATATATCGATATTTTCCCCCTATGTAACGATATAGTATCGATATTTATTTTGATCGATATTTCCGACCTCTACACTAAACGTATGTTTGTTAAATGATAATCTTTAAATTATATGAATTTGTGCTGCGATTATTATATGAATAATATTGAGAAATTATATGAATAATACTGCGATTAATTTTGTTTAAAAATTACGTAATATAGTGTAAGAAAATAAATTTTCACCTCCTTTGACAAAACTTAAGTTTTTTCACCAATCGACTATCATCCAACAAATCACTGATACTGTCATTAAATTTCATTTAGCATAAATGGGTATCCTCGTCTTTCTCTATTCCTAGTTGTGACCTGTAATTTGGAGATGTTTCATCCCGCAGTGCTTAAGGAACGGAAATAGGTCAATAAGCTGACCAGGGTAGCAAAACTATTTGTTTAATACATCTAGAAAAAAGTAATATTTTGGTTTTGAAAGAAGAATATGCAGAATTTGTTAATCAGTTAATTGAACTAAAATTTCTTAATATATTACAATCTAATATATGTGCTTTTTCAGAACTTTAAATACATTTCGAATACCCGATTAACGTATCCATATTACATTTAGGTAATTATGTTTTCGAAATTTATACGACATTCAAGAATATAAAAATTTAACTTTTTGGCTTAGTTTGCAAATGATTTATCTCTTAAATGGCTAGTTTTATACTGATTTGGCTTTTTATTAAATGAAATACACCGACTATAAATGCGAGGAATGGATGAAAAGTAATTATGTTTCATGTACTTGCCTCATTTGATTCTTATTATTTCATTTATACCGGTTTCATCTTGATTTCTACTTATTTTTAATAAATTTCGATTGTACAACAATACACTGAACAAGAGTGTCAAAAAACTATACTAATCAATAACGCCAGAATACGTCCAAATCCATCCCATTTTACAGAATAAACAAAATAGCTGTTCAAATATCGAATCTGATTTATAAATTACCTAATCCATCTATATTTAGAGAAAAGCTTCGATGCCTCTGCTCGAAACCAACAAACATCTCAACCAAAAAATAAAAGAAATGCAGGAGAGGTTCTTCAGTATATTGATTTAACACACTTTATATATCTCTTCGAATTTAGAATCTCCGATAATCTTCATCACGCTCATTTGTACAACGGGTTGTTTACAAGTCAATCGCCCGCTGGCTCTTTCGAAATGAGAAAGTGCAAAAACCCTCAGGCCCACCGGACCGATTCGGAGTATAACCCGGCGATACAATAGAAACGGAAACGCAGAAATGGACTTTTTCGTATTTAATTATTTTTAAATAGCCTGACGACGATAATCTGATAGCGATGTAGGGCACCATCACTTCCTCTACACAACCCCCCCCCCCCCTTTTTACCGCTACCCCGCACTCAAAATAATGATCGCAAAAAAGTAAAAAGTGTTCTTCCACTTCCTCTGATTCGATGCATGAATTTCCTCATCTGAATTCCTGTTGGTGCTTTCGAAATTTCCCTTTGGGGTCAGTGGGTAAAAGGTTAGTTGCTTTATTTTGAGTCCCTTCTTTCCCTCGTCAGCGGGGCACCTTTCTCGCAGGTACAAGAGTTGCCACATTTCACTTTCAATGGATTCGCACTTTCGTTTTTTTCAATGACTTGGAAATGACTGGTTACATCATGGTTTGAGAGGGAGAATAAAATGGTTCATTCTTACTTTTGCTTGATGTATTGGCGTGGCGCTATAGCAATGCTGGTTGAAAATTATTTTGCCTTGTCAAACATCTCAATTGAAATTGAAGATAATGAAAAACAGAGGGTGAGGGTATATGAATAAATTTCATTATACATTACTTGGTATTGGTGTGGCACTATAGCAATGCTAATTGTAAATCATTTTGCCTTGTCAAACATCTCAATTGAAATTTAAGATAATAAAAAACAGAGGGAGAGAGTATATGAATAAATTTCATTTTACATTACTTGGTATTGGTGTGGCACTATAGTAATGCTGATTGAAAATTATTTTGCCTTGTCAAACATCTCAATTGAAATTGAAGATAATGAAAAACAGAGGGGGAGGGTATATGAATAAATTTCATTATACACTTGGTATTGGTGTGGCACTATAGCAATGCTGATTGAAAATTATTTTGCCTTGTCAAACATCTCAATTGAAATTGAAGATAATGAAAAACAGAGGGGGAGGGTATATGAATAAATTTCATTATACATTACTTGGTATTGGTGTGGCACTATAGCAATGCTGATTGAAAATTATTTTGCCTTGTCAAACATCTCAATTGAAATTGAAGATAATGAAAAACAGAGGGGGAGGGTATATGAATAAATTTCATTATACACTTGGTGTTGGTGTGGCACTATAGCAATGCTGATTGAAAATTATTTTGCCTTGTCAAACATCTCAATTGAAATTGAAGATAATGAAAAACAGAGGGGGAGGGTATATGAATAAATTTCATTATACATTACTTGGTATTGGTGTGGCACTATAGCAATGCTGATTGAAAATTATTTTGCCTTGTCAAACATCTCAATTGAAATTGAAGATAATGAAAAACAGAGGGGGAGGGTATATGAATAAATTTCATTATACATTACTTGGTATTGGTGTGGCACTATAGCAATGCTAATTGTAAATCATTTTGCCTTGTCAAACATCTCAATTGAAATTTAAGATAATAAAAAACAGAGGGAGAGAGTATATGAATAAATTTCATTTTACATTACTTGGTATTGGTGTGGCACTATAGTAATGCTGATTGAAAATTATTTTGCCTTGTCAAACATCTCAATTGAAATTGAAGATAATGAAAAACAAAGGGGGAGGGTATATGAATAAATTTCATTATACATTACTTGGTATTGGTGTGGCACTATAGCAATGCTGATTGAAAATTATTTTGCCTTGTCAAACATCTCAATTGAAATTGAAGATAATGAAAAACAGAGGGGGAGGGTATATGAATAAATTTCATTATACATTACTTGGTATTGGTGTGGCACTATAGTAATGCTGATTGAAAATTATTTTGCCTTGTCAAACATCTCAATTGAAATTGAAGATAATGAAAAACAGAGGGGGAGGGTATATGAATAAATTTCATTATACATTACTTGGTATTGGTGTGGCACTATAGTAATGCTGATTGAAAATTATTTTGCCTTGTCAAACATCTCAATTGAAATTGAAGATAATAAAAAACAGAGGGAGAGAGTATATGAATAAATTTCATTATACATTACTTGGTATTGGTGTGGCACTATAGTAATGCTAATTGTAAATCATTTTGCCTTGTCAAACATCTCAATTGAAATTTAAGATAATAAAAAACAGAGGGAGAGAGTATATGAATAAATTTCATTTTACATTACTTGGTATTGGTGTGGCACTATAGTAATGCTGATTGAAAATTATTTTGCCTTGTCAAACATCTCAATTGAAATTGAAGATAATGGAAAACAGAGGGAGAGGGTATACGAATAAATTTCATTTTACATTACTTGGAATTGGTGTGGCGTTAAAGTAATCCTGATTGAAAATTATTTTGCCTTGTCAAACCTCTCAATTGAAGGTAACGATAATAAAAACAAAAGGGGTTGGGGAGGGTAAATGGATAAATTTCACTATGAATATATCATTATTGCCTTCGGCATAAAGTAGAAATTAACACATAATTAAATTAAAATTATTTATATAACTGTTTCTAAATTGGATACATTGTTGCTTCTTTTTAGATTACGAAGTACTAATGTCCTTTGACTTTTAGAAAGTTGACTGTTTATAGTACAAACTAATTTTTGTATCATTATATTGACTTAATATCATTGCATCTTATAACGCTAGAGTATACAGTGCACCATTAATTGTAATCAAAATTGTACAAAAGCTCAATTATTGTATAACCAAAATTATTGAGTTATAGATACCAAAACTGTTTGATGAATGAAGAGGAATTACTTTTTTTAAGTCAGAAATATATATTTAATTAAATTAGATATATATTTTTTTTTATACATTTTCCATTCAAATTGAGGCGTTGCGGATACAAAGGGCGAACTCAACATTGGGGGGGGGGGGGGGTGTCTCCATCCTAATCTAGACTCTTTGCATAATCTACAGGTACATTTTTCATGTTGAGCTCACCCTTCTTTCCCTCTCAAAATACGCAGAGAATGATACCAATCTGTATAGAAACTGCCTTATAGAAAAAATTTCAAGAGCTTTTTCTGAGAACCACCTTTTATTGAGTTTTCCCTTCGTATAAGCAACGCCTCGATTGTTCTAGGTCTTAAGTAGAGTGTGGACGGAGACTGTTAAGTAAAAAGATTGATTGAGCTCAGACCAACCATTAGATAACCAAAGAGAAGTCTAAACTATTAATTTGCTTAGAACAGGACAGATTTTTATCCAAATGAAATAAAACTAGGGGTGTGGAACATCGCATAACTTTCAATTACACTATAATACTGACGTGGATTTGTGTCATTCACCGTTTGTATATTTTCATCCTTCATTTAAAATAAATAGCCAGTTTGGCGATAATTCTTGTATGTATCTAAAAAAAAAATTCGCCAAAACGGTGATTTTGGGGATATACTTTTCGATTATTCTTATATTATCCTTTATTATAAGCGAAACTGAGAGAGGAGAAGAAAAAACGATCGTTGATGAGGTATGCTCAAGGAAAGAGAATTCTGTGTTAAAGGCATTCGTTTTTCAACTTTTTAAGCCATTAAAGCATTGTTACGGGAATTTCGGTGGTGGGGATGTTTAGAACACCATAAGAGGCATTACCACAGCGATTTTGAACAAAATAGTTAAAGCAGTTTTTTAGCAATTATTGAAAAACATGATTTTATCAATGGCAGCTATCTTATTCGCATGCGCGATTTTGACGAAAACCTTAATGGTAGGTCCCATAGCCGCCACTGACCCTCATACCAAATTTGAACATCGTAGGTCAATTTGTTCGGGAGTTATGCTGACCACAGACACAGATACACACATACACACACATACATTTTTTCTAGATCACATTTTTGAAATCATGATGTTCCAAAACGTCGAAAAAAGCAAAAGAAAATCGATTTTTTTTGTTTGATCGAATGCTATACTTTCATTACCTTATGAATATATACATATGGCTAATTGAAAGTAAAAAATAGTCTTTTAAATCCACCAATAAGTATTCAATATTAAAATGCATATTTGTATCCAATGATTCAATCAAGTTAATTACACACATATGCTCGATAACATTTTATTTAGGTCTACTGATTTCATTCACACTAATTGATAATGCTGGCTGATTGTAAAGAAACTGGCAGTTTGTCCCAGTAAGTCCTGTAAGATAGGAATAGCAAACAGAACTAAACAAAATCATCAATCATAAGATTGAGCTTGCCTAGCACGTAGTGATGCTTCTAAAATTACGTGGTATCAACAAAACGAATGAACAAAATCCTACTTCACCGTTTGAACATGGACGGATCATGCTTCTTTCAGCATACGAAACGACTCCAACGAGGAAGTACCGCAACTAACAGCAGCATTGTAGTGGATGATTTACTTTATTGTTTCTCGAGACTTGTCTTTTCCAGAAATTATAGTTCTGTTCCAGACTGGCCCAACAAAAGACGCCAGCGTATACAAGCGTCCACCATCGTGAGGTGGACAGTTCTATATTTTGCTACGATTTATTGGACTTGTTTTTTTTCTCTTGGTGGATCCAAATGTAGTGTTCGATTGTCTTCAGGTAGGCAAGAGATCTTTATCTATAAGCGGCACGTGTAGAAGAAGAAGAAGAAGAAGGCCTACTTGCTTTCCTGGAGAAGATTCGAACGATTTGTTGCTCAACTGACACCCTGTATTCATGAGGCTCCTTTATTTCTATTGTGCAGTCGCATTTGACTAGGACTGGAACAATGGCCAAATGGGGCAAGGACAGCAATTTTCTAATGCATCTAGAGTGGCACGAAATACTGTTGTATTCGAATTGTGTGCTGGATCAAAGTTATCTCCTCCATATTTAATGTATTTAAAGTACATAGGTTCACTTGGTTCCTCAAAAGTTTATATAAATTGAGACAAACAGGTTGTGTTCGAAGCGGTCGACATAGGTATAAAAGAGCTCAAAAGGTTTTTATAACGTTTTAGGTTTATACATAGAACTTGTCGTAAATTTATTATCCATTTCTAAAGGTATAGTACATAAAAAATTGAGATAAGATTAAAAAAAATCTGCCCTCATAAGTTGATGGAAAATTTATGGATATTTCAGAAAAATGCAAAAACTACATATATTAGACAATTATTTAATAGATTACAACCTTAAGTTAAACAAATATACCGGGTAACCTTAACGATGGGATTAAATTTACATAAAACTTTTAAATATTCTCATATAATACATACAGCGATTTAACAAGTTTGTATTCGTATGCAATGTTCCATTACGTTGAAAATATAAACAAAGTTTCAAAAAAAGTTTAATTAATTAAATAAAAAAATGTAGTCCTTTTTTTCTTAGGTAAGTGAAACATAAAGAAATAAGTTTAACAAAATTAGCATAATTAGTATCAAGCATTTTATCAATGTCATATAAAACATAACAATTTTATATTTGTCAAATATATCAATCCTAATATACGTTACAGTCTTATAAACCTTAATATACTTTAATTTTTGTTTCCAATCTTAATTGGACAGCGTATGAAGTTGGCACCTTTTCAACTTTGTTGCGTTACATTAAAACTCTTCGTTGAGTTACTTTGCTAATTTTATATTAACATCTTGTTATAAATAACACAATAAATTTTAGACTAGTATCTGTAGCGTCCTTAAATACGTGTCTGTTTGCTTGCTTTCATGCGGGGGCCCTTAAAATTAAGCTTCTTAATATTGATTTGCCCTTACCTCATAAATGATATGTTTTTTAACATAAAGAAGTGAAATTTTATGTATTTTTACATATATAAAAATTATAAGTGAAGTATTCTATATTAAATGAAAGGGTATAAAATAGGTATTCGTATTGAAATTTTCTAAGTGAAAATTTAATTTACTTAGTAAACAGCTCCCTAAGAAAAAAATATATATATCAGGCATACGAAAAATTGTAAACAATTTTTTTTTGTTGCAAACCACAATATTCTATGACAATTAGAACCAAAGATATAGCCATTTATTATTACCAATAATTTTGTTTGCGTACTGTACAAAAACGTTGTCCTGCTCAAACATAAAATAGAAGGCATTAATGAATTTATTGAATTGGACGTGATGGGTCGTAGACGATCAATGAGTATTGTTTACACTTTCTTTTTAAAAAATGGTTTTAAGTGTAAATTTATTAAACATTGTATGCTCTATCTATATGTTCTAATCGTTTAGCAATGAGCCTAATTTTTTAAAACAAATTTATGAATTTGCTTATGTTTATTTATTTATGTTTTTTTTCTCAAAACATTATAAATATTTAGTATGCACTAAACTATTTAAAATTTGGGGCTATTTAAAAACTAATTAAAAATTTGCACCTAAATTAATCTCCAGCATAAAATTTACCATATGAATAAGTTTATTACTTCTGGTATAAATATAGATATTTAGGCATAATATATAACTTCTATGTTGAAAGAATGCTACCAAATGATGAAGAAACCTTCCAGTTGTTGAAATTCAAGAATCTCATAACCTGTGCTATATCTTATATTCAAAACTAAAAACCTAAATAATACTTTAAAAACCATCTTGCTTATTACTTTCAATTACCCATATATTAACATAGGGTATTGAAAGTATTGTTTTCGATAAAAAAAAAAAAAAGATTCAGAATTTTTAGCATTTCTTCACGTTTTAGACCATCCTGACTTCAAAAAAGTGGTCTAGAAAAAATGTATGTCTGTGTATAGCCCCATAACACTCGAACAAATTGAATTACGATGTTCAAATTTGGTTTTTCGACAAAATTTCGCATATGGTAGCTGTCATAGAAAATAATCGCATTTTTCAATAATTGCTGAAAAACGGCTCTAATGATTTTGATCAAAATCACTGTGGCCTTCTAAGGTGTTCTAAACATCTCCAAAATTAAATTCCCGCAAAAACGCTATAATGGCGAAAAGAGTGAAAAACGAATGACGAATGTCTTCGACACAGAATTCTTTTCCTCAGAGCATCAACGACCATTTTCTGTAACCTTACAATAAAGGATAATGTAAGAATTATTGAAAAATCAATTGTCAAAATTGACCTCTTTTTTTTTCTTTTTTTTTTTTGCCCATAGATTTTTGCCAAAAATATGACCAAACTAGGCATTTTTTCGATTGGATGAAAATATGAAAATGAACACTATACATGTCAAATTTAAATGAAGTGACCACCATTATAGAGAAATTGAAAGTTGTGCGATGTTCTATAATCCTAGTTTTTATAGTTCTCTAAGTGTAAATATAAATGAATTATTCTGTTTAAATAAACAAAATGATTGCTACTTTAGAGGAAACAAACTTTGAAGCTGTGAGACAGCCAACAAATTTCTTCATTTATTTCTACAAGTACGCAAATCAATAAGCATCGTTCTGAATAAGAAGTCATTAGTCGGGGAAGAAGTTCAGACATTCGTGTTGTTTTTATGAAATTCGTGAGGGAATTTGGAAAATGTTTTTTCCTTAAAATAGATATCGTGATTTATTGAAGTGTCACCGCATGCACGCAACGGTGATTGATTTGAGATAACTTTGCTTCTTAGTCGTATTTGTTTTGTTTCTGGAACTACTGCTCCATATTGGAGCATATTTGAAGTTTCAGAAAACCTAGAAATATCACTCTAGATTAAAATTAAATATTGTTTACTTCCTTCTACAGAGTTGTTTTATTAGTTGAAAATGGCGCGAAAGGTCAAAAAGAAATATATATATATATAATTTTGTTTGGAAACTCTACTTTTTATTCGAAATATTGTGAATGCCTAAAGAAAGAAGCGTATGAAAATAAAATTCAAGTTCTGGAATTTATGAAATTTAAATTTATTATTCACTGTTATAATCTTTAAAAATATACAGTTAAAAAATATTTTAAATAGTTTTTTTTTTAATAAATAAGAATGCAAAACAGAAAAAAAAAAAAAAAAAAAAAAAAATTGATCTTTTATTTTGGAAATTCTACAACCATACCATGAAAATAAAATTCAAGTTCTGGAATTCATGAAATTTAAATTTATTATTTACTGTTATAATCTTTAAAAATATACAGTTAAAAAAGATTTTAAATAGGATCTTCTTAATAAATAAGAATGCAAAAAAAAAAAAAAAAAAAAAAAAAAAAATGGAGCTTTTATTTTGGAAATACCACAACTATACAACCCACCAAGCAAGTAGAATTCAGTTTGTTCATATGAGCTGCTGCGATTGATTGAAGCAGTTTTCAAGCGCACATTTCAATTTTCACTGTAATGTAAAGAGTTCTGTAAACACAGTTACTGCGTTCATACTGAGTGGATGCAGAGAAGCCGACTATCAGGCTTTGTTGATATCGTTATACGTTTCTGTATGCGAGTGAAAGATTACCTCTGTCTGCCATACACCACTTTAGTTATGAGGATATTTTGCTATAGCATGTGTGAAAAGGGGAAGTAGTGAATAGTTGAAAAGTTTATAATAATTGGTTAAAAAGGGAAGATGAATAATTACTAGAAGTGAAGTTTAGAGACAGCACAATGGAATTAATATATTCTCTATTATAGTAATCAATATCTTAGAGCAATTAATCATTGTAAATAAAAATCCTAATTTTGAACATCATTTTCTGTTTTTTTGGGGTAAATTTATATGTTGGTGATTTTGTGTCTTTGCTATCAGAAATGGACTTTAAATATATATATATATATATATATATATATATATATATATATATATATATATTTAAAGTCCATTAAGTATATAGTATATAAGTATATAAGTATATATATATATATATATATATATATATATATATATATATATATATATATATATATATATATATATATATATATATATATATATATATATATATATATATATATATATATATATATATATATATATATATATATATATATATATATATATATATATATATATATATTATATATATATATATATATATATATAATATGAAACCATTAATTAGTTTCTCTTTAAAATTATTTTATGAAAATCTAATTAATAAAAAATATTTTTTCTAGAAATCCTTTACCTGCATTTTCAACTTGTATGTACAATTGCAACTTATTTAAGCGATTTTGAGTTCAGATGGAGTTTTTATAGTATTTGACACTACGAAGAATGCTCATTCCGTTCCATTAACAATCCTTTTTCACCACAAGACTTGATAGAATGAAATTGTTATCGACAATGAGTCTATCTGTCAAATTTCAGTTTGATTGGATGAAGGCAAGTGGGTTAACTATCTCTCCGAATATTTTGACTGCCACAAATAAATTCCAAGTTAATATAAAGGATTTTAAAACAACAAAATTGCAGCTTTTTACTTTCAATTACTCATATGTAAATATGCATAGGGTAATGAAAGTATACCATTCGGTCAAAAAAAAAAAAAAAAATTCTCCACGTTTTGCAACATCCTGATTTCAAAAATGTGATCTAGAAAAAATGTCTGTCTGTGTGTGTATGTGTCTGTGGTCATCATAACTCCCGAATAAATTGACCTACGATGTTCAAATTTGGTATGAGGGTTAGTGGCGGCCATGGGACCTACCGTTAAGGTTTTCGTCAAAATCGCGCATGCGCATAAGGTGGCTGAAATTGAAAAAAATCATGTTTTTCAATGATTGCAAGAAAACGGTTCTAACGATTTTGTTCAAAATCGCTGTGGTAATGCCTCTTAAGGTGTTCTAAACATCCCCACCACCGAAATTCCCGTAAAAATGCTTTAATGGCGTAAAAAGTTGAAAAACGAATGCCTTTAGCACAGAGTTCTCTTTCCTTGAGCATACCTTATCAACAAAAGGGTTTTTTTTTTTTTTTTTTTTTTTTTTATCTTTGCTTAGTTTCACTTACAAGAAAGGATAATATAAGATTTATCGATATGCATATCGCCAAAATTCCTATTTTATCGATTTTTTTTTTAAAGAACCATTTAAGAATTATCACTAAAAATATCGCCAAACTGACAATTTTTCCTAAGCGATTGAGTAAAATATAAAAATGATAAATTACACAAATATACATCAGCAATATAGTGTTACTGAAAACTGTGCGATGTTCCACACCCCAAGTTTTTTATTATGCGTCGTTAATCTTAACAGGGGAAGGATTCAGTCATTAAACATCACCAAATTGTACATGCTCGAATATAGCTTTGAATATGGATCAAAAGCATGGCAATAGAAATATGTCTAAAAAAAGGACCTTCAGTGACAGCCCCTATAATAAAATGCCTAGACTATCTGCCAAGCTTCAGCTCGATTGGGTGACAACAAGTAGGTTAATAAGCCAACCGACGATTTCGCCCGCAACCCTTAAACACACGAACAATTAGAATAAATGATTTTAAAAGGCTGAAAATATTTAAGGGGGGGGGGATTTTACATGATTACTAGCGTCTGTTTACTCTACTCCAGAAAAAAAAATAAACACAAAGAATTTAATAAGTAAAGAAACATATAAGTGTGTGTCTATTTAAATAGAAATGTCAGCGACATCGTCAATTAATCAAGAAGAGCTTTTTAGAGCGATTGAAAATAACCTGTCCACCTTCGCGCCAATAAAAGAAGGCACGAGGTAGTAATAAACATTCCGAAATGAGAACGTGGATACTTCAAGCGATCAACAAACTTCTCAACACACAAAAGAAAAAGAAAGAAATGTAAAATACTTTCGACTTATAAAATGTTTCCCCACTCCTCCCCAAACCCCAACGCCTTTACTAATTGTTCCATCAGCTATAAATATGACAGAAAATAAAGCAACGAGTCCTGGATTCTGTTTGTTAACGTTCTCCTCTCTACGCCCCAACTCATCGCTTGCTTCTTTTTTTTTTCCTGCTGCCAACTTCCTTGGCTTTTCTTCTTTGTTGTTGACGCCGTTATTATTAACTTTTATTATAATGTTCGAAGAAAAAGAAGAAACATAACATTAAAAAAAATAATTGGAAATGGAAAATAAAAATGAACCACCACACCTAGTCGTCCAATCGCCAGGACTGGGTCTGAGTCTATTTAGATGATATTTTTAGTCAAAAGGAAGTATTCAATGAAATGGAGACTCACGCAGCCGAAAGTTTAGACTCATTACCGAATTGTTACTGGATTTTAACTTTTTACTTTCAATTACTCAAATATTAAAGGATAATGAAATTATTGCATTTGAGATAAAAAATTGATTTTGATTTTTTTGGTAATCGTTTTGATAGATCATACCTCTAAAAGTTTTTTTTTTTAAATGGTCTGTGTGCCTAAGGTTAGCATAACTCCAGTTTCAGTCATACTGCGATGTTGAAATTTGGTGTGTCCATGAAGCGTGTGAATAAGGTTTTCATTAAAAATTTACTGCCAAACCATTTCGTCAAAATCACAAAATGTACCCATCATTCAAAAATTTAGGTTTCCAAATTATTATCAGAAACACTTCCAAGAAAATTTTGTAATATCATGTTAGTACTATTCAAGTTTTTTCATTATCCTCGCTACCTAAATTCCAGTTAAAAGTACTAAAGTGATGTAAAAAGATGACAGTCAAAATGTCGTGCAACAAGGAAAATCGTCACTCCCATAACCACTGGTCCTTACATTAGAATGAAATTGTCAAATCACATAAACCGAAATAATTGAAAAAATGCCTAGGCATTTAATCAATTTGAATTTTTCACATTAATATACACATTTTATAGTTTATTGCTTTTTAGCTTGTATTCGAAACATACTGAGGTTTAACACATGCTAAGAACTATATTCTTTTTATGTTTGGTTGGTTGGTTGGTTGTATTCAGATTATCTGGCGCCGTCAGAAACACGAGGGCTATAATGCGCCGAAACATTCGTCATTAGACAAGCCAACATACATTTACAAACACCCATGCCTAATACGGGACTCGAACCCGCAACCTCGCGGTTTAGAAGCTAGTACGCTAACCACTATACCGTTTGGTCAGCCTTTTTATGTTTGGGAAAGCTGAAATGCCGATTTTAATTGATTTTTTATCGTCTTTCTTGTTTAGACGCATTGTTAATATGAAAATTGTGGATTGCTTTCTTTTTGATATATCAGGATATGGTGTATAATACTTAAATGATAAAGTAGAAATTTTTCCATCATTATTTGTTGGGGTGAATTATTTCGGCGTTACTTTTTGTGGGGAATGAATGTAGAAAAGTGTCTCGTCAAAACTATTATTTAGTTAGTTAACTAAGGATACTTAAGTAATACCTTTCTATAATATTATTTAAGACACATAAACGAAATTTCTTAGAGAAGCATGATCATTCATACAGAATATTTGAAGTAATATCTGAAAATCCTAAAGAAGCTTATATTTTTTTAATAAAAAGGTGAATTTCTTTTTAAAAATGATAGCTAAAAAAATTGTGTGTATGCGGGCTTCTTTAGCCCTGGGGTTCTTCTTTGGCCCAAACTGAGAAAAAAATATAACGTTCTCTGCTAACCTTCAGGATGCAGTTTTTAAATTAATTTCTACAGTTTCCTCTATGGAGCAGCATCCATAACGGAAACTGTCGAAATAAATTAAATAACTGCATCCTGAAGGTTAGCAGAGAACGCTATATATATATATATATATATATATATATATATATATATATATATATATATATATATATATATATATATATATATATATATATATATATATATATATATATATATATATATATATATATTTTTTTTTTCTGGTTGGGCCAAAGAAGGACCTCAGGGCCAAAGTAGCCCGCATTTACGGTACTCTTCAAAGAATTTTCTCAAATATTTATATGCGACTGATTTTGTGAATTGAATTTTAGCAGAAATAGTATACAATTATGAAAACTGGTTTTGCTCCCCTAGTCATAATCTATTCATACTTATTATCTACAATCTACATTTATTATAGATGTTAGATTTTAAGATATCAATGAATCATAACAAGATTTTTATAGAAACTCTGCATAATTTTCATTCAACATTCCGAAAAACATAGTCATTGCACGAACAGGAAATAATGTAAAACTAAATACTAATACCAAGAAAATGAACAATCAAAATAAAATATACAAAAATTAAATAATTACTTAACAATAGCAATAAAAAAATATAAAAAAATGTAGAGTTACAATTGTTTTATAGGATTTTTTTTCTTTTTTTCTTTTTCACACAAAAGCAGTTTAAAAAAAAAAAAAATACAATAAAATTAAACCTTGTATACAGTGTGGGATTTTACTGTCTACATATATCAATAACTAATTAAAATTCTAACAATACTATCTTATATTTGTAAGAATAATGTTTAAAACAATAATTTTTTCTTCTGTATTTTGTGAAGCCGATTAATTGGCTATAAATTAAGATTTGTGAAATAGGTAATATATTACTATTTAACAAACTTACTTCTACGTTGAATAAAACAAATTATTTTAAGCGAATAAAATGTTGACATCACAAAATCTTCAATAATAATAATAATAAATATCGCTTAAAAACAATTTATTTTATTCTGAATCCAACGTCACCAACTTTATACTTCTACGTTGAGTAAAACTAATTATTTTAAGAGAATAAAATTTTGACAGCACAAAATCTACAAAAATATAAAAAATATCATTTTAAAACAATTCATTTTATTCTGAATGCAATGTCACAAAAATCTAGATAACCTAGCTGATTGGCTATTGTAACTTTGAACCCATTTTCCTATTGTTGATTTTTTTCATGTTTTATGAAGTTCAAGTTGATATATATTCAGATCTATTTGAAGAAACTTATCACGATATATTTTCAAATACATTATTTAAAACCAATTTTTTTTTTAAAAAGTGAACGAGTGAAATTATTATTTATTTTGATTTAAATTCTTTTGCAATTAACAGAAACCTGTAAAATAAATTTTTTTAATACATCTTTTTGTTTAAAAAAAGATGTTTTGCTCAAGCAAGATAGCAAAAATGCTAAATTTTTGTTTGGCATATATATAACTTTTTGATAAATATCAAAAATAAGAAACATCATTTTGCATATTTTATTTATTTTAATTCTTTAAAACATTTTTTTTTTTAATTTTACCATGTAAAAATATCATTATAATTGGTATACAATTATTAAAAAAATCATAATGATATCTACAAATTAAAGAAAAAGTAAAATTTGCCCCTCTCACCCCCTCCTTAAAAAATACTCAGCTAATCTTATATGAGTTCGAAATAAATTCATTTAAAATGTTAAAATAGAAAAGTTGATTAGATATTTAGATATAGAAGTACTACAATCTGTTAAAGATCAAAATTTACAAAGAAGATGCAGGTGTAAAATGTCGAAACACCAATAAGACATTTGAAATAACTGAAAATTCTTTTTCTTTCGATTGATTTTAATTAGAGTTTGGCATGTTATATACGAGAAGAAAAACTCAATTTAAATTTATTGTGCAGATGAAACAAATTTTGAAAACTTTGAATGACTCTAACTTTTAACGGAATTCGCAGTTAATATACATTCCTGGTGAGATTGCACAAAATCTGATACAAAATCAAATTGTAAGGTTTTCAAGGGACCAGTGCTAAATTGCTGTAGTTCTTTTAGTTTTAATTTCTATGCCTAACATTTTAAATAACATAATTAAAGCATGCAAATAATTGATCATTTTAAATTGTATTGTGTTGGTACCCATTTTACTAATTGTATTATAAAATGAGAACACTAATTTCTCTGAGAAGTTTTAATATTAATTTACGAACAATTAGTATTGTGTATAATTGGTATTTAAAAGAACGCGATGGTTTAATACAATAATAAAAACAACTTAAATACTAATTAACTATATTCTATCATAGTTCTTAATAAAAGATTTAAGTTATTATTAAGCATTATGATATCTTATAATAACTTAAATCTTACCCATTTTATCTCATCTTACTTTAGCCGACCAAACGGTATAGTGGTTAGCGTGCTAGCTTCTAGACCGCGAGGTTGCGGGGGTTCGAGTCCCGGGTAAGGCATGGGTGTTTGTAAATGTATGTTGGCTTGTCTAATGACGAATGTTTCGGCGCATTATAGCCCTCGTGTTGCTGACGGCGCAAGATAATCTGAATGCAACCAACCAACTCATCTTACCTTACTATTGCTGATTGGAAAATCAAAGTGTTAATTTAGCACATGATTTGATCCCAGATGGAAAGATGGGATTTGCAATTTGTAAGTACTTTTTTGTCTTATGGAAAAGTTTTTGATGCCTAAGGAATTTGTTCTCGCATACAAACTGATAAATCGTTACAGCGGGATATGGAGTGTTGAGAGTTGTCCGTGTGTCAAGTGGCGGTTGCCTTCAAGGAGGTCTTTCAAGAGAAAAATGTGGGCATTTGAGCCAGGAAAAAAATAAGAGAAACCCCAGAAATATCCAACCAGGCAACTGACGCAAGGCAATCTGCTACGTTGCCTACTGACTTTAAAAAAGAAACCATTAATGGGGTTTGATCCCAAGATCCTTTGCATGATATGCTAGTTTTGCCCTCTGTTCGTGAATGGGATGCTCGGTGATATTAGTACGATTGGAAGTAAATAATGATTTAGTATAAAAGTTTCATAACAAGCAATTAAAAAGTAATTAAATATAATTACAATAATCAATTCCAACTTTTTATTTTCCGTCCTTTCATTTTTTAACTGAAACTCTTTTCAGTGTTTTGAATTTAAAACGCATAACAGGAAATACGACGCTTTCGAAACCATTAGCTGGATATTTTAAGCAATCTTTAAAAAAAAAAAAAAGTTTTTTAAAATTGAATTTTATACATGCTCAGATCACTTCACATATAATAACATCCGCAGCGTTTCTTGTGGCTTGTTTAACTATACTCCACAAACAATTAACCAATTTTCCTGTAACTATGGGAAACTAACTCTTTTCGTGGAACGGTAAGAATTTGTTTTAAATATATATATAAAGAAAAAAAGTAAATCTCTCTTTCAAAATAAAGCAACAACAAAAAACAACAACAGCCCGAAGAGATGCGGAGAGGGGGGGGGGGATAAAAACAAAGAAAAGAATTAGGTCTCTTCCCTTCGATCTGAAGGAATGAAAGAGGGAGAGGTGGAAGAAAAGAAAGAAAGAAGCAGATCAGGGTGTATTTTCGAGCAGTGTGTGTATCTGCCGAAGAAAGAAGCAGGAAAGATTCGCTTGGACGACCACACGTTCATCGAAAGCAATCGTTCGCGCTTCGGGGCCAACCACACTTCCAACACAAGATACAGGTCCAAAGTAGGCTAGTAAGGTTCTCCGTCTCTCTTCTAACCATCCCATTCTCGTCTGCTGCCTTGCTAAGTGAACGACCTGTTGTCTCTCACCCCCCCTCTCCACCTGTTGACGTCACACAGGTAAGCTTATTTTTGGTTGGTGGGAAGGGGTTCCAGAGAGTGATTTCCCTCCCCCCATTCGATATAAAGCAGCGTTAGTTTTGGTTTAGGCTTCAGTTTTGCCCGCTCTCTCAGTTTGGTTGGACTTGTGTGCCCTGACTTCTGGACTACTTATTTTTTTTATTATTATTATTGTTTCGGTGTGCTCTTATCTGTTCCACCCACGACCGCAAACTCATAGGCTGAGCCTCAGGTCAGCTAAGGATTTTTACACAGGTTGGTATATGCAGATTTTTCTTATTGTTTGGCGAGGTAAATTGAAAATGTCTCTCGTTCGTGAAATGGATTTAACATTAAACAATGCTTGAGAAGTACTCGCTATTTCATAGAACAAGCAATGGATATAAAAGGCGGATTTAACTACGACTCTATAATATATACATGCAAATTATTCTTAAACATATATATATATATTTTGAAAATGTGGAAAAAGTGATAACCACTTGTGATAATTTTATCAATAATCTAGTACTCTGCATACCGTACAAAGTTGGTATAAGCTTTGAACGCAATTAACATTCAATAACCATTCATATGCGAATTCTGTTTAATCTAGTAACGCGAATTGTGAGCATCGTTTTTAAAAGGTCAAATAGAAAAAATTAATGAAAGTTCTCACCAAGAGCTACACAGAAACAACAATGTATCACAAATTCTTAATAACGTCGATAAGTTGTCAATATCTATTTTAGGAATGGAAATATTCCTTTATCGTCTTCTGGATTTATACAATTACAAGTTTACAATCAAGCTTACAGCTTACTTTACATTTATACTTTCTGAGACTTTTTTTTTACAAAGCAAATTTCTATCAATGCAATACTATTACTTTTTTTTTTTAAAACAAATGTATAGTTAACGACACAATAGGTTGTTTAATTTAATGTAGCTATTTATTTCTTTTTTTTTTTTTAATTTTCTAGCTTTAACTTAATAATTTGTATTGATATTTGTCAAGTTTAATGCAAAATGTTAATTAACAATTTTTATAACATATTTATGAGTATTAAACGCTGGCTTTCAAGAGCTATAATTTTAAGAGCATCAGTTTCTTAATTCGATTAATATGTTTTTTAAATAATCTATGAAAACTAGATTTTTTTTCATGTATAATTAATTGTATATATGTTTCTTCTATAACAACAACATATAGAAAGAATTTTTACAAGTGTAAAATTTTATAAAATACTGAAATTTAAATACTCCTTCTTAAAAAAAAATATCTTTGAAGCAATGAAAATTGTTTAAAAAATTATTGTGTATCAATAGGGGGAAAAAAAAAACTTACTCATAAATGTTCCATAAAACTAGTTCTAATTTTGTACCTGAACGCTATTTTCAATCATCATTTAAAACAGATAAAAAAAACATGTGTGCTATTTTTGCTAACGTTTTCACCTATATATTAAACTTGAGCAAAAACTATTTTGAGTGAAAGTACAACAAAAAATCAAAAAACACGTAAAATACAAATCGTTTAATTATTATTTTGTAATAAATATGATCAACCACTAACTATATTATTCAAACACTCTTCAAATATTTAGTGTCTTGTTAATTATAATGAAGGTAACTAATTAAGATGCAAAACAAAATAAAAATAAAAGTTTAAAAACATTAATTAAAAACTAATATGATTTAATTTTACAAATTCAATTTTCAATGATGTTTAAGAAATGACATTATTACAAAAGATATAAATTTTCGAAGAGCTTCCTTAAGTAAATTATTATTTTCACAATTGAAAATTTATGCAATTTCCTATGAGTTTCCGAAATTATTCTTTCATTTAGTTGAAAATAATTTTAAAAAAAATTTGTTGTTGTTGATTTTAATCTCAGTACCCAAATTTGATTTAAATGATCAAACTGCGAAATGAAAGCGTTTAAGAAACAAATTGTATGAAAGAATCGTTTAAATTCGTAAAATTTAGATTTACTGTCTAATTTTCTTTATTTAAAATAAAATTTATTTCAAATATCGCAATAATCTCTTTAAATTATTGAAATCAATTTTACTAATTACAAAATTTTCCGTAAGTAAGGGTTCAAATCATTGACTATGATAGAAAAAACGTCAAATATGAGATTAAAAGGTTTAGTAACGAGGAAAACTGAATACCATATTTAAAGGACTGAAATTATACTTAAACAACTACCTCAAATTTTTACTACAGTTCTCGTACTCAAATATGCGTAACTCAAACCCAACAGAAATTATAATCACTGCATTTTGAAACTGATCCCTAGAAGTTTTAGTTAAACATGAAACATTTCAAATTCTCATTCATATAGTAAAAGAATAGCTAGGGAATCCCTCTCCTCTGTATGAAACAATATATTTCCAACTAATTTATAAAAAAATAAAATATATTAAATCTTTATCGCTAATTTTAGTAAGTTAGCAAAAATATTTGACTTTTTTTTTCCTTTTTTTTTTTAATAATTTGCAGGAAAATTAAAGCTTATGATAGTTTGAATAACAAGCTAAACACGACATGTTCTTTCAACTGTAAAATAAATACAGCGACAGTTATATTTACAACTCTTTTGTCACACATTACTTTAAAAAAAGACGATCACCCGATTAAGGTTAAGTCCTGATGCTAAATATAGACAGGTTTCAATAGTCTATTTTGCACTAACATGTCAGATTTTCAACGGGTTCTAAGTTCATTTCACTAAGTAGGTTTTAGAGCATAAAAATTCGAGATCTGAATCTTTATCAACAACTACGGCGATGAAGCTTACTTAATCTCAATACCGTAATAATTAAAAATAACTATTTTCCGAAACAGACTTTTAATGAAATTGATTACTAGAAAAAGTAGTATCGTTAATTTTTAATTTAGAAATTTTTAAATATGTATCTTACAAAGAAATAGTATCCGACTCAACTATTAAAAATCATAATTAATTTAAACTTGAGTTCATAACTAAATTATTCATTAAAGAATTTATATTTTTTGTAGTAAAAGTATAAAGCTATCATTACTTAACCATGAAATCAAACTTACAATTCTTAAATTTTAGATGCTTATATTTTGAATTTAAAAATAAATATTAATTAACTGAATTAGTAAAAAAAATATGCAAAATGAACTCTCACTTTTACGTAAATACTACTTCTATATTGATATAAGTTATCTCCCTGATGATAATCCAGTTATAAATTTTGTTGAAATAAGAAAAGAAAAACTACGTAAAATGTCATTAAAGCTTTAATTGAAATTAAAAAATAAATTCAATAAACATTTAAATGGCTCCCATTTACTTCCAATTTGTTCTACATTAAATGCTTTTAAAAGTATGAATTTGCTCACCCATATATATTTATTGTTAAATAAATATCCTTTAAAATCAGCTGAAAAATTAGCGAAAAATAATTTTATAAATAATTCCCAATTTTAGATAATTATAGTGATTCAAACAAAATGCAAATAAATGAAAGTCATTTCGCAAAATCAAATTAAGTTGATTTGAGCTGAATTTTTAGAAGCATTATTTTAAATAACAATTGAAAATAACACAAAAGCTGTAGAAAAAAAAAATAGTTGCATAAAAACGGAAAATTCATTTACTCCATTTAACTTCAAAATATTTTTTTCAAAAATGAGCTATGACATGCTCAAAATAAAAGTACATATCGTACTTAAAAAATCGAAATCACTTGTTATTCATTTTCAAATATTACAAGTAAAAGAGAGAAAAAAATGGTATAAAAAAATACATTTTCAGTCCTACAATATGCAACGCAAAGGTTTTGTAAATAAAAAATATATGTTTGAATTCCACACGCCTAGTTTTTCGCGAATGCATAAGAAGAAAAAAATAACGTTTTAAAATCGGACTGTGCTCTAAATTTAGAAATAATATTCTCTATAATTTTGAAGATAAACTTGACATGTCTCGCTTGTCTAGTGGGAAAGGCGAAATTGAAGGAAAATCTTTAGTTACAAATCCATGTTATGCGTTAATTCCTTATATGCTTTAAGAACACAATTTACTTTAAAATGAGTACTACTATGTTTCAACTGTCTACTTACAAAAGTTTTTCAATCAATGTATATAATTATGATATCTATCCCATTGATGGTTGGCCGACCAAACGGTATAGTGGTTAGCGTGCTAGCTTCTAGACCGCGAGGTTGCGGGTTCGAGTCCCGTGTTAGGCATGGGTGTTTGTAAATGTTTGTTGGCTTGTCTAATGACGAATGTTTCGGCGCATTATAGCCCTCGTGTTGCTGACGGCGCCAGATAATCTGAATACAACCAACCCATTGATGGTTGCATAAGAAAACACAATTTTTAAAGCAAGGTTCAAAACATAGTTAAAAAGTACTAAAAAAAAAAAAAAAAAAAAAAAATACAAGCTTATTCGCCTTAAAAGTACTAAGTCAGTTACTGTATTACCACAAAATAATTTTTTTTCAGTCACTTCCGGTGTACTTTAACTAAATTCAATTGGTACAGAATTTATAAATGAACATATTCTGCTCATAAATAACAACTCGGTATTGTCAGTGAACTAAAACAATTGCGGTAATATCTACAACAGATAATAATCAAAAAAACAACTTCTTTTATTTCCAAATTCTCTTTTATAAATAAGGAAATAGATAACATTATTAAATCAATTTTAAAATAAACGTTTTAATAAAACTTTAAACATAAATAGTCAACATCTATAAAAACCAATTAAATTAATTTTAAAATAAACAGTCCGTTTTATTGAAACGTTAAGCTGAAATAGCCAACATCTATAAAAACTACACAGTTTTAAAACAGAGACGAAAAATTCTCATGGTCAGTAAAAAAAAGAAGACAAAATAATCACTGTTTTTAATGAATAATAAAAAGAATGCTCTAAATGTCGAAACTGCACTTCTATAGCTGTATCTACTCACTCAAGACGTCGTAAAGAAAGCATAATAATGTCAGTTACGCTGTAATGGTCACAGTTATAAGCATTGTGTCCCAAATTAGAGTACCAAGTAGCTTCTATTTTTCCCCCAGCCTGTTTTCATTGGGGAGAAAAAATAAAGAAACCGAAAATATCCTCCTACGGATCATTGAATTGCTAAACGTCAATGCCCCTTTTCAATTGACGATGCCAACTTAAGAAAGCACTAATTCTTTTTCAAAAGCAACAGGTTCTTTTCCTGCTAACTTTATTTTCGTTGAACTTTTTCTGTTCTTGTTTACTCTTCCCTTTCACCTAATTTCGTGCGTCTTGGTAGTGAATAGTTTATTTTCTTGTTGGATTAGTTTTCTTCTAGGTAAATTTTCCCAAAGAAGATTATTATTATTATTATTTTTAACTTTTAATTTATTCAGTAACTAAAATGTATTATTTTCTAATATAATTTTTACATGGCGTTCAATGAAGTCAGGTTTTATCGTCTGCAAAAGCTTGAGACCAATCACAAAGACACCTTTAAATATAAATTCGAATTTTTTTAATTTCATTAGCTAATCACAAAAGCGTGATTAATTTATTTTTTTTCGTCAGAAATTGCAGTGAGTAGTTGACCATGTTGTCGTTATGCATAAAGTACATTACCTTATCATAATATTTTAGGAAATTATTCATCACTAATGGAATTTCTATGCTTCTGTTGAATGTTACAGAACTAGGAATGTTAAAGAAAGTATCACTTTAAAATATGCAATATTAAAAATAATTTTTGAAAAATACTGAAAATCTTATTTCAAAAATAATTACGCATTATATTTTTCTGGCTTTCTAATTCTGTGTTACAATACCTTTATCGTAAAATATTTTCCACTGTTGGAAATAGCGTTTGTCAATGTTCTAAATATTGTATAATTTTTTTTTGTATAATTTTTAAACAGCATAATTTAATTTGTTATACTAAAGGACTAATTAAAAATGAATTAAAATGTTTCTGTTGAGCAAGCTCTTAAATTTGTTGAAAAACATAGTTGAACAACCAAATTGAAAAAAATGTTGAAATTAAACATTATCAGACATTTAAATTTCTTGTATCGCAAATGCACATCATTAACATTTTAAAAGTAATGCTGAAAATAGGATTTAGATTTGATATACAAGTGTCTAAAGTGAAACTTGCCGTTTTCAAACAACAATGTTTTGAGTTATAAACCTGTTTTTTTAAAACGAAATAGCCTAGTCACTAAACACATTCTATTACAATTTAAAATAAGTAATTCAAAATATAGCACAAAAATCACTATTATAAATGAAGGTGATTTTGTATAATATTTTCTTATTGAAATATGGTTTTGGTTTACATTTACAAATAAATCAACAATCATCATTTAAAATATTTTTGCAAATAATGTCTTAAATATTTTTTTTTAAATCATGCGAATCAATTTGCATATTGGTATTTTTTATTTTATAAAGTTTACAAAATTAATTTGTAACAAAAAATATAACTATAATGTGCCCAAACATTTTATCCAATTCTTTGATCAAAAGTCATGTTTTATAATTTTATTGAAGAGTTATAATAATTATTAATTAAGATCCAAAAGTATAAATACTTTTCACTTTAAATAATAATTATTATAACTAACTTCAAATATGTAATGGTCATACCGTTGAAAGGCTTGAAATGTTCCTAATATTACCTTAAATTAATGCCATTAAACAATAACAAAACATGTACAGTATGTAAATAATGGAATATATGCATGACTACGTCACAGTAAACTGTTTTGTAAAATTAAATGAATGGATATTGGAATATGAAATTTCAAATATTTTTGAAAGGTGCATTGTTATTGGTCTAGGACCCGAATAAAAATAATACCCCCCCCCCCCCCGAATAAGATCCATAGTTAATTCTTAAAGAAACTCACATATTTGTAGTTGGGAAAATAGAAAAATAATCTTATTCTAAACTGAAAAATTTTGATTTATGTATTTTTATATACCCTAAAAACTCATTTTTTTGTGCTTATAAAAAAAAAAAATACTTTTAATATCCAAGAACAGATTTTTAAATATTTTTCAGTTGAAAAGCAATTTTACAATAGTTTTTGCTTTGGTATCTTCTTTATTGTTTCCAAGGATTGTAAATAAACGTGCTATGAAAGTTTAAGATGCAAATCGACGTTAAGTAAAACATGCACATGGGTGCAATTTTTGTAAATCCGATTTCTCTACAGCTCTTTATGTTTTGAAAATAATTACACAACAGGTTTTGTTGAAAAATTTAAACCCATCAAAAACATAAAAATGTCATTCCCTTTGATTTCACAAATGGGACGTAAATTATTTGTCCATATTTCCTCCATCAGTTCTATTTTAGAACATTTATTTACCCACACAAGACCCACTTAAGTTTCTTGCTAATCACAAGGAAATTTCTAATTTCGTCTTTTCACCCAGATCAAAAGAGATTAAGGCGAGTTGTAAGTAATTATGTTCCACCCGGAAAAGGAAGTGAAAACACCATAAAGAGGAAGTAAAGAAACACTAAATTCCATTTAAAGCCTTTATATAGCTTTCCTCATTTAATTTATAGAAATACTTTTGCAGTTTAAAAAAAAAACTCATAAAAATCTTTTATTAGTTATGCATAAAATAAAATTGTTCCTTTAATATATAAACTGAATCAAATTATTGGTAAAAATTACTGTCATAAGGCTTAATTTGCAAAGCTTCAGACTCAAGAGAGAAATCGTATGTGTTATTTCGGTCTGAGAAAGTCCAATTTTGCACATCAGAGTAAAATATCATCTGCGCATATTAAATGCGAGCTTTTTAAAGCGCACAACATAATTTATATACATTGTCGTCTCACTTAACAGCTCAAAGAAAAATTATATGACATGTTTGTGATTGGCTGAAAATATAATTTTGTGTATAAAGCCCGTTTAAAGATATAGTGTGATTACAAGGATTAATAGGATTGGGGATTCTAATAGCTCAAAAATATTGGTGACTTATTGTGACACTTGACCCTTTTAATCATGAAAATCATTTACTAATAAAGAGATAAAACATCACATACGGAACAATTTATAAATTTCTAAAAAGTTTTTCTGCTCTATCGATGAACCGTAAAATTATCTCTGACGACAGTTCACTTCTTTTGAATCACAAAATTGATGCTTTTTTAATGAAGTTGCCACGATTGAACCATTAAGCAATTTACATCAAATTCTGTTCAACTGAACTTGTAAATAAAATGAATAATTCAATTAGACTAGAAAGAAATATTTAAAAAGTATTATTCTCATTTATTCAAATCTAATCGAGTGCAAAGGAGGGAAAAAGAAAACACTTCTCCAGGCTAAAAACTTTACTACTCAACTAATTCCAAATGGTATTACAATTAAAGTGAAATATTCAAATGGCATGCTCTATCAAAACTTATTTTTTCAAAAATTATTCAAAACAAACTCAAGTTATCCACAGGAAGCAAATGCATATGCCTGTGAAAGAAATGCAGACAATGTTGTTTTTTTACAAACTACTTGTGTAATAAATAATCTTAGACCAGAATATTCAGCTTATTAGAAAGTTTAACAATAACATAATCAAATTGCTTTGAGCTCTAAATATATAAATAATTTAATAAACCACATGAAATTGCATTTAAATAAAAGAAATCTTTAAAAAAAATTATATTTTTTTACGTTCTTTACAATACTAATCAAATATGTCCTTTTAAGGTTTTTTGTTTTTCAAACACTTTTAAACATCATTACATTGTTCATAAACAAATTGAATTAAGTTTTAGGTTTTTATTTGTTGTATTTATCAGTACTTACATCAGATATTAAAACATTGTATTGAAAAATAATTGTGATTTTTATGCAATGAAATAAACTGAATAAACTTTAAATGCAAATATGACATAACAATTAAAAAGAATTTTGAAAATTCTAGCTAGCAATTTACGTTTTACTATAAAAACTTCCTTGACAAATTCCATCCCTTTTGCATATCAAGAAAAGTTTATATTAGAGTTACGTTTCAAAACTAAATTTATACCTCGCTTAAAAGCATTAAATAAAGTAGAATGGTTTCTATGTTACCATAACATTTGAAGTTCTTTTATTTGAAATTTTTTAACCTGTATTGCATTAAACCTACTTGTCGGTAAAATACTTATATTTTGTTTTCTTTACAGTTATTCCATGAGAAAGTAAAAACAAAAGCGGATCGCAATGAAGTTAGCGTGGATGTTTTGTTTGCTTCTAGCTGGTAAGTATCTGTTATTTACACTTGATGGAAATTTTTATTATCGAATTCATTGTATGAGATTGAGGTTTGAAAATATAGGGTGGCTATAATTGAAGTGTCTTATTGGATCCTTATAGAGCAGCGTTAGTCACTACGCGACTCGCGGGCCGGATTTAGCCCATAACAGATTTTTCTGCGGCCCACTGTCAGATCAGAAGATTAAAAAATGAAACTGCATAGTATGGAATTTTTTTTTACATAATTGTAATTTGTATGAAATAGTATATATACAACACAGTTCTCCACTAACGTGCCCGAAGAAATATATGAAGAAGCTTTCAGGAAAATGTTTTTCATCAAAAATAAATACTTTAATAACTTAACTGGATCTCATTTGGTCAGTTTATGAAGACTGTCTGCAACAAATACTGCGACAGACATCGATTCTATTATAAAACAAACTGAACGATTTCGACCTACATCGCCTCACAATCGATATCGACTAAAACAGAGTAATCTGAAAGTACGGTTTAAATACTTTTATTAAAAATTATATCAAGTCCCACTGTCACATTGGAACAAATTTTAACATTTTTTAGACTTTAATTTACTAATAATGAAAATTATTATTTTTTAATTTAAAAAAAAAAAAAAAAAAATTAAATATCAATTGCAATTTTATTAAGATAAAAAAAAAAATCATATTTTTTTTTCAGTTTTCAGAAATGCTGTATAATCTTAAATCGATAATAATTAAAGATGCAGATATTGGTGTATCCGGCCCGCGAAAAGCTCCAACATAAATCATACGGTCCGCCTCTAAAAGTTAGTGGCAAACGCTGCTATAGAGCCTGTTTAATGATGAACAATTCTATAAAGTATAATAATTCTATATATGCATATTATGAAGACTGCATCAACATGATATCTAAAAAAAAAAAAAAAAAAAAAAAAAAAAAAAACTCTCTGTTGCAGTTTTCACCACTGTATGAAAATGTGGTATTTTAGGAAAATAAATGGAAGTTATGCGTGAAAAAACTCAAATTATTGTGAAGAGGACAATACCGATATTCTAGCTTTAAAAAAAATCAAACTGGCTGGAAAAAGCAGTTAAATTCCCCAAACGTCATTTCTTGTAGAATATACACATCTTTACAACAATTATTTTTTAGGAATGTTGATGGTCCAATTATAATATCAAGTATGTAATTAATTAGAAGATACCTTTTAAATTATATTTATTTATTTTTAAAAAAATGGTAAAAAACATTTTAGTTGTTTAGCCTAACGTTTGAACTGTACATCTCTAAAAAAGGAAATTGTTCATTTTTAGTTGTCATGTGCAGTTTCGTACTGGACATTCACTTTAAATAAAAAAAAAAGTACCCTTTTCATAGATAAACATGAGCTAAAATATGAAAAAAAAATCAATTATAACCAATTGGATAGTTGAACTAGCCCAGCAAATTTATGCTTAATTAACCTAATTCCACTGAAAAAAAAAAAAAAAAAAAAAAAAAAAAAAACAGTTTCCTTATGCATCTTATATTATAAAGCATTCTTTAATCTTTGTCAAGTATGACTTTGAATCAAAAGTGTCGGAAATATTATGAACTTTTGATTTTAAGAAGACATTCTATCAGCCCATCTTTTCGGCCTCACAATCTAAATTTTTCTAGTTTAAAGATCACATTTACAGCTTATGCATCCAGAATCATGCATATGATAAAAAGGAAAGAGTGAAAAGAAATAATGTCGGGGGAGAGAAAAAAAAGAAGAAAAAAATTAAAGTTGCTAAAAACGTTTTGGCCACAATCAGAGCAGATCAGTGATTTTCTGGAGCTTTGGCTCTAAATGGGGATCTAGTTGTTCTGATTCTCTGGCTTTTGTGTTCCATCATTCGTTTGGCACGCATTCGTAGCTTGCAAATTAGATTGTTTTCTCGTTTGACATCACAAACAAGAAACAAGAGGAGAGCGGAGAAGATGACCAACAATTTTTAAAGGTTGATCCGGGTTCTTTAAAAATCTAGACAGGTCCTTTCAGTTTGAAATACGACGTAATATAAACTTATGACAATAGAGGCAAATTAAATCACTATTGCTTAAAGGTACATTTGCAAATTTTGTTTTCGTAAAATCGTCATTATACCTTTAAATTGATACATGCCGCTAAATTTTAAAACCTTACGTTACTATAATTAATACATTGGTCCTATTATATGTTAGACATAATTAATGGGTAAAAATGAATAGTAAAGATAATCAGCATCTGGAACTTGAATATTTATTGATACAGTTTCTAAGTTCAAATATGCAGCAACAACAGTAAGATGTTCCCACTCTGGAAGGCACAGGGAACATTACATAATTTAGGTTTCAGTTACAGTTAAACAATATTTACATAAATATAACAGGTCGTGGTATAAAAATTCATCTTTAATTCAAACCTTATAAACTGTTTTAAAATGCAAATGGAATCAAAAGAAAAAAAAATTATTGTTCCCAATAAATTTTAAAAATTTAAACTTAGTTCTGTTTCAAGCAAATAATAGCTTCCAAAATTCTATAATGGTGAATACTGGTTTAATACATTTTAGATATTTTTAAAAAAATTATTTACTTGTAAACTCTTTTTTACTCATTTATTAGAAAATGACGTTAAAACAGACACGACCCATCTTGGAATTTTTTATCTGATATTTTTCAGGTTTTTTAACTTTCGGTCTTCAACGGTATGGTAAAAAAATTACGTGATAGTGTTACAAAATATTGCGTTTCAATGTTAGGTCACTGGGTCAATATACATTCAATAAGCCAGTATGCCTAGTCCGAAAATCTTACTTTTATAGAATCATATAAAGCTATTTTTCAAAAAAAAAAAAAAAAAAAAAATCTTTGATTTCAAACAAAAACTCTGAAACAAAACATAAAGCAATATTTCGACAACGATTATGTTTACTCGATAAAAGAATCAGAAACTTATATAAGTAGGCATATTAAAGAACTCACAGATTTTTTTTTTTAAAACAGCTTGTGCAATATGTAGCTGTAACATGAAGGGAAAGAATGATTTATAATGTATACGTGGAACAACTAAAGTAAAATTTAGTTCAATCACAACAGTACAGTGGCTTGCCAAAGTAGGGCAAGTACTGCATGTGTAGACCACATTGTCTAAATTTGTCTAAATTTTTGAACCATATACCAAAATTAAGTTTATGTACAAGCTTGTAAAATCCACAAAAGAAACTCTGTATACATATTCTTTACGGCGCTGAATACTTAAGAAAATCGTTTTTTTACGAATGGATTTAAGGTTTAAAAAATGAGCGAGAATCGCTTGATGATGATGATGAAACGCATAGACACATTGGTTTGATTCTAGAGTTTCCGTTCCATGTTATCAAATTTGCACAAAAAATTAATGTTCGGACTTTTTTTCAATTAAAACAACGAGACCGGCTTACAGATTAGCCTTACTTTAACATCCCATTCTTCTTAATATGATTACTATAGCTTAACACACAAACCGACTTAACAAATAAAATAAAACACCACAAACATTTTTTTCATCCTACTTATTGCATTGTGAACGCTTCAAAATCATTCTAGTATATTACCTAGTATATCATTATAGTATTATATCAAAATATAGAAAAACGCTTCAAAATTGCTAAAAATGAACAGTTCCTCTGACGATAGTATTAGTGTACTAGAAAGAACAAAGCACTAACAAAACACACATCTCTGAAGATGTAAAATATCAACTCAAAAGTTATTTAATCATATGTCCTTCGAACCAAAGCACTGCTTTTTCCATCCTCTATTACAAATATATAATAGGCATGCGTTTAGGAACCACACACACAAATTCAAAAATAACAACGATTTCAGTCCAACAGATATTCAACTTTTTTCTACGCTTGGACTTGGTTTCAATAATGACGTATATTCACTTTTTCATACACTGAGATATTAGAATCGGAGGACATTTCATAAAACCTTACACATTCAAATTCCATTATTTGTTTCTTAGATGTGTATTTATATTTATAAGTCGATGGTTATATACGTGGTTATTTATATTTATAACTCATTGAATCTACAAACAGTTTGGTTGGTTGGTTGTATTCAGATTATCTGGCGCCGTCAGCAACACGAGGGCTATAATGCGCCGAAACATTCGTCATTAGACAAGCCAACATACATTTACAAACACCCATGCCAACACGGGACTCGAACCCGCAACCTCGCGGTCTAGAAACTAGCACGCTAACCACTATACCGACAAACAGTTTGGAGTTTTAAATCCCGTATACGTACATATCAAGTAGTGGAAATTAATAAATTCTAATTTTTAAAGGATCTCTGTGATGTGATGAATTAGGGCATTTAAGACCCAAACAGCAACCCATATTTCCAGAAATCTAAACACTACCTGATAACATTATACGTGAAACATACACACACGAGCAATTCAAATGCACATTGAATCATAAATTGCAGCAACACTTAAACCACTTGATGGTGCTCAATCTCTTACCTCCATAATTATAGGAGCTTTAAATGTGACAATGCAGTGTACATCATGGCATAAGGTTAAGCGATATTAAATCTTTGGTATTAATGATTGTTAAAATATCAAGCCAGGAATCGAGAGACACATTTTTCCACAGAAATCGACAGCATGTTTTTTTTAATAATTTTATCATATTTGAGAACTTTCAACTAACTATGGTTTCTTCTTTTTTTTTAATTTCAGGAAAGCTTTCGACTGCTTCCCCAGCAGAACGAGGGGCCGAGTCAAATTCGGTGAGTATGACTTCCTTGATCAATGAATTTCTAGATTTGTTGGTGCAGAAATTTGTATATGCCATCAATATGTATCTTGCGAGGCACAGAAAGAAAGTCAGACCATCCCTGATGGCTGAGAATTAAAGAAAAAAGTTCGCTATGGTTGAAGGAGAATAGTTAGTTGGACACTTATTTTGAAAAGCCATTTACTTCATGTTCTTTTTTTATTCTCAGTGTGCTCATGTACATGAATTAGGTGTTATCTTTTGTTTGTCACATAAATATCTACTTTAATTTTACCTTAAAATAAATGTCCGTTCATCCAAGCCATCTAACAAAATGTGATCTCAAGTTTTATTGTTTCATCAAAGGAATGTCATTCTCAATCACCACCACGCCCTTTCCCTCCCAAAAAATATTAAACTAACTAAATTCATTCCCTTGAAAAAATGACCAATATTTGCCGGATTCTGTTGAAAAATCGAATCATTGGAAAGTGAACATTAACTTTAAATTTTTAAAAGGTAGGAACACTTAACTTTTAAATCAATTGTTAAAAACGTTATAAGTTGTATAATAAGGACTTTCCAGGTAAGAAAAATATAAATATAACGTTTATATTTTTTACGTGAAAAGCACATATTGAACAGAGATTAAGCTGTACTTTGACATGTACATCGCTAAAAGCAAATGGAAATATTTGCAAAGCAAAATGAGGATACTTTTTAAAAGAGTAATTATACACGAAATACAAATAAGTTTTTAAAACCTAAGATTTGTATAGTTATAAATAGTTTATAAAACTGAATTTAAAAACTATTAGAGGAAAGGGTGAAACCAACTTCCGAAGATCTCAATTCAAATGCATGTACAGTGGGGAAAAAAAAGACTCTCGTGGCAAGAGAAGGATGTGATGAAGAAACATGAGGTTAAAGACCTTTAACCGTTATAAAATATGAACTTGGACCGAAACTGCTGTTAAGTGTCATGAGTACACACACAATACAACCTCTTCCGCCCCGATTGATATAACAAAAGAGACAAGCAGCGAATGTTACAGTACGGTCAAGCGAAACTATTGCTTTTTCACGTTACGGTAAACTAACCAGAAATACAATGACAACTAAATATTGAGGAAGAGAAAAAATGTGAAGTCTTACATCAAGAGTTGACAGAGAAAAGAGTGAATTGAATACCTTAATAGAGAATTAACAAGTTTCAAAAGATAGTTCTTTTCTGAAGATAGCAACTGGTCCTACAGTTCATCGAGGAGAATTTGTAGGGGGAAATAATGTGTAATGCACCATTTAGGTAGCAAATAATAATGATTTCAGATTCCTATTTCTATGGTTATGGCAGCTCTCTTTAAAAAGCAACAACTTCAATTGATTAGTTCAACTAGTTCCAAAAGTAATACTTTTTTAAACGAAGCAAAATGCTAACGCACTCGTCACATTAGCATTGTCAAATAATTTACCACATGAAAAAATTATTTCACGCATGCATACAATATTTTTTATAATCACGTGCAAAAAATATTTTTAATGCATATGTATCAAATTTGCACTCCGGTTTACGCATATATTTTGGAAATATGTAATTTTTATGCCAAGACTATATAAGACTTGAGCATGAGGTTTTCTTTAAAGTACTTTATCGTGCTAGAGTGATCAAATATTTTATCGCACACCTCGCGATAAAGTTTTATTTTTGCCACAGTTTTTGATTAAAACGGTTTTTTTGGCACTTTGTTATAAAAAAAATTTAAAAATATATAATTTTTTGCGCTTAGTTTCAATAATGATGTATATTGTTCATTTACCGAGATTTCCGCTGCTGATAACGACATCCAGTAGCGATTAGCTACATTTTTAACTCTCTACTAACTCTGTATAGAATTCTGTGACATATTCCAATTGAAATGGTTTTCCAACGATTTTTTTTTTTTTTTACTTTTGAAGGTATTAGGGCATGTCAATCTTCAAAAAAAAAAAAGTTTGACTTTTGAAAGAAACTAATGAAGAAATGAAAAAACTATTCGAAAGATATTTGGCACCTCATTTCCTTTCTATCGTATGGAAGTTGTTAGTTTTTTATTGCAATGATATGAAAAGTTCAACTTTAAGAAGTTCCAATTACTAAAAAAATGTAAAATTTACTATCGCTAAAGTATATAAATGTAAATTAAACACCTTTTAGGATTTCTCTAACGCTTTTAGAGTAAAATATTTTCCTTTCTGCAATCAATCCCTTTCCGGAGAAAAACTATCATTCCGAAACCTCATTATCGGTAACATGGAAATTTATGAAAACCCACTTCAAAGCAAAATAATGATAACTTTAATTTTAAAATGTCAAGGTATTTTTATTTACATTTGATAAAAAGGGATCACTTGAGCATGGAAATTGCTAAACTGCTAAAAACCTAAATAGCAAAAGCCCACAATGCTAAAGTAATTTCAAATTAATGTTTCTTGCAAATTCAGAGTCGATCAAACAACTGAAATAACAGCTAATAAAGCTAAGAGAGAAATTAAATTTAAGACATTCCCTGTTAAAAATAAAATTGGTGTGAGTTCATATATTGAATAGAATACAAGAATTTATGTGTTAGAAATATATATCGAACCTTCAGCCTTACTTTCAATATACCACAAATTCAACAAATAGTGTTTCATATTGAAAAGTTGCACAGATTTTTTCTAAGGTTCTAGCGATAGAAACGTAATACAAATATTTGGTGGCACATTTCTTAGCTTAGATGAACCATACTAGAATTGCAATATTAAGAGGAAAACAACAATAAACATATATATTGATTTGATTTAAAGTTTGCGCTTTAAAAAAAATCCTGATGAGACAATAGGATTGAAAAGATTGAATCAATCCTACTAGCTTAAAATAAGAAGAGTACCAGCATATCTTAAAATGTTACGACTAAGATTTTTTTCTTCTAGACATAATAACTCTTGTCGTGCTAGATAAGACACCTCTTATGCCGCCTTTCTGCTATTAATTCTATAGTTTTAAATAGTGAGAAAGCAGACGCATGCGACCCACTTAAAATAATAATTTATGGGTCAACTACAGACATACCTCGTGAGGTGGTCTGCCTCAAAGAAACAATAGGGTTCTTTTGTTTTCAGCACCCATATAATTCTATCACAGCTGCCATTTGAAAAATTAAAAACAAAAAAATTCAGGTGGCAGCCTGTAAAAGTCATCATCCGGCTTTTTTTTTTTTTTTTTTTTTTTTTTTAAGGCGCCATAAAAGGTACGTTCTAAATTCCGAATCAGGATAATAAAGGTTCATCTCTCGGCGAATCATCATTGTTTCGTTGTATCTGAGGGTTATCGCAATTACTGAGTGGTCTACCTGTGTGCATTTCGTGTTTCTTGACTTTGACATGACACCTTTTTCTTTTGTACTTGAAAAAGAACAAATCTTCGTAGTATAATCTTTGAAGAAAATATTTCTGTGATCTAATCTCAACCCGGAATAAAAGTTGACGAAGGTCACAAAGATGACATGATTTCGTCAAATCGCATTCACTTTACAGTTGAACTTTAATTCTTCAGCATTAAAATGTAATTTTTCAAAATTAATATTAATTTTTATTCTTTTATTTTTAATAATGAGTGTAAAATTGACTAAATTATTTAATTCCCTATGCAATATTCAGGTGGAGGCATAGACATACTTACCTTGAAAACTTTGTTAAATTTGTAAGTTACCGTTGAATATTTATAGATAATTTTCACTCAGTACTTTGCTACCTTAAATAGACTAACAAGTAATTAATTTATCATAAGCACCTTCACCATTTATTTTACAAGTGAGAAAATACTCATTTGTTAATCAACTTTAAAATTAATCTGAAATTGATAGAATTTCCAGAATTTTAATACATATTTCACTTTTTTTTTCCTTCATATCCAAAGATTACGTATAATCTCTCATAACAGCTGGAAGAGAATAACATTAAATATTTATGAATAAAATAAAATATAATATAATATGATGTAAGATTTAAAATTTTCAGGTATTTCTTGTAATTATTTTAGTACTATATACTTAATTTAATGTTTACTTTATTGTTTATTTGAATTTCTTATAAAATATTGATACCTTGAACTTTTCTGAAGCTCTGATGTAATTGAAGATTTTTTTATTGGTGTCAGTAAATCATGCTCAACTATCCGATATTCTTTCGTCATTTTTTCCTCCTCCCCAGGGATCCGAGTACATGATGGCCTTCCCCATGGACGATGACAACATTGCAGAAGAGAGCGCCCAAGAGGCAGTTAAGATGCTCGCCGAATCACTGGCGTCAAGCAACGACGATGATGAGTCTTCGGCCGATCAAGATTACCAGAAATCTGACGTTGTCGCAGATGACAAGAAAGAGGACCAAACTGAGCAACCAGAGCCCATGGGTATCCTCCAGGCTCAGCTCGATGCAGAAGATGCACAAGAGCAGGCTGAGAAACCAGCTCTTCCCCAGAGGCCTTTCTTCAAGAGACCCAAGATAGAAGAGCTCAGGAAGATTTTAGGTTTCCCCCCGCCGGAGGGAGTTGCAGCCAAGGCCAAACCCATTCCACAAGAGAAACCAAAAATGTTCCAGGGACTGTTCAACAAGCCAAAGCCTAAACTTGAAGTGAGCACTCAACAGTCCCCACTTGGTGGGTTGCAATTTAATTTGAGGAGGGAAGATCGCATGAGACCATTCGGATTTCCCATGCTTCCTCTCAAGAGGGACGACAGCTTCAGGCCCTTCGGAATCCCTGACCTAGTCCAGGCTGCCTCCACACTCCTTCGTCGAGCTATCGTCGACGACAACAACGAAAATGATATTTCCAAAGATGAGAAAGAAGAGGAAGAGAATGTAAACGAGAACGATCAGGAAGAGAACGACGAAGAAGAAGAAGAAGGCGAGGATTCTCTCATGATTGTTCCAATTCCAGATTCAAAGGAAGTCAACATGGAGAGGCCACCACTATTCAAACGCTTCCCCATTCCATTCCCCTTCCCCGTGCCAAAACAAATGCCACAAAACAGACCACGATTGCCATTCCCACCTCTCACTCCAGTCGCATTTTTCTTGCCCATCGCCCAACAAATCATGCAAAACATTCGTCAGTCACAGCCCCGATCTCAACCCCCCATGATGCCTATGGCACCCATGCACCAAATGCAAAATTTCATCCCTATCCACACCCAAATACCTATTGTTCCCATCCACCATCCAATTCAGCAGCAACAACAACAACAGTTCATTCCCATTCACCACCCCATGGTCCAAGTTCACCAACCAGTCCAACAACAGATCATCCCCTTCATCCACGTACCCCAAGCTTCCTACCAAGTACCTATACTAACACCTCTTCTACCTAACATGCAGCGCTCTGTCATGCGCCAGGTGCCCCGCAGAATGCCCATGCACGCCCCCCAGCAGCCCCAGATGCAGCGAAGAATCCCCTTCCCCAATCCAATGAACCGAGTTCAAACCCCCATGCATCAGCAGTTCGTCAACCCCATGGTTCGACAACCCATCCACGCCAACACCCGAAACATGCCCCAAGTCGTTCGCCCTCCAATGCCCCCCGTCCACCCTGTCCTGTTCATGATGCCCTTCCCCAACACGCACATGCCCATGGCACAGCAACAGGTGCCCGTTTTCCTCAGGCCCCCACAGCACTTTCCCCAGCATATGGCTATGGTACCCCAACAGCATATGTCCATGGCTCCTCAGCAGCGTCAGTTCGCCCCAGAAGACGAACGAGTGGTCTTCCTGAGGCCAGACCAAGACGAACAGGACGATGACCAGGAAGTGCTGATTCTGGTACCCAGTGACGAGGTCGAGTCAGTGCAGAGGCCTCCTCTTCCTCCCCAAATGCTGAGGCACCCTGTCCCAGCCCCTGCCCTCAGCCCTATCCAGAGGATAAGGTTTCTCCGGGATTTGCTTCTGGCCAGACAGGCCAACAACCGCCAGCAGACCATGATGTCGCCCCAAAACAGAGCAGCATCCAGAGTAGTCGAGATCGTTCAGCAACAGTTAAGGATCTTCCCAGCTCACCACCATCAACAAATGCAACATCCTCAGATGTTTCAGCGGGCCGAGCCCAGTGAGCTACACCCGGTATACGTTCCCTATCCGGGAGCACATTAAGGCAGAGGAAATGAAAAATCCTCCTGTCTCTCCAGAACTCTCATTTGAGCTTCAGAAAGTATTCCATTGTCTTCGCGACATCATTTGAATATTGGCTTGTCTTGTTGAATTAATTTGGCAGCAGGGATGCCAGGTTAATGGATGTGATATATCATTCTCCATTGAAAAATAAATTTCGAGCCCATTTTTATGCATCTCATTAATCCACCGAAAAAGATAGTACAACTGTTATGTGCATGCCTAGTTTTGAGAGGAAGCAAAAAATAAACTAAACCGAAATTTAGAGTAATATTATTAATATAAAATGAAAAAGTATTTGTAAAAATTAATGCTTTGCATTTACTTAACTTTTACTACTGGCATCCCTGTTCATAGGAATAAAAAAATAAAAAATAAAAAATTGCTTCTATAATCGAAGTAAACTTTTTGATTAAAAACAGTTTATTGGCTTAGGTATGCAAATATTTCATGATTAAAAAAAGCTTTAAAATTTTTTGTAAAAATGCATTACATTTTATAAAGAATTCATTTACGCACATAACATACAATTATTGCAAATAAAGAACATTTATATTCTTTAATTTGGGAGGAATTTTATAACAAAAATACTCAAATTTGATTAACAATAAGTAAATTAAAAAATTAATTCCAAATTAAAAAAAAAAATCTTGTACATACTGGCAGGTTCATTACTGTAGCATTTTTTGACACAATATTGTATAAATATTGAACGTTAATTGCTCACTAATGGTGGTTCTTACCCACATTCAACGTAACACTGAATCAAATTACTCTTAATAATTAAGAGTGCTTGTTCATTTGCGTTGTAATTATTAATTACAGAATTTGATTCTCCTTTGACTATTGTAACTCGATTAATTTTTTACTGAGTAATTGTAAGGAGACAGTCAGAAGGTGACCATTATCAACAAGTTCAAAGGCAGACAGAGGTCATTGGTGCCTTATGAAAAGAGAAAAATGTTTTATTCATTGATTCATACAATCAAGAAAGTTCTGTAACTTCCTTCGCACAATTATCTATGTACGGGAAGGATTAGCCAGACAAGGCACTTTGTAAAATAAATTTCTTTTTATTTTCCCACTGCTTGCATTATTTTAGTGTCTATCAAGTAATCAACTGTATAATTTTTTGTTACAAGTCGTATCCAATTTCAGGAAAACTAAAAATTAATGCCATTTTGTCCAACTTCCGTACATATGTTATTGAACTTCACTGTTGAAAATTTACAGAAAAATACCTTTAAATAACTTTTTCTCTTTAACTTGTTATAATCATTTCTTAAATTAAATATTATCAAAATACTTTTTTGTTGCATGAATATAAAATGTAATATAGAAGACTAGATACAAAAAATGAAAAGCTTTTCTCATAACAATCTTATCTTTACCTTTACATTTCTTAAAACTTCGCCTCTTTTAAATATAAGAGATACATCCAACAAAAATCAAGTTTGAATGCAGTTTAAATAAATTTAAAAATTATTGTTGCAGTAAATGTAAAGAGAAAAATAATTATTTATCACATGCTTTACATAAATTTGCAACAATATATTGATATATTTTATCACATGTACGCGGATGTCAAGTAGCATTTTTGAATACTTCTGATTTAAGCAAATCTGTCGTACGGATACAGGACATAATCTTACAATGTAGTTTGGGGTGGGGGTGGGGGGGGATTTTGAATATACATCAAATTCTCTACGACTTTCTGAAAAAAATGTGAGATCCTAAAAAGGACATTTCTATTATCAGAATTGTGTAGCGAATTAAGTGGTGGAGTGGATAATAAAGTTTGCATGTCTCCTCTCAATTTCATTGCATCATTATCGAACCTTGAATTTCCTGAATAGATGCTTTTAGAAACACAAACGGATCAATGAGAGGTTTTGAAGGTGTAAATTATTTTCTGTAGAAATCATATTACTTTAATTTTAAATATCTACTGAAAAAGTAATCTTAAGTGTTTTAAGAAATGCAATACCATTTAGAGTTGTGTGAATTCCCTCCCCCCCCCCCCCTTTTAAAATACGTACTCATGACTGATGTTTCATCAAATAGTACTCTATGAATTTTTTAATAAAAAATTATTTCTACGATTGTATTAGATACTATTGTAAATTAGGCTGCATTTCATTTGAAATTCGTAAATATAACACATATATTTGTTGGAATTGGTTGAAAAGTATCAACTTGCACGCCAAGTACAACGCATAGCCGACGGAAATTATACTAGGCAAACTTTAATTGGCATATATAGAGGGTTGTTAAAATAAAAAAAGAACCTGTGCAACCGATTAGAGCCTGTAGTATACAACAAATCTTTATAAAATGTTTATGTTACTGAAAGAATAGGGAAATGTTAGTTAAACATTTTAATAATAGTTCCTATTTCAGTTCATTAAAATGTTGCCCCTG
Source organism: Linyphia triangularis (assembly GCA_963978545.1). Lineage (NCBI taxonomy): Eukaryota > Metazoa > Arthropoda > Arachnida > Araneae > Linyphiidae > Linyphia > Linyphia triangularis. The sequence continues at coordinate 90,401,857 of OZ021723.1, read as the reverse complement.
AAAAACTGCAGTAAAATGGCTGCGTATTTGAAGCAAACATTTTTTTTTCCCAATGAGACTTTGATTGGGTTGTTTTCCTCTTGGTCTAAAACTTTAATCACAGCCACCCTGGCTTGATTAGTTAACTTCAATTACTAAATTTTAGCTTAACTAAATGGATAAATAAATTTTGCTAAATTAAAACGGACGGAAATTTACTAAACTTCCGTCCATTAAAATAGAATTGCATTTGTTTCTTCAGAAACATTTAATTTAATACACTTAATTTTTTTTACCTACATTTAAAGTATTTACGCAAAATACTTCCAGCTACCATTTTTAATTATCTACCAACATTAAAGTTATTTACCATTATCATTTTTAGTTACTTACCTACATGTAAACTATTTACCATTACAATTTTAAATTAAATTTTCATCTGGAAGCAAAAGATTTTAGCGAATGCCCTTTGTGTGTGTGTGCTTGTTTCTCACTCAGATATTATTTCAGTCTCAATGCACTATATTTTATTGAGTATTATTTATTAGACAAGTCACTAGACAGATGTAAACAGAAGCACTTTAATTTTAACCACAAAACGTTCTGGAAGACCGAAAATTAAAAAGCACCAAAATATCAGTTAGTAGACCGATCTGCTAAAAAGTGCTGATATTAATGTTTTGTTAAAAGAGGAGTAGTCCCAATGTTTTATCTACAATATCTGCCAAGAAATTGCTTTAAAACGAACATTTACCCCAGTTATAACATCAGTAACAAAAGAACATTATTACAATTTTAAAAGATAATTAAAAGATTTTTTTTTTAATATTATATTTTTAATTTTAAGGTAGCTTATAAAAGTTTTTTAAAGCATAATAAAAAAAACTTTATTATTCTATGAAATTTGGTTAATTATCTTTTACTACTTCTATTTTATCTGATGTAAAAATGCACATGTTTTAAAACAATGCTTTAGCAGATATTGTGACCAAAAACAGTGAGGCATTAGCTCAAGAAGCAGGGGCAGACTGAGGATCCTTCTTAAAGACAACAAAGCTTTTTTAAGAAGTATCCTCAGTCATTTTTCATTGACTTACACTTGATCTCTAATGATATTGCTCATCTGGTGTAGCACTTATTTGATCCAATTTAAATTTTAACGCGACAAAAAAAAAAAAAAAAAAAAAAAAAAATTAATAAAATAAAATATAGAATTGATTAATAGAAGTGACTACAGCCTTCAGGCATGCGGAATCCGAACTACACTTCATTTATTCTAATTACCAAACGTGCAGGCAGGTCACCTATTTGTACCTCAAGACAACATTACTTGTACCTTGAGTACATACGCTGTAGGATAGATCCTTCCGCGCAAAAATATAGTTCCGTACAAATCTCAACTTTTTAGAGTAATGTTAATAACCTGCGTACATAGTTTTGTATCGAACTTAAGTATATGTTTATAACAAAAAAGAAATAAGCGTTTTAAAATTTTAATTAATATTTTACTTTTCTAACCAAGGATACTATAAGAGTTTTAACAAATCCGCCATGCATCGTTAATAGAGGTCGGAAATATCGATCAAAATAAATATCGATACTATATCGTTGCATAGAATCGATAGTATATCGATATATGATTTTTTTAAAATTTGATTTACAATTTTGCCAGAAACAAAGTTTTTCGGGGCAAATTTCTACTTTTCATGATTGCTTTTTTGTAAGGTGACTACTTTTTCAAATGAAATAAATCCATTACAAAAAAAAATATATATATTTTCGCTTAATCGGTGCAGTGATTTTAAGAAAAATTTAGATATCTTTCAATAGCTTTTAAGTGTATGGCAAAATATTGAATATTGGTGACATTTTAACTGTCAAGTTCAAACTTTAGTTTTGAAGTTTTTGAAAAGGGAATAAAGAAAATTGAAAAAACACATGGAACTACAAAACGATCATCAAAAAACTAAAAATATATCGATATATCGGTAACCTTTATCGATATTTTTAACATCGATATTTTTTTAGAAATATCGATAAAAATATCGTCGTATTGATATAACGCCGACCTCTAATCGTTAAGGCCCTTAAATAAGGCCCTGTGGAGCACAAAATTAAACAATTTTTTTTCAAACGAGAACAATCTTTATTTATATTAAAAAAAAAAAAAAACTTTTTTGTATTTACTATAAATTCACGTTTGATTCATCTTTTAGTGTTTAAACTGGACAGACATGAAAAGGATTTTATAAGTGCTAGGATATTTTCGGTTAGGAACGCTAACAGCCAAGACAACAATTATCATTACACTTTGAAAGAGATTGTGACGATTCCAGCGCTGATTATATCGCTGATTAACGTGATGATTGCTCAGAGGGTCGTTTTCATGATTAGATTACTGAAATAATTTCGCAATAAAAAATTAACCAATGGATGAACTGCTCTGCGAAACACGCCTTCAGTCGAAATGACGAAAGCGATAGAGTTTGATAAGAAAATGTACGATGAAGACTAATAATATAACCCACAAAACAGAGTTTTCAAAAAATTCTTTATATGCATTGTTAATTTTTATATTCATTAATACAGAGCCGATTTCAAAAGCATTTCTATCGGCAAAATATGCAGAAAACTACGTTTCAAAATTTATTTATTAAAAATGAAAGTGAATTTAAGCTCTCACATCCAAATGTGATTTATTTATTCTGATTAAAGTAATTTTATCATTTATTTATTTAAAAAAAGAAAAATTGCAACAGGAAAGAGTTTCAACAATGATCAGTTCAATGGTATTTTAATGTAATTGGATGACGGAAAATTGGTTTATTAGTATTAGTAGCCCCAAAATTTGATAGAATGCATTGTCATCGACATCAAACCTATCTGCCAAGTTCCAGCACGATTGGATGACGGCAAGGGAGTTAATTAGGCCTACGCAGATTCCGTTACCGTCGATAAACACACAAAATCGAAGTTAATATAAAGGACTTAAAAAAAGGATGAAACAAGGACCTTTACTTTTCACGAGTCTTTAAAAAAAATAAACCGACTGCTTTTGATGAAATTATAATATTAAAAGCTTATTTAATAACATTCTCTGAAATTTATTGGTAACAGCCCTGTTTTAAATCATGATTAGAAGAAAAATAGATTTGCGGCAGAAAAAGAATGTTCCTACATACTCTAGAGAAAAATTGAAGAAAAATACGTTTGCAAATTAAGTAAAACCCTGACATTATGCGCTTACAAGTGGAAATGAAACTTTAGAAAAAAGAATTACCTTTTAGATGTATAACCATATTGAAACCTATACACTATTTAGAGTTCCACACCTTACCTTAGCACCTTAAAGTGTAAAAACGAAACATCTCGTAATATCATTTTTATGTCTAACTGTCCGAAACATTAAACTTGGGTAAAGCGAATAGTTTGAATAAAATACACAAAAAAGCACTAAAATTTTTTTAAATTTATGAAATACCATTATTTTTTTATTTGAGAAAATCTGCAATTGTCTGTGTGTTGGTTATCAAATAAAAGCTACAGATAAGTGTATTTTGTCAATCTTTTGGATTGTTTTTAGTATTGAATTATTTTTAGAGCTAGCGTTACACGACAAGAATGTATCGACAGCAATGTACAAACATTAGATTTCATAACTTTTTTTAGCTGACTTGGCATTTTTTTTTACAATGTCTATACTAAACTTCAACTTAACTAGACATCACTTAGACGGTAGATCATGACAGTGCTCATAGGTATTTAATCCATTTTGGCGGCGTGAAAGCATAATGTTCGCCAAACCACAACCCTGTAGAGAACAAAAGGCTATAAGGTTTGGCGAGAATTATGTCTTCACTCCGCCAAAATGGATTAAATACCTATGAGCACTGTCACGATCTACCGTCTAAGTGATGTCTAGTTAAGTTGAAGTTTAGTATAGTTGTTTTTTGGGGGGGGGTTGTTAACTTAACTGCAGTCGAGCCCTACTTTCCATTAATCGTTCTCATTAATTGATCATCCCTTAAAAATGTGCCAAGGTTATCAGTTCACATATTAAGTCAAAATACTAGGGGTGTAGAGCATCGCACAACTTTCAATTACACTTTAATACTGGTCTCAGCATTTAAATTTGACATGGATCAGTGCAATTTACTATTTTTGTTTTATTTTCAATACTTAAAAAAAAAAGGCCAGTTAGGCGATATTTTTGGTAATAATTATTAGAATGAAGAAAAAAAAAAACTGCCAAAATTGCAAAATTTACAATATGTTTTTCAGTAATAAGTAATTTTTACTCTTTTCTAATTACACTGTTTAAATAGTTCAACTTAAAGTATCAAAGTCACTTCTTGAAATTGAACAAAAGATGAATATCCGAAATCTATTGACCTGTTTTAATCAGTCATTATCCGGGCTAAAATTCCCAACTTCCTGGATCATTTCTGAGGGGTATAGACCATCTTACGCATTAATTTATACAAAAGGCACTTCCTCTAAATAATCTGAGAGGAATAAAAAAGAACAGTCTGAATATATTAAAGCGTTTAAGCTGTAGGCAAGGCTAAAATTCCCAAGCATCGGGATAATTTCCGGGGGGTACAGACCCTACCCATTAAATCATACAAAAGGTACTTCCTCTAATCAAGCTGAGAAGAATAAAAATGGTCAAAATTCATCAAATAGTTTTGGCTGTAGCCCTGGCTAAAATTTTGGTCAGAACCAGAAAAACAAAACTCTGGTGACTTCGACGATTCTGAAAGGAATTTTTTACCAAATTCACTTGTTCAATGTTAATAATTAAGTTATTTTTCGTCTACTCACCCGGGGCAACACAATAGCAAAAAAATCATTGTTCTAGCTATAATAGAAGCTAAGCTGAGAAGGGTCAAAACGGGCCTAAGCTTTGTCAAGGTAATATACACTTGCATGTCTGCCGCTTTGATACCGGACTTGGCGGCGGAACACTGCCGCGTTCTTAGATACTTTAAAAATCAAGTAAAAAAAATTATTCTGGAAACAAAAGCTTGTTCTCTGCAAGGAAAAAATAAATAAATAAATAAACACCCTTGCACTATTTAATCAAAAATAAAACTCCTGGTGAAATTGACCATTTTTGAACATCTTGTTCAATCGAAGTCTGTAAACTTCCATAAAAATTAAATGTTGAGATGCTTGACAAAAATATAAAAAATCGTGAAATAATGATGAAGTAAACATTTTAGTGCTACTTTTAGAGATTCATTAAAAAAGATACGAAGTTCGTAGAAATTATAGCGTCAGGTTTTTAGTTTAGACAAAGGGCATTGTTTCAAATACAAGAAAACAAATTTTTACCCTCTGTGTTTTTAATCATTTGATCCTCCATAATTATTGTGCGACATTATTTTATCCTTTCTTCAGGGTGGCCACAAAATTAAAAAAAAAAAAAAGTTCCCTGATAGATTTCTAAAAAAAATTCCTGATTTTACGGCACATTTTTTCCCCATATTGTTCTGCAATTTCTCCAGATGTTTAAAGCAAATAGAACATTTATGCCAAAGAGATAATACACTATTTAAAAAAAAAAAAAATAGTCTTGGCAGTAATGACAAATTTAAACTATACCGTAACATAAAAAACGATTTTCACATTATCTGGGAAACTTATGAAAAACGATTACCACAATTATCTGGGAAAATGGCGCCAAAATACGGATGAGCAGGGAAACGTACCTTCAAAACAATAAAAAAAAATTAATGATTTTTGCAAAATTTAAAAAAATTCCCTGACATTTTTCAGAATCAGAAAGCTCCCTGACATTTCCAGGTTCTGTGGCCACTAGGTTCTTGCTATTTTTTCTCCCCCCCCCCCCTTCATCTCTATTAATATTTTAGGCTATTGAAGTACACTAACCCCTCCCCCCCTTCTGGTTTCGTACCTGCCTCGATCGGGTTTCCTCTCGAATATTTCGATGAATACTAAAGTACTAGTAATCCACGTTCGTGTTTAAAATACGTAGAAACAATTCCACCAGTAATTGAAATTTCTAAACATCTAACTTCCTATTTCAATAGATATAACTGGAATAACTATATGCAATGAAAAAAAAAAGGAGAAAAAAAAGATGGAAATTAAACACATAAAAAAAATACCGCTTTCAAAACTGGCACAGAGGGACTCAATTCTTCCAACATCCGTTATTTAGGTGACCAATCAATTTTTTTTTTTTTTTTTTACAATAAACACCATTATTTTAGACGAGTTCTTTAAAACTGACATCCTTCAAAACCGGAGGGCATCGGCCACGTTATCCCTTTCTAGTTTCTTCTCTAACCTGATGACCTATGAAAGTGTAGTCGATTTCTTCCGGGTTCCCAAGAACAATGATTCTTTCTTCATAAAATGCAATTGAGTTTTCAATACTCGACTTCATTGGTTTGATGGACGTCTTAATACCGCTTCCGTATTCAATTATAAATTAAAGGCAGTGTATTAATGTTTCAATTGTTTATCGTAATTAGATTTCTTTTATTTGGAAATAAATGCCGGAAAGAAACCATTTTGAATTTCTTTGAGGAATTTCCGGTCATCCATAAGTCTACAAGGAGGCAGTACAAAATAGGGGTGTGGAGCATCGCACAGCTTTCAATTACACTGTGATACTGGTCAATTCATTTAAATTTGACTTGGGATAGTGTTATTACCATTTTTATGTTTTCATTTATTTGAAAAAATGACCAGTCTGTCGATAATTCGTACATGAACAAAAAAAAAAAAAAAAAAAAAAAAAAAAAAATGGCAAAATGGCGATGTACTTTTTGACAACTCTTATATTATCCATTCTTGTAAGTGAAACAGAGGAGAGGTGAAAAATGATTGTTGATGAGCCGATGCTCAAGAAAAGAGAACTCTGCGTTAAAGACACTTGTTTTTCAACTTTTACATCATTTTTAAGGGAATTTCAGAGAGATTTTTATGAAAATCGATAAGAGCCGTTGTTTAGCAATTGCTGATTTGTTCATGCTTTGCGCATGCGCAATATTGACAAGAATCTTAATGACATGGCTACCACTAACCAATACACTTTTTTTTTTTTGCCCAAAAACTAAATAGAATGCAGTAAACAACAAGCTTTATCTACCAATTTTTACATCGATTGGATGACACCAAGTGGATTAATTAGTCTTCCGAAACGAAATAGAAGTGTGTAAAAGCAACCTTTTTACGACAATCATAAAACTTGATGGATTGCATTGCCATCAACAACGAATCTATCTGTCAAATTGCAGACCGATAGGATCCCGGTAACTGGGTTGATTAGCCGTCTCCAAATTTGCCGACCACATACAAAATTGAAGTTAATAAAAAGGATATAAAATTTAAATTATGACACAAAATGTTAGTTTATTAAACAAAATTTTAAAAATATTAAACATTATTGGTGGGAAAAGTTATTTCTTACTCTTTTTAAACTTCTTTATACGTTTTTTTTTTTTTTTTTTTTTTTAATTAAAGAATAAAAAAATATTCGTATTCATACAGATTACCTAATTCCTTGTTGCTGGACACCTTGAAGTTATAAATGGAACTCTTTCTTTGAATGGGGCATGGGAATATAAAAAAAGGCGGGAAAGGGGTCAATTCTTAGGCTTGATCTTGATCCTTTAACAAGCTCCCTCCCCCTTCCTCTGATGTAAGCTGAACTTCCACAAAAATCATTCAAAATTTGTTTAGGGTTATGCTGACACCAGGCACACAGACATTTTTTCTAAATCACTTTTATGAACTTAGAACGCTCAAAAACTGTAGAAATGAAAAAGAAAAGAAAAAAAAAAAATTTGCTGAATCCAGTACTTTCATTGCCCTATGTTAACAAATTGGTAATTGAAAATAAAAACATGAAATCTTAAGAGTGGCTTTTGTAAACATACAAATTCCCGTAATTTTACTTCCTAAAAGTTAAATATATAATTAAGTTATTTTTTTATAAAATCCAATAATTTCAAAAAATAAATTCCTTAATTTATTTTCATAACTATAGCAGACAGTACTACATGGACTAGTGCTTTAAGTGTACAAAATATGCTTGGAACCTAAATAAGAAGGGAAAAAAAAATGGATTTTTTTTAAAGAAAAATATCATTTCAGTTGAATTGGCAACAAAACACTTAGGTTAATGTAAAAGTTATACAGGCAATTGAATCAATAATAGAAAATGAAAGAAACATATCTTCTTTTTATCATGGTTACCCTTTATATGAACACATATTTTATAAAAAATTGTAAATTTCTCTAAAAAAGTTAATTGTTTCTAAATTGTAGAAGCTATAATGTCTAAATATGGCACATAATTGTAATTTTGCATTTATTGGAGACTAAAATGGATTGTGTGACACTATCACCACACAATTAGAATTGTTTAAAGATATTTCAAAATAGTATATAGAAACAGTGACTCATTGAAAGAACTAAACTGAAAACACTCAAATCAGCAACACAATTATTATTCTTGCACTGAGAACTGAAATATAAATCAGGCCTCAGAAAAAAAATAGAAATTCAAAAACTTAGTGCTTATCTACAAATTTAAATCTGTAACCAACTAAATTATTAACATGCCAACAAAAGAAAATGATTTAAATAAAACATGTAATATATAATTTTTATGTAGAGAAATGAGTTGAAACTATCAATTCAAATATTAATGGTAATTATCTCATAAAATCACAAACTTTTTACAAAAAAAAAAAAAAAAAAAAAAAAAAAAAAGAGTTACCAGAATATCAATTGTAGATGCCAATTCCAGTACTATTCCATTAGCTGGGTATCAAAAAAATACACTGCAAAATTGCAGATCTAACTCACCCAAACTAACAGCCTTCAAATCATTTAGAATTCTCATAACAAAGCATAAATATTTAGACTTGGCAATATATTTATGCTTAAACATTTACACTTGATACCAGCTATGCCAACTGGTACCCAGCTAAGGAAAGTGTACCCAAATTTCAGTAGATGAATAATTGAACAAAAATACATTTTAAGCAAATTAAACTATGCAATAAGCTCATAGATATCGTGGATAATGGGATTTCTAAACATGTTAGCAGAATATTGAATGAATTACTATACTTATAATTGTATTGACAGTTACTGAGTATATATTATTAAAATACAGCAAGACATCTGTAATATATTTCCAAATAAATTCTTTTATAAATTTTACTAAAAAAACTTAACTGGAGCATATTTTTAAAATTATTGAGCAATTTTGTATTCATTAACCTGATACCTAATAAAGAGTTTCTGGTTTGAATGTATTTTTAAAACAATTGTGAAAATAGAAGGAATTCAAATATTAGATTTCATTAATGCTTTGAAACATGAAATCTACAATTACAAATAACTGATTGGAAAACATGTAAAAAATATAATACTGACAAACTTAAATTTGATTGCATCAACATTTCTAAAAGAAAGTGACTTGTTAAAAAAAGTTTTAAATTTTACATAGCCAATATTTTTAAAGAAAATCATTTGGAAATTTATATATCTCACTATTTTTATCGATATTTTTTTCAAAAATAAAAAACTGATATTTTAAAGTATACCTTGAAATTTCAAAGCAGTAAAATTGTTTATATCAAGTAAATCATTTAACTAAAGCATTTATTCCTTGATTTAGAGAACCTTATTTTGTATTAACACGTAAAATCTTATTGCTTTAAAAATGCTACATAAATTTTATACCAAATATACAGGATGTCCACTAGCCACGAAAACAAACAATAGCATTAATACATGTCACATACAAAAATTAAATTCAAAAACTATATTATTAAAACTGATAATTTTTACATGTGAAATTAAGCAGTTTTCAAAGAATATTCTCCCATGATCAAAACCTTAATTTAAAAACAATGAACTAAAAGAAAATCTAAAGTTTTGTTATCTTTTACGAGAACACCAGTCATAGGCATTGGTGAACATTTTTAACCAGGGTGAACTCATCGCCATCGTGGACCTCCAATCCTCAGGCATCCATGCCCACTGCCATGGCAAAACACATCTTTCTGGATGTGGCATCATAGCAAGATGCCTCCCGTCTTCAGAACACAAAGAAGCTATGCCACCAACACTTCCATTTGGATTAAGAGGATATTCCATAGTAGGAACTCCACTATCATCGACATATACTAGAGGTGCCAAACTATTTGATTGAACCTCTTGCAGAACTTTTGTGTTCTTAAACTGAAAACGTCCCTCTCCGTGAGCAACCCACACACCCAACACAGAATTTTCCATATCTTTCAACATGATGGCAGGAGATTCTGAAATCTTGACAGTGACGAAGCGGGATTCGAATCTCTCGGATTCGTTGCGTTCCAGAGTGACTCCTGGCGAGTTGCTTCCATCTTCATTGGCAGAACCGACCCATCCGAGCAGAGCCATGAGCTGGCATCCGTTGCAAACTCCGAGACTGAATGTATCCGAGCGCTTTCTGAATGCAGCAAACTCAGCCTCGACTTCAGAGTGGAAGAGGAAACTTGCCGCCCATCCTCGGGCTGATCCGAGAACGTCGGCGTAGCTAAACCCTCCTGGAAACACGACACCCTGGAACTTGCCTAAAGTGACTTTCTTTGTTAAAAGATCTGTCATTGTAACATCAAACGCAGTAAATCCCGCCATGAAGAGAGCAGCATTCATCTCTCTGTCACCATTGATCCCTTCTTCACGAATAACTGCAACTCGAGGTCCGGTAGGTTTCCAAATATTGCAAGGCCTCAGGGATGAAACATCAAATGGTGTGGAATACTCAGGATTTGTACGTTTAGACAGTCCATTCTTTTCTTGTACAACACAAACACTATTGGTCTGTCTCATTTCAAGCTGGAAACTTGTTTCTTCCCATATGTCCCTCAATTTTACCATGGGTTCATCAAGAACATTTTCGGCGTTGACTGTAATTACGATTTGAGCGTTTCTGTCATGGCCACAGCTAAAACCAATACTATGGCATTCAATACCTTTACGTTTATAAGAATTTAAAACATGACTTAAATGTCTTTCCCTAACTTCAATTATCAATCCAAGCTCTTCAGTAAACAATGCATCCACTACGGAATGGGTACTCTGAATGTTTGCAGTTAAACCACAGTTGCCAGCAAACGCCATTTCTAAAAGACAAACAATAAATCCTCCATCACTAATATCATGTCCAGCAATAATTTTTCTATCATTAATCAATTCTTGTGTCACATTGAAGGCATCTTTCAAAATTATTGGATTATCCATATCTGGTGGTTCGACTCCAAGTTGATTAAAGCATTGTGCTAGAGCAGTTCCGCCAAGTCGAGCTTTGCCATTGGACAAATCAACATGAACCAAGATGCCTTTTTCATCGGGGCATTTAAGATCAGGAGTAACAGTTAAAGTTATATCAGGGCATGGGGCATAAGCAGAGATTACAAGGGTACCTGGTGCTTTGACTGTTTCATTGCTAACCCGAGCAGCCATACTAAGAGAATCCTTCCCACCATCTATAGCAATTCCTAGTTTGCTCATCGCTGTACACATAGCTCTACAAGCATCATACAAGGCAGCTCCTTCCCCTGGTAACTTGGCAGCCCACATCCAATTACCGCTACATTTTACATCTTGCAGGGATGTTATTTTTGCAAATACTAGGTTAGTTAATGCTTCAGCAACAGACATCCTGGCTCCAGCTCCAGGATTCAGAAGGCCCTTGATTGGCTGTTCTCCAATTGAAGTTGCAGATCCAACAGTGTCCCAGTAGGAAAGGGCAATTACAGCAACATCAGCAAGAGGAGTATGCAGAGGTCCAACACACTGCTGTTGTGCAATCAAACCAGTGACACTACGATCCACTTTATTAGTAAGGTACCGCTTACTAGCCACAGATGGAAGCCTCAGAACACGATCCAAGGCTTCATGTAATGTTAGGTTTGCGGGTAATTCTAATTGCTTCAGAATGGATGGGTGTCGATTCAAATGGAAAGTCTTAGCAGGCACAGATCCTAAAACACAGGACAGTTTCAAATCGACAGGATGACGGGTGGCTTTCGCTGTCTTCTTTTCCATCAAAACAATATCACCAGTCCCAGTGACTTCACCAACAAAGCTTATTGGACACTTTTCTCTGTCACCTATGCTTTGAAGAGCACTTCTATCTTTGGATTGAATGAGAATGGCATTACTTTCTTGATACTCTGCTCCCCATAGCTCAAGAACACTTATGGTAGGATCTCCCAAATGGAACTCGTCAGCATAGATTACTGCACCAGACTCTTCCACAATTTCTTTCAAAACATTGCCATTTCCGCCAGCACCTTGATCGTGAATGCTACAAATGATGTTCCTATCTCCACGCTCAATACAAGCCCTTACAACTCGGTTCAGTTTCTGCTCCATCTCTGGATCACCCCTCTGAACAGCTCCGAAATCCAACTCTTCCTTCTGATCTCCTTGGACGTGAACAGAAGATGCAGCACCTCCACCAAGACCGATCCTGTAAACTGGTCCTCCAATCTTGGCAACCAGCATTCCCACTTCAGCAGTCTTCTTTTTTATTTGCTTTTCATCAATGCTCCCGATTCCACCAGTGAACATTATCGGCTTGATCCACTCGCGACGTTCCCCATTCAAAAGCTTCATGCCAAAGGATCTTGCATACCCAGAAATGATGGGTTCGCCGAATTTGTTCCCATAATCAGATGCCCCATTGCTGGCTTCGACTGCAACATCAACAGGTAAAGCAAAATTTGATGGATATTCGAATGCTTTATCTTCCCAAGGAAGGTCATACCCAGGAATGTTCAAGTTACCAAAGCTGTAGGCAGCAGTTCCAGCAATTACATGGGCACCCCTGCCAGCAGCCTGAACGTCTCTTATACGACCTCCAGTGCCAGTTGCAGCGCCACTGAATGGAGCTACTCCAGTAGGAAAATTGTGGGTCTCTGCAGTGAATATTATATGACGTACTGCTGATTTCGTTTTAAAGTAGCTGGGTTGATCCGTATCAACGGGTGAAAATAATGTAACATTAAATCCTTGGATGGCGCTACTGTTATCCGAGAATTTGATCACATTATTTGGATGAGAATGCTTCTGTGTCTTCATAATCATTTCAAACAGGTTCTCTTTCATTTGTGTACCATCAATTACCATGTTACCTTTGAAAAACCAATGTCGGCTGTGCTCGCTGTTGGATTGGGCTAAATCGAAACATTCAACAGTGGTAGGATTTTTTTTCAGCTCATCTCGGAAAATTCGAGTATAAAAATCCAAATCCCAATCATCCATAGCCAAGCCCAATTCATTGCTAATTTCTTCCAAAGCATCTCTGCCTTTGCCTAAAATATCAACCTCTCCCCATGGAAGTGGTTTAAAATCTACATCAAAATTTTCTAGAGGACTATCGTAAATGCATTCGGTCATTCTATCATGCAAACATGTAGCAACTGTTGATCTGATAACATCAGTACAATCACAAGACAAGTGGAAGACATACCTGATAGCACGTTCAATCCTTGAGACAGGTAAATTGATAGATTTACAGATTGAAACAGCATTTGTAGAAAATGGCGTAGAAAAGTTCAATCTCGGTCCGACTTCTAAAGAAAATTGATTTCTATCATCGTTTGAAGGTTCGGGAAGCAAACTTGTTTCAGACAACTGACATCCATACGAGTGAAGTAACCACGTCAACTTGCCTTTTTCCTTATCATTTAAAATTCCATCTGCTTTAATATAATAACAATATTGGCTTTCAATTCTTTCTACTTTTGCATCTCTAAAATTCTTATTTAGATTAATCTGGCTTTCTTTTAATTTGTGATCGCTCAGAGCCGGCGCTACATAATAACGCAACATTTTCGATCCACAGGCAATAATTGGCCTTACGATCTAAAGTTTTCAGATAAGCATTGGGACATTTATCTGTATTTGAGACTAAAAGAGTTTGAACTTTGCTCCCAACAAGAACAACATGTGGTTTCGAGTTGAGTTGAGTGGAAGAGATACAATGGTGTGGGCTGATGAGCAAAAGTTAAGCCACTGAACAAGGAAATTCCATTTTGGAAACTGAAATCGGATTTCTTTAATTAGTTGGAAGGGATCAAGTAGATTTCTAAATGACAACAGAATGCATTTTTAAATATTGAGCGCTTTGCCATGCTTCAAAAATGTACTTGATGTTTAACAGAATAGTAGCGCCATCTGTAGGTATGCTGAAAAATCAAAATTTAAGTTTGATAGAGGGAAACAACATAAACAAAATAAACTTTCACTGAAAAATATATTTTGGTAAAAATGAATCCAATAATTAAAAAAAAAAAAAAAAAAACTCATCATAAACGCCACTTTTATCGTTAATCATTGTGAAATTCATTACAATGCATAAAATCTATAAACCGTGTCTTTTTTCTGCAAATTTGTCTTTGATTTGGCAACACTAAATGTGTTTTGTATTGTAAATAAACATTCTTCTGGTATCTATTACGAAAATGTTTTGACTGCGAAAAAAAAAAAAAAAAATGAAGCACTGAAAATGAAACATCACTGTATCATAGAAAGGAACTGCCCGAATTGATCCTCACATTCACAAAGTAAAAGTTAACGATCAGACAAATATTCCTTTTTTTACTCGTCTTCAATCACTTCATAATTTACTTTAAAAACTGCTGCTCTTCTCTTCAAAAAGGAACTTTTTTATTACTATTGTGAACCGTTAGAGTGTAAAATTTTAGTTTTGTGATTGATGAATACGGTACCATTGCTAGGCAATAATTTTAGAACATCGTAACATTTAGCAAAAACTCAAATTTTATTTTACTAATTAATATAACTATTTATAATTTTTGGTTTTGACATGCAGCAAACAGTGAATATTGCATTTCAGTGAATTTGCAAGGTTTTCTTTGGGTAACAAAGAAGTCTATAGAATCTTTTCTAAGTTCACCCCTCTTCTTTAAATAAATTGAATCAATTTTTGTGCTTTGCTTTTCTTTGACAGAAATAAGCTTTGCGGCAAATTACTTTTTAAAGTATAACTTATAATACTTTTATGTCACAAATTTAATTTTTCTGCTGCAAAAGTAGCGGAAAGCGGATTTTGCTGTAAAACATTTTATCTTATCTGGCCTACAAAAAGTAGTTCAAAATTTTGAAGATAATGCTTTCTTGAAGCCTTCCTTTTGAGGAATGTCTTGTAAGGAAGGAAACCCTGGAAATTTCTAAGAGGAAAGAACCAGCATGCTTTTCTAATTCTTCAAATGCCTCCATGTGTATAAATCATAAAAACAGTATCTGTAAGTTGAAATCTGAGTGCAAGTATACTTTCGTCTGAATATTTAGAAATGCTGAAGAAATTAAGCATGTCTTTATTGCCTAGTGACTTGATTTTTGTAGTACTAGACGTCAAATATGTGTCTCTGTCTGGGCGCAAAAGGGTTCTGTAGTTTATTAAAAAACTATTTTGTGTATATGATGCTATTTGAAATATCTGCTTTTGTATACATTGGGAGATAAAAATGAAAAAAAAAGCCTTAGGAATAAGATTGAGATTCAACGAGCTTTATTTTTAATATCTTTACTACATCATATATATTTCATCGTTGAATATCTATTATTTTACCATTTAAAAAAAAATTCTCTTTTAGGAATTGCATCTTAAAAGATTTCTTGAAACCCAGTTGAAAGTTTCATCAACTCATTGAAATGGAAGGTGCATCTAGCGAAGAGCCAGCAGACCCTCCTAACATCTCAGTGATAACAGAATCTGCTACCACCGAAAACTTAAACACTGTTCCAGAAGCATCCAAAGACGAAGATTCTGACAACCAAGAATCTCATGCAATCAAAACTCCTCCCAAGATATCCAACGAAGCTAGGCATTCTGTGGGCTCCTGTATTGTACCTCACCGAGAAAGAGTGGCCCGTGCTTCCGGCAGTTTAGGAGTTGGGGGCGGTAGGAGTAACAGGCCCAGTATAAGTGAAAATACCCTAGCTAAGTCACAATCAGAAATACAAGTGAATACTACTAACTCCCTGTCTGTCAGTCAGACGAGTAAGAATAGTCTCATGACTTATTCGAGTTCTGGAACCTTTTATGACCATTCAAGAAAGAAAGTTGACGTGAGGATTCCACCGAAGCCTTCCCAATCGTCCAATGGAAAGGGTAAGATGTAATGCTGCTTCAAGGAGGAAGGGTTTTTTAAATCCTTTATATTAACTTTGCTTTTGTGTGGGTATGGGTTGGTGGCTGTATATGTCGATGGCTGGCAAATCTGCGGATTCTTAACTAACCCCCTTTCAGTCATCCAATCGGGCTCAAACTTGCCAGATAGATTCAATGACAATGCATTCTATCAAGTTTTGAGGGATGCACTGTCACTAAAGGGTCGATTTTACCGAATACTAATCATCCAATCGCGCTAAAATAGCATTTAATCGATCATGGAAGAAACTCCTGTTGCCAAAATTCTTTTAATGGATAAATAATAAAATTGTTTTTATCAGAATAAATTAAAGATATTTGGATGTGAGTGCATAAATTCACATACATTTTAATGAATAAATTTTGGAAAGTAGTTTACCGCATATTTTGCTGATAGATATGATTTTAATAATTAAAATTAGATGCAAACTCCAAGCATAAAAATTGGCAATGCATATAAAGGATTTATTTTAAAATCTTTGTTTGTATGGGTTATTCTATTAAATGTTTTTTTAAGTGTTTGATTTACAGGGTCTTTCAAAAGTAATTTGAAAAATCAATAATTCACGATCATTTTAGTGTAAGAATATTCAAGACCAGCAGTGGCGCTGGAACTTATTTTTTAGATGTATGGCGAGAACCCAAAGCAAACTTCTTTTTTTTTTCCAAAAGCTGATAGTGTATTTTTAGGAATCATGTGCACACCTTTAATTTAAAAAATGTCTTTTATTTGTTTTTAATTAAATAAAATTATGTTAACCAGGAATCATCATTGAAATATCATAAAATGTAGTATAAACTTATCTCCGGACACTGTGAATCTGTGGTTTAAAACATTTAATCATCTTAATTTTTCTTTCGGTTATTATTTTAGTATTATTTTTTTATGGTCAATGTTATATTACAAACCCAAATTCTTTCACCTAAGTTGGGTTTTATGACTTCCATGCTTGTGTTGTGCAGAATAAATAGCCTGTCCCTCAAAGCTAAGGAAAAGTTCTTGCTAAAGTCCAAAACTTATGCTTTCAATTAAAAATTTGTATTTATTGAAACTAGACATCTTACTATTACTGTAAAAAATTTACATATATAATTTGGAAGAAGTTATGGCAGAAGCTGCCATTCTACCATATTGCTTCCAGCGCCACTGACAACCAGTATTACTTACTAAAAATATATTTGTTACCCACATTATTAATTAGACGAACAGGAAGTATATTAAACAAATCTAATGCAACATTAATCTTTGACATTTCTTGGTGTTTACAACCAACTTCTTTTAGGTGTTTATGAAAGTATGTGTTTTGATGTAGTGTCACTAGACTTCTAATGGTTGTCCATCAATCATTTCTTGCCATATCTGTATACTATAATAAATACTTAAATTAAGTCGCAATCAATGTGGTATTGCATGGCAACAGAACTTGGATTCCTAAAAAAATTCATAGTGTGTAGCTTATTACCCTTTGAAGCATAGTGGTTCTACACAGAAACCACTTAAATTTTTATTTCTATATGCAGACTGGTTTTGCAGCAAAACCACACTTCCTACATATCATAAATAACCTGCGTAATTTTTCGATTTTGTATGACCTGAAACATAGTGCAATTTTTTTATGCAGAAAAAATTTGATTAGGTTTGTTATTTGTGTTCACTGTTACTTGCATTGTGGTTTCATAACGTAACCACTTACAAAAGTTAAAATAAATAATTTTTTGTAAAAAGGAATTTCATCATTTTTCTACACATGAAAGACGGCCCATATCAAATGTCATTAAAATCGGAAATAAAATCGAAATTTGTGCTTCAAAGGGTTAGTAGGTTTATCTTTACTTAGATTTAAAATATAAATTTATGTGAAGTACTAAAAAAAATCTTCACAAATCCTTTATATTAACTTTGATTTCTTTTGTTTGCTAATTAACCCACTTGCCATTGTCCAATCGAGCTGAAACTTGGCAGATAGTTTTTTTGTCAATTACTATATATTTTATCAAGTTTTTTTTGGGGGGGAAAAGAGTCAGTGATTTTCTTCATAGTGGTAAAACTCTATAAAAACTCGATATAAGTTCAAAATCACTTAAGTTGCATTGCATGTAGAAATTGGCAGTGCATAAAAAATATCTACTTTAAAACTTTTTTTTATGGGCTCATTGTTTGTTCTTGAGAATACTCTAATTAACCAGAAATACAAGACACATCATGTTCTGGAAAACTTTCAGATCTGTTGCGAATAGTGAGCATTTTATTTCTTTGCATCCAACATGTAAAAGAAAGTTTTCATTTTAAAATATTTAAATTCCTTTGACAGATACCACTGACTTTCGGCAAATGGAACAGGGCTTGTTGCAACTTCTGGAAGATTTCCATTGCGGAAAATTAGAAGGCTTTGGTAAGAAATTGTTTTACTTTTTGAATCGCATCTTTTTTTTTTCCTTTAAATTTTTGCATAATTGTTATTCAATATGTTGTTTTAATCCTGAATGTATTTTTTTATTTGTGTATTACACAAACCAACTGAATATATTTGAAACTTTTATTTTGTTGTTTAATTTTGTCTCTTAATGGAATTAGCATGCTTATCTTTTTTTCATTTCTTGGAAATATATCTACTCATAATTTATTGTTTGTTCTCGTCTCTTCGTGAGTTGATTTTTATCCAACAATGTATTATAAAATCTTTTTGAATATTAATAAGCTTTTAAGTTTTTAATTTACCAAATTTATGAAAGTTTTCAGTGGGTGAAGCATTAATATGGCACTTTCTATTCAAATTAGCTTTTAAAATCTTCCTTTCGTAATATGATCCATCATTTTAAGTGAATTTCTCCATTCTATTGTTTAGATCATAAAAGGATATTTAAAGTTTTTTCCATCGCAGACATAATTCTATTTATATTTTTATTAAAATGTACCTCTTTTACGCTTTCTGTTAATCTTTTGATTAACTAATTAATTACCTTTAGGAGGGAACTGTACTTTTGAGAAAATGAAAAATGTTCGAGAACAACAAGAGAAACTGGCCAGGCTTCATTTTGATTTAAATGCTCAGCAAGAGATGTGTGGGTATGTCAGAAACATGTGAGTTGTTTATTTTCATACCTTCTAGAATGCTCATATGCATCTTTAAAATATCTTTCATCTACAATTTTTTTATGTTACCTCATACAGAACATAACACATGTACAATAGGGTGGTTCTAAAAAATATAATTTTTTATTTTTGAAATGCATGTGGTAAAAAAAGTTGATACATATCTTGATAAGAAAAACTGTAAAAAAAAAATTTGAAAAAAATAATATCTTCTGATTGCACATTCACCTCAAAGTTTGGAGAAAATACAAAAAATAACTATTTATCCTATATTTTTTTTAATTTTTAAACGTTATATATTTGAAAGGCAATACCTTGCAATGAGTAGTGAAAGGGTTGTATAATACAGGAAAACACTTTACTGTGTATTTTTAAAACCTATATTAATTATTAAAAATATTCAAAAATAATTTTTTTTATTAAAAATATCATGTTTCTATAAAATGGATACTAACGTTATTTTTTTACATATTTTTGTTAAAATTGTTTTACTTACTTCAAGCATTCACTTCAAAGTTTTGAATAAATATAAAAAATTCCCTTTTTCCATCAATTTGTAGAATACACCAATCACTAAATTACCAAGGTACATTAGTTTGTATTGTGTGGAATGAAGTAGATAGAACTTGGAAAAAAAATCAAATTAGTTATTATTCAATAATAATTGTTCGCTCATAACCTTTGAAACATTGATAAAAACTGTGTTTTGGCCGGTTTCTATCTGGGTGGCCTTTATAGTTGGCGCCTTCTCTTCCTTTGAAGCTCATAAACTTACTTGCTTATTCATTGGATCATAACGCATGTGGATGTGATTGGGATTGCCATGAATACTGGCTGGATTTAATCTGACAGATTAAATTGCACGTTGGGAGACACCACATTGGGATCTATGCCTCCTATACTCCAATAAACTACCATTCAGACACCTATTTAAGCACGTAGATAGTACTACAACAGGACCAACATCTTTCAGTGAGATCAAAAATTGAAGATTCATGTATCAAAAATTAAAGAACTGTGAAAAATTTCCCTCGACTGATTTCTTGCGTGTTGAACATTCAATTGCTCGAGCTGAGATGAAAGTACTGAGCACAGATCAGTTATATCTTGATATTTTTGCAGCAATTAGATCAAGCCAATGACTTGGCAGCTCGCAAACCCATCTCCTTTCACACTTCAGATGGCTAACAACAGAAAGCAGAGTACTTAGAGTATATGCGAGTGAATGGCTGAACTCAAGCAAGTGGTATTCTTTATTTTAAATTGTTACATGCCATATTGAATTCGAATTTTTAAAAAAAGTTAATTTTCTGAAGGACCTAAGAACATATATGTGGCAATTCGATTGCCTCGATACCTCCCTGAATATTTACTGGAAGTTTTAAACTCAGTTATTGGACGAAATGCTTCCTTCCTTCACCCAAAAAATTTGATTTAGACAATGATTTTGTACGCAAGGAGAAATGTAAGAGAACTGAGGCGTTGGGTTCTGAAATATTGAGAACTTTCCTAGAGAAAGACTATCAGGCATTTCAAGACAACTAAACTTAACTTTATTGCTACTGATTACATGGAGATAATTTATTGGAGTGCTTGTAATAGGACTCCTCCTTTGTTAAGAGTAACAAACGAACATTAGTCAGTAAAGACTGGCGCATCTGAGGTAACACAGCTGTATTGGCGGAAACAGGGGAAGACTGGAAGATTGGCTAGTCTGACCGAGAATAGTTGCAAAATACAAGATTTTTCAACAAACAAACAAGTCAAAACCACCGCATAGTTTTGTTTCTCATAAATACAATATCCCAAGTTTAAAACTGTACATCAGCGTATCGAAACCTCTTCTATATTTTATCCAGAATCGGGCGAGATTGGCTAATATTGTTTCCAACGACCGATTCACAACGTTCCACATCGGGATAGGCCTATGTCTGGCGAAATTTGCCAGTGTATCTGGGCTACTAGGAACCATTGAAATCAGACTTCAACTTGTGTCCTTGTCACTCATGAGCTGTGGTACGTTTATGTAGAGAGACAAGACAAAAAGTGGGCGACGCTGACGCAAAAGACTTTAGGACAACACTTTAAAAAAAAAAAATTCCATAATGCCCGACTTTTCTACAAAAGTTTCCTTCAAAGTGCATCACTGGGATAAAAAGCTCGAGAAAAAAGTTAACAAATTGAATAATAGCATGTTTTTTTAAAAAAAATTCTAGAAATATCATTAGTACCCATTTTACAGAAAAATCATTATTTCTGGCAAAAAAATTTTTTTTTTAGTTTTTTTAATTATTAATGTTTTAAAAATGCATAAAATAGTGTTTTCCTGTGTTATACCACCCTTTCACTACATATTTCAAAATATTGCCTTTCAAATATATAACGTTTAGAAATGTTGAAAAATTTTAGAAAAATAGTTATTTTTTGTATTTTCTTCAAACTTAGAGGTGGTGAATGCGCGATCGGTAGATATTATTTTTATTTTTTTTTGCACTTTTTCTAACCAAGATGTGTATCAACATTTTTTACCTCATGCGTTTCATAATAATTTTTTTTTTCAAACCACCCTAATGTACAAGCCAATTTACTCTTATGTAGACAATATTCTACTTTGTTTCTAACCTTCAACTTCATTTTTGTACTTTTGCGAGATATTATGAAGTTAATTTTAAATAAAATAATATAAGAAACTTAATAAAGTACAAGTGGCAATTTGGATCTAGTTAAAATATGCATGTAGGCTCATATCTAGTTAAAATATGCGTGTTAGGCTCAAAGACAAAAAACTTTCATTGAGTGCTCGAACAGTTGAGGATTATCTGGGATGGACAATAATCTAACTTAGTGATATTTGGGATTAACTGTGCTTTTTTGGTCTTTAAGCCCTACATACACATAAAATTCATGCTTTATATTGAAACTGTAATTATTCCAATTTAACAAAAAGTGAAGTTATGCAACATTATATTGAAATATAAGGGCTTTGTCATTTTTTTTATAAATCATTAAGGATAAATAATTTAAACCTCACTCTGGATATATAAAAAATCTTGTAAAATTTTATTATTAAAAAGGTTAATGATTATAATTAATTCAGCTTAAAGAATTCAGCTCTAGGATTTCTTAGAGAGGTATTATTCTATCTCTGACTAAAAATTAAAATTTCTTATTGGATTTAAAAGTGACTGTAAGTGAAAAAAAACTTAGAAAGCATATTAGAGGTTTATAGATCTAAATTTAATGAAGATCAAATTGTTATTTTTAACTTGTGTATGTTGCAGTGTTTATTTCT
Organism: Linyphia triangularis; assembly: GCA_963978545.1. Lineage (NCBI taxonomy): Eukaryota > Metazoa > Arthropoda > Arachnida > Araneae > Linyphiidae > Linyphia > Linyphia triangularis. The sequence continues at coordinate 90,379,273 of OZ021723.1, read as the reverse complement.
GCCAAATCTGTTTTTCAAAAAGTGATTATTAGTAACAAACACCTTATTTGAACAATAGAATAATAAAAGAATGCTCACAAAATAATATATATATATATATATATATATATATATATATATTTACAATCAGCTTTGTATTTATTTTTGAAATATTATTCCAAATAAACTGCATTTGCTAGCAATTGCATTACTTTAGCTTAAACTTTCCATAGTATCTTACCATCCAGTTGCTTCATAATATGTCATTAAAAACATTTCTCATGCACTAGTATATTGTAATTTATAAATCCATAAGACAACAAAATCAAATATTGCAAAACATTTCTTTGTTTTTATAATTATCATTGCTATGATGTGTGTCTTCTCGTTTATTATAAATTTTATGTCGTGTTTATGTTCTTTATTATGTGTTTGGTGCTAAACTTATTTATTTTAAAGAAGCTACACCACTTGGTAATTTACATTCTCTTTTGAAGAATGATATTTTATAATTTTCTTTAGTAATGCAGCCTATGTGATGTACACTACCACTCTTTTTATAAACCAGTGCCTGCTTAAAATTAGCTTTTCCCCATTAAATTCGTACTTTTTACTTTTATAGGCAACACACTGACGAAGGGATACAAATGTCCAAAGGCAATCTTTCTAAACTCATAGAAAATGTAAGTGTCTCTTATAGCAATTACTCTTATTTTTTAAAGAATAGAATTCATCTTTTGTTACTTTTTCATAATAGTATTAATTTCAGTGTTCTAAAAAGCAGTTTGTTTTTGAAATTTAGTTTTTTATTTTATTTCTTTAGGGTACTTCCATGTGGGACTAACACTTCAAAAAAGAGTTTTCCTAACTTTTAAACATGGCTTTAAAAAAATGTATTTTGATAGTTAAAGAAAACTAGACATATATTAATTTTAGCCAATTTAAAAATTGATTTGTTTTATTTTAATACTTATTTATGATTTTACTTATAATTAATACTTATTTTTTATTTTAATTCAAGTTTTCTTCTTCATGTGATATCAATAAACATTTAATTATTGCTATTTTATTGTATAAGGTTGAAACTTTAAAAAACCATACAAAAAAGATTCTGCACAGTTTAATTTTTTTATTTTATTTCTTTTACATTACTTACACTACATGTGACTTTCTCACAAGCCAATGTGGAAACAAATTAAGATTAACCCATAATCTTTTATTGAAATTAAAATTTGCAAAAGTAAAGTTAAATCTTTGATCAAATCTAGGCTCAGACAATATTTGAATGTTTTTATCCATATAGATATCTAAAATGCCTCCTCTATTTGACAAAACAAAACGTTCTTCTTTCCTCTTCAAAAATTTGACTCTCACTGCATTTTCACCTTTGTCAATTATTTGGCTTACAAAATGCTTAGTAATTTTGTTTCCTTCCAAGGAGACTAATCCTCAATTACCTATATTGTAAACTTTGTTGTGGTTTCTTATTTTATTCAAAAGTTTCGAAATTTTCTGTTTTTGTCTTATTATTAGGTTTACTATTGAAGACTTTGGGACTCATAGAAAACTCTTAATTTCATTTGTAGAAAACTGTTTTGGATTCATTGAAGTAGTTGCTAGTTTTAGTGCATACTTTCCTACTTAAATAAAACAATATTTTCTGGCATTGGGATTTAATTAATTCAGGTAAATTCTTTTCCTGATCGAGAACATTATTTATTAGTTGTATATTTTTCTTTGACAACTAAAATTTCATTAACATAGAGCACTATTACTTTAGAACATTTTTTTTCCTGTGCTGATTCTGCAGAGTGTGCCAAGAGCAAGGATTCAGTAGAGCGAGGATTAGTTTACCTTGTACTCTTTGTTGAGGCTTTGTTTGTTAGATATTCCTAGAAAAAGTGTTCACATGGAAATATCTTTAAATTGTATGTATGTTCTTATGCTTATTTGGTTGATTCTGGTATTTATACTAAAATAAATTTCAATTTAAACTTTATTTTATTATATGTGTGGTTATGTGTATTCCCTTATGCTTATTGGATCATTTTTGTTCTCCTTAAATGTTCAATATATATTAATATACAAGATATTTTAATTTAATAAACATTTATTTTTATGATATTAATCATTATGTCAATTAAAGTATTTTAAAAATATGATATGAAGAATGATTAAAATTATAGAGTCTTTGGCATAAAACATTCTAAGGTAGAAAATGTCCAGACCAGGATTACAGATTCTGCTTTAAGTCCTGTTTGTTTTCTAATAGGACCTCTTAGATAAAAATCCTCCTCTAGTAGTTTATGCTCAAAACTCCAGCTATCATATGATAAAAAGTAGTTGTTTGAGATATGGCATGTATTTGAAATTTTATGTTCTGATGTAATTTTTAAATATTCATTCAATTAAAATTTGTTAGTCAATATATATTTACTTGTAGTACAAGTTTTAGCATTTAAAAGAACTACGCAATTTTGTATGTTTTCAATGCTTATACTTAAATAAGGCGAAAACTACTTTAATTTACTGAGAGAAAAATTTTTTTGTTTTGTTATTTTGCACAACTTTTCTTGAGTGACATAATCTATGTATCATGATATTTATAAAATGAACGAAAAAAGTTATCCTAAAATAAAAAAAAACATTTAAGCCATTTCTTTAGTCAATTAGCAATGAATTCAAATCTTGATGATTTGAATGCTGCTACAAATATATCTTTTGATTCTGAAAAATCTACTGCGTCAATTACTTTTTTTCTGTGATACCATCTCTTTATTAATGTTTATTTTATGGTAGGTATTGCTTAAACATTTAACATTTTATGTGATATTTTTTAACAGCTAAATAATCAGGAATGTTTAATTATTTAAATGGTTATGAAGACGAAAATTAATTTATCTCTATGCATAATTATTTAAAATTACATTATCCATTGTGCTTTTGTTTGAGGAAATGAGTTGGCAAAGTTAAAATATATATAGTTTTTATACATTTATTTTGTTTCAAAAGAATATAAGCTCTTTTAAAAAAACGAAAATATGTTTGAAGTATTGAAATTTATTGATGTTTATTGTTGAAGGAGAATACTTGTAACCTCCAAATAATTCCATCATTTTGTCTGTCTCATTAACCAATAAAAACTACATAAGTAGTGGGACTATACCTTTTAATTATTTTTATTATATTTTTCAGCTGCAGCAACTTAGCCAATCAATGTATCCTTCTTATTGTTATTTTTAGTTGTTAAATAGAAATTTAAAAATTTTCTATCTTTCATGAGTGAATATAAATTTGATATTTATACCTTAATTAACATATAGCGAACAATTACAATCTGGTAGCTCAGCAACTGACGGAGAAAAATAATTACTGAAGCAATTCATCTAGGATTAAACATTTAAAATAAAATTTGTTGAAAGTTGAACATGTAATTGTACCTGTTTCAATTCTCCTAATAGTGCTTAGTTTTACAAGAAGATCTTCTTCAATGAAATAGTTATGTAATAATAGAACAACCTTATGTAAATGCCATGCATATTGGGTATTACAAAAATATTAATTTTGCTCTCGATATTTATCTTCATAATTTTGTTGGTATCAACTTTATCAATATATTATTACTTTTTCTTAAAAATTATTAGGTATATGAATGTTACCTTTTTTTTACAATTCTACATAGTGTAGTTTAATTCAAACTAATTATCTGTATAAATTAGCAATTTTTTTGGATGTTTACTTGTGAATCTCCAAACTAATTTCAAAACAGTGTTAAGAAATAAAATAATTATTTCTGTGAAACTGTGATTGAGGAAGTTATATACTGTGCAATATTTAAGATAAAAATTGAGCTATTCATCGGTATATTGCTCAAATAAGTTTTATAAAATTGTATTGATTGTTTAACTATGTTAATTAACATTCCAATTTGAACTTGTGATATGATATTTCTAAAATTTTGTGATATTAAGACTATTGCCAATGTAACTTTAGCCCATTTTTCTAAAGATTTTATAGCAAAAGTTTTCCATTAATCGAGAACCGAGTATTCTAAAATAAAAATACTATTTAATTTTTGAAAAACCAAATTTATCAAATTCATTCTCACCTTAGGTTGAATGGTGTTTTTACAAATTGTAATTAAGTCCTAGTGAATAAGAACAATTTTATACTACTAAAATTTTTGACTCAAAATTTATAAATTTTAAATGCCAATTAATTAAAAAGTATCTCTTTCTAACTAAAAAACCTGACCTAAAGAGCAGGGAATTCTTGAGGTGATATTTTATGGTTTTATTGTATAGCCTTGAATTTGTTTGAATCAGTTTGAAGTTATTCATAATTACTTTAATTTGTTCCAATGTATTTTAAGGTGGAAGGTTTTGTAATTGGTATTGTGAATACAATACAGTAAAATAAATTAAAGATAGGAAAGACCTGATTCTGCCCTTTCATGCACTATTCTATTTATCAAAAAATTTAATAAGAATATTAAAACAACATTTTATTTCATTCTTCCGAATTCATTACCGAGACAATCACACAATGTTCGTAACATCTTTAATATAAATGTGATAGCTCAGGTGTTCTCCCTCCATCATCCAATGAAATTCTAAATTATGAGGCAAAAATAATAGCTTATTATTTGCACAATGCAATATACCTGGTTTCATAGTCCATCACCAGAGAGTTGCAAGGGGGCACACAAGCATCCTTGTGAATTTTGATAAATTACACAGTGGAGAGAAACAATGAAATTGCCAAGAAAAAATTAACCAAAGTTGTGTAGTATAGATCTTAGCTTATTATGGTGAACCAAAAATGATTCTTTAACTATTAGATAACATTTAATTTAAAAATTTAATTAATATTTTTGTAAAATTTTTAAACAAAACCTTTAGCCGTTTTGTACTTTCTTGTGTGTACTTTGCAAGTAATGCCACCATCTAAGCTTGGTACAAATGCTTAGCTTTGACTCAGTAGCAAACACAAATATCTTTTCAACTATACGTATAATCTAAGAACATTTTTGTATGAATAAAGAAAAAGCATGTTTTATTTGATTTTTTGTTTTAGTTGTGGCCATTTTCATATGGCATGAAAATATGATGTAAAAAAATGGTTGTGAACTACTAGTCCAAAATTCTGTCTTATTTTGAAATTATGACTATTTATTGTTACTTCTAAAAGATCTCAAATGTTTTTATATTTATTTTATTCAGTATTAGAAACTTTATTTGATTAAATGTGTGTTTAGATTATATATTATTATTTTAGTGTTGAATATTAGTTATTAATTTTGTTTACAGGTGTGATATTTTATTGTTTTATTTATTTATTATTTAAAAATATTCAAGTGTAGTTTTAACACACTAGTCATCCCATGGATTTTATAAAATAATTTGTTGTTATTGTTGTTGATGTTCAATATTAATAGTTTATACTGGACAATTATAATCGAAGTTCATACTTAAAAACTATTCAAAAATATTCTTTACCCTTAATGAAGTGAAGCTTTTTTTTTTTAAACTTTTACTGACGTATTAAAAAATGATTGTTTTAAAATTGCAAATTACTGACAATTGGTAGTTAACTTAAGGTAACTTGGAAAATTGTCTAGTTTCAAAACACTGTGCTGAAGTACATAGTTTGTTTTTTCTTTATAAAGATTAAAAGTGTTGTATTCATATTCCTTATCTTTCAATGGTAAGAGCTATTCTCATAATGCTAAGTCAGCATTTAATTTATTGCAGAAAATAGTGATGTCTGTTGGACTACTATATATAAGTAAATTTGGTATTTAGGGTAAAAAAAATAGACAGTAAAGAAAAAGTACTAAGTTTAGATTTTATCAATTATTACTCCTTTAACCTTGTACATTCTATGATTTTAATTATTGGAATCAACATTTCTTGTAGTTTTGATCTCTGAATTTCAATTATACGTAGTTTTCATATACTAAGTATGCAATTATTGGATGTTCCCTTACAAATATATGCACCTGAAAATACATTATAACCTATATTGGTTTAAATCTGTTGTATCTAATGTGCTATTCTACTACCTACAACTGTTTAGTTGAACATGTCGCTTTGTCACTGTGAAAGTGACAAAAGTAGAAGATGCATAACTTTTTCACTTGCAATGCTATGTGTTATAAAATTGACTTGCAATAAATCACATACAGGAACCTTAAATCAACCTTTTTAATTTAACAATAAACTGTTGGTTTTTAAACATACTCACATTTCAAAATTTTATTGGGAACTTAAGTCTTAAAAATATTTTCATATTAGATGTCTTCACATGCACACAAAAGTTTTTTTTTTTCTTATATTGTTGGTTATTATTCGATGTCAAGAAGTTGTACTTACGCTTTAGGCTTATTCTTTGCAGTATAAAATCCTTTGTAGTTACTAGTACATATGATGATGTACACTATGCTTTATAATTAATTCTTATTCATGCCTATATTGATATCAATCTGGGCTGGTAAGTGTGTAAAAGGTACAACAGGAAATATTGATTTCAATCTTTATTCTTTTATTTCTTTTGCCTGTGTGCTTATATATTGTGATTTTCATGTCTAACATGTCATATATTTTTTAGTCCTTAAATTGCCTTTGGTCATACTAACTTATGGTGATACATGTTTGTTTAATTTTTTATTAACTATTATATTTTAATCTTGTTAATTTGTTTGCAGCTTCATTTCTTGGTACTAGGGAATAAGTACTGTGTGTATTTCTTTTTCCTTGCTAACAGCACTGTTTGTGAACATTATATTTATTTCGTTGTATATTTAGAATTGTGTGATATTTACAAAAAAAAAAAAAAAATAATCTTGTACTATTTTGTAGTTACTCCGTTTCAATTTAAATAAAATATGCTGCTTGGGTGTTTTGGTATTTCTTCTTCTTCTTAATTGGGTGTGAACTACAAAAGTAAATGTATAGCAGCACAGTACAAAATAATCCAAAAATAACAGGACATTAAAAAAATTTATAGTTCACAAATATATCAAAGTAGGATGAGGGTGTTTTCATAGAAATACTAAAGCTCAGGCTTATCTCACAAACAAAAAAATATATAAAAATTGTAATAAAAAAAGTTTTTTTAATTTTCTGGTCACAATTCTACGGAAAAAAGGTTTCTGAATGTCAAATACAAAGCAAGGAGTGTCAGGAATTCGTCCCAATGAAACTGTATGGTTTTTATTAATTCTGTTGTCATATTTATTTCAAATTTAATCTCTATCAATAAAACCCTAACCATTATATTCTTTTTTTAAAAGAGATGATACTGATTAAAAAATATCAAATCAAAAAATGCAATTGCGATAAATTTAACGTAAACTGTGACTAGGCATTTTGCATGCTATAACTCTTACAGACATAGAAATTGCTACAGTAGGGTATAGGAAGCAAAAGTATTCCCTATACAATTTTTAACTTAAGAGTTTTGTTCAAACATGCAGTCCCTGTTGCCAATTAAGGTTTGTTATGAGAGGGTCCCATTCTCCTCAACAGCTCAGTTTAAGTATTGGACTTTTAAAATAATGAAATTTCCAAACATAAAATTTTGACTTTTCATCTAAATTGTATTAAAATTTATAATGTAATTACAATTCAATAATATAAATTCAATATAGCAACATTCCCAAATCGAAAAATAGAAAGAAAAAAAAAAGGACAGTCATATTTTTAAGGTACTTAACCATCTTATAAATTTAAAAAAATCAACTTTTTTTTTCACATTTTTTTAATTCTTATACTTTTAAAAATCACCCCCCAATTTTTTTAAATTCGAATTGAAACATAATGAAATTAGTGAAAGTGTGCGTGCGCCTCCAGCACTCCATACTAGCGAGTAAAAACTTTAAACGCGTTTTTCTCGAAACTACTTTTTTTCAAAAGGCACATCTCCGAAACTACGCGGCCGATTTCAATGATTTTGGTCTTATTTTGTTCGTTGAGATGTTTTGTATTCCAATTTACCACATTTTGCCAAAAAATTAATAATAACATTGTTTTTTTAGCAAAGTATAGTGAAAAACAGGGGTGTTTTTTCAACCTTTTTTTTCAAACATCCGCCATTTTTTATTTTTGGCAATTTGTGGTAAATTGTCACGTAAAGAATCTTTCTTTTGAAGATACCGGTTTTTTTTTGTTTTGTTTTTCTTCTAGATTCACCAATTCTGAGATAACTGTCCGCCGTGGGACACCATTTTTTTGAGGCCTCGACTTTGGCACCTCCTGGATAGCTGTTAAAAATGAAATTTGAAAAAAATCAAGTATTTTTGTATTCTATAAGCTTCAAATAAAAGTTTTAAAAACAATCATTATAATATCTTATATAGGACCACAAAAAATAATTATTGAAAATGTTGTATTTTTTAGTATTCCAAGGTGGTTAAGTACCTCAATGGTTGCAAGGTACCCCATTTCCCTCACACACACGCCAAGATATACGCTACCACACTGATACTGTCGTATGCTAAAAAAAAGCATAAAATTTTTGATTAAAATATTCTTGTAGCAAATTTTTAATTTCGTAAAAATTTTAATTTAAAGTTCAAATTTCGATTTTGCTTTGTTCTTAACGCGATGGAAAAAATGTGTTAACATTTTTATTAAATCCAGAGTAATCTAAAAGTATGTTATAAACTATTTTGCATAATATATCAGTGTGTATTGACTTACAGCCAAAAACAAAAATTATTTTACTATCATTTCATCATTCTTAATGATAAATTAATTTTAACTTCTCAAGACGTTGGTATCTGCTAGTCGAAAAGGATGCGCGAATGTGATTTGATTTTTTTTTTTTTTTTTTTTTTTTGAGGAATTTATTGAAATCTAAATAAACACTTGGCATTTTTTAGAAGAAAGAGGCTAAGAATTGTTAAAGGACTTGGCCGGTTTTTCTAAATATTGAGGAAAAATTGGGGGCAAACCCATGTGCCTAATATTCAGCAATCCTATGCCAGCGTAATGCTATTTTTATGAAATTAATTTATAAAATACGTTCTGTATGTAAAACAATACATACATAGAAATGTATTGTGGAAATTATTAAAATAACTCATTCTATATTCAGCTGTTAGAGCATTCGGTATTGTACTAGATGTCTAACGGGAAAATATTTAATTCACATTTATTTTTCTCCTACTTGATTGTTTTCAAAACTTGTGTTATTCAAATTTCCCCAATTACCACAGCAGCGATATCATCTTTTCCTTTCACATAATCAGTATAAATTAATGTCGTATCTTGAAAAGAAAGAACAGCTATGCCTTTTATCCGATATTATGCATTCTAATGCCAACGGTCCTCCAGAAATGAAAAAGGAGTTATTGTGTAATAGGTTTCTTAATGTCTTTCACCGTAAAAACTACATTACCGGCCTTCACCAGAATCTAGCCTCGGGGTATAAGAACTACGAGAGAGAATATTTGCTTGACCCGCCAGTTTTAATTAAGTAGTTAGCTTGGAAAGATACATGTTCCTTGTTTCTGAGCGACGTAACTCATCTTCGGAAACCACTTATCTTCAAAGAGGTAAAAAACATTTCACGGTCGTATATTTCGTTGTAAGTGAAAAAGCTGGAGTCCCTCACTTTCCTCAACTTCACGACAGCATACAAAAGTAAGTTATGTTTCTCTTAACTGAGTGATTTTTTCTTTTTTTTCTTTCTGAATATTTCCTTTAAACGTTCTTCGTTTTTATCAGCATTTTTAGGGTGGATTTTGTTTTTAAGACTGTAAAATCTCAAATATGTATGACTTTTGATTAAATCTATGTTCCCTTGTTAGAATGTAATGTTTGCATTGTTTATAGCAAGAAAAAGAGGGGGGGGGGGGAGTCTTTCCTTTCCTGCTACCTCCGCCTCGCCCAGCTTTTTGAACTCCCAAAGTGTTTTGTTTATGGAAATATTGTTAAAATTTAGTAGTAGAACAAATACGCTGGCCAATATATCTGAACACTGGCTGATTCCAGTGAGGGTCGTAGTGGACTGGACGTTGCTATGGATATTGGTCAATCTCGCCCAGTGCTGGGTAAAAAATACTGGAAGTCTTGAAGTGTTGATGCAGAGTTTTAAGATTATAATATACATTTTATAAGAAAAGACGGAGAGGACAAAAAAATGTGCTTTATGATGGTTTTGACAAGTTTATTTTTTAAGAAATCTTGTATTTTGGAACGATGCTCGAGTTTCAGCATAGATCGGAAAATCTTCCCAGAACCCCTGTTTCTGAGATTGGCTAATTTGAGAGATTTTTGGTTTGCGTCATCCGTTTTCTAGTACTTTGAGGTACTGGTTATCTCCCTTCCCTCCTCTTTATATATCACCTCTTGGTTATGAGCGCTTAATTATTTTACTACTACTTACTACTATTTTTAAGCAAACTGCACAGTACTTCACTATTTTGCAGTTGGTCAATGTTTTGCGCTCTTCCAGTAACACACACTAGCTCCACGTTCGAAGCATACACTTAATTATAACCTAATAGGTAAGAGCACTATTAAATCTGTGTATGAATGAATATTAGTGGAAGTGGCCACCGGAGCCATCTCGAAGAGAGTGCGCTTGCCCCCCCCCCCCCTCCAGGCTTTTGAAAATTACAAAAATGTGGAGAAAAGTAGTAGTGTTCACAGAAGAAGAAAAAAAAAAAGGATGTAGAATAGATTTTTAATTATTTATTTGAACAGAAAATTCATGTGTATCTATTAATTAACATTTCACTAAGAAATTGAATTCTTATTTTTTTTTAAGAACAAAGATTTGCACAAAAACTTTAATCCTTTTTCACCACCCTTGGAAATAATATACTTCCGTACCCATGGAAGAGGCTACGCTACATTGTTAAGTGTATTCGGTTTTATTGCGTTCTGGCAGATATATTTGTTTTTATATGCGCATTTTTATTGAAAACCAGTTCAAATGTTTAAAAAGTTATTGTTTCGTTAAAGAATTCTTAAGAGGACGTCCTAGTAAGGATCATTCTCTATACTAGCTATGTTACAATCTTCTAGCCTAGTTCATTTAGAAACTACTTCGTATAAAATCTTGAAATTTGATGAGTTAGGTACGAAAAAGTTCACTTAATGAAATGACAGAAATTGTTTTCATTGAATATGTCTATCCATTATAAATGAAAATTAAAATGGCAAAACCAGGTGGAGCCACTGCATATGCATTGATGTAAGGATTTAATTTATAAAATATAATAGATGCTACTTTCGAGTTTTTAATTTGCGTCATTTCATTAAGCGATATTTTTTTACCTACTCGCCAAATTTTAAGGTTTTATGCAAAGTAGTTTCTAAATTAATTGGGCTAGAAGATTGTAAAATAGCGAATATATAGGGAAAGATCTATACTACGACTTTCTCTTAACTACATACGTATCAACTAAGCAAATCATCGTATTTCCAAATAAAATGATTTCGAAATTAACCCAGCAATCACTACGCAATGTGGTTCAATTTATCGAACAAGTTTTTTCCAACTATATGGAAACTACGTATCCAATCCAATTGTATACTGGTCAAGGTTTAATGAATAATTCTAACCTTAATAACTGAGTAGTTCGTCAACTGTTTAAAAAAAAATTCGTAATTGATGCCGGTCAATTAGAGTACGATTTACCTGGCTACGTTAAGGTAAAAGCAGAATCCGTTTTCTCTATTTCATTTATTATATCTCACCGTTTTCTTTTAATGCAATAAGTGTTCAGTTTTTAAAAAGGTATCGTTTCAAACTAGGCAACTTATTAGTGTGCTTATAGTTGTGTAACGTTTATTGTTACCACGAAAAAACGCCATGTAATATTCTGTGTAGTGAATTTGTTTGTGAAGGGCAGATAACTTTTATTTTGAGTACTATATTTTTTTAGTAGTTTCCTAGTATGCTATCATGAAGTTAAATCACTTAGGAGCTACGACGTAATAAGTTTTGACTTTGAAGGGTGTCTTTATACCACTGTTGTTTCCTGTATTCTTTTTATATTTTCTCAAATTTTGAAAAAACTAATTTTCGTGTGGTTTAGATTTTAAAGTCTCCCAGGGGGTGAGATTGAGACTTAAAAATATCCCTCCCTTACTGAAATATTTAATTTTTTAGCATGAACTGAATGCAGTCAAGTGTATGTCTATTTTAATTTATGAGTTAAATCCAGTTCATCAACTACTATAGTAGATATTATATTAAAAACTGGCCCAAGGCTACTTTGTTTGACGGTATATTCGTCTTTCTCAATAATAGACTTTATGTGTGATTTTAAAGTTTGCTAACATTTGTCCAATTACAACACCCCTTTAAAATAAATTCGAACCATCAGTAGTCTATGATATCTTCATGCATAGCTTTAATTTCTTTAAATGGAAATTAACTCAAGCCACCTTGACAAAGAACGAGAGTGATATTCTATATTTTCTTCTTTTCCGTAGACAATACAATGGCTCTGACACTCGCCATTGACGAAGATTATGGATACGTGATATTGGTTGGAGTTTTGTCCATGCTGTTCGTGTATGGTCTGGGAGCAAACGTTTTCTTTGCACGAAAGAGATTTGGTATTAAGGTGAGTTTTTTCTTTTCAAGTGACTCTAAATAATTATCAATTAGGAAATAATTACATTTATTTACTATATTTTCTTTAAAGCCTAATATGGGAATCATCGTTTTGAAGTTTCTTGGGCCTTTAACTAGAGTTGGGATATATTTGCTTTATGATTGCACATTGTATTGGTATATTTTAATCATTGAAGCCCATGAGATACATTGCCAACAATAGTAAAAAATCAAAATGAATAGCATTCGCTGAATCGATATTAGCGTTTTGAACAAGAAACCGTAATAAGCAGAATGTATTTAACAGATATCCATTACATTCGTCGCTACAGGCCAACAGTGGTTTTGGTGCCGGGATATTTGGAGCTGATTTCCTATGAATTTGATTATCTGAATTCGAATATGGCATTAGTTTTTGCTTATCAACTTGAATTTCTAAGATATAACATTTTAGTGAAATACACATAATACTATTTTAAGTTAAATACATGTATCCACTTATATATATTTTTTTTATTTTGGTCTGTGTTTTAGCTCCAGGTATAATCAGTACTGAAAAATATTTAGTTCATGAATGAAAACAAATCTACGAAGTGAAGATGACCGTTTTATAAATACTATTCCATTTTTCCTTTTTCGGAACATTTATGTTTACAAACGATACAATTAACAACCTGGGCGGTTGGGAAATAATTTTTTTTTTATGAAAAAGTTTCATTATTTTTAGAGTGGCCACAATATTTATTACACTTGTATAGTGATTGTGAACTGAAAAAAAGTTTAAACAGTATGATTTGTACAATTCATCCTAAAATAGTGATACATGACTAAAGATGGCGAACAATGATTAACATAAGATCAACCATATTTTTAGAATCAATAAATATAATTTTAGTCATTTCTACCCAATTTGGAAAAAATCTTCAACATGAATATAATTTAAAGTTCCCTAAATAAGTAATTTCTCTCGATGAAGTTTCTTTTTTTTTTTTTTTTTTTAATTTTCTACTTTTACAGTTTATACAAGAAGAATTTTATTCTTATTTTCTACAAAAGGGGAACGTGTTAAAAAGCACTTTCTTAAAATGAATTCAAAGCAAATTTAAAATACATCTGAATATTGGGGACAGACCATTTTTAATTTATGATTGCCCAAATAAGTCACATTTGCCTTATTTAAATTGAGACAAATCGAATTTTACAATAGAATTTTTTGTTTTTCTTAGCAAAAAGTACTACTGAGAAAGGTTAATAACAGCGCAATATTGCCTTATTTAGTGCCCTTAAATAAAATCAAGATTTAAACATATCTATCAGTGGCGGCTCGTGTGATACAGCAAGTACAGCCGGACTGCATCTAAATTAATAGTTTAAAACTAAAACTTACTGATTGCTGATCAACTTTGATTATTTATTTTACTAATTTTCTTAAATGTAGATTAGAATCGCAAATGAAGATGGAATTTATACGGTTAGTAGAAAAATCTCCGATAAATAGCAAACCTTTTGCGCAATGACAATTGAGGGGGAAAAAAACCCGCTTAAATTAACTGCATCTGACAAGTCGAGCATTATAAGTACAGCCAGGTAGTGAAAGTTCCAATTTACTGCACCGTTGCCATGGAAACAATTGTTAGTATGGAATCTCCCTTACAAATTTCGCGACTTCGGCTGTACTTGTAAATTCTATGTACTGATTGGCTCGTGTGTGAGTGAGTCAAGATGTGTGGGTGGGAGGGAAACGAGCATTTCTTGGAATTTTCTCCCAAGCAGAAATAATTTCCATGATAAGTTTACACATGTGTTTTCTTGTTACTTCTTTTAGTTAATATTGAAACTTATAACTGAACCATTTCAAAACATGTAGCCCCTTTTTATATGTAACTTTTTTCATTTTCATTCTCATATCATTTGTTAATATTGAATGAAACCTTTGCGTTTTCTTAGTTAAGATTAAAGAATTTTCATTCATGAATGATTGGGTGAAGTAGAGGGGGACTCAGTGTTCCAGCTGCACCAACATTTTTGACTAAGCTCTGCCAAGCCCATAGCCAGGATTTTTTTTCGGGGGGGGGGGGTATGGTAGAAGATTTGATTAAATACTTAAATACATATAACAAGTTACACACACACACATACAAGAAGAGGAAGTGGTAAAACAAGATTTCACACAATATCGAGGGAGGGGGTTGTCCCTGGGGTCCCCCCGAATGACCCCTGCGGGTTGCCACTGTTATTTATAGAAACGACCTCCCTCGCTAATTTTATATTTTCTTTTATTACAGTATCCTACAATGTATAGTGATACAAACATACAGTTCAACTGCATGCAAAGAGTTCATGCAAACTAGTAAGTTTCAAATGTTTCTTTAACTTTGAATATGAGGTTACGAAATAAACTTACAACAAACTGTAAATTAAATATCTATGTTTATTTTTCAGCCTAGAAATGTTCCCTACATACCTTTGTCTTTTATTCTGTGGCGGCTTAGCTCACCCGGTAAGTAGTGATATGTGAAGTTAAATAGATCATTGTATAATATTGAAAACATTTCAACTAGTTATGACATTTCTGTAAGCATTCTCGGTCTCGTGACTTAAATGGGTCACTTTATTTAATTCAAAACATTCCTGCTCTGTTTAATTTCAGTCCCTTCTCTGTTTAATTTAAAACGGTTCGAAAGGGGGTTGAAGGACTTTTTAAATGGACAACTCCCGTTTTTTTTTTTTTTTTTTTTTTTTTATTATTATTATTATTACTATTATTATTTTATTCAATTCTAAATGTTTCGAAGAATATATAAAAATTTCTGCTCAATGCGCTTTTTCTTTTTTTTAAATTTGCGATCAAAATTACCATGTTAGAGGTTGACGAGAAAACGACTCATTTCTTTGGCATTGAACATGACGTAAAGAGATCTCAAACATCTTGGCTTGAAATGCAGCAGAGGAAACCAGATTTGCAAGTTTCTCGCAAATCACGCCAACCTGTACGGAATGTGGCAATGGTCTATCAACGTCAACTTTTTTAACGATAACTATTTGGCAGAAATCTCACGATAACCATAGAAACGCAGGGATCTCTTTACGTCACGAATTTTGTTGACTGTTTTGATCGGACTGGTTTTGACTCGGTTTTGGAGCATTTTCTTTTCTTAATATTTAAATAACTAATTTTTTTAAAGAACTTTTGTTTAAATATTTGGAATCAGAAAGAAATTCTTCATAAATATGTAGTAATTTCACTCGTTTTTAAAAAATGCGGAAATTGTCCATCCTGTACATCCAGTGGAAAGAACTCTTATGTGAGTGAACACTGAACAGGTTTCCTGAGCGTTCTGATTTGCTCGAAATTCTTCGCAACCAATCGAAGCGTTGAATTAGTGCATAACGAAATTATTCGTTTTTAAAGGAGAACCAATAACATTAAAAGAACAGTACAACTGTAATCAACACTCCTGTTAAATCAAGAAACATGGGTCCTTTTCGTCTGAATTTAGAATTCGATTTTTCAAAATCCCTCCTTTTAAAATTGGTAACGGATGAAAGAAACTCTATTTTTCTCTAGTTAATATGTAGTTCATTTCGTTGTATTAAAAATCTTTATAATTGTATAATTTGATTTCATTATAATTTAGGATGCAATTATAGTTAGATATTGATTGAATTGAACTTTTTCAGAATCAGAAATCGTGGCGAAAGTATCACTTTGTTTGTTTGGAACTACAAGGAACCTAAATTTTATATATATTTCTTAATATAGACATTTTTTCAGAAAAAATTAATTCACTGAAGTTGCCAACATTCATATAAATATATATGTGTATTCAAAATATTTTTTGCGCGTGTTTATAAAAAAAATATTGTATGCAACAAGTGCGAAATCACTTTTTTAACTCAGTAAATAATTTGATTCGTTCGTACTAACGCATTTCTCAATTAAGCATTTTACCTCGTTTGAAAAAGTATTACTTTCGCAACTAGTTGCATAATAGTTATTTAAATTTATGCTGCGAAACTAATTATTTTTCAAACGAGGAAAAATGCTTATGTGACGAGTGAGTTAGCACGAGTCAAATTATTTACAGAGTTTGAAAAAGTATTTTCGCACGTGTTGCATACTATATTTTTTATAATCTCATACAAAAAAAACAAAAAAAAAAAAACATCCTTAATACATATATAAACAAGTTGCCAACTCCAGTCAATGAATCTCTTCTGTTTGTAAGGAATGAACTCATGGAATCCAGCCCACCTTCTTAAATTCACGATTTTCCTCGTCAATTTTTCTCTTACTTTTAGACGATGGCAAAAGGCATTTTAATAACCCGTGCAACTTTAAAAAGTTTACAGCAAAAGGTGCTATCTACCTCGGAGGCGAGGGAACAATGAACGTCTATACAAAAGTCAATGCGATTGAAACTGTGACACATAGTGGGCGCACTCCTATTGCCTATTCTGATTGTTACGTATTTCGACTTGTGAATATGCTAGGCGCGTTGTGACGCTGATTGTAAGTTGAAATTTGAGAACGGTTATTCATCTCTCTGTGCTTCATCGTGCTTTCCCTATTCCTCGGGTTTGAGATTCCACTGTAAGTTTATATTGGGTTAACCCAAATAAAACACAAATTTGATGTTTAGTCGAATTTATCAACAATCAAGTTAATTGCATTATGAGTTTGGTACTAAAAATACTTATATCTTTATACAAAATAATATGATACATTTTTATAGAAGTATATTTATACCATTAAGTGGGGTTTTTTTTACATTTGAGAACTTTAAATCACTTTTTCTCAGAGTCGCTAAATTTAAAGGTTAATGTTATTTTTCTTTAGTAGTTTTCAGATGGATTGATTGTCTTTAAAAGTGGGGGAATGGATTTCAGAGATTTTAGAAGTGGGTGGGGGGGGGGGGTGCCTGTGTATTTCCTTGAAAAGTGGGGGGGACGCGTCACCCCCCCCCCCTCCCCCGTCTAAACGCACTTCTAGCACTGGGAACACCTAAGCCAAAATTCAGTGTTCTAGTTTCATGGGAAATGCGAGAATCTGTGATGAGTTAAACTCGGTCTTGGCTCTCGATTTTATAGTTATAGATTGTTAACTGAGAATTTTAATTTTTAATGTGCTTTTTTCTTAATTACAAAATTCGAAGTAAAATAAAAAAAATATTTTGTTTTCAGTTTTATTGTGCTATTGCTGGACTGGTTTATCTTTTGGGAAGACTCGTTTATTCAATAGGATACAGCACTGGGGGTAAGTTTTTCGCTCAGTTCAAAAGAAACACTTTCTAATGGAAATTATGCATGTCTCACGTGTCAATATACAATATACAACCCCAGTCAAAATAACTCTTTGCATTTAATTCATTATTAATGAAATTTATGTATGTTGTTATTTGAAGTGCGGTTTAATCATTCACCAAAACTTGTGACCAGTCACAATAACTGATGGTTTCACAATGAAGCAGTGCACAGACAGACGCAGATATGACCGGAAGCGTTATTTATTGACAAATATCAGAATACTAGAGAATTTAAATTAAAAAAAATCTGGTAGGAAACGAGTAATTACTCTAATTAGACATGCGCAGTAAAAAAAAAAAAACTTCCATGTGAGAGCCCACTTGTCACGTATGCCAGTCACAGAAAGAAGTACGTATGGTTATTACAGCACATGCTAATGTGAACAATAACACCTTAAAAAATAAATTACTCCTATTTGAAACACGCTTTAAAAGCCACTCTAATTCCAAATTTGTTTAAAAAAAGAAACCCATTCTTTTAAAAGTTGTTGTTCGGGTGTTGATGAAAACGCGAAAATTTCAAGTAAAAATGGCAGTTAAAAAACAATAATAGTAGAAAAGAACGTTTCGTTATTGATCCTTTTTCCTATTTGCGGAAAACTGCTCACCTGATGTCAAGTCAAGTGACGTCCTGATTTGGAATGCTATGCAAAAAGGGAAGAAATTATATTCAAAGGAAAGCCGAATGTGCTTTTTTTTTAACTAGTTTTTAAATATGTTTGCCGATTAAATGTGTTCCATTAACTAGCGCCACTCTTGAATTACAAACTTAAATGCCTTATTCAATGTTTTTTTCAAATTTTCAAATTATTTATTATCTAATTAATTCTTGTCAAATGTCTTTATGTATTGTAATAAAAAATACATTTTTACACTTTTGTTTATATTTACCTTAATGTATAATTAATTTTTTTGCACTTATTATATTTTTAAATGTGTTTTTATATCCTATTTCAAATTTTTAAATTAGGCCTTGCACAGGATTTTGAGAGTTTTACTGGTTTAGTACAAAAGATTTACCCAAATATCCCAAATCCATATAAGAATATATCTGTTCTTAAAAAATTTAAAATGAAATGACGGCTTTTATATTATTGGTGTCATTCTCCTTCACCAAACGCTCTAAGTTCCATGATGAATTTATTGGGTATTTTTAATACACCAAATAAATCATGTGAGGCGTTAGTTTGAGTGGGATTCCGACCATCGATGGTTCCGACATGCGGCAGCATCTGGGGCATATTATGCTTGTGGCCAAGCACAATACACTTTTGAAAACAAATTCGAAATTTCGTATTCTATTGCTATACATTTTTAGGAAGAAAGGGTATGAAGCTATAAATTTGAAAGTGTTTCCCCTCCCCCCCCCCCCTTTTGAAACTCAACTAAGATAAAACAACAAAACGGATCGTTATAAAACTTTCAGCATTATTTAAAACGTCTCAAAAATTATAATATCCAAAAAAAAAAAAAAAAAAAAAATATCCTTTATATTGACTTGACGTAGGTCTTAGCACTATCGGGCACTATGGAGTCAAAACCCTCCAGCACTCCGACTCCCTCTTGCAGGGAAAGGGAAGCGGGTGGAGGAGTAGATCACTTACTCATCTTTTATTTATCTTTCATTTTCTTTTTTTCTCATTGCAGCAATTCACAATAAAAGCTACATTTATCCTCGTATTTAATCTAGTATTGATATTGCAATTCATAGAATTGCCAATCCTCTTTTTGTGTCTTAGTGTTCTTATAGCTATTTGATAATTAGCTACATTTAGCCAAAATTGAAAAAAAAAAGTTTTCCGTCCATGTATTTGCCTTGAGCGTTTTTTAGTTTATTAATTGTACACCATACTGTACCCAATTCAGATTTTCCTTTACTGCTGCTGATTTCAACATTCTTGCAGCAACTCTTTCACTTTTCTGAGCAACCTCTGCCCACACCTCTTTACTTGTCCTTTTCAACTTTTCTGAATTTAAGACCTGGCCAAATTCACTGTCTTGTGGCGTATTTCAGATGAAAAAGTTTCGCTTCATTGGACCACTGGCACCTTATTGTTACTTCCCCCCCCCCCCCTCTTCCATCGCCCATCAAAGCCAAAAAGTTGTTTGTGTGTGTGTTTGTGACGGACAAACCTACAGAGAGCTAATTAATCCACTTGTTTTCATTCAATCGATCTGAAACTTAGAAGTTAAACTTGTTGTCGGTTACAATGCATTCTATATAAAGTTTTGGGACTGTCCCTAAGGGCCGCTTTGACTCATGCTTCTATTGCCGCTTTTGAGGACTAAATTACACAAATTCCGCCTCTCAATCGAGCTGAAATTCGACAGATTCGTCGTCAATGACAATGTTCTGAGACTGTCCCTAAGGACAGCTTTAACACATACTTTTATTGTCTCTTCTGAGGACTAATTAGCTCACTTGTTGTCATCCAATCCAGCTGAATCTTGACATACTCGTTGTTGATGACAATGCATTCTATCGAAGCTCTGGGGACAAAAAAGGAATTATTCAATATCACGGATACTGTGGTTTTCTTCGACAAACACTCCGAAGTCAAAATAGTTTAAAAAAACTGTAATCGCCCATTAAAGTTAGCAATGCGTGCATAGTAGAGGATTTATTGTAAAAACTTTGTTTTTATAGAATAATTTTTTAAAATCCTTTATATCTGTCACTAGATTTTCTAATTAAATGGTTTGGACACACTTTTATAAGTTTCTTTACTTTTTAAATTATTATACTTTTTTTCTGAAAATAAATAAATAAATAAACTGACACGAAAAATAAAGACGTTGAATTTTTCCCTTAAAGAAGAAGCACTATTAAATACAATTTACTATAATCACTACGTTACCATCTTCTAGATCAGTTCATTTAGAAACTACTTTGTATAAAACCATGAAATTTGGTGAGTAGGTACGAAAATTACTTACTTAATGAAATGGCATAAATTAAAACCTCGAAAATAGCATCTAATATATTTTATTTTATATTTGAAATCTTTTGGACAGTGCCTATGCAGTAGGGTGGATCGAAAAAAAAAATTTCAGAATTTCAAATCCGACCTATGGGGAAAAGATGTTCTATGGTATATAGATACATGGAAAAATAATTAAAAAAATTAAATTTTAAGTTCAGTACTGCCACAAGGAGGATGAAGTTTAGGTATTTGAGCTTTTTTATAGCAAAAAGTCAAATTCAATTGAATTTTTTTTCTGAAGAATTTTAAAACCTACCTGTACGGAAAAGATGTTCTGATGTACATTAATTAAGGGGAAAATAAAATAAAAATAATAAATTTTATGTTAAGCTCTTTGCAAGGGGGATGAAGTTTTGGTATTTAAGCTTTTTAATGGTAAAATGTCAAAGTGATTTTTGCTTAAGTGAAACAGGTCTTTAGTACTTTTAAATGTTTATTGGAATGAGAGGACATATACTAAATGGTTACAGAAAAAAAAAGCTTTAGGAACATATTACAACTTCTTAAAAATCAAAAAATATTCGGAATTACAGTGAACGGTAATCACGTTGTGTGTTGAAAACTGGCTTGAGGTTTCGTGATTTCAGGCTATTTCTTTTTAACCCATCTCTTCTGTATGATCCGCTTATAGCAGAAAATGTTTCTGTAACTATTCGTTCTGTAGCTTGAGTACGACAGGTAGATAGTAGGTAGACCCTTGATAGTAGGTAATGCTATAGTATTGCCGTAGAAATGATTGCTGGGTTTATTATTGCTCCTGAAATCATGTCATCACTAAATCGTTCGGTCACATTCTCCCACCTAATCAAGTTCACATAATCTGTCACACAAGGGTCAAAAGTTGGTATGTTTAAAATACGGATATTAATCGCTAAAAGGGTTTGGGTCGCAGCAGACCGTTTGACTTTGCGCAAATTCAAAATTCTTTTGTGGTCCGATTACCTTATGTTATTTCTGTCATCAGCTAGCGTTGATATCGGGATATTTTCAGGAAAGCCCAAACCCACGTTTAAAAAATTACTGCATCAATGACTTTCTTCAAATATAATGCGATAGAAAAATTGATTAATGCAAATGCGCCTGCTCCATAGATTACCGATTGTTTGGTTTTGATCTTGAATCACATAGGTGCCTAGACTTTTACGATGAACGTAATTAATGTCAATAAAGCTTTGGTTGGATTTGTTCTAAGCCAAATAGAACATGAGAATTCTGTTGGGGGTTGTAAACCACCTTGAGTGGCAAATCTTTCCAGAGTTTCTCTTCAACAGCCCTTCGCTGCTTTGTCCGCAGTGATGGCTTCACAAATTACCATTAAGCACAGTTGTTCAGTACTTAAGTCTTTCTTGTTTGTCAGTTCGCGTAGGTTGGGCTTACGTGAATGAAACTACAGGTAGTGTCTCGTATACGGTCACTCTTTGGCTTGTAACTGGCACACAAACCATTGTAGTGGACGCTTCAAAATCAGTTCCATATTTAGTATAACACCTTCTTTGATACCTGTGTTGACAGACTACTTATTATCGCAACCAACATTGTTATATCTATGTCATTGTCGACGCATGACCTAGCCCACCAAACGGTATAGTGGTTAGTGTGCTAGCTTCTAGACCACGAAGTTGCGGGTACGAGTCCCGTGTAAGGCATGGGTGTTTGTAAATGTATGTTGGCTTGTCAAATGACGAATGTTTCGGCGCATTATAGCCCTCGTGTTGCTGACGGCACCAGATAATCTGAAAACAACCAAGTCGACGCATGAACATGCGAACCTTACGATGTGCTTTCTCAGAGATAGCTTTCAGTTAATTTTCTAGCTTTGAAATCGTGATATTCGTCGTAGTATGAACTTATTTTTCTCAAAATGTTGGAGTGGTCATTTATTGGTATTAAAGCTCGTTTCCAGGTCTCTCCTAACTTACTTGCAACTTATTGACACGCGGAGGAAAGCGTGTAATACACTGTACTTTGCTTCTCTTTTTGAATGCCAATATACGCACCTTATTACGTTTTTCGTACGTAGGAAGCATAATCGTGGGTATATTACAGTCTGACCCAAATATAGGACAAATCATGTCTTTTCTTATCAACGCCACAGTACAGTATTAGTCCAAGTACACAAACAAACAAATGTCACATAATAAAATTGTAATTTAATTTACAAGAACAGCGCTCACCGATTAGGCGTCGAATTTCGTAAGCCGCCGACAACTGCACTATACGGTTGTAGGGCTGATTCAACGGTGATATGGGGGGGGGGGGGGGAAGGGAGTTGGGTCAAAACAGGTTAGGTTGAAATGTACGTTGTACTACTAATTATTCAATAATCATCACTTTTTTAGGATTTATATTGTAAAAAAAAAATTATTTTTAGTGTAAAATCATTTAACAAAAATTAGGACTTTTGCATTTTTTTCGAAAATTCAACCCCTTTGTGGCAGTGCAAAATTTTAAAATTAATTTTTTTAATTATTTTTTTCCTAATCTCTATATCATAGAACATCTTTTCCCCATAGGTAGGTTTTGATTAATAATAATTTTTTTTTCTCCATAGAAGAACGATCCACCCTACTATGCAGTGGCATCACCAGCAATAGTCTTTTGCTTTTAACTTTCAATTACTCATATGTATACATAGAGTATTTGAAGTATAGTATTAGGTCAAAAAAAAAAAATTCTTTGCATTTCTTCACGTTTTGGAACATCTTGATTTCAAAAAAAGTCATCTAGAAAAAATGTCCGTCTGATGCGTGTTCGTGGTCAGAATTACTCCCGAACATATTGACCTACGATGTTCAAATTTGATATGCAGGTTGGTGATAGCCCAAGGACTTACCATTAAGGTTTTCGTCAGAATCGAGCATGCCTATAAGGTAGCTGCCATTGAAAAAAATCATGTTTTTCAGTAATTTCTAAAAAACGACTCCAACGATTTTGTTCAAAATAGCTGTGGTAATGCCTCTTGAGGTGTTCTCCAAAATTCCCGTAAAAATGCTATAATGACTTAAAAAGTTGAAAAACGAATGCCTTTAACACAGAGTTATCTTTCTTTGAGCATACGTTATCAACGATTGTTTTATCTTCCCTCCACAGCTTCACTTATAAGAAAGGATAATATAAGAATTATCGAAAAGTATATCACCAAAATCATAATTTTTTTTAGCAATGTTTTTTTCTTTTTTTCCCCTTAAAAAAGATCCATTCAAGAATTATGGCAAAAAATATCACCAAACTGGCAATTTTTACTGAAATGAATGAGGAAAATATGAAAACGGTAAATGACACAAATTCACGTCAGTGTAATTGAAAGTTGTGCGATGTTCCACACCCCTAGTTTAATTTTCACTTATAATAGATAAACATCAAATTAAAAAAAAATTAAATTATGTCGTTTCATTACAATTTCGTTCCTACTTATCAAATTTTAAGGCAAATATAAAGTAGTTTTCTATATAAACTGGGCTAGAAGATTGTAACATAGCGCAAAGGGAATAGAGGTCGGAAATGTCGATCAAAATAAATATCGATTCTATATCGTTGCATAGAAAAAAGTATCGATAAAATATCGATATATCAATACATGATTTTTTTTTTTTTTTTATTTTTTTTTTTATTTTCAATTTTGCCAGAAACAAAGTTTTTCGGGGCAAATTTCTACTTTTCATGATTGCTTTTTTGTAAGGTGACTACTTTTTCAACTGAAATGGATCTATTACAAAAATAAAAAGTTATATTTTCGCTTAGTTGGTGCAGTGATTTTAAGAAAAATTTAGATAATTTTCAATATCTTTTAAGTGTATGGAAAATATTGAATATTGGTGCCGTTTTAACTGTCTCTCAGCCAAGTTCAAACTTTAGTTTTGAAGTTTTTGAAAAGGGAATAAATAAAATCGAAAAAACACATGGAACTACAAAATGATCCTCAAAAAACTAAAAATGTTTGAAAATATCCATAAGTCGGTGACTTTTATCGATATTTTTAATATCGATATTTTTTTAGAAATATCGATAAAAATATCGTCGTATCGATATATCGCCGACCTCTAATAGGGAATGATCCTTACTATGACTTCCTTTCGTTCGCAGGAAGGTTCATCGCAAAGCCAAATCGAGCTAGCTTCGTTCGTCAAAAAGTTCATGGTCACATAAACTCAGGCTTACTTCACTCGTTGAAAGGTTCATTGCTATGCAAGGATAGGCTCTCTTCGCTCGCTGAAAGGTTCTTTGCTGCGTAAGCAGAAGCTAGCTTCACACACTAAAATCTAATTGCTGCTTAAAACCTTAATATTGGAAGCCTCTCCCTTGTCGAGAAAAAAAAATTCCCCGTTAATACAATAATATAACACTCCTTTAGATTATTTTAACACGTGTTTGTGGAAAGCAAAATTAGAAGGCCAAAACTACTTATGTTGAAACTTTCAGAGCTCCAGGCCTATTAGAAGTCACTTTTTGTGAAAAAATTAATCAAAAATCAAATTAAAATTTTAACATTCTTTTTGTCAATAGTCCAATTAGAATGCCAAAACTACTTGCGTCGAAAATTTCAAAACTGTAGCCCATGTAAAAATCGTTTTGTAAAATATTTCTTATTAATTAAAAAAGAAGTAAATAAAAGTTTAGTATTCTGTTTTTCAAAAGTCAAATTAGGAGGCCAAAAGTACTTATGTTGAAAATTTCAAAGCTGTAGCCCTATTAGAAATCGTTCTGTAAAATATTTGTTAATTAATTAAAAAAGAAGTAAATAAAAGTTTAATATTTTGTTTTTCAATAGTCTAATCAGGAGGCCACAACTAATAACGTTGAAAATTTCAGACCTGTAGCCCTATTAGAAATCGTTTTGTTGAATATATATTAATTAATTAAAAAATTAATTAAAAAATTAATTAAAAAAGAACGAAATAACAATTTAAAATCCTGTTTTGCTAAAATCCAATTAAAAAGCCAAAACTACTTAAGTTGAAAATTTCAGAGCTGTAGCCCTATTAGTAGTCGTTTTGCAAAATGTTTATTAATTAATTAAAAAAATTAATTAAAAAAGAACAAAATAAAAATTCAAAATTCTGTTTTTCAAAAGTCTTATTAAAAGGCCAAAACTACTTATGTTGAATATTTCAGAGCTGTAGCCCTATTAGAAGTCGTTTTGTAAAAACATTTTTAAATAAACTAATCAAAATTTTAAAATTCTGTTTTTCAAAACTACAATTAGAAGGCTAAAACTACTTATGTGGAAAATTTCAGAGCTGTATCTCTGTTTAAAATCGCTTTGTAAAAAAAAAAAAAAAAAATATTTAAAAAAAAAAAACTAATTAAAATTTTAACATTCTGTTTGTGATGCATACAATTAGAATGTCAAAACTACTTATGCTGAAAATTTCAGAGCTCTACTCCAATTTTAAGTAGGTTTCTATAGATCCACAGAGCCACAGACAGACAGCCAATGGCGGATCCAGCCAGGGGGCGCGGGGGGCGAGCGCCCCTCCCTCAGCTTGAGTTTATATATTTTTAAAAATAAGTTCACCTAACAAACATATTTCGACCTTCATCTAATTTCCGAAAAAAACAGAAGAAAAAAAAAAAAAAAGAGTTTATTTTTGGATCAAAGTTCTTTTTATAGCCTTCTCCCTTCTCATTCAAACGGACGTTGAAAGACTGTACAAGCATTCAAACCTCCACCTCCTTGATCTTGAAGACATCTTCACGACACTTCAAAACACATCCCTTTCTGTTAAAAGTATCCTGGGATCGAATTATCAATAAATATTCTTCCCGTCCTTCGGAACCAAAGATACCTTTTTCTGTCGGCTGGGAGGAAGAGATTTTGACTCTCACATGCGTAATGTTCAACGCCAATTAGGGGCGAAAAAGAATGAGAGGTTGACCATTTGGGTAAATCTCCCTCCTCGGAAATTGCTACCTTCATTCAGCTGGACATGGTAATTGGCTAAACTTTAATGTTTTGATAGAAAGGAAGAAGAAGGTTGTTTATAAACTGCATAAGAACTCTTCCAGCTCTAGCTTGTGCTTGTGTTTCGGCTTATAAATAAGCGCCATGTTTGAATTCAGATTAAAAATCCTCCTTTGCAACACCACAGTGGAAAGGTATGCCAATTTTTTTACAAGAAAAAGACTTGCAAACAGTTTTGTAAAAAGTATTATCTGCCTTATTAAAAATATTACTTATAATTATTAGTAAAACATTCTCTTTGGAAAACAATTTTTCCCTACATACTTTAGAATACTCGAGTAGCTATGGATTATCCAGTAAAACTAAGTACTTTTACTTATGAAGCTCACTGCATTAATATTGTTACGAATTTTTGTATATTTGTAAAAATTTCTTAGTGTTAATTTTGTAAATAGATAAATTTCTGTACATTTCGCATAAGGCAATGCAATAGTTTGTTTCACGGCAATAGGGGTGTTATCGCTTGATAACGGGTTTTACAGAGGTAACTCTGGGAAGCGAGTTTCAAGGGGCAGGGCATTTAACATTATGGTAATGGGAATCTCGCCAAATTGGCGAGATAGAGCCAAGTTTGCGACGGTTTTGGCGACTAATTTTGTCGCCAAATTTGGCGATAAATCGCCAAATGTCACCAAACTTGGCGACCATTTGGCGACATTTTCGGTACATGTATCCCATATCCTATATAGGTCTTTTCGACTGCTCTCTGGAAAGTTCTCCAGACATCTACCTCTGGGAGTTTCAAGAAGGTTCACGTATGGTCTCAGGTCACCCTATAAAAGCTCAGGGAGAGCGGGTGATGCAGTTAGTTAGTTAGTTAGTTAGTTAGTTGTTGACTGTTTTTGAGTCACGGAGCTAGTTGTTAGCTGATTCCGTTAGTTGACTGAAGTTAGTTGATTTTGAATCACTGAGTGAGTTCGTCTCAACGTTCATTGTGAGAGCTGTATTCCTGACTTGAGATACTGAGCATTCTAAAGCGAACTGTTTTGCATTGTCTTTTGCTGCGATTTAGCAGTTGGAATGTCAAGTTTTCACTGCTGTTTTGTGCTCTATTGAGGTGAAAAGAGCTGTATTGTGTTTACTAGAACGAGAAGTTCTGGAGCTGTAAGAGAACTGTGAAGAGTTATTTTGGAATAAATTTCTGCAAGTTTTGATCTGCTTTGGCGTCAAATCTTTCGAACCCGTACAACGCAACAATATTTTATGAATAGGTTAAATTTTGGTGTACAGTTACTGATTTCCCAGTTTGATGTAAGTATAATGTAAGGTTTATACTTAGTCAGTTAGTCACAAATAAAAGTAGTAAGTTCATTGTAATTTCTTCAGTATAATCGATACCTCCGGAAATGTAGCTTGCTAAAATGTTCAAAATGTACGGTACATTTTGAATACAATTTTTTTATTAAATAAAATTGTTAATGAAAAAACAAAAAGACAATGTTAACCACCCTACGCTAAGCTATCAAGTCGGAGATGTGACGAATGAGGTGAGGAGGGGGGGGGGGGGTCAATCAATGGATATGGATAATCTTGAAATATATTTTTTGAACACTACTTGGATTTCTTTTAAAAAAACTTTTTTTGAATATTCAATTTCGTCCTGACTAAGGCACGGTAAATTGTCCCTCCCTCAGAAAAATCCTGGATACGCCACTGACAGACACACAGCTTATTTTATTACAATAGATTCATTTTTTATATCCTACACACATTACGTTTCATGATTCGCTTCGGTGCTCATCATCAATGCCACGCAATGAGTATTTATTATTTTCTTAAGGAAACTTTTTGAATTAAAGGACGTCTGATATTTCTTTGAATATAATTAATGTTCTCCGAGCCTAATTATTGTTTTGATCTCTATCTCAGTATTTTCCAACAAAATAACTGTTACCTTATCAGATTAAAGTAAAGTAGAAAGGGCGATGAAAGTGTTATTCAATTTTTGTAACGTGCACGCAAGTTATTACGACTCATTGTAGAAAGACAATTTAAGAAAAACGAATAGGAAATTGTTTGAAATTATACTTTTGAATAACTTTTATAAAAATTGAAGGTAATTAATCCTCGTATACGTGACACTTTGGCGTCGATTCCAATATGGCATACTTTATTTGTCGCCAAGTCGAAATGGCGGCACCCAACGACATGTAAATTTAAGTTATACCAATACAAATTTGAAGACCAACAGCAGAATCAAGGCCCAAAAGGGTTGGATTACCATAAAATAATGCCAGCTCATACGTGTCAATAATTAGGCTTTATAAATTGTCACCGAATACCTCGTACCCTATATCCCTAAATTGAAGAGTTTATTGGATCAACATGATAATTGGATGATGAAAACCTTAATGGTAGGTCCTTGCGCCACCATCAACACGCACACCAAATTTGAACATCGTAGGTCAGTTTCTTCGGGAGTTATGCTGACCACGTATACACACACAGACAGACAGACATTTTTTCTAGATCCCTTTTTTGAAATCAGGATGTTCCAAAACGAGGAAAAGTGCACACACACAAAAAAAAAAAAAAAAAATCGCTGCTAAAATCGAATGCTATATTTTCATTTCCCCATGTATACATATGGGTAATTGAAAGTAAAAATCCTTACTATTACATCCACAGAACATGTAGTAAATTTTTTATTTAATATTGTCTTTTGGCAATAAGAAAATAATTTGTATCAACTAAAAATTACAAAACTTCTTGTGTAAGATAATTGGATGATTTTCTTTTAAAAGTAACGAATCTTTTTTTAAAAAAAAAAAAAAAAAAAAAAACATTTTCATAATACTTTTTAATCCTCTCCCTAGATCCTGAAAAGCGACTATATGGACTATTTTCATACTTAGGACTCATATACCTCCTCTACAGCACATTGGAGCTAGCTGTAAGACTTCTGAGATGGATATGAATTTGATTTTGTGGTCACATATAATCCATGTCACCAATAATTCTGAAGTTTATTGTATGTAAAATTGTATATAAATTATTTAATAAAATGTTTTTCTGATTTTTTAGTGCAATTTCTTTCATTCTTCATTTTTAATCCTGATCCGCAAACGCAAACGCTGAAGACAATATGCTTTTTATGAAATTTAAGTTCTCGTTACCACACGCAGCGTCCAAGTTGTTTATATAAAAATTCCACGTTAATAGGATCTTTGTTACATCATATGTCGGCACAATTAACAAGAGGATTTTTCAGTCATTAAATATTAAGTACCCGGACTTTGTGTAAATGAAACGTGTGTAGAAGCGTTCTTTTGCCCACCTGATGGCGGTGTGGTTAGAGCTCTGCACTCGTATGCCAAATGTGCCCGGTCCGAATCCCGGTTTAGGCATGGATGTTTGTTGTAGTTCGGAATTCACGCTAAGCTGTAGGTCCCGGCCTGATTAGTCGTCATTGTGCATAAAAATAGGTCGTTGTGCGTACAAACCAAGACCTAAGAAGCGGTCTTTTAGGGAATGACACAATCCGACTTAATGATATTAATGGATTGATCAATATTTATTTCCAAATGGCAACAATCGAATTAAATAATATCACGAGATATTAAAAAACACTTTTAGATATTTTAAAAAATGTATTCAGAATTTCTTAACTTTAAATAAATGTTCGTTCTTTTTTGTGTCTGGTAGCAAAATTATATTTCAGAAGCAATAATGTCTGTAAGTACCTTTTACTATACATGCAAAATCCTTGAGGTTGGCGTAATATCTATTTTTATATTAAGTAGAACAAAAATATTGCCAAGAGGGCGAGTTTAGCGATCAAATTAGATGTAAAAACGCCATCTACTTGTAATATCACAATTTGGAAGAGACACAAATGTTTCATTAATGTGTATATAATTAAGGTATCAATCTTCTGGTCTCAGTTTAAGTGACGGAACGAAACATTCTGTTCAATTTCGGCAAACGTTACTAATTGTGTATTTTGTTGCAAAAGATATTCATGAAGCTTTCGTAGTAGATTGAAAATCCAAATGTCTGAATGTCAACTTGGAAGTGTTAATCTTTAACTGCTGTATGCGGTCTGACAGACCTTGAGTCATTTTTTGTAGAATGCTTCCACCCCCTAAAATATTTAATCTTTGACTTTTATATTTATTTTTTTGATACATACTATATTTCCTAAATTTTAAAATGATGTTCACAAATTTGTTTGGTACAGTATGGGCCACGTGTTGCTCTTGCGCCAAAAATATCAAACCACCCAACCACATCAGTTGAAGGTTAACTTCATGGACTGTACGCTGAGCAATGCTTATAACAACCAAATTTTCTTTTGTAATGACTACTTGATCTAGATTTGTAAACTGGTCTGATCCAAGTTAACGTGTAAATGTCGTGAAGCCCGTTTGGCGCATTTTTGTGGACGATAAAGTTCCACATTTGGAAACCTATTTTTACAGCGCATGTGCAACAGCCATTTTATGGTAACCCTAATCGGAATGCGTAGGAGGAAAGGAGATTTTTTTGGTGGCTATTTTGAAATTTTCTTTTGTCTAACCGGTGTACCGCCGCAAAGTTTTGACCTTTTGTCGTCAACTTTTCAAAATCACGTCAACCCATACACATAAACTAGGAATTTACCTGTAAATCAATAGTAGAAAACTTACTGAAAGAAAGTTTCAATAACAAATTTGAATTTTTTTCATACTTTTAGAATTTGACTATCACATTGATATTGCCTCCTACCAACACCACCTAAAGAGAAGGCCTTACCACTTGTTTGTGACGTCATCAAGAGAAGTTGGACGGTTTACGTTCATTGCGGTTTCATTATTTAGCGTAGTTTGAAAACAACATGGATAAGTTTTTTTGTTCAGAGAATTCATCGCTAAATTTAAAATTGTTATACAGTATTCAAATATTCAATGCTTTTCATTCGATTTTCAATTACTAAAATAAAAATTTCCCAAGTTAAAAGGTTTTAAAATAAAATTATATAAAACACAAAAATTTTTAATTTTTTGGCATTTATATATTTATTAATAGTGTAAATTTTATTGAAGTTTTTATAACACAGATAATATATTGAATTTTCATATCAATTTAATTGTTTACATATAAAAAGAACAAGGAACTGGGTTTAGAGTAATCAACTTTTTTTATTTACAATATTAACACATACAATTAACACACACATTATTAACTTAACAGATATATTACATACCTGCCAACATTGGCATTTTCAAATTAGTGCAATTTTTATGGAACAAATCATTAGTTAATAGGTCATCAAAATGCTTACAAATAATTTGAAGTTTGGAGAAGAATTGATTTCTATCATTACTAATATAGTTATTTAAATTCTCAATTAAAGTGGAAATTTTTTCACAGCTGTTTACATTTGAAGGTATGCATATTTCATTTAATTTTGTTATATGAACATTATCAATATAAATATTTAAAGAAAGTTTATCATCTACTACTATTGATTTTGTAATAAGAGGTTCTGGGTTTAAAATTAATTAAAACAATATCAATATTCCAGATTCTTTCAAATGAGACCACCCAGCAGGTAAAGAAATGTTATTTACTTTTCACAGAGTTCTTCGAATGATGAAAATGTCATCCTTGCTTGCTTTTCCTTCATCTCTTGTAAACTTTCAGCAATTGCCTTTTACAAATTAAAGTTCACAATCCACTCTTGCTTCTTAACCAAGCTTTCTCTGATGTTTGAAGTAGATGATAAATAAAAAGGGTAGTTAGGGAAAATAGTTGGCACAGTATTATTTGTCAGGCGAGGGTACCTCAACGAAGCAGATATTTTCTCTCCTGTCTTGCTGTCAAAAGCCTCAGTAATTCTGCATATATACTCATTTTGGAATATACACACCTAGGAATATATATATACTTAAAATCAAGAAAAACAAGCTTAAGCATTCTTAAAATAGTTGAGTTTTTCGTTAAATTTGTTTAAGAAGAAGGGAAATAAATTATACATACAAAATAAATTATACCGTTTCCACTAAGATGACACATTTTAAATATAAATGAGATAATTAAGTCAAAATGTAGAAATAAATATATTCGTATACACATTTTCGCTAAATATCCAAGTCTGGTACGGATTCTGGTTTGTTTTTGGAATTGTTTACATAAAAACGCGCCAAATTATGGCAACTATAAGGAGTTCATTTGACATTAAAAAAAATGAACATTTTTTGGCGAAAATCACATTGGCGCAAAATTCATACCGGACTTGGAATTTCAACCCATATTTTAATTTTTTTACTACGGAATTATCAATCAACAATTAAAAAAAAAAGGTTGAGTTAAAAAAAAAAAAAAAAAAATAGTAGAAATGAACTGCAGGGACTTGGCTATTTTTAGTAACTATTTGGAGCTAAAATAATTAGTTAAATACTACTTATGGTTGCTATAAAACTGTTTAGAACACATTTAGTGTTATAGTTTAATTAAATTTATTCGGATAAAAACTTACAAAAATGTATTATTAAAAACATTTATATAAGTCAATACGCCCAAGATTTGTACTTACCCTTGAATATTTTGAGGGTTTCAATCCTTTTCTGGTAATGGATTGGATCCATTTCTGACGCAGTTCCGTATCTTCGGGAAACTTGAAAATGGACACTTGGATGTCTGGGTTACGATTTCCACTGCAAATAGTTACACAACAGGTATCATATAGATGGCATTCTTCTCAATAAAAACGATAAATAATAACGCTCGCAAATGGTTACTCAATTACAAGTCTGTTGAAAGCTATAAATAAAAACGCTCACAAATATCTACCACCAAGCATCAACGCCATTGCTAAGCCTAAATACGAATGTGCTCTGCTGCTGACATCGAGATGAAGTAAAGAAACTAGATCTAGCTGTTTCAGTATAACTTCTTGTGATGACGTCACGGCAACCAGAAGTGAGAGTGATTGGGCCTTGTACTTTAGGTGGTGTTGACTAAAGGCTATAAGGTTTGGCGAGAATTATGTTTTCACTCAGCCAAAATGGATTAAATACCTATGAGCACTGTCACGATCTACCGTCTAAGTGATGTCTATACTAAACTTCAACTTAACTAGACATCACTTAGACGGTAGATCGTGACAGTGCTCATAGGTATTTAATCCATTTTGGCGGAGTGAAGACATAATTCTCTCCAAACCTTATAGCCTTTTGTTCTCTACAGGGTTGTGGTTTGGCGAACATTATGCTTTCACTCCGCCAAAATGGATTAAATACCTATGAGCACTGTCACGATCTATCGTCTAAGTGATGTCTAGTTAAGTTGAAGTTTAGTATAGTTAAGTTGAAGTTTAGTATAGTTAAATCTTTCGAACATACCCTTCCCTTCCCCCTAAAAAAAAACCTGGCTGTGACTTGTGTCTGCTATACATTGAGATTAATTTTATCTGTCTCTCTAATTCTGCACTGTACCATCTCTGTTCCTTGGCAGGAATTAATGATTGAGGTGATGCATGGGTAGATGAAATGTGAATTAATTCACATTAGTTTTTATATGAGTATTGTGATTGTTCACGAGTATGTTCCAAGTGTTTTCATAGGATTCACCACCATTTAAAGTAACGTCTTTCATAAGGTCAATTTGAAAATAACTATTAATCATCAAAGACATTTTAACTCTTCTGTCAACACAGCATCATGCTGAATGCGACAACTCTTGACTTGGTTTTATGGTAACCCTAGTGGCCGTTTGGATTAGGCAACGCAGCGCCATTTTGGATTTGGTGACATAGCTTTTTGACGTCATTGCCAATTCTGGCGACTTTTTTGAAAAGTCGCCATCCGACACCTAACAGTAAATCGTAATAACTGACAATGTCTTTTAAAACTTAACAAAAGGTTTTACAGCATTTTGATGAATTATAAAGGGTTAAATTACACACAATTTATTTCGAATCCATAAATCCAATTTTCCGAATCTTTTTGGTGCAATTAGACGCAGGGCCGTAGACTGGGGAGAGGTTCGACCCCCCCCCCCCAGAAATTGTGTGAAATCTTGTTTTACCACTTTCCCTTCTTTTTTTTCTGTAACTTGTTATATGTATTTAATAAAATGTTCGACAATAACCCCCCCCCCACCCTGAAAAAAATCCTGGCTACCTGCTTGATTGGACATAATAATAGTTGCGCAACAAATTAAGTTCAAAAACCAATTACGTGCACACCTGGCTTCAACTTCAACTGTATCACTTCTTTCAACCGTAACTGTATTAAATTTTAAGTTTGTCTCCTCACTTTTTGCAATTGCCCCCTCAATGATCACTGATAACTAGGGTTGTAGTGCAAAAAAAGTCTTTACCTGTACATAAACTTTCCGATCATGGTAATAACCCCAACTGCAGCTGGGATTTTTAAATTATAAAACTCAAATTCACAATATTTCACATAACTTACCATACAAAAAAAAAAAAAAAATCTTAATTTACGTATTTATTTTCTCATTAACCTATGTCATAAAACATTTTTAAATATTTATCAGCTATTATTGATTAGTTAAAAAACAAGTGCCAGTGCGCCGCACAGCCGCGTACGGGCCCAATTACACCACTGCTGATAGCACACAATAGCCGCCACTGAGTGTTAAACAATAATAAATCCATTTTATAATTCTTATAAATATCACTGAATCGTAATATTGTTTTTTTTTTTTCTTCTTTTGAAAAAGAATATTCCTCACAAAGCTGTATGCCAAGCTCAATATTGCAACCAAAATCACGCTGGCGAGTTTTTTCAATCCATTCCACCAATTAGTAAGTACTTTTCTAATCTTATGTCTGCGGAGTTAACGCATATATTAATTCGCTTGTATGTAGTCTCCAACAATAACTACTTTCAATTATCCTATATATATATGTAGGCTAGGGTAATTACTAATTAGGAAACAGTAATCGTTAAAAGAATTATTGTTTTTTGGGGAATGCCCTAAAAAAACTTATATAAAAGTTTCAAAATTAGTTATAAATGTTGTTCACAGGTGGTATTGAACGATGTAGTCGCAGAGTACAGCTATTAAGAATAATCTTTAGTGTTGGTTTTTTCCCCCATTAGGCAAAATAAACCTTTTCATAGCACTCAAAGACTACCGTAATATCATTGCATAGAAATATGTATTAATTTTTCTGACACAAAAACAGAGTACATTATTTTAACTTCAATTTTATGATAATTTAAATTTTGTAAACGAATATAGAATTTAATAAATCATAGCAATTTTGCTTTTCGTCCAGCAAGTGTCGCTACTGAAAGAGAGGGAAAATAATCTCGAACTTGGACTTGATAAATGCTAATAGTAAAAAAGCTTCACTATATTATGCCTCCAAACGCAATAGGCAATTCCCGCATTTTTTAAAAACGAGTGAAATTTTAGTAAATATTTATGAAGAATCTAAATATTTAAACAAAATTTCTCTAAAAAAATTAGTTTTTTAAATATTAAGAAAAGGAAATGCCCCAAAACGAAGCCAAAATCAGTTAGATCAAAACATTCAACGAAATCCATGATGTCAAGAAATCCTATCGTTTCTATGATTATCGTGAGGTTTCTGCCAAATAGTTGGCTTTGAAATAGGTAACATTAGTGGACCATTGCCATATCCATTAAAGGTTGGCGCAATTTGCGAGAAACTTGCAAAACTGGTTTCCGCTGCCGCATTTCAAGCCAAGATGTTTTGGAAGCCTTGACGTCACATTCAATTCAAGCCGAGGGAATTGTTTTCTCGCCAACGTCTGACAACGGAATTTTGATTGCAAATAAAAAATAAAAAAAGAGCATTGAGCAGAAATTTTTGTGTTTATGGCCTTTTCGGAACATTTAGAATTAAATACAAAAAAATAAATAAAAAAATACTAGAATTGTCCATTGATCATCTTATCTTTTATTATTGTTGTTACATTACCAAGTTTCATAAGGTTTGAAATAATATTTTGGCTGGCATTGTGATTTGAAAAGAATTCCATAAATTATATGGTGCGCAGAAAAAGACTAGCCAGGTCACTCGTTAAATTAAATTTTTAAGTTTCTTTACCAATACCAAAGAATCATTAACATTTAGCAACATACGCCTTTGTTCGCGATTTTCCTCTACACCGCACCACACAGAGCGAACAAATTATAACATTTATATCCTCTTTGACTTTTGTTTTAACTTTCTTCTACACTATCTTTCGTTTTGTATTTAAGTCCTAGAAAAAAGTTCTCATTTCATAACGAGACCTTCAGTACTTAATCGTTACAGTTGAATAATTCTTGTTTTATAAAAACTTGTACAGTTTTACTGTCCCTGTCTCATTTTGTTTACTTCTAGTTCAGGATGTAATCGAAGTTGCTCCACTTGATACCAATCCTCACTGCTGGCCCTGCAGGACGGAAGAAGCGACCAAAGAAATGATTTTCAGGGATTGCGGCAAAGGACCCAGTGATTGCCGGTTTCAATATGAATCTCCGCCCCTTCCTCACTACCATCGATTGATCTCTGGATATGGCCCGGCTGTAGATTTCGACGCGCCTGTCCACAGTTGGAACTGTCTAGGTATTGTGAATTTTCTTTAGAGAATTTTCTTTAGAGATGATGACTCCGCATTACAAAAATATTATTAAATTCGTCGATTCTAAGGTTTCTGAAATACTTTACTTAATATCAGATTCAAGAACAAACTTCAAGACAACTGCAGTTGAAATGGACTCAAATATAACATCAGCAATATTAAATAACTCACCAACAGTTAATGCACCAGTTTAAAATGGTCATTTACAAAAAAAGTTTTTAAGGTCAAATCCCATTAATAATCAAAGATCCATTGTTCCTTTTTATTCTTCTCAAGAACGTGACTTTAAACCAATTTAGAAGAACTATATGTGATAATAAAATTTAAAGCTCTAACCAAATTGGTTATTTTAGTTTTCAAATTTAAAATATTATCAAGATTGTGAATTCTTTGCATGTAAGCTTCGGTAGCTTTTAAAATAAATAACGTTGAAAATACCACCATCTTTCTTTTATTTTAAGCATTTTGTGCATTTTCACCAATAGATAAAATGTTTGGATAAAAGAGAAAGCTCAAAGGAATCTCTTCTCTTTGGAAAAATTGAACCTAAAGTGAAACGTCCGATTCGTACTTTTGACTTGAAGAAATCTTGCTTTGTGGATTTAAGACTTTCGGATAAGTTTTCCAGAATACTCCATCTGATTGTATAGTTCTCACATATATTCTTAAACATTATAATATGCTTTTTATGTATAAGGC
The DNA here is from genome assembly GCA_963978545.1 of Linyphia triangularis. Lineage (NCBI taxonomy): Eukaryota > Metazoa > Arthropoda > Arachnida > Araneae > Linyphiidae > Linyphia > Linyphia triangularis. Next base: position 90,341,217 of record OZ021723.1, on the reverse strand, counting down.
AGAATAACATATTGTAATTTGTAGTCCCCTCTTCACTTCGTTTAATACTCATTTTTATAGGGCACACTCACTGCAGACATGGACAAACTGGTGTGGTGGAAGAAAGAGCTCTCACCTTTCTCCGAGATTGGACCATAGGCTACAAAATGAGACCAGAACTCTGCTGCGGGACTGTATGGTGTCTGTCTCAGCCTAGATCTTCAATAAAACCACTCAAACCACTGATTCCCTATTTTTAAAGCTCACTTGTAATTACAGACGAATATATGATTAGAAATAAAAGATTTGACTACTTAGTTTTGCCCCCTTAGATACACTTGTTGTTACTCTTTATCTAATCATTATGACAAAGGCTACAAATAAAGTCGCTTATAGTCATCACTAAATTTCAAACACGAATCCAGTCAGAGTATCTTAATGGTCTCTAATATCAATAACTCCTTGTCACCGATGGTCAGCCTTTCGTCGTACTCCGAAAACATGGTGAATGGCCGAACGTCGGCCTCTCGCACCAAACTCAACTAATCAGCAACTGGACCAAAATAATGAACACTTGGATGATCATCTGCATTGGTTTGGATATCGTTACTTAATGAATTCTCATCAGACTTCGAGGAAAATACAATCAAATATCAATGTATTCGATGAGAATAAACGAAAATAATTACTATCTTTTAAAATTAAAAAAAAAAAAATGTCCGAAAGAAAATGGAAATACATTTGTAGGTATTTTATACAACAAATGCAAACATTATTTTTAATTGTTCAGTCGATTTCCGCGCTATAGGGCAGTTTTTATATAGATTAAGATTGATACACAAACAGCTATTCAAGTTTTTTTCCTAGGCAGTTGAATTATTTCTTAGGAAAACAGACCTAGAAAAATAAAATTTTTAAATGTAAATCCATAAAAACAAAGTTTTTAATTTTAAATCTTTTATATGTATTGCCAATTTTTATATTCATTAATATTGCACCGATTCTGTTCTCACAATTAATTTGAAATATTAAAAACATCTGTTGTTGTTGTCGTGTGACAAGTGCAGAAAAAAGGTGATAGGACAAGTCAAATGGGACCAAAGGCATTGAGCACAGCCCTGGCCACATCTCCGACTTTATCGGTATAAAGGGTGTTATGGCAGCAGTTGAGATCGATGTTGAAGAGGGTCGAGGCAACAGAGATGCAACTGAAGAGATGCCTCGGATCCAGCTGAACTCCTGGGCAGTGCCTGCATTCTGCATAAGTTCTGGAGCCGTCAGGCATGATCTTCATACCTCTCATGTGCCCCGTCAGCAATCTGCTGATGGTAGTGGTGATTTCGCGGTCAAGATTAAGCTCCGGAAGCCACCATTTCTTCCGAAGTCCGCCGCAGAGGTGATGTTTTGCAACGGCATTTGCATCGAAGCAAGTGGTTGGCATTGGAGGGGGATCCATGTTCCTAGCCTCCTTAGCAAGGGAGTCCGCTTGTTCATTCCCCTCGATGTTGACATGAGCGGGGACCCATTGGATGGTGCAGGTTTTCTCCCTGGCAACTAAGGTGGACAGAAGCGCGTTGATTTCGTGGGTGAGTCTTGATTTACCTCCTTTAATGGCCTCCAGAGCAGACTTACAGTCTGAGAAAATGATGATGCCATTCGAGGGAACTGACTGTGAGAGGTAAAGGGCTAGAGCGGATTTAATGGCGATCAGTTCACTAGTGAAGTTGGAAGCGATTTTTCCGGCTGCGACCTGATGTTTGAGGGATGTTTGATCTGGAAGGAGAAGGAAGATGCCAGAACCTCCTCTGTCGTATTCTGAGTTGGAGGAGCCGTCAGTGTAAGCAGTGGCAAGGTCAGGTTTAGAGAGCTTCGCTATAGTTTCCATACCCTTTCTCTTAATGGTTGCTTGTGGTTCTTTTTTCGAACACGGTTCCAGCAGGTCTAAATTGATCTTAACAGTAGAAGGTGGTTTGACAGCAAAATATGGTTCTTCAATAATGTCAAGGCATGAGTGATTCAGACTGATGTTATTTCTGATATCTTTGTCGTATTGGAGTAAAAACATCTCTATCAGCAAAGTAAAGCAGCTAATTACGTTTCAAATTTTATTTATTAAAAATGAATGTTAATATGTATGCATTCACGTCCAAATATTTTTTTATTTATTCTGATTAAAATAATGTTGGCTACATGAAAGAGTTTCAACAGATCTGTTAAATTATTACAAGTTACCATAGAGCAAAGAATAGGAGCAGAGGCGGCGTTTCCCATTGACCTTCATTGGAGGAAAGCATTGCATGTTTCGAGGCATCATGGGTAACAAACATTCAAAAGAAACAGCAAACGCCTTGTGTACTGTGTAAAATTTCGCATTTTATTAAATAGCGTTTTATCCACCTAATATATGAATAAATCTTATAAAAAAATTCACGTATTTCCCTTAGAATGTATACATTATGCTGCATTAAGAAGAAAAGAAGAAAGTTTCGGATAATTTTATTAAATTTGACTTCAAGAAGTTCACCTATTTGGCCGTCGACGGGAAAGTATGGGGTTTTTTCCAACACATTCTTCCCGCATCCGCGACGGATTGTGGCCGCATCGTTCGCCATACAATTACCGGTGAAATTATAAATTTGAATAAAGGAAAAAATTTCGGCACAACAGGTTTATTTATTTCTAACTATTCATTAAAATAACAAAGAATCGTAATTTTAAGTTTTTGAATAATATTTAAGAAATTCAAAAAGTAGTAGCATTACAAAATATTCTTTATTGAAATTCTTAAAAAAAAACACACACACACACACACACACACAATGTCAACAAAACACATAAAATATTATCTCGATCTGTCTTTATGATGCAAACAAACGTATCATATTTTTATTTGTTTTTTAGATATTTTAAAAGGTATTTAGTTTAGTTATGAAAGAATAAATAACCCATTAGCATGAATGTACACTGTTTATTAAAAAGAACTTTAACATCTTTAAAATGTTATTTTACAGGCGAACATATTCTTACTAAGTTCACCTTTCAATAATTACAAATAAAAAAACCTATTTATTACTAGATAATGAAAAATGGAAAAATATTTAATAATGAAAATCTCATTATTTAAGTATCATAATGCTTATTCAAATAATCACTTTTTTTTTTAAAATCTTCCTTCCAAGACCAAGTTTTTGTGCTGAAGCTTAAACACAGTAGAATAGCATGGCTTTGAAAAAGTGTAAAGAAAAATGTCATCTCTTATTTTGAATACGTCTAAAATTAATGATAATTGATAAAAATTGATAATAGCAATTTCATAAAACGGATATCCCATTTAACAATTAACAAATGCTCAAGAAATTAAATTTTTTCATTCTCTTTCCAAAAATTTAACATATTGTTAATGCATAATATTTAGCACATAATTTTAATGTATGTTATAATAACTATATTGTAGGAATTGGACAGATGTTTTGGATAGATTGGACAGACAAATTTTGTATTGTTAGGTAAACATGTAAATATAACTTTCGGTTTCACTTTTTCATCTTATGGGAAACTTATATTTTTACACAACTAGTTCTTTATGAACTGTGACTTTTATTTATTGATTGCACTGCATCATCATTGACTGGTTTCTTAACATTGAAACCAAATTAGTTAATCAACTATGCTTCTCCATTTCCAGAGAGAAGAACTCACATGCTTTCATTCAAAACTTGATCACCTAACGTGACTTATCCTTTCTCTCCAGAAAAGACTGATTTCACGAAAACAATTCTTAAAAATTCAGACAGCTCAATTGACTCTTCTAAAGTGGTAGTTATTAATTAATTATTAAATGGCAGTCTGTAGGCTAACTGAAATTTAATCGAAAATTTTACCATACACACAATATTCAAGGAAAACGAAATGGGTACCCAAACAAACTTTCATTTTGAAGTCATTCAAACACAAATAAATAGTTTTAGAAACTAAAATCAATGCAAACTATAATTAGACAGTGTTAGAAAAGAACTTACCTATAAAATGAAATTTTTGGAGCAGTACGTACTTGTTGCGTGAGCACTCGCGTGTGACGTCATCGATATTTTTCTATGTGAACTCGGAAGAAGAAGAAGAAAACCGCTACTTCTGGACTTTCGCAGAAGATTGACGAACATCTTAAAACTATCGTTTTAATGTTTATATAGTAATGTAGTTCTTATTAATAGTTAACAAATATTATATAGTCATCTTGTAAAAGTTTCGTGAAGAAATTAAATGTTGTAAAATCGTTTTCGACGCCAAGAAGTTATTTCAATCACGGTTAAAGAATCTGAATTGTCTGCATTAGTTAGCGACATGGCGTCCGCGACAGGATTGTGATTTGAAAACTTGGAAGAACGATTTTAAAAAGGCAAGTGACTTTTTAATGATAGATTGTTAACTATTCGAATTTTATTGATAATTTTGAAGTTGCGTTTTCTTATTTTTGAAAGTTATGGAACTTTTAAAGTTGAAACGAAAAACGATAAGAGCTGCATTTACTCGTTTATTTAACGAATTGGACGAAGCTGCTAAACAGAAAGTCGTGAACATTTCTGAAGATTTAGATTGCTTGGCGACTTTTCAGCTTCTTAATGATAAACATTATGAACTTTTGCCGCTTAACGATGAAATTTTGAATTCTTTGTTGAATTCTGAAAATGTTAAAGAAGATGACATTCTAAAAGAAACTTCTTTAGCAGATGAATACACACACAAATTTAAAAAGATGTGTTTATTTATAAATCGTAAAGTTGATTCCGATATGGATAGTGACTCTCAGTCGTCAGTTAGTGTTTCGAAACGGAAGTTTAAACTCCCTCGATTAGAGTTGAAGAGATTTGGTGGTGAAATAAAAGAATGGCTACCGTTTTGGGGTCAATTTAAGAAAATTGACGAAGACTCCGACATTGACGAAGCCGATAAGTTCCAATACTTAGTACAAGCGACTATTCCGGAGTCTAGAGCCCGGGAATTAGTAGAAAGTTTTCCTCCATCCTCTGGTAACTATGCCAAGGCTATTGACTGTTTAAAATCTCGGTTCGGTAGGGATGACATCTTGGTTGAGTATTATGTTCGAGAGTTGTTAAAGCTCACTTTAGCTTTCAACACCAAGGAGAAAGAAGTGAAGTTATCAACTATTTATGACCGTATTGAAACTCAACTTCCCAAGTAGCACAGCAGTATTGGCCAATATCAGCCCTACATTGGTCAATCCCGATGTGGAACGGCGCAAAATCGGCCGTTCGATGCCGATATTGCCCAATCTCGCCCAATATTGGATAGACGATACTCAAAAGTTTGAAAGGTTGATGGACAGTTTTAAAATTGAAATATTTTATGTATAAGAAAGGAAGGTTTGTGTTGATATATTTTGTGATGTTTTTAACACGTTTTTAAGCATTTTTTAAAAAATCATGTATTTTGGAACGATCTCGAGTTACGGCCAAAACCTGCCGAAACCGATACAAAACGATGCGCAGAATTTCTCAAAAAGAATCGTCACCGAGTGGCTGAAGCAACTGAAGTGCCCGGATGTGTGTTTGGGAAGTTTGTTTATGTCGACGGTTATTTGTAACATTAAAATTGGATTTAAAACTTAATATTGGTAAGTGTTGTCACAATAATTTGTCGATTTCATGTGGTTATGTTTCAGTACCTATATATTGCATTATTGGTTTAAGTTGGTTTTCGTTAATTTCAACCATACTTAATTGCCGACTTGGCATGGTTTGATCTACGAATTCGATGTTGACAAAGGTGGTTGGTATGCACATTAAACTTGATAAGGAATCAAGTTAGTTTCAATTATTTATTTAATACTGTTCAAAATATAATCAAGATTTTCAGCTTTTATGTCATCTGGACAAGATTAAAAGCTTTTATCTCGTCCATACTCGGATGCAAACTAATACTCATTTACCCATTCCCCCTCTCCATTGCTTGTTTCAAATCATGCTCATCATTGAAATACTTATACTACATGTTACATTCTAGTTATAATATAAATCAATATTAAATATTTATCAATTTTAAATATTTATCAATATTAAATATTTATCAATATTAAATATTTATCAATATTAAATATTTATCAATATTAAATATTTATCCATATTAAATATTTATCAATATTAAATATTTATCATATTTGTTATCGTTAGTTTATATTGCTCCTTATAAAATTCAATATCCAAGCTCCGAGATTAGCTCTGTTAATAGAATATAATGTGAATTGGGCATATTGAGGAAACCACATTAAATTAAAAAAAGCCTATTACTCAATCTCAAAGGTGGTGTGGAATAGGGTGCATTATCTCAGTCAACCTCTTGGCAAAAAAGGTAAATGATTGTTCTAAAAAATGTCAATATTAACAATATGTATAACTATTGTAATTATATCTCCTATTTTTAAAAAAATACAGCAAATCCTGTTAACGCAAAATTGCTTAACATAAAATCACATTTAATGCGAAAGAAAAGCAGTTTTCCATACTTCAAACTTAACTTTAATTTATTTCTTTAACACAAAATTCGGTTAAAGCTAACAATTTCAGCGGCCAGATCGACTTCACGTTAACAGGGTTTAACTGTATGTACATTCCCCTATTTAAAAGGTCTGTCTTGTTCAATTATTGATTACTCAGAAAAGAGCAATGAATGCTAATTTTTGAAATATCTACAAAAATATATTTTGAATGCCTAGCTTCCTCCGTGTTAATTTAAACACACTATGCAAAGATGTTGTTTTTATAAAATAAAAATGTTTTTTTCATTTAAAGAAAATACTTTCCATTTGAAAAGTAAACAAATATTGTAATCAAGTATTATTGTTAGCACTATTCATAGTGCAATTTTCTGTCTGGGTGAAAAGTGTAATAGTTGTAGACTTCCTTTCCTCGGCAGTAAAAGCCTTTCAATAGTTAATATGTTATTCTGTTCAGTTTAAAATAAAGAAAAATACTGTTGTAGGGTTCATTGATGGAAATGGAGAATCTGTAGAAGTAATTCCTTCATCTTGGTTCGTCTCAGATAAAAGTTGTCTTTGGCTGTTTGCAATGAATGGAGGGGGGATTAACATGATTAAAGAATATATACCCTCAAGTCAACATGGCAAACATTTAATTTTAAAATCTACTGTACATACAGTAAGTAAATTACAATTTTTGTATAGGGTATACAAATAATTAAAGGTATCGCAAATAATGTTTCATAAGTCATTGATCTGCTTATCAATTCAAGTTTTAATGGTATAGATTTTTGAAATAGTGGACATGAATAACAGATATTTATTAACAGATTTAAATAATATTCTATTTTAATTTCCCAAAGTAAAGATTGGTTTTTTAGTGAGTGATACTATAAGTGTGCTAAGTAAGATATTTAATTGTATAAATAAATTGTATATGAAGTTTTGCAACTAGTTTGAGATAGCATATATCCATAATTTTCCTATTTAGATTCCTTTACAGGCATAAGATAAAGCTGAGCTTGCTTGTTCAATATCTAGCATTGGGAGCGATTCTTCAGAAGATGAAAATTTATTAACCAAGAAAAGCCATGCTAATATTCCAGCCCATTTCAAAGACGATCCTCCTTCTTTGGAATCCCACAAAGAAACAAGCAAAAACTTATTTGTAAACCAAAAAGCGTGAAAACTTCCTCTGCCAGGTAAGAATATATGACAATCAATTAGGTAACGCTCCAAGCAATTTCGATTTGATGTTACAATAATTTATATTTTAAAATAAAAATTAGCAATGGAGAATCTCTGGTCTTTCAAAAAAAAAAATTATCTGTTTCTTTAAACAATTTTGAACAAATCACCTTTGTCATATGCTTATAATTGAGAAATTAGTTCAGAAGAAAAAACAACAAAAACACTATGTTCTAAATTAGTTCCTATAACTTTTCAAGTGCAACAGTGTATTTTATATTTTATCTCAGACTTTTCAACAACTATTAAAATTTTAAACAGCTAAGGAAAAATGAAAGAGTTTATAAAAAAAAACAGCATTAGCATTTATTTCACAATTCATATTTTTTTTTTGTGCTTTGTTGAGGTTGGTGCAAATGTATTTGCCTATAACTTTATATAAATTGAATTTATACATGCTCAATGTATGCAATTTAAATTTAAATACCAGTTTAAAATAATTTTCTTAAATGTTAGTAGAAAATGATTTCTGATGTAAAAATGTTACAAAATGTTAACAATCTTGTGCTTTTGTGCAAAATTCTGTTTTCACTTTGCAATTCTGTTCTTCTTTATTGGCAGTAAATGCTGTATTGCATGATTTCTTTTATTGACAACAAATTGCAGTTCCGTTACAAAAAGAGCTTGGATAAAATAAAAAGAGCTAAAGACTAGAAAAAGTTTGATGCAATAATTTGATTTTTAAATTTTAATGTAATCTTAATTAAAACAGAAATGAACAATTTTATATTTCAGGTTCGTTTTCTTCACCGAGGTGGAAACTTCAAAGGAAGATAAAATATGTAAAATAAAATATGTATTATAATAAACAGCTTGTATTAAATTTATGTTTTTATTATATATATGCACTGCAGAAAGTGACCTTTAATTTAAGTGTGCATGGTTTTGTAAGCCATAAAATATCAATTAAATTATATTGGGTTTCAATTATTGGTCACCAAAAAGCAATTAAAATAGGAATGAAAGTATAAAAAATTATTCATTATATGAGGTATACATGTAAATATTATTGTGGATTTTTTAAAATAATAATTTTTTGGCAAATTATTTTTTATGAAAACTTTTTCAATGTTGGGGGGGGGGGGGGTCTGCAATTTTAATTCACTTTATTGCTATTACATTTGAAGTGAATGAACTAAAGCATTAAAATGAGATTTATTTACTATCTATTTGATTCTTAATGCATGGAGAAAAATGATGTTTTAAAAATGAAAAGTGACTTCATAAATGAAATTGATCTGTGCATAAAAAATATACTTCACAAGTTTAAAATCCAACCTTCTATTTTTATGAAACCTTAGCATAATAAGTTCAATGAGTATTGATTGACCGATAGGGACTTTTAAATTCTACTGGCAGTTTTCTAGTTTAAAATTGCATGTATCTTTCTAAATCCTTGAATATCAGACATTTTGTTATCTAAATGTGTTTTTTGGTAGGAGAGGTGAAAACATTATTTTACAAATGTTTAAGTATAACTTAACAAATTATTAAGGGTTTTTGGGCAACAATGTGATACTAAACATGGAACAGCTCAAAATTGAATCAACGCATATAAGAATTATCATTTGCAACCACTCCTTCCACCAAAAAGAAAGTTCAGATATGTTGAGTGGAAAATCTACTATAAACTGCTCAGTGATATAGTGACAAAACAGTAGCTGTTCCAAAAATTGCTCATAGTAGTGGCTAAAACTGCTCATCCAGGGTTGGAAAAAACCATGTTTTTTAGGTTTAAACCAAGTTTTTTTTTTTTTTTTTTTTTTCATCCTTTTCTAATTGCATGTATACATATTTATAAATAAAATTTGACATAAACAAGAATAATTTATGCTCAAATAACAATGAATATTCATTTTGGAAGTAATTTGAACTAAGTAAATAAACAATTGTTACTACTTATGGGGCCATTCAAATCATATTAAATTTTAATATTTTATTTAGACATTAGAACATATTGTATTTCAGGTAAAAATTTAAGTCATTTACAACATCAAATAATTTTAAAAATCTAATTATAAATAAAAATACAATTTTAAATTATTCTTAAAAAAACAAAAATACATTTGGTTTACCATGCTCATCGATATTGCCCAAGATTGCACATCAATACTGGCCAAAACTACGCATCGATATCGGCCAAAACTACTCATCGATATCGGCCAAAACTACTCATCGATATCGGCCAAAACTGCTTCTCGATATCGGCCAAAACCGCACTGCGATATTGGCCAATATTGCAAAAATGTTAGCCGTTCGGTGCTGGCCGTTCCGACATTACCCAGGATTGGCCAATCTTCCAGAGCTCCGGTTTCCGACATTGGCCAATACTGCTGTGCTACCTGGGTTAGATCATTAGAGACTCTTGGTGTTACTACAGCAAAGTACGCTGCCATGCTGTTTCCTCTCGTCGAATCATGTTTAAGTGAGGAAGTCTTGAGAGCTTGGCAAAGAAATGATAGAAGTCTGATGGTTGACAGGGAAAGTTCACAAGAAGGATCTCGGCTAGAAAGTTTAATGAATTTTTTGAAGAACGAAGTTGAAAATGAAGACCGAATCGCTCTTGCTATGCAGGGCTTCTCCTTGAAAGAAAATGCAAAGCATTACAAGGTAAAAAGAGACATTCCAACGGCTGCAGGACTTTTTTCGGGAAATCGAAACTCAGCTGCTAAGATGAAGTGTGCCTTCTGTGATAAAGAGAACCACGAAACAAAGAATTGCTACTCTGCTCGAAATATGAATTTTAATGAAAAAAAGCAACACCTGAAAAAACATGGATTATGTTTTAAATGCTTAGAAATGGGTCACGTTTCCAAGCTCTGCAAGGTCCGAGTTAGCTGTGAGAACTGCAAAAACCGACACCACGTTATCATGTGTTCGAATATGAGGACTATCGAGTCTGAAGAAACAACTGATGCGAAGAATGTCGAACACTTCAACACTTTGCCTAACCCCACTTGTTCCTCAAGCGTTTTTCTTCAAACTTTGGTTGTTCTACTTCGAGGAGAAAAAGAGGATTTTGCAGTAAGAGCACTTGTAGACACGGGAAGCCAGAAGTCGCACATCACGAAGGAGGCTGCTAAGAAACTGAAGTATCGTGTTATGAAAGAAACGACCCTAATGCATACTTTGTTTGGAGGCGTTGAACATAAACAGAAGCATTTGGAATACGAGATTTTTGTGAGTGACATTACCAAAAGTTATCATTGTACTTTCAACGCACTTGACCAAGAGAAGATTTGTTCAGAAATTCGACGTATAGAAACAGATTTCCAGACAAAAGAGCTTGAAGATAATAGAATTCACCTGTCCGATCAAGAATGTTCCTCACTTTGTGCTTCTCCCACGATCCATTTGCTTATTGGAGCTGACATAGCAGGCAAACTCATGACTGGAAAAATTGTACACTTCACTTGTGGACTAACGGCTATAGAAACGTTGTTAGGCTGGACGCTGTTAGGGAGATCACCAGGCAGTACAGATTCTGGAAGTAGTGCCATGACAGTGACAAGCTTGCTGGTGAATGAATGTGCCATTAGTGATTTGTGGAAGTTGGAAACCATCGGAATTTCTGACCCTGTTGAATCCAAAAAGAAGACTGAAATTCATCAAGATACACTGGAGTATTTTCGAAGTACTCTAAAAATCAATGAAGAAGGCAGGTACGAGATAGTTTTGCCTTGGGTTTTAGAATCATCACGTCTTCCCGAAAACAGACAAGTGGCTGAGAAACGTCTCAATTCTGTTCATAAGAAACTGGTGGAGGCAGATAAAGTTGAAGTATATACAGAGATCTTTAATAAATGGATTGAAGAAGGCATCATAGAAGAAGTTGAGGATAAGAAAGGATTAAATATACATTTTCTTTCTCACAGACCGGTGTTTAAGGAGAGTAGCACCACTACTAAAGTGAGGCCGGTGTTTGATGCTTCAGCACACTTGAAGGGTACACCATCACTGAATGCATGTTTAGAGACAGGTCCTAATTTAATTGGACTTGTTCCTTCTTTACTGAACCGTTTCAGGAAATTTCCTGTTGGACTAACATCTGATATTGAGAAAGCTTTTCTTCAGATTGCAAAAAGAGAAAAGGATAGGGACTATTTGAGATTTATGTGGAAGAATCAGGACAATGAAATGAAGATCTACAGACATCGTAGAGTGGTGTTCGGTATCAACTGCAGTCCGTTTCTTTTGGCAGCAACATTGAACTACCATTTAGAAAAATCTCCAAAATGTCTCTCAAATACTGCACAGATTTTAAAAGACTCATTCTACGTGGATAATTGCGTCTGTAGTTTGAAGAACGTAGAGCAAGCCAACAGATTTATTCTCGAATCGCAAACATTGATGTCCTCAGGTAAATTTAACCTGAGAGGTTGGCAATCAAATGCTCCCCTGAAATTCGTCGAAGGATCTGAAAATAAAATTGTACCTTTATTAGGTCTAAATTGGAACATAAAAGAAGATACTCTATCTTGCAATATTACTGACCTGAAGGAGGAGGAGCTGATTCTTACCAAGAGACTCTTACTTTCTTTGGTCCAGAGTATATTTGACCCATTGGGTATTTCTTCTCCAGTGACCATCATTCCGAAGTTTATCCTTCAAAAATCCTGGAATCTAAGTCTGAAGTTGGATGATGTACTTCCCGAAGATCTGGCAAGAAGATTTTTGAATTGGCTAAAGAAGATGCACTATTTGTCGGAAGTCAAAATGCCTCGATGAATAAACCTTGGTCAAGTGGAAGAAGAAGCTGTCAGTCTTCATGTGTTCTGTGATGCAAGTACGAAAGCATACGCTACTTGTATTTTTCTGCGAGTAGAAGGGATTCATGAGGTTACTGTTAGATTTGTGCAGTCCCGTTCCAGAGTCTCACCATTGAAGAACATAACTATACCACGTCTTGAACTCCTAGCGTGTTGCATTGGTTCTAGACTAGGGGCTAATGTTGTTGGATATCTACAGATAGAAAATTTGAAGATATTTTATTGGACTGATTTTATGACCGCACTCAGCTGGATAGAAAGAGATTCTCCGTGGGGAACATTTGTGTGGAATAGAGTCCGTGAGATACACACCCTTACAAGTATTGAACAGTGGAGACATATTCCTGGTAAACTAAACCCAGCGGATCTTCCCTCCAGAGGATGTTCAGCGGAGCAATTCTTGCACTTAAAATGGTGGGAGGGACCTTTGTGGTTGTATGACGCTGAAGAAAATTGGCCGCAAAGCACGGAAGTAGCAAATGAAGATTTGGTCGATGTTGAGAAGAGAAAAACTGTCATATCAGCTCATAATCACTCAGAAAATTCAAATGATTGGTATTATGGATCCTCTCATCTAAAGACTGTGAGAAAGCTTGCCTGGATTCGTCGATTCTGCAACAATTGCCGAAAGATTAGCACTTGTGTGTCCCCGAGTCTTTGGTGTCCAGAAATTAAAGAGGCAGAAAATCTGTTAATGCTCTTAATCAAGAGAGAGGTATTTAGTGGTCCAATGGATCCAAGATTGAGCTCTTTGAACGTTGTAACGGATAAAAATGGTTTACTCCGAGTTAAAACCCGAACCATTTATCGCCAAGATACCGAAGACTTCAAGTACTCAGTTATTTTGACAGGGGATCATCCAGCTGTAGTGAACTTGATCATGCATCAACATAGAATCCTAATGCACTGTGGAAACCAGATTTTGCTAGCTCGTCTCCGAGAAAAGTATTGGGTACTAAAAGGAAGAAAGTCTATTCGGAAGATTTTGAACAGCTGTGTACGCTGCAGACGTTTCAACGCCAAATCAGTGGACATTAAGTTACCTCCTTTACCAGAGGACCGACTACGGGATGCCGGCGTGTTTGAGGTGTCTGGGGTAGAGCTAGCTGGACCACTGTTTCTAAAAGATGGTTCTAAAGCATGGATAGCACTTTCCACATGTGCTGTCTATCGAGGGATCCACCTTGAACTTCTGTCTTCGTTGTCGACTGAAAGCTTTCTGCTAGCGTTACGACGTTTTATTGCACGTCGTGGGCGACCACCAGTAATATACTCGGACAATGGCACCAATTTTGTCGGCGCCAGTCGACAATTCCGAAGTATTGACTGGAGCCAAGTGGATGAAAATGGAAAGAAGCAAGAGATAATCTGGAAATTCATACCCCCATCAGCTCCCTGGTGGGGAGGGTGGTAGGAACGCCTCATTGCATTAGTGAAAGACCTTCTAAAACGAGTTTTAGGCAGAGCCTGTCTCGGATACGAAGAGATAAATACAGTGATCTGTGACTGTGAAGATATAATAAATTCTCGACCAATGACGTACCTTACGGAAGTGGATGATCTAGAACCCTTGACACCGTCCATGTTCCTCAGAGATCATAGGAGAATTGGCATTCCAGACATCGAGCACTTAGAGCTATCTGCAAAAAGTCTTCACAAACGTCAACGATACAGATGCAAACTTCAAGAAGACGTCAGAAGACGTTTCAGACTAGAATACTTAGGGCAACTGAGAGAACAAACAAAGAAGATCAGAAACTCCCGTGAATTCAGGGTGGGAGAAATTGTCGTAGTTGAGGTACCAAACAAAAAGCGTCTAAACTGGCCTTTAGGGAAAATACTTGAAATATCCCCAGGTAATGATGGAACTGTTCGCCTTACAAAAGTGAAAACAAAAAACGGAGAGTTTTTAAGGCCAGTTCAGCGCCTGTATGCCCTTGAGGTGCAAGGACCCTCAGAAGAGAATTTGAGAGAAAAGATTCAATCTGAAAGTGAACACGTGAAAGAGGCCGAAATCCAAGAAAGGATGAGATCTCATATTTTGGAACCTGAACTGTTGGAAGCATCTGGACTTGCTTCGAGTCCGAAACCGAATGCCAAGAAGACCCGTCTAGGACGTAAAATCCGTGTTCCCAGACGGTTAAACTTGTGAGCTAACTGTGCAAAAATTTTGAGTTTTTATTTCTGCATTCAAAACTCAAAAGATGGGAGAGTTGCGTGAGCACTCGCGTGTGACGTCATCGATATTTTTCTATGTGAACTCGGAAGAAGAAGAAGAAAACCGCTACTTCTGGACTTTCGCAGAAGATTGACGAACATCTTAAAACTATCGTTTTAATGTTTATATAGTAATGTAGTTCTTATTAATAGTTAACAAATATTATATAGTCATCTTGTAAAAGTTTCGTGAAGAAATTAAATGTTGTGAAATCGTTTTCGACGCCAAGAAGTTATTTCAATCACGGTTAAAGAATCTGAATTGTCTGAATTAGTTAGCGACAGTACTATTTTTGACGGGTGATTTGTGGATCCAAATGCGGAGCAAGCAGCCATTGTCTATATAAAATGCGTTTATGTTTTTGATCTATGTGCCCCACAATTCTGCGCGCATTTTAGCTGTCACGGATTTGGAGGTTTATGATCAGTCTGCTTTATTCTTTGGTCTATGCACGCTACCAGTCGGGCCTCCAGTTTAGATCGCCAGTTCTGTGACGTCAGCTAAGCGACCGTTGTGCTATCTATCGGTGATCAGGGATAGCGCACGTGATTAGTTGATCGGAGTCGTCGGAGCCAGTAAATAGAAAATGTTTGGTTTACTGGAACCCAAGGAGGTTAGAAGAGAAGGAGGTGTGAGCAAACGCGAAACCCATTCGAAACCGGTTGTACCTTTGAAGTAGGTTTATCACCAATTTCGCCAAACAACTAAGCCCTTTTCGACGCCAAACTCCCAACTGCGCCAAGCGTAGTTGATTTTCTCTACCAGCGGTTCCCACCCCATGGGCCGCGAATAGCGTGGTACTGGGCCGTGGACTCTGGTAGAGAATCTAATCCAAGATAAATATTATTGGTGCTTCAGGATTAAAGATGGGAACAATCGAGTCCTTCGATTGTATTCATCGATGTTGTAAAGAGTGAATAATGCGTGAATTTAACTGCATGGCTAAGTTTTAATCCAAATATTGACTCTCTCATGGGGGATAAACAATGTTAAAAATCCAAACATTTTTTTTTTTTTTTTTTTTTTAACTTTGACTACTTGTTTTTTAGTTTTCTAATTATTGTGGCAACAGAGTGCAATAAAAAATGTAATTTAATAATAAAAATATAAATATTATTAAATTATTTTAATTACATTTAAAAATAAAAATATAATAAATCAAATTATTAAAAATATACAATTTCACCCCTTTTGTACAGTATGTTTATATATATATATATATAATATAGGTGATCCGCACAACTAAAAAGGTTGGGAACTGGAACCTCTGTTCTATACAATAAGATCCTTTTTCTTTTTGGTTGGTTGTATTCAGATTATCTGGCGCCGTCAGCAACACGAGGGCTATAATGCGCCGAAACATTCGTCATTAGACAAGCCAACATACATTTACAAACACCCATGCCAACACGGGACTCGAACCCGCAACCTCGCCTTTTTCTTTTTGTCAAAAGTCATTGCAATTGATTTTATATATATGCCAATGCCTTGTATCAAGTTTTGGGGGCTGTCACAAACACTCAAAAAGGTCGCTTTTACACATGCTTCTATCATCGTTTCTGAATGTTAATAAATCCACTTACCGTCATTCAATCACGCTGAAATTTGACAGACAGATTCATTGTTGATAAGAATGCATTATATCAAGTTTCGGGGACTGTCACTGTTGTAAAAGAATGCTTTTACACAGGGCCCGATCATGACAAGTTGGGGCCCAAGGCCAGGACACATTCGAGGGCTCTTTTTTCAAACGGGTGATTTATTGGAAATGGACCCGACGCAAAGTCAAATGAAATATAGAAAAAGTTGATGAATTATTGTTAATATTGTTTTCTAAAAGTTTTTTTTTTATCACAAATAAAGAAACAAAACTTTTTTATGTATAACATTGCATTTCACTATAACAATGTGTATATCAGTGACGACAATATCTGCAACATTATTCACAATTTCAGAGTCGTTGGTTGGCTGTTTTCAGATTATCTGGCGCCGTCAGCAACACTAGGGCTATAATGAGCCGAAACTTTCATTATTTGACAAGCCAACATACATTTACAAACACCCATGCCTTACACCGGACTCGAACCCGCAACCCCGTGGTCTAGAAGCTAGCACGCTAACCACTATACCGTTTGGTTGGCACTTCAGAGTATATATATATATATATATATATATATATATATATATATATATATATATATATATATATATATATATATATATATATATATATATATATATATATATATATATATATATATATATATATATATATATATAAAGTTATTAATTACTGAACTGGGAGTTTTATTACGAGTCTAATTTATGAATAGAAGAAAATTTATAACAAAAGATATATGTACTACTATTGTAAAATAATTTTTACATGGTTTTGTTCGCCGTCCGTAATTGCGTTATAAGATTGGAATAAATATGATGTTCATCGTTCTCTTGAAAAAGACTCGATCTTTTCTGAATTTCCTTTAAATAGTTCTTTTAAAAAATTAAATTTATTAAAACTTAGCAATTTTTACAAAAACCAGTGTTTATTTTCATTAAACTAATTTACATTTGACAAATAGTCAAATAGTTTTAAAATAGTGAACTTTTAGTAACACAATCAATTCCAAAGTTTTGAATTTTATTTTATACTTTAACATAAATTAATATACAGTAATATAAAAACTTTTTTCAGATTTTATACAAAAGGCATTTTTCAACAAGTTAGATAACTCATTTTACATATTAACATTTTATTACAACAAATAACAATGTACCTACCAAAAATATTATATACAAGATAACAAGACTAAAAAAAATTATTTCGGTTTACACTTTCACTATTTCTTGTTTTATTAATTTTTTTTTTTTTATATAATTTAAAATTATCCGTAGAGATTAAAGAATAAAATTTCAAATGAAGTAATGTATTCCAAAACCGTACATTTTCTAGAGAAAATAGCAACAGTTTAATTATTTAAATAAGAACTCAAAAATGAAGTTTGCAAAATGTATAAATAGTGCATATTATCTTCTGAGGTAGGGATGGAAAAGTTGTTCATTGCTGAACTAAGATTAATTTATGAATAGAATTTATAATACAAAAAATGAACGTTGAAAAAAAAAAAATTAAATTCTAAGGTACGAAAATTGATTCAATGATACAGATTTGTGAAAGGAACTTGACAAAGTTATAGAATACCCTAAAGCAGCAACCCAGCAACAACATCGCGATAATGTCGCAAAAAATATGAGGTGTCGCACTAAGGAAATTAACCTATTTCAGATTTTAAACATTCGACATTGTACAAAAAGTGAGACAGCTTATTTTACTTCCAAGCATTTTGATACCACAAATACCAAAAATATATATATATATACTATATAATAAATTAAATTTTTTTTAAAAAAATTACATTTTCCTCTGAAAAGTGAAATTGTTACATCTCGCAAATGATTAACTCTTCTCTCCTTTCATATCGAGGTTAATTGCATTGGACCAACTCCATCCCTCCTCTGCGTGTAACGTAATTTATGCACATATCACCAAAAATGAGACTAACAAGAAAAAAAAAAAAGAATTAAACTTGGAATTGGACTGTATTGCAGGCAATTAAGCATGGAAAGTTAGAATATTTATCAGCAGTCAGAAAGTGCCTGAATAGTGGGGTAGAAGTGGGAAAAGAAAAATGGAGAGGGGGGGGGGGGGATGCCCAAAAGTTGGTGACAAGTGCAACCCCCCCCCCCCCAAGTTAAATGTTAATATATTTTTTTATAAGATACGAAATTATGACTAGTAAAGAAATAATTTTTATTTTTGTTATTTTAATGAATATTCTGTGACTTGGTTTTATTACTTGGAAGTAAGAGAAAAAATGAAGTAATAATTCAATATTATGTACATAACGGGTTATTTAGATTTCAATAGTGATTCCAAATGGGCATATTTTTTATGAAATTAAATTAATAGAGAATAAAAAAAATTAAAAAAAATAGCTTGTCTTTATATGAAACAAAAATAGAAACTTAACTTGAAAGAAAGTTCATTCCAAGTTAAAAGTTGACCAAGCGTAAAAGGAATTGTTAATAAAAATACTTATATCTTTATACAAAGTAGTATAATACATTTTTATAATAGTCTGATACACATATCCAATATAAATATTTTTTTTTTTTTTTTTTTTTTTTTACATTGGAAAACTTTTAAATCACTTCTTCTCAGTGTCACTACATTTAAAGATAAATGTTATTTTTCTTTAGCAGTTTTAGACGGATTGAAAGTTTTTAAAAGTAAGGAAATGGATTTCAGTGTTTTTATAAGTAGGGGGGGGGGGGGGGCGAGGGGGACGCATGAGTATTTTCTTGAAAAGTGGGGAGACGCGTCACCACGTGCACCAACACTTCTAGCACTGTGCCTGAAGGTATAATTCTCGTTTCATTGGAAAAGTAGAAGCACACAAAACGCAAAGAACAAAAACTTTCGTCCTCCAGTTATTGAAAGAACTGAAAACACATTTTACACCAGACTGTCGCCATTAGGTCACGGGAGTGCTCGCGGGGGCCACCCAGAACAAGAAAAGCAATTTTTAACAAAAGATGCAAGGGGAGACGAAAATTTTGCGATTGGGTGTGACGCTCAATATGACCATTGCTTTTGACTCATCGGCGCTTGCTAATCACTATCCAGTGAACTCAATCTGTACCAATATGCCAGCTATTGTAAATGGAGGAAAGAGGAGACCAGTAGACAGAAGCGATCGGCTTCAATTTCTTTAAAAGATTTATGTCAGCTCACAATTAGACACAATCTTATTGGTGAATACTTAGTGATTCTACGAAATACCCTTAAGAAAAATGGGAAGGGAAAAAAAATCGCTTCTCGTTTCAGGCCCGCCCACGAAGTTGACAGCGGATCTCCAATTGCCCCTTACAAATTAACTCCGAGGGCGGTGATGAAGTCTTCGGACACTCGCTCCTAAAAAAAAAAAGTACCCCTTGAAGGATTGTCATTGTAAAAGCTGCGGTTTAGATTTCAGTTCAGCGGGCGTTCTGAAACTGAATCACGGGACATACTATTTTTGCGAGTGCAAAATCGTGAGATTTTTACTGTTACAACTGTTGTATATTTTGTTAGACAAATTATGCATACTTTATTCTACTTGTTACTCTAAGTGGCCACAATTTTTTGAACATTTTGGTTGATAGGTTGCTCCCTTTGTTGGGATTAGTAAATTACGTTTTTAAGAAAAAATAAAACAACTAATGAATATTTTTGGCAATATAAATTTTCCAATGCACTTTAAAATTGTCTTATATAATCATTTTTCATCTTTTTAATGAATGGAATGGTGTTTATATTTTCCCAAGCAATCTCATTTCTTGACAAATAACAAATGCCTAAAATTTAAGAACTCTTTTAAAAATAATTTATTAAGTTATAAAAATCGGTTCGAAATGAAGAATTGCACAATATTGGAAAAGACAGGGGAAAAAATAGAAAGAAAATGTTACCATACTGTGTGTTTAAAAGACGCATTCATCTCATTTAAAGAAAAAAAGATCCTCATAAATCAAGATTGTTTTATTTTATATTTTACGAAATTTAGCAAAAATCTTACTCTTAGAGCACACACCTGTTGACCAATACAAGTGTCTGATTTGTTAAAATTTCTTTCTCGAACTAAACAGTTTGCAAATTCAATACGATTAAAAATCTTTTTTGAAATGAAACGTTATGCGATAAAAAGATCAACTCAGTTTATTTTCAAGTAAAATGTATTTATTGCAAAAATGGAGAAATCGTACAATACAAAAAAGACATTATCATCGGTGACAGGCAACCATAATAGGATGCAATGGTTTTTTAAAGAAGGCTATAAAAGGGTTATAAGAGAAATTATGGAAGAGAATTTCGCTAAAGTTTTCCGGCATAAAAGCAGTACTGTGTGTATTAAGTACACACCTCTGTACTTAAAAATTTTGATTTGACGCAATTATTAAATTACTGCGCAAGGGACATGCATTTTCCTAAAATAGCAAGTTAATTTATTTTTGTATTTTTTAAGAAGTTGCACAGCACTATGTGAAAGAATTTTAAAAGAAAAAATAAAGTTAATAAAAATTGAAAATCAAAATATATTTTTATTTAAAAAAATTTATATTTCACACCAACGCATGGGGCATGTGTAAAACTTCGAGCTTAGTTTCATAACTTCTTCTACCTATATTTTTGGTTGCAATATTTTTAGACTTTTATATTTCTACTGATTATAATGACTATACTAATTAAAAAAGATTCTTGAATTTGTTCCTTTCAAAAATTTCTATTTATTATACTATGTTTCACCTAATTTAGAGTCAATGAAATTATTGAACTTTCAATGTCAAAAAATTAAACTATATTGGATCGCATTTTTTTTTTTTTTTTTTTTTTTTTTTATTTATATGATACTTCGGGCATCTAACTTTAGTAATAATTCAATAATTTATATTTCTTTAAGGGATTTTTTTTAGGTGTAGTGGTTTCAGTTTTCAGAGAATTCCCCATATAATTATGCATGGAGCATTATAACTTAAATGTATAATATTTTGAATGGATTTCAAAAATATTACGTTATATATTGTGCAAAAGTTTAAAAAAAAAAAAAAATAATAATAATAATAATCCATTTAAAAAAAAATTGAATTTAGGTAGATTTTATGTCATCTTTATATTCACAATTTTCAAAACAAATACAAGTATATTGCAGATATTTATTTAAAAACACTTATTACTCTAGTTAACAACTTATTTAACTAAATATATAATTTTAAAAAAAAAGTCAAGCAATATAATAATAATAATAATATAATCAAGAATATAATTTAATAAGTATATAGTACCAAACTCGTAGGATACATTTTATCACAATACAACTTAACGCACATATCACAAGTAAATAAAATATATTTGAGTATTTATATTTTTACAATCTATTTTTGCTGTACATTAAGTCTTCGTTCCGATATTGAACCCATTAGATACCATGGCAAGATTACATAAAAATAACATTTGTACTTTAGAAAGAAGCTAAATAGTGTTTAATTCTTACCTGTGAAGAGTAATATGCTTACTATTTGATAGTTCAGATCTTGAACTACAGCCTACAACCGCACAAATTGTCATTTTAAAAATTATATAAAAGATTTAACATAGCTACAAATGGGGGAGTTGGGAGAGTCAATGCGGTTAGTCATATGCCCCCAAGGGGGAAAGAAAAGTGCACTTTTCGAATGATTGTAAAAGCTGAAGGTTTAGAAGACCTCCTTGGTAGTAATGTAAACTTAGTTGTACTTTATAAGTGCGATTCATTAAAATGTTTCACAACAATATTCCATTGAACGTTATTAAAAAAAGTTATATCAAAGTTATATATTCGGCATAATTTGAGGTGGAATATATACTGTCAAACACTAATTTTTAGTTATTTTAAACTTTACATTACTATAAAAGTTTTTAAATTGTGTATAAAAAAGTTCTATTCATTATTCATAATGAGAAATATGCAGCAAAGTTGTTGCACAGAATATCTATTTAAGGAGCCATATCATTAATTTTTATCTTGAAGCTTTTTTTTTATAAAAATATATTATTATTTGAACATTAATTTTTCTTCTCTATGGTCAGCTTTCAATCTAATTAACAAACCAATACTTTAATTATTTTTTTAATTTATTTTTTTTAAACTTTTTTTTTTAAGTTATTTTAAATAAGCGTAGAACTCTAAAATTTTCGACATAAGTAGATTTTACCTTCTAATTTTGATTTTCTTAGACAAAATGTGAACAGTTTGATTAGTTTGTTTAAAATTAATTTTTAATTTTTTAAAGTTGGTCTTTCTAAAGTGATTTCAAATAAGAGTAGATTACGAGTTTTGGTGAGCGAAGTGAGCCTATGCTTGCGCAATAATTAATCTTTCTTCGCACAAAGCGAGCCTGTGCTGGCGTAGCAAAGAATTTTTCAGCTAGCGAAAGGAGCTTATGCTTGCGTAACAATTAACCTTTCAACGAACAAAGCGAGCCAGTACTTTTATGTGTTAATGAACTTTTCAGCGAGTGAAGCGAGCTGTTTTTATGTTACAATGATGCTTTAGCAGACGAAGCGACGATGGCAATGATTTGTTTTCTTTTCGGGACTGAGGACAATGATGGGTATCCTCAACGAGGAACCACGCAGCTAGTGTAAAATATTTCCAATAGATTACGAAACGATTACATTATATAGTGCGCAAAGGTAACGAACATATTGTAATCATTTCTTAAATATTGAATCTATTTTTAAAATGTTCATCCACAACGAGTCCATCTGCCAAGTTTCAGCTCAATTAGATGACGGCAAGTGGGTTAATTAGCCCTTAGAATATTTTGCCTCGGCAACTTTAATAGTGGAAGCTTTCAGTCATTAAATATCGTCAAACTTTACATGTTTTAATTAAGTTTGGTGTTTGAATAAAAGAACGTGAGTAAAGGTTGGTAAATCTGAAATAAGGCAATAGAAACGCTTGTAAAAACGGCTTTTGTGTGACAGTCCCAAAACTTAATAGAAAGCATTGTCATAGACAACGAGTGCGTCTGCCAAGTTCAAATGTTTAATCTCACTAGGGGGCTTCGCCCCCTGCTCGCTAACGCTCACCAACCTCCAAACGCCTCGCTGCGCTCGGATTGAGCGGCTTTGCCGCTCGAATTTGTAGTTAAAACATCTTGCTGCGCTCGAATAGGTTTGCCAGCCATAAAAAATGTAACCAAATTTTTATAAATTTAATGTAAGGCCTAATAGAGAAAACACCCAAATTGCAAGTTTCATAATAGAAAGTTAAATATACTATCCGCCAACATTCTGACTTAAAACTTCATTAGCTATGCCCTTACATTGAAGTCCTAATATTTTTTATTTATTCTGATAAGTCGCCCCTTTAGAGAACGACGTCCAACGCGAAGCATTTTCTGGATAGAAATACTTCAAAATAATAATTACTCTAATACAAAAATGCTTCAGAAAAACAGAAAAAATCAAATTTGGAAAGAAGAGTTTAAAAAGAGCTTTAAAATTAGCAATGGGTTTGTTGTTTACATACGTAAGGGAGAACGATTTCCTACGCGAGGCATTTTCTGGATAGAAATACTTCAAAATAATAATTACTCAAATACAAAAATGCTTCAGAAAAACAGAAAAAATCAACTTTGAAACGAAGAGTTTAAAAAGAGCTTTAAAATTAGCAACGGGTTTGTTGTTTACATTCGTAAGAATAGCTTAACGGTTGGTTGGTTGGTTGAACC
The DNA here is from genome assembly GCA_963978545.1 of Linyphia triangularis. Lineage (NCBI taxonomy): Eukaryota > Metazoa > Arthropoda > Arachnida > Araneae > Linyphiidae > Linyphia > Linyphia triangularis. Next base: position 90,317,195 of record OZ021723.1, on the reverse strand, counting down.
CCCGAGCAGCCGGTTTGTTGTTTACATACTTAAGGATGTTGCCAATCATATATTCAAAATCATTGAGGCTTTGTAGTAGCTTAATGATGAAAAATATTGAAGTTTAACTAATTAATAAAGTGTTAATAAATTATTTTGGCACGTTTTGGCAAATCTACAGCTTATTTCCTTTAAAATGACACCTTGATCATTGAAATCGGTTGAGCAGTTTAGGCTGACGGACTAACCCCAAAAAACGTATTGCCTTTTAAATATATAGATTATAGAAAATGGGTATATAAGTAAACCAAAGCGTCAGTAAAAAGCATGTGTAAAAGTGGCCTTTTAGTGACAGTGACTCGCCTAAAAATTTGATAGAATGCATTGTCATCCACATTGAATCCATCTGCCAAGTTTCAGCTTGATGGGAAGACGGCAAGTGTGCTAAATAGTTCTACTAAAAACAATAGTAGCGTGTGTAAAAGCAGTCTTTTAGTGATAGTGATAGCCCCCAAAACTTAATTGAGTGCATTTCCGTCAACATCGAATCAATCTGGCAAGTTTTTGTTCGATTGGATGAATGCAAATGGGTTATTAGCCATCCCTCGATTTGCACGCCTCATACAAAATCAAAGTTAGTGTGAGGGATTTAAAAACTGTTAAATATTGTTTAATTATTATCTGTGAAGAATAATACGCATACTGTTTGATAGTCCAGGTCTTGAACTATAGCCTACAACCACAGAAATTGTGTTTTTTTTTAATTATATTAAAAATTTGGCAGAATTTCCAAACCTACCCACGTTTTTTCCCGTAGAAGAGCGTACTAAAAAGTCGGTTTGTATAGGCTTAGTTCAAGTGAGAGTAGGGTTGCCAAAGTCTGCTTCTTCGCGCCAAGCTTGCTCGGACCTCCTCTCTCTTCTAACCTCCTTGACTGGAACCAGTAGCCTGGTGACGTCAAATAACGTCACTGACTGGCGATCTAAACTGGAACCTCGATTGGTAGCGTGTAAATCTGGCTTTGCTAAAAACAATGCAGCGTTGAATTAACTGGACCGCACTCCATAATACATTTAAGCATTCACGTTCAATTAACTTTTAATTATTTTGATTAAAATAATTTTGGCAAAAGGAAAGAGTTCCAACAGTGATCGGTTAAATGGGATTTATTAGTATTCCAAAACTATTATAGAAACGTGATGTGTAAAAGCGACCTTTTAGTGACAGCTCCCAAAACTTAATAGAATGCAATAACCATATGGACATCCAATAATTAATATGACAAGTTTCAACCTGATTAGATGCCGGCAAGTGGGTTAATTAGGCTATTCCAGATTTCCCCGGCAGTCACACATACATACAAGCAAACGAAATCGAAGTTCAAAAAGAAAAATTTCAAATGAAAAATGAATATCTCAAGCTATATCTGTCAATCAGGGATCGTACTCGTTTTGTTGACGTCTGGATTTCAGCCGATAAACTTCAGATGCGTTATCAGCTATCTATAAAAGAACATTCATTTTATAGAGAGTGAAAGCCTTTTTATCGATATCCAATTTTAGCTTCTTGTGTGATTATGAGCATCACTGATTATGATTTTCCCTCCCAGGTTGGACATCATGGGGACGTCTTAACTGTGACTAAATTATGCTTTATCAAACCGATCCTATTTTGCAATAATATAATTAATTAAAAAGATTTCAAATTAAAAATCTTAAGAAAAGTTGTATGGTGTGTTATATCTGGCTTGTGACGTCATTAAAATATTAACTCACAGAGGAGGTTTTACGTGTAGACGTCATAGTCAATTCCTTTGCAATCGATGAAATAAACTTTATTGTGATTGGCTAATGATATTTGAAAATTCAACTTTATTTTTAACCATGTATTATGATTGGTCATAAGCCCTTCATTAGTGTTGCCATTCTATAAAACTCTACTCCTTATAAGGTCCAAACCCATCAAATTTCGAATGCTAGATCTGAAATGAATAGAGGAGAGTTATGCAATAACAAAACAAATTATCATGTGATCGTCTTGTGATACTCTGAATTCATGCTCTTATGACAGATCTTTTGAAATGCTATCTTTTCTTTAGATATCTGTCACTATTTTCTGGAGTGTTTCTACTCCAGTTTACTATCATTCATTAACGGGGCAACGTCAAAGAAGTCAGCATGGATAATAAAGTAAAAAATCGAAGACAATTAACGAATGTGGCTACGATTTCTGTTCCTGACGAAAGTACCCCTCTTTTGTGCCCCTCAGAAGATGTGAGATTTCAGATGTCAAATGAAGTAAAATTAATAGATCTTTTAATATTTATCTATTTTAATTATCATTATCTGAATCCAGTATTCATGATATCAACTGTCAGTAACTTTTCTCGATGCACAACTTAATAAAGCCGTTTAGTTCAATAAACCAATCTAATAATTTTTGCAATAAGGTGTCTTGTTATGTCTTTTTCAATGTTACGCAAATTTAAATGTATAATTTCCTCCAACCACTAAATCAATCCATGTGTCACTGGTTGAACGGATATTGTGATGATTAGTCTTGAATGGTAATTTTATTCATAATGCCCTCCTTGTTTATTGCGAAATTCATTACTTTCGATTTGAGCGTTTGGTTTTTTCACTTGGTAAGCAAAATAGCAGGACTCTATAATAATTATGGCAAGTTTGCTTCATTTTCTTTCATCCTTTGTAAAATGACTAGATTTTGTTTGAGAAAATGGTACACCATCGCTTATTTTTGATAATTTTGGATCATTGTTAAAACTAATAAACAAAAGATTAAATTTTAACAAATTATTGGTAAATTCCTAGTTCACGTTTATGGGTTGGCGCACTTTTGAAAAGTTGGCGACAAAGCCAGAATGTCGCCAATTCGGAATTCCAATATGAAAAGTTGAGAAACGAACCAGCTCCATGATTTGTGGTATAGAAAGGTTGAAGCCAAAGCACGGCAATAAAAAAAATGGGGTTGCCAAATTTAGAACTGTATCGCCTACAAAACAGCGCCAAATCGGCTTGGCGATATTTTAACGTCAACTAGGAAAAGACCAAATTATTTTTCTCCAACATTTTATTTTCTAGTAAATTTTATCTATATGTATTTAGAAAAAAAAAAGTATATCAGTGCAAAACATTTCAATCTCCAATTTGGCAAATGGCCATTGTATATTCTTGTCTTACCAACGAATACTTTAAAACAATTTCATTTTGTAGTCGTTGGGCCTTTTTCCGTCATCTCGTTGGCGAGCTAAAAAGTTTACCCAGCTTTCCTTTGTTCAGAGAAATAGTCAAATCAGACCGTCTGCAGCGTTCCCAAGTTATTTTACATGAATGCTCCAGCGCTTGTCAGAGCTGAACTAAATATGGGTCTATCAAGAAAGCCAAGGGTTTCAAACTTTTTGTTGCCTACTGTAGGGCTCCAGAAAAATATTTTCTTCCTGCGTACACAAATGCCATATCCAAAAATTTCCTGCAAGTCTACACAGGCTTTAAATTATACCGCTGAAGAAAATTAAATGTTACGTACTATTGAGAATTAAAAGTTGTTTAATTCAAAATCTTCTTGGCATTGATTTTGGAAGCACCACTCTGCAGGATAAACATCGGTTTCCAATGCCACATTTCCAGTTGCAATATTAGGTCATTGGTTAAAGGTTAAGCTTGTGAAACGATAGCAATCACTGATGCTTGTACAGCATGCCTCCTTTCATAACTATTTTCATTTTTGTGCTTTCGATTTAAATGCTGTGAATAGTTTTGCTCCAACATTTCTTGCAAATACAGCATTTTATCTTCATTGTCTTATTTGGATAGCTCCTTATCATTTTAAAGAAAAGTGTGATTTCTTATAAATTACAATGGAATATCCAAGAATTCTTTCAAATTAAAAAGAAGAACAAAGGAAATAAACTCTCAGTGTAATTATATGTTTCAATAGGTTCAATAGGAAATTAACCCCCCTTCCCCCTTATGTTAACACTTCTCCCTTCCCTGTCCAACCTAACTGGAATTTCTCCTTCTTATATAGAAGTAACAGGTGGTGAACTATATGGAGAAGAACATCCCCCTTCCCCTACCTCTCCCCTCCCGGCGTTACGGGAGTCAACAACTCCCCCTTTCCTGCCCTGCCTGACTGGAATTTCTCCATTAAAAAAAAAAAAAAAAACAGCATTTGACTTTAATTTCCTGCGGGATCCGACGATTTCCTGTGTACATCGTACGCACGTACGTCCATTTTATCGGACTCTGGCCAACTGTTCTACAGAATATTAGATAAGTACCTACCCATTTTTCAAATAGAACCTCTGATTTATATTAAGAAAGAATGGCTATTTTCTTCCAAGAATATTAGTCTGCAATTTTTAATTCTAGAAAAGCCTGGCAGATAATTTGGCGTTACATTTTTTCCAAATACTTTTTAAATCAAATTATTAAAATTCCGATTCAATATACTATTCTGATAGAATGAGATATTATCAAAGTGTCCAGTAGTAGGTAAATTTAAGGGGAACGGGCAATTTTGAAAATATCGGGGAATTTTTTTGACAAAATGCTTTATATCAGGAATTTTAATATTTTTTCATTTAAAAGTTTAAAAAGAAATTTCACAAGAAGAGAAAATGAAATTTTTGAAAATACTTTTTCATTATAGCCACGATAATTTTTCAATCAACGAATAATCTGGTATAATTTCATTACCATGATCAGATCAAACTTCTTATTACAAAGTGGTAGTCCACTTTCACTGTTTTTATTTTTTTGTACTTAAATGGAAAAGTCAATTAACCTGAAAGCATTTCTATTTAACTCATAATTTTGTAAGAACATAATTTCCAATTCATGTACAAAAGATTTTATGTGTAGGTACCTGCCCTAGAGATGGGGTACAGAGATCCATTTCTTGGGACTCAGGGACTCAGTAGACCAACCTTTGATGACACAGTGTAAATTTTGTTTTTTAATTAATATATTACTTAATTATGCAAGATGGTAACAAATGACTGTAGCAAAAAGTTATCAGATTACCTACATAACAAATTTAATTCACAAAATTACATTTATAGAAATTTTAGGTTTATTCATATGTATCTTCATGTTCAAATTGGATTTGGTCATACTTTTTAGGTTCTAAAACATAAGCTTTTGATAAGTTTGTTGCTTTAGGTTGTTGAAGAGAAAGGTTTTGGAACCCTGGTTTTCAAATGCTTTTACCAATTTTCTCTAGCCGCTTGATTCTATCATACACGAGTCTGGCATGCTCCGTGAATTTACTACTCCAAGTTCAAACGTCAGTCTTATCAGTTTTAGAATTGAACTGTGATCAATACAATTCTCCTGCATACTTTCCCCTATTGTTGAGAAAAAAAATTTTACTTGCATATTTTGTCTCAAAGCTAATGTCTTCAGTTTTTTAAAAACTTTTTAGAATTTTGAAACACAATGAAAGAATTCTTTTTAATATGCCAGTTTCTGTACATGCATGATGGAGAGGGTGCTGTTAATGAACTACAAGCTTTATTGCTCTTTCCTTTGCCTCAGTCGACACAATTCTAATGCCGTTTTCCTTTCACGGGGTATTGCTGAAATGCAAATAAAAAATTATAGACTGTGGATTTTTTATTTAGAATAAATTTTAGATTAAAATAAAAATTTTAAATGTTTTTTTCTGTCTGATAAAATTATTTTTAAATAGCATAATTAAATGTTTATTTGGAAGCATATCTTTGTTTAAAATATAATTTTTGCAGAATAATGGAACAATTTTCTTCCACATAATACATAGGAGAAAATTGTTCAATTTATCTGCAATAAGGAACAAAATATGTTCCTAATTTTATTTAGAGTTGAATCACATTACTTTTTTAAATTTCAGTTTTGGTAATTTTTTTAAATTTTAATTTTACTCGCTTACTTAAGCCATGTCCTTTAGGTACAGGTAACAAGGAATTGTTAGAGAAATTTCATATTTTGAAGAAACATTTATTTTGAATTTTTATTAGATGTTTAATCAATGACTTCAATGTTTTTAGAAAATTTATAATCGAATTTGTTTTTTGTGTGGTAATTATATTCCATTTTTATTTTAATCAGTTACATATGCAATATCATAATAGTGCTCGTTATCATGAATTGTTAGGAAATTTTCAAACGCTTTATCCTTGGCGTAAATTTTTTCTGATATCAATATTGTTTAAAATGTTTGTCTGTAGTGTTTTATTTTATTTAATTACATTTCTTTTCCTTCCTTTTCAGGATACAAGTACAGATTCTAACCTCTTCCATGATAGCATAAATTCTAATGACAATTCTCACAGGCGGAAAATATCAGTTGGAATGTCCAACTTACTGTCCCAAAAATATGAGGTAGAATATGTTTTTATTTGTACTAAAGGCAACTTTTTTAGCATGATCCAAAATATATTGTGCATGTAAATTTTGTGAAAATATTTGATACCTAAGTTTTAGCGCTACTGATGAAAGTCGTCTAAATTAAAGAGCTTGGCTAAGTTTTGCGAGCTCTATACCTGTATTGAATGATTATCAGTTTCATTTAGTAAAATGAGGATTTTTTGTGATGCTTTTAGGAGGAGAGACCCTAATGCAACTGCTTTAAGAGTGTACCAGCTTTAGTTTGTGATAAGTTAAAAATAAATCCTATTTCAGTGGCTGAATGGTACTGAAATAGAATTTAATTTTAGTTTATACGCATGTGGCACGCTTGTTAGGCCAACACCAGCATTTTCCATATTTTTTTGTCTGTATTTCAAATCTTTGTTAACACCTGTTTCTATATCATTAAGTTTTACTTAAAGTGTAGAACCTCATCAATATCTATAATAATTGTGGCTCTTAAAGTCAGTATCAGTGGAAGTCTAGATTAAGTTTAATATGATATAAATAAGAGGAATGTAATGCTATGCATCCTTAATGCAAAAATGTAAATGATTTATTGTTCATAGCAGAGGTAGCAAAGAAAGCTCTTGATGAAAACAGTTCCCAGGTTTTCCACGGTCATTGAAAGTCATTAAAAGTGCTTAATATTTTTTAACTTGTTTTCAAGGCCTTGAAAGTGCTTAAAAATGCTTAGAGGTGCTTAAAAATCATTGAAAATGCTTAGAAGTCTTTAAAAGTCCTTAATTTTTACATATGTTGTCCAACTACAAAATTTATAAAAATACAACTCGGACTTGCTATCCCCGCTTGACCGCCACTTATCTGCACCGTATCAGAATTTTCCGACACATTTGTATTACGCCTCCACCAAATTGTAACTTTTTTGGTAGAACGTACTTCATTAAAAATTTAAATATAGTCATGATGCCTGAAAACGAATTTTCAAAAATCCTTAAAAGCATTAATTAGGTCCTTAAAAGTCATTGATTTTCATTCTGTGAAATGAGTGGGAACCCTGGTTCCATAATTGCAATATATGTGTCTGTTTTTAAGTAACAATTATTTTTTAAAAATAAATTAACTATAAAAGGCATGTCAATATTTTATATCTAAATTTACTGGCATTATATATTAACTGCTATTTTATACTGGTATTTAGAAATATGTTGAAACTGGTTTTCTGGTAAAGGATTTTGACACACCTAAAATGGTTTCAATGTAAACTGATGACTGAACAGTGAACATTCGACTATGCTGTTTTTATTTTTTGTAAAAAACATTTTTGTACATAGAGGTTCAATGTTTTTACCACTCAGTTGCAGACTGTATTATTACTAATGTTTTATCAAATTTGCTCTAGATAGCAGTGCTGGTATTTGGAGCAATTTTATTTTCATATAAAAAATTTCTTAGAGAATAACTTTTTGGAGAATGTCCTGTATAAAGTGAACCAGGCCAAATTTTATTTGTGGCATTCATTTAGTGATTTCATTGTAAAAACAATGTATGTTTGGTGCATGTATGTATATTCAACTGTTTATTCTTGAATTTCTTATTTTGCAGAGTCTCGATTATGATGTGTGTGAAAACACCTTATTTGTAAATCAACAGACAAATGAGCAGTCAAATGTAGGTTTAGATTATCTTTATTTTCATTATATTGCTTGAAGTTTTTTTAAAAGTGTGAAAAATTTATAGCACTTTTATCATTATTCAACTTTTGCTCTTTCAGATTTGGTAGGTTTAATAATAATTTAAAATTTCAACACTGAAACATTTAATTGTAGTTTAACATGTATTAAAAATACTGTGTTATGTATTCTTATGTATTTCTTAATATTATTTTTAGGATTTTGTCTTGTGTATATGAACACTTATGTAGTTTGAATAGCTTACTTCTTCTTACAGGTTATAGATTATGCAGTAGTTACTGTAAAAGCTCGAATTCAATCATTATATTTTTGTATACTTCCTTCTCTACTACTGATTAACTATATCTTCATAACTATATCTTCATAAAAAAAATATCTGCCAGTAATCTGGAAATAAGTACTTAATTCCAATGATCTTTTAAAAGGAAGACCTTTTAGAATATTATCATATTATCACAAGATCTTTTAAAATATAGTATAGAATGAGCAGAAAATGTTTTCTAATTTGAATGAAATCATTACACAAAACTATTATACTGATTGATGTATGTTTTGTTTTAAATTATTAGTAAAGTACTTATTTTTTTATGAATACATGAATTATTTACCTTAGTGTACTTTTTTTATTGATTGAACAGAGTTCCCTCGGTCATTGAAAGTCATTCAAAGTGCTTAGTAATTTTGAGCTTGTTTACAAGGCCTTGAAAGTGCTTGAAAATGCTTTGAGGTGCTTAAAAGTCCTTGAAAATGCTTAGAGGTCCTTAAAAGTCTTTAATTTTTGCAGATATTGTGCGGCCAATTGAAAAATTTATAAAAATACAACTCAGACTTGCTATCCCCGCTCTTGCTATCTGTACCGTATCAGAATTTTCCGATATATTTGTATTACGCATCCACCAACTTGCAACTTTTTTGGCAGAATATACTTTATTAAAAATTTATTCATAGACATGATGCCTGACCTTTTTTTTTTTTCAAAGGTCTTTGAAAACATAAATTAGGTCCTTAAAAGTCATTGAAAAGTCATTGATTTTCATTCTGTGATTTGAGTGGGAACCCTGATGAAGCAAGTAAGGTCGGTGATTTTATTCTGACTGTTTTCTTTGTAACAATGGATATATCATATATTTTCGCCGCCTGCATCTTGAGAAATTAATTACCAACCTTACGAGCTACAATCATCAAAAAGGGTGCAAGTGGAATTTGTTTAACAGGGAGTGTCAGTCTGTCCCTGCCACGTAAACCTAATGTTATACTTTTTCAGCCACAATTACTCTCAGAGTATGTATTGCTTTGTAGCATATGAACTTTACAATTGGCATAACAGCAGTAATAAATGTTCATAAAAAAATTTGAAAGAAAAATAACTAGTGGTGTTTTTTATTATTAATTTCTTAAGTAATTACAAGTTAGTTTCTAAAAACTTTTTAAGTTTAATAATTAAAAAAAAAAAAAAATAATAATAATAAAAAAATACTTGTTATTATGCCTGTTGTAAATTTTTATATACATCAAAGCAATACTCCAGCAGATATTGTGGCTAAAAACATAACATTAGGTGTATGGACATATTGACATTCCCTATTAAGTAACTGATGTTCATAAATGATTTAATACTGTATGTATAATTTTCAATCAACCATTTATCATTTAGTATAAAAACCTCTGCTCATCCTGCCCTTTCTACATTACTTTTCCGTCCTTATTACAAATTCTTAAATAACAACTGTAATTTTTAAACGGATCAGAGACTAATTAAGTATTTTATATTTCAAATTTCCGCAGATGATGTCTGAACCTAGCAAAGGATGTGTACCCTTTCTTCAATGTGTAAATGTAAGATTAATAATTTTTAGCACCGTTAAAATAAAATTGCTATGATTTACTGTTGTTGTTTTTGGATTAAATTAATGACTTGTTTTCTAGTCAACCAAAAGGGTGGCAGTCATGAGGTGGCTTGTTATTTGTTTGATTGGCATTCTCACTGCATCAGTGGCCATCCTCATCAACATAACGATAGAAGAGATTTCTTTTTACAAATTTCAATTTCTGAAAAGCTGTATCCTTTCTATTTTTATTTTGTTATTTCTATTTATAAATATGTTGGTTCATCATCAAAAATTAATAATTTAAATACTAACCTTTATTCAACATTACTAAAGAGATATGAATACTTATATATAGTATAAATATCTTTCTTAATTACACAGAATTGTAAAAAAAAAATAATCTGTATCTTAGATTTTAATTTTTTTTTTTTTAATTTGTAAATTATTGTATTTCACCAATTACAATAAACATTTGTATAGATGGTAAAATAAACATTTATTTTCCTTAAGTGTGTTTATCAGGTGTTGATGAATGTAAAGATTACAAATGTTTGTCCAAGACCTATTATTATTGGTTGTTCTTTTCGGCCATTTCAGCAGCGTTTGCATCTGCCTTAGTTGTCTTTATTGCTGTAAGTATATAAAATATATAAAGTGTATTAAAGTGATTAATATTTGAAGGGACTAGGCAAATGTATATCTTCCCTCCAAAATTATTTTCCTTTCAACTGAATCTTAGTATTCAAATAGCATTCTTAAATACTGTCCTTGGACGTAGTTTCAAAGTTATGTTCTGTATCGAAAATACATTGTAATTGTGTTTAAACTCCAATTTTAATAGACATTGGATAAAAATTAAATATTGCTTTTATCTTTATCTTAAAATACTTATACCTTTTTTGTCTTAAGACAGTTTATACACAAATATATATTTTTTTGCGAGTTTTAGCTTTTAATTTGCATTAAAGTTAAATAACAGTTGATTAGGATATTTGAAATAGTTTTCCTTTCAATACCAGGTAGTGCTGGAATGTTTTAAAACTAGAAATGAAATGCACCCTAAAATCTTAAACATGTGGAAAAATAATAGACACTGGTGCTTTTTTTTGGGGGTTTCTTGCACTTTGTCAAAAATTATTTTGTTATTCCCTTTAAAAAGTTATAAAATACATTTTCTTATATAGCCAGTTGCTGCAGGGAGTGGAATTCCTGTCATCAAGTGCTACTTAAATGGAGTGAAAGTGCCACATGTTGTTAGATTAAAGACACTAATTGTCAAAGCTGTGGGTGTGGTAGCAACAATTGTTGGTGGTCTTGCTTCTGGAAAGGTATACTAATGGACACTATGTTTCTTGTATATTTTTAATGTTTGTTGCCATGAAGAGATTGGCAAAGGATATTATTTTGCAAATTGTGAGCCCTTCTTAAAAAATTCAATTTTCAAAATCTTGTTAATATAAAAATGTTATATGTTTACTGTATCAAATCTGTGAACCTTAATTGTTACTTGGAAAAGTTGCAATTAACTCTAACTATGTATATATCTTTTTAAATAATTCACAATTTGTACTCCTAACAATGCTAAATGTTATTAACAAATCTCAAAATGTTTTCTAGATTGGTATGCAAGTGTTATGTATAAATTTAAGTATTGAAGTGAAAAATTTGTTTATTTGAAATTTGTTCTTGCAAAACATTTTATTTATTACTGTACACTGAATTAAATAAGTTATGCTTTTTTTAACATTACATATGCTCATCTTTACATGCTCTGAATACATGTTCAAAGTTTCATAGAAATATATTAATGTGTTTTTGCTCAATCCATTTGCTTAGAAACAAACTAATATACTGGCAAATCTTTATGTTTAAATGTTAGTGTGGTACATTTATTATATTGGTGTGCCTTTTATTCAAAACATGTACTCATGTTTTAGGAAGGGCCTATGATTCATTGTGGTGCAGTCATTGCAGCTGGAATATCACAGGGAAAAAGTACAACTTTACGTAAAAATTGTAAAGTAAGCGTTTTTTACTTACTGTTCTTGATATGAGAATTTACCATTTAGAACATTTCTAAATTTTTTTTAACATCTGATTTATTGTGATTTTTAACATTGATTTTATCTCTAGAAATGTGTTTATTAATACTACTATCGGTTATGTTCTGAATTCAATTGTAGTTTTGTTCTAGGTGATTGGCTTCTATTAAATGATGAAAACAAATTTCACTTGATCGAGAAATCCCATTTTCTCAATCATGTTATTTTATGTTGTATAATTCATTTCACTCAAGTTTAATTTCTAATTTTATAAAATTTTCTGTTTAACAATAATTTTATATTTTTAGAAAATTAATAAACTAAGTAATTTTTGGGATACATTCCTTTTAATTTTTTTTGTAGTATTAGTTTGCATTTTCATCATTGTAAAATTTTTGGTAAACGGAAATTGTCATGGGAATTCAAATTCTTTTGATTCAGAACATCCTGACATTTTTTATAAAAACTCCACCAAAATTAGAGTTTGGCAGAGCCAAAACTCTACAGGAAAGAGAAGAAATATAGTGTTGAATAAAGCTTTTCTTCCAGATATTTGAGGAATTTCGTGAAGATCATGAGAAGAGGGACTTTGTATCTGCAGGAGCTGCTGCTGGTGTGGCGGCTGCATTTGGAGCTCCTGTTGGTATGGAATTAAAATGTTTTCCTATTTTATACAAGAGATTGCTTCAAAAGTTGTACTTGGTTTTCATGTTCTTGAAAATAATCGAGAAATGTGACTTTTCCTTGTTTAATAATTTTTCAATCATGTTTGTGAAAAATAAGCAACTAGCATGTGAGTAAATCCTTTCATTTAAGAAACCAACTGAGTGTTATCTAATGCCTTATGTTAAATTAATTATGGGGACTCAGTACCCTAATAATAATATTAATAAAAAAACCAATTTAGGATTTTTTATTTCATGTTGTTCTACGTTTCTTTGCCTTTCCGTTGATGTATTACTTTTGTTTCTTCAATATTAACTATGCAAGTATTTTAACCTTAAGTTTTATTTTCTCTAAAGTGATAATTTAGACTTCAATGTATCTTTACCAGCTAGTAGAGATATACCAGTCATTTTTTTATTTAATTGTAGTTCATAACTTACTGATTAAACATAGGTAAAAAAAAAATTCTGTTATTTTCTTAACTATTTTTTAAGATGCTAAATATTTGCTAAAAAAAAGAACTTTTTCTCAAAAGAATTTGGAAAATTGATTAAAATTAACTAGAAAAATTCTGATGATATTTTTTTATCAAACTTTAATCTCAGTTTAATCTGTAGATTATGTGAGACAATTTCATAAAAAAATTGAATGTATGACTCTACTAGTTAGTTAGAAAATCAAATTTTTATTTTTAAGGTACCAAGTCTTTTTAATTCATAAGTTTTCATTGTTTTTAAAGATGCACAATTTCCGGTAGCATGACATGTAATGTGGAATAAATTATAACAAGGGATAAGAAGACAACATTATTTTTTTTAGTAGTATTTATTAACATTTATGGCAGACTGCTCATGATGTATAAAATTAACTTAAAATTACACTTTTCTGAAGAAGTAACAATACTGTTTATTATTGCAACAAAATACCCAAGTAGACAGGGAATTACTTTGGTTTCTTTTATATTTTTTATACATTGAAGAATTATATTTATGGCAAAAATCTCCTTAACCCTCTTATGCTTAGTGTAGCATATATATTACATAACTTATTGAAGAAAAATCTTGTATGAAAAATAGCTTTGTTTGCACATGATGTTGCATATATGCTCCACTATGATTTTATTTAATTTTTTCTATATTTTTTCAGCAGTCCAGGGGCAAAAAGATTATGAAAAAATATATATTTCATTAAAAAGAAAAATGCATGCACTAGAGGGTTAAAGAATTTAATATTTTAACTTTAATGTGGTTAAAATGTATCAAAAGAAATATTAAATTTTAATTCTTAAAATAAGTTGCCTTATGTTTATATTATAAAAAGTAATATTTGTTTAAATTTATTTATTTATGACTCTTCAGGTGGAGTACTTTTCAGTTTAGAAGAAGGTGCAAGTTTTTGGAACCAGTCTCTTACATGGCGAATTGTAAGTTAGCTTGATATCTTTCTTCATTTATAAACCTTTATACAAATCATAATTTAAACTTAAATTATTGTTCATAGTTATGATATTCTAGTGATGTGTCAAGAAGAAAAGTATAATTTTTGTATAATCCTTTATTCCAGTTTTTCTGCTCTATGATATCTTACTTTACTTTGAATTCTGTCTTAAGTGAGTACCATGGTCACCCTGGACAGTTGTCGAATCCTGGTTTAGTTAATTTTGGAAGGTTTGAGGTGAGTTTTCTTTCTAATATTTTTTTCACTTTAATATTTTTAGTTTGAAATCGTGTCTTTTTGCAACATATTAAAATATTGTTTCTTAGAATTCAGAAAATAAATTGATTGATATATTAATAGTTGACATAATTAAAAGATATTTTAAAGTTCTAATTAATCTACAATGGTCAATTCCCGCATTTTAATTTTTTTTTCATTCAATTTTAAATGTTTCGAAAAGGCCATAAACATAAAAATTTCTGCTCAATGCGCTTTTTCTTTTTTAAATTTGCGATCAAAATTACCTTGTTAGAGGTTGGCGTGAAAACGACTTATTTCGTTGGCATTGAACTAATCGTAAAGAGATCTCAAACATCTTGGCGAAATGCAGCAGCGGAAACCAGATCTGTACGGAATGTGGCAAGAGTCTACCAACACCAACTTTTTTAACGCTAACTATTTGGCAGAAACCTCACGATAAGCATAGAAACTCTAGGGTCTCTACGTCACAAATTTTGTTGACTGTTTTGATCAGACTGGTTTTGGCTCGGTTTGGGGGCATTTTCTTTTCTTAATATTTAAATAACTAATTTTTTTAAAGAACTTTTGTTTAAATATTTTGAATCAGAAAGAAATTCTTCATAAATATATACCAATTTCACTCGTTTTTAAAAAATGCACGAATTGTCCATTATCTGACGCGAAAAAGAAATTTAAAGAAAACACCATTTATTATATAATGTAATGATATTTAATGATAATAATAATTGATAAATGTATCAAAGTAAAATGCTTCCTAACAAAACTGTTGTTTAGCAATAGCAAAAATAAGGAAAATGGGGAAATATTTGGAAATATAGTAATTTCTTAATTATTAGAGATCTATTAGGATTGTTTTAATTTAAAAAAAAATTAAATCTGGGATTATTGTTCATGTCCTTCATTAAGCAGTGAAAAAAAGATAGAAAATTTTCTTAATTTTATCCTATAAACGAAATAGATACACTGTTTGATAGCTTAAGTAATGTTTAATATAATCATAGCTACCTGTAAAAAAATATTTTGTCTTTTCAATCTTGCTCATCTCTTTATTTCTTGTTAGAAACCTAAATGGGATGTATTACTGATTGTTGCTATTTGTGATGTAATTATGCGTAAATATTTATATTTGTTAATTATACATTCATTACTGAATATTGAACAATATATTATTTTTGTAGAATTTGGATTACACTTTCAAAGAGCTTCCCATTTATATGATAATGGGTGTTATTGGTAAGTTTATCATTTTGAAAATTTTCTTATATGTTCATAACCTTGCTGGAATATATTAGAAAATATTTCAATATTATTCTATGAGCTCTGTATTCTAGCAGTCAACTTAAATTGTACTGATTTAAAGTTCCTCTTTCTGTCAAAGGCTTGATAAGGCTATATATAGCATTAAATAATCTGTATAATTTTTTCTTATTTTTTGATAAATTTTTATACTTCAACTATATTTTTATATATTGCTTATAAATAACATTTTTACAATGAGACAGGCATTGGGGTGTCATTAATGCCTTAAATTCATCTCTAGAGTATGAAAAAACAATGCTATAATTAGATTTCTAGCTTGTTGGTGAAGATTTTTTAGCCAATAACTCATAAAGTTTTTCTATCGAATATTTATTATTATGAAAACTTCTAAAGACAAGTAATGTTTCAAAAGGTAAATAAATTAAACATAAATATAGCTTTCAAAGGGAAAACAAAACAAACAAATATAGTAGGTTTGCTTTTTGTTTTTAATTGTCTGATAGAGCCTAGAGAACTAAGATGTTTATGTTATGCAATTACCAAAACTCTCACCTAGTTGAAGATTAGACAATTTAGTAAATCTCTTTTGAGCATTCCGAATTCTATGGGGCTGTTTTAAAAGAAGTAAAAAATCATCCTTTAAAGTGTATTCAGCTACAGCTCTGTCTGTTGCTAGGAAAGGAGGATTGAATTGAGTTGATTCATGGCTGTAGTTTGGTCCTGAGATAGCTTTAAATTACTGACTTAATATGGGGGGAATTGTAAAGTTAAGAGATTTATTGTGTCAATTTTTTCCAAAAAATATACATTGGTATAGGTATCGTTTATTCGAATTTTATTTAATTAACTTTTCCTTAGGTGGACTACTCGGGGCTCTATACAACCACATGAACTATATACTTACCGTTTTTAGAATGAGGTAAGATTCATTATAAATAGTTTATCATGTGAATATTTTTACATTACATTAAAAGAAAGACTTATTTAGCTTTGCAGAAATTGGAATGGACAAAATAATTGACCTAATTTCTGATTTCAGTGTTTTTGAATGTGTTTTAAAGTTGGAGATTGAATTTCCTTGTTAAAAAAGAACACTTATTGTGGGTCGAAGTCCAGTAAATCTAGGGGTGTGGAACATTGCAAAACTTTCAATTAAACTATAATATTGGTAATTTCATTCGAATTTGATTTGGTGTTATTTACCATTTTTCTATTTTCCCTCATTTAGATAAAAATGGCCCATTTGACAATAGTTTTGGCAAATTTTTTACATGGAACAAAAAAAAAACAAAAAAAAAAAACATGGCAAAAAGCAAAATTCCAGATGTTATTCAATAAAAACAATACATTATCCTTTCTTATGCATAAAAAATAAAAAGATGGTGAAGTTCAAGGGCAGAGGCAGCTCTGTGTTTAAGGCATTTTTTTTTTAAAACTTCTTACGCTTTTCTCACATTCTATAGGAGTTTTGGAGGTGGGGTTATTTAGAATACCTTAAGCAACATTAGCATAGTGATTTTAATCAAAATCGTTGGAGCTGTTTTTTAGCAACTGCTGAAAATCGTGATTTTTTTCATGATTTTTCAACCTTATGCGAAATTTTTTGACGAGAACTTTAATGGTCGGTCCCATGACCTCCAGTAATCCGTACACCAATTTTGAACATCGTAGGTCAATTCGTTTGGGAGTTATGCTGACCTCATACACATAGATAGACATATTTTCCAGACCACTTTTTTAATCGGAAACATGTTCCAAAACGTGGAGAAATGGAAAAAAATTGAATATTTTTTTGACCCAAAATAATACTTTCATTACTCTATGTTAATATATGAATAATTGAAAGTAAAAATGTTATTTGCTTCATCTTTGATAAACTGTATAAAAGAAACCCTTTCAAATGACAAATTGTTTAACCAGAAGTCTGAATAGATTCTACATATCCCTAGATAAATATTTTTTATCAGTTGTGGCTCAGTGAAGTTCTTGATTTTGTTAGTGGAAATTTTGTACATCACACAATTTTTTTAAACACATCTAATTATAGGACAGAGCGAGAGCTTGATTGAGTACTCTAACCACCCTGAAACTTTGATTTCTAATAATGCTTTATATAGAGCTTTTATTTTTTTCCCTTTCTTCACGAGAGAAAGTATTTTCATTCCTTTTTGCTAAGCTTGAGATTCAATCGTTGTTCAATTAGGCAGCAGTCAATATGTTAAATATCAGTGTGGATGAGTGTTATCTCAATAAATAAGGTAAAAATACTCCTTATAAATGGAAACACTCAGGTAAATCACTTCTTTAAATAATTTCTTCTTGTTTCCTAATATTTGATTCAATTTGCTAATTTTTAGATATGTCAAGCACCCTATTGCCCGTGTAACAGAAGTGGTGATGGTCAGTTTAGTAGGTGTTACAATTGCTTATCTTACAACATTCATTCATGATTGCTGTCCGTATGAGAGCTCAAATGTAAAGTTCCCAGTTAAGGTAAGGTTGAGGTTAATTGAAATTGTGCAATTTAAATTTTTTAAGATTATGTTTAACGAAGTTTTTGAGTTAGATCTCATAAAATATTCTGTCAAAAAATTTTAAGTTATTGAATTTAAATTTTTTTCAAAATTGTTGTCACATAATTCAGTATTCATTGTAATTTTAGCACAGTTCGTTCCACTCTTTCATATGATTTCACTTTTAGAAATATCTCTAAGTAATATATATTTTATTTTTAGATAGACTGTGAAAATGGCCAATACAGCACATTTTGGTCAATATGGTTTCAGACACCTGAAGCTTGCCTTAGAAGTCTATTACATGACTCGGAAGGTATGTCATAAATGATAATAATGTAATGGTAAATTAATAATAAATTAACATTTTACCATGTTTATCTAAACTTTTAAAAAATTATGAATTTGAAAATGAACTGCTGAACAGGATTTTTTTTTTTAATGTTGATTTATTTACTTGTATAAAAACTTCCAGCTAACATTTCAATCTGGCTCGTGCAATTCAGATTTATCATACTTACATATTCATATGTTTAAAAAAAATAACTACACACACGCACACAAAAGGACTCATCTATGTTATAGTTTTAGCTGTTGTTATTATTCAATTAAATTTCTTAATCCGGTTATGTAATGTGAATAAAGATTTGGAAAAGAAATGTTTAATGCGAACTTAAATGAAAAAATTATTATTATTTTTTTATATAGATTTACTACAAGCTTTTTGATATTCAGAATAATTTCTGTAGAGCTGTAAATTTGAAATACAGAATTCATGAATGAAAATTTACCCACCAATTTATTTACCTGCCAATTATAGTACATTTCGAATGCTTATTCTTTTAAAGTGCTTTCTGCTGATATTATTTCTCAAGCCAATGTTGATGGTTAGGTCATATCAATTGCAGAAAAGGAAAGTTCATGTTGTATTTAAATAGTTAAAAAGCAAAGTAATTTTGTTTTTATTATGTATTTAACATTGATGCACAAAAACATACTGTTTTTAAGCTTTTTTCATAAAAAAAAACTATAGGTAAATTAATAAAACTGAAACTAAAATTATAAAACTATAATTATACAATTTGTTACTATGTGAGTTACAGGTCTTACATGCCTAATATCTTTAGTTTGTTTTATGTAGAAATAATTTGTCTTAAAAATATATAGCTGTGGATAAAGATGTAAACTTTTCTTCAGATTTTCTGTAGTTTTTACGGATTTTTACGTTACGAGGAATGATACAATAGTGAGTATTACATCAGCTTAACACTCAGTGAGAGCAATATAAATTTCGACAATAGTGAAAGTATTGATGAATTTCAAAGTGTTGGTAAAAGATTGAGAAAAGAAATTTTACATAGTTTTTTCAGTAGGTATCAAAAAACGTCCATAAAAATCAGTAAAAACTACAAAAAATAAGTAAAAACTAGTGAAGATCTGTAAAAACTATGGAAAATCTATAGAAAAGTTGGCCTATAGTCTATACATCTATGGTTATAAATTTCCTTATCATAAATATCAATTTTAGCAAAACCTTTTTGACTTGAATTAAGTGAGGCATGTAACTTATGAATATATATATTTGTTCAACTAAACGTAGGAAATCGGAAACTTTGGCACTTACTACTTTACTTTTACCTCGACTTGTCTGTTTGTAAATATTGCTTATTTTGTAAATACATGCTGCATTTTAAAATTACCTCTGTTGTATATGATTTTTTGTAGCAGTTTAGAGTTGTTGAACATTATCTTTTCATTTAGATACTTGGGGCGTTCTGGTGTTATCTCTGTTCTTCCTTATTTATCTCTTTCTTGGCTGTTGGACCTATGGCCTGAGCATATCTAGTGGTCTCTTCATACCAACTCTGATGATTGGAGCAGCTTGGGGAAGACTCTTTGGTATCGGAGTAGCACAGCTCACATCCTATCTTGGTTTCAATACTGTAAGATATGAATTTTATAATATATTTTTCTTTATCCAATTATGTCACGCTCTTGGAAAATACTTAACTTTCATACTATACTCCTATTCTTCTCTCTAAAGTAACTCTTACTCTTTTTCTCTCAAAATGTATATTAGTTACAAATAACATAGTGGCCACAGAATCTGGAAATCAGGGAAATGTCAGGGAGTTTCTGGAAAAAATCAGGGAAATATCGGGGAGTTTTCTGATTCTGGAAAAAATTAGGGAAATGTCAGGGATTTTTTTTTTAATTTTGTGAAAATCAGGAAACTTTTCTATTGTTTTGAAGGTTTGTTTCCCTGTTCATCCTTATTTTGGTGCCTTTTTCCCCGAGAATTGTGGTAATCATTCGAAGTTTCATCTTACAATATAATTTAAACAATTGTCTATTTATAGATTTTGTCAATCTAGTAATAGAATTTGTCAATTCTAGTACTGGCTGAATTGTTGGGTTATCTGGTGGAAGTTTTTCAAGTTTTATCCTATTTGAGCTGTAAATGCATTATCCTTTCAAAAGTTCTTACTTGAATGTATCCTGCACCCTTGAAATTTGGACTTTGTGGTTATTGTGTTGTAATACTTTGGCATACAGCCCTTCCATAGTTTTTGCTAATAAAAAATCTAATATGACCTACTACGTTATTTGAAAGGAAGTGCTTTAACCAGACCCCTAACCTGAGTTGAATCAGAGTTGACACAACCATTGATGTTCATTTGAAGGGCATATTTTTATTTTGAAAATGTTATCAGGTGATAAATTTTGTTAACAGTGTTGAATGCCCACAATGCTACTTCATTTTCTTGCATTTCTAATTCTACAGGGAACAGTTTTGCTTTTACATACGTATCTATGGCATCTTTAGATTAAAAAGTTTGTTGAATTTTTTTTTTAATATTTTTAATAATATTTTTAATTGGTAATTTCTGTTAAGTATTTCAATTAGATGTTGCTCTTCAGTAGAAATATCACATAAATGTTTTAAGGCATTGTCAATCGTTCTTAAGATATTAAGATGCTTAAATGTTGTTGAGATTTGCTATAACAAATTTATTATTTTGAATATTATATTCGTAGCAATCCTTTTTTAATAAATTGTTTTCACAAATGCAGTTCTTGTGCAATATCATATCATATATCAAAAATATTTTTTTTTATATATATATATTTAAATTGATTAACACAAGAAATGATTTGCTTTCAATCGGCAGAATACTATTATTAAACTTTTTATCGTGGATTTTTCCAAAAAACCCTTTTAAGCTACTTTGTTTCTTGATAATTTTATTTTATTTCAGGATTCCCTATGTTATTCAAAGTTTGCCATCATTGGTGCTGCTGCTATGTTAGGAGGTGTGATTCGTATGACCATTAGCTTGACTGTTATTTTGATGGAAGCGCTTGGAAATATCACCTTTGGTCTGCCAATAATGCTATCAGTTATGATTGCTAAATGGATTGGAGACATATTTAATGATGTAAGAGATTTGGCTATATCCTGTCAAGTTTAATGAATGCTATTTCTGATCAAAGTTTATCTTTTAACCTGCACTCAGTAAAATATCTTGTTATCATACAGGGATTAAATACTTATTATGAGAAAAATCTATTGATATGGTTAATTTAAATAAATGTTATGAGTAAATTCAATTTGATTATTATTTAGTTTCTACATTGTTCTGATTGTTTATTGCCTCATGTCTTTTTCGAATATTGAAATCTAATCTATTTTCCTTCAGGGCTTGTATGATATACATATTCAATTAGCCAGTGTCCCTTTCTTGGAGTGGGAACCACCTCCGTTTGCTTACACCATTTTTGCTAGGTAACAATATCTTCTCATTTATAAAACATTTTTTTTTTGTCCTTTTTATGTAGAAACCTTCTCTTAAAATATCCATCCATGTAATGAATAGTTATTTGAATTGTTTGTAGAACATTGTGATACAGGAATGAAAGGAGTTAGACAAAAAGCTTGGTATGAAAATTTGCCCCTGAATATTCAAGTTCCAATCTGATATCTGTATTTTTTGGGAATTCTTATTGAGTTATTGGAGTATGGCCCACGTGTTGCCCTTGCGCCGTTAAACTCCTACCAACCAATCTCTACAGTTATTATGAAAGCTATCTTGAAGTTGAATTTTAAGGATTTTTATTTAATTCTATTAGTCTTATCAAGACCTTCAAATGATAATGAACATGTTTATACGTAGCATTTATAGGTAAGGGTTAGAGAATTGCATATTGGTTTCCATACACCATTTCCAGTACTTTCGTTCTTAACTCACAGCAGAATTTTAGTATGGGAACTCGTCTTGCTGAGACCTTTCATATGATATATTACATGAATGTGTAGCAGTCACTTTAAAATTGAGGAGCTTATAAATAAATGTAGAATGTAGTACTAATATATTTACTAAAATTGTTATCCATTCATTTGTACACAATATAGATTATTGTACAGATATATAAGATACAACTGTTTTTAAACAAGCAGAGTTTTCTGATTCTAACTATAAATACTCTGACTTAAAACTATAAGAGTAGAGTTCTCTTTATAGTTTTACCTTGGAATGTTGCCATTAGGTCTTTGTAGAGCATTTTCTCTACGTTAATGTAATGTAGAAGTTAAAACTAAAGCAGTCAACATTGCTGTATGTCCCAAAGCTAATTCTATTTATTACCATTTTGTATCCAAATAATTTGTCACAGTAACTCGTCTTCCATAGTGTTCTGTGATATTCAAAGTGCTTTCCACTTGAACTTTTTGTACGATTATTTGATATGTAAAACCTTCCTCACTACATCATATACCTACTTCTATTAATTGTTATATTCCATTAGCTGAAAGTTCCATTCTGTATCATACCTATACCTTCACTTTAAAATATATTGTAATAATTTGATGTGTTACTAGTTGAAAAACAATGTATCTCTTGATTTACTCTTCACAAACTTGTTAGGTAAAACAAGCACAAATATTATGTATACAATTTTAGTTAATTATTTTGTATTATTCTAACAATTCGTATCCTTTCTAACTTTAGACACAGAATTTACACATTAACTTTTTAAATATATATGCTATAATGTAGTTGTTTTCTGATATCGAGTATGCTTAATTTCAGTGAAGTCATGAGCTATCCAGTTGTTTGCCTTAAATCTCTTGAAAGTGTTGGCTACATCGAACAACTTCTTAAAAGTGAATCTCATAATGGTTTTCCAGTTGTAGATGTAACAGAAGTAAGTTGTTTTATGTCGTATTTCACATTAAAATCAATAAGGATTAAAACTATTAGTTTTTTCTCACTTTAGTCATGGCATTGCAATTGTTAAGGATAAAGCTTTACTATGAAGTTCCAGTTTATATGTTTTCAAAGTTTAGAAAACCACTTTTTGAATACAGTACAAATTCTCAAATCGTGGAATCCTCAGAATCGTGGCAATTCCGGATTTCCGACTTTTCTGGATTTCAGGCTATTTTACGATTTTCGATAAAAAAAACCCGGACATCTCCCCCTTCGAATATCCTTAAGGAAAAATTGCTAATTTATGGTGCCCCTTGGTGCGATTCTGAAGAAGTTGGAACAATAAAATAATATCGATTTTAAATAAAATATTAATAGTTTTAATGTGAACTTAATCACTAATTGTCTGCAAATTCGAGTGGGCGGGGGGTAGTTCTAATTTTGGAATAGGCTACGCTTTGAAACGGATTTTTTTCCGATTTCCATTTACCAGGGACGAGTTGAGTTTTTTCTACCATGTGATGGAATTCTGCTTTTTTAATTAACTGATATTTAACTAACTGAACTTAACTATATTTACGTTTATTTGATAGTCATTTTTGCTGAGTGCTACCTTGTTGTAAAATCTGAGATTTGCAACAATGTTACCAAAAGAATGTTGATATTACTGTGATGAATTACGCTCTCGTTGATGTGCATTATTGATGATGTGCGATGAGATTTGTGCTGATATTGTGGGCGCTATCACCGATATGCACGTTGTTGTGATTGTTGTTTTTGCTGATACCTAGATTATTGCCGGTATTGTAAGCGATATTGCTTATAGTACTTTTGTTAGATTGATGGTCATTTTCGCCGAGGTTTGCGCTAATTCTATACCAGCTGTTACCGAGGTTTTCAACGCCGAATTGTAGCCATTCATCTAGACTTCCGTTAATGCGATAGCCACCATATTCGTGATTAGTGCCTGGTTAAGGTTAAATTTTGCTGTTTGATTCGAATCTATGCAGAATTACTCAAATTTTTGTATCATTTTATATAAAAATGATATAAAAATATTCTGATAATTAGTCCCAATTGTAATTTTTCTAAATAATCTGTGTTTAAAATTGTTATTTTAACTGCAATTATTTGCTTTTTATTTTATTGAACAAGCTTAACGATATGAATAAAAATTTAGATTTTAAGATTTTTAGTACTTGTAGCTTAAAAGTTTAGAAAACTGGATTTAATTAAATTTGACCTGTTTGTCAATATGATATAATTACTTAAAGTTGTCTGACTTGTTGACATTATCAAGTTTTTGCCGGTTTTCATCGCTTTCAACAGGAATTTTTTTTCTTTCTTCTTTTTTAATCCCCTTTGGAATTATACCATGCCTGATGACAGTACAAAGTGTATCCCTACGTCTAGGTCCCGCTATTTTAAGCCATTATTGCTCACAGATGTATATAGATGGTGCAGTGTTACAAATGCACATGGAAAAACACAATTTTTTAAAAAATATAACTTAAAATATGTTTTACACATAAAATTTTTGTTTTCAGCTTTTTGATTTTTTACCAAACTCATCCCTGATTTACACAAGGAACAATCTATTTTTACATCACATTACATTTTTTTCGAAACAAAACTATTTTACACAAAACATGTCATTAATTTTTTATTGCTGCATTAATTTTGATTTCCGTTTCACCCTTCGCTATTTCCGACATAACTTAGAAACCAAGTAAATATCGGGATGAAAGGAGCTTTGTAAAACATGTGTAAAATCAGCGATTTCAGGAAAATAATAAAAATGAAATAACTTTGGGGGTACAGGAACCCCATCCTTCTCGACAATGTTCTTTTTCAACCAATAGCTTGGCTGTCTCCGAGTCCGATGTGGTTAGATCCAATTCCAGGCAATAACAGCAGTGCTCTTCTATTATGCAGAACAAAACCGGTATTTTCGTCGCGTTCGGACATGACGTTCTTGGAAAATAATTGAAACTGGAAAAGCATGGTGGGCAGGGAAGTCGGAAATATCTCAATTCCATAAAAAAAAAAAAAAAAAAAAAAAAAAAAAACCTGGCAAGTTTAAAAGCATCCGTTTTTTTAGACGTCCGGATCTCGGGCTCTTGACTGTATATGTTAATTTTTTATACTTACAGGGATCCTATGATAAAATTCACACATTTGGGACATACCGTGGACTTATACTTAGATGGCAGTTAATAGTTCTTCTCCAACATAAGGTAAAATAATTATTCTGTGTTTTAACCACAAGTTATTTATTGTCAATTTGTACAATATTTTCCTAATTTTTTTTTTGATAAATTAAATCCAACTAATTTTATTGGACTTATTAATAATAATATTAATTTATTAATATTTTGTTCTCAGTGACATCTATTTATATGTTTATAAAAAACAGCTACCTAGTGTGAAAACAAATATTTTTAATTACCTTATTCATCAAGGTCAATAAATAAGGAAATGTATATTATTCCTTGTTTCTGTGACATTTTTCAAGGGAAACGTGAAAAGACAGTTGCACACATTTCATATAAGTTAAAACATTTTATGTTTATTTTAAAATATAGGTATATATCTGCACATTTTTGCATTTTTTGTTATAAATTCAAAGTAGCTTGTACTGTATTTTTACTTTTGAATCTTCGGTTTGTATGCCTAAAGGAAATCTAGATACACAAATTCCATATAAACTTAATGCTAATTGTGAATTTTAAAAATAACTTTATAATTTGTAACTAGAGTCGACTAAATTAAATATACACCTCTTTTACCTGCCTAAATATTTGCATTCTTTTGTTTTGAGTTTTCAATATATTAATAAAATATTAACTTTGAAATCAAGATGTGTCATTGTTATAACAACTAATTATTGTATTTTTGCTGTAAATATATTTCTCATTCTTTTATTATAAAATACTGTGTTTAATTCTTTGCCTTTATATGTTAAATTTTAAATCTAATTTTACCTAAAAACACTAACTTTGAAACATTATTTGTGCTGTATACTTGTGTGGTATTAGTAAAATATGTATCTCGGCAATCCATTTGAAATAATATTTTTACATATAAACAATGAATTCTGTTTCTTGCAGGTGTTTAATAACTCTGAAAATACACAAGAAGAACAGTTATCGTTGAAGGATTTCAGAGATTCTTATCCTAGACATCCCACTATACAGGTTATATATAACTTTATCTTTTTTAGCATCTTTAATTTTATCAGTTAAAAAATAACCTACAATGTATTTAATTAGGATGTTCACATTTTTTTTTTATCAAACACATGATCTTTCACTATCATTTTGAGTTCAATAACAAGTTAATAATAATGAAAAAAATCAAGGAAGTTTTATATTTTGTTTTATTTTAGCAAATTCATATATCTCCTCATGAAAGACAGTGCACTATGAATTTAGAGCCATATATGAATCCTTCAGCATATACAATTTCAGAGGTAAAGTTATTTTCTTCAACACACTATTTGTATTAGTATATTTCATTCATTTTCACTGTATACATTTAAAAAATTTATTTTCCATTTGCTTACAGAGAGCTTCTCTACCGAGAATCTTTAAGTTATTTAGAGCTCTAGGCTTGCGGCATCTTCCTGTTATTAATGACAAAAATTCTGTAAGTATCCATTCTTTATTTTGTTTTGAAGTCTATAATTCATGGTTGTATATGCTGTCATTTGATCCCTGTCCACCTTGAACTACAATATCTGCCCAAGTATTGGTATAGAACATTGCAAATTTTTACCAGTTTTAACAAGAGTAATAAAAGTTTATTTCCAAACTTTTAAGGGAAATGTTTTTTTATCATTAATTTAAAAAAAAGAAGCTTTTATAGGGTATGGTTATGATTTTTTAAATGTTGAGGGGCGTGGGGGATCACACAATTACACTATAATACTGGTCACTACTTTTATATTTCATGTGTAATAGTTTTATTTCCATTATCATATTTGCATTCATTTAAAAAAATTGCCAGTTTGGCATTATTTTTTGCAATATTTCAGACAAAGGAGAAAAAAACCGCTGCTAGATTGGCAAATTTGGCCATTTCAGGGGTTTATACAGTAGAATATTTGGGTCCGTTTACGAATCCTTCACAAAATTCTATGTCCGAAAAACGGATTCTATGTAAAAAAATATGCATCTGTAATTGAGACTTTTAAATAATCTAGGAGTGGAAGGATATCATTGTAAATATTTGTAAGTACCTACTCAACGTTAGAAAAAATTGTTTTTATTATTGCATGAAAGTTTCACAAAAATATATTGGAAATTTTTCGCAAAATTATTATTTTTCCCCCACAAAAATAGGACCGTGTAAAAAAACCCTGTATGTACTTTTTGATAATTCTTGCATTATCCTTTTTTGTAAGTGAAGCAGAGGAGAGGAGAAAAACATTTTTTGATGTGCAATGCTCAAAGGATGAGAACAACTATTTTAAAGACATTCGTTTTCCATCTTTACAGCATTTGTACGGGAGTTTCGGAGGTGGGGTGCTTAGAACACCTTAAGACACATATCGATTTTGATCAAAATCGTTAGAGCCGTTTTTTAACAATGCTAACATGGTTTTTTTTATGTTTTGTGCATGTACAATATTGACAAAATCTTAATGGCAGGTCACTTGGCCATCACTAACCCGTACACCAAATTTGAACATCGTAGGTTAATTTATTCGGGAGTTATGCTGACACGTACACAGACACATTTTTTCTAGACAACTTTTTTGAAATCAGTATCTTCCAAAATGTAAAGAAAAGAAAAGAAAAAAAAAAATATTGAAAACAATACTTACATTACCATAGGTTAACATTTGGGGAATTGAAAGTAAAAATCGCCAGTTATTTTACCTTAACATTTTGTAAATCACTTTTTATTTTTGTTTCACCTGATAATAAATTTCAGGTGTTTTAAACCACTGGTTTGGCAGATATTGTGCCCAAGATATGAAACATTAGATCTATCAGGCAGGGAATGACTAAGACTCGTTAAGTTATCACATTATGAACATGCAACTGTGATAGTGATTCTATAGCTTTTTTAAAAAAAAAGAAAAATCTCTTTTGTGCAGTATGCATTAAGCAATTAGTAAAAGAAAATTCCTTGTTCTCTGATTTTTCATTAATTTATAAATATTATATTGATAAACTTATTAATTTTATGACTTGAAGTAATCTACTACTTAAAATCATTTAAATAATTTTGTTAAAATATCACTTATTCGATTTTGGTCTAAAACAATATTTCCATCAAACAACTATTAGTCTTGAACAATTGTTTTGTTGGTTATTGAGTATTTTTCTGGTCACCTTTAAGCTAAAAGTTAATATTACTTATAATTTTAAGTGTTATATTATCAGGTCCATTTCATGTAGTGCTTGCTTTAAAAAAATAAACTGTACAAAGTACAATAGAAATAAGTTCTTGAATGTTTAAATTCATCATAATGCATTTATAATTCATCATAATGCATGTAAATTTGATTATATTTCTTTTTAAATTCTGTTAGTATTCGTATATAATATGTATAAAAATATTTGTTTTTTATTACAAAGTATCCTTTAACAATACTTTATATGTTGCTGTGCAAATGCCTTTTCAGAAACCCCAGTAAACAATTATCTGGATGAAGCACAACACATTTTTGCTCTTTTTTCTACTCTTAAACATATAAAAATTGTAAAATTATGTGGAATCTAGAAGTTATTTTTTGTTTTATATAATATTAGTTGGTGGCAAAGTTATATGGAGAAACCCTTTATTTACTCATGAGACCTATAAGTCCAATAAATTTTCTTATGGTACTGTATTAATTTAAATGCTTTGAGGTCTGTTGTAACTTTAATATCTACTAGGCTGGGCAGAAAAAGTTTAAATATCTTGGATATTTTAGTGGTAGTGCAGAAAAGTTGTGGACTCTCATTATTAAAAAGAGTGTAAAATCTTAAAACTCTGAATTGATATCTTCTATTGCCTCAGTGGGTTGAAAATTGGGCTAGAAATGCTTGAAATTCAAAAATTAATAAATAATCACAAATTTCGTTGATCATTTTGTGGTAATGCTTAAAAGTTACTGTTTTTTATCAACAATATCTGTAAAAAATTTTTTAAAGTTATACGTTAATATTTTCTGCTGCGTCAAAGGCACCGAATTTTGAAAATTGAAGGCAATTTTTTAATTGGATGACAGCAAATTGGTTTACTAGTATTTTGTAAAAGTAACTTTTTAGTTACTGTTACTGCCCCAAAATTTGACAGAATGCATTGTCATCGACATTGAATCTTATCTGCCAAATTTAAGCCCTATTGGATGACGGCAAGGAGGTTAATTGGGCCTCTGCAGATTTGCCTGCCGACAACAAACATACACACAAAATCGAAGTTGGATTTAAAAAGAGGCAAAATGCCCTGTGCATCATCCAGAGAATTGCTCTAATATTTCTTATTAGCTCTTTCATATTTTTTGCACACTGTTTTGATTTACTGCTTTGAGTAACACTAATATCTGCTTTTAGGTTGTTGGAATTATAACTCGAAAAGACATTGGGAGATTTAGAGCAAGGAAACATGGGAAATTCGGAATAGAGGAGCTTCAAGTTTCATATGGTTAAAAATTCTCAATTTCACACGTTTTCTTAAATATCCATTTGACTATAAAAGTAACTGTTTTTAGGATTTGAAAACGGACTTTGAGATTTTAAACTATTCCTCAATGACATGTTGAAGTCTTCTACTTCATTTTTGCTTTCCAACTTAAAAGGGTGGAATTTTAATCCATTTTTATTTATTTTACATCTTTAGTTTTAAAAACTTTCTCATGAAAGGGTAAGCATTTTTATTCGTTGATCTCATCGATGAAAGTTCATTGATTTGTTATGTTTCTTGCGATTTATTCAATAAATTGTGCATGAGAATTTTTTAAAATTAAATTATTGAAGTGTAAATGACAGTCTTATGTGTTTGCATATTTTTTAAAATAATATTACAAAGTATAGAACTCGCTTTAGTATCCTAAGAAAATGGAAGTTTTATTAAAATTCAGGTTTAATTATGAGACATATTTACATTTTTAAAAAATTGTAATTCAGTTTTTTTTTCTGTAGTATTTTTTTTATAGAAGAGTTCATATATCTATTATTTTAATATGCAAATCATTAATATTTTCATTAATATTTTTTGTTGTTCACTATATTTTTGTTGTTTAAGAAATTTTCTAACTCTTTTCATTCTTGTTCACATTATTCCTTTATGGGATTTTAATAAATAAGTTAATCATAAGTATTTTTAATGAATTATTATAAAAGTTTGGGTATAGTTGTAAAATCACAGAAAAGTTATCTGTTAATTTCTTTTCAACTTTCCTTTCGGTATTATGTGATTTTAATTCTTAATGACCAAGAAAGTTTTTTTTTCTTCTTTTTTTTATATTTCTATTTTATTCTATAACTGTACACAACTTAAGTATTACTTGAATTTCCAATAATTTCTATTAGTTAACTAAAATTATTATATATTACAATACTTACAATGTTGTTATTATTATTTTTTCAAATGTTTGGCTTATGTTATGCCTGCAATTTTCTTTATCAAGGTACACATAATTAGTGAAACTAATGTAAAAATATATTAAGGGCACCCTTTTCAGTTATAGTTGAATTTGTGATATTTTTTGTTCGAGGTATTTTGAAGGAACATTTTATAGTGAGATGTGTGTATAATTTTTTTTTACTGTCCAATATTGTTATTTTATGGTGCAAAATTCTTCAGTGTCAAATGTATGCTATTCTCTTAGAAATGTATAGCCCCCTGCAGATTTATAGATAATTTATACATCTAAAATTATCAGAAATGTTATTTTTACTTCTCTTAAAAACCCCTACGAGGGTGGGACGGTAATCTCCAATTAACTAAAATGTTATTTTCCTGGAATTGAGTTTTAATTTAGAATCTAGTTTGTAATTTACCTTTCATTACAACTAATTTTCTGTATGGCAAATGCAGGTTATTTAATGGTTCAAAGATTATTTTGTGAAACTTTATTTTAATTGCTGTTTATATTTTAGACTTAGTACTTTTAAATTGTTTCCCAAACTTCATAAACTTAAATTAATTTTCTTATAAATTTTTTTTTTAAATGAATTTTTTCTTCATCTTTGAGTGATTTAAATGTTAATAGTTTATTTGAAGTTAAGAGGCCATATGTGTATTGTGAGTATGCTTTGTATAGTGTATATTTTATGAATGGAATCTTCAGTAGGTGATTCCTTGTCTTGGTGTATTCAGTTGAAAGAATAATATCCATGAGTTTTATGAATAAAACATCTATATTCTGTATGATTTTCTTTTTCTGTTATCTTTTTATTTTATCTACAGAACATGTAGTAAACTTCACTTCATAATGGATCAAGAAAATTTTGCTGGAGCATAAGTAACTTAATTAAATTAATGTGTTTCTTAAAATAGTGAAGATTAAGTTCTTAAAATTCATAACACTATGTTACCTTTCAACCACGCAATGTTAAAAACAATATTTTCTTTTGAAGATTAACAAGTTGAGCACTGTATGACATTGACATTGTTTTATAACTCTAATTCAACAAAATTTTGAATTTCAGCATCCACCTTTGTTACAAATTTTCCTTGAAAATTAGAGCTTTATTTTTTTATTGTTAATTCTTGTAAAACAGTAAATATTGAATTACTTTGTATTGGAAGAGTTTTTTTTTTTTGTTTAAATTCACTAAAAAGTGAAGACAAGATTGTTTATTGGGATTTGCATATTGTTTCCATTATTTTCGCTGAGACTAAACGTGATCAATTGGCAAAGTGCTGAGTCCGGGTCACCAATTCTTTAATGTGTGTATATGTGGAAGTGTTGCAGGTTTCAATAAAAATTAAACTTTTTATACTTTTATCATAAAATTGATAACATTACTAAAAAACTAAAATAACCTTTTTTTACATCAAATAGAACAATGTCAACAGATTTAATAAAAATACTAATGAACTAAATAAATAAATATAGCTGTCATACAAAATAAATTTACACAGTATAATTTATCAAAGTTGCACACACCAATATTTTATGAAAAGATGACTTGTTGCAAAAAGATGAAATCAGAGTTTAATTCAAATCTTTCTGCCTCAAACTGCCCTATAAATGCATTAATTTTTCTTGATTAAGTGAAATCTCTGAATAAGTTTTGCATCAAATTAGATATATTTCACAAGAAGTCTTATAGAATGAATTTTTGTTGTTATCTATATTTCTGTTTTTGTCGATCTTCTTTTAATATCAAGTAAAATATTAATAAAAAAGTTAGTTTTTTTTTATGACAGAAAAATGGAATTTCTTGAAAATGGAATTCGCTTTAAGTGCATCCCTTCAGTTAAAATTCTAAAAAAAAAAAAAATGCTATGATACTTGCTTCGCAAAGGTATGAATTCTACATTTTTGTACTGACAACAATTCAATCGATTCAACAAAATTGATCCAATCTTTGTGGTATTTGTTTGGTAAAAGTAGTGTCGGAACTCGATTCAAAGCCTATTTCGCTGCAAAGCTTTGTGTACTCAACTTGGAAATTACCGTTATGCAGTTGTATTTATGCAGAGTGGAATTCCATTTATTGGCAAAAGTTTGGGACCAATCTTAACACACCTTTAAAAATGTGTCGTCGACGACGAACATATGTATAAACAACGCTCCGCGCATGCGTGGTTTTAGCGTTATGCTATGCTACGTAATATTCTGAATGTAAACATAACTGTTAAGA
The DNA here is from genome assembly GCA_963978545.1 of Linyphia triangularis. Taxonomy (NCBI): domain Eukaryota; kingdom Metazoa; phylum Arthropoda; class Arachnida; order Araneae; family Linyphiidae; genus Linyphia; species Linyphia triangularis. Next base: position 90,284,124 of record OZ021723.1, on the reverse strand, counting down.
TTTTGAAATTCACCGAAAACTTTCAAATCATTTCGACATTGGGGTTTGGAAGCAGTATAGAACACTATTGGCGACTTTTCCAGGTTGGAAACTGTCGGATTGGCGCTTTTTAACACGTCTGGCTACCCCTCCTTCTTACACGATGTCCCGTGTAGGTTTCAATCTGGCAACCCTTGCAGTTTTGGCGTTTATAATTTGTTTTGGCGCTTTGCACTTGTAGGTCCGACCAATTCAAACTGAGAAAAGTCGCCAATTGGGTCCTATATTGCTTCTGTTCCGACATTTGTTAATATTTCTTTTTATGGTTAAAATTCCAAGCCTGGTACGGATTCTGCGCCAAAAATTACTTTTATAAAACCGCACTAAATTATGGCAACCATAGGGGAGAATAAACCGAGCTATTGTTATTACGAGAAAATGTTTTATTCTGAACAAGAACACATGAAAGGAGCGGAAATATAAAAACACGAAAAGTAATAAGTTTAATTGCATCAAGTTCTAGTTCGTAGTTCTTACTGTTCAAATCATAACACTCCTCCCCATCAGCGTTGAGGATTCCGTGGCCGTAAGTTGTAGGAGTGGTTCAGGTGCAGGGTCTGGACGATGATTGTTGGATTCTCCAGATTCCTGACCAGAACCTCTGCAGCTAATTCAGGTGAAAACATGGATGTCGACGCAGATGGCGTTGCAGACATGGATGTTGGCACGAGTGGTGAAGGAAAGGACACTTGCGTGGTGGGAATTATCTGATCTAGCGGACTTGCAAAAGAAGGTTCTTTATCCGGAACGGTAGGATTTTCCGAAATCGTTGGAAATAGCGGTTCTGCGTTCCTTCTTAGCATCTGATCCACATGGCATCACTTGATTTGGCCATCTTCGGTATGAGCTTGATAGGACACAGGTCCTGTAGCTTTCATCACCGTGGCTGGAATCCAACGTGGTCCTGGATTGTAGTTTCTTAGCAATACAGAGTCATTCACTTGAAACTGTCTTATACCACGATCTTCACAACCCTGACGGTAGACAATCTCTTGCTTAGCTCTGCGTTCTTCTGTGAGATCCGGATGGAGACTATCCAATATCGTGCGAAGCCTCCTCCCATCGAAAGTACTGCAGGACTGGTGCCCGTAGTTGTAGTTGGCGTGCAGTTCTGTTGCAGAAGAAAATTCGCCAAATGTTTCCTCCAGTCTCCTGGAATGATACGCCGCGGGGAGTCTTTAGCTGTTCGTACAGTTCTTTCAGCTTGACCATTGGCAACTGGGCGTCTGGAGCGATCAAAACTTGGCGTATAGCGTTTCGTTCCAGAAAGGACTTGAACTTAGAAGAAAACTGCGGATCATTATCTGAGACGACAACTTCAAGAAGACCGTGCGAAGCGAAGATTTATCGAAGAACATCAATGGTCGTATTAGCCGTAGTAGAAGGCATTTTCTTGACTTCAATCCATTTAGAAAAGGAATCGACGAGAATGAAGAATTCTTGGCCTTGGAATGAACTCGCAAAGTCGACGTGAAGATGAGACCATGAACGACTCGTGATTTACCAAGGATGAAAAAGTCTGTTCATCCTTGGTAAATCCCCCCCCCCCGGTGGGGGGGGGGGGGAGCGTGGAGGTGAGTGTCGAGCTGATTCACAGTTTTTACAGTCCTTGACGAAGGAATCGATGTCAAGGTCCATCCCTGGCACCTATACGTACGATTTGGCAAGCATTTTCATTCTTTCAATTCCAGGATGACCAAGGTGTATTGCTTTCAGAATGTGGAACCTTCCCGATGCTGGAATTATTACTCTGTTACCCCAAAGTAAACAGCTCGTTCCTTTTAGAAAAATAAGTTTGAAATTCTGAACTTGGTGGTTTGATAGACCAACCCCTCAAAACGAAATTTAGGATTCTAGAGAGTGTTTGATCACTTAGTGTCATTTTTGCAATTTCTGCAGCATACAGCGGTGGGTTCTCCAGTTCTTCAGTAAAGAGAACTTCAAGCGGTAACGGAACCTCACAACCCTGATTTTTCATAGGTAGCCTACTTAACGCGTCTGCATTAAGAATATTTCCCCCTGGTTTATGACCCAGTGAATAATCATACGCGTTTGGAATTAAACACCACCTCAGCATCCTAGGAGACATTATCTCTTTAGTATTTTTATTATTACTGAAAATTCCCAAAAGCGGTTGGTGGTCCGTTATAATGGTGGATTTATGACCGAAAAGAAAATGATGGAATTTCTTTACTCCTAAAACAATTTCTAACGCTTCCTTGTCTATCTGCGCATAGTTGCGTTCGGCAGACGTTAGAGTACAAGACGCGAACGCAATTGGTGCTTCTTTCCCATTAGGAAGGATATGACTTAAAACGGCGCCCAATCCGAAAGGCGATGCGTCGCAAGCAAGCACTATGGGTAGCTTTTCGTCAAAAGGGACCAAAAACGCTGTCTGAACTGAGCAGATTTTTTAGGGTTTTAAAAGCCTTGTCATGCTTCTTTGTCCATTTCCACTCAGAATGTTGATCAAGCAATCTTTGTAAGACTTTTGCTATTGTAGCCTTGCCCTTCAAAAATCCATTGTAAAAATTTAATAACCCCAAAAACGCTTGGAGTTGCGATTTGTTCTCGGGTTCAGGGAACTCTTGAATTGCAATTACTTTTGACTTCGATGGGTGGATCCCTTTCTTATCTATCCGGTAGCCCAGGAAGTCAACTTCTCGAACTTCAAAAAGACATTTGTCTCTATTGGCTTTTAACCCATACTCTTTCAATTTAGCCAAAACTTTTTCTAATCGCGAAGCTAGCTCTTCAATCGAATTGGCCATAACTAACACATCGTCAAAGTAGGGAACTACCCCCTCCAGATTCTAGAATAAGTTCTCGATTAGATTCTGGAAAATCCCAGGAGCAACGTTTATTCCAAACTGAAGACGTTTTACTTTGAACTCGTCTTTATGGGTATTAATCGTTTGAGCCTCAGCCGATTTTTCGTCAGCTGAAAGTTGAAGGTAAGCCTGTGTTAAATCTAATTTAGCATAAAATTCTCACATTTTTAAGCTTGAAATCAAACGGTTCACAGCGGGAATGTGGTAGGGGTGGTTAGCCCATAGCCTTATTTAACGTTACCTTATAATCTCCACATAGCCTTACTTCCCCCGATGGTTTAATCACAGGGACCACAGGCATTGTCCATTTAGGATCTGTAATTGGTTCTATCACCCCTTCCCTAAGCAGTTTATCTAACGCATTTTCAATCTTAGGTTTCATAGCGAGGGGAACGTTTTTTATTTGAATCGCATTGGGGGAAATTCTGGATTCAAAGGTAGAGAGACAGGTTTACCTAAATAAGAACCCAGTCCCTCATTAAACACATCACGATACTTGTAAAGTAAATTGTTGATGATCTCACATTTGGTCTCGTTTATTCCTCCTAAATAAATTTCTAAAGCCTCAAACCAAGAACAACGCAGAATATTGGTGCAACGACCCCTTGAAACTAAAAGTTCTAGATTAGCTAGCTCTACAATTTTTGAAGGTAACCTGAACTTTGCAAACCCCTGCGAGTGAAATTTTGTTCTGCTGAAAATCCCGCAGTTAGACGTGCGTTTTCCGAATCATCGGCTTTTCAACCTCTATAAAGGAAACATGACACTACTCAAAATCATCGATGCGTTATCAATTACAAGATCTTTATTCAAGGCATTCCAAAAAGCGAGTGATAAGAAACCTGCGCAGCGAACGGCGCACAATCTCCCCTTCTCGCCAAGCTTCTCGCCAATATTCGCCATACACCCCACCGGTGAACAGAATGTTCACCCCATTAAACATATAATACAAATCAAAGCAATGAAATAAACAATCAAATGAAAATAAACAATTAAGATACATACTTAAAGATCTTGCAACAAATAAAATTTCAAATTAATTAATAATGTACTCTTCATTAACATAAATGTGAAAAATAAGAACAAATTAGTTTAAGAACATCATGTAATTTCTAAAGGATAAAGCAATTGGATTGGTTTTCTGAAGAGACCTTTAGAAGTTTTAACTAAACAAGATCTAACATTATTGTCTCTTCCAATATATATCTCTTTGATTACCCCAAGTTCCCACAATAATTTTGACTTAACATTCCCTTCAACAATCACCACATCATTTAATTGCAAGTTTTTACGAAGAGATGGGGATTTAAAGTTATTAACAGTCTTTAATTGGAGTAAATACTGTTCTTTCCAGCGTCTCCAAATTTGTTTCAAAAGGAGTGTCTGGTAAGTCTTTCTCCTTTGGTATGATTGCTTAGCCGCTGTAGAGTCAATCAGTTCGATGAAATGTACAGGGTATTTGGAATCACCATAACCTAATTCGAGGAAGTGAGCCGGCGTGAGAGGTTCTGGCTCTCCTGGGTCATTCTCTACATAGGTTAGAGGTCGATTGTTGACGATGACTTCAACCTCTGAGAGAATCGTTGAAAGTTCTTCAAATGTCACAAGTGCCTTGCCAAGTATTTTACGCAGTGGTTCCTTTACAGTCTTAACAAGGCGTTCGTAGAAGCCACCCCACCAAGGGGCACGTTCAACTATGAATTTCCAGCGGATACCTTTGTCTGCGACGAAATTTTGTAACTTGCTGTCTTTCAAGATGTTAGTGAAATACGTTAACTCTCTTTGAGCCGCTTTAAATGTACGAGCATTGTCGGAGTAAATCACTTGGCAATTACTTCTTCGTGCAAGGAACCTTCGAAAAGCAAGTAAAAAACACCTTGTGGACATGTCCGATACTAGTTCCAAATGAACGGCTCGTGTTACAGCACACGTAAACAAAGCGACGTAAGATTTTTGAGTATCTTTACTGTTCTTTACAAGGATTGCACCTGTAAAATCAACACCTACGATTTGAAAAGGAGGAGATCGGGAAATTCTATCTCGTGGCAACTGACCACTCAGTTGATCAGCTGGTTTGGCATTATATTTTTTGCAAATGAGACAGTTGCGAATGACCGTTTTAACTAATTGACGGATTTTAGGTACCCAATAATGTTTTCGAAGTTGAGTCAAAGTTGCAGATACACCACAATGACCTATTTCTCCATGTTCTCTAGTCACAAGTAACTCGGTAAATTTACAGCGTCGAGGAAGAATTACAGGATGCTTTCCACCAAAGCATAAATCTGCTTCGAGCAACCGTCCAGTAATTCGTAACAAAGAATCTTGATCCAAATAAGGCACTAAACTCTTTATTTCCGAGTTATTCTGAAGTTGCTTGTTACTTCTTAAAGCTGATATTTCAGCAGAATAGAATTCGGTTTGAACGTATTTGATCCAAAAATATTCAGCATTTTGTATCTCATCTGCAGTAAGATACAAGCTCAATGATTTATTTAAGTTTTTAACATTGTTCACGAATCGAAAAATCCATGCGGTTACTCTCAAAAGTTTTTTAAGACTGCTGAATCGTTCTATGTCGACAAGAGATTCCTTCGGTTGGGTAACTGCCACATGCACACTGGAACGAAGTTCCAATTCTTCAGAACAAAGTTCCGAATCTAAAATTGGACGATGAAGATTTGGCCAATGGTCAGGTGGTAGTTTAAGCCAAGGTGGACCGTTCCACCACAGTTCGTTTTGCACTAAATTGAGAGCAGATGTACCACGCGAAATGAGATCAGCAGGATTGTCCTTTCCTGGACAGTGTCCCCACCGGATCGGGTCAGAGAGCATTTGGATTTCTTCAACACGATTTTCGACGTATGGTTTGAATGTTGAAGAATCGCCGCGAATCCAGTAGTACGAAATAAGAGAATCTGTCCAGTAGTAAATGTTGGCGTCGAATCTGAGGCAAGTTGATACCTGTTTAGCCAACCTAGCTGACAATAAAGCTGCTGTCAATTCAAGTCGGGGCACTGTCATTGACTTCAAAGGTGCTACACGACCCTTCGAGCAAATAAAACTCGTCTCAATTTCATTGTTACGAGTAACAAAACGCAAGTACAATACTGTACCGTAGGCTGTCTTACTCGCGTCGGAGAAACAGTGTATCTCAAACATTGATACATCTTGTTCTAGTTCACCTAAATAGTACCGAGGTATCTTTATCTCAGTCAAGTCCTCAGCTTCGCTACTCCACTGCTGCCACTGGTGGCGTAGCTTCGGAGGAAGTTCCGAGTCCCAGTCCACTCCCAGAGTCCAAAGATCTTGAAGTACACGTTTCAGTTTGATGACAAATGGGCCGATAATCCCTATAGGGTCGAAGATACGCCCAACTACACTTAGAATAAATCTCTTTGATTCGATTTTACGAGACATAAACTTTAATAAGTCTTTCGGATCAAAATAAATCAAATCTCTTTCTGGATCCCAAGAAAGTCCTAAAACCTTAATCGGTAGACTAAGATCAACAGCAACAGTTTCAGAGAATTCTGGCTCGACCCTTTCTTGTTGCCATAACAAATAAAGTTGCTTCGAGTTAGTTCGCCACTTGCGGAGTAACATGCCAGCATCACTGAATATTTGCAAGCACTCCATGGAGGTACGTAGAGCGTCCTGAACATCATTTCGGCCGGATATGACGTCATCAACATACACAGAGCTGTTTAGCAAATTAAATGTATGAGGATACTGTTCCTTGTATTTTTTGAAATGATGTTTTAAAGTTGCTGCAAGCAGGTATGGACTAGGCCTAAGTCCAAAAAGAACTCTCGTGAAATTTAGAACGTAGGGATTATTGTTTAGATTATCAGTCCAGAAGAAACGTGTGAAATCTCGATCAGCAAGGTCCAATTCAATTTGAAGGAAAGCCGATTTCACATCAGCTGTAAAGGCCACAGAATTTTCTCGAAATCTCAGAAGCAGTTCTAAGATATTGGGATGCAAATTTGGTCCAGTATATAGAGTCTCATTTAACGACAAATTTTTATCTTCGTGAGCCGAACCATCGAAAACGACTCGAAGCCGACTTGTGGTTTTGTCGCTACGTATCACTGCATGATGGGGTAGGTAAAATCCCTGACTATTCGACAAAGATTCACAAGAAGTACGCTCAACGATACCTTCCCTAACATAATCATCAATTACATCCTTATACTCACAAAACAACTCGTGATCACATTTGAATCTACGAACCAACCCCTCAAAGCGTTTACGCGCAACAAACTCATTATTTTGTAAAGCCTCTCTCATACCTGGTCTCCATGGCAAACTTACGCGATATCGACCATCTACGAAACTAATTGAGTTATCAAACTCACTTAGTACCTCTTCATCTCCCATACTCCAAGACACCGAATCCTTATCATGTATCCCTAAACTTTCAATCTCCCAAAACCTTCTTAACTCAGCCGAAACAGATTCATCTTCACTGTGAATCAAATGCACCGAAGTACATTCGCTCTGCTCATCGCATCTACCCTGAAGAGACCATCCCAGACTGGTGTCGACAGCAACCAATGATGAATCAAGTCTTTTTATTTGATTTGTTAAAGACCAATAAAAATCTGAACCAATTAACAACGAAATTTCACAACTCCCAGTTGATTCACTACAACTAAACGTCAATCTAACACCTCTCGATTCCATTTCCTTCCAAACTTCTGGGTTCGGAAGACTAAGTGTCGCCTTAGAAATTTCCTCAATTTCCAATGCCTCAATCACAGTCTCCTGCCCATTCAATACATTCCTTAGTCTAACTTCTACCTTGCAACAAGTTTGATTTTTAGGAGTTTTTGATCCGAACGAGTAAATATTTAGCTTTTCCAAACCTATTTTTTTTAATCCCAATCTACGGGATACATCTTTCTTAACAAAAGTCTTTTCCGATCCATTGTCAAAAAGACAAAATATTTTATCCGATGAAGTGCTACCGATAATTTCTACCTTAACACATTGCAACAAAACGCCACTGCAATTATTCATAACAGAATTTGAAGTCGTCGATTTAACGTCAACAGAGTTTTCTTTCAAGTCTAAATGCGAATTTTGTTTTTTAGAATTTTCTAACTTGAAGCAAATAGCGCGAGCATGGCGACCCTGACAATATGTACAAACAATCCCTTTGCAACCCTTTACACGGCAATTAGTGTTGCAACATAAAAAACATCTACGTTCCTTAATAAGCCTATCCCTCTTTTGTTGAGCGCATAAATTCTCACACAAATCAGATGAATGAGTATTATTTTCGGAACAAAATATACAACTAAAATGCGCAGCTGCCAGGAGTTCGGTTGCAGATCCGCTCACAATTGATTTGTTATGATTTGAAGAAAATCGCGAATTACTCTTTTGTTGCGTCTGGGTTAAGAATCTAGGCGCCCTCTCGGAGAATTTATTCGAATGTGAGCCTTTGATTTGTGACTCATGTGATTTTATTAAAGCGTCCGTGCGCTCACGACTTTGAACTTCATCGCGTAGATATGATGTTAAATCAGTGATTTGGGACTGCTTATCTTTATAAATTCGATTGAATTCTAACGCCAAATTAGGGGGAATAGCTTTCATAATTATCGGAAACAAAAGACAACTATAAGAATTAGGAGATATTCCTAGCGTTTCGAGTCCCCTAATATTTAATTCCAATTGATCATACAGATTTCTTAACGCGATAACATCAAATGATTTGCGAACTGGGGTCAAATTTAACAAACGATTCATATGATAGTCAACTATAAGCTCCTTACGTCCGAATCTATCTTCTAGAATTTTAATGGCTGCGGCATAATTTTCCGAAGTCAGCGTTAAACCTCGTATTGCCAATTCAGCATCAGATGTGACAACCGATTTTAAATAGCAAAATTTGTCCACATCACTCAAACTTGAATTTTCATGCACTGCTGATTTAAATCTAGCCCAAAAACTAGGGAAACCACTTATATCTTTGCCTGAAAAAGACTCTAAAGTAAGTTTTGGCAAGCGTGATTGATTTGTTAAAGCAGAAGGAAATGAGCTATTTTCAGGAAGTGTTACGTTTTGCTGTTGTGTTTCCCGCGAATTTTGAATACTAACTGAACTTGGAATCGAAACCGATTCTATATAACGCTCAGCGCGGGTTTTCCAAATTATAAATTTATCTCTATATTCTTCACGAGTTAATATTTCATCTTCCAGATTATCGATATCTATTAAACCCTCGACTTCCTTATCGAGTTTACTTAATTCCTCAAATTTAGAAATTAACTGTACATATATTTCATGTACTACTGTTTTGTCGGCAGAATTATTTATTTCGGATTCCAATTTATTAGTTTGCCTTGTCACAATAGACCTTATGACAGAACGAGTCTTTTTTGTTCTTTCTAATAAAGCCAGATTTGATGCATCCATTTTAAACCGAAACACTTTACAAGCAAAACAAATATTAAAATGACAATACCATACTAATCCAAAATGCAGCAATCTAGTACAAATTTCAGCTCCACAAACAGAAAACCAATATTAGAATCCACTCTAACTTATTAATTACTTTCCTTTAATCAAAAAACGAACAATTTCAATTTTCGCAAAACCGACACACGAATCAACCAAAAACGAAATAAATCGAAACAAAAACCAATTACTCGCCCCACCGTGCAGCGAAAACATGCGCCAATAATCCAAAGTGGTTAGTATCACTCACAACACAATAATTCCCAACAACACAACATTTCCCAGCCTATGCACCATTCTATAAAGGAAACATGACACTACTCAAAATCATCGATGCGTTATCAATTACAAGATCTTTATTCAAGGCATTCCAAAAAGCGAGTGATAAGAAACCTGCGCAGCGAACGGCGCACAATCTCCCCCTCTCGCCAAGCTTCTCGCCAATATTCGCCACAACCTCAAATAAACGTTGGAAGGTACTCATGGAAACTATCGAATAATATAAGAACCGGAATCAATCTCAAAACTTAAGTTTTTCCCTTCTAGCTGCATTTCGATTTAAGAAATTAACATATTCTAACATAATTTAAAGAATTAACATATTCTTCTTGCGGTTGCGTGGCACTAGCCGACGTGTCATGAGCGCATCGGGGTAAAATGGTACCACTAGCGCACAAACACCTGTTTATAAGGGGAAGGAAATCCGCTACAAGGTAACATGGTACCAGAAGCGCACAAACTCTAGTTTCCCAGGGGCTCACTTCTTCATTTTACAGGAGAGAACAAAAACAGATTTATTCAACTAAGTAAACGATAGGTTTTCTTTATTTTAAAGAGACAAATCTCCAAAACTGTATTTTTTTGCGGCTAAATTTGTTACTCAGTGTATGCAGTACATATTAATAGAACTTACAATAACAAAATACGCATTTTTATGTTTTTATTAGATACTAGGTTTTTAAATTGGAGAGCCGATTCATATTTCTTATGATGAAAACGTTCTGTTTAAATTAGAAGTTTCATTCCGTTGCACTTTTGGGGCTTATTTTAAATTCTGATAAGTTTTTGGTTTTCATATGTTTAGTTTGATTGCTTTATTTAGAGTTCCTCATTTCCACTGTGTTCTGCATTGTTGTAAATTTTACATTTGCCAATAAAATGGCCTGCACGTTTGCAGTTTTACATGAATGCTCATCTTTTAATACAATCAGAATGCGACATTTTTATACTTATCATCCCCATTGTTTTTAATTTTAAGTTCACCACCTCACACATCTATTTTATATCAAATGGAACATATCCATATTATACAAAACGGATATGTAAGATGGTGTATGGACATATCCATTTATATTAAAGGCATATCATAAGTTTGATGGAAACATTGAAAAAATAAGAATATCCAACGGATGAGATTTTGTTTCGAAAATATTTATAGTAACTTAAAAAAAAAAAAAAAATGCTTTGGTTATACCTTAACGAGTTTTTACGTGAATGTTTTTAAGTTGTTGTAACCTTCTTCTTTCTTGCTTATTTTGAGGCTAAATTTAGCTTTGAATACTAGCGAAAATGCTTCTTATTTGTAAGTATGCGTAGATTCAAAATCAGAGACCTTTTTGAATTGTGTCTGAAAGAATGTTCTAATAATGATAAATCCAACGCAATTTTTAATCACATATCTAAAACTGTTGGGGAAATAATAAATTTTTCGACTGAGAATGATATAAAACAAAATTAGACGCGTGTACAATCATTTTAGAAGTTTCAAACAAGTCGAATTAATTCATCCACATATGGGCATCCAAGCATTCCGTTTTACAAAAAATCAAGCAGATCGGAAAGGTGAGATGCGGTTCAGTTATTGAATGAAAAAAAAATGCGATTCTTCTATAATTATACAAATTGCTATTATGGCGTCACGCAAAAAAGGCTATTATTATTTGACAGCAATTTTGAAAAGAAGTCAACTTAAGTCCATCACCGCCAGCTAAAATGAAGAAAATAAATTTTTGTAACAGCGTGCAAAAATTAAACTTTTTAATTATTTGGAATCAAAAATAGTGGCGAAAGTATTACTTTTTCGAGAGGAATGCGGGAAAGTAACTTTTTCGCACTAGTATGAAAATGGAATTTCTCGCACGCCTCGTGCGCAAATAACATATAGACTTGCCATTGGAATGACATATTTTCAGAAGAAATTCCTTGACACGAATTGGCAACATTAATAAATATATATATTAAAAATATTTTTTGCCCGTAATTATAAAAAATATTGAATGCAACACATAGGAAGAAGGTTCATCGTTGCACAAAATCGAGCTCGCTTCGTTCACTGAAAAGTTCATTAACACATAAGCACAGGCTTACTTCACACGTTGAAAAGTTCATTGCTATGCAAGCATAGGCTCGCTTCTCTCGCTTAGAGGTTCAATGCTGCTTAAGCATAAGCTCGCTTCACTCATTAAAATCTAATTGCCACGTAAAGCCTTAATAAAGAAACAAAAAATCCCCGTTAATATTCCGTTAATACAATACCCCTTTAAGATTATTTTAACACTTGTTTGTGGAAAGCAAAATTGGAAGGCCAAAAGTACTTATTTAGAAACTTTCAGAGCTTTAGGCCTATTAAAAGTTGCTTTTTGTGAAAATATTAATTAAAAAACAAATTAAAATGTTAACCTTCTTTTTATCAAAAGTCCAATTAGAAGGCCAAAACAACTTGTATTGAAAATTTCAGAACTGTAACCCATTTCGAAATAGTTTTGTGAAATATATGTTAAAGTTAAAAAAAAAAAAATAATTAAAAAAAAAAATAAAATTTTAAAGTTCTGTTTTTCAAAAGTTTAATTAGAAGGCCAAAATTACTTATGTTGAAAATTTCAGAGCTGTACCCCAATTAGAAATTGTTTTGTAAAACATTTATTAATTAATTAAAAAAATTAACTAAAAAATAACTAAATAAAAATTTTAAATTCTTTTTTTCAAAAGTCCAATTAGAAGGCTAAAATTACTTATGCGGAAAATTTCAGAGCTGGTAGCTCTAATAGAAATCGTTTTGTAAAATATATATTAATTAATTAAAAAAATTAATTTAAAAATAACTAATTAAAATTTTAACATTCTGATTTTCAAAAGTCCAATTAGAAGGCTAAAGCTACTTATGTTTAAAATTTCAGAGCTGTATCTTTATTTTAAGTCACTTTGCAAAAAAAAAATTAATTCAAAAAGAGCTAATTAAAATTTTAACATTCTGTTTGACATAAGTAAAATTAGGAGGCCTAAACTTCTTATGTTGAAAATTTCAGAGCTCTACTCCAATTTTAAGTAGGTTTCTATAGATCCACAGACAGACACACAGCTTGTTTTATTATTATAGATAACCAACACACTATAAAACACCTTATAAGAACATTTGTTATAAACTGTGTATTTTTTCAAACTTTTTATTTAAAAACTTATAATTAAATAAATATTGAAGCCAGATTCACAATTCTTGATATCTCGCACATCCGCATGTCCGTTCTAATAACATCCTAATTAGTCATTTTAATTGCAATTAGCTAATTAAAAAAATTAACGGAAGAATAAAGTTTACGTTTAAAAATGCATTATTTTTAATTTTGATGTACTGTTAAGAAGTTTGAAATTATAACATAAAAATTAAAGAATGGAGATCCTACCCTCTGCACGTAAACTAGCAGTTTGTGCGCTCATGGTACCATTCGCTTGATAAATGAGAGGCAACTCTCTTCCCCCCCAAATACTGCAGGTGTTTGTGCGCTCTTGGTACGATGCGCTCATGACACGTCGGCTCGTGCCACGACACCCTTCTTGCACCCCAATTTCATTTGTACGAGAGGGATTTGAACACTTTTTCCGACATACCTTTTGAATATGACCTTTACCCTTGCAAAAATGACAAACTGCTTTGTGGAATTTGCAATCTGCACGGAAATGATTGGATCCGCAACTATCGCAAACTTTCCCAGTCTTATTTTTAGAATTTTGCCATTTACCCTTTACGGTTTTTTTATGCCTTAACAAATCTGCTGATTGTTGCGAATTACTGGCAAATAAATTCTCCGAACGCATCAGCTTCGACTGAGAAGCTGCCGATTCGGCCACTAAAACCATAGAAATAGTTGAGTCAAGAGTTAAGGGTGTATTCTACTGTAGAATTTTGAAAAAAAAAAATCGAAATTTTTTTTTTCATATTTTTAAAGTTTAGATATTCAAAAATATGTCATTAAAAGGATTTTTCAAAATTCCTATTATTTCATGAGTTATAGCCGTTTTAGTGACGTGGCATCGGTTCCGGTCCGACCGCTACAAGTTAACAAAAGACGGTAGGCGTTCCCGAGTCCCTACTTATGTCATTAATGAGCATTTTGAAGTAGAGGAAGGATTCTTATGTGGAGCAGGAATCGCCGATTAAAAATATGTAAGTATTCTGTACCATTCTATAAGTAAAATTGTCGAAAACTTGTCTCGAAACTTTGAACGCGTTTTTCTCGGAACTACTTTTTTCGAGCTGGCGGTAAGGATATCTCGAGTTCTAATGAATTGATTTACTTCAAATTTGGAGAGGATGTTCTCTATACATCGCTTCATCTCGTGAACCCTGCCCAAAACTATAACTTCTCATTTAGTATTTTTAAAAAATTCGGAATTGTTAAAAAAAATATGAAAAAAAAAATAATTTTTTTTTTTCAAACTGCCGCCATTTTAATTTTTTTTTTTTAAACTTATCCAAGGGTTATACGATAGCGGCATCTATAATAATTAAGAATCCGTCTGTTTTTTATGTTTCAGATCACCAGGAGGGTTGGAATAATGCACGCCAGGACACCCTCTTTTTTTTTGACCCCCCACTTTGACTGCTCATAACTTTGTCAATTTTAATTTTTTTTTTTTAATAATTTTTTTATGTAATAATAATACATCTATAAACAAATGATAAAAAAATTGATGATAAAAAATATTTTTTGTTTCCTTTGTTAAAATTTTTTTCCGCTTCAAAAACCGGGCGAAATTCATGCCTCTACAGTAGAATACTCCCTTAACACTGATTCCGAGAGCAAACGCCTTTGAAAATCTTCGTCATTTAGGCCGCACACAATTTGATCTCGTAATCTATTTGATAAAGTAGTATCGAAATTACCCCCGTCAGCTAATTTCCTAAGCTCAGAAAGTACGCATTGAACGGTTCATTTTCCCCTTGAACGCGTTTATGAAATTTGAATCGTTTAAAAATTTCATTCGATTTAAAGCAAACATGAGTTTTAAGTTTCTCTACAATATTTTTAAACGAAACTTCAGTAAGACTATTCGGTGTGACAAGATTACGAATAACACTAAGTGTTTTCATTCCACACATTGCTAAAAGCGTAGCGCGTTTTTTCGAATCATCAGTAATATTATTTGCTTCTAAATAAAAGCCTAATTGTTCTAAATATAACTCAATATTTTTCGGTTTAGAAACATCAAACTCGGAAATAGTACAGAGAGAAAGGTAGTTTCCATTATTAAGAACAGTAAAAATAATATATAATATTGTTGGGGGCGTGGATGGGTTCGAAAGATTTGAAGCCAAAGCAGATCAACACTTGCAGAAATTTATTCCAATATAACTCTTCACAGATTCCTTTACAACTCCAGAACTTCTCGTTCTAGTAGACTCAATACAGCTCTATACACAACAATAGAGCACAAAACAGCAGTTAAACTTGACACACAACTGCTAAATCGAAGCAAAAGACAATGCAATACAGTTCGCTTTCGGAACTACTCTAAATGCTCAATGAGACTCAGTATTTCAACTTAGTAATTACAGTCAACTAACTGACTAACCCACCAACTCCACTCACGGCCGGTCTTATATAGGAGTCAATACTTCGTGAATCTTCTAGAGATAGATATTTGGAGAACTTTCCAGATCGTAGTCGAAAAGTCCTATACATGTACATGGGAACCAAAAATGTCGCCAAGTTTAGCGACAAAAATTAGTCGCCAAAACCATCGCCAACTTGGCTCTATCTCGCCAATTTGGCGAGATTGCTATTACCATAATGTTAAATGCCCCGCTCCTTGTAAAACTCGCTTCCCAGCGTTACCTCTGTAAAACTCGTTATCAAGCATTATAAGGCCCATATTGCAGGGAAGCCAACTTAAGACGAACTATTGCACTGCCTTATGCAAAATGTACAGTACGCAAAAAAACCCCCAGAACGATGGCTATATCTTCGGTTCTAATTATCGTAGAATCTTACGGTTTGCACCAAAATGTTTTGCTTACGATTTTCTATATATCTGATGCAATTTTTTTTCTTGAGGGACCGTTTACTAAGTAAAAGTAACGCTATCTTCGAAAATTTCAATACGAACCCTTATTTTTTATCATTTCATTCGATTCAGAATACATCATTTACCCTGTATATCAAATTTCAATGCATTATGTTGAAAAACACGTCACTTATGAGCGAAAATATTTCGACCATTTTTTGACCGATCTTCAGGGAGAATTTCCATAAAACGAAAGGTATTTTTAAGGTTCTTCTTCACAGCGGAAGAAATAGAACGGTCAATGTGGCGCGTTTCACGAAGATTAAAAAATACAAGTATTAGTCTAAAATTGCATAGAAACTACTTGGATTTATAGTGTCATGTTTAAGATTAATACAAAAATAGCAAGTAAACGCAAAAGTAACAATTTATTTACATCATTAAAGATGTGCATTCTTCACACGAAATAAATAAAATATCGAAAACTGTAATTGCAGAAATATAACGAATACTACTGATAATTAGAAAATTAATAAATATTAAATGTAGGCATTAGTAAACAGTATTTAGCAAAGCATGAATATTTTACAGAAATATTTCACTATAAACACAAATGTAACTAGATCGTTGAAATTATTTATAAAATGAAAAAGTCACATGATTCAGTAATATTTTTAAAGGATAACTTATTGAAATTGCTTAAAAAATGTTGTTTTAAATAAATGGAATTTAAGAAAGCAAATTAAAAAAAAAAAAAAAAAAAAAAAAAAAAAATGATAGTTTACAGAAATAATAATTAATAATTTAAAAAACTAAAAAACACGCTTTAATAGAAAATCAAACTAAAAAGTAGAAAATAATCAATAGATTAAAAAACTAAGAAACACGCTTTAATAGAAAAGTGAACTAAAAAGTAGAAGATAATTTTAAATAAGTTTGAAATAAGAATAGAGTGATTAACAAGAAATATTTATTTTATAGTACAAAAGCGTGGGGTGCTTTTTAAGATATTTTCATAATGGCTCTACTTTTACCAATATCTGTCATTAAATATTTACAAAAATTGACATCAAGCACCCCACGCTTTTTTACGATAAAATAAATATTTCGTGTTAATCACTATTCTTATTTCAAACTTATTTAAAATTATCTTCTACTTTTTAGTTCACTTTTCTATTAAAGCGTGTTTCTTAGTTTTTAAACTATCGGTTATACGATAACTGAACGTTATGCGATTTTCCACACCTCTAGTTTACCTTGTATTAATCTTTGATAGTTTTCAAAAGTCGTCTACTATACGGTCCCTTAAAGTGAGAGTTTTTTACATTTTCTCTAAAAAATCGAGAACTAATTGTCAAAAAGGAAAGAAAAAAATTATGGGGGGGGGGGGGTTTAGACCATGGTAAATCTAATGAAAGCAAAAAAAATATATGTTTCTATTCAAATTTTTTTTTAATTGCTTTATTAATTAATAATTAATTATTAAAAAAGAAATTGATTCAAAAGCTGATTGCTATTTATGTTTGGCCATTTACAAACTACCTTTTGAAAAAAAATTACTGAAATATATTAATTATTTAAGTATTTATGGCCAAAAAACCAACTTTTTTATTTAACATTAATTTATCATTTTCTTTTTATCATTTAAATTACAAACCATTCATTAGAAAATTACGAATTTTTGTATTTCGCATTCTTTTTTAATGCTGAATCCAAATATGGAATAATATTATGAGGTTGCTATTGAACTTTTTAAAGTTTGGTTCTGTTTTAATATGTAGATGACCCCTCATGATAAAACCTTTCACGATTTACAACGGTACCTTTTGTTTGTTATTTCAACAATTAGAACAAAAGATATAGCCATCGTTCTGTTTTTTTTTTTTGGGTACTGTACATAAATTTTCCCATTTACAAAATTAACACTACGAAATATTTACAAATATACAAAAATTTGTAACATTGCCCCCCTCCCAAGGACTGCACGGCCCGGGCAGTACAGTTCCCGGAAAGGAAGGCTTACTTTCAAAGCAATAGTAAACACTCTGCGTTCATTATTAAACTATAAAACTTACTAAACTTACTAATTTGTATACAGAAAGACATAAACATTACTGAATAAATAAACAAACAATAAACTTAAAAATTTATGTACACATGTGACCATGATCATAATAACTATAAACACTTTATACATTAGGGGAATTACAAACTATGGCCATAGTTAGGGGCTAACCTGTCGTAATGAACGACTATTTTTAGAATTAGGTGACTTACGTATTCGGACTACGACATCATTCAGCCGGTTGAGGACGAGTAAGGACCATCCCAGTGAGACTGAAGTTTCGGAGAAAGTCCTTTCTGTCGTTTTGGGTTCCAGAACCAAACCTAGTTACCTTCGTGGAATTGATGTCCTGTAGCCTTCGTGTCGTATCTGGTCTTCATCTTATCTGTCGCCAAGTGGATTCGCTCTCGGGCAAAATTGTGCACATCTTCAAACCGTGCCTGAAGATCCTCGACGTACTCCTTTGGCGATGAAGGTGCATCCGGAGGGCGGCTAAACAACAGATCGCATGGCAGACGAAGGTTACGACGGAGAGCATCTGGGATGGGGAATATCCGGTAGTCTCGTAGACAGCGTTGCGATAGGCCAGAAGAAACAAAGGTAACTTCTGATCCCAGTCCTGTTGATTCCTCGAAACCATCATTGAGAAGTTATTGAGGATGGTTCGTTCCTTGGCTTTACGCTGCCCAATTGGCTACTTTTGCAAAATATCGCCAAGTTGAATTGACACTAAATTACAGGTTTGCCAAAGTGGATGCCAAGTTGTAATGGAACCATATTGGCGCAGGGTTATGATACTTGACGCAAAATCGCTAAATAAAATTGGGCAGCATATTCTAACCAAACGCAAACGGTCACTAGCGAGTCACTAATAAAAGAAAGAGTCTATCTGGGTCTCTCTATCTCAAGAAAGTAGCTTTCAATGCATGGATAATTGTGAAATTTTAAACATTAGTATTTTTGCCCTCTAATTTTGATTCTGGCAATCAAAATGTTTATTCTTAATCTATTGTATTGGTTTAAAATGTAATCCCCACTTTTTTGATTACGGTATGACAATTCCGATTTCGCAAATTTTTTATTAAAATGGATTGTCAATTGGGAAACTATTAAGCCTTTTGTGTACCAATATTTGTTTCCAATTACATTACCTTCCTATTGCATTGCCCCAAACCATGTATAAACAGATGTGCAGAGATGGTACACCTGTTCTAAACTAAAATACTGATATAACCTGATACAAAATGGTCTTTTTTGAAGATTTTTGCGCCAAACGCTAGGCCATTTTTTTTAAATTTGGTGTTATAGTGTTTGTGACTGCCCACATATCTTGTGGCGATTAATCGCGCGTTGTTTCATTATTGTCTCCGTACTCGCGTAACAGTCATTTCAGGGATTTGATTTTGCCGGCGATTGGTAAATTTCCGTTTTTTCCCCCTTTTGGATTTTTCATATCTTTTCCCTTTCCCCCCCCACAAATTTCATAGAAAAGCAGCGATTTTTCCAATTTTTCCCGCGGAAGCAATTGATCACGCAGATTGAGAGTAGTTTTCTCTCTTACTTTAGATATGGTACAATTCTGTTAATTTCATGGTTTTTTTAACGAAATAAATGAGCCAATTCATGCTTCTTCTAATGCTACATCCGCCAGCGTCATTAGTTGTGTTGGTATATGATGGCCATTTAGCTGGGAGTTACACTGATGTAATGACCACTATTGTCGATATTTGCGTCTCTAGGACAGTTTTTACGTTTTTGTGTCAGATCATTCTTGTTCTATATGTTACGCCTATATAATAGTTGTTATTGCAGAGATTTGCATTTGTACATTGACGTCATTTGCTTTGGTTTGATGATCATTTTCATAAAGTGTTACGCTGTTGTTAATTTTTTTTTTTGTAATCTTTGCCAAATGGTGATTTGGGCATTATACTTTTCGATAGTTCTTATGTTATCCTTTTTATAAGTGAGACTGTGAAGAGGAGAAAAAACGATCATTATTGAGCTATGTTCAAGCAAAGAGGACTCAGCGTTGAAGACATTCGTTTTTCAACTTTTTACGCCATTAAAGCATTTTTACGGAAATTTCGGAGGTAGGGTTGTTTATAACACCTAATATCTTGGCTTGGAATGTGGCACAAGGTTGTCACGCACCTGGAAAACGGGGATAACCTGGATTTGTCAAGGAAAAAGAAAATGCCTAAAAAGGGTCATTGAAAACAAAAAAATTTGATATTTTCTGGAAAAATCAGGGAATTTCTTTCAGATTCAAGTTTTTTCAAAGAAGTTCAGTAATTTTTTTCAGAACGCACATCTGAGTTCTGAAAATTTGATATTTCATATGATATTTTTTTGTAATAACTTGTGAAAAGCACCCTTTGAAAGCAAATTGTCTGTAAACCAGGTGAAAATCTTTTGCTTTTAAGCTGATTTCAGCTTTTTCCCCCCGAAAATTTTTGCTTTTCCTACAATTTTATTATTTTTAATGGACTTTGTAGGGCTTTATCAGACTAAACTTGCCTAAAACACCCCTTAGAAAAAATTTCTAGCTGCGTCACTGTTTGTACACACATTAGTACACAAATATATTCTTATTTAGCTATATTTGTTGTTCAAAATAACACTGCGTATATATTTTCCTCTCTTTCTATATTTTGACCGTTTTCACCCTTAGGAAATATAAAGGGAGATGCACAGTTCGCTACTTCTATCATCTAATCAATTTATCTTCGTGTTCAAGTACATCAGTGTTTGGTGACACAAATTGCAACATTTTACAATTCCGCAAAAAAGTGGATTTCTTCTTTTTTTTACTAACATTTTGATTAATGGATAAAAATGCACATTAGCATTAAAATATCGTAATTTTTTTTTCTGTATAATCCTTCTTTAAAATTACAATTTTAATTGTAATTGTATAAAAAAAATTAAGTTTACTTCGGCTTGAAATGAAACCTGGAAATTTAAAAAAATTGTCTGGAAAACCTGGAAAAGTCAGGGAATTTTGTTCTGCATTTTGAGGGACAACCCTGATAGAGGCACAAGATTCTAAATAATTGAACAACTGTGAGCGATAATATATTTGAATCAATGATTTCCCAGAATGAACATCGTCCCCATTTAATTTTCTAATTATATAAAGGTTCTTATCTGATGTATTTCAGTATTGTCACGTTTCTGAAGATATTTTGAGATGTTTTGTAAGCTCATACCTATTCGAACTTCCATGCAGATAGTAAATATTTTCGTTTAGATATGTGTCTGTAACCTTTGAAATTATACCTTTTCTTAAGTTTTATCAAAAAAGTTGTTTTGTTTTCTAAAAATAAGTTCTTTATACACATCTATTTTAGGAATATTTCCCATTTAATCTGTTGCATAAACAAGCACTTAAAAATACAACAAAAAATAGTACGAATGTAAAATACGAAGGCACATTTCTTTCTCCCTGAAATGAAAGTTGTTGAACCTGTCCTACTAACAAATATTTTAACTTGTGAAATGCATTTTTTATATCAACCGTGAAAGTCCTCCTTAGACATTTTCAGCTTGCGGTCTTGTTTTCTTTCTTCCATTCCCTTTGTTTTAATTCTATTCTTCTGACCTTTCCACTTGTCGTCTTTGGCAATTCCTTAACAAATTCAATCTGTAAGAAATATAATATCTTTAGTTGCAACTAAAGGTATTAATATGTGTTTGAAAAAATTCCTGCAATTAAAAGCATAAAAAGGCAACACCAATCAATGTAATTGTTGAATTCGTAATAGGAGTAATACACTGACGACGACCTCAAATTTATCGAGCTTGTAAGGTTTTTAAAATAATTAAGTGACAATTCTTTGGGGCTGACTTACGAGACATTACCTCTTTTTTTTCTACTTGTAAACAGATTACAGTTGAAAAATTATGATGAATCTGCTATTTTTTTAATATATGTAATAGTTAGGGGCAAAGTTATGTGGAAAAAAGTAATGATTTTAAGTAGATCAAATATACATTTATAACCCACTAACACGTGGGATATATATATGGTTATAAACGTATCGGTGATTAAAAATGTATATTTGACCTAATTAAAATGATAATTTTTCCATGTATCTTTGCCCATAACTAATGTTATATAAAACATCACTAGTAGATTTTTTGTAAATGTTCGGTGCATACACATGAGAATTGCCCAAAAGTTTTTGTAATAGTTTTACATGTCTGAAGCTCTTAACAATAATTTTGAAGCTAATATTTTGACGATGCAGTTGAATTCTGGTTCGAAGTCGATACAATGAAACTTTTAAGGTGAATTTACACTTTAGCAGTGGCTGGTATGCCAACTGGTAAGTTGATTGGATGGTTACTGCCATGTGTTGATTTGACTTCCACCTCTCGGTTTGCGCATTGCCAGCAACTAGAACAGTCCAGCTTACGTCGTCTGTAGGTGGTCACGCGAGGGCAAAAGTGAAGGTAGTTGAGGTGCCAGCTAATGGAACATATTTTATTTATGGAGCTGCCATCTACTGGCTCACCTTCTCCAATAGCTCGACTGGCGCACTTTCTCCAATAGCCGGCATGAATTGTTTACACTATTCTAGTTGCTAGTATCTAGTTACTGGCCAACTCAACTGGCACATTGACTGGTAACGTGTGAATCAGCCTTTAGAGGTGACAATCCGAATGCCTCCCTTGAGAAAAAAGCATGTCGTACCTTTATTTGAAATAATGCGAATTCATAATTATTTCACAAAACGAGTGTGCTGCAGCTTTTACATATCTGTATCCCAGGTGTAAAGGACATCAATTAACTTTTTTTCAAGAAACAATTGCAATTTTTTGTGTGGTTCGTGTCTTTTCAAGATATATACAACTATAACTCATACAAGACTTTTTATTAACTTTGATCATATCTTGTGAAATTTCGCAAATATGAAGATAGTGTAGTTTACCTATGGGGTACGGATTTTGAAACAAGAATACATCCTACCCTATCACGAATAAAAAATAAAAAAAAATAAAAAATATATATATCCTGTTGGTATTTACCTTTCTAGGGTATTTGTATGGAGCAGTGATTCTCTTTGTATGATCTTGTAGTTCCTTAATCAGAGTGGATTGGGGTTTATCTAAATATGTATCCTTCAATACGATAAATGCCTTTACAACCTAAAAACATAAAAAATAAAATCTCGGTTAAAGAATATGTATAATTTTTCAAAATTAAGTTAGACTGTTTCAAAATTTACAATATTTAGAATTTAAAACAAATTTTGCCGGTTTCAGTTCATTGTGTCAACTAAATTGGGCTTCTTATAAGTTTTTCTTAAACATCTGAAATATGGGTTTATTTTGCTTCACATAACTACAGCTTTCACTTTGTTGTATTTCTTGTGCATACTAATTTCCTCATAATCTGTATGTATAAAAGCTAAACTCTTCACTCTACTGACTCATCACTAATTGTCCTACTTCCCCTATAGTCTCAACTGAGAAAATTGTCACAAATGTCAGTAAAGACAGCTATATAAACAGTAAACTCTTCCCGCTCTCGATTAATTCATTTTGAAGGATCGATACGTTCCAAACGTGGAATATCATAACGTCCCATTTTCAATGTAGTCAAAACTATAAAATTTTGTACAAATGTCAAAAACGGCAAGTATAGATAGAATAAGGGATGAAAATTGATTGAAAGTTCAAAATGTGGAATGCAGTATTGATTTTGATTGCTAAAATGCACATGGTAAAATTATTCAGCTAGTGTAAGACAAAATCACGCTTTTCAATGGTTGTCTCTGATTGGAAGAAAAATCGTTTGATTTAGAGAATGAAATGCAATAGTTCTTTGCTTGCCTATATAATTGCAAGTCTAGTGAATAATTAATAGTTACTTTGTATGTGGTATGTCAAATTGCTAGTGTAATTAATCAGCTACTGCAGAATCAGCAAATGATTTTGCACTGACCTCGCCTCTACTTGCATCAGGACTACTAGTGACTGCAACCTCTAAGACCGCTGGGTGCTCCAGTAGGGCGCCTTCCACTTCAAAAGGCCCGATGCGATAGCTGCAAAATAAGACATGAAATTAAAACTCCTAGAAGAAAACAAAAAGTGCTGTTATTGTAGTTTTCAATCTTAGTACTAATATAATTAAAGAGCTTAGTAGACGAATATATATAAATAAAAAATATCGTTTAGTGATTTCGAAAATTCAACTTTAAGATTTTTTAGGGTGATATTCTTGTTCCTTCGCTCACCGGTTTTCTGGCAGTATTTGTAAAAAAATAATATATATATTATAGCCAGTATCCCCGATGGGGAGAGAGGATTTGTGATTTGTGTGTGTGGGGGAGGGGGCGGAGATGAAGTGCAAATATGTAAAATTTTTGAACTATTAAAGATATTAACAATGATATCCTCAAAATTTCGCAGTTTCCGGTTCAACCACTTTTGTCAATTTTTGGTACCCAGTCCACTTGACTTGGTGTGTTTGATTTGAGGAGCATGTTTTTGGTTGTTGTTTAACATGTTGCGTACATATCCAGAATCTATATTAACGTGAATAGTTTGTTGGTGAAATACTTAAGTAAATATAATTAGATAAATTAAATTTTGTGGCAGAAAAACACTGTTACAACATACTGCAAATCAAAACTAAACACCAAGACGCCTTAAAAGTTAATTTTGTTACGTTTCTAATTAATGATTTGTAAAAAATAAATACAAATAAAGTAATTTCTTATGTAAGAAAGCTTCTGCTAATAACTTCGATTCATTGTTGGTTGTCTATTCCCAATTATAATTTCCAATCCCAACAAAACTTCTTTTAGCACATTTCTTCTTCAGAAATCAACTTTTGTGAAAGATAATTTAAGATTGCTACACGTAATGTACAAAAACATGAGTATTTAAAGGGTGATTATATTTATTTTGTATCATATATAGTCTTTTTCTCATTTGTTTTCCGTATTTCACCTTTTTGTTTTTTGTTCCTCATTAGCAATTATTCCTAGGCCGGTAATTTCATCACTCTCGATGACACGGTGAGTGGTCGACCGACGGCCTCTCACACTAAACTCATTCTCAACTGGGCCCAAACGTCCGCTTGGATCATCATCGATAGCCGATGAATTCTCATCGATAACCGACGAATATACGATCAAATGCCGATGTATTTGATGAGAATAGATGAAAATGATTGCAGATGCTATGTTGCCGGATTCGAAAAGTCATTGGAATGTTGCCCTTCCTATAACTTTTCTCGGTGAATTTACTATCATCGGCAGATAATCGAAATAAGTTGTGACCGATACCGATTCGCGGTCAGCAATTGGTGATCGATGAGTTCGGATGAGTTTCCAAGTTTCCATCATTAGTCGAGGAATGTGTGCTAGTGATTGCTAGTAGAGGGTTAGAACATAATGTCGATAGTTTTCTTTTAGTTTACTTATTTCAGATTGAGAGTTGGTTAAAGAAGCAGTAAACAGAAGAACTGGACAGAACATTACCCTGCTGAATTTATCAGATCATCATTCCTTCCAACAAAATAGAAATATCCATCTTTGTCGTAGTATCCCACATCCCCAGTTAGAAGATACTTATCCGTGAGCTTCTTTTTCGTTTTTTCTGGCTCGTCCTGTAACAGAAAGCATATTTCGTTTCTTCAAATTGTTAAAAAAGTAGTTATAGCATAAAAAAGTATAGTAAAGCATAAGAAAAACAGAGTTAAAAACTATGTTTTTTTTCCATACGTTTTCCGAAAATGTATATTTTAAGGTTTACTTGGAAGTCCTAGTAAGGATAATTTAGCGTGCTAGCTTCTAGACCGCGAGGTTGTGGGTTCAAGTCCCGTGTAAGGCATGGATGTTTGTAAATGTATGTTGGCTTGTCAAATGACGAATGTTTCGGCGCATTAGAGCCCTCGTGTTGCTGACGGCGCCAGATAATCTGAAAATAACCAACCAACCTAGTAAGGATAATTCCCCGTACACGCTATGTTAAAATCCTCTAGCCCAGGGCATTTAGAAACTACTTTGTATAAAACCATGAAATTTGGTGAGTAGGTACGATAAAGATCACTTAATGAAATGACATAAATTGTTTTCATTTAATGTCTATCCATTATAAATGAAAATTAAAATAGCAAAAGAGAAAAACCATTTGGAGCCACTGCATGGGGATTGGCGAAAGGGTTTCAGATATAAAATAAAATATATTAGACGCTATTTTCGAGTTTTTAATTTGTGTCACTTCATTAAGTGATCATTTTCGTACCTACTCACCAAATTTCAAGGTGGTTATACAAAGTAGTTTCTAAATGCACTGGGCTAGAAGACTGCAACATTACGAGTATAAGGAATGATCCTTACTATACTAAACTTCAACTTAACTTGACATCACTAGACAGTAGATCGTCACAGTGCTCATAGGCATTTAATCCATTTTGGCGGCGTGAAAGCATAATGCTCGCCAAACCACAACCCTGTAGAGAACAAAAGGTTATAAGGTTTGGCGAGAATTATATCTTCATTCCACTAAAATGGATTAATTACCTATGAGCACGGTGAAGATCTATCGTCTAGCGATGTCAAGTTAAGTTGGAGTTTAGTATAGGACTTCCTCTTAACTCGTGAACGCTGTATCCTTTGTAGACCTTTCAAAATTAAAAATAAATTACTTACACGAACTTCACTTAAATAAGCGAATGAAATTATTAAGACACAAGAGAATAGAATAAATTCTAGTAGAGGACCCCAATGATGAGCTAGGAATAATTAGTAGATAAACCTTATGTGTTTTTTCTATATTAAAAGAGTTTTAAAAATATAATTTCACAGAGAAACATTTATGGTTGTAGATACAGAAAAACCGTTTGCCCTATCACTTGATTTCATGTGTCGGAAAGAATGTGCTTTATTTTGAAAACGTTAAGATAACGTTGGTAAATTCATGGTTGTGAGTATAGGATCAATAAGATTTCCAAAATTTGCCTCAAAATCAAATGGATAGTTTTTCCTTGATTGTGGCAAACTAAAATGAAAAAACTTCCAAAAAACTTTATATAAATTGTTTGAGGTAGTAATTTCAAATTTTATGTCACGCAATAGGTACGTGCGGGCCTAGCATGTTGAATTCCTCTGGATTGATTTCTGTACTTCACTACTGCGATACGCGATACTCTTCGCTGCATTCGCATAATATGTCACGAGTTTTGTTCTGCCCTCACAACGATTTAAGTACTATGGGATTGGTTTTAAAATAAAGTAAGCGCCGACCAAATGGTATAGTGGTTAGCGTGCTGGCTTCTAGACCGCGAGGTTGCGGGTTCGAGTCCCGTGTTGGCATGGATGTTTGTAAATGTATGTTGGTTTGTTAAATGACGAAATGTTTCGGCGCATTATAGCCCTCGTGTTGCTGACGGCGCCAGATAATCTGAATACAACCAAAATAAAGTAAGCTCTCTCGGCAACAGCGGTCTCTTGCTTGATAATTAAAGTTTATAGCTTTGCATAGTGGATTACATACTCCGAAATCGCTGCTTAAATTGAGTATTTAAGGAAAGTAAAGTCAACTACTTCATCGCCATCAATGGTGGCCAAATTTTCCGACAAAATTTCCGCAGTTAGGAATAAACTAACTAGAAAATAACTGGAAAAAAATATTGCGCGATAGTTATAGATTACGCAATCCATGAATTGTATATCAGTACCCTCGATGATCAGTACATATATATCATAGATGTGTTGCTTACAGTTTATAAGATATATATAGCTGTTTAACAATCTTAAAGAGTCGTTCCAATGCAACCATTTTCTATCATAACAATGCCATTTATTCGAATGCATGAACTTTTTTACATCTTCTGTTTTCTATTTCCTTTGATTATTACTCCGTGTTTCTTAGTAACTCAAAAAGAAAACTTAATTATAAAACCCTTAAAAAAGTTTGAAATATATATCCTTTATATGCATTGGCAATTTTTATATTCATTGACAAAGCGCAGTTTCTGTTGCCAGCGTGTACTTGGTGTTGGCATCTAATTTTATATATTAAAAACATCGCTACCAGCAAAATATGCGGTAAGCTTCTTTTTAAAATTTATTAATTAAATATGAATGTGTATTTATGCACTCACATCTAAGTATATTTATTTTGATTAAAACAATTTTATTATTTATTTATTAAAAGCAATTTTGGCAACAGGAAGAAGTTTCTTCAACGAGTGGTTAAATACTATTTCAGCTCGATTGGATGACGGCAAGATGGTTTATTATTAGTATTCCGTAAAAGCGACTTTTTAGTGACAGTGACAGCCGCCAAAATTTGATTGAAGGCATTGTCATCGACTCTATCTGCCAAGTTTCAGTTCGATTGGATGACTTCAAAGAGGTTAATTAGGCCTTTGCAGATTTGTCCGCCATCGACATATCCAACCACCCAACCACACACACCATATCGAAGTTAATATAAAGAATTTAAAAATAGATATGATATAAAATATATTACAGACCGAATATATAGCAATACTACTTACGTCCACAATGCGAATGTTCAAAAATCAAGATAACAAATTTGTATTCTAAACAATTATCCATCAAGTTTTCATACGCTTAAACTTCAACCTATGTTTTCAAGCTGAGCTTTAAAGAATATCATTAATTTAAAGATAGCATTTTTTCAAAACATTGCGAATGTTTCGAAAGTGTAACTTACCCTGTAACCCTTAAATGCCCCTAGTATGTATCCATTTCTTTTCTTGAGGGCAATTTCTCCATTCTCGCCTGGTCCAAGCTCATTCTTGTTCTCATCCAGAATCTACGGAAAAAAATAACAGCGAAAAAATTACTGAAAATTATTCAATATTCAAATTTGATTGAATATACATTGTCATAGACAACGAATTTGCCGATGGTGGACACATACCTAACATTTTAAACTTGATTTCCAAATTAAATAAATTGTAAATTGCTCACGAGTTATTTTTATCAGTGTATAGTGTATCTTACTATAATTCTACACTTCTGTGAAGTGATTAGTGACGTATTTGAGCTATGAAATATATTGTTACGAATTTTTGCATATTTGTAAATATTTCGTAGTGTTAATTTTGTAAATAGGAAAATTTATGTACATTTTGCATAAGGCAGTGCAATAGTTCGTCTTTAGTTTTTTTTTTCCCTGCAATGAGTCTCTTGATGCTTGATAACGAGTTTTACAGAGATAACACTGGGAAGTGAGTCAAGGAGCAGGGCATTTAACATTATGGTAATGGCAATCTCGCCAAATTAGCGAGATAGAGCCAAGTTGGCAACGGTTTTGGCGACTAATTTTTGTCACCAAACTTGGCGACCATTTGGCGACATTTTCGGTCCCCATGCACATGTATAGGACTTTTCGACTACGATTTGGAAAGTTCTCCAAATGTCTATCTCTGGAAGGTTCGCGTATGTTCGCCTACCCTATAAAAGCTCAAGAGAGCGGGTGATGGAGTTAGTTGTTAGCTGAGTCCATTAATTGACAGGAATTACTGTATTGAGATACTGAGTCTCAGTGAGCATTCAGAGAGTTCCGAAAGCGAATTGTATTGCATTGTATTTTGCAGTGATTTTAGCAGCTGTGTTGTCAAGTTCTTAACTGCTGTTTTGTGCTTTATTACTGTGAAAAGAGCTGTATTGTGTCTACTAGAACGAGAAGTTCTGGAGTTGTAAAGGAATCTGTGAAGAGTGATATTGGAATAAATTTCTGCAAGTTTTGATCTCCTTTGGCTTCAAATCTTTCGAACCCGTCCAACGCAACAATATATAGTGAGCTTCCAAATTTATCCAATAGGAGCACACTGTTATTCTGATTCTAGCGGGCACTAAATTTACATTAAATAGGCATTAGGCACTTGCTCTACGGCTATAGCTTTATCCAAAAGTTATTGGAGTTTTTCCAGACTTTACTTTGCATCTCCCATTAGCATTTCAAAGGTATTCGTAATTGAAAAACATGTCTTCGGTCTTGCTGTACAAAGCTGACATTTTATGCCCATACACTATTTATAATGCATTGCGAATTCTGTGCTAAGGAATTGGTAGTCACGATTGTGATAAACTGACTCACATGTTGGTGTGCGTTTCCTTACAATTAAAAAAATTGCATATACAATGTCAACCAAGTCTATTGCTTTCAAGTCTAGAATATAGATATGTTTATTCAAGTCTCAAACTCAATTTCTATTAACTATCCTTTCGCATTACCAATATTCATAAGGTAATGCTCACTTATCAAAGTAAGTTGAATGGACATTGCTAAAAATATAATAAACAAATATTTTTAAGATAAAGACCATGAAACAAGTCTTGTTCTACTTTCATTTCTTGTTAGACCCCTCTTGTCTAAGACCATTTTTTAAGATAAATCATTAATCTTATGTACAATACGAGCGAAAATATTAAGACTTACCACAACATCAATTCCAGGTTGAGCTTTACCCATTGAGCCTGGCCTGTATTCTATGCATTTGAACATACCTGTTGTGAGGACCTGCAATTCAGAGCTGTCACATAAATATATTAAGGAACTATTTTTGCCATAAACACACAAAATACGATGAAAATAACAAAATAAACTGGAAGTTCGATTACTGAACCGTAAAAGATATAGGATACTGACGTATTATCTCGTCTACCGTTGGCGAACTTTTTGTTGGCGACTAAAGAGTTTAAACCGTCTCGCCTTGTCAGAGGTCCAGTTCACTCGAACCTACGTCGGGGTCTTTCCGTAGATAGCTTTAGCTGCGCGGAGGACCTAACATTCGTCCAGATCCAGCATTTTGATACAGCCCTTAGGCAATTTTTGACAAACTTTTTATCTCGCCAACGGTTAACAGGATAATTCGTAAGCACCACAAATAAAAAAAATATCTCTACTAAATGGTAAAGCTGTACTTTAAAGGCTTAAATAGAAGTTAACTTTACCACCTGAACCTTATCGGGAATGTTTGTCTTAGATAAAAATTAAAACAATCAAAAACAAATTCAATATTATGATTGTTGATTTTGAAGAGTCGTTTAAGAAAATTTGAATTATTATTTATAAAAAATCTTAAAAAAATGTTTTTTTATTTTATGTTTAGAAGTTATTTTCCTATTTTCTTAGTAGTTATACGAAGTTTTACTTCAACAAAATTCAAATGAAACGTTTCTTAAGCGTCATTACAGAGTGGTTTCATCATTTTCTTGTCAAATGCAAAGACTCAGTTAGGCATTAAATCATTCGAATGCAGAAAATTGAAAATATTTTCTGTTGAAAAATTTAACACAACTCTAGAAGCTTTGATGGTTTCTCCAATTACCTACAATTCGAGGGATTTTATTTAGTTACCAAAATTATAATTATGGATTCCACATATTTTGCTGAAATTGTTAACCTACCGTTTCAGTTTGACCATAGCCATCATAAAGCTGTAATCCTGTGGCTTCTTTCCATGATTCTATGATGTCGATGCACTAAAATTATAAAAATACTTTAGTTGTCAAATTATAAAATATCAGAATTGTGATACACTTTGTCTTGGTATTGTTACAAGGCATTTTATACAACGCTAAATGCCATCTAGACAAAGCATAAAAAAAGTCTCGATTAGGTTAGAGCACCATAAAAGGCATCATACAATAGCGATTGCGATTGAAATTATAGGAGTGGTTTTTTGGCAATTGTTGAAAAAAATAAAGTGTTCAATGACAGCTACCTTATGCGCATGCGCAATTTTGACGAAAACTTTAATAACTGGTGTCATTGACACCACTAACCTGTATGCAAAAGTTTAACATCTAAGCTTTAAAAAAAAAAAAAAAAAAAAAAAAAAAAATCGATTTTTTTGACCGAATGCAAAATTATGCATTACACATAGGCTAATTTTGAAAGCAATAAGAAATTGAAATTAACCTATTTGTTGCAATTCGTCTCCACGTGATATTCAAAACGTATCGGTAATATATTTCGCACTTTGCCGGTTTGTCATTCTATGGAATTACTGCTTTCATATAGTGTGGATATAATTTACATACTTGGATAATTAAATGGTACCTGTTTAAAAACGATT
This sequence comes from Linyphia triangularis, assembly GCA_963978545.1. Taxonomy (NCBI): domain Eukaryota; kingdom Metazoa; phylum Arthropoda; class Arachnida; order Araneae; family Linyphiidae; genus Linyphia; species Linyphia triangularis. The sequence continues at coordinate 90,252,359 of OZ021723.1, read as the reverse complement.
AGAACTTGTTCTAATTAACATACGTTCAATAAATTTGTCATACCACGGACAAATGCTATATAAAACAAATAATAAACATCACATCAAATTTTCGCTAACATTGAAGTATGGAAGTTTAAAGGCTATAAGATAGAAGTTCATTGTTGAGGCTAAACAAAGTTTGTAAAAATTTTAAAAAGAAAACATCCAATAATATTTTGGGTAAAACTTGTTGTCCTTGAAGCAACATTTGCAAAAATGTGAACAGTTTTTTTATTTGATTTTTTTAAAAATTAATTTTATTTTTTTAGTAAATTTTTCAATAGTACGTATACAAAGTTTTCTTACGTTCGATTTATTTCTACTGGCTACAAACTGATCCAAACAGAGTCAGTTTATTTATGAACAACTTACAGCTACTAACAATCCATGAGTGAAACGAGAAAGTAAGCTTCATATATTAAGTCAAGGACATATATTAAGAGTGTTAAAATTTGGTAACAATACTAAATTCTATAACAAATATTTCTACCCGATTTATTTATCTGTAGTTGATTCTATCACTTTGATGTTTGCTTTCATATTTTGACAAAGAGTATTAAATATATCCCATATTTCATATAATGTATTGTCTATAACCTTATAGAATAAAATTATAAGAAAAAAAAAAAGAAAAAAAAAACATGAAATGTTTTTTAGTAATATAATCAGAACTTACTAAGGGTTCAGCAGCGCTGACGCAATGCGATAATTTAAGGAACTTGTGATCCGCCAGATTCTCTTGCAACATTGCTCGATATCCCATTGGTGCGCAACAAAATGTGTCAACAGGGTATTTTGATAAAATCTAAAAAAAAAAAAAAAAAAAAAAAAAAAAAAATAAAAAAAAAAAAAAAAAAAAAAATAAATAAATAAATAAATAAATAAACATTGTATAGTATTTTTCCTACAACTGGAATAATTCTCCACCATAGCCAATGTTCTTATATACATAGCCAGTAAAAGAGTTTCCTTTAACTATATGGTTTTTAGAAATATAATCGCACTTGACTCTTTGAGTCCTTTGACTCCAGTTCCTTACATTGCCTTTCATAGGAGAATTCCCAGAAAACTATCTCCATGAAATCCGACAGTTGACATCGGAATGTCGTGTTTTACCAACATTGAAAGTAGAGCATGAAGAATATGTTGATCCTAACTGGTATTCATTCTCGGGACCTTTTGTATAGTAAGCGAATGCCCTGCACTCGACCCCTTGAATTGGATAAAGCTAATATCAATTTAAACATTCAGGATCAAGTTAAAAACTCAACACAGTATAAACCTTCGTTAAGGCCCTAATTCACATACCTCCTTACTTCCTGAAGAAAACTTCAAGTAGCCAAAGTTTGGTTTCTTGAGCTACTGTTTAGGGATGAGCTTAACAGTTATTGTTAAATAACTGCAGTTACATTAAAATTATTAGGAAATAACGAAATATTATAACCGTTATCCGTTATTTTTAAAGTAAAAGGTAAATAAAAATAAATACATGGAATAAATAAAACATACCTGTTTTTCTACAACATTCTCTTTAGATATCAGTTAATCGATTTTAAATTAGAACATCTTTCAATATAAATTTGTAAAAATATCAAAATAAAAGAAATCATTTATAGTTTTGAGGTTATTTTATAAGAATTTTTTTTTAATTTTTTTATTTTTATGATTTAACAATAAATTGGAGAAAGAATTTACAATACAACATAATTCATAACTGATACATATAAAATAAAAGTGATTTTTAAATGAAAACACATTTTGAAACATTTTACGTGCACAGGCTTTAAAATTATTACTTACATATAAATTTTATGTAATATTGTGAGAAAAATGTGCATTTTCAGAGGAATCTTTGAAGTATAAAAAAAATATATGTTTTAAATATAGGGATATTATTATTATTTCAATAACTATATTTTTGAAATTATTGTAAATTAATTATGGCGCGTTAAAACTATTTATAGAAATTATGTATTTTATAAATAATTGTGCCGTCACGACCACATATATGTATACATAAATTCATGAAATAAAAATTTATAAACAAAAATTATAAATTTAAGTTACTATATTAAACCCGAATAAAAATATTTTTAATAAAAAATTTGAAGTAAAATTCAAATATTATAAAGTTAATCAAACTAAAAAAGATGAATGTCATGTTTATTTAAAAAATTCAGTTCATAATTAATCAAGAAAAGCAATTTTAAAAATAATAAATTCCCTTTATTTAGTTCAAATTGAAAAATGATCATAAAAAAATTAAAAACCTCTCAGGTAATGCGTTAAATATAAAAAATATATGTATAAAGAAATTTTTGTTTAACATTAAAACCTATTTAACTACGCTCCAAATTTACTACACAATCTTTTGATTACATCGATTTGAAATTAGAAGCTTGCTTTACAAGGAAAAGAACATAATTTATTTTCCATCAAAAGGAAAAACTCAAATCCTACGCTCTCTTTATTTTTTATATATAGTATAATTTTCTTATTCCAAAACAATAACGAAAATTTTTCTTACCTCCAACCAATACGAAAGAAACACAAAGACTCATAAGAAGACTGAAATGAAATGCGAACGAACGTTCAAAACCTCTCCCATAAAAGGAATTCTTGTAACATAAAAAAAAGAGCCTTCTGCAAAAACACGCATGCATTTCTTCCTAAATCCTTAATCCTAATCCCCCACCTTCTTTGACCCATCTCTGTCATTTAAACCCAAAGAATGTTGCGTCAGATACTTCCCCCCCCCACGCACATTCCTCTTCACCCCACCACTCATAATGTGCATCCAAATAAAACTGAAACATCTATTCTGAAACCGAGATATAAACTATAACAAGAAATTGGTGCAGAATTCGAATTAATTTGAATAAACACGAAAATCATAACGAACTAACAAAAATCAACGAAAAAACAAAGAACAAAAAAAAAAAAAAATCGAAACGAAATTTAAAATACCATCTTGAAAAGCAGCGCTAACAAAGAATGGTCCAAAAGTTATTCCAATACAAAAACTTCTGTCAATATCTTATAACAGTTATATCTACTTTTATTGAAAATTATGTCAATATCAACTGATACCAATCGGACACGTTAATCCATTCAGACAAGTTATTTCGATGGATACAGTTAGTTATTCCAGGAATAACGACCAGGATCCTAATATCAGAATCACGATAAAAAAATATATTTTTCCGAATCACCGTTATTAGAAAAATATATTTTTATTTCGGGATTCTGATATTATGATCTTCAATAACAGAAATATATGGACATACTAGCGCCATCTATTGCATTTATAATAAATGAATAACTGTTACTTAGAAAATTAGGTAACTGTTAGTTCGCGTGAGTTTAAGTATCAATAACTTTTAACTGTTATTAAAATATGGCTCATCCCTACTACTGTTAGTTGTCTAGTACTGATTTCTAGTATATTTAAATGTTTTCTTGTATGTTTTTCGATATGCTGCTAACTTAGCAAACTATACCACTCAAGTTAGTAAATATAATGCTAGAAAATGATTTCAAAAGCACCGGAAATGAACAAAATATAGAAATAAAAAGCTGTTTTTATTTCCAAGCTTTGACCGACCATTTCATGCTGCGTCATGTTCAAAGTACGAGGTGCTATTAAAAAGTTATGTGAAGAGATGGATATGTAAAAAGCAACTGGAGCTAAAAACATGGACACGTTTTAAAATTTAGCAGTTGCTTACAGATACCAACAGGCAGAGCCATCTATTGATAGTAAAATTAACTCTTTTGTTTGTAAGAAAACACCCGATTTTCTCTGAGCCACAATGAACAGTGTTTGTTGCATATCGATGTTTCACACTTGCGTTTCTTTGCAATTACTGAAAGTTTTAGAAGTGGAAATTATTCTTTAAACGTGTAAATGTATTTCGAGCAGTCGAGGACTAGCATATTTTTCTACCTGAAGTGTGAGTGGTGCAGAAAATCGTGGCATTCCATGCACAAATGAACAGGATCCCCATGACCATGGTCCGAATATTCCACTGTAGGCTGTCTTGGCCCATCCTGTGTCACTGAGGCTCCACATTACACTTTCACTCGTAAGATCTAATAAGTACCTGTGAAGAAATGAAGTGAATGACATTGAAGAATCTTTTGAGAGATCAGCATTACTTAATTTTAATTAGAAATTAATTAAGATTGATTGTTAGTTTTTCTTGTTCCATACACCTAATGAAACATTTTTCAAATGATGTTGTTGTTTCTAATCTCCCTTTTGTCTGACGAAGTCAGACAATATCAGTGAAGCCATTGACATTAATGAAGTCTGACACTAGTTGTGGACAGTTATAAATGTCCTCCCAGTCCAGTCCAAGGCAGTCCAAAATGTGCTGAGGTGATGCCTGTTCTTTTTGGCATTTAGGGCAAAGAGGAAAATTTTTGCTTCACCCAGAATATGTGAGGCCTTTAAGGTGACCACTAGCAAGTCGGGACAGACGGGTATTGGTGTGCCTATCACAAGGAAGAGATAGGGAGTGTCCTGGCTTTTTGGCTTTATACCATTCGTAAGACGGAGGTATATGCCATTTCGCTTTATTTTGAGCTATTTTCTTTGAGTATAACTCTTGATATGTGAGTTCTTGAGTAGAGAGGACAGGATGTTCTAGTCCCTCCTTAGCAAGAGTGTCAGCCAATTCATTTTCGTGGATGTCTACATGTGAGGGGATCCACTGAAAGTGCACTTTGTGCAGTTGGGATATGCTCTTGACTTTGCGTATTATGGATAGACTGGTTTTGTCTCCCACGAGGGACCAGTTTTTGAGGTGTTGAATGGAACTTCGGCTATCGGATAGAATCCATAAGTCTCCGTAGTTGACCTCGCCAAAGATATTCTCTAAACCCAGGTCAATTGCTATTAATTCGCTTCGAAAAAAAGAGCAGAAATCTGGATTACGTTGTTTAAAATGTTTCTCTACGGGCGTTTCTATATAAATTCCACTGCCTGCCTGTATATCTATTTTGCTGCCATCTGTATAGATTTTGATGTCAATTGAAGGAATTTGATTAATAATTTCCAATGCCAATTGCCTAAGAAATTCCGGACAACATTCATTCTTATTTAGTGTGGTGGGAAGGCAATCAATAAAATCAACATTGGAGAGTCCATCGCAAGTGTTCAAATTAGTATTAAGACAGTGGGGCTCTACATTATCTACCATTAACTTCTGTGATTTAACTTGGCCGAAAGGACTGTGTTTCTTAAGTCTTTGATTGCTTGTCCAGTTATTTAAGTAATAGGCCGTTTTATTTTCTTGGTTTAAGCTGGAAAGTTTATTGAAATATTTGACCAAGCCTGCCTGCCTTCTGAGAGAGAGTGGTTGCAGATCCGCTTCGTAAAGTACAATTTCTGAAGGACAGCTACGTTTCAGTCCTGTGATTATGCGGGCAGCACTCAAGTGAATCCTTTCCAATTTGTTCAAGTTCGTATCAGAAGCACAGCAGTAGATAGGGCAGCCATATTCTAGAATAGGTCTAATAAGTGCCTGATAGGAGGTTCTGAGCGTAGTTGCGTCCGCTCCCCAGTCCATTTTTCAAATGTAATTTCTGACAAACCATTGCTTAAAACTTATGAAATTTTGTACCATACTTAACACCAATAATAAACGCCGTTTTTTGAATTTTAAAAAGATAATAAGGCGAGGATTTTTTACTGTAAGGTTTAGAAGATATTTTGCTATAAGATTATACTTTTGAATTTTAATATGGAACCTCATTGCAATGAAACATTTCAATTGACATATTTATAGGTGTCTGTAGCATTTGTATAAGTTTTGTGTTTGAATGTTAGCCTCAGATAGGCGAATGGACGAACATGAAGTCTTTGTATAAAATTGTATCTTCATTTATGTAGTGTAGAAACTAATAAGCCTAACTTTATTTTCGCTTTAATTATCGTTGATTAACTTTTAAGATTATTGTTATACGTATCTAACACAGAGGTCATATCTGCATTTTTTGGTCAAACTGAGTTATTGTTACTAGACGGTTCTCTGCAATGTGTTATAAGGGCGAAGTTTAATCGTTGATGTATCTGTGTGCACGGAAATATTAAAGAACTTAATAAGTATAGTCAATAAGTTAGCATCAACTACTTAACATTATTAAATTTTTAACCATTTCTCATTATGAACTCAATTGCATGTACAACTTCTGTGATTAGCACTGGAGTAATGATAGAATATACACATTCGATAATATGTGAAAATGGTTCTTGGAGGATTTCATGAATTCTATATATTTCTCGTTTTATATAAAATATCGATGTTCTATTCTTATTCCAAAGAGTACCAATTTTATGAAATATAACGAATCGAATTCAGCATTCAGTACGAGTTGTTTATTGTTTGTGTTATGTAGTAAATATGGGCGCCCCCAGGAGGGTGCAAGAAGGTGCATTTGCACTCCCCTAGCTCATGAAAATTAAAAAAATATATATATATATATATATGAGAGAAAAGGTGTAAATTCCAAGATAAAAAGAAAAGCACATTTGCCGTTTCGTTTTTGATGTTACAATAAGCATTTGTTTTTCTATTATTTTAGTCTTTTGTTTCTTTTTTATGTCGTTTTTTATAACTACTGGCGCCTATTGTCTAGGATTATTGGAGGCTGATGAGTAGAAGTATTTCTTTCTTTTATTGTATAATCATTTCCTGAGAAGTTCTCAAAATTCTAGGAAAAATATTTTGCTTTTTAAGTCATCAGATATATTATCTTGAAACCTATTTTTAGAAATAAATTAAACATATCCAATACTGCCTTTGTATTTCCTTTTTAATTTTTTTTGTTTATAATTATTTCCAAAACTTGGAAGAAATATAATGTTACTCTTCTGTATTCTTACATCTTCGTGTTTATCTGTTCTAAAGACTGTCTCTTGATTGTCGTGAGATCTAGTTGGATGATAAAAAATCGTTAAAAATATATATTTTTAATATTTTTTTTTTTTTTAAACTTTTTAACAGTGTTGCTCTTTCAAAAATATATACCATGAATTTTTTTAAACTATTCTCGAAGAGTATAATTTAAAATGCATAACTATCAATTAAAATTTCTAAAAAATTAATGATTTCGATAAAAATCTAGTCTTGCACCTCCCTGCAAATATTTCTGCGGGCGCCCATGGTAGTAAGCCACAGATGGTAGATACGGATTGTTCCATACGATAGTCATGATATATGTCTTATGACTTCAGTTATAAATCTACTTGAATGATTTCCTAAGAGAGCTTCCACGAAACTAACGAACTTATAATTATTTAGATTTTGGTAATGCATTGTTCGTCATATCTGCTCGTACTAACCTTCCAGTTGTGAGGTGACCGATGCCGTAGCTGCTGTGAGAATGTTCCGCCATTTTAGGTTGTCCAGTTGTCCCACTTGTGAAGAACACCGCCATGCTCTCATCGCTGTTCGTATCGGCACACTGTTTCAAAATTGGAAAGTAACAATACACATTAGATGTAGTATCAATGAAGAAAACTTTTGAACTATGAGTCATTCCATATCAAATCAACATAAAAAAAAGAGTTACTTTCAACTTGATAATTTCAGAGTATGAAAATTTGCTGATTTGTTAGATTAAGTGAAAAAAGGGTCAAACACTTCTCATTTAGATTTTGAAATATACAACGTCGAAATGATCCAAAAATGCTGATAAGAACATTTCTTGCATTACAAAATAAATCACAGTTTCCCCTCCTGTTCATAGTCGAGATTTGTATTTGGTGTATCTTCTCAAAGTGCTTAATTTGGATTTTCATCTTATGTATTTTGGAAGTTTTTTTTTTAAAGAAATTTATGAATTTTTGGAGTTTTATTTTTAAGGTACAATAATTAATTTGACCTTTGAATTTTAATATATTTTACTAATTACCAATTATTTTAATTTTTTACAAACATATGTTGTTCTAATAACAATATTCTCCAGAATATCTATGAATTTTATGTTGAGATCGCCAAAGGAATGTGTATTGTAAATTTAAATTTCGAAAAAATCCTTCGTTTTTTAAATCCTTCATGTTGACTTCAATTTTGTAAGTTTCGGAAAAACTGGGGAAAGTTAATTAACCTACTTTTCAATATCGAGCTAAAACTTAGCAGCAGACTCGTTGTCGATTACAATGCTTGCTATCAAGTTTAGGGAGCCAAAAAAAAAAAAAAAAAAAAAAAAAAAACGTTAATCAATGGTACCGAATTAATGTTTTTCTTGGTAGTGGTCAAGCACTATGAAAACTCGATCCGAGTTCAAAATCGCTTAAATAAGTTGCAATTTCACATAAAAATTTTGGAGGTGATGTAAAATTTTATTTAAATATTCAGAAATTAATTTTTGATGATCTTATCTATTATAATAGACACTTAACCATCTTGGTAAAGCCCCATCAGGGAGCATATTTTGTATTTCTGAACTTGATCACTGAAAATAAATGGTTATTAAGTCATCATGATGGTTTAGTTAAAATAGTTCGATATTGTTGTTTTTGAAGCAAAATGCTCACTTGTAAACATAATTCGCCTTTTTTACAAATTATAAATTTTCGTAGTTTCTTTCTTTCTTTTTTTTTTTTTTTTGGAATGCAAACGAAATAGAATGAATTTCGTAAGTTTAAAAATTGGGTATTACACATTGTCGTGTAGTTGTCTTTTTCTTGGTGACAAAAAGTTTGAATCACCTGGCCTCCACGGAGGTCTGGTGAGGCAGCGTTGAGGCCTTCCCGTGAAATCCCACAACTGTGATGAACCGGATCGCTCACTTGGACGTATTAAAGGAATAAGTTTGGCGAATTTTTTGTCTCGCCAACGGTCGACAGGATAATACGTAAGTAACAAAAATTGTTTCTCAATTTTTTTTGTTGGGTGGATGTGTTGAAAATTAATTGATTTGCGATGCAACTGACGTTCGAAGTTGTGAACTTAAAATAATAATAATAATAATATAATAATAACAACCATCAACAACAATAACAATAATAATAATACAAACTATCTACTTGTATCGGTTTTGAAATATATATATTGTTTACTTGGTGGTCATCTGTGGCAGAATTTTGAAGTTCATGGAAATCCCTCCAGTCCTTATTCCTGTTTATAAAATAATATGCTGTAGTAGTTTCTAAAATTGCAGAGACTGCGTTAGTACAATGTTAAGGGTGATGGTTTCAAATAAAAGTGGTTCATTTTGGACTTGCAAAGGTTTTATTCGTCGTGTCTTAGGGAACACTGTAATAATAAGTACAAGAAGAATTTTTCGAAAGCTAAGCTGACTTTTGTGTAAAGTTAACTACTCTGCCATTCTCCCTCAGGGGTATAGAAAAGGTTGTTGTAATTCTTAAATTGAGATGTAACTCTTAAATGTAGATGGCGCTCAGATTTGTGTTCTCTTCAGAATTGATATGTGACTCCAAGAATAAGAGTCAGCATAAATTGCATGTAAAAATACTTAATAATTAATTTTCAATATTTTATAATCGCGCTGTGACGCCTTCTGTCTTCAAATAAGCCAAGAAAAATATCAAGCAGAGAAGCCTCGATTTTAGTGATAAGTTTTGCGATACAGAGATTAAATTTTTATTCAAATAATAAATAAATAATTAAAATAAAAATATAAAAAATTAAAAAAAAAAAAATTAATTATAATTTTTTTTTCAAAATAAGACCAATGTGAAACGGCGTTCCATTACTTCTTCATAAGTGAATATCATTTCAGTAATTTCCAGTTGGAAGAAATATGATATGATACCGACATTATAAGTCCAAGAGTTAGCATTTCATCAGCTAACAAGTAAAACACGTTTACAAAGGTAGAGAGAGAGTTAAGAAATATACTTTGCTTTAAATGGGCATTCGAAATGAAAAGTGTGTTTTTAAATAAGTCATCATGTTACAATATAAAATATGGTTCAAAAATTGCATACGTGGGAATGTTCTTTCACTACAAAGTATGTTAGAATTGGTTAAAAAAAAGAAAAAAAAAAAGAAAGAAATAACATAATTTTTCAACTACCTGGAACTTACCTGCTTGTAGAGATTTTCGAATGAGAAACAACTATTTTTCTTTTCAATGATGGAAATGAACGCGCCACCTGTTAATAAAGACAATTGTTGTTACACGGCAATGACGATCACAAATCATTGAAAGGGTATCTATAAGGGAAAGGGTATATTTCAATATCACTGCTTAGTTATCTGAAACCCCAAATTAAATTTGGACTACAATTTAGACTTTGGAAAAGTAATGTATGCAAATAAGCATGGTTTAGATTTTTCTGACAATAGTTCCATTTACGGAGCTGTATTTCCGGTGATTACATTTTTGATGGCAGAAAATTATGCATAGTAGTATGTAAACGTAGGAGTCTGCCTCAAAAAAAGGAAGCTGACATGGTAGTATGAAAGTAAATCAGTTCGTCTCGCCCAAAATGTTACATTTCGAATGACAATAACATCATGAGAGAGATGGCTGACGAGTTTCATTGCTTCGATACGAAGGGCGTTCCTGAATTGCGATATTATTATAGTAAAAATGTGCATAATAGGAGAAGGAAAGTGTTTGTAAAAAGAAGGAAGCTTGCCGCTATTTTCGAAAAAACTAAGACGTCAAATGCGATGGCGTGATGAAGAAAAAAAAGTTCAGTGAGCTAATGCGATCGAATGACAAGGAAAAAAAAAAGGTCTAATGAGCTGGCGCGGTGAGGAAAAAAGTCTATGTTTCACTGATTTGATTGATATGTTTAATCGTATATAGAGTCTGGAAATGGAAGGGTTATGTACTTGTGCATTCGTACTATGCTGTTAGGTTGTGTGTGTGTTCGTGTTTTCGTTTCTGTGTGCGTTCGTGTTTTCGTCTGTGGCTGTTTGTGTGTTGTCGCTGTTGCGGCGTTCTTTCCCACCGATTGTGCCGTGTGTCGGAATAAAGAAGAATGGAAAGTGGTGAGTCTTTAAACATATTCTCTTTTAATAATAATGATTATTTAAAAAAAAAATTAAAAGCACGCTTTTTACTGTTTAGATAGAAACAGTCCATTTGAAGAGGCGGATTATGAAATCTCATCTAAAGCCACAACTAAAAAACGCAAATTCGACCTAAATTTGAGCAATGAATTAGAAACTTCATCAAAAACCATCCCACCATACAGCGTTTATTTGGGCAAAGGCACCTCGTTAGAAGTTAAAGAATACAGAAAAATAAATTACCTAACATTTATAAAATCAAACGAAAAAAATGAAATTAAAAATCGTTTGAATATACCACTAGATTTAATTCCTGTTCTTATGCAAGGATTAGAAAAAATTCAAGAATACATTAAACAGTAAACCTTCAAATCGATGCGCAAATTTTTAAAAAAAAAATGAGTTTACATTTTATAAGAATAGCGTTTACTTAGGCACATCCTTAGAAGTTCTCTAACATTTTATAAAATCAAATGAAAAAAAAAATCATTTAAATAGGCGGGGGGCAACGCTTGCAAAAAAAAAAAAATCGTGAATACAGTAAAGTTTTAATTTGACGTGCAAATTTTAAAAAAAAAATGACTTTAAATTTTATAAGAATAGCTAGTAGTTTTAGGGGATTTTTACGAAGTTATCGAGCTGCTATAAGTCATATTGATATCGATATCCTGATCAGAGATGGGCAAATAGCTATTTTCGAGTTGCTCAGTAATTCGCCTGTTTTGAGGCAAAGGCTCGTAATTTGTTTAAATGTCATTTTTAAAAAAATAACGGAAGGGGAAACATTAAGACAGACGTTTTATTTTTGCTCTAATGCTATGAGAATATTGAGTTTATATCAGCTTAGAGAAGCAATCGACATTGCATTCGAAAAAATAAAGAATTCTATTGAATCGTTTATTAAGAATGGTTCGAATTGGACTATTGATCAATTTTCACATTTAGATTTGCATGTAGGCAATTATAGGGAAATGAGAGGAGGATGTAAGACCTCTAAGCTACCGACTATATTAAAAAATAAAAAAGCGTTACTTAGCATTGATTCTGTAAACGGCCAATGCTTGATTTATTGTATTCTAGCAAAACTATATCCCGTTACAAAGAATGCAGGTCGTCATACGACTTATCAAAAATATATGAAACATTTAAATTGCAAGAATCTGACTTTTCCTGTTAAACTTTCTGCAATCAAAAAATTCGAAAGAGTAAATAAGTTAAAATTAAATATTTTTTCTTACGCAGAAAAATTAATTTTCCCAGTTTATCATTCCAAGAATATAACGAGCAATCGCGAAATAGATTTATTCCTCTATGATGAACATTTTTATTTGATAAAAAATTTTAATAGACTTTTAAAAACAAAGCATAATGAATGTCACTTTTGTCGAAGGTGTTTAAGCGGTTTTGTAAAACGTGAGTCTTTAGAAAGACATAAGGGTTTCTGCAATAATACAATAAAATCACAGCGTGTATCGATGCCTCAAAATTTAACTTTGAAATTTACAAATTTAAGTAAGATGGTGTGACATGAATATGTAATTTATGCTGACTTTGAATGTATTCTTAAAAAAGAACTTACTGCTCTCCCAAATAATTTAAAAAGCTATACTTGCGGTTTAGAAAAGCATGAAGCTATTAGTTATGCACTTATAGTCACTGACCAGTATGATAGGTGCATTAAGCATATTTATTATGCGGGGGAAAACCCTATTCGACATTTCTTCTTTGCATTAAAAAATATAACAAAAGTTTTAATTCAGAATATGAAAAGAATAGATAAAATTGAAATCGATGATCCGTTTTCGTATGACCCCCTTCAATGTGTGATTTGTCGCCAAACCTTTAAATTAAAAGAAATACGCGTGAGACACCATAATCACTATGAAAAAAATGTGTTCGGACTAGCTCATCAAATTTGCAATTTGAATTATAAAAAGAGATATTTCATTCCAATTGTAATACATAACAGCAAAAATTATGACACTCATTTATTAGTAAAACACATACCTTCAAACTACGGAATAGACATATCCATAATTCCAATAAATTTAGAGAAATTATTAATGTTTACCATTGATCATATGCGTTTCATCGATAGTTATGCTTTCTTGGACTCTTCTTTGAATAATTTAGTAAATAATTTAATTTTATCAAATCACGATTTTGCATTATTTAATAATTTTTTTAAAAATGAAAAAAATCGCTTTTTGTTAAAAAAAAAAGGCAGCTATCCTTTTTCATTTGTCGATTGCAAAGAAAAATTGGAAACCGTTGAATTCCCGTCGCGTAAAGACTTTTTTAATGTTTTAACTCAAAGTGATATTTCAGAAGATGATTATAAACATGCATTGCTGGTATATCGAACGTTTGAATGTAAAAAATTAGCAGACTACTTAGAATTATATCAAAATACTGATGTTTTATTGCTAGCAGAGGTTTTTAATTCATTCAGACGCATGTCATTAAAATTCTATGAATTGGAACCCTTACATTTTGTGACTATCAGTGATATGACTTTTTCTGCTGGTCTAAAGTTTACAAAAATGGAATTAGAGCTAATTAGCGATGTTAATCTCTATATCTGGTTCGAAAGTCAGCTTCGAGGAGGTTTGTGCTTATTATCTAAGCGTTTCGCTAAAGCAAATAATCCGTATGTTTCATCGACTTATGATAAATTAAAGCCTCATAGTTATATCATTTCTTTAGATATAATAAATTCATTCGGTCATTCAATGTGTCAACCTTTATGCTATGGAAATTTTTCCTGGCTCACGTCTGATGAAATTGAGAATTTTAACATATTTAATACGAGTGATAATAGCCCACAAGGATATATTTTAGAAGTCGATCTAAGCGTTAATCCATCAGAACATGACAGATTTAATGATATGCCTCTTGCACCCGAACATTTTACAATCGACTATGAAATATTATCTGATTATAGCAAACGCTTATGTAGAAAATTTAATTTAAAAAATACATTGCCAAGCAAAAAATTAGTTCCTACGCTATTAGAAAAAACTAATTATATTGTACACTATAGAAATTTAAAGTTTTATCTTAGTCAAGGATTAGTATTAAAAAAAATTCATAGAATTTTAGTATTTGCTCAAAAACCATGGTTGAAGGAATATATTGAATTCAATAATAAACAAAGAAATTTAGCGCAAGCAGAATGCGAGCGATTTCTTTTTAAGAAATTATCAAATTCATTTTACGGAAAATGTTTGGAAAGCGTACGTCGCAGAATTGATGTCAAAGGCGCTTTAAATAGCGAACAATGCAAAATTTTTTTAAATAGTCCATTATTGAAATACTTTCAACCTGTAAATGAAAATTTTTCGTTATTCAAAATGACAAAGCCTAATCTTTTATTGAACAAGCCTATTTATGTAGGATTTTGTATTTTAGAATTATCAAAATTAAATTTATATCAATTATATTATAATTATTTTAAAAATTATTATAAAGAAAAATGCGAAATGGTATATAGCGATACGGATTCGTTGTATTTGCATATAGAAACTAATGATATATATAAGGATTTAAAAGAACATTTTTTAGATATTTTAGACACATCTAATTTTAATAAAACTCATACATTATATTCGAATAGAAATAAGGGCAAACTAGGCTTACTAAAACATGAAATAACAGAACCTATTTCGGAATTCATCGGTCTTAAACCAAAAATGTATTCTGTTCTTACACAAGATGGACTTTTAAAACAGACCGCAAAAGGAGTTCGAAAAAGCGCAATGGCTTCCATTACGCATGAAACTTATAAAAATGTACTGGAGGAAGAGAGCTTAATGAGAAAGGAACAGTTTTGCATCCAGTCGAAACATCATATCTTAAAAACGTGCATTCAGAACAAAGTTGCATTATCTGCATATTATGATAAAAAATACGTGCTCGATGACGGAATAAATACATTGTCATATGGACATTATGAAATTTAAACTATTTTTTTTTAAAAAAAATTTGCGCATTTTTTAAAAAAAAAAATGAATTTATTTGATTCCTGTTCAAATGTGATTATTAATGCAATGATATCATATAAAAGTTTGAATGAATTGCCGATTCCTCCGTTGCTTGTGAAACGATTAAAAGATCTTTTTCCATTTTTATGCGTGCATAGAAAAAATAAAACGCAAGCTGCGAGCAAAGTTTCAATTATCAGCCAAAGATCTCTGGATAGGGAAAGCTTCGAAACATTGCTCTATCAAGCCCATCCTTTTTTAAATGGCATTTTAAAAATTTCCTTGAAGTATTTTAAAATATTTCATTGTTATGCTTCTGACGAAAGTGTATTTCTATGTATATCATGCGCCAAGGAAAGATTACAAATGGGATAGTCAACATTTCTAGTCACTGAGATTGTATATGAAGATAGTAATACACTAGAATTTAAATGGCATTCAGAACGTTTAAAATGGTTATCCATATACTTTTGTCGACATTGGTTAAGATGTCCTCTGATTACTATTTCGAAATGCACGCATCCTTTAAGAAATTCTCAAACAAAATATGAACACATTGCATTCTTAAAATGATTGTTTTTTTTTTTTAAAGAAATGTGAATTAAGATCGTTTTTTTTTTGTAGGCTTGCGAATTTCCTTAGAATATTTAATTTTTTTAAAAAAAAAAATATATTCATGTTTTTGCAAATCAAAAACATTTTTTTTTTTTTTAGGATCGAGTTCAATTTTTTCAATATGGCCTGTTTGCAATCAGCCATTGTCACTTTATCAAGCAGCTTCAAAAAAAAATTGTTAGCAACGTTTTAAAATGTGAGATTAAGAAACTTCCTTTGTCTTTACAACTGCAACTAGATTTAAATAATAATTACAGAAGCATACATTTAAATCAAACAAGCGAATTGACATATGGAAAAATTGCTGGCTACTATAATAAATATCAAACTACAAAGCTAAAAATAATCGCCGATTTGCCTTTGAATGCTGAAACATTTTTCATGATATCTCACTATAAAAGAAGCTTTCTTTACCTTGGCGAATCTATGGAATGGAAACATATTATCTCTTATCACTGGATTAAAACCAATCATCAAAATTCAGAAGAGAAGTTTTATTTTTGTATAAAATGTGCTAAAGACGAACTTTTTACAAATCCAAATTTTTCTGTTTATCGAATTTGCAAGCACAGTCCCATGTCCGTATTTCAACTCATTCGAAGTTATGATGTTACTAGTCTATTATGCCATAATTGCTTGCGAACTCCCATAAAAAGCATTTTAACAGAAGACGAATGCTGTAATTCATATAATTTTCACTTTAGAATACATTGTAAAAATTGTAAACCGCCTGAATGTTGCATAGTTTGTTATCATACTTGTCTAAAAGAAATGCAAAGAACAATTCCATACTTTTTAAATTAAAATATATCCTAAGGAAATTCGCAAAAATTGTCACTGCTCTAAAAGCAAAAAAAAAAAATGAAGGATGGATTTATTTTAACAACGTTTTTGATTATAGAATGATAGCTTAGTGGTCAAAACGATAGATTACTAAGCTATCATTCTATTTTACCATCGCGAGTTCGAATCCTCTAAAAAAATTTCTATCAAGCAAATTTTCTATATATTAAACTTTTTAAAAAAAAATCCTCCTTCAAAAAAAAAAAAAATGTGAATGGAGCATGTCTATGTTTAAAAAATTACTAGTCACATATATTGTATTCTATGTTAAAATGTAAAATATTGCATGTTTTTAAAACTACTAGTCATATACGTTGCATTCTATGTTAAAATGTAAATATTCTATGTTTTTTAAAACTACTAGTCATATACGTTGCATTCTATGTTAAAATGTAAATATTCTATGTTTTAAAAATTACTAGTCATATATGTATCATAGAGCTTTTTAAAAAGCTATAATCAAAAGATTAATTATTGCTAATGTTTAGTCATATATGTGAAAAAAAACTTCTGAATTTATCTATTAAATAATCAAAAGATTAATTTTTTGCTAATATGTTCTATGACTACTAGTCATATACGTTGCATTCTATGTTAAAATGTAAATATTCTATGTTTTAAAAATTACTAGTCATATATGTATCATAGAGCTTTTTAAAAAAAGCTATAATCAAAAGATTAATTTTTGCTAATGTTTAGTCATATATGTGAAAATAAACTTCTGAATATATCTATTAAATAATCAAAAGATTAATTTTTGCTAATGTTTACTCATATATGTAAAAAAAAAAACTTCTGAATTTATCTATTAAATAATCAAAAGATTAATTTTTTGCTAATATGTTCTATGCTGTGAATTTACTATGCATATATTATGATGAATGTTATAACTATTATATGAAATTATCGAGTTAAAAAAATTATATATTTCTAGAGACGAGTAGGACGTATTCTATTCAGTAATTTTTTAAAAAGATTATTTGAATAAGAATATGTGAAACGTCTCTTTAATAAAAAAAACGAGTGCATGTCATTTGTCCTCCTGGGTTGCACATGGAAAAATGATAAAAAAAATGCATTTAACATGCTATTTTTAATATATTTTTCTAGAGACGTATTCTATTCATTAATTTTTTTTTTAAAAAGATTATTTGAATAGAATATGCGAAACCTCTCTGCATTTATCCTCTTGGATTGCACTTGAAAAAAGAATGACAGAAAAAAAGATTTAATTGAAATATATTTATTTAATCTTATTATTGCATATACATTTTTTTTTTTAACATCAGTTTGAGCAGCAAGACATAATATAACATTTCACATCAGCATGACATTTCAATACAATATTTCATATAATATAACATCAGAACATGACATTTCACATCAGAACATTTCATGTTGTTTATCACAGATCGAAATAATTTTACATAGATTCATTGGCTATGGCGAGTCATTTCTTCCAATCGGCAGTTTGCAGGAGCGCTATGCAAAGCTTTCACTAACTGCCCATTCGAGAGAATTTGGAAATAGCCAATTTTCATATTGCGATTATTTGCATAGCACATGCTAGCTTCTTCCACGCATTTTAGCATATTCACATGAAGAGTTTCACAAATTCCGCGAATCTGAAACGCTTTACCAGAATTTTCTCGTTCCAAAAGCAAAAATCCATATTGCTGCTCAGCCATTTTTCGAAGCTTTTTTTAAAAATTTTAAAAAGCGATCTGTCATTATATATGAGATGCAATATCTCGAATAAAATTTTAAGCCAATCAAAACGTTAGCGGTTTGCAGTTTTGATTTTTAAAATTAACTTTCACCTCGCTAACTCGCCTGAAATGGCGCTGTGTGAACACTTCTAATAATCGCTCATTGGCACACGTATCCGTCGCATGCAATCGATCAATTTTTAATCCTCGCGATTTATGCCAAAGAAAATATAGACAAAACAAGCCGCATGTTCTCGAATTCCAATGTTGAAATTGGCAACGATTATAAGACATACATTTCGAATTTCGCATGATAAATTTATTGACATAATCGCATGGTGGTCTTCCGTAAGAGCAAAAGAAACTTGCTTTACCATTCGGTTAAAAAAAAATAGCCTGCCAATGTTCACCAGGCGCAGTTGATAAATCCGTGTTGACTATGAAACTACGAAAATGTTTCTTGCTATATGGAAGCCGATCTTTTGCATAAACACCACCAAAACCTATTTTAATCCTTGAATCTGCCATCGCCAATCTCCTCAATGTTATCGTGTCCATGTTTTTTTTTTTTTTTTTTTTTTTAGTAATCCGTAAACACGCTACGGCTTTTGTCAATTTCTATGAGCGATTGGAATTCGAGATATGAAATTAAAGTAATCGTTTCGTTCAAATCGGACTCGAATTTGAGATGAATGGATATTTCTCCTGTCCTGCCAATATTTAAATGTTCAGCCGAGGCCGAATAGTCCTGAGTCAAGTCGAATATATAAAAACATAAGGAATCTTTATATTCCTCGTAGCTGACATTCGTGTCCTCTTTTCCTAAATCGGTAAACAAACTGAGATAATTTCTCGAATACCAATCTTTAACATAAGACGGAGAATATGCCGTTGCTGGAATTTGAATTCCATTTTCAGTCAGCGATAAATGATTGAGTGAATAATTGCGAAATGCGAAAGGGTTTTTCTGCATATCGCCATTATACGCGGCATTCGAGCATAATGCTAAAATTATACGACTCGGTAAAATGCCATTTACAGCATTGGGGATAGTTATGCTTTTTATTCCGCTACTAATTGTAAACGTTTTCAATTCCACTCGCGTAAACGGTAATTGGATTAACTGTGATTCCAGAGCTTTCTCGTGCGCTACTAAAATAGAGCCTGCAATTTCACATCGTCGAATAAATAAACTAGCGTTTTCGATTTGCAATTGATAGTCTCCATTAGCCGCTAGTAAAACAAATGCATGCTTCGCTTTTTCGAGTTTAATGCGAATAGATACACCGTTTACTAATAATTTACTTTGCTGGCTTAAATCAAGATGCAACATGCCAAACAGTTCAAATATTTTTCCATCTTTAGTATAAGCATATCTTTTTTTCAAGCCGGCATTGGCTCCCTGCGCGATATCGAGATCATTATATTTATTTGCCGTATCTTTTTCAAATAAGCCTGCGCTTAATATAATTTTTTGAGATCTCTCAGGATGAAACAGCAAGGCTTGAATGATAGACTTGTAAGCATAATTATTTTCTGAAGAAATTTGCCGATCATTAAGCGACATGTGACATTCCGCAAACATAGTGTTAATCAGATAATTGATGGGACCGCACTTGTCGGCAGCTGCAAACGCTGTTCCGTCTGCCTTGATAATTTTTGCTTGAACCTTCAAATAGAGATGAGATAGATCGTAATACGATTCGCCTAAGCCAGGAATGTTGAATTCGATTGTTGGATTGTCTGAAATTGATGCAATGGGGTGGATCTCCAGAAACGATGATTTGTCAACAGCCATTTGAATAGGAGGACTAGCGAATAGTTCTAATTCGCTTTTAGTACAAAAACACCGATCCATTTTTTTTTTTTTTTTTATGAAAATACGTCTTTCTTCCTCTTCTTTCGAGACTTCTTCTGAGTTTTTCGAGAATGACGCTTCCTTTTATTTCCTCCTGTCTGAATTTTTCGAATCACATCGTCTTTAATATTATGCGCAGATTCTAAAAATCTATTGCGAGCTGCTTCTTTGAACGATTGGCCTTGATCAATGTCTTCTAAAATGTTTTGTCCCGTAGCCAGTAATCGTTTACCGAAATATTTTCCAGTTTTTTTCAATATAGGAATCGCAAATCTTCGCAATGCACTAAAAAATCCATAGCCACGTTGTATCGGATATGCAGATGCAAAATATCCTCCAGTTTGAGCAGCACAATAGTGGTCCACGCAAGCCTTCGTATCTAATCCTATTCTCCTCATCTTGGATAATGAAATGAAATTCGAAAATGTTTTTAGTTATTTATACTAATTTCTTTTTCGGAAACTTAGCACTAATGAAGTTTTTCCGCTAATGAATTTTATCGGCGTGCCTTGACTAGTTCGCAATTCGATATGTATCGTATCGAAATGATGTTTTTTAACAGTAAAGTAGAGAGGCACTGCAAAATGTTTCACGATTTGCTCTGATTTTTCATTTGCAATAGGGACGATTTTTAATATCGAAGCATATGCATTGCCTACAAGCGATGGATTTATTATATCTGTATAAACATAAACTTCGGTAATTCCAGCTGATAATTCGAGATTATATTCAGAGGCGTATGTTCCAC
Source organism: Linyphia triangularis (assembly GCA_963978545.1). Taxonomy (NCBI): domain Eukaryota; kingdom Metazoa; phylum Arthropoda; class Arachnida; order Araneae; family Linyphiidae; genus Linyphia; species Linyphia triangularis. The sequence goes on along the minus strand of OZ021723.1, from coordinate 90,231,585 downwards.
TCTCGAATTTATCCTTTACAAATCCTAAGAGATCTTTTAATTTATCTCCGAATGTGATAATCATATCAGGCGGTACTATTAATAGCGTTTTCTGATCGGGAAGCTCTTTTAATTTAATCGATTTGAATTCTAAAAACAAATCCTTTGAATTTCGATACATTCCTTGCGGTATTCGATAATTCGTTCGAGTTTTTTCGTATTTTTCTCTTATGAAGATACTGTTAACAATAATTTGAAATGTTTCATTCGTTAAATTATCTATTCGAGTATAAGGAAATTTTGTTTCTCCTCGAATTATATGAGAGTCTGTTCGAATATTTAACATGTTCATTAATTTTGGACATGTTTTACTTTCTAGGAAAATATCTACATGTTTTAGCGTTGATACTAAAACTACATTTTCACTTGATATATATTCGAATATAGCATAGTTTTCTCCATCTATTTTCAGAATATTTTCATTTATAATATCAAAAACATCTCTATCGATATCGTGTGTGATTGTGATTGTTTTTCGATATTTTTCAATAGGTTTTGTAGATGTCAATTTGATAATCTGATTTTTATATGTTTTTTTCGGTTTCGAATAATGATACGGGAACTTACTCGGTTTGTCTTTGGCAGCTATATTTAGCGCTCTGGTTCGAGTAAGCGATTGCATGATTTCTGGAGCTGATTCTTTATCTATATTCATACGCCAATGAGCCATTAAATTCCATTGTATTAGATTATTAGCTAAATGTTCAACTTTGAGGGGTATTATATCGTCTATCGCTTTTTCCACTGCATTGTTAATTCCTTCTACTAAATCGCTCGTATCGCTGATATTTAATAATATTTCTGGCAGTGTAGATATTTCGGAAATGACCGTATTTTTCTCAATGCTATAGCTATCGTTATAATCTTTTTGAACAGTAAAAAATCTTCCAGGTAACGTGATTTCCGAGAGAGCTACTTCGTAATATCCGCGCAATGTAATAGGCTGAGCCAGTTTCGTTCGATAATTATCAGGTGTATTTCTGAACAAATCCATGCTAGCGTTAGACGGTAAAAATACGTTAAAATCGTTTTCTATAATTTGATCCATTTTGCATTTATCCACGAATTAAAAGACTTGTCAAAGCCGACCCACTTGACGAATAGCTGGCGAGAAGATCCTTTTCCTTTCGTTCTAATAATTTTCTCAATAGCCCAAAAGTTCTTTTGAATTTTCTGCAATTCTTCAGCGTAAAAGCGTCCGTCAATTTCTTTTCCGTTCAAGTCGCATAACATATACGTATGCGGATCTGTTGGATATCTCGCGCAAATTTTAAAAACTTCCTCTGTACATCCAGGAAGATATCCTTTCCGAAAAATTCTATTAGCTTTTGAAATTCGTACGAAATCATTTACTTCGAAACGAAATTTACCGATCTTGGCATATCCATATAATCTTTTATAGATTTCCGCTTCGTTTGCCGAAGTCACGCTAGCCGGTTTAAAACCATGACTGCTATGCCCTGTATCATTGTATGATGTAAGTAATGACGACAAAACATCTATATATTTATACGTATTTCGATATGTAAATAGCCGATACATGCGACTTCTAAGACTTCTATGTGCCCTTTCCAAAATTGCACATTTTTGACCGCTCTTCGTCGAGTAATGATGCACATTATATTCTTTAAATAATCTTCGAACAATCCTATTGAAAAATTCACTTCCATCATCCGTTTGAAGGTTTACTGGTTTCGCTTGTTTAAACACTTTTTTAAAAGCGTTTGCGATAGTCAGGGCTTTTTTATTTTTTATTGGAATCGCTCTTAGAAAACGCGACATGACATCGATGATTGTCAATAGATATCTATAACCTTTGTTATATTTTGCATGTTTTTGCATGTCGACCAAATCGGCTTGCCATAATTCATTTATGCCATAGGCGATAGTTTTTCGCCGCTTAAACTTATAGCGCACTGGAAAATGGAGCGTATACGCGTCTTCTTGTGAAAGCCACTTTCGAGCATCATCTTCTGTTACTTTGCTATGATGCGCAAGACGTTTCACACCTCCAAACGAACCCGGCTTCTGTGGATCGTAATATAGACTCTTCATTCGGTCCACTGCTTCCATTTTACTTTCTTCGGCGTGGGAGTTATAAATTCTGACTTGATTGGACTTGATTCGACAGATGATTCATCTTTGATAGAAGTCGTTTCGTCTGACGAACTTTGCATCATCGAATCAACTTGTGTCAAATCCAATTGATCGCGCACATTTTTATTACCTATCCATTGCTTTGGTATATTAGCAGCATAGATACCACGCAAAAATTGTTGATATCCTTTTGGAGGTATTTCTGTGCTTCTTAAATCTCTCATTACATAACTGAATAAATCTATAGCATTGCTCCTGTGTTGCGGTTTTCCGTCTACTTCTAATTCACCCATATCGTTAAAGACGTAATTAGCATTTTTCAAACTTTCCAAAATAGGCAATATATATTTTTTTCTCGATTTTGGAACTGCATGCGATAAATATTTTGCAATCATAGGCGTTATACTAACAGCCGCAGATTCTTGTTTCATCTCTTCTGGAGGCTCCATAATATTCTTTAATTCAGCGGGGAATTCGAATTGTTTTTTAGGCTGCATGCTTCGCTGATATTTCGGAATCAGCTGAGATAGCAGTTTTCCTCTTAAATCATCTGGCATTTCTGTCTGTTGCAGGAGCTTCATAATAGTGTCTTCGATTCGAATTTCTGGTTTGTTAATCTGATAATATTCAGACACGAGTTCTGGAGGTACTAAAGCCATTTTTCGTGCCATTATTCGCCTAGCAATCCAGAAACTAATTTCAACACGGCTGGAATAATCAGAGGCAAAAATCCACTGCCGCTTTGATTGTTAAATATTTTCTTTTTCTTTGCAATGGAAATTTTTTTATCGGCCAGCTGGCGAATCACTCTTTTATAAGAATGCAGCTTTTTGCCGTTTGAAATTGGAATATTTCCCGAAAGTAAGTTCGCGCAAATCTCACAAAGAGATTTTATCTGATCTTCTGAAGCCGTTTTCAAAATTGCTTTTCTCTGCAGAGGATTCGCATTTGCTAAAACATGCAGCAAGTGTACATGTCGTTTCACTCTTTTCATTTTTCTACTGGAATATAAACCCAGTTTATCATATTCTGATCGGGAAATATAGACTCGCGTAACCGCTCTATTTCGGGCGTTCTCGGATGCACGTCTACGAGTAAATAACTAAACGGTTTAGAAGTTGCCTTCTTATAAGCATCCATGAAATATTTTGATTTCGATGGAAACGCTTGTCTAGCAAAACAAGACGCCTGCGATTGATCGCGACTGTTGCGAAAAAAAATTATATAATGCGTATTCAAACTAATATCACGCATTACTTTCACTCTGGGAAATAAATTCTGCGTAATTAAAATCACACTAAAATTCTTATGATGAGAACCTACAGTAAACATATGCGCGATTTCATTCGTTAACGAATTCATCATATCATCTAATACTAACAAGTCAAAGCATTCTTCGTCCGATGGTAGTCCGCATATAAATTTAAAATGTTTTTCACTCGTAAACCAAGGCTGCCAAGCGGAATAACACCATACGACCTTTGTGATATCATAATCGTAAACTCGTGCTGCAATCATTCTTCTAACGAGTTCTGTTTTCCCGCTCTGAGAAGGACCCGTCACCATGCAACTCGAAGGAAATTTCAGTTTGAGCATTGCTTGCATAGTTTATCAAATTCTATCTGTAATAATTGTACTCCGTTTATGCTAGGCTTTAAATAATCGCTATCGTCTCTCCAAAATCGACGAAGATCATAAACCTTTTCACCATCTTTTTCGCAAATATGCAAAAATATGCGTCTCCCAATATTCTCCGAATGCGTACAACTCGCATTATGCACATTTATTTCCCCTCCGCATGCTGGTTTTTTTACTATAATGATACCCAATTCAAGAACGCATGCAATCGCAAGCGATACAATGACAACTATTTTAAAATCCATCTACTTTCTCAGTCGAATGATGTCTACTAGTCACTATCTTGCTTATATACCAAGGTAAGTTTTTTTTTTTTTTTTTTTTTTTTTTTTTAAATCAAGCCTGATCTCGCCCCCCACATGTGCTTTCGTCTCGAGGACTTCGTATCGAAGCAGTGAAACTCGTCAGCCATGGCCATTTCACGCATGATTTTAGTACTCATTTAAAATCTAATATTGTGCGGAAATAGCCCAGGCTGACTTTCACACTAGCATCTGCCTGCAAGCTTTTTTTTTCCAAGTGACTAACCAGCCGTAAGCTTCTATTTTCAAATAGTCTACTACCACGAGCCAAACTCCTATGCCGTCTCCTAGTCGTTTCAAAAACCTGTGAAACTAGTTTTGCCATTTCGCGCATTATATTAGTACTCATTTAAAATCTAATATTGTGCGGGGAATGGCCCAAGCTGACTTTCAAGCTAGCATCTGCCTGCTGCCCTGACTAACCAGCGGTAAGCTTCTATTTTCAAATAGTCTACTACCATGAGCCAAACTCCTATGCCGTCTCCTGGTCGTTTTCAAAAAACCTGTGAAACTAGTTTTGCCATTTCACGCATTATATTAGTACACATTTAAAATCTAATATTGTGCGAGGAATGGCCCAAGCTGACTTTCAAGCTAGCATCTGCCTGCTGCCCTGACTAACCAGCGGTAAGCTTCCTTTTTTTGAGGCAGACTCCTACGTTTACATACTACTATGCATAAGTAGGCAGTATAAATAATTAATATTTAAAAAAAGTTTTGGTACCATCAGTTACACATTTGAGATTGTTTTATATATTGTCCTTGCATATATTAAAAATACTACACTTCTTAAGAATTAGTTATTTTTTTTTTTAACTTAAAGTAGAAAATATTTTCTGAAGAATTCATCATTCTATGATATAAAATACCGGATGATCTAAATGTAACCGTATATTTGAAAAATCAATAATTTAACGAACATTTGTGAGTAAGCTAATGAGGTTTTGACAGATGTTTTCAATACAACCAGGTCTTAATTTCACACACAAAAAAATAGCCTTTCATGATCAATAGATTATGATTTATGCATTAACCCTTACAGGACCATAAGATGTCCAAGACTAAATATGCCAATACAACACAATATTTTAGCTATTGTGGGTGTAAAGTAAGAGAATATCACCAGAAAAACATAGCAGGGTGTATAGGTTTCCTATAATTTCAAGGGAAATATTTTTCCCTATGGACCATAAAAGTAAATAAACGAAGAGTTAAGTTTATTATATCGGTATTTTATTTATTGCTTTGTAATACAAAAAACATAATAGAAATTATCAGAAAAGTAAAATAAATAGTTAGTTATGATATTCTACGAAACAATTTCGTTTACTTGTGAAGCACAAGTGGACATTGCACATAACACATTTATTATGTGTCCTATTTTCTATACGTTTTTTTTATTCGTTCAGAAACACATTTGCCGCCTTGGACATACGTTTTATTTTGACATTCAGTAAAAAAAATATTGATTCAATAATAATTGAACAATCGATAACGATTTTTGTAAAAGGGAAAAATATTTCCTTTGAGCGTGAAAGGGTTAATGAGTAACTGCTTAGTGTGATTTGAATTGGTTGAATATGCTGCTAATCATTGAAAGTTTGTTCCAAAGCTTAAGCGCATCTGTTTAAAAAATATTAACTATATCTTACTTTGTGGGATAACCCCACATCCCGTTTTGATCAGAGCATTTTTGTGAACTCATAAATGTTCTTGAATTATCTCGATTTTTCGAATGTCCTTTTACTTTTGGAACACTCTTTAGAGTGTAAAGGGAATTTATTTACCTTTGGTTAATATAAATAAAACTATCGATAGTCCAAATTTTACTATCCTCAATGCATTAGTGTACAAGATACAGTGAAAATTAATATAATGAATAAGTGCTTACTTCATCAACGAGATTCAGTACTGACTCATGAACAATCATACACGCGGGAGAGAATGCTGAAAGTCGGTAAGTCAAATCTTTTCTTGTCAGCATCATACTGGCTGGACTTAAAACTGCACCTAATGGACACATTTCCACATTTTTTAAAAACGAGTGAAATTAGTTTATATTTATGAAGAATTTCTTTCTGATTCCAAGTATTTAAACAAAAGTTCTTTAAAAAGATTAGTTATTTAAATATTAAAAAAAGAAAATGCCTCAAAACCAAGCCAAAACCAGTCCGATCAAAACACGCAATAAATTTTGTGACGTCAAGGGTTCCTTCTGTTTCTATGGCCATTGTGAAGTTTCTGCCAAATAGTTGGCGTTGAAGTAGTTGGCGCTGGTAGACCATTGCCATATCACGTACAGGTTGGCGCGATTTGAGAGACACTTGCAAAACTGGTTTCCGCTGCCGCATTTCAAGCCAAGATGTTTGGGAAGCCTTGATGTCACATTCAATTCGGCCAAATGAATCGTTTTCTCGCCAATGTCTAACAGGGAACTTTAATTGCAAATGAAAAAAATGAAAAAATGCATTGAGCAGAATTTTTTGTTTTGTTTATGACCTTTTCAAAACATTTAGAATTGAATAATAATAATAATAATAAAAAAAAAATAATGAGAGAATTGTCCATTGTAATTGAGTTGTGGCGGTCTCGTGTATAACTGATACAACCTCTAGACACCAGAGATCTCTTTTGTCTACGGGGTAGAGTATTTAGATGGGAAAACAAAGGTCGCTCAATCGAGGCCCGCTGACCGCAGAAAGCCAACTACGCTTTATTGGTGACTATCGGACAACTGAATCATGCTGCCATCTATCGGAACCTTCTGAAAATACCTCACGACTTCCACACGATTATCTCGGCATCTTTCGTGACTCACTGTCAAACAGCAACTCCGGCGACTCACTGCCCCACGGGCTCAACTCACGCGCAGGCAACTCAATCGTTAGTCCTTTCGCGACTCACTGGGAAGAGGCTATGTTGCGGTCTCGTGCACAAATAACAGATACAACTCCTAGACGCCAGAGATATCTTTTGTCTAGGGGATAAAGTATCTAGCTGAGAAAGCAAAGGTCGCACGATCTATTCTCGGCACCCGCAGAAAAAAAAGTCACAACGCTTTAGAGTTTTAGACTTAAGTTTAAAAAGATGCGAGTAAATGGGGTTAAAAACCATTATTTAGAAGATCGTCTGTTTTTAGTCTATTTTCATTTCATCACGTTTATACGAGCCTTTCAAAAACTAAATAAAGAGGAATTTTCACTTGTTTTGTTTTTATTTTTATAAAAAAGTAGAGAAAAAAAACAATTAAAAGAATAGCATTCTTTAAAAAAAAAATTTCAGCTTGGAAAACTAGTTATTATTATTTTTTTTTAATTTTTACTTTCATTACCCTATGTTAGCATATGGGTAATTGAAAAAAAAACAAAAAAAAAACAACCCACCTAGGTTTTCAAGGTAAATTTTTTTAAAAATAATGCTATTATTTTCATGGTTTTTTTTTCTCTACTTTTTTATAAAAATAAAAACAAAAGATGTGCAAATTCCTCTTTATTTAGTTTTTGAAAGGCTCGTATAAACGCGATTAAATGAAAATTGACTAAAAATAGACGATCTTCTTAATAACGCTTTTTAACCCCATTTACTCGCATCTTTTTAAACTTAAGTCTAAAACTCTAAAGCATAGTGGTTTTTTTCTGCGGGCCCCAAGAATCGATCGTGCGACCTTCTTCAAGTCAAAATATATTTAGATTTTTTTTTAACATTTCAACAGGTTTTTGGGACGTGTTTAATTAAAAAAAGCTATCTAAAAATGTCTGTCAGCATTTCATTTAATCGCCATTAGGACTTCCGAATACCTCCCGAATGAGTTGACTTACGATGAGACCTGTTATAAATGTTTTCGTCAAAATAGCGCATAAGGTAGCTGATAAATGACATTGAAAAATTTATGTTTTTGACGTTCAACATTTACGTTAAACTGCTCTAACGATTTTGATTAAAATCTCTGTAGCGATGCTTTTTAAAAGTTTTAAACTTAGCTCTTCGATGATCCGGTCGCATGTAGTCAATGTTTTAATGCCATCAAGACAAATAGATTTTAATTGTTATCTTACCTAATCTAATTGCTGCTAAATTGACCAACCAAAATTCTGGGATTTTTGGAAGCATCACTATCATGTTATCACCTCGTTCAACACCACATTCACACTGCAAAAAGTTAGCCACCCTAGCGAGTAAAAAAAAAAAAATGGCAAAATTAGAATTTCTTAATGTTTTGTGCACTTTAAATATCTCTTGAATCTTTAAATATTTGTGTGTGTTAAATATATAATATATAGAATTGTAAGTATGGTAAATGATTTTAGTCTTATTTAAGAATTTTCGTTTCCAGAATGAATTTATACAAGGTTTATTTGTTATTATGTTACAAAATAGCAACACATATTATTTTCTATGAAATATACAGCTTGGTGTTTAACTATACATAATTGAAATAAACAATTACGATGGTTGATTAGGAGAGAAATTCGAAATTGGCCCTCAGGAGTTTGAAAACACTAGAAATGTACTTCCTTGACAGTGGATGGTATATTGCGTAAACAACTTCCCAGATTTAATGAGTGCATTTCATGAAATTATATCCGGAAGTTTTGATAGTGTTAAGTACAGTGTGTTCGGGAAATAGGTATCCAAACGTTATGGCTTATTATCACAGAATTACCCATTATAATATAATAGACTGTTTTTTCTTGGATTGGAAATCCCTCCGATTTTTTTTGAACAAGAAAGGAATATACCAAAGTCAATGAACGGTTAGGAATGCACGTAAATGACATCAATGGTCTATTTTTCTTCATAGAGCCCACTGTTACGGGTTACGTTTTCTCTGGGATTCATCAAATTCGCTATGTATAAACGATGAGTTGAAGAAGTCTATCATTCAAGTGATTCGTCTAATTACTCATGATATGCTACGAAACACTTGCAGAGAACTAGATTACCGTTCAGCAGGGTTAGCAACTACGCAGCTCGTGGGCCGGATTGGCCAGCGACATATTTTTCTGAGGCCCGCTGGCACTACAGAGGATTTAAAAAATTAATCAAATTTTTCGATATGGCTTTTTTTACATTACTGTTATTTATCCAAAATAATATGTGAACAGAGTAGTACTATGTAGAAGAGAGTTTTCCACTATGTACCCGAAGAAACTACATGAAGAAGCTTTCAATAAAGTGGTTTTCGTCAAAAATAAATACAGGCATAACTTAACTGAATCTCATTTGGAAAATTTATTAAAAGTGACTGCAACAAGAACTCGAAAAGTCATCAACTCTACCATAAAATAAACTGAGCAATTTCGATTTTTATCGTCTCACAATTGATATCGACTAAAACGGAGTAATTTGGAAGTATAGTTTAAATACTTTTATTAAAAGTTAGGTCAAGTCACATTGTCACTTTGAAACAGAAGATTAACTTCTTTTTTAGAATTTGATTTACTAATGATGAAAATTATTAGTTTTTTTAATGATTTAAAAAAAAAAATAATAATAACATTTTAATTGTAATTTTATTAAGATAAAAAATTAGTATATATATATTTCAGTTTTCAGTAATGCTCTATATTGTTAAACCAGTAATAATTCAAGTTACATAATTTGGTGTATAAGGCTCCCGAAAAGCTCCAACAAAAGTAATACGGCCCGCCTCTTAAAGTTAGTGGGCGAACGCTGGGTTAGAAAGACGTTTGTCGAGCTACAAAAGGTGCATACATTGAAATCTATTGATATTCAGTCGTGGTGAGGAGTTATTTCTATTTAAATATTTTTTCCCCTCTGTAATGAGAAGTTCCTTAAAAATAATCCATAACTTTGAGATACTTTTAACCCTGACACCCTGTATTCTCACAATATTTAGAGCTTAGTATCAATACCTCCAAAAATAATTAAGCTTAATTAATGAGGTCAGTCATAAAATGTAATGAAATCAGTAGCCATGTTTCTTGTATACCAAAACTGAATAGGCTACAATTTTAATTTGGTTGTAATAAGGATTTTATAGCGTAAGAAGCCAACAGGGTTACATTGAGCTGAACATCGTTGGGTCAAGCTTTTTTTTTTTTTTTTTTTTTTTTTTTTTTTTTTTTTTTTTTTGCATTTTTTTTTTTTTTTTTTTTTTTTTTTTGCAATTTTACAGTTATCAAAATAAATGAACATCAGTAGCTGGTTAGTTCGTGATTTTATAAACTTTGACATTTTTAACGCTTAGTTTGCATTAAGAATATTAGTTATTTCTGTAGCGATTTATATGTCTAGTCCATGAGAAAAAGATGGTCTGTTGGGATTTATTTTTTATTTTTCTTACGTAAGAGCAAAACAAAGATTATATTACGTCATGGCTTATCGGGGATGAGCATGAACTGATTTCCAATACGGCTGGCTTCAAAATTAAAATAAATTATTATGTAATTAATAGCTAATAAATTATGATATTTTTCATTTATTTATTTTATATAAAAACTAGCAGAATACCCGTGCTGCGCTACGAAATTTTACCATGTGCATTTTAGCAATCAAAAAACAATCATTTATTTTACACTTCAGACGTTTGCTTCCATTTCGATCCCGACTATTTGAATTATCAAAATAGGAACTTTGTTGATATTTTTGCCAAATTTAATAATTTAGAATATATTGGAAATGAGACATTTGAATATCCCTCATTTAGAACCCTTTGGATATTTTTAATAATTTTAACTAATAACTAATTTTTAATAACTAATTTCTTCTATATTTGCCCTTCTTAACATTTGCACCAAATATCAGAATTGTGATAACGTTGCAAGTGAGTCATTTTGGATATCCCTCGTTTGGAACGTTTAACCCCTTTTCCACCCCTTAATGAGGGTTACTCTTGATCGGAATAGCTTACTTTTTTTACGTTTGGCTTTTTTGTCATTTGCACCAATTTTCAATGTCGTAACCATGTGGAAAATGGGGCATTCGAATATCCCTCGTTTGGAATGTATAAACCCTTTTCCACCTCTAAAAGAGGGTTAATCGAGATCAGAATATCTTACTTTTTCTATGTTTGGCTTTGTTGTCATTTGCCCCAATTTTCAGAGTTGTGACCAAATGGGAAGGGGGACATTCGAATTTCTTTCGTTTGGGACGTTTAACCCCTTTTTGACCCCTTAAAGTGGGTTAAACGATATCGGAATAACTTACTTTTTTATATTTACCATTGTTAATATTTGTTCCAATTTTCAGAGTTGTGACCAAATGGAAAGTGGGACATTTGAATATCCCTCGTTTGGGACGTTTAACCCCTTTTCGACCCCTTAAAGTGGGTTAATCGAGATCATAACAACTTACTTTTTCTATATTTGTCTTTGTCGTCATTTGACCAAATTTTCAGAGTTGTGACCGAATGGAAAGTGGGACATTCCAATATCCCTCGTTTGGAACGCTTAACCCTTTTTCGACCCCTTAAAGTGGGTTAATCGAGATCGGAATGTTTCGGATCTGTTTCTATGTTTACCATTCTTAATATTTGTACCGATTTTCAGAGTTGTGGACATGTGGGAAGTGGGAGAATTAGTGATGAGTGAGTGAGTGAATGAGTCAGTAAGTGAGGGCTTTGCCTTATATATAGAGATACAAGTCAAGGTGAAACGATTTGATTCTTGATATGAGGAAACGTAGATAGCAATTAACCAGAAGAATAAAACCTAACTATATTTTTTGGTAGCATTATGTACATGGTCCTTTAAAACGGGTAATTAGTTTAAAGCGACTTAGTTAAACGTACTATGTGTTGTGTAATGTAAATCTCAAGCGTAAACAATATCATACTTGTGAGAGTAAATTATTCTTGTACCTTTTGGACTCGTATTCCAACATCTGAAAGTTCCATTTGACTTCCTGACCGGTTTCAGATACATACCAGAATGCAGGGAGAGAAGCATTTCTTAAACCTTTCTATTAAAACAAATAAAAAGAGAAGTGTGACAAAATTAAAGAAGTGTAAAATTACTTTACTCTTTACTATTTTCAAAAAAGTCTACAAGCAAGCGTTCTCTAATAATTTCTAACAACTTTAATAGCAAATTTTTAAATTTAATAACATATTAGTTCATCAAGCATAATTTAATAATGTACATTTTCATAAAAAAATGGAGCAGCTAAAAAATAATAAAAAAAATGTAACTTAATTTTTTTTTTTATTGTATAGGATATTTTCTGACACAAGTGCTACATGAGGGCAAAGCTGGTAAAAAAATCATTGAAACATGCTGCAAAATTTCAAGGGGGTGTATATACTGAAACTCTTTCAATGTGAAGCTTACCGGTTTTGCATCTCGAATGGGAGAAAACCCAGACGCCTCACAAAGGACAGTTCGACAATTCGTATGACACTGTCTGTCACAATCGAGACCGTGTTCACTCACTTTAAACAGAAATATTGCAGAATGTCAAGCTATACTTGATTTAATGACCTCTCGTATGCTAGGCTGTGTCGTGAGTCTGGCTTCAAAAAGTGTTTTAAAGCATTTAAAAATGCAAACAGATTTTTAGAAACATAAAACATAAATAGACTTAATTTTTTTTTAAAATCGACTATTATAAATATAAAACGATTTGCCAAAAATGTAAGTAGACACTTAAAAATATCAAGACTTACAAAAAATATACACACTTTTAAATAAATACCAAAGACTTACACAAAATGCCAACAGTCTAAAAAAAAAATATGCACACACACACACACACACACACACACACACACACACACACACACACACACACACACACACACACACACACACACACACACACACACACACACACACACACACACACACACACACACACACACACACACACACACACACACCACACACACACACACATATATATAGCTCGAATTATTTTAGCGTACTTTAGTGTAAAATTTACTTAACACATTTTCAAAGTATTTAAATACTGTAATGAAATAAAAGTATACTGATTTACAATCTTGTTTCTAACTTACCATTTCCTTACTAGCCCAAACATCTATCACATCATGGGCAAAATTGAACTTTTCTGGAATGATGAGATTCCAAGATTCTTTCTCTTTCTCATAGTCATTGAAACCGCATCTCGAAACTCCACTGCACAGCGTTCGATGCTCGATTCTAACTTTTGCTCGGTTATAACAAAGTTGTACAACTTTCCTGTTCAACAAGATACCTCCATAGAAACGACATACGCTACGAGATGCAACTCGCAGACCCATCTTTCTGTTCCATGGGAAAGTCAAGGAAGCTAGGCTTCAATACAATCGCCTTCCCAACCTGTGTTGTTTCCTCACTGATATAGGGGCACCCACCTTTGCGCGTAATCTTAACAAGGAAAGAAGGTCATCATTTCGTAACTCAAATGATAATGTTTTGGTTAACGCATTTCAGACTGTTCGGTCGGCGTGATAAATTGCTTTCCTTTTTGCAGACGACAAAAGAAATGATACTATTAAGATAAGAGAAATTGTAATATTTTGAATTTCTGTTGGTTCAGACTGTTACTTTTAATTTTTTGTCCAAGAGATATATTTCTTTGAAGAAGGTAAAGGAGGTTTTGCATCAAAATGTAGCTCTTTTTGTTCTGAAATGGTGTAAGTCAAGCTTTTTATTGTGTTCTATTTTGGTCAGTTTTAAAGATTAAGCGTAAGTTCTTTTGTAGTATTAATGGGACTGAACCTCCGGAACCCCTTTTACACTTCAGAGACTGTGCATAAATCTATAAGTATTAAAAATTTTACACATGAAAATCACGATATCTTAGCAAGCTGGCTTTTGAAAAATAAATAAAATCCTTAAAATTTACCAGAAATAGACATGAAATACATAATCGAAATTATTTATTGGAACTGAAAGTTAATGCACAGCTATTAATTAAAATTTTTTAAGAATAGAATTATTTGTTTGATTCTGATGTTAAGTACAAAAATTAAGTGGATTACAATATTTTATTGTAAGAAAAATGACGTAAATGGATAAACATTGTAAGTCAGATTGAATGTTAGTTATGTAAAAATTTTAAAACATAATTTAATATTTAATAAATGAAAATACATTTGTTCATGTAAATGAAATCATTTTCTTTGAACATCTTATAATTTTCCATTGTTCTCTTAATTTATCAATTCCAATTTTTTTTATCAACTTTTACTATAAATTATTAAAATAACTAACATTTAATATTTTTAAATTTCTTTTAATAGAAAATTAAATTAGATGTTAAAACGAATGCGAACTTTGATCTAGAACTGCCATAAACAGGAGCAAATATAGGTTTAAATCAATATTGGCTTTGCTAGTTGATGTTGTGCAGGGGTTCACAAATTTTTAAACGTTGCGAATTTATAGAAATCGGATTTATAGCAACCATTTCATTCTCAGCCCATTGAATTTTTTCAAAGACTAACAGCACACGTTCTTTTTGATAGAGGATTTCCTTGCCAAAAAGGAACTTTTAAGAAGAAAGATGCATTTATTATTGAATTCTAGCTGAATACTCGTGCTTCGCTACCAAATTTTACCATGTGCAATTTTTTAGCTAGCTACATCGCCCTGCGTTGCAGAGATCCGTCATTGGTGTATAGGTCCCAGATTTTGGCGCTTCGCTTGCAGGAAGGTTAATTGCTATAAAAAACCAAGCTCGCTTCTCTCGCTGAAAAGCTCATTGACACATAAGCTCAGGTTTACTTCACTCGTTGAAAGGTTCATTGCTGCGTACTCACTAAAAATTAATTGCTAAGTAAACCCTTAATATTAGAAGTCCCCCCCCCCCTTCGCCTGTCGAGAAAAAAAATCCCCGTCAATACAATAATACAACACCTCTTTGAGAATATTTTAACACTTGTTTGTGAAAAGCAAAATTAGAATGTCAAAACTACTTACGTTGACATTTTCAGAGATCTAGGCCTATTAGAAGTCGCTTTTTGTGAAATTATTAATTAAAAAATTAATTAAAACACAAATTAAAATGTAATTTTTTTTTTCAAAAGTTCAATTACAAGGGCAAAGCTACTTATGATGAAAATTTCAGAGTGGTAGCCCTATTGGAAATCATTTTGTAAAATATTTATCATTTAAAAAAATTAATTGAAAAAACTTATCAAAATTTTAAAATTCTGTTTGTTAAAAGTTCAATTAGAAAGCCAAAACTACTAATGTTGAAAAATTCAGTGCTGTATCTCTATTTGAAGTCATTTGTAAAAAAAATTAGTTAATTAAAAAATAAATAATTAAAATTTTAACAATCTGTTTGTCATAGGTACAATTAGAAGGCCAAAAGTACTTGTGTTGAAAATTTCAGAGCTCTACGCCTATTTTTAGTAGCTTTCTATAGATTCACAGAGCTGCACACAGACAGCTTGTTTTATTATTATAGATAATTTTACAAAGACAACTAATAAAAAATTGTTTCGTGATCCTCAGTTTGGAAAACGTTGATGTAGTTTAATGAGAACTTGAATATATAATTCAGAAAACAAAGAAAATTACTTGATAGCACTGACATTAAACAAATTTGGCAAAAAAAAAAAAAAAAAAAAAAAAAATCCTTTATGTCGCATCTGTTCTGTTAAAGTGACACAACTACTTTTATTCAAAATTCTTCATGTTGAGGAAAGTGCATACAGAGTCTCAGATTACCTGTACTTCTAGCTGGCTGAACGGCACACGATTGCTTACAAGTTGAAACTGACTTATACCGTTTTTCCGGATTCATGTCCATTTACTCTGTCATTCTGTGCACACACAGATACTCAGAATGAAGAATTTTTCGTTGCTGCCACTTTTGTAACAAGGGTGCGATGTGTTCTCGAAGTAGCATATTTATTTTTTATATTTTTTTATATGTAATTTAGCAAACTATAATTGTAATCTTGGAGAGTTAGTATGATGCACCAGTGTGGTATTAATTTGATCTTTGATGTATTAAGAACAAGTCATCTTTGTACGGTGCTGCCCTATATGTTTGTAGCATAATCTACTATGCAATGCTGAATTTATAATTCATTTCTAAAGCAATTCTATGTGTTATATCCCACTGTCTAATCGTACAAATGGCGCTCTTTGTTGATCAATATCTTAAGAAACTGTTAGCATTGAGATATCATGTGGTCGTTTCTCTAATGTAACAAAAGAAATCTGTCTTGAAACAAAGAAATAAGGAATTGTAATGTACCGATTCCTAATATGATCCAAGAAAATAAAAACTTTTAATGTTATCTTTATCCAACCAATATTCGAAATTCCCTTTGGGCATCATTCACTAATCTGCAGACGGACAAGGTGTACTTATATCAGGATTAAATGGTGGCTGATTTAGAACAGCTGTAGATGGTCGAACCCTCGACCCTTTCAAGGGTCCTCCATCCATCACAAAATCCGGCAAAGGAGCATTAGGCAAGGACCACAGTTGCCTCGCAAATGCGAAAGGAGTCACCATCTGTGTGCTTGCAGATGATGGCACTGCTAAAAAGTACGGTCCTCCCAAAATAGACATAGGCCTTTCATTGTTGTTTTGCACCCCTTTACTCGAGTGGTATGCCTCTTTGGTGATTATAACACATAACACGACATCCACTATCAGCAAGAAACCACCAGCCATGATCAGAAGTGGTCCCAAAAGCTTGTAGTCGCCATCAAGGGCAGTTCTTGGACTCATTTGTTCTTTGTTTGGTCCCAGTTCTCTACCAGTTCTTCCACGATTTGGATCCTCATCGTCTGTTTTCGCTGATGGCTCTGGAGGAAAGGATATGGCCGTGGTGGCGGTTCCTGCGACTATGAGGATGAACACTAAGATGGTGCATGCTATGACTATGGGGATCTTGATGAAGGAGTCTTTGGATGGGATGAGTCTTGGTATGGATTCGTGCTCGAGATGGTCTTCAAATGGGTTTCCGCTGACTCCATTCTGTGTATCAATCATAGGCTGACCACTATAGGGCAATCATTTATGGAAAGCTATCTGTAATGAAAAGATTATAACGGGAGTAAAAAATGCAAGTGTATCGTAATGTTTCAAATTACAACATGTGACAACAAAAGAGATTTTTTATAATCTGTCGGAATTTACGCATACATTTTTTTTTTTCTCTTTCTCTGAAATTGTTTTTAAAGATTTTCTCTCAGGCTTCAAATGTTGGATTTTTTTTGTTTGTTCGTATTGTGTTCATTGATTGCTTTGTTCAAATTTGGTTAGTTAAATTTGTCTTATATTAACAAAATTATATTTTGGGTAAGAATTTATTCAAGTGGTCAATTGGTCATTGCAATTTTGTTGTTGTTGTAAATACATGGCATGGGTAAATTATTATTTAATTGATAACTTTGATAAATGAGTAACAGAAGGAAAGTGTAGTGTTAAAACAGTGAAATATTTGGCTTTGCGACTTGAACTGTTTTATTTAGACAAATATGAAAGAAATTATCTCATGCAAGAGCTTGAGTATCATCAGTAATACGCATGCAGAGGCGGTTCTATGGGGGGGGGGGCTAGGGGGGCTATAGCCCCCCCCCCATGAGGGTGAAACTTACACTGGATAAAATGGTTTTCATAACAACCCTGCCCCCTTCCCCCCACCTAAGATTTTAGATTTTTTTTTTAAATGTATTTCCAGATACAAATATTTAAGAAAAAGTTTAATTTCCGGTCAGAAAATCTCATTTTTGCCCCCCCCCCCCCCCAAAGAAATATATGAAATGACGCGTCTGCCTTTCTCCTCCCAATTCTCCGTAAAAGGTAAAAGAATGTCGTAGTTTTCGGCGTTTGGTCCAAGTGCCCTGTTAATAGGTAACCAAAGTACCCATAGACTAAGAATAAATTAACTAGACCAAGTCTGTATGGCAAAACCTAGTAATACGAACAGCGCGGTCACGTGACGACAGCCTTCAAAACGGAACTGGAGAAAAATTCTTTCATTTACTTCAAGGTTAAACAATTGAAAACTGAAGACTGTATTTTCTTGAATGCCGAAAAAATGCCAGAATACTATACTGGATTTGGATGCAAAATTGATTTTGAAATAGGGGATTCAATAACCTTTCACAGTCATGTCATTTTATCTTAATAATAATTAATACTTAATTAATATCTTAATAATTTTATTTTTTTAAGACTTATAAAACTTAGTTTGTATTTTGCTTTCTGACATAGCTGCCTTTAATTGGTAATAATGGTCTTTATTATTTACTTACTTTTGAAAATTGTAATTGATAATGAAATGAAAATGAAAGTCTAGAGTAATGTTTTATAATATTTTGAAAAGGGTAGAAATGGTTTTTAAAAAGCATTGGAATTATTCACGTCACGTGTTCCGTCTTGGTAACACACTCTCTTAATAACAGATATTGGAGCGTCCTGTCTATTTTATTATTCGTTTATGAAAGTACCAAACGAACACGAACAGGTTTAAAAACTAGTTCAGAAGACATTCCAGAACATCCTTGTTCTTCCTATTGTATTGTGTCCTTGACTCGTACCACCCTGGAATTTTTACTGGTCTCCCTTTACCAGTTTATAGTTGTGCATAGTACGCTACGGACGCTATCAAAATGAAGCGACATTTAACCGATTATTTCGGGAAAAAAGAGAGCAGCGCTAAAAGCCATTGTAAAGAGCTAGATGTTGGAAATTTGAAATCGGAGAAGTCAGAAAGTGCGATAAAAGCCTATGATCCTGGCAAGATAAATCATCCGGTAAGCTTTATTCATAAATATTTATTTTTATGTGTCGTTCAGTTCCAAAGGCAGACAACTGCAGTTTTTCGAAAAATGCATTTTTGAATTTTTTTGCAAGTAATTTAATTGTACATGCAGGTAATTTAATATATAGGATAATAAAAACAAAAACGATATCTATTATACTCTGTTACAAAAAATAAATAAAAAAATACGCATATACTCGTAGTGATTATCAAATTAATCAATTTCTATATTTATATATAGGACACATATGAAAAATCACATGATCCCTGTGATATAGGAAGAGCCGTGAAAGAAGTTTTAACAGATGATGAGAAACTAAAATTACTAAAAAATACTTGGATACCTCCAACAACATTTCCTTTTCCAGAACTAGTAGAAGGGAAGCAGAAACGGAAATTTAATCATGATTGGCTCAAAAAATACAAGTGGCTAGCATATAGCCAAATGCTAGGCGGTGGACTTTGCACCCAATGCGTTCTCTTTGCTCCTTCAGGTGCTGGTATCGGATCTCAGGTAAAATATTTGATTTTCTTTTCTTATGCATTTCATTGTAACTTGTGTGATATTTTCATTTGTATGAAATGTTTAATGTTTTAATGATTATATCAACAACCAACTGTTTGGTTGTTGGAATATTGTTCCTTAGATATTAAAAAAAAAATTGGTTATAATTAAAAATAAATGATTTAAAATTAATTTAAGAATAAAAATTTCAAATGCATTTGTGACTTTAATATTTCAAAACTTCAATAATTGTTTTTTTTAATACTTTAAAAAGTTATAGCCTAAATTCGACCAATTTATATTGAAATTATTAAAATTTTGGCTCCATATTTTATTTTATTACTCTTGAAGTTGTCAATAAAAATTAACAAAATTGTAAGTGACCCGTAAATAATGTACAAAATTTATGGAACATTTTATGTAATACTATTTTGAAAGTGTAACAGCAAAACTGGCCAGCTCCATAATTTTGCGAAACGCATTCTTTGCAATTTTTCCGGAAGGCTTATCTATATTGTCGGCATTTTGAGAAATCAAGTTAATACTAATGCGAAACAAATCAATCTAAACTTTCAACTTTTAAATCTTTATTAAAATCCTTTTTTTATACTACTAAACCGGTTGCTTTACTTTAACGACCGAAATGTTCAATTAGCTAGAAAAACTATGTATCCTAAAATATGTATAAATATAAATTTAACAAGCGTGTACATTTTTTAGGCTCTCAAAACACTGGTAAAAGAACCGTTAGCCAAATATAAAAAAGCCACCGAAGATCTACGTAAGCATGAAAATACTAAGTACCACAAATTCTCCATGGAAAAAGCAGTAGAATTTACAAAAGTAATGGAATCAAGCAAGAAAAGCATTGACGTTGTTTTAGATTCCGAAACATCGGCCATTATTGAGGATAATCGAAAACGATTGAGGCCTATAGTAAAAACTATAGTATTTTGTGCTAGGAACAATTTGCCCTTAAGAGGACATCGTGATCACGGTTTGATTTCACAATTAAAAGAAGAAAGTAATGAGGATCTTCTGGTTGGAAAGCATGGAGTTTTCCAAAGCCTTTTGGCTTTTCGTGTGGATGCTGAGGACGAATACCTCAAGTGACATTTCGCAATTTGCAGGCGTAACAGTGCAATGATTAGCAACACAGTCCAAAATGAAGTTATAGAGTGTATCGGAGAAACTTTTCGTTCTTCAATATCAGACGATGTTAAAAGATCAAAATTTTTCAGTATAATGTGTGATGAAACAACAGATGTCAGCACCAAGGAACAGATGACATTTTGTGTTAGGTACATAGATACCCAATCTTTCGTTACCAAAGAAGAATTTGTTGGTTTTACAGAAATGACAGAGACAACTGGTGTTGCTATAAAAGAAGCAATCGATAAAGCGTTGGATGCCTTGGGCTTAACAAAAGAACACCTTTGCGGCCAAGGGTATGATGGGGATTCTAACATGGCTGGGAAATTTAAAGGAGTGCAGGCCCTGATATCAAACGAGCAACCCATGGCTATTTACAGTCACTGTTTCAGCCACTCCTTGAATTTGGTTATTTCAAAATCGTGTGACATTCCTGCCATACGAAACATGTTAGGAACCGTAGGAGCGGTAACAACTTTTCTTTCTGCTTCTGCTCTACGAAAAAATGCTCTAGAGGAAGTAATTAATCAACTTCCAGAAATAAAGAAGAAAAGTTTAAAGGTAATGTGCCCCACTAGATGAGTAGAGCGACACGATAGCTTAATTAGATTTAAAGAGTTATTTCTCCCTATTGTAACACTGCTTGATCAGCTTTCAACTTCACCAGATACCAACTCGGAAACATCAAGCAAAGCTTCTATGCTCAGTTCGGCTATTCAAAAAGGAGAATTCATCATAGCCTTGGAAACAACGGCATATTGCATGGCAATAATTCTAAGGCTAAGTGAGCAACTACAAAATCCACAATTAGATTTTGGAAATGCCTTGCAAAATATAAACTGCATATTAGAGGTTTTCAGAAATCTAAGAAGAACTGTGGATGTCGAATTCGGTAGTATTTTCGAAGACGCTTTGCAAAAAGCAAGCGAAATCGAATGCGAAATACGCATACCAAGAAAATGCTTTCGACAGACTCATCGAGAAAATATTGATGCTTCAAATCCCGAGGAGTATTACCGACGAATGGTTTTTTTACCGTTGGTAGACCATTTGATTCAAGAACTGGAATCGAGATTTTCCCAACGATTGGTGGATATATTACCTTTAGAAGGCCTTGTTCCAAAAAATATTTTGAAGTACGAAGAAGAAGAAATCATCAAGGCTGCAAAAAATTAACAGCAGTACCTAGATGGCCCTGAGCTTATACTAAAGTCAGAAGTAAAGCTATGGAAAAACAAATGGGATAGTGAGATTGAACCGCCTTATACAGCAGGTTAGGCCCCGAAGAAGTGCGATCAACAATTTTTCCCCAACATTTTTATTCTTCTACAGATATTTGGAACAATCCCCGTTACAACAAGCACACCCGAAAGGAGCTTCTCCACATTACGAAGGATTAAAACGTATTTAAGAAGCACCATGGGCCAGGCAAGATTAAACGGACTAGCACTGGCAAATATTCAAAAGGATAGAAAAATCTCCATAGAAGACGTCATTAACATCTTCAGTCGCAAAAAAGCAAGACGAATGAAAATTGCAAATTGGAATGTCTAAAAATCACAGACACAGACTCTACAAAATTTGATGTTTTGTTTTTGTATTAATGTATCGAGAAAAACAACTAAATTTTAACTAAGGTCATCCACCTAGACTATTGCTTTAAAAAAAACAACACCATTTTGAATAATTAATTAAAATAATTATTTGCACTTAATTACTCAAATATAATTAAAGTTAATTAAATAATTGCCACACTGTATATTAATGTACTATTTCTTGATTGCGATAAAATCTAATTGACCACAACAGTAGCTCTAATTAATTTTGCTTTCTTATTACGGAACATTTTTGTATACTGTAGCCCCTTCTTAGAACCGCCACTGTACGCATGAGTTTTACTAAATTATGAATCAGTAGACCCAAAAAGTGCAGAATTATTTTCGAAACCGACTGAACTACACGGCAGATGATTTTCGAGAACCTCTGATTTTTGCATCGTCATTAGAGAATGTTTTTAAGGAAGGTTTATCGATAAATACTAAAACTATGTAAACTATTCATTTTGTTTCGTTCTTCCTTCGTTCGTGCAATCGAGCAAAAGATGTTTCTACTTATTTCATTCAAGTGATTTGGCAATGCGAACATATTTTTCTAAAACTGACTGACTATTAGTTATGTTTCTAGTTAATTCATTTTTGTGTTTTTGAAAAGTTAATTATTATTATTTAAAAGACTGATTTCATGATTTATTTTGTAATTGATTGAGAGTTTATCAAATAAAGTGCCAGGTACCCATTAAATACTATAATTTTCTTGTTGCTAATTTTTTTTTATACCAAGTGAACTTTAATTTGTGTAGTTTCAAGTTTAAAAAAAAAAAAAAATTAAAATGATATTTAAGAAAGGCAATAACTTCTTCTTATCATCTAGACTTAAAAAAAAAAGCATTCTCCCGTTTGTCTTTGAGAGTTATAAATTTGTTTTCCAACATTATCATTTTATCAAAATTATCGATGTATTTTTTGTTTTGGTTTTAGGTTGCTATCGAAGTTTCATAATTGAAATACATTTTTTTTTTAATTTCTACTTTTCGGATTCAATGAAATAAATAATAGTTTATTGATTCCAAAATGTGTTCTTATTTATAAAATGGTTACAGTACATTATATATAATTTATTTTCGATTTTTTAGTTCTAAATGGGATACCTTACATTAAATAAAATAATAAAAGGCACTTTTTAAACATTAAAATAAAGAAAACTTGAAAAAGTATCCAAAATCCGCTGACCTTATAATGTTCCTTATTCTGAACGGTTATTCTCAATGAATCACACAAAATTTACTATGGTTTATGATAGTAAGTGAGAAATAAACGAAATTGATCAAAATTACTTTAGTCGTGCCAATTGGTGTCGAATTTTTTTTTTTTTAAATTTATTTTTTATCAAATTTTTTTCTTCAGCGTCAACATTTTGAGGTTTTTTGTTTACACTTGTAGGACAGCACGTTGCGATAAACCTGATATTGTGACACCACAGAACCCATCTGCCAGTGTTTAAGTCAGGAGAGGTTGGGGAATTTCGACACGTCTTCCAGATCTTGTGGTTGTCTGATGTTGTCCTGTTACATCATCTTGAGGAATCGAACGTCTTGGTTCGCTTGCTTGTTCCTCTGCTGAATCACTAATGGTGAATGCTTGGCTTGAGCCTATCATTGGAGACAGTAGATTCCTTTCCATTCACCAGCAGAAGAAGGTTTTGGCATCACGAGAAATAGAGAATGTGTGCTAACGGGAGTCGAATCAGGGACTCCTAGATCAGTAGACAGATACTCTACCGCTAAGCAAATGTAATCACTAATGCCTAGGTGTTGTATCTGCCTTTTGTACTCGAGACCACCACAATGTTTATATAGATGGTAGGAGCAGAGAACAGTGAGCAGCCCTGCGCTTGATCAACGTATTATAGAGAGTGATTCGAAAACAAAACATTTTAAAAATCAATAATTGTCGCATATCCACAAAAATGCAAACCCCTCCCCCATCCCCGAAAAAAAAAAAAAAAAAAAAAAAAAAGAGTAAAAAATAGTTCAATTACGAAACAGAAGATAGATGAGAAAAATTTGACCTGAAAACGTGTATAGGCAAGTTAAAGAGATATCTATTTTAAACAATTTGGCAAACTAGATCTTCAATGTCACACTTTGACTGTACTTAAGACTAAAATTAAATAACTCAAAAGCAAGAATCGATAGAATAATGAAACAAAAAGTACAGTTCTTTTTAAATCCCTAAAAATCTGAAACAGAATTTTCAAAATTAGTTACAAATATTGCCAAAGCGCTGTAGATGCAAAATTTTAGAAATGTGTCATAAATTTGTCCTCTGCAATCATTCGTTGCAATCACATTAACTTCCTTCACGTTTAAATAGTAGTACGGTCAGAAAACTGATGGTTCTGAACTTCAAAGCACTCTTTATTCATAAGAAATACAGAGTACAGCTCTACCTGTTGGCAACATTTATAACTAATTTTGAAATTTAGTATCAGATTTTTACAACTTTCAAAATAACTATACTTTTTGTTTCAATATTCTAATATATATATATATATATATATATATATATATATATATATATATATATATATATATATATATATATATATATATATATATTTTACGTACTGCACATAACACCACCGGATTAAGCCGGTTTTTACCATGAAGTGTAAAAATAATGTTATATAAGCAATTAATTATAAGGCAGTTTTTTTACTTTCAATTACCCATGTGTTGAACAATTTCAATTGTACATAAAAGTTGGCAATGCATATAAAGGATTTATAGTAAAAACTTTATTTTTATGGGTTAATTTTTTTCTAGTTAATTAGAGGTTTCGTAGATAAATGTTACTAAGTTACTAAACAAATTTTTTATACTTGATTGTTTTTAAAATTCTAATTTTTAAATTTTTAAAAAAATTGATTATGTTTGGGTACATATGCATTAACTGTTTACCAAAAAGTCTATATAGTACAGACAGATAGACAGACAGACAAATATTGAAGTGATTCTATAATTTTTTTGACACGCGAATGTGCTAAAAGCAAATACTTCTTAAATCGAACAATGTTTAGTTGCTCTTACATTATTATCTAAAATGCAGGATTGCCAAGCTTTATACATATTCAAATAAATAGAAAATTACTTCTATAAAGAAATTTTTAGAAATCAAACGATTATCAAAAGAGGATAAATTAAATAACAATTGCCTACTTAATATATTGTAATGCAGACGTGGGTAAAATGAATACAATAAGCGGCCCAGAACTCACCAGAATCGCACACCGATGGACGAAGATGGTTCGTATGAAGGTCCAATCGAAACTCTTTTCTCCACATTCATCCATCTGTGAAATGTAGTGGAAAAATTGCCGGACAGGGCATTTTCACTGCCGGATGCATTGGCCTATATATCGGTCAAGGTTGTTGCTAAGAGACGACAGAAATTCGTGTTTCAAAATTACAACGCTGTAATGGTTATATTAATGAAGTTATATAAAATCGTTTTCGACATGTTGGTATAATGATAGTGGACAAGTTGAGCAGTTTTGTGTGACGATACATGCAACTTGTTATGCTTTCTTTTTGGAGTAAGCAAGTTTCTACAATTAAGTGAAAAAATTAATGTTATGTAAGCAATTAATTATAACGATGCAATGTTTTTCTAAATATGTAATTTATTTTTATGCCTTTAAATGGATGGAATTATAGAAACTACAAATTTTTCTTGCACGAACTCAATATAAAGGGACATTTAAAAAAGAGCTGTTTTTTTTGTAAAATAACAAAACTACAACTTACAATTATATTCAGAATAGTTTGTGCACCTCTACTTTAAAACTGACTTACTTGAAAATGTTCAATATTTTATTTATTGGAATTTAAGTTCAGCTCTTTGAGTTGAATTTAACTTTGTATGACCTTTGATTGTCAAACAGTACGATCTTTTACTATTCGTAGCTTTAGTTGTAAATATTGATCTCAAACAAACAAACGGACAGACTTAAAATTTAGATAAGTTTTCCAATGCAATATAGAGTATAAATTACAAAAACTATGTTGGCAGTTTGGGTTCAAAATTGACCGTATGTAATTTCGAAAATAAAATGGTAAAAAATAGTAATAGTTTATAGCAAATTTAGCTGGTTAATATTTGCCTTAAAGTATTGTTGCATATTGTCAGTTTCGACTGATAAGGCGCTAACTCCTCTGTTGGTCTCTAATCACTTTTTGGTATATTTGGAGGAGCCGTCGATTAGTATAAGTTGCAACTTGATTACATAATTTTTTTTTTGATAAATGATACGCTTAAGGATTAATATTGAATTTGCACTATTGTAATTGTTGTTTGCTCTTCTGAAAACTTTGGCAATTGGAATTAGCATTTTTTCACTTTAAGCTGACAACGCATATCAGTGCCTTTTTATTTTCTTACAAATTTTACCAGGTTAGTAATGATATTGATAATTTTTACCGGGTTTCTAAAAATGGATTTAATTCATTTTGAAAGAAAGTTCGTTACACAGGGTGTCTCAAAAATGACTCTTGATCTTTAGTAATAAATGTCTCGAAAATACATCTTT
This sequence comes from Linyphia triangularis, assembly GCA_963978545.1. Classification (NCBI taxonomy): domain Eukaryota; kingdom Metazoa; phylum Arthropoda; class Arachnida; order Araneae; family Linyphiidae; genus Linyphia; species Linyphia triangularis. The sequence goes on along the minus strand of OZ021723.1, from coordinate 90,205,004 downwards.
AGACATATATCAACATCTTATTGAAATATGATGTGTTCAAAATTATCAATAAGGAAAGTTTTAAAATTAAATTGAACTATTTATTATATCTGTGATTAGATTTTTTTTCAAATACTAAATTTATCTAATTTATCTCTTTTCAACCTATAAATACATGACCATGCAAGGAAAAAAAAAGCACCGTTTACACAATTAATTGTTGCCAACACTATAAACAGCTTTAAAAATAAATTAAAAAATTATAAACTCATACATAAAATGTTCAAAAATATGATAAAAATGTGTTGCCTTTACTTACTATAGGCTAAAGTAAATTCCTTCGTGTCTTGGTACCATCATATAATCAAAGGCTTTTTAAATATCTAAAACCAACAGTAGTAAACTTTTTCATCACATTCTTGTCTGCGCGCGTTGAATCTCTTCCTCGGGACAATTTGGCAGTTTGATATAAGTGCCCGATTGATATTTTTGGGTTTTATGTTTACGTGGGTATCTATGCAACAGATGCTATTATAGATCAATATTCGGCGCGCTCAACTGAGACAATTGCCTCTATCCCATGAAAGAGGAAATGTTTCAAGGTTGGATTTATTATTGATTTTTGATGATTCATGGGGTCAGCAATATTAACAAATGACAAGAAGTTTATTGCAACAATGTTAATTGTATAAACCAATCACAGCGCATAAAAGTACCGGGTGTCCGGGCTAAAAGTGTCCATTATAAAAGTGTCCAATGAATAACGGAGGGGCGATCACCCCCTCTGCCCCTCGCTGGATCCTCCAATGTTTACGTGAGATTGACGTAGAAACTTAACCACACATTGATGTTAGGTGTATTCCTTTTTAGTTAAAAAAAAATAAAAAAAATAATAATAATCTCGGATGGGTTTCCAATCCACAGAGAAGAAGTCTATTATATTTTAGTGTGTAAATCTGTAATAATAAACCATAGTTTTTGGATTGTTTTATCCTAGACACCCTGTATTTCTTGAGCATTATTAGACCCAAGGGACGAACATTTTCTGACATTTATTATTATTTATATGATTTTCTAAGGGTATCACCTGTTATTTTCGGAAGTAATTAAGAGGCGGTGTAGTTATTTATCAATTATTTGTGTAATTTTAAGAAGGAATTTCAAAAATTCACGTCTGTAATTAAGTCGAGGAGGTAAAGCGTTTGCCCAATATGCAAGAGGTCACGGGTTCGAGCCTCAAAGACGTTCTGCCTTTTTTCAAGGACAACAGACAAGGCAGCAATAGTAGTAGGTAGTACTATTAGGTTGGTTGTCCGGCTGTTCTATGTGTTTTCTCTCATTCGAGATGCATATTCCCATTGAAAGACCTCCGGAAAGTTATGATCCTACGTGGTAAATCCATCTCTTGCGCCAGAAAATCCCCAATACAACTAAATTAAAATTTTCTATATGTACTAATCTCCCTCCACGTAAATGTATACGCCACTGCAGCCCTTTACGAATTTCGCAACTTGGACTTTACTTGTAAATTCGATTGGCTCGTGTGTGAGTGAATCAAGATGTGTGGGTGGGTGAGAAACGAACATTTCTTATCTTAGAATTTTCTCCTCCAATATTGAAAATAGTTTCCATGATAAGTTTACACATGGTGTTTCCTCGTTACTTCTTAAGGCAATACTGAAACTTATAATAATTGAACCATTTTGAAACATGGAGACCCGTTATAAGTCAGTTAAAATAAGTTTTTTTTCTCTATTTTCTTTCTCAGATGATTTTGTAAATATTGAAAAGGAAGTTTGACTTTGAGTAATTTAAATTAAATAATTTCCATTCATGAATGATTGTGGAAGATTGGGAGGGGATGGGGTTAGTGTCAGTATTCCGGCTGCAGTAACATTTTTGACCAACTTATATACACATTCCTTTAGGACAGCATTCGCCACTAACTTTTAGAAGCGGGCCGTATGACTTATGTTGGAGCTTTCCGCAGGTCGGATACCCCAAAAAATGTATCTTTATCAAATTAAATAATATATAGTATTTCTGAAAACTGGAGGAAAAAATTATCTGTGAATCTTTTGTTTTAACGTGTTAGTGTGACTTGACCAAACGTTTAATAAAAGTATTTACACAGCACTTCCAGATTACTCCGTTTTAGTCGATATGAATTGTGACTTGTGAGAAGATGGCGGTCGAAATAGTTCAGTTTATTTTATGATAGATTTGATGTCTTTCGGAGTATTTGTTGCAGTCGATTTTAATAAATTGTCCAAACGAGATTCAGTTAAGTTATTCCAGAATTTATTCTTGATGCAAACCACCTTGCTGAAAGCGTCTTCATATAGTTTCGGGCACGTAGCGGAGAAATCTGTTCTACGTAGTTACCCGTATTATTACGGATGAATTAAAATTATGTAAAAAAAAAAAAAAAATCCATCCCTTGAAATTGATTCCCTTTTTTCTTTTGTGGTGCCAGCGGGCAACAGAAAAATTTGGTCGAGGGCCGCGTTGTGGCTGACGCTGCTTTAGGATATGGCCAGAAACAATTTTGTTTAAGAGAAGTTTACCATTTAAATTAACATCGCTTTATCCATCCGCAAATATTTCTCGTAAAAAAGATTTTATGACAAAATGAATGATGGGTGTGGCATCGTTTGTTAGAGAACTAATCATAGCAGCTTTTCAACTCGCACGCGATTCTTATGCTCAAAAGGATTATATCCGCAAAACCTTGGACTCATTTTAGAAAACCTTCATATTTACGTTTGAGGTTGGAAGAGTTCAAGGAAGTTTGCTATCAGAACATATTTTGTGGAGTTGTGGTTCCCATGAAATAGTTTATTCAGAAATATTTACAGATTCAAAATAACTTTTATATAATTAGTTTTATAAATTGGATTGGTAATTAGTAAAAGTTTAATTTTTATGAAAAACTTAATAAAATGTCACATTTTACGTTTTTTTTTTTTAATTTAAAAAAACTTTTAACTTAATATTATTATTAAAAATACACATGAATCGAACCATTAGAGAGGCGACTGTCTCCCTCATTTCACAGAATCACATCATGGGCAATGATTTAAAATTAGCTTGAAGACCAAATTTTTACTTTTTTAATCAGTTATTAAACTTATCTTTCAGTTTACTTGCCTATGTTGGCAGCAGTAAATGAAATTAACTTAAAATTGATTCAAATACTTTAAAACAAAGCAGCTAAAGGGACGAGCAACACACCCTGGTATTTGTGTGATAAAGTTATTCAGAGAGATTTGAGCTTGTACTCGATTTAAAATTGCATTTTAACTATGTTGCACAATCACTATGAAAGAATTGCAGATCCCAACAGAGCCATCACATATATTACAGTTTCATTGTAGTGCAGAAGTTCAAAAGATCTAAAGTAATTCATTATGATCCACCATGAAGAATTGTCATGAGCATGTTGTATATATTTTTCACCAAATCATCTTTGGCTCCTCATCTTTGAAAGTGTGTCCTTTCACACTATTTTAGTATGAGTACCTTATAGCCTTAGTCCCGTCACATGTTCTTTGCTCTGTAAAGCGCTCAGCGCCTTCTTCTCTTTTACTTTCTTATTTTTTTCTGAGAAATAATAAACGAAGTAGTAATGGTCAACCCCTCAGACAAGCACTACTTAATTTAATTATGATCTTTGATATCTGTTAAACCAGATGTACATTTTATGTTTTAACAATATTTCGGCAGACATTGTGGCTAAAAAAAAAATGAAGTATTAAGGCGGATTTACATGCCAACTGTCGGCCTACTAGTTGAGATCGCCAGTCTGTGACATCTCCTGGCTGCTTGCTCCAATAGATCAAACATTTTCTATTAATTGGTGCCGGTGACTTTCATCATCCTATCAAGTGCGCCGGTCTTCTGTGATCACCAACAGGCGGCGCAGCAGTCGCTACACTGACGTAACATAAGTGGCGATCTAAACTGGAGCCCTGGTTAGCGAGTAATTCCGAATTAAGGTTTATGATGCCTCTTTCATTAAAAGTGTTTGGGAGCCTGTTACAATATTTATACAGTCCTGTATAATAAATAAAGAAAACACATCGGCATACATAAAAGTTTTATTCATATTAACTTACACAAGCAAAATATATACGTAACAATTAAATATAAGTTAAATTTTTTTATTAAATATAATTATATTACTATTTGTATAGAAAATTTTGTGATTTCCAATGAAATTTGTAATGTACAAAATATCATCTCATATCGTGCTAAGTAAATTTTATGAATATCAATAATTAAAACGTTAACTTTAAAAAATTCTATAAACCTCATCTAAGTAACTTTTACAATTTATAACTAAGTTTTTAATTTAAGTAAGTGTTATGTGTTCCCTCTAAATAAACAATTCCAGAGGTCCATGAAACATGGGTAGGTTTCCTTTTGTTGTGTGATCGCTTGGTACTTGCTGTAAGATATATCCGCAGATTTTCCTATTCAATTCCGTTGATGGGTTGAACCAGGTCTTGAAGTCTGTCAGTACATCACTAGGGCAGTTTTGCCTAACCTTCTCAGTTGTGCAGCTGGCTGTTGCATCGATTCGCCTGAAAATTTAAATGCCATTTCTGGTCGTTACCAACGACTTACAAAATTCCATAGTTAGTTTGTATCGCATGTTTTATGACACGAAAGAATATACGTAATTTAATTAATTGTAATTTAGTTACTATTAATGTAATTGAACGTAATGTAGTTATTTTTATTTAAGTATAACGTGGTCACTTGAATTGAAATCACTTCTATTGTAGTTTTTTGTAATTTTAAGTGTAAAGTTGTTACTTTTGATTACCAAAAAAAGATTAAGTAGTTTCTTGTAAGAAGTAAAATAGTTACTTGTGATTAAAAATACTCAATTGTTATTAAATCTTAGCTTAAGAAAAATAATATTGAATGTTTGTTTGCTCACTTTACATTTTGATTCTATAAAAATTACTTCACTCTATTATAAAAGAGTAAGAATTAAAAAGACTTGGCACTGTTAACGTATATTTTAACAGTATGCACTTCTCTGCTTCTCAGTGTTGGATTTAAACTATTGGATTTAAAAGTATGAAATTTTCCATATTTATTGAAAAATCTTTTGAAGAATTTCTAATAAGGAAAATTCAGAGATGGTGAATTTTAGGTTATGCGTTACAATATGTCCAATCGAAAGATTTTAAAGGATCGTCCTTTCCAGATTGGTTGGTTGGTTGTACTCAGATTATCTGGCGCCGTCAGCAACACGAGGGCTATAATGCGCCGTAACATTCGTCATTAGACAAGCCAACATACATTTACAAACACCCATGCCAACACGGGACTCGAACCCGCAACCTCGCGGTCTAGAAGCTAGCACGCTAACCACTATACCGTTTGGTCGGCAGTCGTCCTTTCCAGATAAAATTATCCACTAATCTTTTGCAGACCAAACGGTATACTGGTTAGGGTGCTAGCTTCTAGACCGCGAGGTTGCGGGTTCGAGTCCCGTGCAAGGCATGGGTGTTTGTAAATGTATGTTGGCTTGTCAAATGACGAATGTTTCGGCGCATTATAGCCCTCGAGTTGCTGACGGTGCCAGATAATCTGAAAACAACCAACCAACTAATCTTTTGCAGGCACATAGGTCACTAACGCAATCCTTTTTTTTTAATTAAATTTCTTTGTAGTTATTAAATAAGTGGATGTGACTAATTTATTTTAGTTATAAAACAGTGTTGTATTATTTCACTGTAAATACATTATTACAAAAAAACATCTTAGCTTCTTGAAATGTCTATATTTTTTCATGCATTTTTCAAATTAGTTTTGGGAAAATATTACAATATTTTGAAATATTTGATGGAATAGCTCGTGTCCGCATAAATTTCTGTATGGAAGGAAAAAACAGTTCAGATAAAGAAAAAAAAAAAAGCGCTTTGGAACGGAATTAAATGTATATTCTGGGTTCCAACTTCACACCATTTTGGCTCGTCTTGCAGTTATCAGATTCTGACGAAATTTTGGACAGACCTTTCTTTGTTCATTTGAACAAGTGTAAAATAGGGAGCAGCAAAATATTAACTTTCAAAAAATTACCTACAGCCACCCTAGCACGCATAATATTTAGACCACGGAGAAATCAATCAATCAAACAAACAAACAAAAAAAAAAAAATTCCAAGGCTTGTTGAAAATGTAGTAGTTTAAAGACTTATAATAGGAATTAAAACTTCAGATTATGAAACTGAGGTTTTTATTTTGAGAAACTGAGGTTTTTATTTTTTTCAGAAGTGAAGGAAAGTTGAATAAAGTCTTTGACCCAAATGATATCTCTGCCAGCAAAGTTTGAATATCTGTCTTATTATTACATTTGTTTAGCATTATTTAATTTTTTTTTTAACAACAATTGATTATATTTTTAAAAATTTTAAATGTTCTATTTTTACAGAAAATGTTACCACTGTCTCAGTAACATGTAGATTAAAAAAAAAAAAAATGTTATTAAATATAGGTTTGAAACTACTATAAGTCCACTTTCATATATAACTATCTCCTTACCTGCACCACTCTTTTTGAAAGTTCAATACCTCTTCTGGTTTCAGATTCTCTCCCACCATTTTTGGAATGATATTGGTGCATTTCGCAGCAGATTGCGTTAAGCACTCGCTATTCTTTTCTGTTAAAAAAACACAAAAAAAACCCACACACACACACATTAATACAGGGTTAAAATATTTGTATTAATACTTAAAACTGTTTAAGTCTGTGTGTACTCTTTTAACATAAATGATTTATTTTTGTAATTTATATCAATTGAAAGCTTTCTTATTATCAAATATTTTATAATTATCCAAAGATTTTAATAAACACAATATAAATAGAAAATAAATACATTTGATGAACCGTCGAGTGGGAACGGCCTGGCAGAAATAATCGCCAAAATAGAAAAATACTTTTACTTGGAAACTACCACTGTATATTGTGTATTTATTTATACGTACAAGAAAATATTAGATCAAACATGTATATTAAGAGTTAAATATAATTATTACATGAAATTTACTCACCTATATTTAAAAATGTTCCCTTTTCACACATTTCTTCTGCAACTGATTGTAATTTCTTAGCTTCGGAAACAAAATTTGTATTGCATCTAATAGCAGCTATAGTTCCACACTTGGCTAATTGTTCATAAACTTTGCCTAGACGGATAAATTGAATAATTCTAGTTCAATTTTACTTTCAAGGATTTATTTATTTCGTTTTTTAATGTTTAAATGATAGAGTTCAAAGCAAGTTTCAACAAAATAACCCATGAACTGCCACTGATAACTAGCACATTTACTTTACACCAGAATGCTAAAAAAATTGCTAAAATTGTGGTGCGAGAGTTATAGCACGAAAAGTCATATTTGCGAAAGTTATAGTGCGATAATTTTTTTTGAGGTGGATAGGATACTGGTGTTGATTGTGCAATGCCAGCAACTCATAGGGCCTTATTATACAGAGCCACTCGTGTGGCGAACGCGCGCCACCACTTCAGACAAGCCACTCGTAGTGATGCATGCAATCATATGGAGATTATTATACTGAGACACAGCAGGGGCCAGAAGTGGTGGCGCGCACTCGAGTGGCTCTGTATATAAAGGTCAATAGTCTACGCAAACTCTGTGGCTAAGTAGTTCGTCATGATCACTTAGCGTGGTTCCCCCCTAAGTATGAAAAGTACAAAATAAGTATTGATTGCTTACAAGACTCAGCCCTGCCATTTTTTTCTTCATTCGTTATTTCCTCTCCGTAACATTTCCTACATTCTTCCGTATAGCACTCTAGGATGCATGCTCCTTTTGAGATCCACACTGAAATGAATAAGAACATATGCAAAATCATGTAAGAAATCATACAATCAAGAAGTCATGTAATCGTGAAGGAAATTTCCTCTAAATACTTCACAATGGTATTCTTCAACTGAATGAAATTGGTTTCAATTTACAAAGTTATTGGATGGCACGCGAAGGAGTGTAGAAGATATACAAAGTGTATTAACAACAATAAGAACCTATTTAGTGGTGTTTTCTTCCTACTTTTCGGCTGGTGTATTTTCTCAGTTGAGTTGTAATGGTGAGTAAATAGTTAAATCAATACTCAAATACAATAAGTCACAAAGCACATTAAGAAATTGGTAACTTAAGTTCTTAAAAAGTTTAATATCAATTGTTTAATGTTTCGTTATATTATTCATTATGTCAAAATAATGGGAAAAAAATCCATAGTAATCGTTATGTTATAAATTGCAGATACTTAATTATGAGAAATGGGGTTACTGTGTTAATTGTTTTAAGTATTAATACACATTTCCAATCCACAACTTCATACCAAATTATAGAGAAATTGAATCAACTGAAAGGTCTCGCCGAGATAGATTCTAATTTTAAAATTTAATCGCATGTTATGAACGGAATCACGGGAAATCACGACTCTAAAGTATAAATGAACAGAAATATATACAAAAAAAAAAAAATAAAAAAAAATTGGAAGATTTCAGTAATACCAGTAGAATGCGTAAAATTTGACCCGAAGAGGGCTTCTACAATAACTCTACAAGAAGTACATATTAAATAATAACTTGAATAATCAATGACAAGACGTGCTTCTTTAAAAAAACAAATTTCCAGTTGGATATGATCAATCTTAAAATGTTTACGTTTTAGACATGGGGAAAATTCTTCATGTTTGGCATCTGGACCTGGTGCGCCCGATTGAAAATGTAAGTAGAAAAAGCTTTTTTAGTAGTAGAGTTATTATATCAAGCTACCTGATATTTATTTAAGAATGAAAGTGTCTTACCACATAACACAAGGAAAGGAAGCCACTGCATTTTATTTTAGATTAATCTGAACTTCAGAATTCTTCTAAAAGCATTAAAAAAATAAGGGATTGCACTATTTTTTCTTCTTTTATATCATTTATCTTGCGTATTGAGGGGGAAAAGTTCAAATTGCTCAAAGTTGAGAAAACATAGTGATAACAAGTAGATATACAATGTGGAGAGTATCGGACACCTATACAATAAACAATTACTGATTTCAATCAGAATTGAAATAAATAGTTTCACTTCCACTTTTAATTTTATAGTTTATTAACTAGTTTTTCAATTAAAATTCTTTCCGAAATCTTCTATTCCTGGAACTAGGAAATTGTTGCACGGCAAATTTCAGTTGAATATCGACTCAAATTTAAAGCAGGACGCATGTTGTTTGTATACCACAACGGGGTATTTGTTCTATTAAGCTGGTCGCCGAAATAATTTTTTATATTTCATGGATTACGAGTGGGATTTTTTTCTGATATAAAGTATTTTTAAGTATTTGAAACAAGTTTTATGATTTTTAAAATCATAACAGTTTTTATTGCCCAACACAAGACATTTATTTGATAGTGGCCGAACAAACGGTATAGTGGTTAGCGTGCTAGCTTCTAGACAGCGAGGTTGCGAGTTCGAGTCCCATGTTAGGCATGGGTGTTTCAAATGTATGTTGGCTTGTCTAATGACGAATGTTTCTGCGCATTATAGCCCTCGTGTTGCTGAGGGTGCCAGATAATCTGAAAACAACCAACCAACCAATTATTTGATAGTGAATTTCTTTTAGTACTATGCATAATATATATATAAAAAAAAAATATTTGCACAGAAAAAATATGATTTCAATCGAAAATTAAGCTGAATAATATAATGCACTAGCTGGAGTGCAACCATACTTCGCTACGAAATTTTTACCATGTGCATTTTAGCAATTAAAAGACATTCATATATATTCAACATTTCGGACATCTGGAAATTAGTTTATCAAAATCGGAATACTTTAATCTATCTCTGCTTGTCCTTGTTGACATTTGTTCCAAATTTTATACTATGGAATATATCGGAAGTGGGGCACTGGAATATTCCTCGTTTAGAACGTTTACACCCCCCCCCCCCCACCTCTCGACCTTTTAAAATTAGTTAATCGAGATTGCAATAGCTTACTTTGTTTACGTTTGCTCTTGGTTCCAAATTTCTAAGTTGTGACTACATTGGAAGTGGGACATTCGAATATCCATCGCTTGGAACGTTTGTCCCTTTTTCGACAACTTAAAGTTATTTAATCGAGAATGGAACAGCTTTTACCTTTTCTGTATTTGCCCTTGTTGACATTTGTGCCAAATATCAGAGGTGTGTCTACACTGGAAGTGGGACATTCGAATATCCATCGCTTGGAACGTTTGCCCCTTTTTCGACCACTTAAAGTTATTTAACCGAGAACGGAACAGCTTACCTTTTCTGTATTTGCCCTTGTTGACATTTGTGCCAAATATCAGAGGTGTGACTGCTCTGGAAGTGGGACATTCGAATATCCATCGCTTGGAACGTTTGCCCCTTTTTCGACCACTTAAAGTTATTTAATCAAGAACGGAACAGCTTTTACCTTTTCTGTATTTGCCTTTGTTGACATTTGTGCCAAATATCAGAGGTGTGACTACACTGGAAGTGGGACATTCGAATATCCCTCGTTTGGAACGTTTGACCCCTTTCCATCCCCTTAAAGTTGGTAAATCGAGATTGGAATAGCTTACTTTTTCTATGTTTGTTCTTGTTGGCATTTGTACTGTATTTCAGAGTTGTGACTACACTGGAAGTGGGAGAATTAGTGATGAGCGATTGAGTGAAACAGTCAGCGAGGGCTTTGCCTTTTATATTTAGGGATAATCAAATGTTTTGTTAACATAAACTTTAAAAATAGGATTAAAAATATCATGTGAGTTTAATTTGACCAGCAGCACACATATGCTGGCCAATATCGCTCGACATTGGACAATTTATAATTTCTATCCCGATGTGGACCGTTGTAGTCTAGCCGTTGTTATGCCGACCAAACGGTATAGTGGTTAGCGTGCTGGCTTCTAGACCGGGAGGTTGCGGGTTCGAGTCCCATGTATGGCATAGGTGTTTGTAAATGTATGTTGGCTCGTCTAATGACGAATGTTTCGGCGCATTATAGCCCTCGTGTTGCTGATGGCGCCAGATAATCTGAAAACAACCAACCAACTAGCCGTTGTTACAGATTTTGTCCAATCTTGCCCAATGCTGGATAAAATATGCTGGAAGCTTTGAAATAATGCTGCACAGTTTTAATATTTAAATATTTTATACATAAGACAGGAATGAGGGTAAAAAATATGTTTTGTGATGTTTTTGACACGTTTATTTAGTTTTTTTATTATTATTATTATTTCTTTTTTAAATCGTGCATTTTAAACATTGCTCGAGTTTTGACCAGAGTTGGCCAATCTTTCAAAACCCCTGCATCTGAAATTGGCTAATAATGCTGTGCTACCTGGGTTGTTTAATTATCCGATGTTAGCATATTGATTTTTAAAAATGTAAGAAAACTTCTTAGATGCCTCCATATCAGGAAACAAAATACAAAAATACTTCTGAAAATAATACTAAAGAATACCAAAACAATGAAAAATGCAAAATATCAAAAAGAGTTACTTTATCAACTGCAATTGATAAGCAAAATGCAATCCTGTGATGATATAAAAGTAAGGACTATGGATTTATTATCTATAAAAATATCTTTTTGGGGTTTCTTAAGTAGTTGTAACGATTGATAAGAATTGTTTAAGTGTATAAATAAAAGAATTTTATTTATACACTGTATAACTTCTATACTAACTGAAAAAAAATTAAATGAATGATAATTTGGATTTCAAACAATAAATCAAACAGTGCCCCCCTAAATGGTATTTTCTTGCTGTTGCTACATAAAAAAATTATTGGAATAAAGTATGTTACTATAGAAATAGGTTTGAGGAGGATTTGGATTCAACGGCCAAACTTCCCTAGCGTTTTTAAAGGGAAAACAAAACTCTGAGGGATACCAGGCAACTCTAGAAAGTAACTTACTACCATTTGGTGAGCTTTTAAGTGGACCTAACTGGAAATTTAAACAAGGCAATGTTGCCATCCACACATTCAGGTCAACGATAAAGTTGTTTAGAGCCAAAACAATCATGGTTCTAGATTGACCTGCTAGTAGTCTTGACTGTAATCCTATCAAAAATGTATGGGAAATTATTAAAAAAGTTGTATACCTTTGGAAAGCAGTATTCTTCCATTTTTGAACTTTAAAGAAGCCATTGAAATGGCGTAGTATGGAATCAAGCCTGAAACCTAGTAAAAGCTTGTGCTTTTAATGAAAAACCGTATTTTTGATTTAATAAAACATCGTGAAAGCTTAATTGATTATTAAAACTTTTCGCTTGCTTATAAAAATTAAATTTTTTTAATTTGTGCCTAAACTTATGTGCAAAGGATTTTTTGTCATTTTTGCTAATTTTGCGACTAATTTGCTACAGATTTGTTTTTCATTGTCAATTTTCTATTTTTAATGTAATATGGGCATATTATTAAGTGAAATATAGATTAAATCTTCCGTCTTAATACTATTTTATAAAACATCAATTTTGTGCTGTGTCTAAACTTTTGTAAAGGACTGCATGTTGACCGCTTTGCAAATTTAAAGACATTAATAGTAGTTTAACGGCACTTTCTCCGGTCTTGAAAGCTTAAGTGGTAGGTGCATCGGCTTTTGGACATTACAAAAGAACTAAAGTTAATTGCATTATATTGATGGTTACAGAAAAACAAGAAGCGGAGACTTCCGAGTTTTTTCTCAGACAGGAAGATAAGAATTCAGAAGGAAATGGACATTTATTGCACTAAAAAAAAAATTAAAAAAAAAAAAAAAAAAAAAAAATTAGGAGTGTAGAACATAGCACAACTTTCAATTACACTATAATACTGACGTGCCTTTGTGTCATTTACCATTTTTATATTTTCATCATTCAATTAGAAAATTTCCAGTTTAGCGCAATTTTTTGCGATAATTCTCGTATAGGTCTTTAAAAAAAAGAGAGGGGAAAAAAAAAGAGAGGGGGAAAAAAAAAAAAAAAAAAAAAAAAAAAATTCGTTAAAAAGATGATTTTGGCGATATACTTTTCGATAATTCTTATATTATTCTTTCTTATAAGTGAAACTGAGGAGAAAAGAAAAACGATCTTTGGATGAGGAATGCTCAAGAAAAAAGAACTCTGTGTTAAAGGCGTTCGTTTTTCAGCGTTTTACATCATTAAAACATTTTTACGGGAATTTCAGAGGAGGGAATGTTTAGAACACCTTCAGAGGTATATAACCACAGTGATTTTGATCAAAATCGTTAGAGCCGTTTTTCAAAAATTACTGAAAAACATGAATTTTCAATGACAGCTATCTAATGGACATGCGCGATTTTGAGGAAAACCTTAAAGGTAGACGCCTGTGCCATCACCAACCTGCACACCATATTTGAACACCGTAGGTCAATTTGTTCGGGAGTTATGCTGACCACGTACACATACTTTTTCTAGACCACTTTTTTGAAATCAGGATGTTCCAAAACGTGGAGATATATATATATATATATATATATATATATATATATATATATATATATATATATATATATATATATATATATATATATATATATATATAAATGGCCGAGTGCTATTCTTTCATTACCCTATGTATCTATGTATACTATACAGTATAATATGGGTATTTGAAAGGGGGGGGGGGAAATAGCGCTAATAAATACTTTATTCAATGAGCTTATACTTGAGTGTATAATCATCTTCTCCCCGACTCTTAGAAGTATCTAATCGGGAATTATTGAACACACATCTTCTCCTACAGCCAATGCTTGATATTCTGCGAAAGCTTGAATAAAATAGGGCAAAGCCCTTGTAGATACAACGAAACTTGGTGGAAACTACTTTACTTTCCACAACTGACTTGATACACAGCTCTTATTCCCAGCTTACGTTACGATTTTATTGCTGAATTTATTCCTCTTATTCCTGACCTCTACAGACGCTAAGCCAAACATGACTCTTTCCCTAATTTCGACAGACAAATAGGTCTAGTAGTTGTATTATATACCCTACTAGTTAAATACCCATGCTTCGCAACACAATTTTTATCATGTGTATTTTAGCAATAAAAAAACATTCATGTATTTCCACATTTCAGACGTTTGATCCCGAAAAAGTGATTTATCAAAATAGCCTTACTTTATCTATGCTTGCCATTGTTGACATTTGTTCTAAAATTTATAATTGTCGATGTGTTGGAAATGAGACATTTGAATATCCCTCATTGTAACTCCCATTGGGCCCTTTTTCATTAGTTAATCGAAGTTGCAATAGTCTATTGTGTTTATGTTTGCTCTTAGTTCTAATTTTCATAGCTGTAACTGTAATGGAAGTGAAACATTAAGATATCCCTCGTATAGTTTGAATGTTGCTTCGACTCTTTATCCCTTAAAAATTCATTAATCCATATTGGAATAACTTATTTTTTTTATATTTGCCCTTCTTAATATTTCCATTGATTACATTGAAAGTTGGACATTCGAATATCCCTCGTTTGGAACGTTTAACCCCTTTTCAACTCTTTAAAGAGGGTTAATCCAAATCGAAATAACTTACCTTTTCTATTTTTGCCATTGTTGATATTTGTACAAATTTTCAGAATTGTGACCAAATGGAACATTCGAATATCCATCATTTGGAACGTTTAACCCCTTTTCCAGCCCGTAATGTGGGTGAATCGAGATCGGAATAGCTTACTGTTTCTATGTTTGTTTTTGTTGACATTTGTACCAATTTTCAGACCCGCAAATAGGCCAAAATGGACCAAATTGGCAGTGGGACATTCGAATATCCTTCGTTCGGAACGTTTAACCCCTTTTCGATCCCTAGAAGTGGGTTAATCGAGATCGGAATATCTTACTTTTTCTATGTTTGCCTTTGTTGAAATTTGCACAAATTTTCAGAGTTGTGACCAAATGGAAAGTGGGACATTCGAATATTCATCGTTTGGAACGTTTAATCCCTTTTCAGCCTCTATAAGTGGGTTAATCGAGATCGGAAGAGTCGACTTTTTCTATGCTTGTCTTTGTTGATATTTGTACAAATTTTCAGAGTTGCGATCAAATGGGAAGTGGGACATTCGAATATTCCTATCAGCTATTTTTTAATACGCTTTTATTAGCTTCAGACGTATGTGTTAGTATGTTAGTATGTAACGGAATCTTTGAACATGATTTTGACCCCCTTCAAAACGTCGGATTAACTCGAAATTTGGCATACTTATTAAGGACCGATGACAATTCAATATTTTAAACAGTTTGACCCGTTATTATTAATACGCTTTTATTAGCTTCAGACGTATGTATGTTAGTATGTAACGGAATCTTTGAACATGATTTTGACCCCCTTCAAAACGTCGGATTAACTCGAAATTTGGCATACTTATTAAGGACCGATGACAATTCAATATTTTAAACAGTTTGACCCGTTATCCTTACTATGATAATCAGGATTAGCAATTTTTTGTTTTCCTGAGACCCGGAGTGTCTGCGTCAAGACCAATAAGGGAAACTACCAGCCGTATTTGTCGCTTTATCACAAGGATTAGCTCGTGTTGCCCTTGCGCCGTTAAATTCCAACCAACCAACCTTCTCCGTAATCGAACCCTGGTGTGCCGTTTGAAAGATTTGTCGTTTGAACGACAGTTATACAAAGCGTGTTTTTTTTAGTCGCATTATCCTTACCAGGATCTTTAGGATTAGTGATTTTTCATATTCAGAGACATGGTATTGTTTTGTGCCAAGTAATACGGTGTGTACTAAGGCATACACATGACTTAAATTTGAGACAAGCATGTGACTATTGGCAGAAACAACTGGAGAGTTTTGTACACTAACTAAAAAAAAATTAGAGTTTACAGAAAAAATAATTAATAGTTTAAAAACTAAAAAACACGCTTTAATAGAAAACCAAACTAAAAAGTAGAAAATAATTAATAGTTTAAAAAACTAAAAAAATACGCTTTAATAGAAAAGTGAACTAAAAAGTAGAAAATAATTTTAAATAAGTTTGAAATAAGAGAATTGAAATAAGAGAATAATTAACAAGAAATATTTATTTTATCGTAAAAAAGCGTGGGGTGCTTGATGTCAATTGTTGAAAATATTTAATGACAGATATTGGTAAAAGTAGAGCCATTATGAAAATATCTTAAAAAGCACCCCACGCTTTTTTACGATGAAATAAATATTTCTTGTTAATCACTCTATTCTTATTTCAAACTTATTTAAAATTATTTTCTACTTTTTAGTTCACTTTTCTATTAAAGCGTATTTTTTAGTTTTTTAAACTATTAATTATTATGTGTCTCTATCTTTCACGCTGGTAAGGTAATTGAATGATAAGTATTTGAAATTATTTTATCGTGTATGATTTTGTGCTGTTGGTATTAAGTGGTTATAATTTGTATTTTAATTATTTTTTGGGATATTTCTAAGGAAAAAACATAGTTTTAAATAAAGGTAATTCAGGTAGTTTAGCTAGAGGAGGTTGAAATCGGAGGATTCAGTGATAGGACGCGAGAGCGAAATACAACGAGAAATCCTAAAATCTAATCATAGGACTTTTGATGAAGCAGTAACGATCCCAATGGTATTAAGATGATTTGATTATTGACGCAGAAAATTTGGAACAAATGAAAGAATGAGTCGAAAAAGTATTTTGTAAGGTAGAAAGGTTTAATCTGATGCTACCTCCAAAAAGTGTAAATTTGTTCAAACACAAATATAATTTTTCGGATTATAGGATTTCTCAAAAATGAGATTGCTCTTTTTGATAAAAATTTGAACAAGATCATTGGATTTACGCGGCCAAATAGTATCGGACAAAAAAAAAAAAAAAAAAAAAAAAAATCTTGGGCGTTGCCGGATTTTACCATCATAAGATTATAGATAATGCTATATTTTCATGTATTTTAGAGTCTATGACAAGTAAGAATTAGAAATTTGAATTGTAAGCCTGTCCTGTTCCGTTGACCAAATGCAAAAATTTTTGGTCATATTATCTGCCAAAATGTTATTTGAAAACATATAATCTCTTTATCAGCAGTCCGAGAGGCCACTGCAAGTTCAGGTACCCTTTCAAACATCAATCTAATTTCTTTTTAATGTATTAAAATGTTAGTGGACCATGAATCCACTGATCTGCTAAACAAAAATGGCCGAAACTATTAAAAAATCGACTTTGAATGAGTTGAACTGAATCTGATTGCCAAATATTTCATTACTTGACAATAATTATCATTCTTTTTTATGTGGTAACCCCCTGCTCTAGTTTCTATGAGGCAGAGTGCAGGCGATATTTATTTTTTGTCAAAAAATACTTTCAACTTTTGAATGTGAGTCAAGTTGGCGATAAATATTAGGTCACTGCTGATGTAATATTTATTGTCAACTTGGCTGACTTTTAAAAGATGAAAAATATTGGTGTCTGGAAAGACGAATCGTATCCAAATCTTCTTAATTGAAATTTAAAGAATGCTGGGTAACCAGACAAAAGAAAAGAATGTTATTTTATTTGGTAAGTTATGACTTATTTGGCAATCGGATTTAGTTCAACTAATTCAAAGACAATTTTTGAATAATCTCGGCCATTTTTTCCCTGGAAGTCCAGTGGATTCCTGTGATCTACTGATCTTTTTCTATATTCTATAAGAAACTCAGAATAATGAAGTACTGAGCCGTAGATGTTGGTCCAGATTTTAAGCCAAAATAAATATTATTGCAGCTTCAGAGGTAGAGATGTGAACAATCGAATCACTCGATTGTTAGCAACCATCGAATCATTCGATTGTTCATAGGGGACAAGCAATATTAAAAATCTCATTGACTTTTTTTTTAACTTCGGGTAATTGCTTTTTTTTTTTTTTTTTTTTTTTTTTTTTAGTTTTCTTATGGTTGTGACTGCAAAGTGAATATAATAAAGCTCCTTTTTTATAATAAATTACCGTTTAATCCTTCTTGTAACAGTATGTTTTACTAATCACTGAAGCACCCACATATTCTATCAGCTAGTAGGCCTAAAAGTCTTTTTTTACAAAATAGGTGGTCCACACTACTAAAAAGTTTGGGAACCGCTGTCATATATCATCAAATATTTGGATTCGTAAGGCCTGCTTTAAGGATAACTCGGAATTTTGTCTACTTTCATCTCCTGCAGTATTCGAAATGGAGTCAATCGGCGATTGACTACTGATTCAATACTCTCTCATATCTAGTATATAACCACCGACATGAACAAGAATGTGTCCTATTTTGAACATTGTGTCGATAGCCTATTGAAATTTATTTCGCACAGCTTCCTATTTCTAGGTAGGGATGGAACGGATGTCAGTTTTGCCGGATACCGGATTTCGGATATCCGGGGTACCATCTCTACCGGATACGGATATCCGAAACGGATTTACCGGATATCCGGCCGGATATTCGGTCTATATACTCAAAACGATAGTTATACGATATGCTATACAAAAAAATGGTCATGATATAAAGTATCAAGTAAATTATAATTAGTGGTTAGCGCACCGCACTGCATGCCACAGGTCCATGGTTTGATTCGTGGACTGGGCAAGGTTGATTTAGCTGTTTATACCTGAAAGAAATAAACTGAGGAGGACCATGCATGCTTGGGAACTAAACACTAGGGTTCGGCGTCAGAATGACCATCTGCTATGTGACACACAAATGCCACAGTCAGGAAAGCTGAGCTGGGCCCAGCAGGCCTTGGTCCACACGAGCTGTCGCGCCACTGAGTTAATTTTTTTTTATTTAAACTTTAGTTGATGAAACGATGTTTTAGTGATGTATGATATAAACCTAAAAAATTTCGAACCCAAAATTCATCAATATTATGTTATACCATATTTAAAATATATATTTAATATAAACAAACAAAATTAGTACTTACATATTTTTGTGGTTAAGGCTTTTGCTTTAGGATCATATAAACTCCACAATTTTGGTACAAATAATGTTGATTCCAATGTTGTCTGCGTGCATTTCTTGTTTTGATTAATTGTTTTATCTTGTTCATCAATATTTGATGCATTTAGTGAGTCTTTTAAGCTTCGGCGAATTTCCTTATGCACACTCATTAAATGGTTTCATAAGGGTTTTGTGGAAAAGGATTTTGGGATTTTGCCGCGCACAATATATTTTTTAAACGATTCTGTGGAGCAAGTAACACATAGTCATTTCACGTCATTTCCATTAATTTTAAAATACTTCCAAATGGGTGATTTTAAATTAGTCATTATTAAAAATTATAAATTGGATTGTAATTGGAGAAAACTATGATTCAAGACATTCTAGAGAGCTAAATATAATTCCACATTGTGGCGCTGCGTTAAAGACCTAAAAATTAAAATACTTCATTTTACTTCAGAAAAAATATACCAGCTTTCACCTTCTGCCAATGAAAAATCAGAAATTAGACCATACCATTCACAACATAAAGGGGTAGGGTATTATCGTCGATAGAACAAAAAAAAAGCATTGAGGAGTGCGCATTGGCTATTTATTGCTTTTTACTCGCTAGCAAATGTCAGAAAAAAAGGAGGAAGTGTGAATAACTAAAACTCTTTTAACAAGTAACTTATGTTATGGAAAAAAGTACTATTTATTAGTATTTCGGTTCGTGTTTTACGGAGAAGCATTCAAATATAACATCTGGAATTAATCAGATCATAAACTTGGAATGAAAAGAACATATTGCAAAACACGTATGAAGGATCTGTAGGAGAGATTGGAGGAATGGTTTATGCTTATCAACTTGGCGCCAATAATACGGAGCCTTTTTTTGTGAATTTAAACTAAATGCACCTGCATCTTCTAGCTCATCTCTGAAGTTAGGGATAGTGCTCACGAAGGAACTTTTTCGTTTTCTAACTTGACTGCAATTTATGTCCAGGAAAAAAAAATTAAAAAAGAAAAAAAAAGTGAAGGATGCGGTGTCCCCTTTGTACGAAAAAGATCATTATTTTTGGCAAAAAATTATTTCTTGTGGATACCTGGTGGCCGGATATATAGCCGGATATCCGAATGAAATTATCGGATGTCCGGTATTTCAAATCGGATATCCGACGAGGTGTCGGATATTGAAAAATCAGCCGGATATGCCGGATATCGGATATTTGCCGGATATCCGTTCCATCCCTATTTCTAGGTACAGAAGATTTATACAGAAAATTAGAAAAACGTCTACATTAAAAAATACAATCCAAAATTGAAGAGAAGCAATTTGTTTCAATGTTTAATGCAAATCCGTTAATGTTTATTAAATTTGAAGTTCTCGATAATAAGACCTTCAAGATTAGATTGCTGCATTCACTATCTTCTTTCGGTATTTTCTGAAATCAGGCAACAGGTGTTTGAAATTCCAGCCTGTATCATTTTTTTTACCTTCAAACCACTTGAATTTTTGCTTGACAACTCATTGTATAAAAGGTATAAAAGGAGAAAAAATGATGCAGTCCATTATTTTCTGAAAGCTATTAGAAGAATACTGAAGTTTGGATCAATTTAACAAAATGCTGTGGCTTCCGTTTCTTGTAATATGCGGTAAGACAATTTAATTGCTATATAAATAAAAATAAATTGCGACAGTAGTAGTGACTAAAATGTCGCTTCTATACACGTTTCTATTTCGGTCCACCAGGTCCAGATGTCAAGCGTGAATAATTTGGCATCATGACTGAAATCTAAACATATTGAGATTAACGACATCCTTGCCAATTTGTTTCTGTAATCAAATACTTTAACAAATTTCGGAGCTTAACGGAAAAACTTGTCACTGATTATCCAAGTTATAATCTAGTATCTCTATTTGCAGCTCAGATATGAAATTCCCTTTTAGTTATTGCGGAGGAATTCTTCCGATAAAGTTTTATTCAATCTAAACAGAGGGAAAACAGATGAGTCGTTGACGGGCGTTGATCAATGAAAGAGTATTATGTGTTCAAAACATCTGTTTTTTTTTTTTTTTTTTAAACTTTTCACGCCTTTATCGCATTCCTATAGAATTTTTCGAGGTGGGGATGCGATTTGATCACAGCGATTTTGATCAAATTCGTTAGAGCCTTTTTTACAATTGATGAAAATCATACATTTTCAATAGAAGCTACTTTATGCACAAATTTGATGAAAACCTTAATGATAGGTCTCATGGCTACCACTAACCCGTACACAAAATTTGAACATCGTTGATCAATCCGTTCAGGAATTATGCTGACCACAGACAGACACGCAGACATTTTTTCTAGATAAAACTCGGTAACACGTGAATTTACACATTGTTTTAAGATACATAATTGTCCTGTTCCAGCAGCTTTTGTGCATCCCCATACCTTAACGGATGTCGCATATTTGACCGAATGTCTTTAACAAAATTTATCTAAGGCTTCAAATTTTAAACACCAAACTCGAACACCTCCTTCGTCAACAGGTATTTGAAATAAAGATTCATCACTGAATAAAACACTTTTCCTGTCTTGTTGCCTCCAAATGAGCTTCTCTTTGCACCAGGAGAGTCGTGCACATCTCTGCTTCATGTTCATCTTTGGTTTTACTTGGGGAACCCGCTCTTAAAACTCAAATTTATGCAATCGCCAAAGTGTAGTGGATTTTTACACGACAACTCCAGTTTCTTTCAGACTCTTATTGATCTAAGAAACAGTTTTAAAGCTATTATTTTGGATAATTCTTTTAAATTTGCGTTCATCTCTGGCTGTTGTTACAAGTTTTCAAACAACATATACTTCGGTTTCTTTTTAATTGGTCCGATTCTTTTATTTCCTTTAAATTCTTCTAAACCGTAGATTGTGAAACATTAATTTGATCGACGATAAATTGTTGCTTCTTTCTAGCTTTAAAAAATGATAAAATACACAACTTCACGTTGATGACCCATTTTCAGCGAAAAACATACTTAAAATTTTCCGAGCGCCAAGCTTTATACTTGTCGCAACCTATTGGTTAACAGGTATGCAAATATTTTGTCTGAATGTCAAATTCATGTTGAATGACATATGAATTCACTTTGGGTTGGTGACGCGTATAAAAAAGTTGAACCATATAAAAAATTAAAATTTTTGAACCATATAAAAAATCAACATAATTTTTATATGTGTTAACGGCCCTTAAATTTTTTTAATAAAATCTGTATAGTTGTTGAAAATGTTTTACTAATTCCTGAATAACATGCGACTCTTTTAATTTGCATACGTTCATTTTACACGACGCATTGCCAAGTTTTCTTTAGAAAGTTCTGCTATTTTATTATATTTAATTTGTGTTAAATAAACTGAAAAACCATTTTAATTACATAATCTATAAGTATTTTTTCATTACTTGTCATTTTGTAACGAATTGAAGTAAACTTCGTAAGATTCGAGATGAATTCTTCTTTAAGATTCGAGAAGTCAGTCTTCCCACAACGGTTGCTATAAGAAATTACAAACTGTGAAATTTGTTAGTGACATTTTTAATTAGTTCTAGAATATTGATTTCTAAGCTAAAATTCCGGTTATGATTATTGATTTCAATCCATAGAAGATTGAGCAATAAAGCAATAGTTCTCTATATGCAACTTTAATTTTAACTGGCTGAAAAATCAATATGTCAAGGGGCAAAAAATAAAACTTTTCACCTAACCCTTAGGTTGTTATATTTATTAACTTATAGTTCTTTAAACTTCTTTCAAATATTCAGAGAGTATGTTTATATATTTTTTCACCATTAAAAAGAAAAGTAAAAACTTACTTTTTTTTCATGTAAATTTATTAATGTACCCCAAGAATACAAGTTGGGTTTTACCACTTTTTGTGCATTATACAATGATTCTTACGAATCCTACATATATTTGAAATTTTGGTTTTAGCAACTTACAAAGGATTTGTTTATAGTAGGAGGTGAACTGTGGGTTAAAATTTTGGTCTAAGTTTTTTCTACTTAACGTACACTTGCAGCTTCAGCTGCTTTGACAAGGAATTTGGCGTTGGAACGCTGTCGACCCGTTATTAGACTTCCGAAAAGCCATAAAACTTCATTATTTTTATCTAGCAAAAAAATGTGACATGATGTAAAATTTAACAGTTATTATTTTTCATGTTCTACCTAGAATGTACATTCAATTTTTACTTTCAATTACCCATATGTATTCGATAAAAAAAAATCGAAGCATTTTTCCACGTTTTGGAACATCCTGATCTCAAAAAAATGTTTCTCTGTGTGTACATGGTCAGCATAACTCCCGAACAAATTGACCTACGAATTTTTTTAATTCAAATTTGGTGTGAGGGTTGGTGATGGCACAAGGACCTACCATTAAGATTTTTGCCAAAATCGCGCATAAGGTAGCTGCCATTTAAAAAAAATCATTTTTTTTAATGATTGCTAAAAAACGGCTCTAAAGATTTTGTTCAAAATCGATGTGGTAATGCCTCTTAAGGTGTTCTAACCCCCCCCCCCCACACACACCTCCGAAATTCCCTTAAAATGCTTTAATGGCGTAAAAAGTTGAAAAACGAATGCCTTCAACACAGAGTTTTCTTTCCTTGTGCATACTTCATCAACTCTCGTTTTTCTGCTCCCCTCAGTTCCACTTATAATAAAGGATAATATAAGGATTATCGAAAAGTATATCGCCAAAATCACCATTTTGAAGGAGTTTTTTTTTTTTTTTTCAGACCCATACAAGAATTATCGCCTAACTGACCATTTATTCTAATTGAAAGATGAAAATATAAAAATGGTAAATGGCACAAATCCACGTCAATATTATAATGTAAATGAATGTTGTGCGATGTTAAACACTCCTAGTTAGCAGATATTTTCATTCAACAAGACCATCAAACAAGTAGAGTTTAATTATTCTAAGGCTACATACTTTCAAACCGTAGTTATATTAAAACCATTCAAGTCAATCAAAACATACGGAATTAGATGTTTTCATGACATTTGAAAAATATTTAAAAGTTAATAGTTTTATTACAATTCAATGCAAATATGGGACAAACGTCTGAAATAAAATGAAGAGTTTTATTAAGTTATAACTTAGCAACCCTACTGAAAGAATTCACTTGCTGAAAATAGTTTAAAAAAACAAACAAAAAAAAACACCATTAAATTTGGTGCTATTTTTAATGCACTTTGTATATATCTTCTGTACTTCTTCGTGTGCAATTCTATGACTTTGTAAATTGAATTCAATTTCAAATAGTTGAAGTATTCCATAGTTGATAAATTTGTATAGTTGAAGTACTTAATGGAAATTTCTGAGGCATTATTTTATATATTTTATTTTTTATTTTAGTGTGGATCTCAAAAGGTGCATGTAATTTGGATTGCTATGTTGAAGAGGCTACCAAATGCAACAAAGAGCAACTTGAGATTGACCCAGAAAACACCAAGTTTGACTTTTGTAAGCAATTAAGTAATAGATATTTTTTTTTTTTTCCAAACATATATAACCAAGTAGCTATGACGAGAAAAATGACCACAGAGTTTAAGTGGGCTATAACGTATTAGCATTGCACAAGCACACCAATACTCTTTTCTCTCAGATATTTATAATTTTGATGCTCAAAAGTCATTGTGCCCCGTTATGTCTGAAAAATTGCTATTTGAATGCTTTTTAAAAATTAATTTACCTTTGATCAGAAATATAAAAATATCAAAACCTTTGTTTCTTTCATCATACGTTCTTCGAAAGTGGTGTATGTCTCATTTCTGAATGCGATGTATTTAATTTAACTTTAAAAGGAAGCGTTAAAAAAAAATTTATTAAAGTGTTTTATCCTCAGTAAAAAAAATTGTAAATGACCTTTTTACCTTTTGGGGGTTGTATAAATTCTATAATCTTTAAAACAAATCAAATAAGACACTCATACTTTCTTTTTATAAATTCTTACCTTATTTGGAGCATTATTGCATCTTACCCGAAAGTTATTTCACGAAAAACAAAATAAAAATAAACTCCTTAACAAACTTTTGGGGATACACTGAATATATTTAGTTTAGATAAACTTTGAAGATTTTTTTTTTTTTTTTTTGAACAGGACCAAAGGACCAGAATCTCGTTCTTATGTTTCAAAAGCTACATCACATAACATATGTGATAATAAATTAAGAAATAATTTAATTTTTAAGATGAGATTCAGATACAACAAAGTTTTATTACTTAGTATATCAGTGCTACATCTGCAGTAATTTTAAATCCTTTGAATTAACTTCGATTTTGTGTATGTGTTTGCCGATGGGAGTCGGAATCTGTGGAGGCCTATTTAACCCCCTTGCCATCATCCAATCTGTCTGAAACTTGACAAATGGATTCGATGTCAATGACAATGCATTCTATCAAATTTTGGGGCTGTAACTGTCACTTGAAAGATAGATTTTACGAAATACTAATAAATCAACTTGCCGTTATCAAATCGCGCTAAAATAGCATTCAATCGACCATTGAAGAAACTCTTTTTTTTTAATATACAAATAATAAAATTCTTTTAATCAGAATACATAAAAGATATTTGGATATGAGGGCATAAATAAGCATAATAAAACAAATGCATACATGCATAAATAAAACAAACAAATCTTTATTTGAAATTAATTTATGCTGAAATTAATCATTTTATCCGTCTAGGCAATTTTCAAAAACGAGCCGTCAACTGCGGAACTATAGCTGCTGTTAAATGCAACACAAATTTTATTGCCGAGGCTAAAAAAGTGCAATCAGTTGTGGATGAAATGTGCAAAAAAGGAACAAAGTTAAATATAGGTAAGTTAATTTCTCCCAATAAATAGTTTTAACTATTTGAAATACATGTTTGACTTAATATTTTTTATTTATACATGCTTAATTAAAGATCTAAATGCACAATATATAGTAGTAGTTTCCAAACATAAGTAAAATTTTCTGTTTTTGGTGATCATTTCTGCCGTGTGGTCCCAGTCTCGGACATTTGATCACATGGGATCATTTTCTATTTAATATGTTTATTAAATTGTTTGAATGATTATAAAATATTTGATTACAAAAATGAGACATAAATCGCAATTTTTTCCATGTTCAATAAAAGAGTAAAGAAAATAGAAATTATACAAACTGACTAGGGTCTCTCTGCTCTCTGAACGCTAACACTCGGAAATCCCCAAGCAATCCGAAGCAAATTGGCTTCGATATCGCACAAGTGTTACATACTCCGGGAATCTGCCCCCTACTGGTGGTCCGAGAGGTGAAGTTTAGTTACCTCATCGAACATCATTCTTCGTTATTTTATTAAGTGCGGAGAAATGATACTAGATCCCATGAATCCACTGGTCTGACAAAGCAAACATGGCTGAAACAATTCAAAAATCGACCTTGAATAAGTTGAGCTAAATCCTATCGATAAATGTGTCATAACTTGTCAAATAATGAGCCTTCTTTTTTCTGTGGTAACCACTTGCTTTTTAATTTTTAATGAGAAAAAGTGCAGACGATATTTATTCTCTGGTGAAAAATATTTCCATCTTTTAAAAGTGAGTCAAGTTGGCGATAAATAATACGTCACTGATGACGTAATATTTATTGCCAGCTTGACTGACTTCTAACAGATGAAAGATCTTGGCGGTATGAAAGACAAATAGTCTCCAACCTTTTTAATTGAAAAATAAAAAGTGGTGGGTTACCAGACAAATTTTGGCAAGTTATAACATATTGGGCTATCAGACTTAATTCAACTCATTCAAATTCGATTTTTAAATAGTGTCGGCCATTTTTGCCTTGGCAGACCAGTGTATTCCTGTAATCTACTAACTTTTCTCCACGTTCTATATAAAAAAATCAGAATGATGTTCGTTGGGGTTCCTAAACTTGTAGTTGCCTCTCAGTCTATAATCTCCGCACTCCATCTCGGTGCAGTGTAATCGATACACCTTACCCCACAACCTTTGTGCCCACCTGATGGATGTGCAGCTAAATCTCTGGCCTCGCTTTTCAAATGTGCTGGATTCGAATCTTGGGCTAGGCATGAATATCTCATGTGATTTGGAATCTACTTTAAGCTGTAGGTCCCGATCTTAATGCGCTAAAAAAGTAGGTTGTTGAGCATACAAACCAAACAATATGAAAGCCAGTCATGTTGACAATTATTCGTCTCTAAACTTAACAAAGGTTGAGAACAATTATTATAAATCTCAAGTTCATAATTTCAATTTCCAAAAAATTTAATTATCTATTTCAAAAATGTATTATAGAATTCTAAAATTTGACTTAGCTATATATACTGTCGCATGAAATTCATCTTAAGTGGACTCATTGTAGAACTAAATGTGTAAATGTTAAGGTTTAAAAGAGAACACTTCAGGTTCAGACTTCAAAAATTTTTGAAATATCAACACGAGTATTCTAACCACATACATTTTATTTTAAAACTTTTGTTTTTCAGCAATAGAAAAAAATAAAGACTGCATAATGAAATCTATCATTGATGTAAGTTGCGTTGATTTTATTACGAAAATCGTGGGAAAGAATCCGACACCAGAAGCCATTCTGGAAGCTCAGAAAGAAGCTTGCAGGTAAGCCTGTATTGTCAATATTTCAAGAAATTACTCTGATTTAGGCCATGTATTCACTATCAACAAACAGTTGCGTCACAGTTTTCTGGCCGAGATGTTATCAATGCGAGTCTAAGGCAATGTGTTCACTAGAGAGGACCGACAAAACGGTTTTCAGCCTATTGTCGAGTATTGTGGAATGCTACAACATTTCAGCGACTTTTTTATCCGACGACACTGGTCTGACATGTTTAATAGAACGGCGCTCTGTGTTCACTAGCAACAGTTTTGTCGATCATGCAGGACATATTCTAACGGGTAGTCGTGGCTTATTTGGGCAGTCGTAAATTTAAAATTGGGCAGTTGTAAGAAATAAAAAACACAAACCAAAAAAAAAAAAAAAAAAAAGACAAATAATTGTTCATTCTTATTTTGTAACAATAGTGCATGTGGTACTGCGTAAGCTTAATTAACCCCCTTTCGGAAATCCAATTGGACTTATAACTTGACAGATAAATTCGATGTGGATGACAGTGCATTCTGTCAAATGTTGGCAGCTGTGACTGTCACTAAAAGGTCGCTTTTACAAATTACTAATAAATCAATTTGTCGTTATTCAATCACTCTGAAATGGCATTTAATCGATCATTGAAGAAACTCTTTCCTGTAGCCAAAATTGTTTTAGTAAATAATTAATAAAATTGTAAATAATTAATAAAATTGTAAATAATTAATAAAATTGTAAATAATTAATAAAATTGTAAATAATTAATAAAATTGTAAATAATTAATAAAATTGTAAATAATTAATAAAATTGTAAATAATTAATAAAATTGTAAATAATTAATAAAATTGTAAATAATTAATAAAATTGTTTTACTCAGAATAAAAAAAAAGATACTTGGATGTGAAAGCTTAAATTCACATTCATTTTAAAGAATAAATTTTGAAAAGCAGTTTACTGAATATTTCGCTGATAGAGATGTTTTTAATGTTTAAAATTAGATTCAAACATCATGCATAAAAATTGGCAATGCATATAAAGGAATTATATTAAAAACTTTATTTTTGTGGATTATATTATTACCATAAATATTGAGGATATTTTCAAATTTCAGACGAATGGATGAAATTGTCAGCTGCACAACCGATAAGGTGAGACAAAACTGCCCAAGTGATGGATTGGCAGTCTTTAAGCACTTATACGACGCGTCAATGGAATTGCAAAGAAAAACGTGCGAATACATTATTTTACCACATCAAAACAGCGATCACCCAACGAAAGGAAAGCTACCCATATTCTACGGACCTTTGGAATTTATTATTTAGTTTGCATACATATATTACAATTAAATGAATAGTTAATTGGAAAGATTGTAAATTGTAAGATTTATAAAAGTATACTCATATTGTTACTTATGATGAAATGGTTTATAGAAATTTTTAATTTAAACATATTTTTTTATTGGTATTGATTAAATTTAATTAGAATGATATGCAGTGATTTATTTTTCAATACAGTTTCTATTTGTAATAATAAAAATTATAAACACGGGTAGTAATATAATTGTAGTTAATAAAAAATATATAATTATACTACAGTTGAATTGATAGATTTTGTTTGCGTTCGTTAATGTCGATAAACTCTTTTCTTTGATATGTTATTTTTTGTTATACAGGACTAACATAATAGTTCATCCGATTTCAAAACGCTCTTAATTTAAAGTCGATCATCATGCTGTCCATGCACGATAGGCCTAATGCTTCAGTTTCAGCCACAAACATTTTTATAATAAAAAGTTTCTATTTATTTACAATAAAAAAGCACCTGGTTATTTTCCCCTCAGAATTTCTTAATGAACTTTTATTTCTATCGTTATACACCTATAGACTGAGAGGAGACTTCCAGCATAGATGGTACCCCCACGAACATCATTCTGAGTTTTTTTTATAGAATATAGAAAAAGATCAATAGATCACAGGAATCCACTGGACTTCCAGGGAAAAAATAGCCGAGACTAATCAAAAATTGTCTTTGAATTAGTTGAACTAAATCCGATTGCCAAATAAGTCATAACTTGCCAAATAAAATAACATTCTTTTTTTGTCTGGTTACCCAGCATTCTTTAATTTTCAATTAAGAAGATTTGGATACGATTCGTCTTTCCAGACACCAAGATTTTTCATCTTTTAAAATGTCAGCCAAGTTGACAATAAATATTACATCAGCAGTGATGTAATACGTATCGCCAACTTGACTCACATTTAAAAGTTGGAAGTATTTTTTGACAAAAAATAAATATCGCCTGCACTCTACCTCATAGAAAATCTTTGAGCAAGGGGTTACCACATAAAAAAGAATGCGAATTATTGTCAAGTAATGAAATATTTGGCAATCAGATTCAGTTCAACTCATTCAAATTCGATTTTTTTTAATAGTTTCGGCCATTTTTGTTTAGCAGATCAGTGGTTTCATGGTCCACAAACATTTTAATACATTAAAAAGAAATTATATTGATGTTTGAAGGGGTACCTGAACCTGCAGTGGCATCTCAGACTACTTGTAGTTAAGAGGACGGCTACATAATAAAGTTACTACAGGTTTAAATTGATTCGTGAAATTTAATTAAATCTTAAATTTTATATTTACAAGTTTATATACAACTATTTACAATTAACGGTCAATTTAAAAAAGCATCGCTTTTAAAGGTATGCTTCAAGCAACTGCCGGGGCATCAGACCGATGGCATCTGAAGAATCTGGTTTCCTGCAGTGGCTTTTATGCAGTTCCACATTTACATATCTCGAAATTTGGTCAAGCGATGTTTTAACACGGCCCATACGGCACACTGGTGAAAAACGCTGTAGCACAGATCACGATGATCGAACTCAAACGCACTAACTTCCTTTCGTTGGAGTGGCAACACTTTCTTCGGTGGTTGTTTCACTAGGAATGCCGCGTTGTGACTTCCATTTTGAACGGCAGAATTCTTGCGATTTGATTTAGGCGGTTCTTGGCTTAGCATGCACTTAATTCTGCATGTTCATGCTTTGCGGTAGAACTTCCTGAAGGCGTTTCACGTAATTAAAAACGGTGAGTTATTTTATTTATTTTTAGTGAATTGTAGTGCCGCTACATACTGATAAAGAGATTATAAGTTTTCAAATACCATTTTGGCAGGTATTATGACCAAAAATTTGTGCATTTGATCAACGGAACAGGACAGGCGCTTACAATTCAAATTTCTAATTCTTACTAGTCAAAGACTCTAAATTTTTTTTTTTTGTCTGATACTATTTGGCCCCTTAAATCCAATGATCTTATTCAAATTTGTATCAAAAAGAGCAATCTCCTTTTTGAGAAATCCTATAATCCGAAAAAATCTATTTGTGTTTGAACAAATGTACACTTTTTTGGAGGTAGCATCAGATTGAACCTTTCTACCTTACCCTTTTCGACTCTTTCTATCATTTGTACCAAATTTGCTGCGCAATAATCAAATCATCTTAATACCATTGCGATCGTTACTGCTTCATCAAAAGTCCTATGATTATATTTTAGGATTTCTCGTTGTATTTCGCTCTCGCGTCCTATCACTGAATCCTCTGATTCCTACCTCCTCTAGCTAAACTACCTGAATTACCTCTATTTAAAACTATGTTTTTCCCTCAGAAATATCACCAAAAAATCATTAAAATACAAATTCTAACCACTTAGTACCTACACCATAAAATCATGCATGATAAAATAATTTTAAATACTTATCAATCAATTACCAAACCAGTGTGAGAGATAGACACATAAAAATAGCTGATAGGAATTCTCGAATGTCCCACTTCCCATTTGATCACAACTCTGAGAATTGGTACAAATGTCAATAAAGACAAAAATAAAAAAAAAGTAAGCCATTCCAATCTAGATTAACTCATTTCAAGGGGTTGAAAAGGGATTAAACGTTCCAAACGATGAATATTCGAATGTCCCACTTCCCATTTGGTCACAACTCTGAAAATTTGTGCAAATTTCAACAAAGGCATACATAGAAAAAGTAAGCTATTCCGATCTCGATTAACCCACTTCTAGGGATCAAAAAGGAGTTAAACGTTCCGAACGAACGATATTCAAATGTCCCACTTCCTCGAATCATTTTGGCCTATTTGCGGGTCTTAAAATTGGTACAAATATCAACAAAGACAAACATAGAAATAGTAAGCTATTCCGATCTCGATTCACTCACATTACAAGCTGGAAAAGGGGTTAAACGTTCCAAATGATGGATATTCCGTTCGCGCATTCACCTCAAAGTTGGGAGAAAATACAAAAAACTATTTTTCTTAATTTTTTTTTTAAATTTCTAAACGTTATATAATGGAAAGGCAATAGTTTGTAATAAGTAGTGAAAGGGTGGTATAACACAAGAAAATACTATTCTATACATTTTTAAAACATATATTAATAATTACAAATATTCAACAATACATTTTTTTATAAAAAAAAGATATTTTTCTATAAAATGGTTACTAACGCTATTTTTTACATATTTTTGTTAAAAATGTTTTATTTACTTTAAGCATTCACTTCAAAGTTTTAAATAAATACCAAAAATACTTTTTTTCCCGTTAATTTGTTGTATACACAAATATACACACATGTTGTATATAAATATAAATTTTTTCTCAATATTTTATTGAAATATTATGAAAATAATTTATGATATGAATTATAAGAAGTATTTAATGCAAAAATGAAGAGGTTTTTTAAAATGGTTTTATATATATCAAATTTAGGAAATATTAAAACATTATCTTAACTAATTTTTTTAATATTTGGAAATGAAAAATAAGTTTTTGAGTTACAAAGCATGACACATTACTGCATAAAAAATTTCAGAAAAATAATTCTAAAAATAAGGATTTTAGAATTTTGATCCCCTGATCCCCTTAAAAGAACGTACAAGTGAAGAAATAAAAGTCCTTAGCTGTTATCCTTTAAATGTTAAGTGGTATTGATTAGGTCTATAAACTGTAACTGAATCTGCAAAATCGGTGTTTCTTAAGTGAACTATCACCGAATTAATACAAATAACTTACATCCTACCTTTAGAATGAACGGAAATTTAACACTTTCAAAAGCGTAGCTTATACCATTTGAATAATTAATTCATTCAACGGATAGAATATTCATTGCTAGACATTAATGTGAAATGACATCGAGAAATTTATCTTATTTTGTGAATTTAAAAAAATGTTACAATCACTTAAACATTTATTTAAAAATTAGATACATCGATATTCTTTTATTAAATTTTGACATTTGAAGCAAACATATTTACAGATACTGTACATAAGAACTTATAGCAGTAGAATCATAGGGTACTCAATGAAACCAAAATGTATATATATTTTATACAACCACAACGGGAAAACAATGCTGGTGTCATCTAATATTTACAGATTTGCATTATTATAGATTTAGACACTTCAATGATGATACCCAAGACGAATTTACTTCTTAAATAACTTCCCTCCTATAACAGAAAAAGGCAATTCCACTGTTATGTAAGCTATAACTGACAGAACACAAGATGAGGATAAAATCTTCATAGTCTCGAATATCTAATGGAAGGGGGAAAAAATATTTTCTTAAAAACAATTAAAAACTAAAAATATGATTTTAGAACTCATTAAGAAAACTTAAACCTATTCCTAAAAATTCTGAAAGTATGCATCATTATTCCAGAAATCGTTGTTGGTGGGTCTAATTGTTTTGCTGAATTAAGCATCACCATGTTTACGCCTAGGTATCATCTCCAGAATAAGTTATTTCTTACAATTTATTTTGATTCCTTGCCTCTAATAGTTAAATAAATAAACAAAGCATAATCCTTTTTGGAACTTCCTGTATAATACTCATAACAACATAATTTCAAAGTTAGTTTACACCTACTATATTAGTTCTTCTTGCAAATATCACCTACAAATCAGGTTTGAATATTAAACAATTTGTAGAGCTATATCTTAGACGAGTCCAAAATGATCATCAAGTCCGAGAGGATGATAGATTGATTGTTTTACAATTGAACAACTTATTGATTTAGGTTTATTGAAATGAATCAACCAAATTAAATACATAAATAGTTCAACTATGCACTTACCAAATCAATATCACTATAATGTTTCAGTTCCCTCAAAGATCCCTCAGCGAGCAATATAATAATAACATGCAAAAGATAAACAAGATAACTGATGTCACTCAATAAAGAAAATCCTGACCATGACAAAATGCGATTCACACACCCTAGGAAAGAAAAGGAGTGTTATGAAATATGTAAATCGTAATTCATAACACACCATTTTTTTTTTAGAAGTTATGTCAATTAGAAAGTACGTTTCAAAGTGCACAAAATGTTACTGTCAAATTTAATTGTCCAAATTCAAATATAATTTTTATAGTTACTCGCATTTTTTCCAAAATGAAAGCTAATTTTTTAGAATTTTTTTAAGAACACTCGTATTATTGAATAACGTGAGAAAAGTCAAGGGCGAGTAATAACACGACCAATGTTGGGATTGGCACCTGGTCAGTTATTAAATTGCACTTTTAGTGACTAAAATATTCTCACCTCCATGACCATTTGTGCAGGTATATGTTAGCCAAACCAGTATCAAGGTCCAAGCTGTCCTATGAATGGCGTTGTAAAATATCTCGACTTCTTTCGTTCCACCTGAGTAATATCTCCCATAAATCACATAGAAAGCTACAACTGCAGACAATACCCAGTTCATTACTTGGTAACACTGAAAAAAACCGTAAACTACAATTATTTGTCATCTTTGGCATCTTATGTAGGAAGTGTTATTTTAAGCAAAAAACATCTGGACCTTTCTCCAGTTAGCCAAAACCGCATCCGCACGGCTCTTTTAAATTGCGGATGTGGTATCCAACGAGTGAGTACATCAAAAGCCTCAACCTAACTCCCATCAAAATATAATGGTATTTTGTTGAATTGATATAAAAAACAAAAAATAATGACCAATATTACATCTGAACATCATTTGTGTTTTTAAATACACTTGCTGAAATATAGACATTTTTGGCAGAATTTTAAACTTATAGCAATACAAAATGAGCGGAGATTTCTGCTTAAGTACAGTATGTGAAATTCTTAGAAATTCAGCGGTTTTAACGTACATAAAATACATTGAATACTTCGAGAGTTATTTTTGAATTAAAAATAATGCTGAGTTAGTATTAACTTACCATTTTTATAATCTTTTTCTTTTCTTTACTTTTTAAGAAAATGTAACCAGAAACCATTCCAACAAAATATGAATTGATATGGGTGTATGTTTGGAGATGCACAGTTTCGGCCATTTTCCCTTTGAAACTAAAATAAAAAATAAAGTGCAAGCAAAAACTTTCAAAATTATGGATTTTGTGATTTTTTCATATATTTTAAATTCAAACTATTCTGGTTATTTTAACATATAATTTTGACCTGTCCTTATTCTAGTTCCGGAAAAAAATAATTTCAAAAAATGTAAACACAGATTTGTCATGCTCCAATTTTTCATACAAAATACATTTATGTCAAATCCATTCTGGAGATATGCTAACCACAAACACATAGCAAATTTTTTAACTCATAGCAAAATTGGGTAGTAATTTATTGAAGAAATTTCGCGGTGCAAAAACTATTGGATGTAAGGGGAGTTGGTACTCAAAAAATTATAAACAGTCAATTTTGTGTCTATTATTGTTTATCAAAATTTAAATTCTCCTTTTTAAAAGGATACCTCATTTGTAATAATACCTCATCTAGAAGCATTTTTAATAATTTTTTGATTAACAAATTGGTAACTATTAGTGTAAGTAAAACTTTTTTAAAAATGCATTTTTCTCAAAACTACCTGTATCATTATTCATGTACCTTTTTCTCAGATACTGCGCAAACTATCTTCCTGAAATTTTCACCACATATTCTTTTTATATATTTGTATATACTGAAGTGAGATTTTGAAGTTATTTAAAAAAAAAAAATTGCTTTGGCTTCTTTCGACAAACAAAACTTGTAATTTTTCAACAAATTGGAGTAACTTTCACGAAAAATTATTTCAAAAAAAGGTAAATGAATCACATTCAAAAGTTAACTTCAGAAATATTAAAAAGTGTTTTCTAAATGCACTGAAAAAAAATTAGGCTTCTATATCATATACTTTCTGTGAAAAAGGTACATGAGTGTGCCCAATTAACATTACCGGTATAGAGGGTACCAACTCCCCTTAAAATGAAGAAATTTTGTATAGTTGTTGAGAAATGGTTGAGAAATATTCTGATAAGGAAAATTTAGAGTTGCAAACTTTAGTTTTTGAGGTGTTATATGACAAAGCGATTTTTTTTTTTTTTTTTTACAGCCACAAAGATATATGTCATACAAAAATACCCTCGTCACTCTTTTATATAAACAACGGAAAAAATATCCAAAGTGTATTTCTTTTAATAAATATTACCATGATATACCCCATAGATTAAAAGAATCAGAACTTGGGTTGTTAAAATAGAGACGTAATTTTGACAAATTTAATTTAGTTAAAAGGGTTTTTCCATTTTTTCTTCTTCCATGTTTATAAGAGGAAATGTAGTGCTGCTCCATTTAGTATTTTTAATTCGATGGTAATGTCACTTAAAACTTATGAGAACTGGTGACCAATCACAAAGTGTTTTTTCACAGAAAGTGAAAAGCATTCCTATGTCTCATTATGAATAATTCGCATTTTTGGTGACCAATCACAAAGTGTTTTTACGGGAAGGGAAAAGTATACCTATGTCTTATTATGAATTATTCGCATTGTATTAAGCATGAGGGGAAAAAAAAGAGAAATGGAATTTTAAAATCAGATATCATATTTTGTTAGTAAAATTAAGTTTCTTACCCACTCCCGAAATAAATTCTGTGAACCACCGACGCTAGGTATTGAACCGGAGTCGTATCACATGCTAGGGCCGAGTGTTGCCTCTGATCCATGTGTTTGGTTCGATCACTAGATATAACTTACCAAGCAATTAATTTAATGCACACATCCTAGAACTTCTGAGTTACAAAATGTATAGCACATTTCAATATTCTTGTGTGACTATGTGAATCCACTATTCAAATATATAAAACTAAGAATTTTTTTACTTCATTTATACTTTTAATTAATTTCAAATAAAATCAAAAAGTAGACTATCAGACGAGACGGTCGTTTCGCCGCCAACCTTAAAAAGGCAGAAACGACAGTAAGTATCTATTCTCTGCACAACTTCCAGCGAAATTGACTATTTTCTAGCGCGCTTACGAAACTTCACATAATTATACAAAAATACCATAGATTCGTTTCGGTGATACCTTTCTAAAAAAAAAAAAAAAAAAAAAAGAGTACCTAGAATAAAAGACAACGAAGAAAACAAAATATTGAAATTTCCAAAACGAAATAAAAAAACGAGTTCTAGCCCGATTTTGATGGCTATCATTTCGAAGTTAGTTTTTCCGACATGTTAGGCTTAAGTGAGAATGAACGTAAGTTAAAGTATAGGCAGAACGAATTAGACTATAATTATATGGCTTATAACATCTTTAAAATTGAAATAATTTAATTTTTGAAGAGACAGAATTAAGGAGAAATATTTGTTCTTCAAGTTGCATGTGTTATTTGAACTGTATGACAATTTAGAGAGAGTTAACTTTCAAAAACATTTTAATTTCGAGAAATATTCTATAAAAAATGAAAAATATCACATTTTGTTGCAAGGTACTATGGGCTGAATATTAAGTATAAATGCGGAGGTTATTCGAGCTGACGTCACAGTCAATTCATTACAGAGGATTAAATGAACCACGCATTGTGATTGGCTAATGGAATTTGCATAAATATCATTCGTTTTTAAAGATGTGTTGATTTTGTTTACTTTCCGCTGTAGAATGAAATCGTAGAATCATATATCATCAAAATTGTAATTTCATAGTGAATTTTAAAATTGTTGTTAAGAAAGTATTTTAAATTTTGTCAGATATCAATATGTTGAACTAAAATAATGCTTGGTATAATAAAAATAATTTATATTGCAATATTTATACTAAAAAACTTGTAATATTTATTTGTAACAATTTATTAAAATAAATTTTCAATGGGATGAATGCTTTGACCTTGTATGTTAAAGGTGCCGGATTTGATTCCTGGGTTAGGTGCGGATGAAAGTTGTAATTCGGAATCCACGTTAAGCTGTGGGTCCTGGACTGATTAGTCGTTATTATGCACTAAAATAGGTCGTTGTGAGTACAAACTAACCAATCGATCTGAAACTTGGCAGACCGGTTCTTTGTCGATGGCAACGTATTCTTTATGTTTTGGTGGTTGAGTTGCCATATACAAGTTTCTATTATTCTTTCGTGGTCGATTTTGATGGTTACTGCCGTCCGCATTCGACCAATTTGTAAA
Source organism: Linyphia triangularis (assembly GCA_963978545.1). Taxonomy (NCBI): domain Eukaryota; kingdom Metazoa; phylum Arthropoda; class Arachnida; order Araneae; family Linyphiidae; genus Linyphia; species Linyphia triangularis. Next base: position 90,166,992 of record OZ021723.1, on the reverse strand, counting down.
TTTTCAAGTAAATTTTGGCATGTAAGATATCAGTGAACTCAACTTGAAGAATTATGAATATTCTTGGTACCAGGTGTACCATAGGTGGTACTACTTCTGGTTTATCAATTTTGAAGATAAATATGGCATGTTGGGTGTCGTTGGGCTTGTCTTGAAAAATTATGAATTTTTAAGTTACCAGGTATAGCATAGGTAGTACCACTTTCAGATTATCAATTTCCAAGATTAATATGGCATGTTGGACTTTTGTTTTGATGAATTAGGAATGTTTAAAGTACCAGGTATGCTATTGGTACCACTTCCGATTTATCAAAATTAAAGATAATTATTGCATATAAGGTACCGTCGCATTATAACACTGTACCGTAACATTGTGTGTGTCTTTTTCTTTGTGGTAACCTTGATTGTTCTATTGTAGATAAAGTAGATTATATTTGTGATTTATTAAACTAAACGAAACTACAGAAATTCATTTAATCAGTAACTTGCCGAATTTAGTTCATTTACTTGATTTTCACTTCTTTATTGCGTATTACCCGATAGTTCAATATTTCCCTCCAAATCTAATATTATAAAATATAAATAGAATTAAAAAAATATTCTAAAAATTAATTTTTCACAAAAAAAAAAAAAAAAAAAAAAAAATGAGATAGAGAGAGAGAGAGAGAGAAAGAAAGAATTCTTCAAGTAATTATTGTAAGTGTGTATTCGTTTTGGTTTTGGGGATTTAAACTCTTTGACACATATCTATCTAGATGACATTCCATAATACCCATACTTCCTCTACATTAATTGACATTGTGCACATGCTATGCCAACTATAGAATTTCTTAGTCTCGTATATCCATATTCAGACAGAAAAATAATTATAAATTTGCCTTGTAGGGGAAGCAATTGATATTTCTTTTTTTACCAAATTACTGGAGTTAGCCAAACGGTTGTTTTTTTGGTAATATATTTTTGTATACTTGTAATGTTTACGAAAATTTGTATTCATATTACTAAAAAAACAGGAGTGGTCGGCCAGAGAAATTATTTTGTTTTTTAATGTTTTTAATGTTCTTTATTTTCAAAATAAAGTTTAAACATAACGAAGGAATATTTAAAAAAAATTCCGGCACTTTAACTTAGTAAATAAGAAACGAAATGTGAAATAATTATTTTTCGTGATATTACCATTCTCGAATATGAATATTAGAAATGATAATTATCATTTCTAATACTATAATATTCCACATAGTAATAATATTATAAAATTGTTTTGAAAAACTAAGCTATTTGGTATAAGAATTACAACATTATTAGAAACAGAAAACTAAGTTTGAAGAGATTTCAAGAAACCTGAAATCCCTCCTCTGTAAATGTACGTTCTTTGTAGTCATTCCTATACCTCTTCCTTCTACAGTACATTGATAAGGAATATCATAAGATATCAATTCAGTAGTGTATTATGCCTTAAAACTGCTGAAATATAGCATAGTGTTGTGTTTATGTGTGATAAAAACAAGTCACATCAAGAAGGAAATACTGGCGTTGGTCAACCATCAGTATCCATTAACGCATCCAGATATAACTTCAGGGTGAATATAATTAAAGTTAAACTTTCGGTTAAAATTCCAAATACGGTACGGATTCTGCTCCAAGGTGAATTTCGCCAACAAATGGCAGCTCCCACAATTTTTGTAATGACCAGTCAACTGCCTAGGGTGGCCATAATTTAGCACGGTTTTGTGTTGACGATTCGTAGCGCAGAATCCGTACAGTACTTGGAGGTTTTACCAAACTTTCGAAAAGCTGAAAAAATAGAACCATGACCAGAATTAGCTTGCATTTTGAACTCATTTTCAGAATGCCTTTGCTCTTAGCCTTGAAGTTAGTGCGGTGCAACATGGAATAAAAAAAAATTATAACGCGACATTATACAATTTATGAAAAATCATTCAGTTTTCCAGAAAACCCTCAAGCAGACATAATATATGCTAAATTTAATTTTACTTAATTCAATAAAAACTGTGCAAATTAAGTTCAAAAACCAGGTATACTAGAACAAGTCACCACTTGCTCACTTTCATTATACTTCTCGTTATATGTTCTAAAAGTTTTTCTATTGTAGAAGAATTTGCCTTTACTTTTCAAATCTTAGCTTAATAGGTTAATAAAAAATAATTAACTTACTCCAGATCTTTTAGAACAAAGTATGCTGGCATCAGAAAATGGTTCCAAATAGTCAACAATACAATGGCGATGGTTGAACCAACAGCGAAGACTGCACCTAACAATATACCAGCAATCGGCCACCTGAGGGTGATTGTAAGTATGGTAATATAATGGATTGTAAGTATAATGGTTTCAAAAATTAACAATTATGTCAATGGAAAAGGGATACGCTGATATTTTCCCTTCAAAATCACATATTACCTATACACTATCCACAGAAGTACCGCGCCAATTAAGTGCAATTGCATTAATGCAGCAAGGAACCACGTATGGCCAAGACACTGAAAAGATATGAATAACTAATACTATTCTAGTATGGAAAATCACTCAATTTACAATTAAACTTATTACTGGTCACTGTGATTAAATTTACCATGAATTGATGACTAGAAATGGAAAACGACCTAAGTCCAAAAATGAAAATTTTTCAGGAGAATCGAAAAATGAACGCATCTGGTACTAAAAGCAATGGTTAAGTACATTGAATCTGAACTATTGGTACTGGAGTTCAAACTTTGGGCGTTCTCCACTTTGTTTAGCTTGGTCTTTAGGACATTTTTCCGTAAAGAAAAAAGGAGTTTCAATTTTTTTTTACTATTGTCATTTTCTATTTTTAGCCCTCTATTGATGTAATTTAGTGTTTTCACTTTCATATTTAGATTACTTTTTAAAAATTGCAAGTTTGGCGATTGCTATTACATTGGCAAAACACACACACACACACACTAGAACGCAGAAATCGGGGATATGTTTTTCTATAAATATTACGTTATCCTTTCTGAAAAGTAAAGTAGATGAGCCGTTGATGGTCTATGTTCACGGAAAGAGTATTATGTATTAAAACATCCGCTTTTCAAATTTTACGCCTTTGTCGCATTCCTATAGAATTTTCGGAGGTAAAGATATTTAGAGCACAATAAAAGAGATTACCGATTTTTTATCTAAATCGGTGAGGCCATTTTTTAGCAATTGCTGAAAAACATAATTTTTTCAAAGGCAGATACCTTATGCGTATGCGTAATTTTGAAGAAAATCTTAATGGCATGGCCACCATTAACCTGTACACAAACTTTAACATCGTAAGTCAATTCGTTCGAAAGTTATGATGACCACGGACAAGCATTTTTCTAGGCCACTTTTTTCTTAGCTCAGCACATTCCAAAACGTGTAGAAATGCAAAAAAAAAAAAAAAAAACACGATTTTTTTTTTTACATAATACAATACTTTTATTATCCTATATTAGAAGATGTGTATTTAAAAGATAAAAAAAAAAATATATGACTGAAATTCAAATTTACCAGGCCACTCCACCAGTTTTGTATGAAGAGAAAGTTTTTCCAGACATTAGCATTGCAGTTTTCAATAATGGGATTCAATCGCGCATTCTTAAGAGGGCCAGATGCCAAGTGAGCCACTACCACAAAAAGTGATACTGTCAGTCCAAGCGATGGAGCCAACCTAATTAAAAAAATAAATAATAATAATAATAATTTCTATATCACATTTATTGTGAAATATTTTTCTTCAAACTCAATATGCCAATTCTCAAACAGAAACTGTTATTATTGTAATTTTAAATTTATCTCAGTGGCTCAACATTTGAATTAAGTTAACGTAGTATTTACGTAATTTTGCAGTTGCGTTAAAAATGCACATTGGTCGGGTGAATACCATCAACTTACATTTTCAAAATCACTTCTCAATAGGAACTCATCAGAATTATTTATTTTAAGTAGGTCTTTTTAGTAATTTCTCTTTTGAATAAAGTTTTGTAAAATTTACATAATTCTATAGCTTCTATACATCGACTAAGCAGAATATGGCATTATAAAGTTACACATTTATTTAAATATTTTTTTTTCAACATATTTATAAAAATTTCAAAATTCAAAATAAAAGGTTAAAACCACAGAAGAGATTCTTACAAATTCGTTTATAGTTCAAAATATATAATCAGAATAGAAAGAATGTTTAGTCTTGAGGTATTTCAACAAAATTGGCTATAGTAAATGCGAAAATATATTTCTCTAACTTTACAAGCTGCTTCATTAATTATTAAACAATAATTACAAATTTTTTAACTAAAAAAATTGCAAATGAATTGTATTTGGCGCGAAACAACTCGTCTATAATAACCTGTCTGTTTGTAACTCTATCCTTGTGGCAATGTAACTTCTATAAAGCATGAAACTTCAAAATTTTAAAAATAGGCAAAAGAAGCTCTGATCGTTTAATTTAGCTTATCACAAACAGCATGTTAAAATATTTTCAAATGAGAGTTGTTATTTTGTATTGGAGGGGATTTTTTTTTTCTCAAAGGGGGAACTCTTATTATTAGAAGAGATATTTTTCTTTCTTCTAATAATAAGAGTTTACTTAGCCATTTAATTTTCAACGAGTGAATTGAGCCTTTTCAAAAAATGGTGAAAAGCTGGAACCTATACACAAAGACAGGTCTCCTCTACGGTGGGCCACACTTCTAGTTTAAAAAAAAAATTGAAATATAAATTTAACAATTTATACCTAAAAATCATATTTGGTTTTAAAATTAGCCGTTCGTTATCTTATCACCATTTAAATCACTAACCACTCATTGAAAATTTATAAAACTTGGTATTACAAAGTTTTTTTTTTAATGCGTATTTTTAATATGTGGTATTATGGGGTTACATTAGAGCTTATTAAACTTTATTAAGTTGTAATATTAGGAAAATCCTTTATGGCAAATAAAATTACATTATATTTACTTGTATACACAAATTCCACGAATTTCAATGGCTATTTCTTATTTTATCAATTATTAGAAAATGTAAATTTTTTTTAGCCTCCTGCACATAATAGTGTTCAGTTAAACTATAGTTGTATTACAATAATTGCAATATAAATTAGGGGTGAGAAGCATCCAATAATACCAATAACGCTATAATACTGGACAGTGCATTTAAATTTTACATGGATTGGAGTAATTTACAGATATCGTTTTCCTAATTTCATTAATTTAAAAAATTGCAAATTTGGCGATATATATTTTCGATAATTATTACATTATTATTTCGGGTAAGTAAACAGAAGAGAAACAGTCGTTGATAGACGATGCTCAAGGGAAGTGAACTCTATGTTATTCATTTTTCTGATGTTCGTTTTTCATCTTTTTACGCCTGTATCACATTTATACGGAAATTTTGGAAGTGGGAATGTTTAGAACACCTTAAAAGGCTTTACCACAAGGATTTTGATGAAAATCACTAGGAGCGTTTTGGTAATTGCTTAAAACATAAATTTTCCCATGGCAGCTACCTTATACATTAGGCAATTTGACAAAAACCTTAAGGTATACATATACATTAGGAATCGCGAAATTTGACTCATGTTTGTGTTTTTGTTTTTTGGTTTGAAAATATTCCCGAATTCATTACCATTAAAATGATGTCATTTGCTTTATAAGACTCAAATTACTTTTTAAATTATAGTATGTTTTGTGAACCTGTTTTGTATCATGTTCATTAGTGTAGTAAACTTAAAACGCGTTTTCTGAAGAATGACATTTTGGTGTTACATGACTTTACGCCAATGGTCATAACTTTATAATAAATTATCCGATTTACAAAATTCTAATTTTGTTTTGTAGACAATAGTTGTGAATGTGTTTTCTATGGAGAATCTAATATATATTGTTATAAACATATATTTTATGCATATTTTAATCTTAATTTTTTGTTAAAAACTATGTATTTTTTAAAACTTTTTATTTAAAAACTTATAATTAAATAAATATTGAAGCCAGATTCAAAATTCTCCATAGAAACATGCGTCAATATAATATCTCTTATTTGTAATAAAAATAATACCTCTAAGTGAATTACAAGTTTATTTATGTATGTTCTAATAATGTCCTAATTAGTCACTTTAATTGCAATTAGCTGATTAAAAAATTCACGGGAAAAAAAGTTTATTTATAAAAATGCATCATTTTTAATTCTGATATACTGCCGAAATGTTTGAAATTATAACCTAATTCAATTGACATCAAAATCTATACAGATGGCAGCAAAATAGATATACAGGCAGGCAGTGGAATTTATATAGAAACGCCCGTAGAGAAAGATTCTATTAAACGTAATCCAGATTTCTTCTCTGTCTTTCGAAGCGAATTAATAGCAATTGACCTGGGTTTAGAGAATATCTTTGGCGAGGTCAACTACGGAGACTTATGGATTCTATCCGATAGCCGAAGTTCCATTCAACACATTAAAAACTGGGCCCTCGTGGGAGACAAAACCAGTCTATCCATAATACGCAAAGTCAAGAGCATATCCCGACTGCACAAAGTGCACTTTCAGTGGATCCCGTCACATGTAGACATCCACGGAAATGAATTGGCTGACACTCTTACTAAGGAGGGACTAGAACACCCTGTCCTCTCTACTCAAGAACTCACATATCAAGAGTTATACTCAAAGAAAATAGCTAAAAATAAAGCGAAATGGCATATACCTCCATCTCACGAATGGTATAAAGCCAAAAAGCCAGGACACTCCCTATCTCTTCCTTGTGATAGGCACACCAATACCCGTCTGTCCCGACTTGCTAGTGGTCACCTTAAAGGCCTCACATATTCTGGGGGAAGCAAAAATTTTCCTCTTTGCCCTAAATGCCAAAAAGAACAGGCATCACCTCAGCACATTTTGGACTGCCTTGGACTGGACTGGGAGGACATTTATAACTGTCCACAACTAGTGTCAGACTTCATTAATGTCAATGGCTTCACTGATATTGTCTGACTTCGTCAGACAAAAGGGAGATTAGAAACAACAACAACAACAAATATCTCCATTTTCGAAATTTCCATAGAAATTCGATAAAGGCGTAACAAGTTGAAAAATCGAATGTCTTTAACATGCTCTTTCCTTCAGTACGCCCATCAAGGGAGACTGTGTTATCTGTTGCACTTAAAAGGAAGGATAATGTAATAATTATTGAAAAACATATCTCCAATTTTGTCAGTTTGCCGGTGTTTTTTTAGTTTGTTAATTTAATAATTTTCGCCAAAAAATCCCGCCAAATTGGTATTTTTTTTTTAAATTAATGAATAGTTAAAAAAGAAAATTATTAAATTACACCAATCAATGTCAAATTGAAATACAGTAACTAGTTATAAAGTATAATTGAAAGTTATGAGATTTTCCATTCCTCTAGTTTTTGATTTTGAAAGAAATAAGTAAAGTATACCTCCAATATTTTTCGACTGCGAATTTCAAAATATTCAACTTTCCTTTAGACACTTCCAGTCTTTTCCAAGTTGAATAAACCAAGAAAAATCCACTATAAAAGATCGTTTATGTTTTAAATATGTTATTTGAATATACACTTGAATCACCTAAAAGCAGAGGGTCCCTTCTTCATAAATCACAAAGAAAAAATTACGGAAAATGAACTAAAAAGTAAATAATTTGTTATCATAACTCATTTTTACCATATTTTCAAACATTATTTGCATACTAATATATAAAAAAAGTGGTAATGATTTTTTACATTTCCAAGGAGTGATTAATTATTCCCAATATTCTTACACTTTACAAACTAATGCTGTTATAAAGACTACATTCTTTTATATATATATATATATATATATATATATATATATATATATATATATATATATATATATATATATATATATATATATATATATATATATACTAGAAAGTAAATGAAAAAATAACCCTGCTTCTCATACAAATCTGATAAATTTCAACTTTCAACTAATATATATAAAAATAAAATCAATCTAATTAACTTTGAATTTACCGAAAAATGTACAAAAATTAAAATGTCAGACAATTATTTAAATTGTGTAGTAGCTGCCAATTAATATTCATAACTTAATTATGTACCCTTACTAACGACACACATAGTATCAGATTGTTTGTAATTGAGTTTTTGGTTTGATTGGATTCAGCTCAGAAATATCAAATTGTTTGCAGCAATTTAAATCATATTAATTATTTCAGGAGTAAACTATCGAATACTTGTGCGACTAATAGTAGAAGACATAATAATGGATAGAATAAATTTCTCACATTCAGACGAATTTCTAAATAAAGCTTACCTGGTAAAGCCATCAAATTAATCGCCAATATACCTTTTGTAGTTATTTATTACCGACTTCAAAATTAAAATATGCATAAATATATTTCTTACATTTCATTGTAATGTTCGACTAAATTGCTTTTATTTTATTTTGAAAAAATTACGATGGCTTGTAGGTAAAATATTACCTTATAAAAAAGAATGTTTCAACAGCAATATTGCCTCCATCAACAATAGCCGCTGTCACGTAACCATGCGCATCATCATCCACTCCCAAGTAATCACCTTAAAAGTTAGAGAACATAGTCAGAATCGTGCTAGAAATGGCATTTAGAACTTACGTATTATCCCGTCAATAGTTGGCGAACTTTTTCTTTGCAAAAAAGAGTTTGATCCACCTGACTTACTTGGAAATCGAGTGCGTCTCGAACCAGCGTCGGGCTTTCCCACGGAAGGCCTCGGTTGCGCAGCGAACCGGACATCCGTCTGGACCAATGTTTTCGATGGAGCAAGGAAATCCGCTTTGGTGAACGTTTTGTCTCGCCCACGGTCGACGCGATAATATATAAATACCTGACATTTTTATCAAAAGGTTAGTTTTCGTATGGATATTTTTGTAAAATAAAGGCTCGATGAGACAGAAATATATGGAGACTAAAATATAACTTTGGCAAAACACCTTGGATTGTGACAGTAACTATCACTAAAAATCCGCTGGTAAATAGCTTTCGATTACGTAGATTAAGTCCAGATACCAAACCATCATAATGCCATAATCAAGCACGTATAATTTGATATTTGAGGACTAGAAATGGAAAACGACTCAAGACCAAAAAAGAAATTTTTTCGGGAGAGCCGAAAAATGAAAACACTCGGATTTGTACTTAAGGCTATGACTAAGAACCAGATTGAATTTGAACTAGAGCTACTGGAGTTCACACTTTGGGCACTCTCCTTTTTGTTTAGCTTGGTCTTGAGGACATTTTTCAGTAAAAAGAAGATTTTCGATTTTTTTTTAGTACTTAAGTCGTTTTCCATTTCTAGTCCTCATTTAATGATTGAAACATTCATTGGTTACACCTGACAACATATTATGACATAAGCAAAAGGTTGGCAATTTGTTGGGTTTGAAGGAAAACTTAAGAAGAACTTAATATCTCTTTTTTATGGAAAGGTCAATTTTCTTTAATGTTGCTATTGAAGCATTGATTTTCAGTTGAAGTTTTAAGGGACTTTTAATTAAATATTAAACAATAGTTCTAATCTTATCGATATATTTTAACTGATAAATATCACATATCTATAGCTTTTATAGTTTAGTTTTAATATATGCAATTGACTTCCAATTGCTCTTTCTAGTAGTAGTTTTCCGTCAAGTATTTATATAGAAATTCGTCTTGAGGAGATCTTTCATGTGACATAGCTCTTGTGTTTGAAGCATTTATACATGGGTTGAAGCAATTTTTGGTCCTGGAATATTGACCTCAGATATGCAGACAGACAAAGTCTTTATATTATCTTCTCCTTATGTATAGAAGTCAAAATATAAGCAATAAAATAAAATTAGCTAAGAAAAGTTAAATATGCACGAGAACAAAATAACCTTAAGTCAAGAGTAAATACTAGATTTTTCTAATCTTTTATAACTAATATATTATTATTTTCGATGCCTATAATATTTGATGGATTTATAACTTTAAGATAATAAAGTACTTCTTAAAAGGGACATGTAATTAGCTATGAGAAATAATTGAAGCGTTTTGAATTTTATTTGGTAATAATACCCGTTTGAATATAATTTGATAATAATATTATTTGGTATAATAATTTTATTTGGTAATAATGTTGAAAACAAATAGATTATGAGTTTTTCTATAAAACAGAGCTAGCAGTTCTCTATTATCCGAATTGATAAAACAATTGTAGGGTTTAGTCTCTTTTAACGCTTTCCTCTATTTCACTGTTACTAAAAGGTCACTTTTACGAAATACTAATAAATCAACTTGCTGTCATTCAATCACGCTGAAATAGCCTTTAACCAATCACTGTAAAACTCTATCCTGTTGTTAAAATTGTTTTAATAAATAACTAATAAAACTGTTTTAATCGGAATAAATAAAAGATATTTGTATATGAGTGCATAAATTCACATTCATTTTTAATGAACGAATTTTTAAAAGTAGTTAATCGCATATTTTGGTGATAGAGATGTTTTAAATATTTGAAATTAGATGCCCACACCAAGTACAAGCTGGCACCAGAAACGGGGCTTTGTTAATGAATATAAAAATTGGCAATGAATATGAAGGATTTATATTAAAAACTTTTTATGGGTTATATTATTTATTATTTACAAGTAAAAAACTCTGTAATAAAAGTCCAGTCCTCTTGTTATGGGAGAAGTGTTATAATTGGTGATAAGTGAGTCCATTAGCCAATCAAAATCCTGATATACTAATAGGATTTATTTTAAATTCATTTTTTAGAAAGTGTGATTAAAAATCAATTTTATGTAAAACTAGTTTTTTTTTTTTTTTTTTTTTTTTTTTTCAATATTTTGACAATTTCTTGTTTATAACTAGAAAACAAGTAACTTCGAGTTTGTAACTAAAGTATCTAAACAGTAATTAATATAATTATAAAACTACTTACTGTATTGTATTAATTTCCACTGGTTATATATACCCCATGTGTGGGTAATAACTATCCACGTGCAAGAAATAAACCTGAAGCCATTAAAAAAGGCGAGCTTGTTACTTGAGGTTTTGTCCTGAAAAAATTTCTCGGTATTTAAGTACAAAGAAAATATTCTTATCCAATGGAGTAAAATACCTGAAAATTGAAAAAAATAGTGATAAGCAGCTTTACTGGTAACTCTAATTTGTCATGATGCTCTAGGTATTTTAAAATTAAATTACATTTACCAAATACTTATCATTAATCTAAAGTGACATTTATGCCAATTTACTTTAAAAAAATATTTCTTAGGTTTATTTAATCTTTTTAGACTGTTTACTTCTTATCAGTGAGACAAAAAGCACTTTTGATAAAACATCAATTTCTAATTTTAGTGTGCATCTTGGGTAATTGAAAAAATAATACAAAACTTCCTCCATTTTTAGAGCTATCATTCTAATAATTTACTTAATTAAGCAGAGTTGTTGAAACAGATGATATAATGTGTCATTCCTTTTCAAACCTTCATCATAAGGCATTCTAAAAGGTTAAAGGAAAATTTTAATACTGATATCTTCAGTTCATTGCTTTAATAAAAAGTACTATGGTGCCATCTCTTAGGGATTGAAATAATTTTTTCACGTTTGTAATTACTTTTGCTGATAGATATTGATTAGTGCGGAATCATCATTATACATCATATGCATCAACATAGGGTATGCATTAAAGTTCTTTGGCGTCTTTTAATTTTTATTCCCCGATAACTTTTGTCATAAAAGTGCATGATCTAACTTCAGCACTAACGGGTAAAGCATCCACTCAATTCCGTTATAAAATGATACAGTATGTTTTTTATATTACCAAATTATCAAATGATACACTATGTTTTTTACATTACCAAGTTTGTGACTCAAGTCTTAATAAATGAAATTGAATAAATTCGAAAACAGGAAAAAGATTGTACAGTGTTCAAAAAAAAAAAAAAAAAAAAAAAAAAAAATCCGAACGGATCTATATCTTTTATTCTAATTGATTACCTTTGTAAATTGTGGAAGGTTTTTATTAATTGTATATAATTTTTTTTATCATGATGGGTCATCTACATATAAAAACTATATCAAACTTTAAAAAGTTCAATAGCAACCCCATAATATTTTACTATGTTTACATTTAGACTTCGAATAAACGTCGAAATACCAAATTTCATAATTTTCCAATGAGTGATTAGTAATTTAAATAATATAAAAAAAAGTGATAAATTAAAGTTAAAAAGAAAATTTGCATTTTTGGTCATAAATTCTTATATAGTTAATATATTTTAGCAATTTTTATTTCAAAGGTTAGTTTGTTTAAGGCGAAACATAAATAATATGCAACTTTAGTATTACACAATTTTTTAATAATTAATGAAACAAGTTTTAAATGTGTTTAAATAGAAACATTTTTTTTTTGGCTTTCATTAGAATTATTATGGTCGAAAATCCCTCCAGAATTTTTTTCATCCCATTTTAAATTTTTGTTCCCGATATTTTAGCAAAAATGCAAAAAAGCTCACTTTAAGGGAGCGCGTAATAGATTACGTCTTGAAGCATGCAAAACGTTGGATTCATCCCCATGGTAAAGGAATTTGCCCTCAAGATCGTTCAAAACATTTTCGCTCATAAGTGACGTGTTTCTCAACATAATGAACTGAAATTAGGAATCTAGGCTAAACGATGTATTCTAAATGGAATGAAAACGTAAAAAATGGGGGAACGTATTAAAATTTTCAAAGATTGAGTTAAATTTACTTAGTATAAAGCCCCCTAAGAAAAAGAAATTTATATGAGATATAGAAAATCGTAAACAAAACATTTTAATACTGATTGCAGTTTGCACTAAAATGTTTTGATGTGAAAATGTCTACGATAATTAGAACCGAAGGTATAGCTATCGTTCGGTTTTTTTTGGGGGGGGAGGGGGGGAAGGTGCGCACTGTACCTCATCACAAATATGAAAAATCTAATATTTCTTTAGTGCAATCAATCAAGATCATACTTATGAGAGGAAAACTTACATTTAGATTCCAATGATTTCGAATCCTTCAAAGTGCATCGAATCAGAATATCTATTGCAGTGCCAAGAATGCATAGAATGCCAAGTATAGATAAGAAAGAACTGAAAAAAATAATTATTTTGAAAATTACTGTGGATAAAAGGATTTTAAAATGTGGCTCTTGATGAAAATAATGAGATATTGGACAACCAAAATTATTTAAAAAAGTAATGCTTTATAACAGTATGTAATTTTTGACATTTTTGCAAATTTAATGGCATGCAATATTTAAACTGTAGAGCCTAGTAAGCATTTTAAGATATTTATTTCTTATTAGCTTATAATCTGGACAGAAAGTTAAGTCTATATAAGTTCAAAGTATTAAGTTCACTTTGTTTTGTTACAAAAAGTTATTTTTACGTATTTAAATCAAGAATACTTATCAATAATTTTTTCAAAGAAAGTTTTTATTGGAAGCTCTTAGATTATTTTTTCCGAGCCAAATTCTTCATTGAAGTCAATTAAATTTATTCAAAACGATAATAGCTATTTATGCAACTAGTTGGGAAAGTAACATTTCTTCAAACGAGATAAAATAAACGAGTGCATTAGTGCAAGTCAAGTAATTGACCGAGCAAGAAAAAATAATTTCGTGAATGTTGCATACAATATTTTTTTATGATCAAGCACAATAATATTTTTAATATTTATATGCATTAATTTTGACAACAACAGTCAATGAATCTCTGCTGAAAATATACAGTTTCTATACCATGACCAAATGAAATTTGAATACGAAGCATGCGGTAAGTACTATAAGGTACTAGTGATTAAATATTTTACAGCACACCTCGCGATAAAGTGTTTCTTTCGCCATGATTTTTTATTTTAAAAAAGTTTAAATTTCTTCACGTTGCAAAAAAAAAAAAAAAAAAAAAAAAACGTGTATATATAAACGTTTTTTTTTTTTTTTTTTTCGTAGTTTTTTTTTGTAATGTAGAAAATTATATTTCATCAACTAAATTGTCGCACGGCTGTTATACTGAAATGAAATTGCATTGTAAGAGCATGCCGATTAAAAATAAATTTATTCAGCGATGTTAGCCCACAATCTCGCAATAAATTGCACTTGGTAGTAAAAAATATATATATCTTGAGCCATACGGGCAAAGCTTCAAATGAAATGCTGTAAAAGAGCATTAAATGTGTTATTTGAGCCAGTTTTTAGTTGTTTTCCTACCAATATGATCTTGAAACTCATAAACCGGCACAAATAGTCCTTAATTCATCCAAATTTAACGACAAGTAAATGTTCGATGTTCAAATTTTAGATGGAAGCTTTTAATAATAAAAAACCTTATATATCTTTATTTACTTCAGAAATAAACAAACATATTTGGAAGTACTATTATTGGAATATGACAATCATGTGTTTCAATTTTGTTTAACATACATGCATTACTAAAACGTTGAGTGCCATAAAGGACCATCCCACGATGTTTATTTTTTTAGTTGAAGGCTGTTTCTATACCATTTTGTCAAAACAGTTCATGCCAAATGTTGATGGGCAGCTAAGCTGATAGTCCATTCTGGCTCTCAACTCCTCAATAATACATGTATGTTAAGAACACAGCATACAATTCATATATAATAGAAACAAGCTATAACCTATATAAAAAAATCGAAAGCAAACTATATCAGGTAACAAAGCTTGAGGAAATTGATTCTTAAAAAATAAACTCGGATGTTACAAAATTATTATTATTATTATTATTTTGTAAAATTAGAAAGAAAACTATCTTTCATTTCAAGGATATTATTAAGAAATCATATTTTATTATAATATTTTGCTAAACTAAATTTTAGTTTAATGATTAGTATTTTTTTTAATTTTTTTTTTTATAACAAAAAAATTCAAACAGTATTTCTTATTCCTAATACAACTTACAGTGCTAGGATGAAATTTATACCCCAAAGCTTAGGCTCATCCATTTGACAGCCGGATATTGACACATTCAGTCCCAGAGGCCCTGCAACTACAAAAAAATTATTTAAATTAAATACACACGACACAGAGGGAAACTTATAAACGACGAATTAATAAAATAGAAACATAATTTGTGACTTTCGTCTTATTTCCCTTTTAAAAAGGAAATTGCAGAAAATAATTAGGAATAATAAATAAAAAAAATTCTAAACATTTAATTTAAAAAACAATCGCCTTAGGGCCAATTTACAGTTTACCCAGTACCTTAAGTCCATGTCCATTACAATTTTTTTTTATTTTTTATTTTAGTTTTATAAAACTTCGATACATCCATTACAAATGAACAATATCAGCATACATCTCTTTCTATGCAAGAAGGTGAAGCAGGCATATGCCCACAGAATGCATTTCAGGCGCATGCTCAAACGTTACGTGGAAATGGACACTGGACTACACTTTTGACCAATTGAAAACATTACCCTTGGGCTTAAGGCCCAGGGTGATAAACAGGGTGATAACAATTTATCTTAAATGAATTTATTTGCCAAACCACACACAGAGCCGTTCTATGATACAGAAAGAGGGATGCGTTAGGAAGCACCGTAAAGAAGTGACATAAGCAGAGAAATTGTTATCTGAACCATTCAATAATTAGGCAACATCATTCTATATTGGTCGATGTTTTTTTCAATGAGAATGTAAGCGATTAATGATTTATCATGCGCCTCCGAATCAACACCCCAGATGCAAGACATGTAGAATAGCTCTCATTAACAATAAGAGTTGTCGCATTTAACATGTAACAATTTATTAAAATAAATTTTCAATGGGATGAATGCTTTGACCTTGTATGTTAAAGGTGCCGGATTTGATTCCTGGGTTAGGTGCGGATGAAAGTTGTAATTCGGAATCCACGTTAAGCTGTGGGTCCTGGACTGATTAGTCGTTATTATGCACTAAAATAGGTCGTTGTGAGTACAAACTAACCAATCGATCTGAAACTTGGCAGACCGGTTCTTTGTCGATGGCAACGTATTCTTTATGTTTTGGTGGTTGAGTTGCCATATACAAGTTTCTATTATTCTTTCGTGGTCGATTTTGATGGTTACTGCCGTCCGCATTCGACCAATTTGTAAATTTTCAAGTAAATTTTGGCATGTAAGATATCAGTGAACTCAACTTGAAGAATTATGAATATTCTTGGTACCAGGTGTACCATAGGTGGTACTACTTCTGGTTTATCAATTTTGAAGATAAATATGGCATGTTGGGTGTCGTTGGGCTTGTCTTGAAAAATTATGAATTTTTAAGTTACCAGGTATAGCATAGGTAGTACCACTTTCAGATTATCAATTTCCAAGATTAATATGGCATGTTGGACTTTTGTTTTGATGAATTAGGAATGTTTAAAGTACCAGGTATGCTATTGGTACCACTTCCGATTTATCAAAATTAAAGATAATTATTGCATATAAGGTACCGTCGCATTATAACACTGTACCGTAACATTGTGTGTGTCTTTTTCTTTGTGGTAACCTTGATTGTTCTATTGTAGATAAAGTAGATTATATTTGTGATTTATTAAACTAAACGAAACTACAGAAATTCATTTAATCAGTAACTTGCCGAATTTAGTTCATTTACTTGATTTTCACTTCTTTATTGCGTATTACCCGATAGTTCAATATTTCCCTCCAAATCTAATATTATAAAATATAAATAGAATTAAAAAAATATTCTAAAAATTAATTTTTCACAAAAAAAAAAAAAAAAAAAAAAAAATGAGATAGAGAGAGAGAGAGAGAGAAAGAAAGAATTCTTCAAGTAATTATTGTAAGTGTGTATTCGTTTTGGTTTTGGGGATTTAAACTCTTTGACACATATCTATCTAGATGACATTCCATAATACCCATACTTCCTCTACATTAATTGACATTGTGCACATGCTATGCCAACTATAGAATTTCTTAGTCTCGTATATCCATATTCAGACAGAAAAATAATTATAAATTTGCCTTGTAGGGGAAGCAATTGATATTTCTTTTTTTACCAAATTACTGGAGTTAGCCAAACGGTTGTTTTTTTGGTAATATATTTTTGTATACTTGTAATGTTTACGAAAATTTGTATTCATATTACTAAAAAAACAGGAGTGGTCGGCCAGAGAAATTATTTTGTTTTTTAATGTTTTTAATGTTCTTTATTTTCAAAATAAAGTTTAAACATAACGAAGGAATATTTAAAAAAAATTCCGGCACTTTAACTTAGTAAATAAGAAACGAAATGTGAAATAATTATTTTTCGTGATATTACCATTCTCGAATATGAATATTAGAAATGATAATTATCATTTCTAATACTATAATATTCCACATAGTAATAATATTATAAAATTGTTTTGAAAAACTAAGCTATTTGGTATAAGAATTACAACATTATTAGAAACAGAAAACTAAGTTTGAAGAGATTTCAAGAAACCTGAAATCCCTCCTCTGTAAATGTACGTTCTTTGTAGTCATTCCTATACCTCTTCCTTCTACAGTACATTGATAAGGAATATCATAAGATATCAATTCAGTAGTGTATTATGCCTTAAAACTGCTGAAATATAGCATAGTGTTGTGTTTATGTGTGATAAAAACAAGTCACATCAAGAAGGAAATACTGGCGTTGGTCAACCATCAGTATCCATTAACGCATCCAGATATAACTTCAGGGTGAATATAATTAAAGTTAAACTTTCGGTTAAAATTCCAAATACGGTACGGATTCTGCTCCAAGGTGAATTTCGCCAACAAATGGCAGCTCCCACAATTTTTGTAATGACCAGTCAACTGCCTAGGGTGGCCATAATTTAGCACGGTTTTGTGTTGACGATTCGTAGCGCAGAATCCGTACAGTACTTGGAGGTTTTACCAAACTTTCGAAAAGCTGAAAAAATAGAACCATGACCAGAATTAGCTTGCATTTTGAACTCATTTTCAGAATGCCTTTGCTCTTAGCCTTGAAGTTAGTGCGGTGCAACATGGAATAAAAAAAAATTATAACGCGACATTATACAATTTATGAAAAATCATTCAGTTTTCCAGAAAACCCTCAAGCAGACATAATATATGCTAAATTTAATTTTACTTAATTCAATAAAAACTGTGCAAATTAAGTTCAAAAACCAGGTATACTAGAACAAGTCACCACTTGCTCACTTTCATTATACTTCTCGTTATATGTTCTAAAAGTTTTTCTATTGTAGAAGAATTTGCCTTTACTTTTCAAATCTTAGCTTAATAGGTTAATAAAAAATAATTAACTTACTCCAGATCTTTTAGAACAAAGTATGCTGGCATCAGAAAATGGTTCCAAATAGTCAACAATACAATGGCGATGGTTGAACCAACAGCGAAGACTGCACCTAACAATATACCAGCAATCGGCCACCTGAGGGTGATTGTAAGTATGGTAATATAATGGATTGTAAGTATAATGGTTTCAAAAATTAACAATTATGTCAATGGAAAAGGGATACGCTGATATTTTCCCTTCAAAATCACATATTACCTATACACTATCCACAGAAGTACCGCGCCAATTAAGTGCAATTGCATTAATGCAGCAAGGAACCACGTATGGCCAAGACACTGAAAAGATATGAATAACTAATACTATTCTAGTATGGAAAATCACTCAATTTACAATTAAACTTATTACTGGTCACTGTGATTAAATTTACCATGAATTGATGACTAGAAATGGAAAACGACCTAAGTCCAAAAATGAAAATTTTTCAGGAGAATCGAAAAATGAACGCATCTGGTACTAAAAGCAATGGTTAAGTACATTGAATCTGAACTATTGGTACTGGAGTTCAAACTTTGGGCGTTCTCCACTTTGTTTAGCTTGGTCTTTAGGACATTTTTCCGTAAAGAAAAAAGGAGTTTCAATTTTTTTTTACTATTGTCATTTTCTATTTTTAGCCCTCTATTGATGTAATTTAGTGTTTTCACTTTCATATTTAGATTACTTTTTAAAAATTGCAAGTTTGGCGATTGCTATTACATTGGCAAAACACACACACACACACACTAGAACGCAGAAATCGGGGATATGTTTTTCTATAAATATTACGTTATCCTTTCTGAAAAGTAAAGTAGATGAGCCGTTGATGGTCTATGTTCACGGAAAGAGTATTATGTATTAAAACATCCGCTTTTCAAATTTTACGCCTTTGTCGCATTCCTATAGAATTTTCGGAGGTAAAGATATTTAGAGCACAATAAAAGAGATTACCGATTTTTTATCTAAATCGGTGAGGCCATTTTTTAGCAATTGCTGAAAAACATAATTTTTTCAAAGGCAGATACCTTATGCGTATGCGTAATTTTGAAGAAAATCTTAATGGCATGGCCACCATTAACCTGTACACAAACTTTAACATCGTAAGTCAATTCGTTCGAAAGTTATGATGACCACGGACAAGCATTTTTCTAGGCCACTTTTTTCTTAGCTCAGCACATTCCAAAACGTGTAGAAATGCAAAAAAAAAAAAAAAAAACACGATTTTTTTTTTTACATAATACAATACTTTTATTATCCTATATTAGAAGATGTGTATTTAAAAGATAAAAAAAAAAATATATGACTGAAATTCAAATTTACCAGGCCACTCCACCAGTTTTGTATGAAGAGAAAGTTTTTCCAGACATTAGCATTGCAGTTTTCAATAATGGGATTCAATCGCGCATTCTTAAGAGGGCCAGATGCCAAGTGAGCCACTACCACAAAAAGTGATACTGTCAGTCCAAGCGATGGAGCCAACCTAATTAAAAAAATAAATAATAATAATAATAATTTCTATATCACATTTATTGTGAAATATTTTTCTTCAAACTCAATATGCCAATTCTCAAACAGAAACTGTTATTATTGTAATTTTAAATTTATCTCAGTGGCTCAACATTTGAATTAAGTTAACGTAGTATTTACGTAATTTTGCAGTTGCGTTAAAAATGCACATTGGTCGGGTGAATACCATCAACTTACATTTTCAAAATCACTTCTCAATAGGAACTCATCAGAATTATTTATTTTAAGTAGGTCTTTTTAGTAATTTCTCTTTTGAATAAAGTTTTGTAAAATTTACATAATTCTATAGCTTCTATACATCGACTAAGCAGAATATGGCATTATAAAGTTACACATTTATTTAAATATTTTTTTTTCAACATATTTATAAAAATTTCAAAATTCAAAATAAAAGGTTAAAACCACAGAAGAGATTCTTACAAATTCGTTTATAGTTCAAAATATATAATCAGAATAGAAAGAATGTTTAGTCTTGAGGTATTTCAACAAAATTGGCTATAGTAAATGCGAAAATATATTTCTCTAACTTTACAAGCTGCTTCATTAATTATTAAACAATAATTACAAATTTTTTAACTAAAAAAATTGCAAATGAATCGTATTTGGCGCGAAACAACTCGTCTATAATAACCTGTCTGTTTGTAACTCTATCCTTGTGGCAATGTAACTTCTATAAAGCATGAAACTTCAAAATTTTAAAAATAGGCAAAAGAAGCTCTGATCGTTTAATTTAGCTTCTCACAAACAGCATGTTAAAATATTTTCAAATGAGAGTTGTTATTTTGTATTGGAGGGGATTTTTTTTTTCTCAAAGGGGGAACTCTTATTATTAGAAGAGATATTTTTCTTTCTTCTAATAATAAGAGTTTACTTAGCCATTTAATTTTCAACGAGTGAATTGAGCCTTTTCAAAAAATGGTGAAAAGCTGGAACCTATACACAAAGACAGGTCTCCTCTACGGTGGGCCACACTTCTAGTTTAAAAAAAAAATTGAAATATAAATTTAACAATTTATACCTAAAAATCATATTTGGTTTTAAAATTAGCCGTTCGTTATCTTATCACCATTTAAATCACTAACCACTCATTGAAAATTTATAAAACTTGGTATTACAATGTTTTTTTTTTTTAATGCGTATTTTTAATATGTGGTATTATGGGGTTACATTAGAGCTTATTAAACTTTATTAAGTTGTAATATTAGGAAAATCCTTTATGGCAAATAAAATTACATTATATTTACTTGTATACACAAATTCCACGAATTTCAATGGCTATTTCTTATTTTATCAATTATTAGAAAATGTAAATTTTTTTTAGCCTCCTGCACATAATAGTGTTCAGTTAAACTATAGTTGTATTACAATAATTGCAATATAAATTAGGGGTGAGAAGCATCCAATAATACCAATAACGCTATAATACTGGACAGTGCATTTAAATTTTACATGGATTGGAGTAATTTACAGATATCGTTTTCCTAATTTCATTAATTTAAAAAATTGCAAATTTGGCGATATATATTTTCGATAATTATTACATTATTATTTCGGGTAAGTAAACAGAAGAGAAACAGTCGTTGATAGACGATGCTCAAGGGAAGTGAACTCTATGTTATTCATTTTTCTGATGTTCGTTTTTCATCTTTTTACGCCTGTATCACATTTATACGGAAATTTTGGAAGTGGGAATGTTTAGAACACCTTAAAAGGCTTTACCACAAGGATTTTGATGAAAATCACTAGGAGCGTTTTGGTAATTGCTTAAAACATAAATTTTCCCATGGCAGCTACCTTATACATTAGGCAATTTGACAAAAACCTTAAGGTATACATATACATTAGGAATCGCGAAATTTGACTCATGTTTGTGTTTTTGTTTTTTGGTTTGAAAATATTCCCGAATTCATTACCATTAAAATGATGTCATTTGCTTTATAAGACTCAAATTACTTTTTAAATTATAGTATGTTTTGTGAACCTGTTTTGTATCATGTTCATTAGTGTAGTAAACTTAAAACGCGTTTTCTGAAGAATGACATTTTGGTGTTACATGACTTTACGCCAATGGTCATAACTTTATAATAAATTATCCGATTTACAAAATTCTAATTTTGTTTTGTAGACAATAGTTGTGAATGTGTTTTCTATGGAGAATCTAATATATATTGTTATAAACATATATTTTATGCATATTTTAATCTTAATTTTTTGTTAAAAACTATGTATTTTTTAAAACTTTTTATTTAAAAACTTATAATTAAATAAATATTGAAGCCAGATTCAAAATTCTCCATAGAAACATGCGTCAATATAATATCTCTTATTTGTAATAAAAATAATACCTCTAAGTGAATTACAAGTTTATTTATGTATGTTCTAATAATGTCCTAATTAGTCACTTTAATTGCAATTAGCTGATTAAAAAATTCACGGGAAAAAAAGTTTATTTATAAAAATGCATCATTTTTAATTCTGATATACTGCCGAAATGTTTGAAATTATAACCTAATTCAATTGACATCAAAATCTATACAGATGGCAGCAAAATAGATATACAGGCAGGCAGTGGAATTTATATAGAAACGCCCGTAGAGAAAGATTCTATTAAACGTAATCCAGATTTCTGCTCTGTCTTTCGAAGCGAATTAATAGCAATTGACCTGGGTTTAGAGAATATCTTTGGCGAGGTCAACTACGGAGACTTATGGATTCTATCCGATAGCCGAAGTTCCATTCAACACATTAAAAACTGGGCCCTCGTGGGAGACAAAACCAGTCTATCCATAATACGCAAAGTCAAGAGCATATCCCGACTGCACAAAGTGCACTTTCAGTGGATCCCGTCACATGTAGACATCCACGGAAATGAATTGGCTGACACTCTTACTAAGGAGGGACTAGAACACCCTGTCCTCTCTACTCAAGAACTCACATATTAGAGTTATACTCAAAGAAAATAGCTAAAAATAAAGCGAAATGGCATATACCTCCATCTCACGAATGGTATAAAGCCAAAAAGCCAGGACACTCCCTATCTCTTCCTTGTGATAGGCACACCAATACCCGTCTGTCCCGACTTGCTAGTGGTCACCTTAAAGGCCTCACATATTCTGGGGGAAGCAAAAATTTTCCTCTTTGCCCTAAATGCCAAAAAGAACAGGCATCACCTCAGCACATTTTGGACTGCCTTGGACTGGACTGGGAGGACATTTATAACTGTCCACAACTAGTGTCAGACTTCATTAATGTCAATGGCTTCACTGATATTGTCTGACTTCGTCAGACAAAAGGGAGATTAGAAACAACAACAACAACAAATATCTCCATTTTCGAAATTTCCATAGAAATTCGATAAAGGCGTAAAAAGTTGAAAAATCGAATGTCTTTAACATGCTCTTTCCTTCAGTACGCCCATCAAGGGAGACTGTGTTATCTGTTGCACTTAAAAGGAAGGATAATGTAATAATTATTGAAAAACATATCTCCAATTTTGTCAGTTTGCCGGTGTTTTTTTAGTTTGTTAATTTAATAATTTTCGCCAAAAAATCCCGCCAAATTGGTATTTTTTTTTTTAAATTAATGAATAGTTAAAAAAGAAAATTATTAAATTACACCAATCAATGTCAAATTGAAATACAGTAACTAGTTATAAAGTATAATTGAAAGTTAGGAGATTTTCCATTCCTCTAGTTTTTGATTTTGAAAGAAATAAGTAAAGTATACCTCCAATATTTTTCGACTGCGAATTTCAAAATATTCAACTTTCCTTTAGACACTTCCAGTCTTTTCCAAGTTGAATAAACCAAGAAAAATCCACTATAAAAGATCGTTTATGTTTTAAATATGTTATTTGAATATACACTTGAATCACTTAAAAGCAGAGGGTCCCTTCTTCATAAATCACAAAGAAAAAATTACGGAAAATGAACTAAAAAGTAAATAATTTGTTATCATAACTCATTTTTACCATATTTTCAAACATTATTTGCATACTAATATATAAAAAAAGTGGTAATGATTTTTTACATTTCCAAGGAGTGATTAATTATTCCCAATATTCTTACACTTTACAAACTAATGCTGTTATAAAGACTACATTCTTTTATATATATATATATATATATATATATATATATATATATATATATATATATATATATATATATATATATATATATATATATATATATATATATATATATATATACTAGAAAGTAAATGAAAAAATAACCCTGCTTCTCATACAAATCTGATAAATTTCAACTTTCAACTAATATATATAAAAATAAAATCAATCTAATTAACTTTGAATTTACCGAAAAATGTACAAAAATTAAAATGTCAGACAATTATTTAAATTGTGTAGTAGCTGCCAATTAATATTCATAACTTAATTATGTACCCTTACTAACGATACACATAGTATCAGATTGTTTGTAATTGAGTTTTTGGTTTGATTGGATTCAGCTCAGAAATATCAAATTGTTTGCAGCAATTTAAATCATATTAATTATTTCAGGAGTAAACTATCGAATACTTGTGCGACTAATAGTAGAAGACATAATAATGGATAGAATAAATTTCTCACATTCAGACGAATTTCTAAATAAAGCTTACCTGGTAAAGCCATCAAATTAATCGCCAATATACCTTTTGTAGTTATTTATTACCGACTTCAAAATTAAAATATGCATAAATATATTTCTTACATTTCATTGTAATGTTCGACTAAATTGCTTTTATTTTATTTTGAAAAAATTACGATGGCTTGTAGGTAAAATATTACCTTATAAAAAAGAATGTTTCAACAGCAATATTGCCTCCATCAACAATAGCCGCTGTCACGTAACCATGCGCATCATCATCCACTCCCAAGTAATCACCTTAAAAGTTAGAGAACATAGTCAGAATCGTGCTAGAAATGGCATTTAGAACTTACGTATTATCCCGTCAATAGTTGGCGAACTTTTTCTTTGCAAAAAAGAGTTTGATCCACCTGACTTACTTGGAAATCGAGTGCGTCTCGAACCAGCGTCGGGCTTTCCCACGGAAGGCCTCGGTTGCGCAGCGAACCGGACATCCGTCTGGACCAATGTTTTCGATGGAGCAAGGAAATCCGCTTTGGTGAACGTTTTGTCTC
The DNA here is from genome assembly GCA_963978545.1 of Linyphia triangularis. Classification (NCBI taxonomy): domain Eukaryota; kingdom Metazoa; phylum Arthropoda; class Arachnida; order Araneae; family Linyphiidae; genus Linyphia; species Linyphia triangularis. The sequence continues at coordinate 90,141,983 of OZ021723.1, read as the reverse complement.
GCCCACGGTCGACGCGATAATATATAAATACCTGACATTTTTATCAAAAGGTTAGTTTTCGTATGGATATTTTTGTAAAATAAAGGCTCGATGAGACAGAAATATATGGAGACTAAAATATAACTTTGGCAAAACACCTTGGATTGTGACAGTAACTATCACTAAAAATCCGCTGGTAAATAGCTTTCGATTACGTAGATTAAGTCCAGATACCAAACCATCATAATGCCATAATCAAGCACGTATAATTTGATATTTGAGGACTAGAAATGGAAAACGACTCAAGACCAAAAAAGAAATTTTTTCGGGAGAGCCGAAAAATGAAAACACTCGGATTTGTACTTAAGGCTATGACTAAGAACCAGATTGAATTTGAACTAGAGCTACTGGAGTTCACACTTTGGGCACTCTCCTTTTTGTTTAGCTTGGTCTTGAGGACATTTTTCAGTAAAAAGAAGATTTTCGATTTTTTTTTAGTACTTAAGTCGTTTTCCATTTCTAGTCCTCATTTAATGATTGAAACATTCATTGGTTACACCTGACAACATATTATGACATAAGCAAAAGGTTGGCAATTTGTTGGGTTTGAAGGAAAACTTAAGAAGAACTTAATATCTCTTTTTTATGGAAAGGTCAATTTTCTTTAATGTTGCTATTGAAGCATTGATTTTCAGTTGAAGTTTTAAGGGACTTTTAATTAAATATTAAACAATAGTTCTAATCTTATCGATATATTTTAACTGATAAATATCACATATCTATAGCTTTTATAGTTTAGTTTTAATATATGCAATTGACTTCCAATTGCTCTTTCTAGTAGTAGTTTTCCGTCAAGTATTTATATAGAAATTCGTCTTGAGGAGATCTTTCATGTGACATAGCTCTTGTGTTTGAAGCATTTATACATGGGTTGAAGCATTTTTTGGTCCTGGAATATTGACCTCAGATATGCAGACAGACAAAGTCTTTATATTATCTTCTCCTTATGTATAGAAGTCAAAATATAAGCAATAAAATAAAATTAGCTAAGAAAAGTTAAATATGCACGAGAACAAAATAACCTTAAGTCAAGAGTAAATACTAGATTTTTCTAATCTTTTATAACTAATATATTATTATTTTCGATGCCTATAATATTTGATGGATTTATAACTTTAAGATAATAAAGTACTTCTTAAAAGGGACATGTAATTAGCTATGAGAAATAATTGAAGCGTTTTGAATTTTATTTGGTAATAATACCCGTTTGAATATAATTTGATAATAATATTATTTGGTATAATAATTTTATTTGGTAATAATGTTGAAAACAAATAGATTATGAGTTTTTCTATAAAACAGAGCTAGCAGTTCTCTATTATCCGAATTGATAAAACAATTGTAGGGTTTAGTCTCTTTTAACGCTTTCCTCTATTTCACTGTTACTAAAAGGTCACTTTTACGAAATACTAATAAATCAACTTGCTGTCATCCAATCACGCTGAAATAGCCTTTAACCAATCACTGTAAAACTCTATCCTGTTGTTAAAATTGTTTTAATAAATAACTAATAAAACTGTTTTAATCGGAATAAATAAAAGATATTTGTATATGAGTGCATAAATTCACATTCATTTTTAATGAACGAATTTTTAAAAGTAGTTAATCACATATTTTGGTGATAGAGATGTTTTAAATATTTGAAATTAGATGCCCACACCAAGTACAAGCTGGCACCAGAAACGGGGCTTTGTTAATGAATATAAAAATTGGCAATGAATATGAAGGATTTATATTAAAAACTTTTTATGGGTTATATTATTTATTATTTACAAGTAAAAAAACTCTGTAATAAAAGTCCAGTCCTCTTGTTATGGGAGAAGTGTTATAATTGGTGATAAGTGAGTCCATTAGCCAATCAAAATCCTGATATACTAATAGGATTTATTTTAAATTCATTTTTTAGAAAGTGTGATTAAAAATCAATTTTATGTAAAACTAGTTTTTTTTTTTTTTTTTTTTTTCAATATTTTGACAATTTCTTGTTTATAACTAGAAAACAAGTAACTTCGAGTTTGTAACTAAAGTATCTAAACAGTAATTAATATAATTATAAAACTACTTACTGTATTGTATTAATTTCCACTGGTTATATATACCCCATGTGTGGGTAATAACTATCCACGTGCAAGAAATAAACCTGAAGCCATTAAAAAAGGCGAGCTTGTTACTTGAGGTTTTGTCCTGAAAAAATTTCTCGGTATTTAAGTACAAAGAAAATATTCTTATCCAATGGAGTAAAATACCTGAAAATTGAAAAAAATAGTGATAAGCAGCTTTACTGGTAACTCTAATTTGTCATGATGCTCTAGGTATTTTAAAATTAAATTACATTTACCAAATACTTATCATTAATCTAAAGTGACATTTATGCCAATTTACTTTAAAAAAATATTTCTTAGGTTTATTTAATCTTTTTAGACTGTTTACTTCTTATCAGTGAGACAAAAAGCACTTTTGATAAAACATCAATTTCTAATTTTAGTGTGCATCTTGGGTAATTGAAAAAATAATACAAAACTTCCTCCATTTTTAGAGCTATCATTCTAATAATTTACTTAATTAAGCAGAGTTGTTGAAACAGATGATATAATGTGTCATTCCTTTTCAAACCTTCATCATAAGGCATTCTAAAAGGTTAAAGGAAAATTTTAATACTGATATCTTCAGTTCATTGCTTTAATAAAAAGTACTATGGTGCCATCTCTTAGGGATTGAAATAATTTTTTCACGTTTGTAATTACTTTTGCTGATAGATATTGATTAGTGCGGAATCATCATTATACATCATATGCATCAACATAGGGTATGCATTAAAGTTCTTTGGCGTCTTTTAATTTTTATTCCCCGATAACTTTTGTCATAAAAGTGCATGATCTAACTTCAGCACTAACGGGTAAAGCATCCACTCAATTCCGTTATAAAATGATACAGTATGTTTTTTATATTACCAAATTATCAAATGATACACTATGTTTTTTACATTACCAAGTTTGTGACTCAAGTCTTAATAAATGAAATTGAATAAATTCGAAAACAGGAAAAAGATTGTACAGTGTTCAAAAAAAAAAAAAAAAAAAAAAAAAAAAAAATCCGAACGGATCTATATCTTTTATTCTAATTGATTACCTTTGTAAATTGTGGAAGGTTTTTATTAATTGTATATAATTTTTTTTATCATGATGGGTCATCTACATATAAAAACTATATCAAACTTTAAAAAGTTCAATAGCAACCCCATAATATTTTACTATGTTTACATTTAGACTTCGAATAAACGTCGAAATACCAAATTTCATAATTTTCCAATGAGTGATTAGTAATTTAAATAATATAAAAAAAAGTGATAAATTAAAGTTAAAAAGAAAATTTGCATTTTTGGTCATAAATTCTTATATAGTTAATATATTTTAGCAATTTTTATTTCAAAGGTTAGTTTGTTTAAGGCGAAACATAAATAATATGCAACTTTAGTATTACACAATTTTTTAATAATTAATGAAACAAGTTTTAAATGTGTTTAAATAGAAACATTTTTTTTTTGGCTTTCATTAGAATTATTATGGTCGAAAATCCCTCCAGAATTTTTTTCATCCCATTTTGAATTTTTGTTCCCGATATTTTAGCAAAAATGCAAAAAAGCTCACTTTAAGGGAGCGCGTAATAGATTACGTCTTGAAGCATGCAAAACGTTGGATTCATCCCCATGGTAAAGGAATTTGCCCTCAAGATCGTTCAAAACATTTTCGCTCATAAGTGACGTGTTTCTCAACATAATGAACTGAAATTAGGAATCTAGGCTAAACGATGTATTCTAAATGGAATGAAAACGTAAAAAATGGGGGAACGTATTAAAATTTTCAAAGATTGAGTTAAATTTACTTAGTATAAAGCCCCCTAAGAAAAAGAAATTTATATGAGATATAGAAAATCGTAAACAAAACATTTTAATACTGATTGCAGTTTGCACTAAAATGTTTTGATGTGAAAATGTCTACGATAATTAGAACCGAAGGTATAGCTATCGTTCGGTTTTTTTTGGGGGGGGAGGGGGGGAAGGTGCGCACTGTACCTCATCACAAATATGAAAAATCTAATATTTCTTTAGTGCAATCAATCAAGATCATACTTATGAGAGGAAAACTTACATTTAGATTCCAATGATTTCGAATCCTTCAAAGTGCATCGAATCAGAATATCTATTGCAGTGCCAAGAATGCATAGAATGCCAAGTATAGATAAGAAAGAACTGAAAAAAATAATTATTTTGAAAATTACTGTGGATAAAAGGATTTTAAAATGTGGCTCTTGATGAAAATAATGAGATATTGGACAACCAAAATTATTTAAAAAAGTAATGCTTTATAACTGTATGTAATTTTTGACATTTTTGCAAATTTAATGGCATGCAATATTTAAACTGTAGAGCCTAGTAAGCATTTTAAGATATTTATTTCTTATTAGCTTATAATCTGGACAGAAAGTTAAGTCTATATAAGTTCAAAGTATTAAGTTCACTTTGTTTTGTTACAAAAAGTTATTTTTACGTATTTAAATCAAGAATACTTATCAATAATTTTTTCAAAGAAAGTTTTTATTGGAAGCTCTTAGATTATTTTTTCCGAGCCAAATTCTTCATTGAAGTCAATTAAATTTATTCAAAACGATAATAGCTATTTATGCAACTAGTTGGGAAAGTAACATTTCTTCAAACGAGATAAAATAAACGAGTGCATTAGTGCAAGTCAAGTAATTGACCGAGCAAGAAAAAATAATTTCGTGAATGTTGCATACAATATTTTTTATGATCAAGCACAATAATATTTTTAATATTTATATGCATTAATTTTGACAACAACAGTCAATGAATCTCTGCTGAAAATATACAGTTTCTATACCATGACCAAATGAAATTTGAATACGAAGCATGCGGTAAGTACTATAAGGTACTAGTGATTAAATATTTTACAGCACACCTCGCGATAAAGTGTTTCTTTCGCCATGATTTTTTATTTTAAAAAAGTTTAAATTTCTTCACGTTGCAAAAAAAAAAAAAAACGTGTATATATAAACGTTTTTTTTTTTTTTTTTTTTTTTTCGTAGTTTTTTTTTGTAATGTAGAAAATTATATTTCATCAACTAAATTGTCGCACGGCTGTTATACTGAAATGAAATTGCATTGTAAGAGCATGCCGATTAAAAATAAATTTATTCAGCAATGTTAGCCCACAATCTCGCAATAAATTGCACTTGGTAGTAAAAAATATATATATCTTGAGCCATACGGGCAAAGCTTCAAATGAAATGCTGTAAAAGAGCATTAAATGTGTTATTTGAGCCAGTTTTTAGTTGTTTTCCTACCAATATGATCTTGAAACTCATAAACCGGCACAAATAGTCCTTAATTCATCCAAATTTAACGACAAGTAAATGTTCGATGTTCAAATTTTAGATGGAAGCTTTTAATAATAAAAAACCTTATATATCTTTATTTACTTCAGAAATAAACAAACATATTTGGAAGTACTATTATTGGAATATGACAATCATGTGTTTCAATTTTGTTTAACATACATGCATTACTAAAACGTTGAGTGCCATAAAGGACCATCCCACGATGTTTATTTTTTTAGTTGAAGGCTGTTTCTATACCATTTTGTCAAAACAGTTCATGCCAAATGTTGATGGGCAGCTAAGCTGATAGTCCATTCTGGCTCTCAACTCCTCAATAATACATGTATGTTAAGAACACAGCATACAATTCATATATAATAGAAACAAGCTATAACCTATATAAAAAAATCGAAAGCAAACTATATCAGGTAACAAAGCTTGAGGAAATTGATTCTTAAAAAATAAACTCGGATGTTACAAAATTATTATTATTATTATTATTTTGTAAAATTAGAAAGAAAACTATCTTTCATTTCAAGGATATTATTAAGAAATCATATTTTATTATAATATTTTGCTAAACTAAATTTTAGTTTAATGATTAGTATTTTTTTAATTTTTTTTTTTATAACAAAAAAATTCAAACAGTATTTCTTATTCCTAATACAACTTACAGTGCTAGGATGAAATTTATACCCCAAAGCTTAGGCTCATCCATTTGACAGCCGGATATTGACACATTCAGTCCCAGAGGCCCTGCAACTACAAAAAAATTATTTAAATTAAATACACACGACACAGAGGGAAACTTATAAACGACGAATTAATAAAATAGAAACATAATTTGTGACTTTCGTCTTATTTCCCTTTTAAAAAGGAAATTGCAGAAAATAATTAGGAATAATAAATAAAAAAAATTCTAAACACTTAATTTAAAAAACAATCGCCTTAGGGCCAATTTACAGTTTACCCAGTACCTTAAGTCCAAGTCCATTACAATTTTTTTTTATTTTTTATTTTAGTTTTATAAAACTTCGATACATCCATTACAAATGAACAATATCAGCATACATCTCTTTCTATGCAAGAAGGTGGAGCAGGCATATGCCCACAGAATGCATTTCAGGCGCATGCTCAAACGTTATGTGGAAATGGACACTGGACTACACTTTTGACCAATTGAAAACATTACCCTTGGGCTTAAGGCCCAGGGTGATAAACAGGGTGATAACAATTTATCTTAAATGAATTTATTTGCCAAACCACACACAGAGCCGTTCTATGATACAGAAAGAGGGATGCGTTAGGAAGCACCGTAAAGAAGTGACATAAGCAGAGAAATTGTTATCTGAACCATTCAATAATTAGGCAACATCATTCTATATTGGTCGATGTTTTTTTCAATGAGAATGTAAGCGATTAATGATTTATCATGCGCCTCCGAATCAACACCCCAGATGCAAGACATGTAGAATAGCTCTCATTAACAATAAGAGTTGTCGCATTTAACTCCATTCAAGTTAAATATGAAATTGGAGGAATCTTAGTTGATTTTTTAAGGTAGTGATTTTAAACAGAGAGGGTTTGACAGAACTTTTATCTGACACATTTGGAAAAGTTAGGTTTTGAGCTGAACAAGCCTATGATAACTAAGTTAAGGGGATCCGGTACCGAAAATAAAATAAACTTTATTTATGTACATTTTTATGTCAAAAATTTATTTTATGTATGAGATACTATTGATATATCTTTGAGAAAATGTTTTTTTAAATATTGTGTTAAGTTATTTAAAAAAAATGTAAAAACCAAGAAAAATCCATAATAATTGATGTTTGCTTTTTTTTATATAAGTCAAGAAAAAATAATTTTTTTTTCAAAGTGAAAGCTTTCTGTAATACATAATTATATAAAGAAAATTTTCTCTTCACAGAATTTTGATAGGTGAATTAAAAAAAATTAAAAAAAATTCCCAAAGTTAAAATATTGAAATTTTTGCTTTTTTTATATTATCTTTTAAGCTAAATGTTATATTTTAAAACAGAATTAAAAAAATAAAATTCTGTGAAGAAAAAATATTTAAAACTATATAAATTAAATGCTCCAAAAGTTTGAATAGCCAATTATTAATGGTTCTGGAGATATATCGATTTGAATATGCAACATCTGTGAAAAACACTTGTGTTCGAAAAACGCACTTTAAGCAGACCCTTCAAGGTGTTACGCCCATTAGTAATTTTGTGGCGTTCTAATCACCGGAGGAATAAGATAAAAACATCATTCTCTTCAGGAATGTATGAACTATTTTTTAAGATCAGAAAAAAAAAAAAAAAAAAAAATGGGGATTTTTGAAAAAATTTCGGTACTGGACCCAATTAATATGAAAGGAAGGAGGGTGCACTGAATAGAATACTTAAACATATATCCAAGGGCGCATTATGTTCACAAAGCATGCTATTCTTTAAACTTGAAAATGATGCGATTGATGCAGTGGCTTATACAGAAACTTTTTTTTTCTATTGTGTACAAAGAATTTGCACTTTTTTTTTTTTGGTTCGTTGGAAATGGTTCGATAAAGAGTTTTCTGATTAAAAAAAAGTGTTGGGAAGTGCTAAAAAATATATATTTCACAATTTACTCTAACACTATTGAGTGGTACTAGATGATCAAGCACAGTAGATGCGTTAAAAACTTTACGATTTCGATTTTGTGAAATATATGATGCAAAGCATTATTTCAAATAATTGAAGACAAAGATGCAGTAACTAAAGTTAACGCAAGAGGTTAACAAAAAATCTATAAAATTATAACTTTGTAAATAATATAATTTTTGGGTATGAAATTTTAATTGAAATAAATTCAATCTCAAAGTTAAAAAGTTATCGAAAATATGGATATGATCAGATGAAAATTGCTACTAATGAGATTGCAGTGAATCTTAAATTTCGTACAGGATTTTTTGTCAAGTGAAGCTAGAGTAGAATAAGTGAAGCTAGAGTCAGAAAAAAAAAAAAAAAAAAAAAAAAAAATCAATTTTACTAGGAAGCCGTGGATGAACCGTTAACAGAAGAAAATAAATTAAAAACTAGAGGTGTGGGACATCTCACAACTTTCAATTACTCTTAATACTGGTCATTATATTTAAATTTGTCACAGATTAGTGCAATTTACAATTTCATTTCATATTTTCGTTTTCTTATTTTTATCATTGTTAAAAAATTTCCAGTTTGACGATATTTTTGAAGATGATTATTAATAAGTAAAAACAAACACCACCCAAATGGTAAAATTGGTAATATGTGTTTCAATAACTATTACATTATCATTTTTGTGACTGAAACAAAGGAGAAACAGACATTGATGGATGATACTCAAGTTAATTCTGTGTAAAGACTCAACTTTTTACGTTCTTATTGCATTTGTACGGAAAATTCGGAGGTGGGGATATTTCAAGCACCATCAAAAGCATTATCTGAATGATTTTGATCAAAATCCTTAGAGTAGTTTTTTTGGCAACCACTGAAAAACATAAAGCATAAATTTTTCAATGGAATATACCTCATGCGCATGCGCAATTTTGACTAAATCCTTAATGACAGGTTCCATGGCCACCACTAACTCGTATACAAAAGTTGAACACCTTAGGTCACTCCATTCGAATTGACCACATACAGAAAAAAATTCTACACCACTTTTTTGAACTCAGTGCGTTCCAAAACGTATAGAAATGTAAATTTTTTTTTTAACCATATACAACTTTCACTACTCTATGTCAACGTATAAGTGTAATTGAAAGTCATAATGTGAAATTTTTATCTGCTTTCAATGTTTATTAAGCCAGTCTTCATAACTTCTTCTTTTGCTAAGACAGTTATTTCATGAATGATTTATTTGTAAATTAATTGTGATAGTTGAGATATATTAGATGTTTGGCATTCATATAATTGTAGGTATATAAGGAGTTAAAAGTCAGCCCTCAATATAATGCAAATTCGACTTAAATATTGTTAGCGTAGATATTAACTCAAGTTATACAATTAAGACATGTGAACTTACAGATAGTTTCTGCTGAGCCGTAATATATCATCATCCGAATTTATTAATACTATTAGTGCAATTCTCTGCTATACACACGGGACATTTTGGTTCTTTTTTCTACACGTAAACAAATTAAAATTGTAAAATTTTGAATAATCTAGTAATAATATTTTTATTTTATTTAATATTAGTTGCTGGCCAAGTTATAAGTTGAAATAATTATTTTGGCTAGGTCAAGTATACATTTTCGACATCTGACACACTGTTCCATGCTTAGAAGGCTTATATCAGTCAGTTGTTTTGCAATTCTAATATGTTTTTAAGAGCAAAAAAAACGAAACCAAAACGTCTTGTGAGTTATCCAAAAAAAATTCCATTACTAAGTTGACGTATTCCAAACAGGTAATCCATTAACAATTTAGTACCGTAGTTTTAAATTAAAGTAATATATAGGTTACATACCATATGATGTCAATTGCCTCACATCATGTTCTAAGCATGTGGAAGGAACACAAGTTCCCATCCAAAACAGAATTTTTTTTAAGTAGGGGCCCGCTTTCTCTATAAAGTCTTCAATCTGAAAATTACAGATTCATGAGTACTCCTGCAACACAATCAAACAAGTTAAATTACATTCGTTTAACTTCTATTCTACATAGTACCCGAATCAAATGCCTCTAAATTCAATAGTCGATTAAAAAATCTATTAGCGATGCATTTGCGGTATTTGACTAAATTGGCTGCTGAAATCTTAGATTTTGGCGACAATTATCATTTTCCGACCCACTGGAATCCATCCAACGATTCCAGAATTGGAGGCCCAATTGCCTAGCCACCAAGATCTCCAGAAATCACTCGCCTGGATTTTTTCTTTTGTGGCTACGTCCAAGACAAGGTCTTCTCAATGAACATCCGTGATGTTGAAGACCTTCATACCTCAATAACCGCTGCTATTGCTATTGTGACTGCGGAAATGCTACAGCGAAAATGGCTGAATAAGTGATTATATCCTCAGGGGCTACTAAGGAAGCCCACATAGAAGTGCACTAACTTTTTCGAAAAACTTTGTCAGATCTGTTATGTTAGCTTACATTATTTTCATGCTTGTTAACTTTCTGTTAAGTATAGCAGCATCTCTATATTTAATTAGGTCACCCTTATATTAATCTAGAGAAGCTTAAATAAATGCTCTGTCTGATTGCTGTCAACATTGTCACACAACATTACAAATACTACAGACACGTGTAATAAGCATTATATTGCTTATGTCTACCAATACCGGAAGATCACCTTTTTCTTCATTACTAATGGTATTGTTTTAATTTTAATCCTTCGTCAAAAAGCAGTCTTCGAATTATTAAGAGGATATTTATTAATATACATTGAACCATCATATTTTGAAACATAATTACAATTGAGTCAGTTGCCAATCACCCAAATGAAGTAACTGGCATTTCGGTATTCAAAGGTAATTAAATTATAATCTTCAGTTGTTTAAAAAATTCCATTATTGTAATTTCTAAGAATTCCCTCTCTCTGATTCGTTTTGCAGCCACGTGTATTTATACTTCCTTTAAATTAATTTATAAGACTGTAGTTGGTATCAGCCCTTACTCTCTTCACAAGCTTCTTTTACTAGAATAGAGGGACTGACTCAGTAAAAAAATAAAGAAATTCAGTATCATGTCCAATAAACAGTTTTAATTTGGAACAGGAGCTCAGACCGCTTCTATTAGATATTCAAGTTAAGCACTGGTCTAATGATGATGAACGTTCCACTGCAGTGTACTGTCATAGCACATACCAAAGCACAACTTTTGGTTCAGAAGCAGAATAGTCACTAAGTATGCGAGATGAATCAGTCTCTCTCTCTCGCGCGCTAATTCAGTCGTCAGTCTGTTTGGCTGAAGAGTGTTTTCCGTATCTGATTTGATGCCTAAATTTAGGTTATTTCCCTTTAAAAAGCTCCCGGAAGGTGTTCCTCTCATGAAATAACTACGACCACGTGATCAGTAAATGCACGTGAAATTATAAGTCACATTTCCCATACAACAACATTTGGTACAGAGCCATATGTCAATTAAAAGATCTCAGCGAAATGAGTTTCAATCTCAAAATTTAAAAAACCTGAAATTTGTTTCTAAACATTATTTGCATATCAGTTTAACTATCCTCTTATATCAGGTTAATCGTCTTTGTATATCAGTTCAAAGATCTTGGTTTAATGTTCTGTGTGAAATCGATAAGCAAAAATAAAATCAATCTTGCCTCCAAAGTGTGAAATTTTCAACGAAATAATGTTTCCTTATCAACTGCATGGATAATTCGTATATTACTTAGAATTTCGATAACGGGGGAGAACTTGGTGAAACATTCCTGCGTAAGCTTATCACCTGTTTGACACCTGTTTTATTGTCACCTGTGAAATTTATTTTTTCATATATGACAAATAGGTGAGATTAGTGTTCCGCTACTAAAGCTCGACAACTTTGAGTCGAGTATTTCCACTTGTGTAACCAATTTCACCTGCAGTATTCGTAAATTACCCATTTGTGTTGTTCCAATGTCGACAACATAAGTTCATCAAAAAAACTAAAAATACTGCCCTAAATACATAATGAAGCTTGTCTAGAAGCGGACATTTTGCGAAAATGACTGCTACAATCTAATTTCTAACATTTTCTTACTCGTAAACTGTAAGATGTAACTCTTATTACTCGAACACACGCCAAACAATTCAAGCAAGTTAAAATTTTCAAAACACTTGCAGCACATACGATTTTTATACCTTACACTACAGATGTCTTTAAATCTTTCTCAGTTACAAAAGTTTCTTCCTTTCTTTTTTTTTTTAAAATTTTTTTTTTATAGTTAATGCCCATTCTAATCTCTTGATTACTTGATTAATGAAAAGTAAAACCTTATTTTTAAAATGTAAATGTATAGATTAAATAATCGGTTACAACAACAACAAAAAACACTTCACAGAAATAAGATTCCATAATAAAAGGTACGTGTGGTATTCTTCAATCTTACCCATTCGGGTGGCAGTCCATAGGTGTCCACATATTTCTTGTTAAGAGTTGCGTAAGCGTCTTTCACGTATATGCTATTCAAAAGTTGAGAGTCGTATCCCACCAGACAATACCGACCTTTCAATTGGTCTATACGATTTTCAGAATTGAATCTAATTTTCAGGCACTCGTCATATGATCCTAAACTCACGGTGGTTCCGCCTAATATTCCAGCTGGTAATTTAGCGTTTGCATCAGCCACTATTAAAAACAATGAAACATAATTAAGACAAAATTATAACATTCATAATATCTACACGCAAACTAAAGTAAAATCCTATAAAAGGTGTCCTAAAAGTCTCTACATACATTTTAAATTTCAATAAAAAAAAAAAGTAGACGTGAGTGCAGTTTGCATTAAAATACTTCGCATGATGAAATTTTCTTTTAAATATATAAATTTTTTTTCCAAATATTGCACATAGGTGACGTTGTTTCGTAAAATTTATGCATAAAAAAATCAAGAACCCCTCATAGATCCAATGGCTTTCAAATGATGATTTAGTTCTATACTCGTATTCTCTAGCGTTGACTGCAGAATAGACTGCGCGATTCGAGCCTTCAGTAATTCAATGTCACTACGAAAAAAGAACACACTCTATATTTGGCATAGCACCACTACATGCAATTCAGAGTACATGATACTCATTTAAATAGAGGTGCACCATCTTGCTGCCAAAAAATGTTCGATTGCAAATAACAAATTTAAGAGACAGCGATAATTTGACATCCAAGTAAATATATTTGGTGAAAGTTGGTTCTATGAAAGAGAAAGGTCTAATGGCATTATTTGACATATGAAGCACCAAAAGTTAATTTCCTAACTCTTGCGGATTACTTCTACAGTATGATACTAATTTTCTAATACCAACATTCCAACATCGGGCCTGTTGATCTATCTATACAGATGAAAAGTTGCCATGTCTGTAAAAGTAATGCGTTTTAAGAAGTCAGCATTTGAGTCCAATATCGACCAAACATTAGATTAACCATCTTGAAAATGTTAGCATTGTTTGTTGTTTGAAAGGTACCACGACATCTATATGCAATATTTAGATCTGTTATTTTAGGTACAACGCCATCTATGTACAATATTTGAAATATTTTTTTCCCATTTACTTAAAAAACAACTTTTTATCGTAAAAAGCCTTTAGAGGAAACTGCTTTGTCGTACACCAATTACTTGATTTTTATTCAAATTTAAAATGTACCAGGAACTTTTGAGATAATCTGAATATTAGTCCCGGACTTTTTGTCTGTTTTGTTGTATTTGCAGCCATCTCTTTTTCTCCCTTTATACAAAACCAATATTGATAAATGATTTCCCAATTTAAAGGCTTGATCTATATCCGTTTCATACAAATAGTTTTTGCGTTATTTGCTTTAAGATCTAAGTTACAAAATTCAGACATAAATATGCTTGATAATCTAAGTTACAAAAAAAAAGTGGCGATAATTTTCAGTAAATTGAAGTACTATTAAAATGATAAACTAAACAAATAATAACTCTAAATAATTTAAACAAAATAAACCAATAACAATATAAAAACAAAAGTCCCAACATCTAAAAAGACTTGCTTAATTAACTGTTATGATGATAGCGTTTGCTAGGGAATTTAAAGTCATGCAACATTATATCGTACATTGGAATTAGTACTCGGGTCTAATACTGAAAGATCATTAATGACCAGAAATAAACAAGAGAACTGCCAATGAAAATTATCAAAGTATTACTTAATTACCTTGAAGTTACATGTAAAGGGATTGATGATAATTAGTTTTCAGGACACAAGCAGACATTCAAATTTTACAATTTTACGATCTAGTATAAGTTGGAAAGAAACTAAAGTTGTTATTGTCTTGAAGAAAAACTTCAATTCTGAACATATGAGGAAGTGTTGAGAGGTCCTCACATGTCACGCACTAAATACACAAATCTCCAGCTAAAATAGGCCCGACCTCCTCAAAGTTGTTTAATTGGTCAGGGTCCTTCTAGAGGCTAGCTGCACATATACATCTCCTCCACTGGTGCTCCACTGGCCAGAGCTCCTAGACAAATAGAGGTCAGAGAAACATTTCTACCACTTGTTTATGCGGCTGCTAGAACGGTCTAAAATTCTCATGTTGTTGTGAATAATCTCCAATCATTTTGTCTGGACAATGGCGCACATACTCAACAGGGCAACTGGAGCTTTGCCTCAATTAAAAAAGTTGTACGGAATATCACTTCTCCACAACTATTTTTTCATAACGGCCTGACTATTTTACATCGAGGTGGTTAAATTGCGGAATCTTGCAAATCCAAGAAAACTCTTAAACTATAGTATTTCTGGAGGGTAGAATCGCTGATTCCAACTACCAACTTCTGGGTAGGTTATAAGCGGTTTTCGCTCTGCAAGCAAATGAAGCTAATTGAATACTTCACCACGTTTATGTTGCTTAATAGGTTACCCATGGTTACAAACACATAATAACTAGTTGGGGTGTGGTGGGGGGGAGTTACGAAAATATCTATCTATGGTGATTTTTAAACCTTTTTCGGTATCAATAACCAAGCCTTTGCACTATCTAGAATGTGCAGTTAGAGATTCAAACATACCATGAATATCTATGAATAAAGGAAGGGAATTGAATGACCTTAGGTAGATATTACTAGAGGATACACTGTGTGGCAAGAATATACACTATTAAGAAGATGGCACTACGTATATGTGAACTTATCAAAAAGTAATATTTAAAGCGTGTGTAATATCGGTAGTGTATCACTTGTCAACTTTGAAGTATTTTTTTCCCCGTCTTAAAAATACGTAAATATTGTAAAAAGTACACATGTTTGGTATTTCCATTGAATAAGTCTGTAAGCCAATTACCGGCCGACCAAACGGTATAGTGGTTAGCGTGCTAGCTTCTAGACCGCGAGGTTGCGGGTTCGAGTCCCGTGTTAGGCATGGGTGTTTGTAAATGAATGTTGGCTTGTCTAATGACGAATGTTTCGGCTTATTATAGCCCTCGTGTTGCCGACGGCGCCAGATAATCTGAAAACAACCAACTGTAAGCCAATTACCAACGTTATTTCCCCCCAACGACTTAGTAATACATAATCAGCAATTAGTAAAGTTTCCGTTGCAACATGTTCATTAGTGATTGAAAAATAATGATATTTTTTTTTTTTTTGTACAGAGAAAATCAATATTCCTGTGATTGATACTTTATATGAACCTTTCCTGTATATCTACACATTTTTCATTCCTTCTTTCATTTGTAAATTCAATTAATTGCATCATATAATCAGACAAATGAACTGTTATATTAAATTTGAATTTCTGATATGATGTAGCACATGCATTACCTGCATTACTTGTAGATTTCTCTTAACTAATGTACCTTAATAATTACTACATAAGAGAGATTTTTTCTTTATCTAAAATAGTAGAGATTGTCTCAAATAGGAGAAATTCGTCCTTTACTTTTGTTATTATTTTATAATTGTATGTTTTCGAAGGTTAAATATTTAGAACTTTAAGAAAGGGTTCATTTACTTCTACAAATATTACAACGTAGCAGGCATGAAAAGCCTTGATATATTATAGTACCACCTTTTAAAGTCAGTGACAATACCCTAATGTCACTCTGTAGACTATTTTCTGATCTGAATTCTAATGACTTCTTTTATGATCTGAAATCTACCTGAATTTCTGGCCTGAATTCTCAGTTTAAAGGTTTGCCAGTTGAAAACCATCTGCTTTTTCTAGGCAGTTTGAAAATACAAATTTGCATTTACAAAATAATTATTCGTAAAAATACTTGGAAAGAAACTTTCAATTAAGGTATAAGATATTTCTTATTACCAGAAAACCAAATGGAAATAGTCTTGAAAACTAGTTATAACAATTGGGGATTATGAGCCATTAGGGCATGCGATTCGATACGAAATTCTTCAATTTGTGAATAAATTATGTAATTTATAGCTTCAAAGAGCATCTTATCTTAGAAGAATATTTAGTAATAAATACAAAATCTTTTGTATTTATTAAATGGAGACATAACGAAGTGTGTATTGAGAATTATTGGCTATTAGGGTAAGTTGTGTCATGTGCTATTTATTTATGGAATGTTAAGACATGTGTAAATTTCTGTGTTTTCAAAAAATGATATGAAAAGCTTAAAGAATATATAGTTAAAGAATTATATAGTTAATTTTAGAATCTTTTCATATCCAATGAGTTCATAAAATATTTTTAAGATGACTTCTTATGGACATGAGGAACGGACAAGTGTACTCACTGACTTCATTAAACCAACACCAGAGTAAAGAAAACTTTAAATAATATGAGAAACTTTTCAGGTCTACATGGACTGGGATGATGGAAAAATTATTTTCTGCATTGGTTTTGATAAATTTGTAAATATCATACTTATTTAAACAGACATTAAATGCAAGATATGCAAGAATTGAAAAGGTTCCATATAAGTTTTCCTATGAAGTTTTTATTCTTTGAAATAAGATGTGATTTATTCATGTATTCTTTAGTTTCAGTAAAGGAAAAATAATTTAAATAAGTCAGAATTATATTTACTATATATAAGAATGATTTTCTGACAGAAAAGATATGCGGTAGTGTGACATCTACTGTAATCAGATACTGTTATAATTACTTCACAATACTTTATAATTTAGAACATTATATAGTATGCATGCATACTATAGAGTCTAAATGTATACGCATGCTGATATCCCATCAAACTGAGAGAATGAAAATATTGATCCCCGGTAAGTAATCCAGTAACATCTCGGTATAGTTTGGCTTGAAACTGAAGTTTTGGTCAAACTAGTTTTTTATTTAGGTATGCAGTTGCATATATATGAAGTACAGTTATATAAATTCGGCTTATTAAAATAAAACGTTATCACCTTATATTTATTCAGTACTGGAATAAGTTAGTATCACGCGAATGATATAGCAAAAGAAAATAAAAGTTGAGCACTTACTCTCCACCGCCCATTTTTCCCACCTTGAAAATGCAGCAAGAAATGTGTATAGACTCTTTCTACACTCATTAGTGATGTTGACAGCTGTAATTATGTCAGTGAGATTCAGAGATTCTATTACGGACTTGGTGCCCAACTGCAGATTTTTCATAACATCCTCCCAATTAGGATCATCACTTGCGGAAGCATTAAATGATTCAGAAATGACACCTCGGTCGAAGACATGGTTCTCTTCAACGCCGAAGTTCTCAGCGTTATATCTATAATTTGCAGATGTATTTAGTAAAGAACTTTTTGAGGTGGAATCAAGGATATTCAAAACGTTCGTAATATCATTAGAAACATTAAATCTGTTGTAATGGAAATCCACCATGTCCGACTGACTATGAAAAGGAGCATTTTTTGGTCTTCTGTTGTCGGTCTCATTTTCAGGACCAGATTCCACTCTAGAAATTAATAATATTGCAAAAATTATAAAAATTGACATGGCAACCATCAGATGCTAAAAGCGCATGAAGAAGTCAAGTTGGTGGCACTAAATGTAGTTTAATAGAGCTATCGTTTCCCTCTTCAAATGGAGATTTTTTTCTATTGACACAGGTGGGATTTCAATATAGCATCACTTTATCGTCCACTGTCAGAACAGAGTGAAATTTATCAGACGAAACGGTCGTTTCGCCATCAACCTTAAAAAGGCAGAAACGACAGTAAGTATCTACCCAAAAAAATACTTTTGAAAAGTCGAGAAACCACCAACCTCAAAAACAAAAAAATTTTCTTGCCATACAAAAATCATATATATGATTAAAATCTTCAGCTACAAACACAGTGATATAAAAAATTGCCAACCTCTGATTACAGATCTCGGTTGTGACTCACTTAAGAATGTATGCTTATTTAGTTTATTTTTAAAATTTAAGTTCCGTTCCCATAAAAACTTACGCTGCTTGAAGTTGGCACCCTTCATAGGAATATTAACAATGCTTGCATTTAAACTAATTTATGGTTGTTTGCACGAATATTTGAGGAGATATGATTTCATTAGGATGGGTAGGAAATACAAAGTAGTGTAAATCTTCGTGTTCATGTAGATGTAATTTTCAAAATAGTATAGAGAAACTGTGCTCAAACGCTCGCATTTGAATCCATATTAAGAATTTTTAAGTAGGAAACTGAAGTCTTTGTGGTAAGCTTTTGTTTGGTTGATACATGCATTTTGGAAAGTTTTTATTGTGTGGGGTTTTTTGGTTAGTGATTAAGACGGGAGCCAACCTCAAACAGCGTAAATTTTTATGGGAGCGGAACTTAAATTTTAAAAATAAACTAAGTAAGCATACATTCTTAAGTGAGTCACAACCGAGATCTGTAATCAGAGGTTGGCCATTTTTGATATCACTGTGTTTGTAGCTGAAGATTTTAATCATATATATGATTTTTGTATGGCAAGAATTTTTGTTTTTTTGTTTTTGAGGTTGGTGGTTTTTCTACTTTTCAAAAGTGTTTTTTTGGGGATATCAGAACTTTTTTTTAAACATTGGCAACTTCTATTTTTTGAATTTGTCCCTTTCATCGTTTTTCTCTTTATCCGCGACGCCTTTTCCATTCTACGCCAGGTCACTTACCAAAGTTTCATCATTATCCCTAGCCATACGTATGTCCTGCAATTTCTTCATTCTGCATGGCGAATTCAATGACATCCAACATGATATAATTATCTTGAAATTGGACTCTCCATGGTACCACTAACAGTCATAATTTTTAAAGACAAGTCCAAAGACATCCAACATGATATATTTATCTTGAAAATTGACAAATCAGATGCGATAACACCTATGGTATACCTGGTATCTCGAACATTCATAATTCTTCAAGACAAGCCTAACGACATCCAACATGCCATATTTATCTTAAAAATTGACAAAGTAGAAGTGTTATCACCTATGCTACACCTGGTATTTTAAACATTCATAATTCTTCAAGACCAGTCCAACGACATCCAACATGACATATTTATCTTCAAAATTGATAAACCAGACGTAGTACCACCTATGGTACACCTGGTACCATGAATATTCATAATTCTTCAAGTTGAGTTCAATGATATCTTACATACCATAGTCTTCTGTAAAATTGACTAACCGGTTGAATGGGAACTGCAGTAACCATCAAAATCGGCCACAAACTAGTATTAAAAACTTGTGTATGCAACTCAACCCCCAAAATTTAATGGAATATATTACCATCGACAAAGAGCCTGTCTGCCAAGTTTCAGCTCGATTGGTTAGATTGTACGCACAACCACCTATTTTAGGGCATAATAACAACTAATCAGTCCGGGACCTATATCTTAACTTAGATTCCGATTCACGATGGACATCCCTAACCCAGGAATCAAATCCGGCACCTTTAACATTCAAGGCCAGAGCGTTCATCCCATTGAAAATTTATTCTAATAAATTGTTACAAATAAATATCACAAGTTTTTTAAAGTCTAATTATTGCAATAAAAATTATTTTGATTATACCAAGCATTATTTTGGGTTCACATAATAATCCATTGATATTTGGAAAAATTAAAAATATTTTCTTAATAACAATTTTAAAATTCACTATGAAGTTATAATTTTGATGATATACGATTCTACGATTTCATTTTACAACGGAAATTAAACAAAATCAACACAATTTTTAAAAACGAATGACATTTTTTAAAATTCCATTAACCAATCGCAATGCGTGTTTCATTTAGTCTGGCGGTAATGAATTTACTGTGACGTCAGCTTGCATAACCTCCACAGTTATACTTTATATTCAGCCCATAGTATCTTGCAACAAAATATGATTATTTTTATTTTTCAACTATGATTTCCCGAAATTAAAATGTTTTTGAAAGTTAACTCTCTCTAAATTGTCATACAGTTCAAATAACACCATGCAATTTAAAGAACAAATATTTCTCTTTAATTCTGTCTCTTCAAAAATTAAATTATTTCAATTTTAAAGATGTTATAAGCCATATAATTATAGTCCAATTCGTTCTGCCTATACTTTAACTTACGTTCATTCTCACTTAAGCCTAACATGTCGGAAAAACTAACTTCAAAATGATAGCAAACCTGTTTGGCAACTTTTGGCATATATATCTGAACCACAATTACAAGCCGATCGCCTTTATTTGTCACCAAATTATGAAATTAAAAAAAGTGGTTTTAAATTAATTAAAAATAGAAATAATTATTTAATGAAGTTCAAACCAGCGTAGGATTTTAAGTTGAAACATTCCGCATCCTATAATTCAATCCGTTTGAAGATCTATAGCTTAGTTAGGGCTGTGCGTTTGTCTAAATTTTTACATCAAAATCGGGCTAGAACTCGTTTTTTTATTTCGTTTTGGAAATTTCAATATTTTTTTCCTTCGTTGTCTTCTATCCTAGGTACTCATTTTTTTTTTCTGTAAAAGATATCACCGAAACGAATCTATGGTATTTTTTGTATAATTATGTTAAGTTTCGTAAGCGCGCTAGAAAATAGTCAATTTCGGCTTTTTCGCTGGAAGTTGTGCAGAGAATAGATACTTACTGTCGTTTCTGCCTTTTTAAGGTTGGCGGTGAAACGACCGTTTCGTCTGATATTTTCTATAATTAGGTTTTGCTTAACTAGGTTTGCTATAATTTCGAAGTTTGCTTGCCCGGTATGTTAGAGTTAAGTAAGAATGAACTTAATGTTAAAGTATAGGCAGAACGAAACGGACTATAATTCTATGGCTAATAGCATCTTTAAAATTGAAATTATTTAATTTTTGAAGAGACAGAATTAAAGAGAAATATTTGTTCTTCAAATTGCTTGTGTTATTTGAACTGTATATCAATTTAGAGTGAGTTAACTTTCAAAAACATTTTAGTTTCGGGAAATCTCAGTTGAAAAATAAAAATAATAATATTTTGTTGCAAGATACTATGGGCTGAATATAAAGTATAACTGTGGAGGTTATGCAAGCTGACGTCACAGTAAATTCATTACCGCCAGACTAAATAAAACACGCATTGCGATTGGTTAATGGATTTAAAAAAAATGTCATTCGTTTTTAAAAATTGTGTTGATTTTGTTTAATTTCCGTTGTAAAATGAAATCGTAGAATCGTATATCATCAAAATTATAACTTCATAGTGAATATTAAAATTGTTATTAAGAATTTTTTTTAATTTTTTCAAATATCAATGGATTATTATGTGAACCCAAAATAATGCTTGGTATAATCAAAATAACTTTTATTGCAATAATTAGACTTTAAAAAACTTGTAATATTTATTTGTAACAATTTATTAGAATAAATTTTCAATGGGAAGAACGCTCTGGCCTTGTATGTTAAAGGTGGCGGATTTGATTCCTGGGTTAGGGATGTTCGTCGCGATTAGGAATCTAAGTTAAGATATAGGTCCCGGAGTGATTAGTCGTTATTATGCCCAAAAATAGGTCGTTCTGCTTACAATCTGACCAATCGAGCTGAAACTTGGTAGACAGACTCTTAGTCGATGGTAATATATTCTAATAAATTTTGGGGGTTGAGTTGCATACACAAGTTTCTATTGCTCGTTTGTGGTCGATTTTGATGGTTACTGCTGTCCCCATTCAACCGGTTAGTCAATTTTTCAGAAGATTATGGCATGTAAGATATCATTGAACTCAACTTGAAGAATTATGAATATTCATGGTACCAGGTGTACCATAGGTGGTACTACGTCTGGTTTATCAATTTTGAAGATAAATATGTCATGTTGGATGTCGTTGGACTGGTCTTGAAGAATTATGAATGTTTAAGATACCAGGTGTAGCATAGGTGATAACACTTCTACTTTGTCAATTTTTAAGATAAATATGGCATGTTGGATGTCGTTAGGCTTGTCTTGAAGAATTATGAATATTCGAGATACCAGGTATACCATAGGTGTTATCGCATCTGATTTGTCAATTTTCAAGATAAATATATCATGTTGGATGTCGTTGGACTTGTCTTGGAAAAATTATGACTGTTAGTGGTACCATGGAGAGTCCAATTTCAAGATAACTATAGCATGTTGGATGTCATTGAATTCGCCATTCAGAATGAAGAAATTGCAGGACATACGTATGGCTAGGGATAATGATGAAACTCTGGTAAGTGACCTGGCGTAGAATGGAAAAGGCGTCGCGGATTAAGAGAAAAACGATGAAAGGGACAAATTCAAAAAGTAGAAGTTGCCAATGTTTTAAAAAAAAGTTCTGATATCCCCCCCCCCAAAAAAAAAAAACACTTTTGAAAAGTAGAAAAACCACCTACCTCAAAAACAAAAACAATGAAAGGGACAAATTCAAAAAGTAGAAGTTGCCAATGTTTTAAAAAAAAGTTCTGATATCCCCCCCCCCCAAAAAAAACACACTTTTGAAAAGTAGAAAAACCACCTACCTCAAAAACAAAAACAATTTTTTTTTTTTGCCATACAAAAATCACAAATATGATGAAAATCTTCAGCTACAAACACAGTGATATAAAAAATGGCCAACCTCTGATTACAGATCTCGGTTGTGACTCGCTTAAGAATGTATGCTTATTTAGTTTATTTTAAAAATTTAAGTTCCACTCCCATAAAAATTTACATTGCTTGAGGTTGGCACCCGTCTTAATCACTAACCAAACCCCCTCTCCCCAAACACACAATAAAAACTTTCCAAAATGCATGTATCAAGCGAACAAAAGCTTACCAATTGCACTAAAAAAAAGAAAAAGAAAAATTAGGGGTGTAGAACATCGCACAACTTTCAGTTACTCTATTATACTGACGTGCATTTGTGTCATTTACCATTTTTATATTTTCATCATTCAATTATAAAATTACCATTTTGGCGCTATTTTTTGCGATAATTCTCGTATAGGTCTTTAAAAAAAAAGAATGAAAAAAAAAATCTGTTTAAAAGATGATTTTGGCGATATACTTTTCGATAATTCTTATATTATTCTTTCTTATAAGTGAAACTGAGAAGAAAAGAAAAACGATCTTTGATGAGGAATGCTCAAGGAAAAAAAAACTCTGTGTTAAAGGCGTTCGTTTTTTCAGCGTTTTACGTCATTAAAGCATATTTACGGGAATTTCGGAGGTGGGAATGTTTAGATCTACTGATCTTTTTCTATATTCTATAAAAAACTCAGAATGATGTTCGTAGGGGTACCATCTGTGCTTGCAGTCGCCTCTCAGTCTTTAGGTATATAACGATAGAAATAAAAGTTCATTAAGAAATTCTGATGGGAATATAACCAGGTGCTTTTTTATTGTAAATAAAGTTAAACTTTTTTATTATAAAAATGTTTGTGGCTAAAAATGAAGCATTAGGCCTATCGTGCACGGACAGCATGATGATCGACTTTAAATGAAGAGCGTTTTGAAATCGGATGAACTATTATGTTAGTCCCGTATAACAAAAAGTAACATACCAATGAAAAGAGTTTATCGACATTAACGAACGCAAACAAAATCTATCAATTCAACTGTAGTTTAATTGTATATTTTTTATTAACTACAATTATATTACTACCCGTGTTTATAATTTTTATTATTACAAATAGAAACTGTATTGAAAAATAAATCACTGCATATCATTCTAATTAAATTTAATCAATACCAATAAAAAAATTTGTTTAAATTAAAAATTTCAATAAACCATTTCATCATAAGTAACAATATGAGTACACTTTTATAAATCTTACTATTTACAACCTTTCCAAATAAGTATTCATTTAATTGTAATATATGTATGCAAACTAAATAATAAATTCCAAAGGTCCGTAGAATATGGGTAGCTTTCCTTTCGTTGGGTGATCGCTGTTTTGAAATGGTAAAATAATGTATTCGCACGTTTTTCTTTGCAATTCGATTGACGCGTCGTATATGTGCTTGAAGACTGCCAGTCCATCACTTGGGCAGTTTTGTCTCACCTTATTGGTTGTGCAGCTGACAATTTCATCCATTCGTCTGAAATTTGAAAATATCCTCAATATTTATGGTAATAATATAATCCACAAAAATAAAGTTTTTAATATAAATCCTTTATATGCATTGCCAATTTTTATGCATGATGTTTGAATCTAATTTTAAACATTAAAAACATCTCTATCAGCGAAATATTCAGTAAACTGCTTTTCAAAATTTATTCTTTAAAATGAATGTGAATTTAGGCTTTCACATCCAAGTATCTCTTTTTATTTTTAATTCTGATTAAAACAATTTTATTAATTATTCATTAAAACAATTTAATTAATTATTCATTAAAACAATTTTATTAATTATTCATTAAAACAATTTTATTAATTATTTATTAAAACAATTTTATTAATTATTTATTAAAACAATTTTATTAATTATTCATTAAAACAATTTTATTAATTATTCATTAAAACAATTTTATTTATTTATTAAAACAACTTTATTAATTATTTATTAAAACAATTTTATTAATTATTTATTAAAACAATTTTATTAATTATTTATTAAAACAATTTTATTAATTATTTATTAAAACAATTTTATTAATTATTTATTAAAACAATTTTATTAATTATTTATTAAAACAATTTTATTAATTATTTATCAAAACAATTTTATTAATTATTTATTAAAACAATTTTATTAATTATTTATCAAAACAATTTTATTAATTATTTATTAAAACAATTTTATTAATTATTTATTAAAACAATTTTATTAATTATTTATTAAAACAATTTTATTAATTATTCATTAAAACAATTTTATTAATTATTCATTAAAACAATTTT
This sequence comes from Linyphia triangularis, assembly GCA_963978545.1. Classification (NCBI taxonomy): domain Eukaryota; kingdom Metazoa; phylum Arthropoda; class Arachnida; order Araneae; family Linyphiidae; genus Linyphia; species Linyphia triangularis. The sequence goes on along the minus strand of OZ021723.1, from coordinate 90,116,644 downwards.
ATTAATTATTCATTAAAACAATTTTATTAATTATTTATTAAAACAATTTTATTAATTATTTATTAAAACAATTTTATTAATTATTTATTAAAACAATTTTATTAATTATTTATTAAAACAATTTTATTAATTATTTATTAAAACAATTTTATTAATTATTTATTAAAACAATTTTATTAATTATTTATTAAAACAATTTTATTAATTATTTATTAAAACAATTTTATTAATTATTTATTAAAACAATTTTATTAATTATTTATCAAAACAATTTTATTAAGTACTTTTTAAAATTATTTTATTAATTATTTATTAAAACAATTTTATTAATTATTTATTAAAACAATTTTATTAATTATTTATTAAAACTATTTTATTAATTATTTATTAAAACAATTTTATTAATTATTCATTAAAACAATTTTATTAATTATTTATTAAAACAAAATTTATTAATTATTTATTAAAACAATTTTATTAATTATTTATTAAAACAATTTTGGTTACAGGAAAAAATTTCTTCAATAATCGGTTAAATGCCATTTCAGCGTGATTGAATGACGACAAATTGATTTATTAGTAATTTGTAAAAGCGACCTTTTAGTGACAGTCACAGCTGCCAACATTTGACAGAATGCACTGTCATCCATATCGAATTTATCTGTCAAGTTATAAGTCCAATTGGATGACGGAAAGGGGGTTAATTAAGCTTACGCAGTACCACATGCACTATTGTTACAAAATAAGAGTAAACAATTATTTGTCTTTATTTTTCTGATTTTGTGTTTTTTATTATTTACTACTGCCCAATTTCGAATTTACGTCTGCCCAAATAAGCCACAGCTACCCTTTACAATAGGCCCTGCATGAGCGACAAAACTGTTGCTAGTGAACACAGCGGCGTTCTCTTAAACATGCCATACCCTTGTCGTCGGATAAAAAAAGTCGCTGAAATGTTGTAGCATTCCACAATACTCGACAATAGGCTGGAAACCGTCTTGTCGGTGCCTCTCTCGTGAACACTCAGCCTTAGACTCACATTGATAACATCTCGGCCAGAAAACTGTGACGCAACTGTTTGTTGATAGTGGATACATGGCCTAAATCAGAGTAATTTTAAGAAATATTGACAATATAGGCCTTACCTGCAAGCTTCTTTTTGGGCTTCCAGAATGGCTTCTGGTGTCGGATTCTTTCCCACTATTTTCGTAATAAAATCAACGCAACTCACATCAATGATAGATTTCATTATGCAGTCTTTATTTTTTTCTATTGCTGAAAAACGAAAGTTTTAAAATAAAATGTATGTGGTTAGAATATTCATGTTGATACTTCAAAAATTGTTGAAGTCTGCAAGTAAAGTGTTCTCTTTTAAACCTTAACATTTACACATTTAGTTCTACAATGAGTCCACTTAAGATGAATGTCATGCGACAGTATATATAGCTAAGTCAAATTTTCGAATTCTATAATACATTTTTGGAATAGATAATCATTTTTTTTTGGGAATTGAAATTATGAACTTGCCATTTATAATAATTGTTCTCAACCTTTGTTAAGTTTAGCGACGAGTAATTGTCAAGATGACTGGCTTTCATATTGATTGGTTTGTATGCTCAACGACCTACTTTTTTAGCACAGGGGGACTTACAGCTTAACGTAGATTACAAATCACAAGAGATATTCATGGCTAGCCCAAGATTTAAATCCAGCACATTTGCAATGCGAGGCCAGAGATTTAACTGCACATCCATCAGGAGGATTTTTATAGAACGTAGAGAAACGTTAGTAGATTACAGGAATCCACTGGTCTGCCAAGACAAAAATGGCCGACACTATTTAAAAATCGAATTTGAATGAGTTGAACTAAGTCTGATTGCCCAATATTTTATAACTTGCCAACAAATGTACATTCTTTTTTGTCTGGTAACCCATCACTCTTTAATTTTCAATTAAGAAGATTGCAGACGATTTGTCCTTCATACCGCCAAGATACTTCATCTTTTAGAAGTCAGTCAAGTTGGTAATAAATATTACGTTATCAGTGACGTATTATTTATCGCCAACTTGACTCACTTTTAAAAGATGGAAATATTTTTCACCAGAGAATAAATATCGTCTGCACTCTTTCTCATTAAAAATTAAAAAGCAAGTGGTTACCACAGAAAAAAGAAGGCTCATTATTTGACAAGTTATGACACATTTAGAAATCAGATTTATCTCAACTTATTCAAAGTCGATTTTTGAATTGTTTCGGCCATTTTTGCTTTGTCAGACAAGTGGATTCATGGGATTTTGTATCATTTCTCTGCACTTTATAAAATAACGAAGAATGATGTTCGATGGGGTTTCTAAACTTCACCTCTCGGACCACTAGTAAAGGGCAGATTCCCGGAGTACCATGTAACACTTGTGCGATATTGAAGTAAATTTGCTTCGGATTGCTTGGGGATTGGCGAGTGTTAGCGTTCAGAGAGCAGAGCGACCAAGTAAGTTTATATAATTTCTATTTTCTTTACTCTTTTATTGTACATGAAAAAAATTACTTTTTATGTCTCATTATTGTAATCAAATATTTTATAATGATTCAAACAATTTAATTAACAAAATAAAAAGAAAACTGTCCCATGTGATAAAATGTCCGAGACTGGGACCACACGGCAGAAATGATCACCAAAAACAGAAAATTACTTATGTTTGGAAACTACTACTATATATTGCGCATTTAGATGTTTAATCAAGTATGTACTAATAAAATATATTAAGTCAAACATGTATTTCAAATAGTTTAAACTATTTATTGGATGAAATTTTCTTACCTATATTTAACTTTGTCCCTTTTTTGCACATGTCATCCACAACTGATTGAACTTTTTTAGCCTCGGCGATAAAATTTGTGTTGCATTTAACAGCAGCTATAGTTCCACAGTTGACGGCTCGTTTTTGAAAATTGCCTAGACGGATAAAAGGATAAAATGATTAATTTCAGTATAAATTAATTTCAAATAAAGATTTGTTTGTTTTTCGGATAAAAATTTTAAAAGTGTAAAACCGTACCCTTTAAAACAAATTTTTTGCCAATTTTTATATTCGTTAACACAGCGCCAATTCTGTAAATAACGAGTGCTTGGTGTATCTATCTAATTTTAAATATCAAAAAAAATTCTATCAACAAGACGTTCGGCAAACTACGTTTCGAAATTTATTTATTAAAAATGAACGTCGCACTCACATCCACATATCTTTTATTTATTCTGATTAAAAGAATTTTATTATTTGTTTATTAAAAAAAAAATTTGCAACAGATAAGAGTTTCTTCAATGGTCGGTTGAATGCTATTTTAGCGCGATTTGATAACGGCAAGTTGGTCTATTAGTATTCCATAAAATCGATCTTTTAAGTGACAGTTACAGCCCGAAAATTTTAGTTTTCCGTAAAATCGATCTTTTAAGTGACAGTTACAGCCCAAAAATTTCTTAGAATGCATTATCATCGACATCGAATCCATCTGCCAAGATTCAGCCCAATTGGATGACGGCAAGAGGGTTAATTAATTCTTCGCTGATTCCGTCGCCATCGACACACAACATCGAAGTTAAAATAAAGGATTTAAAAATACTGCTGATGTAGCACTGATGTACTAATTAATAAGACGTTGTTGCAGCTGAATGTCATCTGAAAAATTAAATTATTTTTTAATTTATTATCATGTATGTTATGAGATGTAGAAATGCTTCAAATAAGGTAAGAATATATAAAAAGAAAGTATGAGTTTTTTGTATAATTTGTTTTACAGGTTCTAGAATTTATACAGTCCCAAAAAGGTAGAAAGATCATTTACAATTTTTTTCCCCTGAGGTTAAAACACTTTATTTAAATTTTTTACGCTTCCTTTAAAGTTAAATGAAATACATCGCATTCAAAAATGAGGCATACACCACTATCGAAGAACATATGATGAAAGAAACAAAGGTTTTGATCGTTTTATATTTCAGATCGAAGGTAAATTAATTTTTAAAAAGCATTCGAATAGCAATTTTGCAGATATAACGGGGCACAATGACTATTGAGTTTAAAAATTATAAAAGTCTGAGATAAAAGAGTATTGGTGTTGTGCTTGTGCAATGCTAATACGTTATAGCCGACGTAAACTCTGTGGTCATTTTCCTCACCATAGCCATTCGGTTATATATGTTTGGAAAAGCAAATGTATATCTATTTCTTAATTGCTTACAAAAGTCAAACTTGGTGTTTTCTGGGTCAATCTCAAGTTGCTCTTTGTTGCATTTGGTAGCCTCTTCAACATAGCAATCCAAATTACAAGCGCCTTTTGAGATCCACACTAAAATAAAAAATAAAATATATAAAATAATGCTTCAGAAATTTCCATTAAGTACTTCAAATATACAAATTTATCAACTATGGAATACTTCAACTATTTGAAATTGAATTCAATTTACAAAGTCATAGAATTGCACACGAAGAAGTACAGAAGATATACAAAGTGCATTAAAAATAGGACCTAATTTAATAGTGTTTTTTTTAAAAACTATTTTCAGCAAGTGAATTCTTTCAGTAGAGTTACTAAGTTACTACTTTACAAAACTCTTCATTTTATTTCAGCGACGTTTGTCCCATATTTGGATTGAATTGTAACAACTATTAATTTTTAAATACTTTTCAAGTGTCATGAAAACATCTAATTTCGTATGTTTTGATTGACTTGAATGGTTTTAATATAACTACGGTTTGAAAGTATGTAGCCTTGGAATAATTCTATTTGTTTGATGGTCTTGTTGAATGAAAATATCTGCAAACTAAGGGTGTGGAACATCGCACAACTTTCAATTACACTAAAATACTGAAATGGATTTGTGTCATTTACCGTTTTTATATTTTCATCATTCAATTAGAGTAAATGGCCAGTTTGGCGATAATTCTTATATGGGTCTTCAAAAAAAAAAAAAAAAAAAGCCCAAATCGTGATTTTGGCAATACATTTTTCGATAATTATCCTTTATTATAAGTGAAACTGAGGGGGAGCAGAAAAAACGATCGTTGATGAGGTATGCTCAAGGAAAAAGAACTCTGTGTTGAAGGCATTCGTTTTTTAACTTTTTATACCATTAAAGCATTTTACGGGATTTTCGGTGGTGGGGATTTTTAGAACACCTTAAGAGGCATTACCACAACGATTTTGAACAAAATCGTTAGAGCCGTTTTTTAACAATTACTGAAAACATGATTTCTTCTATGGCAGATACCCTGCTCACATGAGCGATTTTTTGACGAATACCTTAATGGTAGGTTCTTGTATCACCACCAACCCTCACACCAAATTTGAACATCGTAGGTCAATTTGTTCGGGAGTTATGCTAACCACAAACACACATACAGACATTTTTTCTAGATCACTTTTTTGAGATCAGGATGTTCCAAAATGTGGAGAAATGCAAAAAAAAAAAAAAAAAAAAAAGAAAAAAAAAAAAAAAAATCGAATTTTTTTTGGACCGAATATTATACTTTCATTACTTTATGTATTACGTACGGGAAATTGAAAGTAAAAATTGAATGTATATTCTAGGTAAAACATGAAAAATGATAATTGTTAAATTTTACATCATGCTACATTTTCTTTGCCAGATAAAAATAATGAAGTTTAAGGGCTTTTCGGGAGTCTAATAACGGGGCAACAGCGTTCCACCGTCAAATCTCATTGTCAAAGCAGCGGAAGCTGCAAGTGTACGTTAAGAAGAAAACAACTTAGGCCAAAATTTTAATCCACAGTTCACCTACTACTATAAATAAATCCTGTGTAAGTTGCAAAAACTAAAATTTCTAATATACGTAGGACTCGTAAGAATCATTGAATAATGTACAAAAAGTGATAAAACCTAACTTGTGTTCTTGGGGTACAATAATGAATTTACATGAACAAAAAGAAAGTTTTTACTTTTTTTTAATCTTTAAAAAATATGCAAACATACCCTTTGAATATTTGAAAGAGGTTTAGAGAACTATAAGTTGATAAATATAAAAGCATAAGTGTTAGAGGATAAGTTTTATTATTTAGTCAAGTGTTGTATACCTTTAACCATCAATACATATTGATTTTTCAACCAGTTAAAATTAAAGTTGCATATATAGTACTATTGCTTTATTGCTCAATCTTCTCTGGAATGAAATCAATAATCATAACTGGAATTTGAGCTTAGAAATAATAATTCTAGAACTAATTAAAAATGTCACTAACAAATTTCACAGTTTGTAATTTCTTATAGCAACCTTGGTGGGAATACTGACATCTCGAACCATACAGAAGAATTCATCTCGAATCTTCCGTAGTTTACTTCATTTTGTAACAAAATGACAATTAATGGAAAAATACTTATAGATTATATTATTGAAATGGTTTTTCAGTTTGTTTAACACAAATTAAAAATACTAAATAAAATAGCAGATAAAAATACTAAATAAAAATACAAATAAAATAGAAGAACTTTCTAAAGGAAACTTGGCAATGCGTCGTGTAAAATAAACGTATGCAAATTAAAAGAGTGTCGCTTGTTATTCAGGAATTAGCAAAACATGTTCAACAACTATACATGTATTACTTTAACAATTTAAGGGTCGTTAATACATTTAAAAATTATGTTGATTTATTTTTAATATAGGTAAAAAAATTTGAATAATCAATTCATTTAATATGAATATGACAGGCAGACAAAATATTTGCGTACCTGTTAACCAATAGGTTGCGACAAGTATAAAGCTTGGCGCTCGGAAAATTTTAAGTCTTTTACTAAAAATGGGTCGTCAACGTGAAGTTTCTGAAACAACGAAGTTGTGTATTTAATAATTTTTTAAAGCTAGAAAGAAGCAACAATTTATCTTCGATCAAATGAATGTTTCACAATATACGGTTTAGAAGATTTTAAAGGAAATAAAAGGATCGACCAATTAAAAAGTTACCAAAGTAAATGTTGTTAGAAAACTTGTAACAACTTCCAGAGATGAACGCAAATTTAAACGAATCATCCAAAATAATAGCTTTATAACTGTTTCTTACATCAATAGGTGTCCTGGAGTTGTGTAAAAATCCACTACACTTTGGCGATTGCACAAATTTGAGTTTAATAGCGGGTTCCCAAAGTAAAACTAAAGATGAACATGAAGAAAAGACGTGCACGACTCTCCTGGTGCAAAGAGAAGCTCATCTGGTGGCAACAAGACTGGAAAAGTGTTTTATTCAGTGATGAATTTTTATTTCAAATACCTGTTGACGAAGGAGGTGTTCGGGTTTGGTGTTTAAAATTTGAAGCCTTAGATAAATTTTGTTAAAGTCATTCGGTCAAATATGCGACATCCGTTAAGGTATGGGGAAGCACGAAAGCTGCTGGAACAGGACAATTATGTATCTTAAAACAATGTGTAAATTCACGTGTTACCGAGTTTTATCTAGAAAAAATGTCTGAGTGTCTGTTTGTGGTCAGCATAATTCCTGAACGGATTGATCAACGCTGTTCAAATACTGTGTACGGGTTAGTGGTAGCCATGGGACCTGTCTTTGAGGTTTTCATCAAATTTGTGCATAAAGTAGCTTCTATTGAAAATTTATGGTTTTCAGAAATTGTAAAAAAGGCTCTAACGAATTTGATCAAAATCGCTGTAATCAAATCGCATCCCCACCTCCGAAAATTCTATAGAAATGCGATAAAGGCGTGAAAAGTTAAAAAAAAAAAAAAAAAATGTTTTGAACACTCTTTCTTTGATCCTCGCCCATCAACGACTCATCTGTTTTCCCTCTGTTAAGATTGAATAAAACTTTATCGGAAGAATTCCTCCGCAATAACTAAAAGGGAATTTCATATCTGAGCTGCAAATAGAGATACTAGATTATAACTTGGATAATCAGTGACAAGTTTTTCCGTTAAGCTCCGAAATTTGTTGAAGTATTTGATTACAGAAACAAATTGGCAAGGATGTCGTTAATCTCAATATGTTTAGATTTCAGTCATGATGCCAAATTATTCACGCTTGATATCTGGACCTGGTGGACCGAAATAGAAACGTGTATAGAAGCGACATTTTAGTCACTACTACTGTCGCAATTTAATTTTTATTTATATAGGAAGGAAACTGTCTTACCGCATATTACAAGAAACGGAAGCCACAGCATTTTGTTAAATTGATCCAAACTTCAGTATTATTCTAATAGCATTCAGAAAATAATGGACTGCATCATTTTTTTCTCCTTTTATACCATTTATATAATGAGTTGTCAAGCAAAAATTCAAGTGGTTTGAAGGTAAGAAAAATGATACAGTCTGGAATTTCAAACACCTGTTGCCTGATTTCAGAAAATACCGAAAGAAGATAGTGAGTGCAACAATCTAATCTTGAAAGTATTATTATCGAGAACTTCAAATTTAATAAACATTAACGGATTTGAATAAAACATTGACATAAATTGCTTCGCTTTAATTTTGGATTGTATTGTTTAATGTAGATGTTTTTCTAATTTTCTTTAGAAATCTTCTGTACCTGGAAATAGGAAGCTATGCAAAATAAATTTCAATAGGCTATCGACACAATGTTCAAAATAGGACACATTCTTGTTCACGTCGGTGGTTATATACTAGATATGAGAGAGTATTGAATCAGTAGTCAATCGCCAATTGACACCATTTCCAATACTGCAGGAGATGAAAGTAGACAAAATTCCGAGTTATCCTTAAAGAAGGCCTTACGAATCCAAATATTTGATGATATATGACAGTGGTTCTCAATCTTTTTAATAGTGTGGACCACCTTTTTTGTAAAAAGAGACTTTGAGGCCCACTAGCTGATAGAATATGTGCGTGCTTGCTTCAGTGATTAGTAAAACATACTGTTACAAGAAGGATTAAACCATAATTTTTTTTATAAAGAAAGGAGCTTTATTGTATTCACTTTGCAGCCACAACCACAAAAAAAAAGGGGGGGGGGGGAAAAAGCAAGTGCTCGAAGTTAAAAAAAAAAGAAAAGAAAAGTCAATGAGATTTTTGACATTGTTTGTCCCCCATGAACAATCGAATTATTCAATGGTTGCTAACAATCGAATTATTCGATGGTTGCTAACAATCGAGTGATTCGATTGTTCACATCACTACCTCTGAATCTGCAATAATATTTATTTTGGTTTAGATTCTGGACCAACATCTACGACTCAGTACCATGATACTCGTAGCCCATGGGTTGGGAACCGCTGAATGATATTTAGAAATAAGTAAAAGTAGAAAAATAGCGTTCTAAATTAGTCCATAAACACTGCTATGTCGTGCTTTTTAAATAATAACAAATTAAAATATTTTGCAAATATTACGTGAAATTGATTTTTTAAATGCTTTGAAATATACTCACTATTAATAAAAGAATGTAAATTATATATAAAGGAAATGGTGAAGAGAGAGCCAAAAAAAGGTTTTCTTTGGTAATTTTTTTTTTTACCTATGAGGCATTCCATGTCAAATTAACACAGTTCCCAACCCGACCTCTTCAGAATTTAATTAAATTTTGATTACTTGTTGGATTTAATAAGAAAAGAAAAAATGGCTAATATTTGGTTTCTGACATACGGGGCTTCGAAAATGGGATACAAGGGAAAAATTTCGTATTTCTTGCTTTACAAATTTGCTAATCATTTTATTCCTAATTATCGTATAACATTGCTTTTGGTGTAAAAAAAAAAGTGGAGATTTGGATTTGAAGGTTAAACAATTTGACATTTGGCTTTGAATATCTCAAAAAAGAGGTATTTTTATTAAAAAAAAAAAAAAAAAAATATTTTCAAACTTTAATTTTCAACAAAAATCTGTTCGTCTAATTTTGCGATCGTAATGGGATGCCAAGTTATACCATTTGAATGCAAACTATTGTCCTTAACTTTGCACAATAATCGCATTGGGATACAAACTGCGGATTCCTATATTCACGATACCTAATGCAAATGAATGTACTTGGAATTAAATGTATATCATCTAGTTTTCTAAATGAATTGGATTGAAACTGGTATTTTAAAGATAGTGACAACCCCCAAAATTTGTCAGAATGTATTTATTGTCATCGATATCGAATCTGTCTTCCAAAGTTTAGCTCGATTGGGTGAAGGTAAGTTCACTAGTTATCAGAAGTAACAATGCTAGCGTGTGTAAAAGCGGTCTTTTAGGTATATGTGAAAATCTTGATAGATTGGATAATAAATGTGATAATTAGTTATCTTAGTAATCTTTCTGCCAAGTTTCAGCTCGATTGGATGACGGCAAGTGGGTTAGTTTGTTTTCCGCAGATTTGCAAGCCACAAACACACAAAATCGAAGTTAATATAAAGGATTTATAAAAGGTACATCTTTTCACCGAGTGTTCAAATTAATTTGTCAGTGAAGTGAAGAAGTGTCGTAGAAGTCAGTAGAGTCTGTTCCCAAATAACAACGTAGAAAGTTTAGGTATTTTTTTAAGAAGCCTGATTGAAATGGTAATGGGGAATGAAGAGAACAAAGAACAATAAAAATCTATTAATGCACGCATATATCCCCTTCATTTGATATACAGGGTGGTCATAAAGAAATTTTGCCGATATATGGACTTCTAGCAGTCGTCCCGTTCAGCAGATTGTTATGAAATTTCAGGAATAGTTATTCAGAGATGTGAGTTCAAGATTCTGTGAACGGTAACAAAATGGCACTTACGGTTATAGGTACAGAAATTCGAAATTTTCGAATGGCCTTTTTACCGTCGCAAAATGCTCAGCAAATGCGAAAACTATAAAGACCGTTAGAACGGTACGTGTATCGCAAAAAAGGGGCGAGCTCATTTTTATTTTGCTTGTTGTAAAAGTATAGACACGATCACGAGTTTCTGCGAATGTTTGTTTGCAAATGCAAATTTTAAAGAGATGACGTCACATACTTCAAGTATTTAATTTCTGCAAATGCGATAACACTTTGTAGTCGAGAAGCCATGGACTAAAGAAATTCAAATTGATGAGCTTATGCAAATTTGGAAGTTGAAAGCTGAAGGTAAGCTCGTTTCGTAATTTTCGACTATTATTAATCGACATAAGATTTCTATTTATCGATCTTTATCTAATGGATGAAAATACAAATAAAAACTCAGATCTGATAGGCTATGTGTGCCGAATAAACCTGATAATCGTCAGATCCAAAGACTGTCAAATGCCTAAAAAATTACTGTTCATGGATTTAAAGAGTTATTAGGAATTTCAGTATCAAAGGATATGATTCGTAGACGACTTTTGGAAACAGGAACAATGGTTTATTGCAAAATGAAAAAGATACTAGCCCCGAAGTCAGATTATAAGTCACTGAGAATGCTGTAGTAACGAAATAATATGTCATATGGACCAAAATTGCAATCAGTGATATTTAAAAATGAAAATAAAAAATGGAATTTGGTTAGTCTACTAGATAGTTGACTTGTGGAAGGAACCTCGTCATTATTTTTTAGTCAAAGACAAGATGGTGGCTCGGAGATGGTTTGGACTGCCTTTTGCTACAACGGGCAAGTGTGTTTGCAAACTACTAGTGGTCACCAAACGTCACAGCATTGCACAAAGTCATTGGTGGATAACCTGCTGCCATTTACGGAGCTTCACGAAGGACCTTCATTGAAATTTCAGTAAGGGCCTTATTATACAGAGCCACTCGAGTGGCTACGCGCGCGTTCGCGTTAGACGCCCGGGCTAGCGACAGCAGTGGCGCATCCACGCGTTTGCAGTGGCCAGGCCTAGCGTCCGTGTTTGTTATGATTTCGTTCCTCTTTCTGTATTCAAAATGTTTTGGTCAAGTGAGGATGATGAATTGCGCATGCTTATCTTATTAAGAAACGAAGAAAGAATAGAACTTTAGGAGTGCGTCCCTTCTTATCAAGAAGGCCCTCAAAATGTTTATTTCATACTCTGCATGATGATTTAAGAGAAGGCGACAATAAGTTTTTTTCTGTGTAAATGATTTTAATTTGTATGTTATAATTTTTTAGATATTACTTGACTTACTACAAGCACATTACTTACTGTAACTGTAACTCGTCAAAGTTGTCCATTAGTTGGAATAATAAGTTAATATTGTCAGTTATTTTTTTCTAAGAGTATTGGTGTACTTAGCAGTTGAGTAAATTAATTAAAAAAAACTTACGACAGTCTTTTGTGAAACTTATATAATTAATATACACTGATTTGAAATTAAACGAAATTTATCCATTTTGTAGAAAATTCAAGGAAATTGATCACCACAGCACACTATTTATGTAGTAGAAGCACTTATTGGAACTGCACAACATACATGCATTAGCGACACGGGGCCATGAGTGCCGGCTGAATTATTTTCACGGGATTGTTAATAACCTCTAAAGGGAATGCAAGGTGATTATTTTTTATTTTTTACTTTCAATTACTCATATGTAATACATAGGGTAATAAAAGTGTAGTGTTCGCTAAAAAAAAAATAAAAAAAATATCGATTTTTTTCCCCCGTATTGCTCCACGTTTTGGAACATCCTGATCTCAAAAAAGTGATCTGGAAAAAAATTATGTCTGTGAGTACGTGGTCAGCATAAACTCTCGGCAAATTGGCTTACTGTGTTCAAATTTGGTGTGAGGGTTGGTGATGGTCCAAGGACCTACCATTAAGGTTTTCGACAAAATCGCGCATGCGCATAAGGTAGCTGCCATTGAAAAAAATCATGTTTTTCAATGATTGCCAAAGAGCCGCTCCAACGATTTTGTTCAAAATCTCAGTGGTAATGCCTCTTAATGTGTTCTAAACCTTTCCACATCCAAAATTTCATTAAAAATGCTTTAATGGCGTAAAAAGTTGAAAAACGAATATCTTCAACATAAAATTCTCTTTCATTGAGCATATAGCTCATCGACGATCGTTGTTTCTCCTCTGCGCAGTTTCACTTATAAGAAAGGATAACATAAGAATTATAGAAATAAATATCGCCAGAATTTTTTTTTTTAACGATGCGTATAAGAATTATCGCAACAAAAAAAATATCACCAAACTGGCCATATTTTCTCAATAAATGATAAAAATATAAAAATGGTAAATGACACAAATCCACATCAGTAATATAGTGTAATTGAAAGTTGTACGATGTGCCACACTCCTAGTTTTTTGCTTTAACTTTGATTTTTCAGTTGGATGTCTGAATGAAATTTTAATTAATCGTTTTGTATTAAATTTCTGTTCCGTTGAATATTTTAAAACCTATAGCATACTTTTATTTTCAGTTAATCGTACCACTTTTCTCCACATCATTTTAAAATTTCGAAAACCAGGGGGGGGGGGTGCACTCTTTTGTACCTCCTTGGCGACGCCCATGAATACGGTTTTTCCCTTCCCCCTTCCTTTCCCTGCAAATTGCTTATTATGCCTTATATTATTTTAATTATCTTTTTATTTTCGCATTACATTCCCCTTTTATTATGTCAATATGAAATGTAAAACATTTTTTCCTCAACTTGTTGCATTTTTTGTCAAATAGCTTATACTAAACAAAAATAAATGTGTTTTTTATTACGAAACTAAACTTCAGTTAGTCATTTGCACGTTTAGTAAAAATGGAACATGATTATTCGAAAACGTGGTATGTGTGACGCACAAACGGGACAAATTATACTTGATAATTCGCCTGTTTTAAAAACTCATCATTCAATATTAAAACAAAAGGTCACAATGATATATTTCTGACTCAAGCAGAAGCAGAAGTTGATTCCACAAAATAAAAATATGTGGTACCGAATGATTTTCCGTTTCCTTCAAACAAAAATATGCTATCAATGTGGTATGCATTTTTATATTTAATTTCATTTAGCAGCTGTCACCGACTTGCTTACAAACAGGATTTTTGAATACTATTTGACGATTTCAATTATCTTGAAGTTTTCTATGGTTATAATTATGCTCGCAGGCCATCAAAGTAGGTAGAGGGAAAGTGTAGGTGAGGACTCTTTCTCTCCCCCGACATTGATGAACTGCAGACTTCTAGTATAGAATTTCCGATTCGTCAAACCCAGTTTGAACAGCCTTCCAATATTTTCAATACAGTTGTTCTACACATTTTTTTATGCCCCATTTTTAGTTTTTTCATTCAATTCGGTTTCCTTCTGAATCGGAATAAAAAAGAATGCAATAAAATTTCGGAAATTTCGACTCTTCAACTTTCTAAAACTTAAAGACCTAGACTCTTCCCTCCCCCCACCTCGCTAGCGTCGGTCCTGCATATGTGCAATACTTATATTCAATGCACATGTGCAAAACCTATTTGCAATACATCCAGGCATTACCTATTTGCAATACATAATGTTATACATATGTGCAATACGCAAGTGCAAATACATGCAATATTATATAAAAACAATATAGCCTCTATAAAAGCTTTTTTCTACAACGTAATGCAACATTTCAATTTATATCCTGAACAGCTATACAGCCCAATAATATTGCCAAGAGAAAAATAATCGTCGCATATAATTATTTCTTACTAAATTTCGACAATCGATTGTCTTATTTAGCATGAAACAATCGATAGTTTGCCCTTTTTCGATACTTTCGATTTTTCACTCGATTGTTCATCTGATGAACAATCGTTTGAACTATAGATATCAAAATAATCAACGTTCAAGGAACACTTGACACAGGGACTGACCATGACAAGTTGGGACCTCTTTTCAGGGGCCTCTTTTTCAAAAGCGAGATTTGTTGGAAATTTGCCCAACAAAAAGTCAAATGGAGTAATATTAAAAATAGAAAAAGTTGATAAAGTAAGGTTAATATTGTATTCTATCTCTAGTGATAAAAGATATTCACATAACTTTTGTGAAACAAAAGTTACAGGTTTACAGCTAATTTTGGGGCCCCCTAAAATATTGGGCCCAAGGGTCAGGTCTTGTGCTCTTAGTCGATAATCAGGGTCTGACTAGATAACTGGATCAAGGCAAGTCTATAAACAAATTTAATAAGCTTCAAAACATACAATAGTCCTCTACCACAGTCGCGCACGCACGCCACAATTAGCGAGGGTAGGCGACTGTAGTGGACAGCTCATGCCACAGACGCGACCACTAGCCACTGCTTTGGTTCTGTATAATAAGCTCCATAAGATATAATGGCCCGCAACGTGCGCGTTAGAAGCTAACGCGCGCGTTCGCCACTCGAGTGGCTCTGTATGATAAGGCCCTAAGACCGTACTTCGATTAACACTGTAGACAATACAAGTGCCTGATTTAATCATCAGAATTTAAAAGTTCTTGACTGGCCAGCGTATTGCCCAGATCATAACACAGTGGAGAGTTTTTGAGACATCACGTGTAGCAAAGTTTACATCAATTTTAGACAATAATCTTCTATAAATAAACCCAAGAGATCCATAGAGGATATATGGTACCAAATCGACCTCCAAACCATGCACAATTTAGTTTCTTCAATGGAAACTCATACTTATGAACTAATCAACAATAATGGATCCCCAATTAAGTTTTAAATCATGTTTATTTTAATTTCCTTTTATTTTTGTCTAAACTTTTGAGACAAAGTTAATTTGTTTTGTTACCAATAAATAAGCTGCAATATACACAATTAAATTTTATAGTTATAAATAGTGTAAAGTATGCATTGCATATTACACTGAACCTGCAGTACGAAATTTGATTAAATTTATTTTGAAATCTGTGTGAATTGAGGACTAGAAATTGAAAACAACCTAAGTCCAAAAAATAATTTTTTTAGGAGTGCCGAAAAAGGAAAAACACTTGCAACTGGTCCCTAAGAACCAGATTGAATTTGAACTATTGCTACAGGAGTTCGCAGTTTGGGCTTACTCCACTTAGTTTAGCTTGGTCTTGAGGACGTTTTTCTTTAAACATTCCCCCCCTCCCCCGATTTTTTGGTACTTAGGTCGTTGTCTATTTCTAATCCTCAATTTGTTCATTGTCTAAACTTTTGCATCGCAGTGTATCTGCTTTTATAACTTATTTAAGAGATTTTTTCCTCAAATAGAGTTTTCATAGTGTTCGATTACTATGAAGAAAACATCCTTTTGGTACCATTGACATATTTTTTCTGCCCTGAACCTTGATAAAATACATTGCCATTGACAACGAGTCGATTTGACGAATTTCACCTTTATTGGATGACGGTAAGTGTATTAAATTCCCCTACGAAGATTTTCCCCGCCACAAACAAAATCGAATTTAATGTCAAATATATCAAAACATCAAAATGGCAGGTTTATTTTTTAATATGCCGTCAACCTTAACAGATGTAGTACGTTTAAGTAATTAAATATCACCAAATTGAGTATGCTGAAAATGCCTTTGTATGCAACAGAAATTTGCGTAATAATATTTTAGTGGCATCATCGATATTGAAAGAAAACTCTGACATCATCAACGAGGTTATCTGCCAAGTTTCAGGTCGATTAGATGATGGTAGGTTGATTAAATTTTTCTACGAAGATTTTTCCCACCATAAAGGATATAAAAACACCAAAATAGTTTTATTTTATCATAAGTCATTAATTTTAAAAGGGGTAGGTTTCAGTCATTAAAAATCGCTAAATAGAATAAGTTTGTATACGGCTTTGTATCTGAATCTGTCGTACATTAATAGAAACTTACGTAAAAGCGGCATTTTAGAGATATCATCAAAACTTGAAAACTCAGACGAGACTATCTGCCAAGTTCCAGCTCGGTTGTATGAAATCAAATGTATAAGTTAGAGTTCAGATGATTTGTCCGGAAGAGCAGACAGGTTTAAAAACAAATATAGTGAAATATGTATTTCAAATAATTAAAACTATTCATTATATAAAATGTACTTACCTAAATTTAACTTTGATCCCTTTTTGCATATATTGTCCACAGCTGATTGCCTTTTGTTAGCCTCAGAAACAAAATTTTTATTACATTTAACTGGTAGATAGATTTTCACATTTTACTGTTGGTTCTTGAAAATTATCTAGATGAATAAAAATAATAACTATACTGTAATTTTATTTTCACACAATATTATAAATTTTATTTTATCGTGTTGATATTTGAGCGCAATTTTTTGTTCTGTTCAGAAAAAAAATCTCTAAAATTAATTCTATACTAAATATATTCAGGGTGTTTTAAAAAGCTTGTCTAGGTGTAGGTTTATTTTGCTATTTAGAAAAAGGCATCAAGTTGAGTAGCGAGAATTCTCAAAATACGGTAACAATCCGCAAAACAATGTGATTTTCATGCATTGTTTAGTTTGAAGGTTACAGAATTTTAATTTTTACTTTTCAGCTCTTGTACGTGAATTCATTCAAAATATGTCATGAGTTCAAGTCGAGTTAATTAAAAAAATTAACACTATCTTTACAATTAAATGAAATACAACGTATTAAAAAGTGAGACTAATATATCTTTCGAAGAAAATATACAGAACCAAATTAGGGATTTGATTATGTTAAATTTCAGATCAAATGCATACTTATGAATAGGAATTAATTACATCTAAGAAAATATATTTGGAAACAATGTCTTATTATCAACACAAAATCTTAATTAAAAATTTAAAACAGAATTTACAACAATGATATTAGCAACTTGTGGGCTTCGTGTCGTTGAGCTTGTCTTGAAAAATTATGAATGTTTAAGGTACCAGGTATAGCATAGGTAGTACAACTTTCGGTTTATCAATTTCCAAGATAAATATGGCATGTTGGACTTTTGTTTTGACGAATTATGAGTGTTTAAGGTACCAGGTATGCTATTGGTACCACTTCCGGTTTATCAATATCAAAGATAATTATTGCATGTAAGGTATCGTCGAACTCAGTTTGAAGAATTATGAATATTCCTGGTGTACCATAGGTGATAAATAGAAAAACGATTAAACGGACAAATTCAAAAAATAGAAGTCGGCAGTGTTTAAAAAAAAGTTCTGATATCCCCCAAAAAAACACTTTTGAAAAGTAGAAGAACCACCAACCTCAAAAACACAAAAAACTTTCTTGCAATAAAAAAGTCATAAACATGATAAAATTTTCAGCCACAAATACAGTGATATAAAAAATGGCCAACATCTGATTACAACTCTCGGTTGTGACTCGCTTAAGAATGTATGCTTACTTAGTTTATTTTTAAAATTTAAGTTCCACTCCCATAAAAATTTACGCTGCTTGAGGTTGGCGCCCGTCTTAATTACTAACCTTTAAAACTCCTTACACAATAAAAACTTTCCAAAATGTAGATATCAACCAAACAAAAGCTTACCACAAACACTTCAGTTTCCTACTTAAAAAATTCTTAATAAAGATTCAAATGCAAGAATTTGAGCACAGTTTCTCTATACTATTTTGAAAGTTACATAAACATGAAGATTTACACTACTTTGTATTTCCTACCTATCCAAATGAAATCATAAACTCGAATATTCGTACAATCTGCCATAAATTAGTTTAAACGCAAGCTTTGTTATTATTCTTATGACGGGCGCCAACCTCAAGCAGCGTAAATTTTTATGGGAGCGGAACTTAAATTTTAAAAATAAACTAAGTAAGCATACATTCTTAAGCGAGTCACAACCGAGAGTTGTAATCAGAGGTTGGCCATTTTTTATACACTGTATTTGTGGCTGAAAATTTTCATCATGTTTATGACTTTTTTATTGCAAGAAAGTTTTTTGTGTTTTTGAGGTTGGTGGTTCTTCTACTTTTCGAAAGTGTTTTTTTGGGGGATAAAGATACTTCCAACACAATTTTGAAATTATTTTAATTTAACTAATCTTAATGAGGGATATTGATTGGCAATGTGTTAAAAACGAAAACGGAACGAAAAAATTGTGTTAGAAATATTAAGGGATAAAGAGTTAGCCTTTTTAAAGGTAGTATTTTTATCTTGTCATAATTATCAATTCAAGTATTTTGCCTAAAATATGGAGACACTGTAGATATTATTCTCATTTGTTAATAGTTAACTAGTATAAATTTTTAACATTGACCAATGAAAACAACAGCTACAAAAAAAGCAAATATAACAAAACTTAAAATTACACAGGAGGGAAACGGGCAGTATATTGAGCCGTCAAAATATGAAAAAAACCCAAATTTTTAAGGAAAACGATAGCGCTGAAATTGTCTCAATAACACACATAAAAAAAATAATATTTTTTATTTGTGTTTTAACTAAATTTTTACAATTAAAATGAATCTCGTGGACTCTACCAACCACTGAAATAGGAAAGAAAATGGAGAAATCGAATATTTTCAAAGAGTTTTTACTGAGTTCTACTTTAAAGCTTATAGTAATTATCTAATTATCATTTAAAAAAAAGTTCGTTCTACTTTAATAAGTAAATAGTCAAACTAAGGTTTCCTTAATTTGATGACTGACTTGTTATCGACATAAAGGCATCAATATAAGTTGTTATATATATCAAATATCCTAGACCTATAATGTTATGTGATGCATTATACTATACTATACTATACTATACTATACTATACTATACTATACTATACTATACTATACTATACTATACTATACTATACTATACTATACTATACTATACTATACTATACTATACTATACTATACTATACTATACTATACTATACTATACTATACTATACTATACTATACTATACTATACTATACTATACTATACTATACTAAATTTACAATTGCCTTTGCCAGGTTCTCCTTTATTTCTGTGAAAAGGTAAAAAACATATCGATTGCATACAAAAGTCAAACTCGGTGTCTTATGTAGATCTCAAATTCATCTTTGTTGCAATTGATAACCTCTTTAACATAGCAGTCAAAGTTGAATGCCCCTTTTGAGGTCCACACTGAAATGAATAATAAAACATGTAAAATAGTGTTTCAGAAATTTCCACTTACAAGGGGACCTTACGGTCTCGGAAATTCAGATCGGGATGAGACTCGGCAGATTTGTAATATACCTTAAGGGTATTCACACAGTAAAGCAATAAAGCGCATTAGCCAGAAGATTACGAAAAAAGGGGCTCTAAAGTGTTATGCACAGCTTTTATACTGGTAGAGATTTTTGATCTGCAGCTCCCCGGTGGCTAACTTGTCAGCGTGCTGAGTTCCCGTACGGGCAATCCTGGTTCGATACCTCGTGTTGTATTTTTTTTTTTTTTTAAATTTATAAAGTCAATTTATAAAGTGGCTTGGGTAGGGGTAGAACAATTGTTCCATAAGTACGGTTAGGGTTTTGAAAATTTCTGACTTCCTTCTTATGTACAATAGGACAACATACCTACTCTTCCATATAGAAACTGGTTCTTCATGTTTATTGCGAAAATCATTTATTTCTCAACAGCTTGTAATATTTCAAAATTTATAATCACTTGTTTGTGTGAATAGTAAATAGAGTTTTAATGTATCTTCATTAAAACACATTACGTATTTAAAAATAAAATATTATCTTTAATTAAAATTTCAGTTAGCTGTAACAGTTACTTTATAAGTGGACAATATATATATATATATATATATATATATATATATATATATATATATATCTCTTACGAGGTATCGAACACTGATCGCACGTAAAGGAACACCAGCACGCTGATCACTTAGCCACCGGGGGTTGCAGAGCAAAAATCTTTACTAGTATATAAGTTGCGAGTAACACTTTAGAGCCTGTTTTCTCGGAATCTTTTGGCTAGTGCGCTTTATTGCTTTACTGTGTGGATACCCTTATGGTATACTACCAATCTGCCAAGTCTCATCCCGATCTGAATTTCCCGAGACCGTAAGGTCCCCTTGTTAATGTAAAAATTAAACAAATTAATCAATTATGAAATTCAATTATAAAAAACTGGTTTCAATTTACATTGTTATTGGATGGCACTTGAAGAGTTTACGAGATATATAAAATGAATTAAAATTAATAGGAAACCATTAAATGATGTCTTTTTTACTACTTTCAGCTGGGTTGTTAAGTTACGACCTTGCAGTATTTTTCATTTCGCTTCAGACATAACATTACATTTCATTTTATTTTAAGAGGACGACTTACTTGAAAATCTTTTTCCAGTGTCATGAAAAGAACTAATTTCATATGATTTGAATGGATTTAATATGAATACGGTTCGAAAGTATATAGCTTTGGAATAATTAAACTCTACTAGTTTAGAGCTGTATGGAACCTTTTTTAATGGACAAATAACAATATTTTATGTACACACAATTACATATTCTGATCAGTTGGAATTTGTTAACAGTATATGGTGAGTTATGAAATGGTCACATAAGTTACAGTCATGAAAATTATTTATTTAGTTACTTGGGAGAGAGAAAGAGAGAGGGTCTGCAGCTCAACAGTTAGCAAAAGCATGAATCTAGTCGTCATTGTGTCATGCAAGTTCTGGAATACAAGCAATGTATTGAGCTGTGGGTTTTATGAACGCAGTAAAAAGGAAAATACGTGTGGGAAAAGGAATCAATAAAAGGCAATGGCGAGCAATAATGAATATTAAGTATGGAATTTACTGTTATGAAAGTGCTGACATAAACAGTTCTGACGTGAGTAGAACGTAGAAGGTTGCCAAAATGTGATACAAAAATTGAATGAAAGTGATAATCGGGAAAGGGAATTAAAAACAGAAGACACGCTTTGAAAAAGAAAAAATAAATTAAATGGCGATATTAAAATGTGTTTGTCACAAGAGCAGATCCAGAGTTTTATTACGGAGGTGAAGGGAGAGGAAGGGGGGGGGGGGACTGTTGAATAGCGTAGGTAAATTTTGTTGCTCTTAAGTTTATGACTGAATGACTTCAGCCATGTGATAACTTAACTTTGATTATACAGAATATGTTACGAAGAGGGAAAAAGTTTCAATAACATAAGGGCGACACAATAAGTGGCAACTTATGAATTTACGACAATAAACTAGAGATGTCTACAACTATTTGATTCAGGATAAACTATTGTTAAATATGATAGACAGAACAATCTAACAACGAATACATGTGCACACTTTCACACTATAATTTGCTTTGTTGTCTTGCTTTGGCTTTTTCGTCTTCAATTTTTTTGGATGAGAACATTTGTATTAAAAATTTTCATAGCGGATTCGACTAATCTTGATTGATTTCATCTAAAGCCTGACAGCAGAGCACATTAAAACGTTAGAGTGAACGGTCCATGAATAACGAAGGGAGCGGTCCCTCGCTGGATCCGTCAGTGGTTTGTCATTATATACATTTTATGTGGAATAGAGGGAAATGATACCTTGAAATTATAACACTATATCAAAGTTTCACTCTCAGGTGAAAGTAGGAGTATATATTTTCTATTAAAAGGGGGGGGGGGGGCTGGGAGTGTACTCGTCCAAGTCCCAATATCAAACCGGAAGAAGTTGCAAATTTACAGTATGGTGACCAATCTGAAGCCAAGTTTTCAACCCTCTTCCAAATATGAGTTTCCTCTGTAGGTAAAAGCCCTATTTTCCCTTTTCGTGTTAATGAAAATAACAACTTAATTATCAAAATTAAACAAGAGAACACAGTGAAAAATCCCCGAAGTATGATACTATTTTGATGAAAACTCTTAACTTGCCAAATTCTGATTGCTTATAGTTGTCCTAGAATCTAAATTTTGTTCATTGTGTGTAAGGTATTACAAAGAAATAAAACACGGTCGCTTGGTGGCAACCATTAGATTTCATAACTTTTCTGGCTGAGCATTTTACTTGTCGAGTTCTTTTGCAACGTCCAATTGTTTTGGGATATTAACTTACAGGCTGAATATTACGAGCAGTAATATTGAAGTTTCAGAATAAAAAGTAAATAATCTTATTTTTTATTTAATTAATTACTTACTTAATCAGTCCGAAAAAAAGAAGCTAGAATCTCAAAGAGTTGACTTTATTTTTTGCTACAAATAACTACTAATAAAAATATTTTTGGATTATGTTATTGGTATATTTTTCCAGTACATATAACTTGTTTGTGAAGCTGCTTCTAAAAAGTATTCTTTTATTAGCTCATTGAAATTGAGTTTCACATGTAAGAGGCATTGGGTACTGAGAGTTCTAGTGGTCCCGCTTGTGTATTGTGAAATTGCAGACTTATTTTTCTGTTGACGAACACAGAAAAGATCTTATAAAAAGTTATGTGATATTACGTTACTCGCACAAATATTGAAAATAACCTTTTTCTTTTAAATAAAAAGATGTAGATATAATGTGAAGAAAATAGAAGCCTTATCTTTAAATGCATTTCCAATTCAAAACTTATGATAGATGGTAGACGTATGCTAGGCGCAATCTGCGTTTTATTGACTGTGCAGGTTTTGAAGTAATGAAAATTTAGATCCTACTTTTTAAAGTGAAAGTTAAAAAAAAAAAAAAAAAAAAAAAATAGTGTACTGAAACTTAAAACTTTGCCTGGAGCTAATTTTTTTAACCTTGATGTTGAGCAAATAAGTAACGAAGAGCTAAATTTTCATACGGTCAATCAAGCAATTTTCTTTTATTAAATCCTTTATATTAATTTTGATTTTGTTTGTGTGTGGGGCTGCCGGGAAAATTTGCGGAAGTCTTATGAACCCACTTGCTTCTGTACTACAATAACGTAATGGGAAACTTCTAAAAAGGCTCTGCATATCTGACGTCAACATTCCCAGAAAAAGCTACAGAGAAGTGAGAAATGTTAAACGAAAAATCTCGTCGAGACAAACTCTAATACCAGAATTAAATCTCAAGTAACAAATGAAAGTGTTCTGGAAATTACAAACGGAATTCAATTTGTAATTATGTAAGCCAAATTAGAAATGTACCAAAAAATACCAAAAATTAGTTTGAAGGTTTTCATAAGTTAAGTAGAGTTCCGTAACATTTCATCGGAAGAGTTTCTTCACAATAAGTTAAGTTCATACATGGGCTTCAAATAAAGATACTGGATTATAGCTTGGTTAATCAGTGACATGTTTTCCTGCAAGTTACCAAACTTGTTGACATATTTGATTACAAAGACAAATTGACAAGGATGCCATTAATCTCAACATGTTAGAATTTAGTCATGGAACGAATTGTTCATGCTTATCATTTGATTCTGGTGTGCAGAAATAGAAACAGAAGCGGCATTTTATTATCTGTTAGGCCTCGAGTTCAAGTCGAAGAGTGCGAGACTAGCGGCAGAACGAGAGAACGAAAGAAAGGTGAGGGTTGTTGATGAGAGCAAAGGCGGTATTATACATCAGTTCCTACCATGGCGCCATCCAGTGAACTAGCTGAGAGCATCAGTTTGAGTGATTTTAATCTCATACCAAATGAAGTACCAAAGCCAAAATTGTCTCATAGTGGTGAGATTATCACAAAACATCGCATAAACATACGTTTTTTAAAAAAATAATAAAATGACATTTCGAATTATGACATCATGTTAGAAATTCATGTAAAATACCACCTTTGCTCTCATCGTAGCCAGAACAACCCTCATCGTTCTATCGTTTTCTCGGTCTCCCGCCAGTCGCACACCGCTTGCCGCTAGTATCGTACACGAGGCCTTACTGTCACAATTTAACTTTTATTTATATAGTTGTGAAGCTGTCTTACAGCATATTCCAAGAAACGGAAGCCTCTGCATTTTGTCGATTTGAAGTTAACTTTATAATTCTTCTAATAGCATTCAGAAAATAACGAACTGTATTATAATTTCTCCTTTTATACTATTTATCTAATGTTTTGCCATTCAAAAATTCAAGTGGCTCAAAGTTAAGAAATTAGATATGGCAAGGAAGGATACAGTCTGGAACGCCGCCTAAATTCAGAGAATGCTCAAAGAAGATAGATTTAAATAAGTTATCAGATTGGGCTATCAAATGAGGTTTGTCTTTTAATTTAAATAAGTGTCAAGTCATACATTTTGGTCACAAAAATATGTTTCCTACCTCTTTTTTCAAGAATTATGATATGAAGCTAAAATGTATGAGGTTGAGGTTATTAATGAGCTGAGGAATGAATGGAACTTTTAAGTCTATTGTACATCATTGTGGGGTAGCAAGTAAAGCGCGAATACAATGTTAAGATTCATTAGAAAGACCATCTCATCTAAATCTAGTGATATTACTTTGCCACTTAAGAGAGCACTGGTGAGGCCACAACTAGAGTATGCAGTGCAATTCTGGTCGCCTCATCTCAGAAAGAATATAAATTTATTAGAATATGTTCAGCATAGTTCAACCGAAATCATATAGGGGAAACTCAACATTGGATCATGGTGTTAGATAGAGTAATTTTAATATATGTATACGTTGGAAGAAATAATATCTAGAAAGGATTTGATTCAAATGTTTTGATTTATCAAACAGAAAGATTTCAAGGGTTGAGAGCTTAGTACGGGAGACAGGACAAGAAGTCATGCATTTAAACTATTTAAATATCTTTTTAACTTGGATAATAGAAAACTTTACTTTTACAATACGGTGATTGATAAGATTGATAAGTGGAATAATCTGCTGAACTACATCATAAACTGTACTGGAGTCCATAGTTCTAAAAGACAGCTGGATGTATACAGGCGATTGTTCAGGAAATTTAAATTGACCCACCTAGATGGTCCTTATCGGTAGTTATTTTTATACTTATATTTGATTCCAACAATTTTATCTTGAAGTCCTTCCTGTAGAGAACTTGGAATAAAATAAATAATAACGTATTTAAATCAAAAATTGAAATAAATAGTTTGGCTTCCGTTTTGGAAAGTATCAAGTTTAATGTAGTAGTATTAAAAATTTCACAATTTAGTAACGTATTTTTCACAAATCAGCATGTATTCACTTCAAAGCACAATAAGTACTAATACTTAAAAAATAGCAGCATTAATTAGAAATTTGAGTTGATACAAAAAAATAATCGATTAAGTAGCTTTTTATCACTTAGATTTAAAGTGAGTATCAAGTATTTATATTTCTGAGGTTTTCAATCTTTATTATGGTCTCATTGATATTCAGTTCAGGTTAAAATACAAAACAATACCACAAAACGCAATAACGAGAATAAACTAAAAAAAAAATAGCAGTTAACTTTGGTTTATCGCACCAATTCGAACAAGTAAAACACACATTAACACAATTTGTAGGTATGTCGTCGATGTCATCTGAAACTTGTGGATCCGATAAGCGATTAGTTTCAGTAAAACGAAACTGAGGTTTAAAAAAAGAAGAACCTTCATTATTTACTTCATTTATTACTACTTCAAGGTTAAGGGGGTGATGGGGGAGGTTTGAATACTTGTACAGTCTTCCAACGTCCGTTTGAATGGGAAGAGAGAAGGCTATATGAAGAACCTTTATCCAAAAATAAGCTTTTTTGTGCTTTTTTCGGAAGTTAGATGAAGGTCGAAATATGTTTGTTGCGTGAACTTATTAAAAAGAAATGTTGATTTTTTTTTTATAAACTGTAAAAAAAAATAAAAAAAATTGACTTTTAAAAAAAATGGAAATTGTAAAAAAGAATGGGAAAAAAATGAAAATTAGATGAAGGTCGAAATGTTTTGTTGCTTGAACTTGTTGAAAAGAAATGTTGATTTTTTTTGTAAATTGTAAAAAAAAATGGACTCAACCTGAGGGAAGGAGAAAAGGGGACTTTTTTAAATTATCAAGAAACACTTCCTTTTGTGTCCCGCTTTACAGTGGAACCAAAAAAGCATCTTAATATTAGGATATGCCCTATACATATTACCATTCATTAGTGAACTATATTTATCTTATGGTTTTGAATTTCAAAGTTGCTATAAATAATTATTTTTCAAAGTAGTAGTTCAATGTCCTTTGTTAAAAGTCCCATGCCAAAAATTTTGCACTAGTGCTGTAGAAATTGCTATCATTGCAAACATCTTTATTCTTCAACTTTTAGAAGCGAAGATAAAGCCAGCGCTCAAATTTTGCCTTTATATGAAAAACAACGAATTAAAAGTTATTCCCAAATCAATTTATCCAAAAGTTTCTAAGAACCTTGTCTTCATATTAATTGCAATTCGTTATTTTTTTAATTTAAATTGTTCTATAAACGTTTGGTACCTTTATTCTATTTTGTAAGGTAATAGGGTCCTTTGCATGCCCTTTTCTTGGATTTGCTTGCTTTACAATGCTTAATAGGATTTCGTGTAACCCTCATATCCAATTTCAAATGTTTTCTAGTTCCATGGCGTCCTAAAAATATCATCTAAAAAGCCTATAAACTTATAAATTTCACTCTGTTTTGACAGTGGACGATAAAGTGGTGCTCTATTGAAATCCTACTTGTGTCAATAGAAAAAAATCTCCAATTGAGGAGGAAAACGATAGCTATATTAAACTACATTTGGTGTCACCAACTTGACTTCTTCATGTGTTTTTAGTTTCTGATGGTTGCCATGTCAATCTTTATAATTTTTGCAATATTATTAATTTCTAGAGTGGAATCTGGTCCTGAAAATGAGACCGACAACGGAAGACCAACTAATGATCCTTTTCATAGTCAGTCGGACATGGTGGATTTCCATAAAAATAGACTTAATGTTTCTAATCATATTGCGAATGTTTTGAATATCCTTGATTCAACCTCAAAAAGTTCTTTACTAAATACATCTGAAAATTATAGATATAACGCTGAGAACTTCGGCGTTGAAGAGGACCATGCCTTCGACCGAGGTGTCATTTATGAATCATTTAATGCTTCCGCAAGTGATGATCCTAATTGGGAGGATGTTATGAAAAATCTGCAGTTGGGCACCAA
Organism: Linyphia triangularis; assembly: GCA_963978545.1. NCBI lineage: Eukaryota > Metazoa > Arthropoda > Arachnida > Araneae > Linyphiidae > Linyphia > Linyphia triangularis. The sequence continues at coordinate 90,088,860 of OZ021723.1, read as the reverse complement.
GTCCGTAATAGAATCTCTGAATCTCACTGACATAATTACAGCTGTCAACATCACTAATGAGTGTAGAAAGAGTCTACTCACATTTCTTGCTGCATTTTCAAGGTGGGAAAAATGGGCGGTGGAGAGTAAGTGCTCAACTTTTATTTTCTTTTGCTATTTATTTATATCGTTCACCCGATACCAACTTATTCCAGTACTGAATAAATATAAGGTGGTAACGTTTTATTTTAATAAGCCGAATTTATATAATTGTACTTCATATATATGCAACTGCATACCTAAATGAAAAACTAGTTTGACCAAAACTTCAGTTTCAAGCCAAACTATACCGAGATGTCACTGGATTACTTACCGGGGATCAATATTTTCATTCTGCCAGTTTGATGGGAGATCAGCATGTGTATGCATTTAGACTCTACAGTATGCATACATACTATATAATGTTCTAAATTATAAAGTATTGTGAAGTAATTATAACAGGATCTGATTGCAGTAGATGTCACACTACCGCATATCTTTTCTGTCAGAAAATCATTCATATATACCGTAAATATAATTCTGACTAATTTAAATTATTTTTCCTTTACTGAAACGAAAGAATACATGAATAAGTCACATCTTATTTCAAAGAATAAAAACTTCATAGGAAAACTTGTATGGAACCTTTTTAATTCTTGCATATCTTGCATTTAATGTCTGTTTAAACAAGTATGATATTTACAAATTTATCAAAACTAATTCAGAAAATAATTTTTCCATCATTACAGTCCATGTAGACCTGCAAAGTTTTTCATATTATTTAAATTTTTCTTTACTCTGGTGTTGGCTTAATGTTGTCAGTGAGTACACTTGTCCGTTTCCTCTTTGTCTGTTTTACATGTCCATGAAAAATCATTTTGAAAATATTTTATGAACTCATTGGATATGAAAAGATTCTAAAATTAACTATATAATTCTTTAACTATATATTCTTTAAGCTTTTCATATCATTTTTTGAAAACACAGAAATTTACACATGTCTTAACATTCCATAAATAAATAGCACATGACAATTTACCCTAATAGCCAATAATTCTCAATACACACTTCGTAATGCCTCCATTTAATAAATACAAAAGATTTTGTATTTATTACTAAATATTATTCTAAGATAAGATGCTCTTTGCGGCTATAAATTACATAATTTATTCACAAATTGAAGAATTTCGTATCGAATCGCATGCCCTAATGGCGCATAATCTCCAATTGTCATAACTAGTTTTCAAGAATATTTCCATTTGGTTTTCTGGTAATAAGAAATATCTTATATCTTAATTGAATGTTTCTTTCCAAGTATTTTTATGAATAACTAGCTAAATACCCGTGCTTCGCTACGAAATTTTAACATGTGCAATATTTTAGCTAGCTGTGAGGCCTGGCGTTGCGGAAATCTGTTATTCGTGTATAGGACCCAGGTTTTGGCGCTTCGCTCGTAGAAAGGTTCATCGCTACTCAAAATCGAACTCGCTTCGTTCGCTGAAAAGTTCATGGACACATAAACACAGGCTTATCTCACTCGTTAAAAGGTTCATTGCTATGCAAGCATAGGCTCACTTCGCTCGCTGAAAGGTTCATTGCTGAGTGAGCATAAGCTCGCTTCACTCACTAAAATCTAATTGCTACGTAAAGCTTTAGTATTGGAAGCCTCTCCCTTGTCAAGAAATTTTTTTTCCCATTAATACAATAATACAACACCCCTTTAAGATTATTTTAAACCGTGTTTGTCGAAAGTAAAATTAGAGGCTGAAACTACTTAAGTTGAAACTTTCAGAGCTCTAGGCCTATTCCAAGTCGCTTTTTGTGAAAAAATTAATTGAAAAACAAATTAAAATTTTAATATTCATTTTGTCAGTTCAATTTAAAGTCGTTACAAAATCGTTAAGTCAATTACAAATCGTTTTGTAAAATATTTGTTAATTAATTAAAAAAAAAATTAAATTCTGTTTTTAAAAAATACAATTAGAAGGCCACAACTATTTATGTTGAAAATTTCAAAGCTGTAGCCCTATTTGAAATCGTTTTGTAATATATACATTAATTAATTAAAAATTAATTAATAATGAACTAAACAAAAATTTAAAATTCTGTTTTTCAAAAGTCCAATTAGAAGACCAAAACTACTTAATGTTGAAAATTTCAGAGCTGTAGCCCTATTAGTAGTCGTTTTGTAAAACGTTTATTAATTAATTAATTAATTAAAAACGAACTAATTAAAATTTTAACATTCTGTTTGTGATGTTTACAATTAGAAGGCAAAAACTACATATGTTGAAAATTTCAGAGCTGTAGCCCCATTAGTAGTCGTTTTGTAAAATGTGTATTAATTAATTAAAAAAATTAATTAAAAAAGAACAAAATAAAAAATTTAAATTCTGATTTTTAAGATTCCAATTAAAAGGCCAAAACTACTTATGCTGAAAATTTCAGAGCTATAGCCCTACTAGATATCGTATGTAACATATATATGAATCAATTAAAAAATTAATTAAAAAAGAACTAATTAAAATTTTAACATTCTGTTTAAGATGCTTACAATTAGAAGCCCTAAACTACTTATGCTGAAAATTTCAGAGCTATACTCCAATTTTAAGTAGGTTTCTATAGATCCACAGAGCCACAGACAGACAGACAGACAGACAGACAGACAGACAGACAGACAGACAGACAGACAGACAGACAGACAGACAGACAGACAGACAGACAGACAGACAGACACACAGCTTGTTATATTATTATAGATTATTTTGTAAATGCAAATTTGTATTTACAAACTGCCTAGAAAAAGCAGATGGTTTTCAACTGGCCAATCTTTAAACTGAGAATTCAGGCCAGAAATTCAGGTAGATTTCAGATCATAAAAGAAGTCATAAGAATTCAGGTCAGAAAATAGTCTACAGAGTGACGTTAAGGTATTGTCACTGACGTTAAGGTGGTACTATAATATAAAAAGGCTTTTCATGGCTGCTACGTTGCAATATTTGTAGAAGTAAATGAACCCTTTCTTAAAGTTTTAAATATTTAACCTTCGAAAACATACAATTATAAAATAATAACAAAAGTAAAGGACGAATTTCTCCTATTTGAGACAATCTCTACTATTTTAGATACAGAAAAAATCTCTCTTATGTAGTAATTGTTAAGATACATTAGTTTAGAAAAACCTACAAGCAATGCAGGTAGTGCATGTGCTCAGTGGTAGAAGTGGGGAAAAAAAAGGTGGGGGGCGGCAAAAAGTTTTTGACAAGTGCACCCCCTCAACGATAAATTTTATAATTTCGGTTCTAATAACAATAAATTTATAACAATTAAATAGTAGAAAGGAAACAATTTTCAACACGAACAAGCAGGGCCCGATTTATAATTTTTTTTACTGTAGGCCCAACATTCAGACAGGGGCCCCCAATAGCAAATATGTATTTCCTTACGCTACAATATCACCAGATCAAGCTACATTCGTTAACACTAGCTTTTTACAATTAAAACTCATAGTTTACTTTCACACGATTTTTTTTTGTTATAATTAGTATGATCTTAATTTCCTCTATCTAACTTAATTCTCTGCGATTGTAAAATGTAAAAAATATGGAATTTGCGGATGTGTAACTAAATTTTTTTTATTATTTTTGTTAGTACTTTCCACAAAAAGACCATTATATTTAAAATTTTCAGAAAACTTTCAAATTTGGAGGCCCTCATATTTGGGGGTCCCTAGGCCCGGCCCTAATAGTAAATTAGGCCCTGCGAACAAGGGTCCAAAATTTATTGTTATTTTAATGAATATTCTGCGACTTAGTTTTTTTACTAGGAAGTAAGAGATGAAGTGAAGTAATAATTCAACATTATATACATAACTATTTAGATTTAAATATTGCCTCTAAATAAGTATACTTTCCATAAAATTAAATTAATAAGGAATTCTAATTATTATTATTTTTTTTTTAAATACTTTGTCTTTACATTTTTTTCTAGTTCCTCCAAAGTTCAAATTTGACCAAGTGAAAATACCTATATCTCTATACAAAGTAGTATAATACATTTTTATAACACTATGACATAAATAATTTTCTTTTAGTGACTTAAAACTTTTTCTCAGTGTCATTACATTTCGCATTTCCCTACATGTTTGGTATATTTTTTAATTTTAGTACTATCTAATATCCCATGCCCAGTATTGCTTAATGTTCCAAGAAATTTATATACAAAATTAGTGATAAAAACTGAAAAATATAGTCGGGAATAAATAAAAAAAAATTATACAATTTTGAATTATATGATGAAGACAGAGATAAGATGAATTTGTTTCGACAATTTTGGCATTGATAGTATATACAAGTATTGTATCGTGCATTCAAAAATTGAAAGTAAAAAAATTGCAAAATGATATTTTACCTTCTTAAAGGAAATGTTTGCATTTTTCAGATTTCTCGTTTGGCTTCATGGATAATTTTTCCTGCACTTTTATGAGTTTTACTGGTTTTGTGTTTAAAAATCTGCTTTCTTAAGGATTCTCGTCAGTAAAATTCCTTGTCTCCATGTGGTAAAATGTTACACCCTACCCATTCGTTAGAAAGTTTCAAACTTTTTTTTTTCTTCCGGTTCCAAGCTTTTTAGCAGCCTTTTGTATGTGTTGCATCCAACTTTTTGTTCTTCACAAATAAGCCATGGATACTCGTTGTATTTCTGAAGGTGCGTATCATTTTGTGTCCAATACTTTGGATAATCATTACTGCAGTACGTTTTTGCTTACTGTTGCTGCCACGTGCTAGATTATCTCTCCACGTGGTCTCTTCAACTTGATGCACTTGCACATTTTCCACTGCTCCTTCCTCAACGTTCTGTAGTGTATCGGAGTCATTTTTCTTACAGTTTTGAAGCCAAATATATCAATCTCGTCTTGTTTTGCACTAGATGGATTACGAGTACAAATGCCGTTTAGAATCAGAAATAAGAGTTAATGGTCAAGTTGGAGGAATACACGGTTTTCTACTAATAATAAAAAAAACGCAAAACATTTTAAAGTAAATGGTCGAGGACAAAACAGGAAATGATAGTGCAATAAATATCTTTTTCTATCCACTCCTCAATAATCCCAGACAATGAGCGCCGAAATTCCCCGCTCATTTCCAAGAAAAATTGACTGAATCTGCTTTAAACAAAACAAAAATGAAAGTATAAGAAATAACGAACAGCCAGAAAAAGCAGAAGTAACGAAAACGGTTAATTCTATTTTTTTCCCCTCTCCTTTTAGTTTTTAGATGGATTGAATGTTTTTTAAAATTGGGGGAATAGATTTCGGTAGTTTTAGAAGTGGGGGGATGGATTTCAGTGTTTTTAGAAGTGGGGAGACGCATGGGTATTTTCTGGACAAGTGGGGGGATGCGTCACCCCGCGTCTACCCACACTTCTAGCACTGCATGTGCTACATCATATCAGAAATTCAGGTTTGATATAACAGTTCATTTGTCTGATTATATGATGCAATTAAATTTATTTGTGGATTTACAAATGAAAGAAAGAATGAAAAATGTGTAGATTTACAGGAAAGGTTCATATAAAGTATCAATCACAGGAATATTGATTTTCTCTGTACAAAAAAAAAAAAAAAAAAAAAAAAAAAAAAAAGGTTATCCTTTTTCAATCACTAATGAACATTTTGCAACGGAAACTTTACTTATTGATGATTATGTATTACTAAGTCGTTGGGGGGAAATAACGTTGGTAATTGGCTTACAGTTGGTTGTTTTCAGATTATCTGGCACCGTCGGCAACACGAGGGCTATAATCCGCCGAAAGATTCGTCATTAGACAAGCCAACATACATTTACAAACACCCATGCCTAATACGGGACTCGAACCCGCAACCTCGTGGTGTAGAAGCTAGCACGCTAACGACTATACCGTTTGGTCGGCCAGTAATTGGCTTACAGACTTATTCAATAGAAATACCAAACATGTGTACTTTTTACAATATTTACGCATTTTTAAGACGGGGAAAAAATACTTCAAAGTTGACAAGTGATACACTACCGACACGCTTTAAATATTACTTTTTGATAAGTTCACATATACGTCGTGCCATCTTCTTAATAGTGTATATTCTTGCTACACAGTGTATCCTCTAGTAATGTCTACCTAAGGTCATTCAATTCCCTTCCTTTATTCATAGATATTCATGGTATGTTTGAATCTCTAACTGCACCTTCTAGAGAGTGCAAAGCTTGGTTATTGAAACCGAAAAAGGTTTAAAAATCACCATAGATAGATATTTTCGTAACTCCCCCCCCCCCCCAACTAGTTAATATGTGTTTGTAACCATAGGTAACCTATTAAGCAACATAAACGTGGTGAAGTATTCAATTAGCTTCATTTGCTTGCAGAGCGAAAACCGCTTATAACCTACCCAGAAGTTGGTAGTTGGAATCAGCGATTCTACCCTCCAGAAATACTATTGTTCAAGAGTTTGCTTGGATTTGTAAGATTCTTCAATTTAACCGATTCACTGTAAAATAGTCAGGCCAGCCTGACCTGACGTTATGAAAGAATAGTTGTGGAGAAGTGATATTCCCTAGAACTTTGGTTATTGGGGAAATGCTCCAGTTACCCTGTTGAGTATGTGCGCTATTGTTCAGACAAGATGTGTGGAGGTCAGTCACAATAATATGCGAATTTTAGACCGTTCCAGCAGCCGCATAAATGAGTGGTAGGAATGTTTTTCTGACCTCTATTTGTCTAGGAGCTCTGGTCAGTGGAGCACTAGTGGAAGAGATGTATATGTGCAGGTAGCCTCTAGAAGGACCCTGACCAATTAAACAACTTTGAGGGTGTCGGTCCTATTTTAGCTGGAGATTTGTGTATTTAGTATGTGACATATGAGGACCTCTCAACGCTTCCTCATATGCTCAGAATTGAAGTTTTTCTTCAAGACAACAACAACTTTAGTTTCTTTCCAACTTATACTAGATCGTAAAATTGTAAAATTTGAATGTCTGTTTGTGTCTTGAAAACTAATTAATCATCAATCCCTTTACATGTCACTTCAAGGTAGTTAAGGGGACTGTTAAGGCAAAAATTTCTATTTTTTTATTTTAGTGGAAATATATAGCCTGCAATTCTAGCTTTCAGTACATACCTTACTTTTGCTGATCCGAGAAGAATTAAGAAAATTATTTGAGTTTTTGTAAGCGCGCTTATCAGAAATCGTATGTATTTCAATTTCTTAAATTGCATTTTTCTCTTCATGTGCATTTTAAGATTTTTAGGTATTCGATTTGTTCCTTGCGATTCAAAAGTTGATGTATTTTTTTTAATTTGGAGATATTGTCTACTATACTATTTTGAACACAATTGTGCATGGATTTTAGAATCTGGTATTTTTTTATTGTTTTACAGTAATTTTCGTAATGCTTCTATTTAAAAAGTTTACATTTTTTGCCGTAGTACCACAGTTTTACTTTTAAATAATTAACCAATGAGTCAAATTCAAAATCCATGCACAATTATGTCAATATATATTCAATTAGTTTGTACAAAAAAATGGAGACAGATTGCAAAAAATTTGAATCGCAAGGAGCGTTTTTAAAATTACGGAAAAAACGCTAAATTTTTCAATAAAAATTTAATTTCTTGAAAAAAAAAATCAATAATAATTTTTGAAATTTTAAGTTGTGTTTCATCTAATTGCTATTGAACTGCACAAAAAAATTCATGAATTTTAGACAAAAATTGAAGAATTTTTATTTTTGACTTAACAGTCCCCTTAAGTGGTGCTTTGATAATTTTCATCGGCAGTTCTCTTGTTTATTTCTGGTCATTAATGATCTTTCAGTATTAGACCCGATTTCTAATTCCAATGTACGATATAATGCTGCATGACTTTAAATTCCCTAGCAAACGCTATCATCATAGCAGTTAATTAAGCAAGTCTTTTCAGATGTGGGGACTTTTGTTTTTATATTGTTATTGGTTTATTTTGTTTAAATTATTTAGAGTTATTATTTGTTTAGTTTATCATTTTAATAGTGCTTCAATTTACTGTAAATTATCGCCACTTCTATTTGTAACTTAGATTATCAAGCATATTTATGTCTGAATTTTGTAACTTAGATTTTAAAGCAAATAACGCAAAAACTATTTATATGAAGCGGATGTAGATCAAGCCTTTAAATTGATAAATCATTTATCAATATTGGTTTTGTATAAAGGGAGAAAAAGAGATGTCTGCAAATACAGCAAAACAGACAAAAAGTCCGGGACTAATATTCAGGTTATCTCGAAAGTTCCTGGTACATTTTAAATTTGAATAAAAATCAAGTAATTGGTGCACGACAATGCAGTTTCCTCTTAAGGCTTTTTACGATAAAAAGTTGTTTTTTAAGTAAATGGAAAAAAAAAATATTTCAAATATTGTACATAGATGGCGTTGTACCTTAAAATAACAGATCTAAATATTGCATATAGATGTCGTGGTACATTTAAAACAACAAATAATGCTAACATTTTCAATATGGTTAATCTAATGTTTGGTCGATAGTAGACTCAAATGCTGACTTCTTAAAACGCATTACTTTTACAGACAAGGCAACTTTTCATCTGTATAGATAGATCAACAGGCCTGATATTAGAATGTTGGTATCAGAAAACTAGCATCATATTGTAGAAGTAATCCTCAATAGTTTGGAAATTAACGTGTGGTGCTTCATACGTCAAATAATGCCATTAGACCTTTCTCTTTCATAGAACCAACTTTCACCAAATATATTTACTTGGATGTCAAATTTTCGCTGTCTCTTAAATTTGTTATTTGCAATCGAACATTTTTTGGCAGCAAGATGGTGCACCTCTATTTAAATGAGTATCATGTACTCTGAATTGCATGTAGTGGTGCTATGCCAAATATAGAGTGTGTTCTTTTTTCGTAGTGACATTGAATTACTGAAGGCTCGAATCGCGCAGTTTATTCTGCAGTCAACGCTAGAGAATACGAGTATAGAACTAAATCATCATTTGGAAGCCATTGGATCTATGAGGGATTCTTGATTTTTTTATGCATAAACTTTACGAAACAACGTCACCTATGTACAATATTTGGAACAATTTTTTATTTGTTTAAAAGAAAATTTCATCATGCGAAGTATTTTAATGCAAACTGTACTCACGTCTACTTTTTTTTTTATTGAAATTTAAAATGTGGGTAGAGACTTTTAGGACACCTTTTATAGGATTTTACTTTAGTATGCGTGCAGATATTATAAATGTTATAATTTTGTCTTAATTATGCTTCATTGTTTTTAATAGTGGCTGATGCAAATGCTAAATTACCAGCTGGAATATTAGGCGGAACCACCGTGAGCTTAGGATCATATGACGAGTGCCTCAAAATTAGATTCAATTCTGAAAACCGTATAGACCAATTGAAAGGTCGGTATTGTCTGGTGGGATACGAGTCTCAACTTTTGAATAGCATATACGTGAAAGACGCTTTCGCAACTCTTAACAAGAAATATGTGGACACCTATGGACTGCCCCCCGAATGGGTAAGATTTAAGAATACCACACGTATCTTTGTTGTTGTTGCAACCTATTATTTAATCTGTACATTTAAATTTTAAGAATAAGGCTTTACTTTTGCATAATCAAGTAATCAAGAGATTAAAATGGGCATTAATTAAAAAAAAAAGAAAAAAAAAAAAAAAAAAGGAAGAAACTTTCGTAACTGAGAGAGATTAAAAGACATCTGTAGTGTAAAGTATAAAAATCGTATCTGCTACAAGTGTTTTGAAAATTTTAACTTGCTTGAATTGTTTGGCATGTGCTCGAGTAATAAAAGTTACATCTTACAGTTTACGAGTAAGAAAATGTTAGAAATTAGATTGTAGCAGTCATTTTCGCAAAATGTCCGCTTCTAGACAAGCTTCATTAGGAATTTTGGGCAGTATTTTTTTTTTTTTTTATGAACTTACGTGTCCGACATTGGAACATCACGAATGGGAAATTCACGAATACTGCAGGTGAAATTGGTTACAAGAGTGGAAATACTCGACTTTAAAAGTTGTCGAGCTTTAGTAGCGGAACACTAATCTCACCTATTTGTCATATATGGAAAAATAAATTTTACAGGTGACAATAAAACAGGTGTCAAACGGGTGATAAGCTTACGCCGGAATATTTCACCAAGTTCTCTCCCCTTATCGAAATTCTAAGTACACTCATGTCCATAAATTAAGGATAATTCAGTTTTTCCCTAATAACTTCTCAGTGGAGCAGCATAGACACTTGAAATTCACTTCAACGAGACATCTTTATGGAACATAATGATAATTAAAATAACTCAGTCGCAGAATAAAATGCAAAGCGGGGCATATGCAAAAGAATGGAGTACCATTAGTGTACAGTTGTACAGATGCATTTACATTAAAAATCACTCAACTCATGGAGTGGACTTCTACTGTGAGATATGATCTCCCCTGTCATCAGTGTTTACTTAGCACTGTATTCTCATACTTAACATGAGTTACTTGATGAATTGTAGTGGATAAATTGCTCGCCCCACCTTTTGAACTGTTTGTAAGTGATGGAAAGTTCCTAATACATCAAGTCTTAACACAATTCATATCGTAGAAGCGTCCCACACATGCTTGAAGAAATTTGGATTAGAGGAGTGACCTGGCTTACTTATAGGGGTGATATTCAAATTTTTTAATCGCTTATCCAAGGCAAAAGTGGAATAAAATTTGCCGTAAGTATCAATAAATACGATTTAGAAACCGATATATCACCATTAAAATCTTGTCTAGATCAAGTTAACATAATTGCAGGAAAAAAGTGGAACTTAATTATCTTTTGGTCTCTTGGGGAGCTTATGTAATCAAGTCAACATACTGCCCCCAAAGACCAAATCTTTTTAACATCAGATACTATTTACTGAAAATAATTTTGTCACTCTCATGAGTAATATTGCACATCAGAGGATCTGTAGAAAGGTGGGAACTTGATATTTCATGGTAAATGCCAATTCAAGATAATGATTTGGTGGGAAAAGAGTTTTGGTCTTTATATTCAATTTGTTGAATTTGTTTAATAAGCTCCCCAAGAGCGCAAAAAATAATTAAATTCCACTTTTTTACTGTAATTACGTTAACTTGATTTAGACACGTCTTTAATTGTGAAATATCAGTTTCAAAATCTCGTTTATTGATAGTTATGGTTTATTTTATTCCACTTTTGCTTTAGATAAAGGATTAAAAATATGAGTATCGCCCCTATAAGTAAGCCAGATCACTCCTCTACCCCAAATTTCATCAAACATGTGTGGGACGCTTCTACGATATTCATTGTGTAAAGATTTAATGCATTGGGAACTTTCCCTCACTTGCAAACATTTCAAAAGGAGGGACGAGCAATTTAGGAGCTAGAATTCATCAAGTAACTCATGTTAAGTATGAGAATACTATGCCAAGTAAATATTGATGACAGGGAAGATCATATCTCACACTAAAAGTCAACTAACTCCATGTGTTGAGTGATTTTTAATGTAAATGCATCTGTACAACTGCACACTAATGGTACTCCATTCTTTTGCATATGCCCCGCTGTACACTTTGCATTTCATTCTGCGACTGAGTTGTTTTAATTATTGTTTTGTTGTATAAAGATGTGTCTTTGAAGTAAATTACAATTGTCTATGGTACTACACTGAGAAGTTATTAGGGAAAAACTGAATTATCCTTAATTTATGGACATGAGTGTATTATACGAATCATCCATGCAGTTGATAAGGAAATATTATTTCGTTGAAAATTTCACACATTGGAGGCAAGATTGATTTTATTTTTGCTTATCGATTTCACACAAAACATTAAACCAAGATCTTTGAACTAATATACAAAGGCCGTTAACCTGATATAAGAGAAGAGTTAAACTGATATGCAAATAATGTTTAGAAACAAATTTCAGGTTTTTTAAATTTTGAGATTGAAACTGATTTCGCTGAGATCTTTTACTTGACATATGGCTCTGTACCAAATGTTGTTCTGAAGTATGGGAAATGTGACTTATAATTTCACGTGCATTTACTGATCACGTGGTCGTAGTTATTTCCTGAGAAGAACACCTTCCGGGAGCTTTTTAAAGGGAAATAACCTAAATTTAGGCATCAAGTCAGATACGGAAAACACTCTTCACCCAGACAGACTGACGACTGAATTAGCGCGCGAGAGCGAGAGACTGATTCATATCGCATACTTAGTGACTATTCTGCTTCTGAACCAAAAGTTGTGCTTTGGTATGTGCTATGACAGTACACTGCAGTGGAACGTTCATCATCATTACATCAATGCTTAACTTGAATATCTAATAGGAGCGCTCTGCGCTCCTGTTCAAAATTAAAACTGTTTATTGGATATGACACTGAACTTCTTTATTTTTTTACTGAGTCAGTCCCTCTATTCTAGTAAAAGAAGCTTGTGAAGAGAGTATGGGCTGATACCAACTACAGTCTTATAAATTAAATTGAAAGGAAGTATAAATACACGTGGCTGCAAAACGAATCAGAGAGAGGGAATTCTTAGAAATTACAATAATGCAATTTTTTAAACAACTGAAGATTATAATTCAATTACCTTCGAATACCAAAATGCCAGTTACTTCATTTAGGTGATTGGCAACTGACTTAATTGTAATTATGTTTCAAAATATGATGGTTCAATGTATACTAATAAATATCGTCTTAATGTTTCGAAGACTGCTTTTTGACGGAGGATTAAAATTAAAACAATACCATTAGTAATGAAGGAACGGGTGATCTTCCAGTATTGGTAGACATAAGCAATATAATGCTTATTACACATGTCTGTAGTATTTGTAATGTTGTCTGACAATGTTGACCGCAATCAGACAGAGCATTTGTTTAAGCTTCTCTAGATTAATATAAGGGTGCCCTAATTAAATATAGAGATGCTGCTATACTTAACAGAAAGTTAACAAGCATGAAAATAATGTAAGCTTACATAACAGAGCTGACAAAGTTTTTCGAAAAAGTTAGTGCACTTCTATGTGGGCTTCCTTAGTAGCCCTGAGGATATATTCACTTATTCAGCCATTTTCGCTGTAGCATTTCCGCAGTCACATTAGCAATAGCAGCGGTTTTTGAGGTACGAATGTCTTCAACATCACGGATGTTCATTGAGAAGACCTTGTCCTGGACGTAGCCACAAAAGAAAAAATCCAGGGGAGTGACGACTGGAGATCTTGGTGGCTAGGCAATTGGGTCTCCAATTCTGGAACCGTTGGATGGATTCCAGTGGGTCGGAAAATGATAATTGTCGCCAAAATCTAAGATTTCAGCAGCCAATTTTATCAAATACCGCAAATGCATCGCTAATAGATTTTTTAATCGACTGTTGAATTTAGAGGCATTTGATTCGGAAACTATGTAGAATAGAAGTTAAACGAATGTAATTTAACTTGTTTGATTGTGTTGTAGGAGTACTCATGAATCTGTAATTTTCAGATTGAAGACTTTATAGAGAAAGCGGGCCCCTACTTAAAAAATTTTCTGTTTTGGATGGGAACTTGTGTTCCTTCCACATGCGTAGAACACGATGTGAGGCAATTGACATCATATGGTATGTAATCTATTTATTACTTTAATTTAAAACTACGGTATTTAATTGTTAATGGATTACCTATTTGGAATATGTCAACTTAGTAATGGACATTATTTTGGATAACTCACAAGACATTTTGGGTTCGTTTTTTTTGCTCTTAAAAACATATTACAATTGCAAAACAAACGACTGATATAAGCCTTCGAAGCATGGAACAGTGCGTCTGACGTCGAAAATGTATACTTGACCTAGCCAAAATAATTATTTCAACTTATAACTTTGCCAGCTACTAATATTAAAGAAAATAAAAATATTATTACTAGATTATTCAAAATTTTACAATTGTAATTTGTTTAAAAAAAATAACCAAAATGTCCCGTGCGTATAGCAGAGAATTGCACTAATAGTTCTAATAAATTCGGATGATGATATATTACGGCTCAGCAGAAACTATCTGTAAGTTCACTTGTCTTAATTGTATAACTTGAGTTAATATCTACGCTAACAATATTTACGTCCAATTTGCATTATATTGAGGGCTGACTTTTAACTCCTTATATACCTACAATTATACGAATGCCAAACACCTAATATATCTCAACTATCACAATTAATTTGCAAATAAATCATTCATGAAATAAGTGTCTTAGCAAAAGAAGAAGTTATGAAGACTGGCTTCTTCTTCTTCTTCTTCTTATCAAGGACTATGGGGACTATGGCACCTCTGCTTAAGCATTTTTACCAACCCCATATCCCGTATAGATCGGTAGTGGGCAGTACTGCACAGGATGTAAGAGCACACTCGCGAGTGGGAGTGCGCAAGTCTACCTATAGCCACCAAAGAGTTCATTTCTACCTCTTTCGGTAGCTACCCGATAGATGGCAGCACTACCGACCGTGTGAGGAACTTCTTAATTTAGAAGCAATACCAAGCAGAAGATTCCACCAGAAGACTTGGCTTTGCCACCCCCAGAGGTATTGATTTGCATGGGAACTTGGAGGACTTTGCGACCATGACTGATTTAACGTGCTCCAGTCACCATTAGCGAACACGGAGGTTTTTAGTCGGGCCCAGGCCCGAACTCGCAACCTCAGGGCTCGCAACTTTCTAGTTGCAAGAACGATACTCTCCGGACTGGTCTACGCGGCCCTAAGACTGGGTTAATAAACATTGAAAGCAGATAAAAATTTCACATTATGACTTTCAATTACACTTATACGTTGACATAGAGTAGTGAAAGTTGTATATGGTTAAAGAAAAAAAAAAATTTTTTTACATTTCTATACGTTTTGGAACGCACTGAGTTCAAAAAAGTGGTGTAGAATTTTTTTCTGTATGTGGTCAATTCGAATGGAGTGACCTAAGGTGTTCAACTTTTGTATACGAGTTAGTGGTGGCCATGGAACCTGTCATTAAGGATTTAGTCAAAATTGCGCATGCGCATGAGGTATATTCCATTGAAAAATTTATGCTTTATGTTTTTCAGTGGTTGCCAAAAAACTACTCTAAGGATTTTGATCAAAATCATTCAGATAATGCTTTTGATGATGCTTGAAATATCCCCACCTCCGAATTTTCCGTACAAATGCAATAAGAACGTAAAAAGTTGAGTCTTTACACATAATTAACTTGAGTATCACCCATCAATGTCTGTTTCTACTTTGTTTCAGTCACAAAAATAATAATGTAATAGTTATTGAAACACATATTACCAATTTTACCATTTGGGTGGTGTTTGTTTTTACTTATTAATAATCATCTTCAAAAATATAGTCAAACTGGAAATTTTTTAACAATGATAAAAATAAGAAAACGAAAATATGAAATGAAATTGTAAATTGCACTAATCTGTGACAAATTTAAATATTACCAGTATTAAGAGTAATTGAAAGTTGTGAGATGTCCCACACCTCTAGTTTTTAATTTATTTTCTTCTGTTAACGGTTCATCCACGGTTTCCTAGTAAAATTGATGCTTTTTTTTTTTGACTCTAGCTTCACTTTCGACAAAAAATCCTGTACGAAATTTAAGATTCACTGCAATTTCATTAGCAGCAATTTTCATCTGATCATATCCATACTGTCGATAATTTTTTAACTTTGAGATGGAATTTATTTCAATTAAAATTTCATACCCAAAAATGATATTATTTACAAAGTTATAATTTTAAAGATTTTTTGTTAACCTTTTGCGTTAACTTTAGTAACTGCATCTTTGTCTTCAATTATTTGAAATAATGCTTTGCATCATGTATTTCACAAAATCGAAATTGCAAAGTTTGTAACGCATCTACTGTGCTTGATCATCTAGTATCACTCAGTAGTGTTAGAGTAAATTGTGAAATATGTATTTTTTTTGCACTTTCCAACACTTTTTTTTTAAACAGAAAACTCTTGATCGAACCTTTTCCAACAAACCAAAAAAAAAAAAGTATAAATTCTTTGTACACAATAGAAAAAAAAAATTCTGTATAAGCCACTGCATCAATCGCATCATTTTCAAGTTTAAAGAATAGCATGCTTTGTGAACATAATGCGCCCTTGGATATATGTTTAAGTATTCTATTCAGTACACCCTCCTTCCTTTCATATTAACTTAGTTATCATAGGCTTGTTCAGCTCAAAACCTAGCTTTTCCAAATGTGTCACCTAAAAGTTCTGTCAAACCCTCTCTGGTTAAAATCGTTACCTTAAAAAATCAATCAAGATTCCTCTAATTTCATATTTAACTTGAATGGAGTTAAATGTTATTGTTAATGAGAGCTGTTCCATATGTCTTGCATCTGGGGCATTTACTCGGAGGTGCATGATAAATCATTAATCGCTTACATTCTCATTTAAAAAACATCGACCAATATAGAAAGGTGTTGCTTAAATATTGAATGGTTCAGATAACAATTTGATTTCGCTGCTTATGTCACTTCTTTACTGTGCTTTCTGATGCCTCCGTCTTTCTGCATCACATCACGGCACTGCTCTGTGTGTGGTTAGGTAAATAAATTCATTAAAGGTAAATTTTTATTACCCTGGGCCTTAGCCCCAAGGGTATTGTTTCCAATTGGTCAAAAGTGTAGTTCAGTGTCCGTTCCCACTTAATGTTTGAGCATGCGCTGGAAATGCATTCTGTGGGCATATGCCTGCTCCACCTGATTGTATAGAAAGAGATGTATAATGATATTGTTCAGTTGTAATTGATGTATCGATGTTTTATAAAACTAAAATAAAAAAAATAAAAAGTTTGTAATGGACTTGGATTTAAGTCACTGGGTAAACTGTAAATTGGTCCTCAGCCAATTGTTTTTTAAATAATTTTTTTGTAGTTGCAGGGCCTCTGGGACTGAATGTGTCAATATCCGACTGTCAAGTGGATGAGCCTAATCTTTGGGGCTTAAATTTCATCCTAGCACTGTAAGTTGTATTAGGAATAAGAAATATTGTTTGAATTTTTTTGTTATGAAAAAAAAAAAAAAAAAAACTAATAATAATAATCATTAAACTAAAGTTTAGTTTAGAAAAAAATTATAATAAAATATGATTTCTTAATAATGTCCTTGAAATGAAGGATAGTTTTCTTTCTAATTTTACAAAAAAAAAAAAAAAAAAAAAAAAAAAAATAATAATAATAATAATTTTGTAACATTCGAGTTTATTTTTTAAGAATCAATTTCCTCAAGCTTTGTTACCTGATATAGTTTGCTTTCGATTTTTTTATATAGGTTATAGCTTGTTTCTATTATATATGAATTGTATTCTGTGTTCTTAACATACATGTATTATTGAGGCGTTGAGCGCCAGAACGGACTATCAGCTTAGCTGCCTATCAACATTTGGCACGAAATGTTTTGACAAAGTGGTATAGAAACAGCTTTCAACTAAAAAAAAATAAACATCGTGGGATGGTCCGTTATGGCGCTCAACGTTTTAGTAATGCATGTATGTTAAACAAAATTGAAACACATGATTGTCATATTCCAATAATAGTACTTCCAAATATGTTTATTTATTTCTGAAGTAAATAAAGATATATAAGGTTTTTTGTTATTAAAAGTTTCCATCTAAAATTTGAACATCGAACATTTACTTGTCGTTTTATTTCGATGAATATAAGGACTATTTTTGCCGGTTTATGAGTTTCAAGATCATATTGGTAGGAAAACAAATAGAAATTGGCTCAAATAACACATTTAATGCTCTTTTACAGCATTTCATTTCAAGCTTTGCCCATATGGCTCAAGATATATATATTTTTTACTACCAGGTGCAATTTATTAAGAGATTGTGGGCTAATATTGCTGAATAAATTTATTTTTAGTTAGCATGCTCTTACAATGCAATTTCCTTTCAGTATAACAGTTGTGCGACAATTTAGTTGATAAAATATAATTTTTTACGTATATACACGTTTTTATTTTTTAGCAACGTGAAAAAATTTAAACATTTTTTAAATAAAAAATCATGGCGAAAGAAACACTTTATCGCGAGGTGTGCTGTAAAATATTTAATCACTAGTACCTTATAGTACTTACCGCACGCTTCGTGTTCAAATTTTATTTGGTCATGGTATAGAAACTGTATATTTTTAGCAGAGATTCATTGACTGTTGTTGTCAACATTAATGCATATGAATATTAAAAATATTAATGTGCTTGATCATAAAAAATATTGTATGCAACATTCGAGAAATTATTTTTTCTTGCTTGGTCAATTACTTGACTTGCACTAATGCACTCGTCAAATAAGCATTTTATCTCGTTTGGAGAAATGTTACTTTCCCAACTAGTTGCATAAATAGCTATTATCGTTTTGAATAAATTTAATTGACTTCAATGAAGAATTTGGCTCGGAAAATATAATCTAAGAACTTCTAATAAAAACTTTCTTTGGAAAAATTATTGATAAGAATTCTTGATTTAAATACGTAAAAATGACTTTTTGTAACAAAATAAAGCGAACTTAATATTTTGAACATATATAGACTTAACTTTCTGCCCAGATTATAAGCTAATAAGAAATAAATGTCTTAAAATGCTTACTAGGCTTCAGTTTAAGTATTGCATGCCATTGAATTTTCAGAAATGTCAATAATTACATAAAGTTATATAGCATTACTTTTTAAAGTAATTTTGGTTGTCCAATATCTCATTATTTTCATCAAGAGCCACTTTTTAAAATCCTTTTATCCACTGTAATTTTCAAAATAATAAATTTTTTTCAGTTCTTTCTTATCTATACTTGCAATTCTATGCATTCTTGGCACTGCAATAGATATTCTGGCTCGATGCACTTTGAAGGATTCGAAATCATTGGAATCTAAATGTAAGTTTTCCTCTCATAAGTATGATCTTGATTGATTGCACTAAAGGAATATTGGTTTTTCATATTTGTGATGAGGTACAGTGCGCTCCTCCCCCCCCCCACCCAAAAAAAAAATCAAAACGATAGCAATATCTTCGGTTCTAATTATCGTAGACATTTTCACATCAAAACATTTTAATGCAAACTGCAATCAGTTGCCACTAAAATGTTTTGTTTACGATTTTCTATATGTCTCATATAAATTTCTTTTTCTTAGGGGGCTCTATACTAAGTAAATTTAACTCTATCTTTAAAAATTTCAATACGTTCCCCCATTTTTTACGTTTTCATTCGATTTAGAATACATCGTTTTCCCTAGATTCCTAATTTCAGTTCATTATGTTGAGAAACACGTCACTTATGAGCGAAAATGTTTTGGACGATATTGAGGGCAAATTCCTTTATCATGGGGATGAATCCAACGTTTTGCATGCTTCAAGACGTAATCTATTACGCGGTCCCTTAAATTGAACTTTTTTACATTTTTGCTAAAATATCGGGAACAAAAATTCAAAATGGGATGAAAAAAATTCTGGAGGGGTTTTTGACCATAATATTTCTAATGGAAGCAAAAAAAATTTTTTTTTTTTCTATTTAAAAAATTTAAAACTTGCTTTATTAATTATTAAAAAATTGTGTAATACAAAAGTTGCATATTATTTATGTTTCGTCTTAAGCAAACTAACTATTGAAATAAAAATTGCTAAAATATATTAACTATATAAGAATTTATGACCAAAAATGCAAATTTTCTTTAACATTAATTTTTCATTTATTTGACTTCATTTAAATTACTAACTAATTAATTGGAAAATTATGAAATTTGGTATTTAGACGTTTATTCGAATTCTAAATGTAAACATAGTATAATATTACGTGGTTGCTATTGAACTTTTTGAAGTTTGGTATAGTTTTTATATGTAGATGACCCATCATGATAAAAAAAAATTATATACAATTAATAAAAACCTTCCACAATTTACAACGGTACTTGACTTTTGTTATTTCATCAATTAGAATAAAATATATAGATCCTTTCGGATTTTTTTTTTGTTGCGTACTGTACAATCTTTTTCCTGTTTTTAAATTTATTCAATTTCATTTATTAAGACTTGGGTCACAAACTTGGTAATGTAAAAAACATAGTGTATCATTTGATAACGGAATTGAGTGGATACTTTACCCGTTAGTGCTGAAGTTAGATCATGCACTTTTATGACGAATGTTATTAGGACATAAAAATTAAAAGACGCCAAAGAACTTTAATGCATACCCTATGTAGATGCATATGATGTATAATGATGATTCCGCAATAATCAATGTCTATCAGTAAAAGTAATTACAAACTTGAAAAAAATATTTCAATCCTTAAGAGATGGCACCATAGTACTTTTTATTAAAGCAATGAACTGAAGATATCAGTATTAAAATTTTCCTTTAACCTTTTAGAATTCCTTATAATGAAGGTTTGAAAAGGAATGACACATTATATCATCTGTTTCAGCAACTCTGCTTAGTTAAGTAAATGATTAAAATGATTGCTCTAAAAAAGAGGAAATTTTGTATGATTTTTTCAATGAATCAAGATGCATACTAAAATTAGAAATTGATGTTTTATCAAAAGTGCTTTTTATCTCACTGATAAGAAGTAAACAGTCTAAAAAGATTAAATATACCTATGTAATATATCTTTAAAGTAATTTGGCATGAATGTCACTTTAGATTAATGACAAGTATTTGGTAAATGTAATTTAATTTAAAAAGACCTAGAGCATCATGACAAATTAGAGTTACCAGTAAAGCTGCTTTTTTTTAACACTATTTATTTTCGATTTTCAGGTATTTTACTCCATTGGATAAGAATATTTTCTTTGTACTTAAATACCGAGAAATTTTTTCAGAACAAAACCACAAGTAACAACCTGGCCTTTTTTAATGGCTTAAGGTTTATTTCTTGCACGTGGATCGTTATAACCCACACATGGGGTATATATGATATGTGGGAATTAATACATTATAGTAAGTAGTTTCATAATTATATTAATTACTGTACTCGAAGTTATCTCATTACTAGTTTTCTAGTTCTAAAAAAAAAATATAAAAAAATAAAAAATAATAATAATAATAATAATAATTAGTTTGATCACATAAAATTGATTTTTAATCACCCTTTGTAATAAAGATTTTTTCTCTCTAACTTTTAAGGTGATTACTTGGGAGTGGATGATGATGCGCATGGTTACGTGACAGCGGCTATTGTTGATGGAGGCGATATTGCTGTTGAAACATTCTTTTATATAAGGTAATATTTTAACAACAAGCCATCGTAATTATTTCAAAATAAAATAAAAGCAATTTAGTCGAACATTACAATGAAATTTAAGAAATACATTTATGCACATTTTAATTTTGAAGCCAGTAATAAATAACTGCAAAAAGTATTTTGGTGATTAATTTGATGGCTTGACCAGGTAAGCTTTATTTAGAAATTTGTCTGACAGAAATTCATTTTATCTACAGGGTGGCCATAAAGTAACTTTCCCTATTTGGCGGCATCTGTAGCTAAAACGAATGAACGGAATGAAACCATATTTTATATGTAGATTATGGAAGGCATGGGGGGATGTATTTCATCGGAAAAAAAATTTAGTTCCAAAAGTTGACGATAGGGAGGATATTGGCGCAGTCGAAACTGAAACACTTGAGTAACTACAATGAACTCATAGAAAATGGATTATTTAAAATGTCAATAATGATTTAGTGATAAAAAAAAAGTACATGCCATATAGTTATGAATAAATTAATAGAACACAGAATACAAACTTTTATCATTAATATTTGAGCTCCCTGGACGTTGCACAAATTTTTCAATATTCTGACTTTCACTTTTTACAACATAATACATTCAGTGTACATGGCTGAATGTAAACTGTCAGTCTGGATGTTCGCATCTGCCCGTCTTATGTTCTGCTCCAAAGTTTGGAATGCTACCACCTTACACAACGGTGAGGTACCTCTTTAGCCAGAAGTCACATGAGGTGATGTCCGGGGAATGGGGCGGTACATCCCAGGTAGCACAGCAGTATTGGCCAATGTCGGAAACCGGAGCTCTGGAAGATTGGCCAATCCTGGGTAATGTCGGAACGGCCAGCACCGAACGGCTAACATTTTTGCAATATTGGCCAATATCGCAGTGCGGTTTTGGCCGATCTCGAGGAGCAGTTTTGGCCGATATCGATGCGTAGTTTTGGCCGATATCGATGCGTAGTTTTGGCCGATATCGATGCGTAGTTTTGGCCGATCTCGAGGAGTAGTTTTGGCCAGTATTGATGTGCAATCTTGGGCAATATCGATGAGCATTGGTTTAAACCAAATGTTTTTCTTTTCCCTCAGAAAAACGAAATATTTTTTTTAAAGAATAAGTTAAAATTGTATTTTTATATATAATTAGATTTTTTAAATTATTTGATGTTGTAGATGACTTCTATTTTTAGCTGAAATACAATATGTTCTAATGTATTTTAAAATAAATCTTCCAATTAAAAACTATTGAAGTTTTTATGAGTATCAAATGAATCGAAGAGCAATATTCTATGTATTATGTAGCAAACAATTACTATTGTATATATTGAATTTAAAAAATAGTACCTCTAAATAAAATATTAAAATTTAATGATTTAAATGTCCCCATAAATAGCAACAATTGTTTATTTACTTAGTTCAAATTACTTTCAAAAGGAATATTCATTGTTTATAAAACATAAATTATTCTTGTTTATGCTAAATTTTATTTATAAATATGTATACATGTAATTAGAAAAGGATAAAAAAAAAAGACCTCTGTTTAAACCAAAAAAACATGTTTTTTTCCAACCCTGAAAGAGCAATTTTAGCTACTATTTTTTTATTATATCACAGAGCAGTTTAGGGTAGATTTGCCACTCAACATATCTGAACTTTCTTTTTAGTGGAAGAAGTGGTTGCAAATGATAATTCTTATATGCGTTTAGATTCAATTTTGAGCTGTTCAATGTTTAGTAACACATTGTTGCCCAAAAACCCTTAATAATTTGTTAAGTTATACTTAAACATTTGTAAAATAATGTTTTCAACTCCCCTACCAAAAAAAAAAACATTTAGATAACAAAATGTCTGACATTCAAGGATTTAGAAAGATACATGCAGTTTTAAACTAGAAAACTAACAGTAGAATTTAAAATCCCTATTGGTCAATCAATACTCATTGAACTTTTTATGCTAAGGTTTCATAAAAATAGAAGGTTGAATTTTAAACTTGTGAAGTATATTTTTTCTGCGCCGATCAACTTCATTTATGAAGTCCCTTTTCATTTTTAAAACATAATTTTTCTCTATGCATTAAGAATCAAATAGATAGTAAATAAATCTCATTTTAATGCTTTAGTTCATTCACTTCAATCATAATATTGTAAAAGCAATAAAGTGAATTAAATTGCAGACCCCCCCCCCCCCATTGAAAAAGTTTTCTCATCCAAAAATTATTTGACAAAAACATCTATTATTTTAAAAAATCCACAATAATATTTACATGAATACCTCGTATAATGAATAATTTTTCATACTTTCATTCCTATTTTAATTGCTTTTTAATGACCGATAATTGAAACCCAATATAATTTAATTGATATTTTATGGCTTAAAAACCATGCACTCTTAAATTAATTGTCACTTTCTGCAGTGCATATTTATAATAAAAACATAAATTTAATACAAGCTGTTTATTATAATACATATTTTATTTTACATATTTTATCTTCCTTTGAAGTTTCTACCTCGGCGAAGAAAACGAACCTGAAATATAAAATTATTCATTTCTGTTTTCATTAAGATTACATTAAAATTTAAAAATCAAATTATTGCATCAAACTTTTTCTAGTCTTTAGCTCTTTTTATTTTATCCAAACTCTTTTTGTTACGGAACTGGAATTTGTTATCAATAAAAGAAATCATGCAGTGCAGCATTTACTGCCCATTAAAAAAAAAAAAAAATTGCAAAATGAAAAACACAATTTTGCACAAAAGCATAAGATTATTAACATTTTGTTAAATTGTTATATCAGAAAACATTTTCTACTAACATTTAAGAAAATAATTTTAAACTGGTATTTAAATTTCAATTGTATATACTGAGCTTGTATGAATTTAATTTATATAAAGTACTCTGCAAATACGTTTGCACCAACCTCAACCAAGCACACAAAAAAACTATCAATCACGAAATAAATGCTAATTCTGTTTTTTTTATAAACTCGTTCATTTTTCTTTAGCCGTTTAAAATTGTAATAAATAATTTATAAGAGAGAAAAATCTCTTTTAAACTGTTAAATTAACCACCAAATAAAATCAAAATAAATAGTAAAAAGTGTTGTTGAAAAGTCTGTGATAAAATACACTGTTGCACTTGAAAAGTTATAGGAACTAATTTAGAACACAGTGTTTTTGTTGTTTTTTCTACTGAACTAATTTCTCAATTATAAGCATATGACAAAGGTGATTTGTTCAAAATTGTTTAAAGAAAAAGATAATTTTTTGTTATTTGAAAGACTAGAGATTCTCCATTGCTTATTATATTTTAAAATATAAGTTATTGTAACATCAAATTGAAATTGCTTGGATCGTTACCTAATTGATTATCATATATTCTTACCTGGTAGAGGAAGTTTTCACACTTTTTGGTTCACAAACAAGTTTTTGCTCGTTTTTTTGTGGGATTCCAAAGAAGGGGGATCGTCTTTGAAATGGGCTGGAATATTAGTTCGGCTTTTCTTGGTTAATAAATTTTCATCTTCTGAAGAATCACTCCCAATTGAACGAGCAAGCTCAGCTTTATCTTATGCCTGTTAAAATGAATCTAAATAGGAAAATTATGGATATATGCTATCTCAAACTAGTTGCAAAACTTTATATACAATTTATTTATACAATTAAATATCTTATTTAAAGCACTTTTAATATAACTCACTAAAAAACCAATCTTCAGTTTGAGAAATTAAAATAGAATATTATTTAAATCTGTTAATAAATATCTGTTATTCATGTCCACCACTTCAAAAATCTACACCATCAAAACAATGAACTTGAACTGATAAGTAGATCAATGACTTATGAAACATTATTTGTGATACCTTGAATTATTTGTATATACCCTATACAAAAATTGTAATTTAATTACTGTATGTACAATAGATTTTAAAATTAAATGTTTGCCATGTTATACTTGAGGGCATATATTCTTTAATCATGTTCATTCCCCCCTTCCCCATTTGTTGCAAACTACCAAAGACAACTTTTGTCTGAGATGAACCAAGATAAAGGAATTATTTCTACGGGTTCTCCATTTCCATCAATGAACCCTACAATAGTATATTTCTTTATTTTAAACTGAACAGAATAACAAATTAACTATTGAAAGGCCATACTGGCATTTTACTGCCAAGGGAAGGAAGGCTACAACTATTACACTTTTCATTCCAAGACAGAAAATAGCACTAACAATAATACTTGATTACAATATTTGATGTTTACTTTTCAAATGGAAAGTCTTTTCTTTAAATGAACAAAACATTTTTATTTTATAAAAACAACATCTTTGCATAGTATGTTTAAATTAACACAAATGAAGTTAGGCATTCAAAATATATTTTTGTAGATATTTCAAAAATTTCCATTCATTGCTCTTTTCTGAGAAATCAATAATTGCACAAGACAGACCTTTTAAATAGGAGAATGTACATATACAGTAAAACCCTGTTAAAGCTAAGTCGATCTGGCCACTGAAACTGTTCGCTTTAACCGAATTTTGTGTTAAATAAATTAACGTTAAGTTTTAAGTACGGAGAACTGCTTTTCCTTTGCATTAAATGTGATTTTATGCTAAGCAATTTTGCGTTAACAGGGTTTGCTGTATTTTTTCAAAAATAGGAGGCATAATAACATTAGTTATACATATTGTTAAAATTGACATTTTCTAGAACATTTACTTTTTATGCCAAGCGGTTGATTGAGATAATGCACCCTATTCCACACCACCTTTGAGATTGAGTAATAGACGTGTTTTAATTTAATGTGGTTTCCTCAATATGTGCAATTCACAATATATTCTATTAACAGAGCTAATCATGGAGCTTGGATATTGAATTTTATAAGCAATATAAACTAACGATAACAATTATGATAAATAGGAAGACAAACTAGAATGTAACATGTAGTATAAGTATATTTCAATGATGAGCATAATTTGAAACAAGCAATGGAGGGGTAGGGGGGAATGGCTAAATGAGTATTAGTTTGCATCCGTGTATGGATGAGATAAAAGCTGAAAATCTTGTTTATATTTTAAACAGCAGCATTAAATAAATAATTGAAACCAACTCGATTCCTAATCAAGTTTAATGTGAATATCAATCACCTTTGTCAACATCGCTTTTGTAGATCAAACCAAGTCGGCAATCAAGTATCGTTGAAATTAACTAATACCAACTTAAACCAATAATGTAATACGTAGATACCCCATGAAATCGACAAATTATTGTGACAACACTTACCAGTAATAAGTTTTCGATCCAATTTTAATGTTACTAATGACCGTCGCGCCGGCGACATAACATAAATAAACTTAGTAAACACACATCCGGGCACTTCAGTTCCTTCAGCCACTCGGTGGCGATTCTTTTTGAGAAATCCTGCGCATCGTTTTATATCGGATTCGGCCAGTTTTGGCCGTAGGTCGAGATCGTTCCAAAATACATGATTTTTTAAAAAATGCTTAAAACCGTGGCAAAAATATCACAAAACATATTAATGCAAACCTTCCTTTCTTATACATAAAATATTTTAATTTTAAAACTGTCGATCAACCTTTCAAACTTTTGAGTATCGTCTATCCAATATTGGGCGAGATTGGGCAATATCGGCATCGAACGGCCGATTTTGCGCCATTCCACATCGGGATTGGCCAATGTAGGGCTGATATTGGCCAATACTGCTGTGCTACTTGGGATATTGAACCTTTAAGCAGGTTATAAAGTCTTTGAAATTCCATGAGAGCCGCCTCAGTATTACACTGTATTTAGTGTAGAACAGTTTTACCAGCAATATGCATGTTGAGGTAGGTTGTATTAGCACAGTCAATAAACGAATTGCTAACCTGAGCGTTCGCTCTTTTCCTTTTAAAGGGCATGCGTTGCCCTTCTCTCATGTACGCACTAGGAATATAACAAAATTACGATCTTGATATACAGATTTCGTCATATGTACGTGACAGCAGTACCAAAATCTGCCCTATCGGCAACTCTTGGAATTAATTTTTTCCCCGACCGAATTCGTCTCCCCATACCTTCTTCACTCTACAGTCGGCATATAAAATATGGTTTCATTTCGTTCCAGCTGTAGATGCCGCCAAACAGGGAAAGTTATTTTACGGTAACCCTGTATTATTATGTCTTTTATTATTAGCCGTTCAACTATTCGATAGTTTACACCTGAAATAATTAATATGATTTAAATTGCTGCAAACAGTTAGATATTTCTGAGCTGAATCCAACCAAACCAAAAACACAATTTTGAACAATTTGTCTTCTGCATGCAATTTGAAAGTCGTTCAATTAGTTCTTTGTAGTACTTAACTCTGAATTTGTAATAACTAACACTATGTGTGTCGTTAGTAATGATACGTTATTAAGTTAAGAATATTAATTGGCAGCTACAACACAATCTAAATAATTGTCTGATATTTTAAAAATTGTACATTTTTCAGTAAATTCAAAGTTAATTAGATTGATTTTATTTTAATATAGTGTATATTTTTGTCATTGACAATAATAATAATAATAATAATAATGATAATAATAAAAAGAATAATAATAATAATAAAAGAAGGGGAAAAAAAAAACAAAAAAAAACATACCATGCAAACGCACTAACAAGTAAGTGAAAAAAATAACCCTGCTTCTCATACAAATCTGATAAACTTCAACTTTTTTAAGGATGCTTCAAAAAAAATTATTAAAAGAATGTAGTCTTTATAACAGCATTAGTTTGTGAAGTGTAAGAATATTGTGGATAATCACTCCTCGGAAATGTAAAAATCATTACCACTTTTTTTGATATATTAGTATGCAAATAATGTTTGAAAAAATGGTAAAAATGAATAATGGTAACAAATTATTTACTTTTTAATTCATTTTCCAAAATTTTTTCTTTGTGATATATGAAGAAGGGATCCTCTTCTTTTAAGTCATTCAAGTGTATATTTAAATAACATATTTAAAACATTAACGATCTTTTATAGTGGATTTTTCTTGGTTTATTCAACTTGGAAAAGACTGGAAGTGTCCAAAGGAAAGTTAAATATTTTGAAATTCGCAGTCGAAAAATATTGGAGGTATACTTTACTTATTTCTTTCAAAATCAAAAACTAGGGGAATGGAAAATATCATAACTTTCAATCAAACTTTATAAATAGTTACTGTATTTCAATTTGACATTGATTGGTGTAATTTAATAATTTTCTTTTTTAACTATTCATTAATTAAAAAAAAAAAAAAAAAAAAAAAAAATACTAATTTGGCTGGGTTTTTTTTTTGGCGAAAATTATTAAATTAACAAACTAAAAAAACACCGGCAAACTGGCAAAATTGGTGATATGTTTATCAATAATTATTACATTATCCTTCCTTTTAAGTGCAACAGATAACAGTCTCCTCCCTTGATGGGCGTACTGAAGGAAAGAGCATGTAAAAGACATTCGATTTTTCAACTTTTTACGCCTTTATCGAATTTCTACGGAAATTTCGAAAATGGAGATGTTTAGAACACCTTAACCTTGTATTTAATGATTGGACTTACAAATCCCTTCAGTTATACAATATAATTACTGTATTAATTTAAATGGTTTGAAGCCCATTGGTATTTTGAGCTCCACTTCTACAAAGTTCGTTCTTGAATTGTTGGCTGGCAGCACAGGTTTATTTACCTTTATATGAAATCCCATTGAATATTTTCAATCATCTAAGCATCCATCTGGGCTTTATATTGTTTCATATACTTATTTACCATTGTCTGTGATTAACCTATGATCTTCAAAGTTTGTATACGGATTAGTGGTGGCCATGAAACTTTCCATTAAGGTTTTTGTCAAATTGCCTAATGTATAAGGTAGATGCCATCTGAAAATTTATGTTTTAAGCGATTACCAAAACTCCCCTAGTGATTTTGATCAAAATCCTTGTGGTAAAGCCTTTTAAGGTGTTCTAAACATTCCCAATTCCAAAATTTCCTTATAAATGTGATACAGGCGTAAAAAGATGAAAAATGAACATCAGAAAAATGAATAACACAGAGTTCACTTTCCTTGAGCATCGTCTATCAACGACGGTTTCTCTTCTGTTTACTTACCCGAAATAATAATGTAATAATTATCGAAAAATATATCGCCAAATTTGCAATTTTTTAAATTAATGAAATTAATAAAACGATATCTGTAAATTACTCCAATCCATGTAAAATTTAAATGCACTGTCCAGTATTATAGCGTTATTGATATTATTGGATGCTTCTCACCCCTAATTTATATTGCAATTATTGTAATACAACTATAGTTTAACTGAAGACTACTTCATGTGCAGTAGGCTAACTAATTTATACCTTTTCTAATAATTGATAAAATAAAAAAAAAAGAGAAAGAAATAGCCATTGAAATTTTTGGAATTTGTGTATATAATGTATTTTTGTGTTTATAATGTACTTTTTATTTTATTTACCATAAAGGGTTTCCAATTATTACAACTGAATAAAGTTTAATAAGCTCTAATGTAACCCCATAATACCTCATAGTAAAAATACGTATTAAAAAACAACAACATTGTAATACCAAGTTTTATAAATTTTCAATGAGTGTTTAGTGATTTAAATGGTGATAAGGTAACGAACGGCTAATTTTAAAACCAAATATGATTTTTAGGTATAAATTGTTAAATTTATATTTCAATTATTTTTTAAACTAGCAATGTGGCCCACCGTAGAGGAAACCTGTCTTTGTGTATAGGTTCCAGCTTTTCACCATCTTTTGAAAAGGCTCACTTCACTCGTTGAAAATTAAATGGCTGAGTAAACTTTTATTATTAGAAGAAAAAAAAAAAATCTCTTCTAATAATAAGAGCCCCTTTGAGAAAAAAAAAATCCCCTTCAATACAAAATAACAACTCTCATTTGAGAATATTTTAACATGCTGTTTGTGAGAAGCTAAATTAAACGATCAGAGCTGCTTTTGCCTATTTTTAAAATTTTGAAGTTTCATGCTTTATAGAAGTTACATTGCCACAAGAATAGAGTTACAAACAGACAGGTTATTATAGACGAGTTTGTTTCGCTCCAAATACGATTCATTTACAATTTTTTTAGTTACAAAATTTGTAATTATTATTTAATAATTAATGAAGCAGCTTGTAAAGTTAGAGAAATATATTTTCGCATTTACTATAGCCAATTTTGTTGAAATACCTCAAGACTAAACATTCTTTCTATTCTGATTATATATTTTGAACTATAAACGAATTTGTAAAAATCGTTTCTGCTGTTTTAACCTTTTATTTCGAATTTTTAAATTTTTATAAATATGTTGAAAAAGAATATTTAAATAAATGTGTAACTTTATAATGTCATTATTCTGCTTACTCGATGTATAGAAGCTATAGAATTATGTAAATTTTACAAAACTTTATTCAAAAGGGAAATTACTAAAAAGACTTACTTAAAATAAATAATTCCGAACAGTTTCTATTGAGAAGTGATTTTGAAAATGTAAGTTGATGGTATTCACCCTACCAATGTGCAATTTTGACGCAACTAAAAAATTACGTATATACTACGTTAACTTAATTCAAATGTTGAACCACTGAGATAAATTAAATTACAATAATAACAGTTTCTGTTTGAGAACTGGCATATTGAGTTTGAAGCAAAATATTTCACAATAAATGTAATATAGAAATTATTATTATTTTTCTTTTATTTAGGTTGGTTCCATCACTTGGACTGACAGTATCAATTTTCGTGGTAGTGGCTCACTTGGCATCTGGACCTCTTAAGAATGCGCGATTGAAACCCATTATTGAAAACTGCAATGCTAATGTCTGGAAAAACTTTCTCTTGATACATAACTGGTGACGAGGCCCGGTAATTTTGAATTTCATTCATGTATTTTTTTTTTATCTTTTGAATACACATCTTCTAATATAGGATAATAAAAGTATTGTATTATATAATTTTTTTTTTTTTTTTTTTTTTTTTTTTTCATTTCTACACGTAATAGAATGTGCTGAGCTATAAAAAATTGAGCGCTAAAAATCAAAAATGACAATAGCACCAAAAAAAAAAAAAAAAATCGAAAATCTTTTTCTTTTTTTTGCGGAAAAATGTCCTAAAGACCAAGCTAAACATAGTGGAGACGCCCAAAGTGTTAATTCCAGTAGCAATAGTTCAGATTCAATCTGAAGTATGTACTTCACCATTGCATTAAGTACCAGATGCGTTCATTTTTCGATTCTCCTGAAAATTTTTCATTTTTGGACTTAGGTCGTTTTCCATTTCTAGTCCTCAATTCATGGTAAATTTAATCACAGTGACCAGTATTAAGTTTAATTTTAAATTGAGTGATTTTCCATACTAGTATAGTATTAATTATTCATATCTTTTCAGTGTCTTGGCCATACGTGGTTCCTTGCTGCATTAATGCAATTGCACTTAATTGGCGCGGTACTTCTGTGGATAGTGTATAGGTAATATGTGATTTTGAAGGAAAAATACCAGCGTATCCTTTTTCCATTGACATAATTGTTAATTTTTTAAACCATTATACTTACAATCCATTATATTACCATACTTACAATCACCCTCAGGTGGCCGATTGCTGGTATATTGTTAGGTGCAGTCCTCGCTGTTGGTTCAACCATCGCCATTGTATTGTTGACTATTTGGAACCATTTTCTGATGCCAGCATACTTTGTTCTAAAAGATCTGGAGTAAGTTAATTATTTTTTTTTAACCTATTAAGCTAAGATTTGAAAAGTAAAGGCAAATTCTTCTACAATAGATAAACTTTTAGAACATATAACGAGAAGTATAATGACAGTGAGCAAGTGGTGACTTGTTTTGGTATACCTGGTTTTTGAACTTAATTTGCACAGTTTTTATTGAATTAAGTAAAGTTAAATTTAGCATATATTATCTCTGCTTGAGGGGTTTTCTGGAAAACTGAATGATTTTTCAAAAATTGTATAATCTCGCGTTATATTTTTTTTATTCCATGTTGCACCGCACTAACTTCAAGGCTAAGAGCAAAGGCATTCTAAAAATGAGTTCAAAATGCAAGCTAATTCTGGTCATGGTTCTATTTTTTCAGCTTTTCGAAAGTTTGGTAAAACCTCCGAGTACTGTGCGGATTCTGTACTACGAATTGTCAACACAAAACCGTGCTAAATTATGGCCACCATATGCAGTTGACTGGTCATTACAAAAATTACGGGGGCTGCCATTTGTTGGCGAAAATCCCCTTGGAGCAGAATCTGTAAAGTATTTGGAATCTTTACCGAAAGTTTAACTTTAATTATATTCACCCTATATTTACCCTGAAGTTATATCTGGATGCGTTGATGGATAGTGATGGTTGACCTACGCCAGAATTTCCTTCTTGATGTGACTTGTTTTTATCACACAGAAACACAACTATGCTATATTTCAGCAGTTTTAAGGCATAATACACTACTGAATTGATCTCTTATGATATTCCCTATCAATGTATTGTAGAAGGAAGAGGTATAGGAATGACTACAAAAAACGTACATTTATAGATGAGGGATTTCAGGTTTCTTGAAATCTCTTCAAACTTAGTTTTCTGTTTCTAATAATGTTTTAATTCTTATACCAAATAGCTTAATTTTTCAAAGCAATTTTATAATATTATTACTATGAGGAATATTATAGTATTAGGAATGATAATTATCATTTCTAAATTTATATTCAAATTCGAGAATGGTAATTATCACGAAAAATAGTTATTTCACATTTTGTTTCTTATTTACTAAGTTAAAGTGCCTTAATTTTTTAAAAATATTCCTTCGTTATGCTTAAACTTTATTTTGAAAATAAAGAACATTAAAAACATTAAAAAACAAAATAATTTCTCTGGCCGACCACTCCTGTTTTTTTAGTAATATGAATAAAAATTTTCGTAAACATTATAAGTATACACAGAATATATTACCAAAAAAAAAAAAAAAACCGTTTGACTAACTCCAGTAATTTGGTAAAAAAGAAATATCAATTTCTTCCCCTACAAGGTGAATTTATAATTATTTTTCTGTCTGAATATGGATATACGAGACTAAGAAATTCTAAAGTTGGCATAGCATGTACACAATGTCAATTAATATAAAGAAAGTACGGGTATTATGGAATGTCATTTAGATAGGTATGTGTCAAAGAGTTTAAATTCCCAAAACCAAAACGTATACACACTTACAATAATTATTTGAAGAATTCTTTCTTTCTCTCTCTCTCTTTTTTTTTGTGAAAAATTAATTTTCAGATTATCTTTTTAATTCTATTTATATTTTATAATATTATATTTGGAGGGAAATATTGAACTGTCGGGTAATATGCAATAAAGAAGTAAAAATCAAGTAAATGAACTAAATTTGGCAAGTTACTGATTAAATGAATTTTTGTAGTTTCGTTTAGTTGAATAAATCACAAATATAATCTACTTTATCTACAATAGAACAATCAAGGTTACTCCACAAAGAAAAAGACACACATAGAATGTTAATATTCTATATTACATGACGGCCTGTTTGGAAAAAGATAATCACCTATCTTTAAAGAAAAAATCATAAGTTAAAAAATGAGCACCGCTTAAAAAAACTGTCATACTTTAAATATACAACACGCAAACAAAACTCCCGAACCATTACTATATTTTGTATTGTTATTGATGAAACAAAAAATTGCAATTCGGGGAAGATTTTGTTTTATTTAAATAATTTATTTTTTATCATGAGGAATCATCTATATATTAAGACTACACCAAACTTTAAAAAGTTCAATGACAATCCCGTAATATTATGCCGTATTTAGATTCACTCTCGAAATGTCAAAATTTTTAAATTTTTCAAGGAGGGTAAAGGAATTTAAAAAATGAAAAAAATAGGGCAAATTAATTTTATAGGAAATATATTTGTAGCTATAAATTGTTAAATAATATATTTTAGTACTTTTTTTTTCAAACGATAGTTTATTAAAGATCAAATATAAATAACTCGTAACTTAGATTTTTAATAATCAACAATTAATTAATAAAACAATCTTTCAAATAGAAATATATATATTTTGCTTTCATTAAATTTGTTATGGTTGAAACACCCGGATTTTTTTCTTTGCATTTTGAATTAGCTTTCAATATTTTATCAAAAATATAAAATAGACTTCTTGTTGATTATATTTGAAATTAATTAAAGTATAAATGAAGTAAAAAAATTCTTAGTTTTTTATATTTGAATAGCGGATTCACATAGTCACACAAGAATATTAAAATGTGCTATACATTTTTTTAACTCAGAAATTCTAGGATGTGTGCATTAAATTAATTGCTTGGTAAGTTATATCTAGTGATCGAACCAAACACATGGATCAGAGGCAACACTCGGCCCTAGCATGTGATACGACTCCGGTTCAATACCGGCGTCGATGGTTCACAGAATTTATTTCGGGAGTGGGTATGAAACTTAATTTTACTAACAAAATATGATATCTGATTTTAAAATTCCATTTCTCTTTTTTTTCCCCCCTCATGCTTCATACAATGCGAATAATTCCTAATGAGACATAGGAATGCTTTTCGCTTCCTGTAAAAACACTTTGTGATTGGTCACCAACAATGCGAATTATTCATAATGAGACATAGGAATGCTTTTCACTTCCTGTAAAAAAAACTTTGTGATTGGTCACCAACAATGCGAATAATTCATAATGAGACATAGGAATGCTTTTCACTTCCTGTAAAAACACTTTGTGGTTGATCACCAACAATGTGAATAATTCATAATGAGACATAGGAATGCTTTTCACTTCTTGTAAAAACACTTTGTGATTGGTCACCAACAATGCGAATAATTAATAATAAGACATAGGAATGCTTTTTACTAAACACTTTGTGATTGGTCACCAACAATGCGAATAATTCATAATGAGACATAGGAATGCTTTTCACTTCCTGTAAAAACACTTTGTGGTTTGGTCCCCAACAATGCGAATAATTCATAATAAGACATAGGAATGCTTTTTACTTAAACACTTTGTGATTGGTCACCAACAATGCGAATAATTCATAAAGAGGCATAGGAATGCTTTTCACTTCCTTTAAAAACACTTTGTGGTTGGTCCCCAACAATGCGAATAATTCATAATAAGACATAGGAATGCTTTTTACTTAAACACTTTGTGATTGGTCACCAACAATGCGAATAATTCATAATGAGACATAGGAATGCTTTTCACTTCCTGTAAAAACACTTTGTGGTTGGTCACCAACAATGCGAATAATTCATAATGAGACATAGGAATGCTTTTCACTTCCTGTAAAAACACTTTGTGGTTGGTCACCAATAATGCGAATAATTCATAATGAGACATAGGAATGCTTTTCACTTCCTGTAAAAACACTTTGTGATTGGTCACCAACAATGCGAATAATTCATAATGAGACATAGGAATGCTTTTCACTTCCTTTAAAAACACTTTGTGATTGGTCACCAACAATGCGAGTAAGTCATAATGATACATAGGAATGCTTTTCACTTTCTGTGAAAAAACACTTTGTGATTGGTCACCAGTTCTCATAAGTTTTAAGTGACATTTCCATCGAATTAAAAATACTAAATTGAACAGCACTACATTTCCTCTTTCAAACATGGAAGAAGAAAAAAAAAAGGAAAAACAATTTTAACTGAATTAAATTTGTCAAAATTATGTCTCTATTTTAACAACCCGAGTTCCGATTCCTTTAATCTATGGCGTATATCATGGTATTATTTATTAAAAGAAATACACTTTGGGTATTTTTTCCATTGTTTATAAAAGAGAGTGAGGAGGGTATTTTTGTATGACATATATCTTTGTGGCTGTAAAAAAAAAAAAAAAAAAAAAAAAAAAAAATCGCTTTGTCATACAACACCTCAAAAACTAAAGTTTGCAACTCTAAATTTTTCTCATCAGAATATTTCTCAACCATTTCTCAACAACTATACACAATTTCTTCATTTCAAGGGGAGTTGGTACCTTCTATACCCGTAATGTTAATTGGGCACACTCATGAACCTTTTTCTCAGAAAGTATATGATATAGAAGCCTAATTTTTTTTCAGTGCATTTAGAAGACACTTTTTTAATATACTGAAGTTAGCTTTTGAATGTGATTCATTTACCTTTTTTTTTTTTAAATAATTTTTCGTTAAAGTTATTCCAATTTGTTGAAAAATCACAAGTTTTGTTTGTCGAAAGAAGCCAAAGCATTTTTTAAAAAAAAATAACAACAAAATCTCACTTCAGTATATACAAATATATAAAAGGAATATGTGGTGAAAATTTCAGGAAGATAGTTTGCGCAGTATCTGAGTAAAAGGTACATGAATAATGATACAGGTAGTTTTGAGAAAAATGCATTTTTAAAAAAGTTTTACTTACACTAATAGTTACCAATTTGTTAATCAAAAAATTATTAAAAATGCTTCTAGATGAGGTATTATTACAAATGAGGTATCCTTTTAAAAGGGAGAATTTAAATTTTGATAAAAAATAATAGACACAAAATCGAATGTTTATAATTTTTTGAGTACCAACTCCCCTTACATCCAATAGTTTTTGCACCGCAAAATTTCTTAAATAAATTACTACCCAATTTTGCTATGAGTTAAAAAATTTCCTATGTGTTTGTGGTTAGCATATCTCCAGGATGGATTTGACATAAATGTATTTTGTATGAAAAATTGGGGCAGGACAAACCTATGTTTACATTTTTTGAAATTATTTTTTTCCGGAACTAGAATAAGTACAGGTCAAAATATTTGTTAAAATAACCAGAATAGTTTGAATTTAAAATATATGAAAAATCACAAAATCCATAATTTTGAAAGTTTTTGCTTGCACTTTATTTTTTATTTTAGTTTCAAAGGGAAAATGGTCGAAAATGTGCATTTCCAAACGTACACTCATATCAATTCATATTTTATTGGAATGGTTGCTGGTTACATTTCCTTAAAAAGTAAAGAAAAGAAAAAGATTATAAAAATGGTAAGTTAACACTAACTCAGCATTATTTTTAATTCAAAAAGAACTCTCGAATTATTCAATGTATTTTATGTACTTTAAAACCGCTGAATTTCTAAGAATTTCACATACTGTACTTAGACTGTTGAAATCTTCGCTCATTTTGTATTGCCATAAGTTTAAAATTCTGCCAAAAATATCTATATTTCAGCAAGTGCATTTAAAAACACAAATGATGTTCAGATGTAATATTGGTCATTATTTTTTCTTTTTTATATCAATTCAACAAAATACCATTATATTTTAATGGGAGTTAGGTTGAGGCTTTTGATGTACTCACTCGTTGGATACCACATCCGCAATTTAAAAGAGCCGTGCGGATGTGGTTTTGGCTAACTGTAGAAAGGTCCAGATGTTTTTTGCTTAAACTAACACTTCCTACATAAGATGCCAAAGATGACAAATGATTGTATTTTACGTTTTTTCAGTGTTACCAAGTAATGAACTGGGTATTGTCTGCAGTTGTAGCTTTCTATGTGATTTATGGGAGATATTACTCAGGTGGAACGAAAGAAGTCGAGATATTTTACAACGCCATTCATAGGACAGCTTGGACATTCATACTGGTTTGGCTAACATATACCTGCACAAATGGTCATGGAGGTGAGAATATTTTAGTCCCTAAAAGTGCAATTTAATAACTGACCAGGTGCCAATCCCAACATTGGTCATGTTATTACTCGCCCTTGACTTTTCTCTCGTTATTCAATAATATGAGTGTTCTTAAAAATATTCTAAAAAATTAGATTTCATTTTGGAAATAATACGAGTAACTATAAAAATTATATTTGAATTTGGAAAATTAAATTTGACGGTAACATTTTGGGCACTTTGAAACGTACTTTCTAATTGATAAAATTTCTTAAAAAAAAAAAAAATGGTGTTTTAGGAATTACGATTTACATATTTCATAACACTCCTTTTCTTTCCTAGGGTGTGTGACTCGCATTTTGTCATGGTCAGGATTTTCTTTGTTGAGTGACATCAGTTATCTTGTTTATCTTTTGCATTTTATTATTATATTGCTCGCTGAGGGATCTTTGAGGGAACTAAAACATTATAGTGATATTGATTTGGTAAGTGCATAGTTGAACTATTTATGTATTTAATTTGTATTAATCATTTCAATAAACCTAAATCAATAAAGTTGTTCAATTGTAAAACAATCAATCCATCCATCCATCATCCTCTCGGACTTGACGATGATCATTTTGGACTCGCCTAAGATATTATAGCTCTACAAATTGTTTAATATTCAAACCTGATTAGTAGGTGATATTTGCTAGAAGAACTAATATTATAGGTGTAAACTAACTTTGAAATTACGTTGTTATGAGTATTAGTATTATACAGGAAGTTCCAAAAAGGATTTTGCTTTGTTTATTTATTTAACTATTAGAGGCAATCAAAGTAAATTGCAAGAAATAACTTATTCTGGAGATGGTACCTAGTCGTAGACATGGTGATGCTTAATTCAGCAAAACAATTAGACCAACCAACAACGATTTCTGGAATAATGATGCATACGTTCAGAATTTTTAGGAACAGGTTTAATTTTTCTTAATGAGTGATTTCGGTGATTAAACAAGTAAGAAGGATTCCCTGTGTAATATTGTCGCAATTAATTCACTTTAAAGAATTATTCACTTTAAGAAATCACTTTTGAAATAGAGTATTATTTTTAGTAAAATATATGAAACTAAACAATTAGTGTTGTAATGTGTGATTTCTTGAAGTATTTATTGTAAATTACAGAAAGAATTCAGCTGTAAAGACATAAATGTTATGCCTGACTTGTTTTTCTAAAATCATATTTTTAGTTTTTAATTGTTTTTAAGAAAATATTTTTTCCCCCTTCCTTTAGATATTTGAGACTATGAAGATTTTATCCTCATCCTGTGTTGTGTCAGTTATAGCTTACATAGCAGTGGAATTGCCTTTTTCTGTTATAGGAGGGAAGTTATTTAAGAAGTAAATTCGTCTTGCTTATCATCATTGAAGTGTCTAAATCTATAATAATGCAAATCTGTAAATATTAGATGACACCAGCATTGTTTTCCCGTTGTGGTTGTATAAAATATATTATACGTTTTGGTTTCATTGAGTACCCTATGATTCTACTGCTATAAGTTCTTATGTACAGTATCTGTAAATATGTTTGCTTCAAATGTCAAAATTTAATAAAAGAATATCGAGGTATCTAATTTTTAAATAAATGATTAAGTGATTGTAACATTTTTTAAAATTCACAAAATAAGATAAATTTCTCGATGTCATTTCACATTAATGTCTAGCAATGAATATTCTATCCGTTGAATGAATTTATTATTTAAATGGTGTAAGCTACGCTTTTGAAAGTGTTATATTTCCGTTCATTCTAAAGGTAGGATGTAAGTTATTTGTATTAATTCGGTGATAGTTCACTTAAGAAACACCGATTTTGCAGATTCAGTTACAGTTTATAGACCTAGTCAATACCAGTTAACATTTAAATGATTACTGCTAAAGACTTTTATTTCTTCACTTGTACGTTCTTTTAAGGGGATCAGGGAATCAAAATTCTGAAATTATTATTTTTGGAATTATTTTTCTGAAATTTTTTATGCAGTAATGTATCATGCTTTGAAACTCAAAAACTTATTTTAAATTTTCAAATAAGAAAAAATTAATTAAAATAAAGTTTAATATTTCCTAAATTTGATATATATAAAAAACCATTTTAAAAAACCTCTTCATTTTTGCATTAAATACTTCTTATAATTCATATCATAAATTATTTTCATAATATTTCAATAAAATATTTAGAAACAATTTATATTTATATACAATTATTTTTGAAAAGCGTGAGGTGAAAAAAGTTGATACACATCTTGATAAGAAAAACCATAAAAAAAATTTTGAAAAAAAAAAAAAAAAAATTACCTTCCGATTGCTCATTTACCTCAAATTTTGGAACAAATACATAAAATAACTATTTTTCCAAAATTTTTTTAAATTTCTAAACCCTATATAATTGAAAGGCAATAGTTTGCAATGTGTAGTGAAAAGGTGGTGTAACGCAAGAAAACAGTATTTTATGCGTTTTAAAAATATATATTAATAATTAAAAATACTCAAAAGTAAAATTTTTTTGTGAGAAATAATGGTTTTTCTGTAAAATGGGTACTCATGTTGTTCCTTACATTTTTTTTTTTTTTTAAACATGCTATTATTCATTTGGTTCACTTTTTTCTCGAGCTTTCTATCCTAGCGATGCACTTTGAATTAAACTTTTGTAGAAAAGTCGGGCATTATGGATCTTTTAAAGCAAAAGTGTTGTCCTAACGTCTTTTGTGTCAGCGCCACCCACTTTTTGTCTTGTCTCCTACGTAAGAGTTCCACAGCTTGTGAGTGACAAGGAAACGAGTTGAAGTCTGATTTATATGGTCTCTATTTGCACAGAAACGCTTGCCGATTTCGCCAGACATAGGCCAATCCCGATGTTGAACGTTGTGAATCGGTCTTTGGAAACAATATTAGCCAATCTCGCCCAATTCTGGATAAAATATAGAAGAAATTTTGATACGCCTATGCATAGTTTTAAACTTGGGACATTGTATTTATGAGAAACAAAACTATGTGGTAATTTGACTTGTTTGTTTGTTGAAAAATCGTGTATTTTGGAACTATGCTCTTCCAGACTAGCCATTCTTCCAGTCTTCTCCTGTTTACTCCAATACAGCTGTGCTACCTCGGATGCGCTAGACTTTATTAATTAATGTTCGTTTGTTACTCTTAACAAAGGAGTCCTATTACAAGCATTTCAATTAATTATGTCTACATAATCAGTGGCAATAAAATTAAGTTTGATTGCCTTGAAATGCCTGATTGTCTTTCTCTAAGAAAGTTTTCGAGATTTCAGAAACCGTCTCCTCAGTTCTCTTACATCTCACCTCTCGTGCAAAATCATTGCCGAAATCAAATTTTTGGGGTGAGGGAAGGAATCATCTCGTTCAATAACTGAGTTTAAAACTGCCAGTAAATATTCAGAGAGGTATCGAGACAATAGAATTGCCTCATATATGTTCTCAGGTCCTTCAAAAAATTATTATTTTTTTTTTTTTAAATTCAAAATCATAGTAGCATGTAACAATTTAAAATAAAGAATACCACTTGCTTGAGTTCATCCGATGGTTTACATTCACTCGCATATACTCTAAGTACTCTGCTTTCTGTTGTTAGCCATCTGGAGTTTGAAAGGGGATTGGGTTTGCGAGCTGCCAAGTCATCGGCCTTATCTAATCGCTTAAACAATATCAAGATATAACTGATCTGTGCTCAATACTTTCATCTCAGCTTGAGGAATCGAACATTCAACACGTAAAAAATCAGTCGAGGGAAATCTTTCACAGTTCTTTAATTTTTAATCTCTAAATTTTAAATTTTTGATCGTACTGAAAGATGTTGGTCCTGTTGTAGCACTATCTACGTGTATAAATAGGCGTCTGAATGGGAGTTCATTGGAGTATAGGAGGAATATATCACAATGTAGTGGTATCTCAACGTGCAATTTGAAATGTCAGATTATTTCCAGACAGTATTAATGGCAGTCCCACTTGCGCTATTATCCAATGAATAAGCAAGTAAGTTTATGAGCTTCTGAGGAAGAAAAGGCACTACGAGAAAAGTCATCCAGATTGAAACCCTCCAAAACACAGTTTTTATCAATGTTTCAAAGGTTATGCGTGAAAGATTATTATTGAATAATTACTAATTTGATTTTTTTTTCAAGTTCTATGTACTTCATTCCACACAATACAAACAAATATACCTCGATAATTTAGTGATTGGTGTATACTACAAATTAATGGAAAAAAGGTATTTATGTATTATCTTAAAACTTTTGAAGAGAATGCTTAAAGTATACAAAACATTTTTAACAAAAATATGTGAAACATAGCGTTAGTATCCATTTTATAGAAAAATATTTTTTTCTTACAAAAAAATTTATTGCTGAATATTTTTAATTATTAATATATGTTTTAAAAATGTATAGAATAATATTTTCTTGTGTTTTACCATCCTTTCACTACTCATTGCAAACTATTGCCTTTCCAATATATAATGTTTAGAAATTAAAAAAAAAAAAAATTAAGAAAAATAGTTTTTTGTACTTTCTCCCAACTTTGAGGTGAATGCGCAATCGGAAGATATTTTTTTTTTTTTCAAATTTTTTGTACAGTTTTTCTTATCGAGATGTGTATCAACTTTTTTCACCTCATGCGTTTCAAAAATAAAATATTTTTTTTCAAACCACCTTTATATAACATAACGGGATGTAGGCCAAAGGTATCGACAAAGACACCTAACTTAAAATAATAATCCTTTTTTATAACAAACACGAACTAAAACTAATTGTAAATCCCCGTTATATAACAAGACAAGGAGATGTGTATTGTGGTTTACTGCGTTGTTTGCAGTATAAAAAAAAAAAAAAAAACCCTTGCTGTGTAATTCCCAGAACACATGTTATGCTACCACGAGATGTCCAGAACACAAGGTATGTGTTATTCCAAACAGAAAAAAACACTATTTTCCTTGCGTCAAAGTTATAAAAAAAAAAAGTCAATAGAAAAAAAAAAAAAAAAAAAAAAAAACGTTCACATTGCTCCTTTCCCTTAAACAAGGCATTTCATAAAAAAAAAAATTCAGGTCCTCAGGTCCCATAACACAAAAAAATAAAAGTACTAACAAACGAAAGCCGAA
Organism: Linyphia triangularis; assembly: GCA_963978545.1. Classification (NCBI taxonomy): domain Eukaryota; kingdom Metazoa; phylum Arthropoda; class Arachnida; order Araneae; family Linyphiidae; genus Linyphia; species Linyphia triangularis. Next base: position 90,045,701 of record OZ021723.1, on the reverse strand, counting down.
ACGGACCATAGGGAGCAAGAATCACAAAGAAAAGATTCCAATATGTATTTAACAATATATATATTCCATATATATGTAAATTATTAAAGAATAGAGAAAATCAAAAGAAATTTGACATTGAGATCAAGCATACAATCCTGAAAGTGTATACATATATATATTCTAATGTGTATTAAAAAAAAGGACACCTTAAAGAAAAAGTATACAGAAATATAAGTAAACAAAAGTTCCTACATATTCCATATATATGTAAAAAATATCTATCTTTTTGTTTTTCTGAATAGAGAAAGTCAAAAGAAATTGGACATTAGAAACATACAGATCCAAGAGAATAGAATCCATAAAAGATAAATGTTATCAATGTGTATTAAAGGACACCTTAAGAATGTGTATTAAAGGACACCTTAAGAATGTGTATTAAAGGACACCATGTGAAGAGACATAAGTAAATAAAAGGAAAAACAACATTAAGCATAATATAGTTCTATATAAAGAAAAAATTATATAAACCAGTAAGAACCAAAGGAAAAAAGCAAAAACAAATAAAACCCTTTCATAGTCTGTTTTCGATAATAGAGAAAACCAATAACTAAAGGACACTGTACTACATAGGAGCCCAGATACTAAAAGTAGTATTCAAAAGCAATTAAATAAAAAAGCTATTAAACCACCTTTTCATAAAAACCACAGTGTACACAAAACATCCAAGATTCCAATGAGACTGTGTCGCTACTCCAAAATTAATAAAACCGACTAAGGCCAAAGTAGAGAACAATTACAAAGCATTCCAATAAAATAAGAAATCAATTAAAACCATTTCTTTATGAATTAAAACCGCCTTTTCCATTTAACACTCTTTATAAAAAAAAACACCTAAAATCACGCAAGCGTATTACTCTAATACGATACCTGTGTTTGTCCTATGTGTAAAGAAGAAAAAAAAAAAAAAAAAAAAACACGTCCGTTTTGCGCCTGTCCCTTAAACAAGGTATTTCATAAAAAATAAAAAAAATAAAAAAAAAAAAAAAAAAAAAAAAAATGAAAAAAAAACACGTCCGTTTTGCGCCTGTCCCTTAAACAAGTTATTTCATATAAAAAAAAAAAAAAGAATCAATGAAAAAAAACGACCGTTTCGCGCCTGTCCCTTAAACATGGTATTTCATTAAAAAAAAAAAAAAAAAAAAAAAAAAAAAAAAAAGAATCAATGAAAAAACCCCCAAAAAAACATCCGTTTTGCGCCTGTCCCCTAAACAAGGTATTTCATAAAAAAAAAAAAAAAAAAAAAAAAAAAAAAAAAATCCTAAAATACCTCAGGATCAAACAAATCGTAAATAAAAAAAAGTACTAAAGCCGAAGACATAAGCGTTAAAATACTAAAAATCAATAATAAGAAATATGGTTAATCATAAGAAATATGGGTAATATCAATAATAAGAAAAAAAATGTCTGTCTGTGTGTCTGTGGTCAGCATAACTCTCGAAAAAATTGACCTACGATGTTCAAATTCGGTATGCGGATATATTTGGACTTACCATTACGGTTTTTCTCAAAATCGCGAAGGCGCATAAGATACTTGTCATTGAAAAAAAAATCATGTTTTTGAACGATTTCTAAAAAACTTCTCCTACGATTTTGATCAAAATCGCTGTGGTAATGCCTCTTAAGGTGTCTCAAACATCTTCTCCTCTGTTTCACTTACAAGATAGTATAATGTAAGAATTATCAAAAAGTATAATGCCAAATTCGGCAAATTTAAATACAGTGACTAGTATTAAATGTAATTGAAAGTTGTGTTGTAGTGTCGTACTCGCACTAATAACACTAACCTGGATATTCCCATGTCACACAGAGATTTGGAACAAACTAAAAATAAGAGTCTGCATAACCTGTCGATTGTTATGCTATGTTGCATTTTCAACGGATTAGAATGTAATTCAGTATTTCGAGATCACAGCCATTTGTTCAAAAATTACCCCGTATCAATCACGGGCGGATTGCCTGGCAGATGTAATTATTATCAATTTCTTTTCAGCCAATAGCTAAGAAGAAAAGGGTTCAAGTCCGTTTTCTAGAGCAATCTGGAGCTTTATTAAACTGCAGTATTTATATAAAACAAATGCATTAAAAAACGCCAAACATGTTTACAAGACATGTTTTTTTTTTTTTTTTTTTTTTTAAGCAAATTTGGAAAAAACTACTACACAAAACACGTTTTCTAAGTGATTGCATATTTTTTAGTGGCACTGAATATTAATAAAAAAAATAATCCGAAGCAAGCAACCCAATTTGACAAAACTTCAGAATCTTTAAAACTTTAATTATCTTTTCATTTGCCCCAATGAAAGTAAATGTATTTTTGCATCATTCACTGATTTTTCACTCCTCCAGAAAGTATAACTCAAGTATATGAAATATTTGTATCATAAAAAAAAAGAAAGATTTTGATTTAGGCCAACGTCGTAACCTTTGGCTGTTTTGTTCTACTGTGCGGCGAGAGGATAATTTGTAAAGAGAGTCAGATTGGTATACATTAGGGTGCAAAACGATTAAAATATCCTTAATTTTTCTAAAATGATAATTGGTTTTCCTATAGCAATACTAATTTATAGTTTCACACTGATGATCTATTCAAATAAATAATTTAAAATCCGTATTGTACTTCTTTCCTTGAATTTTACCACTTTTCAACACTTTAATTTTCAAACAAAAGTGGATGATCTCCTTGATGCAGCCATGTTTCCTAAATTAGTGGCGTCACAACCACTAAGTGAATGGCGCAGCAATATGTAGTTGTGAATGTTTAAATACTGCTATTGTAGGGAAGTTGATGATAATAGTCTGATAAATGCGTCCTATTTTTGGTTTTAGTAAAATGTCTATTTTCTTCAATGGGACAAAGGCTATCATGAGCACAAGTCTATTAATATCCTGATTAACAATTGCAGGTTTATGATCTTGATTGAGTCTTCTAAATTGGTGTTAACAATTAAAGTAAAGTATCGCAGTAAGTGTTCATAACTTTTAATACTATTGTTGTCATCGTTCCTATCAAATAAAATGAAAGTTGATTTAAAATCACATGTGCATCATTGACAGAATTGCAAGTTAACTTGTTTTATTTCACTACTTGAAGCCTCCTTCAATTGTGAAGGTCATACATAAAATGACTTGGTGTAAATGGTTTAGTAAATTCTATGCAGCACTTTCTAAATATTTTTAAATAGTAATTTATGTTAGCCATATCTTCTTTTCTTGCTGCACTCTTTAATTCTTTCAATTGGTGCAGCAGTAGGTGTCACTTTCTCACTCAAAACCAGCTGTTCGCTAATAGAAAAAAAAAATTCACAGTTCTCTCGCTTCATTGGAGACACTATCACTGCCACAAATATATTAACTCGTATACTCTTCTCTCTAATTCTCCCTTCTTTAGTCCCAGACTAATATTGTACAGACATATATCTCATCCACTTCAAAAACTTTTCTATACCTATTCGTAGATTTTACACGTATTTTCATTTCTAAAAGGACTATGGCATGTTTTAGGTTGGTTATATCGTCTGGAGTTAGTGTCCATTCCATCCAGTGTCAACAAATTCTTCAAAAACATGTGTCACTTATCCAGTTTATCAAAATGAATTTTTCAAATAAAAATCTCATCATCCAAGTAAAAATCATCATTCACACAAAAAACTCATCAGTCACATTTCTCCAATGAGTTGATATTGAGGCTTCGACGGATTTAACAAATAGCAGCTACCTTTAATTCTACACTCCATGGTTTTGGCAGCTCACTGGATCAATCTTATCAAGCCTGATGACTCAAATTTCAGATAATTCTGAGCAGATGATGTTTATTTATATTCTATTAATTGTCTATATTTTTATTAGAATATTTACGTTGTATATCAGCCAATTTCCTGTTGGCTTTTAAACACATTAACAGTTTAAGCTACTTTATCATTTTAGAAAAGCGTCATACCTCATGTTAGGAAATCTGAGATAAAATTGGAAAATGTTTCCTTTTACCTTAATTTTTTTTTTACGATGTTGAACATATTCAGGATAGTCTATTAAAACAAATACGATAAATTTGGGAGTACAATGATTATTGTAAATAGATCACAAAAATGATAGTTCACATTGTACACTGCTAAGAAACCGATGGTATACTAAGTTTTTCTCTATTATTTTTACAGAAGAGCCGCATAGACACATGGAATTCACATCAATCTTTAAATCTTTATGTAACCTAACGATAAGTAAAACAACATAGTTGCAAATTGCACATGTACAAAAGTATAGAGTACCATTAATGTGCAATTGTACAGAGGCATCCGCATAAAAGACATTCAACTTAAAGAGTTGACCTTCAGTTGGAGATATGATCTCTATTCATAAGTGTTTACCTTACACTGTATTCTCGTACATAACATGAAGTTCTTTTTGTGTTCTAATGGCTTAGTTGCTCATTTCATCATTAGAACTGAAACAAGTGATGTTAAGTACCCAATACATGGTAAGTTCTTAGACATTTACAACGTGTATTTTCAAATCTTCCAGCACACGGTTGAAGTTACATGAGAAAAATTATCTTTTTCTTACAGGAGCGATGCTCGTATTTTTTAATTGTTTATAAGAAGCAACAGTGGTACAAAATTTGTCATAATCACCAAGAAGCACAATTTAGAAACCAATATTTTACCATTATATATTTTCTTAGGTATTTGTAACTTAATTATGAGTACAGTAGAAAAGTCCAGTTTAATTATCTTTTGAACTCCTAAGGAGCTCAATACAGCTATCCAACATATTGCGCATAAATACCAAAACTTTTTGCTGAACATTTTATACTCTTTACTGAAAGGAGTGTATTTAGTGTCATTATTTAAATTGGACGTAAAAGGATCTGCAAAAAGGTAGGAACGATCTATTACTTGATAAATGCTAATTCAATACTATGGTTTTCAGGGAAAGAGTTTCGGTTTTTAGATGCAATATGTTGTACTTTATAAGTTACCTCCATAGGAGCGCAAAAGGTAGTTAAACTCGTCTTTTTTACTGTAATTACGTTACTAGATCTATGCTAATATATAATGCTGAAATAATGGTTTCTAAATCAGGTTTATTTCCATTCAAGACACATTTTGTCCCACTGGGGCTTTGTGTAAACTATTAAAATTGTTTAACTACTGTCCTTTGCTTAATCCTGATCACTCTTCTAATCCAAATGTCATTAAACATGTGTGGGATGCTTCCACGAGACGCATTGTCAAAAGATTCCATGTATTCTGAACTTCCATTTCTTGAAAGCATTTCTAGAGGTGGGGTAAGCAATTTAATTACGGTAAATCTTAAAAAACCTCATGTTATGTACGAAAACACAGCGCAAAATAAACACTGTTCACATGAGAGATTATAGATCCAACTAAAGGTTCACTTTGAGTAGAGGGTTCTTTAGTTTGGATGCATCTGTACAGCTGAACATCAAATTTTCTTTTTTGATACTTTGCTGTTTTGCTTGCCGTTACATCGCATAACGATGTCTTTTTAATGTGAATTTTATGTTCCCAAGCTGCTCCATTAAAAATTATTAAAGACAAACCAATTACAGCCTAATTTTTTGAGCGGAGTTAATCAGAGACCTAAGAGGGATGGCTGAAAAAAAAATTCAAAATCTCATATTCAGTTACTTTTGCAATTCATATCATTCTTTTAAAAATCGTAAATACTTTAGGACATCAATAATAAAGTTGTTTTTCTGCAGTTTTATGAAATGTTATATAATTGAGATCAAAGTAAATAGTTTGATTTGAAAAATATTGACAATAGTAGAAGTAAATACATCTGAGGTTTCAGATGTGTTCAACACACAATCACGTTTAAGGAGGGTCAAAATCTTTGCTATATTTTATGCATACATCAGTTTAAATAATATCCGAAGAATTGATGCTATGGCGGTTGCTTTAGTTTTTCCTCTGTTACTATTTTACCCAGTGAACTCTTTTCCTACAGATAATATTATAGTCATTAATGGAACTATCAATGCCACAGTTGATGACAGATTACGGATATTCAAATCTGAAAATATATGGAATATTTCAAGAAGTGTCATATCCTCTACATCCGAAAATTCTACGTTGAGTGATGTGGATTATAAAGAAAACAATCCTGACTTTTCTTATAATGACAATTGGAACAATCGCAATGATTCAATGTCCAATGTAAATTGGGAGAGTGTTATGGATTTTTTGAAGTTGGAGACTAAGTCTGTCATACAGTCGCTGAATCTCACCGAATTAATTAAAATTGTGAACATCGATGATGAGTGCAGAATGAGTGTGCAAACATTTCTGGTGTCTCTTTCAGAATGGAAAACATGGGCCATTATGAGTAAGTTGCAAATCTTAAATTATTCTTTACTACTTTTATGTCTATGAAAAATGCTAGTTCATAAGGGGATTTGATTGGATTTCGTCGTGCTTTTCCTTTGTTTACAGAAGCATATAATCAGACGAAACTGTCGTTTCGCCGCCAACCTTAAAAAGGCAGAAACGACAGTAAGTATCTATTATCTACATAACTTCCAGCGAAAAAGTCGAAATTGACTATTTTCTAGCGTGCTCACGGAACTTCACATAATTATACAAAAAATACCATAGATTCGTCTCAGTGATATTTTTTGAAGAAAAAAAAATTGAGTACCTAGGATGAAAGGCAACGAAGAAAAAAAATATTGAAATTTCCAAAACGAAATAAAAAAACGAGTTCTAGCCCGATTTTGATGTAAAAATTTAGACAAACGTCCAGCCCTAACTAAGCTATATATCTTCAAATGGATTGAATTATAGGATGCGGAATGTTTCAACTTAAAATCCTACGCTGGTTTAAACTTCATTAAAAAATTCTTTCTATTTTTAATTAATTTAAAACTACTTTTTTCTTTTCACAATTTGGCGACAGATAAAGGCGATCAACTTGTAATTGTGGTTCAGATATATATGATAAAAGTTGCCAAACAGGTTTGCTATCATTTCGAAGTTAGTTTTTTCGACATGTTAGGCTTAAGTGAGAATGAACGTAGCGTTAAAGTATAGGCAGAACGAATTGGACTGTAATTATATGGCTTATAACATCTTTAAAATTGAAATAATTTAATTTTTGAAGAGACAGAATTAAAGAGAAATATTTGTTCTTCAAATTGTATGGTGTTATTTGAACTGTATGACAATTTAAAGTGAGTTAACTTTCAAAAACATTTTAATTTCGGAAAAGCTCCGTTGAAAAATGAAAATAATCATATTTTGTTGCAAGATACTATGTGCTGAATACAAAGTATAAATGTGGAGGTTGTACGAGCTGACGTCACAGTCAATTTATTACAGCCGGACTAAATGAAACACGCATTGCGATTGGCTAATGGAATTTGCAAAAATGTCATTCGTTTTTAAAGATGTGTTTATTTTGTTTACTTTCCGTTGTAAAATTAAATCGTAGAATCATATATCATCAAAATTATAATTTCATAGTGAATTTTAAAATTGTTGTTAAGAAAATATTTTAAATTTTATCAAATATCAATGGGTTATTATGTGAACCAAAATAATGCTTGGCATAGTAAAAATAATTTATATTGCAATAATTAGACTGTAAAAAACTTGTAATATTTATTTGTAGCAATTTATTAGAATAAATTTTCAATGGGATGAACGCTCTGGTCTTGTATGTTAAAGGTGCCGGATTTGATTCCTGGGTTAAGTGTGGATGTTCGTTGTAATTCGGAATCCACGTTAAGCTGTGGTTCCCGTACTGATTAGTCGTTATTATGCTCTAAAATATGTCGTTGTGCGTATAAACTAACCAATCGAGCTGAAACTTGACAGACAGGTTCTTTGTCAATGGCAACGTATTTCATTAAATTTTGGGGGTTGAGTTGCCATACACAAGTTTCTATTACTCGTTCGTGGTCGATTTTGATGGTTACTGCCGTCCGCATTCAACCAATTTGTCAACTTTCAAGAAGATTTTGTCATGTAAGATATCATTGAACTCATTTCGAAGAATTATGAATATTCATGGTACCAGGTGTACCATAGGTGGCACTACTTCTGGTTTATCAATTTTGAAGATAAATATGGCATGTTGGGTGTCGTTGGGCTTGTCTTGAAAAATTATGAATGTTTAAGGTACCAAGTATAGCATAGGTAGTACCACTTTCGGTTTATCAATTTTTAAGATAAATATAGCATGTTGGGCTTTTGTTTTGACGAATTATGAATGTTTTAAGTACCAGGTATGCTATTGGTACCACTTCCGCTTTATGAATTTTAAAGATAATTATTGCATGTAAGGTATCGTCGAACTCAGTTTGAAGAATTATGAATATTCCTGGTACCAGGTGTACCATAGGTGATAAAGAGAAAAACGATGAAACGGACAAATTCAAAAAATAAAAGTCACCAGTGTTTAAAAAAATTTTCTGATATCCCCCAAAAAAACACTTTTGAAAAGTAGAAAAACCACCAACCTCAAAAACACAAAAAACTTTCTTGCAATAAAAAAATCATAAATATGATGAAAATTTTCAGCCTCAAACACAGTGATATAAAAAATGGCAAACCTCTGATTACAACTCTCGGTTGCGACTCGCTTAAGAATGTATGCTTACTTAGTTTATTTTTAAAATTTAAGTTCCGCTCCCATAAAAATTTACGCTGCTTGAGGTTGGCTCCCGTCTTAATCACAAACCTTTAACCCCCCTCCTCTCCCCACACAATAAAAACTTTCCAAAATGCATGTATTAACCAAACAAAAGCGTACCCAAACACTTCAGTTTCCTACTTACAAAATTCTTAATAAAGATTCAAATGCGAGCGCTAGAGCACAGTTTCTCTATATTATTTTGAAAATTACATCTACATGAGCATGAAGATTTACACTACTTAGTAATTCCTACCCATCCAAATGAAATCATATCTCCTCCAATATTCGTGCAAACAGTCATAAGTTAGTTTAAACGCAAGCATTGTTAATATTCCTATGACGGGTGCCAACCACAAACAGCTTTAATTTTTATGGGAGAGGGGAACTTAAATTTTAAAAATAAACTAAGTAAGCATACATTCTTAAGCGAGTCACAACCGAGATCTGTAATCAGAAGTTGGCCATTTTTTATATCACTGTGTTTGTGGCTGAAAATTTTCATCATGTTTATGATTTTTTTTATTGCAAGAAAGTTTTTTGTGTTTTTGAGGTTTGTGGTTTTTCTACTTTTCAAAAGTGTTTTTTTTTGGGGGATATAACATACAAGATATTTTATCTTTTGGTGTAAATTTCAAATATTTACTATTTTTTTAAATACTTAATTTCTGTGGTGGTTAGATATTGATTGTTAAACCCCCAAAATTTGGAAATTCATTTAAGTGAACAAATATAGAAATAAAAATAATAATTAAAAAAAAAAAAAAAAATGATTAATGCAGTTTCAGGTAAGAAGTTTAGTCTTACTATGGCGACGAATGTAATTGGCAATTTGAAAATAGATCCCTATTCTTTACAATGTGTCTTTTTTTAATACGTTCTGTTCAACCTAAAAACGACCCGAGTAGGAGATTTCTTGTCTTTACCTTTTTATTACAGTACATTAAAAAAATTTCACCTTCTACGAAAATTCATAACAGTTCTTTAACTTGAATTATGTTTGACATTTTGAATATTCTTTCTTCAATTGAGAATTTTGCACTCAAAATTGGCCAGATATAATTTTAAGATGAAGATAAAGTTTAAAAATATGTTGAAAAACGCTTAAAATAAAAAAAATAATAGTTATTGTCGACATGGAATTTCCCAGCAAAATTTGCTGATGAAGTTTCGTTGTTTATTCAATTAAAACGAGAGTTTCTCACAGGTACATACAACAAGGTGGGTCATAAAAAATAAGTTTTTTTTGTTTTCAAATCGTAATAACGTAGAAAAGTTGCGAATTTAGAAGTCAAAAAGAGAATTTGAAAAATTTGGAAAAATTCATTCTTTTTTCCATATTTTTTAACATTTTTAAAATTTTCCCCAATGTAATAGCTTAAAATCTTTTATACTGGAATCACAGAAAATAATACTTAAATATTATTTAAATACATCAGCATCTCTGCTTCGCATTGACTTCAAAATTAATTATATTGTGAAAAAAACTTTAGAAATATAGGTAGACCACAGTTCAAGGTAAAAAAATGCTAACAAATTTACATGCTTTCTAGACCATTAGTTATATTTATTTTGTGCAGTTGAACATCTCCGTTTTCACTCATTCTTTGCTGAAGGTATTTCGAAACTTGATTTAAGGGCGAATTCAGGCATAGTTGACTTAGAACAGAAATGACGTTCGGATAGAATCTTCTCTTAATCTTCTTGATTATAGCTTTCCTGGGGCTTCTGTCACGAATTTCACACATCATTCAACTGCTTGTGTGCACAAAGTGTGTGTAAAAAGCATAAGATAATGCAAAACTCAAAAGGGAGTTCGGATTACGACACATTTTAAAGACGAATTAGTTAGATAAAAAGAGAACAACTATCAGAACATTGCCACCAAAACTCAATTTCAAGGTTCTATACTACTCGAAAATAGCTAAACGGCTAAATGGATAAACGGCTAAATGCATTATTAAAAGATATCAGTGACGATTAAATTAAATCTCAAATTCAAAATTACTCAATCTCTAATTGGGATATAACATTCAAGATATTTCCAGCTAACACACAGTGAGTTGAGTGATGTTTGAAACTCGTGACAGAAGGTCAGTCATAACTGACTTCGTCCATATATTAATCAGATTTCAATGTACCTTCAGTTAAGAATGTGTGAAAAGGGAGATGTTTAATTGTTCAACATAATTTTCTTGTACTTACGACTCTTCACACAGAAATTTAGTTTTTTCAATAGAAGAATCGGTTTATAATTTTTACGAAAGTCCACAAAACATGTAAGTTATTTGTAATTTTTTTCCTTGAACTGTGATTTAACTTTATTCTTAAATTTGTTCAAACTTTCATTAAATTTGAAGGCAATGCGTAACCGGAAGATATTGGTAGTTTTAAATAATATTTGTCGTGATCTTTAGTGTGATTTGGTAAAAGGCGTTGGACCGTAAGATGTTAGAGTAATATTAACAACATCAGATAAACCAAAGTTAAAATACTTCATAATTTTAAAATTCAAACCAAAATAACCAGGCCGGCATAATCAATCTACTAGTTTATTCAATATACACTATAAACGCACAGATTAAATTCCTCAAATGACAGTAACACAAGTTTACTGTCATGCATCCAAGTATTAAAATTAAAATGAAATAAAAGGTAAAAATTCTCCAAATAGGTAAATATTCAATAAATACTAAAATATGCAATTAAATTCAGGCATTGCTATAGTTACTTAAATCGAAGCAGGCCGAGGATAGAGGAAGAAAGGTAATCAACTCACATGGAATTTCAGGGGCAAGCCATCGGCCGCGGGTCATCTCTCGCTCTTCCAAACTCTCGTCCACTCCAAAAAACCACCGTCTTCACTCCTACACACAGGAAAAACGTCTCCCCGTTTCCCTCGATCTCAACTTTCTCCCGACCTTTTCTGACCCTCGTCACATCTTTTAATTGGTTGACTAACACAGCTTTACTTGGGGGGATGTGTAATAGTTGCTGTTGTTTAACCCCCATGCAAATCGTAGGAAATGTCAGATTACATCATGACATTATCACCCCACCTTTAATTTTTTTAAAGAAACCTTCCTTCCTCACCTCTTGCCAAACAAAATATCGCTCAATACAAGTAACCAATATAAAAGCACAATGTACGAGAATCATAAAAAAATTCTTTTTGATTAAAAGAAAAAACAATGCAGGAAATAAGAAAATAGCATATGTAGTGTTATATACCATATGTTTTAGCATTTTATAGCAAACAAGATCTGTGTACCTATTTAATTACTTAAAGAGAAAAAAAAAACACTTCACAAAATATACCTTAAATATATAAGTAAGGATATAAAAAATTATTTACGGGAAATTAAAAGTTATTTTCAAAGTTCAAATAACCATCAGTTCCTAAAAATTGTCTGAAATGTTTGTATGAAATATAAAGTTTCATTACTTCTTCCACTGAGTCAGTAAGTAAAAGTTATTACCCACATGTGTCAATCTCCAGTGTGGTTGAAAATAGTAACTACATCTTATTTTTACCGTTTAGGTAGTTTCCACGAATATCCGATGCCGCACTCAGTCATAAGTAGGTGATTCGGTTTCTCGAGTCAATGATAAAGTTCTTGTCTTTTTACATTGCTCCTCCTCCTGTGTTAGTCCACTTGAGGTTTTATCCATTTGGCATGGATGGTACGCCCTTTTCTTTTCAGTATGTGAAGTCGTTCCGTCCCTTGGTTTCGCTGCCTGGGATCCGACGTGTTGACATAGGTACATCTTGACCAAGAAGGCGGGGCTACCGTGCCAGTCGAGGTGAAGATTTGGCGATTGGCTTTCTTCCTTCGGATTGTTGGCACACCGCTGTGCAATCTCTGTGACGTATTGATGATCCCCTCTGTGGGCAGTGACGCTTAATCGACGACCAGCTGTTGCCTTTAAAACGAGTCTTGCTAAGTTGCTCCCTCCATGATGTCATTCGTATGGTCATTCTGTGGGAGTGGCCTGCCGGTGGTGATGTCACCCTTTTGCGTTGCTTCCGTGGTCCTGGTGTTGGTCCTTGTTGTCATATCTTTTCTGGATTTCCGTCCCTCTCTCGATGTTTTCTGTGACTGCTATTCACTGAGACTCCTCAGGTGGTTTAGATTTGGTGTGGTTTGTGACTTCCATCACCAATCTTTTAACTGCGATGATCTCGCTGCTCGTCTGAACTGGCTGCTTTTAAGTGATTTTGAAAATCGTTCCCTCTCTGTTGAACTCTATCCTTGAGCCAAGCATCAAGACATCAAATATAACACACAATTTCTGTCCAGCAGAAGTTGCAATAATTTCTGATATCAAAAGTGGAATGTTGTACACCAATCCACCCTTCAGCAAAACTAAAGTCTAGAATCCACTAGTTTTTATGAAAGAAGATCTACAGCAAGTAGAAAAACCATCTTCCCCACTTCTCAGCCAAACTTAAATTAAATCAATGCCATAATTAATCCAAAATGTGAACAAAACGCTCACTTCAAATATGAATTACAAGTACCTCAGATAAAAAAAAAATCTTAATAGTTTTTACATTAATTCTATTAGAATCTTCAATGTCTTAAAACTCATAGTTTTTACGTTATTTAAATGAAATCAACAGTACTTCCTACACACCCTAAGCAGTATCAAAATCCAAACTCAAAATTCTTGTCTTTTAACAACATAAATTTCTTAAATTTTGATCCATTAAATGAAAAAATGGTTCACAAAACTCCCAAAGAAAAAAAACCCATCAAAGTTTTTCTATGTCAAGAACCCCCAGCCAAAATGTTTATCTCGCAACCTATCCATTTCCTTATTTTCTACAGAGGCCGAAAACAAATTTCGCCCCCACGTATAATTAAAGCTTATTCTCCGATATCCTCTCTCTTTCCGACATCCAACATTTCTTTCACCACGAATGGTCAAAATAAATCCCCCTTTTTGCCTCGACAAAACAAACAAAACAACAACAAAAAAGAAACCCACTCGCCTCCGAAACGAGAAGGAGAAAAAAAATCACCCACCTCGGATCTCGTTTCAATACTCCGACCCCGAGTCCTTTTCCAAACCAACAGAGCGGCCCAGAAGTGACGCCCCCCCCCCCTGCCAAAACCAGTTGGGGCGACTCTTCAGGGTCAAAGGTGTTTCCTTTCGTGATATGTTAGTCCAGGAAAGGCCAACTTTATTTACAGCACATGTTTAGTCGGAGATAACGAGCGTCTTTTCACATAACCCTTAAACCAAATAAAGCAGTAAATATCGGAAACTGGACAACCCCTATGGATTTGACTTCAAGCCCAGTGTCCCACAAGTATCAAGTTAACCCTTATTTCACTATGTTTGTTTACAAACGAACTTTCCTGCTAGCTTTCACTCTCTCCCTCTCTTCTTCCTCCAGATTGTTGACGACGCTACTTCCTGTGTCTCAAATTGTAATGAATGGATGGGCGGGTTGTCCCAGCAAGCGGTGTATAGTTGTCCTGAAGCTTAGATAATCTATGATCAGCTAGTTTGAGTCTGCTTATATGCACTGTACGCTCTTGAAATGGATCAGCGTCTAATTTAATATTAAGTAAATTTGGTGATCTCTCAGAAATAACAGTATAGGGACCCAAGAATCGCTTTTGAAATCTCCCAGGATTCTTAAAAAATACTTTATCACCAAATTTAATCTGTCTCTTGACTGATTTAAACTTAGCATAATTTTGCTGAATAATCTGTTGTTTTTCAATGTTATGATAAGCATTTTGCTTGCAAGCCTGCAAGATTTGCATCCTGTTTTCAAACCAGTGTGGCAAGTTCAACCAGTCAACTTTATCTTTAACTGTTGTACAGCCCATCGCTTGAAATATAGGCTTCATTTCTCTACCGAAAAACAGTTCATTTGGTGTATATTGTAATATTGAATGCTTAACGTTATTATACCAATTTTTATGAAGATTTATCGCAATTTCTAAGTCCATACCAGATTCTTTCAATGCCAAAATTGTATTCTTTAATTCTGCATTATTTTTTTCAGATTTCCCATTTAGAGAGGGTGTCAGTGCGGGAATCTTAATTAATTTCACCCCCAGCTTTTCATTCAACTCTTTGAAACCGTTCGATATATAACAGCCTCCATTATCGCTAATGATCTGTTTAGGAGTGCCATAACTACATATATATCTCAACAAACACTCAGTAACCTGTTTAGCCCCGATGTTTCCAATGGGATACAATTCAATATGACGTGAAAAATTATCAATGAATGTAATCACGTAATCGCCAGATTTCAAAGGTCCCAGAATATCAGTTGAAATTACTGAACCAATTTCTGTTGGAATAGGCGCTATGCCTTGTGGCAAAACTTTCTGATAACACCTTTTAATTCTGTTGCACGAATCACAACTTTTAATATAATTAACTATGTTTGCATATAAATTTTTCCAGTGATAAATTCTCCGCATGAGATCAAAAGTTTTTGCAATACCTAAGTGTGTGAAATGAGCTCTTTTTAAGGCATCACCCTGTAAATTCTGAGGTAAAACTATATTATCAAATAACTTAACATTTTGTTGTTCCTTAATTTTTCTTTTAAACATTAATAAACCCGTTCCATTGTCCAAAAAATAATTTTTAAATTTTCTCTTGGATCTTACATTTGTTCCCTTTAAAATATCCGACATATGCTTTATTCCCTCATCTTTCTCTTGCTCTCTCCTAATGTTTTGATTATCTAATTCGTGTAAATCCTCACCTTGTATGTTATTGATCGTATGGGTGTTTTCTAGTAGCTCCTGTATGTTAGACTGTTGAATCTGACCTGAAAAAGAATTCGTGTCCCTCTGCTGTGCCCCTTCTTGTAGGTTTTCCATGCTACGTGTGTCATTGGTTTGTAGTGTATCAAGTAAATCTTGTACATTTCTTTGCCCCTGAGAAAATATTTCTTTCACTCTCGTTGTATCGCTGTCAAATTTTACCCCAACATCTTGTATTTGTGTCCTAGATAAAAAGTCAGGCATCACGTTTTCGGTACCTTTTATATATTGGATATTAAAAGAATAATTTCCTAATTCAGTTAAAATTCTAATTATTTTATTAGAATTGTTTTTCAATTTTCCAAAGTACTCTAATGGTCGATGATCAGTGAGTATCGTGAAATGCGTGCAATACAGAAATTCATTAAAATGTAAGACTGATTTATAAATCGCCAAGAGTTCCAGATGTATTGCCGGAAGTTTCTGTTCATACTCATTGTTTTTCGTTGAAAAATAAGCTACCGGACAAAGCTTATTATTGTGATACTGAGCGAGTGTAGAACTCATATTCAACTTGGATGCGTCACTTTGCAAATAAAATTTTTCCCTAATTTTTATTTGTTTCAAAAATGGCCTACAAAAAAACTGTCTTTGCAAATTTTGAAAAGCATTTTCGTGTCTCGCTTCCCATTTAAATGGCACACCCTTCTTTGTGAGTTCTTCCAAGACTGTAGTGAATTGTGCATAATTTTTTATACACTCTCTATAAAAATTCGTTAACCCATTGAAGCGTCGAAGTCCCTTAATATTTTGTGGTCTAACAAATTTAGTGATCTTTTGTGTATTTGCCTCCGTTGGAGAAATACCCTGCTCTGAAATCTGATATCCCAAAAATGTCAAAGATGTCTTAAAAAATTTACACTTTTTTGCACTAAGTGTCAAATTGTTTTCTTTAATCCTCTCAAAGACGACTTTTAATTTATCCATCATTTCCTGGAAAGATCTCGAAGGTATTATTAAATCGTCAATAAAGTAATGAATGCCCAGTTAATCCAACCCTTCAAATACTTTATCCATAAGAGACTGAAATATCGCGCTAGAGTTTATCATTCCATATGGTAATCTTTGAAATACATAGCTACGATTCATGGCCATAAATCCCAACTTCTCACTGTGATCCCTAACTGAGAGCTGCCAAAATGCACTCATAAAATCAATACTCGAAAAATAGGTGTAGCCTGCTAGAGAAATTACCAGATCTTTGATTCTAGGTAAATTTTGTGTACTTTTTTGAATAGCCGTATTTATCAGACGCATATCGAGCGCAATACGACAATTGTTAGAATTATTTCCCCCGCTCTCAGATTTTTTCTTAATGAACAATAAAGGTGCTAAAAATTTCGTATTTGATTCTGTAATAATACCAGCTTCCAATAATGCATCAATTTCCTTCTTAGCTTCACCTCGCAATAAATGTGGAATGGGGTAAGGCTTACATGCCAAAGCATTATCATGTTTAAAATGTAATTCAGGTTTAATTAAATCTGTGTGACCCAAAGTTTTGAAAGTTTTTGCAAATACCATATAATTTTCCTCAAGAAGTCCACTCATCTCATTTTTTTCGTTATCATTCAAATGGTCCAAATCAAAATCACTTAATTTAAATTCCTGATTTCTCAAACTAAGTACTTCATCTGAAGCCTGGATTAAATTAACACAAGTATTAACTTCACCCTCTGGTTCAAAATCACTATTTATGACACCTATTTTCATGTTTTTATTTAAATGTAAAATCCTGTCAGTGTTGTTATAAAGTAAAGTTTGAAATTCCTGACCCTTAATTGAATTAACTGACATCTGTACCTGCAAACCCTCTCTGTTGATATTCGGCATGAATAAAACTTCAGTAGCACTATGGTAAATGTTTTCTTTACATCTTAGATCAACAACAGAACACTCACTTGGCAGCATAATAGTCTTTTTGACCAAAGAAACGTTATGAATACCGTGTGTAAATCCACGGTCATCCTTTATCAATTCTACAGACGAATTATCAGGAAAGCCCAAAGAATTATTACGTAAGTCAATATTAATAGCATTTTCCTTAAGAAAATTTATCCCCAACAGTGCATCAAATTGTTTTGATAGCATACCATGACATACAAAAAAAAAAAAACAGTTTTGAATTTCTTTGTCCCCAATTTAATATAAAGTTGTATGCAATTTATGTATTGTAAAGTGGATCCCGTGATTGTTTTAATTGAAACGCAAGAAGCAATGTTAGTTGTTTTTACATGTTCTTTAATGCTATCAAATAGATCACCTGAAATTAAGTTCAAATTTGCTCCAGTATCAAGAATGGCTTTTAAATTTGTGTTACCAATTGAAATCATTACTGTGGGCAAATAGGAGTTACCTTTAAATGTGGTATTTGGGTTATCAAGAGAATTAACACTAAACAACAATTTATCTTCAATATTATTAACTGTAGATTGCTCGCCGGAGAGTTCGATATGGGTTATGTCTGTGTTTGCGCACCCCCCGTTTCTTCTAAAAAAGCCTGTTGTGAAGCTGACTGATTGGCTCCAAAACGTGAATTATTTCCTCTGTGTGTATTTGGATTCCTTGTATTATTTCCTCTAAAGTACCTGCCATTTTCAGTGTTTCCTCTCGTTAGTGATTGTTGTACGAATCTATTCTGATTGAATTGTTGGTTATTGTTCTGGAAATATCTCCCCCCTGTTTTGATAGTTTCCACGTCTAGCATTATATGAGCCTCTATCATAGCTATTTTGTTCAAACCGATTATTAGGGTTTTGGGATTGAGTTGCATTTATTATTTCTTTAATTTTCTCACAATTCGCTGATAAATGCCACGGACTGGCGCAAAAGATACAATCAATAACCATTCGCTGTTGGGCAGCATTTTGTAAAGTAATATTGTTGATATCATGTGTCTGACTTTGCTCCGGGCTTTGTATACTATTCACATTTTCACCTTCCGTTTGTAACGAATTTATACGAAATTTTGTGACAGTATTAATTGCGACTTGAATGTTTTTTGCTATATCTACCGCCTGTTGGAAAGTCGTTGGGTTTGCTTTTAATACATCGCATTGTAGCTGCGGTAGTAATGATCCGATGAATTTTGAGAGTCTCATTTTATCGAGAATTTCTCTTGTACTTTCCGAAACAACATTCTGTGAGTTTCCCAAATATCTGTTTGACGCAACTACAAGCCTGTGCGCAAAAAGTTTAACATCTTCATTTTCTCTCTGATAACAATTAGCGAAGTCAATTTGTGATTCACCAATCCCCTTTTCTAGTTTAAAAAAATCTCTTAACTTAAGTGTGACGAATGAGTAGTCAGTAGAATTCGATAATTCTTGGTCTGAAATTAAGAACCTCAGTGCATTTCCCTTTAGCCTCGTTTTTAAAATAGTCAGGCGCTCTCTATTATTCCAATTTGCAATATTTGCAACTTCCTCGAATTGTCTGAAAAAGTATTCAGTTTCTTCGTTATTTCCCTCGAAATACGTAGACAGTAATGCCAATCCATTGATTCGACTACTCTCTGCCATAGCCGTTCCTGTGATACCGCCCGTCCTAAATTTTGACTTAATTCACTGTCATATATATCGCCTGTTCTATCCGTTCGATTAATTCTTTTAGAATTGCGTTTAAAAGTATGCGCACTCGATTTTTTGACTCTAACCATTTTTATTGACCTTACCAAAAACCCTCGATGATTTCCCTTTGAGTAATTGTGAACCACAATTCATTTTACGTTTCCACATTAATAGCGTATCTGAACAAACCGTAGATAGAAGACTGGATCAAGGCATCATAAATAATGTCGTGATCTTTAGTGTGATTTGGTAAAAGGCGTTGGACCGTAAGATGTTAGAGTAATATTAACAACATCAGATAAACCAAAGTTAAAATACTTCATAATTTTAAAATTCAAACCAAAATAACCAGGCCGGCATAATCAATCTACTAGTTTATTCAATATACACTATAAACGCACAGATTAAATTCCTCAAATGACAGTAACACAAGTTTACTGTCATGCATCCAAGTATTAAAATTAAAATGAAATAAAAGGTAAAAATTCTCCAAATAGGTAAATATTCAATAAATACTAAAATATGCAATTAAATTCAGGCATTGCTATAGTTACTTAAATCGAAACAGGCCGAGGATAGAGGAAGAAAGGTAATCAACTCACATGGAATTTCAGGGGCAAGCCATCGGCCGCGAGTCATCTCTCGCTCTTCCAAACTCTCGTCCACTCCAAAAAACCACCGTCTTCACTCCTACACACAGGAAAAACGTCTCCCCGTTTCCCTCGATCTCAACTTTCTCCCGACCTTTTCTGACCCTCGTCACATCTTTTAATTGGTTGACTAACACAGCTTTACTTGGGGGGATGTGTAATAGTTGCTGTTGTTTAACCCCCATGCAAATCGTAGGAAATGTCAGATTACATCATGACAATATTCAATCATTATTTTCTATGGTTCTAATACATAAGATAAAACGCAATGTTTTTGTTTGTTGCCATTCTGCGAAAGCCTATTTCTAACGTAAAATGTTCACTTAATTTGAATCCTCCTGCATAGTGCCTTCAGTTATATTTTAAGATTTTTATTGTTCTTTTTAGTGGCAGATTCTAGCGGAAAAATACCTGGTGGAATTTTGGAGGGAACTACACTGGAGGTGGGATCTTTCGAAGAGTGTCTCAAAATAAGAGTCACTCATGATGACGAAATGGAACAATTTCGTGGTCAATACTGCCTAATAGGGTATCAGTCTCCTCTTCTAACAAGCTTATACCAAGAGCCCTTTCTTACACATAAGAGAAGTATTTAGACACCTACGGAATACCACCGGAATGGGTGAGTACAGTTACATAATTACATTTCACATGAATATGAAAGGGATTTAATTCGCATATTAGAGGAAGAACAGGATAAAAATAATATTTAGACATTCCAAATTTAATTCATCAACATTTTTCAGTTAAAAGTTCTGAGACCCATTTGCCAGAATGAGGCTCCAATCGAAAACTTACAATATTACAATTCTGTCTTTTCCGTCTTTATCATTTTTTTAAGAGGTGTTCCAAAAAGGTTTGCTTCCGATTTTATTGCCTTTGCAATTAGAATAGATCACCAGTAAATTTACAAAAATGCTGTGAATATGGTAAGAATAAATCAAAATTGTGATTGAGTAATTTATTTTTAAAGTTAAATTTGTAAATTTTTCTTGCTGATATCGGAGGAAAATGTACATTTCAAAATGTTCTTTAATCTATATACCATTCTTTAAAAAATTAACCATATGTCTTTAGAGTCAACCGAAATCGATCAATTTTAATATTGAGGGAGTGATATTTTGATTTAGAAAAGTAAATTTGCATTATTGATTGAAATTTTATAAAATATACTAGCAGATCCGGCCACGCGTTGCTGTGGCTAAGGTTTTTGTTATATTACATAGTAGTAAAGTATTCAAGGGAAACGGTAGGAGAACACCAGTCATGGGGATCACCATTCTTTTTCACACAGATGCCATTTGTAAAAAAACATGGCGACCTCCATGATTGATTTTCTACTACCGTTGATATTGAGCAAAAATCAATACAAAAGAAATAAATTTAAATTTTTTTATTTTTTGTATTCAAGTTTGTAACAAATGAATACATTACAAAGTTGTTAGTAAATAACACGTGACACTTAAACTTATAAATGAGGTAGGTAGGGCAGATAGTTTTAAATCTTTAACAATAACGTTTATTATTTGGAATTATAAATACTTTTAATTTCAATTTAATTTAGCACTAATCGGTGCACAATATTTTTGGTTAACCTGTCTTTAGCTAACACAAATAGATTCTACGGTTTTCCTACACGTGAACATGCAACATATAGTTGCCCATGAGAAAAACATGGATTTTCCAAATCTAAACCACAAATGGACATTGTTTGGCCTTGAGACTTATTTATAGACAAACGAGCAAAGCTAAACGAATTGAAAACTGTAACCTTTTGAAGGGTATTGTAGATTCTGATGGTATCATCGGAATACGTGGCAACAGGACCACTTCTCCTTTAAACTTTCCAGTTAAAATGGTAGCTCCAAGTATATTTCCGGTGATCTTTTTGATGATCAAACGCGTACCGTAGCATAATCGAGGTGGATTCAAATTACGCAGGAGAATAATAGGTAAACCAATCTTTAATCAAAGATTATGTGGTGGCATTCCAGGTATTAACTATGTGATAATACTTATATGTATATATTTTAAATAAAGATTTTTGAACAATGAAGCACTAATAATTAAAAAGCAAGAAGAATTCCACTGTATTACTTTTACTATAATATGAATTCAATTTATACTTCAGTCAAAATAACACGTGGCCGGCTATGCTATTGCTCGATGAAAGGTTCATTGCTGCGTAAGCGTAAGGTAGCTTCACACACTAAAAACTAATTGTAAGGAAAGCCTTAATATTAGAAGCTTCTCCCTTGTCGAGAAACAATAAATATTATATCAATAACAATTATAACACAACACTCCTTTAAGAATATTTTAACACGTGATGTTTGTAAAAAGCAAAATTAGAAGGTCAAAACTATTTATGTTGACACTTTCAGAGTTCTAGGCCTATTAGGAGTCACTTTTTGTGAAAATATTAATTAAAAATTCATTAAAAAAACAATTAAAATTATAACGTTCTTTTTGTCAAAAGTCCAATCAGAAGGCCAAAACTATTTGTGTTGAACATTTCAGAAATGTAGCCCAATTAGAAATCGTGTTGTAAAATATTTGTTGATTAATTAATTAAATTAATTAAAAAACAAATAAAATTTAAAAATTCTGTTTTTCAAAAGTCTAATTAGAAGTCCAAAATTACTTATGTTCAAAATGTCAGAACTGTAGCCCTATTAGAAATTGTTTTGTAAAATATTTATTAATTAAAAAATTAATCAAAAGAGAACTAAATAAAAATTTGAACGTTCTTTTTGTCAAAAGTCCAATTAGAAGGCCAAAACTATTTGTGTTGAAAATTTTAGAGCTGTAGCCTTATCAGAAATCATTTTGGAAAATATTTATTAATTAATTAAAAAAATATTAATTAAAAAAGAACTAAAAAAAAAAAAATATTAAATTCTGTTTTTCAAAAATCCAATTGGAAGGCTAAAACTACTTATGTTGAAAATTTCAGAGCTGTAGCCCTATTATAAATCGTTTTGTAAAATATTTATTAATTAATTAAAAAAGAACTAAATAAAAATTTAAAATTCTGTTTTTCAAAAGACCAATTAGAAGGCCCAAAGTACTTATGTTGAAAATTTCAGAACTGTAGTCCTATTAGAAGTCGTTTTGTAAAAAAAAATTTGTTAATTAAGAAAATTAATTAAAAAATAACTAGTTAAAATTTTAACATTCTGTTTTTCAAAAGTCTAAATAGATGGCTAAAATTACGTAAGTTTAAAATTTCAGAGCTGTTTCTCTATTTGTCTTATGTTGAAAATTTCAGAGCTCAATTCCAATTTTAAGTAGGTTTGTATTGATCCACAGAGCCACAGACATACAGACAGAATTGAAATAAAGAACTAAACTCAGTTGCGGTAATAAATCACATGCCATTAAATTGCTCACTACCTCGGTGCAGCGTGTATTAATATTGAAATAAAGAACTAAACCCTTTCACAAAAATAAATTTTTCAGTACTGCGGTAATAAATCACATGCCATTAAATTGTAGCTTGTGTGAAACGTTGGTACTTTCAACACAGCGCCATTTGTTAGAATCATTTGGAGCTAACAGATAATTGTGACTGTCAAATAAGAAACAAATAATTTGCAATAAAATAATATTGCGGCTATAAAAATTGAGATGTAAGCTATCCTATCTTTTAAGTTAGATCAAACTGCACACGGTGTGCAAATTTGATTAAAATCGGTTAAGTATTTTTGGATTCCATTGGGCTCAAACAACGTGACACGTAATTTATATATATTAAGATTCTAATACAAACTGTTTTAAAAGTTTGTCGAAGTTCGGTAGAATGAATATCTTTGTTACCAACATTCTTTCTTCGATACAAACAATTAATAACATTTAGAATTTTATTAAGTTACTCGAAATAGTAGATTTTTTTTTTATTATTTATTTTTTAAATTATAAGTTTAGGTTTCGTCGCTTTCTCCCCTCGTCACACAGATCTTATAAAATAGTGTAAATCATATTTTTAAATGTGTTTTATATTTTTTAATTTTAAGGGTAGATTTTTTATTTTACTTTTTAATGTCGTGATTAGTACTCAAGAGCACTTTTGTAACTGAGCATTTTCCTTACTGCATACATATAAAAACTGTTTTAGAAAATAAAATTGTCATGACTGTCATACTATCCTATTATTCCTTACCTTATGGTGAGCACTTTTGCCTTATATATTACTTCTCTATCTGGAATATTGAAAGAGATAAACTTTTTAACATCCTGTCTGGAACACCATCTCAAGTGGATCGGAGAGCAAATTATCATCACAGAAGCTGTTCAAAATTTATATTTAATTTGCCCTTCCAGCCCTTCACTCATTACTCAAAAAGTTGCGAAATTTGAGATTGCCTTAATTTGATAATTTATAACCCACGATAGACATTGCCAGCACTTATATATTGTTGAGACATGTTTTATTATGAAAATATTATCCCGCATGTGTAAGAAAAAGGGCTAATTCTAGATCGTTTCATTTTCATAAGACAACATAGCTGTAACCTAAGAATTAACTACGTCCTAATGTATTAAAATAACTTTAATTTTAAAACTATATAAAATTACCGAAACGAGAAAGGAATATTTAATTATATACTTTTAAACTGTAAATGTGAAATGTGACAATATTTAGGAGAATTCGACAATGTAAATATCTCATATCAAAAATATCTCCTCATCATAAGAAACATTGAAAAAGGTCAACATCATTGGTCAGTATAGAAAATATATGATTTTGTTTAACTCACTCAAAGTCTGTTTTTAGAGATTCAGCCATTTTCCTCCCGGAAGACCACTTTATATTTATTATGTACTAGCATTTCTCTACATTATATTAAAAAATATTGAAGGAAGTACATAAGCTTGCAGTCACCTATTAGTCTATAACTTTTTCTGTAAAAAATTGTATTATTTGTGTAAGTGTCTACATCATGTTACATGTGTTAAGATTTTTATTAAAGTTGGATATAAAATAATTGTAATCCTGTTCCTTTCAGATTGAGGACTTCATCAAAAGATCTGGAAAATTTATCAAGTTAGTATCGATGTATTTGGGAACTTGTGTTCCTTCCACTTGTTCAAAAGATGACGTCTTGAAAATTGCTTCACACGGCATGTAAATTATTATTTTACTTTATGAAGTTTATTTATTAGTTTTCAGAAAGGGATTGATATTATATATTTATTTGTTTGCGATAAAGGAAAGGTTGAATTTTAGTTAAGTTGAAACACCAATAGAGATCATATATATTTCAGGTAAATGAAGATCTTATTAATCTTAGTGTCTATGTGACATTCTTATATTGATGTTTTGTAAACTGTTTTTGATTGCAATAAGATTAAGAAAATCACAAATGTAATAAGATATGCTTACTATTAGTACAATGGATGAGATAATCTAACTTGATTGACTTAAGAGGTTTTTCAGTTTTGATTTTTTTTTTTTTTTTTCAATTAATTAAATGAACTTTTTAAAATAATTTGTCTGAGTAGTTTAGTATTTCATCAGATGATCTATCTATAATGTTATAGTTACTATAGGTATACAAATTTTTTTTTTGTGAATATTTCTCATAATTAGTATATGGAAACTTGTTAATGTTAAAATATATATAATAAAAAAGTTGTTGAGAAGTTAAGATGACTTTGTCACACCATTTATAAATAAAAATGTCTTTTATAAATCTTATTCTAATAGTTAATTCATCATGATTTATGTAATTTATAAAGAATAATTTTTTAACCAAATTTTGTGCAGTTGTGAGTCCCCTAGGGTTGGAGGTGCACATTCCTTCCTGTCAAGTGGATGAACCAAAATCCTTAACTACAAATGGAATCATTGCTTTGTAAGTAATTTTAAATTATGATATTGAGCAAAAATTAATTGGAATTTTGAATCAATAATAAAAGTACATTTCATTGGTGGTAAAGAAATGTAAAACCAAACATTCAACGCATTTCAACACTTTTGCTTATATTCTGCCCCCCTTCCCTCTTCTCCCTTCATTCCCATAATACGAAGTTTTCACATTTTTGACAATAATTTAGTAACTACCAGTCACAATAGAAAGATTATTATTCTATTGGGTTTTTGACTGTGGTACTTTAAGAGAAAAAAACTAGTTTTTTCGTTTCCACTATTATTTATGAAAGTTGAAGAAAATATCTATTAACTAATTGTTAATAGTTAAAAACTGTTGATTTTGTTTTGGATGCTAAAACAAAATACAAAATAATATTACTATTTGGTTGATACTGAACTTGGCTAACTTTTGTTTGGAAATGTAAATTAACTTCTTTTGACAAAACATTTTATACTTTAAAAAATTTTCCCGAATTAAAACGGAATTTTAATTTTGTTACTTAATCAATTTAAGCAAATGTTAATGCCAGAGTTCGGATTTCTTTTGCATTCTCTATCATTGTACCGTTTTATTTTTATCACCATACAATGATACGAATTATATTTTTTAATTAACATTGTAAAAAAAAATGACATTCAATTATGCAATTAATCCAATCTTCTAGAATTGAATTTTTCCCCCCTTTTCAACACTCACTAAAATGTATTTTTTCAGAACTGAAGTCGAAACTTTGTCTAATTAATACTTGTTCTTACCTTTATTAAGGTACAGGACAATCATAATTCAAACCTATAAATGGCTTGATAAGATAATATTTAAGATTTAAGAAGATAAATACTCGGAAGAGTAGTACCTTTATTTTAACCTTAATAGTACTTTCACTCCTTGTTATATCAAAAGTACTTTTATTTCCAGATTTTTCATAGAAGTAATCACTGGACTATGTATTCTTGGTACAGTTATAGATATTGTGGGAAGATACGCGTTAGAGGATCAGCAATCTTTAAGGTCAAAATGTAAGTAATATATTTGGATAAGCATCTTGACTAAAATCTTATATTGCATTTCATAATTCAAATGCATTTTATGTATGGATATTGTGAAAAATTATATTGTTGCCATATATAAAAATTAAACAAGCCAGATTGTGATGGTCTCGGTCACTACAAAACCACTTCGCCACATATTTATTTTGGAGTTACTTCATGAATACATACTAAGCATGTACAATTTGGGGTCTTTCAATAACTGAGAGCACTAATTGTTATTGCTGCCAACTTTTGATAACAACCTCTGCAATTTAGAATTTTTTTTCTTTATAAAAAAAATTCCACCAAGTTGGTCAATTTGGTGAAAACCTTAATGATTAAACTTGCAGGAATCCGATCACTCTTCCGACCAAACGGTGTAGTGGTTAGCGTGCTGGCTTCTAGACCGTGAGGTTGCGGGTTCGAGTCCCGTATTAGGCATGGGTGTTTGTAAATGTATGTTGGCTTGTCTAATGACGAAAGTTTCGGCGCATTATAGCCCTCGTGTTGCTGACGGCGCCAGATAATCTGAATACAACCAACCAACCAACCGATCACTCTTCGATCACGTGCACAGGCCAAGAAGGCAATACTTTGCTTCCACGCTATGTGCACGTGATATTTGTATCAGAGTCAGTGAACCCTGCCTAGCAACAAACTAGACTGGCACAACTAGACCTGGCACTCACGATCACCATCCCTCCAGCGCATCTCCAACTTGTGGCACATCAGCAGAACTTCCGCTCTCATCACAACCATCATCTTTGACGGCACTACTCCTCTCTCTCTCCACAGCGTGATGGACCAACTCCTACATCTCCATTAGAGGTCGGCGATATATCGATACGATGATATTTTTACAAAAATATCGATATTAAAAATATCGATAAAAGTCACCGATATATCGATATCTTCAAACATTTTTAGTTTTTTGATGATCATTTTGTAGTTCCATGTGTGTTTTTTTTCGGTTTTATTTATTCCCTTTTCAAAAACTTCAAAACTAAAGTTTGAACTTAGCTGAGAGACAGTTAAAACGGCACCAGTATTCAATATTTTCCATACACTTAAAAGCTATTGAAAATTATCTAAATTTTTCTTAAAATCACTGCACCAATTAATCGAAAATATAACTTTTTTTTTTTTGCAATAGATCCATTTTCGTTGAAAAAGTAGTCACCTTACAAAAAAGCAATCATGTAAAGTAGAAATTTGCCCCGAAAAACTTTGTTTCTGGCAAAATTAGAAATCAAATAAAAAAAAATAAAAAATCATGTATCGATATATCGATATTTGTTCTATGTTACGATATAGTATCGATATTTATTTTGATCGATATTTCCGACCTCTAATCTCCATCACTTCCACGTAGATCACCCCCCTCCCGTCAGCTATCATCCTCGTCGCTTCTCCGACTTCATCCGAGCATCTCACCTATCAACCTGTTGTGGCCAGACGCTCTGACGTCGGAAGCGACACACAGATGTTGTTTTTATTCTGTCTTTGACACTGGGGAGGGGGTGTGCAGGGATCCGATCACTCTTCGATCACGTGTACAGACCAAGCAGGCAACACTTTGCTCCCACGCTATGTGCACGTGATACTTATATCAGAGTCGGTGAACTTAGAAACAAAATAGACTGCCCACGATTATCTTAATGAGCTGATGTGTGTGTCGTCCCTCCCTTCTAAATTCTTTTGTCAATATTGTAACTTGTCATCATTAAGGTATACATATATAATTGAGATGATTTTCCTTGATTTTTAGATTACAATTTAAAACTTTTTGGCCGTATACCAGAATTAAAAATGATGCATTTTTATATATAAACTTTTTTTTTTCCGTCACTTTTTTAATCAACTAATTGCAATTAAAGTGACTAATTAGGACATTATTGGAACCGATATAAATAAACTTGTAATTAGATTAGAAGTATGATTTTTAATGCAAATAAAAGATATTATTATATTGACGCATGTTCCTTTGGAGAATTTCGAATTTGGATTCAATATTTGTTGAATAGTAATTTTTTAAATAAAAGGTTTAAAAAAAAAATAAAAAAAAATAAAAAATACATAGTTTTTAACAAAAAATTAAGATGAAAATATGCCTAAAAATGTGTTTATAACAATATATATTAGATTCTCAATAGGAAACACATTCACAACTATTGCCTACAAAACAAAATTAGAATTTCATAAATCGGACTATTTATTATGAAGTTATGGTGAAAAGTCATATAACACCAAAATGGCCATTCTTCAGAAAACGCGTTTAAAGTTTACTACACTAATGAACATGATACAAAACAGGTTCACAAAACCTACTATAATTTAAAAAGTAATTTTTTATAAGAGTCTCAGAAAGAAATTGGTATCATTTTAATGGTAATAAACTCGGGAATATTTTAAAGCAAAAATACAAAAACGCAGACATGAGCCAAATTTCGCAATTCCTAATGTATGTGTATACCTTAAATATTTCAATTTACTTATGGAGTCAGATCAATCCTTTCCTCACGCAACTTTCCTCAACAAAACCTTCCGGCAAACTTATTACGAAATACCATTATTCTAATCCCATATCTCTATTGAAAGCTAAGATGTAAACTTCGAATAGAGTTATGTAATCATTTTTCTGATAGTGAAATTCAAAGCACTTAGGTTTAAATTTTGTGTAATCCTATACATCCTATTAACCTTATTATTAACTACTGCTTAGAACATATATGTGACATTTAATGTGTATGTTATAAACGAATTATTAAATTGATGTTGCGATATTCAGTTTCGGAAATCTGATTTGTAATTCCAGTTGGAATTTTTGTTTATAATTTCTTCCCACCAGGTCTTTTCATTTGACATATAGCTCATTCTTGTGGCATTTGTGTTTTTGTAAAGGAGTGGGGATCTCATACAGACGGATGAATCCACTGTATAAATTTTATTAACTACATTAGAGTAATGTAGAAGCTAAAAGGAAGAAATAAAAATTAGTACTAGAAGACAAAACTTTTAATAAAATTATTACTTAAAAAATGTTAGCAACTATGTTTCAATTTTAAAGATTATTTTTTTACAGTATATGGAAATAATTTTACTTCGTCGGATTATTATACTTAAAAGAGACACCTTTTTAAATGCGTACAATTTTATTAATGAATCTTTTTGATTTTATTGCACAACAATGCTGTCCAATAACTCATAACAATGTGAAACGTCATTAATCGGCCGTTGTTACATATTTTGACGAATCTCGCCCAATGCTTGATAAATTGGAAGTTTTGAAATGTTGATGCGCAGATTTAAAAATGAAATATTTTATTTATAAGAAGAGACGGATGGCCAAAAAAATATGCTTTGTGATGTTCTTGACATTTTTATTGAAAACAAATCGTCTATTTGTGATTAATGCTCGAGTTTCGTCCAGAATCGGCCAATTTTTCAGAACAACTATTTCTGACATTGGTCAATATTGCTGTTCTACTTGAGTTTATAAAACTCTAAAAACTTCTCCATGATAACAATTTATCTGTGTTGTATACCTAATAATATATTCTACTATTTTTACTAATTATTAATTTGTACTAATCAATTAGTAAAAGTAATATTAATTCATACTGGTATCTCGAACATTCATAATTCTTCAAGACAAGCCTAACGACATCCAACATGCCATATTTATCTTAAAAATTGACAAAGTAGAAGTGTTATCACCTATGCTACACCTGGTATCTTAAACATTCATAATTCTTCAAGACCAGTCCAACGACATCCAACATGACATATTTATCTTCAAAATTGATAAACCAGACGTAGTACCACCTATTGTACACCTGGTACCATGAATATTCATAATTCTTCAAGTTGAGTTCAATGATATCTTACATACCATAGTCTTCTGTAAAATTGACTAACCGGTTGAATGGGAACTGCAGTAAACAACAAAATCGGCCACAAACTAGTATTAAAAACTTGTGTATGCAACTCAACCCCCAAAATTTAATGGAATATATTACCATCGACAAAGAGCCTGTCTGCAAAGTTTCAGCTCGATTGGTTAGATTGTACGCACAACCACCTATTTTAGGGCATAATAACAACTAATCAGTCCGGGACCTATATCTTAATGTAGATTCCGAATCACGATGGACATCCCTAACCCAGGAATCAAATCCGGCACCTTTAACATACAAGGCCAGAGCGTTCATCCCATTGAAAATTTATTCTAATAAATTGTTACAAATAAATATCACAAGTTTTTTAAAGTCTAATTATTGCAATAAAAATTATTTTGATTATACCAAGCATTATTTTGGGTTCACATAATAATCCATTGATATTTGGAAAAATTAAAAATATTTTCTTAATAACAATTTTAAAATTCACTATGAAGTTATAATTTTGATGATATACGATTCTACGATTTCATTTTACAACGGAAATTAAACAAAATCAACACAATTTTTAAAAACGAATGACATTTTTGCAAATTCCATTGTCCAATCGCAATGCGTGTTTCATTTAGTCCCGCTGTAATGAATTGACTGCGACGTCAGCTCGCATAACCTCCACATTTATACTTTGTATTCAGCCCATAGTATCTTGCAACAAAATGTGATTGTTTTCATTTTCAAAGGAGATTTCCCGAAATTAAAATGTTTTTGAAAGTTAACTCTCTCTAAATTGTCATACAGTTCAAATAACACCATGCAATTTAAAGAACAAATATTTCTCTTTAATTCTGTCTCTTCAAAAATTAAATTATTTCAATTTTAAAGATTTTATAAGCCATATAATTATAGTCCAATTCGTTCTGCCTATACTTTAACTTACGTTCATTCTCACTTAAGCCTAACATGTCGGAAAAACCAACTTCGAAATGATAGCAAACCTGTTTGGCAACTTTTGGCATATATATCTGAAAAACAATTACAAGCTGATCGCCTTTATTTGTCGCCAAATTATGAAATTAAAAAAAGTGGTTTTAAATTAATTAAAAATAGAAATAATTATTTAATGAAGTTCAAACCAGCGTAGGATTTTAAGTTGAAACATTCCGCATCCTATAATTCAATCCGTTTGAAGATCTATAGCTTAGTTAGGGATGTACGTTTGTCTAAATTTTTACATCAAAATCGGGCTAGAACTCGTTTTTTTATTTCGTTTTGGAAATTTCAATATTTTTTTCCTTCGTTGTCTTTTATCCAAGGTACTCATTTTTTTTTCTGTAAAAGATATCACCGAAACGAATCTATGGTATTTTTTGTATAATTATGTTAAGTTTCGTAAGCGCGCTAGAAAATAGTCAATTTAGGCGTTTTCGCTGGAAGTTGTGCAGAGAATAGATACTTACTGTCGTTTCTGCCTTTTTAAGGTTGGCGGTGAAACGACCGTTTCGTCTGATATTTGCTATAATTAGGTTTTGCTTAACTAGGTTTGCTATAATTTCGAAGATAGCTTGCCCGGTATGTTAGATTTAAGTAAGAATGAACTTAATGTTAAAGTATAGGCAGAACGAAACGGACTATAATTCTATGGCTAATAGAATCTTTAAAATTGAAATTATTTAATTTTTGAAGAGACAGAATTAAAGAGAAATATTTGTTCTTCAAATTGCTTGTGTTATTTGAACTGTATGTCAATTTAGAGTGAGTTAACTTTCAAAAATATTTTAATTTCGGGAAATCTCAGTTGAAAAATAAAAATAATCATATTTTGTTGCAAGATACTATGGGCTGAATATAAAGTATAACTGTGGAGGTTATGCAAGCTGACGTCACAGTCAATTCATTACCGCCAGACTAAATGAAACACGCATTGCGATTGGTTAATGGAATTTTAAAAAATGTCATTCGTTTTTAAAAATTGTGTTGATTTTGTTTAATTTCCGTTGTAAAATGAAATCGTAGAATCGTATATCATCAAAATTATAACTTCATAGTGAATATTAAAATTGTTATTAAGAATTTTTTTTAATTTTTTCAAATATCAATGGATTATTATGTGAACCCAAAATAATGCTAGGTATAATCAAAATAACTTTTATTGCAATAATTAGACTTTAAAAAACTTGTAATATTTATTTGTAACAATTTATTAGAATAAATTCTCAATGGGATGAACGCTCTGGCCTTGTATGTTAAAGGTGGCGGATTTGATTCCTGGGTTAGGGATGTTCGTCGTGATTAGGAATCTACATTAAGATATAGGTCCCGGACTGATTAGTCGTTATTATGCCCAAAAATAGGTCGTTCTGCTTACAATCTGACCAATCGAGCTGAAACTTGGTAGACAGACTCTTTGTCGATGGTAATATATTCTATTAAATTTTGGGGGTTGAGTTGCATACACAAGTTTCTATTGCTCGTTTGTGGTCGATTTTGATGGTTACTGCTGTCCCCATTCAACCGGTTAGTCAATTTTCCAGAAGATTATGGCATTGAACTCAACTTGAAGAATTATGAATATTCATGGTACTAGGTGTACCATAGGTGGTACTACGTCTGGTTTATCAATTTTGAAGATAAATATGTCATGTTGGATGTCGTTTTACTTGTCTTGAAGAATTATGAATGTTTAAGATACCAGGTGTAGCATAGGTGATAACACTTCTACTTTGTCAATTTTTAAGATAAATATGGCATGTTGGATGTCGTTAGGCTTGTCTTGAAGAATTATGAATGTTCGAGATACCAGGTATACCATAGGTGTTATCGCATCTGATTTGTCAATTTTCAAGATAAATATATCATGTTGGATGTCGTTGGACTTGTCTTGGAAAAATTATGACTGTTAGTGGTACCATGGAGAGTCCAATTTCAAGATAACTATGGCATGTTGGATGTCATTGAATTCGCCATTCAGAATGAAGAAATTGCAGGACATACGTATGGCTAGGGATAATGATGAAACTCTGGTAAGTGACCTGGCGTAGAATGGAAAAGGCGTCGCGGATAAAGAGAAAAACGATGAAAGGGACAAATTCAAAAAATAGAAGTTGCCAATGTTTAAAAAAAAGTTCTGATATCCCCAAAAAAACCCTTTTGAAAAGTAGAAAAACCACCTACCTCAAAAACAAAAACAATTTATTTTTTTTTGCCATACAAAAATCACAAATATGATGAAAATCTTCAGCTACAAACACAGTGATATAAAAAATGGCCAACCTCTGATTACAGATCTCGGTTGTGACTCGCTTAAGAATGTATGCTTATTTAGTTTATTTTAAAAATTTAAGTTCCACTCCCATAAAAATTTACGCTGCTTGAGGTTGGCACCCGTCTTAATCACTAACAACCCCCCCCCCCCACACACACAATAAAAACTTTCCAAAATGCATGTATCAAGCAAACAAAAGCTTACCAATTGTACTAAAAAAAAAGAAAAAGAAAAATTAGGGGTGTAGAACATCGCACAACTTTCAGTTACTCTATTATACTGACGTGCATTTGTGTCATTTACCATTTTTATATTTTCATCATTCAATTAGAAAATTACCAGTTTGGCGCTATTTTTTGCGATAATTCTCGTATAGGTCTTTTAAAAAAAGGAACGAAAAAAAAAAAAAATCTGTTTAAAAGATGATTTTGGCGATATACTTTTCGATAATTCTTATATTATTCTTTCTTATAAGTGAAACTGAGGAGAAAAGAAAAACAATCTTTGGATGAGGAATGCTCAAGAAAAAAGAACTCTGTGTTAAAGGCGTTCGTTTTTTCAGCGTTTTACGTCATTAAAGCATATTTACGGGAATTTCGGAGGTGGGAATGTTTAGAACACCTTACCACAGTTATTTTGATCAAAATCGTTAGAGCCGTTTTTCAAAAATTACTGAAAAACATGAATTTTCAATGACAGCTACCTAATGGATATGCGCGATTTTGAGGAAAACCTTAAAGGTAGACGCCTGTGCCATCACCAACCTGCACGCCAAATTTGAACATCGTAGGTCAATTTGTTCGGGTGTTATGCTGACCACGTACACATACTTTTTCTAGACCACTTTTTTGAAATCAGGATGTTCCAAAACTTGTAGTATATATATATATATATATATATATATATATATATATATATATATATATATATATATATATATATATATATATATATATATATATATATATATATATATATATATATATATATATATATATATATATATATATATATATAAAGAAAAAAAAATGGCCGAGTGTTATACTTTCATTACCCTATGTATCTATGTATACTATACAGTATAATATGGGTAATTGAAAGGGGGGGGGGGAATAGCGCTAATAAATACTTTATTCGATCAGCTTATACTTGAGTGTATAATCATCTTCTCCCCGACTCTTAGAAGCATCTAATCGGGAATTATTGAACACACATCTTCTCCTACAGCCAATGCTTGATATTCTGCTAAAGCTTGAATAAAATAGGGCAAAGCCCTTGTAGACACAACGAAACTTGGTGGAAACTACTTTACTTTCCACAACTGACAAGATACACAACTCTTATTTCCAGCTTCCATTACGATTTTATTGCTGAATTTATTCCTCTTATTCCTGACCTCTACGGACGCTAAGCCAAACATGACTCTTTCCCTAATATCGACAGACAAATAGGTCTAGTAGTTGTATTATATACCTTACTATCTAAATACTCGTGTTTCGCAACACAATTTTTATCATGTGCATTTTAGCAATAAAAAACCAAACATTCATGTATTTCCACATTTCAGACGTTTGATCCCGAAAAAGTGATTTATCAAAATAGGAACACCTTACTTTATCTATGCTTGCCCTTGTTGACATTTGTTCTAAAATTTATAATTGTCGATGTACTGGAAATGAGACATTTGAATATCCCTCCTTAAGAAAGTTTAGCTCCCTTTTGACCCTTTTTAATTAGTTAATCGAGGTTGCAATAGTCTATTGTGTTTATGTTTGCTTTTAGTACTTATTTTCAAAGTTGTAACTGTAATGGAAGTGAAACATTACGATATTCCTCGTATAGTTTTAACGGTGTGTTGACTTTTCATCCCTTAAAAATTGTTAAGTAAATTTTTTTTATATTTGCCTTTCTGAACATTTACATCAAATATCAGAGTTGTGATTACATTGGAAGTTGGACATTCGAATATCCCTCGTTTGGAACATTTAACCCCTTTTCAACTCTTTAAAGAGGGTTAATCCAAATCGAAATAACTTACCTTTTCTATTTTAACCATTGTAGATATTTGTAAACATTTTCAGAGTTGTGACCAAACGGAACATTCGAATATCCATCATTTGGAACGTTTAACCCCTTTTCCAGCCCGTAATGTGGGTGAATCGAGATCGGAATACCTTACTTTTCCTATGTTTGCCTTTGTTGAAATTTGCACAAATTTTCAGAGTTGTGACCAAATGGGAAGTGGGACATTCGAATATTCGTCGTTTGGAACGTTTAACCCCTTTTCAACTCCTTGAAATGGGTTAATCGAGATCGAAATAGCTTACTTTTTTTATTTTTTGTTTTTGTTGACATTTGTACCAATTCTCAGAGTTGTGATAAAATGGGAAGTGGGGCATTCGAAAATTCCTATCAGCTATTTTTATGTGTCTCTATCTTTCTCACTGGTTTGGTAATTGATTGATAAGTATTTAAAATTATTTTATCGTGTATGATTTTATGGTGTAGGTACTAAGTGGTTAGAATTTGTATTTTAATGATTTTTTGGTGATATTTCTGAGGGAAAAACATAGTTTTAAATAGAGGTAATTCAGGTAGTTTAGCTAGAGGAGGTAGGAATCAGAGGATTCAGTGATAGGATGGCGAGAGCGAAATACAACGAGAAATCCTAAAATATAATCATAGGACTTTTGATGAAGCAATAACGATCGCAATGGTATTAAGATGATTTGATTATTGCGCAACAAATTTGGTAGAAATGATAGAAAGAGTCGAAAAGGGTAAGGTAGAAACGTTCAATCTGATGCTACCTCCAAAAAAGTGTAAATTTGTTTAAATAAAAATAGATTTTTTAGGATTATAGGATTTCTAAAAAATGAGATTGCTCTTTTTGATGTAAACTTGAACAAGATCATTCGATTTAAGCGTCTAAGTAGTATCAGAAAAAAAAAACTTGTACGTTGCAGGATTTTACCGCCATAAGATTAGAGATAATTCTAAATTTTCAAGAATTTTAGAGTCTTTGACAAGTAAAAATAAGAAATTTGAATTGTCAGCCTGTCCTGTTCCATTGATCAAATGGAATACCTTTGGTCATAATACCTGCCAAAATGGTATTTGAAAACTTATAATCTCTTTATCAGTATGTAGCGGCACTATAATTCACTAAAAATAAATAAAATAACTCTCCGTTTTTAATTACGTGAAACGCCTTCAGGAAGTTCTACCGCAAAGCATGAACATGCAGAATTAAGTGCATGCTAAGCAAAGAACCGCCTAAATCAAATCGCAAGAATTCTGCCGTTCAAAATGGAAGTCACAACGCGGCATTCCTAGTGAAACACCCACCAAAGAAAGTGTTGCCATTCGAACGAAAGGAAGCTAGTGCGTTTGAGTTCGATCATCGCGATCTGTGCTACAGCGTTTTTCACCAGTGTGCCGTATGGGCCGTGTTAAAACATCGCTTGCGTAAATTTCGAGATATGTAAATGTGGAACGGCATAAAAGCCACCGCAGGAAACCAGATTCTTCAGATGCCATCGGTCTGATGCCCCGGCAGTTGCTTCAAGCATACCTTTAAAAGCGATGATGTTTTAAATTGACCGTTAATTGTAAGTAGTTGTATATAAACTTGTAAATATAAAATTTAAGATTTAATTAAATTTCACGAATCAATTTAAACCTGTAGTAACTTTATTATGTAGCCGTCCTCTTAACTACAAGTAGTCCGAGATGCCACTGCAAGTTCAGGTACCCCTTCAAACATCAATCTAATTTCTTTTTAATGTATTAAAATGTTTGTGGACCATGAAACCACTGATCTGCTAAACATAAATGGCCGAAACTATTAAAAAAAATCGAATTTGAATGAGTTGAACTGAATCTGATTGCCAAATATTTCATTACTTGACAATAATTAGCATTCTTTTTTTTATGTGGTAACCCCCTGTTGAAAGATTTTCTAGTGCAGACGATATTTATTCTTTGTCAAAAACTACTTCCAACTTTTAAATGTGAGTCAAGTTGGAGATACATATTACATCACTGCTGATGTAATATTTATTGTCAACTTGGCTGACATTTAAGAGATGAAAAATCTTGGTGTCTGGAAAGACGAATCGTATTCCAAATCTTGTTAATTGAAAATTAAAGAATGCTGGGTAACCAGACAAAAAAAGAATGTTATTTTATTGGGTGAGTTATGACTTATTTGGCAATCGGATTTAGTTCAAGTAATTCAAAGACAATTTTTGAATAATCTCGGCCATTTTTTCCCTGGAAGTCCAGTGGATTCCTGTGATCTACTGATCTTTTTCTATATTCTATAAAAAACTCAGAATGATGTTCGTAGGGGTACCATCTGTGCTTGCAGTCGCCTCTCAGTCTATAGGTATATAACGATAGAAATAAAAGTTCATTAAGAAATTCTGATGGGAAAATAACCAGGTGCTTTTTTATTGTAAATAAAGTTAAACTTTTTTATTATAAAAATGTTTGTGGCTAAAAATGAAGCATTAGGCCTATCGTGCACGGATAGCATGATGATCGACTTTAAATGAAGAGCGTTTTGAAATCGGATGAACTATTATATTTGTCCCTTATAACAAAAAGTAACATACCAAAGAAAAGAGTTTATCGACATTAACGAACGCAAACAAAATCTATCAATTCAACTGTAGTTTAATTGTATATTTTTTATTAACTACAATTATATTACTACCCGTGTTTATAATTTTTATTATTACAAATAGAAACTGTATTGAAAAATAAATCACTGCATATCATTCTAATTAAATTTAATCAATACCAATAAAAAAATTTGTTTAAATTAAAAATTTCTATAAACCATTTCATCATAAGTAACAATATGAGTACACTTTTATAAATCTTACTATTTACAACCTTTCCAAATAAGTATTCATTTAATTGTAATATATGTATGCAAACTAAATAATAAATTCCAAAGGTCCGTAGAATATGGGTAGCTTTCCTTTCGTTGGGTGATCGCTGTTTTGAAATGGTAAAATAATGTATTCGCACGTTTTTCTTTGCAATTCGATTGACGCGTCGTATATGTGCTTGAAGACTGCCAGTCCATCACTTGGGCAGTTTTGTCTCACCTTATTGGTTGTGCAGCTGACAATTTCATCCATTCGTCTGAAATTTGAAAATATCCTCAATATTTATGGTAATAATATAATCCACAAAAATAAAGTTTTTAATATAAATCCTTTATATGCATTGCCAATTTTTATGCATGATGTTTGAATCTAATTTTAAACATTAAAAACATCTCTATCAGCGAAATATTCAGTAAACTGCTTTTCAAAATTTATTCTTTAAAATGAATGTGAATTTAGGCTTTCACATCCAAGTATCTCTTTTTATTTTTAATTATAATTAAAACAATTTTATTAATTATTCATTAAAACAATTTAATTAATTATTCATTAAAACAATTTTATTAATTATTCATTAAAACAATTTTATTAATTATTCATTAAAACAATTTTATTAATTATTTATTAAAACAATTTTATTAATTATTTATTAAAACAATTTTATTAATTATTCATTAAAACAATTTTATTAATTATTCATTAAAACAATTTTATTTATTTATTAAAACAATTTTATTAATTATTTATTAAAACAATTTTATTAATTATTTATTAAAACAATTTTATTAATTATTTATTAAAACAATTTTATTAATTATTTATTAAAACAATTTTATTAATTATTTATCAAAACAATTTTATTAAGTACTTATTAAAATTATTTTATTAATTATTTATTAAAACAATTTTATTAATTATTTATTAAAACAATTTTATTAATTATTTATTAAAACTATTTTATTAATTATTTATTAAAACAATTTTATTAATTATTCATTAAAACAATTTTATTAATTATTTATTAAAACAAATTTATTAATTTTTTATTAAAACAATTTTATTAATTATTTATTAAAACAATTTTGGTTACAGGAAAAAATTTCTTCAATAATCGATTAAATGCCATTTCAGCGTGATTGAATGACGACAAATTGATTTATTAGTAATTTGTAAAAGCGACCTTTTAGTGACAGTCACAGCTGCCAACATTTGACAGAATGCACTGTCATCCATATCGAATTTATCTGTCAAGTTATAAGTCCAATTGGATGACGGAAAGGGGGTTAATTAAGCTTACGCAGTACCACATGCACTATTGTTACAAAATAAGAGTAAACAATTATTTGTCTTTATTTTTCTGATTTTGTGTTTTTTATTATTTACTACTGCCCAATTTTGAATTTACTTCTGCCCAAATAAGCCACAGCTACCCTTTACAATAGGCCCTGCATGAGCGACAAAACTGTTGCTAGTGAACACAGCGGCGTTCTGTTAAACATGCCATACCCTTGTCGTCGGATAAAAAAAGTCGCTGAAATGTTGTAGCATTCCACAATACTCGACAATAGGCTGGAAACCGTCTTGTCGGTGCCTCTCTCGTGAACACTCAGCCTTAGACTCACATTGATAACATCTCGGCCAGAAAACTGTGACGCAACTGTTTGTTGATAGTGGATACATGGCCTAAATCAGAGTAATTTTAAGAAATATTGACAATATAGGCCTTACCTGCAAGCTTCTTTTTGGGCTTCCAGAATGGCTTCTGGTGTCGGATTCTTTCCCACTATTTTCGTAATAAAATCAACGCAACTCACATCAATGATAGATTTCATTATGCAGTCTTTATTTTTTTCTATTGCTGAAAAACGAAAGTTTTAAAATAAAATGTATGTGGTTAGAATATTCATGTTGATACTTCAAAAATTGTTGAAGTCTGCAAGTAAAGTGTTCTCTTTTAAACCTTAACATTTACACATTTAGTTCTACAATGAGTCCACTTAAGATGAATGTCATGCGACAGTATATATAGCTAAGTCAAATTTTCGAATTCTATAATACATTTTTGGAATAGATAATCATTTTTTTTGGAAATTGAAATTATGAACTTGCCATTTATAATAATTGTTCTCAACCTTTGTTAAGTTTAGCGACGAGTAATTGTCAAGATGACTGGCTTTCATATTGATTGGTTTGTATGCTCAACGACCTACTTTTTTAGCACAGAGGGACTTACAGCTTAACGTAGATTACAAGTCACAAGAGATATTCATGGCTAGCCCAAGATTTAAGTCCAGCACATTTGCAATGAGAGGCCAGAGATTTAACTGCACATCCATCAGGAGGATTTTTATAGAACGTAGAGAAACGTTAGTAGATTACAGGAATCCACTGGTCTGCCAAGGCAAAAATGGCCGACACTATTTAAAAATCGAATTTGAATGAGTTGAACTAAGTCTGATTGCCCAATATTTTATAACTTGCCAACAAATGTACATTCTTTTTTGTCTGGTAACCCATCACTCTTTAATTTTCAATTAAGAAGATTGCAGACGATTTGTCCTTCATACCGCCAAGATACTTCATCTTTTAGAAGTCAGTCAACTTGGTAATAAATATTACGTTATCAGTGACGTATTATTTATCGCCAACTTGACTCACTTTTAAAAGATGGAAATATTTTTCACCAGAGAATAAATATCGTCTGCACTCTTTCTCATTAAAAATTAAAAAGCAAGTGGTTACCACAGAAAAAAGAAGGCTCATTATTTGACAAGTTATGACACATTTAGGAATCGGATTTATCTCAACTTATTCAAAGTCAATTTTTGAATTGTTTCGGCCATTTTTGCTCAGACAAGTGGATTCATGGGATTTTGTATCATTTCTCTGCACTTTATAAAATAACGAAGAATGATGTTCGATGGGGTTTCTAAACTTCACCTCTCGGACCACTAGTAAAGGGCAGATTCCCGGAGTACCATGTAACACTTGTGCGATATTGAAGTAAATTTGCTTCGGATTGCTTGGGGATTGGCGAGTGTTAGCGTTCAGAGAGCAGAGAGACCTAGTAAGTTTATATAATTTCTATTTTCTTTACTCTTTTATTGTACATGAAAAAAATTGCGTTTTATGTCTCATTATTGTAATCAAATATTTTATAATGATTCAAACAATTTAATTAACAAAATAAAAAGAAAACTGTCCCATGTGATAAAATGTCCGAGACTGGGACCACACGGCAGAAATGATCACCAAAAACAGAAAATTACTTATGTTTGGAAACTACTACTATATATTGCGCATTTAGATGTTTAATCAAGTATGTACTAATAAAATATATTAAGTCAAACATGTATTTCAAATAGTTTAAACTATTTATTGGATGAAATTTTCTTACCTATATTTAACTTTGTCCCTTTTTTGCACATTTCATCCACAACTGATTGAACTTTTTTAGCCTCGGCGATAAAATTTGTGTTGCATTTAACAGCAGCTATAGTTCCACAGTTGACGGCTCGTTTTTGAAAATTGCCTAGATGGATAAAATGATAAA
This sequence comes from Linyphia triangularis, assembly GCA_963978545.1. Lineage (NCBI taxonomy): Eukaryota > Metazoa > Arthropoda > Arachnida > Araneae > Linyphiidae > Linyphia > Linyphia triangularis. The sequence continues at coordinate 90,003,463 of OZ021723.1, read as the reverse complement.
ATGATTAAATTCAGTATAAATTAATTTCAAATAAAGATTTGTTTGTTTTTCGGATAAAAATTTTAAAAGTGTAAAACCGTACCCTTTAAAACAAATTTTTTGCCAATTTTTATATTCGTTAACACAGCGCCAATTCTGTAAATAACGAGTGCTTGGTGTATCTATCTAATTTTAAATATCAAAAAAAATTCTATCAACAAGACGTTCGACAAACTACGTTTCGAAATTTATTTATTAAAAATGAACGTCGCACTCACATCCACATATCTTTTATTTATTCTGATTAAAAGAATTTTATTATTTGTTTATTAAAAAAAAATTTGCAACAGATAAGAGTTTCTTCAATGTTCGGTTGAATGCTATTTTAGCGCGATTTGATAACGGCAAGGTGGTCTATTAGTATTCCATAAAATCGATCTTTTAAGTGACAGTTACAGCCCGAAAATTTTAGTATTCCGTAAAATCGATCTTTTAAGTGACAGTTACAGCCCAAAAATTTCTTAGAATGCATTATCATCGACATCGAATCCATCTGCCAAGATTCAGCCCGATTGGATGACGGCAAGAGGGTTAATTAATTCTTCGCTGATTCCATCGCCATCGACACACAACATCGAAGTTAAAATAAAGGAAATACTGCTGATGTAGCACTGATGTACTAATTAATAAAACGTTGTTGCAGCTGAATGTCATCTGAAAAATTAAATTATTTTTTAATTTATTATCATGTATGTTATGAGATGTAGAAATGCTTCAAATAAGGTAAGAATTTATAAAAAGAAAGTATGAGTTTTTTGTATAATTTGTTTTAAAGGTTCTAGAATTTATACAGTCCCAAAAAGGTAGAAAGATCATTTACAATTTTTTTCCCCTGAGGTTAAAACACTTTATTTAAATTTTTTACGCTTCCTTTAAAGTTAAATGAAATACATCGCATTCAAAAATGAGGCATACACCACTATCGAAGAACATATGATGAAAGAAACAAAGGTTTTGATCGTTTTATATTTCAGATCGAAGGTAAATTAATTTTTAAAAAGCATTCGAATTGCAATTTTGCAGATATAACGGGGCACAATGACTATTGAGTTTAAAAATTATAAAAGTTTGAGAGAAAAGAGTATTGGTGTTGTGCTTGTGCAATGCTAATACGTTATAGCCGACGTAAACTCTGTGATCATTTTCCTCGCCATAGCCATTCGGTTATATATGTTTGGAAAAGCAAATGTATATCTATTTCTTAATTGCTTACAAAAGTCAAACTTGGTGTTTTCTGGGTCAATCTCAAGTTGCTCTTTGTTGCATTTGGTAGCCTCTTCAACATAGCAATCCAAATTACAAGCGCCTTTTGAGATCCACACTAAAATAAAAAATAAAATATATAAAATAATGCTTCAGAAATTTCCATTAAGTACTTCAAATATACAAATTTATCAACTATGGAATACTTCAACTATTTGAAATTGAATTCAATTTACAAAGTCATAGAATTGCACACGAAGAAGTACAGAAGATATACAAAGTGCATTAAAAATAGGACCTAATTTAATAGTGTTTTTTTTAAAAACTATTTTCAGCAAGTGAATTCTTTCAGTAGAGTTACTAAGTTACTACTTTACAAAACTCTTCATTTTATTTCAGCGACGTTTGTCCCATATTTGGATTGAATTGTAACAACTATTAACTTTTAAATACTTTTCAAGTGTCATGAAAACATCTAATTTCGTATGTTTTGATTGACTTGAATGGTTTTAATATAACTACTGTTTGAAAGTATGTAGCCTTGGAATAATTCTATTTGTTTGATGGTCTTGTTGAATGAAAATATCTGCAAACTAAGGGTGTGGAACATCGCACAACTTTCAATTACACTAAAATACTGAAATGGATTTGTGTCATTTACCGTTTTTATATTTTCATCATTCAATTAGAGTAAATGGCCAGTTTGGCGATAATTCTTATATGGGTCTTCAAAAAAAAAAAAAAAAAAAAGCCCAAATCGTGATTTTGGCAATACATTTTTCGATAATTATCCTTTATTATAAGTGAAACTGAGGGGGAGCAGAAAAAACGATCGTTGATGAGGTATGCTCAAGGAAAAAGAACTCTGTGTTGAAGGCATTCGTTTTTTAACTTTTTACACCATTAAAGCATTTTACGGGATTTTCGGTGGTGGGGATTTTTAGAACACCTTAAGAGGCATTACCACAACGATTTTGAACAAAATCGTTAGAGCCGTTTTTTAACAATTACTGAAAACATGATTTCTTCTATGGCAGATACCCTGCTCACATGAGCGATTTTTTGACGAATACCTTAATGGTAGGTTCTTGTATCACCACCAACCCTCACACCAAATTTGAACATCGTAGGTCAATTTGTTCGGGAGTTATGCTAACCACAAACACACATACAGACATTTTTTCTAGATCACTTTTTTGAGATCAGGATGTTCCAAAATGTGGAGAAATGCAAAAAAAAAAAAAAAAGAAAAAAGAAAAAAAAAAAAAATTGAATTTTTTTTGGACCGAATATTATACTTTCATTACTTTATGTATTACGTACGGGAAATTGAAAGTAAAAATTGAATGTATATTCTAGGTAAAACATGAAAAATGATAATTGTTAAATTTTACATCATGCTACATTTTCTTTGCCAGATAAAAATAATGAAGTTTAAGGGCTTTTCGGGAGTCTAATAACGGGGCAACAGCGTTCCACCGTCAAATCTCATTGTCAAAGCAGCGGAAGCTGCAAGTGTACGTTAAGAAGAAAACAACTTAGGCCAAAATTTTAATCCACAGTTCACCTACTACTATAAATAAATCCTGTGTAAGTTGCAAAAACTAAAATTTCTAATATACGTAGGACTCGTAAGAATCATTGAATAATGTACAAAAAGTGATAAAACCTAACTTGTGTTCTTGGGGTACAATAATGAATTTACATGAACAAAAAGAAAGTTTTTACTTTTTTTTAATCTTTAAAAAATATGCAAACATACCCTTTGAATATTTGAAAGAGGTTTAGAGAACTATAAGTTGATAAATATAAAAGCATAAGTGTTAGAGGATAAGTTTTATTATTTAGTCAAGTGTTGTATACCTTTAACCATCAATACATATTGATTTTTCAACCAGTTGAAATTAAAGTTGCATATATAGTACTATTGCTTTATTGCTCAATCTTCTCTGGAATGAAATCAATAATCATAACTGGAATTTGAGCTTAGAAATAATAATTCTAGAACTAATTAAAAATGTCACTAACAAATTTCACAGTTTGTAATTTCTTATAGCAACCTTGGTGGGAATACTGACATCTCGAACCATACAGAAGAATTCATCTCGAATCTTCCGTAGTTTACTTCATTTTGTAACAAAATGACAATTAATGGAAAAATACTTATAGATTATATTATTGAAATGGTTTTTCAGTTTGTTTAACACAAATTAAAAATACTAAATAAAATAGCAGATAAAAATACTAAATAAAAATACAAATAAAATAGAAGAACTTTCTAAAGGAAACTTGGCAATGCGTCGTGTAAAATAAACGTATGCAAATTAAAAGAGTGTCGCTTGTTATTCAGGAATTAGCAAAACATGTTCAACAACTATACATGTATTACTTTAACAATTTAAGGGTCGTTAATACATTTAAAAATTATGTTGATTTATTTTTAATATTGGTAAAAAAAGTAGAATAATCAATTCATTTAATATGAATATGACAGGCAGACAAAATATTTGCGTACCTGTTAACCAATAGGTTGCGACAAGTATAAAGCTTGGCGCTCGGAAAATTTTAAGTCTTTTACTAAAAATGGGTCGTCAACGTGAAGTTTCTGAAACAACGAAGTTGTGTATTTAATAATTTTTTAAAGCTAGAAAGAAGCAACAATTTATCTTCGATCAAATGAATGTTTCACAATATACGGTTTAGAAGATTTTAAAGGAAATAAAAGGATCGACCAATTAAAAAGTTACCTAAGTAAATGTTGTTAGAAAACTTGTAACAACTTCCAGAGATGAACGCAAATTTAAACGAATCATCCAAAATAATAGCTTTATAACTGTTTCTTACATCAATAGGTGTCCTGGAGTTGTGTAAAAATCCACTACACTTTGGCGATTGCACAAATTTGAGTTTAATAGCGGGTTCCCAAAGTAAAACTAAAGATGAACATGAAGAAAAGACGTGCACGACTCTCCTGGTGCAAAGAGAAGCTCATCTGGTGGCAACAAGACTGGAAAAGTGTTTTATTCAGTGATGAATTTTTATTTCAAATACCTGTTGACGAAGGAGGTGTTCGGGTTTGGTGTTTAAAATTTGAAGCCTTATATAAATTTTGTTAAAGTCATTCGGTCAAATATGCGACATCCGTTAAGGTACGGGGAAGCACGAAAGCTGCTGGAACAGGACAATTATGTATCTTAAAACAATGTGTAAATTCACGTGTTACCGAGTTTTATCTAGAAAAAATGTCTGAGTGTCTGTTTGTGGTCAGCATAATTCCTGAACGGATTGATCAACGCTGTTCAAATACTGTGTACGGGTTAGTGGTAGCCATGGGACCTGTCTTTGAGGTTTTCATCAAATTTGTGCATAAAGTAGCTTCTATTGAAAATTTATGGTTTTCAGAAATTGTAAAAAAGGCTCTAACGAATTTGATCAAAATCGCTGTAATCAAATCGCATCCCCACCTCCGAAAATTCTATAGAAATGCGATAAAGGCGTGAAAAGTTTAAAAAAAAAAAAAAAAATGTTTTGAACACTCTTTCTTTGATCCTCGCCCATCAACGACTCATCTGTTTTCCCTCTGTTAAGATTGAATAAAACTTTATCGGAAGAATTCCTCCGCAATAACTAAAAGGGAATTTCATATCTGAGCTGCAAATAGAGATACTAGATTATAACTTGGATAATCAGTGACAAGTTTTTCCGTTAAGCTCCGAAATTTGTTAAAGTATTTGATTACAGAAACAAATTGGCAAGGATGTCGTTAATCTCAATATGTTTAGATTTCAGTCATGATGCCAAATTATTCACGCTTGACATCTGGACCTGGTGGACCGAAATAGAAACGTGTATAGAAGCGACATTTTAGTCACTACTACTGTCGCAATTTAATTTTTATTTATATAGGAAGGAAACTGTCTTACCGCATATTACAAGAAACAGAAGCCACAGCATTTTGTTAAATTGATCCAAACTTCAGTATTATTCTAATAGCATTCAGAAAATAATGGACTGCATCATTTTTTCTCCTTTTATACCATTTATATAATGAGTTGTCAAGCAAAAATTCAAGTGGTTTGAAGGTAAGAAAAATGATACAGTCTGGAATTTCAAACACCTGTTGCCTGATTTCAGAAAATACAGAAAGAAGATAGTGAGTGCAACAATCTAATCTTGAAAGTATTATTATCGAGAACTTCAAATTTAATAAACATTAACGGATTTGAATAAAACATTGACATAAATTGCTTCGCTTTAATTTTGGATTGTATTGTTTAATGTAGATGTTTTTCTAATTTTCTTTAGAAATCTTCTGTACCTGGAAATAGGAAGCTATGCAAAATAAATTTCAATAGGCTATCGACACAATGTTCAAAATAGGACACATTCTTGTTCACGTCGGTGGTTATATACTAGATATGAGAGAGTATCGAATCAGTAGTCAATCGCCAATTGACACCATTTCCAATACTGCAGGAGATGAAAGTAGACAAAATTCCGAGTTATCCTTAAAGAAGGCCTTACGAATCCAAATATTTGATGATATATGACAGTGGTTCTCAATCTTTTTAATAGTGTGAACCACCTTTTTTGTAAAAAGAGACTTTGAGGCCCACTAGCTGATAGAATATGTGCGTGCTTGCTTCAGTGATTAGTAAAACATACTGTTACAAGAAGGATTAAACTATAATTTTTTTTATAAAGAAAGGAGCTTTATTGTATTCACTTTGCAGCCACAACCACAAAAAAAAAGGGGGGGGGGGAAAGCAAATGCTCGAAGTTAAAAAAAAAAAGAAAAGAAAAGTCAATGAGATTTTTGACATTGTTTGTCCCCCATGAACAATCGAATTATTCAATGGTTGCTAACAATCGAATTATTCGATGGTTGCTAACAATCGAGTGATTCGATTGTTCACATCACTACCTCTGAATCTGCAATAATATTTATTTTGGTTTAGATTCTGGACCAACATCTACGACTCAGTACTACGATACTCGTAGCCCATGGGTTGGGAACCGCTGAATGATATTTACAAATAAGTAAAAGTAGAAAAATAGCGTTCTAAATTAGTCCATAAACACTGCTATGTCGTGCTTTTTAAATAATAACAAATTAAAATATTTTGCAAATATTACGTGAAATTGATTTTTTAAATGCTTTGAAATATACTCACTATTAATAAAAGAATGTAAATTATATATAAAGGAAATGGTGAAGAGAGAGCCAAAAAAAGGTTTTCTTTGGTAATTTTTTTTTTTACCTATGAGGCATTCCATGTCAAATTAACACAGTTCCCAACCCGACCTCTTCAGAATTTAATTAAATTTTGATTACTTGTTGGATTTAATAAGAAAAGAAAAAATGGCTAATATTTGGTTTCTGACATACGGGGCTTCGAAAATGGGATACAAGGGAAAAATTTCGTATTTCTTGCTTTACAAATTTGCTAATCATTTTATTCCTAATTATCGTATAACATTGCTTTTGGTGTAAAAAAAAAAGTGGAGATTTGGATTTGAAGGTTAAACAATTTGACATTTGGCTTTGAATATCTCAAAAAAGAGGTATTTTTATTAAAAAAAAAAAAAAAAAAAAAAAAAAAAAAATATTTTCAAACTTTAATTTTCAACAAAAATCTGTTCGTCTGATTTTGCGATCGTAATGGGATGCCAAGTTATACCATTTGAATGCAAACTATTGTCCTTAACTTTGCACAATAATCGCATTGGGATACAAACTGCGGATTCCTATATTCACGATACCTAATGCAAATGAATGTACTTGGAATTAAATGTATATCATCTAGTTTTCTAAATGAATTGGATTGAAACTGGTATTTTAAAGATAGTGACAACCCCCAAAATTTGTCAGAATGTATTTATTGTCATCGATATCGAATCTGTCTTCCAAAGTTTAGCTCGATTGGGTGAAGGTAAGTTCACTAGTTATCAGAAGTAACAATGCTAGCGTGTGTAAAAGCGGTCTTTTAGGTATATGTGAAAATCTTGATAGATTGGATAATAAATGTGATAATTAGTTATCTTAGTAATCTTTCTGCCAAGTTTCAGCTCGATTGGATGACGGCAAGTGGGTTAGTTTGTTTTCCGCAGATTTGCAAGCCACAAACACACAAAATCGAAGTTAATATAAAGGATTTATAAAAGGTACATCTTTTCACCGAGTGTTCAAATTAATTTGTCAGTGAAGTGAAGAAGTGTCGTAGAAGTCAGTAGAGTCTGTTCCCAAATAACAACGTAGAAAGTTTAGGTATTTTTTTAAGAAGCCTGATTGAAATGGTAATGGGGAATGAAGAGAACAAAGAACAATAAAAATCTATTAATGCACGCAAATATCCCCTTCATTTGATATACAGGGTGGTCATAAAGACATTTTGCCGATATATGGACTTCTAGCAGTCGTCCCGTTCAGCAGATTGTTATGAAATTTCAGGAATAGTTATTCAGAGATGTGAGTTCAAGATTCTGTGAACGGTAACAAAATGGCACTTACGGTTATAGGTACAGAAATTCGAAATTTTCGAATGGCCTTTTTACCGTCGCAAAATGCTCAGCAAATGCGAAAACTATAAAGACCGTTAGAACGGTACTTGTATCGCAAAAAAGGGGCGAGCTCATTTTTATTTTGCTTGTTGTAAAAGTATAGACACGATCACGAGTTTCTGCGAATGTTTGTTTGCAAATGCAAATTTTAAAGAGATGACGTCACATACTTCAAGTATTTAATTTCTGCAAATGCGATAACACTTTGTAGTCGAGAAGCCATGGACTAAAGAAATTCAAATTGATGAGCTTATGCAAATTTGGAAGTTGAAAGCTGAAGGTAAGCTCGTTTCGTAATTTTCGACTATTATTAATCGACATAAGATTTCTATTTATCGATCTTTATCTAATGGATGAAAATACAAATAAAAACTCAGATCTGATAGGCTATGTGTGCCGAATAAACCTGATAATCGTTAGATCCAAAGACTGTCAAATGCCTAAAAAATTACTGTTCATGGATTTAAAGAGTTATTAGGAATTTCAGTATCAAAGGATATGATTCGTAGACGACTTTTGGAAACAGGAACAATGGTTTATTGCAAAATGAAAAAGATACTAGCCCCGAAGTCAGATTATAAGTCACTGAGAATGCTGTAGTAACGAAATAATATGTCATATGGACCAAAATGGCAATCAGTGATATTTAAAAATGAAAATAAAAAATGGAATTTGGTTAGTCTACTAGATAGTTGACTTGTGGAAGGAACCTCGTCATTATTTTTTAGTCAAAGACAAGATGGTGGCTCGGAGATGGTTTGGACTGCCTTTTGCTACAACGGGCAAGTGTGTTTGCACTCTACTAGTGGTCACCAAACGTCACAGCATTGCACAAAGTCATTGGTGGATAACCTGCTGCCATTTACGGAGCTTCACGAAGGACCTTCATTGAAATTTCAGTAAGGGCCTTATTATACAGAGCCACTCGAGTGGCTAACCCGCGCGTTCGCGTTAAACGCCCGGGCTAGCGACAGCAGTGGCGCATCCACGCGTTTGCAGTGGCCAGGCCTAGCGTCCGTGTTTGTTATGATTTCGTTCCTCTTTCTGTATTCAAAATGTTTTGGTCAAGTGAGGATGATGAATTGCGCATGCTTATCTTATTAAGAAACGAAGAAAGAATAGAACTTTAGGAGTGCGTCCCTTCTTATCAAGAAGGCCCTCAAAATGTTTATTTCATACTCTGCATGATGATTACTGCATGCGACAATAAGTTTTTTTCTGTGTAAATGATTTTAATTTGTATGTTATAATTTTTTAGATATTACTTGACTTACTACAAGCACATTACTTACTGTAACTGTAACTCGTCAAAGTTGTCCATTAGTTGGAATAATAAGTTAATATTGTCAGTTATTTTTTTCTAAGAGTATTGGTGTACTTAGCAGTTGAGTAAATTAATTAAAAAAAACTTACGACAGTCTTTTGTGAAACTTATATAATTAATATACACTGATTTGAAATTAAACGAAATTTATCCATTTTGTAGAAAATTCAAGGAAATTGATCACCACAGCACACTATTTATGTAGTAGAAGCACTTATTGGAACTGCACAACATACATGCATTAGCGACACGGGGCCATGAGTGCCGGCTGAATTATTTTCACGGGATTGTTAATAACCTCTAAAGGGAATGCAAGGTGATTATTTTTTATTTTTTACTTTCAATTACTCATATGTAATACATAGGGTAATAAAAGTGTAGTGTTCGCTAAAAAAAAAATAAAAAAAATATCGATTTTTTTCCCCCGTATTGCTCCACGTTTTGGAACATCCTGATCTCAAAAAAGTGATCTGGAAAAAATTTATGTCTGTGAGTACTTGGTCAGCATAAACTCTCGACAAATTGGCTTACTGTGTTCAAATTTGGTGTGAGGGTTGGTGATGGTCCAAGGACCTACCATTAAGGTTTTCGACAAAATCGCGCATGCGCATAAGGTAGCTGCCATTGAAAAAAATCATGTTTTTCAATGATTGCCAAAGAGCCGCTCCAACGATTTTGTTCAAAATCTCAGTGGTAATGCCTCTTAATGTGTTCTAAGCCTTTCCACATCCAAAATTTCATTAAAAATGCTTTAATGGCGTAAAAAGTTGAAAAACGAATATCTTCAACATAAAATTCTCTTTCCTTGAGCATATAGCTCATCGACGATCGTTGTTTCTCCTCTGCGCAGTTTCACTTATAAGAAAGGATAACATAAGAATTATAGAAATAAATATCGCCAGATTTTTTTTTTTTTTTTTTTTTTTTTTTTTTTTTTTTTTAAGATGCGTATAAGAATTATCGCAACAAAAAAAATATCACCAAACTGGCCATATTTTCTCAATAAATGATAAAAATATAAAAATGGTAAATGACACAAATCCACATCAGTAATATAGTGTAATTGAAAGTTGTACGATGTGCCACACTCCTAGTTTTTTGCTTTAACTTTGATTTTTCAGTTGGATGTCTGAATGAAATTTTAATTAATCGTTTTGTATTAAATTTCTGTTCCGTTGAATATTTTAAAACCTATAGCATACTTTTATTTTCAGTTAATCGTACCACTTTTCTCCACATCATTTTAAAATTTCGAAAACCAGGGGGGGGGGTGCACTCTTTTGTACCTCCTTGGCGACGCCCATGAATACGGTTTTTCCCTTCCCCCTTCCTTTCCCTGCAAATTGCTTATTATGCCTTATATTATTTTAATTATCTTTTTATTTTCGCATTACATTCCCCTTTTATTATGTCAATATGAAATGTAAAACATTTTTTCCTCAACTTGTTGCATTTTTTGTCAAATAGCTTATACTAAACAAAAATAAATGTGTTTTTTATTACGAAACTAAACCTCAGTTAGTCATTTGCACGTTTAGTAAAAATGGAACATGATTATTCGAAAACGTGGTATGTGTGACGCACAAACGGGACAAATTATACTTGATAATTCGCCTGTTTTAAAAACTCATCATTCCATATTAAAACAAAAGGTCACAATGATATATTTCTGACTCAAGCAGAAGCAGAAGTTGATTCCACAAAATAAAAATATGTGGTACCGAATGATTTTCCGTTTCCTTCAAACAAAAATATGCTATCAATGTGCTATGCATTTTTATATTTAATTTCATTTAGCAGCTGTCACCGACTTGCTTACAAACAGGATTTTTGAATACTATTTGACGATTTCAATTATCTTGAAGTTATCTATGGTTATAATTATGCTCGCAGGCCATCAAAGTAGGTAGAGGGAAAGGGTAGGTGAGAACTCTTTCTCTCCCCCGACATTGATGAACTGCAGACTTCTAGTATAGAATTTCCGATTCGTCAAACCCAGTTTGAACAGCCTTCCAATATTTTCAATACAGTTGTTCTACACATTTTTTTATGCCCCATTTTTAGTTTTTTCATTCAATTCGGTTTTCTTCTGAATCGGAATAAAAAAGAATGCAATAAAATTTCGGAAATTTCGACTCTTCAACTTTCTAAAACTTAAAGACCTAGACTCTTCCCTCCCCCCACCTCGCTAGCGTCGGTCCTGCATATGTGCAATACTTATATGCAATGCACATGTGCAAAACCTATTTGCAATACATCCAGGCATTACCTATTTGCAATACATAATGTTATACATATGTGCAATACGCAAGTGCAAATACATGCAATATTATATAAAAACAATATAGCCTCTATAAAAGCTTTTTTCTACAACGTAATGCAACATTTCAATTTATATCCTGAACAGCTATACAGCCCAATAATATTGCCAAGAGAAAAATAATCGTCGCATATAATTATTTCTTACTAAATTTCGACAATCGATTGTCTTATTTAGCATGAAACAATCGATAGTTTGCCCTTTTTCGATACTTTCGATTTTTCACTCGATTGTTCATCTGATGAACAATCGTTTGAACTATAGATATCAAAATAATCAATGTTCAAGGAACACTTGACACAGGGACTGACCATGACAAGTTGGGACCCAAGGCCGGGACACTTTCTGGGGTCTCTTTTTCAAAAGCGAGATTTGTTGGAAATTTGCCTAACAAAAAGTCAAATGGAGTAATATTAAAAATAGAAAAAGTTGATAAAGTAAGGTTAATATTGTATTCTAAATTTTTTTTTATCACAAATAAAGAAACAAATTTCAAACAATCAAATTTATAGATCAAAAGAGGAAAAACTTTGTTATATATAGCATTGCATTTCACTATCACAATGTATAGTAATATCCATGACAACAATATCTGCACCATTATTCACAATTTCAGAGTGAATATTCGAAGAGTTCGAAAAGCTGATCTCACAATAAATGCGTCAAGACTTTCTTTAAATTTTTTTTTTCTCTATCTTTCAAGAAGTCTTGTTTTTAAATTCTTTATATTGACTTCGACTTTGTGTGTTACTTTGTTTGTCAATGAAAGCGGAATTTGCGGCTGTCTAATCAACCCCCTTACCATCATCCAATCAGGTTTAAACTTGGCAGATAGGTTCGATGTCGATGACAATGCATTCTATCAAATTTTGAGGTTGTTACTGTCACTCAGAGGTCGCTTTTACGGAATACTAATCAACCAACTTGGCGTCATCCAATCGCATTAAAATAACATTGAATCATTCATTGTTGAAACTCTTTCTTGTTGGCAATTTTTTTTTTTTAATAAATAAATAATAAAATTACTTTAAGCAGTATAAATAAATTATATTTCTATGTGAGAGCACAAATTCACGTACTTTTTTAATAAAAATAAATAAATTGAAACGTAGTTTGCCACTCATTTTGCTGATACAAATGCTTTTGATATCGGCGCTGTGTTAGTGAATACAAAAATTGACAATGCATATCCGATTTTTTAAGAACTGTATTTTTATGGGTTATATTATTTAAGATTTTAAATGAGGGTTTAATTTATTTGATTAAATACCCACTCTGGGATACTAAACACACTTCAAGATTCATACAAAATGATTTTTATGTAAAAATTCTTAATTCTTTTATACAGAAAATAAAAGATATTCACATAACTTTTGTGAAACAAAAGTTACAGGTTTACAGCTAATTTCGGGGCCCCCTAAAATATTGGGCCCAAGGGTCAGGTCTTGTGGTCTTAGTCGATAATCAGGGTCTGACTAGATAACTGGATCAAGGCAAGTCTATAAACACATTTAATAAGCTTCAAAACATACAATAGTCCTCTACCACAGTCGCGCACGCACGCCACAATTAGCGAGGGTAGGCGACTGTAGTGGACAGCTCATGCCACAGACGCGACCACTAGCCACTGCTGTGGTTCTGTATAATAAGCTCCATAAGATATAATGGTCCGCAACGTGCGCGTTAGAAGCTAACGCGCGCGTTCGCCACTAACCACAGACGCGACCACTAGCCACTGCTTTGGTTCTGTATAATAAGCTCCATAGGATATAATGGCCCGCAACGTGCGCGTTAGAAGCTAACGCGCGCGTTCGCCACTCGAGTGGCTCTGTATAATAAGGCCCTAAGACCGTACTTCGATTAACACTGTAGACAATACAAGTGCCTGATTTAATCATCAGAATTTAAAAGTTCTTGACTGGCCAGCGTATTGCCCAGATCATAACACAGTGGAGAGTTTTTGAGACATCACGTGTAGCAAAGTTTACATCAATTTTAGACAATAATCTTCTATAAATCAACCCAAGAGATCCATAGAGGATATATGGTACCAAATCGACCTCCAAACCATGCACAATTTAGTTTCTTCAATGGAAACTCATACTTATGAATTAATCAACAATAATGGATCCCCAATTAAGTTTTAAATCATGTTTATTTTAATTTCCTTTTATTTTTGTCTAAACTTTTGAGACAATGTTAATTTGTTTTGTTACCAATAAATAAGCTGCAATATACACAATTAAATTTTATAGTTATAAATAGTGTAAAGTATGCATTGCATATTACACTGAACCTGCAGTACGAAATTTGATTAAATTTATTTTGAAATCTGTGTGAATTGAGGACTAGAAATTGAAAACAACCTAAGTCCAAAAAATAATTTTTTTAGGAGTGCCGAAAAAGGAAAAACACTTGCAACTGGTCCCTAAGAACCAGATTGAATTTGAACTATTGCTACAGGAGTTCGCAGTTTGGGCTTACTCCACTTAGTTTAGCTTGGTCTTGAGGACGTTTTTCCTTAAACATTCCCCCCCTCCCCCCGATTTTTTGGTACTTAGGTCGTTGTCTATTTCTAATCCTCAATTTGTTCATTGTCTAAACTTTTGCATCGCAGTGTATCTGCTTTTATAACTTATTTAAGAGATTTTTTCCTCAAATAGAGTTTTCATAGTGTTCGATTACTATGAAGAAAACATCCTTTTGGTACCATTGACATATTTTTTCTGCCCTGAACCTTGATAAAATACATTGCCATTGACAACGAGTCGATTTGACGAATTTCACCTCTATTGGATGACGGTAAGTGTATTAAATTCCCCTAAGAAGATTTTCCCCGCCACAAATAAAATCGAATTTAATGTCAAATATATCAAAACATCAAAATGGCAGGTTTATTTTTTAATATGCCGTCAACCTTAACAGATGTAGTACGTTTAAGTAATTAAATATCACCAAATTGAGTATGCTGAAAATGCCTTTGTATGCAATAGAAACTTGCGTAATAATATTTTAGTGGCATCATCGATATTGAAAGAAAACTCTGACATCATCAACGAGGTTATCTGCCAAGTTTCAGGTCGATTAGATGATGGTAGGTTGATTAAATTTTTCTACGAAGATTTTTCCCACCATAAAGAATATAAAAACACCAAAATAGTTTTATTTTATCATAAGTCATTAATTTTAAAAGGGGTAGGTTTCAGTCATTAAAAATCGCTAAATAGAACAAGTTTGTATACGGCTTTGTATCTGAATCTGTCGTACATTAATAGAAACTTACGTAAAAGCGGCATTTTAGAGATATCATCAAAACTTGAAAACTCAGACGAGACTATCTGCCAAGTTCCAGCTCGGTTGTATGAAATCAAATGTATAAGTTAGAGTTCAGATGATTTGTCCGGAAGAGCAGACAGGTTTAAAAACAAATATAGTGAAATATGTATTTCAAATAATTAAAACTATTCATTATATAAAATGTACTTACCTAAATTTAACTTTGATCCCTTTTTGCATATATTGTCCACAGCTGATTGCATTTTGTTAGCCTCAGAAACAAAATTTTTATTACATTTAACTGGTAGATAGATTTTCACATTTTACTGTTGGTTCTTGAAAATTATCTAGATGAATAAAAATAATAACTATACTGTAATTTTATTTTCACACAATATTATAAATTTTATTTTATCGTGTTGATATTCGAGCGCAATTTTTTGTTCTGTTCAGAAAAAAAATCTCTAAAATTAATTCTATACTAAATATATTCAGGGTGTTTTAAAAAGCTTGTCTAGGTGTAGGTTTATTTTGCTATTTAGAAAAAGGCATCAAGTTGAGTAGCGAGAATTCTCAAAATACGGTAACAATCCGCAAAACAATGTGATTTTCATGCATTGTTTAGTTTGAAAGTTACAGAATTTTAATTTTTACTTTTCAGCTCTTGTACGTGAATTCATTCAAAGTCATGAGTTCAAATCGAGTTAATTAAAAAAATTAACACTATCTTTACAATTAAAGGAAATACAACGTATTAAAAAGTGAGACTAATATATCTTTCGAAGAAAATATACAGAAGGAAATTAGGGATTTGATTATGTTAAATTTCAGATCAAATGCATACTTATGAATAGGAATTAATTACATCTAAGAAAATATGTTTGGAAACAATGTCTTATTATCAACACAAAATCTTAATTAAAAATTTAAAACAGAATTTACAACAATGATATTAGCAACTTGTGGGCTTCGTGTCGTTGAGCTTGTCTTGAAAAATTATGAATGTTTAAGGTACCAGGTATAGCATAGGTAGTACAACTTTCGGTTTATCAATTTACAAGATAAATATGGCATGTTGGACTTTTGTTTTGACGAATTATGAGTGTTTAAGGTACCAGGTATGCTATTGGTACCACTTCCGGTTTATCAATATCAAAGATAATTATTGCATGTAAGGTATCGTCGAACTCAGTTTGAAGAATTATGAATATTCCTGGTGTACCATAGGTGATAAATAGAAAAACGATTAAACGGACAAATTCAAAAAATAGAAGTCGGCAGTGTTTAAAAAAAAGTTCTGATATCCCCCAAAAAAACACTTTTGAAAAGTAGAAGAACCACCAACCTCAAAAACACAAAAAACTTTCTTGCAATAAAAAAGTCATAAACATGATAAAAATTTTCAGCCACAAATACAGTGATATAAAAAATGGCCAACATCTGATTACAACTCTCGGTTGTGACTCGCTTAAGAATGTATGCTTACTTAGTTTATTTTTAAAATTTAAGTTCTGCTCCCATAAAAATTTACGCTGCTTGAGGTTGGCGCCCGTCTTAATTACTAACCTTTAAAACTCCTTACACAATAAAAACTTTCCAAAATGTAGATATCAACCAAACAAAAGCTTACCACAAACACTTCAGTTTCCTACTTAAAAAATTCTTAATAAAGATTCAAATGCAAGAATTTGAGCACAGTTTCTCTATACTATTTTGAAAGTTACATAAACATGAAGATTTACACTACTTTGTATTTCCTACCTATCCAAATGAAATCATAAACTCGAATATTCGTACAATCTGCCATAAATTAGTTTAAACGCAAGCTTTGTTATTATTCCTATGACGGGCGCCAACCTCAAGCAGCGTAAATTTTTATGGGAGCGGAACTTAAATTTTAAAAATAAACTAAGTAAGCATACCTTCTTAAGCGAGTCACAACCGAGAGTTGTAATCAGAGGTTGGCCATTTTGTATACACTGTATTTGTGGCTGAAAATTTTCATCATGTTTATGACTTTTTTATTGCAAGAAAGTTTTTTGTGTTTTTGAGGTTGGTGGTTCTTCTACTTTTCGAAAGTGTTTTTTTGGGGGATAAAGATACTTCCAACACAATTTTGAAATTATTTTAATTTAACTAATCTTAATGAGGGATATTGATTGGCAATGTGTTAAAAACGAAAACGGAACGAAAAAATTGTGTTAGAAATATTAAGGGATAAAGAGTTAGCCTTTTTAAAGGTAGTATTTTTATCTTGTCATAATTATCAATTCAAGTATTTTGCCTAAAATATGGAAACACTGTAGATATTATTCTCACTTGTTAATAGTTAACTAGTATAAATTTTTAACATTGACCAATGAAAACAACAGCTACAAAAAGAGCAAATATAACAAAGCTTAAAATTACACAGGAGGGAAACGGGCAGTATATTGAGCCGTCAAAATATGAAAAAAACCCAAATTTTTAAGGAAAACGATAGCGCTGAAATTGTCTCAGTAACACACATAAAAAAAATAATATTTTTTATTTGTGTTATAACTAAATTTTTACAATTAAAATGAATCTCGTGGACTCTACCAAAAACTGAAATAGGAAAGAAAATGGAGAAATCGAATATTTTCAATGAGTTTTTACTGAGTTCTACTTTAAAGCTTATAGTAATTATCTAATTATCATTTAAAAAAAAGTTCGTTCTACTTTAATGAATAAATAGTCAAACTAGGTTTCCTTAATTTGATGACTGACTTGTTATCGACATAAAGGCATCAATATAAATTGTTATATATATCAAATATCCTAGACCTATAATGTTATGTGATGCATTATACTATACTATACTATACTAAATTTACAATTGCCTTTTGCCAGGTTCTCCTTTATTTCTGTGAAAAGGTAAAAAACATATCGATTGCATACAAAAGTCAAACTCGGTGTCTTATGTAGATCTCAAATTCATCTTTGTTGCAATTGATAACCTCTTTAACATAGCAGTCAAAGTTGAATGCCCCTTTTGAGGTCCACACTGAAATGAATAATAAAACATGTAAAATAGTGTTTCAGAAATTTCCACTTACAAGAGGACCTTACGGTCTCGGAAATTCAGATCGGGATGAGACTCGGCAGATTTGTAATATACCTTAAGGGTATTCACACAGTAAAGCAATAAAGCGCATTAGCCAGAAGATTACGAAAAAAAGGGCTCTAAAGTGTTATGCACAGCTTTTATACTGGTAGAGATTTTTGATCTGCAGCTCCCCGGTGGCTAACTTGTCAGCGTGCTGAGTTCCCGTACGGGCAATCCTGGTTCGATACCTCGTGTTGTATTTTTTTTTTTTTTTAATTTATAAAGTCAATTTATAAAGTGGCTTGGGTAGGGGTAGAACAATTGTTCCATAAGTACGGTTAGGGTTTTGAAAATTTCTGACTTCCTTCTTATGTACAATAGGACAACATTCCTACTCTTCCATATAGAAACTGGTTCTTCATGTTTATTGCGAAAATCATTTATTTCTCAACAGCTTGTAATATTTCAAAATTTATAATCACTTGTTTGTGTGAATAGTAAATAGAGTTTTAATGTATCTTCATTAAAACACATTACGTATTTAAAAATAAAATATTATCTTTAATTGAAATTTCAGTTAGCTGTAACAGTTACTTTATAAGTGGACAAAATATATATGTATATATATATATATATATATATATATATATATATCTTACGAGGTATCGAACACTGATCGCACGTAAAGGAACACCAGCACGCTGATCACTTAGCCACCGGGGGTTGCAGAGCAAAAATCTTTACTAGTATATAAGTTGCGAGTAACACTTTAGAGCCTGTTTTCTCGGAATCTTTTGGCTAGTGCGCTTTATTGCTTTACTGTGTGGATACCCTTATGGTATACTACCAATCTGCCAAGTCTCATCCCGATCTGAATTTCCCGAGACCGTAAGGTCCCCTTGTTAATGTAAAAATTAAACAAATTAATCAATTATGAAATTCAATTATAAAAAACTGGTTTCAATTTACATTGTTATTGGATGGCACTTGAAGAGTTTACAAGATATATAAAATGAATTAAAATTAATAGGAAACCATTAAATGATGTCTTTTTTACTACTTTCAGCTGGGTTGTTAAGTTACGACCTTGCAGTATTTTTCATTTCGCTTCAGACATAACATTACATTTCATTTTATTTTAAGAGGACGACTTACTTGAAAATCTTTTTCCAGTGTCATGAAAAGAGCTAATTTCATATGATTTGAATGGATTTAATATGAATACGGTTCGAAAGTATATAGCTTTGGAATAATTAAACTCTACTAGTTTAGAGCTGTATGGAACCTTTTTTAATGGACAAATAACAATATTTTATGTACACACAATTACATATTCTGATCAGTTGGAATCTGTTAACAGTATATGGTGAGTTATGAAATGGTCACATAAGTTACAGTCATGAAAATTATTTATTTAGTTACTTGGGAGAGAGAAAGAGAGAGGGTCTGCAGCTCAGCAGTTAGCAAAAGCATGAATCTAGTCGTCATTGTCTCATGCAAGTTCTGGAATACAAGCAATGTATTGAGCTGTGGGTTTTATGAACGCAGTAAAAAGGAAAATACGTGTGGGAAAAGGAATCAATAAAAGGCAATGGCGAGCAATAATGAATATTAAGTATGGAATTTACTGTTATGAAAGTGCTGACATAAACAGTTCTGACGTAAGTAGAACGTAGAAGGTTGCCAAAATGTGATACAAAAATTGAATGAAAGTAATAATCGGGAAAGAGAATTAAAAACAGAAGACACGCTTTGAAAAAGAAAAAATAAATTAAATGGCGATATTAAAATGTGTTTGTCACAAGAGCAGATCCAGAGTTTTATTACGGAGGTGAAGGGAGAGGAAGGGGGGGGGGGACTGTTGAATAGCGTAGGTAAATTTTGTTGCTCTTAAGTTTATGACTGAATGACTTCATCCATGTGATAACTTAACTTTGATTATACAGAATATGTTACGAAGAGGGAAAAAGTTTCAATAACATAAGGGCGACACAATAAGTGGCAATTTATGAATTTACGACAATAAACTAGAGATGTCTACAACTATTTGATTCAGGATAAATTATTGTTAAGTATGATAGACAGAACAATCTAACAACGAATACATGTGCACACTTTCACACTATAATTTGCTTTGTTGTCTTGCTTTGGCTTTTTCGTCTTCAATTTTTTTGGATGAGAACATTTGTATTAAAAATGTTCATAGCGGATTCGACAAATCTTGATTGATTTCATCTAAAGCCTGACAGCAGAGCACATTAAAACGTTAGAGTGAACGGTCCATGAATAACGAAGGGAGCGGTCCCTCGCTGGATCCGTCAGTGGTTTGTCATTATATACATTTTATGTGGAATAGAGGGAAATGATACCTTGAAATTATAACACTATATCAAAGTTTCACTCTCAGGTGAAAGTAGGAGTATATATTTTCTATTAAAAGGGGGGGGGGGGCTGGGAGTGTACTCGTCCAAGTCCCAATATCAAACCGGAAGAAGTTGCAAATTTACAGTATGGTGACCAATCTGAAGCCAAGTTTTCAACCCTCTTCCAAATATGAGTTTCCTCTGTAGGTAAAAGCCCTATTTTCCCTTTTCGTGTTAATGAAAATAACAACTTAATTATCAAAATTAAACAAGAGAACACAGTGAAAAATCCCCGAAGTATGATACTATTTTGATGAAAACTCTTAACTTGCCAAATTCTGATTGCTTATAGTTGTCCTAGAATCTAAATTTTGTTCATTGTGTGTAAGGTATTACAAAGAAATAAAACACGGTCGCTTGGTGGCAACCATTAGATTTCATAACTTTTCTGGCTGAGCATTTTACTTGTCGAGTTCTTTTGCAACGTCCAATTGTTTTGGGATATTAACTTACAGGCTGAATATTACGAGCAGTAATATTGAAGTTTCAGAATAAAAAGTAAATAATCTTATTTTTTATTTAATTAATTACTTACTTAATCAGTCCGAAAAAAAGAAGCTAGAATCTCAAGGAGTTGACTTTATTTTTTGCTACAAATAACTACTAATAAAAATATTTTTGGATTATGTTATTGGTATATTTTTCCAGTACATATTTGTTTGTGAAGCTGCTTCTAAAAAGTATTCTTTTATTAGCTCATTGAAATTGAGTTTCACATGTAAGAG
The DNA here is from genome assembly GCA_963978545.1 of Linyphia triangularis. NCBI lineage: Eukaryota > Metazoa > Arthropoda > Arachnida > Araneae > Linyphiidae > Linyphia > Linyphia triangularis. The sequence goes on along the minus strand of OZ021723.1, from coordinate 89,982,525 downwards.
GCATTGGGTACTGAGAGTTCTAGTGGTCCCGCTTGTGTATTGTGAAATTGCAGACTTATTTTTCTGTTGACGAACACAGAAAAGATCTTATAAAAAGTTATGTGATATTACGTTACTCGCACAAATATTGAAAATAACCTTTTTTTTTTTAAATAAAAAGATGTAGATATAATGTGAAGAAAATAGAAGCCTTATCTTTAAATGCATTTCCAATTCAAAACTTATGATAGATGGTAGACGTATGCTAGGCGCAATCTGCGTTTTATTGACTGTGCAGGTTTTGAAGTAATGAAAATTTAGATCCTACTTTTTAAAGTGAAAGTTAAAAAAAAAAAAAAAAAAAAAAAAAAAATAGTGTACTGAAACTTAAAACTTTGCCTGGAGCTAATTTTTTTAACCTTGATGTTGAGCAAATAAGTAACGAAGAGCTAAATTTTCATACGGTCAATCAAGCAATTTTCTTTTATTAAATCCTTTATATTAATTTTGATTTTGTTTGTGTGTGGGGCTGCCGGGAAAATTTGCGAAAGTCTTATGAACCCACTTGCTTCTGTACTACAATAACGTAATGGAAAACTTCTAAAAAGGCTCTGCATATCTGACGTCAACATTCCCAGAAAAAGCTACAGAGAAGTGAGAAATGTTAAACGAAAAATCTCGTCGAGACAAACTCTAATACCAGAATTAAATCTCAAGTAACAAATGAAAGTGTTCTGGAAATTACAAACGGAATTCAATTTGTAATTATGTAAGCCAAATTAGAAATGTACCAAAAAGTACCAAAAATTAGTTTGAAGGTTTTCATAAGTTAAGTAGAGTTCCGTAACATTTCATCGGAAGAGTTTCTTCACAATAAGTTAAGTTCATACATGGGCTTCAAATAAAGATACTGGATTATAGCTTGGTTAATCAGTGACATGTTTTCCTGCAAGTTACCAAACTTGTTGACATATTTGATTACAAAGACAAATTGACAAGGATGCCATTAATCTCAACATGTTAGAATTTAGTCATGGAATGAATTGTTCATGCTTATCATTTGATTCTGGTGTGCAGAAATAGAAACAGAAGCGGCATTTTATTATCTGTTAGGCCTCGAGTTCAAGGCGAAGAGTGCGAGACTAGCGGCACACCGAGAGAACGAAAGAAGGGTGAGGGTTGTTGATGAGAGCAAAGGCGGTATTAAACATCAGTTCCTACCATGGCGCCATCCAGTGAACTAGCTGAGAGCATCAGTTTGAGTGATTTTAATCTCATACCAAATGAAGTACCAAAGCCAAAATTGTCTCATAGTGGTGAGATTATCACAAAACATTGCATAAACATACGTTTTTTAAAAAAATAATAAAATGACATTTCGAATTATGACATCATGTTAGAAATTCATGTAAAATACCACCTTTGCTCTCATCGTAGCCAGAACAACCCTCATCGTTCTATCGTTTTCTCGGTCTCAGGCCAGTCGCACACCGCTTGCCGCTAGTATCGTACACGAGGCCTTACTGTCACAATTTAACTTTTATTTATACAGTTGTGAAGCTGTCTTACAGCATATTCCAAGAAACGGAAGCCTCTGCATTTTGTCGATTTGAACTTAACTTTATAATTCTTCTAATAGCATTCAGAAAATAACGAACTGTATTATAATTTCTCCTTTTATACTATTTATCTAATGTTTTGCCATTCAAAAATTCAAGTGGCTCAAAGTTAAGAAATTAGATATGGCAAGGAAGGATACAGTCTGGAACGTCGCCTAAATTCAGAGAATGCTCAAAGAAGATAGATTTAAATAAGTTATCAGATTGGGCTATCAAATGAGGTTTGTCTTTTAATTTAAATAAGTGTCAAGTCATACATTTTGGTCACAAAAATATGTTTCCTACCTCTTTTTTCAAGAATTATGATATGAAGCTAAAATGAATGAGGTTGAGGTTATTAATGAGCTGAGGAATGAATGGAACTTTTAAGTCTATTGTACATCATTGTGGTGTAGCAAGAAAAGCGCGAATACAATGTTAAGATTCATTAGAAAGACCGTCTCATCTAAATCTAGTGATATTACTTTGCCACTTAAGAGAGCACTGGTGAGGCCACAACTAGAGTATGCAGTGCAATTCTGGTCGCCTCATCTCAGAAAGAATATAAATTTATTAGAATATGTTCAGCATAGTTCAACCGAAATCATATAGGGGAAACTCAACATTGGATCATGGTGTTAGATAGAGTAATTTTAATATATGTATACGTTGGAAGAAATAATATCTAGAAAGGATTTGATTCAAATGTTTTGATTTATAAAACAGAAAGATTTCAAGGGTTGAGAGCTTAGTACGGGAGACAGGACAAGAAGCCATGCATTTAAACTATTTAAATATCTTTTTAACTTGGATAATAGGAAACTTTACTTTTACAATACGGTGATTGATAAGATTGATAAGTGGAATAATCTGCTGAACCACATCATAAACTGTACTGGAGTCCATAGTTCTAAAAGACGGCTGGATGTATATAGGCTATTGTTCAGAGAATTTAAATTGACCCACCTAGATGGTCCTTATCGGTAGTTATTTTTATACTTATATTTGATTCCAACAATCTTATCTTGAAGTCCTTCCTGTAGAGAATTTGGAATAAAATAAATAATAACGTATTTAAATCAAAAATTGAAATAAATAGTTTGGCTTCCGTTTTGGAAAGTATCAAGTTTAATGTAGTCGTATTAAAAATTTCATAATTTAATAACGTATTTTTCACAAATTAGCATGTATTCACTTAAAAGCTCAATAAGTACTAATACTTAAAAAATAGCAGCATTAATTAGAAATTTGAGTTGATACAAAAAATAATCGATTAAGTAGCTTTTTATCACTTAGATTTAAAGTGAGTATCAAGTATTTATATTTCTGAGGTTTTCAATCTTTATTATGGTCTCATTGATATTCAGTTCAGGTTAAAATACAAAACAATACCACAAAACGCAATAACGAGAATAAACTCACAAAAAAATAGCAGTTAACTTTGGTTTATCGCACCAATTCGAACAAGTAAAACACACATCAACACAATTTGTAGGTATGTCGTCGATGTCATCTGAAACTTGTGGATCCGATAAGCGATTAGTTTCAGTAAAACGAAACTGAGGTTTAAATAAAGAAGAACTTTCATTATTTACTTCATTTATTACTACTTCAAGGTTAAGGGGGTGATGGGGGAGGTTTGAATACTTGTACAGTCTTCCAACGTCCGTTTGAATGGGAAGAGAGAAGGCTATATGAAGAACCTTTATCCAAAAATAAGCTTTTTTGTGCTTTTGTCGGAAGTTAGATGAAGGTCGAAATATGTTTGTTGCGTGAACTTATTGAAAAGAAATGTTGATTTTTTTTTTTTTTTTTATAAATTGTAAAAAAAAAAAAAAAAAAATGACTTTTAAAAAAAATGGAAATTGTAAAAAAGAATGGGAAAAAAATGAAAATTAGATGAAGGTCGAAATGTTTTGTTGCTTGAACTTGTTGAAAAGAAATGTTGATTTTTTTTGTAAATTGTAAAAAAAAATGGACTCAACCTGAGGGAAGGAGAAAAGGGGACTTTTTAAAATTATCAAGAAACACTTCCTTTTGTGTCCCGCTTTACAATGGAACCAAAAAAGCATCTTAATATTAGGATTTGCCCTATACAAATTTCCATTCTTTAGTGAACTATATTTATCTTACGGTTTTGAATTTCAAAGTTGCTATAAATAATTATTTTTCAAAGTAGTAGTTCAATGTCCTTTGTTAAAAGTCCCAAGTCACAAATTTTACACTAGTGCTGTAGAAATTGCTATCGTTGCAAACACCTTTATTCTTCAACTTTTAGAAGCGAAGATAAAGCCAGCGCTCAAATTTTGCCTTTATATGAAAAACAACGAATTAAAAGTTATTCCCAAATCAATTTATCCAAAAGTTTCTAAGAACCTTGACTTCATATTAATTGCAATTCGTTATTTTTTTAATTTAAATTGTTCTATAAACGTTTGGTACCTTTATTCTATTTTGTAAGGTAATAGGGTCCTTTGCATGCCCTTTTCTTGGATTTGCTTGCTTTACAATGCTTAATAGGATTTCGTGTAACCCTCATATCCAATTTCAAATGTTTTCTAGTTCCATGGCGTCCTAAAAATATCATCTAAAAAGCCTATAAACTTATAAATTTCACTCTGATTTGACAGTGGACGATAAAGTGGTGCTCTATTGAAATCCCACCTGTGTCAATAGAAAAAAATCTCTAATTGAGGAGGAAAACGATAGCTCTATTAAACTACATTTGGTGTCACCAACTTGACTTCTTCATGTGTTTTTAGTTTCTGATGGTTGCCATGTCAATTTTTATAATTTTTGCAATATTATTAATTTCTAGAGTGGAATCTGGTCCTGAAAATGAGACCGACATCGGAAGACCAACTAATGATCCTTTTCATAGTCAGTCGGACATGGTGGATTTCCATAACAACAGACTTAATGTTTCTAATGATATTACGAATGTTTTGAATATCCTTGATTTCACCTCAAGAAGTTCTTTACTAAATACATCTGCAAATTATAGATATAACGCTGAGAACTTCGGCGTTGAAGAGGACCATGTCTTCGACCGAGGTGTCATTTCTGAATCATTTAATGCTTCCGCAAGTGATGATCCTAATTGGGAGGATGTTATGAAAAATCTGCAGTTGGGCACCAAGTCCGTAATAGAATCTCTGAATCTCACTGACATAATTACAGCTGTCAACATCACTAATGAGTGTAGAAAGAGTCTACTCACATTTCTTGCTGCATTTTCAAGGTGGGAAAAATGGGCGGTGGAGAGTAAGTGCTCAACTTTTATTTTCTTTTGCTATTTATTTATATCGTTCACCTGATACCAACTTATTCCAGTACTGAATAAATATAAGGTGGTAACGTTTTATTTTAATAAGCCGAATTTATATAATTGTACTTCATATATATGCAACTGCATACCTAAATGAAAAACTAGTTTGACCAAAACTTCAGTTTCAAGCCAAACTATACCGAGATGTCACTGGATTACTTACCTGGGATCAATATTTTCATTCTGTCAGTTTGATGGGAGATCAGCATGTGTATGCATTTAGACTCTACAGTATGCATACATACTATATAATGTTCTAAATTATAAAGTATTGTGAAGTAATTATAACAGGATCTGATTGCAGTAGATGTCACACTACCGCATATCTTTTCTGTCAGAAAATCATTCATATATACAGTAAATATAATTCTGACTTATTTAAATTATTTTTCCTTTACTGAAACGAAAGAATACATGAATAAGTCACATCTTATTTCAAAGAATAAAAACTTCATAGGAAAACTTGTATGGAACCTTTTCAATTCTTGCATATCTTGCATTTAATGTATGTTTAAATAAGTATGATATTTACAAATTTATCAAAACTAATTCAGAAAATAATTTTTCCATCATTACAGTCCATGTAGACCTGCAAAGTTTTTCATATTATTTAAATTTTTCTTTACTCTGGTGTTGGCTTAATGTAGTCAGTGAGTACACTTGTCCGTTTCTTCTTTGTCTGTTTTACATGTCCATGAAAAATCATTTTGAAAATATTTTATGAACTCATTGGATATGAAAAGATTCTAAAATTAACTATATAATTCTTTAACTATATATTCTTTAAGCTTTTCATATCATTTTTTGAAAACACAGAAATTTACACATGTCTTAACATTCCATAAATAAATAGCACATGACAATTTACCCTAATAGCCAATAATTCTCAATACACACTTCGTAATGCCTCCATTTAATAAATACAAAAGAATTTGTATTTATTACTAAATATTCATCTAAGATAAGATGCTCTTTGCGGCTATAAATTACATAATTTATTCACAAATTGAAGAATTTCGTATCGAATCGCATGCCCTAATGGCGCATAATCTCTAATTGTCATAACTAGTTTTCAAGAATATTTCCATTTGATTTTCTGGTAATAAGAAATATCTTATATCTTAATTAAATGTTTCTTTCCAAGTATTTTTATGAATAACTAGCTAAATACCCGTGCTTCGCTACGAAATTTTAACATGTGCAATATTTTAGCTAGCTGTGAGGCCTGGCGTTGCGGAAATCTGTTATTCGTGTATAGGACCCAGGTTTTGGCGCTTCGCTCGTAGAAAGGTTCATCGCTACTCAAAATCGAAGTCGCTTCGTTCGCTGAAAAGTTCATGGACACATAAACACAGGCTTATCTCACTCGTTAAAAGGTTCATTGCTATGCAAGCATAGGCTCACTCACATAGGCTGAAAGGTTCATTGCTGAGTGAGCATAAGCTCGCTTCACTCACTAAAATCTAATTTCTACGTAAAGCTTTAGTATTGGAAGCCTCTCCCTTGTCAAGAATTTTTTTTTCCCATTAATACAATAATACAACACCCCTTTAAGATTATTTTAAACCGTGTTTGTCGAAAGTAAAATTAGAGGCTGAAACTACTTAAGTTGAAACTTTCAGAGCTCTAGGCCTATTCCAAGTCGCTTTTTGTGAAAAAATTAATTGAAAAACAAATTAAAATTTTAATATTCATTTTGTCAGTTCAATTTAAAGTCCAAAACTACTTGTGTTGAAAATTTCAGAAATGTAGCGCAATTACAAATCGTTTTGTAAAATATTTGTTAATTAATTTTAAAAGAAATTAAATTCTGTTTTTCAAAAATACAATTAGAAGGCCACAACTATTTATGTTGAAAATTTCAAAGCTGTAGCCCTATTTGAAATCGTTTTGTAATATATACATTAATTAATTAAAAATTAATTAATAATGAACTAAACAAAAATTTAAAATTCTGTTTTTCAAAAGTCCAATTAGAAGACCAAAACTACTTAATGTTGAAAATTTCAGAGCTGTAGCCCTATTAGTAGTCGTTTTGTAAAACGTTTATTAATTAATTAAAAAAATGAATTAAAAGAGAACAAAATAAAAATTTTAAATTCTGGTTTTTAAGATTCCTATTAAAAGGCCAAAACTACTTATGCTGAAAATTTCAGAGCTGTAGCCCTATTAGATATCGTTTGTAACATATTTATGAATCAATTAAAAAATTAATTAAAAAAGAACTAATTAAAATTTTAACATTCTGTTTAAGATGCTTACAATTAGAAGCCCAAAACTACTTATGCTGAAAATTTCAGAGCTATACTCCAATTTTAAGTAGGTTTCTATAGATCCACAAAGCCACAGACAGAGAGACAGACAGACAGACAGACAGACAGACAGACAGACAGACAGACAGACAGACAGACAGACAGACAGACAGACAGACAGACAGACACACAGCTTGTTATATTATTATAGATTATTTTGTAAATGCAAATTTGTATTTACAAACTGCCTAGAAAAAGCAGATGGTTTTCAACTGGCAAATCTTTAAACTGAGAATTCAGGCCAGAAATTCAGGTAGATTTCAGATCATAAAAGAAGTCATTAGAATTCAGGTCAGAAAATAGTCTACAGAGTGACGTTAAGTTATTGTCACTGACGTTAAGGTGGTACTATAATATATAAAGGCTTTTCATGGCTGCTACGTTGCAATATTTGTAGAAGTAAATGAACCCTTTCTTAAAGTTTTAAATATTTAACCTTCGAAAACATACAATTATAAAATAATAACAAAAGTAAAGGACGAATTTCTCCTATTTGAGACAATCTCTACTATTTTAGATACACGAAAAATCTCTCTTACGTAGTAATTGTTAAGATACATTAGTTTAGAGAAACCTACAAGCAATGCAGGTAGTGCATGTGCTTAGTGGTAGAAGTGGGAAAAAAAAGGTGGGGGGACGGCAAAAAGTTGGTGACAAGTGCACCCCCTCAACGATAAATTTTATAATTTCGGTTCTAATAACAATAATTTTATAACAATTAAATAAATAACAATTAACTAGTAGAAAGGAAACAATTTTCAACACGAACAAGCAGGGCCCGATTTAGAATTTTTTTTACTGTAGGCCCAACATTCAGACAGGGGCCCCCAATAACAAATATGTATTTCCTTACGCTACAATATCACCAGATCAAGCTACATTCGTTAACACAGCTTTTTACAATTAAAACTCATAGTTTACTTTCACACGATTTTTTTTTGTTATAATTAGTATGATCTTAATTTCCTCTATCTAACTTAATTCTCTGCGACTGTAAAGAATATGGAATTTGCGGATGTGTAACTAAATTTTTTTTATTATTTTTGTTAGTACTTTCCATAAAAAGACCATTATATTTAAAATTTTCAGAAAACTTTCAAATTTCGGGGTCCCTAGGCCCGGCCCTAATGGTAAATTAGACCCTGCGAACAAGGGTCCAAAATTTATTGTTATTTTAATGAATATTCTGCGACTTAGTTTTTTTACTAGGAAGTAAGAGATGAAGTGAAGTAATAATTCAACATTATATACATAACTATTTAGATTTAAATATTGCCTCTAAATAAGTATACTTTCCATAAATTAAATTAATAAGGAATTCTAATTATTATTATTTTTTTTTAAATACTTTGTCTTTACATTTTTTTCTAGTTCCTCCAAAGTTCAAATTTGACCAAGTGAAAATACCTATATCTCTATACAAAGTAGTATAATACATTTTTATAACACTATGACATAAATAGGTTTCTTTTAGTGACTTAAAACTTTTTCTCAGTGTCATTACATTTCGCATTTCCCTACATGCTTGGTATATTTTTTAATTTTAGTACTATCTAATATCCCATGCCCAGTATTGCTTAATGTTCAAAGAAATTTATATACAAAATTAGTGATAAAAACTGAAAAATATAGTCGGGAATAAATAAAAAAAAATTATACAATTTTGAATTATATGATGAAGACAGAGGTAAGATGAATTTGTTTCGACAATTTTGGCATTGATAGTATATACAAGTATTGTATCGTGCATTCAAAAATTGAAAGTAAAAAAATTGCAAAATGATATTTTACCTTCTTAAAGGAAATGTTTGCATTTTTCAGATTTCTCGTTTGGCTTCATGGATAATTTTTCCTGCATTTTTATGAGTTTTACTGGTTTTGTGTTTAAAAATCTGCTTTCTTAAGGATTCTCGTCAGTAAAATTCCTTGTCTCCATGTGGCAAAATGTTACACCCTACCCATTCGTTAGAAAGTTTCAAACCTTTTTTTTTTCTTCCGGTTCCAAGCTTTTTAGCAGCCTTTTGTATGTGTTGCATCCAACTTTTTGTTCTTCACAAATAAGCCATGGATACTCGTTGTATTTCTGAAGGTGCGTATCATTTTGTGTCCAATACTTTAGATAATCATTACTGCAGTACGTTTTTGCTTACTGTTGCTGCCACGTGCTAGATTATCTCTCCACGTGGTCTCTTCAACTTGATGCACTTGCACATTTTCCACTGCTCCTTCCTCAACGTTCTGTAGTGTATCAGAGTCATTTTTCTTACAGTTTTGAAGCCAAATATATATTAATCTCATCTTGTTTTGTACTAGATGGATTACGAATACAAATGCCGTTTAGAATCAGAAGTAAGAGTTAATGGTTAAGTTGGAGGAATACACGGTTTTCTACTAATAATCAACAAAACATTTTAAAGTAAATGGTCGAGGACAAAACAGGAAATGATAGTGCAATAAATATCTTTTTCCCACTCCTCAATAATCCCAGACAATGGGCGCCGAAATTCACCGCGCATTTCCAAGAAAAATTGACTGAATCTGCTTTAAACAAAACAAAAATGAAAGTATAAGATATAACGAACAGATAGAAAAAGCACAAGTAACGAAAACGGTTAATTCTATTTTTTCCCCCCTCTCCTTTTAGTTTTTAGATGGATTGAATGTTTTTTAAAATTGGGGGAATAGATTTCGGTAGTTTTAGAAGTGGGGGGATGGATTTCAGTGGTTTTAGAAATGGGGGATGGGGGAAAGATTTCAGTGTTTTTAGAAGTGGGGAGACGCATGGGTATTTTCTGGACAAGTGGGGGGATGCGTCACCCCGCGTCTACCCACACTTCTAGCACTGCATGTGCTACATCATATCAGAAATTCAGGTTTGATATAACAGTTCATTTGTCTGATTATATGATGCAATTAAATTTATTTGTGGATTTACAAATGAAAGAAAGAATGAAAAATGTGTAGATTTACAGGAAAGGTTCATATAAAGTATCAATCACAGGAATATTGATTTTCTCTGTACAAAAAAAAAAAAAAAAAAAAAAAAAAAAAGATTATCCTTTTTCAATCACTAATGAACATTTTGCAACGGAAACTTTACTTATTGATGATTATGTATTACTAAGTCGTTGGGGGAAATAACGTTGGTAATTGGCTTACAGTTGGTTGTTTTCAGATAATCTGGCACCGTCGGCAACACGAGGGCTATAATCCGCCGAAAGATTCCTCATTAGACAAGCCAACATACATTTACAAACACCCATGCATAATACGGGACTCGAACCCGCAACCTCGCTGTGTAGAAGCTAGCACTCTAACGACTATACCGATTGGTCGGCCAGTAATTGGCTTACAGACTTATTCAATAGAAATACCAAACATGTGTACTTTTTACAATATTTACGTATTTTTAAGACGGGGAAAAAATACTACAAAGTTGACAAGTGATACACTACCGACACGCTTTAAATATTACTTTTTGATAAGTTCACATATACGTCGTGCCATCTTCTTAATAGTGTATATTCTTGCCACACAGTGTATCCTCTAGTAATGTCTACCTAAGGTCATTCAATTCCTTTCCTTTATTCATAGATATTCATGGTATGTTTGAATCTCTAACTGCACCTTCTAGATAGTGCAAAGCTTGGTTATTGAAACCGAAAAAGGTTTAACATTCACCATAGAGAGATATTTTCGTAATTCCCCCTCCCAACTAGTTAATATGTGTTTGTAACCATAGGTAACCTATTAAGCAACATAAACGTGGTGAAGTATTCAATTAGCTTCATTTGCTTGCATAGCGAAAACCGCTTATAACCTTGCCAGAAGTTGGTAGTTGGAATCAGCGATTCTACTCTCCAGAAATACTATTGTTCAAGAGTTTGCTTGGATTTGTAAGATTCTTCAATTTAACCACTTCACTGTAAAATAGTCAGGCCAGCCTGACCTGACGTTATGAAAGAATAGTTGTGGAGAAGTGATATTCTCTAGAACTTTGGTAATTGGGGAAAAGCTCCAGTTACCCTGTTGAGTATTTGCGCTATTGTTCAGACAAGATGTGTGGAGGTCAGTCACAATAATATGCGAATTTTAGACCGTTCCAGCAGCCGCATAAATGAGTGGTAGGAATGTTTTTCTGACCTCTATTTGTCTAGGAGCTCTGGTCAGTGGAGCACTAGTGGAAGAGATGTATATGTGCAGGTAGCCTCTAGAAGGACCCTGACCAATTGAACAACTTTGAGGGGGTCGGGCCTATTTTAGCTGGAGATTTGTGTATTTAGTGTGTGACATATGAGGACCTCTCAACGCTTCCTCATATGCTCAGAATTGACGTTTTTCTTCAAGACAACAACAACTTTAGTTTCTTTCCAACTTATACTAGATCGTAAAATTGTAAAATTTGAATGTCTGTTTGTGTCCTGAAAACTAATTAATCATCAATCCCTTTACATGTCACTTCAAGGTAGTTAAGTGGTGCTTTGATAATTTTCATTGGCAGTTCTCTTGTTTATTTCTGGTCATTAATGATCTTTCAGTATTAGACCCGATTTCTAATTCCAATGTACGATATAATGCTGCATGACTTTAAATTCCCTAGCAAACGCTATCATCATAACAGTTAATTAAGCAAGTCTTTTCAGATGTGGGGACATTTGTTTTTATATTGTTATTGGTTTATTTTGTTTAAATTATTTAGAGTTATTATTTGTTTAGTTTATCATTTTAATAGTACTTCAATTTACTGTAAATTATCGCCACTTTTTTTTTGTAACTTAGATTATCAAGCATATTTATGTCCGAATTTTGTAACTTAGATTTTAAAGCAAATAACGCAAAAACTATTTATATGAAGCGGATGTAGATCAAGCCTTTAAATTGGTAAATCATTTATCAATATTGGTTTTGTATAAAGGGAGAAAAAGAGATGGCTGAAAATACAGCAAAACAGACAAAAAGTCCGGGACTAATATTCAGGTTATCTCGAAAGTTCCTGGTACATTTTAAATTTGAATAAAAATCAAGTAATTGGTGCACGACAATGCAGTTTCCTCTTAAGGCTTTTTACGATAAAAAGTTGTTTTTTAAGTAAATGGAAAAAAAAAAAAAATTTCAAATATTGTACATAGATGGCGTTGTACCTTAAAATAACAGATCTAAATATTGCATATAGATGTCGTGGTACCTTTAAAACAACAAATAATGCTAACATTTTCAATATGGTTAATCTAATGTTTGGTCGATAATAGACTCAAATGCTGACTTCTTAAAACGCATTACTTTTACAGACAAGGCAACTTTTCATCTATATAGATAGATCAACAGGCCCGATATTAGAATGTTGGTATCAGAAAACTAGCATCATATTGTAGAAGTAATCCTCAATAGTTTGGAAATTAATGTGTGATGCTTCATATGTCAAATAATGCCATTGGACCCGTTCTCTTTCATAGAACCAGCCGACAAAACGGTATAGTGATTAGCGTGCTAGCTTCTAGACCGCGAGGTTGCGGGTTCGAGTCCCGTGTTAGGCATGGGTGTTTGTAAATGTATGTTGGCTTGTCAAATGACGAATGTTTCGGTGCATTATAGCCCTCATGTTGCTGACGGCGCCAGATAATCTGAAAACAACCAACCAACTTTCATAGAACCAATATTCATTAAAGATATTTACTTGGATGTCAAATTTTCGCTGTCTCTTAAATTTGTTATTTGCAATCGAACATGTTTTAGAAGCAAGATGGTGCACCTCTATTTAAATGATGAGTATCATGTACTCTGAATTTCAAGTCGTGGTGCTATATCAAAGATAGAGTGTGTTCTTTTTTCGTAGTGACATTGAATTACTGAAGGCTCGAATCGCTCAGTTTATTCTGCAGTCAACGCTAGAGAATATGTGTATAGAACTAAATCATCATTTGGAAGCCATTGGATCTATGAGGGGTTCTTGATTTTTTTATGCATACATTTTACGAAACAACGTCACCTATGTGCAATATTTGGAACAATTTTTTATTTGTTTAAAAGAAAATTTCATCATGCGAAGTATTTTAATGCAAACCGTACTCACGTCTACTTTTTTTTTTATTGAAATTTAAAATGTGTGTAGAGACTTTTAGGACACCTTTTATAGGATTTTACTTTAGTATGCGTGCAGATATTATAAATGTTATAATTTTGTCTTAATTATGCTTCATTGTTTTTAATAGTGGCTGATGCAAATGCTAAATTACCAGCTGGAATATTAGGCGGAACCACCGTGAGCTTAGGATCATATGACGAGTGCCTCAAAATTAGATTCAATTCTGAAAACCGTATGGAACAATTAAAAGGTCGGTATTGTCTGGTGGGATACGAGTCTCAACTTTTGAATAGCATATACGTGAAAGACGCTTTCGCAACTCTTAACAAGAAATATGTGGACACCTATGGACTGCCACCCGAATGGGTAAGATTTAAGAATACCACACGTATCTTTGTTGTTGTTGCAACCTATTATTTAATCTGTACATTTAAATTTTAAGAATAAGGCTTTACTTTTGCATAATCAAGTAATCAAGAAATTAAAATGGGCATTAATTAAAAAAAAGAAAAAAAAAAAAAAAAGGAAGAAACTTTCGTAACTGAGAGAGATTAAAAGACATCTGTAGTGTAAAGTATAAAAATCGTATCTGCTACAAGTGTTTTGAAAATTTTAACTTGCTTGAATTGTTTGGCATGTGCTCGAGTAATAAAAGTTACATCTTACAGTTTACGAGTAAGAAAATGTTAGAAATTAGATTGTAGCAGTCATTTTCGCAAAATGTCCGCTTCTAGACAAGTTTCATTAGGTATTTTGAACAGTATTTTTTTTTTTTTTATGAACTTACGTGTCCGACATTGGAACATCACGAATGGGAAATTCACGAATACTGCAGGTGAAATTGGTTACAAGAGTGGAAATACTCGACTTTAAAAGTTGTCGAGCCTTAGTAGCGGAACACTAATCTCACCTATTTGTCAAATATGGAAAAATAAATTTTACAGGTGACAATAAAACAGGTGTCAAACGGGTGATAAGCTTACGCCGGAATATTTCACCAAGTTCTCTCCCGTTATCGAAATTCTAAGTACACTCATGTCCATAAATTAAGGATAATTCAGTTTTTCCCTAATAACTTCTCAGTGGAGCAGCATAGACACTTGAAATTCACTTCAACGAGACATCTTTATGCAACATAATGATAATTAAAATAACTCAGTCGCAGAATAAAATGCAAAGCGGGGCATATGCAAAAGAATGGAGTACCATTAGTGTACAGTTGTACAGATGCATTTACATTAAAAATCACTCAACTCATGGAGTGGACTTCTACTGTGAGATATGATCTCCCCTGTCATCAGTGTTTACTTAGCACTGTATTCTCATACTTAACATGAGTTACTTGATGAATTGTAGTGGATAAATTGCTCGCCCCACCTTTTGAACTGTTTGTAAGTGATGGAAAGTTCCTAATACATCAAGTCTTAACACAATTCATATCGTAGAAGCTTCCCACACATGCTTGAAGAAATTTGGATTAGAGGAGTGACTTGGCTTACTTATAGGGGTGATATTCAAATTTGTTAATCGCTTATCCAAGGCAAAAGTGGAATAAAATTTGCCATAAGTATCAATAAATACGATTTAGAAACCGATATATCACCATTAAAATCTTGTCTAGATCAAGTTAACATAATTGCAGGAAAAAAGTGGAACTTAATTATCTTTTGGTCTCTTGGGGAGCTTATGTAATCAAGTCAACATACTGCCCCCAAAGACCAAATCTTTTTAACATCAGATACTATTTACTGAAAATAATTTTGTCACTCTCATGAGTAATATTGGACATCAGAGGATCTGTAGAAAGGTGGGAACTTGATATTTCATGGTAAATGCCAATTCAAGATAATGATTTGGTGGGAAAAGAGTTTTGGTCTTTATATTCAATTTGTTGAATTTGTTTAATAAGCTCCCCAAGAGCGCAAAAAATAATTAAATTCCACTTTTTTACTGTAATTACGTTAACTTGATTTAGACACGTCTTTAATTGTGAAATATCAGTTTCAAAATCTCGTTTATTGATAGTTATGGTTTATTTTATTCCACTTTTGCTTTAGATAAAGGATTAAAAATATGAGTATCGCCCCTATAAGTAAGCCAGATCACTCCTCTACCCCAAATTTCATCAAACATGTGTGGGACGCTTCTACGATATTCATTGTGTAAAGATTTAATGCATTGGGAACTTTCCCTCTCTTGCAAACATTTCAAAAGGAGGGACGAGCAATTTAGGAGCTAGAATTCATCAAGTAACTCATGTTAAGTATGAGAATACTATGCCAAGTAAATATTGATGACAGGGAAGATCATATCTCACACTAAAAGTCAACTAACTCCATGTGTTGAGTGATTTTTAATGTAAATGCATCTGTACAACTGCACACTAATGGTACTCCATTCTTTTGCATATGCCCCGCTGTACACTTTGCATTTCATTCTGCGACTGAGTTGTTTTAATTATTGTTTTGTTGTATAAAGATGTGTCTTTGAAGTAAATTACAATTGTCTATGGTACTACACTGAGAAGTTATTAGGGAAAAACTGAATTATCCTTAATTTATGGACATGAGTGTATTATACGAATCATCCATGCAGTTGATAAGAAAATATTATTTCGTTGAAAATTTCACACATTGGAGGCAAGATTGATTTTATTTTTGCTTATCGATTTCACACAAAACATTAAACCAAGATCTTTGAACTAATATACAAAGGCCGTTAACCTGATATAAGAGAAGAGTTAAACTGATATGCAAATAATGTTTAGAAACAAATTTCAGGTTTTTTAAATTTTGAGATTGAAACTGATTTCGCTGAGATCTTTTACTTGACATATGGCTCTGTACCAAATGTTGTTCTGAAGTATGGGAAATGTGACTTATAATTTCACGTGCATTTACTGATCACGTGGTCGTAGTTATTTCCTGAGAAGAACACCTTCCGGGAGCTTTTTAAAGGGAAATAACCTAAATTTAGGCATCAAGTCAGATACGGAAAACACTCTTCACCCAGACAGACTGACGACTGAATTAGCGCGCGAGAGCTAGAGACTGATTCATATCGCATACTTAGTGACTATTCTGCTTCTGAACCAAAAGTTGTGCTTTGGTATGTGCTATGACAGTACACTGCAGTGGAACGTTCATCATCATTACATCAATGCTTAACTTGAATATTTAATAGGAGCGCTCTGCGCTCCTGTTCAAAATTAAAACTGTTTATTGGATATGACACTGAACTTCTTTATTTTTTTACTGAGTCAGTCCCTCTATTCTAGTAAAAGAAGCTTGTGAAGAGAGTATGGGCTGATACCAACTACAGTCTTATAAATTAAATTGAAAGGAAGTATAAATACACGTGGCTGCAAAACGAATCAGAGAGAGGGAATTCTTAGAAATTACAATAATGCAATTTTTTAAACAACTGAAGATTATAATTCAATTACCTTCGAATACCAAAATGCCAGTTACTTCATTTAGGTGATTGGCAACTGACTTAATTGTAATTATGTTTCAAAATATGATGGTTCAATGTATACTAATAAATATCGTCTTAATGTTTCGAAGACTGCTTTTTGACGGAGGATTAAAATTAAAACAATACCATTAGTAATGAAGGAACGGGTGATCTTCCAGTATTGGTAGACATAAGCAATATAATGCTTATTACACATGTCTGTAGTATTTGTAATGTTGTCTGACAATGTTGACCGCATTCAGACAGAGCATTTGTTTAAGCTTCTCTAGATTAATATAAGGGTGCCCTAATTAAATATAGAGATGCTGCTATACTTAACAGAAAGTTAACAAGCATGAAAATAATGTAAGCTTACATAACAGAGCTGACAAAGTTTTTCGAAAAAGTTAGTGCACTTCTATGTGGGCTTCCTTAGTAGCCCTGAGGATATATTCACTTATTCAGCCATTTTCGCTGTAGCATTTCCGCAGTCACAATAGCAATAGCAGTGGTTTTTGAGGTACGAAGGTATTCAACATCACGGATGTTCATTGAGAAGATCTTGTCCTGGACGTTGCCACAAAAGACAAAATCCAGGGGAGTGACGACTGGAGATCTTGGTGGCTAGGCAATTGGGCCTCCACTTCTGGAACCGTTGGATGGATTCCAGTGGGTCGGAAAATGATAATTGTCGCCAAAATCTAAGATTTCAGCAGCCAATTTTGTCAAATACCGCAAATGCATCGCTAATAGATTTCTTAATCGACTGTTGAATTTAGAGGCATTTGATTCGGACACTATGTAGAATAGAAGTTAAACGAATGTAATTTAACTTGTTTGATTGTGTTGTAGGAGTACTCATGAATCTGTAATTTTCAGATTGAAGACTTTATAGAGAAAGCGGGCCCCTACTTAAAAAATTTTCTGTTTTGGATGGGAACTTGTGTTCCTTCCACATGCGTAGAACATGATGTGAGGCAATTGACATCATATGGTATGTAACCTATTTATTACTTTAATTTAAAACTACGGTATTTAATTGTTAATGGATTACCTATTTGGAATATGTCAACTTAGTAATGGACATTATTTTGGATAACTCACAAGACATTTTGGGTTCGTTTTTTTGCTCTTAAAAACATGTTACAATTGCAAAACAACCGACTGATATAAGACTTCGAAGCATGGAACAGTGCGTCTGACGTCGAAAATGTATACTTGACCTAGCCAAAATAATTATTTCAACTTATAACTTTGCCAGCAACTAATATTAAATAAAATAAAAATATTATTACTAGATTATTCAAAATTTTACAATTGTAATTTGTTTAAAAAAAAGAACCAAAATGTCCCGTGCGTATAGCAGAGAATTGCACTAATAGTTCTAATAAATTCGGATGATGATATATTACGGCTCAGCAGAAACTATCTGTAAGTTCACTTGTCTTAATTGTATAACTTGAGTTAATATCTACGCTAACAATATTTACGTCCAATTTGCATTATATTGAGGGCTGACTTTTAACTCCTTATATACCTACAATTATATGAATGCCAAACACCTAATATATCTCAACTATCACAATTAATTTGCAAATAAATCATTCATGAAATAAGTGTCTTAGCAAACGAAGAAGTTATGAAGACTGGATTCTTCTTCTTCTTATCAAGGACTATGGGGACTAAGGCACCTCTGCTTAAGCATTTTTACCAACCCCATATCCAGTATAGATCGGTAGTGGGCAGTACTGCACAGGATGTAAGAGCACACTCTCGAGTGGGAGTGCGCAAGTCTACCTATAGCCACCAAAGAGTTCATTTCTACCTCTTTCGGTAGCTACCCGATAGATGGCAGCACTACCGACCGTGTGAGGAACTTCTTAATTTAGAAGCAATACCAAGCAGAAGATTCCACCAGAAGACTTGGCTTTGCCACCCCCAGAGGTATTGATTTGCATGGGAACTTGGAGGACTTTGCGACCATGACTGATTTAACGTGCTCCAGTCACCATTAGCGAACACGGAGGTTTTTAGTCGGGCCCAGGCCCGAACTCGCAACCTCAGGGCTCGCAACTTTCTAGTTGCGAGTACGATACTCTCCGGACTGGGCTACGCGGCCCTAAGACTGGCTTAATAAACATTGAAAGCAGATAAAAATTTCACATTATGACTTCCAATTACACTTATACGTTGACATAGAGTAGTGAAAGTTGTATATGGTTACAAAAAAAATCAATTTTTTTACATTTCTATACGTTTTGGAACGCACTGAGTTCAAAAAAGTGGTGTAGAATTTTTTTTCTGTATGTGGTCAATTCGAATGGAGTGACCTAAGGTGTTCAACTTTTGTATACGAGTTAGTGGTGGCCATGGAACCTGTCATTAAGGATTTAGTCAAAATTGCGCATGCGCATGAGGTATATTCCATTGAAAAATTTATGCTTTATGTTTTTCAGTCGTTGCCAAAAAACTACTCTAAGGATTTTGATCAAAATCATTCAGATAATGCTTTTGATGGTGCTTGAAATATCCCCACCTCCGAATTTTCCGTACAAATGCAATAAGAACGTAAAAAGTTGAGTCTTTACACATAATTAACTTGAGTATCATCCATCAATGTCTGTTTCTCCTTTGTTTCAGTCACAAAAATAATAATGTAATAGTTATTGAAACACATATTACCAATTTTACCATTTGGGTGGCGTTTGTTTTTACTTATTAATCATCTTCAAAAATATCGTCAAACTGGAAATTTTTTAACAATGATAAAAATAAGAAAACGAAAATATGAAATGAAATTGTAAATTGCACTAATCTGTGACAAATTTAAATATAATGACCAGTATTAAGAGTAATTGAAAGTTGTGAGATGTCCCACACCTCTAGTTTTTAATTTATTTTCTTCTGTTAACGGTTCATCCACGGCTTCCTAGTAAAATTAATGCTTTTTTTTTCTGACTCTAGCTTCACTTTCGACAAAAAATCCTGTATGAAATTTAAGATTCACTGCAATTTCATTAGCAGCAATTTTCATCTGATCATATCCATACTGTCGATAATTTTTTAACTTTGAGATGGAATT
This sequence comes from Linyphia triangularis, assembly GCA_963978545.1. Taxonomy (NCBI): domain Eukaryota; kingdom Metazoa; phylum Arthropoda; class Arachnida; order Araneae; family Linyphiidae; genus Linyphia; species Linyphia triangularis. The sequence goes on along the minus strand of OZ021723.1, from coordinate 89,962,688 downwards.
TATTTCAATTAAAATTTCATACCCAAAAATGATATTATTTACAAAGTTATAATTTTAAAGATTTTTTGTTAACCTCTTGCGTTAACTTTAGTTACTGCATCTTTGTCTTCAATTATTTGAAATAATGCTTTGCATCATTTATTTCACAAAATCGAAATTGTAAAGTTTGTAACGCATCTACTGTGCTTGATCATCTAGTATCTCTCAGTAGTGTTAGAGTAAATTGTGAAATATGTATTTTTTTGCACTTCCCAACACTTTTTTTTTAACCAGAAAACTCTTTATCGAACCTTTTCCAACGAACAAAAAAAAAAAAAAAAAAAGTATAAATTCTTTGTACACAATAGAAAAAAAAGTTTCTGTATAAGCCACTGCATCAATCGCATCATTTTCAAGTTTAAAGAATAGCATGCTTTGTGAACATAATGCGCCCTTGGATATATGTTTAAGTATTCTATTCAGTACACCCTCCTTCCTTTCATATTAACTTAGTTATCATATAGGCTAGTTCAGCTCAAAACCTAACTTTTCCAAATGTGTCACCTAAAAGTTCTGTCAAACCCTCTCTGGTTAAAATCGTTACCTTAAAAAATCAATCAAGATTCCTCTAATTTCATATTTAACTTGAATGGAGTTAAATGTTATTGTTAATGAGAGCTGTTCCATATGTCTTGCATCTGGGGCATTTACTCGGAGGTGCATGATAAATCATTAATCGCTTACATTCTCATTGAAAAAACATCGACCAATATAGAAAGGTGTTGCCTAAATATTGAATGGTTCAGATAACAATTTGATTTCGCTGCTTATGTCACTTCTTTACGGTGCTTTCTGTTGCCTCCGTCTTTCTGCATCACATCACGGCACTGCTCTGTGTGTGGTTAGGCAAATAAATTCATTAAAGGTAAATTTTTATTACCCTGGGCCTTAGCCCCCATGGTATTGTTTCCAATTGGTCAAAAGTGTAGTCCAGTGTCCGTTCCCACTTAATGTTTGAACATGCGCTGGAAATGCATTCTGTGGGCATATGCCTGCTCCACCTGATTGCATAGAAAGAGATGTATGCTGATATTGTTCAGTTGTAATTGATGTATCGATGTTTTATAAAACTAAAATAAAAAAAAATAAAAAAAGTTCGTAATGGACTTGGATTTAAGGCACTGGGTAAACTGTAAATTGGCCCTCAGCCAATTGTTTTTTAAATTAAGTGTTTAGAATTTTTGAAATATTTTTTTATTTATTATTCCTAATTATTTTCTGCAATTTCCTCTTTAGGAGGGAAATAAGACGAAAGTCACAAATTATGTTTCTATTTTATTAATTCGTCGTTTATAAATTTCCCTCTGTGTCGTGTGTATTTAATTTAAATAATTTGTGTTGTAGTTGCAGGGCCTCTGGGACTGAATGTGTCAATATCCGACTGTCAAGTGGATGAGCCTAATCTTTGGGGCTTAAATTTCATCCTAGCACTGTAAGTTGTATTAGGAATAAGAAATACTGTTTGAATTTTTTTGTTATGAAAAAAAAAAAAAAAAAAAAAGAATAATAATAATAATCATTAAACTAAAGTTTAGTTTAGAAAATATTATAATAAAATATGATTTCTTAATAATGTCCTTGAAATGAAGGATAGTTTTCTTTCTAATTTTACAAAAAAAAAAAAAAAAAAAAAAAAAAAAATAATAATAATAATAATTTTGTAACATTCGAGTTTATTTTTTAAGAATCAATTTCCTCAAGCTTTGTTACCTGATATAGTTTGCTTTCGATTTTTTTATATAGGTTATAGCTTGTTTCTATTATATATGAATTGTATTCTGTGTTCTTAACATACATGTATTATTGAGGCGTTGAGCGCCAGAACGGACTATCAGCTTAGCTGCCTATCAACATTTGGCACGAAATGTTTTGACAAAGTGGTATAGAAACAGCTTTCAACTAAAAAAAAATAAACATCGTGGGATGGTCCGTTATGGCGCTCAACGTTTTAGTAATGCATGTATGTTAAACAAAATTGAAACACATGATTGTCATATTCCAATAATAGTACTTCCAAATATGTTTATTTATTTCTGAAGTAAATAAAGATATATAAGGTTTTTTGTTATTAAAAGTTTCCATCTAAAATTTGAACATCGAACATTTACTTGTCGTTTTATTTCGATGAATATAAGGACTATTTTTGTCGGTTTATGAGTTTCAAGATCATATTGGTAGGAAAACAACTAGAAACTGGATCAAATAACACAATTAATGCTCTTTTACAGCATTTCATTTCAAGCTTTACCCATATGGCTCAAGATATATATATTTTTTACTACCAGGTGCAATTTATTGAGAGATTGTGGGCTAATATTGCTGAATAAATTTATTTTTAGTCAGCATGCTCTTACAATGCAATTTCCTTTCAGTATAACAGCCGTGCGACAATTTAGTTGATAAAATATAATTTTTTACGTATATACACGTTTTTATTTTTTAGCAACGTGAAAAAATTTAAACATTTTTTAAATAAAAAATCATGGCGAAAGAAACACTTTATCGCGAGGTGTGCTGTAAAATATTTAATCACTAGTACCTTATAGTACTTACCGCACGCTTCGTGTTCAAATTTTATTTGGTCATGGTATAGAAACTGTATATTTTTAGCAGAGATTCATTGACTGTTGTTGTCAACATTAATGCATATGAATATTAAAAATATTATTGTGCTTGATCATAAAAAATATTGTATGCAACATTCGAGAAATTATTTTTTCTTGCTTGGTCAATTACTTGACTTGCACTAATGCACTCGTCAAATAAGCATTTTATCTCGTTTGGAGAAATGTTACTTTCCTAACTAGTTGCATAAATAGCTATTATCGTTTTGAATAAATTTAATTGACTTCAATGAAGAATTTGGCTCGGAAAATATAATCTAAGAACTTCTAATAAAAACTTTCTTTGAAAAAATTATTGATAAGAATTCTTGTTTTAAATACGTAAAAATGACTTTTTGTAACAAAATAAAGCGAACTTAATATTTTGAACATATATAGACTTAACTTTCTGCCCAGATTATAAGCTAATAAGAAATAAATGTCTTAAAATGCTTACTAGGCTTCAGTTTAAGTATTGCATGCCATTGAATTTTCAGAAATGTCAATAATTACCTAAAGTTATATAGCATTACTTTTTAAAGTAATTTTGGTTGTCCAATATCTCATTATTTTCATCAAGAGCTACATTTTAAAATCCTTTTATCCACTGTAATTTTCAAAATAATAAATTTTTTTCAGTTCTTTCTTATCTATACTTGCAATTCTATGCATTCTTGGCACTGCAATAGATATTCTGGCTCGATGCACTTTGAAGGATTCGAAATCATTGGAATCTAAATGTAAGTTTTCCTCTCATAAGTATGATCTTGATTGATTGCACTAAAGGAATATTAGATTTTTCATATTTGTGATGAGGCACAGTGCGCACCTCCCCCCCCCCCAAAAAAAAAATCCGAATGATAGCTATATCTTCGGTTCTAATTATCGTAGACATTTTCACATCAAAACATTTTAGTGCAAACTGCAATCAGTATTAAAATGTTTTGTTTACGATTTTCTATATATCTCATATAAATTTCTTTTTCTTAGGGGGCTCTATACTAAGTAAATTTAACTCTATCTTTAAAAATTTCAATACGTTCCCCCATTTTTTACGTTTTCATTCGATTTAGAATACATCATTTTGCCTAGATTCCTAATTTCAGTTCATTATGTTGAGAAACACGTCACTTAAGAGCGAAAATGTTTTGGACGATCTTGAGGGCAAATTTCTTTATCACGGGGATGAATCGAACGTTTTGCATGCTTCAAGACGTAATCTATTACGCGGTCCCTTAAATTGAGCTTTTTTACATTTTTGCTAAAATATCGGGAACAAAAATTCAAAATGGAATGAAAAAAATTTGGGAGCGGTTTTTGACCATAATAATTCTAATGGAAGCAAAAAAAAAAAAAAAAGTTTCTATTTAAATAAATTTAAAACTTGTTTTATTTATTATTAAAAAATTGTGTAATACAAAAGTTGCATATTATTTATGTTTCGCCTTAAACAAACTAACCTTTGAAATAAAAATTGCTAAAATATATTAACTATATAAGAATTTATGACCAAAAATGAAAATTTTCTTTTTAACTTTAAATAATCACTTTTTTTTTACATCATTTAAATTACTAACCACTCATTAGAAAATTATGAAATTTGGTATTTCGACGTTTATTCGAATTCTAAATGTAAACATAGTATAATATTATGGGGTTGCTATTGAACTTTTAAAAGTTTGGTATAGTTTTTATATGTAGATGATCCATCATGATAAAAAAAAAATTATATACAATTAATAAAAACCTTCCACAATTTACAACGGTAATTGACTTTTGTTATTTCATCAATTAGAATAAAAGATGATCCTTTCGGATTTTTTTTTTTGTTGCGTACTGTACAATCTTTTTCCTGTTTTTAAATTTATTCAATTTCATTTATTAAGACTTGGGTCACAAACTTGGTAATATAAAAAACATACTGTATCATTTTATAACGGAATTGAGTGGATACTTTACCCGTTAGTGCTGAAGTTAGATCATGCACTTTTATGACGAATGTTATCAGGACATAAAAATTAAAAGACGCCAAAGAACTTTAATGAAAAGAATTTTAATTTAATTACCCTATGTAGATGCATATGATGTATAATGATAATTCCGCAATAATCAATGTCTATCAGTAAAAGTAATTACAAACTTGAAAACAATATTTCAATCCTTAAGAGATGGCACCTTTAACCTTTTACCTTTTAGAATTCCTTATTTTTCCTGTAACCTTTTAGAATTCCTTATAATGAAGGTTTGAAAAGGAATGACACATTATATCATCTGTTTCAACAACTCTGCTTAGTTAAATAAATTATTAGAATGATTGCTCTAAAAAAGAGGAAATTTTGTATGATTTTTTCAATGAATCAAGATGCATACTAAAATTAGAAATTGATGTTTTATCAAAAGTGCTTTTTATCTCACTGATAAGAAGTAAACAGTATAAAAAGATTAAATATACCTAAGTAATATTTCTTTAAAGTAATTTGGCTTGAATGTCACTTTAGATTAATGACAAGTATTTGGTAAATGTAATTTAATTTAAAAAGACCTAGAGCATCATGACAAATTACAGTTACCAGTAAAGCTGCTTTTTTTTTAACACTATTTATTTTCAATTTTCAGGTATTTTACTCCATTGGATAAGAATATTTTCTTTGTACTTAAATACCGAGAAATTTTTTCAGAACAAAACCACAAGTAACAACCTGGCCTTTTTTAATGGCTTAAGGTTTATTTCTTGCACGTGGATCGTTATAACCCACACATGGGGTATATATGATATGTGGGAATTAATACATTACAGTAAGTAGTTTCATAATTATATTAATTATTGTTTATGTGCTTTAATTACAAACTCGAAGTTATCTCATTACTAGTTTTCTAGTTCTAAAAGAAAAAAAAAATAATAATAATAAAAAAAAAAAAAAATAATAATAATAATAATTAGTTTGATCACATAAAATTGATTTTTAATCACCCTTTGTAATAAAGATTTTTTCTCTCTAACTTTTAAGGTGATTACTTGGGAGTGGATGATGATGCAAATGGTTACGTGACAGCGGCTATTGTTGATGGAGGCGATATTGCTGTTGAAACATTCTTTTATATAAGGTAATATTTTAACAACAAGCCATCGTAATTTTTTTTCAAAATAAAATAAAAGCAATTTAGTCGAACATTACAAAGAAATTTAAAAAATACATTTATGCACATTTTAATTTTGAAGTCAGTAATAAATAACTGCGAAAAATATTTTGGCGATTAATTTGATGGCTTGACCAGGTAAGCTTTATTTAGAAATTTGTCTGACAGAAATTTATTTTATCTACAGGGTGGCCAAAAAGTAACTTTCCCTGTTTGGCGGCATCTGTAGTTAAAACGATTGAACGAAATGAAACCATATTTTATATGTAGATTATGGAAGGCATGGGGGGATGTATTTCATCGGAAAAAATTTAGTTCCAAAAGTTGATGATAGGGAGGATATTGGCGCAGTCGAAACTGAAACACGTGAGTAACTACAATGAGTAAAAAAAAAAGTACATGCCATATAGTTATGAATGAATTAATAGAACACAGAATACAAACTTTTATCATTAATATTTGAGCTCCCTGGACGTTGCACAAATTTTTCAATATTCTGACTTTCACTTTTTACAACATAATACATTCAGTGTACATAGCTGAATGTAAACTGTCAGTCTGGATGTTCACATCTGCCCGTCTTATGTTCTGCTCCAAAGTTTGGAATGCTACCACCTTACACAACGGTGAGGTACCCCTTTAGCCAGAAGTCACATGAGGTGATGTCCGGGGAATGGGGCGGTACATATTGAACCTTTAAGCAGGTTATAAAGTCTTTGAAATTCCATGAGAGCCGCCTCAGTATTACACTGTATTTAGTGTAGAACAGTTTTACCAGCAATATGCATGTTGAGGTAGGTTGTATTAGCACAGTCAATAAACGAATTGCTAACCTGAGCGTTCGCTCTTTTCCTTTTAAAGGGCATGCGTTGCCCTTCTCTCATGTACGCACTAGGAATATAACAAAATTACGATCTTGATATACAGATTTCGTCATATGTACGTGACAGCAGTATGATTTAAATTGCTGCAAACAGTTAGATATTTCTGAGCTGAATCCAACCAAACCAAAAACACAATTTTGAACAATTTGTCTTCTGCATGCAATTTGAAAGTCGTTCAATTAGTTCTTTGTAATTCTGTTAACTCTTTGTAATCTTGTTAACTCTGAATTTGTAATAACTGATACTATGTGTGTCGTTAGTAATGATACGTTATTAAGTTAAGAATATTAATTGGCAGCTACAACACAATCTAAATAATTGTCTGACATTTTAAAAATTGTACATTTTTCAGTAAATTCAAAGTTAATTATATTGATTTTATTTTAATATAGTGTATATTTTTGTCAATGACAATAATAATAATAATAATAATGATAATAATAAAAATAATAATAATAATAATAAAAGAAGGAAAAAAAAAAAAAAAAAAACATACCATGCAAACGCACTAACAAGTAAATGAAAAAAATAACCCTGCTTCTCATACAAATCTGATAAACTTCAACTTTTTTAAGGATGCTTCAAAAAAAATTATTAAAAGAATGTAGTCTTTATAACAGCATTAGTTTGTGAAGTGTAAGAATATTGTGGATAATCACTCCTCGGAAATGTAAAAATCATTACAACTTTTTTTGATATATTAGTATGCAAATAATGTTTGAAAAAATGGTAAAAATTAATATTGGTAACAAATTATTTACTTTTTAGTTCATTTTCCAAAATTTTTTCTTTGTGATATATGAAGAAGGGATCCTCTTCTTTTAAGTCATTCAAGTGTATATTTAAATAACATATTTAAAACATTAACGATCTTTTATAGTGGATTTTTCTTGGTTTATTCAACTTGGAAAAGACTGGAAGTGTCCAAAGGAAAGTTAAATATTTTGAAATTCGCAGTCGAAAAATATTGGAGGTATACTTTACTTATTTCTTTCAAAATCAAAAACTAGGGGAATGGAAAATATCATAACTTTCAATCATACTTTATAACTAGTTACTGTATTTCAATTTGACATTGATTGGTGTAATTTAATAATTTTCTTTTTTAACTATTCATTAATTAAAAAAAATTTTAAAAAAATACTAATTTGGCGGTGTTTTTTTTGGCGAAAATTATTAAATTAACAAACTAAAAAAACACCGGCAAACTGGCAAAATTGGTGATATGTTTATCAATAATTATTACATTATCCTTCCTTTTAAGTGCAACAGATAACAGTCTCCTCCCTTGATGGGCGTACTGAAGGAAAGAGCATGTAAAAGACATTCGATTTTTCAACTTTTTACGCCTTTATCAAATTTCTACGGAAATTTCGAAAATGGAGATGTTTAGAACACCTTAACTTTGTATTTAACGATTGGACTTACAAATCCCTTCAGTTATACAATATAATTACTGTATTAATTTAAATGGTATTTATTGGTATTTTGAGCTCCACTTCTACAAAGTTCGTTCTTGAATTGTTGGCTGGCAGCACAGGTTTATTTACCTTTATATGAAATCCCATGGAATATTTTCAATCATCTAAGCATCCATCTGGGCTTTACATTGTTTCATATACTTATTTACCATTGTCTGTGATTAACCTATGATCTTCAAAGATTGTATACGGATTAGTGGTGGCCATGGAACTTTCCATTAAGGTTTTTGTCAAATTGCCTAATGTATAAGGTAGATGCCATCTGAAAATTTATGTTTTAAGCGATTACCAAAACTCCCCTAGTGATTTTGATCAAAATCCTTGTGGTGTTCTAAACATTCCCACTTCCAAAATTTCCGTATAAATGTGATACAGGCGTAAAAAGATGAAAAATGAACATCAGAAAAATGAATAACACAGAGTTCACTTCCCTTGAGCATCGTCTATCAACGACTGTTTCTCTTCTGTTTACTTACCCGAAATAATAATGTAATAATTATCGAAAAATATATCGCCAAATTTGCAATTTTTTAAAGTAATGAAATCAGGTTGGTTGGTTGTTTTCAGATTATCTGGCGCCGTCAGCAACACGAGGGCTATAATGCGCCGAAACATTCGTCATTAGACAAGCCAACATACATTTACAAACACCCATGCCTACACGGGACTCGAACCCGCAACCTCGCGGTCTAGAAGCTAGCACGCTAACCACTATACCGTTTGGTCGGCTAATGAAATTAGGAAAACGATATCTGTAAATTACTCCAATCCATGTAAAATTTAAATGCACTGTCCAGTATTATAGCGTTATTGATATTATTGGATGCTTCTCACCCCTAATTTATATTGCAATTATTGTAATACAACTATAGTTTAACTGAACACTATTATGTGCAGTAGGCTAACAAATTTATACCTTTTCTAATAATTGATAAAAAAAAAAAAAAAAAAAAAAAAGACAAAGAAATAGTCATTGAAATTTTTGGAAATTATGTATATAATGTATTTTTGTGTTTATAATGTACTTTTTATTTTATTTACCATAAAGGGTTTCCAATTATTACAACTGAATAAAGTTTAATAAGCTCTAATGTAACCCCATAATACCTCATAGTAAAAATACGCATTAAAAAAAAAAAAAAAAAAAAAAAAAAAAAACATTGTAATACCAAGTTTTATAAATTTTCAATGAGTGGTTAGTGATTTAAATGGTGATAAGGTAACGAACGGCTAATTTTAAAACCAAATATGATTTTTAGGTATAAATTGTTAAATTTATATTTCAATTTTTTTTTTAAACTAGAAGTGTGGCCCACCGTAGAGGAGACCTGTCTTTGTGTATAGGTTCCAGCTTTTCACCATCTTTTGAAAAGGCTCACTTCACTCGTTGAAAATTAAATGGCTGAGTAAACTCTTATTATTAGAAGAAAAAAAAAATATATTTTAATAATAAGAGCCCCTTTGAGAAAAAAAAATCCCCTTCAATACAAAATACAACTCTCATTTGAGAATATTTTAACATGCTGTTTGTGAGAAGCTAAATTAAACGATCAGAGCTGCTTTTGCCTATTTTTAAAATTTTGAAGTTTCATGCTTTATAGAAGTTACATTGCCACAAGAATAGAGTTACAAACAGACAGGTTATTATAGACGAGTTTGTTTCGCGCCAAATACGATTCATTTGCAATTTTTTTAGTTACAAAATTTGTAATTATTATTTAATAATTAATGAAGCAGCTTGTAAAGTTAGAGAAATATATTTTCGCATTTACTATAGCCAATTTTATTGAAATACCTCAAGACTAAACATTCTTTCTATTCTGATTATATATTTTGAACTATAAACGAATTTGTAAAAATCGTTTCTGCGGTTTTAACCTTTTATTTTGAATTTTTAAATTTTTATAAATATGTTGAAAAAGAATATTTAAATAAATGTGTAACTTTATAATGTCATTATTCTGTTTACTCGATGTATAGAAGCTATAGAATTATGTAAATTTTACAAAACTTTATTCAAAAGGGAAATTACTAAAAAGACTTACTTAAAATAAATAATTCCGAACAGTTTCTATTGAGAAGTGATTTTGAAAATGTAAGTTGATGGTATTCACCCTACCAATGTGCAATTTTGACGCAACTAAAAAATTACGTATATACTACGTTAACTTAATTCAAATGTTGAAACACTGAGAAAAATTAAATTATAATAATAACAGTTTCTGTTTGAGAACTGGCATATTGAGTTTGAAGCAAAATATTTCACATTAAATGTGATATAGAAATTATTATTATTTTTCTTTTATTTAGGTTGGTTCCATCACTTGGACTGACAGTATCAATTTTTGTGGTAGTGGCTCACTTGGCAACTGGCCCTCTTAAGAATGCGCGATTGAATCCCATTATTGAAAACTGCAATGCTAATGTCTGGAAAAACTTTCTCTTCATACATAACTGGTGGAGTGGCCTGGTAATTTTGAATTTCATTCATGTATTTTTTTTTATCTTTTAAATACACATCTTCTAATATATGATAATAAAAGTATTGTATTATGTAATTTTTTTTTTTTGCATTTCTACACGTAATAGAATGTGCTGAGCTATAAAAAATTGAGCGCTAAAAATCAAAAATGACAATAGCACCAAAAAAAAAAAAAAAAATCGAAAATCTTTTTCTTTTTTTTGCGGAAAAATGTCCTAAAGACCAAGCTAAACATAGTGGAGACGCCCAAAGTGTTAATTCCAGTAGCAATAGTTCAGATTCAATCTGAAGTATGTACTTAACCATTGCCTTAAGTACCAGATGCGTTCATTTTTCGATTCTCCTGAAAAATTTTCATTTTTGGACTTGGGTCGTTTTCCATTTCTAGTCCTCAATTCATGGTAAATTTAATCACAGTGACCAGTATTAAGTTTAATTTTAAATTGAGTGATTTTCCATACTAGTATAGTATTAATTATTCATATCTTTTCAGTGTATTGGCCATACGTGGTTCCTTGCTGCATTATTGCAATTGCACTTAATTGGCGCGGTACTTCTGTGGATAGTGTATAGGTAATATGTGATTTTGAAGGAAAAATACCAGCGTATCCTTTTTCCATTGACATAATTGTTAATTTTTTAAACCATTATACTTACAATCCATTATATTACCATACTTACAATCACCCTCAGGTGGCCGATTGCTGGTATATTGTTAGGTGCAGTCCTCGCTGTTGGTTCAACCATCGCCATTGTATTGTTGACTATTTGGAACCATTTTCTGATGCCAGCATACTTTGTTCTAAAAGATCTGGAGTAAGTTAATTATTATTTATTAACCTATTAAGCTAAGATTTGTAAAGTAAAGGCAAATTCTTCTACAATAGAAAAACTTTTAGAACATATAACGAGAAGTATAATGAAAGTGAGCAAGTGGTGACTTCTTTTGGTATACCTGGTTTTTGAACTTAATTTGCACAGTTTTTATTGAATTAAGTAAAGTTAAATTTAGTATATATTATCTCTTCTTGAGGGGTTTTCTGGAAAACTGAATGATTTTTCAAAAATTGTATAATGTCGCGTTATATTTTTTTTATTCCATGTTGCACCGCACTAACTTCTAGGCTAAGAGCAAAGGCATTCTGAAAATGAGTTCAAAATGCAAGCTAATTCTGGTCATGGTTCTATTTTTTCAGCTTTTCGAAAGTTTGGTAAAACCTCCGAGTACTGTGCGGATTCTGTACTACGAATTGTCAACACAAAACCGTGCTAAATTATGGCCACCATATGCAGTTGACTGGTCATTACAAAAATTACGGGGGCTGCCATTTGTTGGCGAAAATCACCTTGGAGCAGAATCTGTAACGTATTTGGAATCTTTACCGAAAGTTTAACTTTAATTATATTCACCCTATATATTTACCCTGAAGTTATATCTGGATGCGTTGATGGATAGTGATGGTTGACCTACGCCAGTATTTCCTTCTTGATGTGACTTGTTTTTATCACACAGAAACACTACTATGCTATATTTCAGCAGTTTTAAGGCATAATACACTACTGAATTGATCTCTTATGATATTCCCTATCAATGTACTGTAGAAGGAAGAGGTATAGGAATGACTACAAAAAACGCACATTTATAGAGGAGGGATTTCAGGTTTCTTGAAATCTCTTCAAACTTAGTTTTCTGTTTCTAATAATGTTTTATTTCTTATACCAAATAGCGTAATTTTTCAAAGCAATTTTATAATATTATTACTATGAGGAATATTATAGTATTAGGAATTATAATTATCATTTCTAAATTCATATTCAAATTCGAGAATGGTAATTATCACGAAAAATAGTTATTTCACATTTCGTTTCTTATTTACTAAGTTAAAGTGCCTTAATTTTTTAAAAATATTCCTTCGTTATGCTTAAACTTTATTTTGAAAATAAAGAGCATTAAAAACATTAGAAAACAAAATAATTTCTCTGGCCGACCACTCCTGTTTTTATAGTAATATGAATAAAATTTTTCGTAAACATTACAAGTATACACAGAATATATTACCAAAAAAAAAAAAAAAAAAAAAAAAACCGTTTGACTAACTCCAGTAATTTGGTAAAAAAGAAATATCAATTTCTTCCCCTACAAGGTGAATTTATAATTATTTTTCTGTCTGAATATGGATATACGAGACTAAGAAATTCTATATTTGGCATAGCATGTACACAATGTCAATTAATATAAAGAAAGTACGGGTATTATGGAATGTCATCTATATAGGTATGTGTCAAAGAGTTTAAATCCCCAAAACCAAAACGTATACACACTTACAATAATTATTTGAAGAATTCTTTCTTTCTCTCTCTCTCTCTTTTTATTGTGAAAAATTAATTTTCAGATTATCTTTTTAATTCTATTTATATTTTATAATATTATAATATTATAGAGGGAAATATTGAACTGTCGGGTAATATGCAATAAAGAAGTAAACATCAAGTAAATGAACTAAATTCGGCAAGTTACTGATTAAATGAATTTCTGTAGTTTCGTTTAGTTGAATAAATCACAAATATAATCTACTTTATCTACAATAGAACGATCAAGGTTACTCCACAAAGAAAAAGACACACACAGAATGTTAATATTCTATATTACATGACGGCCTGTTTGGAAAAAGATAATCACCCATCTTTAAAGAAAAAATCATAAGTTAAAAAATGAGCACCGCTTAAATAAACTGTCATACTTTAAATATACAACACGCAAACAAAACTCCCGAACCATTACTATATTTTGTATTGTTATTGATGAAACAAAAAATTGCAATTCGGGGAAGATTTTGTTTTATTTTTAATAATTTATTTTTATCATGAGGAGTCATCTATATATTAAGACTACACCAAACTTTAAAAAGTTCAATGACAATCCCGTAATATTATGCCGTATTTATATTCACTCTCGAAATGTCAAAATTTTTAAATTTTTCAAGGAGGGGAAAGGAATTTAAAAGATGAAAAAAATAGGGCAAATTAATTTTATAGGAAATATATTTGTAGCTATAAATTGTTAAATAATATATTTTAGTACTTTTTTTTTAAAACGATAGTTTATTAAAGATCAAATATAAATAACTTGTAACTTAGATTTTTAATAATCAACAATTAATTAATAAAACAATCTTTCAAATAGAAATATATATATTTTGCTTTCATTAAATTTGTTATGGTTGAAACACACGTATTTTTTTCTTTGCATTTTGAATTAGCATTCAATATTTTATCAAAAATATAAAATAGACTTCTTGTTGATTATATTTGAAATTAATTAAAGTATAAATGAAGTAAAAAAAATCTTAGTTTTATATATTTGAATAGCGGATTCACATAGTCACACAAGAATATTAAAATGTGCTATATATTTTGTAACTCAGAAATTCTAGGATGTGTGCATTAAATTAATTGCTTGGTAAGTTATATCTAGTGATCGAACCAAACACATGGATCAGAGGCAACACTCGGTCCTAGCATGTGATACGACTCCGGTTCAATACCGGCGTCGGTGGTTCACAGAATTTATTTCGGGAGTGGGTATGAAACTTAATTTTACTAACAAAATATGATATCTGATTTTAAAATTCCTTTTCTCTTTCCCCCCCCCCCCCCCCTCATGCTTCATACAATGCGAATAATTCATAATGAGACATAGGAATGCTTTTCGCTTCCTGTAAAAACACTTTGTGATTGGTCACCAACAATGCGAATTACTCATAATGAGACATAGGAATGCTTTTCACTTCCTGTAAAAACACTTTGTGGTTGATCACCAACAATGTGAATAATTCATAATGAGACATAGGAATGCTTTTCACTTCTTGTAAAAACACTTTGTGATTGGTCACCAACAATGCGAATAATTCATAATAAGACATAGGAATGCTTTTTACTAAACACTTTGTGATTGGTCACCAACAATGCGAATAATTCATAATGAGATATAGGAATGCTTTTCACTTCCTGTAAAAACACTTTGTGGTTTGGTCCCCAACAATGCGAATAATTCATAATAAGACATAGAAATGCTTTTTACTTAAACACTTTGTGATTGGTCACCAACAATGCGAATAATTCATAATGAGACATAGGAATGCTTTTCACTTCCTTTAAAAACACTTTGTGGTTGGTCACCAACAATGCGAATAATTCATAATGAGACATAGGAATGCTTTTCACTTCCTGTAAAAACACTTTGTGGTTGGTCACCAATAATGCGAATAATTCATAATGAGACATAGGAATGCTTTTCACTTCCTGTAAAAACACTTTGTGATTGGTCACCAACAATGCGAATAATTCATAATGAGACATAGGAATGCTTTTCACTTCCTTTAAAAACACTTTGTGGTTGGTCACCAAAATGCGAGTAAGTCATAATGATATATAGGAATGCTTTTCACTTTCTGTGAAAAAACACTTTGTGATTGGTCACCAGTTCTCATAAGTTTTAAGTGACATTTCCATCGAATTAAAAATACTAAATTGAACAGCACTACATTTCCTCTTTCAAACATGGAAGAAGAAAAAAAAAGGAAAAACCCTTTTAACTAAATTAAATTTGTCAAAATTATGTCTCTATTTTAACAACCCGAGTTCCGATTCTTTTAATCTATGGCGTATATCATGGTATTATTTATTAAAAGAAATACACTTTGGGTATTTTTTCCATTGTTTATAAAAAAGAGTGAGAAGGGTATTTTTGTATGACATATATCTTTGTGGCTGTAAAAAAAAAAAAAAAAAAAAAAAAATCGCTTTGTCATACAACACCTCAAAAACTAAAGTTTGCAACTCTAAATTTTTCTCATCAGAATATTTCTCAACCATTTCTCAACAACTATACAAAATTTCTTCATTTCAAGGGGAGTTGGTACCCTCTATACCCGTAATGTTAATTGGGCACACTCATGAACCTTTTTCTCAGAAAGTATATGATATAGAAGCCTAATTTTTTTTTCAGTGCATTTAGAAGACACTTTTTAATATACTGAAGTTAGCTTTTGAATGTGATTCATTTACCTTTTTTTTTAAAATAATTTTTCGTTAAAGTTATTCCAATTTGTTGAAAAATCACAAGTTTTGTTTGTCGAAAGAAGCCAAAGCATTTAAAAAAAAAAAATAACAACAAAATCTCACTTCAGTATATACAAATATATAAAAGGAATATGTGGTGAAAATTTCCGGAAGATAGTTTGCGCAGTATCTGAGAAAAAGGTACATGAATAATGATACAGGTAGTTTTGAGAAAACGCATGTTTAAAATAGTTTTACTTACACTAATAGTTACCAATTTGTTAATCAAAAAATTATTAAAAATGCTTCTAGATGAGGTATTATTACAAATGAGGTATCCTTTTAAAAGGGAGAATTTAAATTTTGATAAAAAATAATAGACACAAAATTGACTGTTTATAATTTTTTGAGTACCAACTCCCCTTACATCCAATAGTTTTTGCACCGTGAAATTTCTTAAATAAATTACTACCCAATTTTGCTATGAGTTAAAAAATTTCCTATGTGTTTGTGGTTAGCATATCTTCAGAATGGATTTGACATAAATGTATTTTGTATGAAAAATTGGGGCATGACAAACCTATGTTTACATTTTTTGAAATTATTTTTTTCCGGAACTAGAATAAGTACAGGTCAAAATTATATGTAAAAATAACCAGAATACTTCGAATTTAAAATATATGAAAAAATCACAAAATCCAATAATTTTGAAAGTTTTTGCTTGCACTTTATTTTTTATTTTAGTTTCAAAGGGAAAATGGTCGAAAATGTGCAGTTCCAAACATACACTCATATCAATTCATATTTTATTGGAATGGTTTCTGGTTACATTTTCTTAAAAAGTAAAGAAAAGAAAAAGATTATAAAAATGGTAAGTTAATACTAACTCAGCATTATTTTTAATTCAAAAATAACTCTCGAAGTAATCAATGTATTTTATGTACTTTAAAACCGCTGAATTTCTAAGAATTTCACATACTGAACTTAGGCAGAAATCTCCGCTCATTTTGTATTGCCATAAGTTTAAAATTCTGCCAAAAATGTCTATATTTCAGCAAGTGTATTTAAAAACACAAATGATGTTCAGATGTAATATTGGTCATTGTTTTTTCTTTTTTATATCAATTCAACAAAATACCATTATATTTTGATGGGAGTTAGGTTGAGGCTTTTGATGTACTCACTCGTTGGATACCACATCCACAATTTAAAAGAGCAGTGCGGATGTGGTTTTGGCTAACTGGAGAAAGGTCCAGATGTTTTTTGGACTACATAAGATGCCAAAGATG
Organism: Linyphia triangularis; assembly: GCA_963978545.1. Taxonomy (NCBI): domain Eukaryota; kingdom Metazoa; phylum Arthropoda; class Arachnida; order Araneae; family Linyphiidae; genus Linyphia; species Linyphia triangularis. The sequence goes on along the minus strand of OZ021723.1, from coordinate 89,945,711 downwards.
ACAAATGATTGTAGTTTAAGTTTTTTTTCAGTGTTACCAAGTAATGAACTGGGTATTGTCTGCAGTTGTAGCTTTCTATGTGATTTATGGAAGATATTACTCAGGTGGAACGAAAGAAGTCGAGATATTTTACAACGCCATTCATAGGACAGCTTGGACCTTGATACTGGTTTGGCTAACATATACCTGCACAAATGGTCATGGAGGTGAGAATATTTTAGTCACTAAAAGTGCAATTTAATAACTGACCAGGTGCCAATCCCAACATTGGTCGCGTTATTACTCGCCCCTTGACTTTTCTCTCGTTATTCAATAATATGAGAGTCCTTAAAAATAATCTAAAAAATTAGCTTTCATTTTGGAAATAATACGAGTAACTATAAAAATTATATTTGAATTTGGACAATTAAATTTGATAGTAACATTTTGTGCACTTTGAAACGTACTTTCTAATTGACATAACTTCTAAAAAAAAATGGTGTGTTATGAATTACGATTTACATATTTCATAACACTCCTTTTCTTTCCTAGGGTGTGTGACTCGCATTTTGTCATGGTCAGGATTTTCTTTGTTGAGTGACATCAGTTATCTTGTTTATCTTTTGCATGTTATTATTATATTGCTCGCTGAGGGATCTTTGAGGGAACTGAAACATTATAGTGATATTGATTTGGTAAGTGCATAGTTGAACTATTTATGTATTTAATTTGGTGGATTCATTTCAATAAACCTAAATCAATAAAGTTGTTCAATTGTAAAACAATCAATCCATCCATCCATCATCCTCTAGGTTGGTTGGTTGGTTGGTTGTATCCAGATTATCTGGCGCCGTCAGCAACACGAGGGCTATAATGCGCCGAAACATTTCGTCATTAGACAAGCTAACATACATTTACAAACACCCATGCCAACACGGGACTAGAACCCGCAACCTCGCGGTCTAGAAGCTAGCACGCTAACCACTATACCGTTTGGTCGGCTCATCCTCTAGGACTTGACTATGGTCATTTTGGACTCGTCTAAGATATAGCTCTACAAATTGTTTAATATTCAAACCTGATTTGTAGGTGATATTTGCAAGAAGAACTAATATAGTAGGTGTAAACTAACTTTGAAATTATGTTGTTATGAGTATTAGTATTACACAGGAAGTTCCAAAAATGATTATGCTTTGTTTATTTATTTAACTATTAGAAGCAAGGAATCAAAGTAAATTGTAAGAAATAACTTATTCTGGAGATGGCACCTAGGCGTAAACATGGTGATGTTTAATTCAGAAAAAAAATTAGACCAACCAACAACGATTTCTGGAATAATGATGCATACGTTCAGAATTTTTAGGAATAGGTTTAATTTTTCTTAATGAGTGATTTCGGGGATTAAACAAGTAAGAAGGATTTCCTTATTGTCGCAATTAATTCTTTTTAAAGAATTATTCACTTTAAGAAATCACTTTTGAAATAGAGTATTATTTTTAGTAAAGTATATGAAACTAAAGAATTAGTGTTGTAATGTGTTATTTCTTGAAATATTTATTGTAAATTACAGAAAGAATTCAGCTGTAAAGACATAAATGTTATACCTGACTTGTTTTTCTAAAATCATATTTTTAGTTTTTAATTGTTTTTAAGAAAATATATTTTTTCCTTCCGTTAGATATTCGAGACTATGAAGATTTTATCCTCATCCTGTGTTGTGTCAGTTATAGCTTACATAGCAGTGGAATTGCCTTTTTCTGTTATAGGAGGGAAGTTATTTAAGAAGTAAATTCGTCTTGGGTATCATCATTGAAGTGTCTAATCTATAATAATGCAAATCTGTAAATATTAGATGACACCAGCTTTGTTTACACGTTGTTGTTCCCGTGTATAAAATATATATATATTTTGGTTTCATTGAATACCCTATGAATCTACTGCTATAAGTTCTTATGTACAGTATCTGTAAATATGTTTGCTTCAAATGTCAAAATTTAATAAAAGAATATCTTTGTATCTAATTTTTAAATGAATGTTTAAGTGATTGTAACATTTTTTAAAATTCACAAAGTAAGATAAATTTCTCGATGTGATTTCACATTAATGTCTAGCAATGAATATTCTATCCGTTGAATGAATTGATTATTTAAATGGTGTAAGCTACGCTTTTGAAAGTGTTATATTTCCGTTCATTCTAAAGGTAGGATGTAAGTTATTTGAATTAATTCGGTGAATAGTTCACTTAAGAAACACCGATTTTGCAGATTCAGTTACAGTTTATAGACCTAATCAATACCACTTAACATTTAAAGGATAACAGCTAAGGACTTTTATTTCTTCACTTGTACGTTCTTTTAAGGGGATCAGGGAATCAAAATTCTGAAATTATTATTTTTAGAATTATTTTTCTGAAATTTTGTATGCAGTAATGTATCATGCTTTGAAACTCAAAAACTTATTTGAAATTTCCAAATAAAAAAAAAAAAAAAATTAATATAATGTTTTAATATTTCTTAAATTTAATATATATAAAAAACCATTTTAAAAAAACTCTTCATTTTTGCATTAAATACTTCTTATAATTCATATCATAAATTATTTTCATAATATTTCAATAAAATATTTTGAAAAAATTTATATTTATATACAATTATTTTTGAAACGCGTGAGGTGTAAAAAGTTGATACACATCTTGATAAGAAAAACCGTAAAAAATTTTTTGAAAAAAAAAAAAAAAAAAAAAAATATCTTCCGATCGGCGCATTCACCTCAAATTTTGGAACAAATACAAAAAATAACCATTTTTCCAAAATTTTTTTAAATTTCTAAACGCTATATATTTGAAAGGCAATAGTTTGCAATGTGTAGTGAAAAGGTGGTGTAACGCAAGAAAACAGTATTTTATGCATTTTTAAATTATATATTAATAATTAAAAATACTCAAAAGTAAAATTTTTTTGTGAGAAATAATGGTTTTTCTGTAAAATGGGTACTCATGTTATTCCTTACATTTTTTTTTAAAACATGCTATTATTCATTTGTATTACTTTTTTCTCGAGCTTTCTATCCTAGCGATGCACTTTGAATTAAACTTTTGTAGAAAAGTCGGGCATTATGGATCTTTTAAAGCAAAAGTGTTGTCCTAACGTCTTTTGTGTCAGCACCTCCCACTTTTTGTCTTATCTCCTACGTAAGAGTTCCACAGCTTGTGAGTGACAAGGAAACGAGTTGAAGTCTGATTTATATGGTCACTATTAGCACAGAAACTCTTGCCGATTTCGCCAGACATAGGCCAATCCCGATGTGGAACGTTGTGAATCGGTCTTTGGAAACAATATTAGCCAATCTCGCCCAATTCTGGATAAAATATAGAAGAAATTTTGATACGCCTATGCATAGTTTTAAACTTGGGATATTGTATTTATGAGAAACAAAACTATGTAGTGGTTTGACTTGTTTGTTTGTTGAAAAATCGTGTATTTTGGAACTATGCTTGGCCAGACTAGTCATTCTTCCAGACTTCTCTTGTTTACTCCAATACAGCTGTGCTACCTCGGATGCGCTAGACTTTATTAATTAATGTTAGTTTATTACTCTTAACAAAGAAGAAGTCCTATTACAAGCATTTTAATTAATTATGTCCACATAATCAGTGGCAATAAAATTAAGTTTGATTGCCTTGAAATGCCTGATTGTCTTTCTCTAAGAAAGTTTTCGAGATTTCAGAAACCCTTTCCTCAGTTCTCTTACATCTCACCTCTCGTACAAAATCATTGCCGAAATCAAATTTTTGGGGTGAGGGAAGGAATCATTTCGTTCAATAACTGGGTTTAAAACTGCCAGTAAATATTCAGGGAGGTATCGAGACAATAGAATTGTCTCATATATGTTCTCAGGTCCTTCAATTTTTTTTTTTTTTTTTTTTTTAAATTCAAAATCATAGTCGCATGTAACAATTTAAAATAAAGAATACCACTTGCTTGAGTTCATCCGATGGTTTAGATTCACTCGCATATACTCTAAGTACTCTGCTTTTTGTTGTTAGCTATCTGGAGTTTGAAAGGGGATTGGGTTTGCGAGCTGCCAAGTCATCGGCCTTATCTAATCGCTTAAACAATATCAAGATATAACTGATCTGTGCTCAATACTTTCATCTCAGCTTGAGGAATTGAACATTCAACACGTAAAAAATCAGTCGAGGGAAATCTTTCACAGTTCTTTAATTTTTAATCTCTAAATTTTAAATTTTTGATCGTACTGAAAGATGTTGGTCCTGTTGTAGCACTATCTACGTGTATAAATAGGCGTCTGAATGGGAGTTCATTGGAGTATAGGAGGCATATATCACAATGTAGTGGTATCTCAACGTGCAATTTGAAATGTCAGATTATTTCCAGACAGTATTAATGGCAGTCCCACTTGCGCTATTATCCAATGAATAAGCAAGTAAGTTTATGAGCTTCTGAGGAAGAAAAGGCACTACGAGAAAGATCATCCAGATTGAAACCCTCCAAAACACAGTTTTTATCAATGTTTCAAAGGTTATGCGTGAAAGATTATTATTGAATAATTACTAATTTGATTTTTTTTTTCAAGTTCTATGTACTTCATTCCACACAATACAAACAAATATACCTCGATAATTTAGTGATTGGTGTATACTACAAATTAATGGAAAAAAGGTATTTTATGTATTATCTTAAAACTTTTGAAGAGAATGCTTAAAGTATATAAAACATTTTTAACAAAAATATGTGAAACATAGCGTTAGAATCCATTTTATAGAAAAATATTTTTTTCTTACAAAAAAATGTATTGCTGAATATTTTTAATTATTAATATATGTTTTAAAAATGTATAGAATAATATTTTCTTGTGTTTTACCATCCTTTCACTACTCATTGCAAACTATTGCCTTTCCAATATATAATGTTTAGAAATTAAAAAAAAATTTAAGAAAAGTAGTTTTTTGTACTTTCTCCCAACTTTGAGGTGAATGCGCGATCGGAAGATATTATTTTTTTTTTCAAATTTTTTTTACAGTTTTTCTTATCGAGATGTGTATCAACTTTGTTCACCTCATGCGTTTCAAATATAAAATATTTTTTTTCAAACCACCTTTATATAACATAAAGGGATGTAGGCCAAGGATATCGACAAAGACACCAAACTAAAAATAATAATCCTTTTATATAACAAACACGAACTAAAACTAATTGTAAATCCCCGTTATATAACAAAACAAGGAGATGTGTATTGTGGTTTACTGAGTTGTTTGCAGTATAAAAAAAAAAAAAAAAAAAAAAAAAAAAATCTTGCTGTGTAATTCCCAGAACACATGTTATGCTACCATGAGATGTCCAGAACACAAGGTAAGTGTTATTCCAAACAGAAAAAAACACTATTTTTCTTGCGTCAAAGTTATAAAAAAACGAAAAAAAAAAAAAAAAAAAAGTCAATAGAAAAAAAAAAAAAAAAAAAAAAAAAAAAACCGTCCACATTGCTCCTTTCCCTTAAACAAGGCATTTCATAAAAAAAAAATTCTAAAATACCTCAGGTCCTATAACACCAAAAAAATAAAAGTACTAACAAACGAAAGCCGAAACGGACCATAGGGAGCAAGAATCACAAAGTAAAGATTCCAATATGTATTTAACAATATATATATTCCATATATATGTAAATTATTAAAGAATAGAGAAAATCAAAAGAAATTTGACATTGAGATCAAGCATACAATCCTGAAAGTGTATACATATATATATTCTAATGTGTATTAAAAAAAAGGACACCTTAAAGAAAAAGTATACAGAAATATAAGTAAACAAAAGTTCTTACATATTCCATATATATGTAAAAAATATCTATCTTTTTGCTTTCCTGAATAGAGAAATTCAAAAGAAATTGGACATTAGAAACATACAGATCCAAGAGAATAGAATCCATAAAAGATAAATTTTATCAATGTGTATTAAAGGACACCTTAAAGAACCATGTGTAGAGACATAAGTAAATAAAAGGAAAAACAACATTAAACATATTATAGTTCTATATATAAAGAAAAAGTATAAAAACCAGTAAGAACTAAAGGAAAAAAGCAAAAACAAATAAAACCCTTTCGTAGTCTGTTTTCGATAATAGAGAAAACCAATAACTAAAGGACACTGTACTACATAGGAGCCCAGATACTAAAAGTAGTATTCAAAAGCAATTAAATAAAAAGCTATTAAACCACCTTTTCATAAAAACCACAGTATACACAAAACATCCAAGATTCCAATGAGACTGTGCCGCTACTCCAAAATTAATAAAACCGACTAAGGCCAAAGTAGAGAACAATTACAAAGCATTTCTATAAAATAAGAAATCAATTAAAACCATTTCTTTATGAATTAAAACCGCTTTTTCCATGTAACACTCTTTATAAAAAAAAAAAAAAAAAAAAACTAAAATCACGCAAGCGTATTACTCTAATACGATACCTGTGTTTGTCCTATGTGTAAAGAAGAAAAAAAAAAAACACGTCCGTTTTGCGCCTGTCCCTTAAACAAGGTATTTCATAAAAAAAAGAAAGAAAGAAAAAAAAAAAAAAAAAAAGAATCAATGAAAAAACCCCCAAAAAAACCCCATCCGTTTTGCGCCTGTCCCTAAAACAAGGTATTTCATAAAAAAAAAAAAAAAAATCCTAAAATACCTCAGGATCAAACAAATCGTAAATAAAAAAAAAGTACTAAAGCCGAAGACATAAGCGTTAAAATACTAAAAATCAATAATAAGAAATATGGTTAATCATAAGAAATATGGGTAATATGAATAATAAGAAAAAAATGTGTGTCTGTGGTCAGCATAACTCTCGAAAAAATTGACCTACGATGTTCAAATTCGGTATGCGGATATATTTGGACTTACCATTACGGTTTTCCTCAAAATCGCGAAGGCGCATAAGGTACTTGTCATTGAAAAAAAAAAAAAAATCATGTTTTTGAACGATTTCTAAAAAACTTCTCCTACGATTTTGATCAAAATCGCTGTGGTAATGCCTCTTAAGGTGTCTCAAGCATCTTCTCCTCTGTTTCACTTACAAGATAGTATAATGTAAGAATTATCAAAAAGTATAATGCCAAATTCGGCAAATTTAAATACAGTGACTAGTATTAAATGTAATTGAAAGTTGTGTTGTAGTGTCGTACTCGCACTAATAACACTAACCTGGATATTCCCATGTCGCACAGAGATTTGGAACAAACTAAAAATAAGAGTCTGCATAACCTGTCGATTGTTATGTTATGTTGCATTTTCAACGGATTAGAATGTAATTCAGTATTTCGAGATCACAGCCATTTGTTCAAAAATTACCACGTATCAATCACGGGCGGATTGCCCGGCAGATGTAATTATTATCAATTTCTTTTCAGCCAATAGCTAAGAAGAAAAGGGTTCAAGTCCGTTTTCTAGAGCAATCTGGAGCTTTATTAAACTGCAGTATTTATATAAAACAAATGCATTAAAAAACGCCAAACATGTTTACAAGACATGTTTTTTTTTTTGTTTTTTTAAAGCAAATTGGGAAAAAACTACTACACAAAACACGTTTTCTAAGTGATTGCATATTTTTTAGTGGCACTGAATATTAATAAAAAAAATAATGCGAAGCAAGCAACCCAATTTGACAAAACTTCAGAATCCTACTTATTTAAAACTTTAATTATCTTTTCATTTGCCCCAATGAAAGTAAATGTATTTTTGCATCATTCACTGATTTTTCACTCCTCCAGAAAGTATAACTCAAGTATATGAAATATTTGTATCATAAAAAAAAAGAAAGATTTTGATTTAGGCCAACGTCGTAACCTTTGGCTGTTTTGTTCTACTGTGCGGCTAGAGGATAATTTGTAAAGAGAGTCAGATTGGTATACATTAGGGTGCAAAACGATTAAAATATCCTTAATTTTTCTAAAATGATAATTGGTTTTCCTATAGCAATACTAATTTATAGTTTCACATTTATAGATCTATTCAAATAAATAATTTAAAATCCGTATTGTACTTCTTTCCTTGAATTTTACCACTTTTCAACACTTTAATTTTCAAACAAAAGTGGATTATCTCCTTGATGCAGCCATGTTTCCTAAATTAGTGGCGTCACAACCACTAAGTGAATGGCGCAGCAATATGTAGTTGTGAATGTTTAAATACTGCTATTGTAGGGAAGTTGATGATAATAGTCTGATAAATGCTTCCTATTTTTGGTTTTAATAAAATGTCTATTTTCTTCAATGGGACAAAGGCTATCATGAGCACAAGTCTATTAATATCCTGATTAACAATTGCAGGTTGATGAACTTGATTGAGTCTTCTAAATTGGTGTTAACAATTAAAGTAAAGTATCGCAGTAAGTGTTCATAACTTTTAATACTATTGTTGTCATCGTTCCTATCAAATAACATGAAAGCTGATTTAAAATCACACGTGCATCATTGAAGGAATTGCAAGTTAACTTGTTTTATTTCACTACTTGAAGCCTCCTTCAATTGTGAAGGTCATACATAAAATGACTTATTGTAAATGGTTTAGTAAATTATATGCAGCACTTTCTAAATATTTTTAAATAGTAATTTATGTTAGCCATAACTTCTTTTCTTGCTGCACTCTTTAATTCTTTCAATTGGTGCAGCAGCAGGTGTCACTTTCTCACTCAAAACCAGCTGTTCGCTAATAGAAAAAAAAAATCACAGTTCTCTCGCTTCATTGGAGACACTATCACTGCCACAAATATATTAACTCGTATACTCTTCTCTCTAATTCTCCCTTCTTTAGTCCCAGACTAATATTGTACAGACATATATCTCATCCACTTCAAAAACTTTTCTATACCTATTCGTAGATTTTACACGTATTTTCATTTCTAAAAGAACTATGGCATGTTTTAGGTTGGTTATATCGTCTGGAGTTAGTGTCCATTCGATCCAGGGTCAAAAAATTCTCCAAAAACATGTGTCACTTATCCAGTTTACCAAAATGAATTTTTCAAATAAAAACCTCATCATCCAAGTAAAAATCATCATTCACACAAAAAACTCATCAGTCACATTTCTCCAATGAGTTGATATTGAGGCTTCGACGGATTTAACAAACAGCAGCTACCTTTAATTCTACACTCCATGGTTTTGGCAGCTCACTGGATCAATCTTATCAAGCCTGATGACTCAAATTTCAGATAATTCTGAGCAGATGATGTTTATTTATATTCTATTAATTGCCTATATTTTTATTAGAATATTTACGTTGTATATCAGCCAATTTCCCGTTGGCTTTTAAACACATTAACAGTTTAAGCTACTTTATCATTTTAGAAAAGCGTCATACCTCATGTTAGGAAATCTGAGATAAAATTGGAAAATGTGTTTCCTTTTACCTTACATTTTTTTTACGATGTTGAACATATTCAGGATAGTCTATTAAAACAAATACGATAAATTTGGGAGTACAATGATTATTGTAGATAGATCACAAAAATGATAGTTCACATTGTACACTGCTAAGAAACCGATGGTATACTAAGTTTTTCTCTATTATTTTTACAGAAGAGCCGCATAGACACATGGAATTCACATCAATCTTTAAATCTTTATGTAACCTAACGATAAGTAAAACAACATAGTTGCAAATTGCACATGTACAAAAGTATAGAGTACCATTAATGTGCAATTGTACAGAGGCATCCGCATAAAAGACATTCAACTTATAGAGTTGACCTTCAGTTGGAGATATGATCTCTATTCATAAGTGTTTACCTTACACTGTATTCTCGTACATAACATGAAGTTCTTTTTGTGTTCTAATGGCTTAGTTGCACATTTCATCATTAGAACTGAAAAAAGTGATGTTAAGTACTCAATACATGGTAAGTTCTTAGACATTTACAACGTGTATTTTCAAATCTTCCAGCACACGGTTGAAGTTACATGAGAAAAATTATCTTTCACTTATAGGAGCGATGCTCGTATTTTTTAATTGTTTATAAGAAGCAACAGTGGTACAAAATTTGTCATAATCACCAATAAGCACAATTTAGAAACCAATATTTTACCATTATATATTTTCTTAGATATTTGTAACTTAATTATGAGTACAGTAGAAAAGTCCAGTTTAATTATCTTTTGAACTCCTAAGGAGCTCAATACAGCTATCCAACATATTGCGCATAAATACCAAAACTTTTTGCTGAACATTTTATACTCTTTACTGAAAGGAGTGTATTTAGTGTCATTATTAAAATTGGACGTAAAAGGATCTGCAAAAATGTAGGAACGATAAATTACTTGATAAATGCTAATTCAATACTATGGTTTGGAGGGAAAGAGTTTTGGTTTTTAGATGCAATATGTTGTACTTTTTAAGTTACCTCCATAGGAGCGCAAAAGGTAGTTAAACTCGTCTTTTTTACTGTAATTACGTTACTAGATCTATGCTAATATATAATGCTGAAATAATGGTTTCTAAATCAGGTTTATTTCCATTCAAGACACATTTTGTCCCACTGGGGCTTTGCGTAAACTATTAAAATTGTTTAACTACTGTCCTTTGCTTAATCCTGATCACTCTTCTAATCCAAATGTCATTAAACATGTGTGGGACGCATTGTCAAAAGATTCCATGTATTCTGAACTTCCATTTCTTGAAAGCATTTCTAGAGGTGGGGTAAGCAATTTAATTACTGTAAATCTTAAAAAACCTCATGTTATGTACGAAAAAACAGCGCAAAATAAACACTGTTCACATGAGAGATTATAGATCCAACTAAAGGTTCACTTTGAGTAGAGGGTTCTTTAATTTGGATGCATCTGTACAGCTGAACATCAAATTTTCTTTTTTGATACTGTGCTGTTTTGCTTGCCATTACATCGCATAAAGATGTCTTTTTAATGTGAATTTTATGTGCCTAGGCTGCTCCATTAAAAATTATTAAAGAAAAACCAATTACAGCCTCATTTTTTGAGCAGAGTAAATCAGAGACCTAAGAGGGATGCCTGAAAAAAAAAATCTCATATTCAGTTACTTTTGCAATTTATATTATTCTTTTAAAAATCGTAAATACTTTAGGACATCAACAATAAAGTTGTTTTTCTGCAGTTTTATGAAATGTTATATAACTGTGATCAAAGTAAACAGTTGGATTTGAAAAATATTGACAATAGTAGAAGTAAATACGTCTGAGGTTTCAGATGTGTTCAACACACAGTCACGTTTAAGGAGGGTCAAAATCTTTGCTGTATTTTATGTATACATCAGTTTAAATAATATCTGAAGAATTGATGCTATGGCGGTGGCTTTAGTTTTTCCTCTGTTGCTATTTTACCCAGTGAACTCTTTTCCTACAGATAATATTATAGTCATTAATGGAACTATCAATGCCCCAGTTGATGACAGATTACGGATATTCAAATCTGGAAATATATGGAATATTTCAAGAAGTGTCATATCCTCTACATCCGAAAATTCTACGTTGGGTGATGTGGATTATGAAGAAAACAATCCCGACTTTTCTTATAATGACAATTGGAACAATAGCAATGATTCAATGTTCAATGTAAATTGGGAGAGTGTTATGGATTTCTTGAAGTTGGAAACTAAGTCTGTCATACAGTCGCTGAATCTCACCGAATTAATTAAAATTGTGAACATAGATGATGAGTGCAGAATGAGTGTGCAAACATTTCTGGTGTCTCTTTCAGAATGGAAAACATGGGCCGTTATGAGTAAGTTGCAAATCTGAAATTATTCTTTACTACATTTATGTCTATGAAAAATGCTAGTTCATGAGGGGATTTGATTGGATTTCGCAGTGCTTTTCCTTTGTTTACAGAAGCATATAATATAACATACAAAATATTTTTTCTTTTGGTGTAAATTTCAAATATTTACTATTTTTTTCAATACTTAATTAAAACGAGAGTTTCTCACAGGTACATACAACAAGGTGGATCATAAAAAATATTTTTTGTTTTTTGTTTTTAAATCGTAATAACGTAGAAAAGATGCGAATTTAGAAGTCTAAAAAGGGAATTTGCAAAGTTTGGAAAAATTCATTATTTTTTCCATATAACATTTTTAAATTCTTCCCGAATGTAATAGCTTAAATTCTTTTGTACTGGAATCACAGAAAATAATACTTAAATATTATTTAAATACATCAGCATCTCTGCTTCGCATTGACTTCAAAATTAATTATATTTAAAAAAAAAAAATTCAAATATATGTAGACCACAGTTCATGGTAAAAAAATGCTAACACATTTACATGATTTCTAGACTATTAGTTATATTTATGAACAGAATTTTTTTAAAGAAAAAAACTACGTTTTGAACAGTTGAACATCTCCGTTTTCACTCATTCTTTGCTGAAGGTATTTCGAAACTTGATTTAAGGGCGAATTCAGGCATAGTTGACATAGAATAGAAATGACGTTCGGATAGGATCTTCTCTTAATCTTCTTGATGTGTGAAAAGCACAAGATATTACAAAACACAAAAGGGTTGGTTGTATTCAGATTATCTGGCGCCGTCAGCAACACGAGGGCTATAATGCGCCGAAACATTTCGTCATTAGACAAGCCAACATACATTTACAAACACCCATGCCAACACGGGACTCGAACCCGCAACCTCGCGGTCTAGAAGCTAGCACGCTAACCACTATACCGTTTGGTCGGCAAACACAAAAGGGAGTTCGGATTACGACACATTTTAAAGACGAATTAGTTAGATAAAAAGAGAACAACTATCCGAACATTGCCACCAAAACTCAATTTCAAGGCTCTATACTACTAGAAAATAGCTAAATGGCTAAATGGATGAACTGTTATTTATCTTCTTCCCGTTATTAAAAGATATCAGTGACGATTAAATTAAATCTCAAATTCAAAATTACTCAATCTCTAATTGGGATATAACATTCAAGATATTTCCAGCTAACACACAGTGAGTTGAGTGATGTTTGAAACTCGTGACAGAAGGTCAGTCATAACTGACTTCGTCCATATATTAATCAGATTTCAATGTACCTTCAATTAAGAATGTGGGAAAAGGGAGATGTTTAATTGTTCCACATAATTTTCTTGTACTTACGACTCTTCACACAGAAATTTAGTTTTTTCAATAGAAGAATCAGTTTATAATTTTTACGAAAGGTCCACAAAACATGTAAGTTATTAGTATTTTTTTCCCTTAACTGTGATTTAACTTTATTCGTAAATTTGTTCAAACTTCTTTTCGACTCCTAGACCTGGAGACTGTTGTACGTGTTCGGAAAACTCTTCTTTACCACTTTCGTCACTTCGTTTTTCTACTTTTAATCGACAGTGTCGGTTTTCACTACTTTAATTTCTGGATTCTTTAAGAATCCCCACCAAGTAAGTAACTTGTTTTTTCTTCACCATGACTGAAGGCCTCAAGAGGTCGTTGGACGACGAAGATCTCCTCGAGGGTGGTTCCACCAAAGAGCAACGTCGAGGTGGCAAGGTTTTTTACACCGAGCTATCTGAGCTAGAAAAAATCCAATTCGCTATTCAATATGGTGCAACGTGTCCGAAAGTCATTATCGAATCTACTTTAGGAAAAGGCAGTCTACCTTTTTCGAATCCTCAAGTTATCAAGTCTACCTTTAAAAATATTTTATCATCAGACGATACGCTCAAAATTACCAGAAGACAAAAACTTCTTCTGGAATCTAAAAATTGTTCGACTTTCGTTAAACTCGCAGACTTAAAAGTAATTGGCTCTGTCCCCATTACCTGGCGAGCGATAGAAGAAACCATCACAACTAAATATCTTATCAGAGGCGTCGACTCTTCTATTCCTCTTGAAGATATTGCAACAGAGCTCAAAGAGGTGGGAATTAAATTCTCACAAATTGTGAGATTTACAAGAAAGAATTCTGAGGATCCTATTCCTATCGTTCTCGTTAAAGAGCTTGGATATAAGGAACGACAGTCAGTACCCCTGTTTCATATGTTACACAGGGTGTCCTCCTACACCGAATCCCCCAAAATCTGTTACAACTGCCTCCGCTTTGGGCATTTTCAGAAGTCCTGCGACCGCAAACAACGGTGTTCCGCTTGTGGAGACTTCCATCCTCCCTCCACCCCGTGTCTAAAAGAAAGCATCTGCTTTAGATGTAAAAGCAAAGACCATAAAGCTACAGACTCCTCGTGTGAGTTCATTAAACTCGAAAAATCGGCCATCAACAAGGCTATCAAAGAAAAGATCCCTATCAAATTAGCTAAAGCATCTTTGAAGACTAAAGTATCCTACGCGGCAATCACAGCCCAGACCAACAATCCCCATTCAACTTGGGAGGTGATACCTAGTATCCAAAAAGATATTCAAGAACTGAAAAGTGCCATCGCAGCTATTCAAGCCGTTTTGTTTCAACCCAGAAACACAGACATTCCTTCTGGTCACCAGGCCAGTTTAACCCTACCAGCCGTAACAAGTCAGCTGTCTTCAGAGTTAACAACGATTGTTGACGCTACAGAGGGGCAAGAGAAAGAATTCCACACAGCAGAATCATTCATCTTGAGGGAAAAAAAATACCAAGCAGACATCGCAGACCTCAAAAAAGAAAATCGCAAACTGGGAGACGTAGTCTCAGAACTTCATAATACAGTAATCTTTCTAAAGTCAGAGACTGAGCGTTTGACCTCTATCATTGCTCAGAGAGGTAGCCCTTTGTGGCATGGACAGAACTTTAACAGCCCCGATTTCGACGAACAATTTGTTTCATCTCCTATGAACTTTGGAGAGGGAACTTAGACACAATTTTCGAATTTTGTCTTTTCCCCAGCCAACATGGCCTTTCTGTTAACATGGAATTGCCGCAGTATTGCTGCCAATCTCACCACTTTACATTTTTTGGTGCATCACTTAAATCCTTCGGTAATTTGTCTCCAAGAAACTTGGATTAATAAGAATAGTTCCCTCCTTCACCTGAAAGGGTATGTTAACTTTAATAAACCTCGATCTGGGAAAGAGAGGGGGGGTGGTCTTGCCATCCTCATAAAATCGGATATTCCGGGTTGGATCCTTCCGGATTTTCAAGACTCTCCTACTATGGAATTTCTTGGTATCAAGATTATTTTTTGTAAACAAACTTTTCATATTGGCAATGTTCACAGACTGGCTGGACCTTGGTCCAACAAAGACTTTTTAACCCTAGATTCCTTCATAAATCACCCCTGCTTCATTGCTGGTGATTTCAATGCGCGCAGTATCTCTTTTGGGGACAACGTCTCCTCCCCAAGCGGTCAAGCTTTTGCGAAGTGGGTTGATAATGGCCCTCTTGTTTTACTAAACTCCAAAGGAATAACAAGGGAACACTCCGCAGGTGTCGGAAGTGTTCTCGATTTGATTTTTTGCTCTCCCTCTCAAATGAATAAAGTGGACTGGAAGAGAGTAGAAGAAAAGGGTTCTAGTGACCATTTCCCCACTTTCATCAAATTTAAGAATCGGCTTTCTTTCAATACCCAAAATCGTTCCTATACAAATTGGCGATCTTTCTCAGAAAATTGTGTTTTGAGTTGTGTGGAAATCCCCACCAATGACTCTACTGCCCTTTCCGCTGAGGAAACAGCCCATTCAATACAGGTTACCCTGTCCTCCTCTATTCAAAAATCTACTGTTCAGGTTTCTTCCAGAAGTAAAAAATCTTTGCTCTCATGGTGGAATAAGGCATGTGCTAAAGCCAAACGCTTAAAAAATTGTCTTTATAAAAAAGCAAAAAGATCTCTCGATGATAAGGTGTGGCTTGAGGCCAAAAAGGCAACTGCCATTTTTAAGAAGACTGTTTTAAAGGCAAAACGTAATTTTTGGGGTTCAAAAATGCAATCAATCTCCTCTCCCAAGCAGCTTTTCAAAGTGGTGAGAAATATCAACAACTATATGGCCCCATCTAACAACACCAGTAACCTTATTTTTGAGGATAAAGATAAACAAATCAGTGATCCTCTCCACCAAGCCAACCTTCTCTGTCAAAGATTCGTTTCCAAATCTCAAACCACTTCGACTCTTCCTATCCAACCTCTATCTCAGCCTAATTTTACTTGTCAGCCTTTCTTCTCCATCCAGGAACTCGATAGATCTATCAAACTCCAGAGGGTCTCGACCCCGGGGATTGACGGTATCTCGGCAAGAGCCTTTAAATCCCTTCCAAATGTGGACTGTCTAAAACTGTTAAGTTTTTTCAATTTTTGCCTTGAATTTTCCTTTTTTCCAAAAAGCTGGAAAAAAACTGTTATTGTTCCGATTAGAAAACCCAACAAACCAGCTAATCTACCCACCAGCTATCGCCCAATTGCCTTAATTCCCGCTATTAGTAAAATCCTGGAAAGAATGGTTCTCGCCCGTCTGATTTTTTGGACCTCAAATGTTAAGTTATTTCATAAAAATATGTTTGGCTTTATACCGGGGAAATCGGCGGTGGATTGCCTCCATAACATTTCCCAACACATTGCCTGGGCTAGATCCAAGAAAAATTGGGTTTGCATGATCTCCCTTGATATCGCTGGAGCCTATGACGGAGTCTGGGTTGAGGGACTCGTCAAAAAACTTAAGTCGGCTGGTTTAGAAATGAAACTACTCTCCCTGATCCAGGATTTTCTCTTTTGCCGCCCGATCCAAGTAAGGTGGAGAGGTCAGCTCTCCGACCCCTTGGAGGTGTCATCCCTTCCTCAAGGATCAATCTTATCTCCTTTCTTATTCAATATTTACATGCATGATCTCATTAAAGAAGTCCCCCCTCACTCCCAGGTTTTTTTATATGCAGATGATATCACTGTGGTAGTTTCGGCTTCGTCCCCTGCCCAGTGTGTCGCTAATATCAAACATTCCTTGGAGAACATTTCAGTCTGGGCCAAACGCTGGAAGGTGGATTTTGCCAGTGAGAAATCATCCATCATTGATCTTTCTCCCAAAATTTCGAAATTATCCCAGCCTATTTCTATCAATGATAATATTATCCCCTGGGTTTCTTGCTCCAAAGTTCTAGGCCTAGTTTTCCAAAACAACTTCACTTGGAAAGAACACTGCCTTGCCAGCTGCAAAAAAGGCTCAAAAATCCTAAACATCATCAAGTTCATCAGCAGTAAAAACACGGGAATCAAAGCCAAACTAGCCCTCCAAATCATCTCGCAAGTCCTCCTTCCACGGATTGATTTTGCTAACTCAGTGAGAACAAATGATTCCCAGATGAACATGCTCAAGTATGAAGTTTTGGAAAACTCTGCTATCCGTTTCGCACTTGGTATCTTCAAATGGGCGCCAAATGACATCATCCGGAAAATTTCTAATATCCCACCATACCGAATTCGTGCTAAATGGTCTCAAATTACAATGGCTCTAAAAGTTCAATTTCATAATTTGCCCCTTCCAAAGCCTGAATCCTATATCAAAAACCATCAGATTCGTTCCACGATCTGCAACTTGGAAGTCCAATTTGGTCTTCAAAATCGAACCCGTTTCCTACAAGTTCAGGTGCACCCCTCGCAAACCCACCATTTGGAATGCATCACCAACTTTTTCCCGAACTCCTCAACCAAATCTCCTGTCTTAATTCAATCCCTTTTTTGGGAACTTCGTAAGAGATACGAGGATTTCGAACTCTGGGCTACAGATGGATCTAAGACTGGCTGCGGGGTGGGTTTCGGCCTAGTCAATGAAAATGGCTCAGTCTCTCGATCCATTCGACTTCCTATGCCCTCCTCGAGTTTCACCGCCGAAACGGCTGCCATTCTTTATTTAGCCACCTTTTTTTTAAGAGATGTCCCCTCTTTAATATTATCAGATAATAAAGGGGCTGTTGAGGGCATTGGCAATGTTTGTGGAAGGGGTTCGTCTCTTATTACTGAAGCACGACTAGCCCTAATTAACAAATCCATCCTCTCCCCAACGATCCTGGTTTGGTGTAATGCCCACGCTGGTATTCAAATTAATGAAACAGCTGATCAACTAGCCGGCAAGGCTGCATCAGATCCCTCCACTCCAACCATGTCCATTTTGGATTGGATGGATATGAAACGTTTCATCAAGAGGAAACGACAAGAAGAATTTGATTCTCTTTGGTCCTCCTCCAAATATAACTTCAAGTTTCATGATCAATTAGTCACTCCTCCCTTCCTATCCTGGATCTCCTCGAGATATGAAGAAGTAAAGCTTTTCAGGATTATTTCAAATTGTTATCCCACCAAAAGCATCCTTCACAAAATAGGACTCTCGGCTTCTCCTCTTTGTAACTCTTGTCATATCCCAGACGATTATCCCCATAGATTTCTCCAATGCGCCCGATACGATTCAGAGAGATCAATTCTTTTTGATCTCCTAAAAATCTCACCCAGCCAAAAAACTTCAGTCAAAGACATTTTGAATTGTGCTAATCTATCCTCTCCATGTATCGGAAAAGTGATTCTTCGCTTTTTCGCTTAAAAAGCTTTCGTTCTATGACGTCAGCATAAATATGTATACGGAGACAGGGGTTGTATGCCCGTAGTTCTCCTTCCTTTGCCTCTTTTGAAGAGGTTCCAACAACAACAACAACAACAACTTGTTCAAACTTTCATTAAATTTGAAGGCAATGCGTAACCGGAAGATATTGGTAGTTTTAAATAATATTCAATCATTATTTTCTGTGGTTCTAATACATAAGATAAAACGCAATGTTTTTGTTTGTTGCCATTCTGCAAAAGCCTATTTCTAACGTAAAATTTTCACTTAATTTGGTTACTTTTGAATCATCCTGCATAGTGCCTTCAGTTATATTTTACGATTTTTATTGTTCTTTTTAGTGGCAGATGCTAGCGGAAAAATACCTGGTGGAATTTTGGAGGGAACTACCCTGGAGGTGGGATCTTTTGAAGAATGTCTCAAAATAAGAGTCACTCATGATGACGAAATGGAACAATTTCGTGGTCAATACTGCTTGATAGGGTATCAGTCTCCTCTTTTAACAAGCTTATACCAAGAGCCCTTTCTTACACATAGAGAGAAGTATATAGACACCTACGGAATACCACCTGAATGGGTGAGTACAGTTACATAATTACATTTCACATTAATATGAAAGGGATTTAATTCGCATATTAGAGGAATAACAGGATAAAAGAAATAGTTAGACATTCCAAATTTAATTCATCATCATTTTTCAGTTAAAAGTTCCGAGACACATTTACCAAAATGGGGCTCCAACCGAAAACTTATAACATTACAATTCTGTCTTTTCCGTCTTTATCATTTTTAAAGAGGTGTTCCAAAAAGGTTTGTTTTCAATTTTATTGCCTTTGCAATTAGAATAGATCACCAGTAAAATTGCAAAAATGCTGTGAATATGGTAAGAATAAATCAAAATTGTGATTCATGAATAATTTATTTTAAAGTTAAATTTGTAAATTTTTCTTGCTGATATCGGAGGAAAATGTACATTTCAAAATGTTCTTTAATCTGTATACCATTCCTTAAAAAATTAACCATATGTCTTTAGAGTCAACCGAAATTGATCCATTTTAATATTGAGGGCGTGATATCTTGATTTAGAAAAGTAAATTTGCATTATTGTTAGCAATTTTATAAAATATAATCTAATACAAACTGTTTCAAAAGTTTGTCGAAGTTCGGTAGAATAAATATCTTTGTTACCAACATGCTTTCTTCGATACAAACAATTAATAACATTTAGAATTCTATTAAGTTACTCGATTATTATTTATTTTGTAAATAATCAGTTTGGGTAGCATTGCTTTCTCTCCTGGTCACGCAGCTCTTAATGGTGTAAATCATATTTTTAAATGCGTTTTATATATATATATATATATATATATATATATATATTAATTTTAAGGATAGATTTTTTATTTTACTTTTTAATGTCGCGATTAGTACTCAAGAGCATTTTTTGCAACTGAGCATTTTCCTTACTGCATACATATAAAAACTGTTTTAAAAAATAAAATTGTCATGACTGTCATACTATCCTATTATTCCATACCTTATGGTGAGCACTTTTGCCTTATATATTACTTCTCTATCTGTAATATTAAAAGAAATAAACCTTTTAACATCCTGTCTGGAACACCATCTCAAGTGGATCGGAGAGCAAATTATCATCACAGAAGATTTCAAAATTTAAATTTAATTTGCCTTTCCAGCCCTTCACTCATTACTCAAAGAGTTGCGAATTTTGAGATTGCCTTAATTTGATAATTTATAACCCACGATAGACATTGCCAGCACTTATATATTGTTGAGACATGTTTTATTACGAAAATATTATCCCGCTTGTGTAAGAAAAAGGACTAACTCTAGATCGTTTCATTTTCATAAGACAACATAGCTGTAACCTAAGAATTAACTATATCCTAATGTATTAAAATAACTTTAATTTTAAAACTATATAAAATTACCGAAATGAGAAAGGAATATTTAATTATATACTTTTAAAATGTAAATGTGAAATGTGACAATATTTTGGAGAATTCGACATTGTAAATATCTCATATCAAAAATATTTCCTCATCATAGGAAACATTGAAAAAGGTCAACATCATTGGTCAGTATAGGAAAGATATGATTTTGTTTAACTCACTAAAAGTCAATTTTTAGAGATTCGGCCATTTTCCTCCCGAAAGGCCACTTTATATTCATTATGTACTAGCATTTCTCAACATTATATTAAAAAATATAGAAGGAAGTACATAAACTTGCAGTCACCTATTAGTCTATAACTTTTTCTGTAAAAAATTGTATTATTTGTGTAAGTGTCTACATCATGTTACATGTGTTAAGATTTTTATTAAAGTTGGATATAAAATAACTGTAATCCTGTTCCTTTCAGATTGAGGACTTCATCAAAAGATCTGGAAAATTTATCAAGTTAGTATCGATGTATTTGGGAACTTGTGTTCCTTCCACTTGTTCAAAAGATGACGTCTTGAAAATTGCTTCACACGGCATGTAAATTATTATTTTACTTTATGAAGTTTATTTATTAGTTTTCAAAAAGTGATTGATATTATGTGTTTATTTGTTTGGGATAAATGAAAAGTTGAATTTTAGTTAGGTTGCAGCACCAATAGAGATCATATATCTTTCGGGTAAATGAGGATCTTAATAGTCTTATTGTCTATTTGACTATCTTATATTGATGTTCTGTAAACTGTTTTTGTTGCAATAAGATTAAAAAAATCACAAATGTAATAAGATATGCTTACTTATTAGTACAATGGATGAGATAATCTAACTTGATTGACTTAAGAGGTTTTTCAGTTTCAAATTTTTAAAAATTTTTTTTATTATTAAATAAATGAACTTTTTAAAATAATTTGTCTGAATAGTTTAGTATTTCATCAGATGAAACGCTATCTATAATGTTATAGTTACTATAGGTATCCAAAAAAATATTTGGAATATTTCTCATAATTAGTATATGGAAACTTGTTAATATTAAAATATATATAATAAAAAAGTTGTTGAGAAGTTAAGATGACCTTGTCACACCATTTATAAATAAAAAAAGTATTTTATAAATATTATTCTAATAATTAATTCATCATGATTTATGTAATTTATAAAGAATAATTTTTTAACCAAATTTTGTGCAGTTGTGAGTCCCCTAGGGTTGGAGGTGCACATTCCTTCCTGTCAAGTGGATGAACCAAAATCTTTAACTACAAATGGAATCATTGCTTTGTAAGTAATTTTAAATTATGATATTGAGCAAAAATTAATTGGAATTTTGATTCAATATATAAAAGTACATTTCATTGGTGGTAAAGAAATGTAAAACCAAACATTCAACGCATTTTAACACTTTTGCTTATATACTGCCCCCCTTCCCTCTTCTCCCTTCATTCCCATATTACGAAGTTTTCACATTTTTGACAATCATTTGGTAACTACCAGTCACAATAGAAAGATTACTATTCTATTGTGTTTTTGACTATGGTACTTTAACAGAAAAAAAACTAGTTTTTTCGTTTCCACTATTATTTATGAAAGTTAAAGAAAATATATATTAACTAATTGTTCATAGTTAAAAACTGTTGATTTTGTTTTGGATGCTAAAACAAAACACAAAATAATATTATTTGGTTGATACTGAACTTGGCTAACTTTTGTTTGGAAATGTAAATTAATTTCTTTTGACAAAACATTTTATACTTTAAAAAATTTTCCCGAATTAAAACGGAATTTTAATTTTGTTACTTAATCAATTTAAGCAAATGTTAATGCCAGAGTTCGGATTTCTTTTGCATTTTCTATCATTGTACTGTTTTATTTTTATCACCATACAATGATTCGAATGACATTTTTTAATAACCATTGTTAAAAAAATGGTGTTCAATTATGCAATTAATCCCATCTTCTAGAATTTAATTTTTTTCCCCTTTTCATCACTCACTAAAATGTATTTTTTCAGAACTGAAGTCGAAAATTTGTCTGATTAATACTTGTTCTTACCTTTATTAAGGTACAGGACAATCATTATTCAAACCTATAAATGGCTTTATAAGATAATATTTAAGACTTAAAAAGATAAATATGCGGAAGAGAAGTACTTTTATTTTAACCTTAATAGTACTTTCACTCCTTGTTATATCAAAAGTACTTTTATTTCCAGATGTTTCATAGAAGTAATCGCTGGGCTATGTATTATTGGTACTGTTATAGATATTGTGGGAAGATACGCGTTAGAAGATCAGCAATCTCTAAGGTCAAAATGTAAGTAATATATTTGGATAAGCATCCTGACTAAAATCTTATATTGCATTTCATAATTCAAATGCATTTTATTTATGAATATTGTGAAATATTCTACGGTTGCCATTTATAGAAGTTAAACAAGCTAGATTTTGATGGTCTCGGTCACTACAAAACCACTTCGCCACATATTTATTTTGGAGTTACTTCATGAACACATACTAAACATGTACAATTTGGGGTCTTTCAATAACTGAGAGCACCAATTGTTATTGCTGCCAACTTTTGATAACAACCTCTGCAATTTAGAATTTTTTTTTCTTTATAAAAAAATTCCACCAAGTTGGTGAATTTGGTGCATAACTTAATGATTAAACTTGCAGGAATCCGATCACTCTTCGATCACGTGCACAGGCCAAGAAGGCAATACTTTGATTCCACGCTATGTGCACGTAATATTTATATTAGAGTCAGTGAACCCTGCCTAGCAACAAACTAGACTGGCACAACTAGACCTGGCACTCACGATCACTATCCTTCCAGCGCATCTCCAACTTGTGGCACATCAGCGGAACTTCCGCTCCCATCACAACCATCATCTTTGATGGCACTACTCCTCTCTCTCTTTCCACAGCGTGATGGACCACCTCCTACATCTCCATTAGAGGTCGGTGATATATCGATACGATGATATTTTTATCGATATTTCTACATAAATATCGATAATAAAAATATCGATAAAAGTCACCGACATATAGATATCTTCAAACATTTTTAGTTTTCTGATGATCGTTTTGTAGTTCCATGTGGTTTTTTTTCGGTTTTATTTATTCCCTTTTCAAAAACTTCAAAACTAAAGTTTGAACTTAGCTGAGAGACAGTTAAAACGGCACCAATATTCAATATTTCCCATACACTTAAAAGCTATTGAAAATTTCTAAATTTTTCTTAAAATCACTGCACCAATTAAGCGAAAATATAACTTTTTTTTTGTAATAGATCCATTTCCGTTGAAAAAGTAGTCACCTTACAAAAAAGCAATCGTGTAAAGTAGAAATTCGCCACGAAAAACTTTGTTTCTGGCAAAATTAAAAATCAAATAAAAAATAAAAAAATCATGTATTGATATATCGATATTTTATCGATATTTTTTTTCTATGCAACGATATAGTATCGATATTTATTTTGATCGATATTTCCGACCTCTAATCTCCATTACTTCCACGTAGAACCTTCTTCCCCCCTCCCTTCACCTACTATCCTCGTCGCTTCTCCGACTTCATCCGAGCATCTCACCTATCAACCTGTTGTGACCAGCCAGACGCTCTGACGTCGGAAGCGACTCACAGATGTTTTTTTTCCCCCTGTCTTTGACACTGGGGAGGGGGTATGCAGGGATCCGATCACTCTTCGATCACGTGCACAGGCCAAGCAAGCAAGGTTCTGTATCCGAGGGAAGAAGTTCTGGGTTGAGACGATCGTTAATCATGTAGTTGGGGAGGATTTTTCGATACGCTCCATTTAACCTCATTAGAACCCTGGTCACGTTGAAATGCACTTTGTGTACGGTCCCTTTTCTGCGATCGCTCCAGGACTGTGCTTACTTTTCAATACAAAAAGAAAGAAGCTACTCGATTCTCTGCTTGACCGCACATAACATAGGACAAAGAGTAGCAATCTTAAAAGTTCGTCTTAACTTTCTGTACTTATTTGTTCAGGGTTCGGACAAAGTTTTAGATTTTAAAAATAAGTTTCTTTACAAGGACCTTCCAATTAAAAAAGTTCAGCGGTCGGCAGTTCAACTCATTTGCCTCTTTGTAGGACTTCTTTACCTTTTTCAGAAAGACGAAGAATTGAAACATAACATATTTTACATGCTCTATCTCAATCCGTAAATTTCTGTGACTTTATATCTAATTAGCGAATGGAGGGTTTTTTTTTATTGTCTTATAGTGCTATAAGAGTTTGTGTCTCAATTTGGTTCTTGTAAGGATAGCGTCAAAATAAGTGGAAAATTGAAGTAGACGTAAGTTTTTAAAGTGATTGTAATAGTATCAGTTGTATGCATATCAAATAGCTATTCTTATCATATTTCAGATTTTGCAATTAAATCGTAACAAAATGGCCTAGAAAGTGTAACCAAAAAATTTGTAATAAGGGACTACGGCATATATGTGGTCCTTATTTTTTTAACTTTCAGATTTCTTTTTTCCTCACCCTCCAATTCTTTTCCCTTTGGCGATAAAAATATTATTGTAAGCAATTTTTTGAAAATTAAAAGAGATTAAGCTGTGCCGTAAGGAAAATGGAAGTTCGCATCACATAGCTGCATTTTACTGTACAGCGCAGGGTGTTCCTTATTTTCCAACTTACAAATTTTGTATTCTTACCCCCATTTTTTACCTTTGACTATAAAAAATATTATTGTGGTCATTTTTGTAAATGAAAAGTGATTAACGTGTGCAGCAACGATCAACGTGTGGACGATCACTGCAAGCAGTACTACACATATTGTAAAATATGAGGCATTACTAAAAAAAAAAAAAAAAATACCGCTAAAAATCTTACATTTTTGTTGTTTAAATGTTAGATTTTGTTAGTTAAATTGTATCAATATTTTGCAACTTTTTTAAATTTAGGAAATAAAACTTTTAGAATATGTTCGTTCATTTTTGTCAATTCTGTTTTTATTTTTACAAACTTCAATATCAATTTAGCAGGGTTAATACTAATTTATCATAATAAAACTTGGTTCTCTACAAAAATAGGTCAAAAGAAAAAATATTCGGGGGTATGAAATTGAAGCCGAAGAAATTTAATATTTTTTTTCTTTTTTTTTTTTCAAACAATTTCAATTTTAGTAATCTTTTAAGAACTTCAGGCTATTTGCGACACGGGTTAATATCTTAGAGGAGGTTAATATATTATTGAAATGAAATTTGGCACACTGTCAAGATAGACCAAAACGAAAGGAATGAAGGGGTGAGAGTTAAAATCAGATGAAATTTCGTTTTTGACACCTTACATAGACCATCCTAATATATAGTTATAATTAGTCAATTAAAAGACACAATACTCAGTTATACTACATATCATTACGTACCTACTTTGATTCATCGTAAGATCTCAACGAGGGATTTCAAACTCGAACAGAAATTTATATTTTAAACAATTAATAATTTGCTTTAAAAATTGAAGTTATATATTTTCGATTAATTTGTTTTAAATGATAATTAAGACGGTAAAGGAAATTTAATTTCACCAACAATAGAAGGTCACTTTTTCTTTAATAGCACAATTTAATAAGTTAAATTCTTAACTGAAAAGTTGTCTTTGTAAAAAAAAAAAAGGCTTTTCCTTTAAGTATGTACAATGTACATATTAAACAGTATTTTTAAACTTCAAATATTGTGTTTATTGATGGACAACCCAACTACGGATACGGACGATGACGCTTCGTGTTTTTAAGACAACTGTATTTTAATGTTTCATAATGTGCAGTTTTGTTGAGTTTTAAAATTCGATTTATTTGACAGACAATTGAAAGAATTTCTTACAATATCTGTTCAGAACAAGTATCATTTTGTAAAAAGTGTATGCTTTCTCTCAAATGATTTTTACCAAAATTGTCTTACAAAAATTAATTAGTAGACAGATAGTATTGCGTTGATTGTCAGAGAGTTTTTCGGATTTTCTCCTTCTTGATGCGTAAATGCGCGACATTTTCCTCTTCAAAGACCATGGGTGAAAACAGTCAAAATGTCAAAAAGAGGAAAACATTCATAGCTTTGTTTTCAACTACAAAAATAGTGGAATAAAAATATAATGGTGTACTAATGTGTGCACAGAACAATGGTGGAGTTAGATTTTTTTTTTAGGGGCTACAGTTAAGTTTAGTTTGATAAAGGCCTATAAAGTCTAATTAAAAAAAAAAAATGTAAAACAAGCAGAACTTTTCAGAGTAAAAAAAAAGTGGAAACCCCTGAAAGACACACCATTTCCAGACTGTGTACGGTTCACGTTGTTTTGGCGCATCAATGTCCTAGTGTAGTTTTTGCGCTTGATAACTTCTAAATTTATTATTGGATTCTACATAGATGCCTTAAAAGGGATTAAATATTCTTAGCCGACACAACTTTGAATTTGTATTTTTTCCGATTTTAATTTTGTTAACGCTTTAATTCTATCAGTAAACACTTACATAAACATGGTAAGGAATACTCTAAAATAATATTAAAAGAAATCAACTCATGAGGTCCTCTAAAAGGGAGGGTTTGTTTCCGCAACGATTACCAAAATATTTATCAAAATCAATAAATTTATTTTGCTTTTCTCTGGAAAAAGCAATTTGATCTTATAAATATAATATATAAGAAGGGTGAAAAATAAAAATAACGAAAGTTTATATTTTCCATAAGTTCAGCTACACAATTCAATATTTGATTTTTCATTTTTAGTAATCCATAATTGATAAGGATGTTAATAATCGCAGGAATGATTCTTTTGAAGCTCTTAACTGCTGACTACGAAAGTTAGAATCTTTTTTTAATGTAACCTTCCATTTTAACGTAATCAGGGTTTCCACGGTCATTGAAAGTTATTAAAAGTGCTTAATATTTTTGAACTCGTTTTCAAGGCCTTGAAAGTACTTGAAAATGCTTAGAGGTGCTTAAAAGTCCTTGAAAATTCTTAAAGTTCCTTATAAGTCCTTAATTTTTACGGCTGTTGTGCCAACCGCAAATTTTATAATAGTACTACTCAGACTTGCTATCCCCGCGTGACCACCACTTGTCCGCACTGTTATCAGAATTCTGTGACATATTTTATTACGCATGCGCAGACTTGTAAATTTTCTGGTATAATATATTCTATTAAAAATTTATATATAGACATGATGCACGAAAACAAATTTTCAAAGGTCATTAAAAACATTATTTAGGTCCATAAAAGTCATTGAAAAGCCAGTGATTTTCATTCTGTGATTTGAGTGTGAACCCAGGTAATATCAAATCCAGTAACATTTTCAGCCTAAAGTTCTTTAATTTACGCAAACAGCTTGCTCTCTCTTTAACCCTTTCTTCTCCCTATCGGATTCAAAAGAAAAAGTAAACCAAAGAAAATTCCATTGTCCTATATAGTGTTTACCCTTTAACACTATTCGGGACCAGGGGGTAAGGATATTTATTTTAAGATTAATGATTCCGTTTTCTCACCAGCGGTTATTTGAAGCGTGAATTTCCTCAACAAAAGGATTTTAGATTTTTAGGTGTGTTGACTGGACTTGCGCTTGACATTGAATTATGAAAGGTAAATACTATTGTAAGTTGTCCAGTTTGGATCATTTATAAAATTGTCTCCCGAGAGAACCTGTGGAACAGACCATTTCCAATTTTGACACATCACCTCGAGTAGAAGGTTTACCGAGCTGCGTAAGAACGTTGTGATAACGTTCTGTATTTTTAGTTGGTGGTCAAATTATATGGCAAAATAATTGTTTTAACTAGATCAAATATGAATTTATAGACAACCAGCTACAATTAGTGACATTAGGGTGAATCATCTTGTAAATGCATATCCATCAAAAAAACAATTTCTTTGCTGGTATAAGCAAGAAGGGAGATTTGGAAATTACCAGTTAAAGAACATAAACCTTCCTATTCCGCAAAAGCTATTATTAAAAAATAAAATTTTCTAGGAAAAAAGCCTTTTGCGCTCTTTAAGTAAAAAGCGATTTTGCAACTAACACTTCACAAAAAATCGTTTTTGACTGTAAAAATAATATAACCCATAAAAACAAAGTTTTAAATATAAATCCTTTGTATACATAAGTCAATTTTTATATTCATTAACATAGCACCGTTTCTGTTGCCAGCGTGTGCTTGTTTTAAAAATTTTAATTTCGATACTAACACTATCTCTATCAGCAAAATATGTTGCAAACTACTTCTCAAAATTTATTCATTCAAAATGAATGTGAATTTATGCACTCAGATCCAAGTATCTTTTATTTCTTCTGATCAAAACAATTTTATTATTTATACTAAAATTATTTTGTCAACAGGAAAGAATTTCTTCAATTATTGGTTTAATGCTATTTCAATGCGATTGGATGACGGCAAGTTGGTTTATTAGCATTCCATAAAAATGATCTTTTAGTGACAGTGACAGCCTTCAAAATGTGACAGAATGCATTGTCACCGACATCGAATCTATCTGCTAAGTTTCAGCCCGATTTGATGATGTCAAAGAGTCTCACATAATTAGGCCTCCGTATATTTGCCTGCCATCGACAAACAAAACACACAAATATACACACAAAGTCGGAAGTTAATACAAGAAATTTAATAAATTAAAACTGCAAACTAAAAGAATGTACATGTAATGAGAGGTTTGGAATGCAATTTTAACAAATACATGTTTAGAAATGTATGGATGTAATTGTTTCAAAGGTGCGTTGTATGTTAAACTCAAAATTCAAAAGTAACTGCAGCCCTTTAATAGAATTAACCGTTTTTTAAAAAAACTTGTCCTTATTAGAAGTAACATTTTTGTTATATTTAAAGTTAACTAGTAAATTACTTTTAAGATTGATTTTTCAAAGACATTTAAATTATGTGTTGATAAATTGTGCTCACTTCCAAAAAAATCGGAATCCTTCACCATCAGCATCATTTGAAAGCAGCCATCTGAACTTACTTGGCTATTATTAACTCACCTTATATCTAAACTGTATTCATAGAATTTAAGTTTGAAACGATCAGAACTACTCAATCTCGTGAAATTATTCGAAATACGGCAAAATATGTTTCTGGCTTAGACATTAAGTTAAAATAGATCCATTTTTAAATCCCTTATAATAACTTCGAATTTGTTTGTGGATGGTTGGCTGTGTATGTCGATGGCGGGCAAATCTGCGTATCATATCTTTACATAGGGTAATGAAAGTACAGCATTCGATTAATTTTTTTTTTTTTTTTTTGGATCACCCAGATTTTAAAAAAAAAAGTGGTATAGAAAAAAAAATGCCTGTCTGTGTGCACGTGGTCAGAATAACTCCCGAACAAATTGACCTACACTCTTCAAATTTGGTACATGGTTTGGCGGTGGCCATGGGTCCTGCCATTTAGGTTTTCGTCAAAATCGCGCATGCGCATAAGATTGAAATAATGAAAAATCATGAAAAAATCTCGTTCTTCAATAATTTCTAAAAAACAGCCCTAACTATTTTGATTAAAATCTCTCTGCTAATGCCTCTTACGTGTTCTAAACTTCCCCACCACCTAAATTCCCGTACAAATGCGATAAAAGCGTAAAAAGTTTTTTTTTTAAAGGGGGAAAAAAATAAAAATAATCACGAATTACTTTAACACAGAGTTTTCTGCCCTTGAGCATCACCCACCAACGATTGATTTGTATCTGTTTCCCGCACAAGAAAGGACAATGTAATGTCTATCGAATATCTTCGCCAATTAGGTGGGTTTTTAAATAAGTGAAAATATGAAAATGGTAAATAACATCCCGTATCATATTTTAACGCAATGATCAGTATTATTTAGTGTAATTGAAAAATTGTGCGATGTTCCATACCCCTAGTTAAGGATTCAATTTTGAAAAGTAGTTTGCCGCATATTTTGCTTATAGAAATGTTCTGCGGAGGCCAATTTAACTCACTTGCAATAATCCAATCTATCTGAAACTTGGCAAATATGATTTGATGCCGATGACATTTGTCACTAAAAATTTTGGGACTGTTATTCTCACTAAAAGATCGCTTTTACAATTACACATGCTTCTATAATCGCTTCTGAATACTAATAAAATCCCATTTTAACCGATCATTTGTTGAAACTATTTGCTGGTGCCAAAATGCTTTAATCAAAATATATATAATATATGGGTTTTCATTAATATACAACTGGTACCATTACAACCATTTTGAAAACTTACGTCTTCTTCAATTTTCCACTTATTATGACGCTATTCTTACAAGAACCAAATTGAGACAAAAACTCTTATAGCACTATAAGACAATACAACAAAAATCTCCATTCGCTGATTAGATATGAAGTAGAAGAATATATAATCTAAAACTTTGTCCGAGTCCTGAACGAATAATTTCAGAAAGCAAAGACTAACTTTAAATTTTTAACATTGCTATCATTGTTCCTTTGTTCTGTGCGTCAAGCAGAGAATCGCCCCGCGCCTTTTCTTTGGTATTGGAACACATTTCTGGAGCGATCGGAGGAAGAGGGGTTGTATACAAAACGCGTCTCTACATGACCAGGGTTCTAATGAGGTTAAATGGAGCGTATCGAAGGTTCCTCCCCAACTACCTGATAAATGATCGTCTCATCCCAGAACTTCTTCGCTCGGATCGGACACCAGCAAGCAACACTTTGCTCCCACGCTCTGTGCACGTGGTACTTACATCAGAATCGGTGAGCCCATCGATATAGATAAACAACTGGATAGACTGCTTAACGCTGGGAAAATGAAGCCGATGCCATTGGTGGGATAAAAAAACACGGATTGCCGAGGATTGAAAATAAAATTTTGGGTTGGACACAGCAGAAATGTCAATAGTAAACCTTAATTAGTAATAATGTGCCAAAAAATATATACTCTAACACTTTACAAGGTTTTTCGCATTCCCATCCAACTATTAAAGTGAACTGTGATTGGTTAATCTTCCCACCAGCTTCGCAATCCCCGGCGCGTTTTTCTCTTTGCATTGACACTGGAGCAGTCTATCCAGTTGTTTATCTATATCGATGGGTGAACCTAGCAACAAACTAGACTGCCCGTGATTTTCTTAGAGGGAAGACGCGTGTGTCGTTCCTCCCTTCTAAATTCTTTTGTAAATATTGCAACTTGTCATCATTAAGGCATACATATACAATTGAGATGATTTTCTTTAATTTTTAGATTACAATTTAAAACTTTTTGGCCGGATACCAGAATTAAAAATGATGCATTTTTATATGTAAACTTTTTTTTTCCGTCAATTTTTTAATCAACTAATTGCAATTAAAGTGACTAATTAGGACATTAGTGGAACCAACATAAATATACTTGTAATTAAATTAGAAGTATGATTTTTATTGCAAATGAAAGATATTATATTGACGCATGTTTCTTTGGAGGATTTCGAATTTGGCTGCAATATTTGTTGAATTATAAATATTTAAATAAAAAGTTTAAAATATAAATACATATTTAAAAAAAAAAAAAAAATTAAGATGAAAATATGCCTAAAAAATATGTTTATAACAATATATATTAGATTCTCAATAGGAAACACATTCACAGCTATTGTCTACAAAACAAAATTAGAATTTTGTAAATCGGACCATTTATTATGAAGTTATGACTGTTGGCATGAAGTCATATAACATCAAAATGTCATTCTTCAGAAAACGCGTTTAAAGTTTACTACACTAATGAACATGATACAAAACAGGTTCACAAAACCTACTGTAATTTAAAAAGTAATTTTTTAGAAAAGTCTCAGAAAGAAAATGGTATCATTTTAATGGTAATGAATTCGGGAATATTTTAAAACAAAAAATTAAAAACGCAGACATGAGACAAATTTCGCAATTCCTAGTGTATACGTATACTTTAAATATTTCAATTTACTTATGGAGTCAGATTAACCTTTTCCTATACGTAACTTTCCTCAACAGAACTTCCGGCAAACTTATTACCAAATACCAGTATTTTAATCCGATATCTCTATTGAAAGCTAAGATGTAAACTTCGAATGGAGTTATGGAATCACTTTTCTGATCGTGATCTTCAAAGCACTTAGATTTAAATTTTGTGTAATTCTATGCATCCTATTAACCTTATTATTAACTACTACGTAGAACATATATGTGACATTTAATGTGTATGTTATAAACGAATTATCAAATTGATTTTGCGATATTCAGTTTCGACAGTCTGATTTGTAATTCCAGTTGGAGTTTTTGTTTATAATTTCTTCCCACCAGGTCTTTTCATTTGACATATAGCTCATTCTTGTGGCATTTGTGTTTTTGTAAAGGAGTCGTGATCTCATACAGACGGATGAATCCATTGTATAAACTTTATTAACTACATTCGAGTAATGTAGAAGCTAAAAGGAAGAAATAAAAATTAGTACTAGAAGACAAAACTTTTAATAAAATTGTTACTTAAAAATGTCAGTAACTAAGTTTCAATTTTAAAGATTATTTTTTATAGTATATGGAAATAATTTTACTTCGTCTGATTATTATACTTAAAAGAGACACATTTTTAAATACGTACAATTTTATTAATAAATCTCTTTGATTTTTTTTCACAACAATGCTGTCGAATAACTCATCCCAATGTGAAACGTCATAAATCGGCCGTTGTTACATATTTTGACCAATCTCGCCCAATGCTTGATAAATTGGAAGTTTTGAAATGTTGATGCGCAGATTTAAAATTGAAATATTTTATTTATGAGAAGAGACGGATGGCCAAAAAATATGCTTTGTGATGTTCTTGACATTTTTATTGAAAACAAATCGTCTATTTTTGATCGATGCTCGAGTTTCGCCCAGAATCGGCCAATTTTTCAGAACACCTATTTCTGACATTGGTCAATATTGCTGTTCTACTTGAGTTTATAAAACTCTAAAAACTTCTCCATGATAACAATTTATCTGTGTTGTTTACCTAATAACATATTCTACTATTTTTACTAATTATTAATTCGTACTAATCAATTAGTAAAAGTAATATTAATTCATACTAATTTTTCAATTTGTAGGTTTTCTCCTCTACTTTTTGAGGCTATTTTCCTTGTACCTGAACTCCGAGAAATTTTTTGGAGAAAACAAAGGAGGCAATAAATTATCATTTTTAAATGGTATGAGGTTTATTACCTGCGCATGGATTATCATGAACCACACTTGGATGATATTTGGGGAATGGAGGTTGCTAGCTTATCGTAAGTAACATTCAAAGTCAAAATTTGTAAGTTAATTTCTATGTTGGAAAACTGATGTTGGTGGTTATTAATGAAACAAAGCTTACTTACGCTTATGCTAACATGTTAAAAAGGTCTTTTTGACCCACAACACGTTTGAGTTATGGGTCAAAAAGACCCACTTAGCACGTTGAATAGTTCTGTAAGAAAACCCTCCACTTTTTTCAGGTTTGTGAACACCTTTCAAAGGTTATATTTTATCAGCTTACTAATTTTAGAAATTTTTATTAAAATATTACTCCAAATTTTTACAAACCAATTGAAATATTTTTCTATGTCATAAAGTAGAATATGTATTTTAACCAAATATTTATACGGATGGCAATAAGCGTAAAAATTAATCGTAACTTCGGCTATCTTTTTCTAAATTATGTTGTACGTATATAGGGAAGACCTGGTCTGGTTTATCATAATATCTTGCATTTTTCCACATAAAGTAAGAACTAATATATTTTATCAACAGATTGAGCTTTACTTCAAAATATTGCAGATTAGTAGCCCTCATACTGTTGAATTAACAACGATAAGTTGATCACAGACACCTTCATTGCCTTCTGTTGATAGAAATCGTAACTTTTTTCCAGTTTGGGAGAGAAGGACGATATTTAGCTGAGTATTTATATGGAAATCGTATTGTCTCACTTGCCAAAGTTCATTAAAATTTGATTTTTTAAGAAATAATATCGTTGTTTTTGTATTACCCTGTATGCGCGAAGGATTGTACTGGTTCATTCAGAATTAAAAAAATATCCATCATATGATACCAACCGGGATGAAATGAGTTGGATGTCTTTTAGGTCTCCCTATATGAGAGGAGAGGACATATATATAATCAGCCCCCTCCCCCTCTCCCACAGATTTTGAGAAAGGAACGAGTTTAGCAGTCAAAACAATGAAAATACACAATTGTCGCTATATCAGACATGTCATAGAAATCTTAGCAATTTTAGAAACCATGGTTTACTATCCTGTAATTTGCACATTTGATCTACCTACCAGTACAAAACCTTTCTGTCCTAGAACCTGCTAACCATCGGTACAGTCCAGGGGCTCTCGACTTCAGTTATCTGTCCTAGTATTAAATAAAATACTAAAAATGTATTATACATTCTTCACTTTGTTTAGTACTTTATGAATTATGCAGACAGCCATATCTTTAATATGTTTTTTTAAAGTCTTGACATTTTCTATGAGTGTATAAAACTGTTTATGTAAATATATGACATTGATTGAATTAAATATATTATTACATTTTTCATGAAACTGTATATTTATATAAAGGTAATTTCCTTGGTGTGGATGGTCAAGCAAACAGCAAAATGGCATATATTTTAGTAGAAACCGCAGATATAGCTGTTGAAGTATTCTTTTTTATAAGGTACATATATTTAAAGTACATTTCGATTGATTTTATTGATAAACCACAAAAGTTTGTACTTAAAATTATATTTGTTTTATTTCACAATTTACAGTGGATTTCTTTTGGTGTATACAACGTGGAAGAGACTTAAAAAATCCAAAGGAAAACTTAATGTTTTTAAATTCATGATGCAAAAATTCTGGAGGTTAGTATCTGTGAGAATTACCATAATCGTTGTTGTCATTTTCTTTATTGTTATTGCTGGTGTCTTTATATTTTATATTAATATTTATAGTATTTTTTTATAAGCAATCATAGTATTAGAGATATTATGTTAGTACTTTTAATAGTATTAGCGTTTAATAATATATGTAACATCAGCACTATTATCAGTATTTATAGTAGTATATTACTTGTACGAATTTTATAAGTATTTAATATTTAGTATTATCACGATATTATTGTTCAGTATGAGTACTATTATTGGTATATTTAAATGCCATTAATATTTTGATATTTTTACTTGTACTAGTTTTTTTTTTAATATTTCGCATTTAATATTTATATATTTGCTACGCTAAAAATTTAAGTTCAGTTTACTTTCGTATAATTGAAACTTTTCTTATATATAAAATCCTATTTACAATATCAGTCGAAACGGTCGTTATGCAGCAAAACTTAAAAAGGCAGAAACGGCAGTAAGTATCACTTCTCTGACGAACTTCTCCTCAAAGAGCCGAAATTGATTATATTCTACCATGCTTATGGAACTTTGCATAATTATACAAAAAATAACATAGATACGTTTCGGGGATATCTTTTAATAAGGGGAAAAAAATGGGAGTTTCTAGAGTAAAAAACAATAGAAGAAAATATTATTGAAATTTCCAAAATTATAAACAAACGTCTAGACCTAACTAAGATTTGGATCTTCATATGGATTAGCTTGTGTGATTCAGAATGCTTCAACTTAAAATACTATGCTGGTTTGAACGTCATAAAATAATTTTTTTTTTTTTTAATTAATTTCAAACCACTTTTTTTTTCATTTCACAATTTGGCGATAGATAGAGGCGATCAGCTTGCAATTGAGGTTCAGATATATCTGCCAAGTCACCAAACAGGTTTGCCATCGAAAAGTTGTTAGTTTGGCCGGCATGTTAGGATTGGCTGAGATTGATCATAAAGTTAAGTATATAAATACAGGCAGATCCAATTGGCGTATAATTAAATGGCTTATATGATCTTTAAAATTAAAATTCTTTAATTTTCGAAGAGACAGTATTAAAGAGGAATATTTGTTCTACAAATTGAATGGGTTATTTGAACTGAGGGAGTTAATTTTCAAAAACATTTTAATTTCCGGACATTTCCGGAAAAACGTTGAATCACCTAGACTAATAAAATCTGTCTAATGATAATATTAACGTTATTTTAAATGTTCCACAAAATCAACTCTAGTCAATGAAACAAGCATTGCGATTGGTTAAAATGGAATTTGAAAAATTGAATTTGTTTTTAAAGATTTGTTGATTTTGCTTAATTTCCGTTGTAAAATGAAATCGTAGAATCGTATTTCAACAAAATTATAACTTCATATGGAATTTAAAAATTGTAGTTAAGAAAATATTTTAAATGGTTTCAAATATCAATGAGTTAATATGTAACCCAAAATAATGCTTGTTATAATAAAAATAATTTCTCTACTAATAATGTGACTGTAAAAAACTTGTAATATTTATTTGTAACAATTTATTAGCATGAATTTTCTCTATAGCGCTCTGGCCTTGTATGCTAAAGGTGACGTGTTAGAATCCTAGGTTAGGTATGGATGTTCGCTGTAATTCGGGATCCACGTTAAGCTGTAGGTTCCGGGTTGATTAGTCATTATTACGGACGAAAACAAGTCGCTGTGCATACAAACCAACCAATCGAGTTGAAACTTAGCAGACAGGCTTCTTGTCGATAACAATGTATTCCATTAAGTTTTGGGAGTTGCTACTTTTCAAAAGTTTTTTTTTTGGGGGGGGGGGGAGGGGGAGGAGGCGATATGTCTATTACACTCATAACGAATTGCTATTACACAACTATTGTTTTTTAAAAAAAGTTCTGATCCCCCCAAAAACTTTTTTGAAAAGTAGAAAAACGCCAACCTCATAAACACAAAAAACTTTCTTGTATTGAAAAATAATTATAAACATCAAGAAAAGTTGTAGCTACAAAGACAGTGATATCGAAAGAGGCTGTGTGTCGCTTAAGAATGCATGCTTTCTGCACGGTATTGGTCAAGGATAATTAACTTTTAAGGAGGTATTTATCTAATTTATATATATTTCCAGAAATATAAAACATTTCCTTATTATGGTGATGCCCTCAACAACGTTTGTGGAAATAGCTATTATTTCATTTCACATATATTTGTAATTAATTTTTAATCTACTATCCACCATGATTATCATACCTATGTATAAAATACAAAGCTTTCACTCATTAACTCATTGATAATCCCCCCTTTTCTTATCCATACAGCCACAACACTTTGGTATAAATATCGAGAGGAACAAACTTAGAAAAAGTAACCTCTTATGATCGCGATTTACTTAATAGTAGCGGATTGAAAAGGGAGTTACATGTTCCATAATGTAATAACACTGAAAATTTGTACACTTATTTCTTAAGTTCTACCTAGCAAAACTCAACTACCAAGAGTTAGCAACTAATTGAAAAGGGAGCAAATGTTTCCAATGAATAATGCCCTATCTAATTAAAAAAGAAAGCTGAAAACATATGCACATCAAAGATGTACAAAAAGTTAAGAAGGATTGGAAAACGTTCAAGTGTTACAAGTATTGAATATTTCAATTTTTCTCTCCCATAATGTCAGAATACTGGATGCTGGGTTCTGCATTTGGGCGTGGTTGCTATCAAAGATGTACTTAGTAAAACTAAGCCAATGTTCTACGTTAGTATTCCAATTTACATTTTGACTAATCACAAGGTGTCTGAAAAGGGTAAAGCGTTAATATTCCAATTTCCTACGAATCACAAAGACAAGGCGAGGCATATTCAGAAAATGCATTAGCGAAGCACAGATTTTCAACTAGTCATATCATTAAAGAGTGATGTATATTTATACTTTTTTTTTTACAACGCAAGTTGTTTTTTAATAAAACCTTAAGATTGTGATGTTTTTTTGGGTGATTTGAAATAACTGCTTTGAAAAAAAAAAATGTAATGGCGTTTGAATTAAGGTTATGTAGAAGATAAAAGAAAACATTAAATTTATTTTATATGATCATCTGTATTTATCTATACTTTTCTTATTTCAACTATTTACTGTGATTGATAGAAGATTTTATTACTTTTTGAAGAGAATTCCAGATAAGTCATACTAAGAGATTTATTGATTTTGAGAAGTGCGTGTTTCTATGGCACTTTATGAATTTCAAAAATATTTGTCTGTTCATGTAGCATGCGGTGTTACGTACTAATTGAAATGACTCTGTTTAGGTCAGTGTAGGGCCTGTAAATATATACATTTCTTGATATACTTTGGATACATATTCCCTAAGTATAAAAAGAAAGTATTGGGTACATATTCCCAAAGTATAATTGTAGATCGCCGTGGAAAGGATCGTTAAAACGTAAAAAAAAAGGAAAACAAAATTTTTGATACTTAGTTATAATTGTTTGAAAAGCATGCTTCCAGAACAAATGTTACATGACAAATAATAAAATTTTTAATAGATTTTTTTTCATATTGGTCCAACTCATCATTCATATCTCTTTCAATACTGTTTCATTGTACAAAATGAGCTTCTATTTAAGCCCTTAAAATGTCGTATTTCCTATCGGAAGCAAATATTTTATCTGTTATATTTTCCGTTCAAATATAATTTTATTTCAAAGTCCACGCCCTCTTCAAATAATCAAAAGGAAAAGGAAAGGAAAATAATGTGGGGATTTTTCTTCACAGAATACAAAATTGCCATAATTGAATCGAGAACATTAAAGTTAAAATTAGTTGATAATTGCTCACAATATATTTTTGATAGTGAAATAACCAGCATTTTTTTTTTTTAATTAAAAGAAGTCATCAAAAGTTCGTTAGAAATATAAAAGCACAATTTAAACGTAGAGTACAAAATAAAAATAATTAACGTCTATAGAGATTCAGAACTTTCTCTTTTAAGAAGAGAAGAATATGTGTATGTGTTTCCCATTCAAAAAAGAATAAAAAAAAAAAAAAATCTTAATGTCCAGCAGCTATTTTTTCCTTAAAAAATCTGTAACCTCTTTGAGCTGACTTTTAGAAAAACCCACCTCCAGAATAAACTTTCGACTTAATCTAAACTCTTTCAAAGAAATGAGTTTGTGACACTAAGTGTTTTAACAAAAAAATAACATTCTTAGCCAAAACTGCAAATCGACAGCAATCTCTGTTTCCCACGACATCAATTTATGGACTATCAATACAGCGTTTCTTCATCGGTTATATCACACCAACCTGATCCAATCCAGCAAACGTAAACATGGGTTAATTAATATGTGAACAAGTACAATTTTCAGCTGATATTCCACACATTCAGAAATTTCAAAAGAAAATTACTTCCAAGAATCCCCTACCTAGTTGGTCGTGTGTTTCTAGTACGGTTTTAACTTTCATTTTTAGTTAAGCATTTTTACTGAAGAAAATATTCTATATGTAAATAATAAAATAGTCAACAATATTTTACTACTAATAAGAAAAATGCTACAAATATGAAATAAAAATAGAATAAAACTGTTATTTTATGTAATTGGTTTCTAATGCACCTGTAGTATGTAATTTACAAACACCCTTTTTAGGAAATGATGTGGATGTTATAAAGGAATGAAAACTCTGATTTAGAATTATTTCCTATGAAATAGGTTTCTTAAAATTATGCTCAAAATAGTAAAATCCTGGTGTCAGTGTGCTTACAAATATTGTGTTAACTTTTTATTTTTATGGTATTATTATTTCTTATGAATATTACAAAAAGTAATTTTAACTCAGTATTTTATTCTCTGAAGCGGAAGCGAAATGATTACCTTTGCCTCCGTAAGTGCCGCCTATGTCAGAACCTCCTCTCCTTCTTTCTGAGCACTAACATTCCGGTGTTTTGTGATGATTGTAGAGGTCGGCGATATATCGATACGAAGATATTTTTATCGATATTTATTTTAAAATATCGATAATAAAAATATCGATACAAGTCACCAATATAGCGATATTTTCAAACATTTTTTGTTTTTTGATGATCGTTGTGTTTTTTCGATTTTCTTTATTTCCTTTTCAAAAACTTCAAAACTAAAGTTTGGACTTGGCTGAGAGACAGTTAAAATGGCACCCTAACCAAAAAGAAAACATAATGTAATGGAAAGATAAGATCCTTTATTAGTAGTCATTAACGTAGCGCCTTTCTGTTGCCATCGTGTGCCTGGAATTTGCATCTAATTTTAAATATTAAAAACATCTATATCAGAAAATTTGCGGTAAACTACTTTTCAAATTTTTCTTTAAAAATAAATGTGAATTTATGCATTGACATCCAAATGTATTTTATATATTCTGATTGATAATATAATTTATTCATTAAAATAATTTTTAAAATTTATTTACTAAAACGATTTAGGCATGAATTCATGAAAAGTAGAAATTCACCCAGAAAAACTTCGTGTCTGGCAAAATCAAAAATCAAATAGAAGAAGAAAGAAAAATATGTATATAGTATATATATATATATATATATATATATATATATATATATATATTGATATTTAATCGATATTTTTTCCTATGGAACGATATAGTATCGATATTTATTTTGATCAATATTTCCGACCTCTAGATGATTGAGTAAGAAACTCTTAGCAATCGTAAATAATTTCATAAGAAAACGTTTACAATCTACCATTATTCAGGAGAAGTTTCCCTACCGTAACGTACTGAAGTGACTATTAAGTCCAAGAAATTTGAAACAAATAATGAAAATATGCTAGAATCAAAAAATCATTATGTATTATTTTTGGGTTTTTTAAGTCTAATATAAAGAATTGATGTATCCGTTTTTCAAATGTTGTAATCTTGTTTCAGTGCCACATGACACATGTCTTTAAAAGCGCTATAAATATGTTGTAAAATCAGTCTGATATAAAGTTTTTCTGTTTATCTAAAATATTACTCCTTTTATTGCATTAAGGGGCTACCCCTCGTTTCCACAAAATACAATAAAAATATAAATTTCTATTTTTTGCTTGTTTATAATTTTTTAAAACCTTCTCCTTTTTCTGGCAAGTTTT
Organism: Linyphia triangularis; assembly: GCA_963978545.1. Lineage (NCBI taxonomy): Eukaryota > Metazoa > Arthropoda > Arachnida > Araneae > Linyphiidae > Linyphia > Linyphia triangularis. The sequence goes on along the minus strand of OZ021723.1, from coordinate 89,904,304 downwards.
TGAGCTGATTTGATTACTCTAATTGCAGAAAAACTATATTTTTATGGAGAATTTAGCATTGCTGCAATAGCTCCTTCGATATTTCGAACGCATTTTTCTCAGTTCGTGATTTTCAAATGCCCACCTTACTCAAAATGCTAAAACTTCGCAAACATGAATGAAATGTCTTGAAATTTTTTTTCGTGTCATTCTTAATATCTATTTGACAAAAATAAGCATGGATTTTTGAATAAAATAAAAACTTTTTTTTACAATCGTTTTATATATAGGTAAAGCAATTATCGTTTTTCTTAAAAACTATTTTACTTATTCTAAATATGATGCCTGAAAAGTTAGAGTATATTACTAGGATAATTTTTTCAAAAAAATCAGGAAAAAATATTGAAAAATGAAAAAGGAGATAGAATTTAAAATTTGATAATTTTTTAAAAAAATTTTGAAAATTTTGAGTACTATGTGAACTTCTTTTTGAATAAAATTTAGTTTTTACTTAGTAATACTTCAAATATGTAAAAATTATAATTTTAAAGGCTTAAATAAAAATGTAAAAGTTTAAAGGGTACCAAATCCCCTTAAGCAAACAAGAAAACATTCATATTTATTTATAATCTAAAAACGATGGATAACATGGAATCTAGTTAAAATATCGTTCCATTTTGGGTAGTTTTGTATACCTCGAAAACTGCACAACAACCCATGTATAATATCTGGTGATAAATGTACAATGTAAATGGTCGTTTATAATTAAAAATTTAAAAAATTCAAGATTTCGAAGAGCGTCTAATTTGAAAGTTTTTTTTTTTTTTTTTTTTTTTTTTTTTTACTTTAAAAGGTTACTTTTGAGGGGATAGACGTTTTCCTATTCGTATAATTGTCACGAACAAAACCAAGTTTCTTGAAAATTTAAAGAAGAAAAAATGAAATTTTGCAGCGTATGAGGGATATTTAAATGTTGTGTCTTTTTAATGGAAGTTTTATGTTATTCCACAAACATGGGGTCCGAAAAAAAACTTTTGAAGCGTAAAGTGTCTTCATATTTGAAAATTTGTATAGAATCGAAGAATTTGAGTCACTCTAACGTACAAGTATTCAAACACTTCTTTCGAAATTGCACTTATATATAAATTTGTAATGGGACTTATTAAAAAATGGTGCTTTCTTTTAATCATTCATAGGTTGTCCCCAGCTCTTGGTGTGACAATGGCAGTTTCCTTGGTTTACGATCATTACGGCTCGGGGCCCATTTACGAAGCATCAAGACCAGACTTCTTTAAAAAGTGTTACACTCATTGGTATTGGAATTTCTTATACATTAACAACTGGTGGACAGCTGAAAACCAGGTTTAACTTATTTTATGCTCTCATTAACTGATTTTATTATTAACTAAAAAGTTCCAATAATTATACTTTTCAACAATGTTTCAGTGTCTTCCTCATACGTGGTTCCTTGCGGCATTAATGCAATTGCACTTGGTTGGAGTGATTCTGCTGATTATATCTTACAGGTAAGATTTATCAAATAATGTTGCACAACTTGACTGTGTGGCTAAAAAAGTACCTTGTTTCTCTATTTACTTCCCTATAAATTATTAGTTACTGTATTATAATTTCGTACAATTCATTAAAACAGTGTGCTGAATTTACTGTACTTTGCTAACGTAAACATATGATTAACAAAACATTAGCAGCATAATTTTTTTTTTTCACTTTCAATTACCCATATGTAATACATAGGGTAATGAAGGTATAGGATTCGGTAAAAAATGAAAATTCGATTTTTTTTTGCATTTCCCTACGTTTTGGAACATCCTGATCTCGAAAAAGTAATCTAGAAAATATGTATGTTTGTGTGTAACGTGGTCAGAATTAGTCCCGAAAAAATTGACCGACGATGTTCAAATTTGGTGTGGAGGTTGATGATGGCCCAAGGACCTACCATTAAGGTTTTCGTCAAAATCGAGCATGCGCATAAGGTAGCACGCTATTAAAAAAACCATGTTTTTCAGTAATTGCTGAAAAACGGCTCTAACGATTTTGTTCAAAATCACCGTGATAATGCCTCTTAATGTGTTCTAAACATCCCCACCACCAAAATTCTCGTAAAAATGCTTTAATTGCGTAAAAAATTGCAAAATGAATGTCTTTAACACATCTTTCTCTTTACTTGAACATAGCTTATGAACGATCGATTTTTCTCCTCTTCTCAGTTTGACTTATAAGAAATGATAAGATATGGATTATCTAAAAGTATATCGCCAAAATTTTCATTTTTTTTTTCTTAAAAAAAAAAGATCCATATTACAACTATCGCAAAAAACATCTCCAAACTCGCCATTTTTTCCTAAACGAATGATGGAAATATAAAACTGTAAAATACACAAATTCACATCAGTAATATAGAGTAATTGAAGGTTGTACGATGTTCCACACCCCTAGTTTTATTAGGTTTCGTACTCATAAGGTAAAAGTAGTGCAACTGTAGTCAATATTTTTTTTTGTGTGTGGATGCAAATATAAGAAATTATACACTTGCAAAGATGGCAAATATTGTAAAGTTGCTTATTTAGAGTATTTATAACTAATGGCTGCCACGAATCAACAGTACAAAAAATAATGCCAGATTTGAAAAAAAAGAGGGGGGGGGGGGAAGGGCTTTAAGAAAAGGTCAGTAAAATTGTGGCCACTTATTGTAGTGCAATGAAACATTAAAAAGTAATCAACTGCAACAGGACTTCAGCTGTCAATTTGCTCGTAAACGAATGTTATTTGGCCTTATGAATGTTCTTGTTCGTAAGCAAATAAAGCATGTGCGCGTTAAAAACACCCAAATTATAGCTTGATTGCTCTAGATCAGAGTTAGCCACTACGTGGCCTACGGGCAGATTTTTCTGCGACCCGCCGACACCACCGAAGATTAAAACATCAAATTTTATGATACGGATTTTTTTTTACATAATTGCAATTTATCCGAAATAATCTGTGTTAACTATGTAGAACAGAGTTTTCCACAAAGTTCCCGAAGAAACTGTATGAAGAAGCATTAAGAAAGATGGTTTTCATCAAGAAAACAATTTATTAAGATTGGCTGCAACCAATACTCCGAAAGAAATCGACTTTATCATAAAATAAATTAAACAATTGATATCGACTCTCACAATTGATATCGACTAAAACAGAATAATCTTAAAGTACAGCTTAAATACTCTTATTAAAAATTAGATCAAGTCCCATTGTCATGTTAAAGCAAAAGATTCTCTTCTTTTTTAGACTTTAATTGACTTATAATGAAAATTATTATTTTTTAATTCTTTAAAAAAATGATCAATTATCAATTGTTAATTTATTAAGTAAAAAAATCAATATTTGTTTTGAATTATATAAAATGTTATATACTTTGGTAAATTGATAATAATTAAAGATACCTATTTTGGTGTATCCGGCCCGCGAAAAGCTCCAAAATAAATCTTACGGCTCACCACTAAAAGTTAGTGGCGAACGCTGCTCTAGATGAAGTATTGATTTAACATGAATACTGATTTGCTTTGTTTTAGACAACCACCACTTAGTATTCTTCGAGTAGGAAATGTGAGTCATTTCAAATTTTTAGAACACCATGTCTAACTTTGATGCCAACATTATATTCTGTACGAGATCGCATTTTTCACTATGATAGTAGTGTGTCATCTCTATATATATAAGGCAAAGCCCTCACTCACTCACTCACTCACTGACTCACTCATCACTAATTCTCCCACTTCCCACATAGTCACAACTCTGAAAATCGGCACAAATATCAACAATGGTAAACATAGAAAAAGTAAACTATTCCGATCTCGATTAACACACTTTAAGGGGTCGAAAAGGGGTCAAACGTTCCAAACGGGGGACATTCGAAAATCCTACTTCCCACATAGTCACAACTCTGAAAATCGGCACAAATATCAACAATGGTAAAAATAGAAAAAGTAAACTATTCCGATCTCGATTAACACACTTTAAGGGGTCGAAAAGGGGTCAAACGTTCCAAACGGGGGACATTCGAAAATCCTACTTCCCACATAGTCACAACTCTGAAAATCGGCACAAATATCAACAATGGTAAAAATAGAAAAAGTAAACTATTCCGATCTCGATTAACACACTTTAAGGGGTCGAAAAGGGGTCAAACGTTCCAAACGGGGGACATTCGAAAATCCTACTTCCCACATAGTCACAACTCTGAAAATCGGCACAAATATCAACAATGGTAAAAATAGAAAAAGTAAACTATTCCGATCTCGATTAACACACTTTAAGGGGTCGAAAAGGGGTCAAACGTTCCAAACGGGGGACATTCGAAAATCCTACTTCCCACATAGTCACAACTCTGAAAATCGGCACAAATATCAACAATGGTAAAAATAGAAAAAGTAAACTATTCCGATCTCGATTAACCCACTTTAAGGGGTCGAAAAGGGGTTAAACGTTCCAAACGGGGGACATTCGAAAATCCTACTTCCCACATAGTCACAACTCTGAAAATCGGCACAAATATCAACAATGGTAAACATAGAAAAAGTAAGCTATTCCGATCTCGATTAACCCACTTTAAGAGGTCAAAAAGGGGTTAAACGTTCCAAACGAGCGATATATTCGAATGTCCTACTTCTCATATTTTCATAATTCTGAAAACTGGTGTGAATATCAATAAAGACAAACGCAGAAAAAGTAAACTATTCCGATCTCCGGTGGATCAAGGGGTGGAAAAGGGGTTAAACGTTCCAAACGAGGAATATTCGAATGTACCACTTCCCATATGGTCACAACTCGGAAATTTGGTACAAATGTCAAAAAAGATTAAACATAGAAAAAGTAAGCTATTCTGTTCTCGATTAACCAACTTTAAGGGGTCGAAAAGGGGTTAAATGTTCCAAACGAGGGATATCCGAATGTTCCTCTTCCAATGTAGTCATTTTTCTGATATTTTTTTTGCAAATGTTAAAAAATAAGTCATTCCAATATCGATATTTTTAAGGGATGAAAAGACGACGCAACATTGAAACTATACGAGGATTAACTTAATGTCTAATTAACTTAATTCCAATACAGCTACTACTTTGAAATTTAGAACTAAGAGCAAACATAAACACAATAAACTATTCCAGTTTACTATTCACAATTATAAATTTCGTTTAAAATGTCAACAAAGGAAAGTTCCTATTTTGATAAATCAATTTGTCGGGATCGAAATGGGAGCAAACGTCTGAAGTGTAGAATACATGAATGTCTTTTGATCGCTAAAATGCTAATGGTAAAATTTCGTAGCGCAGCACGGGTATTCAGCTAGTTCGCTTATAATTGTCAAAATGAGGTATGAAGCACATCAAAATGAATTCAGAAATCTCTGCTCACCTTCCCAGTCTCACAACCTTATTATTATTAAAGATTATTAAGATATTAGTGTTAGGGCTTCGATATTTATCATTAGCACTAAGTAAGCCTTTAATTAAATTATGTTTTTCCCATATTTTGGGGATTTTTTTAATATATAAGGTAATCAAGAAATATTAGATTAAAAAAAAACACAAAAAATTATAATTCATTAGCAATTGAAAGTAGTATGATGCTATTTCCCAGGAACGTCCAACTAAAAAAAATAAAGTAAAATACAAATAAAAAAAGAAGTTCGCTAGTTTATCAAGATAACGCATTACATTAGCAGTTCTCAGCCTACTTTACTAAAACTGAAGAACTGCTTACAGATATCAATGAATGTTGCTGAAAAACTTATTAATCTACTATGTGGGTGAAAATTCTTAATTTTAATGAGCATTTCTAAGTAAACCAACGTCCTACTTTCAAATATTTGTAAATTATCATTTTATTTTTAAATATTCTGTTGATTTCCAACTGTCATGTGACTCAGATATCTTGTAATAATAAATATATAGTAACTATATAAATATAGCTTACGATTTTTTTTCTTCAGAAGTCCAACTGCTGGCATCATCATTGGTTCTGCTATTGTGGTTAGTTCCAGCGTCTTTATTGCATTGGTAAATATGTGGAACAATTACCCTATGCCGACATATTTTCTACACAAAGATATTGAGTAAGTATTTCTTTGATTGTTTTAGTGACCTTCTAAAATTTTTTTGCACACATGTGGAGAGTAAAATTGATGCACTTTCAAAGATTAACTTTCTTTTTTCCTATTTGGATGATATCGGTTTTGTAATTTCAATATTATTAGTTTCTTCTCGAAATACTTGTTAAAAGTATTTTCTCGTTTGCTTCCCTGTGTATTTTAAATAAAGTAGTAATGTTTTCAAAGGTGATAATAATGTTAATAATTTACTATAAAGTGTCATAACAATTCGAACGCTTATATTTTATATTGTATTGAAAAGCTTTTTAAAAATTAAGGCTCAATCCATTCCTTTAAAATTTCATTTAAAAATATCTTTTGAGTTTAAAAGAAGTATTTAATGAAACAAATTATATATGGTTGGAAATGTCTTAGAACATAAAAGGGTATTTATAGCACATATGTTGGTTAGTGTTTTACAATGTACTCTATTTCACATTTAAAACATCCCAAAACCAATATTAGAATCTCTCTATATTATAAAATACTAGTTGCGTGGACCCGTATTATTGAGTACCCTTTGTGGACTTTGAATGTGACAAATATTCTAGAAATAATACAATTAACTCTAAATAAATGCTATAAAAATAAAAGATAATACTTGTGACTCTTTTGAGTCTGAGGTAATTTTGAAGGACAATTCGGACCTAGAGTATGCCGTTTGTCCACTGCCCAGCAGAGTTGCAGCTATTCCAGAAGAAGCGACAGCAAGTACTAAAAAACCTTCCGATAGTACTTTTGCTAGCAACAAATTAATGAGGAATTTTTTACCTGTACCCTCGATTGAAGGGTAGTTGGTACCCTAAAATTTATAAATAACTGATTTTGAGTTTATTATTTCAAAATTTAAATTCTCCCCTTTAAAAGGATACCTCACTTGTAATAAAAACCTCAACTAGAAGTATTTTTGATAATTTTTGAAGACAAATTTGGTAACTATTAATGTAAGTAAAGTTCTTTAAAACCTGTTTTCCTCGAAACTACATTATTCATTATTCATGCATGCAAAAACATCTGATCAACACCATTAAAACAAAGTCCATACATAATTGCAGAAGGGGCTACGGTTCAATGTAGCTTCAGTAAAACTCACAACTCTGGTGTGGATTCCAAATTAGAGCAAGCTTAGATACAATACTAGTAAAATAGACTGTTACAATTTGTTTGCTTTAATCGCTGTAGCACAGAATATTTTCAGGAGAACGAAGTCCAGCCGCAGCTTCTTTTAGTATATAATCCCAGAATGGGTCGTTCTCCAGTAGCCCTAAAAGTTCTTGAAAGATATAAGGTATCGAACTTTATGAGCAGTAACCATACATAACAACATTCAGTATTGCTTGGGGGAATGTCAGTGTAATAGAGTACATTTTCACAATTGAAACGATGTTAGTCCAAGTAGAAATGAAAAGAGCATGAATATATAATAGAATCTGTGCCAAAGGACCTTCTTCGCAAAGTTTAAATAAACCTTGCAACATTGTGGCCGGTGGATTGGCAACAGCATGTGAAATCCAGGACGTGTACCGTGGATTATTAGCAGTAAGAAGACAAATGAGACTTATTCGCTCGCTGAGCTGTAATTAGGAAAATATGATTGCCTTTCAGAAATACTCTTGCTATTTCTTCTTTCAAACAAATCCTTCAGAATCGGCATTATTCCGTCCTAATATAGATTTTCATTTTAGAGGCATTAAAAACACGTTAAAAGTTTTAATGAAGAATAATGAAACTTTTAACGTTTGAAAGTGTTAAAAGCGATTATAAGTTTGCATAAGGCGGGATAAACATGTTGGAATTTTAAAACGTTTTTATGTTTACACTAGCTAAAAAAAATTTTAACATGTGCAATATTTTAGCTAGCTGTGAGGCCTCCCGTTGCGGAAATCTTTCATTCGTGTATAAGACCCAGTTTATTGCGCTTCGCTCGCAGGAAGGTTCATCGCTACGCAAAATCGAGCTCGCTTCGTTCACTGAAAAGTTCATGGACACGTAAACACAGGCTTATTTCACTCGTTAAAAGGTTCATTGCTATGCAAGCATAGGCTCGCTTCGCTCTCTGAAAGGTTCATTGCTGCGTAAGCATTAAGCTCGCTTCACTCACTAAAATCTAATACTTACGTACTTAATATTGGAAGCCTTTCCCTGGTCAAGAAAAACAAAATTCCCCGTTAATACAATAATACAACACCCCTTTAAGATTATTTTAACACGTGTTTGTGGAAAGCAAAATTATAGGCTAAAACTACTTATGTTGAAGCTTTCAGAGATCTACGCCTATTCGAAGTCACTTTTTGTAAAAAAATTAATTGAAAAACAAATTAAAATTTTAACATTCTTTTTATCAGTCCAAATAGAAGGCCGAAACTACTTGTGTTGAAAATTTCAGAAATGTAGCCCTATCACAAATCGCTTTGTAAAATATTTGTTAATTAATTAATAATAAAAAAAATAATTTAAATTCCGTTTTTTAAAAATCGAATTAGAAGGCCACAATTATATATGTAGAAAATTTTAAAGCTGTAGCCGTATTTGAAATCATTTTGTAATATATATATTAATTAATTAAAAAAAATTAATTAATAACAAACTAAACAAAAATTAAAATATCTGTTTTTCTAAAGTCCAATTAGAAGGACAAAACTACTTATGTTGAAAATCTTAGAGCTGTAGCCCTATTTGAAATCGTTTTGTAGAATATTAATTAATTGATTAATTAATTAATTCTAAAATTTAATTAAAAAGAAACTAAATAAAAATTTAAAATTCTGTTTTTCAAAAGTCCAATTAAAAGGCTAAAACTACTTATATTGAAAATTTCAGAGCTATAACCCAATTAGTAGTCGTTTTGTAAAATGTTTATTAATTAATTAAAAATATTGATTAAAAAAAACAAAATAAAAATTTAAAATTCTGTTTTTTAAAAGCCTAATTAAAAGGCCAAAACTACTTATGCTGAAAATTTCAGAGCGGTAGCCCTATTAGATATCATTTTGTAACATATTTATTGATTAATTAAAAAATTAATTAAAAAAGAACTAATTAAAATTTTAACATTCTGTTTGTGATGTAAACAATTAGAAGGCCAAAACTGCTTATGTTAAAAATTACAGAGTTGTAGCCCTATTAGTAGTCGTTTTTTAAAATGTTTATTAATTAAATAAAAAAATTAATTAAAAAAGAACAAAATAAAAATTTAAAATTCTGTTTTTTAAAAGTGAGATTAAAACGCCAAAACAACTTATGTTGAAAATTTCAGAGCTGTAGCCCTATTAGTAATCGCTTAGTAAAATGTTTATTAATTAATTAAAAAACTAATTAAAAAGGAACAAAATAAAAATTTAAAATTCTGTTTTTTAAAAGTCCGATTAAAAGGCCAAAACTACTTATGTTGAAAATTTCAGAGCTGTAGCCCTATTATATATCGTTTTGTAATATATTTATTAACTAAAAAAATTAAAAAAGAACTAATTAAAATTTTAAAATTCTGTTTGTGATGCATAAAATTAGAAGGTCAAAACTACGTATGCTGAAAATTTCAGAGCTCTACTCCAATTTTAAGTAGGTTTGTATAGATCCACAGAGACACAGACAGACAGACACACAGCTTGTTTTATTATTATAGATTGCAGCTATATCCAATAATGTTTTCTTTACAAAGGAACTATCTATCTAGACATAAGTAAAGCAAATATTTCCACACGATAAAAATTGTTTTCATTTGTAATTACTGTTTTTGTGTTTTTAAAGTACAGAAGACATTATCACATATAAAGTCTGAGATATAACAGCAGGTTTAGGTACCCAAATGGATACCATTCTGAATTTTTTATAGAGAGAAAAGAAATGCTATTAGATTGTGAATATACTGATTTGCCGGGAGTCACTGATGACATAATATTTATAGCCAGTTTTACTCACTTTTTAAAGATGTAAGAATATGAATATGCATCTGGAATGATGAATCGTCGGCAAACGTCTAAATTTAAAATTAAAGAGCGATTGGTTACCTAACTAAAGAGGGTATTCATTTTTCGGCAAGTTATAACATATTAAGCTATTAAATTAGTTTATCTCATTCAAAGTTCATTTTCATACAGTTTCGAACTTGCGACATTAGACCAGTACATTCAGAATCTACTAGCATTTCTTTACATATTTTAAAAATAATTAAAAATGGGGTTTAATGGAATACCTAAACTTACAGTAAGAGAAATACTGATTATAACATGAGAGCAGAACGCGACAAAAAAGGGTCTACACCGCGGTGTTTGGGGGCAATCTGAACTTGCACCAGATTCCATGGCTGTCAGACTGGCAGGTAGGCACGTGACAACCCCATCTCCTTCCTCACCCCACCCCCGTCCCTCTATCTAGAAATTACAGCTCTCATCGATCTCAGGAAAGATAGAACTGTTGGTCAAAAAAGTCAAAATCAGAGTTTTCGCTGATCAGTACCGTAGTAATGATTTGCGCGTGCAGATCTAACCTTATTCATTCTATTTCTTCTAGGCATAGGTTCTTGAATCATAAACTGAACTCATTGAACAAGCATTCGACAACACTTTGTTCACCTGATGTTATAGGTTTAAATAAAGACACAAAACTATATTTAATTTAGTGGTAGCTCGTGCACTACAGCCAGTACAGCCCCTCTGCATCTAAATTTATTAGTTCAAAACTAAAATTGCATATTTTACAATTTCTAAAATGAAGATCCAAATTCTACAGTAAGTGTACAAAATCCTATTTAAAAAAAAAAGCGTTTCCAATCAGGCGATCTTCCTCCCAACTGCAGCCATGGGTTCCTGAAACTCGTTTCGTGCAACGTTGCCATGTTAACCAAAGTGGAATCCAGTAGAGCTTTCCATCTACGTAATGTTGTAGCGAGGCAGCCAGATCAGCGAATTTCGAACTTCGGCTACCCTTGAGAATTTCTGCTTTAAAATAATCTCTAAATTGATTTTTTGTAAAATAATGGTACCATCTGAAGGCTAGAGTTATTTTATTAGTTTGAAATACTGTTTTGTTCTGAAAATAAATTTGAATATTTTAAACTCATTATCTAAAAAATCGTGTTTTTGTCACGTGAAACTTCATTTAAATAGTGATAACTGAAGTTTTTATAATCTTTTTGAAAAATGATGTAAGAATTCAAATCTGCATTAACTACTAGATGTTTTGAGCCTCAGTCAAATTGATTGGAAAAGGAAATAAATTTTGCCAGATTTTTAAATGCTAACCTTTTTAGAAAAATTACAATTTTTTTCTAATTTCAATGTTAAAAAAATATATTAAAAAAACTGTAGTTAAACTATATTAAAACTATCTAAATATTAAGAATGATATTACGAACAATTTCCAACCATAATTTCTTTTCTTGGTTCTATAAAACTCGAGTAATCACTATTCAAAAATATACAAATTATAACGAATTAAATGTTATATTAGTTAATTATTTTTTGAATAAAACTGATTTTTTTTTCATTTAAAAATCCTTACTAATTAGGTACTTTTAAGTGAAAAAAAAATCCTATTTTTAAAATGATAATCAAAAGAAAAAGTTCAATATGTACATAATGATGGAAAGTGTGTGTGTGTGGTTCGGGGGAGGGGTTGTTGGGAAGCCGCATGTTTCCGGCTGCACTAACATTTTTCACCACCGGCCGCCACTGATTTATTTTTTTACAAACTTCTTAGCACGACTTTCTCATTCCTTCCTTCAATTTCAGTTCATCGTTGAAAGCTTCTTTTCTTTTTCAACCATTGATATTTAAAAATACCCAGGGTTGCCATCCTCAGTTGACGGACGAACCTTACAAGAACATCTGAAAATAGCACAACTACTACGTTTAAAAATATTTCATTAATAAATGTATAAGTACTTCAAAACTATTTGCTGTTACACACATTTTAATATACGATAAAACATTTATAATTCATTTTAATTTCAGATTCAAAGGAGACTTCAACGATAAGGTGCATTGCCAAACATATGCTCATCTAAATTCGTATTTAATTGGAATGGCTGTTGGATTTCTATTTTTAAAATATCATGAAAAGAAGATAAGGATAGTAAGTTTTTCCTTTTTAAATTAATAATGCTCTGATTTAATAGTTTCCATGCCTTATCTCTATATATATAAGGCAAAGCCCTCACTCACTCACTCACTCACTCACTCACTCACTCACTGACTCACTGACTCACTCATCACTAATTCTCCCACTTCCCACATAGTCACAACTCTGAAAATCGGCACAAATATCAACAATGGTAAACATAGAAAAAGTAAACTATTCCGATCTCGATTAACACACTTTAAGGGGTCGAAAAGGGGTCAAACGTTCCAAATGGGGGACATTCGAAAATCCTACTTCCCACATAGTCACAACTCTGAAAATCGGCACAAATATCAACAATGGTAAAAATAGAAAAAGTAAACTATTCCGATCTCGATTAACACACTTTAAGGGGTCGAAAAGGGGTCAAACGTTCCAAACGGGGGACATTCGAAAATCCTACTTCCCACATAGTCACAACACTGAAAATCGGCACAAATATCAACAATGGTAAAAATAGAAAAAGTAAACTATTCCGATCTCGATTAACACACTTTAAGGGGTCGAAAAGGGGTCAAACGTTCCAAACGGGGGACATTCGAAAATCCTACTTCCCACATAGTCACAACTCTGAAAATCGGCACAAATATCAACAATGGTAAAAATAGAAAAAGTAAACTATTCCGATCTCGATTAACCCACTTTAAGGGGTCGAAAAGGGGTCAAACGTTCCAAACGGGGGACATTCGAAAATCCTACTTCCCATATAGTCACAACTCTGAAAATCGGCACAAATATCAACAATGGTAAAAATAGAAAAAGTAAACTATTCCGATCTCGATTAACACACTTTAAGGGGTCGAAAAGGGGTCAAACGTTCCAAACGGGGGACATTCGAAAATCCTACTTCCCACATAGTCACAACACTGAAAATCGGCACAAATATCAACAATGGTAAAAATAGAAAAAGTAAACTATTCCGATCTCGATTAACACACTTTAAGGGGTCGAAAAGGGGTCAAACGTTCCAAACGGGGGACATTCGAAAATCCTACTTCCCACATAGTCACAACTCTGAAAATCGGCACAAATATCAACAATGGTAAAAATAGAAAAAGTAAACTATTCCGATCTCGATTAACCCACTTTAAGGGGTCGAAAAGGGGTCAAACGTTCCAAACGGGGGACATTCGAAAATCCTACTTCCCACATAGTCACAACTCTGAAAATCGGCACAAATATCAACAATGGTAAAAATAGAAAAAGTAAACTATTCCGATCTCGATTAACCCACTTTAAGGGGTCGAAAAGGGGTCAAACGTTCCAAACGGGGGACATTCGAAAATCCTACTTCCCACATAGTCACAACTCTGAAAATCGGCACAAATATCAACAATGGTAAAAATAGAAAAAGTAAACTATTCCGATCTCGATTAACCCACTTTAAGGGGTCGAAAAGGGGTCAAACGTTCCTAACGGGGGACATTCGAAAATCCTACTTCCCACATAGTCACAACACTGAAAATCGGCACAAATATCAACAATGGTAAAAATAGAAAAAGTAAACTATTCCGATCTCGATTAACACACTTTAAGGGGTCGAAAAGGGGTCAAACGTTCCAAACGGGGGACATTCGAAAATCCTACTTCCCACATAGTCACAACTCTGAAAATCGGCACAAATATCAACAATGGTAAAAATAGAAAAAGTAAACTATTCCGATCTCGATTAACCCACTTTAAGGGGTCGAAAAGGGGTCAAACGTTCCAAACGGGGGACATTCGAAAATCCTACTTCCCACATAGTCACAACTCTGAAAATCGGCACAAATATCAACAATGGTAAAAATAGAAAAAGTAAACTATTCCGATCTCGATTAACCCACTTTAAGGGGTCGAAAAGGGGTCAAACGTTCCAAACGGGGGACATTCGAAAATCCTACTTCCCACATAGTCACAACTCTGAAAATCGGCACAAATATCAACAATGGTAAAAATAGAAAAAGTAAACTATTCCGATCTCGATTAACCCACTTTAAGGGGTCGAAAAGGGGTTAAACGTTCCAAACGAGCGATATATTCGAATGTCCTACTTCTCATATTTTCATAATTCTGAAAACTGGTGTGAATATCAATAAAGACAAACGCAGAAAAAGTAAACTATTCCGATCTCCGGTGGATCAAGGGGTGGAAAAGGGGTTAAACGTTCCAAACGAGGAATATTCGAATGTACCACTTCCCATATGGTCACAACTCGGAAATTTGGTACAAATGTCAAAAAAGATTAAACATAGAAAAAGTAAGCTATTCTGTTCTCGATTAACCAACTTTAAGGGGTCGAAAAGGGGTTAAATGTTCTAAACGAGGGATATCCGAATGTTCCTCTTCCAATGTAGTCATTTTTCTGATATTTTTTTGCAAATGTTAAAAAATAAGTCATTCCAATATCGATATTTTTAAGGGATGAAAAGACGACGCAACATTGAAACTATACGAGGATTAACTTAATGTCTAATTAACTTAATTCCAATACAGCTACTACTTTGAAATTTAGAACTAAGAGCAAACATAAACACAATAAACTATTCCAGTTTACTATTCACAATTATAAATTTCGTTTAAAATGTCAACAAAGGAAAGTTCCTATTTTGATAAATCAATTTGTCGGGATCGAAATGGGAGCAAACGTCTGAAGTGTAGAATACATGAATGTCTTTTGATCGCTAAAATGCTAATGGTAAAATTTCGTAGCGCAGCACGGGTATTCAGCTAGTTAATTTATATATATCAATTCAATTAGAAATAGCTTGAATTGGATGTCTAATCCCTGCTTGACCACAAAATTTTACCACATGCATTTTATCAATCAAAAGTCATTCCAGAAATCCACATTTCCAACTTTTGACTCCACTTTGACCCTTGAAAATGGATCAATAAAATCGGAATCGATTACTTCATCTATACACGTCCATTTTTACATGTATACTGAATATAAGGGTTGTGATTGCATTGAATGTGGAAATTTTTAATATTCTTCCTTTAGAACAGCGTTAGCCTCTACGCGGCCAGCAGGCCGGATTTGGCTCGGTATGGACTTTTTTCTGTACATAATTGTAATTTATCCGAAATAGTATGTGCTAACTATGTAGAGCAGAGTTCTCCACTTCGTGCCCGAAGAAACTATACGAAGAAGCTTTCAGCTAGATGCTTTCCTTCAGGAATATATACAAGAATAATTTAACTAAATCTCATTTGGACAATTTATTATGATTGGCTGCAACAAATACGGTGACAGACATCGACTCTATCACAAAATAAACTGAACGATTTCCACGGCCATCGTCTCACAACTGATATTAACTAAAACAAAAGTAATCAGGAAATACAGTTTAAATACTTTTATTAAAAGTTATATCAAGTCTCATTGTCAGGTTAGAACACAAATGTTGCATCTTTTTTCGATTTTAATTTACTAATGATGAATTTTTTTTTTTTAATTATTTGAAGAAAAGAAAGAAAAGAAAAAAAAAAAAAGCACCAAATATCAATTGTAATTTCATTAAAAAAAAAAAATCAATATTTTTTTTTTTTGGTTTTCAGAAATGCTATATATTGTTAAATCGGTAATAAAGATACCCCGCGATTTATTCGGCTCGCGAAAAGCTCCAACATAAGTCATACGGCCTGCCTCTTAGAGTTGTGGCGAACGCTGCTTTAGAACGTTCGACTCTTTACGACCCAATAAAAACGTTTATTCGACTTTAGGATGATTACTTTATCTATGTTTGTCCTTGGTGCCACATTTCAGAGTTTTGAGTACATTGGAAGTAGGACATTTAAGTATCTCTCGTTTAAGCTATTTTCGACTCCTTTAAAGATGATTTTTTTTAAAATCGGAATAGTTTACTTTACCAATGTTTGCCTTTGATGCTAAGTTTAAAGTTGTGACTAGGATGAAAGTGGGATATTCGGATATTCCTCTTTTGGAATATTTCGACTCCTTTTGGACCCTTTAAAATTGGTTATTCGACATCGGAATAGTTAACTTTTTTTCTTTCTTGGTATTTGTACCAAATATCAGAGTTGTACCTAAATTGGAAGTGAACAAGTTAGTGATGAGTGAATCAGCGAGTGAATGAGTGAGTGAATGAGTGAGTCAGTGAGTGAGGGCTTTGTATTTATACAGAGATTAAAAAAAAATATGTATTTAACAACGTTGTATTTAACAGCCTAACTCCACTTGAAGAAATCTGAATTATGAAAGGCATCACATTTTACAATAAACTAGGAAGAAAGTTTATGGTGTTCAATGATACATTTTAAATATTAATGTACTCTTTACCTAAATGTGGGTCATTCTCCGGAAATGCCTATTTCAGGCATTTCAGATTTCACTTTCTGTATATTTGGGCAATTTTAAGGAAGATAAGAACTGGATCTATATAAAATTTTAAACGTTTAAGATACAATAATTTATTTGAAAGATGATTAAGCTTATACATGTAAATTAGACAACTACTGTAAATTAGACCAATTACAATCTTAAACCATGAAAAAATAGTATAAATACTCTTGTGTTAGTTGGTTTTGAGGTCAATAATTATGGTATAATCATAACTTTAGAAAATTCCTCCAAAGAGTTAATTTTCAATATAAATGTTTTAAATAAAATAAATTCTTTTGTATAACTACTATTTTTGCAGAATGGAAAGCATAATCTTTTGTTCATACTTAACATAAAACTTATACTCAAAATAAAGTTAATTTCTCAAAATATTGATCTAATATTTACTATTCAAATATATATTAAAAAAATACTCACAAATAAATTTATGAAGGACGTCAAAAATGTGTATAAAGCTGATAAGTTGGTTGGTATTGACATTTCGCCATAATTTAATTAAATATTTTTTTTAATTACGGATTCCGAACATAAGTTCATCGAACAAAAGATTATGGAACATAATAAAGCAAATTAGAATGTAATGCAATTAAATAAAATTAAGGATGGTAACGGCAGCACTAAAAATATGTTACTAACCATTAGCTTCAGAAAACATAATTAAATAATAGAAAATATATTTCCAATCAGTAAGATGGAAAATTGCTCTTTGAATTGAGAAAGATGTAAACATATCGGAAATAAATGACCAAAGCATTGGTTCTGTATTCAGGTGTGTTTTGGAATTGGGTTTCAAGTCAAAATTAGAAGATGTTAATCATCAGTGACACTGATTACGAAATATTTATCGCCCATTTTGCTCACTTTTAAAAGATGCAAGTATTTGGCGCCAATTGAAAATCGTCAGAACCCTTCTTCATTAAAAATTAGATAGTGAGGGTTTAGACAGTTTTCACAGTTTGAACAGTTTTGGCCATTTTTCTTCACGCAGTATTCATAATCTAATAGCATTTTTCTACATTCTACAATAAATCCAAAGCGATGTTCAGTGCGGTGCCTAAACTTGCAGTTTCCTCTCAGTGTATTAACTGTGAACCAAATAAATATATATTTTTTCTGTATTAAGTATACTTCGAATTCCAAATAAGTTAGTGTCTCCAAATATAAAGTTCTCTGTAGTCCTTCCTCAGTTCAGCTCTTGATTTCTTTCTGTGGATGGATCTGTTGGAATCAAATGCGATTTCACTTTTGTTGTTTGCATTCTATTTGTCTTAATATTACTTGAATAGTTTTTCTTATCCATATATTACGTTATACTAAGATTGATATAAATACATTGTACAGGAAAGATGTTGATATTAATTTACATCCATCAATACCCAATGATCGAAATACTACAAAATGTTGCTTAGGTTACAAAAGCTATTTAAGTTGCTACAAAGAAAACAGTTAGGGAACAATTAATTTCAAATGAAAAGAAACTTGTAGAAAATATATTTAATGTCAAACAAATAGTTTTCATAGGGTAAGATCAAACAAAACTTTAATTTTATTTCTCTTATGCATAAGATTGCAAACTTCATGTAAACTTGTGAATATCGAATATCTAAATTTAGCTTTGCTGTTATTTTACAGCAATCATCAGTTTATAGGTATCTGTACTTGGCACACACAATTTTTAATGAGTATAACTTTTCTCAACGCAAACATATTCACCAAATGCTGATTGCTTCATAATAATTTCAGCATTATAAGGCCTTGGGTTGGATTCTGGCAATAGGTTTAGCCCTCTATGTGATTGAAGGGAAGTATATTGCTTGTGAATATGAAGAAGCCGTGACATTCTATCATTCCGTCCACAGAACTGCTTGGTGCTTGAGCTTAGGCTGGGTTACTTATATTTGTGCCTCAGGCCATGGAGGTAAGACAATCCGAAAAGGATATTTTGAACTTTTTAATATATAGTTTCGTATAAATGAATCGATTTTATTTTAATTTATTTAATCTAGAAGTCTTCCTTATTTTTAAGTAAGTTGAGCAATTTCGTATGTATTGTATTATTATTTATTTCACATACAAATTCAGTAATTTGTAAATAATATTATTACATATATTAAGTGCCTTTTTTAATTTAATCCCCTTCTTTAAATATTTTTATGACATTAAAGTTCATAAAAAAATACTTATGTCATAAATCTGACACTTATTAATATCTATTTGGCATCTACTTCGACTTTGCAAACCCCAATTCGTAGATGGTTGAAGCCCCCATCTACGAAGATGTGTTTGTACCTATTCAAATATAATTTAGTAGAAATTCTAAAAGATGAAGTGCCATTAAGACCAACGATAAGATAGTAATTTAGTAAGTTTTATTTCGAAAGTTTTAGAGATAGTGTTTTATTTTTTCATTATTTTTTTTTGACTTTAGGAACTCTTCTGCATTAGCCCTTTCCCAAGTTTTATTATATTAAAACTCGTTATATTTTTTTAACTAATGGGACACCCGTAAGCAAAAACATGAAATTTTTATTAATGAATTTAGTAGTAACAAATTTTTTTTTTATACATAAAGAAAACATCAATTTTTAAACAGTTATTGACACAATTTTTTGTTTTTTAAATTTCATATTTTTTGATATTTTTGTTATTTAGTGTTTTTTGACCGAAATACACGCCTTTTTTAAAAGACTACTCCTCCTTCAATTTTTAATATTTTTTTTTTTTTTTTTTTTTATTTCAAAACTAATTAATTATATTAAAGTGCACTCTAAATATGTAGGGAGATATTTTTTTTTAATTAGTTTTCAGGGTATTTTAAGAAGATATTTTGTGTGTTTCACACGCAGTTTTTAAGTTTACGCAATAAAATTCTTTTTTTTTTAATTTTTAAAAAAATTCATACAATTTACTAAAAAAACTCTCCCTACATTTATAAAACAGATATTTAAGATTTCAAAAATAAAAACAGTTTAAATCTAAGTAAATTTTTTTCAAAGCCTTAGCATTTGAAACACAGTCAAAATTGCTAGTTCAAGATTTCAAGAAAAATGAACTTAAAAATAAAAACTCGTATACAACTACATAGTATTTCGGTATGTCAAAGTTTAAAAATCGAATGTTTGCAGTTTCCTTGAAGTTTGAAATTTCTCTCATGTATTCTTGAATATATATAGCTTAATTATATGCAATAAAATAATAAACATTTTTCCCCCCAAATTTTTTCGACGTTAGAGGTGCTGGTCTCCCTTAACTGAAAATTTGTAGAACTACGCAGATACCTTATCTTAAATTGCTAACGAAAAGACACAATAGAATTTTTCTGACATTCTGTACATTGCTATGTCTTATTATTTGTTAGAATTTTTTTATATTTTGGATCGTTATATTTCTTTATTACTTCTTTTAGGTGTAATCAACAGGTTTTTGTCATGGCATGGCTTTGCTAATTTGAGCAATATTAGCTACCTTGCTTACCTTTTTCATGTTCTAGTAATATACTACAGAAATTCAACTATGAGGGAAAGGATTCAATATGATGAAATGGAACTAGTGAGTAAACAGACGGAAAACTGTTAATAATATAAATCACAGAGAAAAAAAACTTTCAGTTTTTATTTTTATTTTTCGAAAATTCTACTTTATGTTGAAAGATAGTGTTGAAAAATTTCGATTACATACGATTAATAAAAAAAATCTTAATAAAACTTGATAGATCATATGGTATTAAAAATATTTTTTTTTTATTCTAAAAAGACTGAATATTTCTTGATTCTTAAAATACTAAATATTTCTTGATTCTAAAAATACTAAATATTTCTTTATTATAAAAATACTATATATTTCTTTATTTAAAAAGACTAAATATTTGTTTAGTCTTAAAAATAACTAAGTGCTATCACTATTAAATAATATTGGAATAAATGAAAAAAATTGTTGTTAATTAACTAAATATTTTTGTGGCTTCTAAATTATCTTATGTAATTTTTAAGCCCGATGCAAACCTTTTAAGGCATTATATAAAATACACCATTTTTTTAATTGCTTTCAATTTCGAACTAGAGTTTTTAAAAGCAAGCAAAAACATAACAGAAACTATTTCTAAACATTGAGTCTAAAGTACTATATATCTCATGACAGAAACAATCATTGCATAATGCAAGTGCAAGTATTTTTTTTTTTGCTTTCTAAGTCATTTATTTCCACAAATTAAAACATTTGGAATATCTTTTTTGTAACGTACTAACAGAGTTGTTTTATTTTTTGTAGCATATGTTTTCAATATTAAATGAGAAAAATGTATACATTTCTAGAAAATTTAAAGAATTCTTTTGTTTTGCAGGTTTTTCAGTTTCTGCTTATTTTAGTAACTGGGTGCCTCCTAGCAGTTGCGGCTTATATAACAGTGGAAATGCCTTTTTCTGCAATCGGAAATATATTATTTAAAAGATAGTTTTAACCATAAAAAAATGTTTTATATTCATTAGGCAATGAAGTGTTCATTCAAGGAACTCATCGTGAGAAAATAAATCGAAACTTAGCAAGGTTTAAGTTTACTTATGTTTACTCTTGCCGAAGGAGCTTTTTCCATTTCAAGATGATTAAAGAATTCAAATTGGCAACTAATGATGTTTATGAAAAATATTTAAGATGTACCTTTCCTTTCCTGCTCATTTCAATGGACTTTTGAAGTTTTTTCTTCCTGTTGCTTGCCACAACTTCTTCCACATGCTGCATCACGTCTATCTGAGAAATGGCAACTGAACCCAGGCTTCCTTGTACCATTAATATTGACTACTTAGTCCACTGCAACTTTTTTGTCAGCTAAGACATATATGTGCCCTACGAACTCACCTTGTCTTCCAACTAAATTTCTTCGGGGGAAAAATTCATTTATTTGTGAACAATTATATAGAAATCATATCATTCTACTTTTTATCTTACAATGTTAGTAAATTTTGTTTTGAATACTTATATGTCAAATTACCTTTATGGATTGATATTTAATGAAATTCTACAATATACAATTTTCGAACTAAGATCTTGTGAATGCATCAACAAAAGATGTTAGCATGATTTATCAGTCAATTCTGTTTTGCATAGGCAAATGTAATAGGCACATCAAGATTGAATAGGATATGATTTGTATTGCTGATTAGAGTTATGTTATTACTTATTATTATAAAAATCTTTTTATAAAATTTTTACTAAAATATTTTTAACACACTTGTAAGTTTAAAATTTTTTATTTAAGAAAACATGAATTAGTATCTACTTTATTTTCCAGAAAATGATAAAATATTATATTTAAACTTACAAGACCTTTTTATGTTCTCTTTATTACTAATCAACTAGTCATATTTAGTAGTAATTGAAAAATAAAATGATAGTTACTAAATATGGATTTTATAAAATTAATTCATTTAAATATAATTGTTAACTGTGACTTATTCTTGTGCCATTTCAACTCAATATAAAGATTGGAAAGAATAAATTATGTTGCTCTAGAATATGTTTTTTCTAAAAATATTACTGTTACGAAATGTGTGGTTTATTTTTTTTTAATAAATGCTTTATTATAACAATTGTATTTATATCCAATTGTACATATTTATGGGTTTTGCATTATAGCCAAGCAGATTGTTTGTTGATATGTCATTGATTTATTAACTCTAGAAACAAAAATCCATATCGAATTTTCTCTAGGATTTTATGTATTTGTGTGTTTATAGCTCGTGTATAAAACATAAGACTAGTTATGTGGAAGTGTTTAATCAACATCTATCATTATTTAGTAACACGAGTTTTGAAATTTTTAAAGAAAAATTGCACACTTTTTACATTATTAAATTGTACAGTAAGCAAAAAAAAAAAAAAAAAAAAGGAAGAAATATGAACGATGGCTATATCTTCGGTTCTAATGATCGTATAATCTTGCGGTTTGCACCAGAGAAGTTTGATTGCGATTTTCTACATGGCTGGTGCAAAATATATTTCTTAGTAGGCTTTTTACTAAGTAAATTTTACTCTATCTTTGAAAATTTCAATACGAACTCCTATTTTTTATGTTTTCATTCAATTTAAAATACTTCGTGTACTCTGAAAACCAAATTTCGATTCATTATGTTGAAAAACCCATCACTTATGTGCGAAAATGTTTCGGCCGATTTTCAGGGTAAATCTCTTTAAAGCGGGGAATAATCGAATGTTTGCGTGCTTCAAAGCTTAATTTATTACACGGTACTTAGAGTAAGTTTTTTTTTTTTTTTTTTTTTTTTTTTTTTTTGAGAACCAAAAGTAAAATATAACGAACAAAATTCTAGAGGGGTTTTCGACCATGATAAATATAATGAAAAAAAAAAAAAAAAATGCATATTTCTATTTAAAAAAATTTAAAACTTGTTTTATGTTAATTATTAAAACACTGTTTATTTCAAAAGTTGATTGCTATTTTATTTTGGCATTTAACAAACTATCGTTTGAAGCAAAAATTATAAAAATATATAAATTATTTAAGAATTTATTGCCAAAAAAGTAATTTTTTCTTTTAACATAAAAAAATTATTAAATTTTCTATTTCGCCCTTTTCTGGATACTAAATCTAAATATGATAGATGAGAATGAACTAAATATGGAGGAATTCACAACTGATGAAATTAGGTCTACAATGGCAAGAATGGGACTGAAAAAAGCCCCGGGTCCGGATGGATTGATGTTGAACATTATTAGAGAACTCTTTGAATTGGACACAAGCTGGATGAAGAACATATTCAATAAGTGCATCAAATTGGGTGTTTTTCCGGATGCTTGGAAAATCACTAGGGTGGTATTTATACCAAAGGAAGGAAAAAGTAAAGATGAATGCACTGGATACAGACCGATTTGCCTCCTCCCAATTTGGGGGAAGGTACTGGATAAGCTCATCACTGCTAGATTGAGTTACTACTTAGAAGAAAGCGAATTGATAGTGCCGACACAATACGGCTTTAGAAGAGGTATGGGTACTGTCGACGCACTTCGTGATTTGATTGGAAAAATAAAAAGCAATAGAGATAGAGGCCTAATCACATGTCTGACTTCACTCGATATTACTAATGCATTTAACAGTGTGAAATGGGCGGATATTTTTAGATTGCTGAAGAAGTACGAGGTACCAAGAGGCCTTAGAGCAATAATTGGAAGTTTTCTCCATAATAGAAGAATCAAACTCCCGAGCGGCGGCGAGCATAGGTATGGAATTGGAGTGCCGCAGGGATCAAGTTGCGGGCCAATTTTATGGTTACTAGTGGCAAATGAGGCTCTTAGAATTGATACCGGCACAGATGATATTTGCATTCAGGCATATGCGGACGATATTGTTATTATCGCCGCTGCCAAAGCTTCTTTTCATTTCACCGATATGATGAATAATATACTTAAATCTTTAAGTAGCTGGGCAGATAAATTTGGATTGAGTTTCAGTCCAAATAAGTGTAAATATACGATTATACGGGCTAAGAAAAAGGTGACTCATTTGCCTAGGTTTAAGTTAAACGGCAAAAGCATTGCGTATGCTAGGGATCTGGAATACTTGGGAGTTATTATCACCGATAGATTGAGTTGGATACCACATCTTAATAATGTTGGCGAAAAAGTGAAGAAATTTCACTATAAGATGCTTAGGATAATGCGAGTACAGTGGGGACTCTCACGAGAAGTCATTAAGAGAATCTATCTAGGAGCAACAGAGAAGGTCATTACGTATGCGGCACCTGCCTGGTACAGGGACTTAGTTACAATCAACAATAAATTGATTCAACTACAGAGGACTGCCCTGCTCTCTATTACAAAATGCTACCGCACAGTATCAAGTGAGGCTCTGTCGGTATTAGCAGGCTGTGTCCCACTCGATATTAAAACAAGAATGGAAGTTGGAGCCTACCGCTTATTGCACTGGAGAGAAGAATTTACCTATGGAGAAACTAGTCTTACCGGTGATAGGGTGGACGGGGCAACAAGAATAAGAATTAAACCCTGGCTGAAAAAGAAGTGTGATTTTGACCTCGAATCGGATGATCTTGCTGGAATTAGTATTTACACCGACGGATCCAAATTAGATGAAAGAGTCGGTTGTGGATTTGTCGTCCTTGAATATGGAGAACCTATTTACACTGAGTGTATTAGATTGAACGATGATGCAACTGTATATTTGGCGGAACTACTAGCTATTAACTCGGCAGCAAAATATATTAAAGAAAAATATCCTACTAGTGAGGTCAATATTTTCTCGGATTCGAGAGCCGCACTTATGGCGTTGGCTTCCTACGAAATCAATGACGAACTAGTTAAAACTACTAGATCCGCGATATTGGACAGAAATGGTGAGATTAAATTACATTGGGTTAAAGCCCACTGCGGGATTAAAGGTAACGAATTGGCGGACGAAGCGGCCAAAGCAGCTACATTAAAAGGAGAAATTGAATATTGGGCTAAGTTTACACAAATACAAGTTAAAACTTTAGCGAAACAATACATGGATAGACTCTGGCAAGAGAGATGGGACCTATCTTTGAAAAGTAGAGCACTTTATCGACTGATACCTGGAATTTCGAGACGGCGCAATATGGGCGACTTCTACATTAATCAGCTGATGACTGGACATGGTGCCTTCAGAGAATATCAGGCTAGGTTCTTTGGAAAGGATGTTACTTGCCCCTGCGGCTATGAACAGGAAACGGTCCACCATGTCATCTTCGATTGTAATGACTGGGACACTATTAGGAATACTCACTTTAGGAAGAGATTTAGAGACTCCAATCTAGTGGAACTCTTGAAATGCAATAAAACTAGAATGGGACTTAGACTTATTGTGGAATCTTTACTTTTTAGAGAACTGGATCACCCCTCGGGCACTACCACGGCGGAAGACTGAATTAGGATCGCCAGAGAGGACGTGTAAAGAAACCCGTTGGTTGCAGACTGGAATGCAGTTTTCGACGAAGAAAGAGTCCATTGTAAAGGGCCTTGAACAAAACAAGTGTCCCTATCCTTGCATTGTTTTTGTATAATTTGATCATTAAAGTTAATGATTGAGTTGGCGTTGCCGACGAGTCTTTCAAGACGGGTTTGGGCCGCGATGCGTCGCGGGCGGTGGCTGTTCTGGTCTGGCACCCGGATGGGGGTCGAGGTGACGGTTTGGCTCTTGCGCGGCGCCTGCCTTGCGGGGTTCGGCCTCGGCGGACGTGCGCTGGCTGGTGTCGCTCACTGGGCGTGTGCGGCGGTGGTTGCCGCGGCTGAAGCGGGTGGTGGCTTGGGGCCTTGTGTCCGGGCTGGCGCCCTCTACTCTGGGCGGGGCGGCTGTTCAACGGCCCGTCGGAAGTTTGCCGGATGTCCACGGACGGGGCGGTTTCACTGTTATGTTACTATCATGAGGTTGTCATTGAACTTTTCAAAGTTTAGTCCAGTTTAAATATGTAAATGACCCATTATTGAATATATATATATATTCAATTATTCAAATCCTTCCATGATTTACTATGGTAGTTGACTTTTGTTATTTCATCAATTTGAATGCAAGATATAGCCATCTTTCGAATTTTTTTTTTTTTGTATTGTATGTGAAAACCAGAAATAGTTAAATTGAAGTATTTCAAAAGAATGTTACAAATGTAATATGTCAATTCAAATGTTATGCATTTACAATGTTTATTTCATATAGAATATGGAGTATCTTTTTAGTTTGGTAAAGCAATATTATTGTAATAAAATCTAATAAAATTAATTATTAATTTAGCATATTAAAAAATTTAATATTAATTTAGTATATTAAGAAATTGAATATTAATTTAGAACATTAAAAAATTGAATATTAATTTAGTATATTAAGAAATTGAATATTAATTTAGAACATTAAAAAATTGAATATTAATTTAGTATATTAAAAAAATAAAATTTATATTTACGCTACCGATAATTCGATAAAATTCAAGTTCACCATTTATGAAACAGCAAAAATTAGTTAAGTACATTATTTGTAACCTGGTTTTATACAGCATCACATATCTGAAGTAAAGACAAATATATTTTGGAGTTCAATTCCTCACTTGTGCAATGAATTTGCTTAAGTCTTTAACAGAGATGATGCATTTCTACCAGTTAATGTCCAATAAATAGTTTAATACTTTTTCCACAAGTTTCATATATATACTTTGTGCCTGAAAATGCAAACTCCATTGGAGAACGAAATACTTTCCTTTGGAATGAAAGAATAAATTAACATATATTCCTGTTGAAATTTAATTTTTATTTTAAAAAATTGCAGCATTGGTATAGCTTTGGCACGCACCACCGTTGATGAAGATAAAATCTATATGTACATTGTAGCCAAAACCAGCCAACATCAAACCAATCAATATAGACTGTGGCTCAGAATTTCTTTCTTGTCTAAGAATTTCAATTTAGATGGGCTTTATGAAATAAGGTATCAAAGGCATTATTTACTAGGAGAAAAACTCATTTTGTGCCACAGTTCGCAAGAAGTCGACAGTGTCGTTGAATTATTTATTCAAAACGATCGAATAGGCTTTGAGTTCTACCACCAGAATGTTAATGATAAATTTTTGCTTCGTTAGGCTCTAAATATTGATGGAAGTGAAGGGGAATTTCTGTAAGGAAATCCGTCCATTCGTCGCTCCGTTTTGAATAAGAAAACTGAATAGACGTCACAAGGAGCTGTTACTTTAGGTATTTTAAACACAAAGCGTATATATGAACCCTATAGAGAATCGGATGACGTATTTAGTATTTAGTGTTCATCTATGTGAATATTTAACGAAATAACACAGCAAAATTATTAAAAAAAAAAAATGGAAAATCAAGGTCAGATTTTTTAAGGCGTTTGGTTTCAGTGATACATCAAATGTGCGATTTCATCTAAAAAAAAAGGTAAATAAATAAAATATTGTTGAGTGGATGGGGTTCGAAAGATTTGAAGCCAAAGCAGATCAAAACTTGCAGATATTTATTCCAATATCACTCTTCACAGATTCTCTTACAACTCCAGAACTTCTCGTTCTAGTAGACTCAATACAGCTCTTTTCACAACAATAGAGCACAAAACAGCAGTTAAAAACTTGACAACACAACTGCTAAATCGCCGCAAAAGGCAATGCAATACAGTTCGCTTTAGAACTACTCGGAATGTTCACTGAGACTCAGTAATTCCAGTCAACTAACTGACTCAACTCAGTCAACTTCTGACTAACCTAACTGACTAACTAACTCCCCCGCTCGCTTGGCCGGCTTGTATAGGAATCAAACCTTCTTGAAATTTCTAGAGGTATATATTTGGAGAACTTTCTAGATCGTAGTCGAAAAGTCCTATACATGTACATGGGGACCGAAAATGTCGCCAAATGGTCGCCAACTTGGCTCTATCTCGCCAATTTAGCGAGATTGCCATTACCATAATGTTAAATGCCCTGCTCCTTAAAACTCGCTTCCCAGAGTTACCTCTGTAAAACTCGGTATCAAGCATCAAGAGATTCATTGCAGGGAAACAAACTATTGCATTGCCTTAAGCGAAATGTACATAAATTTTACTATTTACAAAATTAACACTACGAAATAGTTACAAATATACAAAAATTCGTAACCATATCAAATTATTTTTCTCTTTCATGAATTGCTGACTTAACATATGTTCAACTGTCATAAAAGCACAAATTTCATTTCTATTCAAATAAATATTATCCCTCGTTCCTAACTCTTAACATTCTTAAAATATACATTATACATCTATCAATTCATAAAGTTACACATTTATTAAGATTTTGTTGATTAAAAAGGAATAAAGACAACATCATTTCCTTAAATTTGCATTACAGAATTCGACAAAGATTTAAGTCTTTACCCTAAAGATTTTAATCTAAATAATAAAAAAATCTATATAAAGCACAGCTGAATAATACCTGAATTCTATACAAAAAAGTATAGAATCATTGTTACATAAAATACTTATAAACTGAGGTCTTCAACTTTTCTTCAATTGTAATTAATGTAAATATTTAATTTGTTTCTCCAAATAAATAATATAATTCCTTTAAAAAGCTTTACATTTTTTAAAAATCATGTTATGCCTGATTCTAACAAAGCACAGTGTTAAAGATTAGTTTGAATGTTTCTATTAATAATGTAAAGAAAAACCAACATCTTATCCTTAAACTTTTATCATTGATTGTACCAAAGAATAATTAATTTACTTGAAATCGGTAATTTATACAAATTTTTATAAAGGGCCTGGTGATTTCTAATGACTTCCTTTATACTTGTAGGTAAATTTGTTTACAAAATTTAGTAAGATAAGGCATACCTGAGTGGAAAATTAAAAAAGAGTTTTAAGTATAGAATTCTATTAAATTATTAGTTCGCAATTTAATTATTAAAGAAAATTATACAATAGGATAAATAACCTTTATAAGATGGCATTAAATAATTTTATAGAACTATAAATTTCTAAGCAATAAAACATTTAACTAACTTTAATTGACTACAAATAATACTTCAATTTATGCATGCATGCAAATAAATATAAATATATTTATATTCAGAGATTTTTTTACGTAAGTCTCATTTTTAAACTTTTAATTGGGAGCAGCAGGGAATTTAAAATTATTTAGTTATTTCATGTTCCTTACAAAGATTTGAATACAAACTAAGCGTGTGAACATAACACAACTTTCAATTACACTATAAAACTGTTCACGACTTTTAAATTTGAAGTAGAGTAGACATTCCCATTTTTTCATTCGTTTGAAAAAATTGAAAGTTTGACGATTTTTATGACGATATACTTTTCTGTAATTCTTACATTATCCTTTCTTGTAAGTGAAACAGAGGAGAGGAGAAATACAGTCGTTGATGCTCAAGGAAAGAGATCTCTGTTTTAAAGGAATTCGTTTTCCCTCTTTGTACAGTAGGCACACACAAAAAAAAAAAAAAAAAAAAAAAAAAAAAAAGAACGATGGCTATATCTTCGGTTCTAATTATCGTAAAATCTTGCGGTAAATTTCTATGTGTCTGATGCAAATTTTTTTATTAGGGGGCTGTATACTAAGTAAATTTAACTGTATCTTTAAAAATTTCAATACGAACCCTTATCTTTTTATGTTTCTATTCGATTTAGAATATTTCGTTTACCCTAGCAACCAAATTTCAGTTCATTATGTTAAGAAACACGTCACTTATGAACAAAAATGTTTTGGATGATATTGAGGGCATATTTCTTTACAGCCAACGTTTTGCGTGCTTCAAGATCAAGACGTAATGCCTTAAAGTAACCCTTTTTTTTACGTTTTTGCGTTCCAGAAATCAAAATGAAATAAAAAAAAATTCTGGAGAGGTTTTCGACCATAATAATTCTAATGGAAGTAAAAAAAAAAAAAAAAAAAAAATCATGTTTCAATTTAAAAAATTTAAAGCTTGTTTTTTTTAATTAATAATTAATGATTAAAAAACTGTTCAACACAAAAGTTGCATGTTATTTAACTTTGGCCTTATATAAATTATCGTTTGAAATAAAAATTACTAAAATATACTAACTATATAAGAATTTATGGCAAGGCAAAAAAAAAAAAAAAAAAAAAAAAAAATCTTTTTAACATTAACTTGCCATTTTTTCGGCATCATATGGTTTTTAAGTAATTGCCAAAAAACATAAAAACATGAATATTTCATGGTTTAACCTTATCCAGCATGCACAATATTAACGAAAACCTTAATGGTAGATCTCATGGCACCACTAACCCGTACACCAAATTTGAACATCATAGGTTAATTTGTTCGGAAGATACTGACCAAGTACACATAGTCATACATTTTTCAAGACCACTTTTTGAAATCCGGATGTTCTAAAACACGAAGACATGTAAAAAAAAAAAAAAAAAAAAAAAAAAAAATTCTTGTTCAAAACAATTTGCATTACCCTGTGCTAACATATAGGTAATTGAAAGTATAAATGTGCGCAACATCGACTCTTTTAAAAGACAAAAAAATTTTCAATAAGATTTCTGAATATGTTTGAAATTTCTGAGAAATTCTGAAAAGTTTTGCATTTAGATTTAATTACAAATTAATTAATTTATTACCTCTTATTTCTTCAGAATAAAAAAACCAACTTTTATAACGATAATGTTACTTATGATTTACAGATTTTTCATAATGTCCAGAACATAGTGAAAATTTTTTGTATGTCATTTTCTCGCATTACATGCAATGAAAGTGGATTTAAATGATTTATTTAAACGTTTAACTCATCAAAATAATAGCACTATAATGTAAAATACGATTTTCGAAATTTTCTATGTTTCGAGGATATTTGGTGAAGTATTAAGGATTTACTTATGTACGAGGAATACGAAAATGTTTACTTTTACTGCAAGAATCATTACTAATTTTTATACGGAAATTACTGATGCACTGCATCAAGCACATCGGAACTATAACGGAATGTGCATTTTATTAATGTGGAATATGCTAATTTGATTTCGTTGATGATTTTTGTGCTATGCTTGTAAATTTTAATAAAAAAATTACATAATTATTAAAACTATTTTGAGCGGAAAGAACGAATTATGAGACAGTTTCTTGCAATGAGATATCCCCTTTGTCATTCGCATGATTGGATCCAATGAATGTATTAATGAACTTTTATTGTTTTTACCCCCTATAATGAGGCGTGTAGAATCTTTTCACATAATAATTATTTCTCATTTAGTCCTAAATTAGTATTTATTAATGGCTATATTCAATGGATGTGGGCAACAATCGCCATGGCGTGGTTAAACACGCCCGTGAATCATCGTGAGACCTTCATCACCAACTGAGTATCTAAAGCGCAACAACTGACAGAAGACTGTCAGTGGACCCATGTGAGTTGGGACCTCGATATATACCTGGAGTGGAACTGTGGTTGGTGGAATGGACCACCATTCTTTAGCCAGGGAGAAACGTCAATCGGGTCACTTAGCCCATCAATAGTGAAAAATTCTAAGTACTCATGTGAACTGAAAGTGACTGGTGAGATTGATGTACCAATCTCCAACGTTTGTAACTCAACAACCCTTAATATATACTTATTGTCTGATGTATTATCTAAGAGTAATAATTATCTATGTGTTATTCAAGTATTAAGATTTGTCAATAATGATAGAAAATCTAATAACAAAATATCTGGCGCGCTTGGTGCCACAGAATTGGAGCAATCTGAAACATATTTAATTATAATGGTTCTAGAGGAGACTTTTTCCGTAGAAATACGGAACCTTCAACACACACACAAAAAAAGTCTTATCTAATAGTATATTAAAGAGTTTAAATCTTTTTTTGTATATCAAGGGTGTCTTGAGAGTAGAAGTACGTTTAGATAATTCTGAATTGCCATATGATACTAAACATCCCGCAATTTTACCAAGTAATTATTTATTAACTCAAAACTTAATTACATATATTCTTGAGACAAATTTACATGTTGATGCTTCTGGACTTCTGCATTTGGTAAGAGAGAATTTTTGACCTTTGAACGCTCATTGAATATGCGCAAAAATAGTATATGACTGCGTCATGTGTTTCAAAGCAAAGCCAACTGTAACTTCATAGTTATTGGGTAATCTACCACGGAACTCTGCAGTTCCTCATTATACAACGGTCTTGCATAAAATTGTACATATGTACTTTTTTCTGTTTTGTATCTAAATATGTCCATGTAGAAATGTGTCAGACCTCACATCTGAAACCTTTATAGTGACCTTTAAGAGATTTGCTTGCTCGTAGAGATAAATGTGCTAAATTGTACTTTGACAATGGAAATTTTTTGTAGGGCCAAGTCGCGAAGTTCAAAGACTGTCGAGGCTGATAAATAAGCCAGATAACCAACTAGCATTTTATTTATCTTTTGAGGGAATTGAGTAGAAATTCCTCCCTCCGCGAGCACCTTCCTTCGGTGGTATGTAAGAATCTGCTGTAAAGGCATTTAAGTATTATTTCAAAAGGGTGATGAATGGGACAAATTTAGTTTATGAAGAGTTTTTGACAGTTATCATTCAAATCGAATAAATTCTAAATTCTAGACATTTAAGCCCTCTATCGTGAAATGAAGACGATCTTAGTGCACGAACTCCAGCATATTTTCTTATAGGTAGGTCAATCAATTCCATTTTTGGACCAGATTTAACGACCTTAAACGAAAATTGCTTAAAAAAGTAGCAAAAGGTTCCCCGATTGGTGCAATTAATTCGAAAAAAAAAGAAAGAAAAAAAAATGTTGCTTCCAGAAAAATAATGTAAAGGTCGGTGACCTAGTGATAATGATAGAAAATGGCACACCTACCTTTAAATGGTCTTAAGCACGAATTCTTGAGTTGCATCGTGGTAATGCTGATTTGGTTCGAGTCGTAAGTCTTAAAACCCAATCAGGAGTCTATAAATGGGCTATTAGTCGATTGCGTGTATTACCTCTGTAAGATTTGAATATTCATATCATGTATGTCATGTGTTACCAGATTGTTTATAGTAATAAATAGTTTGTGAAAATTGTATATTTATGTATGTTGAATGTTTCCAACAGTGCAACGGGGAAAAAAAGTTTGCTCCATGTCATGATTCCATTTTTGATATAATTATTAGCTAAATACCCGTGCTTCGCTACGAAATTTTAACAAGTGCAATACTTTAGCTAGCTGTGAGGCCTCGAGTTGCGGAAATCTGTCATTCGTGTATAGGATCCAATTTTTGGCCCTTCGCTTGCAGGAAGATTCATCGCTACGCAAAATCGAGCTCGCTTCGCTCGCTGAAAAGTTCATGGAGATATAAACACAGGCTTAATTCACTCGTTAAAAGCTTCATTGCTATGCCAGCATAAGCTCGCTTCACTCACTAAAATCTAATTGCTACGTAAAGACTTAATATTGGAAGCCTCTCCCTTGACAAGAAGAAAAATAATTCCAGTTTAATACAATAATACAACACTTTTTTAAGATTATTTTACCACGTGTTTGTGGAAAGCAAAATTAGAGGCTAAAACTACTTATGTTGAAACTATCAGATATCTATGCCTATTAGATATCGTTTTGTAACATATTAATTCATTAAAAAAAAAATCTGTTTTTCAAAAATCCAATTAGAAGGCCACATCTATTTATGTTGAAAATTTCAAAGCTTTAGTCCTTAAAATTGTTTTGTTATATATATATATATTAATAAATTAAAAAAAGTTAATTACTAACGAACTAAACAAAAATTCAAAATTCTGTTTTTCTAAAGTCAAATTAGAAGGCCAAAATTACTTATGTTGAAAATTTTAGGGCTGAAGCCCTATTAGAAATCGTTTTGTAAAATATCAATTAATTAAATAAAAAAACTAATTAAAAAGAAACTAAATAAAAATTTACAATGCAGTTTTTCAAATGTCCAATTAGAAGGCCAAAACTACTTATGTTGAAAATTTCAGAGTTGTAGCCCTATCAGATATCATTTTGTAAAATATTTATTAATTAATTAAAAAAAGTTCAAAACAAAAATTTAAAATTCTGTTTTTTTAAATGTCAGATTAAAAGGTCAAAACTACTTATATTGAAAATTTCAGAGCTGTAGCCCTATTAGATATCGTTTTGTAACATATTTATTAATTAATTAAAAAAATGAAGGAAAAAAGAACTAATTTAAATTTTAACATTCTGTTTGTGATGTATACAATTAGAAGGCCAAAAAAACTTATGCTTGAAATTTCAGAGTTCTACTCCAATTTTAAGTAGGTTTCTATAGCTCCACAGAGCCACAGACAGACAGACACACAGCTTGTTTTATTATTATAGATAGTTTGATATATTTTTCGTTGTCATAAGTACAAAATTTAATCTTTGCTTGTGGCAATTATCAGTTTTTCGGGGTTTGATCTTTGTTCTGGTTGATAAAAGTGTGTTAAATAAAAAAGACGGTTTAAAATTATCTCCTCCTGCTACAAAAATAATTACAATAAATGTGTTTACTTAAGAAAAATGAGTGTCGTCATTTATAAGTGTCATTTACAAGTGTGATATTCTTAAAAGTTGGAAATGAATTATCAACAACATTTGCAAGCAAATCATTCCAATCATTGATCATCTTATTGTATAAATAGTTATTTAGCCATACCCTGTTAAATTGCGGTTTGAACAATGTACACCCATTTCCTCGTGTCCTACTGTCAGTGGCCGACCAAACGGTATAGTGGTTAGTGTGCTAGCTTCTCGACTGCGAGGTTGCGGGTTCGAGTCCCGTATTAGGCATGGGTGTTTGTAAATGTATGTTGGCTTGTCTAATGACGAATGCTTCGGCGCATTATAGCCCTCGTGTTGCTGACGGCGCCAGATAATCTGAAAACAACCAACCAACCTACTGTCAGTAACAAATTTTAAACCCCTAATTAACCCCTTTGTAATAAATTTAAACAACAAAATCAAATCTTCTCTTGCCCTTCTTTCCTGCAGTGTATAAATGTTTATTATTATTATTTTTTTAATATAACCTTATATGCCATGTTCGAAGTACCCTGAATAATTTTTGTTGTTCTGTGTTGAAATTAGTCCAGCAAAGTAATGATTTTTTTTAAAAAAAAAGGTGACCAAAAGTGTACTGTATACTCATTATGCGGTCTAAACAAACCTCTATACAATGGTAATATAATATCACAAGATCTAAATGAAACACTTTTCTTGATATAAACTAACATCCTATTTGCCTTGTCACTTGCTGCCCTACCTTGTTGCCCCATCTTAAAATCTCTACTAACCAACACAACAACATTAGCACGATTTATTCTAATACCTAGTAAATTGCAAGACGCATTTTGATTTTGTTTCCTCATGTGTAAAACATGACATTTGTTAGTATTAAATCACATAAACATTTAGTAATCCAATCTGATATCCTATCTAAATATTATTGAAATTGTATTATCTGCTCCAATTAATTAACAAATCTCATAATTTTTAAATCGTCTGCAAAACACACACACACACACACACACACACACACACACTCACACACACACACACACACACACACACACACACACACACACACACACACACACACACACACACACACACACACACACACACACTGACCTTATCTGAGATACCCTCGCTAATATCGTCATTAAAAATTATAAACAGAAGGGACACCAAAACTGACCCCTGTGGCACCCCACTTTTAACTTCACCCCACTGAAAGTATCTACTTTTGATTTGCACTCTTTCTTCCAGTTAACCAATTTCCAATCCAGTAATGTCATGAATTCCAATTTTCTTTAACTATATAGTAATGCTTCATGTAGGACATTACATAACGTCTTCTGGAAATCTTTAAAGACAACGTCGATCGAATTTATTTCTTTTATCCAATTTCCTAGTAACCTCATCGTAAAAATAGAAAATGACTAATCACACAAGATCATTTTCAAAAGTTACTTTTGTTTTTTATATTATTTTCAGAAATAACATTCTTTATGACATCAACATAAAAGCATAAAGCAAAAAAGTTGTTTTTCAGGGATTTTATGAAATTTAATATAATTGAGTTCAAGGTAAGCAGTTTTACTAAAAAAATATTGACAAAAGTAGAAGTAAATATGTGTTAGATTGCAGGTGTGTTCACACACAGTTACGTTTAAGGAGGGTAAAAATCTTTGCTGCTTTTATGTATACATCAGTTTAATAATATTTGAACAATTGATGCTATGGCGGTTGCTTTAGTTTTTCTTCTGTTACTAAGTTACTTAGTGAACTCTTTTCCTACAGATAATATAACAATCAATGACACAGAAGGTTATAGATTACGAACATTTAAATCTGAAAATGTATGGAATATTTCAAAAAGTGTTACATCATCAAAATCCGAAAATTCTACTTTGGATGATGTGGATTATGAAGAAAACAATCCTGACTTTTCTTATAATGACAATTGGAACAATCGCAATGATTCAATGTCCAATGTAAATTGGGAGAGTGTTATGGATTTCTTGAAGTTGGAAACTAAGTCTGTCATACAGTCGCTGAATCTCACTAAATTAATTAAAATCGTGAACATCGATGATGAGTGTAGAAGGAGTGTGCAAACATTTCTGGTGTCTCTTTCAGAATGGAAAACATGGGCCGTTATGAGTAAGTTGCAAATCTTAAATTTGTCCTTACTGTTTTTATGCCTTTATTAAAACTGACATTCTTTTATAAAGAGTAAATTTTTTTATTCCATGTATTTTCGTCTATAACATGGATTATAACTTTTTTAGGGAAGATATATCGTTTTGCTTTTTTTTTTTTTTTTACATTCGATTCAGCGTCAAAAATACTCACATACTTGTGTTATATCAAAATTAATTTTTAGTTTGAAAATAACCCGTGCCCCTCACTCCCTTATATAAAAGAAAAACTCCTTTGTTATAAATTTTTATAAAAGCTTTTTTTTTTTTTTTTTTTTTTTTTTTTTTTTGTTAAGTATCATGAATAAACTTTTTTTTTTATGTCGTATTTCACTTTTCTTCCTTTTTTACATGTATTTTTCGTTATAAAAAGATATGTAAGCAATGAACTATTTTAATATACGAATGCTTTTCAAGTTAGAAGTATTTTTGAAATTGAATTGGTTTTGAAAATAAAATCAAAATAAAACATTGTTGCTAGTAAAAATAGTTCTTGCATAGCCAGGAGAAAGATTAAATTAAAATTTAGACCTGTGGAGACCTGTTCATTACAAAACCTAAAAAAAACGTCAGGTCTGTTACCAGGCAATTGTTTGATATTTTTATATGGAATTGCTACTTTTTCAATTAGTAAATCAGCTTCCACAATAAGTAATTACTCAAAATTTAAACTCATTTCCTAGTTTCACAATAGAAACATATTTCATATTTTATTTATATTAAAAAATGTCAAGTCTATTAATTTAACTTACTATTTTTAGTTTAACTTTTCTCTAAAATGTATGAAAAAGATGCTGTAGTGTATATAATAATAAAAATATCATAAATTTGTTTTATATCTATCCTTTGCACAATAATTGCCAATTCTGAGTAAAAAAATTTACTTTTAACAAATATTTTTTTTTTTACAACAGACCTGACATTGGGTGACAGACTTGGGATTGAGTAACAGATCTGACATGATTTGGGAGAGCAGATGTTATGTGTTAATTTTTTTTTATTAATTTAATTGTTAATTTTTAGTGGATATACATATTTGTGACATTTTGAGATATTTTATTTATATATATTTTTAGTTTTAATTTTTTTTTAAACATGTTGGTCTGTTATTTTTAACATTTAACAGACTTGAAAATGAAAGTAACATACCTGACATAATTTGGATGAGCAGATGTTATATTTTTTTTGTTTTTTTTTAACATTTAAAATCATTTCTTGTGACATTTTAAATCAATTTTTTTTCTAAAAAAAACAAAACAAAAAACTTATCAGGTTTTTTACTTTTATAGTTAACAGACATGACAAGTAAGAATCCTGACAAATAAAAATGATTTTTTTTTTTTTTTTTTTATAACCATGAATGAAGTTCTTAGGCCTATGATACCATTGTCAAATATAGTTCATAGAGTTATTTTTTAGGTGGCAATAAATTAATAAGGCAACACTAATTAACTTTAAACAGTTGGTAACAGACTTACAACTTGAAAAAATACTCACCTTATGAAAAACCTTACCTCCTTACAGTGTCCTATCACCTCAAGATTTTACTTCAAAATGGTTTCATTCACATACTGAATCATGAAAGCAATATTAAAAAATAATGCCCCTATCGACTGAGCAATTTTAAAAATGTTTAACTTTGGTAACAAATATGGCATTTCTCACGGACAACACAAAACAATGAATTTGTACCTGAAAATTAAAAAAAAAATTCAAAGATATTTTATAGATTTATTACAATATATGTTATTATAAATATATAGGTTCTTAGAATTTATTTTATGTATTGGAAACTGGTAAAATTCATTTGACTTTTCAATATAAAAAAAATAAATTTTGAAAAATAAATTTGACTTTTTCATTTTGGAAATCGCATTTTCTAGTTTTACTGTATCTAAAAAAAAGTCTCAAGGCATATTTTTATAATATTATGAGTGTAAACTAGTGATGTTATGTATTTTAGAAAAACAAACATCTAAGCCTTCAGGTTATTAAATTTCAAAATAAAAATTAGTCTTTTGTCGGACATCAAAATCACACGTGAGAATTTTTTAGGTTCTTTTTCTTGTGTAAGAATCAAATACATTTTTATGCATCATTAAAAAGAATCAAGTGTTTCATGATTTAATAATTTATCTGATTTCACTAATCTTTTCAGTAAATGTGATGTAAACGAACACAATGGAAATGTTAATTTTAGTATGTGTTCTCTATGATTTTCAATGTAAAAGTTGATCCATTCGTGAATTCCAGTAACAACATTAATATCTCCACCACATAATGGCCTGATATGTTCTAGATCATATAATTAATTGGTTAATGTTAATTTGTTCCTCAAATATAGAAGATACAGCGACAGATTTCTTCTATTTCTGCTGTTTATAAACCCACTTATGCGATTTTTGTAGTGTTTTCCTAGAAACACCATCCTTAAGAATTCGACTTCTTGAATAATTAAGTTTTCCACGTTTCCTTCCCGAAGTTTTCCTTGTAGAATAATCACAACAATTCTACTCAAACTTGTTGAATATTTTTACTTTCATATATCTACAAAATAGCACAAGGTGATGAAAGCATTGTTTTCGTTAAGAATGAATTTTTCGATGTTTCTGTACTTCTCCACGTTTTGGAACATACTCACTTAAATAGGTCTAGAAAATTGTATGTCTTTATGTCCATGTGTCTGTGCGTAAGTGGTCAGTTAACTCTTGAACGAATTGACTAACAATGTTCAAATTTGGTGAACGATTTAGTGATGGCCATGAGGTCTGTCATTAAGGTTTTCGTCAATATTGTCTTAGTGCATAAATTGGTTGCCGTTGAAAAAAAAAAGTTTTTTAACAATTGCTAAAAAAAGGCTCTTATTTAAAAATTTGTTTATGTTTTAAAATTTGTATTGTACTTTTTAGTGGCAGATGCTAGTGGAAAAATACCTGGAGGAATTTTGGAAGGAACTACCCTGGATGTGGGATCTTTCGAAGAGTGTCTTAAAATAAGAGTAGCTCATAATGATGAAATGGAACAATTTCGCGGTCAATACTGCTTGATAGGGTATCAGTCTCCTCTTTTAACAAGCTTATACCAAGAGCCCTTTCTTTCACATAGAGATGAGTATATAAACACCTACGGAATACCACCGGAATGGGTGAGTATAATTATATAGTTATTTAACATTAATACGAAAGAGGTTTAATTCCCATATCAGAGAAAGAAGAGGATAAAAGAAATATTAAGATATTCCCAATTTAATTCACTAAATTTTTTAGTTGAAATTTCCGAAACCAACTTGCCAGAATGGAGCTCCAATCAAAAACGTATAACATTACAATTCTGTTTTCGCACTTTGTCATTACTTTTTGAAGGTGTCCTTAAAATGTTGTTCTCCTGGTTCTTATTTTTTCTAATAGAGATAGATCATCAGATAAAATCGAAAAACTACTGTAAATTAGGTAAGAAATGAAATTTGATTTTCGTGCATAATTTATTTATAAAAGTTAAACTTTGTCATTTTTTGTTGGGAATATAGGAGAAAATTATCAATTATAAAACTGTTCTTTATAGCCATATACCATTACTTAAATCATTAACCATCTGTCTTTAAAATCAACCGAAATACAACCACTTTAATATTTATTGTGTGGTATCTTTCTTCGATATAAGCAATTAATAACATTTCGAATAATTTATAAATTACTTTAAATAATAATTTTTTAAGCAATCAATTTGCTTTGTCGCTTTCTCACCTTGTAACATTGCTAATTTGAGGTGGTGAAAATGATATATTTGAATGGGTTATATATTTTTATAATTTTAAGGGTAGAGTTTTAATATTTTTCAAAGTCCAGATAAGTACTCATGCCCACTTTTGTAACTGCGCATTTTTCTTACATGGATTATACACAAATTAAAATTTTGTAATTGTTTTTAAAATAAAAAACACCTCTGACTGTTACATTGTCAATTTAGTATTCCTCATCTTATATTAGGCACTTCTGCATTCATCTCTTAACTCATAGTAAAAGAAATAAACTTTTTATCAACCTTTCTGGGGATCCTCTCAAGTGTATCAAAAAACAATTGTCATCACTAAAGTTTTTCAAAATTTTGTGATTGTTTATTCTCTCTTCTATCATTCATCGGAAAAAAAAAAAAACTTTTAATAGGATAGACATCGAGAGCATCTTAATTTGATAATTTATAACCCATGATTGAATTTACCACCACTTATATATCGCTAAGACATGTTTTATTTTGAAAATTTTATCTTGTTTGTATTAGAAAAAAGACTAAGTCTAGTTCTTTGGATTTGCATAAGCTAACCATGTTATAACCTAAGAATTAACAAAGCTCTATGGTAAAGTTAATTTATTTTTTAAAATTGTTTTTACAATTTTAAGCTATTTATGATTTTTAGTATAGTATTATAATTTTTATCACTTATCAAAAGCTTAACTTACTTATAATTCAAGCTTTTTATAATTTTTAACTATTTTTATAATTTTTAAAACAATTTTTATAATTTTAAAGATAATTATAATATTAAATTAACTAAATAGAAAGATATCTATTAATTTGATTACTTAGATAACTAAATTACTAAGATAAATAAAGAAATGTTTTAAAAGTATATTTTTATTATGTAAATGGGGCAATATTTAAGAGAATTCTTCGTTCTAAATATTACCCATCCAAAATATCTTCTCATCATTCTTATAGGAAACATTGAAAAAGGTCAACAATATATTGGCCGGATTTAAAAAGATATAAATTAGTTCAACTCACTCAAAGTCGATTTTTGGACATTTTCGGCCATTTTCCCCCCGACAGACCAGAATATTCATAATCTGCTTGCAATTCTCTACATTCTATAAAAAAATGTAGAATGAAGTACCTAAACATGAAATCATCTCTTAGTCTATAACTTGTCTGTGAAAAATTTTAATATTTGTATGATTGTCTATATAATTTTAGAGGTATCAAGATTTTTGTTTTTCAATATTGGATATAAAATAATTGTAATCATATTCTTTTCAGATTGAAGAGTTTATCAAGAGATCAGAAAAGTACATAAAGTTGGTATCGCTGTATTTGGGAACTTGTGTTCCTTCCACTTGTTCAAAAGATGACGTCATGAAAATTGCTTCACTCGGTATGTAAAATATTATTTCCCTTTATAATTTTACTTATTACTTTTCAAAAGGAATTGCAGAAAATGCTTGTTGGATATTATGCAGTGATTTTTTTTAGCCAATTGAAAAGTTGAATATTAGCTAGGTTGAAGCACCAATTATGTTTTCTTCTGGTAAATAAGGATCTACATATTGTTACGTGGACGGGTTCGAAAGATTTGAAGCCAAAGCAGATCAAAACTTGCAGAAATTTATTCCGATATAACTCGTCGCATATTCTCTTACAACTCCAGAACTTCTCTTTCTAGTAGACTCAATACAGCTCTTTTCACAACAATAGAGCACAAAACAGCAGTTAAAAACTTGACAACAACTGCTAAATCGCCGCAAAAGACAATGCAATACAGTTCGCTTTAGAACTACTCAGTAATTCCAGTCAACTAATAGACTCAGCTAACAACTAACTCAGTGACTCAAATTCAGTCAACTAACTACTACTAATCCTACTCACGGCCGCCCTTATATAGGAGTGGTGAATCTTCGCGAAACTTCCCGAGAGAGAAATTTGGAGAACTTTCCAGATCGTAGTCGAAAAGTCCTATACATACAGGATACATTTACCTATACATGTACCGAAAATTTCGCCAAATTTGGCTACAAAAATTAGTCGCCAAAACCATCGCCAACTTGGCTCTATCTCACCAATTTGGCGAGATTGCCATTACCATAATGTTAAATGCCCTGCTTCATGTAAAACTTGCTTCCTAGCGTTACCTCTGTAAAACTCGTTATCAAGCATGAAGAGGCTCACTTCAGGGAAATAATCTTAGACGAACTATTGCACTGCCTTATGCAAAATGTACATAAATTTTCTTATTTGCAAAATTAACACTACGAAATATTTACAAATATACCAAAATTCGTAACAATATTTTTACTGTCCATTTGACTTTCATTTCATTGATGTACTGTAAACTGTTTTTATTTGTAAACTGATTAGGGTAATCACAAATGTAATAACGTATGCTTATTATTTGTATAATTGATTATACAATCTAACTTAATTGGACACATTTTTAATTATATAAATGAACTTTTTAAATTAACTATTCCCTGTATTTTAGAACTTTATCCAATGAATCACAATCACTATTGTAATAGTTACTGTACGTAAACCATAAGTATAATTCGTAAGTATACTTTGATTATTTCTCATGATTAACGGATGGAAACTTATTAATGTTAAAATGTATATAATAAAATAGCTGTTGGAAAATACTATGATATTGCCACACCATTTAAATATAAAAAAGAGTTTTGGAAACCTAATTATAATACTTGATTCATCATGATCTAAGTAATTTATAATGAATTACTTTTTGACCATATTTTTTTGCAGTTGTGCGTCCCCTAGGATTGGAGGTGCACATTCCTTCCTGTAAAGTGGATGAGCCAAAATCTTTAACTACAAATGGAATCATTGCTTTGTAAGTAATTTTTAATTATGTGTTAAGGCTTTAATAAATAAATGCTACTTAAGGTATGAATTAAAGGTATATTTTATTGCCTGTTTCTTACGCACAAACTTCAGCTCTGCATACTTCACTAAAACTGTCTTGTTCTATCAATATCTTTTACCTTTTTTTTTAACATGAGCTCGTGCATCTAATTATAAGGGATGCCAACATTCGACCATCCTGGCATACAATCGTCCTCGATTTAGAGGAATAACTAATACTAATAATACAACTGAAAACTTAAAGTTCGAAAGCTAGCCGAAATACATAAACACTGAATAATAACAAATCGTAAACTTAAGAGTTTAAAGTTCTTGGGGGTTTAAGTCTCTCAGTTTTAGTTCGGATACCGAGCAAGAACTCTTCGGGTTCGTCTAGGATTTCTCTTGGGTGGCGATTCCATGTCCTGGTCATCCGCATCCTCGTTTTCCTCGCTCTCACATCGCCACGCCTTCAATTGACTAACGTGAGCGGTGGTGGAATAGA
Organism: Linyphia triangularis; assembly: GCA_963978545.1. NCBI lineage: Eukaryota > Metazoa > Arthropoda > Arachnida > Araneae > Linyphiidae > Linyphia > Linyphia triangularis. The sequence continues at coordinate 89,860,375 of OZ021723.1, read as the reverse complement.
AACGCCCCTTCTCTTTAGGTTCGAGTTGGGAAATTCGGTAAGTGTCGCTTGGGAGTACCTCCGTCACTACTAATGGACCATTATATTTTGGTTAAGTTTTAGTTGGTCCTCCCGTTGGTCTCGGTGATCTTTTGACAGCGACTATTTCACCTTGATCAAATTTCATAGTTTTACACTTTCTATCGTAATATTTCTTTTCTGTTTCCAGTTTATCTTCGATTGTTTTTCTTGCTTCAGCTTGAGCCATTTCTGGATCTTTCCAAATATCAGCATCATCATCGGCCAAAATTCGTAGTTTTCCGTCATTGAATCTTGCTGAATAACCATGCAGTATTTCAAATGGTGTTTTGTTTGTCGTGTTGTTTACCATATTGTTAAAATTTCTTTCGCATTGCTTAATTCTTTTGTCCCAATCTTTGTGTCCAGGGTGTGACATGCTCGTCATAATTACAGGTAACACAGACCTATTTACTCTTTCAACCATTCCATTTCCTTGCGGTCGTTGGGCAGAAGTCAAAGTTTGCTGAATTCCATTTATACCGCAGTACTCTTCGAATGCATGCGATGTGAAGCACGAGCCTCTATCACTGATGATCCTTTCAGGGAGCCCGAATTCATCGACAAACACTCCTAAGGCTCTGATTACATTCTTGACTGAAGTATTTTTAGTGGAAAAAAGTCTTACGAATCGTGTAAGGTTATCAATTATGATCAGCAATTAGCTATTCAATTTAGAACTTTTAACAAACGGACCTAGATGGTCTAGATGGACTATAGCAAACGGTCTCTTTCCTGGTTTGATGAGGGGAGGGGGGCAAAGTTCCTTGTTGTTTTCCACTTGGCACTTTATTTACTAGGCACTCGAAACACATTGATAAGTGCCGTCTGACATATCTTTTCATAGAAGCGAACCAATAAAGTTCCTTGATTTTGGCTGTCGCTTTATCAACAGAAAAGTGTCCCATAAAATCGTGAAACCTGACGACTAAACTTTTCCTCATTCTTTTTGGAACCACGTACAGTAACTTCTTTTCTTCTTTATGATGAACTATTCGATATAATCTCTTTTGCTTGTAGTCAAAGTCTTTTATTTTTTGTTTCTCTTCGCTGGTTCTCTCATGGGGATCTTTTCCAAATATCTTTATGAGTTGCCTCAGTTCTTGATCAGCGTGTTCCATCATTAAGACCTTTTCATCCTCCATAAATTTTTGATAAATCTCCAAGTTGTTTTCGATTACTGTATCTAACGTGTCGCCTTCTTGTAAAACAGGAGAAAGACTTAAAGCATCTACGTGACCCATCTTCGTTCAATGTCTAAACTTCACCTCAAAGTTATATTCTTGTATCAAGTTACTCCATCTTGCAATTTAAAGGGTTCTGCGTCTTCTTAGTATTTAGGTAATTAAGAGCCTGACAATCTGTAATAATAGTGAACTCTATACCAATCAGGAATTGGCGAATTCTGTCTAGAGTCTAAACAATGACCATCATTTCTAATTTGCTGGAATGATATTTTGATTCAGCTCATGTCGTTTTCTTACTAACACAATATACTGAACGAAGTTTTCCATCTTCACTTTGTTCGAGTAGCATACCAGCAATACCGTCAGAACTTGCATCAGTATGTACCTCTGTTTTGGCGTCAGGGCGATACAACGACAAAATAGGTTCTTTTGTCAGATTATCTCTTAACTTCTCAAATGCCTTCTGTTGTCCTTCATTCCACTGGAATTTAGTATCCTTACGTGTAAGTCGACTCAATGGTTCAGCATGAGTAGCATACTTTGGTATAAACGTCTGAAAAAACTAGTGAGGCCCGGAAACCTTTTAACTTCGTGCACATTACCTGGAGTTGGAAATTCAGCAATAACCTTTAATTCCCTTCGACCTGGTTTAATTCCATTTTCATTAACCACGAATCTTAGGAACTCGATTTCGTTCTTGCCGAATTCACATTTTGGTAACTTTAATGTTAGTTTGGCTGACTTCAGACGATCCAAAACTTGCTTCAGTTTATTCATCATCTCCGACCAATTTTTCGCACGTATGAGAATATCGTCCAGATAACATAACATAGTATTGTTCAACAATGGTTCCAATACTACATGCATCATGCGCTGAAATTCCGAAGGAGCGTTAGTCAATCCAAAAATCATTCTTTCAAACTGTCCAGTCTCATCGGGAGTTATGAAAGCCGTCTTCTGTTTAGCGTCTTCACTTAACGGAATCTGTAAATACCCATGTACCAAATCTAACGTTGTAATTATTGAACAGTTGTTTAATTACTCTAACAGATCATCTATCCTCGGTAATGGATATTTATCTTTTATCGTTTCAAGTTTAACTTTCGATAGTCAACTACTAATCGGTGTTCTCCCGTCTTCTTCCTTACAATCATCACTGGACTTGCATAAGGAGATCTTGTTTCAGTAACGATTCCGTTATCTTTCCATTCTTTCACGATTTCCTTTACTATTGATCGTTTTTCGGCATTTGTTCTGTATGGGCGCATGGAAACTGTTTTGCTGCTTTCTATCTCTTTAATTTCCATCGTTATCAAGTCAGTACACCCAAGCTCGATCAAGTTTAGAGCAAAGCAATCTCTATATTCGCTTAGAAGACGAACTAACTTTTTTTCTCATTATAAGTAACATCTTCGTCAGTTTTTATGTCTTCACAATTGATTAGAAGTTTTATTTCAGGAACTTCGTTTGAAGTTTTTAAAATTTGGTTGTCGAAAATTTCGAAATTGTCTGATTTTGAGGCTTCATTAACCAGGATCGAAACGACACATTCTTCATTTCCTAAACAATCATTGCTTGAAAGCAATTCTACTGCGCCACCTCTACCAACACATTGGTTTTCCGTTAAGGTAATACTTTGATTTTGACTATTTGTAATATATATTTTTGCTTCTCCTTTAACCACTACCAATAAACAACATATCTCTTTATTTCTCTTAAACATGACTAATCCGTCATACTGACTTTCAGTCCTACATTGAATCAAATTAACAGTATTTTTCTCGAGTACAGTAGCTTGCACTGATTTTAGAGTTATACATGTGTTATCCAAACTTAGCTGCAGTTTATTGAATGGCGCTTCATCGATATGCAATTCGTTACCCATTCTGGCATAAGCTTTATGAGGCATATCTAACCATGTTCTACCAATTAACAAGTCCACTGGTTGATTTTCATCTCCTACAATGAGAACTGTTATGTCCTTTCCTAAGACTGTGTCGATTTCAATATCAACTACTGCTTTTCCAAGAGTCTTAGCAGATGGTGTAATTTGGTTGCCAAATCCCTAAACTTCATTTATTTCAGGAATAACTTCAATGTTTAACTTCTTTGCGACTGATTCTTTCATCGGCATCCTGAGCTTCCTGTGTCAATTAATGCTCTCACCCAGTTTTCATTGTTAAGCTTGGCCGTTTTGAGGTAGAGAAATGAATTTGAACCATCTCTAATCTTCGTAGTTAAATTGGTAACGTTATTTCCATAATTCTGCATCTTCTCGGAACAATCCTTCGAATAATGTCCATAATCATTGCAATTGAAGCATTTGGGCTCACATTTCCCATTACGTAAAGGTTCCCGGTAACCTTGAGTTTTGCTATTTTGTGTTGATTTCGTTTGTGGTACTCGGGGCTTTGATTTACCGTTGTCATATTCAAAACGTTGAAATTGAGCGTTACTGTGATTCTTTTCGAATCAAATTGTCTGCTTTCGGTCAGAGGACTTGACCCTAGTTCCTCTCACTGTTTCATATTCGTATAACTTGTCAGAGAGTTCTTTAGGAGTTACGAACTTTGACCACTCATCTATAAAATGATCTTTAAGTTCAAAAGGGATTTTTCTCTTCATTTGGTCTATAATCATCAAATCTTTCAGACCTTGAAAATCTGCAACACCTAATCCTGCTATCCATTAATCAAAGAAGTTTTGTAATTCAAAAGCAAAATCACTCCATGTACTATTTGAATTTTGGTGATAAATAAATTTTTGATGGAATTTTTCTGGTCTAAGTTTAAAACGTTTCAATAACAACCTTTTAACATGTTCATAATCGCATGTTTCCTCCAACTCTCTTGCAATTATTTGCGAAATTTCGTAAGGAAGCAGTCCCAACAGGTGAAAAACCCAATCCGCTTATTGTAAATCTGCTCTCCACGCTTGTCTTTCAAAAAGAGCTAAATAGAGACTAATTTCCGCCTCCTTAAGATCAAGCTTACGAATCATCTTTTGAAAATTGATATTCGGCTTATTGACAGTTGCATCCTGATTAAACAAATTCCCAAGATTCGTATCATTGGGACCATTTTGATATGAAATTCTCAATTTTTCTAACTCAAAAGCTCGTTCTCTTTCTTGTTCTCTTTCCATTCGTTCTCTTTCTTGTTTTCTTTCTATTCCTTCTTTTTCTTGTTTTTCTAACTCAAAAACTCTTTCACTAATCATTCTTTCTAACATTATTTTAACAAACTCTTCTTCATAATTTTCAGTTTACAATTAATGACTTTAACTCCACAACTTTCATTCTATCATTGATTTTCAAACCCAACTCATCTGCTAACTCCAATAATTCAACTTTCTTAGCTTTCGCCAAATTAGACATTTTGCACAGAAAGAAATTCAAATATACGCTATATGAATATTTACCCAACAACTCTAATTGAAGGTTTCCACAATGCGTTGGAGCTCAAAATATTCCGTCAATGAGTTACACTAGAAATTCACTTTGGATGTTATAGAAGCACGTACCTTATAAGTCCGCAACGAAAAGGTTTCCTAATTAACTGGAATAGTTTATAAAGGCGTTGCACTTGAGAACAAGTCCCGTCAGAGCTAAATCTTCGAATAAGACTTAAATCGCAATTTTTCGCCTATGCGAATTTTCAGATAATCATAGTAGTCCTTTATATAAATTATCTCTTCTTAAGATCGTATAAATCTTTGATAGACTTTATCGTTGTCCGTCGACGTTGCTCCGTATTGAGTATTCCGTTAGGCTTAACCGTTGCCTGTCGTAATGCGTTAAGTGCGTTTACTTGAGTTATTAATTTTTTTAATTTTTTTTAATCGTTGTCCGTTGGCGGATTGTAGATATCAATCCCACTTATGAAATGTTAATGCTTTAATAAATAAATGCTACGTAAGGTATGAATTAAAGGTATATTTTATTGCCTGTTTCTTACGCATATATTTCAGCTCTGTATACTTCACTAAATCTGTCTTGTTCTATCAATATCTTTTACTTTTTTTTAACATGAGCTCGTGCATCTAATTATAAGTGATGCCAGCATATGATATCGAGCAAAAATTAATTAGAATTTTGAAATTTTGAAAAGTACATTTTAGAGGAGGCAAAGAAATGTAAAACCGAATATTTAACACATTTCAACACTTTTGCTTATATAGTAACAATATTTTAGTAACTACCAACCAAAATAAAAACAATACTATCATATGGTTTTTTTTTTTAACTATGGTTACTCTAACAGAAAAACAAAACCGAGTACATTCGTTTCTACGAGTATTTATGAAAGTTAAAAAAAAGATTTATTAACTATAATTTTATAGTTAGAAATTGTTGACGTTATTTTAGGTGCTGAAACCATATGTATAAAATAATATTTTTTGGTTGATATTGAACTTTGCAAAGTTCATCAATTTAAACAAATGATATGGTCAGCCCTGGGATTATTTTTTACATTCTCTATCATTGTAGCATTGTATTTTTATGACCATTGTATAAATTGCGTACAGTTATGCAATTAATCAGATTTTCCAAAATTAAATTTTTCTCCTTTTTAACATTTACTAAACATTTTGTATTTAGAATTGAAGTCGAAAATGAAATTCATTAATACTACTTCTTACCTTATTCATGTACAGGACAATTATTATGCAAACCTATTAATTTTATTAATTATGACTCAAAAATATAAAAAAATGAAGAACTTTTATTTTAGCCATAATAATACTTTCACTCTCGTTTAATTAAAAGTACTTTTATTTTTAGATGTTTCATTGGAATAATCACTGGGTTATGTATTTTTGGTACAATTATAGATATTATAGGAAGATACGTGTTGGAGGATCAGCAGTCTTTAAAGTCAAAATGTAAGCAACATATTTTGTTAAGCACTTGTTAACTAAAATCTCATGTTGGATTTCATTATTCATATACTATGTACCTACTATTATAATTGTTCTGCATTTTTATAATTTTAAAGATAATTCTTTCAAGAAGATTTTTTCCAGATGTCATCAATGTTGGAGAAAAATTCCAATATTTTAAATTTATTGACTTGAATATTAAAATATATTTGTTTCGTTTCAGCATATTTTTTTCAATTGAGACTTGATGACATTGTTTTAGATGAATTTACGTATGGCTATTGTTTTAAAAAAATAATACTATTTGTAGAAACAAAAACTGCATTCTGGATGCTACTTTCACTAAAAGACTGCTTCTTTACACGTTTATTTTGAGGTATTTCATGTACAGATACTAAGCATGTACAATTTGGGGACTTTCAATAACTGAGATATATTATTATAGTTGACAACATTAGATAGCAAAACTCCTTCAATTCAGAGAGGTTTTATTATAAAATGTACCAAGTTGGTGAGTTTGTAGCAAACTTGGTGATAAAACTTGTCACCAAATACCCGTATTCTAATCCGATATCTCTATTTAAAGCTACGATAAACTTCACCTAGATTTACGAAATTGCTTTCTGGTTGTGAATTTCAAATCACTTCAGGTAAAATGTTGTGTAATTCCATTAACCTTATCGATTCTTAGTATATACTAATATAGAACATATGGACATTTAATTTTTAGTTATAAATGAATTAAAAATTGATTTCGCGATCATCAATTTGGTAGTTCCATTCGTAATTCTCGACTGAATTTGTGTTTAAAATGTCATCTCATCAAGTCCTTTCACTTTACATATAGCACATCTGAGTAGCATCTGTACTTCTGTAAGGAAGTGCTGATCTCATGCATGCGGAAGAAACCCTTCTTTAAGCATTATTAACTGCATTAGTGTAATGTAGAAGCTAAAAGGAAGAAATAAAAGTTATTAGAAGTAAGATAAAAATTAGAATGAAATTAATACTTAAAAAGTCATTAAAATATGTTTCAAATTTTAAAGATGATATTTTTTATAATACAGTAACCCCTAGATATACCGCACTTGTTGCACGATAGATACGATTGCGTGTTATATCGAGCGATATGTTAAAATGTAAAAAATTTAATTTATGAACATATGAAATTTATATAGTTACTTAGGAGAAAAAGTAAGCACAATAATAGAAATGAGTAATTTAAATAATAAGGACAGAGAAGTTCCATTTACCATTTTTATTTTACATCTAAAGCACATACACGTTAATTTATTGCGTGTACTTTTTACTACGTATTCATACTTTTAAATTCATAAAGTAAAGTTACGTTTTTGAATTTATACAATGATAACTAGAAAAATTAACTAATCAAATATCCTATAAAAAAAAAAAAAAAAAAAGCAATAATAAGCAGCATCCATTGTTGTTGTAGTCACCCTCGTCTGTGTCCCGCTTATTGCATCAGTTTTGTTAAAATAAAAGAATAAAAAGGTAAATCAGACAAAATGGGAGGCATTGCAAAAACTGAAACCTTTATCTTGAAATAATTTTTCTTTTTCTGGTTATTGAATTTATAAGAGAAATATGGAATACTCACAATCTTATTAACGAATTCTTGGGATTCAGTAGAATAACAATGAGTGATCATTGATATGCAGAAGGCCAACCAGCTCCGCCATGTTTTTCTTTCTACGTTATTAGCCGTGGATACAAGTTTAAGCTATCTCGAGCTAAAATTTGTTTAGAAGTGGATAAACTGATCCTCAAATTCTGCTTTTATTAGTCATTCGAAGGTTATTATGGATGATTTTTACGTTTAATATTTGTGTAAATTTTACAAAATACCGAGTCCTTGGTCCTTTCTAAAGTACAACGGGAACCCTAGAACTGGTGTTTAGATTTCTAGGTTCAAATTCCCTTCCAATGACAGAGTCAAAAAAAAAAAAAAAAAAAAAAAAAAAAAAAAAAAAAAAAAAATGGTGGCGTGCGATTCATCGAAATTTTTTTTTCTCAACGAAATACTGCAGTGTTAACTTTTTAATAAAATCTTAAAAGTGTTTTTAAATATCAGTGTGCAACTTTTGAAAAGTTGTTATTAAAGTGCTGAAAAGAAATGCTAACTATTTACGATAGTGATAACTTTTCTTCGGTTTCAACTTTTTTGTTATTTTTCAACTGAAAGCTTAGGAAACAATCTTTGTTTAAAATTCCAAGTACGGTACTAATTCTATATCAAAGTGATTTTCGACAACAAATGGCAGCCAATCGTCATTTTTTTTAATAACAAGTAAACAACCTATGGTTGACATCATTTGACGCTGTTTTATGAAAACAATTCTTGGCGCAGAATTCGTACCGTATACTTGGAAGTTTTACCCAACTTTACTAGCCTTTCAAAATGAGAAACATAAAATAAAAATTTAAAGTGGAAACTTTTTCTTCTTTCAATGTAATGTTTTGTTAAATATTTGATACAGTTGTTTAGAAATTTGTTTTCTCTATTTAAGGTATGCGAGATGCATTTTCATCCAAATGATTTTGTATATTCAAAAGAGGCATTCGATAGGAAGACTAGATAAGATTAGTTTTTGTAAGGGGGACAGTACATGCTTGTCGTAGTAAACATTGTGAATTGAAAAAAAAAAAGTATATACAACATATATTTCCTCCAAATGTAGGTTTTCTCTGAAAATATGAGCCTTGAATTTAGTTGTGGTATTTAAGCTGTTATATTATCTGTGTTTTGTTTATTGTGTATATTTGTTGTGTTTTATTAGTTATATATATCAATGTTTTATAATTCATATTTTTCTTGTTTCCTTTCACATTTCAATCATTTAGAAATATTTTAAAATTACTTTTGGGTGGGAAAAAAAAAAAAAAAAAAAAAAAAAAAAAACCATATAAACGAACAGAAATTATACTTGATCATACTTATACGGGAATGGACAAAGCTTAGAACCTCAAGTTGTACAAAATTAGTGTTTTAAGATGTAGGGATAACTTTATTTTTTACATTGTCAAAGAAACAAAATAATCTAATTATTTGAAATATCTTTACGATACGTAAAACAAGAAGATAACATATTTCGACACGTAAAAACAATGTCTTCTCTCACTAACTTACAGGAAAAGTGTATCCACCACAGGTGACGTCATCATACTAGTTGGATGGCCTTCTTAATATCGAAGGTCACGAACAATGCTAGCCAATATCACTCGACAAAAGCCTATAACAATGCGAACTTTGTAAACTGTCCGTTGTTACAAATATTGGCCAACCTCGCCCCCCCCCCCCCCTCCCCAATGATTGATAAAATATATCGGAGGTTTTGAAATGTTGATGAACAGTATTATAACTTAAATATTTTATAAGAAAAGACAGATGGCCAAAAAATATATATTTTGTGTTGTTATTGAGATTCTTATCAAAAAGAAATCTTCTATTTGAAAACGATGCTCGAGTTTCGACCACAATTGGCTAATTTTCCAGAACACTTGTTTCCGTCATTATTCAGTTCTGCTGTGATACTTGGGCTTTCAAAACTCTAAGAACTTTTCCATGATAACAACAATTTATCTGTATCATAAATTTAATAATATATACTAAATGGTAAAATACGTACTAATTTTTCAATTTGTAGGTTTTCTCCTCTACTTGTCGCGGCTATTTTCATTGTACCTAAACTCCGAGAAGTTCTTTGGAGAAAGCAAAGGAGGCAATAAATTATCATTTTTTAATGGTATGAGGTTTATTACCTGCGCATGGATTATCATGAACCACACTTGGATGATATTTGGTGAATGGAGATTGTTAACTTATCGTAAGTAACATTCAAAATCAAAATTTGTTAGTTTATTTCTATGTTTGAAGACTGCTGTTGGTGGTTATTAACGAAATAACACTTACTTACGATTTTGCTAACAAAATAAGGTTTTTTTTGACACACAAACCGTTTGTGCTTGCTGGCCAAAAATACCCACTTAGCACGTTGAATCTGGCTGTAGAATAAACAAAGGTTTTTTAATTTTTTGAGCATATTTCAAAGTTTATATTTTATCAACTTACAAATTTTACAAACTTTGATTTAAAAATTTACTCCTAAATTCTGCTATTTCAAAGCAATTAAAATATTATTCTAGACGAAACATTGTTTTTTAACCAAATATTTTTACAAATAGCAATACGTATTAAAATATATCGTATTATGAACTATATTTTTCTAAATTATGTTACACGTATATAGGGAAGATTTGGGCTGGTTGTCGTAAGGGCTGATTGCCACTGGGTTTTGTGAGATTGTAGACGTCAAGCTATACGTATTGAGGCTACACATATAAATTATATCTGCAGTCAATGTGTGCCCTATAATAAATGTAATGGTGTAAAATTTTTAACTCCTACTTATAGCTTTGTGTGTGTGTGTGATTTAGAATTTGATATATTATTTGGAGTCCCACTAATGTGCATTATTGATATTCAATCAATTCTTTCCATGATCCAAAGTTTGCTGCTGGGAATGGAAATTACTGTCAAGAATATTTAGTGTTGTGTACGATAACTACAGGGTAAATCAAAAGTCACAGTATATTTGTACTTAATTAACTCGTGCTGTTTCGTATATTACTCATGAAAAGACAGTAAAGAATTACTTACAGGTTTCTGGTACATTTTATTTGAACCGTCATCTCAGCTTGAAAGATACTTGGTAGCAAGAATATTCACATGGCTACTTACAGACGGTTACATTCAAGTAGAAAAGAAAAAAATATAAAAACAATTGCGCATAGCGCCATCTAGTGGACTGTATGAAGAAAGTTACTGAACACAGCAATAGTAATATTTGTGAGTAGTTCCCACAGAAAAGTTTATAAATATCCACATAAACGAAGAATCCTTCATACTACTTAATATTAACGTCGAGAACTTGCACTCAGACATCTTCATCAGCATCCCTTGATGAAAACCTTGACTTCTTTCCAAATTAGAGGTTGGGGTACGGGCGCTTTTTGCTTGAATATTTCTATGAAAATCGTATTGGTCTAACTGCAAATGTCCATTAATTATCGGTTTTTAAAATATTCTGTTATTTATGTATTACCCAGTATGCATAATATCTCATACAGAATAAAAAAATATCCATCACCTGATACCCAACTGGGAAGAAAAGAGTTGAATGTCTTCTAGTTATGATGTATGAGAGGACATAAATGTAACCCCCCTCCCCTCTTCTCCCACAGATTCCAGAAATTTCAGAATGGAAGGATAATGAAAACACACATTTGTCACTATATCAAACATATCATAGACATCATAGCTATTTAGGAACCCAGGGTTTATATTATATTATTCTGAATTATGCACCTTTGATCTACCTACCCGTACAAAACCCTTCTGTCCTAGAGCCTCCAAACCATTGGTACAGTCTAGGGGCCCTCGAAGGCATGTACCTGTCCTAGTGTTAAATGGAATACTGAAAAAGTATTTTACGCTCTTTTCTTTGTATAGTATTTCAGGAATTATGCAGGCGGCCATATGTTTAATATATATATATATATATATTTAAAGTCTTGACATTTTCTACGTATGTTTACAGCTACTTAATTAAATAATAAATATTGATTGATAAAAATATATAATTACACTTTTCATTAAACTCTTAAATTTATATAAAGGTAATTTCCTTGGAGTGGATGACCAAGCAAATAGCAAAGCGACATTTATTTTAGTAGAAACTGCAGATATGGCTGTTGACACATTCTTTTTTATAAGGTACGGATATTTAAAGTACATTTTCATATTTCTGAAAAGCTACAAAAGAGTGTACTTAAAATTAACTTTTTTTTTATTATACAATTTTTAGTGGATTTCTCTTGGTGTATACAACGTGGAAGAGACTTGAAAAATCCAAAGGAAAACTTAATGTTTTTAAATTCATGATACAAAAATTTTGGCGGTAAGTATCTGTGAAAATTAGCATTATTGTCGTTATAATTTTCTTTATCGTTATTGTTTTTATATTTTATATTAACATGTATAGCGTTTTTTATTAAGTATATTTGGTGTTGGTATTATTATGTTAGTACTTTTAATAGCATTAAGGGTTTAACAACTAGTATCTGTAGTATTAGCACTATTATCAGTATTTTTTGTAGCATATTTCTTTTACTAATATTTTTAGCATTTAATATTTAGTATTATAACGATATTAGTGTTTTAGTATATTAGTATTAGTACTATTATTAGTATTTTAAATGCTCATTATAATTTTTTTATTTTACTATCTTTGTATTTTTAAATGTTCATTCATATTTTAGTACTGTTACTATGATTAGTATCTTAGTATTTCGTATTTTAGTATTAATATATCTGCTTCCTATGTCAAAAATTTGAGTTTTTTTTAACTCAAAATTTTTAATAATTCATTTCCTTTCATTCCTTTATGCAGTTTACTTTCGTAATAGTGAAACAAACACTTATTAATACCTATTCACCGTATTATATATTTCAAGAAGTTCTTGCCCGGTTTTGGTCCCAGATAATTCACTTGTAAGGAGATATTTATCTTAGTTATACATATTTACAGAATTAAAACACATTTACTTATTACGATGATGTCATTAACCAACATTTGTGGAAATAACTATTATTTAATTTCATATATACAGCGTGTCCCCGTATAACCTAGCCGACCTTTAACTTCGACACCGTTGGTCCTAGATGCATAGTCCCAATTGAAGAAATGTTTTAAATCGTTAAAATATTTTTACTGAATAGTTTTTAAGTTAAAAAAGGGGTTGGTACAAAAATTAAGGATTGTAAATTTGTATACGGTTCCCAGTTCCCCCCAACTCATATTTAGAAAAATGTTGCCCATGAAAAAACATTTCATATAAAATAAAAAATTTGTACGACCATAATTCATGGAGATATGAAAAATGGAATTTTGTGACTAATACCACTTTACATCCGTGGTCATTAATATATTTTAAGGGCATGTACACAAAATGAAATTCAGAGAAAAAGCAATTGCGTTCGGAAAATTATTCTAAAATCAAACGCATGACTACGATCTATCAATATATGCAGTGAAATGTGGATGCTGAATTCGTTTGAAAAAGATAATATGTGTTATACATCCTGAAACTAACAAAAATCTTTCGATTACGTACAATCAAAGCAAAAATTAAGTCTGTCGAGGCAGAACAATTCACACTCTTGTGTTGTACTGGGGTCGAATTCGCCCTAAAATTCCTATAATTGATCCTTAAATTTTCGTTTCTCCTTAAAATTCCTAAAAATGTTTCGTCTATCCCTAAAATTTTAGAAATCTCGGGAAAATTGTTCGTTAGTGGATAAAAAAATTCTAGAAAGGAAAAAAAACCCGATTCTTATGTGTAAATTAGCATGTAGTACTACGGGATTTGCATGTTCCTATGAAAATTTTAGTGGCATATTAGTGATTAGTTGGTAAAAAACCAATATTGTATGTTCACTTCAGAATAAAAGTAGCTCATACCAATACCAGATACCAGATGTATTTAACTATTTCATCAATCCTCGTTGTTAAAATGTACACTACAGAACAGTACGCAGAAATGTTACTTCTGTACGACCAATGTAATTGAAATGGGCGAGAGGCTGCAGGACAATTGCAGTTAAATTTTTTCCAAATGGAATACATTCATCTAAAGATACGATTTTAGGAGTTGTAATGCGTTTGCGAGAAACGGGTAGCATAGGAAGACGTCCTCCATCCGGAAATTCAAGAGTGGTTGTCTCTGACGAAGAAATTTTGGGCTATGCTCTTGCTTTCCCTCAGTCTAGTGTCTGGGACATTAATGAAGTGATCCCATTTGTGGAGAGTCTTAAACCATCCTTATCACCCGCGATTGGTGCAAGAGTTTTTGCCCGGGGATGAAAATAGCCGGTTTGATTTCTGTGATTTCATCATGAACAAGCTAGAATTGGATTCATCATTTGTGAATAACATTCTGTTTTATGATTAATGTACGTTTTTAAGACCTGGGGTAGTAAATAGACAAAACACACAATTTTAGTCCCTGCAAAATCCCCATGTAATCCGATCAAACAAGCATCAAGTGCGATGGTCCGTTAACGTTTGGTGTGGCATATGGAAGGGAGAGTTAGTATGACCTTTCTTTTTTGCTGATACATTATCAGGTAAAAAGTATGCGAACCTGTTACAGGGACCTTTATCTGACTTTCTGGATGACTATGTCGTGTTAGCAGACCTTAAAAAGATGTGGTTTCAACAGGATGGTGCACCACCCCACAAGGCAGCTTCCTGCCTTGTGGGGTAGGTTTCAGACAATATTATAGGCTTTGGAGGTCCGGTAGAATGACCTCCTAAATTTTCAGATATAAATCTTTAAGATTTCTTTCTTTGGGGTTTTTTGAAAAGCAAGGTGTATGTAGAAGAATCGACGAGTCTATTAGATTTGGAAAATTGAAATTTATCCACTGCCAGGTGTATTAGGCCTGTAATGCTGAAAAATGTTAAGAAAAAGGTTATTTATCCTTTTCACTTTGATCGTTTTTGACTTCTTTTATTTTTGTTTGTGTTGACAAAAAGCGCTGCATTCTGAATATGTTATTATTTAAAATTACTTAATTAAAATTGTTTATAAGTTTGTTTGCTGTTTATGATGTGTTGTACAATTTTTAACTTTCTTTTTTTCAAAGCAATTTCTAGTCAAAATTTATAATGTTTTAGGCGATGAACAACAATTTGTTTGCCCTAGTCAAACCTAGTCTAGAAGCTCGTTGTTATTCCGATAAGACGATATTTTCTCATTTCAATTTATAAACGGGCCCCTCAAATAGCGCTAAAACTTGAAACTCCAATAACTCCGCGGCTATTGGTCGAACAAATTTCATTTTTTTTTATTTCAAATGTTTTTTCATGGGCAACATCTTTCTAAATATGAGTTGGGGGGAACTGGGGACCGTATACAAATTTACAATCCGTACTTTTTATACCAATCCCTTTGCTAACTTAAAAACTATTCAGTAAAACTATTTTAACTATTTAAAACATTTCTTCAATTGGGACTATGCATCTAGGACCAACGGTGTTGAAAATAAAGGTTGGCCAGGTTATACGGGGACACGCTGTATATAAGGGCGGTTTAACACAAGAACAGTATTTTTAGCATTTTTTAAATATATATTAATAATTAAAAATACTCAAAAGTAAAATGTTTGTGTGAGAAATAATGAATTTTCTGTAAAATGGGTACTAATGTTATTTCTTACATTAAAAAAAAAACGAAAAAAAAAACAAAAAAAAAAAAAAAAAAAAACATGCTATTATTCATTTGGTTCACTTTTTCTCGAGCTTTCTATCGTAGTGATGCACTTTGAAGGAAACTTTTGTAGAAAAGTCGGGCATTATGGATCTTTTAAAGCAAAAGTGTTGTCCCAACGTCTTCTGCGTCAGCTCCACCCACTTTTTGTCTTGTCTCCTACATAAGCGTTCCACAGCTTGTGAGTGATAAGAAAACGAGTTGAAGTCCGATTTTAATGGTCCCTAGTAGCACAGAAACGCTGTCCGATTTCGCCAGTTATAGGCCAATCCCGATGTAGAACGTTGTGAATCGGTCGTTGGAAACAATATTAGCTAATCTCGCCCAATTCTTGATAAAATATAGAAGAGGGTTTGATACACCTATGCATAGTTTTAAACTTGGGATATTGTATTTATGAGAAGCAAAACTATGTGGTGGTTTGACTTGTTTGTTTGTTGAAAAATCGTGTATTTTGGAACTATGCTCGACCAGACTAACCAATCTTCCAGTCTTCCCTTGTTTCCTCCAATACATCTGTGCTACCTCGGATGAGCTAGTCTTTATTAACTATGTTCGTTTGTTACTCTCAAGAAAGAAGGAGTCCTATTACAAACCTTCCAATTAATTATATACACGTAATCAGTGGCAATAAAGTTAAGTTTGATTGCCTTGAAATGCCTGATTGTCTTCCTCTAAGAAAGTTTTCGAGATTTCAGAAACCGACTCCTCAATTCTTTTACATCTCACCTTGCTTACAAAATCATTGCCGAAATCAAATTTTTTGGGTGAGGGAAGGAATCATCTCGTTCAATATCTGAGTTGAAAACTTCCAGTAAATATTCAGGGAGGTATCGAGACTGTCGAATTGCCTCATATATGTTCTCAGGTCCTTCAGAATTTTCTTTTATTAAATTCAAAATCAGTGTGGCATGTAACAATTTAAAATACAGAATACCACTTGATTGAGTTCATCCGATGGTTTACGTTCACTCGCATATACTCTAAGTATTCTGCTTTCTGTTGTTAGCCATCTGGAGTGTGAAAGGAGATTAGGTTTGCGAGATGCCAAGTCATCGGCCTGATCTAATCGCTGCAAAAATGTCAAGATATAACTGATCTGTGCTCAGTACTTTCATCTCAGCTTGAGGAATTGAACATTCAACACGTAAAAAATAAGTCGAGGGAAATTTTTCACAGTTCTGTAATTTTTGATCTCTGAATTTTCAATTTTTGGTCTCACTGAAAGATGTTGGTCCAGTTGTAGTACTATCTACGTGTATAAATAGGCGTCTGAATGGGAGTTCATTGGAGTATAGGCACAATGTAGTGGTCTCCCAAAGGGCAATTTGATCCGTCAGATAATTTTTACGTGTCTTAATAAAGATACTTCCAACAAAATTTTGAAATTATTTTAATTTAATTAATCTTAATAAGGGATGTTGATTGGCAATGTTTAAAAAAACAAAAAACGGAACTAAAAAACAGTGTTAGAAATATAAACGGATAAACATTTAGCCTTTTTAAAATTAGTATTTTTATCTTGCCATAGTTTTGCAATACAAGTATTTTGCCTAAAATATGGAGACTGTAGATATTATTCTCACTTGTTAATAGTTAACTAGTATAAATTTTTAACTTTGACCAATGAAAACAACAGCTACAAAAATCAAATATATCAAAGTACTTAAAATTACACAGGAAGGAAACGGAAAGCAGGTTGAGCCGTCAAAGTATGGGGGGAAAAAAAATCAATTTTTAAGAAAAACAATAGCTCTGAAACAAATAAAAAAAAACACAATATTTTTATGAACTTTTTTTAAATGTTAATTACTATAAGCTTTAAAGTAGAATTCAGTAAAAACTCATTGAAAATATTCGATTTCTCCATTTTCATCCCTATTTCGGTGGTTGGTAGAGTCCTCGAGAATAATTTTAATTTTAAAATTTAGTTACAACACAAATCAAAAATATTACATTTTTATTTTACTAAATTTTTTAAATAAAAATTAATCTCGAGGACTCTACCAACCACTGAAATAGGGATCAAAATGGAGAAATCGAATATTTTCAATGAGGTTTTACTGAGTTCTACTTAAAGCTTATAGTAATTAATATTTAAAAAAAAAGTTCGTTCTACTCTAACGAGCAAATAGTCAAACTAAGGTTTGCTTAATTTGATAGCTGACTTGTTATCGACATAAAGGCATCAATACTAGTCGTTACATATTTCAAATATCCTAGACCTATATTGTTACGTAATGCATCATACTATACTATACTATACTATATTAAATTCACGATTGTCTTTTTGCCAGATTCTCCACTATTTCTATGAAAAGGTAAAAAAATATCGATTGCATACAAAAGTTAAACTCGGTGTCTTGTGTCCATCTCAATTTCATCTTTGTTGCAATTGATAACCTCTTTAGCAAAGCAATCCTAGTTGCATGCCCCTTTTGAGGTCCACACTCAAATGAATAATAAAATACATAAAATAGTGTTTCAGAAATTATCGTTGAATGACAAAACTAAACTAATTAATCAATTATGAAATTCAATTATAAGAAACTGGTTTCAATTTACATTGTTATTGAATGGCACATGAAGAACTATACAAGATATATAAAATGCATTAAAATAAATAGGAAACCATTAAATGATGTTTTTTTTTTTTTACTACTTTCAGCTGGGTTATTAAGTTACAACTTTGCAGAATTTTTCATTTCGTTTCAGACATAACATTATATTTCATTTCATTTTAGGAGGGCGATTTACTTGAAAATCTTTTTCTAGTGTCATGAAAACATCTAATTTCGCATGATTTGAATGGATTTAATATGAATACGGTTCGAAAGTATAAAGCTTTGGAATAATTAAACTCTACTAGTTTAGAGCTGTATGGAACCTTTTTTAATGGACAAATAACAATATTTTATGTACACACAATGACATATTCTGATCAGTTGGAATCTGTTAACAGTATATGGCGAGTTATGAAATGGTCACTTAAGTTACAGTCATGGACATTATTTATTTAGTTACTTGGGAGAGAGAAAGAGAGAGGTTTATAGCTCATCAGTTAACAAAAGAATGAATCTATTTGGCGTTGTTTCATGCAACCTCTGGATTACAAGCAATGTATTGAGCTGTGGGTTTTATGAACGCAGTAAAAATGAAAAAAACGTGTGAGAAGTGAATCAATATGAGGCAATGACGAGCAATAATGAATAGTAAGTATCGAATTTACTGTTGCGAAAGTGCTGACATAAACAATTCTCACGTGAGTAGGTTGCCAAAATGTGATACAGAAATTGAATGAAAGTGATGTTCGGAAAAGGAAATAATAATAATAATACGTTTGTCACAAGGGCGGTTCCAGAGTTTTATTACGGAGGGGGCGGTGGCTGTTGAATAGCTTAGGTAAATATGTTTTTTTTAAGTTAATGACTGAATGCCTTCAGCCATGTGATAACTTATCTTTGATTATACAGAATATTGTCATGAATTTTTCCACTGAGGTAATGATGGCACAGTTTTTACAGTATAAAATATTTATTCTCTCTTCAAGAGCTCACATCCTTCATTGATTGAAGAACACTCTCTGTGCTCTCTATAAATATATCAACGGACGCAGAAGATGATTCTTGTTTGGATGCTAAAGCTTTTATGTCCGATGATGTAGCTTCTTGACTGGCGACAATTGCGGCGGCGAGTTCGGCATTTGTAGTTTCTTGTCTGGCTTTTATTTCGGCTTTAATTTCGGTGGCGGTGGTTTCCTGTTGGGCCTTCATTCCAGCAATCATTTCTATCAGTTGCTTCTTTTGGTCTTCCATCATTCCTCTAGTAATCGGTATTCAAGATGACTAAATCCCACTTCTGACACCACTGTTATGAATTTTTCCACTGAGGCAATGATGGCACAATTTTTACAGTATAAAAATATTTATTCTCTCTTCAAGAGCTCACAAAAGTTATTCGAAGAACAGTCACTATCATGCTTCACTATCAAGCTTCAATGAAAGCAACTTTGAATACAGCAATTATACAAGTTCACTCTAGTAGGTAAACAAAGCGATCAGCTTTCATCGAAGTTCGAAGTCAATCTGAAAACTTTCCCGATCTCCGGTCTTTATATACCAGGCTCGTAAGAACATTCCCGAAATTTCCAGCCAATTCGTTGAAAAAGAAACATCTCGAAATTTCTCGATTGCTTTAGGTGTTGCTACCTTTTTCTAACCTGTTTAATCGCTGTTAATAAATAAAATAAGATAAAATAAATTACAATAGAATTTTAAAATAACACGTCACTGTTTACACTATATACAGACAATTTGTGCAACAATATGTTACAAAGAGGTAAAAAGTTTCATTAACATAAAGGCGACACAATAGTTGGCTACTTGTGAATTTACGAAAATAAATTAGAGTTGTCTACAACTATTTGATTCAGGATAACTTATTTTTATATATAATAGACAGAACAATCTAACAACGAATACATGTGCACATTTTCACCCTATAATTTGCTTTGTTGTCTTGCTTCGGTTTTTTCATCTCCATTTTTTTCGAGACGAAGCTAAACAAGTCCAAGGCTCTGTGGCTCAGTGGTAGAAGACGTGTCTACGAAGCCGCTGGTCGCAGGTTCGGTCTTTACCGGTGACACTTGAGTTTATTTATTATTTACTTCCGTTACAACTTCCAGAAGCTTATGGAATGCTCAGTTTAACTTCCGTTTCCTCTTTAGTTATTTCTAGGAAGTTTCTAGAACATTCTTTGTTATGTATATGTAAGTGGTTGTTCTTGTTCAGTCTTATGACCTATGCTTTGTAATCTGGTCGCCTCAATAAACCTGCCTTTGAACTTAAGTTAGGCACTTTTATTAAGCATCTTAAACGTGACAATTTTGGTGGAGGCACCGGGTATGATTTAACCTTCCACACCTGTTTTCCAAGCCACTACGGAGCCAGTGCAAGATACGGAACTGGCAAGGAGAAGTCGTCGGATCCAAGGACTGCCACCTGAATTTGGATTATACGATATACCGACGAAAGCTGTCCCAGAAACAGCCATGGACACTGGAGACCAGCAAGATTCAAAACCAGCCTTTTGGATGATGCCTACAGTTGCTGCTGAAGTAAGAAAGTCAACAAGCTTCCGGGGTGAACCCGGACAGGACCCGATGAGATGGCTCAAGGAGTACCAGAGGGTGTCGTCGTACAATCATTGGGATGATAACATGCAACTCGCAAATGTGTATTTCTTCCTTGACAGCACTGCAAGACAGTGGTATGAAAACAGCGAGGACAAACTCGCTTCCTGGACTCTATTCGAGAACGGACTGAAAGCGACCTTTGGGAACACCCAAGCTTACATCAGACGAGCCAAAGACCACCTAAAGTCGCGTGCACAAACGCCGGGTGAAAGCACCCAATCCTACATCCAGGACGTACTCGGACTATGTAATCAAGTCGATCCGACCATGTCCGAAGAGGATAAGGTTTCCCACCTGATGAAGGGCGTTGCAGAAGATGTGTTTCAGGCTCTTCTTACTAGGGAAGTCCAAACCACCGCCGATTTTACCAAGTGGTGCCTTCACATAGAAGAGATGAGACAAAAGAGAGCGGGACGTTAAAATTTTGCCAGACTACCCAATGTCGTCCCAGGGGCCGCCGTTGACGAAGCACCCGACTTAGCGACTCGAATTCGCCAGATTGTTAGAGAGGAAATACAGCAGTGGGGATTTTATTCAAAGAATACCAAATTACCATAATTGTAAAAGAGAAAATTAAAGTTTAAAATTAGTTGATAATTGCTCACAATATATTGTTGTTTAATGAAATAGCTAGAAATTTTTTTAATTAAGAAGTATTCAAAAGTTCGTTTGCAATATATAACACAATTTAACAGTATTAAACAAAATACAAATAATTAATGTCTGTAGAGAATCAGCACCTTCTCATCTAAGAAAAAGGTAGGTGTGCTTGTGCTTCGTGTTATAAAAGGGGCCGATTTTCACTTTAAAAAAACTGGTAACCTCTTTGGCAGTTTGGGTTTTGAAATTAAGCCCTTTAATAAACTAGGGATGTGGAACATCGCACAACTTTTAATTACACTTTACTACTGGTGTGGACTTGTGTCATTTATCGTTTTTATATTTCAATCCTTCGTTTAGAAAAAATGGCCAGTTTGAGGATATTTTTAGCGAGAATTGTTATACAGGTCTTTAGAAAAAAAAAAAAAAAAAAAAAAAAAGGGATAAAATGGTGCTTTTGGCGACATACTTATCAATAATTCTTATATTATCCTTTCTTGTAAGTGAAACTGAGCAGAAATGAAAAGACGATCGTTGATGAGGTATGCTCAAGGAAAGAGAACTCTGTCTTTTACGCTAGCTTTTTACGCCCTTAAAGCAATTTTAAGGGAATTTTGGTGATGGGGATGTTTAGAACACTTTAAGAAGCATTACCACAACGATTTTGAACAAAATCGTTAGAGCCGTTTTTTTAGGAATTACTGAAAAACATGATTTTTTCAATGGCAACTACTCTATGCCCATGCGATATTTTGACGAAAACCTTAATGGTAGGTCCTTGTGCCATCACTAACCCTCACATCATATTTGAACATAGTAGGTCAATTTGTTCGCGAGTTATGCTGAATACATACAGATATTTTTTCTTTATCACTTTTTTTTTTGAGATCAGGATGTTCCAAAACGTAGAGAAATGGGGGGAAAAAATCAATTTTTTGACCGAATACTATACTTTCATCACCCTATTTAATACATATGGGTAATTGAAAGTAAACAATGACATTCCCAACCAAAAATATAAATTAACAACTATTTTTGTCTCCAAAGACATCAATTTATGGACTATTAATATAGCGTCTTTTCCAGCACTTATAACGCACTAACCAATCCAGTAAACGTGCACATTAACTAGTTAATATGTGGACAAGCAATATTTTTAACTGATATTTCATATATTGAGAATTTGCAAAGAAAAATTACTTCCAAGAATCTCCTACCTAGGTGGTAGTATGTTTGGTGCATGGTTTTCACTTGTATGCTTTTTATACACTATATAATTGACAGTAAAACATTTTTACTAGAGGAAATAACGTAGATGTAAGTAGTAAAAAGTCAGCAATATTTTCTTACTAATAAGAAAAAGCCAATCAAAATGAAACGAAATAGAGCAAACGTCTTTTTTATGTATTTTGTTTGTCGTGTCTTCTTCCAACTTTAAAAATAGTATTTCAGTTGATTTTTATAATACTATTTACAAATTTCGTTTTATGGTATTTATTGCTAAACATACTTACGCACCTGTGGTGTACAAAAATATGTAATTTATAAACACGTTTTAAACACAGGAAAAAGCGTTGATTTCTAAAGAAATGATTACTCTGATTTAGAATTATTTACTATCAAATAAAAATAGATAGATGAGAAACTTGACCTCATAAGAATATCTCTGCTTTGTTAAAAGAATTTTCTCCCATTAAAAACAATTTTCATAATTTCAAATTCGCACAAATCAATCCAGCCAGTAAGAAATATATTTCAACCTGTAAGATAATTGTTTTAATATTTTAATACAAATTTCCCCAAAAATTATCCTGTGGAATCGTAGTGAAAAGATTTTCAAAATCCAAGGTGTTAATTATTATTACGCAACAAATCCTGTAAACATTCATTTTTGTAAATAGCAAGAGATCTTTACCGTATTTTAATTTATTCAATATGATTTTCAAGAACTCTAAAAGCATTTTACTATAAAAATAATTTTAACATTTTTTAGCTCAAGAAAAAGTCAATATTTAATTTTGTTTTTGTGGAATTTAATATTAAACAAAAAATACATGGATTTCTTAAATTAATAGTTTTTTACTGAAAGCCAAAAGTTTGGTATTAATTTAATTTGTAAAATCAATTTTGCGATAAATATCATTTTTAAATCCTTTATATTAACTTCGCTTTTGTATGTTTGTTTGTCGATGGGAGCGGAATCTTCGGAGGCCTAATTAACACCCTTTCCGTCATTCAATTGGGCTGAAACTTGGCAGATATATTTGATGTCGATGACTATGCATTCTATCAAATTTTGGGACTGTTACTGTCACTAAAAGGTCGTTTTTACGGAATACTAATAAACCAAATTGCTGTCATTCAATTGCAATAAAAAAGCATCGAACCGACCATTCTTAGAACTCTTTCCTGTTGCCAAAAATTTTTAACAAGTAAATTATAAAACTACTTCAATTAGAATAAATAAATGATACTTGGATAACGTTCACGTTCATTTTTAATAAATAAATTTCGAAACATAGTTTGCTGCATGTTTTGATGATAGAAATGTTTTTGACATCGGAGCTGTGTTATTGAATATAAAAATTGACAATGCATATTAAGGAGTTTTTAAAAATTATGTTTTTATAGGTTGTATTATTACTATATTCACTTAAAATGAACTCTCCAAAAAGCTTTTTATAAATAAACTCAAAATTATTAGCGACTTCATCAAAAACTGTACCGATAAATTTATCCTTAAGTTTAAAAATATCTTCTTTTAGTCCTTTATCTGAAAATGTATAATATTATTCATTAAATTTTTTATTAAAATATATATTTTTTAATTTTATTATGTGGTGTGGATTTTAACTCATGGAGTTTTTCAATAGTTTTGTTAAATATGTGAACTATTTTGAAAATAAAGAAACCCTTGTCTCGGTTAACATTATTAATAATAATTTTGCAGTTTGTAAATTTTCTAATTTACAATTTAGGTTCTAAACTAATCAGATCTTTAAGTATCTCGTCTATAATAAAATCCAAATCACCAGAAACAGCACGACCACAGTTTGGCGCAATACATTTCTTGAATTTTTCTAAGTTACAGTAATATTCATTAGATTTAATACTGTTTATATTCTGACTAAAGAAATTGCAATAATACTTCTTAAAATTGTCCCATGCAACTGTCGAATTTACATTTTTTGAATAGGAAAAATATTTGTAATTTCATGAAATATATATAGTATTCTAATATCATAAAAAATTTGTTAAGGAAATAAAATACTGCAAAAATCTCTATTAGCCTTATTACATATGAACAAGGTGGTCATAAAATAACTTTGCCTATATATGGACCTTTAGAGTTTGTCCCGTTAAACAGAACGTGATAAAATTTCAGGTATAGTTAATCAAAGGTATGAGTTCGGGATTCTGTGAATGGCAATAAAGTGGCACTCACCTCACGGTTACGGTTATAGTTACAGAAACTCAAAATTTTCGAATGGCAACACCTAATTTTTCTAAAATTCTCAGCGTATGCGAAAACCCTTAAGAGCGTTGGAACAGTACGTGCATCACAAAAAACACACGCGTTATGCATGCACAAAAAACAGCTCTGCGAAAGGTGAACAGAAACACGACCGTTGCACAAGGAGGAAATTTGCATTTAGAAAACAGATAAAATTGCCGGCGATGGAATCCATGTGAACTTTGACCTCCGTCATATGCAAATTTCCTCGATTGCGTTTTTGTTGGCCGTTCGTATAACTGTTTTTTATGTGTTCAGAACGCATCTTTTTTTTGTGATACGCGTACCGTTCCAACTTTCTTTAGGGTTTTCGCATGCGCTGAGCATTTTTCAACAAGAAAAGTACATGTTGCCATTCGGAAATTTTCAGTTTCTCTAACTATAACTGTAACCGTGAGCGCCATTTTGTTGCCATTTACAGAATCCCGAGCTCATACCTCTGAATAACTATACCTGAAATTTCATCACGATCAGTTGAACGGGACGGCCACTAGAGATCCATACATTGGCAAAGTTACTTAATGACCAACCTGTATATGAAACCTCCTATTTAGAAATGACAGTAAATTAGTATCAAATTCAAAGTTTCGAAACTACGCCAATGTCATTTATTCAGTATTCACATAAGGTGTCTCAAATTTTTACAACATAGGAAATATCTGAATCTGTCGAAGCACCTCGAAAGTTTTCTTTAGGTACCTGAATATCGAATAAAAAAATTATTTGGTCATATTTTTTTAATCTCCCACACTCACTTAAAAATGCTCATTTTTTATTTCTTTTTAATTTTCGACTGAAAACTACATTTTGTTTTGTTGAAGACACTTTTTGAATTTGGGAGAGCCCCAGCCTGTCAATCGTTTCCTTTCACACCCTGTTGCAGATTAAATGTAAAATTAAACTTTCAAAAGTTATTTCTATCTCACACTTGAATGCAAGTTTCAATTTCAAATTTCAAGTTTCATGTTTGCTTTACATGGTAATCTGATTTTGTACTAAAGTGTGTTAACTCCTTACTTGGTTCAATTTTGTCTCTGATAAGTTCGCCTGTTCTTTTTTTTTTTTTTTTTTTTTTTTTTTTTGTCGCATTCACTAGCTCATGCTTCTGTTTCAATTTTCATTTACCATGGTCATCATTTATCATGCAGAGGATTTATCATGGATGTTCAAAATTACGAGACGTATACAGAATTTGCAAACCAAACCATGCAAAGTAGTTTATTTTCTGTATTCTCATAACATGCATTATTCTGAATGACCCGTTGAACTATAATCTTCAGGTCTTATAGTAGATACCTAGAAGGACAAGTTAAGTATACAATTTTTTTACTCAATGAGTAAATTGTGATCTTGTCATAGTGTTAACCGATTATACATTAATTAATAATTAGGGTGAGAGTCCTCAAATGTATTCGATGTCATTTCTGTATGTTGTATTGTACAATAAAAATACTCCAGTAGCAAAAGTACTCTGGCCAATATCGGCTCGACACTGGCCAATTCCAATGTGGATCATTGTAGAATGGTCGCTGCTACGGTTGACTCTCACCCAGTGCTGTGCAATATGTACTGGAAAAATGGAAATGTTGAAACAGAGTTTTAAATTTGAAATATAGTGATTATAAGACAGGGCGGAGGGGTAAATAATATATTTTGGAATAGTTTTGACAAGTTTATTTTGAAAAAAATTTTCATTTTAGAAAGATGCTTGAGATTCGGTAAGTACTCGCCAACCTTACCAGAATGTTTTCGTCATTGTCAATATGATAGTACTACCTAGGAAAGGGATTAGCACTTCCTGGCGAAAAGGAACGAGTTTTTCCCTTGATCTTTTTTATCCAAACTCGGTGTACATTGTGCTTTGGCTAGTGTTGGACAAATGTGCTTCAAATTCTTAGATTATTTTTGTCAAATGTGAGAATAATGATCAACTTTGCTATTTTCTCACATTTAACGACTTTCATAATTTTACAATTGCCCAACTTCCTTCCAATGTGTTTTGAGAAAGTCTTAAGACCTGTTGTATTTCCATTCAGATATTGCACAAGGAGTCTGATCGGACTTGTTTCCATGGAATTGGTAGGTGAATCAATGCAAATAACTAAAACTATTGACATATTTCTCAAGCATTCTCTATTTATGCTTTGGCGTACTCTTGTGTTAACAAAGTTTCTGTCGCAGACAACTGCAACCAAGTCCTATCTAATTCTTCAAGGTCACTGATAATGATGCATTGAAAGCGAATGCCTTGTGTTAGGTATCACGTGGCCTATGTATAATGACGTCGGTGTTGTCAATACTATATAATGTTATTCTGCTCCATTTTTCTTCCAATTTCTTCAAGGGTATAATCAATTAATAGTGAATGTTGAATCCATCTGGTATTCAAGAATAAAAGCCTTTTAGTTCGATTGCAATTTCTTTAGCAGTTCCTTCTATAATGATAGGAAGTGTTTCTGATTTTATTTCAAATTGTTTAATTATATGCAAAAGCAATAAACAAAATATACCTTATTAATACCCCATGGATATTTGCTGGTGATAAGTTTTTAATTTAAATGGTCGTTTAAAGTCAAAATTTAAAAAAATCAAAATTTCGAAGGTATGTGTGAGATATTTAAAAATTATCTCATTGGAGTTTTTTTTTATTCTATATTCATAATCTTACGAGGAAACTTTTGAAAAGAGACATACGTTTTCCTATTTGCATAACTTTCATGGATAAAATCTAGTTCCATAAAAAAAAAAAAAAAAATAGGAAAAGGAAATTGTGAAGCAGACAAATTTTCAGATTTGAAAATGTGTCTGGTTGGAAGAATTTGAGTCACCCTAATGTGCAAGTATTCAAACATTACTTTCAAAATTGTACCTAAGTATACATTTTTAATGAAACGTAGATTAAACAATTTTACTTGTTTTGAACACTCTTAGGTTATCACCAGCTCTTGGTGTGACAATATCAATTTACTTGGTTTGCGATCACTTTGGATCAGGACCCATTTACGAAGCATCAAGATCAGGCTTAATTCAAAAGTGTTATACCCATTGGTATTGGAATTTTCTATACATTAGCAACTATTGGACAGCTGGAAACCAGGTTTAACTTATTTTTTTCCTATCGTTTACTGATTTTATTAACAACTAAAAAGTTCTAGTAATTCCATTTTTCATCAATTTTTCAGTGCCTTCCTCATACGTGGTTCCTTGCAGCATTAATGCAATTGCACTTGGTTGGAGTGATTTTGTTGATTATATCTTACAGGTAAGATTCGCCAAATAATGTGGTATAACTTGTCCGCATGGCTAAAAAAGTACCATGGTTTCCTTATCGACATCATTATAAATTAATGCCTACAGTATAAAAATTTCTTACAATCATTTAAAGCGGTTACGTAATTAACTGTACTTTATTAACATAAAGAGATGATTATTAAAACAATAGCAGCACAAAAAACTGCGTCTTTTTGTTTCGTCTTGCATTCACAATGTAAAAGTGGTAAACCTGTAGTCCAATTACTTTTTTTGTTGATAGAGGCAAATGGAAGAAAATTCACACTTGCATAGAGGCCAAATGTTAAGAAGTTGTTTATTTGAAATATTTGTCACTAAAATTGCGACGAAAAAAAAAATATCATTTGCAAAAAAATGGCTTAAAGCAGTGACATTAAGGTCATTCGCATACAAAAACTGTCGCAGAATTTCAGAGATAATTTTTTACGTGAAAGATTATTATTTGGCCTCAGGAATGTTTTTTGTTTGAAAAGAAATAGAGGACATGCGCTTTAAAAGCACCCAAACTTGTGCCTGACTGCTCTTATTCTATTTTCAGAATCTTACAAGGAAACTTTTGGAAAGAGACGTACGTGTTCCTATTCGTATAACTATCATGGATAAAATCTAGTTCCATAAAAAAAAAAATATTAAGGAAAAGGTAATTTTGAAGCAGACCGAAGCAGACAAATTTTCATATTTGAAAATGTGTCTGGTTGGAAGAATTTGAGTCTAATATTTAAACATGAATGCTGATTTGTTCTGTTTGAGTATTCTGTGAGCTCATTAGCAGTCTTGGAAGGAATTATGAATCACTTTAAATTTTTTGATGATTATATCTATAACAGCAGCAGGATAGCATTTTTCATTATGATAGTACCACCCATGGCTATATTTGTCAAAATGAGGTAAGGAGCACATCAAAATGAATTTATAAATCTCTGCTGCCTTTCTCAGTCTCTCAAGTGGATCATTAGGATTAGTGATAGCCTTTAACATTAGCATTAAAATACCTTTAATTACATGATGCCTCTCTTTCCAATATTTTTGTGATTTTTTTTTAAATACAAGGAAATCTATAAATACTAGATTTAGAAAAACGTTTACGAATGATTTTTTTTCAGAAGTCCAACTGCTGGCATCATCATTAGTTCTGCTATTGTGGTTGGTTCCAGCGTCTTTATTGCATTGGTAAATATGTGGAACAATTACCCTATGCCGACGTATTTTCTACACAAAGATATTGAGTAAGTAGTTCTTTGATTGCTTAGGTGTCCTTTTAAAATTACTTTGGATACATGTGGGGAGTAAAATTGACACACTTTCAAATAGAAACTTTATTTTTTCCTCTTTGAAAGGAATTGGTTTTGTATTATCAATATTATTGGTTTCTTATCCAAATACTTGAGTAAAAAATTTTCTCGTTTTAATCAGGCCTTATACAATACAAAATGTCTTTGTTTCCTTGTAAAAATTCCAGAGCACAAAAGCACCTGATCAACACCATTAAAAACAGTCTTTATTGCACAAGAACGTAGGTTCAATGCAATTTCAGTAAAACTTTCAACTCTGGAGTGGATTCTGGTCCAAGAGTTGTCTCTATTAAATCTGCGTCAAATCAAAGCTGTTTCAATCTTGAGCGTAATGCTAGTAAAACAGAAACAGAAAATGCTAGTAAAACAAAAAATTTGTTGGCGTTAGTTGAATTGACGCAGAATCTTCTCAGGAGTTGGAAATCCAGCCGCTGTTTCTTTTAGTTTATCGTCTCAAAAAAGGTCGTTCTACTGTAACCCTAGAAGTTTTTGAAAGATATAAGGTCTTGGACGTTATGAACCAGTAATTGTACATAATAACACTCAGAATGCTAGGGTGAATGCAAATGTAAAACTTTTTCATCTTCGAAACGATGTTTGTCCAAGTAGAATTGAAAGGAGCCTTAATGTATAATAAAATCCGTGTAAATCTTCATAAAGTTTAAATAAACCTCGTAGCATTATGTCCCGTGGATTGATAACAACATGTAAAGTCAAGTACAGGTATAGAACAAAATAATAGGAACACCTGTGAAAAGATGCAGCATTTTTATTAGTAAGGAATCGGGCTCTCTTTGACCCGAATTACTGCTTGTATCCGACGTGGGATTGATAAATCAAGGTCGTGCACAACGTTTAAGGGAATTCGTAGCTATTCCTCGTAAGTGCTCTCGAGTTCGGATAGTCTGACTAAAGGAAGAAACCGAACACGGACTTAGTTCAATACAACCCCTCTCCCAACACACACACACACACACACACACACACACACACACACACACACACACACACACACACACACAAACGCTCAGTGATGTTAAGGTCGGGATACTAAGATGTGGACAACGTGAGATGTTCCACTTCATCATTCTGCTAATCTAACCATGTTTGAACACATCGAACCGTTTGTGCTGGGACGCTGCCGTCTTGGAATAGAAGACGTTCTCCAGGAAACAGAGCCCGAAGCATAGTGTGTAAATGATCTGCGAGGAAACCGGGATAATGCTCACTGCTCACTTGTGACCACACCCCTCAGGACTACGAGTGGCCCCAAGCTGCATCAAGATATCACTCCCCACACCATCACTGAGGCCCCTCCATGCTTCACGTTAGGACAGTCAACATGAAATGCCAATGGAGACGTTCGCCAGACGAACAGAAGTCCGGTGGTTCAGAAATAATGTAAATGATGATTCGTCAGACTTGATTTCCTGTTTTAGTACAGGAGATATAGGTAAAAAATAGGCTATAGGTGGAACTAATTCCCACAGAAGCGGCGATTGAATTTTTTAGCTCGTGGATTATATCTTTTTGACATACTAAAAGTCTAGAAAAATCTGAGCGTGCAAAATGCGTTTTTTGGCCGCCATCTTGGATTTTTTTTTTAAAAATCACAAAAAGTCATTTGTGGTATCAAATTACAGAAAATTTTATGCTGAAAAAGATTATAATTTTGGTTTTAAAAAGTAAAAATAATTAGCAAAATAGTGACCAAAAAACTAAATGATTATGCAGTGTTAAAAATCCTTTTTATTAATAAATAATAAAATAGTTTTATAATACGAATGCATCATGTATTTCGCTAATATCTTTCGTCTTACATAAGAGAAAAACTATATTAGTATTCTTCTGAAATACTTTCTTTTCGTGCACTATTTGTGCAATCTCTAGTAGAACAGTTACAACCTATCTCGGTACATTCCACGCCACAATGTCGACACGTACATTTACCACACGACTCATTTGTATCCGTTTTCCAGGTGCACTTTTCACCGTACAATGATATCAATGCTTTGGTACCAATATCTGTAAGTTTTTTCCCTGTCAGCATTTTCTGATCCAAACAGAGTAGTACAAATGTTAAATTCCTGACATTTCTAAAAATGTCTATGTGCTGCTGATTTACTTTTACTAAATAAAGAGCTTGTGGTATAGCATCCGGTTAAAGCATGTGAAAAGAGAATAATTTTGCATCCCTTACCCCAAGCACATGTTGCACCTTTAATATTACGTTTTTTTATAGCCAGAAGTAGGAGGCAAACAAATATTTTGTGTATTATGGTAAATCAAGAGTACAAAGATATCGGTGTCCTCGACAACAACTGTTACATGCATTTTTTCTGCTAAGGTCAGTGCTATTTTCACTATAACTGTATCAACATCAGCTGTAGAATGAATCACAGAGTGGCCATTCTCTTCCAAGTGTTTTCCAAGCATTGTTATAAAGGATTATTTTTTTTTTTTATTAGGGAAAAAAAAAGTGTCCTTTTGCCAAATAGAAGTGGAGAGCTCTCAGTAAATTTCACTGTTGCTGATGACTGTTTTGTGTATTCTGATGCTCTACATCCTTTTTACTGGAGATGGTATAGCCACCAGATACTATTGTCACAACTTGTATTACTTATAGTAATATGACTGCTATATAGTTGTAATACATTTGAAAATTTCCCAGTTTTTGGCCATGTTTCAGTGAAATTAACTAAAAGCTCTCCACTCC
The DNA here is from genome assembly GCA_963978545.1 of Linyphia triangularis. Lineage (NCBI taxonomy): Eukaryota > Metazoa > Arthropoda > Arachnida > Araneae > Linyphiidae > Linyphia > Linyphia triangularis. The sequence goes on along the minus strand of OZ021723.1, from coordinate 89,828,292 downwards.
TTATTAGCAAAGGACCCTTTTTTTCTAATAAAAAAATATATAGTCCTTTATAACCATAATTGGAAAAACACTTCGAAGAGAATGGCCACATTGTTATTCATGCTAGAGATGATATTGTCGCAGTTATAGTGAAAATAGCAATGACCTTAGCAGAAAAAATATATGTAACAGTTGTTGCTGAAGGCTCAGATATCTTTGTACTTTTGATTTACCATAATACACAAAATACTTGTTTGCAGTCTTCTACTTCCAGCGATAAAAAACGTAATATTAAATTGGTGCAACATGTGCTTGGCGATAAGGGATGCAAAATTATTCTCTTTTCACATGCTTTAACCGGACCTCTTTATTTAGTAAAAGTAAATCAGCAGCATATAGATATTTTTGGAAATGCAAGGAATTTAATATTTGTGCTACTCTGTTTGGATCAGAAAATGCTAACAGAAAAGAACTCACAGATATTGGTATCATTGTACGGTGGAAATCCAAAGACAGAGAATCGGAACCTAGTACTATAAAATCTTTACTTGAAAAAAATCACAACTGCCAAAAGTGAATTTAATACTGCAAGATTGCCACCTACAGAAGATGCTGTTGTTCAAATTCTTTACCGCGTACATTTATAATGTTTTTGTTGGAAAACTATAAACACTAATATTGCCAAGAGTGGGGTTGGAAAAAAGTAAGAGACCAACTACTGCTTATAACATGTGAAATGAGCCCTGCACCAGTTATTGTTGAACAAGATCCGTTGCACATGGAAAACGGGTACAAATCAGCCGTGTGGTAGTGGTAGATGTACGCGTCGACGTTATGGCGTGAAATGTACCAAAATGGGATGTAACTGTTCTGGTAGAGATTGCACAAATAGTGCACGAAAAGAAAGTATTTCAGAAGAATACTAATATAGTTTTTCTGTTATGTAAGATGAAGGATATAGATGAAATACATGATGCGTTCATATTATAAAACTATTTTATTATTTATTAATAAAAAGAATTTTTAACACTGCATAAGCTTTTAGTTTTTTGGTCACTATTTCGCTACTTATTTTTATTTTTTAAAACTAAAATGATAATCTTTTTCAGCATAAAATTTTCTGTAATTTGATACCACACATGACTTTTTACGATTTTTTAAAAAAAAATCCAAGATGGCGGCCAAAAAACGCATTTTGCACGCTCAGATTTTTCTAGACTTTTAGTATGTCAAAAAGATATCATCCACGAGCTAAAAAATTCAATCGCCGCTTCTGTGGGAATTAGTTCCACCCAAAAACCTATATCTCCTGTACTATTTCCGTTGCTGTTATGTCCAGTTTTGCCGGTATCGGCAGTACTGTCGTCGCTTCATAGCATTCTGAAGCGACACTAACAGCTTTGAGATGGCTGCTTCGCCATGAATGTTCGTAGCATACATCTCCCGTTAAATAATTATGATGGATACGGGTCCTGAAGATGGGTGTTCATCAAGGAAGTTATTTTCGGTAGTGTAGTCTTAAGTTTTAGACCGACTATCCTCTTCAATACTCGTCTATGCCAGTCGGTTAAATTCGACTTTCTTCCACTGTTCTGCTTTGCATGGGATACTTTTCCCAATTTTGTGTAAGCTGTCATAACCCTTGGCATAGTGGATCTTGAAACACCCATAAGGTTGGCTGTTCTAGGCACGTATGCTACAACGAGGCGAGCTCCAATAGTCATTCCTTTTTACACGTCATGAGAAAGAGAGATTTTTAAAAAATAATTCTGTGTGGTTTTGGAAATTTTTATATTTTAGTGTCAAAATGCCGAAATTGTTCAGCAACTTTGGAGAAAAGTTAAACTTAACGCAAAAACGATGAAAACCGAAAATAAACATCAAATTATAAATAATTACGTAAGACAAACATCTATATTCTAATGAAAAACAGGCTAACCTATATAAACCAAGTTTTATAATTTTGCAAACTGCACTCAAAGCACTAAACAAAACAAACAAAAAAACAAAACTTTAACATATAAGTATAATTATTATTGATATCTTTAAAAAAAAAAAAAAAAAAATTATTTGACAATCTGAAATAATCAGAAACAATTTTGTATAACAAACAATTTCAGGTAAAATACATATTCAATTAACGATTATATAGAACAATTGAATCAAAATGGCTAATTTTTTTGTGCCACATTATATTGAAATATATGTTATGGTTAACTTGATCATTACACCAATACATTGCTATTATCGCATCAGCGGAAGTCTAGGCGAAAGCATCCCCACCAGCCTAACGATCGGAAATAGTTATCATCACATCAGCAGAAATCTTGGCCTATGCTACCAAAACGACCTCGCCTATCTTAGTAAAATACGTTGCTATTACATAAGCGTAAACGTCGGTGAAATGAGTATTAGTAATAGCTCACGGGGGGGCCATATCAGCACAAAACTCGGTAATTTCGGATATTACAACACATCATAGAACTCACTGATAATTATCACCACACCAAGGTAAATAGCAGTGGTTAGCGCCAAAATACTGATGCAAATATTGGCAATAGCAGCTATTGTAATAACGTAATACTCTGAGAAATTGACCAGAGCAATGAAAATCTCGGTGGTAGCGTTGCTATAGCGGCGTTATCTCGATAATAGAGGTTATAATATAAGAGTAATACTGAGGGAAAAATTATTATCACATGGGAGTCACTGATGACACAATATTTATTGCCAACTTTTATAACTTTTAAAAGATGTAAGTATTTGACACCAGGAAAGACGAATCGTCTGCAATCTTCTTAATTAACTGTGGGTTACTAGACAGTAGATGGCATTAATTTTTTGGGTACGTTATGGCATATTTTGCAATCGGATTTAGTTTAATTCATTCGAGGTCGATTTTAAAACAGTTTTCGGGCATTTTCTCCATGACAGACCAGCGTATTCAGAATCTCTCTACATGCTATGAATAAGAACTCAAAATGATGAGATGAAAGTATGGAGTATGTAATCTTGCTGTCATATCTCAGTCTATTAACATAAGTAGAGGAAATAGAAATAGGGATTATAACATGAGAGCCGATCGCGATAAAAAAGGTTTACCCAGGGAGGTTCTATTAAATCTGAATGTACACCAGGTCCCATGTTTGTCAGACTAGTAAGCAAGCAAGCAAGCACATGAGATCCCCTTCCCCTCCTTCCTCCCCCCCCCCTTCCCCAAATTGTAACCTGCATCCATATCAGAAAAAATCGAAATGTCGGTCAAAAAAGTTGAAATCCGTGTTTACACTGATATGAACCATATCTGAAACTGACACTCAGCAACTACTATTAAAAATTCAAAGAATTAATTTATAAGTACGGAAGAACAGTTTGATCTGATACAAATTTTAATATACCATAAAATAATTATAATTCTTTTTAATTTCAGATTCCTAGCAGACTTCAATGATAAGGTGCATTGCCAAACATATGCTCATATAAATTCGTATTTAATTGGAATGGCTATTGGATTTTTATTTTTAAAATATAATGAAAAGAAGATAATAAGAGTAAGTTTTTCCCTTTAAAATAAATAATCTTCTGATCAAATAGATGCTATGCCTAATACATTTAAATATGCTAATCCAATAAGAAAAAGCTTTAATTGGATGTCTGATTAAACAGTCTATTATCAAGCCTTAATATATGCGAAATATATGTGAGCTAACTGAATACTCTTGTTTGGTTACAAAATTATATCACGCACATTTTATCAATAAAAAGTTCTAACTCTATTTCAACGCTTGGAAATGGATTTATAAAAATCTGAATCGATTACTTCATCTGCTTTGCTCATGGTGAAATATTTACCGAATATAAGGGTTGAGATCTCTAGTGTCTAGAGGTTGTATCTGCTATTTATACCCGACACCGCCAAATAGCCCCTTCCCAGCAAGTTGCAAAGGGACTTACCGGAGTCTTTTGTGTTGGTAATGTGAGGGATACTTAACAAGATCTCCGGTAAAATGACTATCAGAAGGTTGTTTTCTTGTTATGAAATATTAGATAAATCATAGGATGGATCTTGATAACAAAACAATTTAATTACACTATTTACCTGGCTACATTCTATTTCAAAACTAATAAACTAAATCGTATTCAGTACAAGTTATAAGAAACTTTGTGGAGGAGCAATGATGCCGCATGTCTGGTGCTCATGAATTTTCGTAGCCGAGTGTGTAACAGAGATGTTACTTTAACAAGAATCAATTTAGAATGAGGAAAAGGCTGTACACTATTTGCTCGTTTGGTATCACGTGGGGTACGGATCTTTTATAATAGGATGGGAAAAATCTCAAGTTGGGTGGTATGGATGACCTGGGATGGAATGTCTTCTGAGAAAAGAACTCAAGAAAACACCATATGCTGATGATTGAGATTTCCCGTTGCTATTGCCTTTGTGTGAATGCACTAGAACATGTCCGCCACAAACTAACGATTGAGTTGCCTGCGCGTGAGTTGAGCGCGTGGGGAGTGAGTCGCCCGATTGTTAAGCAGTTATAATGAATTAAAATAAATATTATAATGAAATGAAACTTGTGGAACTTATATTTGATGTCAAATGAATCATTTTGATAGAGCAAGACTAAACATAATTTTCATTTTACGACTGTAAACGTGTGAGCGTCGAATATCTTAATTTAGTACTGCTCTTATTTTAACAGAAATCATTAGTTTATAGGTATTCGTACTTGGCAGACACAATTTTCATCTGTGTTTACCAAGCCAATAACTTTTATTGTATAGTAATTAGTGGATACTAGCCATTTTTTTTTTAAATCACAAAGTATAACTTTTTTCAACGCAAACATATTCACAAAATACTGATTACTTCATAATAATTTCAGCATTATAAGGCCTTGGGTTGGATTCTGGCAATACTTTTAGCCCTCTATGTGGTTGAAGGAAAGTATATTGCTAGTGAATATGAAGAAGCAGTGACATTTTATCAATCCGTTCACAGAACTGTTTGGTGCTTGAGCTTAGGCTGGGTTACTTATATTTGTGCTTCAGGCCATGGAGGTAAGACACTCCGAAAAATGTATATTTAACTTTTTTGATATATATTTTTAGTATATATTTAAGTTTCGTATAAATGAATCGATTTTATTTTAATTTATTTAATGAGGAAGTGATCCTTATTTTTAAGTATGTTTAACAATTTAATATATGTTTAATTATTATTTATTCCAATTATCAAGTATACTTCAAATATATTTTATCTTGTAAATGATATTGTTAGACGTATTTAAATGCCTTTTGTAATTGAATCTCTTTATATAGATATTTTTATATCATTAAATTTCCTCCAAAACAATTTCGGTCACAAATATTTCACGTATTAATATCCATCTATCCATCTTAAGAATTAAATTGCTAATTATGCGCTGAAATTCCACTGAATTTGGGGCTCCAAAGAAATAACTATTTGGCTCTTCCTTTCACTTTGCCAACAACAATCCTTCTTTCAATACACAGTTCTTCAACCGACTGCCGTAATCTATCATTCGGGTAGGAGTAAACCAGACCTATCTTTTTTTTTTTTTTTTTTTGACTTTACACAATGTGCGCAGACAACGAAATGTCAATACGTTATTTTTTGGCAGATAATGATAATTTTTAATATAGTTGATCATAACTTTTATTCAGTAACAGTTTCGCAATTGACCATAAGTCTACCAACTATTTCGTCGCTAAAGAAAGCGTTTAATCTTCAAGTCTAAAGGCTCACGTACACGCAACCGGCAATTAGAGTACCAGTTGAGATCGCCAACATGAAATGTCGAATGACGTCACCTGGCTGCTAGTTCCAGTAGATCAAGCATTTTCTTTTTAGTGGCACCTGCGATTCTCCCGGCACTACCGACTACAGGCGGGACAGTATTTTCTCCCTTGATGTCCCATAACTGGTGCTCTAAACTGGTACACCGAAAGGTAGGGTGTAAATGAGCCTTAAGTCTTTTAAAATCTGGAAATAATCAAGGAATACCATGAAATTTTTGATTTTTTCATGAAATGCTAATACTAAAACTGAAGTAAAGTATTAAAAAACTATCAGATTTTAAAATCCATGCCCAATTATATTCAAAATAGTAAAAAGAACTATTTCTCAAAATTTAAAAAGAACATAAACTTTTTAAATCGCAAGGAACAATTTAAATCTATTGGAAATCATGAAAAATACTCTCAGAGAAAAACGCAAATAAAGAAAATATAACTATCATAAACAAACAGAAAAGTTGTTAATATTAGCTTCACGAAAAAGTCCAGAACTATAAAAAACACCTTCTGAATTTTGTAGTTATTTAAAGACTCAAGTTTAGGCTATAATTTCGGATAAAAAAAATCGATATTTTTCAATTTTTTTTTTTTTTTTTGCCTCCCCGGTCCCCTTCAGCAATTATGGTAAGAAATTTAATTTTTAAATAAGAGGTTTCATATTTTTAAGCAATGCTTGTGTTTATTAGCATATTTGGTACAGATAGAAGCAGTTAATAGCAGTAATTATTGGGGTTTATAGTTTTCCCATAAGTAATACATGGATGTTATTATCTTCTTAAGTATCATTTCAATGTTTAAAAAAAAGACAGAAAACTTTAAAATACTATCTCTTAAAGATTTTTATATACTAGGAGGCTCCTCCGTGCTCGCCAATTCCCGATATTTGTACGTTTTAAAGTTGAATTACAGAAACACAGCCGAATTTGGGCGGAAAGCAAGAGAATTATATAGATAGATGGAAAAAAATTAGTACCAACAAAATTTATTTTGTGTAATTTTTTGTTCTTCTTTCAGATTAATCTTTGCAAAAATGATCTTAAATAAGCTCTTATTATTTCAAATGGTAAACCAGTAATTCATAACAAAATAAAAAAAGCTATATAACCTACGTTTGAAAAATAATTTACCTTACTTACAAAAATGAAATAAAAAGAAACCAATTATTAAATTATAAAATTCACTTGAAATTTCTTAAATAACGCAAAATTATATAAACCACAAGAATTAAGTATTTAAAATTGAGTTAAGGCACAACTAGGCAAATTCTATAAATAATGAAAAAAAAAAATGATTTTGACAATTAGTAAGACAAAATGTAACCTAAAAAGTTATAGATATATGGGTCTGCAATGATGATATGGGTCTAGATATGGGTCTGCAATGATGATATGGGTCTAGATATGGGTCATAACAATGAAATTGAGTCAGGGGAGTAGAGAAAAATCTCTAGTGTGATGGATGTTCCTGAATCTATCTTAAAAGTCATGTGTAAAGGACGAAATTAACAAACGTTGATGAAACAACAAAACGTTTATTTACAATTCCTTCACTTGCTCAGTTTTACAAAATTTTAGGCCTGTGCCTGAACATTTTCCAAGTCAAAAGGCATCTCTCTCTCCCTCTTCCACCAAGGCAAGGCAGTGAAGTCCTTCTCAAGTGGCCCGTCCATCTGGTTAATATCTATGACATCTAGTGACCGTTAATATTCATGATTTGTATTTATCGTATTTCGAGATAACAAAGAACTCGCAAAAGTTAATGCGATTCATATAATTTACATAAAATTTAGATGCATATAAAAAGTACAAAGTCATCTAAAGCGACATTATTTAGCCTCATCCACAATTGCATTTACAACCACCACATGGTATTATGCACTTTGTCTTTGTAATTCTACATTCAATAGGTAGAGTAAAAGCATAAATGAAATGTTTTATAAACTGCTTATATTCCTCCGACTCTACGATATGCCGACAGCTCAAAATCAGCCTCCAAAAAATTATATTAAATTAATAGTATGCCAAGAAGTTCGCACCGTTTTATCAAAGCTCAAAACTTATTTCCCTCATTCACTGCTACAAATTTATCTTAATAGAAATGCTTAAAGTATGTAGTGATATCAAGACCAAACCAAGTATACTCCAAATATTTAGTGAGCTTTATTTCGGTTAATTTTAAAGATAGTGTTTTTTTGTTTTTTTTCTGTAATATTTCTTTACTGAATTTTATTGATATTTAAACTTTTTGACAATTAAAATAAACCGCCAATGAAAATCAAACCATCATTTTATGATTATTATTATTTTATGATTATTGTCACAAACTAATTTTATGATTATCAAACTATCATTGTATGATTATCAAATTATCATTGCATGATTATCACACTGTCATCATTATGAACATTTTTGAAATTTACACTGATTTCTTAACTTGAATACCTAAAGAAGTCACACAATAATGTTTTGCTGACAATCTGTATTATATTATTATTTACCAAAAAAACTTTATGTTTCGGATTGTTATGTATAGATATATATTTTTACTTTTCTTAGGTGTCATCACCCGATTCTTGTCGTGGCATGGATTTGCTAATTTAAGCAATATTAGCTACTTTGCTTACCTTTTCCATGTTCTAGTAGTGCTCTATATAAATTCCACTATTAGGGAAAGAATTCCATATGGAGGGATGGAACTGGTGAGTGAACAAACGGAAAACTATCGACAATTTAAATTATTAAAAATATTCACAGAGATAAAATGTTCAATTTTTATTTTACGAAAATCCTACTCTGAAGAGCTGAAAAATTTGGATTGCATAGTGCAAATACTGAAACAAAGAATCTGAATCAAGCATAATAGATCGTATGATATCAGAAACATTTTTATTTTAAAAAGACTAAATATCTATTTATTCTAAAAAGACTAAATATCTGTTTACACTAAAAAGACTAAACATCGACTTCTTCTAAAAAGTCTAAATATCTATTTATTCTAAAATAACTAAATGTTTCGTTATTCTAAAAAGAAAAAATATTTTTAAAATAACTAAATATTTCTTAATTCCAAAAAGACTAAATATTTCATTAAAAAAAAAAAAAAAACTATTTTTGCACTTGTAGGTCCAATTTTCGACATGTAAAGAATATATCTCTTATAAGTAACAAAGATTCCCTATTGTAAGTGCGTGTATTGTGTTTGTTCTTAAAATTACATATTCTAATATATTAAAATATTTGAAGTATCTTATTGATAACTTATGATGGAATAACATTAAAAAAAAAATTAAAAAAAAAAAAAAAAAAAAAAAAAAACGCCTAACGCAGTAAATACATACTTTTTCAATTTCCTTTCTTATACATTCCTTTCAACTGTAGTTTTTTTCTAACGTATTATCAAGAGTTGCGGTTTCTTTTCTTTCTACAATATATATTTTCAATAACAAATATATGCAAATTGATAGAAATTCTAAGATTTTTTTTTTTTTTTTGTAGGTCTTCCAGTTTCTGCTGATATTAGTAACTGGGTGCCTCCTATCAGTTGCAGCTTATATAACAGTGGAAATGCCTTTTTCTGCAATCGGAAATATCTTATTTAAAAGATAGTTTTAAGTTCCAGGAAACAATTTTGCAATCACAGTGTCATAATTAGACAATGAATTGTTCATTCAAAAATTTCTTCATGAGAACATGAATTGAAAATTTATAACTAGTTCACTTATGTTTTTTTTTTTTTTTTTTTTACCCTTGGTAAATTTTTTTTTTTTCATTTTACGAAGACGGAACAATCGAAGTTGAAAACTAATGATAAATAATAGTTTCATTGAAAAATTTATAGGATAGAAATTACCATACATGAATATATAATCATCTTATTATTACAGTTATAGTGTGTATCAATTTAATTTCTATGAAGATATTTCATCACATGTTCTTTTCATATAATCAATTTCGCTTTTTCATTAGTTTTAACGTGCAACACTGATAAAAGGGATCCAAAATTAAAAGAATATTTCAAAATTCGATAATTCACTATCCTTTGAGACTAGGACATACTGAGTTCATTTAAATGCTCAAGAAAATGGGTTTTTTTTTCATACTCAAAGTAAACAGCTGGTTTTCAATCTACATTAAACCCTGAGTAGTTGTTCCCAGATAATTGAAATTTTGGAAACAGAATTGCAAGAAAAATATTTTGACCGACAAAAGAAATGACGGATAATAAGATATAATCATGAAATTAAAAGACTAATTAAAGGAAAGAACATTAGAAAATTTATTAAAGTTAAAATACAGTGGATGAAGAACGTAGAGAGATTGAGAGACCCAGATATACCTAAAAAAATTATGAAGGGTAAACTTTATAAAGCAAGAAAAAGAGGTCGACCAAAATTGAGATGGTCCGACCAAGTCGTAGAAGATCTCAACATTTTAAAGATAAAAATTGGACAAAGAAATCCAGTGAGGGAGAGATTTGGAAATTAATGGTAAAGAAAGCCAAGGCTCACTCTGGGCTGTAACGTTGGATAAGAAGAAGAGTTTTTCACATATACCTATACATATATCACCATATGTTCATGAAAAATATTTAAGAAAGACCCGCGCCTTGCCTGCTCATTTCATCGGACTTTTGAATGATTTTCTGCCGGTTGCCTGACACAATTTCTTCCGCATGCTGCTTCTCGTCTATCTGAAAAAGGACTCCTGAGCCCAGGGTTTCTTATCCCAGTAATATTGACTACTTAGTCCTCTTCAGCATCCAAAGTATCCGAGTGTACTGCAAACTCCTCTTGACTTCTACCTAATTTTCTCTGACAGAAAAAAACGCATTTATTTCTAAGCATTTATGTGAAAACCATATTATCCTATTTTCAAACGTTCGTGAATTTTAATTTTTCAAATTTCCTCCAACTTTTGTATCATTAAGTATGTTTTGTTTTGAATACTCAAATGTAATATTACTTATATTAATTTATCTTTAATAATTCTACAATATACAATTTTTGAACAAAGATTACCAATTATTACCAGGGATCGTATTACCAAAAGATATTAAGATATTATGATATGAGGGCCTGAGAAGCAAAGGGGTTCAAGTAACTTTTCTTAACTTTTGAGAAAATGCACTTAAAAGTTTCTTATTTATACTAAATTTGTATTAAAATTATTTATTGTACAAATATTAACCTCTGGGGTGAAGGTATCACTAGTTTTATAAAAAGTTTATGTAGAGTTGAATATAAAGAAGAAACTTTAAAGTTTTTTTCTCAAAAGTTAAGAAAAGTCACTTTTAGACTCTTTTGCTTCTCAGTCCCTCAATAAGTTAATCCTGTTTTACATATGAAAATCAAGGATAATATTTGTGAGGATTAATAAAATAATATGTAACTACTTATTATTGAAATGTTTATATAAAGTTTAACTAAATTATTTTTAACAAGTATTTGTAGGTTTAACAATTTATATTTACGAAGGTATGAGTTACCATCTACTTTATTTTCCAGAAATGAATGAAATATTATATTCAAATATACAAAACCTTGTTACCCTCTTTATTACTTAAAATCCATTTGCCATATTTAGTAGGAATTTAAGAAAAAAAAAGTGTTAGTTAATAAATACGGGTTTCCTTATATTAATACAATTAAATAAAACTGTTGACTGTCACTTATTACAGTTCCAATTCAATTCAATACGTAGGTTGTATGGTATAAATTAAGTTAAAAAAAAAAAATTGTAGAATTACGAAATGTATGACTTATTTTTTAAAAATGCTTTATTATAATAATTGTTCTTAAATCCAGCGATATATGTTTATGAGTTTTGCATTTATAACTAAACACATTGTTTACTAATTTGTCTTTGTGTTGTTAACATTACGAATAAAACTCTACATCGAATACAGATTATCAAATTATTTTTCTATTTTATTAATTGAGGATTTAAACATTATTCAATTGTTATTAAAGCGAAAATTTCATTGTTATTTAATTATATATTATCAATCGTTATTAGCTTTTAACATTTTTTAAATATATATTATGTATCTACCAAATCATAATGTTACGCATTTATTTGAATTGTATCATTAAAAAGCATAAAAACAACATCATGTTCATAAATTTGTGTTTCTAAATTTACCAAATATTTAAATCTTTGCCTTCAAACTCTCTTAATTTGTATAAAAAAAATCTATAAAAAACACATGAATATTAAAATTAGTTTTATGCATACAATCATTGGGTTAAATTAAAATTATTTTTTCTCAATTTTACTGTAGTAAATTTTACAGTACAATAAACCTCATAAGATGTCCTTAAATACATATATAAACTATATAATACTAAACAATTAAGTATTTAACTTATTCTAATTGACTCCAAATATGGTTATCCAATCAATCTACATGTAAATAAATATCGATACAATTAAGTTCATTTATTTTTCAACGAATTCCATTACTAAACTTGTATCGAGAAATCCGGTAAATAAAAAAAATATATCCTAGTTATTTCAATATACAATTCAACGATTTGAATAAAAAAAGTTTGCAACTAAGATTGTCTAATTAGGCAAAAACATATTGAATATGGTTTCTAAAAATGTCCGAGATATCCAGAAAATCCGGCAAAATTATAATTTACATTTAATTCAAAAATGAATATTTTTAATGAATGTTGCATTTATGATTTATGCTTTTTTTTAAGAAAAGGCTACTTTTTTAGAATATATACCACGTCCTGTAAAATGTTAATCTAATTACCTGTTAAATGTTAAGAAGAGCATTATGCAATATGTAATGCTCTTCTTGAATACAACACATTTCGAAAATGATTGCGGTTTCATCATTGACCATTACCTTTTGGTTAATGACCAGTTTATAACATATCTGATAACAGATATAACAGATAAAGATTTGTGTAGTTTGAAATATACTGATTTGATTTCCATCACAAAGTTTTGCATTTTGCTTTAAACTTTTATTAAAATTAAAATATTTGTTCCATGAAAGATTTTAAAGCAAAGTTTTGCTCATATGGCACTTACAATTACAAAAGAAACTAAACAAATTTAAACTTAAATTGATTTAAAAAAACGATAGAAAGCAAAACAAAGAAAATTACATGTTTTTTCAGCAATATACCCGACAAAATAATGTTGACCTTTTTTTAGAAACAACAAATTCATTGGAAAGTAATTTGGTTGTTGTTACTACAATAGTTTGACAAATTGAATAAATCTGGCTCAACTTTCTAAAAGTAGACATTTTCAAGTTTGTTGCAGCATTTTTCTTGAAAAATAAATTGCAAAACTCCTGAAATATTTTAAAAATTTTGTGCTACTCCCAACCCCTTAAGTTTTTTTAATTTAGCTATAAGGAAAATGAGTTTTTAATAATTTTTTTTAAACTATCATCAACTATCATTGGGAACAAACAATAATATAGCAAATTAAAAAAATGAACCATTTTGCTACGTCAAAAGATATAATTTTATGGTGGTCCTCAAAACCCCGAAACTTCTCTTCCACACTGGCGATCGCATTTGTCTAACTGTTACAGTTTCGGTCCAGCATGCTGAATGCCTCGGGTTTGATTCCCATCTGGTCCATATATTCTCCAAAGTGGTGACCCAGATAGGATCCCGTACACAAAAAGCCTTCTGCCACAACACAATATACTTTATTAAAATAAGTTTTTCTGTACTCACATGATATACGGTTTCATTCGTCAAGGGTTGCGTTCCTTCATACTCCCGTCCGACTCACTGCGAGATGTGTACTGTGATGGTCACTTCAAAACCTCAATACTTCCCTTCGACAATAGAAATAGCTTTTGTCTAACAATTATAGTTTCGGCCTAGCATGCTAGATGCTTTGGAGTCAATTCCCGGATGGTCCTTACACCCTCCACAGTTTAAAAATGTCGTCTCTTGTGCTAAAAAAAAAACTCAAAGAAAAAACGTTGCACAAAATTGTAAAGTAGCTTGAAATACAGAAACAATTTCTATACATTCAAGAGTTTGAAATTGCCGAGTACTGTAGAAATAATGCGATACAAAAACATTAAATTTTCCGAAATTACTTAATTTTATACTATTTTTTATTACTTTAGTTGAAATACATCATATTTAAATTTATTTTAACTTTGGTTGAATGTGGCCTATATGCAGTATATCAACAGAAATATACTTTTGGTTATAAGAACTTTCCAGGTATCAAAACGTTTAGATGAGTTGCATTAAAAAATTGCAAACAACGTTTGCTTCAGAAAATAAGATGGTTTATGAGAGCTTATTAAGAATGAAATTCCATAATTAATTAAATAATGTATGGGATGACAAAAAAGGTGTTGATATCAATAATGATTCATACAATTTCAGTAGTTGGGATGTTAAATGATTAAAAAAATTGTTTTAAAAAAATCAAAAACAATGTACATATTAAGTCTAAAAGTACTAAACTAATATCAGTCAGTACAAAATTTGGTCGTCCATATAATCACAGAAATTATGCATACTTTTTATTTAGAGGGTATTACTGATATCACATTTGAAGTGAAGATAAATCAATTAATGTATTTGATTAATTCAATTTAAACTTTAATTTGTTTGCAACAGTTTTATATTTTTTAATATTTTCGTTGAAAAATTGTTTAAAAGGTAAAAAGAGTAAAAAATTTAGAAAGGCATTTAATATTTCACTGATAAACCTTATAACGGGTACTATAAGGACAAAGTCCTTATCCTCGATTAAAAGCACAAAAGTTTTTATCTAAACATAAAACTTGTGATGGAATTGAAAAGAAACATTAACGATTAATAGTTTGATTTGATATCTATTAAAACTATGTTTGGCAATATTTCTTTAATAATATATCAAAGGAAATAAAATCATTCTTGCATTGGAACCTTGCAAGCAATTACTCCAAAATTCTACTTCTAGCACTGACCAATAAATTCGAAGCTTGACTTCGATAATAAATGGTTTTATTAACCTGTTTTTCTAAGATAAGTTCTTACTTTATACATAATATAGTATTGTATTTATTGTTAGAAAATCTAAAATTTAAAATTGATTATACTTTTATTTTAAAGTGGAATAATTATCACTTGCATACTTATTTTTTAAAATACAAACTTTACAAAATAGATTCATATAGGAATGCAACAATTAACAAAGGTGGATGCTTAAACAATCTTGACCTTGTAGAAAACATGTTTTTGCGTAAAAATACTGGCAGACAAAACATTTCTTAAGGGGGTTTAGGACCCTTCAAATTTTTTTTTTATTCAAGCCTTTAAAATGATAATTTTTACACATTTGGAAGTATTGCTAAGTAAAAACTAAATTTTATTTAAAAAAAAAATTAAAGTGTGCTCTAAATTTTTAAAATTTATAAATTTTTTAAAAAGTATATCAAATTTCAAATTATATCATCTTTTCATTTTTCAATATTTTTTCCTGATTTTTAAAAAAATATTCCGAGTAATAGACTAACTTTTTAGGCATCGCATTTATAATAAGTAAAATAGTTTTCGAGAAAAACAATAATTACTGAACCTATAGGTAAAAAAAGGGTAAAAAAGGAGTATTTTTCATAAACAAAGTTGTTTTTAAATGCACTGGGCTAGAAGATTGTAATATAGCGATTACAAGGAATGGTCCTTACTAGCACTTAATCTTGAAGTTAATACTTTTTTCACGAGGTAATTTTCTTTTTCACATCTTCTATAACTAAATGGGGAAGTTTTGCCCATAAGTTTCTAAATAGGGAGGCTAATATATTTAATTGATCAAATAGAAAACAAAAAGCAATGTCGACACATTTATGTGAGAAATTATACTTATCATGAAAAATATATAGTGATGGAAAGGAGTTGGAAAGATGGTTGAATAAATGGATGAGATTTAAAACTTTAAAATATTTTTAATTCAAGCACTTGGTGAATATGAAATCTTAAGGGAAGAGTTATTGCATAAATTTTGGATGCTTGTGTTTATGGATGATCATAGAAATTCATATCTTAGAACTAAAAACAGAGAACACGCTCATTTACTTTTCCATATATGTTAGAATACCATATAAGTAGACAGCTTTACTCCTCTCTGAAGTGGTATTAAAAACCTTGCTTCTGAATGAACACAGTAGGAGATTATTTTTAGAAATGCTTTCTAAATTCACTCCAATTTTATAGGTAATTTGTGGATGACTTTTAATTGGTATGAATAGTTTTTATGTCCTAAAAACTAAAACATGTCCCTATATTTCTTGATTTTCTAAACATTATTTAAAAAAAAAAAAAAATCCTTGCAGTTTACATATAGGTGACAATGTCCGAAAACATATTGGTAGATGTTTATGTTAGAAAATAATAACAGGGTTACAAAGGTACTGTGAAAATCAGGTAACTTTTACCACCCAGTTTAAAATCTTTTTTAATAAAAGTGCAATCAATGAAAGAAATAACGCCACAAATCAATTGAACAGAACTTCACTCGAATTCGACTCTTTCTAAAACTCCTTACAATTTTATAATCTTAAACTTCAAATTGGAGAATGGGCCGATTTATCCCAGCTGAATGTATTAAGAGTAAGACGAATTTATAAATGCAACATATTTTCATTTCGAATGAGAAAAAATCTTTAAAGTAAAGTTTTAGTGGGGAAACAGTAACATAAAATTTTAATTGTACCGAGCCCTACCCCCATTGGCTTCAGTACTATTTTGTATTGATATATTTTAAGTAAATTTTAAATATCTGACTGTGATGTACTTAAAATATTTTAGCTTATTCTAGGAAGTGAAATCGAATAACCTTTAGCCTGCACTGCTAACACATATATACATAGACCACCAACATCTTACAATTACAGAAACACAACTATTTTAAATCTTGATAATACCTACATTTATAAGTCACTGTAGAGAAAAATTTATGCAAGGATTTCAATAAATATAAAAAATTTATACTCGGTTTAAACTGATATTTTGAGGAAATCGTTTAGCAAAATCTTTTGAGATCAATAAATGACACTTCCAGAAAAGATAAACTGAAGATTTGAATGTATAAGTAGTATTGAAACTGCCCGGAAAAATTGCAAACTTTTAAAAACATTTTTCGAATTTTAAATAATAAAAATTAAAATGCATACATACTTTTAGTTTAGAACTTAGTGAAGTATTAAATACAGTTTAGATTCTTATATATATAATTGATTGAAAACTAAATAAATCAGTATTTTGTTAATGCAAATATATTCAATTATGTACCAAAATTGAAGAACTTTGTTTTTGAAATTCACTTGTTTTCACCACTTTGTTTTGAAATATAAGAAGGTATAAAGTTAAAAACGTAAACTACTAAATGAGGTGACCTTGCTGAAATGATTGTGCCACATGCGTTTGTGAGACCCATGAGCTACTCTTTGATATTTGTGGAATCCCGGATTAGGCATGGATGTTCGTTGTGGTTCGGAATCCACGTTAAGCTGTAGGTCCCGTCCTGATCTTGCCGTCATTGTGCATAAAAATAAGAAATAAATCGTTGCGAGTATAAACCAACCAACCAACTTGGCGATTTGTGACAGCAATGAAGCAAATGAAAGTGTATAGTAAATATCAAACTATCAAACTGTCAGAAAAGCAAATGATCTTATTTCGAGAGTGTTTCCACGATAACCTAAGATGTAATAATTGGAATTTTGTGTCACAGTGTTTTTGCAATGTTTTGAGAGTTCTTGTAAACCTCGTTTTCCACCTGTTTAACTTGTTTCTGGATAAAAGCGGAAACTCTACAATTTCAAATACACGTGGTTTAGATTTTATATATTTTAGATGCCGTCCCTATCAAAATTATACGGATGAAACCTTAAAAAATGTTCTTTGTGTCAAAATTTTTGGTTATCTTCAAGTGGATCTATGGAACCCAGGTAACATAGCGGTATTGATCAATAACGGAAACAGGAGTTCTGGAAGATTGGTCAAATCATGCCGAAACTTAAACATCGTTCCAAAATACACGATTTTCTTTAAAAAAATAAACAAAGTTCCAAAACATATATTCTACCCCTTCGGTCCTTTCTTATCAAAAATATATTTCAATTTTAAAACTCTACTTCAAAATTTCCAGTATATTTTATCCAGTACTGGGTGAGATTGGCCAAGATCCATAGCAATGACCAATCTACAACTGCCCACATCGAGACTGGCCAGTGTTGAATGATATTGGCCAGCGTATTTGCGCTATTGGGGTATGAGCTTAGTTTTTGTGTTCAAATTTTTTTCGGTAATTAAAAATTAACCGCTACTATGGTTTACTATTTTATAACTTCTACTATTCATCGTTAAAACGCCAAAGCTTAAAATAGCGTTTTGGTCGAACTGATTTACTTGTGGAATTCTATGTCCGTAAGCTTTTAAAATTGGTCTTGGAAAACGCTTCGCAAAGTTCTACTGTTAATATATGTGCTCTGTATGACCATTTGGAGTCTCAGATCAGGGCATTAGAGACACTTAGCATAACAATGGATAAAAGTGCTGCTCTACTTCATCCTTTGGTTGAGTCATGCTTACCGGAAGATATACTAAGAGTATGGCAAAGACAAAGAAGTCCTGATTTCAGCCACAATGGGGAACTGCAAGAAAGGCTTAGTAGCTTACTAAAAATTTTAAAATCTGAAGTAGAATCAGAGGAAAGGATTTGTTTGGCGATGCAAGGTTTCGGCTTGAACAAAAAGAAAGACAGTAATGGGTTTAGAAATAAGAAATTTGAAACAAGAGTGAAACAGAATAAAACACCCACAGCCTCCGGTCTTTTTAACAATCCTCATACTCAAGAAACCAGAAAGTCGTGTGTATTTTGCGAGAAAACTCATTCCAGAGCAGACTGTTTTTCTGCACAAAGGAGGAGTTTACCTGAAAGACAAAAGATTTTGAGGGAGAAAAATTGTTGTTTTGCGTGTCTGGCCCCCTGTCACCCCGCCCGAAAATGCCGTTCATTTTTGAGGTACGTAATTTGCGGGAAGATGCATGTTTCTTTAATGTGCGAAACAAACGAGTCAAGGAAAAGTGATTTCAAAATGACAGAAAAAGCTGAAGTTGTCAACGAGGTCAACATGTCTAACCTGAGTGTGGGTCCTAAAGTGTTTTTACAGACTCTAAAGTGCAAGCTCATATCAGATAAGAAGGACATTGTCGTGCGAATTGTTCTGGACACCGGCTCACAAAAGTCTTATATTGTAAAGAATCTTGCTGAAGATATGGAACATGCACATGTAAGGAAATAAACTCTAGTACATTCACTGTTTGGAGGGATTAAATCCAAATAATTTGTGCATATATGTTACAGAATTCGATTGAAAAATGTTAATAACAATTTTGCGTGCAACTTTTGAAGCATTGGATCAAGAAACTATATGTAATGATGTATCACCTGTGAATTCAGGGGCTAGGTTAAAAGAGCTTCAAGAAATGGATATAACATTAAGTGATGTTGGAGAAAAGGCACATCCCGTGCAAGTACTTATAGGAGCTGATCTTTTTGGAAAGATTTTAATCGGTCAGCGTAGGGTTCTATCAAGCGGATTAGTGGTAATCGAAACTTTGCTTAGATGGACTTTGTTAGGTAAAGTTCCTGAAAGTGAAGTAACGTCAAGCAATGCCATGTCGGGGACATCACTTTTCGTTAAAGAATTTGACATTTCAGATTTATGGAAGCTGGATTCTATTGGGATCAAGGATCCTATTGAGAAGCTCTCTAAGAAAGAGCAAGAAGATTTGACTACTGACAATTTTCTTCGAACTGTTAGGTACAACAAAGATAATCGCTATGAAGTTCACTTGCCTTGGTTGGATGACTATGTACCTTTACCGGACAATTTTGAACAAGCTAAAAGAAGATTAGACACCACAACCAAGAAATTATTTCAGGAACATTTGTACGACAACTACGAAGGCATATTTTTAGAATGGCTACGTGAAGGAATTATCGAAGAAGTACGAGTTGAAGATAAAGATTTGCCTGCAAATTACCTACCTCATAGGCCTGTTATCAAAGTTAGTAAGACAACTCCAATTCACCCGGTTTTTGATGCATCTGCTCGAATAAAGGGACATCCGTCACTAAATGACTCCTTACATAGCGGGGCAAACTTGATTGAGTTGATTCCTGATACTTTGCTTCGGTTTTGAGAAAAGAAGATTGGCGTAATCGCAGACATAAAGAAAGCCTTTTTGCAAATTGGCCTCTGTAGAGATGACAGGGACTTTTTGAGATTTCTATGGTGGACAAATAAAGCTTGTGAAGACTACAGATTTTTTCGTCATGCCAGAGTGGTTTTCGGCGTTCGCAGCAATCCATTTCTATTAGGAGCTGTATTGAAGTACCATCTCGAACAGAATGCTGATATTGATCTTTTTGTAACTAGCTGCCTTTTGAAAAGCTTTCATGTGGATAATCTTGTAACCAGCGTCCACAATGAATTAGAGTTGCAGTGGTTGATAAGTACTTCTAATGAGTTAATGAAGAAAGGTGGTTTTATTCTGCGGGATTGGGAGTCTTCATCTTCACTATCAGAAGATGGAGGATCTAATACAGAGGATCTTCTAGGCCTTCAATGGAATAAAACTGAAGACTGTTTTTCGTTAAATATCAACTGGTTGAAAGAAGTAAATTTCGAAAACGTCACCAAACGGACTAACTATATTAGCTGTTACTCACAAAGTGTTTGACCCTTTTGGTTTTGCCTCATCTGTAATGCTTTGACCCAATATTATGCAACAAAAAACCTGGAAATTATCGTTGAGATGGGATGAAGAAATCACTGGACCCCTTCGACAAGAATTTTTACAATAGTTTAGGGAACTAAAAGAATTGGAGAACATTAACATTCCTCGCTGGATCAAAGTTACTTCAGAAAATATGAAGGCCTTTTCCATTCATACATGTTGCGACGCAAGTAGAGATGCATATGCCGCCGTTAAGTATCTTGTACAAAAGGGAGAATGTGAAATGGTGCATTTTTTAGCCTCGAGATCCCGAATATCTCCTCTAAAAGTTGCGACACTTCCAAGGTTGGAGCTGCTTGCTGCATTGGTGGGAGCAAGTTTAACGAAATCAGTGTTAGATGCTCTTGAATGGACGGATATTAGATGTTTTTATTGGAGTGATTCTGCTACCGTTCTTACTTGGATCACTAAAGATGAAAATTGGTCTATTTTCGTGAATAACAGAGTTCAAGAAATACGGAATATCAGCCAAGCATCTTCTTGGCGTCATATTTCTGGATTTTACAATTCTGCAGATTTGCCCTCCCGAGGATGCAAAGCAAGTACTTTAATGAAAACCAAATGTTGGTGGGAAGGGCCAGAATGGCTTAGTTCATTTGAAGACGAAGGACCATGCAATGAATATGATGACCTGGATCAAGCTGAGGTACTAAAAGAGAAAAAGAAAAGTTCAATATTGGCTCTGGCATCTGTAAGTAACGATTCATCTACAGGCTGGCTTTATCAGCGCTTTTCAAAATATGAAAGCATTGTGAAGCTAGTGGGGTGGATTTTGAGATTTGTAAAGAACTGTAGATGCGATGTTCAGCTAAGGAAAAAAGGAGATCTGGATGCTGAAGAATACAGGGCAGCAGAGAAACAAGTGATAAAATTAATTCAGTCTGAATCTTTTTCAAACGAGCATGAGGAAAAACTAAAAGCTTTGAGTGCGCATAAGGATATTGATGGAATAATACGGCTCAAGACGAAAATCGTTTTCCGTCAAGATACAAAAGATTTTAGGGAACCAGCTGTTCTCCCGTCCAATCATGAAGTTGTCAGAAGGCTAATATTTTCTCATCATATAAAAAATAGTCATGCTAGAACTCAGGTTCTGCTTAGTATTTTAAGAGAACATTTTTGGATTTTGAGTGGAAGAAAAACAGTGCGCTCTGCCATCTCAAAGTGCGTCTCTTGCAAAAGATTTTCTTCTAAATATTGTGATGCTCTATCTGCTCCTTTGCCTGAAGATCGAATACGACAAGCAAATGTGTTCGAGATCTGTGGAACTGACCTGTCAGGACCTTTATTTTTAAAGGATGGAAAGATGGCGTAGGTATGCATTTTTACATTCGCCGTATATAGAGCTGTCCACTTAGAGATTGTTACATCACTATCTACCGAAAGTTTCTTGCTAGCTCTACGGCGATTTATTGCCCGGAGAGGCCGATGTGAAACCATATACTGCAATAATGGCACGAATTTCGTCGGATCTTCCAATTTGCTAAGAAGTTTAAACTGGGACCGCATCTGCAACGACAATGTTATTCATCCAATTAGGTGGAAGTTTAATACCCCTTCTTCACCCTGGTGGGGTGGAAGGTGAGAGAGGCTAATTGGTATTCTGAAAAGTCTTTTGAGAAGAATATTTGGGAGAGCAAGTTTGACTTACGAAGAATTAGTGACTGTTATTTGTGATTGCGAAACTGTTATCAACTCACGCCTTTGACTTACATCGACGAATGTGACTCAGAATTTGTTCCACTTACCCCTGCCATGTTTCTTCAGGATATCAAGCTCTCTGATGTTCCTGACTGTGATGCTGCTGATCATAAAAGTCTTAACCATCGCATCAAATACAGGCTAACTTTGCAGAAAGACATTAGAAAAAGGTTCAGGTCCGAATATCTTGGATCTTTGATGAGGAGGTCAGAAAAGACTAAAACTTCGAAGATTGCTCCCGGGGATATTGTTCTCATAAAAAGTGATAACGCTAATCGAATCGACTGGCCCCTGGGAAAAGTGACAGAAATGCTGCCAGGAAAGATGGTGTGTGTCTTATCACACTTAGAACTTCGCGTGGAAAAATTCTGCGTCCGATTCAGCGCGTCTTCCCTATAGAGATTTCTTCCAGCGAATCGCCTTTTCCAATTGATAAAAACGCACTACCTACTAAAGTTGCCTCTATGAAGAATGACATTCCTAAGTGTTCTGAGGACAACTCCATCGACTCTGCAATTGTTCAAACTAAGACAAGGCTAGGTCAAACTGTAAAAATTCAAGAAAGGCTGGATCTCTAATAGAAATGTTGAGATGTGGAGCTTCCACTACTCAAGGTGGGAGGATGTGATGTCATGATACGAACTCCATTTCATTACGAATTGAATGATATAACTTTTCTAGGTGTGGCAACATGAAAATCTGCTTAGACAGTTTCAATTTCAGTTCGTGATTTTTTGTTTTGTTTTTTCGTGTGTGGAATAAAGTAGAGCAGTTAAGTTTACGTCTGAGTTAGCTCTATTATTTACGTAAATATTTTAGAACTAGGTGAGCCTTGGGCTCTAGTTGAAAAGATAAATTAATCCGGGTCTAAATAGACGTGTTTCTGCAGTGTAGAAAGTTCGTAGTTATTTTATAGAAGAGCAATTCTTCACACATGATATAAATATGTGTCATTCGTATTGAATAACAAAAACATATATATTTTGGGAAGCGTCTCTTTATATACCTATGTACTAATATAAGTTAGGTTATGCGAGAAAAAGAGTTTCAGACTTTTTTGTCAATCCCATTATTTCATTCTAAAAGCCTTATTCAAAACAAGTTCTTCAGATAATGTTTCCCACATGAAATAAAGTGATATGCCTTTAGTAATGACTTTCATGTTTTCTAGTGAAAAGTTTATGTCGATAATTGTCGGAATAATAACACTTTTATGTTATACCACCACTGAAACAAAATACGATGTTAAAAATTTGTTCCACCTTGCATCAAAAATTGGTTCCCAATTAGCTGAAACTAACATTTGGTGTTTAGTTTCACTATTTAATGGTGCTACCTCGGACCGCATGCATCATGAAATCGTAAAACTAAGCACCAAATGTTTGTTGCAACTTAATGGAAACCAAATTTTGGTGCAAGGTGGAACAAAATTTGTAACATTGTATAACAGTCACATATTACTGCCATTAGCCTACGTAAATAACACAAGACAGTGCTCTTGAATACCATTAGAGCTATATGTTCATGAAGTTACTAACTATTCTATTTTAAGGAAAATAAATTCTTCCTGCGCATTTCAGTGAAAACCGCAAATCTTTATTCGCAATAGACCGCTAATTATCAACTTTTAAAATTTTCTGTTACTTTTAAATCATCTTAAAAAAAAGTATCATTAGCTATTTTACCTTTATTTGTTTATCAGTTGCGGATGCCAGTGGTAAAGTTCCTGGTGGTGTATTGGAGGAGACAGCCATGGATGTTGGATCACTTAAAGAGTGCCTTAAAATCAGAGTGAATTCAAAGGCTGAAGTGGATAGTTTTCGTGGTCGCTATTGTATGGTGGGATATCAGTCTCCCCTTTTATCAAGCATGTACAAAGAGCCGTTCCTTACCCATAGAGAGAAGTATGTGGAAACCTATGGAGAGCCATCAGAATGGGTGAGAGAAGCTGGATATTTCCTATATTATTAATATAGGACCGAATTTTTAAAAATTAGCTACAAAATGGACTAAAAATTAATAAATTTTTTCCATTCAACGTGATTAATTTCGACTTTTTAAAGGAGGCTTTACGCATTACAAAATTTGAACCAAATTATACTTAATAGAGTGGTAAATCACATTCATTCTAGAAGACCTTTGAATAATGCTGATATAAATCGTATTATTTAATTTTTGCAAATTACTTGGGTCTTCCTTTTATAAAACGCAGTTAACGAATTTGAAATTGTAGAACTTTTTTTGTAAAAGTTAAGTTGTTTTGTCTACGTTAGCGAATTTGAAGATTTTATTTTGTTTTCTGACTCTGTTTCAACTCTTGCATTTATTTTATTAAATTTAAATTGTATTGGGTTCGTAAAAAATGTCTTTTTTTTCTCACTATGCTACTAATTTGTATGTTTGGTTATCAACGATTTGAGCATTAACGATTCCTATATATAATACTATCTATTGGCATCACCTTGTACCATTAAAACTTAATAAAAGTATAGTATTCACTCCAAATTATTAACATTTTTATATATCCCCACTGATTGCATTTAATGTTATTTAGTGTCTAAAAACTACTAATGAAAAAAAAAACAAAAAAAAAAAAAACTTTAATCTTTAAATTTAGTGACTTTAGTGACACTGAAAGAAAGAGATTCAAAGTTTCCAAACGTTAAAAAAAAAAAAAAAAAAAAAAAAAAAAAAAAAAAAAAAACTATTTATGGTATGTATGTTACTTTGAAAGACCGAAATCTGGAGAATGTTGATTTTTTCGTGTGAATGTGATCATTAACATAGTCGCTTGGCATATGTTCGAAATATTTGCTAAATATCCTTATTTCTCACTTACACTGACAAATGTCAGCATTCACCTTGCACTGGTGGTGAATGTTGAATAAAAATAATTTTGTTGCGTTTTTAAATCATACTTTATAATTAAAACATATTATGATATATGTCAAAATAGGAGAAAGCTATAGTAATAGTACATGTAACTGTTGAACTTAAAACGAATAGTTCATTCTAACTGAGAACAGAAAATGATACCAATAATAAACTTACTTAATTATGTGATTGACGTTGTACTATCTTATTTATTGCAACAATTTACACTGTTATGGCACTTTGAATAGCACAAGAATCTATTTGCTTGTTCTTAGAAGAAAGAATAAGGCAACAGACTGTCGCCTTTTCGTAGACAATGCCTCTCGTTTCCACCTCCACCAGCGCATGTCTGTGAATGTCGACGTACACCGGTGATAGTCAGTATATATAAGAATATAATCAAATATTCGGTCTTTCAAAGAGGTATTTGGTATATGTTGACATTCACTGGAGAAAGTCGACCTTCCCCAATTTCCGACATTCATAGTAACATATATATACATGCCATACTCTTATAAAAATATTTTTTACCACTTTGTATAAAGATATAAGTATTTTTTTCAACAAAAACTGTTGCACTTGGACAACTTTTAACTTTGGAGGAACTTTCTTTTGTGTTAAATTTATATTCTTGTTTTATATAAAGGTATGCTATTTAATAAAGAAAAAAAAAATAGAGTTCTCTGTTAATTTAATTTCATGAAAGTATGCACATTTAGAAGCAACCTTTAAATCTAAATAAAAAGTTATGTTTATAATGTTAAATAATTACTTCATTTAATCTCTTGCTTCCAAGTAAAGAAACTAAGTCGCAGAATATTCATTAAAATAACAGTACATTTTGAATTGTAGTTCAACGTCAGTGTTAGGAAGTAAAAATTAATTATTTCCTTACTAGGTAATTCATATTTTTCTTATATGATACAAAATTATAACATTTATTATAATTTTGTATAAGGAAAGATAAGGAAATAGCACTAACCAACTTTTAGGCATCCACCACTTTTTTTTACCCACTTCTACCACTGCTATTTGTTCTTTTCAATATGTAGGTTGAATGGGATAGACTTAGATGTCAAAAATATTTTTTGTCACCACAACTGTATTTTAGAAATGTTACATGAATGATTTTTTTGATAAATACTTGTATTACAATAATTTAAGTTAATTATTCATGTCTAAATATTGATAGGTTAGGTTTCAAAACCAAGCACTGTTCTTACTATAACATTACTGCTAACAAAATTTCTCAGCAAATTTTATTTATTTGATTCGTATAAGTTATGTATCGAAAACATGCTTCATTACCTGAAAGATTTCATTGTATAATATCATTACTTCATTAGGATAGAATTTAAAGATTAAAAAAAGAAAACTTTTAAATTATGTATAGAAACAATTATTAGTTATCTAGCAATATTCTATAATAACATATCAATGCAAATATCATACACTCAAAGTGATTAATTTTTAAATAAGTTTTAGTGTTCTTCCTTTAAATAACTTATGATTTAAAAATTACAATAATTAGTCATTGTTATTAAAAATTCATGGAATGTATAAAATTACTACATGTGTATTTATTATTTTAATTTTAAAAGTATGTTGACAATAAAGACATAATTTGGAGTTGTTCTTTGTTCTTGAAATGTATGCGTGCTAAAAAAACCATTCCATTTCATTTACCAAGCAATTTACTTACAAAAAACTGTGTTTTTTTTTGCAGTTTACTACAATAGGAAGACATGGTGACATGAAATGAGAATTTTTACCAAACATTTTTTCCATTCTCATTCAGAATACATTTTTTTTTTTTTTCATTCGCGTTCCATTTCAATTTTGATAAAGGTTAATGTAATTTTAAAATCTTCTTTTATTTCTTAAATATTCTGTAGACCCTATACCACAAATTGTAAAAGGGAAATTTTCTATATACCGTTTCTAAGTAATTGAAGAATGGATAATTTTGAATTTTTTTCTGAACATTATTTAGACAGCTTTTTTTTTTTTTTTTTTTTTTTTTTTTAAATCGCAATTAAAAAACGCCAAAAATCTATGAAAATCCCACTTTTGAGGCAAAATACATTTTCATTTCATGATATTAGATAATGTTTGAAAGTGTTATTCGTTGATAATAAGTTTCGATCGTAGTTTCATTAATTTGAAAAATATCTTATTTTGAACTAGCTGCGTGGCTCGCGTTGCAGACACCTGTCATTGGAGTATAGGTCCCGGCCTTTGGCGCTTCGAGAACAGGCTCGCTTCGCTCACCGAAAGGTTCATTGTTACCCAAAGCCGGGCACTTTAGATAGTATTTAGTAAATACAACTCGACAATAACTGACACTAAAAGACCGCTTTTACAAATATTTCTATTACATTACATATGACCCTTATAGTATGCGCGTTAAAATGCGAAATATCTAAAAGTTGAATAATATTTGACAACCTCATAAAATTTTAGTTCCAATAATATGCTATTATGAACCTGTGATATTAATATTTCTTGAACTTCATTTTAAAATGGTTTAAAGTATTTCGATTCAAACATTTAAAAAGATAAAAGTGGTTTATTAAGTATCAAAATAAATAAACGAAATATTTTTTAAATGACACACTAATACAAAAAATCAAAAAAATACAGTTCAAAATACGAAACACACGTCTTCATACCAATTCATTTGTATCTTGGCATCAATATTTAATTATACTTTTTCAATATTCTATCAGAGGTTTCGTACCATGCTTAATCCAATTATGGCAAAAAATACATGTTTCTATTTTTTAAAATTGTCATTGCATAATTGATAAATAATTTAAAAACTGTTTAATGCAAATTTTGAGTGTTATTTATGTTTGGCTTTCAACCAAAAAATTATGAAAGTTAGTATTTTTATATTTTTCTATGGTTATATCAGATATGGAATAAGGGTACCATTGAACTTTTTAATTCAGTTTTAATATGTGAATAACCTATTTGACAGGAAAAAACTCTACACATTTATTAAAGAAAAATTCCTCGAATTACAACGGTACCTTTCTTAATTTAATTTCGATTGGGATACACAATGCAGCCAACGATAAGATTTTTATAGCTTTCGGTACTATATTCTTAATTAATCGCAGTAAAATGTTTTGTTGAACAAAATTATGAAAATTATGTTGCTATAAATTGTTGAAAGTCCATGTTTAGAGTTAATCAATTCATTTACTATCTCTTGTCATCTTATCGATGGATCAACATATTATTATTTCAAATTTCAGAAAATTTACATATTACAATACTAAATAAGATAACAAAGAAATGTGTCACGAATTTGTCTGGTGATAAGAAACTAAATATATTTATTTTGTTACATTTGACGAATGGGAAGAAAGAAAAGAGATGATAAAAATCGAAAATGTTATTGATTATATTCAAATTTTTCTTCAGAATGCTTAACACTTGCCGAAAAAATGCAAAACTAAAATAAATGATTTTTTTTTTACCTAAATAGATTGCTGATGTGGTATTGTCGTATTATTTTCCAAGTCATACAGGATTCAGTGTTTCATTAATATTGAACTACAATTTCCATACAAACAGGGGTGTGGTGGGGGCGGTAGGCTCAGGTATGATGTACTGGTACTTTTTTGAGAGTTGGTACGGCGTATCGCCAATTTTTTTTAATTAATTAATAATAAATCAGCATAGTGAGAAAATAAATACGTAAATTAAGAGTATACAGCTTTTTTTGGCTTCGTAAATTATGCAAATATTGTGAATTTACATTTTATAATTCGAAAATTCTAACTACAGTTGGGGATACCTCCTCGATTGGGAAGCTTGCGTATCGATAAAAACTGCAAATGTTGCAATAATTATAAAAGGCCAAATTTAAATAAAATGAAACTTTTGAATTAAACATTTTTTTAATAATTAATTATTAATTAATAAAAGCAAGCTTTAAATTTTTTTAAACTGAAACATGCTTTTGTGTGTGTGTGTGTGTGCTTACATTTGAATTATCATGGTCGAAAACCGCTACAGAATTTTTTTGTATTTAATTTTAAATTTCTGTTCTCAATATTTTAGCAAAAATGTAAAAAAGAAAGGTCACTTTAAGGCATTACGTCTTGAAGCACGCAAAACGCTGGCTTCTTCCACGCTTTAAAGAAATATGCCCTCAAGATAGGCAAAATCATTTTCATTCATAAGTGACGTGTTAGTAGTTAGAAAAGGACAGTCCTGGGCCAGGGCGGTATGCGGTATGGTATGGTATGGTATGGTATGGGGGCGTCACCGGAAGGGGGCGTGACTGGATATGACGTCACCGGAAGTGACATCACCGGATATGACGTCACCGGAAGTGGAGTGGAGTTGTTTCCCTCCTGCTGCTGTTTTAGTTTCGGTTTCATTATAAGCTGTTTGTGTATGACGTCACAGTGTGAATGACGTCATAATGTGTTTTATATCAAAGTTTTGAGCGGTGGCAACACTTTTTTAGTTTCGGTTTATCTAGCAGACGGGGTTGAGTTGTTCTAGGACTGCTTCTAAGTGAATAAGTTAGAGTAATAGGCTTTTATTGCGTGACGTCACAGTAGATATGACGTCATAATTTGTTTTATATCAAAGTTTTGAGCTGTGGCAACACTTTTTAGTTTCGATTTACATTTAAGATGGAGCTGAGTTGTTCTAGGACTGCTTCTAAACGAATAAGTTAGAGTGATAGGCTTTTATTGAGTGACGTCACAGTAGGTATGACGTCATAATGTGTTTTATATCAAAGTTTTGAGCGTTGGCAACACTTTTTAGTGTCGATTTACCTTTCAGACGGAGTTGAGTTGTTCTAGGGCTGCTTCTAAACGAATAAGGTAGAGTGATAGGTATTTTTACTAATGACGTCACAGTGGGTATGACGTCATTCTATGTTAAGATTTACGGTTTAAGTGGTGATAACATTGGATATATACCAAATTTAGTTTTCAGGTGTTGGCAACGAGTTCTGATCGGTCAGCTAAATGCTCGCTTGTGACTGATAAGTTTTAAACATGTGACCAAAAGTTAACTCCTGATTGACTGTTTGGTTTTCTAGCGAGTTACTTACATATCCTTTAGCCAAGTTAAAATACCTGCAACAAAGTTACACAAAAAAAAATGCTAAATTTGAAAAGTTAATAAAAGTGAAGGCCATTTGCTAAGGGTCTAAAAGAACCCTAACCCCGAGCTACACGTGACATTTCAATATTTTACCAAGCAATTGTTAAAATATCGACTATCGGACGTTGCCTTCATGGTAACTCATCTACCCACCCCCCTTCCCTAACCAATTTTGAATAAGTTAAGACTTTAGAATTACAATTACTAAATTTTGAAGTTAAATTTTAAAAGTGAGGACCCACCTCCAGCCCGATACCTCTTTTAGGAAGAATTGGTACCGCCTCACTCCACCCTATCAACAAAAAAACAAAAAAAACACAAAAAAAAAAAAAACTTATTTCAAAGAACGTATATTTCCTTGAAATATGAGGTCACTAACCAACCATCCAATAATATCTTTTAAGAAGACATCATTACCTTAAATCCTAAACAATTTTAAATTTTAAAAAATCTGAAAAGAAGACTTGCGAGAACGTATATTTCTCTCATGAATTAAATTTAATGATCACATACAAAATCCTGAAAAAAAAATTAACGTTAAATAAGTTTTTAAAAATTTAGTTAAAGCAATATTTTAGTTAAATTAAGGCTTAAAGAGATAAAAAAAAAAAAAAATTAAGGATTAAATGAATGATTTAAGGAATTTTGAAGTGACCATAGGCATAGCTGGTTATGCCATCTTCCAGCAGATACCGCTTGTCGTCATAGGCCGACAAGGCTCTCTTGGTTTGTTGGAGTGAGAAGATGTTTAAAAATTCACTTACCGAATAATCGAAACGAAATCTGCGAAGCTAAAATAACTGTGAATAACTACACAAGTACGAACAAAATCGCGATGAGAATAAATACACGAAGTATTAGACACGTCTTTCACACTCAGGTATCTAAGTAGAAATGGCGAGACGGCAACCGGTAGCGTCTATATATGAAGGGTGATCACGTGACTTCACCGACCAATCAGGTTTCACGGTAGAGGGTGCTACTGACTATCGACCCGTCAGAAGGGAGGGGAGCGAGACTAGGGATGTTTCAACACGCTTCAACGCGTTTGCGAGTTGAGTTGTTGTGTAACGATCTTGCTTGAAACAGTTAAAGTGATAGATAATTTTTACGTGACGTCATAGTGTAGCGAATGGGTTTTTAGCGTAGACAGTTGTTGCAATTGGAGTAATTATGAAATTTATTAAATATAAAGATAATATTTAGTAATAATTATCAGATTTTGTTATTATTATTATAAAAAATAAACTTATAAAAAAAGTGAACGTGAAAATTTACTTTACGAATAAAAATCATGTCTTTAAAATGTGTACGAATATCACTAAATAAGAGAAAAAAGTAACATACTTAAACTCTTTAAAATAAATAACTTTAACATTAACGTAAAAAAATTTACTTTTCACATAAAAATCACTTTAAAATGAGTAAAAATATCGCTAAATAAGAGAAAAAAAGTAACTTACTTAAAATTTCTAAGATAAATATTTAACCTTTACTCGAAAATTCCCTTCATGTATAAAAATCACGACTTTAAAATATAACATGCAAGAGAAAAGTAACGTACTTAAACTTTCTACGACAAATAACTTTAACATTAACGTAAAATTTTACTTTACACATAAAAATCCCAATATTAAAATATGTAGAAATATCGCTAAATAATAGAAAAAAAGTAACACACTTAAACTTTGTACGACAAATAACTTTGACATTAACGTAAAAAATGTTCTTCACATATAAAAATCACGACTTTAAATTTGAAATGTAGGATGAAAGTATAACATACCTATAATTTCTACGACAAAGAATTCAAACATAGCCGTTCATGTCTTTAAAATGTATAATGACAACTCTAACTTTTAGAAAAAAGAAACACTAAAAATTTACAAGGCAAAGAATTTAAAATTGAACGTTAAAATTAACTTTACATGTACTATCATACTCTTATATCAACGATAAATAAGATAAAAAAAAGAAACTCTAAAAATTTATAAGGCAAAGAATTCAAATAATACGCGAAAATTTACCTCACATATAAAAATTATGTCTTTCAAATGTGTAAGAATAACGCTAAATTAGAGAAAAAGAAATATTAAAAATTTATAGGGTAAGGAATTGAAACAATACGCGAAAATTTATTTCACACATAACATTTTTATCTTTAAAATGTGTAAGAATAATGCTAAATTAGAGAAGAAAAAAAAACTAACATACTTAAACTTTCTTCGACAACAATTTAAACAATACGCGAAAATTTCATACACAATTATTTTCTTAGGTTAATGTTAAATAACGGGAAATTTAACAGAATAAAAATTTCAAAGATAAAGAATTTTAACCTTTACACGAAAATTTACTTCACATATAAATATCATGTCTTTAAACTTTAACGTGACAATTTACTTCTCATATACAATTAAACTCTTAGCTTAATGTTAAATAAAAGAAAAAGTAACATACTCAAAAATTTCTAAGATAAGCATAATGTAAAAATTTCATATCATGTGTTTAAAATGTAACATATAAGAGAAACAAATAACATACTTGAACTTTCTATAGCAAAGAATTTAAGCGTTAGCGTAAAAATTTACTTTACATATAAAATTCACGTCTTTAAACGAGATGATAAGCATGTGACGGTAATCAGCCAATCAGGTTAGCGGTAGGTGATACGCCACTTGCCGATATTTTTAGACCGAAGGATGAGTCACGCTAAAACTTGTTCAAACAGGTCGGGAGACTTGTACAGCAAGAACAACAGCATCGACGCGCAAGCAGCGGGTGATGCTGCGGTGTGTCAGCAGGTCTTCGAGATTATCGTTTTCCTACTTTTCCTTTTTCATAATGACATGTTTGTTAAAACTTGGAATGAATGAAGTGGATTTCAAAAACACATTAGTAAGTGAAGGTAGAATTCGCATGGACTTTCTTCCAAAAAGTATGATTCACTTGGAGAATTTAAGATCATTTCTACTTGAAAACTTTTCTATTGTCTAAAAGATTGAATATTATTCAAACTCAGTGAGATTATATGCTACAATACGGGTAAAACTTAACAAAATTGTTACATAGAAGAAAAATAGTAAGAGATTTAAAATAAATACTAGTTATAGATACTCCAAGGAAAAAAATTCACCTCTACTTTTCAATCGGAAAATCAATGCAAGTTGGAAATTTATGTTACTTCAAGAAAGACTTAGACAATTTACTTTGTAATAATATACGTTAAGGTGTCGTATTAACTCGTGCAATACATGCTGACTAAGGTTTATTTTACTTATCTAAGAAAGGTGAATTGGGGAAAAATATTAAATAAATTGTAGATATTAAATACATTGTAGATATGCATTTAAGTTTTAAAAATCACCTGCAAGACTTTTAAAACATCTTAAGATAAATTGAAAGAAACTTGCGAATTATATGTAAACTATATAACTTTTTATACTCTGAAAGGAAATCACAAGTAATTTAGTTAACTTTTTTCATGGTAACACTCATATTCAACGACATGTTTTTAAAATTTAACCTTCTTTACATGATAATAGTTATAAATTTTTTCAATCTCAGATGCGATATACTATTATTTCTAACATATATGTTACGAATTGTGTAAAGTTTTTAAAACTGTTATGCAAATCACCAATCAGAAACATAAAAATCTAACATCAATCAAACAAACTAAAATAATAAGATATTTTCCTTAGTGGAAATAGTTAACTACTCATGTGATGGAATATACTTAGAAAATTTAAATACTGAAAAAAGTTTGCTAGGCAAACTTAAAGAATATTTTTTTTTATCTTGTGAAAAACTAGCATAAATTTGGAAAATGTAGAGTTTGTTACTACGTAAAATTGAACATCATCTGGACAAACTAAATTATACATGAATTTTTTTTTTATTTGAGAGGTGCTGACAATATATCATTAATATAGAGATTTTTAACTTCCACCCATAATTTCTAAATAACTTATACATAAATTTCAGAAAAACTGAAACGGAATGTGTTTTACAAGAGGCTTATTTTGTAAGATGAATATTCAATATTAATATAACTGAGCAAAGTTCATTCCGGAAAAAACTTGTAAAAGATACTTATATTTTGAAAATAGTTTGAAATATCCTTTTAAATTTATGAATGCTCGCTTTCGAAAGACACAAATAAAACTGATATTACTCATGATAATTAACACATACATAACATTAGTCAAACAAAGTGAAATTTTTATTGCTTGTGACCAATAACTTTTCAGTGAAGCAGAACTTACATAGGAAATTTGTGCAAACTTTTTCAACTTTTAAACCAAGTATCATGTAAAATTATAAATTACGATAGGAAATAGCATACTTCAGAATCGGAACAAGTCTTGTAGTTAAGCTAAATGTATTTCTCAAGGAATTGAAAGCATACCAGAGAAGTCCTTATCATTTCGCATCTTTTCTCATGTTGCAAGAAGACATACTTTGTAAAAGATCGTCTTAGCACTTAACAAAAATCAGTAAAAATAAATATATTTTCTATGGCAAAGATAAAACTTCACAACTTAATTACTTAAATTTAGCTAAGTTGCATATGGTTTATTCACATAACTCACATGTGCTTTGAATGTTGAAATATATTTGTCAGTTGAAATCAAACTCATCGAAAATAAATGCTATCTACATTTTCAAGTCGGAAATTACTATTAAATAAACTTTACATGTAAGACATTATCATGTTAAAAAGAAAAATCTACAAAAATGTAAATGATAATTTTACTGTTGGTACATAAATGATGAATAATTTATGATTTTATTCTAGGCAAACGTTTTATTGTCTAACAGAGAACTTAAACTTTAGCAGAAAAACGAAAAAATACAATTTTTATATCCTATCATGCTTGTCGAAAATTGAATTTATTAGCTGTTGTAATTGATTTTTATTGTCCAAATTTCTATAGTTCTTCCCAGTGCAATAATATTAAGTTCATGTGTAATGAGTAGGTTTTTTTTTTTTTTTTTGTTGAATCTTATAAATTTAATGAAATTATTATGATTTAAGAGATTGAGTGAACTGAATAAATCAATGACGTAAATTTAAACAGTGACTTGAACTGATACATACTATAACTGTAAAGAAGTATGACAAAGTGATAGATGAAGTGAAAATAGAAGTTGAGTGAAATGTGTTGAAAAAAGTTGAAGACGACAAGAAATTCATAAATGAGAATTATCATTGACTTATATTAACTTCGTTTTTCTTGCTTATGACAAGAAAATACACTCTTGTTTATTAAGAACCAACTTGATATCTTATCATAGAATGACAATGATGAAATATCTGTACATTAAAAAAAAAATACCAAACTTAGACATAGCAAATTTCTTGAAATTCATGTATAATGTGAGAAGTTTTACTGGAAATATAGAAGATACAACATTGAAAGATGTGAATGTTTCGAAGTACTTTATCAGAAATAAAAAAAAAATGCACTGAGGTCCGCTATAAAATTTTTTAGGAGAAAGTTTAAACAAAATTTAAAATCAAACATGCTTTTAAGTGGGAACACATATTAAAACTATAGCACATTTAACAATTTATATTATGTCATCTCAGTTGGTATCAAACTGAATAATATGCAAAATAACCACAAACTGAATAAACATGAAAATTATCAATATATGTGGAAAAGTTTCCTTTTTTCACATATAAAAAAAAAAGATAACACATTGACATACGTTAAGATCACGAAACATGCGTATTCATATACCGATAAGAGCAACCAATGTTGCGGGGAGATATTCACGTGATGGACAATATCCCATGAATAAATTGAGTGATTTAATTTCTAATGCTAATTCCAATAGTATTCCACGTAACTTCAACTTTATATGTTACACTATAGATATATTTATTTTTCAAATATATTGACTTTCGAAAAATCATCCTTCAATATAAGAATGATCATAGTAAGAATAAAAGAAAAGATACTAAGCATTGATTTAAAGTGTATTTATTTCAACTTAGCAACAAATCATATGCGTGAAACGAAAATTGCCTCGAACCAAATTATAACTATCCAATTTCATTGATTCCTACAAAGAAATTTTTCTCATCTAGTAATTGAATTTATTTTTCTCGTACACATTATAAGTGTTGTCCAATCAGGTGTAGAATAGCTGAAGATATCCGACCTCTTTCTAAATATTAATAAGTCACTGTTGAAAAACTTATAAAAATTTCAATTTACACTTAAAGTTTTTTTATATATATATATATTTCAAAGAATTTTTTCAAATCAATATGTATATTTAAATACTGAAACTTATTCACTTCAATAAATGTATGTTTAAGTTATAAAACTTGTCGTATGTATTGAAAAATTTTAACTTTTCGTCTTCGTATAAATCGATAACTTATACACTAGTTCTTCTAATTAAATCTTTCAAAGGTAAAAACATACCTATAGCTTTACATTTGTAACAAGTTAAATTGTACATGTTTCTCGTGAAATTAAAATTTTATATGTTTTTCATGAAAATATATAAAATTTTGTAACTTTCACATGAAACATGTACAATTTAACTTGTTACAAATGCAAAGCTATAGGTATGTTTTTACCTTTGAAAGATTTACTTAGAAGAACTAGTGTATAAGTTATCGATTTATACGAAGACGAAAAGTTAAAATTTTTCAATACATACGACAAGTTTTATAACTTAAACATACATTTATTGAAGTGAATAAGTTTCAGTATTTAAATATACATATTGATTTGAAAAAATTCTTTGAAATATATATATATAAAAAAACTTTAAGTGTAAATTGAAATTTTTATAAGTTTTTCAACAGTGACTTATTAATATTTAGAAAGAGGTCGGATATCTTCAGCTATTCTACACCTGATTGGACAACACTTATAATGTGTACGAGAAAAATAAATTCAATTACTAGATGAGAAAAATTTCCTTGTAGGAATCAATGAAATTGGATAGTTATAATTTGGTTCGAGGCAATTTTCGTTTCACGCATATGATTTGTTGCTAAGTTGAAATAAATACACTTTAAATCAATGCTTAGTATCTTTTCTTTTATTCTTACTATGATCATTCTTATATTGAAGGATGATTTTTCGAAAGTCAATATATTTGAAAAATAAATATATCTATAGTGTAACATATAAAGTTGAAGTTACGTGGAATACTATTGGAATTAGCATTAGAAATTAAATCACTCAATTTATTCATGGGATATTGTCCATCACGTGAATATCTCCCCGCAACATTGGTTGCTCTTATCGGTATATGAATACGCATGTTTCGTGATCTTAACGTATGTCAATGTGTTATCTTTTTTTTTTTATATGTGAAAAAAGGAAACTTTTCCACATATATTGATAATTTTCATGTTTATTCAGTTTGTGGTTATTTTGCATATTATTCAGTTTGATACCAACTGAGATGACATAGTATAAATTGTTAAATGTGCTATAGTTTTAATATGTGTTCCCACTTAAAAGCATGTTTGATTTTAAATTTTGTTTAAACTTTCTCCTAAAAAATTTTATAGCGGACCTCAGTGCATTTTTTTTTTTATTTCTGATAAAGTACTTCGAAACATTCACATCTTTCAATGTTGTATCTTCTATATTTCCAGTAAAACTTCTCACATTATACATGAATTTCAAGAAATTTGCTATGTCTAAGTTTGGTATTTTTTTTTTTAATGTACAGATATTTCATCATTGTCATTCTATGATAAGATATCAAGTTGGTTCTTAATAAACAAGAGTGTATTTTCTTGTCATAAGCAAGAAAAACGAAGTTAATATAAGTCAATGATAATTCTCATTTATGAATTTCTTGTCGTCTTCAACTTTTTTCAACACATTTCACTCAACTTCTATTTTCACTTCATCTATCACTTTGTCATACTTCTTTACAGTTATAGT
This sequence comes from Linyphia triangularis, assembly GCA_963978545.1. NCBI lineage: Eukaryota > Metazoa > Arthropoda > Arachnida > Araneae > Linyphiidae > Linyphia > Linyphia triangularis. The sequence continues at coordinate 89,790,057 of OZ021723.1, read as the reverse complement.
ATGTATCAGTTCAAGTCACTGTTTAAATTTACGTCATTGATTTATTCAGTTCACTCAATCTCTTAAATCATAATAATTTCATTAAATTTATAAGATTCAACAAAAAAAAAAAAAAAAAAACCTACTCATTACACATGAACTTAATATTATTGCACTGGGAAGAACTATAGAAATTTGGACAATAAAAATCAATTACAACAGCTAATAAATTCAATTTTCGACAAGCATGATAGGATATAAAAATTGTATTTTTTCGTTTTTCTGCTAAAGTTTAAGTTCTCTGTTAGACAATAAAACGTTTGCCTAGAATAAAATCATAAATTATTCATCATTTATGTACCAACAGTAAAATTATCATTTACATTTTTGTAGATTTTTCTTTTTAACATGATAATGTCTTACATGTAAAGTTTATTTAATAGTAATTTCCGACTTGAAAATGTAGATAGCATTTATTTTCGATGAGTTTGATTTCAACTGACAAATATATTTCAACATTCAAAGCACATGTGAGTTATGTGAATAAACCATATGCAACTTAGCTAAATTTAAGTAATTAAGTTGTGAAGTTTTATCTTTGCCATAGAAAATATATTTATTTTTACTGATTTTTGTTAAGTGCTAAGACGATCTTTTACAAAGTATGTCTTCTTGCAACATGAGAAAAGATGCGAAATGATAAGGACTTCTCTGGTATGCTTTCAATTCCTTGAGAAATACATTTAGCTTAACTACAAGACTTGTTCCGATTCTGAAGTATGCTATTTCCTATCGTAATTTATAATTTTACATGATACTTGGTTTAAAAGTTGAAAAAGTTTGCACAAATTTCCTATGTAAGTTCTGCTTCACTGAAAAGTTATTGGTCACAAGCAATAAAAATTTCACTTTGTTTGACTAATGTTATGTATGTGTTAATTATCATGAGTAATATCAGTTTTATTTGTGTCTTTCGAAAGCGAGCATTCATAAATTTAAAAGGATATTTCAAACTATTTTCAAAATATAAGTATCTTTTACAAGTTTTTTCCGGAATGAACTTTGCTCAGTTATATTAATATTGAATATTCATCTTACAAAATAAGCCTCTTGTAAAACACATTCCGTTTCAGTTTTTCTGAAATTTATGTATAAGTTATTTAGAAATTATGGGTGGAAGTTAAAAATCTCTATATTAATGATATATTGTCAGCACCTCTCAAATAAAAAAAAAATTCATGTATAATTTAGTTTGTCCAGATGATGTTCAATTTTACGTAGTAACAAACTCTACATTTTCCAAATTTATGCTAGTTTTTCACAAGATAAAAAAAAATATTCTTTAAGTTTGCCTAGCAAACTTTTTTCAGTATTTAAATTTTCTAAGTATATTCCATCACATGAGTAGTTAACTATTTCCACTAAGGAAAATATCTTATTATTTTAGTTTGTTTGATTGATGTTAGATTTTTATGTTTCTGATTGGTGATTTGCATATACAGTTTTAAAAACTTTACACAATTCGTAACATATATGTTAGAAATAATAGTATATCGCATCTGAGATTGAAAAAATTTATAACTATTATCATGTAAAGAAGGTTAAATTTTAAAAACATGTCGTTGAATATGAGTGTTACCATGAAAAAAGTTAACTAAATTACTTGTGATTTCCTTTCAGAGTATAAAAAGTTATATAGTTTACATATAATTCGCAAGTTTCTTTCAATTTATCTTAAGATGTTTTAAAAGTCTTGCAGGTGATTTTTAAAACTTAAATGCATATCTACAATGTATTTAATATCTACAATTTATTTAATATTTTTCCCCAATTCACCTTTCTTAGATAAGTAAAATAAACCTTAGTCAGCATGTATTGCACGAGTTAATACGACACCTTAACGTATATTATTACAAAGTAAATTGTCTAAGTCTTTCTTGAAGTAACATAAATTTCCAACTTGCATTGATTTTCCGATTGAAAAGTAGAGGTGAATTTTTTTCCTTGGAGTATCTATAACTAGTATTTATTTTAAATCGCTTACTATTTTTCTTCTATGTAACAATTTTGTTAAGTTTTACCCGTATTGTAGCATATAATCTCACTGAGTTTGAATAATATTCAATCTTTTAGACAATAGAAAAGTTTTCAAGTAGAAATGATCTTAAATTCTCCAAGTGAATCATACTTTTTGGAAGAAAGTCCATGCGAATTCTACCTTCACTTACTAATGTGTTTTTGAAATCCACTTCATTCATTCCAAGTTTTAACAAACATGTCATTATGAAAAAGGAAAAGTAGGAAAACGATAATCTCGAAGACCTGCTGACACACCGCAGCATCACCCGCTGCTTGCGCGTCGATGCTGTTGTTCTTGCTGTACAAGTCTCCCGACCTGTTTGAACAAGTTTTAGCGTGACTCATCCTTCGGTCTAAAAATATCGGCAAGTGGCGTATCACCTACCGCTAACCTGATTGGCTGATTACCGTCACATGCTTATCATCTCGTTTAAAGACGTGAATTTTATATGTAAAGTAAATTTTTACGCTAACGCTTAAATTCTTTGCTATAGAAAGTTCAAGTATGTTATTTGTTTCTCTTATATGTTACATTTTAAACACATGATATGAAATTTTTACATTATGCTTATCTTAGAAATTTTTGAGTATGTTACTTTTTCTTTTATTTAACATTAAGCTAAGAGTTTAATTGTATATGAGAAGTAAATTGTCACGTTAAAGTTTAAAGACATGATATTTATATGTGAAGTAAATTTTCGTGTAAAGGTTAAAATTCTTTATCTTTGAAATTTTTATTCTGTTAAATTTCCCGTTATTTAACATTAACCTAAGAAAATAATTGTGTATGAAATTTTCGCGTATTGTTTAAATTGTTGTCGAAGAAAGTTTAAGTATGTTATTTTTTTTTCTTCTCTAATTTAGCATTATTCTTACACATTTTAAAGATAAAAATGTTATGTGTGAAATAAATTTTCGCGTATTGTTTCAATTCCTTACCCTATAAATTTTTAATATTTCTTTTTCTCTAATTTAGCGTTATTCTTACACATTTGAAAGACATAATTTTTATATGTGAGGTAAATTTTCGCGTATTATTTGAATTCTTTGCCTTATAAATTTTTAGAGTTTCTTTTTTTTATCTTATTTATCGTTGATATAAGAGTATGATAGTACATGTAAAGTTAATTTTAACGTTCAATTTTAAATTCTTTGCCTTGTAAATTTTTAGTGTTTCTTTTTTCTAAAAGTTAGAGTTGTCATTATACATTTTAAAGACATGAACGGCTATGTTTGAATTCTTTGTCGTAGAAATTATAGGTATGTTATACTTTCATCCTACATTTCAAATTTAAAGTCGTGATTTTTATATGTGAAGAACATTTTTTACGTTAATGTCAAAGTTATTTGTCGTACAAAGTTTAAGTGTGTTACTTTTTTTCTATTATTTAGCGATATTTCTACATATTTTAATATTGGGATTTTTATGTGTAAAGTAAAATTTTACGTTAATGTTAAAGTTATTTGTCGTAGAAAGTTTAAGTACGTTACTTTTCTCTTGCATGTTATATTTTAAAGTCGTGATTTTTATACATGAAGGGAATTTTCGAGTAAAGGTTAAATATTTATCTTAGAAATTTTAAGTAAGTTACTTTTTTTCTCTTATTTAGCGATATTTTTACTCATTTTAAAGTGATTTTTATGTGAAAAGTAAATTTTTTTACGTTAATGTTAAAGTTATTTATTTTAAAGAGTTTAAGTATGTTACTTTTTTCTCTTATTTAGTGATATTCGTACACATTTTAAAGACATGATTTTTATTCGTAAAGTAAATTTTCACGTTCACTTTTTTTATAAGTTTATTTTTTATAATAATAATAACAAAATCTGATAATTATTACTAAATATTATCTTTATATTTAATAAATTTCATAATTACTCCAATTGCAACAACTGTCTACGCTAAAAACCCATTCGCTACACTATGACGTCACGTAAAAATTATCTATCACTTTAACTGTTTCAAGCAAGATCGTTACACAACAACTCAACTCGCAAACGCGTTGAAGCGTGTTGAAACATCCCTAGTCTCGCTCCCCTCCCTTCTGACGGGTCGATAGTCAGTAGCACCCTCTACCGTGAAACCTGATTGGTCGGTGAAGTCACGTGATCACCCTTCATATATAGACGCTACCGGTTGCCGTCTCGCCATTTCTACTTAGATACCTGAGTGTGAAAGACGTGTTTAATACTTCGTGTATTTATTCTCATCGCGATTTTGTTCGTACTTGTGTAGTTATTCACAGTTATTTTAGCTTCGCAGATTTCGTTTCGATTATTCGGTAAGTGAATTTTTAAACATCTTCTCACTCCAACAAACCAAGAGAGCCTTGTCGGCCTATGACGACAAGCGGTATCTGCTGGAAGATGGCATAACCAGCTATGCCTATGGTCACTTCAAAATTCCTTAAATCATTCATTTAATCCTTAATTTTTTTTTTTTTTTTTATCTCTTTAAGCCTTAATTTAACTAAAATATTGCTTTAACTAAATTTTTAAAAACTTATTTAACGTTAATTTTTTTTTTCAGGATTTTGTATGTGATCATTAAATTTAATTCATGAGAGAAATATACGTTCTCACAAGTCTTCTTTTCAGATTTTTTAAAATTTAAAATTGTTTAGGATTTAAGGTAATGATGTCTTCTTAAAAGATATTATTGGATGGTTGGTTAGTGACCTCATATTTCAAGGAAATATACGTTCTTTGAAATAAGTTTTTTTTTTTTTTGTGTTTCTTTGTTTTTTTGTTGATAGGGTGGAGTGAGGCGGTACCAATTCTTCCTAAAAGAGGTATCGGGCTGGAGGTGGGTCCTCACTTTTAAAATTTAACTTCAAAATTTAGTAATTGTAATTCTAAAGTCTTAACTTATTCAAAATTGGTTAGGGAAGGGGGGTGGGTAGATGAGTTACCATGAAGGCAACGTCCGATAGTCGATATTTTAACAATTGCTTGGTAAAATATTGAAATGTCACGTGTAGCTCGGGGTTAGGGTTCTTTTAGACCCTTAGCAAATGGCCTTCACTTTTATTAACTTTTCAAATTTAGCATTTTTTTTTGTGTAACTTTGTTGCAGGTATTTTAACTTGGCTAAAGGATATGTAAGTAACTCGCTAGAAAACCAAACAGTCAATCAGGAGTTAACTTTTGGTCACATGTTTAAAACTTATCAGTCACAAGCGAGCATTTAGCTGACCGATCAGAACTCGTTGCCAACACCTGAAAACTAAATTTGGTATATATCCAATGTTATCACCACTTAAACCGTAAATCTTAACATAGAATGACGTCATACCCACTGTGACGTCATTAGTAAAAATACCTATCACTCTACCTTATTCGTTTAGAAGCAGCCCTAGAACAACTCAACTCCGTCTGAAAGGTAAATCGACACTAAAAAGTGTTGCCAACGCTCAAAACTTTGATATAAAACACATTATGACGTCATACCTACTGTGACGTCACTCAATAAAAGCCTATCACTCTAACTTATTCGTTTAGAAGCAGTCCTAGAACAACTCAGCTCCATCTTAAATGTAAATCGAAACTAAAAAGTGTTGCCACAGCTCAAAACTTTGATATAAAACAAATTATGACGTCATATCTACTGTGACGTCACGCAATAAAAGCCTATTACTCTAACTTATTCACTTATAAGCAGTCCTAGAACAACTCAACCCCGTCTGCTAGATAAACCGAAACTAAAAAAGTGTTGCCACCGCTCAAAACTTTGATATAAAACACATTATGACGTCATTCACACTGTGACGTCATACACAAACAGCTTATAATGAAACCGAAACTAAAACAGCAGCAGGAAGGAAACAACTCCACTCCACTTCCGGTGACGTCATATCCGGTGATGTCACTTCCTGTGACGTCATATCCAGTCACGCCCCCTTCCGGTGACGCCCCCATACCATACCATACCGCATACCGCCCTGGCCCAGGACTGTCCTTTTCTAACTACTCGTGTTTCTTAACATAATGAACTGAAATTTGGTATCTAGGGTAAACGAAATATTCTAAATCGAATGAAAACATAAAAAATAGGGGTACATATTAAAATGTTCAAAGATAGAGCTAAATTCACTTAGTAAAAAGCCCACTAAGAAAAATATTTTGCCCCAGACATATAAAAAATCGTAAGCAAACCTTTTTGGTGTAAACCGCAAGTTTGTACGATCATTAGAACCGAAGATATAGCCATCGTTCATATATATATATATATATATATATATATATATATATATATATTGCGTACTGTACAGTTTAACAATGTAATAAGCTTGCCATTTTTCTTTAAAAAATTAAAAAAATTGTGTTACTAAATAATGATAGATGTTAATTAAACATTTCCAGAGAACCAGTCTTGTGTTTTATTCATGAGCTATAAACAATCAAATAAATAAAATAATAGAGAAAATCCGATTGAGATTTTTGTTTGTAAAATTAATAACTCAATGACATATCAACAAATAATCTGTTTGGCTATAATGCAAAACCCATAAATATGTACAACTGGACATAATTACAATTGTTATAGTAAAGCATTTATTAAAAAAATAAACCAAACATTTCGTAAAAGTAATATTTTTAGAGAAAAACAAATTCTAGAGAAACATTCTTACAAGAATAAGTCACAGCTAATAATTATATTAAAATGAATTAATTTTTATAACATCCATGTTTTAGTGTGGTGAAATTCACCTGAGAGTTTTCAAACAAAAATAATCTAAAGGTCACAGGCCTGTGTTAAACATTATTTCATAACCCAAGATTCAGCTTACATCCCTACTGTGGTACAATGGATGCAGTCAGATGTATTAATGATGTGTCACATGTGTTAAAGAAGACAAGCATGTAGATTTGCTGAGTAAAGGAATTTAATTAAAATTGACAACAACAAATATTCAAGTCTAGCAAAACGTCTTGACACTCAAATTAACCTAGTAATGGCCTAGCGAGGCCATATATATATAACCTGCACGCAGAGCGCACAACAAAATTTTATACAGAGCGGGGAAATGGCAATGGCATAGGATTTTAACTAAATACTTGATTAATAATAATTTTTCAGTGAAGTAAGAACATTTGGTATTAGTATTTTTTAGAAATGCTTATCTGTGAGAGTCTCAGATTCCAGGCGCGTTTGACCGGCACATGAAGATTCAGGCTCCTGGATCAGGTAAAGTCCTAGCGTCGGGAGAAGTTGCAGGCTCCAGGGTCAGGAATTAACACGGCTTCCGATGAAGGTACAGGCTCCGGCGTCAGGAATTAACGCAGCTTCCGATGAAGGTCCCGGCGACAGGTAGTAACACTGCTTCCGATGAAGGTACAGGCTCCGGCGTCAGGAATTAACGCAGCTTCCGATGAAGGTCCCGGCGACAGGTAGTCACGGCTTCCGATGAAGGTACAGGCTCCGGCGTCAGGAATTAACTCCGCATAATGCAACGATGTCTCAGGCGTTGGCGGGGATTACTTTAGTAGTCTTGCACGATCTCGAGTTTTCAAAGTCTTCCAACCATCCTAGCCGCCACACGGTTAGTTCATCTCTTATCTCCAAGCTCCCAAAAAACTTCTCTCCCCGCTACCCCGTTTCTTTCTTTTTTTTTTTTTTACTTCTTTGGCCCCCGTAGATTCTTATTTTGATCCTACCGCCGTCTCGCTTTTTCTCCCTTCCCTTCCTTTTCACACCAACAAAAATCGCGGCACTCACCGCTCGCCACCAGAAAGACGTTTTCTCCCTCAGGTAGCTGACGTAGCAGTTCCCCAATCCCCGTTAGAGTTTAAGCAAGTCAAAACTGCAATTGGAAAGGCAATCCAACTACCCACAGATTCGCCAGAAAGGAAATATATTAGTAGAGAGCAAAAGTCAAGATGATCAAAGTACCAAAAATTTTAGAGGAAGGAAAAGTACACTTAAATCAAAAACATACATATAAAATTAAATATTAGCATCACAACATTAGTAACTATCACTTTATTTTTCAATTACTACTAAATATTATTAGTTGATCTATAATAATAAAACAAGCTGTGTGTCTGTCTGTCTATCTGTCTGTGGATCTATAGAAACTTACTTAAAATTGGAGTAGAGCTCTGAAATTTTTAACATAAGAAGTTTTGACTTTCTTATTTTATGTTTATCAAACAGCATGTTAAAATTTTAATTATTTATTTTTTAATTAATTTTTTTAATTAATTTATTTTATAAAAAGTGACTTCAAATAAAGATACAACTCTGAAATTTTCAACATAAGTAGTTTTAGTCTTCTAATTGAACTTTTGAAAAACAGAATGTTAAAATTTCAATTAATTATTTTGTAAATAATTTTCTTAAGTAATTAATTTTTTTTTTTTACAAAATGACTTCTAATAGGGCTACAATTTAGAAATTTTCAACATAAGTAGTTTTGGCATTCTGAAAAACAGAATTTTAAAGTTTTATTTAGTACTTTTTAATTATTTTTTTAAAATTATTAATTAATAAATATTTTACAAAACGATTTCTAATAGGGCTACAGTTCTGAAATTTTCAACATAGGTAGTTTTAAACTTTCAATTGGACTTTTGAAAAACAGAATATTAAATTTTTATTTAGTTCCTTTTTAATTAACTTTTTTAATTAATTAATAAATATTTTACAAAACGACTACTAATAGGGCTAAAGTTAACAAATTTTCATCATAAGTAGTTTCTGGCCTTCTAATTAAACTTTTGAAAAACAGAATTTTAAATTTTTATTTAGTCTATTTTCAATTAATTTTTTAATTAGATATTATGCATATTACAAAACGATTTCAAATAGGGCTACAGCTTTGAAATTTTCATTATAAATAGTTGTGGCCTCTTAATTGGATTCTTGAAAAACAGAATTTAAAAATTTTATTTAAAAAAAAAAAATAATTGATTAACAAATATTTTACAAAAAGCTTTGTAATTGGGCTACATTTCTGAAATTTTCAGCACAAGTAGTTTTGGCCATCTAATTGAACTGTCAAAAAGAATGTTAAAATTTTAATTTGTTTTTTAATTAATTTTTTCACAAAAAGCGACTTCAAATAGGCCTAGAGCTCTGAAAGTTTCAACATAAGTAGTTTTTGCCTCTAATTTTGCTTTCCACAAACCCGTGTTAATATAATCTTAAGGGGGTGTTGTATAGTTGTATTAACGGGGAATTTTTTTTTTCTTGACAATGGAGAGGCTACCAATATTAAGGATTTACATAGCAATTAGATTTTAGTGAGTGAAGCGAGCTTATGCTTACGCAGCAATGAAACTTTCAGCGAGTGAAGCGACCCTATTCTTGCATAGCAATGAACCTTTCAACGAGTGAAGTAAGCCAGTGTTTATGTGTCCATGAACTTTTCAGCGAACGAAGCGAGATCGATTTTGCGTAGCGAGGAACCTTCCTGCGAGCGAAGCGCCAAAACTGTTACCTATACACGAATGACAGATTTCCGCAACGTGAGGCTTTACAGCTAACTAAAATATTGCGCATGTTAAAATATTCATGTATTCAGCTAATTAGTAATAAAGAGAATATAAAAAGGTTTTATATGTTTAAATGTAATATATTATCATTTTCAGGAAAATAAAGATGATAATAGTTTATGTTTTTTTAAGTATAAAATTTTAAACTTAAAAGTGTGTTAAAAATATTTTAGTAAAAATTTTATAAATTTTTTTTATAATAATAAGTAATAACATAACAAATCATATCCTATTCAACCTTGGCCGACCAAACGGTATAGTGATTAGCATGCTAACTTCTAGACCGCGAGGTTGCGGGTTCGAGTCCCGTGTAGGCATGGGTGTTTGTAAATGTATGTTGGCTTGTCAAATGACGAACGTTTCGGAGCGTTATAGCCCTCGTGTTGCTGATGGTACCAGATAATCTGAAAACAACCAACCTATTCAACCTTAATGTGCCTATTACTTTTGTTGACGCATCCGCAAGATCTTAGTTCGAAAATTGTATATTGTAGAACTTCATTAAAGATCAATCCGTAAAGGTAATTTGACATATAAGTATTCAAAACAAAATTTACTTACAATGTAAGATAAAAAGTAAAATGATATGGTTTCTATATAAATGTTCACAAATAAATGAATTTTTTCCCCCAAAGAAATTTAGTTTGAAGACAAGGTGAGTTCGTAGCGACGCACACGTATGCTTTAGCTGACAAAAAATTTGCAGTTGACTAAGTAGTCAATATTAATGGTACAAGGAACCCTGGGTTCAGGAATCATTTCTCAGATAGACGTGATGCAGCATGTGGAAGAAGTTGTGGCAAGGAACAGGAAGAAAATCCTTCAAAAGTTTGTTGAATTGAGCAGGAAAGGGAAGGTACATTTTAATTATTTTTGATAAACATCATTAGTTCATCATCTTGAAATGGAAAAAGCTCCTTCGGCAAGAGTAAACATAAGTAAACTTAAACCTTGCTAAGTTTCGATTTATTTTCTCACGATGAGTTCCTTGAATGAACACTTCATTGCGTAATGAATATAAAACATTTTTTATGGTTAAAACTATCTTTTAAATAATATATTTCCGATTTCAGAAAAAGGCATTTCCACGGTTATATAAGCCGCAGCTGCTAGGAGGCACCCAGTTACTAATATATGTAGAAACTGAAAAACCTGCAAAACAAAAGAATTCTTTAAATTTTTCTCATTTGATATTGTAAACATATGCTGCAAAAAATAAAACAACTCTGATAATACGTTACAAAAAAATCTATAATTGTGAGGAATATATTATTTATGGAATAGAAAAAGCACATATTTGAAATAAGCTTTATTTTGTTTGTTTGTTTGCACTTGCAGTATGCAGTGATTATTTCTGTCATGAGATATATAGTACTTTAGACTTTGAAAAATGTGGCTCAATGTATAAAAATAGTTTCTGTTATGTTTTTGCCTGATTTTAAAAACTCTAATTCGAAATATAAAGCATCTAAAAAAATAGTGTACTTTATAAAATGCCTTAAAAGGTTTGTGTCTTAAAAATTACATAAGATAATTTAAAAGACACTAAAATATTTAGTTAATTAACAACAATTTTTTTCATTCCTTCCAATATTATTTAATAGTGATGGTGTTTAGTTATTTCTTATAGTAAAAAAAATATTTAGTCTTCTTAAATAAAGGATTATATAATCTTTTTTAATAAAGGAATATTTAGTCCTTTTATAATAAAGAAATAGTTAGTATTTTTAGAATCAAGAAATATTCAGTCTTTTTAGAATAAAAAAAATATTTTCTATATTATATGATCTATCAAGTTTTATTAAGATTTTTTATTAATTGTATGTAATCGAAATTTTTCAACACTGGGTTTCAACAAAAAGTAGAATTTTCAAAAAATAAAATAAAAACTGAACATTTTTTTTTCTCTGTGATTTATATTATTAACAGTTTTCCATCTGTTCACTCACCAGTTCCATTTCATCATATTGAATCCTTTCCCTCATAGTTGAATTTCTGTAATATATTACTAGAACATGAAAAAGGTAAACAAGGTAACTAATTTTGCTTAAATTAGCAAAGCCATGCCATGACAAAAACCTGTTGATAACACCTAAAAGAAGTAATAAAATAAAGATAACGATCCAAAGTATACAAAATTTCTAGTAAATAATAAGACATAGCAATGTACAGAATGTCAGAAAAACGCTATTGCGTCTTTTAATAAGCAATTTAAGATAAGGTATCTGCGTAAGTTCTAAAAATTTTCAGTTAAGCGAGACCCGCACCCCTATTGTCGAAAAAATTTGGGGGACAAAATGTTTATTATTTTATTGCATATAATTAAGCTATATATATTCAAGAATACATGAGAGAAATTTCAAACTTCTAGGAAACTGCAAACATTCGATTTTTAAACTTTTACATAACGATATATTATGTAGTTGTATACGAGTTTTTATTTTTAAGTTCGTTTTTATCGAAATCTAGAATTAGCAATTTTGACTGAGTTTAAAATGCTAAGGCTTTACAAAAATTTACTTAGATTTAAACTGTTTATATTTTTGAAATCTTGAATATCTATTTTATAAATGCAGTGAGATATGTTTTAGTAAATTGTATTAACTTTTTTAAAAATTAAAAAAATAGAAATTTGTTTGTGAAAATTTAAAAACTTCGTGTGAAAAACACAAAATGTCTTCTTAAAATCCCCTGTCAAACTAATTAAAAAAACCCCTCTCCCTACATCTTTAGAGTATACTTTAATATTATTAATTAGTTTTGAAATTAAAAAAAAATATTGAAAATTGAAGGAGATTGATATTTTGGTCAAAAAACATTAAAAAACAAAAATATCAAAAAGTATTAAATTTAAAAAACAAAAATTGTGTCAATAATTATTTAAAATGTTATGTTTTATTTATATAAAAAGATTTGGAAATACTAAATTCATTAATAAAAAAGTTTAGGTTTTTGCTTACGGGTCTCCCATAAGTTAAAAAAATATAACGAGTTTTAATTTTAATAAAACTTGGGAAAGGACTATTGCAGAAGAGTTCCTAACTTTAATGGAAAAAAAAATATCTTTAAAACTTTCGAAATAAAACTTACTAAATTACTATCTTATCGTTAGTCCTAATGGCACTTCATACTTTAGCATTTCTACTAAGTTATATTTGCATAGGTACAAACACATCTTCGTAGATGGGTGTTTCAACCATCTACGTATTGAGGTTTGCAAAGTCGAAGAAGTTGCCAAATAGATATTAATATGTGTCAGATTCATGACATAAGTATTTTTGTATGAACTTTAATGACATAAAAATATTTAAAGAAGGAGATTAAATTAAAAAAAGGTACTGAATATATGTAATAATATTATCAACAAAATACTTTAAAATCGGAATTTGTATGTGAAATAAATAATAATACAATACATTCGAAATTGTCCAACTTACTTAAAAATAAACTATAGATTAAAAAATTCAAAATATCCTTTTCGAATTGTCTTACCACCGTGCCCGGAGGCACAAGTATAAGTAACCCAGCCGAAGCTCAAGCACCAAGCAGTTCTGTGGACGGACTGATAGAATGTCACGGCTTCTTCATATTCACAAGCAATATACTTCCCTTCAATCACATAGAGGGCTAAACCTATTGCCAGAATCCAACCCAAGGCCTTATGATGCTGAAATTATTATGAAGCAATCAGCATTTGGTGAATATGTTTGCGTTGAGAAGAGTTATACTCGTTAAAAATTGTGTGTGCCAATTACAGACACCTATAAACTTATGATTGCTGTGAAAATAAGAGCAGTACTAAATTTAGATATTCGATGTTCACCTGTTTACATGAAGTTTGAAATCTTATGCATAAGAGAAATAAAATTAAAGTTTTGTTTGGTCTTACCCTATGAAAACTATTTGTTTGACATCAAATATATTTTCTACAAGTTTCTTTTCATTTGAATATTAATTGGTCCCTAACTGTTTTCTTTGTAGCAACTTAAATAGCTTTTCTAACCTAAGCAACATTTTGTAGTACTTCGATCATTGGGTATTGATAGATGTAAATTAATATCAACATCTTTCCTGTACAATGTATTTATATCAATCTCATTGTAACGTAATGTATGGCTAGGATCAACTATTCAAGTAATGTTACGACAAATAGAATGCAAACAACAAAAGTAAAATCGCATTTGATTCCAACTGATCCATCCACAGAAAGAAATCAAGAGCTAAACTGAGGAATGACTACAGAGAAAGCTATATTTGGAGACACTAACTTATTTGGAATTCAAAGTACATTAAAACAGAAAAAATATATACTTATTTGGTTCACAGTTAATACACTGAGAGGGAACTGCAAGTTTAGGCACCGCACTGAACATGGTTTTGCATTTTTTGTAGAATGTAGAAAAATGCTATTAGATTATGAATACTGCCTGGAGAAAATGGCCAAAACTGTTCAAAAATCGACTTGGAATGATTTGAACTTAATCCTATGGTCATAAGTTTCCAAATAATGAGGCTTTTTTTTTTTTTTTGTGGTAAAACCTCACTATCTAATTTTTAATGAAGAAGGGAGCTGACGATGTTAGATTGGCGCCAAATACTTGCATCTTTTAAAAGTGAGAAAAATTGGCGTTACATATTTCGTAATCAGTTTAGCTGACGATTAACATCTTCTAATTTTGACTTGAAACCCAATTCCAAAACACACCTGAATACAGAACCAATGCTTTGGTAATTTAGTTCCGATATGTTTACTTCTTTCTCAATTCAAAGATCAATTTTCCATTTTACGGATGGGAAATATATTTATATTACTTAATTATGTTTTCTGAAGCTAATGGTTAGTAAACATATTTTTGTGCTGCCGTTACGATCCTTAATTATATTTAATTGCATTAAATTCTAATTTGCCTTGTTATGTTCCATAATCTTTTGCTCGATGAACTTATGTTCAGAATCCATAATTAAAAAAAAATTAAATTAAATTATGGCGAATGAAGTCCTTCGTTAATTTATTTGTGAATATTTTATTAATATATATTTGAATAGTAAATATTGGATCAATATTTTTAGAAAATAACTTTATTTTGAGTATAAGTTTTATGTTAAATATGAACAATAGATTATGCTTTCCATTCTGCAAAAATAGTAGTTATACAAAAGCATTTATTTTATTTAAAAAATTATATTGAAAATTAACTCTTTGTAGTAATTTTCTTAAGTTAATGATTATACCATAATTATTGACCTCAAAACCAACTAACACAAGAGTATTTATACGATTTTTGCATGGTTTAAGATTGTAATTTGTCTAATTTACAGTAGTTGTCTAATTTACATGTATAAGCTTAATTATCTTTCAAATAAATTATTGTATCTTAAACGTTTAAAATTTTATATAAATCCAGTTCTTAGCTTCCTTAAAATTGCCGAAATATACAGAAAGTGAAATCTGAAATGCCTGAAATAGGCATTTCGGGAGAGCGACCCACCATTAGGTAAAGAGTACATTAATATTTAAAATGTATCATTGAACACCATAAACTTCCTACCTAGTTTATTGTAAAATGTGAGGCCTTTGATAATTCAGATTTCTTCAAGTGGAGTTAGGCTGTTAAATACAACGTTGTTAAATACATAATTTTTTTTAATCTCTGTATAAATACAAAGCCTTCACTCACTGACTCACTCATTCACTCGCTGATTCACTCATCACTAACTCGTGCACTTCCAATTTAGGTACAACTCTGATATTTGGTACAAATACCAAGAAAGAAAATTTTTTAACTATTCTGATGTCGAATAATCAATTTTAAAGGGTCCATAAGGAGTCGAAATATTTCAAAAGAGGAGTATCCCAATATCCCACTTTCATCATAGTCACAACTTTAAACTTAGCATCAAAGGCAAACATTGGTAAAGTAAACTATTCCGATTTAAAGAAGAAAAAAATCATCTTTAAAGGAGTCGAAAATAGCTTAAACGAGAGATACTCAAATGTCCTATTTCCAATGTAGTCACAACTCTTAAACGTGGCGCCAAGGACAAAAATAGATAAAGTGAGTCACTTAAAATGAGAACAAACAATTTTATTGGGTCGTAAATAGTCGAACGTTCGAAAGCAGCGTTCGCCACTATTCTAAGAGGCGGACAGTATGACTTATGTTGGAGCTTTTCGCGAGCCGAATAAATCGTGGGGTATCTTTTTTTATCGATTTAACAATATTGTTACGAATTTCTGTATATTTGTAAATATTTCGTAGCATTAATTATGTAAAAAGATAAATTTATTTACATTTCGCATAAGGCAGTGCAATAGTTTGTCTTATTTTTCTTTCCTGCAATGTGACCCTTAATGCTCGAAAACGAATTTTACAGAGATAATGCTGGAAAGCGAGTTTTACAAAGAGTTGGCCATTTAACATTATGGTAAAGCCAAATTGGCGAGATAGAGCCAAGTTGACGAAGGTTTTGGCGACATTTTCGGTTCCCATGTTCATGTATAGGACTTTTAGACTACGATCTGGAAAGTCCTCCAAATTTCTATCTCTAGAAGATTCACGAAGTATTGACTCCTATAAAAGGTAAGCAGTGAGTGGAGTTTGTTAGTTAGTTGACTGGAATTACTGAGTTGAGTTACTGAGTTAGCTGTCTCTCAGTGAGCAATCAGAGTAGTTCTAAAGTGAACTGTATTGCATTATCTTTTGCGGCGATTTGTAGCAGTTGCGTATCAAGTTTTTAATTGCTGTTTTGTGCTCTATTGTTGTGTGAAGAGCTGTATTGAGTCTACTAGAACGAGAAGTTCTGGAGTTATATCGGAATAAATTTCTGTAAGTATTGATATGCTTTGGCTTCAAATCTTTCGAACCCACCCACTCAACAATATATAGCATTTCTGAAAACTGAAAAAAAAAAAATTGTATTTAAAATTACAATTGATATTTGGTTCTTTAAAAAAATAAATAAATAAAAAATAATAATAATAATAATAATAAGAAGAATTTTCATTATTTTAAATTAAAATCTAAAAAAGATGTGAATTTTTTGTTTCAACGTGACAATGAGACTTGATACAACTTTTAATAAAAGTACTTAGAATTATTACTTTTGTTTTATTCAATATCAATTGTGAGACGATGGCTGTGGAAATAGTTCAGTTTATTTTGTGATAGAGTCGATATGTGTCGCCGTATTTGTTGCAGTCAATCATAGTAAATTGTCCATATGACAATTAGTTACATTATTCTTGTATTTATTCCTGATGAAAAACATATTTCTGAAAGCTTCTTCATATAGTTTCCTCGGGCACGAAGTGGAGAACTCTGCTCTACATAGTTAGCACATACTATTTCGGATAAATTACAATTATGTACAGAAAAAAGTCCATACCTTGAAATTGGATTTAAAAAAAAAAAAAAAAAAAAAAATTAGATTGTGTGTTAGTCCAGGCAATTTGTGATCGAACATGGAAAAAATTGCAACAGAAACTTTTTTAATTGATTTTTAATCAGTTATCATTGCTGAACAACATATCCAAAATCGGACCAAATTCATCCAAGGGAACACTCCGTAAAACGTATTTCAAAGTGACAATTCCATATCGGTATCTTCCCCTATCACAATGGTCTGAAGGTGAAACTGCGGTACTAACAATGTTCACATCAGCATTTCAGTCTGTGTTATGAACAGTACAACCTTGTTTCTTGAGCAAGTAACCAATGAGGGCAGTTAGAGCTTGCTTGTTCTTTTCATTAGCTAGATAATGTTCCTTTTTGCCAACGAACTTCATGCATGGGCTAAAATTAACATCTCTACTGGTCTTTGCGTACCGTCGTCTATGAGCCCTATCCTTGATTGTAGGGGACCCAATGTAGCCATCAAAAACAAAAACAGCTTTTCCAAATATTTTAAGAGTAAATTCTACATACTACATTGCAATGTTTTCGTAAGTGTCATTGTTGTCCCACGAAATTCGCTGTAAGAGCGATCTTCCATCCAAAATGTACCTTTTCGTATTTTCAACGTTGTTAGATACTTCACTATTAAAACGTTTGGCGTATTTGACAATTGCTTCTGCTAACTGTGATTTGTATGATTTCTCATTAGGCTTTGGGAATCAAATAATGCTGCAGGGTAAGCACAAAGTTCATAACGCACGATAGCAACAAGATTCATACCAGAACAAGTGAAAACAGTCTTCATTCTTTGGAAAAGTAGTGCTGGATCCACTTGTATATCTGAATCATCTTTACTACAGACAGCACCAGCAGATTCTAGAGTTTTTGCTTTATCTGACCTTTTAGCTGAAGATGATTCTGAGATGATTTTCGTACCAAATAAGTGTAACTCGTCAACATTAACTTCTTCGACTGTTACGCCTATAACAGTATTCCGTAGAGAACAGTCAGAATTAAATCGGGATATGGATTCTAGTACATTGACCAGTTTTTTTTTATGTCATTGATGTCCCTCTTTTGTCTGCTGTCTCTCATTTCTTTGTGTTGTTCACTAGTTTACGCGGAAACCCCCTGTATACTCTTTTATAGTTAAGTTTTAAATTGAACAAGAGGGCATGCAAAAAAAGCTATGTAACCCTCTGATTTTCGGTAAGTCCACTTCCTCTCTTTCGTCTTCCTCTGCTTTTCAAGGAACGCATAAGCACTTGCTCTATTATAAGATCTGATCCAAGTTCATCCCATAATTTGCCACTTTTTCTCATCCAAAATTTACCCTCTACAAACATTTTATGAACCTATGTATTTTCAGATACAGTTGAAAAATGTTCTGCAATTATAGGTAGAGTGACTTGATATAATTTACAAGACCTGCAGCTGTTATTTTGAGGAGAATCTCAAGCATAGCATATAAGTGCAATTACCAAGAACCTATCCTGTCAGCTGTTACAAGCTTCGTACAAGTTTGATTATTCGCTGGTATTCCAACCAGAGTTTACTTGTTCTTGAGGAAGATGGCAAATGATTCTACTTTGTCTCCTAAGCAATCTTAATCTGAGCCAGGTTGTCTCCGTCTTTCTTTTTTTGTTTTTGGCCAGTCGTAATATCATAGAACAAATCATAAGTTTCCTTCACATGACCATGAAGAGATCCATGTTCATCACGAGGGAAAAACTCATATACCACCAGGATACTAAGTGCTGCATCTACAATCATGTGTCCTCGTATCGCCCTGTAAACTGCTTTCCCAGTCACCATGTGTAAGACAGCATTTGATCCATAGATTTCTTGAAGTACCTCAAATAATATTGAACCATTCAGGAGAGTAATTTTTAAAAAAATAACTAAAAACTATGACTTAATATTATTTGTGTCCTTTATTGAGTTAACATGTATGTTTAGCTCATTTTCAAGTGTAATCGATGCTTCACTAATGTGACATAAGCACCAACCCTCTAAAAACGAAAGCAGACAGAAAACACAAACCTGTACTCATACCTGTACCTGTATACCTTTTTACCTATAAAATGTTATGTCCTCCTTTCTTAAAAAGCTACATGTCATTCTAAGGATAATATACCATTTTGTTGTATTAAATAGGGATGGAACGGATATCCGGCAACTATCCGATATCCGGCATATCCGGCTGATTTTTCAATATCCGAAACCCCGTCGGATATCCGATTTGAAATACCGGACATCCGATAATTTCATTCGGATATCCGGCTATATATCCGGCGACCAGGTATCCACAAGAAATTATTTTTTTGCAAAAAAATAATGATCTCTTTTTCGGACAAAGGGGACACCGCATCCAACACTTTTTCTTTTTTTTTAATTTTTTTTTCCTTGGACATAAATTACAGTCAAGTTAGAAAACGAAAAAGTTCCTTCGTGAGAACTATGCTTTCGCATATCCCTAACTTCAGAGATGAGCTAGAAGATGCAGGTGCATTTAGTTTCAATTCACAGAAAGAGACGCCGTATTATTGGCGCCGAGTTGATAAGCATAAACTATTCCTCCAATCTTTTTCCATACACATCCTTCATACGTGTTTTGCAATATGTTCTTTTCATTCCAAGTTTATGATCTGATTAATTCCAGATGTTATATTTGAATGCTTCTCCGTAAAACACGAACCGAAATACTAATAAATAGTAATTTTTTTCCATAACATACTTGTTTAGAGTTTTAGTTATTCAAACTTCCTCCTTTTTTTCTGACATTTGCTAGCGAGTAAAAAGCAATAAATAGCCAATGCGCACTCCTCAATGCTTTTTTTTTTTTTTTTGGTTCTATAGACGATAATACCCTACTCCTTTATGCTGTGAATGGTATGGTCTAATTTCTGATTTTTCATTGACAGAAGTTGAAGGCTGGTATATTTTTTTTGACGCAAAATGAAGTATTGTAATTTTTAGGTCTTTACGCAGCTCCACAATATGGAATCATATTTAGCTCTCTAGAATGTCTTGAATCATAGTTTTCTCCAATTACAATCCAATTTATAATTTTTAATAATGGCTCATTTAAAATCACCCATTTGGAAGTATTTTAAAATTAATGGAAATGATGAAAGCAAAGCCCTATGTGTTACTTGCTCCACAGAATCGCTTAAAAAATATATTGTGCGCGGCAAAAGCCCAAAATCCTTTTCCACAAAACCCTTATGGAACCATTTAATGAGTGTGCATAAGGAAATTCACCGAAGCTTAAGACTCACTAAATGCATCAAATATTGATGAACAAAAAAAAAAAAAAAATTCATTAAAACAAGAAATGCACGCAGACAACATTGGAATCGACATTATTTGTACCAAAATTGTGGAGTTTAGATGATCCTAAAGCAAAAGCCTTAACCACAAAAATATGTAAGTACTAATTTTGTTTGTTTATATTAAACTAGGGGGCTCCGCCCCCTGCTGGCTGACGCTCGCCAACCCCCTGGATTGCTATGCAATCCCCTTGGCTCGCTTTGCTCGCCTTAAAGAGAAGCATTTAAAATATGCCCTAGCAAAAAGCTATTTCAGCTGCATAATGCCATGAAACTGAACCTTTTATTACTTATGAAGAGTCAGAATACTTGCCACGTCATTATTCTGTTGCTGTCGAGACGCGTTAAGCAGGGACAGTGTGGCAACGTAGTAGAAAGATCTTGGAAAACAACAAAAATAAACAGTTTTGTACATATATTTAAAAAAGATCGGTTATTTCATTGAACAATTAAAATTTACGGGCTGGTTTTGCATGAAGCGCCAAAATAATTAAAGTTGCTTATCGAAATTTCTTAACGAAGCAATCATATGCTCACTTAATCTTTTTTGCGATACTTAGAAAATAAAATAAAACAGTGAAAGGCCAATTATCCAGCATTCAATCAACCGGAATTTTTTGAAAATCAAATTTGGCGAGAAAATTAGCCATATTTCGCCAATAGTATTTTTTTTTTAATTTTCATATGAGATTTTTAAGTTAAGTGGGTGGTTTTATTCGTTATTTTGATAGTTTTTAATTCGTAATAACTGAATTTGCACTGATTAAAGATGAGTATAGGTTCAGATTTACTGCACAACGCCTCTTAGCGATTTTTTTTAAATTGGCGATTTAGCGCTGAATGCAACCTGGCGACCTCTGGAACATGTTCCAGCAGATAACTTTTCCGAAAAGTCTGGTTTATCCGGAATTCTAATCCAAAAGAAATGTACACATCTTGGATCTATTTATTCTTGCATCATCGTAACTATTAAATTAATACTGTTATGAATTTGTTTTCACTGAGGCAATGATGGCACAGTTTTCACGGTTTAAAAATATTTATTCTCTCTTCAGAAAACTCACAAAATTTATTCACAGGCAACAGTTTAATTACTCTCGAGCTTCAACACAAGCTTCAACAAAAACAACTTCGAATTCAGCGATTATTCAAGCTCACTCCAATAGGTAAACAAAGCGATAAGCTTTCATCGAAATCCAAAGTCAATCTGAAAACTTTCCCGTTCTCCAGTCTTTTTATAAGCAAGCGCGTGAGACATTCTCGAAATTTCCAGCCAATTCATCGGAAAGAAATTTCTCGAAACGTCTCGATTACTTCAGGTGTTGCCACCTTTTTCTAACTTGTATAATCGCTATTAATTACTAAATAAAATTGGATAAAAATAAATTACAATAGAATTTTGAAATAATACGTCACTATTTACAATATATACAGACAATTTGTGCAACAATTTGTGTTTTAAATAGGCAATAATTTCTATCTGTAGATTGTAATAAGAAAAGAAAAATATAGCAAATCCAAGTTGTTTCTTTTGCCAGATGTATTAGTCGAATTTCAAAAGATATATTGTGATTGGCTGGAAATTCGTGCATAAAGTGCATTTAGAAGATTGGTGATTGAAGTCGTTGCCATTCTGCTCACAGAAATACAGCCAAATTTGGACGTTACGCAAGAGAATTATATATATAGATATATATTTTAAATATGATGTAACATAATGTTGATGAATTTTGCGTTCGAAATTTTTTAAGTTTATATTTAAAAACGGAATATTCCGATAGATCCAATTTAAGTTTTCTACGAGATTTCTTTAAATCCGTAATGTTTTAGGTGCATTACAAAAAAACTAGATATAAAATATTTAAAATAAATGGTATTTTTACTTAGTAAATTTAATACTATTAAGAACAACTTGTCTTTATAAAATGTTACAGATTTATGTTGCTGTCGATGAATGCCAAATTATTTTAAGAAGCTGTTATTTTTTTTTATTTTTTATTTGTAAATCGGTTTTGTTATCTTTTTACTGTTGTGATTTTCTTATACACGAGACTCCTCGTGATGAAATTTTATTCAAACAAGCCACTGGCTCTTATTTATTGGCATTAATCAAATATTCCAAAAAGTCGTCAATTCTATAGTGCATTTGCACCAAAAAGGCAGAAAAAAAGGTATAAATGTTGAATAGTACATTTCCTTAGGAAAACTTTTGTTTGGAAGATTTTTTTTTTCTTGCAACATGTTTGATTTTAAGTTATATTTTAATATTTATACTTTAACTTAATTTTGCCATTACTTAAATATTAATTTTAGAAATTTTTTCTGATTGCTTGATAAAAAACTAATTGCAGAACGTTCTATACTACATCTGTTCCAAAACAGATTGATATTGTTGAAAGTATTGCATAAATTTTAATCAAATTAAAAAAAATTCTTATTAAATTTGTTGTCAGTTTTATTAGGTATTTTTTAACACATTTGTCTTAATAAACTAAAATTAAATATCATTAGTTAATGAAATTCCATTGTTTTATTATTTTGACTTCAGTACAATTGCTGTGTGTTTTTCGGGTAAAAGCAATATAGGATATTTATGCAGACTTGAGGAAAATTATTTTATGTTTACATTACATGATACAATGTAAGAAGAAGTTGAGTAACAATTTACAAACGTATTTCTGAAATATTTTCATTACATTGCAGAATATTTGGTACAATTTTAAGTAACACACAAACAAAATGGTGATGAAGTTTCAAAATTGCTCAGTAAGTGTAGGTATTGGCATCACTAAAACATTTGTGTGTCACATAGCAGATGTTCCGGTCAGATGGTCATTCTGATGCCGAACCCCAGTGTTTAGTTCCCAAGCATGCATGGTCCTCCTCAGTTTATTTCTTTCAGGTGTAAACATCTAAATCAACCTTGCCCAGTCCGCGAATCAAACCATGGACCTATGGCATGCAGTGCGGTGCGCTAACCACAAATTATAATTTACTTGATACTTCATATCATGACCATTTTTTTTCGTATAGCATATCGTATAACTATCGTTTTTAGTATATAGACCGAATATCCGGCCGGATATCCGGTGAAATCCGTTTCGGATATCCGTATCCGGTAGACATGGTACCCCGGATATCCGAAATCCGGTATCCGGCAAAACTCACATCCGTTCCATCCCTAGTATTAAAGCTAACATCCGTGATTAAAATATCATGGTTGAGAAGGTTCTGAGCGTGAAAACCTACTCTTAAGCATCCCTATCATGTGGCATGGAATCCGTCATTTGGAAATTTGTTTTTCGGGGTATTTCCATGGATGAATTTTGTCCAATTTTGGATAAGTTGATCAGCAAAGATAACTTATTAAAAATCAATCAAAAGAGCTTCTGCTGCAATTTCTTTCCATTTTCGCTGTATTTTTAATTTAGTTTACCTGGACTATGTTGCCGGAGGGCCGCATAAAATTCATTCGCGGACCAAATCCGGCCTGTGGGCCAAGTAACGGCTAACGCTGTTCTAAAGGAAGGATATTAAAATTTTCCACATTCAATGTAATCACAACCCTTATATTCAGTATACATTTAAAAATGGACATGAAGTAATCGATTCCGATTTTATTAATCCATTTTCAAAGGTAAAAAGTGGAGTCAAACTTTGGAAATATGGATTGCTAGAATGACTTTTGATTGATAAAATGCACGTGTTAAAATTTTATAGTCAAGCAGGGGTAATCAGCTAGTTTATTTATATTTCGTATGTACTGAGGTTTGATAATGATCTGTTTGATTGGACATCTAATTCAAGCTATTTCTAATTGAATTAGTATATATAAATTAATTAGACATGGAAACTATTAAATCAGAGCATTATTAATTTAAAAAGGAAAAACTTACTGTCCTTATCTTCTTTTCATTATATTTTAGAAATAGAAATCCAACAGCCATTCCAATTAAATACGAATTTAGATGAGCATATGTTTGGCAATGCACCTTATCGTTGAAGTCTCCTTTGAATCTGAAATTAAAATGATTTATAAATGTTTTATCGTATATTAAAATGTGTGTAACAGCAAATAGTTTTAAAGTACTTATACATTAATTAATTTTTTTTAACAGTAGTTGTTGTGCCATTTTCAGACGTTCTTGTAAGGTTCGTTTGTCAACTTAGGACGGCAACACTGGGGGGTTGGAAATATCGATGGTGGGAAAAGAAAAAAAAGCTTTCAACGATGAACTGAAATTGAATGAAAGAATTAGAAAGTCGAGCAAAGAAGTTTGTAAAAAAATAAATCAGTGGCGGCCGGTGGTCAAAAATGTGAGAGCATCTGAAAACATGCGACTTCCTAACAACCCCTCCCCCGAACCACACACACACACACACACTTTCCATAATTATGTACATCTTGAACTTTTTCTTTTGATTATCATTTTAAAAATAGGATTTTTTTTCACTTATAAGAACGTAATTAGTAAAGATGTTTAAATGAAAAAAAAATCAGTTTTCTTCAAAAATTAATTAACTATTTAACATTTAATTCGTTATAATAGGTATATTTTTGAATAGTGATTACTCGAGTTTTACAGAACCAAGAAAAGAAACTATGGTTGGAAATTATTCATTCTTATTATTTAGATAGTATTAATATAGTTTAACTATAGTTTTTTTTTAATATATTCTTTTTAACATTGGAAGTAGACAAAAATAGCAATTTTTCTAAAAACGTTTGCATTTAAAAATCTGGCAAAATTCATTTTCTTTTCCAATCAATTTGATTGAGGTTCAGTACATCTAGTAGTTAATGCAGATTTGAATTTGTACATCATTTTTCAAAAAGATTATATAAACTTCAGTTATCACTATATAAATGAAGTTTCACGTGACAAAAACACGCTTTTTTAGATAATGAGCTCAAAATATTCAAATTTATTTTCATAACAAAACAGTATTTCAAACTAATAAAATAACTCTAGCTTTCAGATGGTACCATAATCTTGCAAAAAATTCTTCTAGAGATTATTTTAAAGCAGAAATTCTCAAGGGTAGCCGAAGTTCGAAATTCGCTGATCTGGCTGCCTCGCTACAACAGTACGTAGATGGAAGGCTCTACTGGATTTCACTTTGGTTACCATGGCAACGTTGCAGCCGAAACGCTTTTCAGGAACCCATGTCTGACGCCGGGGGGAAGATCACCTTGATCGGAAACGCTTTTTTTTATCAGATTTTGTGCACTTAACAGTAGAAATTGGATCTTCATTTAAGAAATTGCAAAATATGCAATTTTAGTTTTGAACTAATAAATTTAGATGCAGCAATGCTGTACTGGCTGTAGTGCACGAGCCACCACTGAATTAAATATACTTTTTTGTCTTTATTTAAACCTATAATGTCAGGTTAACAAAGTGTTGTCGAATGCTTGTTTAATGAGTTAAGTTTATGATTCAAGAACCTATGCCTAGAAGAAATAGAATGAATAAGGTTAGAGCAGCACGCGCAAATCTTTACTATGGTACAGATCAGCGAAAACTCTGATTTTGGTTTTTTTGACCAACAGTTCGATCTTTCCTGAGATCGATGCGAGTTATAATTTCTAGATAGAGGGGCGGGGGTGGGGTGAGGAAGGAGATGGGGTTATCACGTGCCTACTTGCCAGTCTGACAGCAATGGAATCTGGTGTAAGTTCAGACTACCCCAAAACACTCCGGTGTAGACCCTTTTTTGTCACGGTCTGCTCTCATGTTATAATCAGTATTTCCTTAACTGCCAGTTTAGGTATTCCCATTTTTAATTATTTTTAAAATAGGTAAAGAAATGCTAGTAGATTCTGAATGTACTGGTCTGTCGTCGCAAAAATGTCTGAAACTGTTTGAAAATGGACTTTGAATGAGTTAAACTAAATTCAATAGCTTACTATGTTATAATTTGCCGAAAAATGAATACCCTCTTTCGTTTGGTAACACACCGATCTTTAATTTTAAATCTAGACGGTTGCAGACGATTCATCATTCCCGGTACATATTCATATTCTTACATCTTTAAAAAGTGAGTAAAGATGGCTATAAATATTATGTCATCAGTGAATCCCTGCATATTAGTATATTCACACTCTAATAGCATTTCTTTACACTCTTTAAAAAATTCGGAATGGTGTCTGATTGGGTACCTAAACCTGCAGTCACTTCTCAGACTTTATATGTGATAATCATTTCCCTCAATATTACTTTTATATTATGGCCGTTATTACTGTAGCAGCACAACCACCAAGATTTTCATTGTTATGGACCTTTTACCGAAGTGTTAGGCTATTATAATAGCTGCTATTGCCAATATTTGCACTGATATTTTGGCATTAACCACCGTTTTTAACCTTGCTGTGGTGATAATTTTCTGCAAATTCTATGCTGTTGTAATATCTGAAATTACCGAGATTTGCTCTAATATGGCGGGAGGTATTATGAATATTGATTTCTTTGATTGTCATTTTCGCCGATGTTTACGCTGATGAAATCGTAACGGATATTTCTGAAAATGGCTGGTCGTTTTAATGGATTACGCCGATGTTTTGTTGATGTGGTAACAGCTACTTCTGAGATTTGGATTTGTGGAGGTGCTTTCGCCGAGGCTTCCGCTAATGCGATAGTCGCAATGACCATGATTAGTACCGATGCAATGATCGAGTTCACTTTTTAATTTGAATCATAGAAGAATGACTAATATCTCAATATAATGTGGTGCAAGAAAATTAGGCCTTTATTGTAAATTTTTTTTTACATAATCCTTATTTTAATATGTATTTTATTGCAATTGTACACACAATTGTGTGTTGTTTATTTTAGCTTGACAAATAATTTTATATTTTTGCTAAAGATATAAATAATGATTTAAATTTAAATATTGAAGTTTTTTTTTCTTCTTTTTTTTTTTCTCTCAATAATTTGAATGCAGCTTGCAAAATTAGAAAACGTGTTTTAATTAGAACCTATTTATCATTATTGTATAGTTGTTTGACTTATTTATAATTCCAAAATTTAATGCTTATTGCCGGTTTTTATCCTTATTTCACTAAGTTTCGCTTTTTTCCCTTGGTAGCTGAACAACATTTACACTTTGACATCAAAATATAGAAATTTCAAAAACCACACAGAAACATTGTTTTAATATCTCTACATACTGTTGCGTTGTACGGGTTCGAAAGATTTGACGCCAAAGCAGATCAAAACTTGCAGAAATTTATTCCAAAATAACTCTTCACAGTTCTCTTACAGCTCCAGAACTTCTCGTTCTAGTAGACACAATACAGCTCTTTTCACCTCAATAGAGCACAAAACAGCAGTTAAAAACTTGACAACAACTGCTAAATCGCCGCAAAAGACAATGTAATACAGTTCGCTCAGTATCTCCAGTCAACTAATTCAGTGACTCAAAATCCAAGAACTACTCAAGTCAGGAATACAGCTCTCACAATGATCGTTGAGAGACAACTAACTCAGTGATTCAAAATCAACTAACTACTAACCAACTCAGGTCGCGCTTATATAGGAGTGGCTGCGAACATACTTGAACCTTCCAGAGATGGACATTCGGAGAACTTTCCAGACAGTAGTCGAAAAATCCTATACATGTACCGAAAATGTCGCCAAATGGTCGCCAAATTTGGTGACAAAAATTAGTCGCCAAAACCATCGCCAACATGGCTCTATCTCGCCAATTTGGCGAGATTCCCATTACCATAATGTTAAATGCTCTGCCCCTTGAAACTCGCTTCCCAGAGTTACCTCTGTAAAACTCGTTATCAAGCGTTGATATCCTCACTGCAGGGAAACAAACCATTGCATTGCCTTATGCGAAATGTACAGAAATTTATCTATTTACAAAATTAGCACTACGAAATATTTACAAATATACAAAAATTCGTAACTTTTCCCCCTTCCCAAGGACTGCACGTCCCGGGCAGCACAGTTCCCGGAAAGAAGGCTCAAGCTCTGCAATAGCAAACACTCTGTGTTCATAACTAAACTATAAAACTTACTAAACTTACTAATTTAAAGACAGAAACATTACTGAATAAATAAATAAATAATTAAATAAACAATTAAATAAACAATAAACGTAAAATTTTTTATACACATGGGACCATGGTCTTAATAAGTCTTAATAACTATATACACTTTGTACATAAGGGGGATTACAAACTATGGGGATTACACACTATGGCCATAGTAAGGAGCTAACCTGCCGTAATGAACGACTCTTAGGTTTAGAATGTGGTGACTTACGTATTCGGACCACGACATCATTCAGCCGGTTGAGGACTGAGTAAGGACCATCCCAGTGAGACTGAAGTTTGGGAAAGAGTCCATTCTGTCGTTTCGGGTTCCAGAACCGAACCTTGTCACCTTCCTGGAATTGATGTCCTGTAGCCTTCGTGTCGTATCTGGTCTTCATCTTGTCAGTTGCCAAGTTGATTCGTTCTCGGGCAAAATTGTGCACATCTTCAAACCGTGACTGAAGATCATCGACGTACTCCTCTGGCGATGAAGGTGCATCTGGAGGGCGGCCAAACAACAGATCATACGGCAGACGAAGGTTACGACCGAAGAGCATCTGGGATGGGGAATAGCCGGTAGTCTCGTGGATAGCACTGCGATAGCCCAGAAGAAACAAAGGTAACTTCTGATCCCAGTCCTGTTGGTTTCTTGAAACCATCAGTGAGAGGTTATTGAGGATGGTTCTGTTAAACCTCTCCACCATGCCATCCGACTGTGGGTGTAAAGGCGTCGTCTGTGTTTTGTCAATGCCAAGTAGATCACAAACTCCTTTCATTACAGCAGAGGTAAAATTTCTTCCTTGATCAGAGTGTAACTGAAGAGGCACTCCAAATCTCGAAATCCAGCTCTGAACCATTACCTCTGCAACGGTGGTAGCCTCTTGATCAGGGATAGGATACGCTTCGGGCCACTTCGTAAAATAATCCATGACAACAAGGATGTATCTGTTGCCGTCAGCAGATCGTGGTAGTGGTCCCAAGATGTCAAACGCAATCCGTTCAAAAGGAGCTCCCACGTTGTAACGTTGCAGTTTTCCTCGACTGCGTTTCTTCGGTCCTTTCCGGGCTGCACAGGCATCACATGATCGGCACCACTTCTCCACGTCAGTTCTCGCCTTACTCCAGTAGAACCGCTCTCGAACTCTTTGCAACGTCTTCATTACTCCGAAGTGGCCTCCAGTTGGACTACTATGAAGTTCTTTAAGAACGTCTGGGACTCGGGATCTTGGAAGCAATAGCTGCTATCGGGATGTCTTTCTATCATCAGATTCGAACTTCCGGTACAGCACGCCGTTTCGAATATGGAGGGAGTCCCAGAGGGCCCAATATTGCTTTGTCGTAGGATTAAAGGTGGAAATATCCTGCCAAGTAGGTGTCGCATTCGAAGACTCC
Source organism: Linyphia triangularis (assembly GCA_963978545.1). Classification (NCBI taxonomy): domain Eukaryota; kingdom Metazoa; phylum Arthropoda; class Arachnida; order Araneae; family Linyphiidae; genus Linyphia; species Linyphia triangularis. The sequence goes on along the minus strand of OZ021723.1, from coordinate 89,760,337 downwards.
TTTAAATCGATTAAAGGCTTGATGTCAGGATCTCCCAATTGGTCTTTTCTGACTTCTCCGTCACTCCACGGGTCTGGATGAAGTTGAAGATGTAACTTGGCGTATTACCGGATTGATCAGTCCGTAACTCGCCTCAAACCTGGAACAATATCGGCAGCTCTCTGAGCAGGGTCTCCTAGACAGGGCGTCTGCGTTTCCATGTGATGATCCTTTCCGATGACGGATATCGATGTCATACTCTTGGAGTCTCTCTATCCATCTGGCTATCTGACCTTCAGTATTCTTGAAATTTAGAAGCCAGGTCAACGATGCATGATCCGTACGGAGCAGGAATTTCCTGCCGTAGACGTAATGATGGAAATGCTCTACGGCTTTAATTATGGCGAGCAACTCTTTCCTGGTGACACAGTGATTCCTCTCCGGTTTAGATAGGCACTTACTCCAATATACTACGACTCGTTCTTGGCCGTCTATTTCTTGGGACAAAACAGCACCGACACTATCGTTGCTCGCATCCGTGTCAAGAATGAATTGTTTATCGGGCTGAGGATACGTCAGGATAGGTGCAGATGTTAAAGCCTCCTTCAGTTGGTCAAATGCATCCTCACAGTCTTTCGTCCACAAGAATTTCTGCTTGCTCTCTGTCAGTCTGTGAAGGGGTCTTGCGATGTAAGAAAAGTCCTTCACGAATAGTCTATAGTAGGTGCAAAGCCCCAGGAAACTCCTCAACTGATGTACATCTTTGGGGCATCTCCATTCTTTAACTGCCGACACTTTTTCTGGATCTGTGCGTACACCCTCGGCAGAGATGGCATGTCCGAGGTAAGTCACTTCATGTCGGAATAACTTACATTTGGCCGGACTTAACTTCAAGTTGGCGTCTTTTAATTTCCCCAGCACCTTCCTAAAATTTTCAAGATGTTCCTCGAAACTTCGCCCCACGATAATGATGTCATCGAGATAAACGAGACAGGCTTCGTAGGGAAAGACCTCTTAGCACTGTTTCCATGAGGCGCTCGAATGTTGCTGGAGCATTGCATAATCCAAATGGCATCACCTTGAACTGCCAAAGTCCTTGTCCGGTCGTGAATGCTGTCTTCTCTTTGTCATCAGGGTGTATCTCAACTTGCCAATATCCACTCTTTAAGTCTAGTGTTGAAAACCACTTGTTTCCAGAAAGAATGTCCAGAGTTTCATCAATTCTGGGAAGAGGGTAGCTGTCCTTCTTCGTGACATCGTTCAACCTCCGATAATCGACGCAAAATCTAGTTGAACCATCCTTCTTCCGAACCAGGACGATGGGAGAGGCCCAAGGTCTGGCTGAAGGTTCAATCACATCGTATATCTTGCATTTTTTTTAGAAGACTTCCTACCTCTTATTGTTTGGCAAACGGTAGTCGTCTTGGGTGTTGCTTGATAGGTGGGTGGTCTCCTGTATCAATTCTATGCTGCGTCAAACTTGTTCGTCCGACATCCGAGGATTTGCTGGAAAAGACATCTTGGAATTCTTGGATGACCAGTTGTGCAGCACTTCTTTCTTTGTTGTTTAACGGTGCATTCTGCAGAAGCTCTGATGTTAAGTTCTCTGAAGATACAGTGACTAGAGAATTGGTAATTCGACTTATGCAAGTTACTGGAGTACAGGTGGCTAACACTTCACCTTTCTTTATGACTTTCGCTTTATCACTCACATTGGCAACCCTCACAGGTATGGCAGGCCTTGAAAGGTCGACGAGAGTTGAAGCTACCAGTACTACTTTGGGGCTGTTGTGGTTTTCAGGGTATTCCATTATGCCATATCGGAAACTTTTATCTTCAGCTATGTATCCAGGAAGTAATAACTCTGTTCTTGCGGGTAATGTGATGTCACTTTGAGCTATTATTTGATGCACGGATTTAACTTCACTATCTTTGATTCCAAATAACACTATGTCTTCAGAAACTGAATGCAGCTCATTGTTTTTAAAGTCTAAGGAAAAATTATATTTCCTTAAAAAGTCCAGTCCGAGTATACAAGTGTCCATAATGTCCGCCACATATGCCGTGTGATGATAAGAAGCACTCCCGAACTTGATGTTGATGTTCATTTTTCCATGGATGTTGATTTTATCGCCGGACACAGTTTGGAGGGTAACGCAGGGCGGCGTCCAGATTAGTCTTCCATCCAGTTGTTGAGCCAAATCTTTCCGGATGATGGTCACATTGGCTCCAGTATCGATAATCATATTGCAAGGAACTCCATTTACGTGTCCCATGATGAAGAGTCCATTACTGCCGCCACTCATTGCAGAAATTTATAGAGCTCTAAGATGGGGCTTCTCAACAACTGGCAACCTCAGCCCCGCGAAATGGCTTCCATCCTCCCTTCTGGGAGCGGTCTTAGCTCTAGTGTCTTGGCGGGATCGGCAGTTTCTCCGTATGTGGCCCTCGCCTCCACAGTTCCAGCACTTCAGGCTCTGCTTCTTTTCCGGAGTATTTCTCCTCAAGTTACTGACTTGCCTTTGCAATTCATCCAGACGAGCAGCAATTAGGTGTTCTGGCTCCTGTATAGTAGCAGTCCTGATAGGATGGCGTTCTCTACGAGTTGCTTGCTGGGCTGCCTCGTACTTCATGGCATATACTAAAGCACTTTTTAAATCCTTGACATCTGCCATTCGTAGGGCCTTCTGTATCTCTACGTCCCTGATGCCATCGACGAAGTACTGTAGAGACAGGATTTCTCTCGTTTCAGGGGGGCAGTCTGAAAAGGCGAGATGGGAGAGCCTTTCTACATCCGTGGCGAGCTCCTGGAGTGTTTCGGTAGGCTTTTGTTGGCGAGATTTCAACTGCAGCCTGCTGTAGTCTTTCACACATTTCTCGCCAAACCGCAGTTCGAATGCACTTGAGAGAGCGTTGAAGTTCAAGCGTTGCTCTTCGGAAAGCGTTTGTAGTATATCTGCAGCTTCAGCTCGCAGAGATGCAGCTAACTGGCAGGCTTTTGTCACGGAAACCCATCCGTTGGCGTTGGCGACAATTGTGAATTGAGTTTTATACACTTGCCAGGAAGATTTTCCATCGTAAGTCGAAAGCTTGATTGAAGGTCGGGAGGTGACTGGTACACATTTCAAATCTTCCGAAAGAGTTCTGCTCGACAGTCTCTTCTCTAACATTTGGTCTATCTTTTCTTCTATCTCATCCAAATTTTCTTCTACATTCTTCTTTTCCAGAATCTCTATCTTCTTCCCTAAATCAATAAACTTCTTTTCGACATTCTCGAATTTGCCTTCAAATTTGTCTTCTATTTGTTTCACGCTTTCTTCCATAGTTGTTAAAAGGTGACCCTTTAATTCCTCCTGTCCGGCAGAAATCGCAGCAATATTCTTCTGCATTTCCTCTTGGCCAGAGAAAATCTCTTTCTTCATCGTTTCTTGGACAGAGAAAATCTCTTTCTTCATCTTTTCTTGACTCGCTTTCATTTCTTCCCGCCCTTCGGATGTTTCCTTCTTCATCTGTTCTTGGCTTGCTTTCATTTCTTCTTGGCCAGAGAAAATCTCTTCCTTCATCTTATCTTGGCCATGGAAAATCTCTTTCTTCATCTCTTCTTGCCCTTTGGATAATTTCTTCTCCATCTCTACTTGGCTTTTCTTCATTTCTTTCATGAAAGCAAAAAGCTGTTGAAATTTTTCATCTTGTTCCGCCATTGCTCTGGTAATCGGCATCAAACCCCACTTCTGACACCAGTTGTGGCGTTGTACGGGTTCGAAAGATTTGACGCCAAAGCAGATCAAAACTTGCAGAAATTTATTCCAAAATAACTCTTCACAGTTCTCTTACAGCTCCAGAACTTCTCGTTCTAGTAGACACAATACAGCTCTTTTCACATCAATAGAACACAAAACAGCAGTTAAAAACTTGACAACAACTGCTAAATCGCCGCAAAAGACAATGCAATACAGTTCGCTCAGTATCTCCAATCAACTAATTCAGTGACTCAAAATCCAAGAACTACTCAAGTCAGGGATAAAGCTCTCACAATGAACGTTGAGAGACAACTAACTCAGTGATTCAAAATCAACTAACTACTAACCAACTCAGGTCGCGCTTATATAGGAGTGACTGCGAACATACTTGAACCTTCCAGAGATGGACATTCGGAGAACTTTCCAGACAGTAGTCGAAAAATCCTATACATGTACAGTACCCCCCCCCCCCAAAAAAAAAAAACGATGGCTATATCTTTTGTTCTGATTGTTGAAATAACAAACAAAAGGTACGGTTGTAAATCGTGAAAGGTTTTTAATAATTGTATGTAGTTTTTTTTTTATCATGAGGGGTCATCTACATATTAAAACAGAAGAACATATAACGAAGAACATTAAAACAGAAAACAGAAGAACATTAAAACATATTAAAAGCGATTAAAAGTTTGAATTATTCAAACTTTTAATAGCTTTTAACGCTTTCAAACATTAAAAGTTTCATTATTCTGAATTCAAACTTTTAACGTGTTTTTAATGCCTCTAAAATGAAAATCTTTAGTACGACGGAATAAAGCCAATTCTGAAAGATTTGTTTGAAAGAAGAAACAGCGAGAGTATTTCTGAAAGACATAACATTTTCCTAATTTCGGCTCAGCAAGTGAATAAAAGTCTCATTTGTCTTCTTACTGCTAATAATCCACGGTACACGTGCTGGACTTCACATGCTGTTGCCAAATCCACAGGCCACAATGTTGCAAGGTTTATTTAAACTTTGTGAAGAAGGTCCTTTGGCACAGATTCTATTATATATTGATGCTCTTTTCATTTCTACTTGGACTAACATCGTTTCAAGGATGAAAAGGTACTCTATTACACTGGCATTTCCCCCAAGCAATACTAAATGTTGTTATGTACGGTTACTGCTCATAAAGTCCGATACCTTATATCTTTCAAGAACTTCTAGGGCTACTGGAGAACGACCCGTTCTGGGATTATATACTAAAAGAAGCTGCGGCTGGACTTCCTTCTCCTGAAAATATTCTGTGCTGAGGCGATTAAAGCAAATAAATTGCAACAGTTTCTATTTTACTAGCATTGTGTCTAAGATTGCTCTAATTTGGAATCCACACCAGAGTTGTGAGTTTTACTGAAGCTACATTGAACCGTAGCCCTTCTGCAATTATGTATGGACTTTGTTTTAATGGAGTTGATCAGATGTTTTTGAATGCATGAATAACGAATAATGTAGTTTTGAGAAAAATAGGTTTTAAAGAAATTTACTTACATTAATAGTTTGTCTTCAAAAATTATCAAAAATACTTCTAGTTGAGGTTTTTATTACAAGTGAGAGAGGTATCCTTTTAAGGGGGAGAATTTAAATTTTGATAAACAATAATAAACTCAAAATCAGTTATTTATCAATTTTAGGGTACCAACTACCCTTCAATCGAGGGTACAGGTAAAAAATTCCTCATTAATTTGTTGCTAGCAAAAGTACGATCGGAAGGTTTTTTAGTACTTGCTGTCGCTTCTTCTGGAATAGCTGCAACTCTGCTGGGCAGTGGACAAACGGCATACTCTAGGTCCCCGAATTGTCCTTCAATATTACCTCAGACTCAAAAGAGTCACAAGTATTATCTTTTATTATTATAGCATTTATTTAGTGTTAATTGTATTATTTCTAGAATATTTGTCACATTCAAAGTCCTCAAAGGATACCCTATAATGCGGGTCCACGCAACTAATATTTTATAATATAGAGATATTCTAATATTGTTTTGGGATGTTTTAAATGTGAAATAGAGTACATTGTAAAACACTAACCAACATATGTGCTATAAATACCCTTTTATATTCTGAGACATTTGCAACCATATATAATTCGTTTCATTAAATACTTCTTTTAAACTCAAAAGATATTTTTAAATGAAATTTTAAAGGAATGGATAAGCCTTAATTTTTAAAAAGCTTATCAATACAGTATAAAATATAAGCGTTCGAATTGTTATGACACTTTATAGTAAATTATTAACATTATTATCACCTTTGAGAACTTTACTACTTTATTTAAAATACACAGGGAAGCAAACGAGAAAATACTTTTAACAAGTATTTCGAGAAGAAACTAATAATATTGAAATTACAAAACCAATGCCTTTCAAAGAGGAAAAAAGAAAATTTCTATTTGAAAGTGTGTCAATTTTACTCCCTACATATGGCCAAAGTAATTTTAAAAGGACACCTAAGCAATCAAGGAACTACTTACTCAATATCTTTGTGTAGAAAATATGTCGGCATAGGGTAATTGTTCCACATATTTACCAATGCAATAAAGACGCTGGAACTAACCACAATAGCAGAACCAATGATGATGCCAGCAGTTGGACTTCTGAAAAAGAAAAAAAAAATAATAATTCGTATGCTATATTTATATACAGGGTGTCCAGAAAAGGACTCCCTGATTTAAAATTAAATATCTCGAAAACAAAGATCGATAGAGGAATGCAGTAAACGGTATGTTTATTGTGAAAGCTGTAAGAATTTTATACAGCAGTTTGAAATAATAGTTACAAAAGCTGCTAATATATGGCGGTGTACGCTGTACAGCTCATTATCAGCATACATAAATGAAATAATCGTATGAAAACATTCTTTACAAAAAATCACATCACAATGTTTTCAAAATGTTCACCATTGGCACTACAGAGGTGGAGCAAACGAAGAATGAAATTTGCCATCACATTTAGTAGTGTCTCAACAGAAATAGATTCACATGCCACACAGATCGCTGATTCAAGCTCGTCCAGCGTGGCGGGATGCTTCGGGGGTAGACAATGTCTTTCAATGTGCCCCACAGAAATTAGTCACAGGGAGTCAAATCCGGCGAATAGGGAGGCCAATTCATGCCTGCACCAGTAAATTTGGGATATTCCAAAGCAATGACTCGATTCCCGAAGTATTCATCAAGATAGTGAAACACTTGTTCGGTACGATGTGGTCGGGCTCCATCTTGCATAAACCATTCAGTACGTGGTCGATCCTCTAACACTTGCTGTGTGGCGACAAATTGTTCCAAAATTGCAACGTAACGTTCACTAGTGACCGTTTCTCGAATGAAAAAAGGGCCAATAATGCCTCTGCTGCATACTGCAGCCCACACAGTAACTTTAAGAGAATACAGGGGTTTCGCTTCACTTCAATATGGATTTTCGGAACCCCAAAATCGCCAGTTCTGTTTATTCAGGAATCCATTCAGGTGGAAGTGTGCTTCATCTGTAAACCAGATGCAGCCAACATCAAATCCTTCATTATCAATCATTGTGAGCATCTGATTAGCAAAGTCAATCCTTTGTTGCACAGCTCGTACGGGTATGGCCTGGTGAGTTTGAATTTTGAATGGAAACATGTGTAGGCTCTTTCTCAGTATTTTCTGCGTGCTGGAAAGCTTCAAACCAGTCTCGGATGCAATTCTACGGACGGATGACATTGTATTTTCCTGAATAATTCCAGAAACTGTGGCGACATTTTCAGGCGTAACCGCAGTTTGCTTGCGGTCAACATTCCCCACTAGATCATCAGTTACTCTGCCTGTTCGTTGAAATTTGGCGAAGAGCGTACGAATGGTTTTCGCATCGGGTCCTTTTGGAACATTAAATCGTGTTTGAAAACTGCGCCTTGTTGCCGTAGGACTCTCTTTTAACCTGTGGTACTCTAGCACAAGAAAAACGCGTTGTTCAATGGAGTACATGGTTTTAATCTCTTCCTTCGGTACGCTAACCTCCTTTCACGTTTCAATAGTGGAACTGATCGCTCTGGGCTTCGGATTACTATTTATACTAGGCATTACGTATGGCGATTACAGCGCCATATGTTAGCAGCTTTTGTAACTATTATTTCAAACTGCTGTATAAAATTCTTACAGCTTTCACAATAAACATACCTTTTACTGCATTCCTCTATCGATCTTTGTTTTCGAGATATTTAATTTTGAAATCAGGGAGTCCTTTTCTGGACACCCTGTAGTTACTAGATGTATGTTATTACAAGAAATCTGAGTCACAGGGCAGTTGAAAATCAACAGAATATTTAAAAATGAAATGATAATTCACAGGTAATTGAAAGTAGGACGTTGGTTTACTTAGAAATGCTCATTAAAATTAGGAATTTTCACCCACCCCGTAGAAGATTTATTAGTTTTTCAGCAACATTCATTGATATCTGTAAGCAGTTCTTCAGTTTTAGTAAAGTAGGCTGAGAACTGCTAATGTAATGCGTTATCTTGATAAACTAACGAACTTCTTTTTTGACATATATTTTACAATGTTTTGTTTTGTTGAACGTTCCTGGGAAACCGCATCATCCTACTTTCGATTGTTCATGAATTATCTTTTTTTTTTTTTTTTTTTTTTTTTTTTAAATCTGATATTTCTTGGTCACTATGTGCATTTAAAAAATCCCTTCTCGCAGAATACTAAGTGGTGGTTGTCTAAAACAAAGCAAATCAGCATTCATTTTAAATCAATGCTTCATCTAGAGCAGCGTTCGCCATTAACTTTTAGTGGTGGGCCGTATGACTTATTTTGGAGCCTTTCATGGGCCGGATACAACAACATATGAATCTTTAATTATTATCTATTTACCAATATATATATAGCATCTTATAAAATTGAAAATAAATATTGATTTTTTTTATCTTTATAAATTTTTAATTGATAATTGTTTATTTTTTTAAGGAATTAAAAATAATAATTTTCATTATTAGTCAATTAAAGTCTAATAAAGGAGTGAATCTTTTGTTTTAATATGACAGTGAGACTTGATCTAATTTTAAATAAGAGTCTTTAAACTGTACTTTTAAATTACTCTGTTTTAGTCGATATCAAATGATCCTTGTGAGACGATGGCGGTCGAAATTGTTCAATTTATTGTTACGAATTTTTGTATATTTGTAAATATTTCGTAGTGTTAATTTTGTAAATAGTAAAATTTATGTACATTTCGCATAAGGCAGTGCAATAGTTCGTCGTTAGTTTGCTTCCCCGCAATGTGTGTCATAATGCTTGATAACGAGTTTTACAGAGGTAACGCTGGGAAGCAAGTTTTACAAGGAGCAGGGCATTTAAAATTATGGTAATGGCAATCTCGCCAAATTGGCTACTAATTTGTGTCGCCAAATTTGGCGAGAAATTGCCAAATGTCGCCAAACTTGGCGACCGTTTGGCGACATTTTCGGTCCCCATGTACATGTATAGGACTTTTCGACTACAATCTGGAAAGTTCTCCAAATATCTACCTCTAGAAGTTACAGGAAGTTTCGCCTCCCCTATATAAGCCCGAGTTGACTGAGTTGAGTTAGTTAGTTGACTGGAATTACTGAGTCTCAGTGAACATTCTGAGTAGTTCTAAAGCGAACTGTATTGCATTGTCTTTTGCGGCGATTTAGAAGTTGTGTTGTCAAGTTTTTAACTGCTGGTTTGTGCTCTATTGTTGTGAAAAGAGCTGTATTGAGTCTACTAGAACGAGAAGTTCTGGAGTTGTAAAGGAATCTGCGAAGAGTTATATTGGAATAAATTTTTGCAAGTGTTGATCTGCCTTGGCTTCAAATCTTTCGAACCCGTCCACGCAACATTATTTTATGATAGAGTCGATGTCTTTTTTGAATATTTGTTGCAGGCAATCTTAATAAATTGTCCAAATTATATTCAGTTAAGTTACTCCTATGGCTCTCCATGATGAAAACCATCTTGCTGAATGCTTCTTCATATAGTTTCCTCGGTCACGTATTGGAGAATTCTGTTCTGCATAGTATTTCGGATAACAGATATTATTTCGGATAAATAAAAATTATGTAAAAAAAAAAAATCCGTATCATAAAATTTGATTTTATTATCTTCTGTACTGTCGGCTGGACGCAGAACAATCTGTCACGAAGCAAATTTGGTCCACGGGCCGCGTAGTGGCTAACGCTGATCTAGAGAAATCATGCACTAATTTGGGTGTTTTTAAAGCGCGCATGCTATATTTGCTTTCGAACAAGAACTTTCATAAGACGAAATAACATTATTTTACTTGCAATTGACCTATGAAGTGCTGTTGCAGTTGTTTACTTTTTAATGTTTCATTGCACTTCAATGAGCGGCCACAATTTTACTAACATTTTCTTTTAACCTCCTTTTTCGTGGCAGCCATTTGTTATAAATACTCCAAATAAGCAACTTTACAATATTTGGCCTCTTTGCAAGTGTATAATTTCTTACATTTGCATCTACACACAAAAAAAATATATTGACTACAGGTGCACTACTTTTACTTGATGAGTATAAGACAAAAAAAAAAAACAGTTTTTTTTCTATGGTGCTAATGTTTTGATAAACATATATTTACTTTAACAAAGTACAGCAAATTCAGCACACTGTTTTAAAGGATTGTACGAAATAATTATACAGTAGCTAATAATTTAAAGGGAAGTAAATAGAGAAGCATGGTACTTTTGTAACCACACGGTCAAGCCGTGCAACATTATTTGGTGAATCTTACCTGTAAGATATAATCAGCAGAATCACTCCAACCAAGTGCAATTGCATTAATGCTGCAAGGAACCACGTATGAGGAAGACACTGAAACATTGTTGAAAAATGTAATTACTGGAACTTTTTAGTTAGTAATAAAATCAGTTAATTATAGTATAAAATAAGTTAAACCTGGTTTTCAGCTGTCCACCAGTTGTTAATGTATAAGAAATTCCAATACCAATGAGTGTAACAATTTTTAATGAAGTCTGGTCTTGATGCTTCGTAAATGGGCCCAGAGCCGTAATGATCGTAAACCAAGGAAACTGCCATTGTCACACCAAGAGCTGGTGACAACCTATGAGTGATTAAAAGAAAGCACAATTTTTTAATATGTCCCATTAAAAATTTATATATAAATACAATTTCGAAAGAAGTGTTTGAATACTTGTACATTAGAGTGACTCAAATTGTTCGATTCTAGACACATTTTCAAATATGAAGACACCTTACGATTCAAAAGTTTTCTATCGGACCTCATGTTTGTGGAATAATATAAAACTTCCATTAAAAAGACACAACATTTAAATATCCCTCATACGCTTCAAAATTTAATTTTTTCTTTTTTACATTTTCAAGAAACTTGCTTTTGTTCATGACAATTATACGAATAGGAAGACTGCTCTAAACTGAGGGAGGTGGGTGATTTCAAAGAAATAATAAGGTGGCTCGTGATCCCTACGTGGTTAGTATCTCTCTCGCTTAGAGGTTCGGTACATGTAAACACAAGAATTCCAAAGAAATAGAACAGAGGACAAGTATACTTAACAAAATATATTTATTTCAGATAACATTTATTACTGAGACGATTGACAATATTTAAGTACGTTTAATATTTAGTTATAAATTAACCTGGTGGAGAGATGAGTATATCTCAGGAATATCAAAAAGGGACTTACCCAACATCTTTATGTATTTGGCTATCTGTGCATTTTTTGATGGACCTTCTGTTTAGGTGGGTGTCAGGGAAGAAATTGGCAGATTTTAGTACAAGCTTCACTCGACAAAAACCCGCCAACAAGTCTGATTGGCTAAACCCCTCAAACTTGTTCTCTCTAATCCAATCAATTTAAATATAAACCCCTTTTTCAGTTGCTAAGCGTGGGAGGAGAGCGACTAAGGTCAAGGGAATGACTCATTTCCGCCACTTGGTGGGAGGAAGTCCCTATTATAAAATTACCATCTCTGAACCTCCCAAGGGTATCTTGCACATCAAAAAGGTGTTGTAATATCTTACAACAAAGACCTCTATCCCCTTAAAAGTAACCTTTTAAAGTAAAAAAACAAAAAAAAAAAACTCCAAATAAGAAAAAAAAAATCTCACACGAGCTTCCAAATTTTGATTTTTTTTAAATTTTGATATTAAACGACCATTTACATTGTACACTTATCACCAGATATTATACATGGATTGTTGTTCAGTTTTCGAGTTATAGTTCAGGCAATTTGTGATTGAATATGAAAAAAATTGCAACAGAAGCTTTTTTAATCAGTTATCATTACTGTACAGCATATCCAAAATCGGACAAAATTGATCCATGGGAACACGCCAAAAAACGAATTTCAAAATAACGGATTCCATGCCACATGATGGGGATGCCTAAGCACAGCCCGCTCAGCACCTCTTTTCCCGCTCAGCACCTCCTCAACACATATTTTATTCACAGATGTTACCTTTAACACAACAAAATGGTAGGTTTTTGAGCTTAGAATTGCATAGATTTTTTTTAAATAGTAGGACATTACATTTCACAGGTATGAAGGTAGACAGGTACAAAATACAAGATGTATTTTAAACAATGTACATATTTTAAACAGAACATATCTTACATTGTTGCTTAAAAGTTTGTTGAATGTCAGGAAATTTTTCAGAAAAAAAACCTTTAATCGTTTTCATCACTTTCATTATATTCATAACTGTTGCGGTTTTTACATCCATTGATTTGGCACGTTCCATAAGTTGAGGAACAAGGCAGACCATTACGCTTGCATCCACATCTTAATGTAGAGCATTTTTTTGTACAGGAACATCGTATCATATTGAGTAAATAATCTGGAGCTGGTGGTAAGTCGCTGAGTATTGGGTAGTACGTGTTATTTTTTACATTCCAACTCCATTCTTCTGGTTTGATTCTATCTTTAGTATATTCCCATATATTTATTTATTATAAGTATGTTCGATAGCTATGATATTTTGCTGAAGAATCGGTCGAGAGCAGATATTCCAGTGCAACAAATGATTTCGCTGTAGTTACCTTCGCTACTAACATCTCTGTCTCTTTCGTCGTTTTGGCAAATGCTTAGAATTTCCCAATTGAAAACAATCTGGATGTAGTATCGTAGCCCGTAAAAACATGCAGACACAACAACAAATTGCAGCTTTCACGACCTAATATAGATTGTATGATGTGGATCTCATATACTGGCTTTGGAGTTGATCCATGTTTTATATCACTTCGATAATATAGCTTGAATCCCTTACCCTTTTCGTGGTGCAGAAGCAGAATCAGCAGATCGGTATCTTCCCATATCATAGTGGTATGACCGTGTTCTGAAGATGAAACTGTGGTACTAACAATGTCCACATCAGCATTCCCGTCTGCGTTATGAACAGTACAACCTTGTTTCTTCAGCAAGTCACCAATGAGGGCAATTAAATCTTGCTTGTTCTTTCCATTGGCTAGAAAATGTTCCTTTTTTCCAACGAACTTCATGCATGGGCTAAAATTAACATCTCTACTGGTCTTTGCGTACCTTCGTCTGTGAGCACCATCCTTGATTGTATGGGACCCAAAGTAGCAACCAAAAACAATGACAGCTTTTATGTATGTTTTAAAAGTAAATTAAACATACGACATTGCAATGTTTTCGGAAGTGTCATTGTTGTACCACGATATTAGATGCAAGAGAGATCCTCCATTCAAAGTGTACCTTTCCGTACTTTCCACCTTGTCAGATTCTTCACTATCAAAATGTTTAGTGCATTTGACAATTGCTTCTGCTAACTGTGATTTGTCTGCTTTTCTCATTAGGCTTTAGGATTCAAATTATGCTGCTGGGTAAACACAAAGTTCATAACGCATGATACCAACCAGATTCATATCAGAACAAGTGGCAACAGTCTTCATTCTTTGAAAAAGTAGTGCTAGATCCACTTGTATATCTGAATCATCTTTACTACAGACAGCACCAGCAGATTCTAGAGTTTTTGCTTTATCTGACCTTGTAGCTGAAGATGATTCTGAGATGATTTTCGTTCCAAATAAGTGTAACTCGTCAACATTAACTTCTTAGCTGATACGCCTATAACAATATTCCGTAGAGAACAGTCAGAATTAAATAGGGATATGGATTCTAGTACATTGACCGTTTTTTTCTTGTTTTTTTTTTCTTAATGTCATTGCTGACCGTCTTTTGTCTGCTGTCTCCCATTTCTTTGTGTTTTTCACTAGTTTGCCTGGAAATCCCTGCATACTCTTCCATAGTTAAATTTTAAATTGAACAAAAGGGCATGCAAAACAACTATGTAGCCCTCTGATTTTCGATAAGTCCACTTCCTCACGTTCGTCTTCCTCTGCTTTTCAGGGAACGCATAAGCACTTGCTCTATTTTAGATCGCCGACCAAACGGTATAGTGGTTAGCGTGCTAGCTTCTAGACTGCGAGGTTGCGGGTTCGAGTCCCGTGTTGGCATGGGTGTTTGTAAATGTATGTTGGCTGTCTAATGACAAATGTTTCGGCGCATTATAGACCTCGTGTTGCTGACGGTGCCAGATAATCTGAATACAACCAACCAACTATTTTAGATCAAATCCAAGTTCACCCCATAATTTGTCACTTCTTAATACAAATTTACCTTCCACAAACATTTTATGAACCTTTGTATTTTCAGATAGTAGTTGAAACATTTTGTGCAAGTATAGGTAGAGTGACTTGAAATAATTTACATGACCCGCAGCTGTTATTTTGGGGAAAATCTCAAGCATAGCATATAAGTGCTATTCCCAAGAACCAATTCTGTCAGCTGTTATCAAGGTTCGTACAACACTGATCTTTCGCTGGTATTCCAACCAAAGTTTACTTATTCTCTAGGAAGATGGTTGGTTGTTTTCAGATTATCTGGCGCCGTCAGCTACACGGGGGCTATAATACGCCAAAACGGTCGTCATTAGACAAGCCAACATGCAATTACAAACTCCCATGCCTATCACGGGACTCGAACCCGCAACCTCTCGGTCTAGAAGCCAGCACGCTAACCACTATACCGTTTGGTCGGCCTAAGAAGATGGCAATTGATTATTATTATTTGTCTCCTAAGCAACCTCAATCTGAGCCAAAGCGTCACACAGCTCTACGTCATTCTTTTTTTTTTTTTTTTTTGTCCGGTCGTAATATCATAGAACAGATCACAAGTTTCCTTAACATGACCATGAAGAGATCTATGTTCATCATGCGGAAAAAACTATTAAATCAGCAGGATACTAAGCGATGCATCTACAATCATGTGTCCTCGTATCGCCTTGTAAACTGCTTTCCCAGTCACCATGTGTAACATGTCACCTTTAGCATACAAAGTCAGAGCGCTATAGTGAAAATTCATGCTAATAAATTGTTACAAATAAATATTACAAGTTTTTTACAGTCTAATTATTACTATATAATTTTTTTTTAGTATACCAAGCATTATTTTGGGTAACATATTAACTCATTGATATTTGTCACCATTTGAAATATTTTCTTCACTACAATTTTTAAATTCGTTGTTCATTGTTTCATTGACTAGAGTTGATTTTGTGGAACATTTAAAATAACGTTAATATAATCATAAGACAGATCCTATTAGTCTAGATGATTAAACGTTGGCCATTAACCAAATGGCTCGCGGTTCAAAACCCGGTGGGCTTAATTTTGTAAGCTTCAACGGAACTTTCCATAAATTAAAATGTTTTTGAAAATTAACGCCCTCAGTTCATATAACCCATTTAATTTGTAGAACAAATATTCATCTTTAATACTGTCTCTTCGAAAATTAAATAATTTCAATTTTAAAGATGCTATAAGCCATTTGATCTGCCTATATTTAACTTTATGATCAATCTCAGCCAACCTTAACATGCCGGCCAAACTAACAACTTTTCGATGGCAAACCTGTTTGGTGACTTGGCAGATATATCTGAACCTCAATTGCAAATTGATCGCCTCTCTCTATCTGGAAATTATGAAATGGAAAAAAAGGGGTTTAAAATTAATTAAAAATATAAATAATTATTTTATGATGTTCAAACCAGCATAGGATTTTAAGTTGAAACATTCCATATCATACAAGCTAATCCGTTTGAAGATCCATTACTCAGTTAGGTCTGAACGTTTGTTTATATTTTTACATCAAAACGGGCTAGAACTCGAATTTTTTTTTTATATTTTTGGAAATTTCAATAATATTTTCTTCTGTTGGTTTTTTATTCTAGAAACTCCACTTTTTTTTTATTAAAAGATATCCCCGAGACGTATCTATGTTATATTTTGTATAATTATGCAAAGTTCCGTAAGCATGGTAGAATATAATCAATTTCGGCTCTTTGAGGAGAAATTCGTCAGAGAAGTGATACTTACTGCCGTTTCTGCCTTTTTAAGTTTTGCGGCACAACGATCGTTTCAACTGATATTGTGTATAGGATTTTATGTGTAAGAAAAGTTTTAATAATACGAAAGTAAACTGAACTTAAATTTTTAGCATAGCAAATATATAAATATTAAATGCGAAATATTAAAAAAAAACTAGTACAAGTAAAAATATCAAAATATTAATGGCATTTAAATATACTAATAATAGTATTAACACTGAACACTAATATCGTGATAATACTAAATATTACATACTAATAAAATTAGTAAATGTAATATACTACTATAAATACTGATAATTGTGCTAATGTTACATGTATTAATTATTAAATGCTAATACTATTAAAAGTATTAACGTAATAGTACCAATACCATTTATACTTTATTAAAAATACTATAAATATTAATATAAAATATAAAGACAAGAACAATAACAATAAAGAAAATGACAACAACGATTATGGTAATTCTCACAGATACTAACCTCCAGAATTTTTGCATCATGAATTTAAAAACATTAAGTTTTCCTTTGGATTTTTTAAGTCTCTTCCACGTTGTATACACCAAGAGAAATCCACTGTAAATTGTGAAATAAAACAAATATAATTGTAAGTACAAACTTTTGTGGTTTATCAATAAAATCGAAATGTACTTGAAATATCTGTACCTTGTAAAAAAGAATGTATCAACAGTTATATCTGCGGTTTCTACTAAAATATATGCCATTTTGCTGTTTGTTTGGCCATCCACACCAAGGAAATTACCTTTATATAAATATACAGTTTCATGGAAAATGTAATAATATATTTAATTCAATCAATGTCATATATTTACATAAATAGTTACACAAACATAACATAGTTACATAAATAGTTAATTATACACTCATAGAAAATGTCAAGACTTTATTAAAAAAACATATTAAAGATATGGCTGTCTGCATAATTCATAAAGTACTAAACAAAGTGAAGAATGCATAATACATTTTTAGTATTTTATTTAACACTAGGACAGGTAGCTGAAGTCGAGTGCCCTTGAACTGTACCAATGGTTAGCAGGTTCTAGGACAGAAAGGTTTTGTACTGGTAGGTAGATCAAATGTACAAATTTCAGGATAGTAAACCATGGGTTCTTAAATTGCTAAGATTTCTATGACATGTCTGATATAGCGACAATTGTGTATTTTCATTGTTTTGGCTGCTAAACTAATTCCTTTCTCAAAATCTGTGGGAGAAGGGGCTGATTATATTTATGTCCTCTCATACAGGGAGACCTAAAAGACATCCAACTCATTTCATCCCAGTTGGTATCATATGATGGATATTTTTTTTTAATTCTGAATGAACCAGTACAATCCTTCGCTCATACAGGGTAATACAAAAACAACGATATTATTTCTTACAAAATCAAATATTAATGAACTTTTGGAAGTGAGAATGTACGATTTCCTTAGAAATACTCAGCTAAAAATAGCCCCTCTCTCCCAAACAGGAAACAAAGTTACGATTTCCATTAACAGATGGCTATGAAGATGTCTGTTATCAACTTATCGTTGTTAATTCAATATTATGAGAGCTACTAATCTGCAATATTTTGAAGTAAAGCTCAATCTGTTGATAAAATATATTGGTTCTTAATTTATGTGGAAAAATACATGTTATACATAATTTAGAAAAAGATAGCCTATGGTACGATAAGTTTTTACGCTTATTGCCATCCCTATAAATATTTTGTTAAAATACATTATTTTACTTTATGACAAAGAAAAATATTTCAATTGGTTTGTAAAAGTTAGGAGTAATATTTTAATAAAAGTTTCTAAAATTAGTAAGCTGATAAAATATAACCTTTCTACGTGCTAAGTGGGTCTTTTTGACCCATAACTCAAACGGGTTGTGGGTCAAAAAGACCTTTTTAACATATTAGCATAAGCGTAAGTAAGCGTTGTTTCATTAATAGCAGTCTTCCAACATAGAAATTAACTCACAAATTTTGACTTTGAATGTACTTACGATAAACTAGCAACCACCATTCCCCAACTATCGTCCAAGTGTGGTTCATGATAATCCATGCGCAGGTAATAAACCTTATACCATTAAAAAATGATAATTTATTGCCGCCTCTGTTTTCTCCAAAAAACTTCTCGGAGTTCAGGTACAATGAAAATAGCCTCAACAAGTAGATGAGAAAACCTACAAATTGAAAAATGTGTACGAATTAATATTAATTTTACTAAATGATTAGTATGAATTAATACTAATCAATTTTACCAATTGATTAGTACAAATTAATAATTAGTAAAAATAGTAGAATATATTATTAAGTATACAACCCAGATGAATTGTTGTTATCTTGGAGAAGTTTTTAGAGTTTTATAAACTCAAGTAGAACATTAATATTCACCAATGTCATAAATAGGTGTTCCGAAAAAATTGGCTGATTCTGGACGAAACTCGAGCATCGTTCCCAAATAGACTATTTGTTTTCAATAAAAATGTCAAGAACATCACAAAGCATATTTTTTAGCCTTCCGTCTCTTCTTATAAATAAAATCTTCAATTTTAAATATGTGCATCAACATTTCAAAACTTCCAATTTATCAAGCATTGGGCGAGATTGGTCAAAATATGTAGCAACTGCCGATTTACAACGTTTCACATTGGGATGAGTTATTCGACAGCATTGTTGTTATTTAAAATCTAAAAGATTCCTTAATAAAATTGTAGGTATTTAAAAATGTCTCTCTTTTAAGTATAATAATCAGACAAAGGAAAAATATTTCAATATACTATAAAAAAATAATCTTTAAAATTGAAACATAGTTGCTAACATTTTTTAAGTAATAATTTTATTCATATTTTTGTCTTCTAGTACTCATTTTTATTTCTTCCTTTTAGCGTCTACATTACACTACACTGTTAAAAAATTCAGTTCAACGTTGAACCAAATTTTGGTGCAATTTCATGGCTGGCCGGCAGTTGCACCAAAAAGTGGTGCAACTTCCATCAACGAAAAATACTGATGGGGATATTGCACGAAAATTTGGTGCAACCTCGGATCACCGCAACCGTAACCGATTGAAATCGACAACAACCGCATCAAGACCGAAAGCCAATGTCTAGCAGAGAGTATTTAAATCATTAATCGAATATCAAGGTAAGTAAAATGCTTTATTTTACATATATGGTAAATGTTTTTTGCTTACTGTAAATTATTTATCGATGCAGAAACTGATTTGCCCTGTGTTCAGTTAGGCTTCAGTGATGTTGACAAATTCGCAGCAATGCATTACCAGTGAAATTACATTAAAATTTCTGATTTCGCGATGTTTTATCGCACTCTTGCTACAAAAGTGACACAACCCAAAATTCTTTTTTTTTTTTAAGTTAAAGTGTATACATAATCATAGATTATATGGGCTGGAAGGACGCTTAAGTCTGTTTCAGCTTGAATTTAATATGAAAACAATCTTGTGCCATTCAACTAGCTTCAAGTACATGCAGTCTCGGATTTTTTACTCAAAATGATAAATTTTGACTTATATTGCACCCTTTCTACAAAAATGACATATGTATGAATAAAAAATTATTTTATTCAATAATTATTAGCATTATCCTAAAGTTTATAAGCTTTAACTGTTGTATGCAGTTTCAGACCCGAGTCATTTTTCATGAAATGTTTCCACCCTTGAAAGTGAACAATGGTCCCTCCTCTTTTCAAATAAATAATAGTACTTAAATAATATTTTATTAATTTTCCGTCAACTTTTAATCACGCTTATGGAAGAATGGTTTGAGAGGCCGCTCATATGAATTATGTAACAGTTTATGCCACTGCAGTTGAAAGTTTAATCATACAAAATATTCAAAAGTTCAATTTAATCAATTTCTCGAACAATCATCAATTTCATCTAAACATGTTTTCTGAAAAAGAATGTTTAAGGCCCCTTTCGTTCAAATTATACGTTTTCAATTAATGCTATTTTAAATGTATTTTTTTCACGCGTAGTTTATTGTCTTTTTATATATCCTTTATTTCAATTCTACCTGTATCACTAATAGACTAAGAGACGACTGCATGTTGAGGTACATCATCGAACATCATTCTGTATTTTTTATAGAATGCGAAGAATGTAAATCCCCTCGTCTGCTGTGGCAAAAATGGCCAAAACTGCTCGAAAATTTACATTTAATGACTTGAACTAAATCCGACTGCCAAATATGTCGTAACTTGCTAGTATATTAACTCACTTTTTCTTCTGGTCAGCCAACGCACTTTGATTTTCAATGAAGGAGGCAAATGATTTCTGATTTCTGGGTCAGAAAACTAGCATATTTCAAAAGTGAGCTTAATTGGCAACATCAGTTACGTCATTAGGGACATAATATATATTGTGTACTTGATTCATTTTTAAAAGGCGCCTGATATCTGAACCGTCTGCAGCCTTTAATTGAAAATTAAAGAACTAAGGGTTATAAAATAAAAAAAGAATGCTCATTATTTGGCAATCGGATTCAGTTCAACTCATTCCATATCGATTTTTGACCAGTTTCGGCCATTTTTGCCACGGCAGACTAGTGGACTCATAATCTAACTTTTCTCCACATTCTGTAAAAAAAATTATAATGATGTCTGATGGAGTACCTTAACATGCAGCCCTCCTTCGGACTATAAGAGTTTAATTGAGAAATAAATTGCATAAATAATAAATCGTCTCGGATAGTTATCGATTAAATAATAAAAAAAATTATTCTGTGTAGAGCGACCAGTGATATTTCAATGAAATTGCAGTAAAGTAAACACAATTTTATACATAATAAAAATAATAATAAACTCGGGACTTAATCATGCTCTTTTGTATATTTCAGTTTCCCGATGATGATGCTCAGCTCAGCTCACAAATCCATAGGAGTGCGAGGTGGTGGAGATCTCTTCTGATAATCACGTTGCAAGGCATCCCAGATATACTAATATTCCTGTCTGGGGGTTTAAGTGGTCAACGAAGATGTCCAAAGTCAAAAGAGTGTCCCTGGAGCCAGTTTGTAGCTACTCGTGGCATGTGGAGTGTCCCATTGTCCTGCTAGAATTGCCCAAGTCCAGCCGAATGCGCCATGGACATGAATAAGTGCAGGTGATGGGAGAAGATGCTTACATACCTGTCAGAGTCGTTTCTAGACTAATCAGGTGTCACATATCGCTCCAACTGCATATGCCACATACCATCGCACAGGCTCCACTAAGTTAAACAGTTCCCTGTAGACATGTAGGATCCTTGGATTCATAAGGTTGTCTCCAAACCCTGCTTGTCCATCTGCCCAATACAATTGTAAAGGAGACTCATCAGACCAGGCAACAGTTTCTTGTCATCAACAGTTCAATAGCGATATTGGTGGGCCCAGGCGAATCGTAAATCCTTGTGTCATGTAGTCAACAACGTCATGTGTGGGATTCCTCCTCACATCATTGATGGTTCTGTGAACTGTTTGCACATTGACACTTGTTGATGCCCCAGCATTGAAATTTGTGGCAATTTGTAGAAGTGGTGCACTTCCATCTTGTTTAAGGATTCTCCTTAGTTGTTGATGGTCCCTGTCTTTCAAGGTATTTTCCTAACCGCATCGATTTCTCTGAGATTTGATGTTTTACCGGGTAATAGATACACGGTTTATTTACCACCTCGGAGATACTATGTCCATCTTTCAAGCGCTGACTATAATGCCACGTTCAAAGTCCATTAAATTTTGATAACCTATCATTGTAGCAGCAGGAATGGATCTAAGTCAAATGAGTACACAATTGAAGACTATGCTGCACCAGAACGTGGTTCGTATATGATCTGGATAAGTAACCTGATGCTCCGTTCAAGAAGACTAGAACTTATTACAAGTTTTATTCTAAAAAAACCTTAAATAATCTAGTACATGTTTTATATTTAATTTATGTATAAACAATGTTTCTACTAGGTCTTGCTCTTTAAGAAATCCTTACTTTTAGTTTTCATTTATAAAAACCTTTAATAATTCTTATTTTTCTCTAATAGTAATTTAAAATTCCAGCTTATTTATTACAGCTAACTAGATTTGACTCATTTTCGATATGTTTGTGGTATTAATGGTTTCAAATGTGTTGTTTATTTTTAAATAAGATAGTTTATGCTAATTATCATACAAAATCTTGTTCAGGTTTGATTTTTAATTCATGTATGCAAGTTAAGGTTAGTTCTTATGAAAAATATTAAAGGTGTTTAATAGCTTCTTATTGTATGAAAAGTGTGGGAACCCTGATTAAAAACAATGTTTTTGTGTGCTAAATAAAGTAGACTTTCAAAAGTTTCATTTCTACCCTGCTCGTAATAAACATAAACATGAGCTATCTTTTTCGGTATGTTTGTGGTATTATTGGTTGTCCCTCAGCTTTTTTTAATTATTCTTTATTAAGAATTCCCCTATTTCAACATGAAAAACTTGCATTTAGTACAAATAACAGTAAAATGACTTCCTCTGAAGGTGACTTTAAATAATTTTTTTAAAAATATATTCTATTTTAAGCTACATGATACCATTGCATAATGAAAGGTTGCTGTAATATGATAAAAAATATAATCTGCAAAGTAATAAGTTGATTTAGTGCTCAGTTACAGACTTTTAATCAACTAAATGTTTTAAAAAGCCGCTTCAGTACTTTTCCGTTAAAGGAGGCCATTGTGGCAAAATCCAAGTGTGGTACGGATTCTGCGCCAAGATAATTTTTGCCAATAAATGGCAGCAGCTGCCATTTTTTAATAAGTTAACTGCCTATGGTTGCCATGATTTGGCTTGGTTTTACGTAAACAGTTCTTAACGCAGAATCCGTACTGTACTTGGATATTTTTTGCCAATAGCACCCTTTAAGGGAAAAGTACTGTCTCTTCTGTATTAAAAATGTATGTTTATAATATATTACTTTTTTACAAATATATTTAAACAGAATTTGTTTGATAGTATAATTTAGATACACATGTCCAACAGGGCAAAATATAATGGTATTCTGAAGCTGTGGTTTCCTTAACACAAGTTGTGGTGTAGAAAGTGGGATGCTAATTTTACCAACTGTATTGTTATTCATAAAATGTTTTGTAATTACATCTGTTCAGTTTGCTTTTTTGTAATGAGCAATTAATAAAATATTTTGATTTTGTATTTTCATTTATAATGTGAAGCTGCTATTTAAATTTGAATATATATATATGAAATTGAGGGTGTCATGTGACTCATTTTTATTGCATTTGAGATCTGATTAAATAAGTAAACAATGTTTTCCAGTTCAAGTATTCTGTGTGAAATATACAGGGCTATAAAAATAGTTTGCTAAAATATGAGAATTGTTGATCTGATCATAATTTTAATTATTTAAAAGGGTTATTGTTGGTAACAATAAATAAAGGTATTCAGTTTTTAAATAAATAGTAATGCTTATTAGAAATATAATTTTTTTTAATTATATTTTCTAATATGTGGATATTTTATTTGTTGAAAAAAAAATTACTTTAATATTGGTTGTTTCCAAATGGATATATTTTTAATTAATGCATGATTATACTACTTCATTGCCCTAGCTGAAGAACCCATGCAGTTATATCCTCATTGAATGTTGAAATGATAACTATTTTTTATTTATAATACATTAAAATAATTTATATACAAAATATTATTTATAAAACTATATAATATATGAAAAAGTAATAATTTAAAACAAAAAATTATTTAATACAAACAATATTTAATTTAAAAATATATATTCTATCCACAGCTATAACAAGCAGGGGGGGGGGGAGGGGGGAAAACGCATTATTCAACATTTAATGCACCTTTAAGTTGAGGACAGAAATCATAAATATTGATTCATCCTTAACTTCAAAATGCGGCACAAAAAATATAAAAGGGGGTTTAAACTATCACCATAAAATGGTATAACAAAAACGCAAATATTGGTTCAACGTTTCACCATAAAATGGAGTAGCGAAAACACTAATTTTGGTGCAACCATGCACCATAAAATGGGGTAGCGAAAACGGGAATCTTGGTGCAACCATGCACCATAAAGTGGTGTAGCGAAAACGCGAATTTTGGTGCAACCTATCACCATAATATGGTGTCCGAGGTAGCACCATTATTTCGTGAAACTAAGCACCAAATGTTGGTGGCAGCTAAATGGGCACCAAATTTTGGTGCAGGGTGGAACCAAATTTTTAACAGTGTAATGTGGTTAATAAATTTTATACAATGGATTTATCCGTCTGTATAAGATCACCACTCCTTCATAAAAGTACAAATGCCACAAGAATGAGCTATATGTCAAATGAAAAGACCTGGTAGGAAGAAATTATAAACAAAAATTCCAACTGGAATTGCAAATCAGACTTCCAAAATTGAATAACGCAAAATCAATTTGTAATTCGTGTATAACATACATATTAAATGTCACATATATGCTCTACTTAGTAGTTAATAATAAGGTTAATAGGATGCATAGGATTACACAAAATTTTAACCTAAGTGCTTTAAATTTCACTATCAGAAAAGTGATTACATATCTTTATTCGAAGTTAACATCTTAGCTTTCAATACAGATATCGAAGTAGAATAATGGTATTTGGTAATAAGTTTGCCAGAAGGGGCTGTTGAGGAAAGTTGCTTAGAGGAAAGGGTTGATCTGACTCCATAAGTAAATTGAAATATTTAATGATGACTAAGTTACAATATTTACAAAGGAATTTAGAAGGGAGGAACGAAACACACGTCTTCTAAGACAATCTAGTTTGTTGCTAAGTTCACCGACTCTGATATAAGTATCACGTGCACAGAGCGTGGGAGCAAAGTATTACCTGCTTGGCCTACGCACGTGATCGAAGAGTGATCGGATCCCTGCAAGTTTAATCATTAAGTTTTTCACCAAACTCACCAACTTGGTGACATTTTTTTTATAAAGAAACGAAATTTCTTATAAATAGCAGGGGTTGTTATCAAAAGTTGGCAGCAATAGCAATTGGGGCTCTCAGTTATTGAAAGACCCCAAATTGTACGTGCTTAGTATCTGTACTAATGAAGTTACCTCAAAATAAAAGTGTGGTGAAGTGGTTTTGTAGTGACCGAGACCATCCCAATCTAGCTTGTTTAATTTCTATGAATGACAACAGTATAATTTTTCACAATATTCATACATAAATTGCATTTGAATTATGAAATGCAATATAAGATTTTAGTCAAGATTCTTATCTAAATATATTACTTACATTTTGACCTTAAAGATTGCTGATCCTCTAACGCGTATCTTCCCACAATATCTATAACTGTACCAAGAATACATAGCCCAGCGATTACTTCTATGAAACATCTGAAAATGATTTTGATTAAACAAGAGTGAAAGTACTATTAAGGTTAAAATAAAAGTACTTTTCTTCAGCATATTTATCTTAAGTCTTAAATACTATCTTATAAAGCCATTTATAGGTTTGAATAATGATTGTCCTGCACCTGAATGAAGGTAAGAACAAGCATTAATTAGGCAAATTTTCGACTTCAGTTCTAAAAAGTGATTTTTAGTTCATTTTAGTGAGTGTTGAAAAGGGGAAAAAATTAAATTCTAGAAGATTGGATTAATTGCATAATTGAATACCATTTTTTTTACAATGGTAATTAAAAAATATCATTCGAAGCATTATATGGTGATAAAAATACAACGATAAAATGATAGAAAATGCAAAAGAAATTCGAACTCTGGCATTAACATTTGCTCAAATTGACAAAATAACAAAATTAAAATTCCCTTTTAATTCTGGAAGATTTTTAAAGTACAAAAAGTTTGTCATAAGAAATAATTTACATTTCCAAACAAAAGTTTATCAAGTTCAATATCAATCAAATAATATTATTTTGTATTTTGTTTTGGCATCCAAAACAACATCAACAGTTTTTAACTATTAACAATTAGTTAATAGATATTCTCTTTAACTTTTATAAATAATAGTGGAAACGAAGAAACTAGTTTTTTTCTGTTAGAATATCATAGTCAAAAACCCAATAGAATAATAATCTTTCTATTGTGACTGGTAGTTACTAAATTATTGTCAAAAATGTGAAAACTTCGTATTATGGGAATGAAGGGAGAAGAGGAAAGGGGGGCAGAATATGAGCAAAAGTTTTGAAATGTGCCGAATGTTTGGTTTTACATTTCTTTACCACCAATGAAATGTACTTTTATATATTGATTCAAAATTCGAATTTTATTTTTGCTCAATATCATAATTTAAAATTACTTACAAAGCAATGATTCCATTTGTAGTAAACAATTTTGGTTCATCCACTTGACAAGAAGGAATGTGCACCTCCAACCCTAGGGGACTGACAACTGCACAAAATTTGGTTAAAAAATTATTCTTTATAAATTACATAAATCATGATGAATTAACAATTAGAATAAGATTTATAAAAGACTTTTTTTACGTATAAATCGTGTGACAAAGTCATATTTACTTCTCAACGTCTTTTTTATTATATATATTTTAATATTTACAAGATTTCATTAAATTAAAAATAAATATTTCATTAATTCAAAAAATAAAAAATATTCAAAACGTTTTTTTGTATACCTATAGTAACTATAACATTATCGATAGCATTTCATCTGATGAAATACTAAACTACTCAGACAAATTATTTTAAAAAGTTCATTTTATTAATTGAGAAAAAAAAATCAAAACTGAAAAACCTCTTAAGTCAATCAAGTTAGATTATATCATCCATTGTACTAATAGTAGTAAGCCTATCTTATTACATTTGTGATCTTCTTAACCTTATTGCGATCAAAATCAGTTTGCAAACATCAGTATAAGAAAGTCAAATAGACACTAAGACTAATAAGATCTTCATTTATCCGAAAGATATGTGATCTCTATTGGTGTTTCAACTTAACTAAAATTCAACTTTTCATTTATCCCAAACAAATAAATATATAATATCAATCACTTTTTGAAAACTAATAAATAAACTTCATAAAGTAAAATAATAATTTACATGCCTTGTGAAGCAATTTTCAAGACGTCATCTTTTGAACAAGTGGAAGGAACACAAGTTCCCAAATACATCGATACTAACTTGATAAATTTTCCAGATCTCTTGATGAAGTCCTCAATCTGAAAGGAACAGGATTATAATTATTTTATATCCAACTTTAACAAAAATCTTGACACATGTAACATGATATAGACACTTACACAAATAATACAATTCTTCACAGAAAAAGTTATAGACTAATAGGTGACTGCAAGTTTATGTACTTCCTTCTATATTTTTTAATATATTGTAGAGAAATGCTAGTACATAATGAATATAAAGTGGTCTTCCGGGAGGAAAATGGCCGAATCTCTAAAAACTGACTTTGTGTGAGCTAAACAAAATCATATATTTTCTATACTGACCAATGATGTTGACCTTTTTCAATGTTTCCTATGATGAGGAGATATTTTTGATATGAGATATTTACATTGTCGAATTCTCCTAAATATTGTCACATTTCACATTTACAGTTGAAAAGTATATAATTAAATATTCCTTTCTCGTTTCGGTAATTTTATATAGTTTTAAAATTAAAGTTATTTTAATACATTAGGATATAGTTAATTCTTAGGTTACAACTATATTATCTTATGAAAATGAAACGATCTAGAATTAGTCCTTTTTTTTACACATGCGGGGTAATATTTTCATAATAAAACATGTCTCGACAATATATATAAGTGCTGACAATGTCTATCGTGGGTTATAAATAATCAAATTAAGGCAATCTCAAAATTCCCAACTTTTTGAGTAATGAGTGAAGGGCGGGAAGGGCAAATTAAATATAAATTTTGAAAAGCTTCTGTGATGACAATTTGCTCTCCGATCCAATTGAGCTGGTGTTCCAGACAGGATGTTAAAAAGTTTATTTCTTTTAATATACGGCAAAAGTGCTCACTAAAAGGTAAGGAATAATAGGATAGTATGACAGTCATGACAATTTTATTTTCGAAAACAGTTTTTATATGTATAATCGGTTACAAAAATGCTCTTGAGTACAAATCACGACATTAAAAAGTAAAATAAAAAATCTACAATTAAAATTAAAAAATATCTATATCAAACGCATTTAAAAATATGATTTACACTATTTTAGAAGAGCTGTGTGACAAGGGGAGAAAGCGACGGAACCCAAACTGATCATTTAAAAAATAAAAAATAAATAATAATAATAATAAACTACTATTTCGAGTAACGTAATAAAATTCTAAATGTTATTAATTGTTTGTATCGAAGAAATCATGTTGGTAACAAATATATTTATTTTACCGAACTTCGTCAAACTTTTAAAACTGTTTGTATTAGAATATATTTTATAAAATTGCTATCAATAATGCAAATTTACTTTTCTAAATTAAGATACCACGCCCTCAATATTAAAATTGATCGATTTTGGTTGACTCTAAAGACATATGGTTAATTTTTTAAAGAATAGTATATAGATTAAAAAACATTTTGAAATGTTCATTTTCCTCCGATATCAAGAAAAATTTACAAATTTAACTTTAAAAATAAATTACTCATGAATCACAATTTTGATTTATTCTTACCATATTCACAGCATTTTTACAATTTTACTGGTGATCTATTCTATTTGCAAAGTCAATAAAATCGGAAACAAACCTTTTTGGAACACCTCTTTAAAAAATGATAAAGACGGAAAAGACAGAATTGTAATGTTATAAGTTTTCGATTGGAGCTCCATTCTGGCAAAAGGCTCTCGGAACTTTTAACTGAAAAATGTTGATGAATTAAATTTGGAATGTCTAAATATTTTTTTTTATCCTGTTCTTCCTTTAATATGCGAATTAAATCCCTTTCATATTAATGTGAAATGTAATTATGTTACTGTACTCACCCATTCCGGTGGTATTCCGTAGGTGTTTATATACTTCTCTCTATGGGTAAGAAAGGGCTCTTGGTATAAGCTTGTTAAAAGAGGAGACTGATACCCCACCAGGCAGTATTGACCACGAAATTGTTCCATTTTGTCATCATGAGTGACTCTTATTTTGAGACACTCTTCGAAAGATCCCACATCCAGGGTAGTTCCCTCCAAAATTCCACCAGGTATTTTTCCGCTAGCATCTGCCACTAAAAAGAACAATAAAAATCGTAAAATATAACTGAAGGCACTATGCAGGATGATTCAAAAGTAGCCAAATTAAGTGAACATTTTACGTTAGAAATAGGCTTTCACAGAATGGCAACAATCAAAAACATTGCGTATTTATCCCCAAAAAGATTATGATTTCAGCAGCAGGTGGAACTGTATGACAAGGTGGGCCAAAAAAAAATTCATTCTTTTTTCAATTAGTAATACAGCGAAAAAGTTGCGAATTGGAAAGACTAAGCAGGGGTAAAAAGAGAAATGAAATCGGTAAATATTTTCCGGTCGAGCATGTGCTCTAACTTTTACGGAAATTTGTAAAATTTTACGTTTTTACGATGATTTTTAACAGTTTTAAATTAGCCTCTTCCCAAATTAGATAACTCATATTCTTATGTATTAGAACCACAGAAAATAATGATTGAATATTATTTAAAACTACCAATATTTTCCGGTTACGCATTGCCTTCAAATTTAATGAAAGTTTGAACAAATTTACGAATAAAGGTAGATCACAGTTCAAGGCAAAAATTACTAATAACTTACATGTTTTGTGGACCTTTCGTAAAAATTATAAACCGATTATTCTATTGAAAAAACTAAATTTCTGTGTGAAGAGTCGTAAGTACAATAAAATTATGTTGAACAATTAAACATCTCCCTTTTCACACATTCTTAATTGAAGGTACATTGAAATCTGATTAATATATGGACGAGGTCAGCTATGACTGACCTTTTGTCACGAGTTTCAAACATCACTCAACTCACTGTGTGTTAGCTGGAAATATCTTGTATGTTATATCCCAATTAGAGATTGAGTAATTTTGAATTTGAGATTTAATTTAAACGTCACTGATATCTTTTAATAATGGGGATAAGATAAATCACAGTCCATCCATTTAGCCATTTAGCTATTTTCGAGTAGTATAGAACCTTGAAATTGAGTTTTGGTGGCAATGTTCTGATAGTTGTTCTCTTTTTATCTAATTCGTCTTTAAAATGTGTCGTAATCCGAACTCCCTTTTGTGTTTTGTATTATCTTGTGCTTTTCACACACACTTTGTGCACACAAGCAGTTGAACGATGTGTGAAATTCGTGACAGAAGCCTCTGAAAAGCTGTTATCAAGAAGATCAAGATATGATTCTATCTGAACTACATTCTATCAAGGTAAATCATATCTAATTTCCCTCTTAAATCAGGTTTCAAAGTATCTTCAGCAAAGAATGAGTGAAAACGGAGATGTTCAATATGATTTTCTTGAACTTGGACTTTTCACTCGAAAACGTAATTTTTTTCTTCAACTATGTGTGTGGAACATCGCACAACTTTCAATTACACTATATCGCTGATGTAGATTTGTGTAATTTATAATTTCTATATTTTCAGCAGTCGCTTATAAAAAATTGCCCGTTTGGCGATAATTTTTGTGATAATTCTTATATGAGTCTTTTAAAATAAATAAATAAAAAAAAAAAAAAAACTTCTTTAATGAGGTTCGATGAAGGAAAGAGAACTCTGTGTTAAAGGCATTCGTTTTTCAATTTTTCACGTCTTTAAAGCATTTTTACGGATATTTTGGTGGTGTGGATGTTTAGAAAACCTTATGAGGCATTACCACAGCGATTTTGAACAAAATCATTAGAGTCGTTTTTCGGCAATTACTGAAGAACATGATTTTTTCAATGACAGCTACCTAATGCGAATGCGCGATTTTGACGAAAACCTAAATGGTAGGTCCCATGGCCACTACTAATCCTCATACCAAATTTGAACATCGTAGGTCAATTTGTTCGGGAGTTATGCTGACCACAGACATACATACACACACAGACATTTTTTCTAGATCACATTTTTGAAATCAGGATGTTCCAAAACGTGGAGAAATGCAAAAAAAAAATCGATTTTTTTTTTACCAAATGCTATACTTTCATTGTCCTATGTATATATACATATGTGTAATTGAAAGTAAAAAATTCTGTTCATAAATGAAAGTTTGTTAGAATTGTTTTACCTTGAACTGTGGTCTACCTATATGTGTCAATTTAAAAAAAAAAAATAATAATATTTAAGTATTATTTCCTGTGATTTTAGTACAAAAGAATTTACGCTATTACATTCGAGAAGAAAATAATTTAAAAAGTTTAAAAAATATGGAAGAAAAAATTGATTTTTTCCAAATTTTTAGACTTTTTTTTTTTTTTTAGTCTTCTAAATTCGCAACTTTTCTACGTTATTACGACTTAGAAACCAAAAATTGATTTTTTTTTCTGCCCATCTTTTTGTATGTGCCTGTGAGCAACTCTCGTTTTAATTGAATAGTCAACGAAACTTCATCAGCAAACTTTTCTGGGAAATTCCACGGCGACAAAAATTATTATTATTTTTTTATAAGCCTTTTTTAACATATTTTTAAACTTTATCTTTATCTTTAAATTATATCATTGCCTATTTCGAATGCAAAATTCTCAATTGAAGAAAGAAAATTCAAAAAGTCAAACATTTAATTCAAGTTAAAGATCTGTATGAACTTCAGACGAAGTTAAATATTTTTAATATAATGCAATAAAAAGGTAAAGTAAGGAATCTTACCTGAAACTGCATTAATCGTTATTTTTATTTCTATATTTGTTCACTTAAATGAATTTCCAAATTTTGGGGAGTTAACAATCAATGTCTGACCACCACAGAAAATAAGTATTTAAAAAAATAATAAATATTTGAAATTTACGCCAAAAGAAAAAATATCTTGTATGTTATATGTTTCTGTAAACAAAGGAATAGCATAGCGAAATCCAACCAAATCTCCTTATGAACTAGCATTATTCATAGACATAAAAGCATTAAAGAATAATTTAAGATTTGCAACTTACTCATAACGGCCCATGTTTCCCATTCTGAAAGAGACACGAGAAATGTTTGCACACTCATTCTGCACTCATCATTGATGTTCACAATTTTAATTAATTCGGTGAGATTCAGCGACTGTATGACAGACTTAGTTTCCAACTTCAAGAAATCCATAACACTCTCCCAATTTACATTGGACATTGAATCATTGCGATTGTTCCAATTGTCATTATAAGAAAAGTCAGGATTGTTTTCTTCATAATCCACATCACTCAACGTAGAATTTTCGGATGTAGAGGATATAACACTTCTTGAAATATTCCATATGTTTTCAGATTTGAATATTCGTAATCTGTCATCAACTGAGGCATTGATAGTTCCATTAATGATTGTAATATTATCTGTTGGAAAAGAGTTCACGAGGTAAAATAGTAACAGAGGGAAAACTAAAGCAACTGCCATAGAATCAATTCTTCAGATATTATTTAAACTGGTGTATACATAAAATACAGCAAAGATTTTGACCCTCCTTAAGCGTGACTGTGTGTTGAACACATCTGAAACCATAGACTTATAATCACTAGACTGCGCTCTCTCACTTCAGTTATACAACGAGGGTGAAACCAAAATAAAGCATATGACTAGGGAGTTTTTGGGAGCAAGGTTGCTGAGTTGGCCTTTTTCCCCTCCTTTTGGCGTGGCCCTAGTTACATAAGGGAATAATTTTATGACGTAGTTAACTTGTGTGTTAAATTGTTGGTTGGTTGTATTCCTCTGGAATAATAGGTATAACTTTTCCGATCACGGTGTTTTAAAAAAGCTTGTGAAGTTTTATTCGGTTTCCTTGATAAAATTTCACAACTTCAAACTAATTGTAAATAAACTACACTTTTCAGTTTTAATTGTTAATAAATATAAAAACCTTCATAAGATTTATAATTTAGTAAGGTTTACTTATTGTAATATTTTTTGGTACTTTTACACTTTGATCGTTGTATTCACAAATAGAGAATGCAAATGTTGTAAATTTACCAAGCATAATATTACATATGTAAAAAATAATTCTTTCATCATTGTATTAAACAAATACTTCAATTAATAGCAATTATACAGAAAAGCAAATATTGTAGAATTATGAAGAATAATATTATATAAGTAAGTAATACAAATCCTTCCATCTTTTTATTAAAAAAAATTAATGGCATCTTCATAATAGTACAAGAAATAGCTCAGCAAAGTACAATAAATTATATCCAGGCACGGTATGTGCTTTAAAGGGACATGGTACCTAAAAAATGACGAAAATTTCAATTTTTCAATTTTTATACCATAATGCAGAGAATATATTTCTGAATAGCTGTGCAAAAATTTATACTTGTACCTTTGACAGATAAACAATTATATTGTATTTTCTAAACCATCTCACACAGTCAAAGCTGAAAAAGAAATCTTTAACACTGTTTTTCTCAGTTCGTTATTTTTCAGTTTGTGTGTTTGTTAAATCCCTAAGGCTTTTTTCTAAGTTTAGTTAGGATTGGGAAATTTTTATAGCATATTTATATCCATCTGATAAACAAAAGTTAGTATGGCATAAGGTGTGCTATGTTTAGTATATTTTTCAGTGGAAAAATTGAAAAAAAAAAAAACGTCGTTCTTCTGATGTGTTTAGTGTAAAAATATAAAAAACCTTTTCTTGCTTCTTCAAATCTATATAAACCATTGCTAACAATTATAATACGAATATATTGTAAAAATTTCATGGAAAAATACTTAAAATTGCGAACGGAGTAGCATTTTGATAAAACTTTGAAATTTTTAAAAAAAATTTAATTAATCAAAAATTATGCATTCAAAATACTATTTTTGTAGGTTGAATTACGTTTACTTAACATCAACACAATGTAAAATTAATATAGTTTAAAATTTTAGTGGTGCAATTTCTGAAAATAATTTTTTGGGTTCCATACCCCCTTAATTAGATTCTTAGCACATGATAATCCCAGAAGGCAACTAAATTTTAAATTGAAACACATTAGTAAAAAATAAATAAAAGACACTCGTAAAATAAAACTGTGGGGTTTTTTTTATGGGGGGGGGGAGCGTTTGTCAGCTACATTATTGGGAATTTAGTGCTGTGGTTTTTCTAATTATTGTGAAACCAATTTAATTATTGTCTAAGAAATTACTTTAAACTTCTATAAATTATAATTCTAGCAGTCCTACAACGAGTCTATTTGCCAATTTTCAGTTCGATTGGATGAAGGCAAGTGGGTTAATTAGTAGCGTGTGTAAAAGAAGACTTTTAATGACATCCCACAAAAATTGATAGAATGTCTTGTCTTCGACAAAGACTATCTGCTAAGTTTCAGTTCTATTGAATGACGGCAAATATGTTAATTAACCTTCAGTAGATTTTCCCGCCACAAACAAACACACACACAAAATTGAAGTTAATAAAAATACTATTTTAACATATAGAAATAACTTGTACTTCATGTGTACGCCTTAAAGAAAAATTAACTTTTCTGATAATTTTAAAGGAAAAATCGTAATCATAACTCAAACAAAAACAGAAATGGAAACTTAAATATTAATGTTTTATTACACGAAATATTCTATATCCACCCAATATTCTTGTTATGTTAAAGCCAAAAAACCCGTAAGTTTTATTTTAAAAAATCACAAGGTAAACTGCTATGAAAGTATCAAAACAATATTAAAAACGTTCTTAATCCACAGTTTTGAAGATTCAGATTATGCATAAATGGGTAAAAAAAAGAAAAAAAGATTAAGCATAGCGATCATAACTTTGATAAACTTCAAAATGTTTTTCATTTTGATTTGCGCCAAACTTTGCCAATCTGGCCATTGTACGGAATTTGCTGTTGATACTTAAAAGTGCAATTAAAATCCTTAAATAGCCACTAATTTCTTCAAAAAGCAGCTATAACCTTGGTCTGTTTTTCTATTTCAATATTAACTGCAATTTTCAGAAGTTAGTTGCAAAATAAAAGCCGTAATAAACCAATTAAAGCTAGCTTTTTGAGAATGCGAAACAAAAACATATTTATGAGTGTACTGTAAAACCTTAACTATATAGAAAATTTCAAAAATAGCACTTATTTGTGAAAGGTTATTGAGCCTCTTTTCTGGAATTTTTACAACCAACTCTTTACAGCCAAATGCAGAACAATATTTAAAAAAATTTCTTGGATTCACGTACTTTCCGTCAGGCACATTTCGGCGTTTTCCACGGAAATTAGTGGTTTTGATTTTCTTCTTTGTTCTCCTTCGTCTACCAGTCACGTGGTTTTAATTTGGTTACACGAGGTAACCCTAAACATGCAGTCTAGACAGTATTATAAGTCTATGGAATGGATAATCATCCACCCTTCATCATCAACCACAGGCGCGTTACTTTTTACCTTGCATTGCCATCGGAGCAGTCTATTCAGTTGTTTATCTATATCTATGGGCAAACCACACCCCATTTTACTCCACCACATAAAAAAAATCATAAAAAAATAGAAACTATACATTTACTTTAAACTTTTTTATATTGTTTTGTTCTCTTAAAGATTCTCTTCTAATCTTTAACAAAATATAAGGAACTTGCCTATTTATAAAGAAAGATAAAAGAAAGTTTGTCGATAGCACATGTTAATAGCTATCATGCAGTCAACATAATCAAGTAAGTTTGAGCACTTTGGTTGGATACGTTGTTATCTGTATGTTGCATACGTTGCTAGCTATTCCTGTCTCTTATGTGACTTATGTAGTGTAACTGGAGTTACCCCGTCAGTAGTCTTCCAATAAAGTGTTGTATACTTAAGTAGAGGACTTGGCGCAGCCGGTAACCGAAATTTGTTATAAATTTCCCTTCCTTAATGGAAACTCTTGAGTATTAACTCATTGGAATTTTGTTTTGAAAACGAGCTGCGGAAAATGAAAACAACTACCCGTAGTGTTGCAAATCATAAGTGTTTGCTAATTAATGGCAATACTAACTTGTGAGGAGTGGCGGCGATGGAAGCATAATTTCCAAATATTTCTGCTAGCTTCTGGACATGATAAAAAGAGTGGTTTGGCAATACTACTAAATGTGATAGGAGAAGAAGCAGTTGGACTTTATTTTACTTTAATTAAACGAAACTGATCGTAGGGACTTTGTAAAAGTTCGCTTTTGAGGAATATACGACACCTCGGCGAAATTGTCGAAAGATACGTATTAAATAACAGAATGCAAGAAGAAGCCAAAAGCTTTGATGGTTTTTTGATGGAGCTGCGAAAATTTGTAAAAAATGGCGTGTTCGAAAACCAAACAGATAGTGTTTTGAGGGACAGGATTGTTCTCTATGCGTGACAAAACTCTACAACAGAGGTTGCTGAGAGAAATTGATTTAACTCTATCAAAAGGCATGTGAAATCGCTCGAGCTGGATAATTGTCAAAACTGCAAGTTGAAACGCTTCAAAGAAATAAATACTTGAATGCTGTGCAATGGAAAACAACACTAATATTCTAAACTGTCCAAGAGGTGAATCGACATTTCAAAAAAGCGCCTGTGGAAGGACGTAAATAAAACTACCTACTTTTGCAAAAAGTGCCACAACACACATGAGCGTGCCCAGTGCCCTGCATGCCGGGAGATATGCAGAAAATGCATTAGTATGAATAATTTCCAGGTGGGAGCCCTTATAAGAATAGAGCATTCAAAAGGGTGTCTTAAGTCCAAGATGAAAGTTTAACGACTTCCGAAGTGCTGGATGAAGAAATTGTGTATATTTGCAGTATTAAATGTACTAATTATAACCCTAAAGAGTGGGCACAATGCATTGAGGTAGGAAACACAAATGTTTTTAAATTGGATACTGGTTCGGAAGTTAACACCTATCCAATTTCTATGCTTAATCCTAATAAGTTAAATACTTCAAAAGTAATGTTAGAAGCTTATGGTGGTTCTAAAATTAAACCTTTGGGTACAGTTAAGCTTAAATGTAAACTAAGTAATGAAACTAAAATTTTCTATTTTATTGTGGTTGAAAGTAAATATTATGAAATACCGTTGCTGGGTTTGCCTGGTTGTTTAGATCTAAATCTATTGCAAAGGAATATTGTGCATACTCTAACTAATCATAAAGATAAGTTTATTCAGGAAAATATTGGTGTTTTTGAAGGGATTGGGAAGTCTAACTCTAAATGTAGTATTAAAATTGAGGAAAATGTAATTCCTGTAAGTGGCCCCCCCAAGAACCTTAAAAGTGAAATTAAAGGACAAATTGGAGCAACTGATTAAAAATGGACTAATTGCTAAGGTGGATGATCCAGAAGGATGTGTTAGTATGAAAATTCTAGCTGAAAAATCTGATGGATCTTTAAGGATATGTTTGGATCTGCAGAATACAAATAGAACTATAAAAGTGAGCATGTTCTAATTCCAACTGTGGAGGAGTTAATACCTAAATTATCTAATAAATCTGTATTCAATGTTCTTGATGTTATAGATGGATTTTACCGTATTGTGTTGGATGAAAAGTCTAGTGAATTGTGTAAGTTTAGTTCTGCATATGGTTGTTGTCATAAATTTTTACGACTTCCATTTGGGATTCGTTCTGCTCCGAGATACTTTTAGAGATGTAATGAAAGAAATTTTGGTGATATTCTTGGTGTAATAATATATTTTGATAATTTATTAATTAGTGCTGAAAGTAAAGAACATCAGGATCAATTCTGGCACAAGTAGATCAAAAAGCTAGAGAAGTAAACATTAAAAATTACAATAAATTACAATTACTAAAAAATTACAATAAAATACAATTACTAAAAAATTACAATATTGTGTACATGAAATTAAATATCTTGGTCGTGTTTTTAATAAATGTGGCATGAGACCTGACCCAGAGCGGGTAAAGGCTACTTTGAGTATTGAAACGCCCACTAGTTAAAAGCAATAACAAATTTTCTTATGAATGGTTAATTATCTTGTCAAATTCATTCCTGATATGAGTACTATCACGGCTCCTTTGAGAGAGCTGCTTAAAGGTAATGTTGAATTTCAGTGGTTGCCTAAGCACACTGAATATATAAATATTTTAAAAAACAAAATAAGTAACGTTCCTGTATTGGGTACATTTGATAGTAAGAAAGAAATTGTTTTGCAGTATGATAGTTCTAAAGATGGTATGGGTTGTTGCAAAATGGTCAACCTATTGTATTTTTCACCACGAGGCCTAAATTCTGCTGAGAAAAATTATGCTCAGGTAGAAAAAGAATGCCTCAGTTTTGTTTATACAACAAAAAAGTCCCATAATTATATTTATGGTAGAAAAGTTTAGTTGGTTTGGTTTGTGCACTCAACGACCTATACTTGTGCACAATAACGGTAAATAAGGTCGGGACCTACAGTTTAACGTGGATTCGGAACCACAACGAACATCCATGCCTATGGTGAAAGTGCATACTGAACACAAACCATTAGTGTCTGACTAATGTAACACAAACCATTAATGAGACTGTAAATAATCTTGTTTCTCCTAGATTATATCCAATGAAGTTAAAATTATTAAAATATTACCTTGATGTACAGTATTTGCCTGGCAAATAAATGTATGTAGCAAATCTTCTTTCTATGTCTTGTACTAGAAAAGAGGTTTATTTTGATCCTTTCCTTGAAGATATTGTGCATTGTGTAAAAGTAACTAGACATTTGCATGTAAGCTATAGAAGGTTGCAAAATTTTCGAAATCAAACTACAAATAATACAATTTTGAATAAAATTGTAAATCTTCCTGAAAATGGATGGCCCGATACTAAAAAAAAAAATCTTCCTGAAAATGTCAAATTTTATTTTAAGGGGATATGGTACCCAAAAAATTATTTTCAGAAATTGCACCACTAAAATTTAAACTATAGTAATTTTACATTGTTTTGATGGTAAGTAAACATAATTTAACCTACAAAAATATTTCGCTCGAATAAATATTCGGCAAGTTTGGGAGGAAGTAAATGCGAAGTACTAATCGGTGGAGCTTTAATTCTATCTTAATAGAAAGGATAATCCAGCCATCTATCAACAAAACTAGCATTTTTAATCATAACCATTTGAGAGTAGAGCACATTTACAAACGTACAGTACCCCCCCCCCCAAAAAAAAAACAGAACGATGGCTATATCTTCGGTTCTAATTATCGTAGAATCTTACGGTTTGCACCAAAATGTTTTGCTTACGATTTTCTATATATCTGATGCAATTGTTTTTTCTTGAGGGACCGTTTACTAAGTAAAAATAACGCTATCTTCGAAAATTTCAATACGAACCCTTATTTTTTATCATTCCACTCGATTCAGAATACATCATTTACCCTATATACCAAATTTCAATGCATTATGTTGAATAACACGTCACTTATGAGCGAAAATATTTCGACCATTTTTTGACCGATCTTCAGGGAGAATTTCCATAAAACGAAAGGTATTTTTAAGGTTCTTCTTCACAACGGGAGAAATCGAAAGGTCAATGTGGCACGTTTCACGACGTTAAAAAATACAAGTATTAGTCTAAAATTGCATAGAAACTACTTGGATTTATAGTGTCATGTTTAAGATTAATACAAAAATAGCAAGTAAACGCAAAAGTAACATAATTTATTTACAACATTAAAGATGTGCATTCTTCACACGAAATAAATAAAATATCGAAAACTGTAATTGCAGAAATATAACGAATACTACTGATAATTAGAAAATTAATAAATATTAAATGTAGGCATTAGTAAACAGTATTTAGCAAAGCATGAATATTTTACAGAAATATTTCACTATAAACACAAATGTAACTAGATCGTTGAAATTATTTATAAAATGAAAAAGTCACATGATTCAGTAAAATTTTTAAAAGATATCTTATTGAAATTACTTAAAAAATGTTGTTTTAAATAAATGGAATTTAAGAAAGCAAATTAAATAAAAAAAATTGATAGTTTACAGAAAAAATAATTAATAATTTAAAAAACTAAAAAACACGCTTTAATAGAAAATCAAACTAAAAAGTAGGAAATAATCAATAGATTAAACAACTATGAAACACGCTTTAATAGAAAAGTGAACTAAAAAGTAGAAGATAATTTTAAATAAGTTTGAAATAAAAATAGAGTGATTAACAAGAAATATTTATTTTATCGTAAAAAAAGCATGGGGTGCTTTTTAAGATATTTTCATAATGGCTCTACTTTTACTAATATCTGTCATTAAATATTTACAAAAATTGACATCAAGCACCCCACGCTTTTTTACGATAAAATAAATATTTCTTTTTAATCACTCTATTCTTATTTCAAACTTATTTAAAATTATCTTCTACTTTTTAGTTCACTTTCCTATTAAAGCGTGTTTCTTAGTTTTTAAACTATCGGTTATACGATAATTGAACGTTATGCGATTTTCCACACCTCCAGTTTATCTTGAATTAATCTTTGATAGTTTTCAAAAGTCGTCTACTATACGGTCCCTTAAAGTGAGCGTTTTTTACATTTTCTCTAAAAAATCGAGAACTAATAGTCAAAATGGAAAGAAAAAAATTATGGGGGGGTTTTAGAACATGGTAAATCTAATAAAAGCAAAAAAATATATGTTTCTATTCAAAAAACACACATTTAATTGCTTTATTAATTAATAATTAATTATTAAAAAAGAAATTGATTCAAAAGCTGATTGCTATTTATGTTTGGCCATTTACAAACTACCTTTTGGAAAAAAATTAATGAAATATATTAATTATTTAAGTATTTATGGCCAAAAAAACAACTTTTTTATTTAGCATTAGTTTATCATTTTCGTTTTATCATTTAAATTACAAACCATTCATTAGAAAACTACGAATTTTTGTATTTCGCATTCTTTTTTAATGCTGAATCCAAATATGGAATAATATTATGAGGTTGCTATTGAACTTTTTGAAGTTTGGTTCTGTTTTAATATGTAGATGACCCCTCATGATAAAAAAAACTACATACAATTATTAAAGACCTTTCCCGATTTACAACGGTACCTTTTGTTTATTATTTCAACAAAAGATATAGCCATCATTCTTTTCTTTTTTTTTGGGGGGGGGGAGTACTGTACATATACTAACTTTTAGATCCTAAAATATTGAAATGAACTAAAATAATTTACCTTAAAATACTCAATGTCCTTTGAATTTACTATATTTTTCATTATAAAACAAATTTACTGATCTAGAAATATAGTGATATACATTTAAGGTTGCAAAATGTTGAGTATAGCCCAAGGAAAAAATTCTTAATATTATATTGTAAACGTTCTTAAGTTTCATCTATCTGTAAGTTGGTGGTATTCAGATTATCTGGCGCCGTCAGCAACACGAGGGCTATAATGCGCCGAAACATTCGTCATTAGACAAGCCAACATACATTTATAAACACCCATGCCAACACGGGACTCGAACCCGCAGCCTCGCGGTCTAGAAGCTAGCACGCTAACCACTATACCGTTTGGTCGGCCCATCTGTAAGAGTTTGAACTTAATGAATTTTCAACTTTAAAAAAAGCTTTAAAAGCAAATTATAACTGCACAAAAAATTGTATCTACTAACTGTTACTTTGCAGCGGAATAAATATATCCTCGTGCATCTCTAGCTGGATGAATAACTCCTCGTGCCGTCACAACTAGATATCCTCGCGCTTTACCTTGGGAGTTGTGTTCTATAGATTTGAAGATAGCAGTTTGAGTTTGGAGAATGGCGTATTAACTAATAAAGTTGTTTCTTTAAACCGTTCGTATTATTACAATCGTAAACACTTAACCATTTACAAGTTTATTATCTTATCGACATCACTGCTATAAAGTGGCGCCCTACGTGGGGCTCGAAAACATACGAAAACTACCCAGAGAAGAGTCAATGTGACGGTGATGAAAATGAACGGAACAGATAAGTGTTATTTTATTTGAATGTTAGAGGTTATATCTAGTCTACTTTAAGTTAAACCTTATAATTTTTCGGTTATTACTCACCCAGAGGAATAATTTGAAAGCAATTTACTCGACCCGAGTTGAATATTAAAGGTTTTGGATCATCCGGATCATAAAGAGAATTTGGCGATATTTCCTTTCGCATTTGAAGTTATTGTTTCAGAAATCCCGAGTGTGGTTTCTGATATTGCGTATCATTTTTCAAGTAAATAAATTGGCTGGTCTTTATCGGTTAATTCTGAAGTGCATTTAAGATTTGACTCTCGCTATGGCATTTTTGGGGCGTCGAAAGAAAGAGGATCTTAAGCTGTTGGCACAAGAATTGGGGGATGATCCGAGTCCAGATTTAAAGGTAGTTGAGTTGAAGAATTTGATAATTAATTCACGGAACTACGATACCGAATTTGTTAAAGAAATGTTTACCACTATAATAGATGATCGTTTAAGAAGAGAAGTACTTGAAATTGATAAAGAACACAGAAAAGAAGAACTTGAAATTGAGGAAGCTCGCAGAAAAGAAGGAATTGAGGAAGCACACAGAAAAGAAGGAATTGAGGAAGCACGCAGAAAAGAAGAGTATGAGCTGGAAAGATTAAGAATACAGCTCGAAATTCAAAAATGTGTTTCTCCATCTGCAAATGTCCCTCACACAGAATATGATCAACAAAGAATTGATTTAAAGAG
The DNA here is from genome assembly GCA_963978545.1 of Linyphia triangularis. Lineage (NCBI taxonomy): Eukaryota > Metazoa > Arthropoda > Arachnida > Araneae > Linyphiidae > Linyphia > Linyphia triangularis. The sequence goes on along the minus strand of OZ021723.1, from coordinate 89,717,463 downwards.
GCTTATTCCAAGTTTTAATCCCAAGGAAGATGACATGGCAATATTTTTTAATCTATTCGAGAGACAGCTAAAATTCTTGCAGGTCCCTGAAACACATTGGGTACCCTACCTAATCGGATCACTGCCAAGTGAAGTGGCTACGTTAATAGCTAGAGAATCAGAAGAAACGTCACAAGAATACACGAATGTCAAACAGATGCTTTTGAAGAGATTCAAACTTTCTGCTGAAAAGTTTAGGCAACTTTTCTGCCAACACAAGAAAAGACAGGAAAGCACTTGGCGGGATTTTTATTTCGAAATAAGAAGCTACTTCGAAGGATGGCTTTGTGAGTTAAGGATCGAAAATTTTTGCAGTTTAAAGGATCTGATAATTTCCGATCAAATCGAGAAAAAAGCTCCTCCGGATTTCAGAGACCACTTCTTAGATGAATGGACTGGATGGGTGTCTCCAAGTGAGCTTGCTGACAAATTGGATGCTTACTGCAGTCTTCGAAAAACTACGAAGAAAGAAGATCAACCTGTTGGAAACAAGAGTCTACATTTCCAATCTAGCGATGATACCGTCAGACAAAAGTCTTTTAAGAATAACTACAACTCTAGAAGACACGAGAAGGACAGACCGATGTTCAAGACCGATGAAGGAAATACTTTTAAGTGCTATGGATGTGGATCACCAGGCGTTATCAAATCCAAATGTCCAACCTGCACCAAGTCAAGAAATGATGGGGAAGCCTCTTTCGGAAACATTCAACTCCAATCCTGTGCACCTTTTCAAGTTGCTAACTTGAAGGTCTCAATTAATGGAATATATGGAATCGTATGCGCTGACAGCGGAGCAAGCCACTGTATTGCAGGAGAGATGCTACATCATCTTCTTTTAGAACAAGGAGTACAATTCAAACCTGAACAACGAGTCATGAGCATGGCTAATGGACATAAATCTACTGTGAATGTAAGCACTGCTGTTGTTACCATTGAACTTGAAGGAAGAGAATTCCAAATCAAGTTGATTGTTCTTCCAGATGCTAAAGAAAATCGAACATTGTTGGGCATCGATTTTCTACAAGAAGCTGGAGTTGTTTTAAAATTAAAAGAACATGTATGGTTTTACAATGACAGACCCCATAAATGTTACGAATCGGCATATCAAAAGAGTGTTCCAACTTTAAAGTCTCCACCTTGTTTAAAAATCAATTCGTGTTCTCTACGTGACGAAGAGGGTCAGCAATTGATCGGAGAGCAAAAAGACGCTTTGAATTCTGTATTTAAGGATTTCGATGATGTATTTCGTCCAGGGGGAGAAGCCACCCCTTTTATAGAACATCACATTGATACCGGTACACAAGCACCAGTGGCCGTACCTCCATATAGGATTCCCCCACCAAAGAAAGAAATTTTTCGAAAGGAACTGGATCGATTATTGACAGAAGGAGTTATTGAGGAATGTAAAACTTGCCATGATGAATCCAAAGAAGTTTGTGACTTATGTATGGTTGTTGCTGACTTTCCTACTCGACGTCTAGTAGAGATACGAACTGAACAGCTGAAAGATGATGACATAAAGAATATCATTGAAAGTTTTGAAGGAAAATATACAGATGTTTCCAGATGGACTGGACGGGGTTATCTAATGAATAATGGAATTCTTTACAGGTACTCTCCAGAGTCAGAATCGGAAGATGCTTAGTTAGTTGTATCCTCCCATGAACAAAAGTTGGTGTTGAAAGAGCACCATGATGTTCCCACTGCTTCTCACTATGGTATAGAAGGAACTTTTCAACGAATATCTACTCGATATTATTGGACTGGAATGCGCAAAACTATTACCGAGTATGTAAAGAATTGTCCTGACTGTAGTAGATACAAAGCTTCTAACCAAAAGCCTTCAGGTTTATTACCAACACCTGTGTATTCCCAAAGGTTTGAAACCATTGCCATCGACTTCTTTGGTCCATTACCTGAAGGAGAAGGAGGGAAAAAGTGGATTTTCATAGTCGAAGACTGCGCCACCAGATGGATTGAACTGTTTGCCCCTGAGACATCCACAGCAAAAGAGTGTGCGCTTACTCTCTTGAATGAAGTTTTTCTTCGATATGGGCTCAGCCGTCGTGTCATTAGTGACAATGGTGCGCAATTCGTAAGCGCTATAATGCAACAACTGTTGTATTTCCTTGACATAAAACAGAGTCTCACTCCCTTCTATCACCCTCAAGCAAATCCAGTCGAAAGAAAAAACCGTTATCTAAAGCCGCGCCTAGCGATATTGGTCGGTAATGACCACAGCACTTGGGTAGAACGGTTACCTTCCATTCGGTTTGCCATGAACTCATCGAAATGTGAAAGTACAGGACAGACTGCTGTTTACCTACATTTTGGTAGAGAAATGAGGACTCCTGATGATGTTTCTCGTGACCTAAGAGCCATCATTCAGAATGATAACTTTGTCCCAGAAATAACACCCTACCTTAAAAGATTTGCTGAGACATTGAAAGAAGTTCGAGAGAGGGTAGAGATACAGCAGGATCGTCGAAAAGACTATGCTGATAAATCTCGAAAAGAAGGACCTCGTTACGTTCCTGGCGATATGGTATGGGTTACATCACATCATTTAAGCAACAAGAAATATGGAAAAACATCGAAGTTTATGCCGAGAAGAGACGGACCATATGTAATATTGACTCCCCCCCCAAAGATCTCCAACAACATATTAAGTGGTTAATCAAGACAATCTTGATGTGTCATTGGGTACTTATCATAGTTCAGCACTGTCTCCTTACCAAGGTCAAGATTCTCAGCCAGAAGTACTTCTTCGAAAAAGCGGACGGCCTAAAAAGAAAGCTGCAATCCCAGATTCATCGTCAACAAAAGAAGATCGCAAAAACATTCCTGTGTCTGGCTCCTCTGGTCGGGACGACTTCGGACCCAGAGGGGGAGTCTGTAGCAGAATAAAAATATCCTCGTGCATCTCTAGCTGGATGAATAACTCCTCGTGCCGTCACAACTAGATATCCTCGCGCTTTACCTTGGGAGTTGTGTTCTATAGATTTGAAGATAGCAGTTTGAGTTTGGAGAATGGCGTATTAACTAATAAAGTTGTTTCTTTAAACCGTTCGTATTATTACAATCGTAAACACTTAACCATTTAAAAGTTTATTATCTTATCGACATCACTGCTATAACTTTTACTATCGGTTCATAAGTAATTATTTTTTTTAATAAATTAACATAATTTGAGTAACAAAACATGCTTTTTTATAATATTTCTGCTTCATTTTGTTAATTATTAAAGACGCACAAATTTTTTATGTACATTAAAAATAAATATAGTTTGAAACATCTCATCTTTAGCAACAGAATTTGTTGTAATTTTTTTTTTCTTCTTTTTTTTTTAATAGAAATCCGCAGACGTGTCTTATTTTGGATATAGCAACAAACATCGGAAGTCCCAACTACTTCGGAAAGTTTCCATCTACAACCTGCAGATGGCGCCACCAGTGATTTATCCGATCCAGAAGATGCCGAAGTTGAAATGACTGCATTGTAATTGCCATACAAAAAGATATGGAAGAGATCTCATACTTATAAAAACAAAACATTTTATTGCACCATTTTATGACGCAAAGAAGGATTGAAAAGGCTGATCTTAGAAATTTTTTATTTATAGCTTTGTTTTGATTGTCTTGTAAAATCATATCTCATTTTGTGGATTTCTTATCTCAGTTTACATATCGAAATAAAAGTTTTGTCATATCTCTTACTTCTTAAAAATGTTGTGATACAGAAATTGAAAATGTTTATATCGATTACACGAAAGATAAATCGATTATCTCGATTTCACTCCATCGATATAGATATAAGCAACGACTGGATAGACTGCTTAAAGGGCACGTGACATCATAGGACCGATTATATTCTACGCTGCCGATCAAAATCAAGCCGAAATCGGCTTTTTTCACCTCGATTTCGTCGAAATTTGATCATTTAGAGCCATTAATAAATTATAACAACTATTTTAACTAAGCCAAAATATATTTCAGAATGTCTAAAACACATTTTGAAGATCTGTTTAAAGAATTACTCGATTGAAACTTGATTATTTACAGTTTTATTGCAATACAGTCACAAATTCCCGTTGAATCCTATGCTTTACAAGCCAGCTTTCTACCAACTCGGAATGTCTAGGAACCGGTTTTTAACCCGCCCCCCACCAAAGTTGCTTTGTTGGTAAACATGTCCCTTGCCGTTGCCAGATGGCGTTGGGTGGACAAAAAACACGGATTGCCGAGGATTGAAAATAAAATTTTGGGTTGTACAGAACAGAAATGTCAATAGTAGACCTTAATTAGTAATAATGTGCAAAAAAAATATCTACTCTAGCACTTTACAAGGTTTCTCACATTCCCACATGCAACTATAAAAGTGAACTGTGATTGATTAATCATCCACCTGCGCGTTTTTCTCCATACATTCACATTGGAGCAGTCTATCCAGTTGTTTATCTATATCGATGTTTCACTCTCTTTAATTTGCGTCTAACGTTAGTTTTGAAATGAAATTCACTGTTTCCAGTGCTAGAAGTGTGTGTAGATGCGGGATGACGTGTCCCCTTACTTTTCAAGAAAATACCTATGCCTCCCTCCATTTGTAAACCACTGCAATCTATCCCTCCACTTTTAAAAACACTCATTCCGTCTAAAAAGTACAAAGAAAAATAAAATTAAACTGTAAATGTAGTGACACTGATAAAAAGTGAATTAATGTTTTCAAATGTAAAATATATATATATATATATATATATATATATATATATATATATATATATATATATATATATATATATATATATATATATATATATATATATTTATGGCATCTATCATTCTATTATAAAAATGTATTATACTACTTAGTCTAAAAAGTATATAAGTATTTTTGATAAAAAGTACTCTTACTCTTGGTCAACTTTTAGTTTTGGAAAAAATTTCTTTAAAGTAAAATTTCTTTTCTTGTTTTGTATAAAGACGAGTTATTAAAAAAAAAAAAAAAAAAAAAAAACATTTTAAAGTTTTCTATTAATTTATTTTCATGAAAGTATGCACATTTAGAAGCACTATTTAAATTTAAATAAAGAGTTATGTATATAATGTTCAATTATTACTTCACTTTGGGGATCCTTGTCCAATGTAAGTGTTAGGAAGTATGGATTTTTTCCTTACTAGTTTATATTTTTATTATATTTATAATTATAATTGTAATATTATAATTGGAAAATTATAATATTTATAATTGGGAGTGGGGGGGGGGTATAAAAGAGCCTATGTCTGACAAATCTCATCATTACAAAGTTATTTATTCCAATATCATACACTACTTTAAATTATATATTTTTGTGAAATTACATAAAAATGATGGCAGTACATTTTTATAATTCTAAGTGATTTTCCAATACTTCTGAAAATTTGTAAGTTATAAACAGTACACTAGAGAAAATGAGCAAAAAATTCAAATATCAAAACCATTTAAAAACATATTTACTTGAAATCATAAGTAAAAAAGACAAACACACTTTAGAAGATTTCTGGAGCTGGGGCGAAATTCCCTTATCCCCGCTGTGGGTGGAGCAAGGGGACTCGTGATGTTGGCACCCATGGTCAGATATGTTGGACTACATCTATCTACATGTGTGTTCTGACCAAAGAAAAAATGATGTAAATACTAGAAATAGAAAGTTTCTCCTTTCCTTAAGAACGGCAATGATAAATAAGCTAGAAACATATTGGAATCGTATTTGAAGATGAAAAGAAATATAAATTTTTTGGTTTCGATGGACGCATCATTGTGTGGAGAAGAAAAAAAGAACTTTATCCCGAGAACTTTGTCGGAATTGTCGATTGGAATATTTTGAATGATAAAATAAGTTTTTCAAACCAAAATTTGGGTATTAAAAATAACTTCATTTTTTAGTAACATAATGATCCGAGCGCAAAGCAATTAATGACCGCCTCCATTGACTCTATAATTGCCTTTAAAATCTAAAAACACCACCTCATTCGATAGATTTGAACCCAAAAGGACAGATTTGAAGAGAATTAAAGGCCAAAGTAAGAAGACACGACATTAAAACATAAAGCCAACTGAGTAACATTGGAGTAACATTTATGCAGAAATTACAAAAAATAATGAAATTTATGCCCAGAATGTTATGAATACTAAAAGGTATCATAAGAATTACTAATTTATAAAAATATTACAGTAAATACTAATATGTCAAAAGATATGAGAACAAGGATTTTTGGGATGTATTTTTTGTGTTACTTTTAGGTTCAAGATTTTTCTATTTTTTTTTTTTTTACTCTGCATAATAAGAATAGATTAGAGATATTATTAAAAAAATCCTGTTCTGAAATATTAATTTTTGAAATGGTTAATGAAGTAATTGGTTCAAATTATACAACGAACACTTTTGGGAGCCACTAAATTCAAGCATTTTTTCAAGATTTCTTAGAAAACTATTATTTCCCTTTATTTTAATAATTTTTCTTTTTTTCCCCAGGGGGCGTAAAGGCACGTCTCTGGTGGAGCCCATGCCAATTACCCTTAACCGAACTGAATTCTTAATTCAGAGACAGCATCCAAGAGAGGCTAAAATAATTCTTTTGGTGTCGCCATCTAATGTAATAGAATCAAACTTTAAACTCAACCAACAAAATTAAGAAACTTATAATTAGTAAAATGTTACATGTTACCTAAAATTAAAAAACTTACTTTTTGTCAGTTTCCGCAGTTCCTAAATCTCTGATTAAGTAAATAAATGAGGATAACTCCGGCTCATCAATTTTTAAACTGTCTGGTACAGTTACTTTGAAGTTTTTATACAAGGCGACAGGAATTGTTTTTTGATTTACCTCCTTTAAAATGCCTCCCTTTTTGAATTTGGTCTAGTTTATGTTGTTATCGAGATTGCAGTATAGCCTTGTGTTGCTCTATTTTATAAATGAAAGTTGTGTTTTTATTTTTGTTGTGTTTTATAAATGACAGTTAAAATTTCAAAAATCTTCTAGAATGTTTGTATCAATGCACAGAGGTATATAGAGTAGTTTTATCAGTGGATATAAGTATTTAATTTTAATGTTAATCTTTACCTATATTCTATAACCGAGCACTTGTGTCTAGAGGGTCTAGAATGGCGATTCAAGCCAGCTAGACGTAGCACCACTCGGTCATATGGTACATGTTTTCCCTTACTCAAGTAATTTATAGTATTAATTTTTTTCTGTGTATTTAATTACATTGTGCTTACATGATGATGCATAAAAAGGATTTTGTTAATGTTAAGAAAGTGTACATACAATTCTGTATGTCTTCCGTTTTTTACAAATGCTAGTGCTAGTATCCTTTCTAATCACTTTATTTTGATGATATAAAATGCACTTTTGGCTCAAAGACCAAACACTCGTATCTAAATGTAAAACATAGCCATAAAGTATTATAATATTTTTTCAGATTCGATCAATATACGTTCTCTCATAGATTAAAATAAATAAAAAAAATGTATTGGAGTCGGTTTTGATCTTTGGGCCTAAGAACACCATAACTCTTAAAAAAATAAAAAAAAAATTTGGAGCTAGTTCGGATTTTTATCAACGGTTGGCACTTTACATAAAACCCTAATGAGTAACAGCTCGTAGGCTATTTGAAAATCCTGGAAAGTTGCTCACAAATCCTCATTATTTAAATAATAACAAATAATAAATAAAGTAAAAATAATATATTTTTCTTTCTAAGCATAACTGTGAAATTTACGAGTTTTGCTTACAGATTATGTATTTTTCGAATAACCTCTGTAATTTTATGGTTTATATTTTTTCTATATTTATTTTAGTTTTTGAACTATAAAAGTAACACAAAGAGTTAGCCATATAAATATTTTATTATCATTATTTTTTTTTTTATATTCTGATAATAGAAAATTATAAATAAATGAAGAAACGATTATTCCACTATCTAATTTTTTATTCGTTCCTTCGTGTCCCCTGTCAATATTCCACATTATTATTTAAATAATTTTCATTTAACGTGTAAATATCTGTTACAGAGATATTTTTATATTTTCACTACGTAGATTAGTTAACTATTTTTTTTTAATAATTATAGTTTATCGATGAGTTAAAATACTATCATATTGTATCTCCACAATAAACCTGTGTGTCATACTTGGTTGCTCAGTATCAATGTAAAGGTTGAGTCTTAGTTTTTCCTCCTATATAAACATTGTTTGTCTTTCTAAATAATAATTTTGTGGTGCAGGTCGAAAAATGGCTTGAGTGGAGTGCAAATTTCCTCTCCCAAGTTTGCACTTTTCAAATGTTTACAAATGTGTACGTACAACAATTGTGTCTTTAGACATCAATAATTTAGTGAAGAATTGGGAATCTAAGCATGAAAGGTTTGAGCATATCTTAAAAATGTGAAAATGGGACAAAGATAATTTATCTATCAATGCACCATTTTACTCTCAAAATATTAACATTTCTTTTTCAATTCATTAATTTTTTTTGCGTATTAAACATTTAAAACTTTCCATTCGATTCTTATTTGTGTAATTTGATACAGGTTTTCGCGAACTGTTGATACTTTTTCTGTATGATTTCAACTTCTTAAACATTTTAGACTTGGCAAGGAATACATATGAGTAGGTAATTTTTTTTTTTTACCTCTATATGGAAAAAATATATAATAATATGATGCGGCTAATTTTCCAATCTGATTATTTGTCAATACATTCGAGAGCATAAAACTGAAATTACTAATACCTTGAAGAATTTGGAGCAAAGGCGAAATAATTCTTTTTGTGTCACCATCTAGTGAAATAAAATGAAACTTTAAACTCAACCAACAAAATTAAGATATTTATATTTAATAAAAATGTTACATGTACACTAAATGTCAAAAAAAAAAAAAACTTTTATTAAATTTGAACATTTAATCAGATTTTCATGTGAAAATGTTGCACTGCTTAAAAATGAAATATTTTATCTCTTCTTTACAAATCATCTATTGAAAAAAAAAAAAAAAAAAAAAAAAAAAAACCTCATTCCAGTTATATTCGAATATTTAGAAACGTCCGATTGAACTATTTACTTCTGGACCAAAACACAGGATTAATCTTTATTTGCATTTACATAAGAATGTTTGGTCGTCTGTTATGATTTCTTACGTCTTTCTGTAGCTAAGAAGGGTACTAAAATCCACAATAAACCACACAGCACTGAAATAAGGCTCATTCCGTAGAATAAGTATGTGTAGGAACCCAGATCTTCTCTGAAGTATCCTAGAAATTTTTATTACAATATATTAGTTATGCAGCATTCATAATACAAAATTTAATTTTCTTTCAAAAACCGAAAGGGACTTATGGATAATTATAAAATTTGTAGACTTTTTTCTTGTTTTAAAGAATAACATTAGTGAATGCAATTAATGTAATTTTTAAGAAAGAACCGACAATTTATATTAAATAGTTTTCTACTATTTTATTATATTTAAGAAAACACGTTTATTTTACATTTAAGAATTCTTATTCAAGTAACATTTGAAGTATTTTACTGCCCTTTTTAATTACTTGATATTATTTATGGTATAAAAATTTTTATGCGGTTTTCTTACAATTAATTTTTTAGTAACCTATTATTACATCTGGATTTATTTTTCGAATTTCAACAAATGCATTGTGTTGACTTTTATAAAATAATTGTTTCTTTGAAAATATTATTATTGTTCTTTTTTTTTTTTTTTTTTTTTTTTTTTTTTTTCAATTTTAATTACTTCGTAGCTTATTTGAAGAGTTACAGAAGAAAAACCACCAAAGTCCACCCAAGTTTGTTTTCTGAAAATCAAAAAAGTTTTCCATTTAAATAAATCTGATTTAGAAGGCTATTATTATTTTGTTATTTTTTTAAATAACGCTGACTAATCTCTTATTGAAAGATGATACTTTTTAAACGCATAGAAAATACTCTTTAAGCGCCATCTCCAGGCGATGCCGGTTCATATTCTGTAAAAAGTGGACATTGTTTCCCTTGTAGCCTTCAATTTTAACACATATGAATGAGTTACATTGTAAAGTTACTCAGGTTGTTACAATAAAAATCGATTTTAACACATTGTTGACCAGAAATTTTACATTGCAGCTATATCGTATTACCGAAGTTAGTTATACACTGGACATCTGTGATGAAAATCCGTTACTTCACTGAAACTCGGTGAATCCCTTAAGTTCGACAGTTACACCCGAACTATTTAAATCCTCATCCAAAGTTGGTGTAATATAATTTTGAGTCCACTATTCTTATCACTTTCTATAACTAAACTATCACTTTCCGATTCACTATGATGTATTTCTAAATATCTCGGACAATCAGATAAATCATCCGCGTATACTTAATTGAAATTTTTTTCACTGTCACATTCAGTCATGATTCTAATTAAAATCGTCATAAAACTTACTTAGAAAGAAATGTATTTTCTTTTTAATAGAGTGGTGTTACTAAACAGGATAAAGAAAGCTTTTGAAATATCTTAAATTGCGTTTATAAATTGAATTAGATAATGTAGGTACAAACATGCGTTAACTCGTGACCGGCCGACAATATTTTCGATTCCCGGATCCTCTTCATTATTACCATACGTCTAAGCAATAGAAGTTGAAATTATGAGCAAGATACCGAGAGATTGAGCCACTTAACATTAGGGGGTGATTCACACCATCTCCGATTTCCCCAAAATATTACCAGTTGCTTCTATCCTTATTACATGATAAAATCTGAAATTATTTGTTCCGTAGCTGTACTGTTCAAATTCTATCACCTGTCAAAGATCACCTTTAAAAATTAAAAAAATGGTGTTTTTGTTTCTCGTGAAAACTATTTTTATCTTTATAAAACTTCAAAAGCAAATTGCCCACGGCATTTCTTCTGTTATGGAATGTACTATATTTTTATGAAACATATAAAAAGTTCATGGCATGTCAATTGCGCAAGTTCACGAATTGTCCAGGTTTTCATGTTTTTTTTTTTTTTTTTTAATCATTTTCAAGCCTGAATTATATCTTGCGCATTTGATTTACCACTGCAAACAAGGTGTCATTGGATAGATATATATTAGTTATATTTATTAATACATAAAACATTGAGGCAAGTTGAACACGTTGGAAGTTATTTGGTGCCAAAATTGAAAAATCTCCGAATTTGACACAAATTGAGCTCGTATATCTTGCTGAAAAAATAATACATTGACACAATGCTGAGACTATTTAAACAGTATTTTATTATACTTAATGAGAAATTAAACTTTATTGAGGCAAGTTGAAGAGAAAAAAGTAAATGATACACATATTTTGTTTCTTTTCTTCTTTTCTTTTGCACACCATCCTTACATATTGATGCATTTCTGTTTTCATTCATGTTTTCAAAAATTTATCTGTTCTCACTTCCCTCTCCCACATTTTTATAACAATTGCTTGTAGTATGTCTTTTATGTTAGGAACTTTGTCTGGATCGGCTCCAGAAAGTTACAAAGGACCAAAGAAAACCGAACTTGGGTGCATTATGTCGATATCATCACGCAATGGAAACGTAAACTCATCAGTAGCTCCGCGTAAGCTCATCAATGTTTAAAACTGCAGAGGATTTGTCCCTACATATTGCTAGAGGAGAACACCATATTTCTAAAATAATCACTGGTCAAGACAAAGCCAGATGTGCATTTTCAAAAAGAATGGAACCAGTGACAAAAAACACAAACTTTTGAAGAACATCCTACAGACAATAAAAATTACATCTATTCAAGCTTTTGCGCAAAGAAGGAAGGGCACTGAAACCCCCCAAAAAAGTTACACGTTTGCACCAAAATTAAAAATAGTTTAGTATGCTTCAGCAAAGGAAATAAAACAGGAAGTAAATTAAAACCCCAAACTGTTGTGAATATGATGAGAAATCTCACAGTTGATGGAAAGAAGAAATTTTGTTCAAATGAATATTTGAAACAGGAACAAGTTATGTCACATGAAAGGTACGACTGAAATATGCAGCGTTATTGAAGAAAAAGTCATTGAACAAAATGGCGAAATTTATCTAGGTATCATTGGAGACAATCAGGTATGTTAGATAGCTTGAATAGATGTAATTTCTATTCTCTGTAGTAGGTTCTTCAAAATCAGCAGAAATTTCCTAATTGGTCTTTTTTGTCAATGCTTACATTCTTTTAGCAAATGCTCTCCTGGATTTGTCTTGACCTGTGATTATTTTAGGAATTTGGTGTTCTCCTCTAGCAATATGTAAGGACAAATCCTTTTCAGATTCAAACGTTGATGTGTAATTTTCTTCTGGGCAAAATATCAGAGTTATAAATTTTCGGCTGAGTGATATTATCTTCGTCTTTGGGGTTTGGTCTGATTTGTGCCTGAAACTGATTGCATGGGTAATGGTGAATTCCCATCTGAAATCCAAATGACTGTCCCCCACCAAATGGAGAATACCACAAAAGAGATCAAGCTAATTGATGATCAGGACTGCGGATATGAAATTAAGCACCATTCTATTTACGCAGTCCTGTGTACGATAAATGGTTTTACATTGATAAACTGATTGAAGATTGTGGGGATGACGTATTTTAATGAAATTTCTTCATCAGAGAGGAGCTGATGAGTGGCCATTTCGTGATGATATCGATATAGTGCACCGAAGCTCGGTTTGCTTTGGTCCTTCGCAACTTTCTGGAGCTTATTCAGTCAAAGTTCTTAGCTTAACAGACATACTACAAGCAATTATTATAAACATGAAGAGGAGTGAAGTGAAAACAGATTAATTTTTTAAAACATGAATGAAAACAGAAATGCATTAATATGCAAATATAAAAAGCAAAAAAAAAAATATATATCATTTATTTTTTCTCTTCAACTTGCCTCAAAGAAGTTTAATTTCTCATTATGTATAGTAAAAGACTGTTTAAATAATCTCAGCGTCGTGTCAATATATTATTCCTGCAGCAAGATATACGAGCTCAAATTTGTGTCAAATTCATAGATATTTTTGATTTTGGCACCAAATAATAACAACGTGTTCAATTTGCCTCAATGTTTTATGTATCGATAAATAGTACTAATATAGCTCCATCCAATGACACCTTGTTTGCAATGACAAATTAAACGCGCAAAATATAATTCAGGATGAAAATGGTAAAAAACATGAAAACCTGGTCATTTTGTGACCTTGAATGACCTTGCTTAAATGTTTCATAAAGATCTATTCTAGTACATTGCATAACACTAGGAAGGCAGGCGGCAAGTTGTTTGCATAGTTGTATACGGATGAAAATAGTTTTCATGTGTCATAAAAACATTAATTTTTTCATTTTTAAAGGGGATCTTTGACAAATCATAGAATATAAGCGGTACAACTACGGAACAAATAATAATCTAAGATTTTATCATCTAATAAGGGTAGTAGTAAATGGTAATTTTTTGGGGAAAATAGGAGATGGTGTGTACCGGGGGGGGGGGGGGACTTTTCAGAATCTCGCTCTTAATTGATAATTCCCTCTGATAACTCACTTTTATCATTGCTTCAGAAAAATAGAACATGACCAAGTTTGGAAAGTGTTTAATTACCTGAATTGGGTGTAGATAAGAAAAAATAAACCTGATTTGAACATTTCTATTAGAATATTCAAATTTAAAATAATTTGACATAAATCTGTACTTGCAATATATCGGATGACATCAAGGTTGTCACAATTAATGCATATTGTTGTCATTGCACAGGCCTCAAGTAATGCTTACATTTACAGTAATTACCATGTGGCAACAGATCATATCTTAGAAAGTAAGCACTTCAGTTCGAATTGTAAACTGGTGGAGCTCGCTGAATCTTTTTGTGTTAATAAAGTTGTTTCGTTAAGCTGTTTGCATATTTCCGACAAATGTTTTTTTTTTTTTTTTTTTTTTTAATTTGTGCTATTAGTAAAATCAGGCAATACATATAAGGATTTTTTAACTCGCCACCCAGTAGTTTCTATCAATGTTCCTTTGAATTCTCAATCTATTTTTATATCACAGTCATCCCAGAGTTGAAAGCATTCCAACATTTTCGAGACCTCATTAATTTCCCCCGCCTTTAAAATAAACTTATCTGTCTTAATTCCCAGACACGTCTTTCTCTAGCGTAGGAATGAATCTTTCATTTCTCCCTTTTGATCCCCAGACTCGGGACGTCACTCTTTTCTATTGCGCAAATAATCTCTTTTTCTCAGACACTCCATCTCTGCCTTTCATGTAAATCAGACGCTTGCTGCGATGTATTCCAAAATAAACTGCTGCCTGAACAAGGACTGGCTTGTTATTATTTTCCACGTTTGTCTTCACCTTGTGATAGCCCTTCCTGAGCTCATTATACTCATCGGTACTAATTTAAAATAAAAAATGTGAGTGTAAAAGATAAAGTATTACTACTTACCTATCAGTGGAGATATACATAAACTAAGTGGACCTGCCAGAAAACCACTAGATGATATTGTGAAAATTTGCTTCTCCTTTTCAATAAAGTCAGCTATGCACAGAGGGTATATAATTGGCACACCAGAGTGCACAAGACCATGTAGGGCTAACATGACCATAAGCATAGGGAATCCAGTGGATAAGCCGATACCCATTGCTGCAAGGCCCTGAGTCACAAAACTGAAAGCCAGAAACTTAGTTCTTGACATAAAACGTCCGTCGGTAATCCATCCTAAGCTCAAGCGTCCAACTAACTCACCAGCTGAAACCGACATGAGAACGTACTTCTGGTTTAAGCTGTCGACTCCGAGATCTATTGCAAAGTCAACGACGACAGTTAGCATGCAGGCCATCATGAATAAGTACGAGGACACAGTCATGACAGTAATGATGAAGATGGGATTAATCATTATGCTTAAATGCTGTATTAATGGCTTCTTGTGAACAATTTCGTTGGGGTGTTGAGTTGAAGATTTAATATTTGAGCTGGTGGACTTCATTGAATGAGTGGATATCACATCACAATGAACATTATATATACTAATGTCTTCTTTAATTTGCTCCAAATCAGCAGTTTTGTTTTTTAATGGAAGTGGTACTTTAGTTTGTGTTGTTTGACTGTTTTGAGTAGTGTTATACTGTTCATCTACGGTAGATATACAACAAGGAAATGGCACTTTATGAATGTTTATTTCACCGCATGACTTTTTGTCGAAATCCAGTTTCTGATTCTTGTTACTGTCACACGAATCTTCAGAAGTACATTTATATATACCATAGTACATTGCAGGTTTACTAAGTGATAATTTGTCGTTTTCACTCGAGATCTGTGAAACCGTTTCGACATGAGCAGAAGGTTTCCTTAACAGCAATGCAGCTAAGACGCCGCTCAGTAAAAGTCCAGCAATGGCAGGAAATGTTTTTGAGAGTCCGTAGTTGTCGATCATTATTTGTACAACAGGTGGTATGACGAATGAGCCAATGCAAACTCCTGAAAGAGATACACCTGATGCTGTGGCTCTCTTCCGATCAAAATGCTGATTGATTACCACAGGTAGCAGGTTGAGGGTACACGACATGCCGATTCCTGCAAAAATTTTATGAAATTATCATTACAAGATAAGCACTTAAACAAGAGGATCCAAAGGTAACAGATCCCTTAAAATATCAATAATTGGAGAGTTATTAAGTGGCACACTCTACCACAACTTTAAATTTAGTACAAATGTCAACAAGGTTGACATTTGTACTAAAAGACTGACAAGAAAAGACTACTGTGATCTCGATTAATTAATTTTAATTGTTCGAAAAGGGATTAAACGTTTCAAACGAGAAAAATTCAAATGTCCCACTCCCAAAGTAGTCGCAAATTTGAAATTTGGTACAAATGTCATCAAGGTTAATCATAGTAAAAAAGCAAGCTATTCTGATCTTGATAAACCAACTTTTAAGGATCAAACTTTTAAATGTGGAATATCTCAATTTCACATGAAGCCAGAACGTTGAAAATTTATCACAAGGATGAACAAAGTAAAACAAATCTATCATGATTCATACGTATAAATAGATACACAAATTTCATAGATTCACGATTTAGTGTCGAAGAAAAAAAAAGCACGTTTCGAGTAGAAAAAAAAATGAAACGTTCCAAATGTGGATTAGTCCAGTTTATAATTTCCATTAAGTCAGGATTTTGGAAATTGGTATAAACACATTTCCAAATATATCGTAAATCGTGTTATTATAATTTTAATCATACCACTTTTAAGAAGTCAAAATGTTCAAAACGTGGCATTTCCCAATATTTAAACTCCCATATAGCTCTGAAATTTGGTACAAGTTCAATAAGGAACCGCTTAGGAGAAAAGCTTTTTCATAGATATTAGTATATAAAGTCACAAAATAATGTCCCCATTTTTATAAATGTTTAATTTAAAAACCCATTAAAATGAAAAAATATTTAACTTGATTTGTATAATAAATATACAATTTCAGGAAAATATAAATTTTTTGTTTTATTTTTTTACAGTCAAAGTCTTTCAGTTTCTTCTTCAGTCAAACATTATGAAAACAACACAAGAAAACTACGAAAAACTGCAATAGATTTTTTTAATGATATTAGTGCCGGGGTCGCGATGTCGAGATTGCATATGCCGTTTAATAAGACTCTCGGTAGAACGACTTATTAGCAGATTGGTTTGTTGTTATGGTTAAATCATAGGATGCCTCTCAATAACTAAACAATATTTAATTAAACTCTTAACTTCATTACAGAACATTACTTTTCAAAGCTACTAAACTAAATAACATTAATGCAAGAGGTCCAACAAGTGCTGAGAACTTTTTAGAGGGAACTATGTAGCAGCATGTCTAGTGCACATGAATTGTAGTTGCCGAGTGTGAAACCAGAGATGTTTTTTCAACCAGAACCAAATTGAAATGCGAAAAAAGCTGTATGCCATTGATTGATCATATACCGCATGGGGTACAGATCTTTTGCGATAGGATGGGAAAAATCTCAAGTTGAGTGGTAGGGGAGACTTGTGTACCTAGGGCCGCCTATTTTCAATTCACAAAATATGAGCCACTGAGCCGTTTAAAAATGTGAAACTGATATGCATACATCATTATAGTAATTACTTCCCACTGGGTTTAATATAAATGCTTAAAATAATAGATTCTGTCAAATAGAAGGTTTTTAAAGAAATTTCACAAATGGCTCTAGGTACAAGATTTCGTTATACCTAGGCCAGTAGCTGATGAACCTAGTGCCATTCTCTTTAAGTGATGTTTAATTCTATAATGAATAGAAAACAAACATACACAGATGAATTTTATAGAAGAAACAATATCAAGTAATTATCAGTCATTGGGTTATCATATAATAACTATAATAAATTGCAACGTGTCAAATTATTAGGGAATTACAAGTATTTTCAAAACCTGAAAACTGATTCCAAAAAAAATAAGCTTCATGCATTATTTCTTTGAATCACCAACAGATTTTGGTTTTGGCAATTTGAGCACAATAAGCAACTAGGTGGCCCTAGGTACACGACTTAATAATCTCATATAAAATGTATTCTACTAAAAATGCACACGCAGAAAGGACTTATTTAAACATCTCATTCAGTACTTAATTACTTAATGTTACAAACAAAATTATTTACAAGAATTCAAAGAAATGTATTTGACCTAACTATACAAAACAATAAATGACATGAGCTGCAAAATTTTACTGCAGACCACATAAAAAGTTTTCCACTTATAACTTGTCACAGATTTCTCCTTTAAGATTTCAAGAGCAATTGGGTGTTGCCACTTACCCAAGTGAGGAAAAAAAAAAACTGAAAACTAAACATTATTCAATAAAAGTGAGGTGGCTCTAGGTACGCAAGTCTTCCTATGTATGACCTGGAATAGAATGTCTTCTGAGAAGAGAAACTCACGAAATCGCCATATGTTTTTGAATGAGATTTCACAATAGGCAAACTTTTAGTTTTAACATTCAACATACAAAGTGTCACTTTTAAAAATTTTATTAGTGTCATTATTAAGGGTTAAATATTACCTAATACTTGATTAGTATTAAAAATGATTTTACAGTTCTTCCAAAATAATATGTTAAAACTCTTACCATAAACAATTCCCCATAGTAATGATACTATTGCAATACTTTCTGCAAAATAACATGCACCAACTCCCAATGCCGATATAATGATTCCGAAAATGATGACTGACCTTACACCAAGTACTTGACCTAAGATTCCAGAAATTGGTCCTGAAATAATAGTTTATAATAGTTAATTCTGTAACCATATCAATTAATTTGCAGGGCAGCATGATGTTTTATCCCGTGTATAGCTTGAGCGGCCAACACAATCCTTTCATGAGATATGCACGTGATGTTGATCTTAGAATTGGCTGTTCTGTGTAGCCTTTGGACCACACTGCTCTCAAGTTTCATAAATAGAAAACAGGATTTAGTATGAGCTCAATCTTAATTCGTTTTTGTTCTGAGTGTTGAGTGTATCTAGTTTGCAATTAAACATGTTCCTTGAGCAATGGAGTTAGATCATCATATACTAACATTCATTCTTGACACCTCCACAATACATTCTTAACCTTGCAATTCATCTCACATTAGATAGATGATTTCATTTTAAAATACTTTAGTTTTTAATTAACTTAGAATGGGATGCATTTCTTATGCATTGCTTCTTTAAAAAAAAAAATTAAAAAAAAAAAAAAAAAAAAAAAATTGTAGTACTTTGATTTTATATTGCTAAAACAATAACGATATTTTTATAGTATTTAGATAGCACAATATAAAATAATAAAATGAAAATATGAAATTGCTTCATTATAAAATTAACAATACAAAATTGAAGTCAGCAAAAATATCCATTAAGTTTGGGCATCATTGTGGGATAGTAAGTAAAACAGCGAATAAGATGTTAGGATTCATCTGGAAGACTATTTCATCTAAATCTAGTGAGCTTTTTAGAGAGAGAACTGGTTGAACCGCATCTGAGGAATGAAATTCAGTTCTGGTCGCCTTATCTCAGAAAGGATATTGATTTGTTGGAAAAAGTTCAGTGTAGAACGATGAAACTGATTTAGGGAAAGTCGGCATTGGATTATGATGATTGATTGAGGAACCTTAATATGTATATAATGGAAAAAAGAAGGTATAGAGAGGATTTGATTCAGTTGTTTATAGTTATCAAACAGTGATTTCAAGGGATTAAAGTTCATTGTGGGGGACAGGACGAAGGTCATGCATATAAGCTAATTAAATTACATTTTAACTTGGAGAAAAGAAAACATTACTTTTACAATAGTGTGCTTGATAAGAAGAAGAATCTGCCAGACCATGTAGTAAATTGTGCCGGAGCAACAGTTTTAAAAGACAGATGGATCTGTACAAGGGGAATTGCTCAGAGAAGTTAAATTGGACCATCCTAGATGGACATTGTGCTTGTAGTTGGTTGTCGTCTTTGTATTTGCATAAGTGTATCCTATTAAATATTAAAAAATAAATATCCCTGGTATCACTTTGAAAATTTTCATAAAACTTCTTTACAATACTCGTCCATACTACCCAACAATAGACATAAAGCCTTTAATTATCAATGAATAAATGACTGATTATGTTTCGTAATGTAAAATAATAATTGACTGATTAGTTTTCAGAAAAAGGACCTCCTATTGAGTACACGAGTTTAAGGAAACTATAGTAAACACACAAAAAAACAAAAAAAAACATCACCTCGTGAAGACCAATGCAACATAGAGAACACTTGGAATAAGTTCAAGTCAGTCTCTTTTCTTAAATGCGAAACAAATCTATGCAGTACGGAAGTTGTAAAGGAATCTGTTGTACTTTGCTCCATATCTTCTCTGGTTCTACATCTTTGTTGCTTACTAGATATTTTAAAACTTATGACCATGATTGGTAGTGACAATCACAAGGTTAATCACAGTTATAACTTTTTAAAAAATAAGTTAAGTTCGCCGCATCTGGTTCAAGGCACAATGGGTTCCTCTACTCGTTCAGGACAGAAAAACATAGGAATTTAATTTGACATTTCATCTATGTGTATTCTTCACTAAGATGCCAGTACATTTAGTAAAAGCGATTGGATGACAAAAGTAGGGTGAAAACTGCAAATTTGTGATGGTAATACCGTCAAAAACACTAAAAGTAAAAATTAGAGACAAGTGCTCTAATTTTATCCAATTTTATCTGGGTATGATTTCCTTAATATAGTCTAAATTTAAATATGTCCTCTTACCTGTCACACTCATGACGACATTAGAAAAGGTATATGGGAATGAAGCAGCCTCTCTCCCGACGCCGTACCGTGGCATGGATGCGACGAACATTACGCCGCTCAGTCTGTTTACGCCGTACTCAAGCATGTAGATGAAACAGCACGCACATGCCACTCGCCAACTCTGCAAACTGTCTGGACCTCCCATTCTTGTGATGGTGCGGTCAGAAGAACTGGATTGGTTACCCAGATTCCATCGCCTTTAAATTCAAACAATGAAGAAAACTTAAAGTGTGTTGATCAATGATGGGAATAGCATTTTAATTCTTGTTTATTTTAAAATACATATTAACATACATTGCACGCATAACCAAGCTTACAATGTATGTAAATATAACCACACTGTATAGAACACCGTACCGTAAAGTCTTGATACGCCGTACTGAAGCACGAAGCGAACCACCACGCATGACTCACGAGTCAAATTTCCAAACTGCGTGGACCACCTATAATTGCGTTGGTCTCGCCAGAAGAATTGGTTTTGTTACTTAAAGAGTTAATCTTAAAAAATGTTGATTAATGTCGCTGTGGCAGAGTGGTAAAAGAAATGGTACGCACTAACTCAAGAAAGTAGAATCTTTATTAAATATGATTAAAAGATAATAGGTAGTATTTTATTTAACTATTAGGTAAACGATCAAAGGAGGAGATAAAAAGACATGCTCCTCACAGACAGGCATTTCTTACGCGAATAACCTTAACTCTTAGATTATATCTACAATGCGCAGTACATATGCGCACATAAATTGAAAAGAAATAAAGATAGATGAAATGAAAATAGAAGTTATTATTTATCAATAGCCATTTAAATTTTGGATTTACAAACATTGCACGTAAGGTTACTGGCTTAAGTTTTAATAAATAATACATAATCAGGGAATAAAGAGTGACATAATAGCAAGATAGAGATACCAGACGAGTTGGATTTTGAAATTGTTACAGGTATAAACACAAGAATAGCAGGATAATACACGAGTTCGTCTAGGATTCAAATAATGTTATATTCTTAGTGTTAGTTAATTTGGAGGAAATCGCAATACTTTCTTGGGTAAATTAGAATCGAATTCATAAATATTGTTCGTACGTTTTTGGTTTAAGATTTAACAAATGACGGATATATATATATATATATATATATATATATATATATATATATATATATATATATATATATATATATATATATATATATATATATATATATATATATATATATATATATATATATATATATATATATATATATATATATATATAATTAAATGAGAGAAATATCGGCATTAGTTTTGTATTAAAAATTCAATGAGTGTACTGCTTGGAATGGTCAAGACTACGCAATGACAATATGACCATTTAGATGCATCATCTTTGATTCAGGGGTACGGGTCCATTATAATATCCATTATATAGATTATTATGTCGATTATATTTTATAATCATACACGACTACATTTGATAATTACACTCATAAACAAATAGTAAAGAAAAGCCAACCTTTATCCAACTTCCAGAGTGTTATTTCATATTCCAACTGCAAAGTGCATCAATTAAAGATGACCAAGATTGACACAAAGAGCAGCAATAACAACAGCGAAATGTTGGGCATTCATTTACACGGGTGATGTAAAAGCCAAATAACTGTCACTTGAAGCATCGAATGCAAATCAAGTAGAATATTTCGCGAACTATTTTTTAAATGTGTGGCTTAACGTTCACAAAAGAGGAAGAAAATAATAATTTTTCTACTTTCGTTCACGCTTCATATTTATCATCGGTGGAATAAACAGCAATGTACAGTAGGTAAAAAAATCAAATTGCTGGCAATAACAATTGTATTAATTGATTGTCAGTACTTTCGTACTCTAATTATTACATCAATTAAAGAATAACTCTTTTTAATCAATCTTTGTAAATCTTTCATCAATTTTTGTAAATCTTTGACCTTTAGAAATAATGAGAAATATCATCAATTAAGTATAAGAATATTTCCTTTTGTTTTAAACCTAACATTGATTACACAAACTAAAAAGTTCAATCTTTTGTAATATAAAAAAAACTACCTTTTTTTACTAGTTAATTTTTTTTCTTCTCAAAAACTAAAACAATTTCAAAAAGCAGAGGGAAGGAAACATTGGACTTCCACCCCCCTCCCCTCTCTATCTCTCGCACCTGCCCCCCCCCCCCACTTCTACCCAATCACACACACACTTTCTACAATAATTTTTTTTTATAATATCATTTAAAAAAATGGATTTTTTGTACTTAAAAGTACACAATTAGTAATGATGTTTACATGAAATATTTTTCAGTTTTATTCAAAAATTAATTAATTAATTAATTAATTAATTAATTAATTAATTAATTAATTAATTAATTAATTAATTAATTAACATTTAACTCGTTATAATTAGCATGTTTTTGAACAGTGATTACTCGAGTTCTATAGGGCCAAGAAAAGAAATTATGATTGGAAATTGTTCGTAATATTATTCTTAATGTTATCTAGTTTCTAGAATGCATAGATTTTTTATATAATTTTTTTTAACATTAAAATTAGAAAAATTTTAGCAATTTTTTAAAAAACTTGTGCATTTAAAAATGTTGCAATATTCATTTCCTTTTTCATTCAATTTGACTGAGGTTCGAAACATCTAATAGTTAAGGCAGATTTTATTCTCAAATCATTTTTCAAAAAGATTATATCAAACAACAGTTATCACTGTTTGAAGTTTCACGTACCAAAAACACGATTTTTTAGATAATGAGTTTAAAATATAAACATTTTATTCTCAGAACAAAATAGTGCTTGAAACTATTAAGATAACTCTCTAGTCTTCAGATGATACCATTACCTTCTAAAAATTCCATCTAGAGATTATTTTAAAGCAGACAAACTATAAACACATTGGACCTATTTTTGCGATATTTCAAGTGTACATCACACACAATGAACACAGATTCTTTAATACTCAAATAGAAATTTCGTTTCAATTTGTATAGAATACTAACATTTTTAACATAACATGATAAAAAAAAGAATAATTAATCAAAAAATTCTGTATAGTTTTGATTTAAAAAAACAACATATCTCTCGCTTTGGCCTCTAATTGCAAGTTCTTGCTTACTTAAAAACAATACTGCTTTAGAACACGGAAAAGTTCATACCTTGCTTTTGCTTTTATGCAGGGTTGTGCCTGCGCCCGTCAATGTTTCAAAATGACAGTCGATTCTTAGAGACAGTTTTACTTTCCCTTACATCTCTGACTTTCACTTAAGCTGATTTTCAAGCGGAACCAATCAGTTAATCGAATTCTGAAGGGCAGTCAAAGTAAAAATAAATTTCTGGGCACCCGCCCCGCTAATACATTACGTGGAGGGTAGATTCTATTGCTTTCCATTGGTTTTCATGGCAACGTCGCAGCCCGAAACTCTTTTTACCCCTCATGATTCAGGCAAGAAGATTGCTGTTTATTGACTTTTTTTTTCACTTACCGTAGAAATTGGATCTTCATTTTAGAAAATTATAAAATGTATAATTTTACTTTTGAACTAATAAATTTACATGCAGATCGGCTGTACTGACTGTACTGCGCGAGCCGCCTATGACTTATCACTAAACACCTTCATTGTGAATACTAAGGAAGCTATAAAATGTTCTTACGTTGATTTAAATTATTATTCATTGTTATTGATACTTTCATGGAGCATGAATGTTTATAGCATACATGTTGAAAGCATTTTAAATTTTGAAAACATAATCGGTTTTTTTATTTATCACTCACTCAAATGTCACCTTTCTCATAAAGATGTGAATACCATGGAAGGTGACATTAATTGACATACTGCAACTGCATATAAAAGTTTTGAGATACAAAAATTATAGGACATTATTTAAACTAATATTTATTGTTATTGATACTTTTTCTTTTTAATACCGAAAGTTTTAAATATTACTATGACTCATTTTGTATCTGATAAATTAATATATACTAACATGCTTTATAATTGACTGCGAACTATTTAAAGTGAGAGTAATGGGGAGAGAACATTTCCGCTGAATGTCCAGGTAAAAATTCAATTTTTTTTTCCTAAACGTAATACATTTTGTAATGTCTTACAAAATATCAAGCTGAAAATTAAATAATTAAAATATTTCTGAGCAAATTACATACTGTTCAAAAATTCTAAAATGAAATATTGACATTTGTTGTAAAAAGCTGTGGTGTTTCCTACTTTGCTTTATTATGACATGAAAAGTGATTATACTTGAAAGGACAAAAATATTTTACTTATGCAAAAGCTAAAGAGGAATCGTCAATTTATACCTGAAGCATAAACCTAATATTTTCTTTCTTGGTCAGCGGTATATATTGCTTTAAAATATTTACATATTTTATTAGGTACACAATATAGTTATACCATCTCATTAATTAAATTAAATCTTTTTTTTATTACACTTAAAAAAGTTTATAACCTAGCTTATGAAAACTGGAAAAAATAATATAAACAAATCCAGTTATTTTCACTTCAAATTTTGTTGAAGAGCTTTTAATTTAAATCATCCCAATAAAATTATTAAATCAAATCATTGACAGGTACTGTGACTTAAGAATGAAGTCTATGGGTTCTTCTTAATATATTTAAACATTAGAAGAATACTTACCCTTTCGAATAGAAAATTACGATCAAGAATCTCTAAAATCAACTACATTTTGAATCCACCTGCATCCATTACCGCACGGGAGAATAACATGATTATTGGAAAAATATTCTGATAAAAATTCCTTCGATTAGACTTCAAAGACAATAGAATTCCTTCGCCAATGTTACCTTTGAAGCACACTAGCAACTTCTATTCAATTGTTTATTTTTAACTTTTGTCATTACGTCTGTCATCATACATGGTCTAAGATATTTTCCTTTATCTTATCGCTTCTGGAATATTTTATAACTACCCGAAAGCAAAGAAGTTAGCCAAATTGGCGAAATAGACTTATCTGGGTTGTTCTCTTAGGATAGTAACCCTGAAAGGGAACGCCGAAGAAGAAATATTGAATCTTTCTTGTAAACGAACCCTAACGAAAGCAGATGGAAATTTCTAAACTGAAGATATATTGAAACACCTTTCTTTGTCCTTCTTTTATTGCACACTAAAAGTTATTTATTCTCTTCTATTTTCTTGAGAGAATTTTTACTTAAATTTCTTTTCATGGTTTTTACAGTGTAATAATGTATTTAAAAATAAAAGTTTCCACACCATTCTTTTAGTTATGTTTTATCTATACCGATAAAAACGAAATATCTGACTGAGGGACTCATTTGCCTATCACTTATTTTCACTTTTTCTACGAGGTTAGGGTATTGGAATTTTACAAAACGAAAAATTAACGAATTAATATTTACTTATAATGTATTAGGAAATTGAATTTGTATTGTTTAATGCAAAAGTTGGAATATAAACTTTGATCCATTTCCACCCATCTACAAATGCCTGTGCCAAAAAACTTTTATCAGGGTTTCAGTATTGTAAGTACATAAAGTTGTCATCAAAACATCAGTGCCGGCTCGTACACTGTTAAAAATTTGTATCCACCTTGCACCAAAAATTGGTTCTCATTTAGCTGCAACTAACATTTGGTGCTTAGTTTCACGATATAGTGGTGCTACCTCGGACCGTAAACACCACCAAAAAAAAGTGAAACTAAGCACCAAATACTGGTTGCATCGAAATGGGAACCAATATTTGGTGCAAGTTGGAACATAATTTTTAACAGTGTAGTCAAAAACGTCAGTGCAGCCGGTGATTCCCACACACTTCCCACTATCATTCATGAATGGAAATTCTTGAATCTTAATAACTAAAGTTATTAAGCTTACTAAAGTACTTAATAGCTAAGTTTCCTTTCAATATTTACAAAATGATATAAGAAAGAAAATAAATAAATAAATAAACTTATAACGGGGCTCCATGTTTCAGGATGGTTCAAATATAGTTTTTAGTATTAACTTAAGGGCCTTATTATACAGAGCCACTCGAGTGGCGAACGCGCGCGTTAGCTTCTAACGCGCACGTTGCGGACCATTATATCCTATGGAGTTATTATACAGAACCACAGCAGTGGCTAGTGGTCGCGTCTGTGGCATGAGCTGTCCACTGCAGTCGCCTACCCTCGCTACTTGTGGCGAGCGTGCGCGACTGTGGTAGAGGACTATTGTTTGTTTTGAAGCTTATTAAATTTGTTTATAGACTTGCCTTGACCCAGTTATCTAGTCAGACCCTGATTATCGACTAAGCCCACAAGACCTGACCCTTGGGCCCAATATTTTAGGGGGCTCCGAAATTAGCTGTAAACCTGTAGCTTTTGTTTCACAAAAGTTATGTGAATATCTTTTATTACCTGTATAAAAGAATTTTTACATAAAAATCATTTTGTATGAATCTTGAAGTGTGTTTAGTATCCCAGAGTGTATTTAATCAAATAAATTAAACCCTCATTTAAAATCTTAAATAATATAACCCATAAAAATACAGTTCTTAAAAAATCGGATATGCATTGTCAATTTTTGTATTCATTAACACAGCGTCGATATCAAAAGCATTTGTATCAGCAAAATGAGTGGCAAACTACGTTTCAATTTTTTTTTTATTAAAAAAGGACGTGAATTTGTGCTCTCACATAGAAATATAATTTATTTATACTGCTTAAAGTAATTTTATTATTTATTTATTAAAAAAAAAATTGCCAACAAGAAAGGACGACCAAACGGTATAGTGGTTAGCGTGCTAGCTTCTAGACCGCGAGGTTGCGGGTTCGAGTCCCGTGTTAGGCATGGGTGTTTGTAAATGTATGTTGGCTTGTATAATGACGAAAGTTTCGGCGCATTATAGCCCTTGTGTTGCTGACGGCGCCAGATAATCTGAAAACAACCAACCAGCCAACAAGAAAGAGTTTCAACAATGAACGGTTCAATGTTATTTTAATGCGATTGGATGACGCCAAGTTGGTTGATTAGTATTCCGTAAAAGCGACCTTTGAGTGACAGTAACAACCTCAAAATTTGATAGAATGCATTGTCATCGACATCGAACCTATCTGCCAAGTTTAAACCTGATTGGATGATGGTAAGGGGGTTGATTAGATAGCCGCAAATTCCGCTTTCATTGACAAACAAACTAACACACAAAGTCGAAGTTAATATAAAGGATTTAAAAACAAGACTTCTTGAAAGATAGAGAAAAAAATTTAAAGAAAGTCTTGACGATTTTATTGTGAGATCAGCTTTTCGAACTCTTCGAATATTCACTCTGAAATTGTGAATAATGCTGCAGATATTGTTGTCATGGATATTACTATACATTGTGATAGTGAAATGCAATGCTATATATAACAAAGTTTTTCCTCTTTTGATCTATAAATTTGATTGTTTGAAATTTGTTTCTTTATTTGTGATAAAAAGAAAATTAGAATACAATATTAACCTTACTTTATCAACTTTTTCTATTTTTAATATTACTCCATTTGACTTTTTGTTAAGCAAATTTCCAACAAATCTCGCTTTTGAAAAAGAGGCCCCTGAAAGTGTTCCGGCCTTGGGTCCCAACTTGTCATGGTCAGGCCCTGTGTCAAGTGTTCCTTGAACATTGATTATTTTGATATCTATAGTTCAAACGATTGTTCAGATGAACAATCGAGTGAAAAATCGATAATATCGAAAAAGGGCAAACTATCGATTGTTTCATGCTAAATAAGACAATCGATTGTCAAAATTTAGTAAGAAACAATTGTATGCGACGATTATTTTTCTCTTGGCAATATTATTGGGCTGTATAGCTGTTCAGGATATAAATTGAAATGTTGCATTACGTTGTAGAAAAAAGCTTTTATAGAGGCTATATTGTTTTTATGTAATATTGCATGTATTTGCACTTGCGTATTGCACATTTGTATAACATGATGTATTGCAAATAGGTAATACCTGGATGTTTTGTAAATAGGTAATACCTGGATGTATTGTAAATAGGTTTTGCGCATGTGCATTGCATATAAGTATTGCACATATGCAGGACCGACGCTAGCGAGGTGGGGGGAGGGAAGAGTCTAGGTCTTTAAGTTTTAGAAAGTTGACGAGTCGAAATTTCCTAAATTTTATTGCATTCTTTTTTATTCCGATTCAGAAGGAAACCGAATTGAATGAAAAAACTAAAAATGGGGCATAAAAAAATGTGTAGAACAACTGTATTGAAAATATTGGAAGGCTGTTCGAACTGGGTTTGACGAATCGGAAATTCTATACTAGAAGTCTGCAGTTCATCAATGTAGGAGGAGAGAAAGAGTTCTCACCTACACTTTCCCTCTACCTACTTTGATGGCCTGCGAACATAATTATAACCATAGATAACTTCAAGATAATTGAAATTGTCAATTAGTATTCAAAATTCCTGTTTGTAAGCAAGTCGGTGACAGCTGCTAAATGAAATTAAATATAAAAATGCATGGCACATTGATAGCATATTTTTGTTTGAAGGAAACGGAAAATCATTCGGTACTACATATTTTTATTTTGTGGGATCAACTTATGCTTCTGCTTGAGTCAGAAATATATCATTGTGACTTTTTGTTTTAAAATGGAATGATGAGTTTTTAAAACAGGCGAATTATCAAGTATAATTTTTCCCGTTTGTGCGTCACACATACCACGTTTTCGAATAATCATGTTCCATTTTTACTAAACGTGCAAATGACTAACTGAAGTTTAGTTTCGTAATAAAAAACACATTTATTTTTGTTTAGTATAAGCTATTCGACGAAAAATGCAACAAGTTGAGGAAAAATTGTTTTACATTTCATATTGACATAATAAAAGGGGAATGTAATGCGAAAATAAAAAGATAATTAAAATAATATAAGGCATAATAAGCAATTTGCAGGGAAAGGAAGGGGGAAGGGAAAAACCGTATTCATGGGCGTCTCCAAGGAGGTACAAAAGAGTGCACCCCCCCCCCCCTGGTTTTCGAAATTTTAAAATGATGTGGAGAAAAGTGGTACGATTAACTGAAAATAAAAGTATGCTATAGGTTTTTAAATATTCAATGGAACAGAAATTTAATACAAAACGATTAATTAAAATTTCATTTAGACATCCAACTGAAAAATCAAAGTTAAAGCAAAAAACTAGGGGTGTGGCACATCGTACAACTTTCAATTACACTATATTACTGATGTGGATTTGTGTCATTTATCATTTTTATATTTTTATCATTTATTGAGAAAATATGGCCAGTTTGGAGATATTTTTTTGTTGCGATAATTCTTATACGCATCTTAAAAAAAAAAAAAAAAAAAAAAAAAAAAAAAAAAAAAAACCATTCTGGCAATATTTATTACTATAATTCTTATGTTATCCTTTCTTATAAGTGAAACTGCGCAGAGGAGAAACAACGATCGTCGATGAGCTATGCTCAAGGAAAGATAATTTTATGTTGAAGGTATTCGTTTTTCAACTGTTTACGCCATTAAAGCATTTTTAATGAAATTTTGGATGTGGGAAGGTTTAGAACACATTAAGAGGCATTACTACTGAGATTTTGAACAGAATCGTTAGAGCGGCTCTTTAGAAATCATTGAAAAACATGATTTTTTTCAATGGCAGCTACCTTATGCGCATGCTCGATTTTGTCCAAAACCTTAATGGTAGGTTCTTGGACCATCACCAACCCTCACACCAAATTTGAACACCGTAAGCCAATTTGTCGAGAGTTTATGCTGACCACGTACTCACAGACATAAATTTTTTCCAGATCACTTTTTTGAGATCAGGATGTTCCAAAACGTGGAGCAACACGAGGGAAAAAATCGATATTTTTTTTTTTTTTTTTTTTTTTAGCGAACACTACACTTTTATTACCCTATGTATTACATATGAGTAATTGAAAGTAAAAAATTAAAAAATAACCCCCTTGCATTCCCTGTAGAGGTCATTAACAATCACGTGAAAATAATTCAGCAGGCACTCATGGCCGCGTGTCGCTAATGCATGTATGTTGTGCAGTTCCAATAAGTGCTTCTACTACATAAATAGTGTGGTGTGGTGATCAATTTCTTTGAATTTTCTACAAAATGGATAAATTTCGTTTAATTTCAAATCAGTGTATATTAATTATATAAGTTTGACAAAAGACTGTCGTAAACTTTTTTTTAATTAATTTACTCAACTGCTAAGTACACCAATGCTCTTAGAAAAAAATAACTGACAATATTAACTTATTATTCCAACTAATGGACAACTTTGACGCGTTACAGTAAGTAATGTGCTTGTAGTAAGTCAAGTAACATCTAAAAAATTATAACATACAAATTAAAATCATTTACACAGAAAAAAAACTTGTTGTCGCCTTCTCTTAAATCGTCATGCAGAGTATGAAATAAACCTTTTGAGGGCCTTCTTGATAAGAAGGGACGCACTCCTAAAGTTCTATTCTTTCTTCGTTTCTTAATAAGCATGCGCAATTCATCATACTCACTTGGCCAAAACATTGTGAATACAGAAAGGGGAACGAAATCATAACAAAAACGGACGCTAGGCCTGGCCACTGCAAACGCGTGGATGCGCCATTGCAGTCGCTAGCCCGGGCGTTTAACGCGAACGCGCGCGTTAGCCACTCGAGTGGCTCTGTATAATAAGGCCCTATGAAGTAACAAGAAAACACCACGGAAACTATTATCATTTGGTGGATAAAATTGTAAGAAATGCTCGTTTCCCTCCCACATACACATAAGACTCAGTCACACACGAGACAATCAGTACATCGAATTTACAAGTACAGCCGAAATCGTGAAATTCATAAAGTTGCATTTGGCTACCCGCCATATACATTTAGCGTGGAGGAAGGTTCCATTCTAGCAGTTGTTTCAATGTTACGGTGCAGCTATTTGAAGCTTTCACTCTCTGGCTGTACTCTCTCAAACATCATCAGATTTAGTCGATTTGAGATTTTGTTCTCCCTCAATTGAGCATTGCGCAACAGGTTTGCAATTTATTGGAGCTTTTTTTACTTAGCGTAGAAATTCAATCATCATCAACGATTCTAATCAACATTTAAGAAAATTAGTAAAATAAACAATCAAAGTTAACTAGCAATTAGTACATTTTAATATTAAATTAATAATTTTAGATGCAGCCCGGCTGTACCTCAAGAGTCGCCACTGCAAAACATCTAGAACAGCGTTCACTTCTAACTTTTAGAGGAAGGCCGTAAAACTTATGTTGGAGTTTTTCGCGAGCCACATACACCAAGATATTTATTATTAATTATTATCGATTTAACAACATATAATCTTTTTGAAAACTGGAAAAAAAAAATTGTTTATCTTAATGAAATGACAGTTGATATTTTATTCTTTTTTTCCTCTAAATAATTTAAAAAAAATAATAGTTTTCATTGTTAGTAAATCAAATTTTTGAAACAGAAGTGAATCGATTGTTTCAATGTGACAATGCGACTTGACCCAATTTTGATAAAAGTATTTAAATCTTACTTTCAAATTACTCCGTTTTAGTCCATATCAATTGTAAGACGATATCGTTCAGTTTATTTTATGATAGAGTCGAGGTCGTTTAGAATATTTGTTGCAATGAATTTTAATAAATTGTTGAAATTACATTCAGTTAAGTTATTTCTGTATTTATTCTTGATGGAAACAACCTTTCTGAAAGCTTCTCAATATAGTTTCTTTTTATATAGCACGTTGTGGAAAACTCTTTTTTGCATTGTTAGAACATATTATTTTGGTTAAATTACAATTATGCAAAAAAACAAAAAAAACATGGACCTTAAGTATGCTTCTATAGCACATGAAAACGTATTCTGAAGAAAAGGTGGAAAAACTCTAAAAAGCAACAGTAGCTCTCAATGAATTATCAAAATGTAAATTTCAGCTCATACACTACACTAAGAAGTGAGAAGCTTATACAAAGGCTCTGCTCATGTGTCCATTGTCTGAAGTCTGAAGACAACATTTTCAAACAGGCCTTTATAGTTAGAAATATATTATAGACCTATATAGCACACACGTACGATACGTCAATGAAAGTCTCGTCTATTTGGGATATTCAAATCTTAACAGTAAATGGAGATATTCGGTGCCAAGTTTCCCTGCTAATCTCGAAAACTTGTCGATATTTCTGTTTATTAAAAAAAAATTCAAATTTGTATGATTTTTATTACAAGTGATCGATTTTAATCTAGTGAGATTTTTAGTCAATTTATGTCACTATATTTTGTACATGCATAGTATAAGAAACTGAAGCTCAGTGATAGAAACGGTTCTTTGTAAAAGTTACTGTCAACTCTTTAACAAACTAACATACGAATATGAAAATGTCTATGCAACTCCTTCGAAAAAAAAAATAATCGAAAATAAATGTATCTTTTATCCTTAAATAAATTCAATAGGTGACATAGACAAGTTTTACACGAACTTTCAAAAACACGCAAGCACAAAACTTGAATATTACATAGCATATTTTACATGGTAAGCGTATATTTATTCAACCTTTTGTTAAAAAGTAGCTCAGTTTGCATGACATAGTAAAAAGAATATTTCTGGGTGAGTTGTACGAATACACACACTTTATTGACTTTATACATTAGATTAAGAAGATAAATACACGTAGCCGGAGGGAAGAACAAGACGAAAATTTTAATATATTTACTTAAAATCATTTAACATAATGAGACTGAGGATTTGGAATTTTTTACAGATAATAGAATGATAGGTCACGGTTTTAAATTGTTTAAGTCGCAGTTGAATACAGAAAGGAGCAGACATTATATCCACAATATGGTGATTGACGAATGGAATTGTTTTCCTGTAGATGTAGGGAATTCAATTGGGGTGGTCTTAAGAGAAAATTGAGAATTCATTAGGCGATAATTAAAGACCATTGATTACTTTTAGCTGGACTAACCTTGCTGGACATCGTACCTGTAGTTGGTTGACTACTTTTGTATTTTAATTTCGAATTGAAATGTTTTTTAAGTAGAAGTTGAAGTTTAAATTGATCAATTTATAGTTACTAATGAAACAAGCTGTATTAAATATTGAAGGATATAGTACTATATCCGGATGATAAAACTCAACTGTAAAAATAAACAATGTTGGAAACAATTTAAATATCTGACAGCTAGGGAGTTGGATAGGGTGTTGGTAAGGATGACAAAAATCAACAAGTGGAGCACAAAATTCCCTGTTAAGCATTAAGTCACCTGTTTGGTGTATTTATCTACTACCAGGTACTGTACAATGCCAAGTCATACATCTTGTTATCAAATACACAGATTCTCTATTTTATTATTATAGATATGTAATTTCAATTAGTGTAATGTATTGATTTAAAAAAAAAAAATACTTTAGACTTAAAAAAGGACTTTTGAGTATTTGGAATATGTTTTTACGAAATATTTTTTTAATCTTTATTAACATTTGAAGGGCTGCGGCAAAGTACGATCGGAGTCCGTTTGTCTTAATTCTCCAGAAATGCTGATATAAAGTGTCAAGTCTCAGGGTTTGTATCAGGGTTGAGGTAAATGGTTGCTCAAAATCTCACGTACCATGATATTTATTTGCCATAGGACTCCGCGTAATTAAACTATCTGCTATAATCTTGTATGTAGGGTGAAAACCTAGGTCTCGAAAAAATTGATCTCTGATCGTTCTTTGCCGTGGCCCTTCATTTGCTTAAATATAAGGTTAAAGTAATTAGCCACTGCCAATATATATATGCACACATATTGAGATTATACTCGATGGTTTTTAAGCCGCCACTTGTCCACAAACCAAATAGTAAAAATACAAGAACAAAGAATAAAGAAGAACATATATAGAAGAAAACCAACAACCAAGTGGAAGGGTTGCTGGTTTTCTTCGATATTTTTTCTTCGATATTTTTTGTTCTTGTCGCCGAGTTATAGAAAAATGGAAAAGTGAAATTAAAGTTTGATCTAAACCACTAAGTCCTATTTAGGAGGATTGGTTCAACTTCTAATAAAGCTTTAAGTATTATGCTAAAGCCATTTCAATTGCATTCATGGATTTCATTTTGTAAGTGCAAATTAATATATGTATATATATATATACAGGGTGGCCAGGAAATAACTTTCCCTGTTTGGCGGCATCTGCAGCTAAAACTAATGAATGAAATGAAACCATATTTTATGTACAGGCTATTGAAGGCATGGGGAGATGAATTCCAAAAAAAAAAAAAAATAGTTCCAAAAGTTGCCGCTAGGTGAGATTTTGGCGCTACTTGTACGTACTTTTGAGATAATTTACATATCGAGATAGCAATTATGCAAAAATCTAATGCTTACATGACAGCAGCTCAACGCATTCCCTTTAAAAAGAAAAGAGCGAACATCCAAACAGCGATTCTTTCATTGACTGTTGGTGATATGCGAGCTACCTTACCTCAACGTGCTTTGCTAGTGAAACTGTACCATACTAGACAGTGTAAAGCTGTGGTGGCTCTGCGGGAATTTCGAAGACTTCATAACCTGCGTAAAGGTCCAATGTCTGCTGCAGCAGTAAGAGCGATGACTAAAAAAATCGAGGAAACTGGATCGCTTGGACTTAGAGCTGGCAGAGGACGAAAAGCAGTATCAGAAGATGCAGTAACAGATGTTGCTACAGCGGTGTTCGACAACACAGGAACCAGCAGTGGTCCAAGTGCTCGTGCAATTGCTCGTCAAACCGATATGCCTTATTCTACTGTATGGAAAATCTTGCGTAAAATGCTGCATTTCTATCCGTATAAGATCAGTCGTGTGCAAGAATTAAAAATAACAGATTACGATAAGCGCCTAACTTTTGGGTTAACGTTTCTTGCCCGAATGGAGATCGACAATGATTGGCCTTGGAAAATGTTGTGGGGAGATGAGGCTCATTTTCATCTGAATGGATCTGTTAATACTCAGAACTGCCGTATTTGGGCATGTGAGCGACCCACAGTGATGCCCCAAAGGTAACCATGTGGTGCGGTTTCACGGCTAATTTTATAATAGGACCATACTTTTTTGAGAACATAACTCAGGCAGGACCTATTACCTGCTCCATCAACGGCGAAAAATATGGGGAAATGCTTCAAACTTTCGCTATTCCGCAATTGCAGCAAAGACAATGCTTAAACTCAATCATTTTTATGCAAGATGGAACTCGGCCACATATTCATCGTTCAGTGCAGCGCTTTTTACGCCAGAATTTTGGTAATGACAGAGTCATTAGTCAATATTTTCAGACGGAATGGCCACCCCGTTCCCCGGACATCACCCCATGTGACTTTTGGCTATGTGGGTACCTTAAATCCGTTGTGTATGCTGGTGGCATTCCAAACTTGCATGTCTTGAAGCAGAGCATAAGACGGGCCGTTGCGAACATCCAAACAGACAGTTTGCACGCAGCTGTAGAGAACGTTATTCACCGGATGCAATATGTTGTACACCGGGAAGGTCAGCATATTGAAAATGTTACGCGGCGTCCAGGGGACCCAAATGTTAATGACTAAAATCTTATTTTATGTGTTCCAATAATTTATTCATAACTGTATAGTATTGAAATTCTGAAAAATCAAATTTCCATGCTTTCATTGTAGTTATTCACGTGTTTCGGTTCCGATAGCGCCACATTTCCCCCTATCGGCAACTTTTGGAACTAAATTTTTTTTTGGTGGAATTCATCTCCCCATGCCTTCGTTAACCTGTATATAAAATATGGTTTCATTTCGTTCATTAGTTTTAGCTGCAGATACCGCCAAACAGGGAAAGTTATTTCCTGGCCACCCTGTATATTGTATAACATACAACTATTGCATTTCCTTACACTGGCAAAAATAAAATTGTAAATTGTAAGACATCTAACGTGTGGAACCTCAAGTGACTGTTTGATGAATTTCACTGAATCAACAGGGTACCATATTTGTAAGATGTGGTGGTACAGTACCCCCCCCCCCCAAAAAAAAACAGAACGATGGCTATATCTTCGGTTCTAATTATCGTAGAATCTTACGGTTTGCACCAAAATGTTTTGCATACGATTTTCTATATATCTGATGCAATTTCTTTTTCTTGAGGGACCGTTTCTAAGTAAAAGTAACGCTATCTTCGAAAATTTCAATGCGAACCCTTATTTTTTATCATTTCATTCGATTCAGAACACATCATTTACCCTATATAGCAAATTTCAATGCATTATGTTGAAAAACACGTCACTTATTAGCGAAAATATTTCGATCATTTTTTAACCGATCTTCAGGGAGAATTTCCATAAAACGAAAGGTATTTTTAAGATTCTTCTTCACAGCGGGAGAAATCGAACGACAATCAATGTGGCGCGTTTCACGAAGATTAAAAAATACAAGTATTAGTCTAAAATTGCATAGAAACTACTTGGATTTATAGTGTCATGTTTAAGATTAATACAAAAATAGCAAGTAAACGAAAAAGTAACATAATTTATTTACAACATTAAAGATGTGCATTCTTCACAGGAAATAAATAAAATATCGAAAACTGTAATTGCAGAAGTATAACGTATGCTACTGATAATTAGAAAATTGATAAATATAAAATGTAGGCATTAGTAAACAGTATTCAGCAAAGTGTGATTATTTTACAGGAACATTTCACTGTAAACACAAATGTAACTTGATCGTTGAAATTATTTATAAAATTAAAAAATCACCTGATTCAGTAAAATTTTTAAAGGATAACTTATTGAAATTGCTTAAAAAATGTGGTTTTAAATAAATGTAATTTAAGGAAGTAAATATTTTTTTAAAAAAGGACACTTTTGAAAACCACACAAAACATACGTTCCACGATTCCAAACCCGTTAGACAGATTAAAAATATACATACAAAAAATAAAACTGCTTTGTTTGTATAAAATACTATATTTTTTTTTTGTAATCTCAAGAGATTCTGTTCCGATTCACCCCGCTGTTCCTATTCACCCTATTTTACGATAATTGAATGTTGTGCGATTTTCCACACCTCTAGTTTACCTTGAATTAATCTTTGGTAGTTTTCTAAAGTCGTCTACTATACGGTCCCTTAAAGTGAGAGTTTTTTACATTTTCGCTAAAAAATCGAGAACTAAAAGTCAAAATGAAAAGAAAAAAATTGTGGTGGGGTTTCAGACCATGGTGAATCTAATGAAAGCAAAAAAATATATGTTTCTATTCAAAAATTGTTTTTAATTGTTTTATTAATTAGTAATTAATTATTAAAAAAGAAATTGATGCAAAAGTTGATTGCTATTTATGTTTGGCCATTTACAAACTATCTTTTGAAGAAAAAAAAATTACTGAAATATATCAATTATTTAAGTATTTATGGCCAAAAAACCAACTTTTTTATTTAACATTAATTTATCATTTTCATTTTATCATTTAAATTACAAATCATTCATTATAAAATTACGAATTTTTGTATTTCGCATTCTTTTTTAATGCTGAATCCAAATATGGAATAATATTATGAGGTTGCTATTGAACTTTTCAAAGTTTGGTTCTGTTTTAATATGTAGATGACCCCTCATGATAAAAAAAAACCTACATACAATTATTAAAAACCTTCCACGATTTACAACGGTACCTTTTGTTTGTTATTTCAACAATTAGAACAAAAGATATAGCCATCGTTCTGATTTTTTTTGGGGGTACTGTACATACAGGGTCATTATATACAGTGTTCAACTTCCAAAAATCTGAAGAAAAAAAAATATTTTTTGCAAATTTTTGAAAGTTCACATTCATTTTTTAAAATTCTTTATATTAATCAGAGGTCTAATTAAACCCCTTTCCGTCATCCAATTCGGCTGAAACTTGGCAGATTGATTCAATGTCGATGGCAATGCTTTCTATCAAATTTTGGGAGCTCTCACTATCACTAAAAGGTCGCTTTTACGAAATGCTAGTAAACCAACTTGCAGTCATCCAATCATGCTGAAATAGCATTTAATCGATCATTGAAGAAACTTTTACCTGTTGCCAAAAAAAATTTTAATGAATAATAATTTAATGAATAATAAAATTTTATAAATGAATAATAAAATTGTTTTAATCAGAATAAATAAGAGATATTTGGATGTGAAGGCATAAATTCAAATCTATTTTAATGAATAAATTTTGAAAAGTAGTTTACAGTATATTTTGCTAATAGAGATGTTTTTATACTTAAAATTAGATGCAAACACCAAGCATAAAAATTATCAATGCATATAAAGGATTAATTTTAAAAACTTTGTTTTTATGGATTATATTATTCTATGCCACACCATTCTCTCTTTCTATGTACATCAGATATGACCAGTGGTGCTGTATTTTACAGCTTATTGAAAGTTGGGCTTTTCTTGTAATCACACTGAATATCATAGCTTCATATTCTCATATATAACAAAGCATACCTAAAGTAACTTAGAGTTATTTTTCGTAGATTAAATGTGCAAAAATACTCCCAGACCGTCAATTTCTCATATCTATTAACATTGAGATATAATGTGATAGATGCTAAATTCGATACGGGGTTCATGGGCTTGCAGCACTTTCCTATATAAGGCATGTGGTGCTGAAATGTCATAAAAATATATTTTTCTACTTGAAACAAGTTAACAACAGTCAAGTTTATTTCGTTATGTTGTAATCACCAATATGAATTAATTTTTGTTGATGGAAACTTGAAGCAACCATTATAATTTTTTTTTTTTTTTTTTTTTTTTTTTTTAGCATATATTTGAGAATAGTCTAAAAAAATCTGTACATCCAAAGTCGGTCAATATTTTTGAAGTCCAAAGAAAGTAAAATATCTATTAATTACTTGCTTATATAAGTGTATTTTGGACACTTTATAAGCAGATTTAGTGAGTTTTATACAATTTTGAGTAAATTGTTTTCCACATTTCTGTAAAAATTGTTAGTTGGCATAAAACAATCACTTTTTCAAAAAATAATGTATCATTTTTTGTTCCTTAAATTTCATTTTTTGAAGTGTGAAAATCGTAAATCTCAAAATTAGAGAAAAATAGTACGCTCGCTTAGGTTTCCTTATCTTTACGAAGATCATCATATGTATGTCTGTAATTTGCGCTTTTAAATTTAAATGTATGAGAATCTTGACTTAGTTCGTATACTTTCTTTTCTTCTTTGTTTTGGGCTAGTCAGTATACGTCACAAATTCAATTTTCAAAAACTTAGGATTAACATTACTAAGCTTAACCAAGAAATATGGTGTTTAAGCAGATATTCTAGTGAAGTCAAAATAAACTCCGTAAAAAAACAAAACGTTTCCCCTAGTAAAAAAAAACCTTTACATGTACAGTCCAACTAGATAAATATGAAAATAAAAGTTTCATAATCTAAAATAGGGTTTATGACTTAGGATTCATTCATTGAAATTATCTTTCGACTACTATAAAAACACGTCTTAAAAGAATTTCATGGCATTTTTTATGACATAAATTGTTCATAAATTTTATGATATCTTGGCAACATAAAACGAAGACATTGAATATCAACCTTCAGAGAATGAAATTGAGAACAGGTGCAACTGAAGAGCCTATTTTATTTTAATTCAGTGTATGAAGATTTTGGTGTCATGAAGAAGTATCCAAAGATCCACATAATTCCAGTCAGAAAAGAAAGTACACTGAATTCATAAAATAAGTATGAATAGCTTCCAATTTCATCACGAAGATAGCCTAAAAGAAGAGGGAAACAAAATTGTCTGCGATTAAAAAGTATTTGCACTATTTACAAAACTACCACACAATTTGGTTGGGAGTTTGATCATGGATTCATTGGTACATTAAAGTTTGAATTTAATCCTTTTTATGAGGCATTATAACCGTAAACAAAAATACCAGATGTTTGTCTCATCACTCAAATAAAGCTAGTAATATTATGCGTAGTTCATTAGTTATGCGCAGTCAGCAAAATATATAGATTTTTTATGTTAGTGCTCAAAAAGACATGTATTCTTATGAGTAGTACATTATTTATGCATTTATTAATGGGTACTCAGAAAAATACCAGACTTTTATGTTATTTCATAAACAAAACTTGCAGTCTCATGCGCAGTTTAGTAATTATGCGTATCTTATGCGCAGTCAGCAAAAATATCAGATTTTTATGTTAATGCTCAAACAAAACTTGTAGTCTTGCTCGTAGCATATAATTTATGCGTTTCTTATGCGTAGTCACCAAAATACAAGATTTGTATGTTATTGCTCAAACAGAACTTGTAGTTTATGAAAAGTTCAATATGTTTTTTACAATGAAAATTATTTTTCTACGCGCATAGTATTCGTTCACAAGTTTTGCCATTTTATTCAATGATGAATTTGAACAAGACTCGAATGCTATCAAAATATTCTTAAACTTTGAAATAATTCTTTAAAGATTGAAAAAACGTAAATATAAAATACCGAAAATTAGGGTAACTTACTTGCATGTTTACTTTAATCCAGCTATTGAAATAAGTTTTTAAATTTGAAAAAATTATGAGGCATTCAATGAAATAATGTGAAAAATTATTTTTCTTGTGCAGGTTAGAAACACTGACTGTCAGTTGAAGGAGGTTTCATCTGACAGTGTAGTTGCCACAGCAGAACACGTTTTTTCATTCAATAGTACTAGTTGTATGTAAATCACGCATACTCGGAATGAAATAAGTTTGCTGTTATGTTATGTAATAATTATGTAAAAGTATATTAATGGTCAATTTTTTTT
Source organism: Linyphia triangularis (assembly GCA_963978545.1). Lineage (NCBI taxonomy): Eukaryota > Metazoa > Arthropoda > Arachnida > Araneae > Linyphiidae > Linyphia > Linyphia triangularis. The sequence continues at coordinate 89,676,295 of OZ021723.1, read as the reverse complement.
TTTTTTTTTGCTTCTAATAGACTGAGAGGCGACAGCGAGTCGTACCTCAGAAGTATCTCAACAAACATCATTCTGATTTTTTTTTTATTGAATGTAAAGATATTGCTAATAAATTATGGACATATTAGTCTGTCGGGGGAAAATTACAGAAACTGCTAAAAAAACGAATTTAAGTGAGTTGAATTAAATCAAATATGTCATTACTTACTAAATATTAAACTTTCATTTGTATTTAATAAATAACTGCTCTTTAATTTTCAATGAGGACCGGTACAGATGGTTTAAATTCTAGGACTCCAAATGCTTGCATCTTTTATAAAGTGAGCCAACATAGCCACTACGTAATCATTGACTCAATATTTATCACCAACTTGATCTGATGAACATATTAAAAATAATTTTGCAAATCAGTCCTTTCCATATATTTAAAGTTACTTTATAAGACTTGTTTGCTTGTTTTACTTTATTGTTGTATACATTTTTTTTTATCCGTTCTTTTGTTAGTAAATAGCATGCAGTTACCTATTTAAAGAAAACTACTATACATACCAGACCACATTTCGCCATTACTGACATAATTTTTTTAACTTATATGATTTTTTATCAGCTTTAATTGTCCGTTTGTTTGCTAGTAAAGGAAATAAGTGCAAGTTATTTAGGCCAAGACTTTCCAAAAGTGACTAAATTTGCATTAAACTTGAGATTAAAAAAAAGAAGAAAAAACATATTTTGAGTTTTCTATTAATTTATACCTCGTGTAAGATTATTTATTTTTTTTGAAGTACAGGGAAATCTAAATAAACAAATCAACTTGAATTAGCCATGTGTATTACAAAATAAACTTAGTAATAACTTCAATATTTTTTGGTTTAAATTTGATATATTGGTAGATACTAATAACTATTGATCAACTATAAAACCACGTCCATATATATCATTAGGTACATCTTGTTTACAATGGCTTAGATAAAATACCACTGTATACAAAACTACTTTTTTTCCCCACAAGTATAGATATAAAGTAAGTAATTTTTTAAGCATTCCGAAATTGCAATTTTCGTTTATAACATAAATTCATAATGCTTAACATTTTATTTACAATGAATTTTAAATTGTTTAAAAAAAATTTACATATATATAAATAACAGATAACTTTTTTTTACTTGGAATGGGAGTTGTATGATTTTATTATATTTTTATTTGTTAGAAATAAAAAAAAAACTTAAACAAAGGATATATTAATACTAAATAAACTCCGACTAGTCTTTAACTTAAAAATGAGTTTGAAACCACGTAACATATTATACATACGGGAAAAATTAATATTTAGTACAAAGTTAATTTTTTTGCATTAGTATTCTTTGTACTCAACCATGAAAAATAATTTTTGTAAGCGATTTCTTTTCAAATAAGGAATTATTATTTTCGTTTAAAATGTTTTTGATAGGTGGCAGCACCACAACTTTTACTGTGTGTAAAGGATAAAATGAAAGTGAAACCAATCCTGTGATTCTTACATATTTTAAGCCGACCAAACGGTATAGTGGTTAGCGTGCTAGCTTCTAGACCGCGAGGTTGCGGGTTCGAGTCCCGTGTTAGGCATGGGTGTTTGTAAATGTATGTTGGCTTGTCTAATGACGAATGTTTCGGCGCATTATAGCCCTCGTGTTGCTGACGGCGCCAGATAATCTGAAAACAACCAACTTACATATTTTAAACTATATATACTTCTCTACTTTTGTTTTTCGTTATATATTATATTTATTTCGTTATATATTAAGTTGTATATTAAGTTATATATTTCTAAGAACTTTCTGCATGTAATGTTCCATTCTAACAAAATCTGCCCAGTATTTCTTGAGGTTTAACGGATAGATATTTTTAGAGTTTGCCTTGTGCAATGAGTAGGCAAATAATTAAAAATTCCAATAATACTACTTCAGAAAAGAGTTTTATGAAATTTCAAATTATTTATAAAATGATAAGTTTTATGCTTATGCCAATATTTGCCATGTTATTTGTAAAAGCACGTGGAAAGTAGAATACGGAAAGTAGAATATAATAATTTTTGTTTTTAGTAATATAAATTGATTATTAATATTATATTAATTAATATAGTTATATAGATTGGAAAAAATGTATAGGATGCATACAATTTTAAATTCAATTCAATAAAATTAATTATAAAAAAAAATATCCTAACAAATTTTGTAAATTCTGGTTGTGAAATATAAAAATAGCCATCATTGCAAAAATATTTTTTTCCCCTTACACTACAGCTTGATAAATATCATTAATCTATACAGATTTGAAATTGTGCCTTCCTTTGATTCTATTCAATATTTTTATTTCTTTGCATGATATACAAAGATTTATTTACATGGGATGTAGATAATAGATTCAAGAATAATGAAGGATGTTATTTTTCTCTATGTAGTATTAACAGATGAAAAGAACGTTTTAAATGTACTTTGATCTTAAGAGTGAAATGTTAATATTACTCCTAATATCAACTTACCTTCGAAGCAAATACATATTTACTTAAGAGAAATATGCCTGAATTTTATAGTGAACCTTTGATATTTTGTACTCTACACATAGCAATAAATTGAATACTGTAGACTCTATCCAATCCAAACTTATTCATAAATATTTCTTTTGTGTATGTGTTAGAAATAGTAATAGTAACAAAAATTACCATTTAAACAACTAAATTTCCGAAACCTGGCCCTCAAAGTTGAGTAATGTTTCATGCTATATACCGAGCCTTCTCAAATAAAAATGCCTCATTCAAATACAGTTTTTTTATAATCTAAGTTTTTAAAGAACACAACAATGAACATACTTTGTTAAGGGGAGTTGGTACCCAAAAAATTTATAAATAATCGATTGAAAGTTAATTATTGTCAATCAAACTTTAAATTCGCATCTTTAAAAGGATGCCTCATTTGTAATAATACCTCAACTAGAAGTATTTTTAATAATTTTTTGAAGACAACATTGGTAACTATTAGTGCAAGTAAAATTTTCTTTAAAATACGTTTTTCTCAAAACTACATTTTTTGTTATCCGTGTAATTTTTTCTCAGAAAATGCAAACTATCTTTCTGAAATTTTTACCACATATCCTTTTATGTATTTGTATATACTGAATCACGATTTTGTTGCTATTTAAAAAATATTTTTTGTTTTGGCTTATTTCGATAAAAAAAAGCATGATTTTTAACAAATTTGAGTGACTTTCACGAAGTTAAAAAAAAAAAATGAAGCACAATCAAAAGCTAACTTCAGAACTAACTCTTCAGAATTGATATGCTACTCCAGAAAGATATAGGGGACAGCATAAATTTCATGTAAGAATACTTAATAACTTTTTATCTTTTATAATTGTGTTGTCCTCTTCAAATAAACGAAGAAAATGCTGAACACTAGTCTTCATTTTAGTGTTAAGTGTAAAAATGCCGTGATTAAATACGAAATATTTCACCGTTGACCATTGGCAACAAAAAGATGGTATTTTTTTAGATTTTAGAAGCCGTTCGTTCTAGGAACGCGGTAGTGTTCCGCCGCCAAGTCCGAAGTCAAAAGCTGGTCATACACGATCAATCCATCAGGCCAATTGGCCAGCCATTCCACTAAAAACTCACCGAGTGTATGAATCCAGACGCGAATTCATTGGAGTGGAACGCTTTATGGAATTCCAACTGGCTGAACTTCCAAGCGATCCACTTCAAATGGAACCCTAGTGTGTGGAAGAAACTGTCACGCTATGATAGGGAATCAGGGAGGGACAAATAGGGAAAATAATCTTTTTTATATTTATATTTTCAAAAAACAGAATGCTTGGTTGCTAGTGCTAACTCTATTAGAACTATCAACCTATCATATTTTTCATGTTGGTCGCCATTTGGTATGGGAGTTTCTTTTCTCGCTTGGTCAACGCCCTATAAGCAGACTGACAAGAAAATTGACCAATGGTCAGCCCTTATTCTCTTCAATGACTTGAGTCAATGTACGGTATGGCAATATGCAACCTGACGCCCCAGATCTCTTACATCTCTCCTTTCGCCCAAAATTATTGCCAAAATCAAATTTTGTAGATTTGAAAGAAAAGTAGATTCGAAAGAAGCATTTCGTCCAATAACCGAATTATAACTTCCAGTAAATATTCAGGGATGTATCGAGACAATCGAATTGCCTCATATATGATCTTCAGTCCTTCAGAAAATTAACTTTTTTTAAAAATTCGAAACCAATGGGGCATGTAACAATTTAAAATATAGAATACCACTTGCTTGAGTTCATCCGATGGTTTACATTCACTCACATGTAGTATAAGTGCTATGCTTTCTGTTGTTAGCCATCTGAAATACGAAAGGGGATCAGGTTTGAGAGTAGCCAAGTTACTGGCCTGATCTATTCGCTGCAAAAATGTCAAGAAAATATAGCTGGCCGGTGCTCAGTACTTTCTTCTCAACTTGAGGAATTGAACATCCAACACGTAAGAAATCAGCTAGTGGCCATTTTTCACTGGTCTTCAATTTTTTTACCTATGTTTCCACTGAAAGATGTTACTCCTGTTGTAGTTCTATCTACTCCGTGATCCCTCAATAGTGGGGGCAAAAGTATCATTACGAACCTCCTTCCCCCCTCCCTACCATCGCCAAAAATTTGTAGACATGTGTTTATCCAATATAAAACATTGCGTAAAAAGAAAAGAAAAAAATCCAATAAAATAGAAAGTAAACACATTATTTGTAAGCAGACTGACACTATCCCCCCCCCCCCTTCCCCAATGAGAATCAATTTAGTGTAATAGCTATTTTGTGCAATTTAATAAAATTTTATATTGAAGTATACTGCTATAGTTTGGCCAGCATTGGGCAAGATTGGCCAATAACGAAAACAATAGCCGGTTTACAATAGTACATCAGGATTGGCCAGTGAAGAGCGATATTGGCTAACATTGCTGGGTACTTAGGTATTAACGCCACCGCAGCTACAGATTTAACGGTTTTTAGGTGCCGCCAAAGATAACTGCGTGCGCGTGGCTACAGATTTGGTGATTATTAAAATGCCACCAATAAAGAGACAACAAGATTACACTTTATTGTCTGATTTTAGGTGCCGCCAAAGATAACTACTTCAGAAAACTTCTGTTGCAGTGGCTTTTATACCCAAGCACCCATTGCTGTACCGAGGAAGCAAGGTAGTAAATTAAAAAATTAAACAAGACGATCATTTAGTATTTTTATTTCAAAACTGCAATAAATATCACACATAAATATCACATTCTATGTACAACTACAAATATATCTGATAATAACAAGTTTAATAATTTAATATGAGATGAAATCTTTCACTAGATTTCATGCAATGTTATCATGCAAAATTTTTCAAAAATACGTGATAATAAATTAGTGAAAGTTCATGATGGTATACGAAATTATATCAAACATTAAAGGATATAAAGAAACGCAAAACTACTTTTTGAAAACTAAACCTGCGAGTGTAGAAAAAGGTATTTCTACTGCTATGTAAGCTATAACAGACATGAGGCATCCTGCAACTGTGACCAGCACAATCTCGAACACCTAAGTAGTGGAAAAAGTATTTATGTATAAGCATACTTTTCATACATTTCTGCAAAAAACATGAATTAAAAAACGTGTCTAATATTCGAAATGATAATAACTGGTTCCGTTTTAAAAGTAAACTCTATATTAAATTCCATTTTGCTTAAGGGGATGTGGTGTCACATGCCCACCAACTCTCTAACGCAACAACTCAACTCGACTCAACCCGGCAGGCAACATCAGATTACTCAGAACTCCCGGGCAACGCGCTACAAACTTAGCTAACGAACTGATCATACAATCATGACTCAACAACTTTTAAAAATTTAATTTGCACTGTAAAAATAACTTTTATTTTCAATAAGTAATGTCCTTTATTTTTTCAAGTTAGTTATGTGCTTGTCAATGTTCATCGATGATCTCTACTTAAATAAAACCATGCCGATAAGCACTAATGTAACAGGGACAAAGGACACTTTTTTCCAAAATTCTTTAGTTTTGCATAGAATTAAATAAAATTTAGCATAAACATAGAAGATATGACTTATAAGACAGCATCAAAATTTGAGCAGATAATATAAAAACTGTTGAGAAAAATGCATTAAAATGATACGAAATTTTAACTTTTTTCAAAATGCTCCTCGTGACACAATATTTTAACTAACATGAAAGGGAAATGTGAAGTTGTTTATCAATATATTAAAAACATTTTCACACATTCTTTATCTTTAGGTGCTATAGTTGAACAGAAATAAAATTTCAAACTTGGCCCTAGTGATTTTTCATTAAAAAATGTACACATTTCAGCTTTCCAACATGAAGAAGGGAAAAAAAATTATGTGACATAAAAAAGCATGTGTGTATCTCTTTATGGTACATTGAATATTATTTCTACAAAAAATTAGGTAGATTTATCAAAAAATTAATCGCAAGGAGCTTTTTGAACTTACGTAAAATGTGAAAAAAGCGAAGCTGAGAAAAATGCATTTTTAACTTTTGCCAACAATGTGCAATACGTTAAAATAGTTAGTAAAATTCAAGATTTTGCCAATTAAAACTATCGGATTTCAAAAATTCAGACGCGAAATATAAGCTAAGGACGTCAGCAATTTTTATAGAAAGAAAGCAAAAAATTTCATTTTTGGTAATATTTTTGATAATTTTAGCACGAAGCTATCATTCAAGCGGACCCATTAAAAATGTCACCTTATCCACCTACCCAGATAACAAATTAACATTTTCAACACCTTGTATACAGTTTCCAAATGAAAAGGATGCAACATCCAGATGACAAGGATGCGACCTTTTTAAAAGTTTGAAAAAGAGATCCTAGTTCATAGTTCACATGCTTTTCATAAAAATTTTGCAACAGACCTTTCAACAAGGTATGTTTATACTGTAAAAAGCTTATAAACCTTTTCATAATAAGCTGGCTCCATGGTTTACACTGTACTGCGCCAACCTTGAATCACTCTTCGGATGGTTGACAATGTAAACCTATTCATCAAACCCCACAACAAATCTAATGATACGTTAATGACAAGGTATTCGTAAGCTTGAATGCAATCTTATTTAGATCTTTAAAAAATATTTTTTATGACAAGTTGGTTTAACCGAAGAATAAGTGTTAAAAAAAAAGAAGGAAAAAAAAAAAAAAAAAAAAGAAGCAGGTAAGTGCATGGATTCAGTTTCTCATTGTAATGGTACGGAATACTAGGCTAGTTTGTAATCCTACTTGATTTGACTTATTTAAAATAAAAAGGGAAGTACTTTTCCAAATTTAGATTGCACAAAATGTTATGATCTGAATGCATGTAGTTTCATAATACTGCAAAGCAGAAATAAACTTTACGTTTTAAAAATCTGCTAACTGATTGATGTTACCATTTTGAACTCAACTGAGTTTTTTACAACCCTATCATAAGGCTTTTTTGATAGAAAAAAAAAAGTTGCTGTGTATATGTATTTTGAATTTTTGAAAATTATGAATATTTAAGAAACGTTAGAGAAAAAGCGTTTTCGCCTTTCCAGCTAAACTCCTTCAAATTATTTCGTAGACATATAAAAAATAAATTGTATTTTTGAAAAAATAATATATTGGTTCACTTTAATTTAGCTTATGAAAAAGGCATTTTTAACAATGGAAAGTTATATTTCAGGATTTCAATACAAATGGAGTTATTGAAATTCCCAAACACTGCTAGCTAAGCTATTTGGGTATCATTAAAATTCAGAGTTTATAACACTATATACTGAAAAAACAAATTTAGACATTTTTGTCTGATAACTTTATAGTCGAAAAGCATATTCACATGAAATTCCCATTAAAGAGACATTTTTATGTAACATATTGATTTGTAAAACATCAGAGTTGCAAAAGGAAATATCTAGTGTGCAGTAGGTTGACATAATGAAATACCATAAATGTGCAATTGTAAAGATTCATCCTTATTAAAAATCACATAATTCAAAGAGTTAACCTTTAGTAGGAGAAATTATTTCATTTGTCATCAGAAATTTGCATATATTCGCATACTTAAACATGGGGTTCTTTATAAGGTCTAGTGGTCAAATTGCTTTTCCCAATTTTAGAGATGTTTGAAGTGATTGCAAATTCCTAATGCATTGAATCTCCTCGAAGCGTCCCATACATGGTTGATAAAATTTGGATTTCTGGAGTGGTACAGAAGTGGTATAGATTTGCATTGAGCTAGCAAACGTAATTAGAGTGATAAGCAATACAAAATCTAGTTTAAATATGAAAACTCGTTCACCTCTAAATACTCTTTACTAAAAGGAATGTATTCACTTTTAATATATACAATTTGACGTCAGATAATCCACAAAAAGGTGGGAACATAATGTTATGTAATTGAAGTCAATTAAAGATAATGATTTGATGTTAAAAGTGTTTTGATTTTGAGATACAATTTGATGGATTGCTGTATTCAACTATAAAAAGAAATGCAAACTATAATTAAACTAAACTTCTTTTTTTTTACTATAATTACGTGTTTTGGGTAAATGCCATTCTACTATGATATTAGTTTCTAAATAATTCTTTTAATAATAATACTTTCTTTTAATTTATTTTATCACACTGGATAAACGATTGAAAATGTAAACATCGCTTCTATACGTACTTCAGATTACTCCTCTAATCCATATGTCATCAACCATGTGTGGGACGCTTTGAAGTAACGCATTCTAGAAAGATTCAATACACTGGGAAATTTCCATCACTTGCAAACTTTAAAAGTGGGATGAGCAATTTAGTCATTAGAGTTTATAAAGAACCCCCATGTTAAGTATATCGATACAGTGCAAAGTGAACTCTAAAGACAGGTGAGATCGTATTTCTTACTCGTTGAATTTATTAATTTTTAATAGGGATGGTATCTGTGCAACTGCACTTTAATGATACTCTCTTGTACATATGCTCACCCCTCACTCCCAATATACTTGGCATTTCATTTCGAAATTGCGTTATTTAACTTATCGTTAAGTTGTACAAAGATGTCTCTTTGATGTGATTTTCATACGTCGATATTGTTCCCCTGAAATGTTATTAAATAAATCTGACATTTTTATAATTTTTTTAGCAGTGTTCCTAACCTTCAATAAAATAAGCTGGTCAGCATAGCAATTACTTTGTTTACTTACCATTTCTATTTTTCCATATGCAAATCTTTCTCTCATAGTTGAGTTTCTATAACATATAATCAATATATGTAAAAGGTATGCAAGGTAGCTGATGTTACTTAAAGCATCAAACCCATGCCATGATAGAAAGCGATTGACAATACCTAAAAGTTAAAAAAAAAAAAATTACAAAAAACAGTTATATAAACCTTTTATTTTGCCCAAAAAAAGTTTTAACAATTTGTATGACCTTTCACAAATACTGCCATAAATTTTATGTATTTCAATTGAAGTAGTATATTTTGAAAGGTATAATTGCAAAAGGAAGGCCATTGCAAAACAAGAAATTATACATATCAGTTTTACTAAATGGAAATTGTTCATAAGATACAAGACACCACAAATCTTTTCTCTAGCATAAGAACCCCAATCATAGCCTTTTGCAATAGGATGAAATTATCAGAACCACGTGCCAGAAGGCAACATTACCTCAACTTTCATTAATGGATTACATTGAATTTAAGTTTAATTTTGATCTAATGATCAATATATTGTATCAGTTTTTTTTTTTTTTTTTTTTTTTTTTTAAATCATGAAATGTTAAAGATTGTAATACGAGTAGGTTCAATACTCAATATTTAATAATAACTTATAGGTTTAAAAAATAATTAAAGGTTTCGTCGTGAATTATAACAGCACTGCATTCAGCTAGTAATACTATAAACTAAGGGTATCTACCCCCTGTTCGCTAACACTTACAAACCCTCAGGATCTCTTGATAGGCAACTCACGAAAATAAAAATAACTGCTACCAGCGTAAAAACTTTACGCATAGAGTTATCGCGCTCGAACACTTGATATATTTTAACTGGTGAGTATTCACTGGCAGGATAGCAAAGCGAGGCTGGACCACGTAGGGATCCACATAAGGGATGCTCAGCCTATCCTGAGGCTGCGCATCCCTTATGTGGATCCCTACGTGGTCCAGCCTCGCTTTGCTATCCTGCCAGTGAATACTCACCAGTTAAAATATATCAAGTGTTCGAGCGCGATAACTCTATGCGTAAAGTTTTTACGCTGGTAGCAGTTATTTTTATTTTCGTGAGTTGCCTATCAAGAGATCTTTAGGCATGTCGGGCGAGCCGAAACGAAAAGCTATAAAACAATATTAAAACAAAAACTTTGTTACCATGAATTATAGTACAGGAGATATAGGTTTTGGGGTGGAACTAATTCCCACAGAAGCGGCGATTGAATTTTTTATCTCGTGGAGGATATCTTTTTGACATACTAAAAGTCTAGAAAAATCTGAGCGTGCAGCCATCTTGGATTTTTTTTGTAAAAATCATAAAAAGTCATGTGTGGTATCAAATTACAAAAAATTTTATGGTGAAAAAGATTATAATTTTGGTTTTAAAAAGTACAAATAATTAGCAAAATAGTGACCAAAAAACTAAAAGCTTTTGCAATGTTAAAAATCCTTTTTATTAATAAATAATAAAATAGTTTTATAATACGAATGCATCATGCATTTCGTCAATATCTTTCATCTTACATAAGAAAAAAGCTATATCTATTACTATTCTTCTGAAATACTTTCTTTCAGTGCACTATTTGTGTAATCTCTACCAGAACAGTTACAACCTATCTCGGTACATTTCATGCCATAACGTCGACACATACATCTACCATTACCACATGGTTAATTTGTATCCGGTGCAGCGGATCTTGTTCAACAGTAACTCTGGTGCAGGGCTCATTTCACACGTTATGGGCTGTAGTTGGTCTCCTACTTTTTCCAACCCCATACTTGGCAATATTAATGTTCATAGTTTTCAAACAATAACATTGTAAATGCACGCGGAGAAGATGGTAAACAGCAGCATCTTCAGTAGGTGGCAATCTTGCAATATTAAATTCACTTTCGGCAGTTGTGATTTTTTTCAAGTAGATATTTTATCGTAGTAGGTTCAGATTCTCAGTCTTTGGATTTCCACCGTACAATGATACCAATATCTGTGAGTTCGTTTCTGTTAGCATTTTCTGATCCAAACAGAGTAGTACAAATATTAAATTCCTTACATTTACAGAAATGTCTATATGCTGTCGATTTACTTTTACTAAATAAAGAACTTGTTATATTGCATCCGTTTAAAGTAGGGATGGAACGGATGTGAGTTTTGCCGGATACCGGATTTCGGATATTCGAGGTACCATGTCTACCGGATACTGATATCCGAAACGGATTTCACCGGATATCCGGCCGGATATTCGGTCTATATACTAAAAACGATAGTTATACGATATGCTATACGAAAAAAATGGTCATGATATGAAGTATCAAGTAAATTATAATTAGTGGTTAGCGCACCGCACTGCATGCCACAGGTCTATGGTTTGATTCGCGGACTGGGCAAGGTTGACTTAGCTGTTTATACCTGAAAGAAATAAACTGAGGAGAACCATGCATGCTTGGGAACTAAACACTGGGGTTCGGCGTCAGAATGACCATCACACCGGAACATCTGCTATGTGACACACAAATGCCACAGTCAAGAAAGCTGAGCTGGGCCCAGCAGGCCTTGGTCCACACGGGTTGTCGCGCCATTGAGTTAATTTTTTATATTTAAACTTAAGTTGATGAGTGAAAGAGATCTTTGTTGCTGATTTTATATCTTGTAATATTGATACTTTTAGTTTTTCATATAGTTCTGGCAGTGCTTTATCACGAAAATAATTTCTACTTGGAAGCGGATAACGAGGAGCTAGGTACTTTATTAACTGACCAAAGCCTTCTCTATTCACAATGGAGAATGGTTCAGCATCAAGAGCCATTAACTCACCTAAAATTATATTAAAAACATTTTTTACAATGTTGAAGTGCAAAATATAGCTACTTTCAATTTACTCCATGCATTGTTTATAATTGATAAATGATTACAAAATTATACCGGATGCATTTATTAATAACAAAAGATTTTTTTTAAATATTTTATGAAATTGAAGTCTATTTTTTTTGTAATGCACCTAAAACATTACGGATTTAAAGAAATCTCGTAGAAAACTTAAATTGGATCTATCGGAATATTCCGTCTTTAAATATAAACTTAAAAAATTTCGAACCCAAAATTCATCAACATTATGTTATACCATATTTAAAATATATATTTAATATAAACAAACAAAATTAGTACTTACATATTTTTGTGGTTAAGGCTTTTGCTTTAGGATCATCTAAACTCCACAATTTTGGTACAAATAATGTCGATTCCAATGTTGTCTGCGTGCATTTCTTGTTTTGATGAATTGGTTTTTTTTTTCCATCAATATTTGATGCATTTAGTGAGTCATTTAAGCTTCGGTGAATTTCCTTATGCACACTCATTAAATGGTTCCATAAGGATTTTGTGGAAAAGGATTTTGGGCTTTTTCCGCGCACAATATATTTTTTAAACGATTCTGTTGAGCAAGTAACACATAGGGCTTTGCTTTCGTCATTTCCATTAATTTTAAAATACTTCCAAATGGGTGATTTTAAATGAGCCATTATTAAAAATTATAAATTGGATTGTAATTGGAGAAAACTATGATTCAAGACATTCTAGAGAGCTAAATATAATTCCACATTGTGGCGCTGCGTTAAAGACCTAAAAATTACAATACTTCATTTTACGTCAGAAAAAATATACCAGCTTTCAACTTCTGCCAATGAAAAATCAGAAATTAGACCATACCATTCACAGTATAAAAAGGGGTAGGGTATTATCGTCGATCGAAAAAAAAAAAAAGTGTTGAGGAATGCGCATTGGCTATTTATTGCTTTTAACTAGCTAGCAAATGTCAGAAAAAAAAGAGGAAGTGAGAATAACTAAAATTCTTATAACTTATGTTCTGGAAAAAAAAGTGCTATTTATTAGTATTTCGGTTCGTGTTTTACGGAGAAGCATTCAAATATAACATCTGGAATTAATCAGATCATAAACTTGGAATGAAAAGAACCTATTGCAAAACACGTATGAAGGATGTGTATGGAAAAATATTGGAGGAATGTTTTATGCTTATCAACTCGGAGCCAATAATACAGCGAAATCATAGTTCTCACGAAGGAACTTTTTCGTTTTCTAACTTGACTGCAATTTATGTCCAAGAAAAAAAAAATTAAGAAAAAAAAGTGTAGGATGCTGTGTCCCCTTTGTCCGAAAAAGATCATTATTTTTTGCAAAAAATTATTTCTTGTGGATACCTGGTGGCCGGATATCCGAATGAAATTATCGGATGTCCAGTATTTCAAATCGGATATCCGACGGGGTTTCGGATATTGAAAAATCAGCCGGATATGCCGGATATCGGATATTTGCCGGATATCCGTTCCATCCCTAGTTTAAAGCATGTGAAAAGAGAATAATTTTGCATCCCTTATAGCCAAGCACATGTTGCACCGATTTAATTTACGTTTTTTATCTCTGGAAGTAGAAGACTGCAAAAGTATTATGGTAAATCAAAAGTACAAAGACATCGGTGTATTCAGCAACAACTGTTACATGTATTTTTTATGCTAAGGTTAGTGCTATTTTCACTATAACTGTGTCAGTATCATCTGTAGTATGAATCACAATGTGGAAATTCTCTTCCAAGTGTTTTCCAAGCATGGTTATAAAGGACTGTATATTTTTTTATTAGAAAGAAAGAGTCATTTGCAAATAAGAAGTGGAGAGCTCTCAGTTAATTTCACTGAACCATGGGCAAAAACTGGAAAATTTTCAAATGTATTACAACTATATAGCAGTCATTTTGCTATAAGCGATATCAAGTTGTGACAATAGTATTTGGTGGCAATATCATCTGCAGTACAAATGATGTAGAGCATCAGATAAGCACAAAACAATCATCAGCAACAGTGAAATTTACTGAGAGCTATCCACTTCTATTTGGCAAAGGACCCTTTTTTTTCTAATTAAAAAAAGTAAACAGTCCTTTATTACAAGGCTTGGAAAACACTTGGAAGAGAATTGTCACACTGTGATTCATGCTACAGATGATACTGATACAGTTATAGTGAAAACACCACTGACCTTAGCAGAAAAAATGCGTGTAATAATTGTTTCTGAGGACACCGATATCTTTGTACTTTTGATTTACCATATTACACAAAATATTTGTTTGCCTCCTACTTCCAGCGATAAAAAAACGTAACATTAAAGGTGCAACATGTGCTTGGGATAAGAGATACAAAATTATTCTCTTTTCATATGCTTTCACTAGATGCGATATCACAAGCTCTTTATTTGGTAAAAGTAAATAGGCAACACATAGACATTTTCAGAAATGTAAGGAATTTAATTTTTGTACAACTCTGTTTGGATCAGAATAGAACTTACATATATTGGTACCAAAGCATTGATATCATTGTACGGTGGAGGTGAATTTAATATGGTAAGATTGCCACCTACTGAAGATGCTGCTTCTTCACCGCGTGCATTTACAATGTTATTGTTTTAAAACTATGAACATTAATATTACCAAGTGTGGGGTTGGAAAAAGTAGGAGACCAACTACAGCCCATAACGTGTGAAATGAGCCCTGCACCAGAGTTATTGTTGAACAAGATCCGCTGCACCGGATACAAATTAACCATGTGGTAATGGTAGATATATGTGTCGACGTTATGGCATGAAATGTACCGCGATAGGTTGTAACTGTTCTGGTAGAGATTGCACAAATAGTGCACTGAAAGAAAGTATTTCAGAAGAATAGTAATAGATATAGCTTTTTTCTTATGTAAGATAAAAGATATTGACGAAATGCATGATGCATTCGTATTATAAAACTATTTTATTATTTATTAATAAAAAGGATTTTTAACGTTGCAAAAGCTTTTAGTTTTTTTATCACTATTTTGCTAATTATTTGTACTTTCTAAAACCAAAATGATAATCTTTTTCAGCATAAAATTTTCTGTAATTTGATACTACACATGACTTTTTACGATTTTTACAAAAAAAATCCAAGATGGCGGCTAAAAAACGCATTTTGCACGCTCAGATTTTTCTAGACTTTTAGTATGTCAAAAAGATATCCTCCACGAGCTAAAAAAATCAATCGCCGCTTCTGTGGGAATTAGTTCCACCTATAGCCTATTTTTTACCTATATCTCCTGTACTATTAGTAATAATTATTTAGAAAATAATTAATCGAAACAAATCTATTTAAAATAAATAAATAGTTAAATGGTCCAGGTCTAAAAAAATTTACACTACAAAATAGTTTTAGATGTTGCCAATCAAATTATCAAAATGATTGCCACAGTAGAAGTTTGTTAAATAATGAAATTTTGAAGAAGAAAAAATGAAACAATTAATATAATTTATACATTCTTTTTGCACTTTTTGTATGCTTTAGAAATTTAACACTCTTTTTAATGACATCTCGATCATAAATATAGTTTTAATAAATTAAAGTTGAGAGGCCATTATCATTCTACTCACAGAAATACATAAAGTTACAATTTTGTAATACGCGAGAGAAATGTATATCTTGATTGAAGCCTTACCTCCATGACCTGTAGCACACATATATGTGATCCAACCGATGCTCATAGCCCAAGCTGTTCTGTGAATAGAACTGTAAAGTACAACAGCTTCTCTATCATCAGCTGCAGAATATTTCCCTTCAAACACATACAAGGCTAATATTGTAGCCAGTATCCAACCATAAATCTTATACTTCTGAAATCATAATGAATACGGGTTAACTTTATATGCTTTTCATTTTGTATAAAATGATTTGATCAGAAGGTTGTTTGATCAAAATATTATTGTCAAAATCAGTTACAACTTTAGAAAAAACTTTTGTAAAATGGTCCCCGTTAGACAAAAAAAAGATTAAGCTCCCATTTTTAAATAGGCGGGATAATACGTAAGTACCCTTTTTCTTCACCTTTATACACATCGTTAATATTAAAAAAAAAAATAATAATAATAAAATTTAATGTCCTGATATTCCTTTTTGGGAATTAGATAATTACTTTTGTATATTGCTCTTTATTGGTGGGTTAATGATCGTTTTGGAATAAAATAACTGTAAAGAACCTCCCTAGGTTCAATGTAGTAGGTGAAATTTTAAAAAAGAACTATTTAGTTTGAAAGAATAATTGTATCGTCTAGTTGCAAAACCGGCCCTTTAATCAAATTTTGGAACTGCGTTTCTTCATTTTTTTAAGTTCAAAGTAAGCTTTTCAACCAATTGGAAACAAGAAACCATGGCAAATCCGGTAAATCCCACGTTTTATTGCATTTGAAAATCACGATGTGCTGTTAAAATGTGCTGTAATTTCAAAAGTCATTTGTCTTATTTTTTGGGGGGAAATTCAAAATTTCAAGTTGATAAAAATTGCCACTATGCTCACATATTTACCGAAAAATTTTTTAGTTCAATTAAAAAACATTTAGGTCTCGCGGAATGGATATGAAGTTTGATGTTTTTTGGGAAAAAAAAACAAAGATATGTAATTTATATATATATATATATATATATATATATATATATATAAAGCAAATTTTTGTTTTCAAGAATAAAAATGTACAGTTTAGTGTATTAATTATCAGTAATAAAAAAATTATATCTGCCATTAAATATTTAGATCTCCCAGAATCTACATGAAAACCTTAATGTTTTTACAAAATACGAATATTTTTCAATTTTCAACCCCATTCTTTTGGTTAGTTTCAATTATTTTATTTATAGTTTAGGTATAGTAGTACAGAATTTTGAAATATCAGAAATATTTTATGAAATGGCGTTTACTAAACTTCAAGTGTTAAGTTATATCGCTTCGGCACGACCTTGGAGTCTCCATCCAGCAAAGACTCTAGGTTTGAGACATGAATGTAACGTTATTGAAAAAATTTCAATGTTACAGAGTTCGAGTGATGAAAGTGCACTTCTAAATATATATTTCTCTTGCGAGCCGCTCAAATTCGGCTGTATTTCTGTGAGCAGAATGGCAACGACTTCAAACAACCAATCACAAATCTTCTAAAAGTGCTTTATGCACGAGTTTCAAAATTCAACAATCCAGCCAATCACAATATATCTTTTGAAATTTGACTTTTTGCAGTAGCTAACATCCTTATTTCGCTATATTTTTTTATTTTTTATTTTTTTATTACTGATACAAATTATTGCCTATTTAAAACCGTATTGATTTAATATTTACGTTGATGCAGGAATAAACAGTTGCAAAATGTGTACATTTCTTTTGGATTAAAATTCTATATAAACCAGGTTTTTCCGGAAAATTGTCGGTTAAAATTCCAAGTCGGGTACGGATTCTGCGCCAAGAATTACGCCAATAAATGCCAGCCGACGTCCTTTCTTTTAATAACAAATCAATTACCTATGGTTGTCATAATTTTGCACGGTTTTATGTAAACCATTCTTGGTGCAGAATTCGAACCGTACTTTAAAGTTTTATCCATCAATATGGAAATTATTATATTTATGAATATAATAATTTCCATTTAGAAATTATTATAATTATTAATATTTATGGATATAAATTATCGAATATCCATAAATATTTTTAAAAAAAGTCGCCAAAATGAAAATAAAGTTGAAAGGCTGTGTTGCTAAATCCAAAAGGGCGTTAAAACGACGCGTTGTCAAATCCAAACGGTCACTAGGGTACCCAGAAAATCAAGTCGAGTGATTGCCACATTCGCCACCAAATCACAAACTTTCAAAAAAGTCACCAAAAGGCACCGAATAATAAATTTTGGGCCTATATTTATTTCTAAACAGGGCAAATTTCAGCCATTACGGAATTACAATACTTAAAAATTATCAAAATAAAGAATGACCCCCTACCCCTCCCCCCCCCCCCCCCACACACACACACTTTAAAGTCTCAAATGAAATAAAAATTATTCTCGCCAAGCTTGATTTTCAAAAAATTATTGTCGATTGAGCTTTCCGATTGATTGAACGCTGGGTAATTAGCCTTTTACTGTCTTATTTTTTAAGTATCGCAAAAAAGAGTATAGAACCCCATTGGTGATTTTTTGCTTGGTGACTACAAGAAAGCGCCAAGCAAAAATCACCAATGGTGTATTGGTTGTTTTGTTTACTGTACCCGTTCAAACACTCAATTGTTGGGCCAAAACAAATTATAACCGCCAAAACTGTGAGGGTTGCCAGATTGAAACCCACGGGACATTGTGTAGGAAGGATGGGGTAGCCAGAAGGGTAAAAAAGCACCAATCTGATCAGTTCAAACCGGGAAAAGTCACCAATGGGATCCTATACTGCTTCTCTGTTCCCCAAAAAGAGTATGCAAACATATAATTACTTATATTGCTGCGTTAAGAAATTTCGATGTGCAACTTTAAATATTTTGGCATTTCATGCGAAACTAATCCTTATATTTGAATTGTTTATTGAAATACCTGATATTATTTATATAAGTGCATGAAACTGTTTATTTTTCTTGCTTTTCAAAAACGTTTTACTACGTTCTTTCTCAACTCGTCTCACATAAGCAGTAGGATAATAATGTCGCAAGTATTGTAGCTCATTATAAATAAACCAATTTTTTCAGTTTCATGCCACGATAACACTCTTCAAGACTTTTCTTGATTATTCAACTGAAATAGCTTTTTGCTGGGTAATATTTTAAATGCCTCACTTTGAAGGGAGGGATAATTGAACGAGAATAATTGAAACGAACCAGAGGAATGGTTTGAAAATTGAAAATATTTGTATTTTGTAAGAAAATTAAAGTTTTCATATTGATTCTGGGAGACCTAAATGTTAAATGGCAGATGTAATTTTTGTATTACTCTTAATTAATATTCTAAACTTTACATTTTTATTCTTGGAAAAAAAAATTCTTAATATTTATGTTTTTTAAACACAAAAAATCTTCATTTTTGTCAAAATATATCAAAATTCAAGTCTTTTCCAGGAGACCTAATTATTTCTCAATTGAAATTAAAAAAAATTGGTAAATATCTGAGCATAATGACAACTTTTTATTGACTTGAAATTTTAAATTTCCTCAGAAAGTTTTTTTCGTTATGCCCTAGTGATTAGTCACTTTCGAAGGTTCAAATATAGTTCACTTAAATTCAGATGTTATTTTTGTTGTAATAAAATTTAGTTGAACGAAATATTTGTGTCTATCTTGCAATCCTAAAACACACTATTTACATTAAATTTAGCCAAGTTTAAATTCCTATTTGTAACAAAACCGACTAACTTCAAAGTAAGTTGGACAAGTGACCAAATCCAAAATTAAAAATTTAATAATTCCTTCCCTGTACTTGCCCCTGCCACTTTATATTGTGTTTTAAAACATACTGCTTTAATGCCTCTAAATCCGAATTAAGAAAACACTTCCGACATTTTGAAAACTTTGAGACTTGTTTACATTAATACTAATCATTTTATACAATGAAATATGTCGGGTGGAAAAGTAAGGAAATAAAACATTCTCTTCTTAAGTAGCCTTCAAATGTGAATTGCAGTAACACTTATAAACTTTGTGTTCAAAAAAAAATAAGCATTACTGTTTTTTTCTGGCTGAAGGGACTTGGACTGGGCTCCTTGTCGGGAAGGAAATTAACATACAAGAGGACTCGTGATCTAGCCTTAGTATTATGCGTGCAATCTTGTCGAGTTGTAGTTTGAGAGTTTTCCTTTTTTTCCAATGCGAGTAGCTATTGCGGTGCATATTTCCCTCGAAATATCATCCCGGCAGCACTTATCTCTTCCAGCCCAGTATAGAACACGAGTAATTCTGGTGCAAATATTTCAAATACAACTAAGGGCCTTATTATACAGAGCTACTCGAGTGGTGAACGTGCGCCACCGCTTCTGGCCACAACTGTGGCTCAGTATAATGGATTGCATGTTTCGCCTCGAGTGACTTGTCTGAGCGACTGAAGTGGTGGCTAGCGTTCGCCACTCGAATGGCTCTGTGTAATAAAGCCTTAACCTGACATAGAGGTTACTGTTTTTGCTTCATGGGAACCTTTTTACAACTGCGTTGTACTTTTTATATTAGAGCATGTATTAAAGTGGTCTGAATTGTAATATAAATTTGTAAGAAACGAATATAAGTATTAAGAAAATATATACTTACAGAAGTGATCTTTCTTTCATTGAACTTTAAAAAGAGAAAACCAACAGCCATTCCAACCAGATAAGAGTTTATGTGAGAATACGTCTGGAAATGCACCTTATGTAGAAAGTCATATTTAAACCTAAAAAATAAAGGGCACAATTTAAATGTTATTTATTGAATGTGGACTGTCAACATCGAATAAATTTCCAGGTTCATGAAATGCAAAGATGAATATAGTAAACATACAATTACAAATGATCTCCATTGCTTATAGAACTTGATTATACGAAAAAGCTTAATACTTTTTGGGAGATATGGGTGAATTATTTATTTACTATCAAACTTTGTTCAAATAACTGTTTCTTATTTCGAATAATATCCTCTTTATTCTAAAATAGATGTTTAAAATATAATTTTATACCTGTTATGATGTTTTAGTAATAAATACGGGCATTGGAATTTAAATATGAACATTATATATCGGTCATAATAACACATTTTTTAGTGGCATTCAGCTTAAAGGGGAAAAAAAAAAAAAAAAAAAAACCTACCAAGAGGTTATCTCTTCTCGCCTGTCTTGTGACGAAAAATGGAGGAGGAGGAAGTTACAAGAGAACTCTTTTGCAACTTTCTGGAGACGCCCATGTAAAGTACCATATGTTTCCATATTTTAAAAAGTCATTTATTATTTTCAAACAAAAATATAATTTCATCGGAGAGGTTGTTAAAACTCTACAAAATAAATAATAAGTATAATTATGCAATGTGCCAGTAAGAAAGCTGTGGTTTACATGTTATTTGCTTAAACCCATGTAGCATAGTGGTATTGGACAATGTCAGAAATATGGATTCTGGAAAGATTGGCCAAATTTCAGGCATCGTTCAATAATACACGATTTAATTTTTTTTTATATAAATCAAAGTTCAAAACCAACACAAAACATATTTTTTTCTCCTCCGTCCTTTCTTATAAATATATAAATCAATTTTAAAATTCTGAATCAACATTTTAAAACTTCCAGTATATTTTCTCAGTACTGGGCGAGATTAGCCAAGATCCATAGCAACGGCTTTGGATATTGGCCAGTGTTGAGAGATATTGGCCAGCTTATTTGCGCTACTGGGAAAATCATTCAGCGGTAGAGCAACACATATCCAACGATGGAGTCGATTTATCAGAAGATAAATAAATACAATATAATTTTGATGGAATTAAATGACAATACACTTACTTCAAATCTTTCAGCAGGAAAAACGTGGGCATTGGATGGTTGTTCCATATACTTATCAACGCAAGTATAATGCTAGTACCAACTGCAATACATGATCCCAAAGCGATTCCAACAAGTGGATACCTAAAGCAAATCATTAACATTCATTTGATTATGTAATCGATGTACAAAATAATCCATAAAAAACATAAAACTTTATTTGTTCATAATACGTGAACAAACCTATAGGATAATAAGATAATTCATCTTAAAGTTATAGAAAGAAGGGAAAAAAACACTGCTTTTTTGTATTGATCTGCTTATATTAATTGAGATAATTGCTCACAGATGCATACATCAGCATCTATAGATGGATAATGTAAATACCAACACACACACACACACACATATATATATATATATATATATATATATATATATATATATATATATATATATATATATATATATATATATATATATATATATATATATATATATATATATATATATATATATATATATATATATATATATATATATATATATATATATATATATATATATATATATATATATATATATATATATATATATATATATATATATATATTGTTACGAATTCTTGTATATTTGTAAATATTTCGTAGTGTTAATTTTGTAAATAAGAAGATTTATGTACATTATGCATAAGGCAGTGCAATAGTTCGTTTTAGTTGGTTTCCCGGCAATAGGGGTGTTATCGCTTGATAACGGGTTTTATAGAGGTAACTCTGGGAAGCGAGTTTCAAGGGGCAGGGCATTTAACATTATGGTAATGGGAATCTCGCCAAATTGGCGAGATAGAGCCAAGTTGGCGATGGTTTTGGCGACTAATTTTTGTAGCCAAATTTGGCGAGAAATCGCCAAATGTCGCCAAACTTGGCGACCATTTGGCGACATTTTCGGTACATGTATGGGTACATGTATCCCATGTACATGTATAAGGACTTTTCGACTACAATCTGGAAAGTTCTCCAAATGTCTATCTCTGGAATATTCACGAAAGTTCCCCCACTCCTATATAAGGACGGCCGTGAGTAGGGTTAGTTAGTTGACTGATTTTGAGTCACGGAGCTAGTTGTTAGCTGAGTCCGATAGTTGACTGAAGTCAGTTCTTGGATTTTGAGTCACTGAATTAGTTGACTGGAGATACTGAGCGAACAGTATTGCATTGTCTTTTGCGGCGATTTAGCAGTTGTTGTCAAGTTTTTAACTGCTGTTTTGTGCTCTATTGAGGTGAAAAGAGCTGTATTGTGTCTACTAGAACGAGAAGTTCTGGAGCTGTAAGAGAACTGTGAAGAGTTATTTTGGAATAAATTTCTGCAAGTTTTGATCTGCTTTGGCGTCAACTCTTTCGAACCCGTCCACGCAACAATATCCTCCAAGGCCAGCATTCTTAGCAGTTATTGCCGTAAAAATACCATTGTTTAACTCTTCATTAATAGCAAATAATTTTTTTTTATTTTTTTGGTCACTGGATTACTTTTTAGATTTTTTTGGTACCTTTTTGTGTGGTCAATACACAGAATAGAGTTTGACCTTACCTGTAAGTTGTAAGTAGAATAATGGCGCCAATCAAGTGCGACTGCATCAATGCAGAAAGAAACCACGTATGAGGAAGACACTGAAAAATTTGTAGGAGTTTGAGACACAAATAATTTCAAATAAATAGCAAATTTAACAAATGTAAATATCTCTACAGAAATCTAACCATTTTTTCGATGCTCCACCAGTTGTTGATATACAGGAAATTTGACCACCAATGTGTGTAACATGATTTACTGAAGTCTGACATCGATGCTTTATAAATAGGACCAGAAGCATAGTGATCGAAAATTAAAAATAGTGCTATCGTTACACCAAGAGCAGGAGTCAACCTAAGACACATAAAAATAAGATTTTTGAGTAAAGAAATAACCCATCCCAATATACACTTCATTAGTAGTGCTAGTGATACATTTTATAACGTTACAATTATCACAAGAAAAATACCGTTAAACTGTTTCAAATCTATATTTAGAATGAGTAATCCTATATTATCTATAGGTTTTTTAGCCTGTGTGTTTGTATATTTAAAATAGATTAGATAGATCACATTTCAACATAGAACGCGTTTAAATAGTTTTTTCTTTCACTGGTACTCTTAATTGTCATGTTAATCATGTTTGTTTAGTGGCTTGAAAGTGAAAACTGAATTTTTAACATTAAAACTTTCTGATTATAAATTAATTAGGATATATTAGACTATAATTCAATAAATGAAGAATTCAAGGTCAAAATATACTGTTACTACTTAACACATATTTTTTTTATATAAAAAAGAGAGAGAGCAACAGTTTGGTAATGTGTGCATGTGTATGTGTGGAAGAATACAACAAACCCCAATAGGTAGATTTCATCTCTCTTGAAATAATTCCCCTGCTTCATTTCTAGGAATAAATTAAGTACTTTAAGTACATAAATAATATATTTATCCCAAAAGTTATGCATTAATTTTATATTGCGCTTTTTTTATGATGATCCTTTTTGTCCCTTTATAGAAATAAATATTGATAAATTATTTATGCTAAGACTACTACTTTTGACGGATATTTTATTTAAAGTTGTACACTGTGTTATTTGTTCGATAATCGAAGTTAACAATTTTTATTTTAGTACTCAATGAGACGGGACACTATGTAGACGATATTTCAACAATATGATAAGAAACTCTACGTAAATTGGAACTCTATTAAAGGAAATTATTTGCAGGGAATGAGTCGTGAAATGATCCTTTCTTCTACAGTAGTACTTTAAACTACAATAAGTATATGTATTACTGTTTTAAAGATGCAGTTCTCCACTTTTAACAATTATCTTGGTTATTTGTCGATATGATGTATCACCTCTTCTGTGCCGAGTTCTGCTTTCGAAACAAAATTTCTTTTTATCTGTCCGTGATAGAATATAATATCTAACTGTTATGGACTTCTAAAAGTATAATTCCTCTGAGCAGTCTTAAATGTGCAGGCTGTGCTCGGGTCCGAATATTCGTGAAAATATCCTTTTCCTGTTAAAGACTGTAATAATTATGTTCACAGATGAATGGATGACACTAAAAGTCATTATTTCCCCAGCCATACTTAAGTTGTAAAACTCTTGTAGCCATGAGAATTTTTCCTCATTAAAATGTAAAACAATGTACAAATTCAATCTAGGATATCCACACATTATTCAATAGTTTGTGTTGAGTTAATAAGTTTTCTAAAACTAGTTCAATTTAGTTCTTACTGTGCCTGTAGATACGTTGTATTTCAATAACAGTAAAATACATTTTAATTAAAATTTACAACTCTGTTATTATCGTAACCCAGGGCCAGTTGAAAACTGTCCCATAGTAAGACTACAATCAAAATAGGCATCCTTCATTTTTAAATGTTATTACACCTCTGGTATGATTAGAGACTGTGGTAAAAATTAACCAGTTGCCTAATGTACTATTGTAGCTAATGGCTTTAAATATTGAAATAGAGAATTACAATTAATGAAAAAATGTATTCAAAAATCAGTTGAAATACTTCTTATTTCGACTACAATATTATAATTGAATTAAAAACGATAGGCATAACATTTTTAAATTATGTAGAAACTACAGAATTTAAATGTAAAGTCTTAAAATTGTTCAAAGGCATTTTGCTTTTTCTGTATTGGTTACGAAACTTCCGAATCAGTATTAGTGGTGCACTTAAAATAAGAATTACGTATTACCTCCAATATTTCTGAATCATAAACTTGAAAACATTGAATTGTCCCCTAGATATTTCCATCTTTCTCCATGTTGAGTAGACCAACAGAAATCCACTGAAAATTCTCAAACCATTAAATTCTATTTTTATATTAACCACATTACTACATTTTCAAATGTTTTCTAAATAACTTTAAAAATACCTTATCAAAAAGAATGTGTCAACAGCAACATGGGCACTTTCTATAACTTTATATATTATTCCCCCTTTCACTTCATCATCCAATGCCAGAAAACCACCTTTTGAAAAAGCAATTCATTTTTTATAAAATTATAACAAATACAGTAGCAAATTTACACACATACAATGAAAATATCCAACTTAAAGCGGTTTCTAATCTCACGGTATGTAGACATTCAAAGTTGAATTCAAAATTGACGCAGACAGATTTTTTTCTCACTAGGGCCATGTAAGGAAGTTCCGTTTATCATAAACATTACAAACTCAATTTGTTACTTAAATCTAAAGTTATGTGTTGATAATATTGATTATAAAATATTAATAAAAAATAAGAAACTTCTGTAATTTTATTTCATTATTTAAATGATATAAAAATAAATAGATGATATGAAGAGAATTTAATTCATCTACCCCACTATACATATTTCAATTTAATGATGTTAGTTTATTTTTTGTTAATTTGTAATTTTTGTTAAATGTATAGACATTCTTAATTTGATTATTTAAATACTATTTATGTGGTAAATATTTGGATTGTAAAATATCTTTAAATAGCACAAAATATCTTGGTTTATTTATCTTATTCTAACTGCCCGCATGATGGATATGGAGTAGGGCGTATCGTAAAAAACTTTTTGGGGAAATTCAAAATTTCAAGTTGATGAAAAGTACTATGCTGACATATTTACCAAAACAATTTTTAGTTCAATTAAATAATTTTTAGGTCTCCAGGAATGGACCTGAAGTATGATGTATTTTGACAAAAACAAAGATTTTTAATTTTTTGTTTTAAAACAAAAATATAAAGCAAATTTTTATTTTCAAGAATAAATATGTAGAGTTTATAATACTAATTAACAGTAATAAGAAAATTATATTTGCCATTTAATAATTAGGTTTCCCTGAATATACATGAAAAACTTAACTTCTTTACAAAATACGGATATTTTTCAATTTTCAACCCATTTTTTTGGTAAGTTTCAATTATTTTAGTCATAGTCTAGGTATAGTAGTAGAGCATTTTGAAATATCGGGAATATCATTTTATGATATGGCATTTACTAAACTCAAGTATTAATTCGTTGGTTGGAGTCCCCAACCAGCAACGACTCTAGGTTTGAGACATGAAGGTAACGTTATCGAAAATGATTCAATGTCACAGGGTTCGAATGATGAAAGTGTACATGATAGTAAAATGCTTCTACCAGGGAAAAGCCAGAAAGTTGAATTATTTCAGTGAAATAAGAACTGTCTGAAAATCTGCTCTCTTTTTCTAACGAATGTGACCGTAGAGTCAATCTTTATTAGAGTAGAAGCTCAATTAGCAAGTGCTCTTTTTTGGGATTTAAATGTTGTAACATTAGAAAACCAGGCAGTGGTAATAGATAAGTCGAAAGTTTTTCATGAGAGTGTAAAATATCATCAAGGTATTAGTTCAACATTTTTTCACTCTATTTATGTATTTGAAAAGATGAAGCAATAAATATAAAAATTGTAAGTTGTAAATGTGGTCGCATAAATAAACGAGAAGAACATGTATCTTTGGTATAAGAACTATATTCAATATATTTTGGACACGCAACTGTAGACAGTGGCTATGGGTGAAACGTAGTATCATCATTAAAATTTGTAAAAGAAAGCTACATTGATAAGAAAAGTATTCAGGGTCTTGGTTATGATGGTACTGCATGAAATACTGAAGTCTAATTGATCAATTTCGTTCTTCGTAAATACTTTAAAATAACCAGTACATTCAGTTGTTTGTCTATTTCATTTAAACGAATTGTCTCTTAGGAAATTTTATGATTACTCTCGATGGTCCAATTTATTGACGTAGTTCTTTTACTGTCCATTGAGAAAACTTTTAACAAGTTATCGAGATTTACCAGTTGTTGAATACAATAACACTGATAGTGTTTTTCCAAAAGTTGATTTTAAAAAGTTGAACACCGACTAGAAATATTGGAAAGTATGTCAGGCTGTACTAACAAGCAAATTATCCCAAGGTTTACCAAGTAGAAACCCTGAAAACATCTCCCATTCAAGATGACTGAAAATGACAAATCGAATTTCACGTATATGTATTGTATCACTTGATCCAACCTCGAAATTGAAAAAAATAGCTGAGTTTGTAATGAAAATGTATACTCCCTTATGGTTTACAATATAATGTCATGTAATGATGATATTACGTTTCGCACAGAGCCACTGTCTAGAGTTGCGTGCCCAAAATATGTTGAATATAGTTCTTATACCAAAGATACATGTTTTTCTCGTTTATTCATGCGACCACATTTACAACTTACAATTTTTATTCTTATTGCTTCATCCTTTCGATTATATAAATTGAGTAAAAAATAGTTGAACTAATACCTTGATGATATTTTACCCTTTCACGAAAAACATTCGATTTATCTATTACCACTGTCTGGTTTTCTAATGTTACAACATTTAAATCCCACAAAAGAGCACTTACTAATTGAACTTCTGCTCTAAAAGAGATTAGCTCTACGGTCACATTCTCTAGAAAAAGATAGTAGATTTTCTGGCAGTTCTTATTTCACTGAAATAATCCAACTTTCTGGCTTTTCCCTGGTAGATACATTTTACTATCATGTACACTTTCATCATTCGAACCCTGTGACATTGATTCATTTTCGATAACGTTACCTTCATGTCTCAAACCTAGAGTCGTTGCTGGTTGGAGACTCCAACCAACTTTGAGTTGTGCAGAAATTATATGAATTAATACTTGATTTTACGCCATTGTTTGACTGATTATGCCATTTCATAAAATGATATTTCCTATATTTCAAAATCCTGTACTACTATATAAATGACTATGAATAAAATAATTGAAACTAACCAAAAGAATGGGTTGAAATTTGAAAAACATCCGTATTTTGTGAAAAAAATTAAGGTTTCCATGTAGATTAAAGGAGACCTAAATATTGAACAGCAGATATAATTTTTTTATTACTGTTAATTACTATTATAATTTTTAAATTTTTAATTCTTGAAAATAAAAATTTGCTTTATATTTATGTTTAAAAAAAAATTAAAAATCTTTGTTTTTGTCAAAAACATCATACTTCAGGTTCATTCCATGAGACCTAAATATTTTTCATTTGAACTAAAAAAATGTTTGGTAAATATGTGAGCACAGTGGCAACTTTTTATCAACTTGAAATTTTGAATTTCCCCAAAAAGTGTTTGTTTTTTTCGATTCGCCCTAATGTTAGGTTAGCGCTCTGGCCTTGCTTGCCAAAGGTGCCGGGTTTGAATCCCGGGTTAGGCATGGATGTTCATTGGGGTTTGAAATCCACATTAATCTGTAGGTCCCGGCCTGATTAGCTGCCAATGTGCAAAAAAATAGATCGTTGAGCGTATAAACCAACCCACCAACAACTTATTCCAACTTATTCCAACTAATATAAAATTCCGCGGAATATAGCAACAACATAATTTTAGTTTCAAAGATATCACTTAAGACAGTTTGACTCTGAACTCACAAATTTTTAAACTATATGCAGATTTCAAAATTCAACAGTACAGGTAACATAGTATTAAATTTGAAATAGACCGAGAAAGCAAGACGAATTTTATAGCCTTAACACATGAATATATTTTAAGCATCAAACACTTTAAAAGAGGTAGGTATAGGTAGCTATGCCAGGTTCAAAGGCCAAAAATGCTTATTAAAATAATGTACCGTCTACAACGCGTTTTAACAACTACACAATTAAAGAAAAACAACCTCAAATCATTGTAAATGTCCAAATCCTATTATGACTGGTTTTATCATTCGTTCAGTGACTGACTTTTGACTTTCCATCTAACAGTAATTGCACATGGAAAAATCACAATTTGAAAATTGGAAATAAAATATGCATACTATATCCATATATAAAAATAGATAAATATATATAGTTATATAAAATTAATTAATTTTTTCCGTGTATATAAAACAAAATTTTCTGTATTAATTGTACATATCTAACTGCGGGTGTAAAAGCGTTTTAACTACCGTTGTATTTCAATAGGAGTTATGTTACTTTTTTAGCCGCAGTGTAATATAATCACCTTAGAGTGAGTAGGTGCTACCTCCAATACATTTAGTGCACTTATTTGCCACTCATTTACCACCAGTTTCTTTCAGCGATTAAGTTACAGGATTAACTTGGCGATTGGTTTGCTCTTTTTGTTTAAAAATATACCACAAAGTGATTTGATTACAAAAAATAAAGTTTGTACCATATCACTCTAAGCCGATAATGTGACGTGAAACTATTTTAGAATATTTCATTATAACTGGGAATCAATGTCAATTTGGACAATGAAATTAACTCTAAATTATTATTTAGGGATTATCTAAGTTTCAAATAGTCAACGATCGCAAAAATATATGTTAAGTAAAATAATATAATATTCCTGGTAATTGTTACTTACGGTATGACAGTAACCTCCATTCATCATATACGGCCCATGTGTGGTTTATAACAACCCAAGTGAATGAAATGAACCTCATACCATTGAAAAAAGACAGATTACTGGATCTTTTACTTCCTCCAAAAAACTTCTCTGAATTTAAGTATAGTGAAAACATCCTAAGTAAGTAGAGCATCATACCTGCAATTTAAAAACTATCTTTGAATGTAGTTTAAATTTTGTAAATGTATTATTATTTTACGTTCTTAAAAATAATTTGATGGTGTCAATCCAAAATAAACAAAAAATAGATTAAAAACCAATTAATGAAAAATTTATTTATTGAAAAAATATTTACTCATAAACAATATTGTCTTGCTTGTAAACAATATTGTCTTGCTCATAAACAATACTGTATTGCTCATAAACTATATTGTCTTGCTCATAAACAATATTGTATGCATAAATCATTTTGTGCTCTCAGAGTTGAGTACTTACATTTCGATCGTAAAGCATTTTGATCTTTCAAGGCATATCTACTAATAATATCTATCATCGTACCAATGAGGCATAGACTGACGATTAGACCAAGGAAAGACCTGCAATATTTCAAATATTTTGTTAATGAGATAAAATGGAGGTAGAAATTAGCCTAAAAGTAATTTTATGACGAAGAATTTTCCAAGAAAGTTTATCGTTAGACATGTACCAATTAATACTTTTTCAATTAGTTTGTATTTCCATGAGGCAGTTGTCGGCAAACAGCTGCTCGCGAACAGCGAGTGACACTGCGGCCACTTGAGTGCGGTTCTGGCTCGAATCGATTTCGAATACGTGCGGAGTGTTAGTCATGTTGACGAAACACCAAGTTCTAAAAACATGGTTCTCAGAAAGAAAAAAAAAGGAAAGAAAACTGGCTCTAAAAAGAAATATTATATTCCCAGTAGCACAAATCCTATGGCCAATATCGGTTCAACACTGGTCAATCCCGATGAGGTGCCGACCAAACGGTATAGTGGTTAGCATACTAGGTTCTAGACCGCGAGGTTGCGGGTTCGAGTCCCGTGTAAGGCGCGGGTGTTTGTAAATGTATGTTGGCTTGTCAAATGACGAATGTTTGGGCCCATTATAGCCCTCGTGTTGCTGACGGTGCCAGATAATCTGAAAACAACCAATCCCGATGAGGACTTTGTAGACTGGCCGTTGCTACGAAATGTCGTATCTGGCAAAATATACTGGAATCTCGCCCAGTGCTGTGTAAAATAAACTGGAAATTTCGAAGTGGTTCGAATGTAAAATTTACATGTAGTCTTATAAGAAAAGACGGAAGTGTAAAATATATGTTTTGTGATGTTTTCGACATGTTTATTTTTAAAAAATCGTGTATTTTGGAACGTTGTTCGAGATCGACTGGACTGGCAAATCTTCTCAGAACCCCTGTTTCTGACCTTAGCCAGTACTGTTGTGTTACCTGTGAGGTTGTAATGATGATATATGGCTCTTCTGACCAATGAGTATGCTGACCATTGCACGTGGGAATATGAAAATTATAATAGTGATAAAACTGCGTTGGAGGAATTGTCAGCATTTAACCACTGAAGTTAAGTTAATGGAGATAGGAATTTAAAATTTACATTTAAAAAATAATTATAATATTATCAATCAAAGTTGTTTATAAAAACATATTGGAAATATGAAGAATTGACAAGAATAGGTATAGTGCTCCTCCAAAAATATACATGTCACTTTAACATTCTTCAATATAATTTGGAACAGCAAAGAAATGTTAAAATCTAAAGAAAAGGAAATGTCCAAAATAGAATTGTCATTCATTACCATTAATGATTTAAAAATAAAGAAACGGTTATAATTATAAAAAGAGCCTATGAAGTCATTGTAATAATTTTAAAGTTTTGGTAGTGGCACTAGATAAAAAAAAAATGTGCAACAAAACCGTAATTGCAAGCTTAACATACGAATTAACTAAAGGGGTTTCTTTTAACTTTAACCACATGGTATCATAGTCACTGACATATTTTAAAATTTTATAATTCTTATAGAAATATTATATAAAAATACTTATCGTTCCAAAAATTTAACTTACATTGCTAAAATACCGTTCACTGTCCAAATCTTTGGTTCATCCACTTGGCAGGCAGGAACATCCACTTTTAATCCAAGTGGACTCACAACTAAAAAAATTAATAATAATTTAAAATTAATCATTTAACAAATAAAACACCTAAAATTACTTAGAGTCACTTCATTAATACATCGAAAGCTTCCTTGTTGTGAGGACAAATTATATCCAGAACAAAACTTTTAAAAATATATATTCAAAAGACGATGCCATAAAGTCACATAAAAGAAATACACAGACTTAGAGAAACGCAATATCCATTCGAGCTATCCGTACTGGACATTGGTAGGAAATAATGAAATATGTGTCTTTTCTTTACCATTCTCTCGATAACTATTGCCTGAAAACGATCGTTATTAATAGCATTGTAAAGCTTTAAAGGGATGAAATAATTTAAAAATAAGTTTAATTGTTAAAGTCACTATCTATTAAATATCGTTCTTACAAGAGTTTTCAGGTATAGGGTTATAACTTCATATTGATACTAGAAATATATAACGAATTTTAGAAGTGCATTTAATTACTTTTGATGCAAGTGAAATCGTACTCTAGATTAAGATACAAAAGCATACATATTTGGCGATGTTTAGTAGCATTGATACTCACTGAAACATTTGACAACCAAGATAACAAAAGTCCTATTAATTTGTAGTTTTTTTTCAAAAAGCCAATTCCAACAAGTTGGGGAACTTGGAAATAAAACGCCAAAACAATTTTAATTTAAATACTACATCTTTATATATTTATGAGTAGAAATGAATGTTATATGAAGTTTATACTTAGTAACCTAATACAATAAAGGGTCTGTATTACCGTGTGAAATAATTTCAGTGACGTCATCTTTTGTACAAGTGGAAGGCACGCATGTTCCCAAATAGAAAGATATATCTTGTAAATACTTCCCAGATCTCTTCAAAAAATCCTCAATCTGAAATGGATTTGATCAGACAATCATGCATTAATTTCTTTAGAAAATATAGTGTGTAAACTTGTTTCTATAGGGATATTTAAAAATGTTGATAATTTAGAGTGAATACTATACTTTTATTAAGTTTTAATATACAAAGTGCTGCCAATAGATAGTATTATAAATAGGAATCGTTAATGCTCAAATAGTTGATAATCAAACACAAATTTGTAACATAGCGAGAAAAAAAGATTTCTATTTACGTTACTATAACATATTTTTTACGAACGCAATACAATTTAAATTTAATTAAATAAATGCAAGAGTGAAATTAAATAAATGCAGAGTCTGAAAACAAAACAAAATCTTCAAATTCGCTAACGTAGACAATACAGCTTAACTTTTACAAAAAAAAAGTTCTACAATTTAAAAATCGCTAACTGCGTTTTATAAAAGGAAGACCCAAGTGATTTGCAAAAATTAAATTATACGATTTATAACAACATTACTTAAAGATCTTCTGGAATGAATGGTATTTACCACTCTATTAAGTGTAGTTTGGTTTAAATTTTGTAATGCGTGAAGCCTCCTTTAAAAAGTCGAAGTAAATTACGCTGAATGGAAAAAATTTATTCATTTCTGTTTAGTCCATTTTGTAACCAATTTTTTTTAAAAATGTGATCCTATATTAATAATAAACGAAATATCAAGCTTCACTCACCCATTCTGGTGGCTTTCCATAGGTTTCCATATACTTTTCTCTATGGGTATTGAACGGCTCTTTGTGTATGCTTGATAAAAGGAGAGACTGATATCCCACCATGCAATAGCGACCACGAAAACTATCCACTTCAGCCTCTGAATTCACTCTGATTTTAAGGCACTCTTCAAGTGATCCAACATCCATGGCTGTCCCCTCCAATACACCACCAGGAACTTTACCACTGGCATCCGCCACTGATAAACAAATAAAGGTAAAATAGCTAATGATACTTTTTTTAAGATGATTAAAAATAAACTTTTAAAAATTGGTAATTAGCGATCTATTGTTGCAAATAAAGCTTTGCGATTTTCACTGAAATGCGCAGGAAGAATTTATTTTCCTTTAAATAGAATAGTTAGTGCCTTCTTGAAGATATAGCTCTAACGGTATATAAGAGCAGCTGTCTTGTGTTATTTATGTAGGCTTATGGTGGTAATATATAACTGTTATACAATGTTACAAATTTGGTTCCACCTTGCACCAAAAATTGGTTTCCATTTAGATGCAGCAAACATTTGGTGCTTAGTTTCACAATTTAATTATGCTTACGGTCTGAGGCAGCACCATTAAATCTTGAAACTAAACACCAAATGCTACAGCTAATTGGGAACAATTTTTGGTGCAAGGTGGAACAAATTTTTAAGTGTATTTTGTTTCAGGAAATGTAAGATAATATTGTATAATATTTGTGGTGGTATAACATAATATTGTTATTGACGGGACAATTATTGACATAAACTTTTCACTAGAAGACATGAAAATCATTACTAAAGGCATATAACTTTATTTCATGTGGGAAACATTATCTGAAGAACTTGTTTTGGATAAGGCTTTTAGAATTCTCTAAATAATAGGATCGACAAAAAAGTCAGAAACTCTTTTTCTCGCATCACCTAACTTATATTACTACATAGGTATGTAAATGACATTTCCCAAAATATATATGTTTTTGTTCTACAATACGAATGACACATATTTATATCATGTGTGAAGAATTGCTCTTCTATAAAACAACTACGAACTTTCTACACTGCAAAAACACGTCTATTATGACCCGGATTAATTTATTTTTTCAACTAGAGCCCAAGGCTCACCTAGTTCTAAAATATTTATGTAAATAATAGAGCTAACTCAGACGTTAACTTAACGGCTCTACTTTATTCCACACACGAAAAAAAAAATAATAATCACGAACTGAAACTGAAACTGCTAAACAGATTTTCATGTTGCCACACCTAGAAAAGTTATATGATTCAATTCGTAATAAAATGGAGTTCGCATCATGACATCACAACATTTTTTGTGGGACTGACAAACCTTAATGTAGGTTTTAGTTGGTAATTCCAAAATCATTAAATGAAAGTATTTAGTGAATATTATTTTCAAAACAAAATTCATTCAAACAATACAATTTAAAGCATAAATGATCGAATCTAAAATAAATTAGTTAATATGTTAGATATGAACTACTATTTCAAAATATCCTTATTTGATTTTGAGCATTATGAAATGAAATTTAAAAACTGTTCACTTACTCATGACGGCCCATTTTTCCCACTTTGATAACGATACAATAAAAGCACCAAGACTTTTACTGCATCCATCACTGATGTTGACAGCCTTTATTATGTCGTCGAAATTCAATGAATGTATGGCTGATCTTGTCCCCGACTTCAAGAAATCCATCAATTTTTCCCAATTGAGTTCCGATCTTGAATCATTACGAAAGTCCGTGTTGCCACTTCTAAGTAAATATCCACTTCCTTCCACATAACTTTCGTCATACAAGACAGGGTTTGGTGATGGGAGACTTTCAGAAATATCCGAGATGTCGTCTGCAGCATTCGAGGAGTCGAGTTTAAAACTATATTTTGTGTCTTTTGAAAGAACATCGGTTGTGCCATCATAGTTGATTATTTTATTTGTAGGAAAAGAACTCACTAATGATCTCAGCAATAGAACTGAAACAAAAACTTTCGACATAGTGTCTTGACTTCAAAACATATCCGTTGCCACTTTTATATAAAGTCTATCAATTGCAAGCAAGAACACCAATAAGTGGATGTTTGATAAACGCACCTGGATGATCAAACATTTTTACACTTCATAGTATTCGCAATATCCTACATAAAATATTGCTTTTATTTACCAGGATTTCATTTAGTGTAGACATCGGAGAACAATCAAAACCTAACTACAAAATACTATTAGAAACGCTGTTAGAATTAAACTTTTATGTATTTACTATTTTCTCTTAGCTCGATGATGGATGTTTTACCATTTTTTTTTTTTTTATCTTTACCTAGTCGTGCACATTTTTTAGTAATCGCGAAAGGGTATGGGTGTTTATTTTGAAGTCGTAAAGATGTTTTGATTATTTCCCTTTCTCAAATTAATAATAAGAAAATTAAAAAATAAGGGTTTTATTTAAAGAGCAAAAATGAAGTTCAATTTTAAGAGCGTGTTTTAACGATGAATAGTAGAAGTTATAAAATAGTAAACCATAGAAGCGGTTAACTTTTAATTACCGTGAAAAAATTTTACCTCAAAAACTGAGCCCCTACACCAATAGCGCAAGTACGCTGGCCAAATCATTCAACACTGGCCAGTCTCGATGTAGAAAGTTGTAGACTGGTCATCTTGGCCAATCTCACCCAGTGCTCGATAAAATATACTAAAAGTTTTGAAATATTGATGCAGAGTTTTAAAATGTAAATATATTTTTGATAAGAAAGGACCGAAGTGGTAGAATATATGTTTTGGAATTTTGTTTATTTTTTTTTAGAAAATCGTGTATTTTAGAACGATGCTTAAGTTTCGGCATGGATTGGCCTATCTTCCAGAACTCCTGTTTCCGTTATTGACCAATACCACTGTGCTACCTTGATTCCAAAGATCGACTTCGAGATAGCCAAAAAATTTTACACCAAGAACATTTTGTGAGGTTTCATCCGTATAATTTTGATAGGGACGGCATCTAAAATATATAAAATCCAAACCACATGCATTTGAAACGCTAGAGTTTCAGCTTTTATCCAGAAACAAGTTAAACAGGTGGCAAACGAGGTTTACAAGAACTCTCAAAACATTGCAAAAACACAGTGACACAAAATTCCAATTCTTACATAGTAGGTTATCGTGGAAGCACTGTCGAAATAAGATCATTTGCTTTTCTGACAGTTCGATATTTACTATACACTTTAATTTGTTTCATTGCTGTCACAAATACCAAAGTTCATTGGCTGGTTGGTTTATACTCTCAACGACTTACTTTTACTCACAATGACGGCACTATCAGGCGGGGACCTACAGCTTAACGTGGATTCTGAACCACAACAAACATCCATGCCTAATCCGGGATTCCTCAAATACCAAAGAGTAGTTCATAGATCTCAAAAACGCATGTGGCACAATCATTTCACCAAGTTCACCTCATTTGGTGGTTTACGTTTTTAACTTTATACCTTCTTTTATTTCAAAACAAAGTGGTGAAAACAAGCGAATTTCATAAACAGAGTGCATCAATATTGGTACATTGAATATATTTGCATTAACAAAATACTGATTTATTTAGTTTTCAATCAATAATATATATCAGAATCGAAACTGTATCTAATATTTCACTAAGTTATAAACTAAAAGTATGTACGCATTTTAATTTTTATTATTTAAAATTCGAAAAAGATTTTTTAAATTTTGGAATTATTCCGTACAGGTTCAATACTAGTTATACATTCAAATCTTCAGTTTATCTTCTCTGGAAGTGTCATTTATTGATCTCAAAAAGATTTTGCTAAACTATTTACGCAAAATATCAGTTTAAACCGAGTATAAACTTTTTATATTTATTGAAATCCTTGCATAAATTTTTCTCTACAGTGACTTATAAATGTAGGTATTATCAAGATTTAAAATAGTTGTGTTTCTGTAATTTTAAGATGTTGGTGGTCTATGTATATATGTGTTAGCAGTGCAAGCTTAAGTTATTCGATTTCACTTCCTAGAATAAACTAAAATATTTTAAGCACATCACAGCCAGATATTTAAAATTCACTTAAAGTACAACAATACACAATAGTACTAAAGCCAATGCGGGGAAGGGTTCGGTACAATTTATTTTATTTTACTGTTTCCCCACTAAAACTTTACTCTAAAGATTTTTTCTCATTCGAGATGCAAATACTTCGCAATTATAAATTCGTCTTACTCTTAATACAGTCAGCTGGGATTAATCGGCCCATTCTCTAACTTCAAGTTTAAGTTTATAAAATTGTAAGGAGTTTTAGAAAGAGTTAAATTCAAATGAAGTTCTGTACAATTGATTTGTGGCGTTATTTCTTTCATTGATTGCACTTTTATAAAAAAGATTTTAAACTGGGTGGTAAAAGTTACCTGATTTTCACAGTAACTTTAAAAACCTGTTATTTTCTTATATAAACATCCACCAATATCTTTTCGGACATTGTAAATAATTTGTAAACTGCAAGGATATTTTTTAAATAAATAATGTTTAGAAAATCAAGAAATATCGGGTTATGTTTTAATTTTTAGGGAATAGGAAAGTACTCCTACAAATTAAAAATCATCCACAAATTATCTATAAAATTGGAGTGAATTTAGATTTCATTTCTAAAAATAATCTCCTACTGTATTCCTTCAGAAGCAAGGTTTTTAATATAACTTCAGAGAGGAGAAAAGCTGTATACTTATATGGTATTATAACATATATGGAAAAGTAAATAAGTGTGTTCTCTGTTTTTAGTTCTAAGATATGAATTTCTATGATCATCCATAATCACATGCATCCAAAATTCGTGCCAAGAGGCTCTTTTCTAAGATTTCATATTCACCAAGTGCTTGAATTAAATATATTTTAAAGTTTTAAATCTCATCCATTCATTCAACCATCTTTCCAACTCCTTTCCATCACTATATATTTTTCATGATAAGTATAATTCCAGACATAAATGTGTCTACTTTGCTTTTTGTTTTTTATTTGATCAGTTAAATATATTAGCCTCCTCATTTAGAAACTTATGGGCAAAACTTCCCCATTTAGTTATAAAAGATGTGAAAAAGAAAATTAACAATTAAAAAAAGTATTAACTTTAAGAGGAAGTCCTAGTAAGGATCATTCCCTATAATCGCTATGTTACAATCTTCTAGCCCAGTGCATACAAAAACAACCTTGTTTATGAAAAATACTCCTTTTTTAAGCTTTTTTTTACCTATAGGCACAGTAATTATTGTTTTTCTCGAAAACTATTTTACTTATTATAAATGCGATGCCTAAAAAGTTAGAGTCTATTACTAGAAACATTTTTTATTAAAAATTGGGTAAAAATATTGAAAAATGAAAAGATGATAGAATTTGAAATTTGATGTATTTTTTTTTTTTTTTTAAATTTATAAAATTTTTAAAATTTAGAGCACTCTTTAAACTTTTTTTAAATAAAATTTAATTTTTACTTAGCAATACTTCCAATTATGTAAAAATTATAATTTTAAAGGCTTGAATAAAAAAAAAGTTTGAAGGGTCTTAAGTCCCCTTAAGAAATGTTTTGTCTGTCAGTATTTTTACTCACAAAAATGTTTTCTACAAGGTCAAGATTGTTTAAGCATCCACCTTTGTTAATTGTTGCATTCCTATATGAATCTATTTTGTAAAGTTTGTATTTAAAAAAATTAGTATATAAGTGATAATTATTCCACTTTAAAGTAAAAGTACAATCAATTTTAAATTTTAGATTTTCTATCAATAAATACAATACTATCTTATGTATAAAGTACGAACTTATCTTAGAAAAACAGGTTAATAAAACCATTTATTATCGAAGTCAAACTTCGAATTTATTGGTCAGTGCAAGAAGTAGAATTTTGGAGTAATTGCTTGCAAGGTTTCGATGCAAGAATGATTTTATTTGTTTCGATTTATTATTAAAGACGCATTGCCAAACATAGTTTTAATAGATATCAAAGCTTACTATTAATCGTTAATGTATCTTTTCAGTTCCATCACACAAGTTTTATGGTTCGATAAAAACCTTTGTGCTTTCAAACGAGAATAAGGACTATGTCCTCATAGTACTCATTATAGGGTTTATCAGTGAAATATATAATGCCTTTCTAAACTTTTTACTCTTTTTACATTTTAAACTATTTTTTAACGAAAATATTAAAAAATATAAAACTGTTGCAAACAAATTAAAGTTTAAATTGAATTAATCAAATACATTTATTGATTTATCTTCACTTCAAATGTGATATCAGTAATACCCTCTAAATAGTAAGTATACATAATTTCTGTGATTATATGGATGACCAAATGTTGTACTGACTGATATTAATTTAGTACTTTTAGACTTAATATGTACATTGTTTTTTTGTTTTTTTTAAACAATTTTTTTAATCATTTAACATCCCAAGTACTGAAATTGTATGAATCATTATACCATAATACATATGTTCCATAATACCTTTTTTGTCATCCCATACATCATTTAATTAATTATAGAATTTCATTCTTAATAAGCTCTCATAAACCATCATATTTTCTGAAGCAAATGGTGTTTGCAATTTTTTAATGCAACTCATCTAAACGTTTTAATACCTGAAAAGTTATGATAATCAAAAATATATTTCTGTAGATATACTGCATATAGACCATATTCAACCAGATAAATTCAAGGAATGTATTGCGCCAAACTGTGGTCGTGCTGTTTCTGGTGATTTGGATTTTATTACAAACGAGAGACTTAAAGATTTGATTAGTTTAGAATAGAACCTAAGTTGTAAATTAGAAAATTTACAAACTGTAAAATTATTATTAATAATGTTAACCGAGACAATGATTTCCTTATTTTTAAAATAGCTCACATATTTAACAAAACTATTGAAATATTCCATGAATTAAAATCCACACTACATAATAAAATTAAAAAATATATATTTTAATAACAAATTTAATGAATAAACTGGTACATTTTCAGATAAAGGACTAAAAGAAGAGATTTTTAAACTTAAGGATAAATTTATCGGAACAGTTGTTGATA
The DNA here is from genome assembly GCA_963978545.1 of Linyphia triangularis. Taxonomy (NCBI): domain Eukaryota; kingdom Metazoa; phylum Arthropoda; class Arachnida; order Araneae; family Linyphiidae; genus Linyphia; species Linyphia triangularis. The sequence goes on along the minus strand of OZ021723.1, from coordinate 89,635,448 downwards.
AAGTCGCTAATAATTATGAGTTTATCTATAAAAAGCTTTTTGGAGAGTTAATTTTAAGTGAATATAATAATTATACAACCTATAAAAACATAATTTTTAAAAACTCCTTAATATGCATTGTCAATTTTTATTTTCAATAACACAGCTCCGATATCAAAAGCATTTCTATCATCAAAACATTCGGCAAACTACTTTTCGAAATTTATTCATTAAAAATGAACTTGAACGTCATCCAATTATCATTTATTTATTCTAATTGAAGTAATTTTATCATTTACTTGTTAAAAAATGTTGGCAACAGGAAAGAGTTCTAAGAATGGTCGGTTCAATGCTTTTTTATTGCGATTGAATGACAGCAATTTGATTTATTAGTATTCCGTAAAAGCGACTTTTTAGTGACAGTAACAGTCCCAAAATTTGATAGAATGCATTGTCATCGACATCAAACCTATCTGCCAAGTTTCAGCCCAATTGAATGACGGAAAGGGTATTAATTAGGCCTCCGCAGATTCCGCTCCCATCGACAAACAAACAAACATACAAAAGCGAAGTTAATATAAAGGATTTAAAAATGATATTTATCGCAAAATTGATTTTACAAAAAGAAATTAATACCAAACTTTTGGCTTTCAGTAAAAAATATAAAATCAAAACTATTAATTTAAGAAACCCATGCAATTTTTGTTTAATATTAAATTCCACAAAAACAAAATTAAATATTGACTTTTTCTTAAGCTAAAAAGTGTTAAAATTATTTTTATAGTGAAATGCTTTTTGAGTTCTTGAAAACCATATTGAATAAATTAAAATACGTTAAAGATCTCTTGCTATTTAGAAGAATGAATGTTTAGAGGATTTTTTGCGTAATAATAATTAACACCTTAGATTTTAAAAATCTTTTCACAATGATTCCACAGGATAATTTTTATGGAAATTTGTATTAAAATGTTAAAAAAAATTATCTTACAGGTGGAAATATATTTCTTACCAGCTGGATTGATTTGTGCAAATTTAAAATTTTGAAAACTGTTTTAAAATGGGTGGAAATTCTTTCAACAAAGCAGAGATATTCTTATGAAGTCAAGTTTGTCATTTATCTAATTTTATTTGATAGGAAATATTTATAAATCAGAGTAATCATTTCTTTATAAATCAACGCGTTTTCCTGTGCTTAAAACGTGTTTATAAATTACATATTTGTGTGCACCACAGGTGCGTAAGTATGTTTAGCAAGAACTTAGTGTACCATAAAACGAAAATTGTAAATAGTGTTATAAAAATCAATTGAAATACTATTTTTAAAGTTGGAAGAAGACACGACAAACAAAATACATAAAAAACACATTTACTCTACTTCATTTAATTTTGGTTGCCTTCTTCTTATTAGTAAGAAAATATTACTGACTTTTTTATTACTTACATCTACGTTATTTCCTCCAATAAAAATGCTTTACTGTCAATTATATAGCGTATAAAGAAAATACAAGTGAAAACCATGCACCAAACACACTACCACCTAGGTAGGAGATTCTTGGAAGTAATTTTTCTTTGCAATTTCGCAATATGTGGAATATCAGTTAAAAATATTACTTGTCCACATATTAACTAGTTAATGTGCACGTTTACTAGATTGGATATTGTTAAGTGCATTATAAGTGCTGGAAAATACGCTATATTGATAGTCCATAAATTGGTGTCTTAGGAGATAGTTGTTAATTTATATTTTTGGCTAAAAATGTCATTGTTTACTTTTAATTACCCATATGTATTAAATAGGTGGATGAAAGTAGAGTATTCGGTCAAATACTCGATTTTTTTTTTTTTTTTTTCATTTCTCTAAGTTTTGGAACATCCTAATCTCAAAAAAGTGATATAGACAAAATATATGTATTTGTTCAACATAACTCCCGAACAAATTGACCTACAATGTTCAAATATGGTGTGAGGGTTAGTGATGGCACAAGGACCTACCATTAAGGTTTTCGTCAAAATATCGCATGGGCATAGAGTAGTTGCCATTAAAAAAAATCATGTTTTTCAGTAATTGCTAAGAAAACGGCTCTAACGATTTTGTTCGAAATCGCTGTGATAATGCTTCTTAAGGTGTTCTAAACATCTCCACCACCAAAATTCCCTTAAAATTGTTTAAAGGGCTTAAAAAGCTATCGTAAAAGGAAGAGTTCTCTTTCCTTGAGCATACTTCATCAACGATCGTCTTTCCATCTCTGCTCAGTTTCATTTACAAGAAAGGATAATATAAGAATTATCGATAAATATATCACCAAAAGCACCATTTTATCGATTTTTTTTTTTTTTTAAAGACCCAAAAAAATATCCTCAAACTGGCCATTTTTTTCTAAACGAATGGTGGAAATATAAAAACAATAAATGACACAATTCCACACCAGTAGTATAGTGTAATTGAAAGTTGTGCGATGTTTCACATCCCTAGTTTATTAAAACGCTTATTGACAAAACCCAGACCAAAGATACTATAATAACCCTTCGGGTTAAAGATGGCAAGCTTCCATAGAGATAATGTAAAGTAGTTGAGAGCACAAAACGTCATTGCAGGGTTTCTACATTGGCAATCTTATCGCTCTTTTTGGTTTCACTTGGCGATTACATTTTATGGTTTCCCAGAAAGCTTTTATACAAAAAAAAGAACCAATCTGCCTAGTTCATTAACCTTTCACTTTAAAAATTTACACACCCAACCAAATGTATGTTAATTTATATTTTTAACTAAAATAACTGAATACTTTTTTAAATAATATTAATATTATATTGAACCACTATAGCAAAAGTTCCATCCTGTAATGAAATACGAATATTCCAATATTGGTGAACTTTTAGTAAGTTTTCGTAAGAAATATGAACATCAAGAATTAACAAAATTACTAATTGCAAAATTATTGAAGCACATTCTAGAAGAAAATTATTTCGGTAAAGTTTCCATGCATTCTTCGAAACAGCACATTAGGAAACTAAAAAATATCTAGTTATTGAGTGCAAGAATTTAAAAATGACTTGCAACTACAAAAACCAATATCATTTAGCATGTACTAGTTTAGGAGAATTTACTAACAGTTAACAATAATCATTTAACTTTATTAATTCATCAAATAAAAAACCGCAATAGTAATTGAGATTGGCGTCAAATTTCAAAAAATCATAATAAACAAATAATAATTGCGTGCATTTATACAACTAACAAGTGATAAACATTCCTTCAAGCGATGTCAAAGTAATAAAAAAAGAAAAGTTCATTAAAAAACAACTATATTTAACATAAAAACTAGCCTGCTGAATGAGACGAAAAAATAAAAACAAACGATTAAGAACACAAACCATCAAGTTTTATTACACTGTAAAAAATGGCTTTCTGTTAAAATTCTCTAACGAAAATTTTATAATCTTTAGAACATTACCTAAATTTATTGTGTCCAAAAGCGAACAATTTGAACAAACTGGAATAAATAATATGTTACTTTGCTAAGTAGAATCCTCAATTTTTGTTCAGCTATTTAAATATCCCACGAATTCGACGAAATAAATCTGATGTTCTTATTTGTTTGTTTACAAAGCACGATCGCCAATGTAAGAATAAAGCTCTGCGCATGTCTGGAAATCGGAGCAATTTGGTGAAAGTTTTGTGCTCTCAACTTGGAAAATCCGCGAGATGGCAGCACTTACGTATCGGCGAAGCTTGCCTTCTTATAGTTTTGAGTTCTTTGCCCAAACTGCCAATGGGGTTATCAGTTTTTTTAAAGTGAAAATCAGCTACTGGACTGAAATAATTTAGTTTTCCTTTTAGAACACGAAGCACAAGCACACCTACCTTTTTCTTAGATGAGAAAGTGTTGATTCTCTACAGGCATTAATTATTTGTATTTTGTTTAATACTGTTAAATTGTGTTTTATATTGCAAACGAACTTTTGAATACTTCTTAATTAAACAAATTACTAACTATTACATTGAACAACAAAATATTTTGCGCAATTATCAACTAATTTTAAATTTTAATTTTCTCTTTTACAGTTATGGTAATTTGGTATTCTTTGAAGAAAATCGCCCACATTCTGTTTCTTTTTCTTTTGCTTATCCGTGGACTTTGGAAGAAAATTATATTTGAAGGAAAACAAACAGATAAAATTTTTGCCACTATAGTGGTAAATACGACACTTTAAGGTCTTATATAGAAGTTCATTTTGTTTGATGAAACCGTATTGACACAGTTGTGAATGAAGATTTGGAACAATATGAAAACAATCCAAGAAAAAAAAATATGATGAGTCAGTGAGTGAGAGCTTTGTCTTTTATATATAGATATGATAATCATGGCGGATATTGGATAAAAATCAATTAAAAATATATATGAAATGAAATAATAGTTATTTAAACAAATGTTGTTAAATAACATCATCGTAATACGGAAATGTGTTTTAATTCTGTAAATATGTATAACTAAGATAAATATCTCCATACAAGTGAATTATCTGGGACCAAAACCGGGCAAGAACTTCTTGAAATATACAATACTGTGTACAGGATTTAATAAGTGTTTGTTTCAATAGTACGAAAGTAAACTGCAGAAAAGAATGCAAGGAAATGAATTATTTAAACTTTTTGAGTTTAAAAAACTCAAATTTTGACATAGAAAGCAGATATATTAATACTAAAATACGAAATACTAAGCTACTAATCATAGTAAGAGTACTAAAATATTAATGAACATTTAAAAATACAAAGATAGTAAAATAAAAAAATTATAATGAGCATTTAAAATACTAACAATAGTACTAATACTAATATACTAAAACACTAATATCGTTATAATACTAAATATTAAATACTAATAATATTAGTAAAAGAAATATGCTACAAAAACTACTGATAATAATGCTAATACTACAGACACTAGTTGTTAAACCCTTAATACTATTAAAAGTACTAACATAACAGCACCAATAACAAATATACTTAATAAAAAACGCTATACATGTTAATATAAAATATAAAAACAATAACAATAAAGAAAATTATAACAACAATAATGCTAATTTTCACAGATACTTGCCGCCAAAATGTTTGTATCACGAATTTAAAAACATTAAGTTTTCCTTTGGATTTTTCAAGTCTCTTCCACGTTGTATACACCAAGAGAAATCCACTGAAAATTGTACAATAAAAAAAAATTCATTTTAAGAACACTCTTTTATAGCTTTCCAGTAATATGAAAATGAACTTTAAATATCCATACCTTATAAAAAAGAATGTGTCAACAGCCATATCTGCAGTTTCTACTAAAATAAATGTCGTTTTGTTATTTGCTTGATTTTCCTGTGGCGAGGTTTGCCAATATTTTTAAAAACGGCCAGTTTACAACGTTCGCATTGTTATAGGCTTTTGGTCGAGTGATATTGGCTAGCATTGTTCGTGACCTCCGATATTAAGAAGGCCATCCAACTAGTATGAGGACGTCACCTGTGGTGGATACACTTTTCCTTTCAGTTAGTGAGAGAAGACATTATTTTTGTGTGACGAAATATTTTATCTTCCTTAATTTAAGTTTTGTAAAGATATTTCAAGTATTGGATTATTTTGTTTCTTTGACAATGTAAAAAATAAGGTTATCCCTACATCTTAAAACACTGCTACACAGATGTGCTATATGTAAAGTGAAAGGACTTGATAAGATGACATTTTAAACACAAATTCAGCCGGGAATTACGAATGGAACTACCAAATTGATGATCGCGAAATCAATTTTTAATTCATTTATAACTAAAAATTAAATGTCCATATATTCTGTATTAGTATATACTAAGAATCGATAAGGTTAATGGAATTACACAACATTTTACCTGAAGTGATTTGAAATTCACAACCAGAAAGCGATTTCGTAAATCTAGATGAAGTTCACATCGTAGCTTTAAATAGAGATATCGGATTAGAATACGGGTATTTGGTGACAAGTTTTATCACCAAGTTTGCTACAAACTCACCAACTTGGTGCATTTTGTAATAAAACCTCTCTGAATTGAAGGAGTTTTGCTATCTAATGTTGTCAACTATAACAATATATCGCAGACATCTGATATCTAAAACACTAACTTTACACTAACTCACACTAACTTTAGCTATGTGTCTGATATCTCAGACACATATCTAAAACATCTGAAAATAAAAGTACTTTTAATTAAACTCGAGTGAAAGTATTATTATGGTTAAAATAAAAGTTCTTATTTTTTTTATATTTTTGTGTTATAATTAATAAAATTAATAGTTTTGCATAATGATTGTCCTGTACATGTATAAAGGTATGAAGTAGTGTTAATGAATTTCATTTTCGACTTCAATTCTAAATATAAAATATTTAGTGAATTTTAAAAAGGAGAAAAATTTAATTTTGCAAAATCTGATTAATTGTATAATTGTACGCAATTTATACAATGGTCATAAAAATACAATGCTACAAAGATATAGAATGTAAAAAAGAATCCGTATTCTGACCATATCATTTGTTTAAATTGATGAACTTTGCAAAATTCAATTATTGAAAGTCCGCCAAATTGTACATGCTTAGTATCTGTACATGAAGTACCTCAAAATAAACGTGTAAAGAAGCAGTCTTTTAGTGAAAGTAACAGCCAGAATGCAGTTTTTGTTTCTATAAATAGTATTATTTTTTTAAACAATAGCCATACGTAAATTCATCTAAAACAATGTCATCAAGTCTCAATTGAAAAAAATATGCTGAAACGAAACAAATATATTTTAATATTCAAGTCAATAAATTTACAATATTGGAATTTTGCTCCAACAATGATGACACCTGGAAAAAATCTTCTTGAAAGAATTATCTTTAAAATTATAAAAATACAGAACAATTATAATAGTAGGTACATAGTATATGAATAATAAAATCCAACATAAGATTTTAGTTAACAAGTGCTTAACAAAATATGTTACTTACATTTTGACCTTAAAGACTGCTGATCCTCCAACACGTATCTTCCTATAATATCTATAATTGTACCAAGAATACATAACCCAGTGATTATTCCTATGAAACACCTGAAAATAAAAGTACTTTTAATTAAACTAGAGTGAAAGTATTATTATGGTTATAATAAAAGTTCTTAATTTTTTTTATATTTTTGAGTCATAATTAATAAAATTAATAGGTTTGCATAATAATTGTCCTGTACATGTATAAAGGTAACAAGTAGTGTTTACGAATTTCATTTTCGACTTCAAATCTAAATATAAAATATTTGGTAAATGTTAAAAAGAAGAAAAATTTACTTTTGGAAAATCTGATTAATTGCATAATTGTACGCAATTTATACAATGGTCATAAAAATACAATGCTACAATGATAGATAATGTAAAAAAGAATCTATTATTTTATACATATGGTTTCAGCACCTAAAATAACTCCAACAATTTCTAACTATAAAATTATAGTTAATAAATCTTTTCTTTAACTTTCATAAATACTAGTAGTTAGAAAATGACAGTCCGGAGCAAGGGCGGAATGCGGAATGAGATGAGGGATGATGACATCACCGGAAGGGGCGTGACCGGAAGTGAAGTTGAGTTGTTCCCTTCCTGTTGCTGTTTTAGTTTCGGTTTCATTATAAGCTGTTTGTGTATGACGTCACAGTGGGAATGACGTCATAATGAGTTTTATATCAAAGTTTTGATCGGTGGCAACACTTTTTTAGTTTCGGTTTATCTAGCAGACAGAGTTGAGTTGTTCTAGGGCTGCTTCTTAGTGAATAAGTTAGAGTGTTAGGCTTTTGACTAGTGACGTCACAGTGGGTATGACGTCATAATATGTTTTATGTCAAAGTTTTGAGCGGAGGCAACACTTTTTAGTTTTTGTTTCCAGTTAAGTGGAGTTGAGTTGTTCCCCTCTTGCTGCTGTTTTAGTTTCGGTTTCGTTATAAGCTGTTTGTGTATGACATCACAGTGGGAATGACGTCATAATTTGTTTTATATCAAAGTTTTGAGAGATGGCAACACTTTTTAGTTTCGGTTTATCTTTAAGATGGAGTTGAGTTGTTCTAGGGCTGCTTCTTAGCGAATAAGTAAGAGTGATAGGCTTTTTTTTACTAGTGACGTCACAGTGGGTATGACGTCATTATATGTTAAAATTTACCTTTTAAGTGGTGATAACACTGGATATATACTAAATTTAGTTTTCAGGTGTTGGCAATGAGTTCTGATCAGTCAGCTAAATGCTCGCTTGTGATTGGTAAGTTTTAAACACGTGATCAAAAGCTAACTCCTGATTGATTGTTTGGTTTTCTAGCGAGTTACCTACATATGCTTTAGCCAAGTTAAAATACCTGCAACAAAGTTACACAAATAAAAAAAAAATTTTAAATTTGAAAAGTTAATAAAAGGAAGACCATTTGCTAAGGGTCTAAACACGTGACATTTCAATATTTTACCAAACAATTGCTAAAATATCGACTATCGGACGTTGTCTTCATGATAACTCATCTACCCACCCCCCTTCCCTAACTAATTTTGAATAAGTTAAGACTTTAGAATTACAATTAATAAATTTTGAAAAATTAATTATTAAAGGTGAGGACCCACCTCCAGCCCGATACCTCTTTTAGGAAGAATTGGTACCGCCTCACTCCACCTTAACAAAAAAAATCTTATTCCAAAGAACGTATATTTCTTTGAAACTTGAGGTCACTAATCAACCATCCGATGATATCCTTTAAGAAGATATCTTCACCTCTTAACAAATTTTAAAGTTTTAGTCTAAAAGATTAATGTAGGACACAAACTATTTCTAGAATAGAGTTACATTAAAAATTAAATTTAAGAGTGTCCAGTTTTTTTTTTTTTTTTTTTTTTTTTTTTTTTTTTTTTTTTTTGAAGATGACTTGTGGGAACGTATATTTCCCAAAATTAAATTTAATGATCACTAACAAAATCCTGAAAATGTACTAATTTTAGTTTTTATAAAAATTAAGTTAATGTAATATTTTAGTAAAAATAATGACCATAGTTAATGAATTGTGAAAAATTCAGTTAGAAGAATTAAAATTAAGGAATTTTGTAGTGACCATACGCATAACTAGTTATACCATCCTAAAACAGGTATCGCTTGTCATTAAATGCCGAGAGCGCTCGCTTTCTTTGCTGGATGGAGAAAATGTGATGTTTTTCACTACCGATCCGATGCTGAACCACAGACGAAGGTTTTCGATTGAGAAGACAGTCTCTATAGGTCTGACAGTCTCTATAGCTGTCTTTGAGCTGCTCTTGCTATTCCTTTGGCCGTTTGTTTCTCACCACACTCGATTAAAATGGAATACATTTTGGAACGAAGCCCTCTGAACTCCAAAGCAGATTTTCCTTTAAGTTCATCCTTAAAGTAACCGATCTTCTTCTTGTTAGACACATCATGTAGGGGATGATCTGATGAATAGTCAGAAAAGTCAAAAAATCCCTTTAACTGTTGTAAGTCAGCAGTCAGATCTGGAGTGGTGAGTCCATAAGTGAGTGAATCTGTGTCGGTGAATAGTAAGCGGGCGTTACTTCCATACTTCTTCATGATGACATTATAGTGGAAATCATACATTAAAACCTTACTTAGTTCTAAGATGGTGAAACCAGCATAAATCGGGCGATTCAGTGTGAGACTTTTAACTTTCCTTTGTACTGCTGCCAAGCTGTTATCAAATTCAGTGAAGGCATGGAAGGCAGGAGACACGACCAGTTTCTTGGCTTTATGCGGGTTGTTCCCCAACTGAACATCCACTCTATTCCTCAGATTTTCCATAGTTTTCCCGAACACCGCATTGTTGAGAAGTTTGAAGAAATCTTTTTCAAACGATGTTTTGGCCAGTTTTCTCTGCTCCGTATTAAATGCTATGTAGTCCTTTAGCCAAGGTTGTTGGTAGAATTTTAGAATTCTATGGACTTTAGTTAGTTTCAGTCCCAAGGAAAGGTATAACTTCAGATTACGATAGTGTATAACATAATTCTTCTTTGACTGAAGATTCGGAACGAGTTTCTCGCTGGAAGAAGCTGGCTTCATCTGCATTTCTTCCAAAATGTCGAGGGCGGTAGGAGACAGCATATTTGGTTTTATGGTGAAGCGTTCGGGAGCCAGGGGATAATCATTATGGAGATCGTGGAGTTCAGCAGGATAGACGAGATCCACTTCTAGGATGAAACCCTCATCTGCATCATCTGCTTGGTCCAAGATGGTTTGAGTAGAGATGTTTTCAGGGTCCACCCACTGAAAATCACCAACAGGTAAATATTGAGACATGGCCCAACCTGAAAGAAAAATCCAATTAAATCATACAATATTAACATAGAAGCTAAATAATAAATGACAGTTTTTAAAATAAATTCATGCTTACCATAGAGGTTATTGGCATCCAGGTACAATGTATGTTTCTTCTTCTCAGAAGCATTATATTCAGGACAGCCTGGATGGTTTGCCTGGCTATGACGATGGGTGATGACGGAGACTCCTTCCCGAATGCCCTTCTCTATGAAGAGGTGCATGTCGATGTCGGTGAATAAATCTAAACTGACATCTGATATCTTGAGAGCGGCTTGCCACGCTAACCCCGGAGACGTCATCATGTGGGCGGCGTCTAGCTGGTAAAAGTCCAGAGTTAGGCGGCGGAAATTCTCAAAAACATCAGAGAGGAGGAGCACATCCGTCTTCACGTACAGGTCGTGATATTCGCCAAGGTCTTTGATGCCGAAAGCTTCCCAAACAGCTTGAGCGTGGTCATAATCTGCATCGGTGATGGAGGAGTTTGTAAGGTTGCTATAAAAGGCTTGCTGAGGTGGCAGAGATGTTTCTTGGAATTTTCTGAACGAGTCCATATACTCATAAGGGTATACTCCCTTCTTCAACAAGAGGTCTAAGGGGAGAAAAATTAATTGATATTGTTAAGAGAACATTTAAATAATATTAATATTGACTACATTACGTACCATGGTTAGATGTGATAGAACTCTTCAATATGTGAAACTTGTCTCTCTCCAGATTATCGACAAGTTTCTGAAGCGATGCATTCAGAAACTGGAGACTGTCAATAAACTGGAGAGTCACCGGGATCTTGTCAAGTTTCTTGGTGATGGAGAAGGATATGTATTTCTCCATCGTTGTAGGGATGACTCCAATGTCATGGTCATCCACTTTCCCTAGTCCCTGCATGATCAAATGCGCATCGTAATTCTTCAGGTTGTGGAAGACGCAGGGAATCATTTTCCGCAACCTGAAGGCAAGGTTACATTCATTGTGGAGCACTTGACGGAACTGACCGGTCAAGTGATCGTGGTCGTTCACCCGATCAGTTCCTAATCGGCCCTTGCAGAGGCCACAGTGTGTTGCAGCATTGATAGCATGCTGGTCTTGGGGCGTAATCCTCATCGGGACAATGGTGGTGAGCTTAATTGCTAACTCGTCCTTTTCATCAATAATGTTCTTGATGAAATGATCCACCGCATCCGATCCCCTGTAAACCACAATAGGTTTTGTAGGCTTCCCATCAGGACCTATAATGACATAATCATATCCGCAGGGAATGTGGGTAGCCGTCTTCATAGTGCTGGAGGGGGTGGTGACGTCCAACTTTTCCACCAAGGCCTCAAAATCAGCATAGATCACATAGGGGATCTTCTGCTGGAATTTATATTGACTGAATTTCAGTACACAGTCCTTTGGAGTCGGCATCTTGATGTGTTGGGGTGAATGCTCGTTACAGTACGGGACTTGTGCTTTGAGAGTCTCCTCCTTGGCAAAGCTATGAAGACAGGAGAAACAATAGAAGCACTTTCCATCATGCTTAGTGAGGTTGGTGAGGAGACGACTCATACTCTTAATTAGGCAGTAATGCTGTCTCTCTCCTTCTATGATGTAAAGTAGGTTGATAACCTCAGGATCCTCCCTCTTAGAGATGTACAGAGGTAATATCTCATCATCTTCATAACCGTAGATATTAATCCTCAAGTTGTTCAGTTCCTCCACAAAACGAACCTTGCAGGGTTGCACGGGACAGCTTGCATTTCCCATCTTGAGCTCCTGCTCGTATTCCAGATAGTGAGAAACTCTATATGGATGATCTGTATGGCTCATGGGGTGGAGGGCAGCCAGGACAGACCAGATGAAACATTTAGTGTCTTCATTCTGGATGTTGAGAACTGCTTGCTTCGCTGCCAACTTGTTGGGTAACTTGAAGTGGCTAGCAGGGGCTAGAGGTTGATACGTGGCAGTCTTCACCTCCAAATGGATGATTTCATCGAGGATCCATCCAGATCCCCGCTCGATGAATTCATCGAAGGAGGACTTGATTTTGGCGAAGGCTTGGTCGATGTGTTCAGAGAGGACGCTGTCATCCAGCTCCCTCTGCACCTTGCTCCGGAAATAGGGTATGGCATATTCCGCGTCTCCCTCATCACTCTTACGAACGAACCGGATTTTAGACACAATATACCACTTGATGGCCCTCTTCTCTCCCAACTCCTCCTGCAGCACATCCTGAACTTGGGGAGTGCTTTCCCTAATGAAGAGAAGCAGGTCTCCAACTGCCTCTTCACTCGGGAATAAATGACGAGTGGCAAAAACATCGGACGTCTTCACCTCTACTCTCCTCCTTCTGGGTGCAGGTTGAATTCCTCCTACTTGGGCAACTCGAAGGTGAGTGAAAAGATGTTGTTGAACATGATCCTTACGGCCGAAACTCTTCCCGCAGTCAGGACAGGCATGGGGGGTAGCAGATTGATGAGTCTCCATGTGACGGGTTAAGTCTGCATTACGTGTGAAGGATTTCTGGCATATCCCACAGGTGAAATCCTTCGTGCCAGTGTGAATCTTGAGATGCTTATTGAGATTAAATTTGTGAACAAAGGACTTGTTGCAGACGTGACACACCTGTTAAAAAAATAAAACTATGATGAGTTTCAATAAATTATTTCACTTTAATAGTAGACCTATTATTTAAAATTAAAAAAAGAAGGAAAAAAAAATACTTACATGACCAACATTTGAAGCTTGTGCAAGATGGATGGCATGAAAGGGTCCAGCAACAGATACCTGAAAAAATTATTCAACATTTAAATAAGCTATTTTAACATCTTCTTAACAATAGTTTATCCTTTCAATGTAATACTTACAATTTTCTGATGGATTTTCAAATGTCTTGTCAAATGACATTTCTGTATGAAACCCTTCTGACAGATGGTACAGACCTATTGAAAATAGAAATTTTGAGTAATATGTTTTTAAAGTTATTATTCTTTCACTTAAATGATAAAAATAATACATACATGCAAGTCTTGTGAGGTGGATGCAGCATTAGAAGATCCAGCATCAATAGATTCAACAACAACCTCCTAAAGTTAGATATTGAGAAATTATTCTAAGTTTTTTACGTCAGAGAAAAATCGAGCATGAATTTGGGGTGACTTTGAATAGTTACTGCATTGACAATTACTAAGTATAAAAGTAATGAAAATTTCAGCGTGAATTTGGGGCGACTTTGAATAGTTACAGCATTGAAAATTACTAAGCAATGAAAATTTTGGCGTGAATCTTATACTAATATTCAAGTGAATGACATTTAGAAAAAATACTAAGTACAAATTTTGGCGTGAATCTTATACTAATGAATAACATTTAGAAAAAGTTTTAAAGAACATATTATTGACATGAATTTCATATATAATTGAGAAAGTTTTAAGTGGATAACTCAGTTATGCGACATTAAATAACACAATTTCAAATTCATCTTAGACATTAAACATTCATTTCAATAAATTCATCTACTTACAAGCAACACGTTTAATCTTATTTAAAGAATATTCTTTAAGATACATAGTAAGTAATTTTGAAATAAATACAATCTATAAGCATTCAAACATAATTTAAAAATGTATTACTAAAAGAACACTTACTTGGTCATTAGGACTAGAGACAACGACATCCATGGGAGAAGGAGAACGTGATGATGATGACATTATAAATAATTGAAATTGAAAATAAAATACATATAAATATCGAAAGAAAAAACATACATTTTCAATACAAGTTGGAAATAATTTTTATATAATACTTGAATCGACTACTTTAACATACTTAAAACATTTTAATATACATATTACTTAAAAGATACTAACATTTCACAAATAATAAAAATTTACTTACCGAATAATTCAGATGAAATCAGAAAAAAGCTAAAGTAGCAGCAAAATACGATAAGCAAGCACGATAAGCAAATACTAAGCAAACACGATAAACGTCTTTCGCACTCAGGAATCTAAGTAGAAATGACGAGACGGCAACCGGTAGCGTCTATATATAAGGGGTGATCACGTAACTTCATCGATCAATCAGGTTTCGCGCTAGAGGGCGCTGCTTAGTTCTAACCGGTCAGAGGGGGTGGGGAGCGAGACTAGGCATGTTTCAACACGCTTCAACGCGTTTGCGAGTTGAGTTGTAGTGTAACGATCTTGCTTGAAACAGTTAAAGTGATAGATAATTTGTTCGTGACGTCATAGTGTAGCGAATGGTATTTAGCGTAGACAGTTGTTGTAATTGGAGTAATTATGAAATTTATTAAATATAAAGATAATATTTAGTATTAATTATCAGATTTTATTATTATTATAAAAGATAACTTGTAGAAAAAAGTTACGGCATGAAAATATTTTTTTTTATAAAGCTATTACCTGTATTGTGTTAACATTTGACATTTAAGATGCTTTAAGCTAATGACGGTTTTAAATATGAGAGAGTTTTTTTTTTTTTTTTTTTTTTTTTTTTTTTTGACTTTTATTTTTTGAGTCATGGTTTGAACCTTATGTTAAAATGACTTCATGGTTCAGTTACCGGTCACTTTAGTAACTAAGCTATGAAACCATATCCTTTATAAGATAATGCATCTAGTCGAATATGTCAGTTGTAAGTATGACTTTACCAAGTGAGGTTGTGAATGCTACATACTTCTACATTTGCTTATGTGTAGCGCTATCATTCATTTATTATATGACTGATAGTGATCGATTCGCTATCGATTTTACGCTTCGTCTCAATGAAACTGGAAACTTATCTATTTCAATGTGAAGATGTTAAGACTTAGGATACAGATAAGAGTTAATAAAATTTCTTTCTGTAATGAATGCGACGTATCAAGACCCGGGTCATGTAGCAAGTTTCGGTGATATCGATGCATTATACCGTGCCTCAGGAAGAAAGATTCCCAAGAAAACGATACAGAAATGGCTAAAGGGGGTGGATGCGTACACTCTACACAAGCCCATTCGTCATAAATTTCCTACGAATCGAGTGATTGTTTATAACATTGATCAGCAATGGCAAGCGGATTTGGTGGATATGTCAAGTCTTCAAAAGTTTAATGATGGTTATCGCTTTATTTTGAGTTGTATTGATGTGCTATCAAAGTTTGGATGGCTAATTCCTCTGAAACGAAAGAGAGGTATAGATATTGTTGAGGCTTTTCAAATAATATTCGATCAACGATCTCCGAAATCACTTCAGACTGATCAGGGAACGGAATTTAAGAATAAGCTATTTCAGTCCTTGTTAAAAAAGAAAGGGATTAGATTTTTCGCGACATATAATTTGTCGAAAGCAAACATAGTCGAGCGTTGGAATAGAAGTATTAAAACTAAAATGTGGAAGTACTTTACTGCTAAAAATACGCATAGATACATTGACATATTACAAGATTTAGTGAGAAGTTATAATCATACTTACCATTCAAGTATCAATCGGGCCCCCGTGGAAGTGAATGCTGAAAATGAACAGGATGTTTGGTTCACTCTCTATGGAGATATGGAGAATTTACCTAAACCCAAATGCGTATTTAATGTAGATGATGTAGTTCGTATTTCAAAGAAGAAACTAACCTTTGAAAAGGGTTATGAAACGAATTGGACGGAAGAATTGTTTTTCATAACAGAGTGTGTCAAGAGACAACCTGCAGTGTATAGAGTGAAAGATTTATTAGGAGAGTCTATAAAAGGGACGTTTTATGCACAAGAGTTGCAAAAGGTTACAATAAAAGATGAATTTCCAATTGAAAAGGTTTTAAGAAAACGCATGCGTAAAAAGAAAATGGAATATTTTGTGAAATATCAAGGATATCCCGACAAGTTTAATCAATGGATTCCTGCTTCTAACTTATTAGCCCTATAAATATTGATGGCACACGTTGCAAGACTCATTTGTCATCATGAGTTTCTACATAACACTTATCTCGGATAGTTCCATGTCCTATTTCCCTGAAAACAAAATTTCCCATTTTATTACTCGCTTACCCATACCAATTGAACTGAAAGGAGAATGGGAAGTTGGGATCGTAGAATTTTTATATCCGCATACTTGGTATAATGCCCATATAGCACACATCCTCCCAAGGAAGTCCCTAGGAAGTCCCCATTCCTCCCCGGGACTCCGAATGACACTGTGGGGCAGTCCTAGGGAGGGAGCCAAAAGGAGATCCTAGGGAGGGACATCCCAGGGATGTTCATCCTAGGGAACTCCTTTTTAGGCATGTCCCGGGGATCACCATCCCGAGGTTCTCCCTGGGTAGTCCCTTGTTTGTGGAAATGATTGTGTTTATTAAGCTCAATTAAAACGAATATTTTAGGTTATTTTAAATCATAAAAATATCCTAAGACTATATGATATAAATTGACTCCCCGCATTGGTCAACAACTACCCCGTTTATATGAAAATATTACAAAACTTGGCGAATCTGTGATAAAATTAAATAATTTAGCAAATCTGTGACAAAATTAAATAATTTGTCAATTCTATAGTGTAATTAATGCTTACATTTCTTTGAACATTTCATAAGTATACTTGTTTGAACATTTTCATTTTGAAAACGGTTTATATTCATTTTAAAAGTGTTTGCAATAAAGCATTTTATTTCAAATTTCAGAATGGAAAAAAAAAAAAAAATTGAATATAAAAGATTGTCTAAACGCCAAAAGTGCGTAAGAATGCCAAATGTTACTAACAATTTGGCGATTTCGGCAACGCTCTTTTCTGTGTTTGTTGTAAATATAGCAACCTAATTTGGTAGTTGGTTTTCAAGAACTTCGCCAAATCGCCATTTCTGCAGTTGTAATTCTAAAAACGTGGTTTGATTTTGCGTGCAGTTTATTTTTAGATGAGTAAATGTTAATTTTCCTTTCTTTAATCTATCTTAATTGCTACTAGGGTAAGTCATTACTATAATTCAAAAACATAGGTACTGAAGGCGAGAAAAAACATATGATTATCAATCATATTTTTCCCCATGTAGCCAGTAGTGTTTATATTAAAAACTATGAATTATTTTGTTTGTTACAAATTAGATTATTGCTTTGCTTATCTTTCTCAGCATTAATTTATTTACCTGTTGTATATGGAACTTATTGGCCACTGAGTGAGAAAGAACACAAAAGGCTTATTCGTTAATTATTTTGTTGCATTTTTTTAAGTAGGTAAATATTCCAGTCTTAATTTTTATCGACAGTATTATGAATATTACTTCATGTGTTATGAATATTTCTTCATGTATTATGAATGTTCATTCATCAAATAAATGAAGCTCATTCTAGGAAAATTCCTAACAATAATTTTGGTTTGTGAGGGTTATTTACTTCCATTTAATTATGTACCGTAAAATGGGGTGAATCGGAACACTTTTCAAATTTCAAAGTAATAATCTGTTGTAATAAGATCGTCAAGGAACATATTTTTGACATAGAAACTTGGGTCTTACCTTCTTCTTTGGGAACAAACCCAAATTTTTTTGTAAAAACTAGGACTTTAATTTATTTTGAATTTTTTCATGGTGTTCCGATTCACCCCGCAGAAAGAGGTGAATCGGAACACTCGTTACATTTTATGTCTAATCTTATTTAGTAAATGTTTACAGGGTTGCAATCCAAGTTGTCGTTAAAATTAAAAATACTTTTTAATCTACTTTATGTTTGCGTGTCGTATGACTGCAAATTCTTTAAAATATCTTGAGAAAGGAGAAAAGTTCTGAACTTAATAACTGGAAATAATATGCTCATTTTTGTTGCTATGAAAGTGAGAGTATCAAAAGGTTACAATAAAAAATTAGCCACCGATAATCCTTATAAATAGCCAAGTCTCTTTATTGCGGCTGTTGTCAAATAAAATGAAATTAAACTATTCTGTTGTGAATTGCAAATATGGTACAGATGTAATATAGGACATTTCTTAAAGGTGATTTTATTTGGTGTTGTTGATAAATGCGGTTTCTAGAAACGCTGAGAATATCTAAGGGTTGAAATAAGAAATTAGCCCCTGAAATTCCTTAAAATAGCCAAGTGTCTTTATTGTAGCTGTACTCAAATAAAATGAAATGAAACTATTCAGCGGTGAATTGCAAGTGCGGTACAGATGTAATACCTGGCATTTCTTAAACGTGATTTTATCTGGCGTTTTTTTTCCCCCCCGATATTGAGAAATGCAGTCTCTGGCAACACTGAGAATATCGAAAAGTTACAATAAGAAATTATCAGCTGAAATTCTGGATAAATAACTTAGTGTCTTTATTGCGGCTGTAGTCAAATAAAATGAAATTAAACTATTCAGTTGTGAATTGCAAATACGGTACAGATGAAAATTTATAAAGAATGTAATATAGAACATTTCTTAAGCTTGAATTTTTTTTTTTTTTTTTTTTTTTTTGTTGTTGATAAATGTGGTTTCTAGAAATGCTGGGAATATCTAAGGGTTACAATAAGAAATTAGCCGCTGAAATTCCTTAAAATAGCCAAGTGTCTTTACTGTGGCTGCACTTAAATTAAATGAAATGAAACTACTCAGCTGTGAATTGCAAGCACGGGCATTTCTTATAAATGACCAAGTGTCTTTATTGCGGCTGTAGTAAAATAAAATGAAATGCAACTATTCAGCTGTGAATTGCAAATACGGTACAGATGCAATACAGGAAATTTCTTGGGTGTGATTTTATTTGGTGTTTTTTTTTTATTGTTAATAAATGCTTTTTCTGGCAACAGATTTTATTTTAACTTAATTTTATTATTATTTATATTTGAATGTTTTTTTTATTTTGACGATTTTTCTGATTGCTAAATGTCCTATACTGCATTCGTACCAGTAATACTAATTATTTAGATATTTTGTTTTTCTTAAATTTCACTGAGTAATTTTGGTATTAAAATAATTAAATTTTTCAAATTCAGAGAAAATTTTGTTTATTAAAATTAATAAATAGTATGCAAAGCCTACAAATAAAGTACTTTTGTAAATGGTTTAGCCTTCTCTCAACCATATAGGAAGTTAGAAATGCTATTATTACGACTGTTATCCCTGCTTTACACATATTCATCTTGTGAGGTCAACTGCTTCACACATTAGCACTGACATAAATTTTTAAGCTCTTCATAATTTAATCATACTGTCGGTTCTACTAAGTAACCTTTTTTATTATGGAAGTATCTCTTATTGGCTGCTCTTTTAAGTGCAGTATGAACCTTTTGTTGCACGTGTGTCAGAAAAATCTAAAGCAACTAATATTTTCATTATATTTACCTTATGGTGGAACAAAGGCGCAGCCTAAGAAAATTTCAAATTGGTTTCCCTTTAAACTTAGCAACACCGATCAATTTCGAACTAGCATAGTATTGTGATGATACACTTCAGTCTTTGTTCTCCCTGATATGCTACATATTCCTTGATATGATGTACACATCTTAACTTGTTTTTTACTAATTTGCAGTTATCTTGTTTAGGGATGCAACAAATAGTGATTTTGGCCGAATAACGAATATTCGGCCTATAGACAAGCCAAGTACTGAATATTCAGCCGACCGAATATCTGATGTATTGTTTCCTATAAAACTTGTCTTAATTACTACTTATTATAAAAAATAGGATTATTTTATATTATAAAAACATAGATGACTGGACCTTCATAAATGACTATTTTTTTGTCACAGAAAGTTTACAGAACACAAATAGCTGTTCTCATATCTTTACAACTATTCCAAAGGACACATCTAATGTTGTAGATAAATTTTAAGATCTATGCATTCCCTGCAATTCATAAAAAAGATGGGGAGGGGGGGGAGAAACATTGTAAAATTGCTGTGGATGTGCCTTATAAGTTTTGACATTTTTTAAAATATTGTATAATGAAAATAAAATCATATTTCTATGGAGTGGTAGTCTGCAATAATAATAAATTGGCAATAAATAGAAGACAAAAAATTATTTGGCTGCCTAAAATCCAGATATTCGGCCAATCTGAATATTCGATTCAGTGGCCAAATACCGAATATTCAGTGTATCCTTAATTTTATTGTTCTACCATAACTGCATTATAATTTCAATTTTTGTGATTAATATCAAATTTATTCAATTTTCTTTCTATAGACCAAGGAGCTCAGAAAATAAAAATCCCTTTCTCTCGCAACTATGCTTCACCTAGGACATAACATTGTGTTCAACGGAAAAGGATTTAATCAGATACATCAACCTCATCTCTCCCACCATGGGTGAACACCACCAACACTGGAGTAACACCAACGCATCTTCCAGCATGTGTTCTAAATTACTATGCTGTCGAGTTTGCACTATCGTCGACTCAACAAGTTACTTTGGTGTCCCTGCTTCTGACATCCTGTTTGTGTAGTACTCGCCCACCCCTGCAACGACTTCTCAAAGAACCGACTCGCACTTTATGGTGCACGCTCTCGCAGGGATTACAGATCCCTCCCTAGACCCTGCTCTATCGGATATGTCATACGTATTACATGAATTGACCAACGTGGGAAGAACTTAATTTCTGATGCTAACGAAACGCTTCAAATTCAGATTCATGGACATTGCTTGCGAGGATTTGCATTGATATCTGGTACTCTTCCGTTAGATGAGTGTCAGTTGGCGCCAGGCCTAAATGTTTACACAAGCCTAAATGTATCACCAACACTATATATTTACGGTTTGTTATAGGTTTACTAGAGGAACGCTAATTTTTTAATGTAGGTTTGGTTGTATTCAGATTATCTGGCGCCGTCAGCAACACGAGGGCAATAATGCGTCGAAACATTTCGTCATTTAACAAACCAACATACATTTACTAACATCCATGCCAACACGGGACTCGAACCCGCAACCTCGCGGTCTAGAAGCCAGCACGCTAACCACTATACCGTTTGGTCGGCTTTTAATGTAGGAATTATAAATAATTTGAAGAGGTTGTTAGGTATGATGAATGATCACTGCAATTTGGTGGTTTTATCTGGTACCTGTCTAATGGAAGAAAACATAGTTTTTGACGTATTTAAATACTTCATGTGTTAACAGTTTACAGTCGCTTAATACTTGTGGCCGTCCTAATATGTGACATTTTAATTCGAATCTTTTTTTTTAATTTTACTCATGGAAGATTTTATTGTTTTCTTTTGTAGTTTTTAAATAATAAATGTAATCACAAAAAAAAAGTACATATGTAAACAAGCAATTTATTTTGCCTTTTTTGCTTGTTTACATATGTACTTTTTAAATAATAAATGTAATCACAAAAAAAGTACATATGTAAAGAAGCAATTTATTTTGCCTTTTTAATTTGTTTCTTTCATTCTCAACTTGCCCAATTAAAATCTCTTGTGACTACATTATATACTTTTTATTCCTTTATGTATAGTTTATTAGTTCAATTTAAAATTTGAAGTATGTTTTAAGTAAACTAAAATTGAAAGCATTCTATACCAAATTTGGCCAAGTTTTATTCATAGTCTGTTATTAGTGTTTATAAGTTGATTAGGGACCTTGAAAATCATATAAATTCTGTTTCGATTTGAGTAATTTGTTTACTACTCTTGGATATCTAATTTAAATAACATAAGAAATTACTCGGAACCCTAATATGCACCCAACTTTTTACTGAAGTTAGTATGGATGTTTTTCTACCATAGTTGTGTCTAGAATTATTTCATTTTTAGATTGTCTTTTTGTATTGATTTAAAATTTCTCTAATTTATTAGTCCTTGATCTTGCTTCCTCTTTTAATATTCTTGTTTTAGTTATAGAGACATTTCCACTATGAAACTCCAAGCGAGTTGATAAAATATTTTCAGATGTAGCTCTGTCCCTGATGAGAAATTTTTATTGTACAAAATAAACCTATTTTTATTTACAAATTTTGCTATGGTTTAATTTGTTTACAGAACATTTTTTGCAGGTAAAACTATGTATTGAATAAATTTTCACACTTCTATTAAAATATTGGAATGGATGTGATTTTCATTAAATAACTTTATTTTTAAATCATTCATTGAATTGGGTTTTAATGTTAAATAGTTCTTTGTAAATGAAAACTATTTCCATAAGGGATTTTCATTTATTTAGGTGGTGAAATTGTTTACCAAGTTTCTTCATGAGTATTTTACAAATTTTGTGTTTCAATTCTTGCAAATAAAATCTTTTTCAGGTGAAACCATTTAAGATAAAGTGAATTGAGGTGCATTTTTCAGACTCTTATTACAATGCAATAGTTGATGCAATTTTAAATAAAATCAACTTTAATTTACTGTAGTATCATTGATCATGAAATTCACATAACAAAAAAGTTCAAGGATAAAAGATTGAAGTAGATTTTACTTATTGAAAACTTTTCCATAAAAGTGAATTTTATTTAGGTTGTAAAGTTGTAGTTTTTTCATTGGTATTTAGCCTACAAATTTTAGATTTGAATTCTTTCAAAGGAAATTTGTTTTCTGGGTAGAACCACGTAATCAAGATGAAATTAATTTAAGTGCATTTCTTCAAGCTTAAAATACTGTAATAGATGTGATTTTAATTGCTAACAACATTGGTTCAATTTAGTATGATTTATTCTTGGATTTAATGTTATAAGTTTTAGTAATTGTTGAATAATTAAGTAATTAAATTCCTTTTTATGAAAATATTTTCATAAAAAGGAATTTTAATTATTTAGGTGCCAAAAATATTTATTTTTTTAGGTTATTTTAAGGGGGTATTTAGCAATTGGCTCAAAAGCCATCTATGTGCAGAAAAGCTTTCAGGAAGTGACATTTCTTAGTGTAATTTTGATATTTAAAGATGTCATAGGAAGCAAAAATCACCAATACAATCATCCCAGATATTAAATTGGATTTCTTCACTGAAAATAAATAAAAATCCATGCACGATTAGCCTATACGCTACGACAGGTTGGTTGACCTTGAAACCTCCCTACTGCTTCCCATATCGTTCCCTAATAGTTCCCCGTGGTGACCTCCTAGGGAAGAATGAGGGAGCCTTAAAAGCGGACATTTTACGCTCCTGGGATCCTCCCTAGGCGGGCGGCGGGAAGAATTTGGGCGCTCCTGGGGAGGAAGGCCTTTAGCATGAGGGAGGGCCATGGGACTTCCGTGGGATGTCCGTGTGCTATATGGGTGTGAATCATCAAAATAATTTAATCGGGTTTGAAACGGATGGAAAGTTAGAGGTAGGAAGAAGATTACCTCCGGGTTGTTATGAGACGGTTCCTGATATTTTAAAGGCTATTTATGTGAAAGAACATGATGATAAAATTGTTACAAGTTATAATGCGGTAACGAAGCGTGTTCAGATAACTGTGAAAAATAATGCGAAACTCATATTATATCAAGGACTTGCTGAAATGCTTGGATTTGAACCTATGGAAATAACTTCGTTTGACGCAAGTATAGAAACAACTGTTGTTGGTCCATTCGTAGCTGACCCCTCTGCACATTATCGCGTATTGATGATTTATACGGATATAGTGGAACCACAAATTGTGGGAGATGTCTTAGCACCTCTCCTTCGAGTGGTTAGAGTGAGAGGACAAGATGGTGAGATGATTAACGAACAGTATGATAGACCGCACTACTTACCTGTAAACCGGAAAATGATTGAGACTTTGGAAATCGTTATAAGGACGCACGCAGGGTGTTTAACGCCATTTGAACGTGGTCGCTCGTACGTGAAGTTACACTTTCGTCAGAAATCTCTCTCATGATGTATGTCCGCTATCAGTGTTGTCAAAAATCTTTCGAAGATTATTATGTGCAGCAGACGGGAAAAGGCTTGAATTATTACCAAGGAAGTTCATATCAGAGAGGATACGGATTAGGAGGTCTATTCAGATCATTTTTTCGTGCCGCAGCTCCGCTACTGAAATCAGGTGCTAAAGCTATTGGGAAACAAATGTTTCACAGCGGTGTCAACCTGATGAATGATGTTTCTCAAGGTCAAGACTTTAAAATTTCCCCCAAACGAAGACTCAAAGAAGCTGGAAATGTCTTAACAGATAAAGCCGCCAACAAAGTCAAGACTATGATTGGTAGTGGAAAAAGACATAAAAAGCGTATGCAGAAGAAAAAATCAATCATTCCACGTTCAGCCAAGAAGAAGTGCACATCGCATGATATTTTCTCTTAATGGCTTCCTTCATCTACAAAGACGTCCTTGCGTCAAGTCGGAATTGGATTTATTTTCAATTCCCCCCAACCCAGACCGTTATCGAAAAAGGACAATTTGTCGAATTTCATCCCCTTTCAAGTGCACGAGATGGTGGACCGATTGAATTTTCAATATCAGGAAGTAGTGAAGAATATGTGGACTTAGCTGCTTCCTATCTACACGTGAAAGTAAAAGTTACGAAAGCAGATGGAACTAAATTACCAGAAAAGGAACCAGTTGCTCCCGTCAACCTTTTCCTTCATTCGCTTTTCAGTCAAGTAGACGTTAGTTTAAACGAGAGAAATATTTCTTCTGCAAGCAACACTTATCCTTTTAGAGCCTATATAGAGACATTATTAAATTATGGAGAAGATGCCAAGAAAATTTTACTTTCCTGTGAAGGATTCTACAAAGATACGCAACCGATATCATAGACCCCATAGATGAGAATGCTGATGCTGGATTGAAGACGCGTTACAATCTTACTAAAGACAGCCAGACCGTAGAAATGATTGGGCAACTCCACTGTGATATTTTTCAACAAAATCGTCTCATGATTAACTTGGTGGATATCAAAATTAAAATGATACGCAGCAAATCCTCATTTTGCTTAATTTCAACCAAAGTGGATGGTGATTACAAGATAGTTCTAGAGCATGCTTCTATGTTTATAAGAAAAGTGAAGGTGAGCCCTGCCGTTGCTATCGGGCATGCCAAGGCTTTGGAGAAGACATCGTGCAAATATCCAATTGATCGAGTGATTTGCAAAACTTATAGCATTGCCAAGGGGAGTTGGTCGTTTTTACAAGATAATGTGTTTCTTGGACTCATGCCAAAACGTGTCATTCTCACCTGTTTAGGAAATGCTGCAATGAATGGGCAATATTCAAAGAATCCATTTCTCTTTTCTCACCATAGTGCAAACTTTGTATCTATTTACGTAGATGGGCAACCGGTTCCCTGCAAGTAGAGCTTAATTTTGATTCCAACAACTACGTTCGGGCTTATCACAGTTTATTTTCCGGATTTAATCATGATAAGGGAATTTACTTATCTCAAGAAGAGTACGCCAGAGGACATGTACTTTACGCATTTGATCTAAGTCCTGATCTTTGCGACGGAGAACATTTTAATCTGCAACACCAAGGAAATTTACGTGTGGAAATTAAATTTTCCGAGGCTATTGCGGAAACTTTATCAGTGCTCATTTATGTTGTATGATGAAGGGGTAAAAGTGAAAGAGGCCAATTAAATGGACAGCAGGTTTATTCGTGCATTAGATAGAAATAGGTTCTTAAACCCAAACTAGGAGAGGCGACTTCCACGTCCGTTCACCTCCACTCCTCCGATCATACTCTCTCTCTGGCGACGAAGTCGCCGCTAGGGGATTACATTAGCAGCGCCCTCTACATCACACTGGGGATAACATTTATGCAGAGTTTCAAAACGTGATTGAAATATCCAAATCACGTCACGTGGTGTGCGACTTTCCGAATTAATGGATACCCTACAAATAACCAGAATTCTTTCTGGAAATGCAAAAACCAAGAATATATTCTTGGGTGTTTTCTCAAGTGATCGATTACCAACATATGTTCGAAACTTTCCAGCCTGTTTTATTGCCAACACTGACAAGTCCAATCAAGAAGGTACCCATTGGGTGGCTTTTTATATAGAATCACCTACAGAAATATGCTTCTTTGATTCGTTCGGAAACCCACCGTCTTATTTTCCCGGTGGAATTTCAAGTTATGTAAGGCGTTATCGACATGTAGAGTTTAATCCTATGATACTTCAATCGAATGCGAGTTCCGTGTGTGGACAATACTGTATTTTTTATTTATATTCTGAATGTAATGGACGTTCTATGAATGATATTCTCTTGTCTTTTGTATCCAATCAAATATGTAATGATATCAAAGTGCATCATTTTGTAATCAAGCACTTTAGAATTGTAGCACCATTTTATCAATAAAGAAAGTATTTAAACAGTAACACTATGTCTCGTCTCTCATTCAACATGGAATTTCCAAAGTTGCAACATCCTTTTACGATGGTAATCGCCGGTCCAACAGGATGCGGTAAAAGTTATTTTGTGCGGGATTTGATAAGTGAAAAGCAGAGGATGTTTTCAATTGCTCCCGATAAGATTGTTTGGTTTTATGGAATATATCAATTCTTATATGATGAAATTGATAATGTGACATTTGTAGAAGGTCTACCTGCGACATTTAAAGAATTTTTGGGCGAGAATACACTCTTCGTAATTGACGATTTAATGTCAAATGCTAACCGTCATTTAATTGATCTTTTTACAAAAGGCAGTCATCATTTAAACCTGAGTGTTATCTTTATAACACAAAATTTTTTCTACAAAGGGAAAGAAATGCGTGACATTACATTGAATGCATGCTATTTAGTACTGTGTAAAAATAGACGAGACTTGTGCCAAATTTCACATCTAGGAAGACAATTATTTCCTCGACATGTCAAGTTATTTCAAGAAGTTTTTGAAGATGCAACGAAAAACCCCTATTCCTATTTATTTATAGATTTACGTGCCGAAACACCAGAAGAGTTGCGATTACGTACCAAAATTTTACCTAGTGAAAGACAGATCGTGTATCAATTTAAATGATATAAAAGTGAATGACTTTGAAGATAAGTATCATTTAGCAAGATGACGCTTAAGAAGGAGCAACTCAATCAATTACGACTGTTGCAAATTTGTCCGTTAAGGTTACGAAAAACGTTGTTAAGTAAACTCAATAAGAACTGTATAAAAGCCATATGCGAATGTTGCATTAACACATTGAATGGAAATATCCCATTGACTGCACGACAGAAGAAAACGCTCTCTAAACATAAGAAGATATTGCGTCATTTAAGTAATCGTAAAGTGTCTTTACCGAAAAAACGTCAAGTCATTTTACAGAAAGGAGGTTTCCTCAACATACTTATTCCTGCAGCCTTGAGTGTTTTAACTACATTATTTCATGGCACAAATTAAAAAGCTTGCTCTTATACCCGAAGAATTGGAGACAAAACAAATTGTTTCCAATAAAAGACTTAGTGAGCTTGATAAGGCAATGATACAAATTTTACATAGTGACTTACCTGATCATGAAAAATTGGTCTTCTATCATGAACTGTTGAAGAAAAGTTTAAATCTGCAAGAATTTAATAATTCACGTCCGAATGAACAAAGTAGTAAGGCAGCTGAAGAGAAGAAGAAGGAAGAAGTGGAGAAAATAGAAGATAAGAGGAAAGTTGAAGAATCTGTGGAAGTAGAAGAAATAATGAAACTACAAAAAGATGATAATTATCAAGAACTTATATTAGCATCACTTTCTAAACCCATGCGAAGAAAAGCTGAAAATACACTTGCTCTCATCAAGAATCAACCTGATATCTTATCATGGAATTCCAAGGGTCAAATCTCCATACACGGAGAAAAAATACCAAACTCTAACATTATCGACTTTTTCAATTATATGTACAATACCAAAAGTAATGTATCACGGAAAAGTTTATTTAATACTGTTTTGAAAGATTTAAATGTTCCGAAGCAGTTTATCGGAAATAAGAAGTTGCTAAAGTCACCTGTAAAAATTGTTCAAACAAAGTTGAGACGAAATGTAAAACCACCTAAAAAGTGGGAAAATTTATGATTCAATAAAATGATATTGCTTTAACATTATTTTTCTATTATTTCACATAAGAAAATAACACACACGTATTTCCATTGAATAATTTTTATTTACAATTTCAAATAATCTTTCAAAGCATCATATGATATACATTTAAAGAAATCTTCATTAAAGAATTGTATGACATTTTTACATTGTAAGGTTTCAATCACATTTTTAACATTAAGTACAAGTATAGCATCGTCTCCAACACATCAAGACTGATCTTGCAATGAAGTAGTTATATAGACATGATTTCCTTGCGAGGGGTCACCAATAGCATAAGCATCACAGCGAAACAATTTTAAAACATTACATTCTAATTCTCATCGAAAAGCATGGCCTTCCTTTTTATTAACTTTTCAAATTTAACATTTTTTTTTTTTGTGTAACTTTGTTGCAGGTATTTTAACTTGGCTAAAGGATATGTAAGTAACTCGCTAGAAAACCAAGCAGTCAATCAGGAGTTAGCTTTTGGTCACATGTTTAAAACTTACCAATCACAAGCGAGCATTTAGCTGACCAATCAGAACTCGTTGCCAACACCTGAAAACTAAACTAAAACGTGTTATCACCACTTAAAACGTAAATTTTAACATATAATGACGTCATACCCACTGTGACGTCACTAGTCAAAAGCCTAACACTCTAACTAATTCACTAAGAAGCAGCCCTAAAACAACTCAACTCTGTCTGCTAGATAAACCAAAACTAAAAAAGTGTTGCCACCGATCAAAACTTTGATATAAAACACATTACGACGTCATTCCCACTGTGACGTCATACATAAACAGCTTATAACGAAACCGAAACTAAAACAGCAGCAGGAAGGGAACAACTCAACTCCACTTCATGTGACGTCATCATCCCTCATCCCATTCCGCATTCCGCCCTGGCTCCGGACTGTCATTTTCTAACTACTAATACTCGTAGAAACGAATGTACTCGGGTTTTTTTTCTGTTAGAGTAACCATAGTTAAAAATACAAACCATAGGATAGTATTATTTTTATTTTGGTTAGTAGTTACTAAAATATTGAAGCAAAAGTGTTGAAATGTGTTAAGTACTCGGTTTTACACTTCTTTGCCACCTATAACATGTACTTTTCAATATTTTAAAATTCTAATTAATTTTTGCTCGATATCATAATTTAAAATTACATACAAAGCAATGATTCCATTTGCAGTTAAAGATTTTGATTCATCTACTTGACATTAAGGAAAATGCACCTCCAATCCTAGGGGACGAACAACTGCACAAAAATATGGTCAAAAAGTAATTCATTATAAATTACTTAGATCATGATGAATCAAGTATTATAATAAGGTTTCCAAAACACTTTTTTATGTATAAATGGTGTGGCAATATCATAGTATTTTCAAACAGCTATTTTATTATATACATTTTAACATTAATAAGTTTCCATCCGTTAATCATGAAAAATAATCAAAGTTCTAAAATACAGGAAACAGTTAATTTAAAAGGATCATTTATAGAATTAAAAAAAGTCCCCAATTAAGTTAGACTATATTATCAATTTTACTAATAATAAGCATACGTTATTACATTTGTGATTACCCTAATCAGTTTACAAATAAAAACAATTTACAGTACATAAATTAAATGAAAGTCAAATGGACAATAAAAATATGTAGATCCTTATTTACCCGAAGAAAACATAATTGGTGCTTCAACCTAACTAATATTCAAGCTTTCCATTGGCTCAAAAAAATCAATGCATAATATCCAACAAACATTTTCTGCAATCCCTTTTGAAAACTAATAAATAAACTTCATAAAGTTAAATAATACTTTACATACCGTGTGAAGCAATTTTCATGACGTCATCTTTTGA
The DNA here is from genome assembly GCA_963978545.1 of Linyphia triangularis. NCBI lineage: Eukaryota > Metazoa > Arthropoda > Arachnida > Araneae > Linyphiidae > Linyphia > Linyphia triangularis. The sequence continues at coordinate 89,605,398 of OZ021723.1, read as the reverse complement.
ACAAGTGGAAGGAACACAAGTTCCCAAATACATCGATACCAACTTTATGTACTTTTCTGATCTCTTGATAAAGTCTTCAATCTGAAAAGAATATGATTACAATTATTTTATATCCAACTTTGAAAAAAAAAATCTTGATACTTGTAACATTATATAAATATTCATACAAATATTAAAATTTTTCACCGACAAGTTATAGACTAAGAGATGATTTCATGTTTAGGTACTTCATTCTACATTTTTTTACGGAATGTAGAGAATTGCAAGTTGATTATAAATATTCTGGTCTGCCAGGGGAACATGGCCCAAACTGTCTAAAAATCGACTTTGAGTGAGTTGAACTAATTCAGATCTTTTTAGTCCTGACCTATGTTGTTGACCTTTTTCAATGTTTCCTATGAGAATGACGAGAAGATATTTTTGATGTGTAATATTTAGAACGAAGAATTCTCTTAAATATTTAGTGTCCCATTTACATATTAAAAATACAATTTTAAATATTTCTATATTTATCTTAGTAATTTATTTATCTAAGTAATCAAATTAATAGTTATCTTAGTATTTAGTTTATTTAATATTATAATTATCTTTAAAATTATAAAAATAGTTTAAAAAATTATAAAAATAGTTAAAAATTATTAAAAGCTTAAATTATAAGTAATTTAAATTTTTGATAAGTGATAAAAATTATAATACTATACTGTCACTAATAAAAATTATAAATAGCTTAAAATTATAAAAACAATTTAAAAAATAAATTAACCTTACCATAAAATCTTTTTTATACATTTTAGTGAAAAGTGAAACTAAAAATATTAAGTTAAATTAATAGACTCTACATTTTTTTTAATATAAATAAAATAAGAATTATTTTTCTATGGCAAAACTAGGAAATTAATTTCAATTTTAGAGTAATTACTTATTGTGGAAGCTGATTTACTATTTGAAAAAGTAGCAATTTCATATAAAAATTTCAAACAATTGCTCGCTAACAGACCTGACGTTTTTTTAAAGTTTTGTAATGAACAGGTCCCCACAGGTCTAAATTTTAATTTAATCTTTCTCCTGGCTATGAAAACATGCACAAGGCCTATGCAAGAACTAATTTTACTGGAAACAATATTTTATTGTGATTGTATTTTAAAAACCAATTCAATTTAAAAATACTTCAAACTTGAAAAGCACTCGTATATTAAAATTGTTCATTGCTTACATATCTTTTTATAATGAAAAATACTTGTAAAAAAGGAAGAAAAGTGAAATAAGTCATAAAAAAAAAAGGCTCATCCATGAAACTTAACAAAAACTTTTTTTTTTCATGCGAATAAAGAAACAAAAGCTTCTATAAAAATTTATAACAAAAGAAGTTTTTTTTATAAGGGAGTGAAGGGGACGGGTTATTTTCAAACTAAAAATTAATTTTAGTATATCACAAGTGTGTGTTAATTTTCGTATAATACATGTGTGTGAGTATTTTTGACGCTGAATCGAATGTAAAAAAAAAGAGCAAAACGATATAACTTCCCCAAAAAAGTTATAATAAATGTTATAGACGAAAATACATGGAATAAAAAAATACATGTAATGAACCAAAACTGAGTGGAAAAATTTAATAAACAACCGAAATTTAATAGAAGAAGTACCATTTAGTAATAAAATAAGTAAGTAGTAGTGAGTAATTGAAGTAGTAAGTAAACAAAAGTATAAAGGATAAATAATGAAATAAGACACAATTTTACTTGTATTTTCATCTATATAAATGACCATAACTTGTTGTAGATAGTTATATAGTATTTTTTTTTCTCTTCTATTCAGCGTCAAAAAATACTTCAAGCACATGTGTCATATGTCTAGGTTGTTTCAAAATTAATGCTCAGTTAAAAAAAAAAAAAAAAAAAAACTTCTACCCTCAAAAACACTTTCCATGCTCGATGTTTACATAAACTCATTTGCTTCATTATTCTCATGACAAATAAAACGTTTTAGTCAAGTTTTATGAATGGACGAATTTTTTATGTCGTATTTTACCTTATCTCGCTTAATACTCGTATTTTCGTTTATAGAAAGGACAGTAACTTTTTCTAGATTAGTTACACAATCCTTCCTTTTTTTTTCATTTTTGTCAATATTTTTTTAATAAAACTGTTTACTTTGAGCTCAATTATATTAAATTTCATAAAATCCCTGAAAAACAACTTTTTTGCTTTATGCTTTGTTGTTGATGTCATAAAGAATGTTATTTCTGAAAATAATATAAAAAACAAAAGTAACTTTTGAAAATGATCTTGTGTGACTAATAATTTTCCATTTTTACGATGAGGTTACTAGAAAATTGGATAAAAGAAATAAATTCGATCGACTTTGTCTTTAAAGATTTCCAGAAGACGTTATGTAAAGTCCTGCATGAAGCATTACTATATGGTTAAAGTGAATTGGAATTCATGACATTACTGGATTGGAAATTGGTTAATTGGAAGAAAGAGTGCAAATCAAAGGTAGACACTTTCAGTGGGAAGAAGTTAAAAGTGGGATGCCACATGGGTCAGTTTTGGTGTCACTTCTGTTTATAATTTTAACAACGATATTAGCTCGGGTAAGGTCAGTTTTTTTTTTTTTTTTTTTTTTTTTTCAGAAGATTTAAAAAATTATGGGATTTGTTAATTAATTGGAACAGATAATACAATTTCAATAATATTTAGATAGTATATCAGATTGGGCTATTAAATGTTTATGTCATTTAATACCAACAAATGTCAAGTTTTACACATAAGGAACCAAAAGAAAAATTCGTTTTACAATTTACTAGGTATATTACAATAAATCATGCTACCTTTGTCATTGATCTTGGTGTGTTGGTTAGTCGAGATTTTAAGATGGGACAAACAAGGTAGGGCAGCAAGTGACAAGGCAAATAAGATGTTAGTTTATATCAAGAAAAGTGTTTAATTTAGATCATGTGATATTATATTACCATTCTGTAGAGGTTTGCTTAGACCTCATAATGAGTATACAGTACACTTTTGGTCACCTTTTTTTTTAAAAAAAAACATTACTTTGCTGGACAAATTTCAACATAGAGCAACAAAAATTATTCAGGGTACTTCGGACATGGCATATAAGGTTATATTTAAAAAAAAAAATAAAAAAAATATATATATATATATACACTAAAGGAAAGAAGGGAGAAGATTTGATTTTGTTGTTTAAATTTATTACAAAGGGGGTAATTGAAGTTTTAGAATTTGTTACTGACAATAGGACACGAGGAAATTGGTGTACATTGTTCAACCTGCAATTTAATAGGGTAGGGCTAAAGAACTATTTATACAATAAGATGATCAATGATTGGAATTATTTGCTTGCAAATGTTATTGATAATTCATTTCCAACGAACCAGCACTTGTCAATAGCTTTTAAGAATATCACACTTGTAAATGACACTTATAAATGACGGCACTCATTTTTCTTCAGTAAACACATTTATTGTAATTATTTTTGTAGCAGGAGGAGAAGATTTTAAACCGACTTTTTTATTTAACACACCTTTATCAACCAAAACAAAGACAGAACACCGAAAAACTGATAATTGCAACTAGCAAAGAGTAATAACAATATTCACAAACTTTTCATTACTATAAACAATCTGGTAACACATGACATACATGATATGAATATTCAAATCTTACAGAGGTAATACACGCAATCGACTAATAGCCCATTTATAGACTCCTGATTGGGTTTTAAGACTGTAGTGGCATCAAATAACAGATAAATCTTATGTGCACTGGAGTACTCTTTTGCACAGCGGTAAAGCATCTGTCTCGAGATCCAATGGTGCAATGGAGGAAGGGTCCAGCACCATGATCTGCTGGGAGGTGCCTCCACTGGTGGAAGGCACCGATCGCAGGATGAACATATCCGCCCCACTGCTTAACTGGGGCGTCAGGTTGCATATTGCCATATAGTACATTGATTCAAGTCATTGAAGAGAATAAGGGTGAACCATTTGTCAATTTTCTTGTCAGTCGTTTTCACGTTGACCAAACAAGAAAAGAAACTTCCACACAAAACGGAGACTAACATGAAGAATATGATAGGTTGCTAGTTCTAATAGAGTTAGAACTAGTAACCAAGCATTTTGTTTTTTGAAAATATAAATATAAAAATATTATTTTCCTTATTTTTCCCTACCTGATTACCTATCATAGCGCGACAGTTTCTTCCACACACTAGGGCTCCATTTGAAGTGGATCGCTTGGAAGTTCAGCCAGTTGGATTCCATAAAGCGTTTCACTACAATGTATTCGCGCCTGGTTTCATACAGTTTTTGGTGGAATGGCTGGCCAATTGGCCTAATGGATTGATCGTGTATGGCCAGCTTTTGACTTGGCTGCGGAACACTGCGATGTTCCTAGAACGAACGGCTTCTAAAATCTTAATATATATATATATATATATATATATATATATATATATATATATATATATATTGTTGCCAATGGTCAACGGTGAAATAATTCGAATTAAATCATTGCATTTTTACACTTTTACTATTAAAATGAAGACTACTGTTCAGCATTTTCTTCATTTATTTAAAGATGACACCACAACACAATTATAAAAGATAGAAAGTTATTAAGTATTCTGACATGAAATTTATGCAGTCCCCTATATCTTTCTGGAGTAGCATATATATTCTGAAGAGTTTTGCTTTTGTAATATACAAATATGAGCGCCATCTACATTTAAGAGTTACAGCAAAGTGTTAATAAGCGTACCGTATTAAAAAACGGGATGTTTTAAAATAAATTTTTGATAAAATGCTATTGATAAAAACATCTAAAGAAGAAGTATGACTAGTACTAATTTTTTATCGAAACTTGATTTGAAAGCTTTTGGTGAATTTCAATAATCTTCGCCAAATCTACGATTGAGGCTGCAAATGATGAAATCAAATTGAGTCTAAATAATCCGTTACTATGCTAAATGCTGTGTATGTTTTGACTCACTCTCATCAAATAGATTTAGATTTATAATTTAAATTTATTCAGCCAGAAAAATTTGACCATTTTAGATTTTGTAAACATCGAATTAATATTACCGCTATTAGTTTTTATGCTTAAAAGAATTTTGTATAATTTTTTAATATGTACAAAACATCGGAAAACGTACTCAACAAAATATGCCTGATGTCTATAGTGCAACTCTAGCCTCTATTTAAAAAATAATCATGAAAATATGTTGCACCAAGTTCTTAATTTTTGTTTTAAAATAAAGCAAAATCTGAATTAAGCGAAAAATTAATAGGCATTGAAACGATAGTGTTATTTACCAAAGTGTTCGCCTAATGAAAAATTTATCGCCAAGTGGCATGGATATAATGTAATAGTACCAATATTGGTCAACGCGGTGCGACACAATGCGCCCAATGATACACGAAGGTGTTTCGCATTAATGTACCTCTTACATTTAATCTTGTAATGGACACATCCTAGAAAGAAAAATATAATAGATTTATTAAGTTCACCAAAATCCGACTGAAAACATCGAATAACGACACCAACGTATTAGTAGTAAATTATGTTGGTAAACGAACTTTTAGATTTTAGATATTTATGACAACTGTAATGCAGAAGATGTTTGCTGATAAAATAAAAAGGAATTTGCTGATAATATTAACGAATTCATTTTGTTTAAATGCTATTAATGCTCATTAAATAAAATCAAAATGTCAATAACAGCTGAGGAAAATACATCTTTGACGATAACACAAAATACAAACAAAAACAGGTAGAATTTAAAACTTAGAAAAACAAAAAAAGATGCATAAAAAAATAATGCTTTAAAACCGCACATGCGCAGAAGTTGTGTAGGTATCGACTGACAGTAAATATACTGAAATATTACAATAACATTCGAATTTCTTACTGTACAGACGATTGTAGTAAATAAAATAATCAGAAAAATAAGGGGGACATATTAAAATAACTTTTGGTTTTATTCTGATGTAATAAAAAATATCATTGCCATTCCAAGATTTTTTTATGCCATTAAATTTTAATGAAAACTACTTTTAATCGAACTTAAAAGTTGTTCTCTATAATCTCCATGTAAGAAAGCTTCTACGTACAAAACTTCGTACCTCTAGGTACAAAACTGTGAATTTATATAAGGTTCAGACGCACAGACAACTTAGATTCATATGTATAGATGTTTCTCAGAGTAATAATTGCTAATTGAATCAATATATATTTAAAGTAAAAGTCAGCAATGCAGTTTATTGCATTTAAAACAAAGTAACTATTCAAAATGAATAACAAAATAATTGTTTCAAAACTTTCAATTAAACAAATATAACCTACTTACAAAAAAGTCATTAAAATACATGTGCCAAAAATAGTCCACATTTTATTACTACAATTTTACTGTCACATAATAGAAAACATTGAATCAGTTATTTTTATCATTTATAAAAAAAACAAGAATTCTGACCATGAAGTGTTTTTGTTGTTGACATAAAATAGGCTAACATTTAATAAAGGCAGGAAGTAGTGTATGTCAAACATAACAATTAAAAAGAATCTAATTAATTTCAACCGGTTATTTTTAAAACATACTATATTTTTGTTCTTTTAGTTTTAGCACTGTATTTTTAATAAGATAATACAAAATACTTTTTTCTTATGTAGTATTTAAGGTCACTTCTAAAACTAGAAATTGGCGACTATTAGTATCACCTAACTTGAAAGTTTTATGATGTTACACAACGATACTTAATTTTGAAAATCCACCTAATAAAATCAGGCAATAGAAAATATAGTTTATTTTAGGATTTAATATAAAAGTAAAATCGCTTGTTAGAAATCTATTGAATATATAATAATAAAACAAGATGTGTGTATGTCTGTGGCTCTATAGAAACCAACTTAAAATTGGAGTAGAGCTCTGAAATTTTCAACATAAGAAGTTTTGGCTTTCTAATTTTATGTATGTCAAACAGAATGTTATAATTTTTTCAATTAGTTCTATTTTAATTAATTTCTTTTTTACAAAAAACTTCAAATAGAGATACAGCTCTGAAATTTTCAACATAAGTAGTTTCAGCCTTCTAATTGGACTTTTAAAAAACAGAATTTTAAAAATTTAATTAGTTATTTCTTAATTAATTTTCTTAATTAATTAACAATTAAAAAAAAAAACGACTTCTAATAGGGCTATAGTTCTGAAATTTTCAAAATAAGTAGTTTTGGCTTTCTAATTGGTCTTTTGAAAAAGAGAATTTTAAATTTCTATTTAGTTCTTTTTTAATTAATTAATAAATATTTTACGAAACGATTTCTAATAGGGCTTCAGCTCTGAAATTTTCAACATAAGTAGTTTTAGCCTTCTAAATTGGACTTTTGAAAAAAAGAATTTTAAACTTTTATTAGGTTCTTTTTTAATTAATTAATAAATATTTTACAAGACGATTTCTAACAGGGCTACAGCTCTGAAGATTTCAACAATAGTAGTTTTGGCCTTTTAATTTGACTTTTGAAAAACATAATTTTAAATTTTTATTTAGTTCTTTTTTGATTAATTTTTTAATTAATAAATATTTCATAAAACGATTTCTAATAAAAGACTACAAATCTGAAATTTTCAACATAAGTATTTATGGCGTTCTAATTTGACTTTTGAAAACAGAATTTTGAATTTTTTTTTACTTAGTTATCAACAAATATTTTATAAAACGATTTCTAATTGGACTACAATTATGAAATTTTCAATACAAATAGTTTTGACCTCCTAATTGGACTTTTGACAAAAAGAACTTTAAAATTTTAACTCGTTTTTTAATGAATTTGTAATTAATGTTTTCACAAAAAGCTCTTCTAATAGACCTAGAGCTTTGAAAGATTCAACATAAGTAATTTTGACCTTCTAATTTTGCTTTTTACAAATATCACATGTAAAAATATTCTTAGAGGAGTGTTGTATTATAGTTATTAACGGGGAATTGTTTTATTGTTTCTCGACAAGGAAGGGGCTTCTAATATTAAGGCTTTAAGTAGCAGTTAGTTTATAGTGTGTGAAACGCCCTTACACTTACGCAGCAATGTACCTTTCATCGAGCAAAGCGAGCTCATGTTTGCATAGCAATGAACCTTTCAAAGAGTTAAGTAAGCCTGTGCTTATGTATCAATGACTTTTTCAGCTAGCGAAGCAAGATCGATTTTGAGTAGTGATGAACCTTCCTACGAGCGAAGCGCCAAAATTTGGGGCCTATACACCAATGACGGATTTCCGCAACGCGGGGCCTCACAGCTGGCTAAAATATTGAACATTTTAAAATTTCGTGGCGAAGCACGGGTATTTAGCTAGTTGTTTATATAAGAAGTCAAATAATTGAAAGATATAAAAAGTAACAAGGGTCTAGGTGTACTAATTTTAGAAACTACTAGAACCGGTTTGAATTGTGTTTGCACATCTGTGTATCACGCTCCGTCCAGCGGATTTTACGTAATAAACTTTACAGATTATTTTAGTGGTTGTCAACTCATAGTGAATTTTTGACATCAATTGGGAATTACTTCCTAATAACTATAATAAAACGCATTAACATTTTCACAATAAACTTTTAAAGTTCTATGCTCCATAATGTTTTTTTGATTGTTTTAACAAAGCTATTTTTTTTTCATCGATTCATAAGATGATCCATCAAAATAAAATTCAACTTTTCAAGTAACTGTTGTGTGATTATTGTCATCATATAAATACGAACGAGAGTTTGAATGATAATATGTATTCATTTTTAAATTCTTTACATTAACTTCGATTTTGTGTGTTCGTGTCGATAGAGGATGGGGGCAAATCTGCGGACGACAAATTTACCCCTTGCTTTCATCCAATCGGGCTGAAACTTGGCAGATAGGTTCGCTGTCGATGACAATGCATTCTATCAAATTTTGGGGCTGTTACTGTCACTAAAAGGTCGCCTTTACAGAATACTAATCAACCAACTTGCCGTCATCCAATTGCACTAGAGTGTTTAACCGACCGTTGAAGAAACTCTTTTCTGTTGAAAAATTTTTTACTAACTAAAATAACTAACTAATTAACTAACTAACTAAATAAATAAATAAATAAATTCGTTTTTAATAAATAAATTTTGAAACGTAGTTTGCAGCACATTTTGCTGATCGAAAGGTTTTTGATGTTTAAAATTAGATGCAAGATGCAAACGCCAAGCCCTCGCTGTTTACGGAATCGACGCTGTGTAATCAATCCTTTGTATGCAATTGCCATTGCATATAAAGGATTGATATTAAAAACTGTGTTTTTATAGGTTATATTAGTTATTTTTTAAAACAGTGTGATTGCAATATTGCGTGCGATAGGTTTGCAAGGCAAAAGCTTGGTGAATGTTTTGTGGATTGCAATTGGTGACTGGACAGAAAACCTAATTGATTTATTAATCCATTTCATGACATTGGTTGGAGTGGGTTTTGCTGAGTAAGAATATCCAGTGAGTTTGACAATACTTTTTTTCTATTTTTGAATGCAAGGTAAATGATGTAGAACACAATAATCTGTTTACTCTTCTCATATGACAAACAAGACTTTGAAAGTGCGAGGAGTCATCAAACTGTGACAAATCTTCTATGTGAAGGGAGAGGGGGGGGGGGTATTATACACTAAATGGAGATGAATTTTTAATGCAAAATATATGCTAAATGTTCATGCTAATGTTTTACGGCAGAATGCTAGTATTCAATTATTCAATACCTTGCAGGTAAAGCAAAACATCCGTCTATGCATTTTATATGTTAACCACAGAAATTTTGCTGATTTTAATAGGGTTTAAATAGAAGTGGATCATAATAACTCATACATATTCATGCAGTCGTCACTGAGAAAAACACTCTTCTCAAAAGCTCACCAACTCAATATTCATTAGACGAACTAAAAATATTTCAAAACCATATAAAACCATTCTCAATATTTTTTTCTTTCATTTTCTTTTTTCATACGAAAAGCTAATACTTGCAAAAAGATTTTTACTTACTCCGAAAAGCAATCTTGCTGCATTTTTGTGAATAACCACTTAGTAAAAATTTCAAAGTTTGAAGTTTTTGCCATATTTTTAAGTCACTTTAATCGTCAATGTAAGTTATGAAGCCTTTTCAGAGTCATTCACAGTGCCTGATGAAAGATAATAAAGGCCCTATCTACAGTAAAGAAAAATCATCAGTTGGGAGAACTGTTGTTGAATGCTTTAATAAATGGGTCAACTGTCAACTTTCCTTGCCAGCAGCCATCTTAAATGTCTTACCTTCTCTAAAGGCAAGAAAAATAACACTCTTTGCCCAAAGTGTTGAAATTACTAACTCTAAATTTCTCTACCAGAGTAAAGGAGCTGTTTAGAGTTCTTGTGACTCAAGACAGTTGACGACCTTTTCAAAAACTTAACGATATATATATTTCACTTTTGAAATATTCTGTTGAGGGAGCTGTTTTTCTCCAACCATTCGCTATGGCGGGTCTCATCCTCTCCCTATTTCCTACCACCGAAAGAACGCAGGGGGGGGGGGGGATTACATTCCAACCCAAAAGGGGCCTCTCAACATAGTGAATCACATCCGGGCTGGTCTGCAACACAAAGTGCCACAAACACCAGACCTCAGCTAAATACATCCTGGACTGTTTAGGGCAGGGTTGCCAGATGAAAAAAGTAAAATAATGCCAAATTGCTGTTAAAATAAAGCCAAAAAAGGCCAAACTGTGACATCATCGATAAATTGATGCCAAATGGGAAAAAATGCATGATTTTAGTGCTCTGTATGACAAATGTTTAAAAAATAGTACTCTAGATTCACTAGGATGTCTCTTCGGTCGTCCTTAACAACAAACATTTTAAAATTTTAATTTTTTAATTAAAAATTGATTAATTTTTTAATTTTCAAAATTGTTCAAGAATTTTTTTTTGTCTAAAATATTTGTGTTTGGTATCACATAAATGCTAAAAAAAAAAAAATTCTTTCTAAAAATATACCTTCCTTTGGACACATAATTCGTTAAACATAGAAAACTATGAATACTTTCCATACAAGGTACAATGGATAATAGATTGATAAAATTATACCCACGGAATTTGTGTGTGTGCAATTTGAACTCCTTGTTAAAAAGGTGAAATACATGAATGCATAAGTTAAAGGGAAATGGGTGGGAAGAGGGGGGGATCAAAATTTTTGCAATATCTCTATCATCATTAAGTTGAGCATAATTTTCTAGATACCTATTAGTATCAAAATGTATATATTTATTAGATTGTTTAGTTATCAAATAGTTTAAAAAAATTGGAATTTTTTTTTTAAATATTTAAAGTGTAACTTAAAAAAATGCTTGAAAATTTATAATATTTTTTACATTCTTTTTTCTTCAGTTTATTCTTTTTTTCCTTCTTTTTTTTTTTTTTTTTCTTTCAGTTTCTTAGTTGTTTCTTTTTGTCTCTACTTAGGTAGAAGAGACATCTGATGAGCGTGCAAATCACATCAAATCCAAATAAAAACTTAAATTGTTACATGTATTTTGTTTTTATACGAATGAATATTTAGAAAACGTGAATGATGGACAAAATTCCCGTTTTACTGCGCGACTGGATTCCTAGATACTATCAACATTGAAACTGGACATTTATCTGAATTTTCACTATTTTACAAGGCGCATATATATGTTATACGTATTACGATTGATCGAAGTTTACTTTTTATATGTAAATTTTCTCTCTGAATTATTTGTTCATAAAGATGCATGATGAATCCATTCTTAAAAGTTATTTAGAAAAACCTAAATTTCACTAATCTAATCGAATTAAATTTTTGCTACTCTACAGCCATCACAATAACCATCCACTTTAGGACAGACCACCATGCTTGGATTTAGATGGGTGGCAGATGGCATTCGCAATGCTTAGAGCATTTTGAGGTTCATTGGCAAGACAGAACGACTAATTTCACCATTCCTTTTGGGGCAAGATTCTTGGAAACCCAGTCCCTCTATCACTTATCTTTATTGATGTCGCCCTTTCCCCTTAAAAAGAACCTGCTGTTATTCTGCCTAGAGCCACCTTTACATCCTGTATTCGGACAATCATTCGACCCCCTACTCCGCTTCTTGCCAACTACGGTCGTCACTGGTCAGCTCCTGAGGCCAAAAAACGAGATTAAAGAAGGTATCGCACTTAACTTCAGGTGAAAAGCGTATCTTCTCACTCAAAAAGTTTGAAAAAATGGGGAAAGTTTATTTTAATTGGGATTTTTTTTTCTGACTTCGGAAGTTGTGGAAAAAAAGGCCAAATTAAAGAAAAGGCCAAACGTAAATTCTTAAGGCCAGGCCCTTCTAAAAAAGGCCAAATTTCCCAAATTTGGCCTTAAGAAGGCCAATATGGCAACCCTGGTTTAGGGGTCTCCTTTGGGGGGGGGGGGATTTATTTTCTCCCCTTCTCGTCATAGAATATTTGAATGTTAACGGATTACTTGACCTGGTCTTACTTCGTCAGACTGGTTGGAGATTTGAAGCAACAACTATATAAAGGAGTTCTGTTTGACAGTAACACTCAAATCAATAGATCAAGATAAACATTTATTTCTTTACCGAGAGAAAGAACGATACTCACATAATATTTTATAGATACCAACTTCAATTACATCTAGAGCTGATAAATAAGGAAGTCGTAAACATACATAAAGTTGCTCTGAACACATTCCTCTGATCTCGTTATTAAAGCAGAGTTGTATATTTTATCACCAATATAATCCATTAATATTTTTCGCTGAAAACTATCAAATATTTAAATATATTGTATAAATGAACTCTTCTGTGATTATAGGAAGACTTGCGCATTCCCTCTCACGAGCGAGTGTGTACCGACATGATGTACCCCATATCCTGAATTGAATATGGGGTTGGTACAAAATGTTTGGAAGAAACAGAGATGACTTAGTCCCCATAGTCCTTAATAAAAAGAAGATAGATAGATCACCTGTCTAAGTAGTAGAGAGTTTTTGACACTAAACTGATTATGTTATCTAAACGCAAATAAATGGCCCTATATATCACACAAAAGTGACACAATTAAAAAATCTTTGTTTTGATTTAAAGGGTTATAAAATCATAGAATGAACGCACTTGAATCTGGTTGAGTGGCGCAAAATAGTTTTTAAGTTGAATTCAAGTTGAAACTTACTTGAGCCGTTTTTCCAGTTTAAATTCATGGAGTCAGTCTTTAATTCTGTTCACACTTTTACTGAAAAATGACGTTATGAGTTTTGCCATTTTTGTAGCAAGGGTGCTGTATGGTTCTAAGCAACCTCAGCCGACATAATGAACAATTGAATTTGCTCAACGATGACAAAAAGGTTCCAGACAGATTTTTACTCTGTTTGCATTGAAGGAGCAGAAATCACTATATAAACATTCGTACAAACCTTCTTTGCAGGTTCAATTTAAAAATGCCATTTAGCAACTAAACTAATTCAAAACGTTTTGAGATCGATCTTCGTTGATGCAGATATTGACCTTTTCCAGTCTATTTTTTAAAGTGAGAAGACACGGCCTCAATTTTGACAGATAGTGTCGAGAAATGTCGGTGTTTTCTTCTAGCGCATGTATCTTTCCTGGAATTTCCCGTGAGTATGTGTAAGACGTCCGTCTTTTGTACTTTGATTTAGAAAAAGAAAATAGCATAACGTGAAAATAACGTAGCGTGGTCATCAGAGGCATGAAGACGACTAGACTTCATGAAGAAGAGATTATCGCAGTTTTGAAGTACCAAACGAGAATGATTTTTTTTCATAACAGCTAAAGATTTTTTCTCGTGCCATCGACAATGTATTACCGTCCAGGCTATATTTTTTTCTGTGTTAGCACCTTTAGCATTATTCTATAAGAGCCATCACTAGTTGGCAATTCCTCAGCTTGTGATTAAAACTACCCCGAACTCAATAAACACAAATTTCTGACCGCAATTTTTTACCGATGTCTGAACAAAGTCCCACCAGTTGCCGATTATAGTAAATTCATCAAGAAATGTATTATAAACGTTATCTTTTTATTTTTCGAATCTGGCAACAAAACCCAGCGATTATCATGGACGGATGGAATAGCAAAAGAATAGATGTGTTTTAAAAGCAATTATATAGAAGAAATAAAAAGTTAAGTGGAAGGAAGTTATAATTTCCGGCTAAAACCGATTCTTGATACTTGAATAGAAACTATTATATAACTTTATGTGTTTTCATAAAAAATTTTCATTTTTACAGAGAATGTCAAGATCGTAAATCCTATAAAATTATTTATCCAGACTGGGATGCTATCTTAAAATTGCTAATCCCTATATGAGCTTTAGACTATGGTATTAATAGAAACAAAATCATATAATATAGCAAAAGATGGATATTTAAACTTGTGTTGTTTATTTGCACTTGAACCGAACTTTTCAAAACAATGTAATATGAGGTAGTAATACCCTACCAATTATTAGGTTATGGTGCTTCGATAAAAGATTTGAAATTTACTAAAGGAAACAAACGGAATTTAAAATTTATCGGAAGGAAAATGTCAAGATATGAAACATTATTTGGTGTCTTTTTTTTTTAATTAAAATGTGTCTATTAGCAATGATGAATTTTCCCTTTTTTTGGTTTTATTTTTAAATAAAAGTAGAGAAAAAATCATGAAAAACAATACTATTCTTTCCAAAATTTGTGCTCGGATAGATAGTTAAAAAACTACTTAGTTTTTCACTTTGAGATTTGACGGGAAAAAACTGCTTTTGCGTGTGACGTCAATGCGCAGATGATGAACCAGTCTAAAATCTGTTTTAGACGAGGAGTGAGTGAGGTTCCATCTCGGATTTTCAACGGTATCTATGCGTAACTACGTCACGGTTTTCTTATGCTTTTTTGGTCGCATGGCATTTGCTTTGATTTCAGCTAATTTCAAACTCGATTTTTTCTTAATTGAAAGCATAAAGATAAAAAAAATAATTGCACTGCTCAAATATATTCGTTGGATAACACTAGAAAATACAAAAAAAAAAAATAATTTTCCTTTCTTGTGCAAGTTCCTCATTAAGGTTGCGTTATTGAATTGAAATGTTTCCAAAATATAACAAAACTCTAAATTAAAGAATTTATTTTCATTACTTTTCCTTCTATCAATTTACATAGCAGGAAATGAGACAGTTCAAAGACAGTTTTTTCATTCAGTGATGCCACTCAAAGACAAAGAATAACTAAAACTTTCAATAGTAAGAGTATCTCCAGCTGCATATTTTTCGTCCAAAGTTTGACTGATTTTGACTGAGTGAATTTAAATACAACCAATATTTTTAACGATTTCTTTTGTTCTATTCCTTACAGTGAGTACAATGTTTAAGTTATAAAACTTAGAAGTGTTACTATGGGTAAAATATTTGAGGTAGTCTCTCTTTGTGACACAGCGGAAAACAAAGAATATGATTATATCTGGGATTCAGAATCTTCTGGTAGAAAAAGTTTATTGTTTGAAATTATCGACGAATGTCCTTTCTTATGTCATTAAGTGTGATACAGTACAGCAGCTACATTAAAATAGAAAACATATACAATATTTTAGGAAATGAAAGTTTCAAATACGAGCTCACTAATGAGTTATACGTTACAACCTATAATCTGTTTGGTTCCTCTAGTGAAGAGATCCAGATGTGAACCTATAAAAGCACCGTGTGTAAAGCGTGTTGTATAAGTCGTTTGAAAACATTTAGTAGTATAACGTATATTGCGGTGTAAAACGTTTCACTGAAGTTTCCACTTGAGTCGCAAATTACTAAATATCAAAACATTTTGTTACTTTTCCGTTAGACGAGTACCAGATAAAAACCACTAAATTGTACTGATAACTCATCCAAACAAACATCCTTAAATCATTCATAACTCCTATAACAAACCACTATAGGGTTCATATAGCAACCTTATTACAAACTGTAAACATATAGGCTTGGCGATACATTTGAGCGTCATTTATCATGATAAAAAAACAGTTAAGCTTGTCAACTACTGAGCCAACTGGTATAGTAAGCAAAAAAAAAAAAAAAAATCGAATGGAGTTTTCTAAGGCTATATCTAAAGTAGAATCTTGCGGTTTGAACCAAAATGTTTTGTTTGCCACTTTTTTTTAGTTTGGTGCAAAATTTTGATCTTAGGAGGCTGTATACTAAGTAAATTTAACTAAAATTAAGTAAATTTAATCTTTAAAAATATCAATACGAGTCCCTATTTCTTAAGCTTTCATTCAGTTTAGAATGCTTCATTCTCCCTAAATATCAAATTTCAGTTCATAATGTTGAGAATCACGTCATTTACGAGCGAAAATGTTTTGTCCGACCTTGAGGGCAAATTTCTTTAAAGCGGGAAAGAAGCAAACTTTTGAGTGCTTCTAGACTGAATCTATTACACTGTCCCTTAAAATGAGCTTTTTTACATTTTTGCTAAAATATTGAGAATAAAAAGTCAAAATGGAATGCAAAATATTCTGGAGGGGTTTTCGAACATGATAATTCTAAGCTATTCCAATCTTGATAAACCAACTTCAAGATGTCGAAAATGCAGCAAACATTTCAAATGAAGGATGTTCAAAAATCCCAATTCTAATTCAGTCACAACTCTGACAAATTTAGCACAAAATTTAGCACAAAATTCAACAAAAACGTGCATGGGGAATCACCATTTAATCAGACACCAATAAACTCATATTAAAAAGTCGAATAATCGAAATGTTCCATACCCAATATTCATCTTAAAATGTAGTCACCACTCTAAAATGTAGTACAAATGTCAACAAGGGAAATCATATCAAAAGTAAGCTAGTCCTATTTCGATTTACTCATTTTAAAGGGTCGAAAATGGATCGAAATGTCTCAAATGGGGAATATTCCAACGTAGTCAGAGTTATAAAATTTGGAAAAATTGTTTACAAGAGCCAAGCATAGCCCTTAACCAATTTTTAAGATCCAAGCCAAGGGCAAGCATAGCCATTAACCAATTTTTAATAACCATTAACCAATTATAAATGTCTTTTGATTGCTAAAAAGCACAAGACCAAATTTTGTAACGAAGGATGAGGATTCAACTAGTATACCTTAAAAAAGATTAATCGGATGTTGTGAACTGGATGAGGAAAAAGATAATTCACATGTTATATCACAGAGTCATGAAAGAAGCCTGAACTAATATTACCGCATATTCGGTCTCACTTTTCCTATTTATAGGATTCTTATACAGTTGTTAATAGTTTACGATACCAATGACGGATCAATCAAGGTGATTTTCTGTTTTCTACTGAAATATAACGTAATCGAAATGAAAGTAAATAAATGTATTATTAGAAATAATGACATTAGTAGAAGTAAATGTGTAGGTGATTTCAGGTGTGCTCAACAAACAATCTCTTATTGGGAAGGTCAAAATATTTTCTATATTTTATATATACATCATCCTCATCAGTTTGGGTAATTTTTGAAAAGTTGATACCATGGCGGCCGCATTAGTTTATCTTCTATTTCTTATTTACTTAGTGAATTCTTTTCCTACCGATAGTGTAACAAGCATAAGTGGAATAAACAATACCACCGTAAATGACAAATTAAGCATATTTAAATCTGAAAATATATGGAATATTTCGAGAACTGTTATATCGAAAATAACACAAAATTCTACGTCATATGAGGATGTTTATGAAGAAACAAATCTCGACTTTTCTGTTAGTAACAATTTGGACAGTCGTAACAACTCAATTTCTGATGTAAATTGGGAGAGTATTATGGATTTCTTGAAGTTGGAGACTAAGTCAATCGTACAGTCACTGAATCTCACAGACTTAATTCAAGTTGTGAAGATCAGTGATGAGTGTAAAAGAAGCCTACAAGCATTTCTCATGTCCCTGTCGGAATGGGAAACATGGGCGGTCATGAGTAAGTGAAAAGTTTTAAATTTCTTTTGTGTAGGAATAATACTTAGCTCATTTTCAAGGAGATTTGATAAAATTTTACTGCACTAAAATTTTGTATTTCCTGATTTTCAATGTTTATTAGAAAGTTGCTTATTTATATAATTGATTGAAAACAGTTGAATATAATGCCAAATTTTTAAAACCCCAAATACATAAAACAAAATTTTAATGATATTTAATTTACAAATTGAATAATTTTAAATGAAATATTAAAAAAAATTCCATTCTTAAATTACAGTTATGATATGTATATTTATTTAAGAATAATAAATATATTTAAAGAAATTTCGTAATAAGTTTTTAATTTAAACATGAAATAATTTAACTTTTAAAAACAGATTATATTTTATTTCAACTAGACATTTATTTTACAAACATCAATTTACTTTAAAGAAATCAGAAGAAAAAAACACTAACAATTTTCTTCCATAAAATATGAGTGAGGAATAAGTATTTGACACAAATTATCAAAGGAGCAGATTAACCGATTAAAAAAAAAAAAAAAAAGATTTAGCATTTCATATCCATTAATATGTAAATTGTTTCCACTAACCGTAGTCAAAGCAAGGATTCCCTATTCTAATTTTTGTAAGCACCAATTGACACTCAACAGCAAACATCATCTGAGTTTCATAAAAATTGATTCAATACTCTCTGACTTATGCAAGATTAAATTTTTAACTAGGTGAAAGGAATGATAGGCATCTTCAAGTGTTCCATGTAGCAAGTGATCATCTTCTAAGTGACCTAATAGCAAATAATTTTTTATTAGACGTAGTTATTAAAAAGTTGATTGTTGAAATTTTCTATGAAAGTAAATCAACAATTACTTTTACCTTTAAGTTATCTTGTAGTTATTTTCAAAATTAAATGTTTGACGAAATATTTTTTTTTTTTTTTGAATGCGAATATCTTAACTAAAATTCAAGTAGTAAAAATACAAACGTTTTGGTATCGATTGCTTATAAAAAATCTTAACAAACCTTTGCTTTCATTTATATCAGATATTGAATATGATATTCTCATGCAACAAAAACCAACATTAAGTTTAAAACATTAATTTTTAAGGAGATGTATACATTATTTATAAATATTTTTAAAAAAAAGTTAAAAACTTTTTCCTCTATAGTTCGCGGCTATGGCTGTATACAAAAGGCAACAACCAGATCGGGATTGAGAAACCAGTATTGACAATCCCTTGTTATTGAGGGATATTTTCATGTCTTAAGAGGGGAAATGTTACCTTAACTCTTAAGCCACACGCATACAAACCAAAACGCGTCCTAATACTTAATTTGTTTGAAAACTCACATACTCTAAACGCGGAATTGTGGGACCTTAAGAAACTTCTTCATGTAGGAGAATGATATTTTTAAATATTGAGGCTTCGAAAGATAATCGATACACATTTACTTTTGGTCTACGAAAATACATAATAAGTTTATCTTGATTCGTTTTCAGTTTATTTAAAGGATGTGGTTATTTTGGTATAACAAATTTGGCATATACTTAAAAAAAAGTTATTTTATAGAAAAACTTATTTTCTACTTTCTGTACTGCTATGAAATATATTTAGATTTTCAGGAAGCGTTTTTCATCTATAAATTGATACTTTCAATGACTGAATAATTTGGAAATTTCTTTCCAAAAACCTGGTCCAAATTTGTACATATTTCATATCTCTACTTCTAGTTCAACATGACGTATTTTACAAATATTTTAAGAAAATTATAGATTGTTTAAATCGTCACTCACTTTTAGATCAATCTGTATTTAATGTATGTTTTTCCACCTTTTTAGTGGCAGATGCCAATGGCAAAATCCCTGGTGGTATCTTAGAGGGAGCTGCTATTGATGTGGGATCTTTCGAAGAGTGCCTTAAAATAAGGGTGAATTCGGAAGACAAAGTGGAACAGTTTCGCGGTCGGTACTGCCTGGTAGGGTATCAGTCTCCTCTTGTATCAAGCTTCTACCAAGAGCCTTTTCTTAAGCACAGAGAGAAGTATATAGAGACATATGGAAAACCACCGAAATGGGTGAGTAGCGTTTAATATTGTTGTACTTAATTGCTTATAAATACTGTTAAAAAAAATTCAAAGAGAGAAATTACAAAACCGATTTATAAAATACAACTGATTATTCATTCTCCGTTTTAGAGGTTAGCAAAACTTCTTAAAGTGTGACAGTGAACTCGTTTTCAAGCTTTAAGAAAAGCTTCATTTCGCACAGCTTCAGGCAGAGTGATAATTCGGACTCCACAAAAGTAAACAACCACTGAGCTCCTTTCAAATCAGCTATAAAATTCCTGAGTCATATTCTACTTAAAGATAGTTTTTATATCCCCGGGTGTAAACTTTTCCAAAAAATCCAGAGCAATCGATCTGGCGATCACCACGTGTTAAAAATTTCAAAATGTCTAGACTAACTCGGGCTTTTCTAATTCTTTAGCAAATGACGCATCAACGAAAACAATTATATGATATATATTCAAAACGTTATTGTACAGCTTTTCTTTTGGAATAAATCTTCAACTTCATTCACAACTTCAGTATTAATGTACTTTTTGTAAAGTTACTATTAGCATTGAATGGCCATATATTTAGCTACTGGGTAAAATTTTTACATATGTTTATACTTTTCTCAGATATTTTGTATTTCTTTTTCGATATAGCATGCTTATCAAATTTTGTGAAGATATTTTTATTAGAATAGCTCTAAAATCCAGATAGAAGCAGTTTAATTATGGCAGCTCTGTATTCTAGTAGCAATAACGCTTAAAATTCATATTTAAAGCATTTATCCTTTTTTTACACACTCCTAAGGAGATAACGAACAAGGAGGACTTAGTAATTTATCCAATGCGATCTTTTTAGAATGAAAATTTTATTAATTTATATTTTAATTAAATACATGTTATACAGAGAGTTTGTTGCAAAATTAAATTCTCTTGGAATTCTACTCTCTTACAGCCATCTTTCAACACCAAATATCGTAACTAAATATTAAGACAACGGTGCAGAAGTTTTAATACGTGTAAAGCGCGTTACAGGTGAATTTATAGGATACTTCTATTGTCAAAAACTATTTCAAGATGACTCAAAATGTATAGTATTGCATTCAGTATTTGGAAATCAACTCAGCATGAGACCTTAATGTCCCATTAGTCATCTCAAGTGGGAAATTTAAATTACCATATACTTGAATCACAATTTCCTTTCTTTTATGTGATACAGTTTTACTTTATACCGTTCAAAATTTAGAACTACACCATAAAAAGGAATAGCAGTAATTTCAGTAACTTCCAAATGTGCTTTATATAACGATTATCAAAGGAAAAACGGTAATGCATAATCTTGTGAGGTTATGTGTAACTAAATTTATCAAGTTTCTTTTAATATTTTAGATTTAGAATTAAAATGTGATATTCAAACATCATAACCTTAATCCAAACTGTTAAATACTCTATATGGTATGCACATTTATATAGACTTTTGAGATAGAATTGTAAATTTGTAATTACGTAAGCAAAATTTCGTTATCTCACTTTATTCTAAAATAATTACAATTATGTCTATTTTAGATTGAAGAATTCATCAAGAGATCTGGAAATTATATCCATTTAGTATCGATGTATTTGGGAACGTGTGTCCCTTCCACTTGCTCAAAGGATGACGTCATGAAAATTTCTTCACACGGTATAAAAATCATTCCTTGAGTTTATGTTTATTAGTTTAAAAAAAAAGAATTGCAGGAAATTTTTTTTCATATTACACATTGATTCGATGCAGATGAAAATTTGAAGTGTTTTAAGGTCTAAGTGCTGGGCTAGGAATATATTGGATCTGAAATCGTGTATGAAAAACGTGAATAATGTTTGTATTGAGGTTAGGATACCTTTTATTCCGTATTCATTTCATCGATTTTTGTTTTGTTTTCAATCTGATTCGGAAAATTACCATTAAATAAAAAATGTGGTTACTTTAAAAAAAATAAAAAAAATATTGATCTTTAAATTCGATTTATTTGCCATGAAATTTTTTATATACTAAATTTTAAAAGTTATAAACATATTTTTTGTTACCAAAAATCTATTAAAATCGTAAACAAGAAGACAGTATCTTCATTTCTTATCATTTTCTTTTTGCATCTGTCTATAGATATATTATATCATTATTTACGATACTAACATATCTAGAAAGTCATATGAACACTATTTTATAACTGTCATATTATTTCTAAAATGAAAACCTTTAGTTTTTATTGCAATCAAAATCTTTATTTACTAACGAAAAAAATAATTATGGTAATATTTCTTTTTTTCGTTTTGGGCGGCCATATATTTCTATAAACACTAGTACTCTATCTTTGAAAAAAAAAAAAAAAAACTGTATGTATAGGTCTAAAAAGTCGGTGCACAAAACAGTCTTCTTTGTTCGACTTTTTTGAAAAGATTAAAAATTATATGATAAAAAGATATTAAGGGAAAATTATAGAAATTGTCACTTATCTATCATGGATGGTTGTTACAACTTTTTTCAAATAATAATTTAACTCTCCTCTTAAAATGAGAAGTATAGACAATATTAATTTCCCTGCGTGAATATAACATATAACAACAATCTTATACTTGTATATTTATTCCCATCAGGAGAATTATTTATAAATTGATTACAAATATCGGTTATAATGAACAATTTCAAACATAACTGTGGAATCTTTCAATGTTATCGCAACATTTTTAGTTAACCCTTGGATAAGCGAGCTGCCTTTTGTCTCGCGGTGGGTCGAGGGACAAAAATTCAAATTTTCGTGCGTACCATTAAATTCGTGACCAAATATCAAAGTAAGTGGATATTTTAATTAAAAACACAACGTTATTGAAAAGAATAAAGTAAAAATTAAAAAA
Organism: Linyphia triangularis; assembly: GCA_963978545.1. NCBI lineage: Eukaryota > Metazoa > Arthropoda > Arachnida > Araneae > Linyphiidae > Linyphia > Linyphia triangularis. Next base: position 89,582,462 of record OZ021723.1, on the reverse strand, counting down.
TATTTTTTAAATAACTCTGAAAAAAACTGGCAAGATGTTTGGTAATGAGCTACCATCTGTTAAAAAATTGGTTATGTGGGGACATTGGTCAATCGCGCGACTAACCAAGGTTTAACTATTCTGTGTGTAAACAATAATGAATACTTTTTTCATTTTGATATATATAAAGTTTCATTATTTAGTGAACACTTATTTATTTAAATTGTACTTTTGTACTTATAATTAGTCATAACAAATATTATGTTTTAATAATAACTTATAATGAGTTATAACCATAATGTTGATTATTCACTATGATTTATACATGGCCAATTCTCTGCTGTAAGAACGAGACATTTTAGCTCCATTTTCCACTCGTAAACAAATTAGAATTCTAAAATTATTATGAATCTAGCAATTATGCTTTTGTTTTATATAGCTCTACTTGGTGACAAAGTTATATGGAAAAATAATTAGTTTAACTAGGTCAAATACGCATTTATATCGTCTGACGCTCGGGACATGTCCGTGCTTCGTGCGTCAGACGATATAAATTCCTATTTGACCTAGTTAAAATAATTATTTTTCCATATAACTTTGTCACCAAGTAATATGATATAAAATAAAAAAGGAACTATTAGATTCATCTTAATTTTAAAATTCTTATTTGTTTACGAATAGAAAAAAAGAGCCAAAATGTCCCGTGCGTCAGCCAGAGAATTGCCCATATATGTTTTTACAATTCAATATGATTTGAATCTAACTATACAATAAAACTTATTATACATTGTAAACCACATTTTTGTAGTTGTGAGTCCCCTTGGGTTAGAAGTGCACATTCCGTCCTGTCAAGTGGATGAACCAAAGCCTTTAACTATAAATGGATTGATTTCTTTGTGAGTAATTTAAAACATGTATGACAAAAATTATAATTTTTTATATCCTTTTTTTTTTTTTTAATTGAAATAAGTATTTTCAGTTTATAACATAAATTAAAATGTTAATATAAATTCTATACTGTCATTAAATATAACACAAGCAAATCTAAATGAATCAAATATAGACCACGTGTACCCAAATCAAATGAATGATGAATATTTCAATTATTTCCAAAATGATGATGCATATTTTAATTGGTGGTGATACACACATTAAAATCAACTATTTCTGGCAAATTCCTTTTGATTATAATGAATAATTTTTTTATAGTTGGCTTATGTATTTCTTTGCATTTTTATATATAATATGTTCAGATAAAAATCAAAATTTGTACTGACATTTTCTTATCTTTTTAAATATTTTTATATATGGGCTTAACTTTCTCTAGTAGTTGTTAGACTGCTTGCAAATCATTTTACTGTCTGCTTAAGTTGAAAAATTGAATTTGAATAAAACTACCCTTCTGTGATTGGTAAATTCTCCAACTAAGTTTAAAAACAAATACAAAATATCAGCTTAAACCATAATCCTGAATTTTCTGATAACTTTACACACAAGCGATATTTATAAGAAAAAATTTAAAAAAAAAAAAAAAAAAAAAAAAAACCACGCCCACACACACAAACTCGTCTTGTAAAATTAAAAGGTCCTATTTTAGTATGTTTATAATAAATTTCAGTTTAATAAATTATGTGTCTGTAAAAATATGTATTACATTTTTGAAAAAATTTAAATAACAAATGAAATACTTTTTATTTATTTGAATTTGGCACTTTTAAAAAGATCTGATAAATGGAAAACAATCTCAAATTAGGCTAATTTTTAGAGTGAGATTAGGATATCAATACTTTTTCGAAATATTCCAAATTCTGTTATTCAGAATTGAATGTGTAGAGAATAACGAATTAATTTAAATATTGGTATAGTAAAATTTCTATTTCGAAAGGTTCGTACATAAAATAGGGTGTGTGTGTAATTGTACTGTACCATTATTTTATCTCCCATCCACTGGAATAAGTATTAATTCATATAACCCTTGATCATCATTTATTAAATAATTTTGATCATTGAATATCCTTAACATTTTATGTCAACATAAATGTTCAAAGGAGAGTAATAAAAAATAAACAATCTAGAAACAAGAGATATAAGAGCAGTGTAAAAGCACTGAATCATATTAATTTAACTTAATCGTTGTTCTGATACGGTTATAACAATTTTGAATCCCATTAAAAATGAGTTTGCTCAAAATAATAAGTAAAAGTGGTAATATTTTCAGATGTTTTATAGGAGTATTGATTGTTCTATGCATTATTGGTACGATTATAGATGTTGTAGGAAGATATGCGTTGGAGGAACAACAATCATTAAGGTCAAAATGTGAGTATATTTTATTAAGCACCGTATTAACTAGTATCTTGTCATTTATTGTCATTCAAAAACTATAGTGGGAGGAAATATTGTGCAATTTATTCTAAAAGATAATTATTTCAAGCATATTGAATACGTCATAAGCTGAATCCGAATACCTGTAGTTACTTTTAAAATTTGCATACATTTTTTTACCTCGGTAGTATTTAAAAATTTTACTTAATATTTCATAAAGCTCAATAATTGTCACCCTGTAAAAATGCCCAGCTTAACGTTCATGTACATGCACAACTCGTCAGTAAAATAAATAGAGCCATCTTTTCATCAAGTACCAAATGGTACATTATAGCGGCATCGTATTGCTGCAGTATTTCCAAACGCGATTTCAACAAATCAAATGGCATTCATTAGTGGCTTTAATTAAGATAAGTCTTTTGATATTCTTTTTTTGACAGTGTATTGATATAATTTAAAACACTAAGTCAACATTATATAAGTTTATATATAATATAAATCTGGTTATTGTATCAAAAATTTATTTTTTTCAAACCAAAATAATTGTTAAGCCATATCTTCGATATTTGAAATTTTAGAAATAGTAGTTATTTTCCATGATGTCGCATGTTATACATATCAAAAACTTGATATTACTTTTTAAAGGTATCTTTAAGGATGATTTATCTATTTTTAGGTTTCCTTCTTTACTTGTTGAGATTATTCTCACTGTACCTAAATTCAGAAAAGTTTTTTGGCGAAAGCAAAGGAAGCAGTAAATTATCGTTTTTCAATGGCATGAGGTTTATTTCCTGCATCTGGATTATAATGAACCACGTTTGGATATTGCCAAGCGAATGGAGGATATTATCTTATCGTAAGTAACATTTAAAGTCAAAATGTAATGTAATTTCTTGTAAATTTTCGTATAAATAGTTATGCCAGGGCGATTCCTAAAAACTCCTTTTCAGCCCTTTAAATTTGAAACAACAAAATCTTGTAAAACAAGGAAGTCTATATACCTAGAGTAAAGTAACCTTTCTAAATATTTTGAGACAGCTTATAGCGCTACTAGCTTCGATTAATGGAAGTTACAAAAAATAGCTAAAAAACTAAAAGAGATCGGCCAGAAAATTTATTTAGAAAAATATTCACAGTATTATTATTATTAGGGAAAAAAAAAAAAAAAAACGCAGGAAAATGTTTCATGAAGTTATCTGTAAAATTGTAAAATTGGCGAAGATATTCGTCATCGAAATTATAGACTATTAGTGACTTTTGAAAAGGGCCGTCCTGAAATTGAGAAACGTGTTATACCAGCTGTTATCATACAGCTGTATGATAACACCTGGGAAGATAGACTTCTCCGGGAAGATAGACTCCGAGAAAATTGGTGAGAAATACACTGTTTTTCAGATATTTCAAAAGTGACTATCTTATTAGGAATAGTTATAGAAAAATGCTCGAAAATCCATAAATTCAGTGTATAGGAATACTATTTGTTTATATTTCGTGTAAACATGAATTTGGCTTACAAGGGATCCTTTACTTTAGTTCCGACTAGTTTCAGCTGGTATTGGGTGGAAAGGATATACATTTGTAGCTAAATTATCTCTAGTCTTGAACTTGGAGATCATCAGAAAAGATTCCCAGAGTTTACCTGGAAGAGCATGAGGAAAATTTTTACTTCTCAATTCAATTGAATGTACATTTATGTCTGGTATAAAATTAATTAATGGTAATCATTACTCTGATAAAGCACATTATTTCCTTATGCAATAATGCATTTATAATTATGTAGATGTCTGTTATTAATCTGTTTCGTGAGTACAACATCAGATATTTTTAAATGTTTGGTTTCCATTACAAAAATAATACAATCATGAATGCATTGCGCTATTTTTACATAAACACACCACATGTACGTTTGTTTCTACTAAATCACACACACACACAATATAAATATGCATATCATGCTTTAAATAGGAGCAATCAAACATGTTAATCCATTTGAACTTCGAGATTTTTCCCCTGATCGCCAGGCTCAATTCAAGAAATATTTCAGGGACATTAGTATTTCTCAAATGCCTACCGTTTTCACCCAATTCCAGCTAAAACTATCTGGAACAAAAGTGGAATTCCCGTGTTAGAAGAGTTGAAAACTTCTCTAGTTTGATATAAATTCCTTGAAACTCATTTAAACTTCGTCAGCTTAATGAACGTCCTCCACTTACCACAGAAATTTGGTATGTGAAGTTAAGTACCAACTAATGTGGATTATGAACAAAGTTTTTACCATTGACGAAGAAAACCTCAGAGGAACATGTGCTATGAACCGTCTGATTCTAACAAGAAACATCTCTGATTAAAAAAGAAAAATTCTAAATGTACTGCACGAGTGTTAGTACTGATGAAGATTCATAAATAGGATTTAATGATTTGGGCCTTCTCTCGATGCTATCATTTTGTATTAATTAGCATTTCAAAGTCGATTCCTACTCCACAAAAGGGTCTCATTGGCGTAACTCATGCAGCTGATAATTCATCCATTCTTCAGAACCACGTTCTAGTTGATATTCTGAAGTAAAAAATACTGCTTCAATTCTTTTTTTCGAAGTGTGATTTTTTTCTTTTTCAGGAATCGATAAATCGTTATTTAAATAGTTACATGACTAGAATAGGACCAATGAAATATAAGTAATGAGTTTGGGAGTAATATTCTTCTAACTTCTAAAGTAATTCTTCACTAAGAAGATTTCATTCATTTTAATCGTAACATTACTGGAGATGTTGTACGACTTGCCCTTTTGAGAGTGGAATTCGACAAGAATAAATGCAAGAAATAACTGCACAGCAGCTAAGAGTCATTGGAAAAAATACCATAGATACCTCTCGGCGATACCTTTCAATGAAAAAAAAAGGGAGATAATTTAATTTTTGAAGATTTAATTTTGACAGAATCAAAGAAGAATATTTGTTCTATAAATTTATTATATATATTACATAAAACTGAGTGTCTGTACGTCTGAACCTTACTCAAATCCTTATTTTTGTACCTAATGGTAAGAAATTGGGTACTTAGAAGCTTTAGTATGTCGAGATTGTAGAGAGCAATTTTTGAATTCGATTAAAATTTTCTTTTAATTTTATTGAAATTAAATAACATGAAAAAAAAATTCTTGGAATGACTACGAAAATGTTTTATTACATATGAATAAAAACTAAAGTTATTTGAAAGTGCCCCCTTTATTTTTCAGGCTGTTTTCATTTATTATAATTGTTTGTCCGATAAACGGTTCGAATATTATTATAATATTTCCATACATTTAGTATCAATCGATACCGTAAACAAGCTCTGCGCATGTGTGGTTTTAAAGGCAAAACTACGCAATCCTTAAGTGTTTGGATTCTGAACATAATTCATACCAGGCAATCATACGTTAAAATTCACCGAAATTTTTTAAATCATTTCCGCATTTGTTAATTTTTCTTTGTACTTTCCTGTAAATATTTATTCATTTTCTTTAGTATTTAACCCAGAATATCAAATGTCTTCTTTTGATTGTTGTTCACAGTGTATTAAGTTTCAAATTATGCGATTTTAGTTCCTTGGTGTGTATTTTGGTCGTGATTATGTTACGTTATTAAAGGAACATCAACTTACTTTTTTCTGTGTTCTAAAATGTTTTTGTAAAATACAAAACTTTTTCGGTACAGATGTAGTTTAGAACTTTTCTTGGCGCGATTTCATTTGGTGTTTTTTTTTCCGGATAAATGCAGCTTCTATTAACGGGTTTTATTTTAAATCATATTTTATTTTGTTTTTTATTGTTAATTTTTATATTTTAATTTAATGTTATTATTATTTGTGTTTTCATTCTAATTTTATTTTAGTTACCGTGTTTTTTTATTTTTTATTTTGTTGCTTTTTCTGATCGCCGATTGTAAAAAATCGCTGAATTTCCTACAATACATCTGTTCTACTTTTTCTTAAATGTAAAATTCGATGTCAAAAGAGCGGGGCTACGCAGCTAGTCTCTTATGGATATAAAGTCCAGCATCATTCATTCATTTATTGCTGTTAACATGGTATACATATAACTATTCTGCCTGGTCTTTCCGGTGGACTAAAATGACTATTTTGATGAAGAAATTGTCTTCGCGTCCGATGGGAGACGTTTGCTATTATTTGTCGCTTGTTTTGGAGAATGATGACTTATTGGATTCCCTTACACGACAACTTCGATGAGTGATAAGTGTGTAGTCTGACTCCATGCATATATCAGCCCCAACTGTATCTCTCTTGAATATAAAATCCCGCATCATTTCTTCATTTATTGCTGTTAACATGGTATATATAAGTATTCCGTATGGGCTGTCGTTGTCCGAACTAGCTAAGGTATTCATTTGGTGTGAAACATACAGTTTAAGCAACTTCAGATTTTCCACTTATCCAAAAAAATATCGACATGTCCTCTATAATTCTTGAAAATAGTTGTAAATTAGTTTAAATGCCAACATTGTTCAAATTCTTATGACCTTTGTCAACCTCAAACAGCGCACATTTTTATGGGAGCGGAATATAATTTTAAAAGTAAATTAAGTTAATATGAATTCTTAAGCGAGACAAAGCCAAGAGATGTTATCAGAGGTTGGCCTTATTCAATACACTGAAGTGCCAGAAAAACTGGTATAGGCATGCGTATGCAAATAACGGACTTATGCAACCAATCAACGTAACGAGATATGATCGGAAGCGCCTATGCAAGATAACAGGTGCCTGACAAACCTGTTAGATGGATTCCTTCTGAGACAATGGCAGGTTATCACGATTTAAACGACTTTGTAGTCGCCGCACGAGAGATCTTACACAGTATCTTCGAGGTACCAAAGAAATTTAGATTTTTGCATAGGGACATTTCACGTAAATGTACCATGGATATCAATTATAAGGTAAAATTTCAAATCTCAGACATCGGTAAGGCCGGGAAAAGACCTTGAAAGAACGGGTCCACCGCCGATTAAGGAGAATCCTTAAACAAGATAGCCGTGCAACACTTCCACAAATTGCCGAGGATTTCAACGCTGGGACATCAACTAGCATTAGAGTGCTATAAATTCAAAGGACCATCATTGACATGAGCTTTCGAATGCGAAAATCCACTCATGAACCATTGTTGACTACAAGTCTTTATGACACACCTGGGCACGCCAATACCACCATTGGACAGATTATGACTGGAAACACGTTGCTTGGTCTAATAAGTATAGCTTTCATTTGAATTAGACAGATGGACATGCGCTGCTGTGGAGACAACCTCATGAATCTGTGAACCCTACATGTCTGCAGGGGACTGTTCAAGCTGTTGGAGCTTTTGTGATGGTATGGGGCGTGTGTAGTTGATGCGTAATTGGACCCCTGATACGTCTAGAGAGAACTCTAAGAGGCTACAGGTACACAAGCGTTCTGTCTGATCACCTACACCCATTCATATCCATTATGCATTCGGACGAATTTGGACTATTTCAGCAGGACAATGCGACACTCCACACGTCATGAGTTGCCACAAACGGGTACCAGGAACACTCTTCTGACTTTAGAAATTTCCATTGCTCACCTAAATCCCCAGATATGAACATTATTGAGCATGTCATGGATACCTTGCAACCGGCTGTTCAGAAGAGATCTCCTCTACATCGCACTCATATGGATTCATGGACTGCCCTTCCGGATTCATTTGTAAATTGTTTCCAGGATGACTTCAGACATTATTCGAATCCATGTCTCGTCGTGTTGTGACACTTCTGCGTGCTATCAAGTACATGATATTAGGTGCGTGCTATAGGCTACACGCTATTAGGAATGTGTACCAGTTTTTCTGGCTCTTCAGTGTATATCTGTCTTTGTTCGCATAAATGATTATGTTTTATTGCTAGAAAGTTTTTTATGTTTTTGAGGCTGGTGTTTTCCGACTTTTCAAAAAATAAAAATAAATATTTTTTTGATGCCCCATTTTTTTATGTAAGTTTTTTGTCACCTATTCTATAAAAACCACATAAACATACTTTTGTTCAAAATCATTAACTTAATTTTTGAATATTGAATGAACTGTACTTTTTGAAGTAAATATCTTGCATGAAATTTTAATTGATTTAGCCTATATTTTTAAGTCTCATAAAATTGAATTTCTATATAAAGGTAATTTCCTGGGAGTGGATGACGAAGCAAATGACCAGGCGACAAATGTTATAATAGAAACTGCAGATGCAGCAGTTGAAACATTCTTCTTTATAAGGTAAACATTTTATAGAATATTTTTATTTAATTTGACATTTTTATATTCAAAGGTTGACATTGGTTTGATTTAACAATTTTCAGTGGATTCCTCTTGGTTTATACAACATGGAAGAAACTGGATAAAACAAAAGGAAAGCTCAACGTCTTTAAATATATGATTAAAAAATATTGGAGGTAAGCAGATATGATTAATTTATTATTATTATCATTATTATAGTTATTAATATTATGTAATTATCATATTGTTGTTATTATTATTGTCTTAGTACGAGTTAGTATTGTTTAGTAGTTTTTACTGTTATTAGTATTATAACAATGATTATTATTATTTTTAGTATTTAGAATGATTCGTATTATTGAATAACTATTATTAAAGATAACTTTGATCCACATTTTCTGCATTTTCATTTGTCCCATTTATGTTTTAATAATATTATTAGACCTAATGGCATAACAAAGAAGATTAAACCCTAAAATATAGCTTACATTACACAAATGAGTAAATGCTGATGATAAAAACAAAACATACTAGTTAATTTTCCTGGTGCAATGTTACCCTGCTTTTGTGGTAATTCTGCACCAGTATTGGAAATTCCTTATAAAATACATTATTTTATTCAATCTATGAGCTAGGACAGCTTCAAATTAGTAACATTAGGTTTCGAAATATTAAAAACATCATCAGCTGTAAGTCTCAACATCACTAAGTTTGGATATTTTAAATAACATCCACAAAGAGCATATAAGGCAGAAACAGGGGAGGATGAATCCCAATCAAGGTCAATATTTAAGAGTTTGATGTAAAGTGTCATCTGATGATAAAAAACGATGTTAAATTTGTGCAAAACAAATTATAATAATTACTATACAAATCCTACATATTCAAGAATTAAGGTTCATTTAATTCTCATGTTCACTTTGGATCATCCTGTATTGTAAATGCAATTCAAATTTTCTCATGATAAATTAAGTATTTTTAATATAATGTGTTTTTAAAATAGCACATTTTTAAAAACATTGATTACATTTGAAAAAAAAAAACTTAGGTTGACACCCGTTCTCGGTGTGACGATGGCAATATTCATGGTTTATGACCACTACGGCTCAGGACCCATTTATGAGGCCGCAAGTCCAACTTTAATTACAGCATGCTACACCAATTGGTACTGGAACTTTCTATACATCAACAACTGGTGGAGCGCCGAAAATATGGTTTGTTTTATATTATTTCATTGCATCATTCACTGATTTTCATTACCAATTTAAAAGTTCTGCTAATTCTGATTCTCGTTAATTTTTCTCAGTGTCTTTCTCAGACATGGTTCCTTGCTGCCTTAATGCAGTTGCACTTGGTCGGAGTGATTCTTCTCATTATAACATACAGGTAATCCCAGAGTTAATTTTTAAACTTCGTTAAGTGATAGTTGTTTAATATTTGTCGTAACAAAATAATATTGTATTAATATTGCTATAAATTTCTAGTACTCTTCAAAATCCTTTTGTCAAAATAGAGTCAATTTTTTCCATTGTCCTGAAAGACGCATTTTCAATTCTTTTTTGACAATTTTATTTAGCGATAATTTTAGTGTAACCGATAAATGTGTTCTGAGTATCAAATAACGCAAGTGAAAAAAGTCCTAAGAAGTTTTGGTAGATCATATAATGGCCGCATTTAGGTGTTTTAAGTAGTCATTCAGAATATTTATATTTATGCTGCTATTTGAATAGAGATCTGTGCTTCAATCCTTTATTATCCTAATAATATCTAATGTCCTATTTTTCAAATTTTTATTTAGATATCACTAAATACTTACTAAATGCACTCATTGTCAATAATTCAAAGAAGCTAATCTGGCTGTAGTACATTCCTAGAACAATATTAAGAAATGTCAAGTGACCTATTACTTGTGCTAACCGCTGTATTTATATTTAACTACTATAATACCCTCAACTTCGATACCAAATTTCACTTTGTTTAAAGTTTAAAAAAAATAAAAAATACTAACATAATATAACAGTTACATTGTTTATATCATGAAGCCTGATTTACACGTTATCAGTCGGTATATCAGTTGAAATCGTCCGTCATTTGACGTCAACGCAAAGTAAAGCTGCTTGCACGGTGTAAACATAAAGCTGGCATTCCAATCAACAAGACGACAGTGACCCCCCCCCCCCCCCAATCAACTCCCAGTCTACTGGCAGGTATTGAAAATGTGGAAATCAGCCTTTAGATATGATTGACCTTTAACTGCTGTGACGTAACTGTAGTATAACTAGTGTGAGCGGTCTGTCAGACCTATCTTCCAAAAGTGCTGATTAGTAGGAGGATTTGGTAAATTAATTCAATATTCTTTTACTACGTATAATTTATTTGAAAAGGTTATTATTTATTTGAATTTGTTGGATTAATGAAATATTCTTATTAAGTATTATTTACTTGAAGAGGGCAGGAACCATTATTCATTTTAAAGGGTGGACACGTTTTATGAAAAATGACTCGTATTTTATCAGACCGCCTACAGCAGTCAAAGGTTAATAAGGTTGAAAAGTACATGAAAAAATAGTATCTTACCATTACTATTAGGCGTTAAAGCAATTAAGGTTAACTTTACACTACCTTTGATAAAATGTTACAGCCTTTTTTAAATTATGCCCCCTTCTCCATGCTGTAACTGAATATTATTCAAATGATACTTGGATACATTTAATTTAATACCTTAAAACGGAAAGAATCAAGTCTATTTTTTTCTTCTGATTCTTATCGCCTGCTGTGTAAAGGTCCTTTTTTTACTAACCAACCCTTCTCTAACTTGAGACATTAGTATGATAAAGAGTTATTAATATAAATTTTTAAAAATATATAAAATATTGAACAAAATTTTCTGACCTCCTTCCAGAATACTGAGAATGGTGTTACAAATTTTAGGGTTGAGCGTCGCAAGAATTTTGATGCCAAAAAAAAAAATAATGCTTTTTTTTAACGAATTGTAGTAAGAACATACCAAAACAAATAATTGAAGTTAGATAAAATAAACATAAAAAGTAGACCAGTAAATTTAAATTGAAGACGCATTAAGACTGAAATATTTCAAATAAATATTTAAATATGCATTTTCTATTTTTGCACTACTGTAAGAAGACTGGGCAATTTTTCCTTTGCCAAGAAGCCAAACATTTTGCCAAAACATTCGCCAAGAAGCTATCTTGGTTGGCTTTCGTCCGTTCTAAACAACTCTTAATTATTTTTAGGCAACCGATACGTAGCGATCAACTAAGTAAATATAGCTATGTATTTATATTTTTTCAGAAGGCCAACTGCTGGTATCATAATTGGTTCAGCTATTGTTGTATGTTCAAGCGTCTATATTGCATTGGTAAATATATGGAACAATTTCCCTATGCCCACATACTTTGTGCTGAAAGATATGGAGTAAGTTATTCTTTTATTGTTTTTGATATCCTTTTATAATTATTTTTTAATTAGAGGAAGAGAAATTGACTTAAATTTGAATTGCAAACTTGCTGTTCTCTCATTATCTTTGAGATGTCAAACATTTTATGATTTTTTAAGCCAAATGCTTACTAAAAATAGCTTTTTTACGTAGTCTCGTTTTTAGAGATAATCCATCAGTGATCAAAAATACATATTAATATTACTGAAAAGTTATGAATGATATGAAAAACTTGCCGCATTAGACTTAAATAAGGAGCTCATACAAAATAAAGTTCAATTTACATAAAAAATTTTAAAAAATGAATTAAAAAGAGTATTTGATTTCATTTAAGCAGTAGTTTACTCTGAAGTATGGGTTTTCGTAAATACTAGAAACAAAAAAAATTGTATATAAGTTTAAATGTTTCAGAAAAAAAACGTAATGATATCCTATATATTTTGGTAAGTTTGACATTTGAAAACATCCAAAACAAAATTAAACAATTAAAAATAAAATCGCTTTTTGAAAACAGAGTTTAGTTGTCAAAAGCTACAACGATCACTGCATGAAAAGTTAAGTTTAATATCACTAATTTTAAAGTTTATTAAGTAAATTATTTGATTGCACACACATTTTAAAATACATTAAAATTATTTTTTTCTCTTTTTTATTTCAGTTTCAAAACTGACTTTAATGAAAAAGTTCATTTCCAAACGTATGCTCATCTAAATACGTATATAATTGGAATGCTTATTGGTTATCTAGTTTTAAAGTTTAATGAAAAAAAGATCAAAACAGTAAGTTTATCCTTTTTAAAAGTATAATGTAATGTTCTGTAAAGTCTGTTTTGTAATGTGCATTCTTTTTACATTTAGACTTCCCAAACCAATAGGACATATTATTTATTTGAATATTCAATTAAACATACCATTTATCAAAACGAAATTCGGAATGTTTTCGTAAACAAGTAAAATGATGCAAGTAGTATGCCTGGAAGCTGAAATTTTTTTAAACGACGAGATAATCATTTTCGAAAAAAACATATTTTTTTACTCACTGATCATTAATATTCAAAAGATACTTCTAGTAGAGATAGAACTACGAAATTTGGTATGCTTGGTAAGGTTTAACTTATATACAAATGTAAACAAATCTCAAAAATCGATTTTTTTCTTCTTTGAATTCCCTTATGGAAGTAATGTTAAGTGTACTGGTCTTGTTTCAAAACATTTCAGACAGTTTTTGTTGTTTTTCGTTGTCTTCCACTTATAGCTTGGTACCTGAAGATTACCCTTCTAATTATTGAGATTTGCTATTAGCTTATTAATGGTCTGTTTCTCCACACTATGAAATGTAATTTTATATTTAGGGTAAACAAAGTATTCTATGTCGAATGAAAAAGTTAAAAAATAGTAGCTTGTATGACAAAATTTGAGATCAATTTACTTACTAAACAGAGCCCAAAGAAAAAAATGTACACCAGACATATAAAGAATCGTAAAATTTTTAAACAGAAGTTACAGCCACTTTTCGAATTTTTGTTTGCGTACTGTATGAAAATGACCGATGCTTAGTGACCAATTAATTGAATTCAAATGAGATAAAACTTTCGGATGTTGTATAATTCAATGAATAAGAACAAAGGCGATCTTTTAACTTTGATATTTTTACCAAGCTTAAAATTATCTGTTTACTATAATTTTGTATTAACATGATCCATCCTTCAGAAACGCATCCCCGAAATCCCGAACCCCTTGACAACGAGATCCAGTCTGGATTTCTTGAATTTAATGTAAATGTACAATTATCTAATTTTAAATTTGATATTTGTATTAACATAGTATAGTATATCTTTCAACATAAATACAATCACCAAACTTCAAATGCTTTATAATACTTTCAGCAATATGAAGCCGTGGGTTGGGTTCTGGCAGTATGTTTAGCCGTTTATGTGATTGAAGGAAAGTATTTTGCTGGTGAATATGCAGAAGCCGTGGCGTTTTATAATTCCATTCACAGAACTGCCTGGTCTTTGAGCTTAGGCTGGGTCACTTATATTTGTACTTCGGGTCATGGAGGTAAGAAAATCAAAAATGAATATTTTGAACTTCTTGAATGTATATTTTAGTATAAATAGATCTGAATAAATTTTATAAATATCAGTGTTCCTTGTTTCTAAGTAAAAAATTTCCTGATTATTTTAGTAATACTATATTTGATATTTCAACAGTTAATTACCCTGTGCCTTAAGACCAAGGGTATTGTTTTCAATTGGTCAATTGGTCGACATTGGTTCAATTGATCAATTGGTGTTCGTCCCCACTTAGTTCTCAATATTGGCTATTATACTCACTTTTTTTTACTTATTTTAGGCGTAATCTGCCGTTTCTTATCTTGGCATGGCTTTGCTAATTTGAGCAGTATCAGCTACCTTGCTTACCTTTTGCATCAACTTTTAATATACAGTATGATTTCAACAATGAGAGAAAGGATTGAATATGGAGGAATTCAGCAGGTGAGTGGACAAAATGGAAAAGTTGTTGATTACTAAAAGTTATTGAAGCCACACTCAGAAAGGAAACGTTTATTTTTTCAGTAGTTTTACGAAAATCTCAAATAGTGGAGTTTAAGAATTCTAAGTGCATATCTATTTACAAGAATTCTATATGTATACCTATATAAAAAACGCGAGATTGTTTAACATTCTATAAAGGAATAAGTGCTTGGAGCAAATATTTAAGCATGGTTATCCTTACGCTATGACTGCTTTTCAAAATGACTATGTCTAAACCTTGTATGCATATCAAAGACATCTAAATGTGAGTCACCAGTTGTTAGTTTCGTTACTACATTATGGCGTATAACATATCGGAAACTCATACAAAGCCTCTCTTTTTTAAACGAAGTTGTTGGCTATAAAGGCTAAAGACGCATTCGAAGTGTAACTTAAAAGGTACTATTGAGGCGAAGTTCCTATACAATTCAATTAACTACAATTCAGCTAGAATTACCTGAAATGACAACAGGAAATTAATTTTGAATTCTTTGAACATAAACTATGAATACTAGAGGTATGTGCCATATGCAGGGCCTCACATCTTACTCTTCAAAAGTGCATAGCACAAGTAGCCAACACTATGATCCTATGCTCTGTGCACGTGATAGATGTATCGGAATCGGCAAACCCTGCTTAACAACAAACTATACTGCCACGATCATCAGAGAGAAGATGTATCGTTCATTCCTTCTTTACTAATTCTTTGTTATAAATGTTGTACATTAGTCTTGGTTAAATATGTTAATTCAAAATGGAGTCAGATCAACCCTTTCGTAATCACAAACTTCCCAACAGCAACATCCAATACATGTATCAATTCCAAAACATTTCCAGTAAATCTTTATCTGTACATTCCTCCGCCAACCAGCAAGTTGTGTTTTAGCCGGACGAATACAAAAGGCGAAGAAAGTAGAAAAGCACTCCATGTCAAACGAAACAGAAATCTCTACCTACAACTTATGGATAACTTATAAAGGGTTTCTGCTCTGCAAGCAGATGGAGCCAATTGAAGACTTCCTCCCATCTATGCTACGTAATAGGTTGCTTTCACATTCGAACTAGTTTGTGAGTAAGTCTCTGTGGTGATTGTCTAAGCTTTCTTCGGCTTCAAATCAACTACCAAGCGCTATCCAGAAGTTGCAGTTAGAAATCAGTGAAACAAAGAAAAAGACAAGCTAATCTCGAGGGTTGAAGATCTCACCATCCGCATAGCGAAAGGAGAGGAGTCTAAAATAAATTGACAAATACATTACATAAAGTTAGTTAAAAAAGTCCTGGGTAGAAATGTGAAAAAAAAAATTTGCACGTGGTGTCTCCATTTCATATTTAAATTGCGTTACTTATAATCCAAGCAGGAATAATGAGCACAACTTAATGGAAATGAAATGGACAATTCATATTCTACTTCTTTTATTACGAGTTCTTTACATATACAGAGTGTCTATAAATTAGTTGGGTAATGGAGTTCAAATAGAGCTGTATAACTCTTAATTATCAGGCATTATTAACCAATATTTTTCCCCAAGTAATTTATGTTCAGCATGCCATTTTGTATGCAAAAAGAAATGTTTATTAAGCCTAGTTCGTATGAGTTATACAGATCTATTTGAGCTCCATTACCCAAATAATTTATAGACACCCTGTAGAGTAATTATCAATATGTTACTTATAGTTAGGATAACGTTGTGCTGCATAAAATAGAAGCATTACATGGTGCTACACTCAAATTTGTTGAAATTTTTGTATTTTTTCTAGGTTTTCCAATTACTGCTGATAACTGTCGTTTCCTGTCTCATGTCACTGGTAGCTTACCTAACAGTAGAAATGCCGTTTACAGCAATCGGAGACTTGATATTCAGGAGATAGTTTTAAGCTCGATAAAAAACAATTTGCGAATGAAGTAGTAGTTGAAATGTTCATTCCAGAAATTCATCATGCGAACATAACTTAAAATATGGTATAGTTTCAAGTTCATACTTTTTTTCTTTGTTACCGAGGAAAAGTTGCATTTTAAAAAGACTGATGATGTCACTTACCAACTGTTGACAAAGAAGAGTTTCATTGAGTTCAGTTAGAGTGTAAATCAATTGCCATTTTATGAATATTTATTATTGACCGTTCCTTTCATACCATCAGCGTTGCTGTCTGGTTGCTTTTAATGTTATTTAGTGTCTAAAAACTACTAAAGAAAAAAAAATAACATTAATCTTTAATTTTAGTGACACTGAAAGAAGGAGATTCAAAGTTTCCAAATGTAAAAAAAAAAAAAAAAAAAAAAAAAAACCCTCTTTGTGGTATGTATGTTACTTTGAAAGACCGAAATCTGGAGAATGTCGATTTTTTTCCGGTGAATGTGAGCATTAACATAGTCACTTGGCGTATGTTCGAAATATTTGCTAAATATCCTTATTTCTCACTTACACTTTCAAATGTCGGCATTCACCATGCACTGGTGGTGAATGTTGAATAAAAATATTTTTGTTGCGTTTTTAAATCATACTTTATAATTAAAACGTGTTATGATATATGTCAAAATAGGAGAAAGCTATAGTAATAGCACGTGTAACTGTTGAACTTAAAACGAACAGTTCATTCTAACTGAGAACAGAAAATAATATCAATAATAAACTTACTTAATTATGTGTTTGACGTTATTTATTGCAACAATTTAAACTGTTATGGCACTTTGAATTGAACAAGAATCTATTTGCTTGTTCTTAGAAGAAAGAATATAGCAACAGAGTGTCGCTTTTCCGTAGACAACGCCTCTCGTTTCCACCTCCACCAGGGCATGTCTGTGAATGTCGACATACACCGGTGATAGTCTGTATATATAAGAATATAATCAAATATTCGGTCTTTCAAAGAGGTATTTGGTATATGTTGATATTCACCGGAGAAAGTCGAACTTCTCCAATTTCAGACATTCATAACCATACTATTATAAAAATATATTTTACCACTTTGTATAAAGATATAAGTATTTTTTTCAACAAAAACTGTAACGTTTGGACAACTTTTAACTTTGGAGGAACTTTCTTTTGTGTTAAGTTTATATTCTTGTTTTATATAAAGGTATGCTATTTTTAAATAGAAAATTGAGTTCTCTGTCAATTTAATTTCATGAAAGTATGTATATTTAGAAGCAACATTTAAATCTAAATAAAAAGTTATGTTTTTAATGTTAAATTATTACTTCATTTAATCTCTTTCTTCCAAGTAAAGAAACTAAGTCGCAGAATATTCATTAAAATAACAAAACAGAACTTGTATTAGAAAGAATTCTAGTTCAACGTCAGTGTTAGGAAGTAAAAACTAATTATTTCCTTACTAGGTAATTAATATTTTTCTTATACGATACAAATTTATAACACTTATCATTTGGAGAGAGGGGGGAGAGGAGGATGGCACTGGCCACCAACTTTTGGGCACCCCCCCCCCCACTTTTTTTACCCACTTCTACCACTGCTATATGTTCATCTCAATATGTAGGTTGAATGGGATAGACTTAGATGTCAAAAATATTTTTTGTCACCACAACTGTATTTTAGAAATGCTACATGAATGATTTTTTTGATAAATACTTGTATTACAATAATTTAAGTTATTCATTCATGTTTAAATTCATTCATATTCATTCATGTCTAAGGTTAGGTTTAAAAACCAAGCCGTTATCTTAGTATAACATTACTGCAAACAAAATTTCCAAGAAAATTTTATTTATTTGATTCGTATAACTTATGTATCGAAACATGCTTCATTACCTGAAAGATTTCATTGTATAATATCATTACTTCATTAGGATAGAATTTAAAGATTAAAAAAAGAAAACTTTTAAATTATGTATAGAAACAATTATTAATTATCTAGCAATATTCTATAATAACATATCAATTCAAATATCATACACTCAAAGTAATTAATTTTTAAATACGATTTAGTGTTCTTCCTCTAAATAACTTATGATTTAAAAATTACAATAATAAGTCATTGTTATTAAAAATTCATGGAATGTATAAAATTACTACATGTGTATTTATTATTTTTATTTTAAAAGTATGTTGACAATAAAGACATAATTTGGAGTTGTTCCTTGTCCTTGAAATTTATGCGTACTAAAAAAAAACATTCCACTTCATTTACTAAACAATGGACATAACTAAAAATTTGAAGTAGTAATAAAAGAGCAGATTTAAAAAAAAAATAATAATAATTTTTTTTGCAGTTTACAACAATAGGAAGACATGGTGACATGAAATACGAATTTTTACCAAACATTTTTTTCCATTCTCATTCAGAATATATATATATATATATATATTTGCATTCCAGTTCAATTTTGATAAAGGTTAATGTAGTTTTAAAATATTCTTTCATTTCTTAAATGTTCTGTAGACCCTATAAAACAAATTGTACAAGGGAATTTTTCTATGTACCGTTTCTAAGTAATTGAAGAATGGATAATTTTGAATTTTTTTAGAAGAATGGATAATTTTGAATGAACATTATTTAGACAGCTTGGATTTTCTTTTTTTTTTCTTTTTTTTAAATCGCAATTAAGAAACACCGAAAATCTATGAAAATCTCATATTTGAGGTAAAATAATTTTTTTAAATAAAAATCAAAATTTCACTAAAACATTGACTTTAAATTATTCTTTGATATGAGAGAAACACCTGTTAAAAATTTCATAAAGAAGATAGAAGCCGGGGTTTTTTTTTCCCCAAGAAGGTACATCGAAATATGTAAAACGACGTTTTGAGATAAGATTGAATTCAAAAAGGAGCTACACATTACATCATCTTTTCGAATGTATTTTATGGCTATTGAACGAAACTCTTACGCCATCAATAAATAGAAAAGCTCTCTAAATGTTTATTGCATAGAGCTTTCTCCTATTTTCGTTAGTCGAAGAAAAAAAAAATCGAAATTATGAAAAACAAAAATCAATATTGTGAAATAATTGCAGAGACTGCAACATTTCCTTTTTTACAGTTTTATACAAAAGAAGTCAATACTTTGAACTAAAAATGAACAGAAGAACATATTTATTAATCAACTTTAACCTCCACCTGTTCTTAAAGCTACAAAAACAAGTTTCAGTGTACCTTGGGTCCCAAGCGGTTCACGCCGACCAAACGGTGTAGTGGTTAGCGTGTTAGCTTCTAGACCTCGAGGTTGCTGGTTCAAATCCCGTGTTAGGCATGGGTGTTTGTAAATGTATGTTTGCTTGTCTAATGACGAATGTTTCGGCGCATTACAGCCCTTGTGTTGCTGACGGTGCCAGATAATCTAAAAACAACCAACCTAAGTGGTTCACTTAGCTAATGCATCGGTCTCACTCATAAGCCCGCTGCCATAACACCGGTTTCATGTTATATCCGTCGAGATCTCAATGTCCTCTCATTATTTTGATGTCTCGTTGGTATTATCCAACTAAGTTCAAAATTACATGTTGTAATTCTAGACGTTGCTGACAATGTTAAGGCGCGTTAAAGCCATAGTGAAACCCTTGCGCACAATAAAAAAAAGGATCAACCATGGTTTCCATGAAGTCAGATTACAATAAGTCTACGACGTCATATGCATAATCCTCGTTGGACAAAATATGTTTTCTAGAAATAATGATGTCACATGAAACTGATATCCGTCAATGACTGATAGAATAAAGCAAATTGCCCGTATGTGATATTGGCTAATAAAATTTGGAAGTTCGTATTTGTTAATAAATATCTTATTTTCTGATAAAAGAAAGTCCTCCAAATAACATCGTGCATAAAATTTCATTGTATAACGTTTATGGATTGTAAAATGACCTTAAGAAATAATTAATTTTAAGCCTTTTTGATTTAGCCAATCACCACAAAGCATTTCCCACGATCTTTGACGTATGAGCTCATAGGTCATTATAGATGGAAAAACATTGTCTTTAAAAATAATCCGGATGGTAAAACGCCAGAAAAAGATTAAACAATCCTTTCATTTTTTTGAATAAAATATTGATAAAAGATTTGTTTTTAGTTAAAGAATGATTTTAAGGGAAATGAAGAAGGAACACTAAAGGATAAAACTTACGTTATTTCACAAAAATATTTGAGTTGGTTATGAAAGAATAGAAAAAGGAAAAATAAAATTAACTTCTCAATAGAATGATTCTTATGTGTTCCTCGACATGAAATTGAATTAAACTGCGGAATAGATTTTTATAACAAGCGAAAGTTGTGTATTTATTCTCTCATAATAATGGATTTGGAAACCAATTCAGGAATCATGAAAGTAAAGACGGACACTTTAGTGGTTTTTCTTTTTATACAGGTAAATACTTTAAGACCTCGAGATTTTCTCGATAGATACGCGGGTGCTGTTTTCATAAGAAATAAATGTATCGAAGGGTCAAGAATCACATTTTCTTCAAGTATCACGAATTAAATTAAATACATAGAATCACTTCAATGCCTGTCTATAAGACTCAAATATAAAATGTGCATGAAAAGAAAACTAATTTGATGGTTTCAATGTTAGTACATACATGCACAAACATTAAAAATTAATTATAAATATTTTTTAATTACATTTTAAAAATACTTCAAATTTGTGAAAAACTATTTATTTCTTTAATAAATGTTTTTTCCCTAGTTCAAACTGGTATCCTCAGATAAGAACATTTCAAAAATGTGTAACACAAACTAAAGTCCTCGAAGTCGCCTGGTAAAATAATATTGAAATTTTTAGTTATGAGCATACTACCTTTCAACCCCGATCCATGATTTCACCACCTTAACCATAAAACATTATAATAATGAAATTTTTTTCCTGATAATTTACTTTAATCAAGATATCTATAAAAAAAAAAAAAAAAAAAAAAAAAAAACTTGTCAAATTGATTCAGTAATCTCAGTTATTACCATACCTCATAAGAAGTAGAAAAGTAGGAAGGAAGGATATTTCAGAAACTTCATGCAGTCAGAGACTTTCCTCGCGTTTCGGAAATTAAGTGTGACATTTTTTAACAGGATGGAAAAAATCTATTTTTTATAACAATAACATTTTTTATCAAGTTCAGATAATATACTTTAAAGGGTTGGGAAGAGGGTGGCTTTGCTAAGCACCAAGTAGAAAACATCGTTCCAAAAATCAAATGTGAAAACGTTTATCTGAATTGTATAACTTTTAACAATACTACATAACTTTTTTCAAATTCATATTAAAAAACTTTTATGTCTGAAAAATGTTCAAACAAATAAGAAAGACGTATGACAAAAGTTAACAAATGTTAAAAAAATACGAAAAGTTTGAAAAAAATTAAAAAGTTATTAAAAATAGTGTTAAAAGTTTTGTTTTGGAAAATCAAAAGCTTTTTACTTTATAAACAATTTTTCAATATCATGTAATTTTCACAATAAAACTTCATGTTAAGAGGTGTTATCTATCGTGTGATACAACTATTTACAAACACCCCATTCACTATGTCTTATTATTATCACATATCAACTTTTTCTAATATTCTAATATAAGCAATATAATTTAATCGGGTAATTTAAAAACATATAAATATGAGTCATGTTTAAATATAGCTTGTATTTTCAAACACGAATGCAATTGTAACAGATAACATCTCCAAGAATAAATATATATTTTTTATTCCAATATTTGATTTCGTATACGTTCATAAACTATCACGGAATAAAATGTTGATGGTTGTTTACATCAGTGCAACACATGATCGTCCGGTTAATTGCTTTTCATTTTTGCCATATAAAACCGAATATGAACAAACCAAAAATATGTTTTCTCAGTCTGTTCTTTATTATATAATTACATTTTTGTACCTTCAATTTCCTGTCAATATGTGGACGATGACGTTTTTAATCCTCAAGCTATGCCTAGTACAAATGTCAATATCCGAAAACAGTACCACGAACATATTTACCAAAACATTTGCTAAAGATCTTGAAGAGACTCTCATACCTATTGGAACACAATACTCTTTTGTAACCTCCAGACGTTGGAACTTATAATAAAGTTCTAGTAAATGAAGCGAAAGATTTTAATCACAATGTCTACAACTTATGGACCAAAGGAGAAATAAACGGAAACAATGACTTGCGGTTTGTTTCCTAAAACAATTCAGCCGACCAAACGATATAGTGGTTAGCGTACTAGCTTCTAGACCGCGAGGTTGTGGGTTCGAGTCCCGTGTTGGCATGGGTGTTTGTAAATGTACGTTGGCTTGTCTAATGACGAATGTTTCGGCGCATTATAGCCCTCGTGTTGCTGACGACACCAGATAATCTGAATACAACCAACAACCTAAAACAATTCAACTGAAAATGTCATCACATGTCCAAGGATATCAATCTGTTTAAATCAAGCACAAGGTATGTTCTGCAGACCTTAAATTCCACTGATACCATAAGAATGGCAAGTGCAGGTAATTCCTGTAAATTATCACTTGAAAGATGTTTCGATTCTTTATCAAGATGGGAAACGTAGTCAGTAAGATGTAAGGTATTTGATTATCAGTATAGGAAATTTCTCTTTCATGTCGTCCAAATTCAATTGTATTTCAATGAGCAGAATGGCAATGACTTAACTACACGACCGATTTTTATGATCGAGATAACATTGAAAAGTATGAAAATGCAAATATTGCATTGATTTCGAAATTAGATTGATATTGATTTTGATTGCAATATTTTTCACCATTGCGTTATCAAACATACCTCTACCACTTCAGTTTTTTTTTTTTTTTTTTTTAAATCATCTAATACTTTTTAGAGTTAAAACTTGGCCCACATCTTTTAAAAGGTAATAATCGCTATTAATATTATTTTAAATCTATTGAGTTCAATTGTTCTTACTAGGATATTGAGTGTTGTTTGGCTCAATGATCGACAGCAGGGTTTATAATCGGGCCAACATCATCTACTTCAGTTTGTTGAATATCATCACATGAGACGCAATTTCATATACATTATTTCCAACGTGTAGCAACATGTTACGAATAAGTTATGGGCGAGATTTTAATGCCATCAAGATTTTTTTCCATTAAAAAGTTATTGCATTTATTCCAGCATAGTAGATTTACATATAAATCTGTTGATCAGTTGAATAAAAAGAACTGCTGCAAAAGTAAGAAAATAGTATAGCTTTTAGAAAAGAAAATAGCTTTTAGTCTAGAAAACGTCCAAGATCAGAACATGAGTAATATTTCCTGAGTTCAGCAAGCAGAGGGCGGAGCCCCCCACCCCCAATTTAAAATATCCCATAAACACTTAAAATTAATTGCATGTATTATTTTTCGTGAGGTATTTTTGTTAACATTTAAAATAAAATTAATTGATAATATTTTGTTGTTTTACTTTCATAAGTAATTATAAAACATTAAAAAGATGTATTTGTATATTCTGAGACAAAGTAAGTCAATTTACTTTTTTATTATTATTATTTCAGCAGGTTTTTTTTTTGTTTTTTTGTTTGTTTTTTTTATAATCAGCGATGACTATTATTATTGTTATTGAGTATATATTATAATACTATTACGTACAAAACGAGAGACTAAAATAAGTGCTTAGTGTCATAACTATATACATATTCATTAAATAAAAATCTTCTATACATTAAAAAAAAAAATGTCTTTTATTAGATTATAAAGTTAAATTTTACCATTAACAATACATATTCCCACTTTATAAAGAACTAATTGATGTAGCTTAACATAAAAACCACTAGAATACTTTAAAATTTACTAATATATCCATTACACAAACATTTCCAATAGGATACCTTTTCACCAAAATTATAAATTCTTCGTATTAACTAAAACTTTTTTGATTTGTGTGGCATGAAAAATCTTCAGAGAGCTAATTAATCCACTTGCTGTATTCAATCAATCTGAAACTTGGCAGACAACGAGCCAATGCATTGTCATCAACAACGAGTTTTATTAAGTTTCGGGGAACAAAAATTGTGAGTCAATAGCGTGGAATGGATGGGCTTCTTTCGTATTGGTCAAACACTATGAAAACTCGATCTGAGCTCATAATCGCTTAAATAATTTTTATTTCTTACTAGTTGAATACCCGTGCATCGCTACGAAATTTTAGAATGTGCAATATTTTAGCTAGCTGTGAGGCCTCGCGTTGCGGAAATCCGTCATTGGTGTATAGGTCCCAGTTTTTGGCGCTTCGCTCGCAGGAAGGTTCATCGCTACGCAAAATCGAGCTTGCTTCCTTCCCTGAAAAGTTCATTGACACATAATCACAGGCTTACTTCACTCTTTGAAAGGTTCATTGCTGCATAAGTATAAGTTCGCTTCACTCACTAAAATCTAATTGCTACGTAAAGACTTAGTATTAGAAACCTCTCCCCTGTCGAGAAAAAAAAAATTCCCCGTTAATACAATAATACAACACCCCTTTAAGATTATTTTAACATGTGTTTGTGGAAAGCAAAATTAGAAGATCAAAAATACTTATGTTTAAATTTTTAGAGCTCTAGGCCTATTAGAAATCGCTTTTTGTGCAAATGTTAATTAAGAAAATTAATTAAAACAAATTAAAATTTTAACATTCTTTTTGTCAAAAGTCCAATTAGAAGGCCAAAACTATGTACTTGTGTTGAAAATTTCAGAGCTGTAGCCCAATTAAAAATCGTTTTGTAAAATATTTGTTAATTAATTAAAAAAAAAATATTGAAAAAACATATAAAATTCTAAAATTCTGTTTTTTAAAAGTCTAATTAGAAGGCCACAACTACTTATGTTGAAAATTTCAGAGCTGTAGCCCTATTAGAAATCGTTTTGTAAAATATGTAATAATTAACCCCTTGGGTACAGATTTATTTGGGAAAATTCTTGCGTTTTGAACGGTTGGTTCAAAACAATAAAGGAACTTTAAAGGAATACAGCCAAACAAATTATTTTTTTAAAGTATAGGTAAACCAACCGATGTTTGACTTAACCAATCATGGCTCTTGTGACATTAAAATCTATCCAATCAAACTAGTTTGAATGACGAATTAGGTTCGTCATTATTAACAGGCAAAACAAGTGCATGACGAATCTCAGATGTCAGGTCAAATGTACCCAAAGGGTTAATAGTTAAAAAAGATCTAAATAAAAATTTAAAATTCTGTTTTCAAAAGCCTAA
This sequence comes from Linyphia triangularis, assembly GCA_963978545.1. NCBI lineage: Eukaryota > Metazoa > Arthropoda > Arachnida > Araneae > Linyphiidae > Linyphia > Linyphia triangularis. The sequence continues at coordinate 89,556,737 of OZ021723.1, read as the reverse complement.
TTAAAACGGCCAAAACTACTTATTTTGAAAATTTCAGAGCTGTAACCCTATTAGAAATGGTTTTGTAAAATATTTATTAATTAATTAAAAGAAAAAATTAAAAAAGAACTAAACAAAAATATTTAAATTATGTTTTTCAAAACTACAATTACAAGGCTGAAACTATTTATGTTGAAAATTTCGGAGCTGTATTTTTGTTTAAAGTCACTTTGTAAAAAAAAAAAAATAATAATAATAATAAATTAAAAAATTACTACACCAAAGCATCATTAGCTCTACATCTGAACTAATGGTGAGTATACGTTTTCATTCATAAATCATATACTATGAAATCCAGAACGATGAATGAAAATACTCTTTCATTCATCATACTGAACTACTGATGAGAAGTATACATTTCAAAATAATATATACATTTTATTCATAAAATAAAGGTAAATAACATTCTTCAAAAACTTAACCTTAATTAACACAATTTTCTTAAAATACTTGACATACTTTCGCTTGTCCGTGCAAAGTTTAATTTCATTTCATGATTTCCTTATGTCTAATAAATCCCATAATTTAATCGCATTCCTAAAAAGTTCTTTCTCAAAAAGAATTTTTGTATTGTTTAACCAGTGCTATTTAAACATACCTAATGAGGAACTTGCACAAGTAAGAAAAATGAATATTTTTTGTATATTTTAGTGTTATCCAACGAATATATTTGAGCAGTTAAAGAACTACTTAAAATTCTGTTTGATATATGTACAATTACAAGGCCAAAACTTCTTATTTTGAAAATTTCAGAGCTCTATTCCAATTTTAAGTAGGTTTCTATAGATCCACAGAACCACAGATCCACAGACTCACACACAGCTTATTTTATTATTATAGATATACGAAATTACTGTGGGTCGAAGCGAGTCTATATATGCTCTTGAGAAGACCAATAGTGAAAGTTCAATGCAAGAAATTTATAGTAAAACGTGATTTTATGGGTCAATAACTTTCCGTTTATAGTCCCAATAAAAAATTTCAATTTAGTATCGATTTAGGAATTTCTATTAAACCGCTTGGAATGGAACTACTGTTATCACATCACAAAGTAAATTTGTCGGGATATATACACATGTGATACCCAGAGTCATAAATGTTTGATATCAACAATATAATAACATTTTCATTTCATGATATTAGATAATGTTTGAAAGTGTTATTCGTTGATCATAAATTTCGATCGTAATTTCTTAAAATTGAAAAATATCTTATTTTGAACTAGCTGCGTGACCCGCGTTGCAGACACCTGACATTGGAGTATAGGTCCCGGCCTTTGGCGCTTCGATAACAGGCTCGCTTCGCTCACCGAAAGGTTCATTGTTACCCAATGCCGGGCACTTTAGATAATATTTAGTTAATACAGCTCAACAATAACTGACACTAAAAGACAGCTTTTACAAACGTTTCTATTATTAGTACATAGGACCCTTATAGTATGCGCGTACAGTTTTGGCGACATTTAACGACCACCATTTTCTCCCAATCGAGTTAACAACATGCAACAACAAAAAACTTATCAATTTTGATTTTGATTTTTTTTTATATATGTAAACAGAATTGTGGCTAATTTGGGAATGAAAATGGTAAGAAAACTAGTCACTAAATCGGGTAATGATTTTATATCTCTTTTTCCCGCCAAGATACGTAATTTTCTAGGTAAGGGAAACACTTCTGTCAAATTTTAAAGCACTTGCACAAGAAATGCGCAAAATACTTTAATCACCCAAAAATTTAAAATAAATTTCCTTACATATGACCTAATATAACGCGATGGGTATAAAATATACAAAACTTGATGATAAAAAATTTGAGCTTCGTTAATGTGAAACTACAACCTCAATTTTAATGATATTTGAAACGTCCATTTTGTTGATCGTCTAATAGCTGGAAACAAAATTTTAGACTATTGAATTCGTATGGAAGCTGAAAAAGCATTTTCGTTCATTCAGCATAGTAGAATAGAGTAATTGTTGGTATGACAATCAATGGTTTTGGGTGCTAATAATTAATTGTGTGTGTGTGTATGTGTGTGTGTGTGTGTGCGTGTGTGTGTGTGTGTGTGTGTGTGTGTGTGTGTATGTGTGTGTGTGTGTGTGTGCGTGTGTGTGTGTGTGTGTGTGTGTGTGTGTGTGTGTGTGTGTGTGTGTGTGTGTGTGTGTGTGTGTGTGTGTGTGTGTGTGTGTGTGCGTGTGCGTGTGTGTGTGTGTGTGTGTGTGTGTGTGTGTGTGTGTGCGTGTGTGTGTGTGTGTGTGTGTGTGTGTGTGTGTGTGTGTGTGTGTGTGTGTTTTATTAATAGCTGGCCGGTTCGAAAGAATTGTAAGAATCCAATGGACTGCATAAAATTGTTCAATAGAAAAACACTCATTAAAACCAGTCTGAATTTAATTTAATACCGGTTGCCGCCTGTACTACCATCTACATTAAAAACTACAAAGAAATTGAATTAATAGACAATATATGCTTTTTATAGGAAGCTGCTATTTTATATCAAACTTGAGGAATTTTTCACACTTTATCTTCGAAATAAGTGAAAGTTAACTCTCTACTTGGAATTTCAAAAACACCTTGCCTGTCACTTCCCTCCCCCCCCCCCTTTATTTCATGATGTGATATTTTTTAACAGTTATACACAATTTTTAAAAATACTACACCAGTCGAATTTCAATATTTCGTTACTATTTGAATTTTTTCAATAGTGTTTAAGTTTGAATTAATGAAGTGGGGAAGAGATTTTTGGCAATTTACTTATAACTTTTAATTTAAAGAAATAATTGCTGTCAGCATATTAATTTATGTAAAAAAAAAATTCTACGTTTTACTTCGTTAATTCACAAAAAAGTGTATGAGCTATTTAAAAAAAAAAAAAAAAAAAAAAAAAAAAAAAACTCTCCTTAAAATTTAAAAGCGATTGTTTCAGATTTAAATTTTATAAAAAGTTAAGCTTAAGGTACTACCATTACAAAACCTTAGCTAAGGTTTTGTAAGCAATTTTGAGAAAACAGCAATTTAGAGAAACAGAGGTGTCCCGTATGTCAGTGGGATAAAAATATATAATTGACCATTTGCGTATAATTTTACCACCAATTAATGTTGTATGTAACAAAAACATAATTACTAGATTCACCATACTTTTTATTATTCTAATCTGTTTATGAGTAGGAAAAAGAGCCAAAATGTCACTTGCGTAGAAAAACAATCTCAAAATATACTTTTTTATCTCGTTTGAGTTTCTGATCCAAACAATTTATCTGATGTTTATCTTTAAAATAATTTGAAACTTGCAATTTTTTAAGTTCCTAAATAAACACAATATGATACTACCCAACTTTCATTTATCTTTTATCTATATACTGTTATCTTTATCTGTACGAACTTCACGTAATAAAATATTTAGAAATTAATATTCTTGAAAGATAACGTATTTGAGACATGTATATAACCTCTATGGTCAAAAAAAGGTTCGTATTTTACTATAGTGTGCTTTGTCAAAAAATAAGCGACTTCTAATACATCAAAATGCATTATTTTACGTATTGAATTTCATTAAAAATGTGTATGTAAAATGTGCACTCGGTTTTAAATGTAATGTTTCATTTTTTTCAAATAAATGAAGTAGTTATCCAGATAGCTGAATAAATAAAAAATAATTTTAAATAATTTATAATGCGCTGATATTCTATATAGTTGATATTTAACCTAGTTTTTAAAGAATTAAAAGGAATTTCATTCATTATATCTGATAAAAAATGCAAAAGATCTAAAAGTTTAACCATAGTAAAGCCACATAAAAGTTTTAGTTCCAATAATATGCTGTTACGAACATGTGATATTAATATTTCTAGAACTTTATTTTAAAATGGTTTAAAGTATTTTGATTAAAAAAATGGAAAAAGATAAAAGTGTTTTTTTATGTATCGAAATGAATAAGTGAAATATTTTTAAAATGTCACTCTAAAAAATAATAAAACATATTGCTTACAGTAAATAACGATAACAATGTTCAAAATATGAAACACACGTCTTAATACCAATTCATTTGTATCGTGCCATCAATATTTTATTATACTTTTTGAATATTTTATTAGGGGTGTCGTACCATTTTAATCCAATGATGGCAAAAAATACATGTTTCTATTTTTTAAAATTGCAATTGTGTGATTGATAAATAGTTTAAAAACTGTTTAATACAAATTTTGAGTTGGCCTTCAACCAAAAATTATGAAAGTTGGTATTTTGATATTTTTTTATGGTTTTATCAAATATGGAATAAGTATACCATTGAACTTTTTAATTCTGTTTTAATATGCGAATAACCTGTTTGATATGAAAACCCTACACATTCATTAAAGAAAATTCCTCGAATTACAACCGTACCTTTCTTTATTTAATTTCGATTGGGATACAGAATACAGCCAACGATAAGATTTTTATAGCTTTCGGTACTATATTCATAATTAATTGCAGTAAAATATTAAATTGAACAAAATTATGAAAAATATGTTGCTATAAATTGTTGAAATATCATGTTTAGAGTTAATCAATTCATTTATTATCTCTTGTCATCTTATCGATGGATCAACATATTATTATTTCAAATTTCAGATAATTTACATATTACAATACTAAATAAGATAACAAACAAATGTGTCATGAATTTTGTCTGGTGATAAGAATCTAAATATATTTATTTTGTTACATTTGACGAATGGAAAGAAATAAAAAAGGTGATAAAAATCGAAAATGTTATTGATTATATTCAAATTTTTCTTCAGAATGCCGAACACTTGCCGAAAAAATTCATGACTAAAATTCATGATTTTTTTTTTTTTACCTAAATGGATTGCAGATGTGGCATTGTCGTATTATTTTCCCAAGTCATACAGGATTCAGTGTTTCATTAATATTGAACTACAATTTCCATACAAACAGGGGTGTGGTGGGGCCGGTATACTCAGGTACGACGTACTGGTACTGTTTTCAGAGTTGGTACGGCGTATCGCCAATTTTTTAAACTAATTAATAATAACTCATACATCTTTATGCATGTATTGTGATATAAGTTAGTGAGAAAATAAATACGTATATTAAGAGTATTTAGCTTTTTTTGCATCGTAAATAATGTAAAATATTGTGAATTTGCATTTTATATTCAAAAATTCTAACTACAGTTTGGCATACCACCAGAATCGGGAAGTTTGCGCACCGATAAAATTTTTTTAGCACTACAACCTTGCGTACAAACTCTACTGCAAATATTGTGTCCCATTGACTCTTAACACAATGTCAAAAGCTTTGAAACAAAACCTGCATTTTTTTATTTACTACAGAACTCAACCTGTAAAATAATAACTTAATGTACAATTTTATGAAATTAATTAGGTAATTCCTTAAATGGATGAAAAAAATTAGATTTATCGAAATAGCAGCACTTTTAATGCAATTTGGTTACAGTACGACAGAAGAACGTGATGTCGTTGTTGAAATGATGGATTTTGTCGCATTATTTTCTTTCTTTTTTGAGAATTTGATGACGGGGCGATGAACTAATCACTTGGTCTATTGAATGCATATGTGATTAGATTTCTATCTACCTTCGCTGTGATTGCATAAACTTTCAATTGTCAGATCCAATTCGCGATTCAATAGAAAGGCTAACAACTGGCAACATTGATGAAAGTTTGGTTTCTCTTGGTGTAAATACTGCTAAAGTTTTTTTTCTTTCCCTACTTTATTAACACAAGGAAGAAAAACTTAAAAAGAGACAATATATCAATATATTTTAAAGAAGCACAGGACAATAAATTATATAGACCTAGGACCAATTATACAGGACAAGAATTATATATATATATATATATATATATATATATATATATATATATATATATATATATATATATATATATATATATATATATATATATATATATATATATATATATTTTAAATGTGTTTTGTTATTGAAATTTGTTTTTTAAAGAAAACGCAATAATTTTTATATTCCTTCGAGATTTTATTTATTTGTGGTGGTTTCAGTTTTCAGAGAATTGCCCTCTATTAAAAACATCTTATCCTAATTATAAAGAAGATGTTATTAGAAAATATTTTTAATTGTGTTAAAAAGTTTAGAGAATCACATTTTTATATAAATAGTTCTCAAATTATAATTACTATAATAAAATAACAGTATTTAAATATTTAATACTTGAAAAAAATATCTGAAATTTTTTTGCCTTTTGTAATTTTTAAATAAATTAACTCATCTCATATATCTTTAAGTCATATTGAAATATAAATTTAAACAAGTCACTTTTAAAGGTATGCAATAGATCTTAAGAAAGACGTTATTTGGACTGGAATTTTATTGTCTGTCAAAAACGGTGACTAATCAAAATGCTTCTTTAAGATCAATTTGAATATTTATCCAACCAAAAACCCGTATATAATTTTTTTTTTGCTAGACATTGCTAAAATAAGTTAAATGACTAATCGGGTGTTTTATAGATCATCTGATTGCTCTTAGCTAATGTTCGTAGGGAAATAAAAATATTTTTTCCTATATACCCTAAACACCTATTTTAATACTAATTGTAGGCTTATCCACACTAATTCTCATTGTAATCATTCTCCACATTTCTAAGCATTTTGTTTGTAAATATGCATAAAAGAACAGAAAGAAAAATTGATAATGGTTATTTTGTTATCATCATATACCATCAGCAATTTTATATCAAAATGAAACTGATAAAAACAAATTGAGATAAAGGATAAAAAAAAAATGCGTTTTGAATTCTACTTGTCATAAGCAAATATGGAAGTATTAGCAGGTTGTTAACTGTGCCATTTACTGATATTTTAGACTGAATATGTTACATTGTTCTTAATGTAAGTATTGCATGTATTTATAAATAAATTTCTTTTAGATATCCGTAAACTATAAAGATATTTTTATTTAGTCCCATGCTTGTCAATTCATTTAAAGGGATATGTTTATTTAACTTTTTTAGTTTAAAAATTCTGTATACTTTTAACATTCAATTGCACTGGATATTTAAAGCTTTTTTGTAGTTAAATATACATGTTTTTTAAATTGAATTTTAAAAAATCAAACAGCAGTAATATAGTATGATAAAAACAATAAGTAAATTAATGGGTTTTTTATATTCTTGCATCATCGCTAAAATCTTTAACTCTTTTGAAATTCCTTTCAATTCAATCAACACAACAAACAATTAAATATAAAACTACGCATTATCCTTCATATGAGGTTTAGCTTATTAAATGAAATCATTTTCAAAATCGAATTTTGCTCCATCTCACTGCATTTTAAATCATAAATGCCCATTAATGAGAAACTATTTAATTACCCAATACTCCTAAATTTTACTTATTTCAGGTTCAAAGAGGCACTCTATATTTTTAAATAAGTAGGAAGAAGAATTTAATTGTTAAAATCATTACAGTCGTTAATACAGAAAACAGTTTACTTTCCTCATTTTTAAACACATTACTTTCGTAATTTTAATGATAACTACAAAATTTTAGTTCATAAAAACATTAGAGAATTTACAATTAAAACAAATTTAATTTACACTGTAATGTTTTTATGACACTCTAATGAATAGACTCGACATTTTCTTTAAAAAACATTGAGTCTATTCCTTTTTTTTCTTGAAATCACCTTCTCATAGCTTTTATTTCGTGGTGAAATCTTTCACTTTGCTCCACGCTAACTAAGCCTAAATTTTCTTGGAAATAGTCCAAGAGTTAATATGAAGAAAATGAACTTATAAGTTCGTATAACATCTTATTATGTTAAAATTTTCTCACTTCTCTTCTGCAATAGATTTATAGTTTGGGGAAGAGGGAGGGGGGGGGGGGCGTTCAGGCAAGCTAGTTACCACTGGTTTGAAAGATTTCCATTGTAAGTGCTACATTTTCTTTCTTCATCAATTATCTGATGTCAGACATCGCTTTTTTTGTCAATGTAGTTGCCACAAATATAGCAGAAACTGTTGCAACTTGGAATGTTTTATGGCCCTTTGCAGAGGGCGCTAGTTGCACCCCACCCTCGCTTGTCGGAGAAAGTGCCATTCCCCCACTTCATGTTTAATGTAACTGTACGTGATGTGTTGTGTCCCGTCTTTTAGTGTAAATAAAATTAGTTTTTCAGAAGATGGAGTACACCATGTGAAACAAACATGCTCAAATTAAGTACCAGGTTTAAACAGAAAGAATCTGGATAATCATCATTTTCTCTGGAAACCATTTCTGTCGATTTCAGCACAAACAAAAACTAAAAAACACTTATTTCCAAAGTCCTAAATTTAAATACGTGTACAGCACTGAACTATGAAAGACATTGATGAAAATAAGAAAAAAATAACAGGATACTGAAAAAGGAATAATCGTTACTCTAAAATACATAAAATTCGTACTTATATGATCAGGAATTTGTGATATAACTGCACGAGATGGAATTATTTAAATATGTTTCCAGACAATTTTTTAATCACAGACCAACGTATTTATATTTAGACACTTATCACCCAACAGACAGATTTCATAACAGTTTCGTTTATTATCGCATTAGATACTAAGATATTTGAAATTCGTGTTGAGAAATGGGTGAAATGATAATCGAGTAGAGATAGTATGTCAAAGTCACTTGTCTTACTTTGAAATAGTCACATGAAATACATTACTTGTAAATCAGTTTAAGTAAATTGTTTCAACAATTTGATGGCTTGATACTTAAACCAACGGCACAGTTTATTGATTATATTTTTTGAAGTGACCTACGACCTTGTGATTTTACTAAGTAATGGTATACTAAAACGCTCATGTGCCATTGCTTAGTAAACTCACCAAGTCGTAGGTCACAAAAAAAAAAAAATTCAACAAAATCAGTTAAAGTCAGTGCCGATTATTGGAAACCAAATACTACCAAAATAAGGGAGAGGAGGGCTATACAATTTTATCGATACTGACAATAACAACACAAAAGTATTAAAAGTATGGAGCAAATGCTATATTTTCCCTCCTTCAAGCACTACCCCTATATGAATATGTTACTTTTATAGGCAAGTAACTTTAGCTGAATTAATGAAAAATTAAGCATACTTACACTGGTTCACTTTTGATTAAAATTAATAAACAAAAATGATGGCAATAAAAATGAAGAAAAAAATTATATTCGGCTAAGAAAATTGTACTCTCAGACCAAAAAAATATCTTATCTCCTATTGAATTGTTTTCCAAAATCTCATCAACCTCTGAAAGCTTTCCCCTTCATCTAGTTGAGAATATCAATATGCAGTTTTAAAACTGTTACAAACTATTTTTCACTAATGCTATATCGTCGGCTTAGGGTGAAAAGGTGCTAACCACTTTTCGTCTCAAATCGCATTTTGGTACATTGGAAAATAGAGAAGACCCATCAATTATTAAAAGATGCAACTTCATGAATGAAATTCTGAAATAAAATTGGGATTAATGAGTGATATGCAAAAAAAAAAAATGAAAAGTTCATATTGAATATAAATATTCTAAAAGTTTTTTACTCTCCTAAAAACTTTGAAAAATTGTAATTAGAAACATTTCCCTCTAAAAGCTCATATACACGCTACAAGTCGGCATTCCAGTTTAGATTGCCAATTATGTGACTTCTGAAAACACAGCATGCTGGTAATCCCAGAAGATAGCAAATGACTGAATGATCGGAGTCGCCGGTGCCAGTAAATAGAAAATGTTTGATCTACTGGAACTAGTAATCACATGAAGTCACAGACTAGCGATCTCAACTGGTACGCCGACTGGAAGAGCTCAAATGAGCCTTAAGCAGATTATATGTTATATTCTTTCAATGTCTACCTCACAGATGTTAGATGGTGCTTCCTGACTGTTATGCATGATAAGTTGTATTCTAATCACAAATACTTTTGAGATCTTGTTGAAATTCGGAAGTACCATGAAGCTCCAGTTTCAGTCCAGTTTAGGGCGTTATTCAGCTCGAGAAAACAAACCAAGAAGAACTTGATGTATATACATACATTTTCAGCCTCCATGGACACTTTCCTGGAAGACACTTCTGTATCCTGAACTGATCTTCGACATGCAGAGTACCAATGTGGACAGCGGATACAGCTGGGTGGTGGCCGGCTCAAGTTTCTTCGTGTACCTCATGATGTACGGAGTGTTCAGACTGTCCGGTGTGATGTTCGTCGCGTCCATGCCCAGGTTTGGGGTAGGGCGAGAAGCGGCCTCATTTCCATACACTTTTGCTGGCTTTACGAAGAACGTTTCCGGTGAGTGTTGGTCATTGATTTTCAAGTATAACTTTTTAAAAGTTACAATTAGATGTTTGGTTGTATGCATGGTTAATGAACTTGAAGGCAAAGAGGGCTTGACAATCGCCATAAAGATCAATGTTCGCCACTCTCCCCAAACTCTAAACTAGTTAACGTATATCAGCAAGAAAGGCCAACCTTTTAAAAAGCATTGGATAGAGACAGTATGGTGACAATTTAATTGGATTCATCTGATGCAGAATTCACAGTAATAGATTAGTAGATGGGGTGCTATTCATAATGAAGTTTGCTATTTTTTAAGGTTGGCGTTGTGAAGGAGTTCAAATTAGGGTTTCCTATATATATATATATATATATATATATATATATATATATATATATATATATATATATATATATATATATATATATATATATATATATATATATATTATTTTTTTTAAGAATATACACCAATCTCATTGGGAAGTTCACCAAGTTTTGCATTACGTGATTTTCTTGGCTAGATTTAGTCATCTTCAATCCACTTTAACATCTTTTCCACCAGAATAAGTTATATGTCTGAATAAAGATCACGTATCTTGATTTGTATAAGTAATTCTATTTCTATATCATGACAGTCTGTATTGTATAGTGATAATCACCAGACCATTTTGCAAATGCATTGTCATATTCTGAGAGATTCTCCTCCAATTTCTTTTTATTTTCATTTTAATTTATCAGATAGTCAAAGCATCAAAAAGTATAAAGCTACTATGACATTCGTAAATTTGTTTTTATGTCAAATATAATTGTATGAAATCAAAAATATATTTCTATAAAGGCATATTTGGGGAAAACTCAATTCCTTCAAAGTAGTTCTTAAAGTGGAAAGAGCAAATTCGTCAACAGAGGTCAAAAGTAACCTCTTATTACGCATGAGAATACAATATACGGTAAACTTTTATGCCAGGAGGGGTTAGATGGGGGACCCACTAAACCTACTTATACAGACCAAATAAAGATCAACTCGAGCCGTTTGATTTTAACATAGATGCAAAATTAATTAATAATGTATCTTTGTAATTCTATAATTATTTATACTCTCTGGTTAAAGTCCTTTCTTTTACAAACAACCTCTGGATATTTTAAATTTCTTTTTGAGACTTTTATAATTATCATTCGTAAAGATGTATATTTAATTTGTATTTCAAATGTATAAGCCACTGTTTTCAAAAGCGTTTGGCAAAAAAACTGATGAACCTTAACAACGGTATTAAAAAGTGAAGTAATTAGCCTTCTATTTACAACGTGCCACTATAAGAGTAAGGAATTGTCATTTCCATGAATTTTATTGCTTATCAGTTCATACTGACTCAATCAAATTATATATCTTTTTTTCTTCAGGTCCTGTAGTTGGATTCCTTTTGCACAAATTCAGCATTAGGGCACTTATACTTTCTGGTTGTATTTTGGCAGGCATAGGGGTTGCAGCATGTTTCTTTGCAGAAAACATTGTTACTGTTACAGTATTATGGGGATTCGTTTTTGGTATGTATGAATATGTTTTTATGAAAAACGTCGATTCGGCATAGTGATTGTAAAAAAATGCCATTAATCTTGACAAAGCTATTTTAGTTATTTTCATACACATTAAATGTTACATATCTAGTTACTCAGTTTCAAATAATTAATTTCCCATTGCATCTAAATTCCTTAATATAGCAATTTCTGTAGTTTCCTTGAAATAAGTCACTAAGAAGTTATCAACTAATGATGGGTAATAGAATTGTGTATAGATGCATTCTTTTATTAACTTTGGCGGACACAATGTAACATATTTTATTTATATTTTGTTTCTTTTTAGGGTTTGGAATGGCTTTGAGTTGCTCTTTACTACCAGTGCTATTTAATGACCATTTTCTCAAACATAGGGCAACTGCAGCTGGAATTGCGTTTTCAGGCATGTGCGTAGGATCAATGATCTTTCCACCCATAGTTGAAGTTTGTATCGATTTCTACGGAATATCGGGAACGTTTCTCATTGTCTCAGGGTTGCTTTTAAACTGTATACCTCTAGCGTTGTTCTTACGGTCAAGAAACATTAATAATATAGCCGAGATAGACATTGCAACTCAAAATGATCTTAAACAAAGAGCCGTTCCGATCGTCACAGAAAATACAGCTCTTCTTATTCCTAAATGTCAGCTACACAAAAATGTCTTATATTATGCTTCCATCTCTGAACATGCACATAAAAATGGCATTTCGAATATAAAAGACGAATTAGAAAATCAGCAGTTACCTAACAAGCAAGCACAAAATGAAAATAGCATCATATACAAGCAAACGAATCACTCTCAATATGTAAATACAACTAATAAAACCGAGTGTGATGGTAAAAATACCATCTATTGTGATAAAGACAAAGACTCCATCCTCCAAACCAGATCCTACTTAAAAGGCACCAGTGAAAATGCATCAGAATACCCAAAAATCAATCCAAAACTCACTTGTGACGATACCAACATCTACAATATGCCTGACAAAGCCCCTCCAACTCCAAACAGAACTACAGAAGAAAGTATATCTTCAAAAAACATACCATCCAAAACAAATCCAAGAACTTTCCAATCGTTATGCCGTGGCAACTGCTCCTTGTTGCTGAACTCCACCTACATAATCGTAGTGATCACCAAGACCCTAAACAACACCTCTTCGTTGGCCCTGAACACTGTCATCTTTGACTATTCCAGAGATCTAGGCATTCGGAAGGAATACGAAAAGTACCTACTCATTTTCTCGTCTATGGGAGAGCTGTTGGGACGACTGTGTCTGGGATGGATCGCTGACACGCACTGCTTGTCCAAACCTATGCTCATGGTTGTGTGTTCCTTTACTCAAGGTTTAGGAGCTGTGAGTGTTGGCTTGTCCAATGGATTTTATGTGTTGGGTGCTAGCTTATTTTTTTATTCGTTCATGGGAGCTGTTACTCAGTTTATGTGTCCCTTGATCATTGCTGATGGCATTAAAGAAGACAAGCAGGCATTTGCGATTACTTCAAGTTCGTTCTTGGCTGGTCCTGCTAGCTTGATGATTTCGCCACTTATTGGTAAGTCAATTCCGTAGTGCATGTTTTATTAAAGTATGTTCATTGTTGTGGTCTTTAAAACCTTAGATTATAAAAAAAATGTATTTGAATGAGGTATTTTTATTTGAGAAAGCTGGGTATATAGAATAAAACATTACTCAACTTTGACGGCCAGGTTCCAGAAATTTAGTTGTTTAAATGGTCATTTTTGTTACTATTACTATTTCTGTCTCATACACAAAATAAATACTTCTGAATAAGTTTGGTTTGGATAGAGTCTACAGTATTCAATTTATAGCTATGTGTAGAGTACAAAATATCAAAGGTTCATTCTAAAAAACATGCATATTTCTCTTTGGTAAATATATTATTGCTTCTAAGGTAAATTGATCTTAGGAGTAAGATTAACATTCCGCTCTTAATATCAAAGTACATTTAAAACGTTCTTTTCATCTGTTAATACTACATAGAGAAAAATAACATCCTTCATTATTCTTAAATCTATTCTCTACATCCCATGTAAATTAATCATTGTATATCATGCACAGAAATAAGAGGATTGAATAGAATCAAAATAGGGCACAATTTTAAATCTTTATAGATTAATGGTATTTATCAAGTTGTAGTGTAGGGGAAAAAAATAATATTTTTGCAATGATGCTATTTTATATTTCACAACCAGAATTTCAAAATTTGTTAGGATATTTGTTTTATAATTAATTTTATTGAATTAAATTTAAAATTGTATACATCCTATATATTTTTTTCATTCTATATTACTATATTAATTAATATAATATTAATAATAAATTTATATTACTAAAAAGAAAAAATATTTTCCGTTTTTTACTTTCCGCGTGCTTTTACAAATAACATGGCAAATATTGGCATAAGCATAAAACTTATCATTCAATAATTAATTTGAAATTTCATACAACCTTTTCTGAAGTAGTATTATCAGAATTTTTAATTATTTGCCTACACATTGCACGAAGCAAACTCTAAAAATATCTATCCCTTTAAACCTCGAAAAATACTGGGCAGATATTGTTAGATCTGAGAAATATATATCTTAATATATAACGAAATAAATATAATATATAACTAAAAATAAAAGTAGAGAAGTATAAATAGTTTAAAATATGTAAGAATCACAGGATTTTTTTCACTTTCATTTTATCCTTTACTAACAGTAAAAGTTGTGGTGCTGCCACCTATCAAAAACATTTTAAACGAAAATAATAATTCCTTATTTGAAAAGAAATCGCTTACAAAAATTATTTTTCATGGTTGAGTACAAAGAATACTAATGCAAAAAAATTAACTTTGTACTAAATATTAATTTTTCCCGTATGTATAATATGTTACGTGGTTTCAAACTCATTTTAAAGTTAAAGACTAGTCGGAGTTTATTTAGTATTAGTATATCCTTCGTTTAACGTTCTTTTTATTTCTAACAAATAAAAATATAATAAAATCATTCAACTCCCATTCCAAGTAAAAAAAAGTTATCTGTTATTTATAGATATGTAAATTTTCTTTAAACAATTTCAAATTCATCGTAAATAAAATTTTAAGCTTAATAAATTTATGTTATAAACGAAAATTGCAATTTCGGAATGCATAAAAAAATTACTTACTTTACATTTATACTAGTGAAGGAAAAAAAAGTAGTTTTGTATACACTGGTATTTTATCTAAACCATTGTAAATCCGAGAATTCCTTTCTTCTTGACATTTTATAATATAGAATTAGAATTGTTAAAATTATAACAATCATTCTAAAATTTATAGCAAGACCACTATCGGAACTTTTGTACTATATAAAACATTACTTGCAATAAAACTAATATACAGGATGGACCTAATTATGTATATTGAAGCTGTTTTATAATTGATCAATAGTTGTTAATAGCTACCAATAAATCAAATTTAAACCAAAAAATATTGAAGCTATTGCTAAGTTTATTTTGTAATACACATGGCAAATTAAGATTGCTTTGTTTATTCATTTATTTCTTGTACTTCAAAAGAAACAATATTACATGAGGCATAAATCAATATAAAACTAAAAAAAATGTTTTTTTTATATCAAATATAATGCAAATTTCTTCACTTTTGAAACATCTTGGCCTTATTTCCTTTAATAGCAAACCAAATGACAAAGTCGATAAAAAATGTGTATAAGTTACCAAAATTAAGTCAGTTATGATCAAATGTAGTCTGGTATGTGCAGTAGCTTCCGTTAGGTAAGTAACTGCAAGCTATTTACCCACAAAATTACGAGTTCAACTAAAACAATTGAAACACGCAAATTGTAAATATAAGTTTAAAAAAAAAAAAAACATAAATTATGTATCGAACAATAAAGTATGCAAAAACAAGTCTTCTGAAGTAACTTTACATACCTGGAAAGGTCTGTTGTTCAAAATGATTTTTAACATGAATTATAGTCCATCAAACCAAAGTTGGTGATAAATATTGCGTCAGTGATGACGCAGTGGCCATGTTGGCTCACTTTTAAAAAGATGCAAGTATCTGGTGTCCGAGAATTTGTTCCGTCTCTCCCCGTTCTCATTGAAAATTAAAGCGCTGTTATTAAATAAATAAAAAAGAAAGCTTATTGTTTAGTAAGTTAATAACGTATTTGTAATCGAATATATTTCAATTCACTCAAATTCATTTTTTTGAACAGTTTCTGTCATTTTTTCCCCTGCAGACTAATATATCTATACTAATGTTTGTAGATATACTTCTAAGGTACGACTTGCTGTCGCCTTTCAGTCTATTAGAAGCAATAACAACAAATGACCATTAATATACTTTTACATAATTATTACATAACATAACAGCAAACTTATTTCATTCCGAGTGTGCGTGATTTACATACAACTAGTACTGTTGAATGAAAAAACGTGTTCTGCTGTGGCAACTACACTGTCAGATGAAACCTCCTTCAACTGACAGTCAGTGTTTCTAACCTGCACAGAAAAAATAAATTTTCACATTATTTCATTGAATGCTTCATCATTCTTTCAAATTTAAAAACATATTTCAATAGGTGGATTAAAGTAAACATGCAAGTAAGTTATCCCCCTTTTCGGTATTTTTTATTTACGTTTTTCCACTCTTTAAAGAATTATTTCAACTTTTATAAATATTTTGAAAACATTCGAGTCTTGTTTAAATTTATCATTCAATAGAGTTGCAAAACTTGTGAAAGAACACTGTGCGCCTAGAAAAGTAATTTCCATTGTAAAAAGCATATTGAACTTTTAATAAACTACGAGTTCTGTTTGAGCAATAACATACAAATCTTGTATTTTGCTGACTACACATAAAAAACGCATAAATAATATGCTACGCACAAGACTACAAGTTTTGTTTGAGCATTAATATAAAAATCTGATATACATAATTAATAAACTTCACATGGTGTAGTGGTTAGCGTGCTAGCTTCTAGACCACGAGGTTGCAGGTTCGAGTCCCGTGTTAGGCATGGGTGTCTGTAAATGTATGTTGGCTTGTCTAATGACGAATGTTTCGGCGCATTATAGCCCTCGTGTTGCTGACGGCGCTAGATAATCTGAAAACAACCAACTAAACTTCTCATAAGACTGCAAGTTTTGTTTATGAAATAACATAAAAGTCTGGTATTTTTCTGACTTCCCATTAAAAAAAGGCATAAATAATGTACTGCGTGTAAGACTACGTGTGTTGTTGAGCACTAACATAAAAATCTATATATTTTGCTGACTGCGCATAACTAATGAATTACGCATAAGATTACAAGCTTTATTTGAGTAATGGGACAAAAATCTGGTATTTTTGTTTACCGTTATAATGCTTCATAAAAAGAATTAAATTAAAACTTTAATGTACCAATGAATCCATGATCAAACTCACAACCAAATTGTGTGGTAGCTTTGTAAATAGTGCAAATACTTCTTAATCACAGACATTTTTTTTTCCCTTCTTCTTTTAGGCTATCTTCGTGATGAAATTGGAAGCTATTCATACTTATTTTATGGATTCAGTGTACTTTCTGTTCCAACTGGAATTATGTGGATCTTTGGATACTTCTTCATGAGACAAAAACCTTCTTATACCGATTTAAAATAAAATAGGCTCTTTACTTGCATTTATTCTCAATTTCTTTCGCTGAAGTTTGATATTCAATGTATCATTTTATTCTGCCAAGATATCATAATATTTATGAACAATAAATGTCGTAAAAAGTGTCATGAAATTCTTTTAAGACGTGTTTTATAGTAGTAGAAAGGTAATTTCAATGAATGAACCCTAAGCCAATAACCCTATTTTAGATTATAAAACTTTTATTTTCATATTTATCTAGTTGTACTGTACATTGTAAAGAGTTTTTTTACTAGGGGAAACTTATTTTTTTACGGCGTTTTAATCCTAAGTTTTTGAAAATTGAATTGTAAAGTATACGCCCTGAGTAATTATTCTCATACATTTAAATTTAAAAGCGTAAATTACAGACATGCATTTACTAATCTTCGAAAAGATAAGGAAAGCTAAGCAAGCATACTATTTTTCTCCAATTTTGAGATTTAAGATTTTCACACTTCAAAAAATGAAAAGCTACGAAACAAAAAATTATACATTATGTTTTGAAAATGTGATTGTTTTATGCCAATTAACAATTTTTGCAGAAATGTGGAAAACAATTTACTCAAAATTGTATAAAACTCACTAAACCTGCTTATATTTATTAGAAGTTGAACCAATCCTCATAAATAGGACTAAGTGGTTTAGATCAAACTTTAGTTTCACTTTTCTTTGATTACCTTGCTTATAGCTCATCTCATAGTTTAGTATGCACGCAATTTGGCTGAATTTTGACATTATTATTTAGAATGTGCATGCTCTCACTAAACTTGGTATCAAGTAAGACAATTACAACAGCTGAGTAACATAAATTATGCATCGTTTCACCCAAGATCATCTCTAGGATGTCACTTCCATGACGATTTCTTACAGAAGCTTTTTGCATTTCTTGAACATTTTAGTTCATTACGATCATTTTTTAAAAATTACGAATTTCCTTTGCCAAATCCACTAAATTTCATTTGCCGAAAACGATTGTCAGGCAATATTTATCTATTGTATGAAGTAAAGTGGCCATGCGCTATCCAACAAGTGATTATAATGCCACCTGGCGACATGTCAAGAGTTCTCGTGAAGATCTTAAAAAATAAGGAATATACAAGAAAACATTCCATTGCAAAGTTAAAAATCAGCATCGTTTTAGAAGGAAAAGGTACCTCTTTCGCGAATGAAGAATGCTTTTAATAGAAAGTGCACAACACTCGTTTATTTGTTCACTTTGCAGACACTATTATGACATAAATTGGTGACGCACTTGTCTACTGGCGAAATATTTAAAATATTTTGAGTTTATTCGTGTTGTAACAGTGATGGTAGTCACGAGCAAACAAACAAGCGCTTTTCGAGCTCCATTCAAAGTTGTTGTTCCACGTAAGTGTCTTTTTTCAATGCAGTTCTACAGCTTTATAATCAGGGGTGAAGTGGAGTGGGTACTCGTGGGAACGGCGATCCTTTACCTTTTTAGAAGGAGGAACGGCGTTCCCAAACCAAATTTTTTTTTTTTTTTTAGTTTGTATTTTTTTGTGTTTTAGAATTTATTTTCTTTGTGTGAAACTTAACGGAAAGTCGAGTAGGAAAATGAAAAAAAAAAAAAAAAAAAAAATCATGAGAACTATGCCTTTGTTTTCAATCCACAACTTCAGTGCTGAGCAGGCAAGTTCAAGTATTTGCAAAACACTTGAAAGAGGCGTGTCAACACGCACATGGCTATTCCATCCACAATACAATTGATGCATTAGACCCCCCTCCCAGTCTATCAGTGTTTCAAAGTTATTTCATTAGAAATTAACTGACTTATGTTTACATCCATGATTCTTCCAATCCCAATTATCGTCTTCTTCAACGAATGATCTTTATTTGTGGATGAATGGCATCCGTCAAATTCGTATTCCAGCCTAAAACTTCCATACACAGATTGAAGCCAACAATATCCATTTTTAACGAGCAAAACTTTGGTCAGGCACATGCAGATCTTTGCGTCCTTTCTTTGAAAAATGTGTCTTCCCCTCCAATTTTAACGGGAACGCCAACCGATTTATCAATAAAAGAGATGTAACGTGTTTTTTTTTTTTTTTTTTTTTTTTTTTTTCTTAACTTTTATATTACCCACTTATTAATTTATTTGTAAACCTTGCTTCGTACCTAACAAATGAATTCGTTCAAGAGGATAAAACTAATGTCAATAAAAGATTTTTTGGCCAGTCCAAAAAAGCGAAGTAAACTGCGATTCTGACGGAATAAACTGCTTGGTCTCTAAGAATCCAGATAGGTAAGTGTAGAATGTTGATATTTTGTACGAGCTTTTAGGATGTTTTGAGATAATGGAATAATGTATTTATATTGGCTTGGCAGATATTAGGAAAATAAAACTGATACATTATTTGAACATGACAAAATATATTCAAAACAGTATTGATTTTTTAACTGTAACTTACTTCAACTCAATACGTAAAAATAATGGAATTGGGTAGGGGGACGGGAAGGTGCATGGGAGGATGCTGGCATTCCCCATGTAGCTTAATTTTTTATGAAAGTGGAGAAAAAGACAAAACTCACCGGAAAAATAAACCGTGTGCCTTTTAATAATAGATTTTATAATTGTCATTGTGAGAAAAAAATAGTTTTGAAAAATCAATGTTTGAACATTGTTTTTCGAACACAAAAAAGTCTTTTTTTTTCTTTGCAACCTTCTAAAAATAAGTTTGCAATCACCCATGCTAATGAGTCTGTCCTTTTCCAAAAATTGAAGATATTCACATTTGTTGCTGTTATATATTTCATTTTCCAAATTAATATAAAAATGCTAATGGTTTTATAACATTTGTAATGGTAATACATCGAAATTTGGCTGGGAAATAGTAGAAAAGCAATTCAAATGTATTTTAATTTTAAACGTAGAAGTAAATTATTTTTCAATTTTAAAATGGGAAAGCTTACATTTACAGTTATTTGCGAATTTATTCCAAAAATGTATCAGCAGTTCTTTAAGAAAAATCTGTTTTCTCAAGTTTCAAAAAATCAACACTAAATGCAGTGGCGACGATTGGAAGAGGAAGTTGCCCCCGATACTTTTGAAACTCGAATGATTTTGATGGCAGTATCCTATAAATTTTGCAGTTTCCTTTCTTCTCCGATTCACACCCATTTTTGCCAATCATTGTCATCTACTCCGTCACCCCTGGCGAATTGACCAATTGAACTGGCTAAGATTTAAAAACCAAGAATTATCCAAGATAATCTATACGTCTGGCAAGTGATAGGAATTCATTCGGATATCCCTCTTATAATTAGAAATGATTGGGATGATACACAAATTAATATTTTATCAAGAAATTTTAAATCGACTGATGGATTTTAACTTTCCAATTGATATTCGTCTAGTTGTTAAATTGCATTTTAATGAATAGGGTAAATTTTGGAAAGGAAAGAAAGGGTCTATCAAACACGCGCACATTCAGGGGGAGGGTTTTTAGGGTCAGAACCTCCACTAAGATCCCTAACATCCTGGTGTTTTGTAATGATTGAATAATAAACACTTAGCAATCATAAATATTTTCAAATTAATACTTTTTAATCTACCTTTATTCAGTCAGAGTTTGCCTACCGTATCACACTAAAGTAGCTATTGCGTCTAAGAACTTGGAAATAAATAACGGATTTGTAAATCTCCTAGCATCAAAAAAATCATTAAGTATTATTTTTTGTCTGGTTAGTTCAATATAAAGCGTCTTTTAAAAGAAATGTAAAAGTATGGATACTTCAAAAGTTGTTATAATTGATTTAAGGTATCGGTCCTACATGCCCTTGTATTTCAAACGTCATAAATATATAGTAAAATCAATATGATATTGGTGTTTGTCCTTAAACCTAAATATTACTCCTTCTGTAATTGAATTTAAATAAATGAAAGAATTTCATATTAATTTACTATCTAGAAAATATGGATAATATGGAATCTAGATAAAATGTTGTCCCATGTTAGATTGTTTTGTATAACTCAAAAACTGGACAAAAACAATTTTAGTATTTTGTCATAATGTAGGAGGCAGATTAAACCCTCTGTATCCAGGTAATTGGCGAAATTGTAGAATTTCTTTTTCTGCAATAATTTTTAAATTATATTTCTGATTCAAACAAATATTTTTTTTTAAATTATTTTTATTTATTTTGTTTATATCTTATTTCAAATTTTATTTATAAATTTAAAAATTGCTGAAAAAACGGGGACATGCACCACTGACCCTCAGAGGGAAAAACTGTAAAAATATTGATGATATATGATAAACATGATATGAGAAAGTTTTTCACGGAAATTGTATTTTATACAGTGAATACTGGAACAAACTTAAGTAAAACCCCTCCCACAGAACTTTTCTGGTTGAGCCACTGCTATGAAGAAAGAAGAAATTCTCTACATACATTTTCATTTCGAGAAGAAGAAAAAACGTAAAATTCTTAATCGACATCTGCAATAATCGCTATCTTTTTAGTTCATATTGAAAACAGATTTAGAGGAGCTACAGAATCTGGGAATTTATCCGAACTCATTGCATTTTAAGGTATTTTTGAAATTATGGAAGTCAGATGATTAAGTTAAATTTAGCTTCCGAAAACACAGATCAGTTGACTACCCTATTAGGATGAGTCCTAAGTCAAATGTGTATGAATCGAAACTCTATCTCTTATTGAAATTTTGTTTAATGAAAATTGTTAAAAACAATACCATGCTATTAATCTGTTTAAAATGTGTTATATTTAATATGTCTAATAATTGTTGTTAAAAGTCTGTTTAAAATTTGTGTCAGTAATATGCGTGAAAATATCTAATATTCCATTTATAAAGTGTCAAATAATCTGTTAAAATGAGTTGTGCAAAGCAAATTGTTTAAAAATCCATACAACTTAAAAGTTTAAAAAAAAAAAATTTAAATAAAAAATATCTAAACATAAATTTTGTTTCTTTTAAATTTTTAAAGTGCTCATAATCTGTTTTGAGATTACTAAAGTAGTATTAATAAATTTATTTATTCTTAGTTGTTATTTTTACTCCCCCTCCCCTTCGCATCCCCACAGAAAAAAAAAGTATACTTTTGTAACAACATAGCGTTCCCACACCTTTTTGTTTTACACTATACCACTGTTTATAATTGACAATTTTGATATACAAGTTTCAAAATAATAATTCTAGATCTCGAATTTGCCGCTAGGTGGTGCAATAAGTAATCTCATCAGATAGCGGAAGGCCATTTTTCTATAACTCGACGACCAGAAAAATAAATAACGAAGAAAAAATATAGAAGAAAACCAGAAACCAAGTGGAAAAAACTCAGGATTAAGATTTCTTCCCCTTGATTATTGGTTTTCTTCTATATATGTTCTTCTTTATTTTTTTTTCTTGTATTGTTACTTTTTGGTTTGTGGTCAAGTGGCGGCTTAAAAACCATCGAGTATAATCTCAATATGTGTGCATATATATATTCGCAGTGGCTAATTACTTTAACCTTATATTTAACCAAATGAAGGGCCACGGCAAAGAAGGATCAGAGTCCAATTTTTTCGAGACCTAGGTTTTCAACCTACATACAAGATTATAGCAGATAGTTTAATTAAGCGGAGTCCTATGGCAAATAAATATCATGGTACGTGAGATTTTGAGCAACCATTTACCTCAACCCTGATACAAACCCTGAGACTTGACACTTTATATCAGCATTTCTGGAGAATTGAGAAAAACGGACTCCGATAGTATTTTGCCGTAGCCCTTCAAATTTTAATAACGATTAAAAAAATATTTTTTAAAAACGTATTCCAAATACTCGAAAGTCCTTATTTAATCTGAAGTAATTTTTTTTTTTTTTTAAATCAATGCATTACACTCATTGAAATTATATATCTATAATAATAAAATAGAGAATCTGTGTATTTAATAACAAGATGTATGACCCGGCATTGTACAGTACACGGTAGTAGATAAATACACCAAACAGGTGACTTAATGCTTAAAAGGGAATTTTGTGCTCCACTTGTTGGTTTTTGTCATCCTTACCAAACCCATATGCAATTCCCTACCTGTCAGATATTTAAATGATCTTATTCCAACATTGTCTATGCTTACTGTTTAGTTTTATCATCCTGATATAGTACTATGTCCTTCAATGTTTAATACAGCTTGTTTCATTAGTAACTATATATTGATCAATTGCAACTTCTACTTAAAAAAAAATTTCAATTCGAAATTAAAATGCAAAAGTATTCAACCAACAACAGGTACGATGTCCAGAAAGGTTAGTACAGCTAAAAGTAATCAATGGCCAAGTACAGCCAGAGAGTGAAAGCTCCAAATAGCTGCACCGTTACCATTGAAACAATTGATAGTAAAGTATCTTCCACCACGCTAAATGTGTATAACGGGGTGCCAAATACAAACTTTATGAATTTCACGACTTCGGCTGTACTTTTAAATTCGATGTACCGATTGTGTGACTGAGTCGGGTGATTGGGAGGGAGAGAAACGAGCATTTCTTAGAATTTTCACAACCAAACAGAAAGAGTTTCCGTGATAAGTTTACACATGTGTTTTCTTTTTACTTCTTAAGTTAATACTAAAAATTATATTCGAACCATTTTAAAACATGGAGACCCGTTATAAGAAAATATAAATAAGTTGTTTTTTTTTTCCTTCTATTTTCTTTCTCATATCATTTTGTAAATTGTAATAAATTAGTTAGTAATAGTTTGTAAACTTTGAGTTTGAGTAATTAAAATTCAAGAATTTCCATTCATGAATGATAGCGGGAAATAGGACAGCGAAGGGGAGGGGGAATCACAGTACACGGTAGTAGACAAATACACCAAACAGGTAACTTAATGCACAGGGAATTTTGTGCTCCACTTGTTGGTTTTTGTCATCCTTACCAAACCCCTATGCAATTCCCTAGCTGTCAGATATTTAAATGATCTTATTCCAACATTGTCTATGATTACTGTTTAGTTTTATCATCCAGATATAGTACTATGTCCTTCAAAGTTTAATACAGCTTGTTTCAGTAGTAACTATATATTGATCAATTGCAACTTCTACTTAAAAAAAAAATTCAATTCGACTGCACTAACGTTTTTGACTACGGGTAGGCATGATGTTTTGATGACATCCTGATGTAATTACAGAACTGAAACCGAACCAAAAGTTTATTGGCACAGGCAAGATTATTTGTAGATGAGTGGAAATGGACCAAAGTTTATATTCTAACTTTTGCTTTAAAAAATATAATTACAATTTTCTAATAAATTATAAGTAAATAACAATTCGTTAATTTTTGGTTTTGTAAAATTCAAATACCCTGGCCTCGTAGATAAAGAGAAAATAAGTGATGGGCGAATAAGTCACTCAGTCAGATATTTCGTTTTTATCTTTATAGAAAAAACATAACTAAAAGAATGGTGCGGAAACTTTCATTATTTTTTAATACATTATTTCACAGTTAAAACCATGAAAAAAAATTTAAGTGAAAATCCTCTCAAGAAAATAGAAGAGAATAAATAACTTTTAGTGTGGAATAAAAGAGGGACACAGAAAGGTGTTTCAAAATATCTTCAGTTTCGAAATTTCCATCTGCTTTCGTTAGGGTTCGTTTGCATGAAGGTTTCAATATTTCTTCTTCGGCATTCCCTTTCAGGTTTACTATCCAAAGAGAACAATCCAGATACGTCTGTTTCGCCAATTTGGCTAAGTTCTTAGCTTTTGAGAAGTTATAAGATATTCCAGAAGCGATAAGATAAAGAAAAATATCTTAGAGCATGTATGATGACAGACGTAATGATTAAAGTTAAAAATAAACAATTGATTCGAAGTTGCTAGTGTGCTTCAAAGGTAACAATGGCGAAGGAATTCTATTGTCTTTGAAGTCTAATCGAAGGAATTTTTATCAAAATATTTTTCCGGTAATCATATTATTCTCCAGTACGGTAATGGATGCAGGTGGATTCAAAATGTAGTTGATTTTAGATATTCTTGATCGTAATTTTCTATTCGAATGGGTAAGTATTCTTCTAATGTTTAAATATATTAAGAAGCACCCATAGACTCCATTCTTAAATCACAATACCTGTCATTGATTTGATTTAATAATTTTATTGGGTTCATTTAAATTAAAAGCTCTTCAACAAAATTTGAAGTGAAAATAACTGGATTTGTTTATATTATTTTTTCCAGTTTTCATAAGCTAGGTTAAAAACTTTTTTAAGTGTAATAAAAAAAAAGTTTTAATTTAATTAATGAGATGGTAAAACTATATTGTGTAACCTACTAAAATATGTAAATATTTTAAAGCAATATATACAGCGGACCAAGAAAGAAAATATTAGGTTTATGGTCCAGGTATACGTTGACGATTCCTCTTTAACTTTTGCATAGGTAAAATATTTTTGTCCTTTCAAGTATAATCACTTTTCATGTTATAATAAAGCAAAGTAGGAAACACCACAGCCTTTTACAACAAATGTCAATGTATCATTTTATAATTTTTGAATAGTATGTAATTTGCTCAAAAATATTTTAATTGTTTAATTTTCAGCTTGGTATTTTGTAAGACATTATAAAATGTACTATGTTTAGAAAAAAAAATTAAATTTTAACTTGGACATTTAGCGGAAATGTTCTCTCCCCATTACTCTTACTTTACGTAGTTCGCAGTCAATTATAAAGCATGTTAGTATATATTAATTTATTGGATAGAAAATGAATTATAGTAATATTTAAAACTTTCGGTATTAAAAAGAAAAAGCATCAATAACAATAAATATTAGTTTAAATAATGTCCTTTAATTTTTGTATCTCAAAACTTTTATATGGAGTTGCAGTATGTCAATTAATGTCACCTTCCATGGTATTCACATCTTTATGAGAAAGGTGACATTTGAGTGAGTGATAAATTAAAAAACCGATTATGTTTTCAAAATTTAAAAAACTTTCAACATGATTTGAAATGCCTTCAACATGTATGCTATAACATTCATGCTCCATGAAAGTATCCATAACAATGAATAATAATTTAAATCAACGTAACAACATTTTATAGCTTCCTTAGTATTCACAATGAAGGTGTTTAGTGATAAGTCAGTGGCGGCTCGCGCAGTACAGCCGATCTGTATGTAAATTTATTAGTTCAAAAGTAAAATTATACATTTTATAATTTTCTAAAATGAAGGTCCATTTTCTACGGTAAGTGAAAAAAAAATCCTATAAAAAACAATCTTCTTTCCTGAACCACGATGGAAAAAAAAGAGTTTCGGGCTGCGACGTTGCCATGAAAACCAATGGAAAGCAATAGAATCTACCCTTCACGTAATGTATTAGCGGGAAGGCTGATCAGAAATTTATTTTTACTTTTACTGCCCTTCAGAATTCGATGAGCTGATTGGTTCCGCTTGAAAATCAGCTTGAGTGAAAGTGAAAGAGGTAGATGAAAGTAAAACGGTCTCTAAAAATCGACTGTCATTTTGAAACATTGCCGGGCGCAGGCACAATAATGTATAAAAGCAAAAGCAAAGTATGAACTTTTCCTTGTTCAAAAGCAGTATTGTGTTTAAGTAAGCAAGAACTTACATTTAGAGGCCAAAACGAGAGATATGTTATTGTTTTTTAAAATCAAAACTATACAGAATTATTTGATTAATTGTTCTTATTTTATAATGTTATGTTAAATGTTTTATAATATTATTTTAAATGTTTATGTTAGGTTTTATAATGTTATGTTAAATATTTATGTTGGATTTTATAATGTTATGTTGGAAGATAATGGTATCATCTGAAAACTAGAGAGTTATTTTATTAGTTTCAAGCACTATTTTGTTCTGAAAATAAAATTTTTATATTTTAAACTCATTATCTAAAAAATCGTGTTTTTGGTACGTGAAACTTCAAACAGTGATAACTGTAGTTTGACATAATCTTTTTGAAAAATGATTTGAGAAATAAAATCTGACTTATCTGTTAGATGTTTCGAACCTCAGCCAAATTGAATGGAAAAGGAAATGAATTTTGCTACATTTTTAAGTGCACAAGTTTTTAGAAAAGTTGCGAATTTTTCTATTTTCAAAGTTAAAAAAAATTATATTAAAAAAACTATATATTCTAGAAATTAGATGGAGGTTCATAACATTAAGAATGATATTACGAACAATTTTCAATCATAATTTCTTTTCTTGGCCCCATAAAACTCGAGTAATCACTGTTCAAAAACATGCTAATTATAACGAGTTAAATGTTAATTAGTTAATTAATTTTTGAATAAAACTGAAACTTTTTTCATGTAAAAATCACTACTAACTATGTACTTTTAATTACAAAAAATCCATTTTTTAAAATGATAATTTAAAAAAAACAATTATTGTAGAAAGTGTGTGTGTGGTTGGGTAGAAGGTGGAGGGGGGTTGAGAGGTAGAGAGGGGGGGGGGAGTCGTATGTTTCCGGCTGCACTAACATTTCTGACTACGGACCGCCATTGTGATAAGTAATTAAGGTTTTGCTTTTGGAAATTGTTTTAATTTTTGAAAAAAAAAAAAAATTAACTTTAACTAGAAAAAGAAGGTTTTCTTTACTTACAAAAGATTGAACCTTTAGTTTGTGTAATCAATGTTAGGTTTAAAACAAAAGGAAATAATCTTATACTTAATTGATGATATTTCTCATTATTGCTAAAGGTCAAAGACTTACAAAAATTGATGATTAAAAAGAGTTATTCTTTAATTGATGTAATAATTAGAGTAAGAAAGTATACTGACAATCAATAAATACAGTTGTCATTGCCAGCAATTTGATTTTTTTCCCACCTACTGTACATTGCTGCTTATTCCACCAATGATAAATATGAAGCGTGAACGGAAGTAGAAAAATTATGATTTTCTTCCTCTTTTGTCAATGTTAAGCCACACATTTAAAAAATAGTTCCCAAAATATTCTACTTGATTTGCATTCGATGCTTCAAGCGACAGTTATTTGGCTTTTAAATCATTCGCGTAAACGAATGCTCAACATTTCGTTGTTGTTATTGCTGCTCTTTGTGTTAAAACCTACAATCTTGGTCATCTTTAATTGATGCACTTTGCAGTTGGAATATGAAATAACTCTCTGGAAGTTGGATAAAAGGTTGGCTTTTCTTTACTATTTGTTTATGAGTGTAATTATCAAATGTAGTGGTGTATCATTATAAAATATAATCGACATAATACTCTATAATGGATATTATAATGGACCCGCACCCCTGAATCAAAGATGATGCATCAAAATGGTCATGTTGTAATTGCGTAGTCTTGACCATTCCAAGCAATACACTTATTGAATTTTTAATATAAAACTAATGCCGAAATTTTTCTCATTTAATTAAAAAAAAAAGGGTAGATTGATAATATGTTGTGCTTCAACTAAAGTAGCATCAGTCGGCAATCTAACTTTTTTGTTGACACCCTGAAGTAAATTGCCCTTCACCATATTAATCACCCAAATTTGTACATCATTTAAGAAGGCACAGTTGTGAAAATCATTCACAACAGATTCTTTCCTTATATCAGTATAGATTATTCCATCAAATCCTTGAAAAACCCGTTGTATATCATTTATAAATAATAAAACGCTTGAATCTTAGATGAATTTTTGCCACAGTTTATTTTTTCTTAATAGTTACAACTCTTATTCCTATGGTAACAACATAAAAACTGCTACTCCAGCGTCCTGACCATACAATATAGTAAACAAATTAAAAGAGTTTTTGTTTGAGATCTATCCGTTTCATATTTTTTTTTTTTTTTTTTTTTTTTTTAAATTTACAAATACAACTCTTCTGACATCCTTATGTAACTATTCTTTCATAGAAAATAGAGTATCGAATGGTTATGCATTATTTATAATTTTTTTAATTAGTATTATGCTTCATAGTTGTTTGTTTGACATTCCATGTCAAATCAAACAACAAAAATATTGTTGAACCTTTGCGCTTTAGATTTTGTTGATTTCCTGTGAATTAATTAAACATATTAAAATGATAAAAAATGCAAGAATTTCAAAATTTGTGCAGTTATTGTTTTTGAGCTATGTACCTTTGAAAAACGCAAAAATTTGGCAAACTCGCAATATTCTGACATTTTCAAAATGCCATAGATTTATATCTATTAAAATAGGAATCTCAAATATCTGTAAATCTCTTTTAATTTAAATAAGCTTTGATATAATATCCAACATGACAATTATTTATTTAAAAAAAATACTTTTTTAAAAATCTCAAAAAGGCACATTTTAATTTTGTTTGAAAAGAAACTTTACCTCCCATCGTTGAGAAAGCCATTTATTTTTCTGATAGCAATTCGACACAAAATAAGTTAGGAAAGGTTTAGTACTAGAATTGTGAAAATGACTGATCGATATATTCACTCAAATTATTCCTATAAAAGACTTCAACTTCAATGACCATCATATATATAAATATATACGGGGTGTTCATAAAGAAACCTCGCCGAAATATGGACCTCTAGCTTTCGTTCCATTCAACAAATTCCTGGATTCTGTGAATGGCAACATAATGGCGCTCACGCTTACGGTTATAGTAACAGAAACTAGAAATTTTCGAACAGCAATACTTACTTTTTCCTGTCTCAAAATACTCAGAGCCCAAACGAGAGTTGGAACGGTAAGTATATTACAAAAAAACAACGGACGCGTCATGCACGGTGGAAATTTGCATATGAAAGAGGCAAAAGTTCATACAGGTACCATCACAGGCAATTTCATCGGTGCTCTACGGTGAATATCTGGTGATCGGCGTTCTGTGATTGGTGTCTTGCCTCTCATGTACAAATTTTCTTCGTGTTTCAGGATCGTGTTTTTGTTGGCATTTCGCAAAACTGTTTCTTGTGCGTTCATAGCACGTTCATTTTTTTTTCCGATACACTTAGTTTTCCAACGCTCTTTAGGGTTTTCGCATGCGCTGAACATTTTGAGACAGGTGCGCTGAACATTTTGATAGGTGCCGTTCGAAAATTTTGAGTTTCTGTAACTATAACAGTGAATACCATTTTGTTGCCATTCTCAGAATCTCGATCTCATACCTCTGAATAACTATACCTGAAATCTCATCTCGAACTGTAAAAAGGAATGGCCGCTAGAGGTATATTGAGGAATAATAACGCCAATTTTATCTCATCTATCTTTATTTCTTTTCAATTTGTATATTTCAATTTGTATGCATATGTACTGCGCATTGTAGATGTAATCTAAGAGTCAAGATTATTCGCGCAAGACATGCCAGTCTGTGAGGAGCATGTCTTTTTATCTTCCCTTTTGATCGTTTACCTAATTGTTAAACAAAATACCTCTTTAAGTAACAAAACCAATTCTTTTGGTGAGACCAATGCAATTTTAGGTGGTCCACGCAGTTTGCAAATTTGACTCGTGGGTCATGCTTGGTGGTTCGCTTCGTGCTTCAGTACGGCGTATCAAGACTGAACGGTACGGTGTTCTATACAGTATGGTTACATTTGCATACATTGCACGCTTGGTTAAGCGTGCAATGTATGTTAATATGTATTTTAAAATAAACAAGAATTAAAATTCTATTCCCAACATTGATCAACACATTTTAAGTTTTCTTCGCTGTTTGAATTTAAAGGCGATGGAGTCTGGGTAACTAATCCAGTTCTTGTGACCGCACCATCACAAGCATGGGAGGTCCAGACAGTTTGCAGAGTTGGCGAGTGGCATGTGCGTGCTGTTTCATCTACATGCTTGAGTACGGCGTGAACAGACTGAGCGGCGTAATGTTCGTCGCATCCATGCCATGGTACTGCGTCGGGAGAGAGGCTGCTTCATTCCCATATACCTTTGCTAATGTCGTCATGAGTGTCACAGGTAAGAGGACAAATTTAAAGTTAGATTGGATTAAGGAAATCGTACCCAGATTAAAGGGGATAAAATTAGAGCACTTGTCTCTAATTTTTACTTTTAGTGTTTTTGATGGTAATACCATCACAAATTTGCAGTTTTCACCCTACTTTTGGCATCCAATCGCCGTCACTAAATGTACTGGCATCTTAGTGAAAAACACACATAGATGAAATGTCCAAATTAAATGTTTTTCTGTTCTGAACGAGTAAAGGAACCCATTGTGCCTTGAACCAGATGCGGCGAACTTAACTTATTTTTTAAAAAGTTATAGTTGTGATTAACCTTGTGATTGTCACCACCAATCACGGTCATATGTTTTAAAATATCTAGTAAGCAACAAAGATGAAGGACCAGAGAAGATATGGAGCAAAGTACAACAGATTCCTTTACAACTTCTGTGCTGTATAAATTTGTTTCGCATTTAAGAAAAGAGACTGACTTGAACTCATTCCAAGTGTCCTCTATGTTACATCGGTCTTCACGAGGTGATGTGTTTTTATTGTGTTTACTACAGTTTCCTAAACTCGTGTACTCAATATGAGGTCATTTTTCTGAAAACTAATCAGTCAATTATTATTTTACATTACGAAAACTAATCAGTCATTTATTCATTGATAATTAAAGGCTTTATGTCTATTGTTGGGTAGTATGGAAGAGTTTTGTAAAGAAGTTTTATGCAAATTTTCAAACTGATACCAGGGATATTTATTTTTTAATATTTAATAGGATACACTTATGCAAATACAAAAACGACAACCAACTACAAGAACAAGGTCCATCAAGGATGGTCCAATTTAATTTCTCTGAGCAATTCCCCCAGTACATATCCATTTGCCTTTTGAAACAGTTGCTCGGGCACAATTTACTATATGGTCTGGTAGATTCTTCTTCTTATCAAGCACACCATTATAAAAGTAATGTTTTCTTTTCTCCAAGTTAAAATGTAATTTAAATAGCTTATATGCATGACCTTCGTCCTGTCCCACACATTGAACTTTAAGACCTTGAAATCACTCTGTTTGATAACTATAAACAACTGAATCAAATCCCCTCTATACATTCTTTCTTCCATTATATACATATTAAGGTTCCTCAATCAAGCATCATAATTCAATGCCAACTTTCCCTAAATCAGTTTTATCGCTCTACACTGAACTTTTTCCAACAAATCAATATCCTTTCTGAGATAAGTCGACCAGAACTGAATTTCATACCTTAGATGCGGCTCAATCAGCCCTCTCTCTAAAAAGCTCACTAGATTTAGATGAAATAGTCTTTCAGATGAATCATAACATCCTATTCGCTGTTTTACTTACTATCCCACAATGATGTCCAAACTTAATGGATATTTTTGTTGACTTCAATTTTATATTGTTAATTTTGTAATGGAACAATTTCATATTTTCATTTTATTATTTTATATTGTGCTATCTAAATACTATAAAAATATCGTTATTATTTTAGCAATATAAAATCAAAGTACTACAACAATTTTTTTTTTTTTTTTTTTTTTTTTTTTTTAAAGAAGCAATGCATAAGAAATGCATCCCATTCTAAGTTAATTAAAAACTAAAGTATTTTAAAATGAAATCATCTATCTAATGTGAGATGAATTGCAAGTTTAAGATTGTATTGTGGAGGTGTCAGGAATTTAATGTTAGTATATGATGATCTAACTTCATTTCTCAAGGAACATGTTTAATTGCATACTAGATACACTCAACACTTAGAACAAAAACGAATTAAGATTGAGCTCATACCGCATCCTGTTTTCTATTTATGAAACTTGAGAGCAGTGTGGTCCAAAGGCTATACAGAACAGCCAATTCTAAGTTCAACATCACGTGCATAGCGCATGAAAGGATTGTGTTGGCGCTCAAGCTATACACGGGATAAAACATCATGCTGCCCTGCAAATTAATTGATATGGTTACAGAATTAACTATTATAAACTATTATTTCAGGACCAATTTCTGGGATCTTAGGTCAAGTATTTGGTGTAAGGTCAGTCATCATTTTCGGAATCATAATATCGACATTGGGAGTTGGTGCATGTTATTTTGCAGAAAGTATTGCAATAGTATCATTACTTTGGGGAATTGTATATGGTAAGAGTTTTAACATATTATTTTGGAAGAACTGTAATATCATTTTTAATACTAACCAAGTATTAGTTAATATTTAACTCTTAATAATGACACTAATAAATTTTTTAAAAGTTACGCTTTGTATGTTGAATGTTAAAACTAAAAGTTTGCCTATTGTGGCGGACATGTTCTGGTGCATTCACATAAAGGCTAGACCAATGGAAAATCTCATTCAAAAACATATGGTGATTTCGTGAGTTTCTCTTCTCAGAAGACAATCCATTCCATGTCATACATAGGAAGACTTGCGTACCTAGGGCCACCCCACTTTTATTGAATAATGTTTAGTTTTAAGGTTTTTTTTCTCACTTGGGTAAGTGGCAACACCCAATTGCTCTTTTTGCAGCCATTTTGAAATCTTACAGAAGAAATCTGTGACAAGTTATAAATGGAAAACTTTTTATGTGGTCTGCAATAACATTTTGCAGATCATGTCTTTTATTGTTTTGTATAGTTAGGTCAAATACATTTCTTTGAATTCTAGTAAATAATTTTGTTTGTAGCATTAAGTACTAAATGAGATGTTTAAATAAGTCCTTTCTGAATGTGCATTTTTAGTAGAATACATTTTATATGAGATTATTAAGTCGTGTACCTAGGGCCACATAGTTGTTTATTGTGCTCAAATTGCCAAACGCAAAATCTGTTGGTGATTCAAATCGATAATGAAAGAAGCTCATTTTTTTTAAATCAGTTTTTCAGGTTTTGAAAATACTTGTAATTCCCTAATAATTTGACACGTTGCAATTTATTATAGTTATTATATGATAACCCAATGACTGATAATTACTTGATATTGTTTCTTCTATAAAATTCATCTGTGTATGTTTGTTTTCTATTCATTATAGAATTAAACATCACTTAAAGAGAATGGCACTAGGTTCATCAGCTACTGGCCTAGGTATAACGAAATCTTGTACCTAGAGCCATTTGTGAAATTTCTTTAAAAACCTATTTGATAGAATCTATTATTTTAAGCATTTATATTAATCCCAGTGGGAAGTAATTACTATAATGATGTATGTATATCAGTTTCACATTTTTAAACGGCTCAGTGGCTCATATTTTGTGCATTGAAAATAGGCGGCCCTAGGTAAACAAGTCTCCCTTACCACTCAACTTGAGATTTTTCCCATCCTATTACAAAAGATCTATACCCCACGCGGTATATGATCAATCAATGGCATACAACTTTTTTCGCATTTCAATCTGGTTGAAAAAACATCTCTGGTTTCACACTCGGCAACTACAATTCATGTGAACTAGACATGCTGCTGCATAGTTCCCTCTAAAAAATCCTCAGCACTTGTTGGACCTCTTGCATTAATGTTATTTAGTTTAGTAGCTTTGAAAAGTAATGTTATGTAATGAAGTTAAGAGTTTAATTAAATATTTTTTTCGTTATTGAGAGGCCTCCTATGATTTAACCATAACAACAAACCAATCTGCTAATAAGTCGTTCTACCGAGTGTCTTATTAAACGGCATATGCAATGTCGAGATCGCGACCCCGTCACTAATATCATTAATTGTTTGTTTTTGTGTTGTTTTCATAATGTTTGACTATAGACGAAAAGTATTAAAAAAAAATCAAACAAAAAAATTAATATTTTCCTGAAATTGTACATTTATTATACATATCGAGTTAAATATTTTTCCATTTTAATGGGTTTTTAAATTAAACATTTATAAAAAGGGATACATTATTTTGTGACCTTATATACAAATATCTATGAAAAAGTTTTTTCCTAAGCAGTTCCTTATTGAACTTGTACCAGATTTCAGAGTTATATAGGAGTTTAGATATTGGGATATGGCACTTTTTGAACATTTTGACTTCTTAGGAGTGTATGGTTGAAATTATAATAACATGATTTACGATATATTTGGAAATGTGTTTCTACCAATTTCCACCATCCTTACTTAATGGGAATTATAAACTGGACTAATCCACATTTGGAACGTTTCATTTTTTTTCCTACTCGAAACGTGCTTTTTTTTTTCTACACTAAATCGTGAATCCATGAAATTTGTGTATCTATTTATATGTATGAATCATGATAGATTTGTTTTACTATGTTCATCCTTGTGATAAATTTTCAACGGTCTGGCTTCATGTGAAGTTGAGATATTCCACATTTAAAAGTTTGATCCCTAAAAGCTGGTTTATCAAGATCAGAATAGCTTGCGTTTTGTATGATTGACCTTGATGACATTTAAACATAATCTCAAATTTGCGGATACTTTGGGAGTGGGACATTTGAATTTTCCTCTTTGAAACGTTTAATTACTTTTCGAACGCTTAAAATTAATTAATCGAGATCAAAGTAGTCTTCTTTTTCCATGTTTAACCTTGTTGACATTTGTACTAAATTTCAGAGTTGTGGCAGAGTGTGCCACTTAATAACTCTCAAATTAGTGATATTTTACAGGATCTGTTACTTTTGGATCCTCCTGTTGAAGTGCTTATCGTGTAATTATAATTTAATTAAATTTTGCAGGAATCGGCATGTCGTTTACCATCAACCTGCTGCCTGTGATAATCAATCAGCATTTTGATCGGAAGAGAGCCACAGCATCAGGTGTATCCCTTTCAGGAGTTTGCATTGGCTCACTCGTCATACCACCTGTTGTACAAATAATGATCGACAACTACGGACTCTCAAAAACATTTCCTGCCATTGCTGGACTCTTATTCAGTGGCATCCTAGCAGCATTGATGTTAAGGAAACCTACTGCTTATGTCAAAACGGTTTCACAGATCTCAAGTGAAAACGACAAATTATCACTTGATAAACCTGCAGTGTACTATGGTATATACAAATGCACTTCTGAAGATTCGTGTGACAGTAACAAGAATCAAAAACTGGGCTTAGACAAAAAGTCATGCGGTGAAATAAACATTCATAAAGTGCAATTTCCTTGTTGTATATCTACCGTAGATGAACAGTATAACATGACTCAAAACAGTCAAACAACACAAACTAAAGTGCCACTTCCATTAAAAAACAAAACTGATGATTTGGAGCAAATTAAAGAAAACATTAGTATATATAATGTTCATAGTGATGTGATATCCACTCATTCAATGAAATCCACCAGCTTAAACATTAAATCTTCAACTCAACACCCCAAAGAAATTGTTCACAAGAAGCCATTAATACAGCATTTAAGCATAATGATTAATCCCATCTTCATCATTACAGTCATCACTGTGTCCTCGTACTTATTCATGACGGTCTGCATGCTAACTGTCGTCGTTGACTTTGCAATAGATCTCGGAGTCGACAGCTTAAACCAAAAGTACGTTCTCATGTCGGTTTCAGCTGGTGAGTTAGTTGGACGCTTGAGTTTAGGATGGATTACGGACGGTCGTTTTATGTCAAGAACTAAGTTTCTGGCTTTCAGTTTTGTGACTCAGGGCCTTGCGGCAATGGGTATCGGCTTATCCACTGGATTTCCCATGCTTATGGTCATGTTAGCCCTACATGGTCTTCTGCACTCTGGTGTGCCAATTATATACCCTCTGTGCATAGCTGACTTTATTGAAAAGGATAAGCAAATTTTCACAATATCATCTAGTGGTTTTCTGGCAGGTCCACTTAGTTTATGTATATCTCCACTGATAGGTAAGTAGTAATACTTTCTCTTTTAAACTCACATTTTTATTTTAAATTAGTACAGATGCGTATAATGAGATCAATAAAGGCTATCACAAGGTGAAGACAAACGTGGAAAATAATAACAAGTCAGTCCTTGTTTATTTTGGGATACATCGCAACACACATCTGATTTACATGAAAGGCAGAGATGGAGTGTTTGAGAAAAAGATATTATTGGCGCCCTAGAAAAGAGTGACGTCCCGAGTCTGGGGATCTTTAGTATTAAAAAGGGAGAAATAAAAGATTCATTTCTACGCTAGGGAAACACGTGTCTGGGAATTAAGATAGATAAGTTTATTTTAAAGGCGGGGGAAATTAATGAGGTCTTGAAAATGTTGGAATGCTTTCAACTCTGGGATGACTGTGATATAAAAATAGATTGAGAATTTAAAGGAACATTATTAGAAACTACTGGGTGGTGAGTTACAAAATCCTTATATATATTGCTTGATTTTGCTTCCAGCACAAATTAAAAGAAGAAAAAAACATTTGTAGGAAATATTTGAGGCAAAAGATACAACGAAACAACTTTATTGCCACAAAAAGATTCAGCGTGCTCCGCCCCCTTACGAATCAAACTGAATTGTTTACATTCTAAAACATGATATGTTGCCACATGGCAATTAAAATAAGTATGCGCATTACTTGAGGCCTGTGCAATGACAACAATATGCCTTAATTGTGACAGTCGTAATGTCATCCAATATATTTTATGTACAGTTATATGTGAAATTATTTTAAATTTGAATTTTCTAACAGAAATGCTCAAATCAGATTAATTTTTTCTGATCTGTAATACAATTCTAGTAATCTTTATCTGAAACACAACTCATTATCTAACATGGTGTGTTTAGTAACAAGGAACGTTTTTTAAGAAAATAGAATGATCAGACACACAAATAGTGCTTTTGGAAATTTAAAAAAATTTAGAAAAAATGCAAAAATTCAAAAATTTCAAATTCAAAACATAATTAAAATTAAACATAAATAGTGTTACAAATACTGCAACTGTTTCAATTTTCGTAAATTTTTTTGCAGTACTTATTTGAAGCACCCATTTCAGGTAATAAAACACTTTTCAAACTTGGTCATGTTCTATTTTTCAGAAGCAATGTTAAAAGTGATTTAATTGTAATGAAAGGAATTATCAATTAAGAGCAAGATTTTGAGAAGTTGAACAACCCCTGATTCACACCACCTCCGATTTTCCCCAAAAAATTACCAGTTGATACTACCCTTATTAAATGATAAAATCTGAAATAATTTTTTCCGTAGTTGTAATTCTATAACCTGTCAAAGATCACCTTTAAAAATCAAAAAATTGGTGTTTTTATGACACATGAAAACTATTTTTATCCGTATAAAACTTCACAAACAACTTGTCGTTTGCCTTTCTTCTGTTATGAAATGTACTAGAATAGATCTTTATGAAACATATAAAAGTCCATGACAAATCAATTGCGCAAGGTCATTCAAGGTCACGAAATGGCCATGTTTTCATGTTTTTTACCATTTTCAAGCCTGAATTATATTTTGCCAAGCAAACAAGCCATTGCAAACAAGGTGTCATTAGATAGAGCTATATTAGTACTATTTATTAATACATTAAGCATTGAGGCAAGTTGAACACGTTGGAAGTTATTTGGTGCCCAAATCAAAAAATCTCCGAATTTGACACAAATTTGAGATCGTATCGCACAACGCTGAAACTATTTAAACACTCTTTTATTATGCTTAATGAGAAATTAAACTTCATTGAGGCAAGTTAAAGAGAAAAAAAAAATTTTTTTTTGCTACCCATCCTTATATATTAATGCATTTCTGTTTTCATTCATGTTTTCAAAAATTAATCTGTTTTCAATTCACTCTTCCTTATGTTTATAACAATTGCTTGTAGTATGTCTTTTAAGCTAAGAACTTGGATTGGATCGGCTCCAGAAAGTTGCAAAGGATCAAAGAAAACTGAGCTTTGGTGCACTGTGTCGATATCATCATGCAATGACCACTTAAACTCATCACCTCCTCTCTGATGAAGGAATTTCATTTTAAACACGTCATCCCCACAATCTTCTAGCCGTTTACCAATGTGAAACCGTTTATCGTACAAGACTGCGTAAATAGAATGGGGCTTAATTTCATATCCACAGTCCTGATCATCAATTAGCTTTATCTCTTTTATGATATTATCCATTTGGTGGGGGACAGTAATTTGCATTTCAGCTGTGAATTCACCATTACCCTTTCAATCAGTTCCAGGCACAAATCAGACCAAACCCTAAAGATGAAGGCAATATCACGCAGCTGAAAATTTATAACTCGGATGTTTTGCCCAGAAGAAAATTACACATCAACGTTTGAGATTGCAGAGGATTTGTCCCTACATATTGCTAGAGGAGAACACAAAATTCCTAAAATAATCACAGATCAAGACAAATCCAGGAGAGCATTTGCAAAAAGAATGGAAGCAATGACAAAAAAGACAAATTATGTAATTACTGCAGATTTTGAAGAACCCACTACAGAGAATACAAATTACATCTATTCAAGCCATCTAACATACCTGATAGTCTCCAGTGTTATCAAGGTAAAGTTCGTCATTTTGTTCAATGACTTTATCTTCAATAACGCTGCATATTTCAGTTTACCTTTCATTCTGTGGAAACGGGACATAACTTATTCCCATGTCAAATATTCATTTGAACAAAATTTCTTCTTTCCATCAACTGTGAGATTTCTCATCGTATTCACAACAGTTTGGGGTTTTAATTTACTTCCTGTTTCATTTCTTTTGTTGAAGCATGCTAAACTGTTTTTGATTTCGGTCCAAAAGTGTAACTTTCCTTTTGGGTTTCATTGCCCATCCTTCTTTGTGCAAAAGACTTGAATAGATATTATTTTTATTCTCTGTAATGGGTTCTTCAAAAACTGCAGTAATTTTATAGTTAGTCTTTTTTGTAACTATTTAATTCTTTTTGAAAATGCACTTCTGGCTTTATCTTAACCAGTGATTATTTTGGAAATATGGTGTTCTCCTCTAGAAATATGTAGAGACATATCCTCTGCAGTTTTAAACGTTGACGAGTTATTTTCTTCTAAGCAAAACCTCAAAGTTATAAATTTATGGCTGAGTGATATTATCTTCGTCTTTAGGGTTTGGTCTGACTTCTGCCTGGAACTGATTGCATGGTGAATTCGCAGTTGAAATCCAAATTACTGTCCTCTACAAATAGAGAATATCATAAAAGAGATAAAGCTAATTGCTGATTAGGACTGCAGGGATGAAATTAAGCCCTATTCTTTTTACGATGCCCTGTACGATAAACGGTTTTACTTTGGTAAACTGCAGAGAAGATTGTGGGGATGACGTGTTTAAAATGAGATTTCTTCATCAGAAAGGAGCTGATGAGTTTAAGTGTCTATTGCGTGATGATATCGACACAGTGCACCAAAGCTCAATTTTCTTTGGTCCTTTGCAACTTTCTGGAGCCGATAAAGTCAAAATTCCTAGCTTAAAAGACATACTACAAGCAATTGTTATAAAAATGAGGAAGAGTTGTGTGAGAACAGATTAATTTTTGAAAATATGAATGAAAACAGAAATGCATCAATATGTAAGGCTGGGGTGCAAAAAGAAAATCATTTTTTCCCCTTTAATTCGCCTTTAATTTTTCATTAAGTATAGTAAAAAAGTGTTTAAATAGTCTCACCTTTGTATCAATACATTATTCCTGCTGCAAGATATACGAGATGAGATTTGTGTCAAATGCAAATTTGGCACCAAATAACTTCCAACGTGTTCAACTTGCCTCAATGTTTTATGTATTAATAAATAGTACTAATATAGCTCTATCCAATGACACCTTGTTTGCAGTGGCAAATCAAACGCGCAAGATATAATTCAGGTTTGAAAATGATAAAAAAAAATATAAAAATAATATTAAAAAAAACATGAAAACCTGGATATTTCGTGACTTTGCGTGAACTTGTCATGAACTTTTTATATGTTTCATAAAGATCTATTCTAGTACATTCCATAACAGAAGAAATGCTTTCGGCAAGTTGCTTTCGAAATTTTATTTGGACAAAAACACCAATTTTTTCATTTTTAAAGATGATCTTTGACAGGTCATAGAATTTGAACGGTACAACTACGGAACAAATTATTTCAAATTTTATCATGTAATAAGGATAGTAGCAACTGGTAATTTTTTAGGGGAAATCTCTTCATTTCATCTTCTATTGCTTAGACGTACGGCAATAATTAAAATGATTCGGGAATCTAACACATTATCGGCCGGTCACGAGTTAACGCATGTTTGTACTTACATTATCTAATTCAATTTATAAACACAATATAAGATATTTCAAAAGCTTTCACCATCCTGTTTAGTAATCACCACTCTATTATAAAAAAAATACATATCTTTCTAAATAGGTTTTTATAACGATTTTAATAGTCAAAAGATAGAATCATCACTGAATGTGGCGGTAAAAAAAAATTCAATGAATTATACGTGGATGATTTATCTGATTGTCCGAATTATTTAGAAATAAATCATAGTGATTCAGAAAGTGATAACTTATTGCAAGACCGTTATGAATCTAATATTATACCATCAAAACGGCAAAAAAGAAATGTAACTGATTATGATAGAGCAAGTGATTTAAGAAAAGTGGATTCAAAATGATATTACACCAACTTTGGATGAGGATTCAAATAGTTCGGGTGTAAATGTCGAACTTAGTGACTCACCGCGTTTCAGTGAAGTAACGGATTTTTTTCACAGATGTCCAGTGTATAACTAACTTCTGTGATACGAGATAGCTGCAATGTAAAATTTCTGGTCAACAATGTGTTAAAATCGATTTTTCTTGTAACAACCTGAGTAACTTTACAATGTAACTCATTCATATGTAATTAAATTGAAGGCTACAAGGGAAACGAAGTCCACTTTGTACAGAATATGAACCGACATGGCCTTGGTGTTGGCGTTTAAAGAGTATTTTCGATGCGTTTAAAAAGTATTATCTTTCAATAAGAGATTGATCAGCGTTATTTAAAATATCACAAAATAATAATAGCTTTCTAAATCAAATTTATTTAAATATAAAACTTTTTTGATTTTCAGAAAACAAACTTGGGTGGACTTTGGTGGTTTTTCTTCGGTGACTCATCAAATAAGCTACGAAGTAATTAAAATTGAAAAAAAAAAAAATAATAATAATAATAATCTTTCCAAAGAAACAATTATGTTATACAAGTCAACACAAAGCATTTGTTGAAATTTGGAAAATAAATCCAGATGTAATAATAAGTTACTAAAAAATTAATTGTAAGAAAACCGCATAAAAGATTTTATACCATAAATAACATCAAGTAATTTAAAAGGGCAGTAAAATACTTCAAATGTTACTTGAATATGAATTCTTAAATGTAAAATAAACGCGTTTTCTTAAATATAATAAAATAGTAAAATACTAATTAATATAAGTTATCGATTCTTTCTTAAAGATTACATTAATTGCATTCACTAGTGTCATTCTTTAATTAACAAGAAAAAAGTCAACAAATTTTATAATAATCCATAAGTCACATTCGGTATCATGCATTTGAAAGAAAGTTAAATTTTGTATTAGGATTGCTGCATAACTAATATATTGTAATAAAAATTTCTAGGATACTTCAGAGAAGATCTGGGTTCCTACACATACTTATTCTACGGAATGAGCCTTATTTCAGTGCTGTGTGGTTTATTGTGGATTTTAGTACCCTTCTTAGCTACAGAAAGACGTGAGAAATCATAACAGACGACCAAACATTCTTATGTAAATGCAAATAAAGATTAATCCTGTGTTTTGGTCCAGAAGTAATAGTTCAATCGGACGTTTCTAAATATTCGAATATAACTGGAATGAGGGTTTTTTTTTTTTTTTTTTTTTTTTTTTTTTTTTTTTTTAATAGATGATTTGTAAAGAAGAAATAAAATATTTCATTTTTAAGCAGTGCAGCATTTTCATTTTCACATGAAAATCTGATTAAATGTTCAAAATTAATAAAAGTTTTTTTGACTTTTAGGGAACATGTAACATTTTAACTAAATATAAATATCTTAATTTTGATGGTTGAGTTTAAAATTTAATTTTATTTCAATAGATGGCGACACAAAAAGAATTATTTTGCCTTTGCTTCAAATTCTTCAAGGTATTAGTAATTTCAGTTTTATGCTCTCGAATGTATTGACAAATAATCAGATTGGAAAATTAGCCGCATCATATTATTATATATTTTTTCCATATAGAGGCAAAAAAAAAAAAAAAAAAAAAAGAATTCCTTACTTATATGTATTCCTTGCCAAGTCTAAAATGTTTAAGAAGTTGGAATAATACAGAGAAGGTATCAACAGTTCGCAAAAACCTTTATCAAATAACACAAATAAGAATCGAATTTAAAGTTTTAAATGTTTAATACGCAAAAAAAAGGTAATGAATTGAAAAAAAAATGGTAATAATTTAATACATTGCCAAGTTGAGGATAAAATGTGGCATTGATAGATAAATTATCTTTGTCCCATTTTCACATTTTTAAGATATGCGCAAACCTTTCATGCTTAGATTCCAAATTCTTCACTAAAGTATTGATGTCTAAAGACACAATTGTTGTA
The DNA here is from genome assembly GCA_963978545.1 of Linyphia triangularis. Taxonomy (NCBI): domain Eukaryota; kingdom Metazoa; phylum Arthropoda; class Arachnida; order Araneae; family Linyphiidae; genus Linyphia; species Linyphia triangularis. The sequence continues at coordinate 89,512,778 of OZ021723.1, read as the reverse complement.
TGTACACATTTGTAAACATTTGAAAAGTGCAAACTTGGGAGAGGAAATTTGCAGTCCACTCTAGCCATTTTTAAACCTGCACCACAAAATTATTTAGAAGGACAAACAATGTTTATATAGGAGGAAAAACTAAGACTCAAACTTTACATTGATACTAATATCTCATTTGATCAGCAACCAAATATGACACACATGTACATTGTGGAGATACAATATGATAGTATTTTGACTCATCTATAAACTATAATAATTTAAAAGAAATAGTTAACTAATCTAGGTAGTGAAAATATAAAAATATCTCTGTGACAGATATTTACACGTTAAGTGAAAATTATTTAGATGATAATGTGCAATATAGACAGGGGATACGAAGGCACGAATAAAAAATTAGATAGTGGAATAATCGTTTCTTCATTTATTTATAATTATTGCATTTTCTATTATCAGAATATAAAAAAAAAATATAATAATAATAAAATATTTAGATTCCTAACTCTTTCTTATTTTTATAGCTCAAAAATTAAAAAAAGCATAGAAGAAATGTGCACCATAAAATAACAGACGATATTCGAACAATACATAATCTATAAGCAAAACTCGTGAATTTCATAGTTATGCTTAGATAGAAAAATATATTATTTTTACTTTATTTATTATTTGTTATTACTTAAATAATAGGGATTTGTGAGCAACTTTCCAGGATTTTCAAATAGGCTACGAGCTGTTACTCATTAGGATTTTATGTAAAGTGCCAACCGTTGATAAAAATCCGAAGTAGCTCCCATTTTTTTTTTTTTTTTTTTTTTTTTTTTTTTAAGAGTTATGGTGTTCTTAGGCCCAAAGATCAAAACCGACTCCAATACATTTTTTTATTTCTTTTAATCTATGAGAGAACGCATATTGATCGAATCTGAAAAAGGATTATAATACGTTATGGCTATGTTTTGCATTTAGATACGAGTGTTTGGTCTTTGAGCCAAAAGTGCATTTTATATCATCAAAATAAAGTGATTAGAAAGGATACTAGTACTAGCATTTGTAAAAAACGGAAGACGTACAGAATTGTATGTACACTTTCTTAACATTAACAAAATCCGTTTTATGCATCATCATGCAAACACAATGTAATTAAATACACAGAAAAAAATTAATACTATAAATTACTTGAGTAAGGGTACCATATGACCGAGATATGACCATGTACCATATGACCGAGTGGTGCTGCGTCTAGCTGGCTTGAATCGCCATTCTAGACCCTCTAGACACAAGTGCTCGGTTATAGAATATAGGTAAAGATATATACATTAAAATTAAATACTTATATCCACTGATAAAACTACTCTATATACCTCTGTGCATTGATACAAACATTCTAGAAGATTTTTGAAATTTTAACTGTCATTTATAAAACACAACAAAAATAAAAACACAACTTTCATTTATAAAACAATGCAACACAAGACTATACTGCAATTGCGATAACAACATAAACTAGACCAAATTTAAAGAGGGAAGAATTTTAAAGGAGGTAAATTAAAAAACAATTCCTGTCGCCTTGTATAAAAACTTCACAGTAACAGCCAGTTTAAAAATTGATGAGCCGGAGTTATCCTCATTTATTTACTTAATCAGATATTTAGGAACTGCGGAAACCGACAAAAAGTAAGTTTTTAATTTTAGGTAACATGTAACATTTCACTAATTATATGTTTCTTAATTTTGTTGGTTGAGTTTAAAGTTTTATTTTATTTCGCTAGATGGCGACACCAAAAATTATTTCGTCCTATTCGAATGCTGCCTCTGAACTAAGAATTCAGTTCAGTTAAGGGTAGTTGGCGTGGGCGCCGCCAGAGACGTGCCGTTGAGCCCCTGTGAAAGAAGAAAAATTATTAAAATAAAGGGAAAAAATAGTTTTCTAAGAAATCTTGAAAAAATGCTTGAATTCTCAAAAAACAGCTAACATTAGTGATCCATACCTCCAGATTCCCCGCTACAAGAAATGCAACGTACATACAGTGGCTCCCAAAAGTGTTCGTTCAGTTAATAATTTCAATCAATTACTGCATTATCTATCTCAAAAAATTTCAGAAGAGGATTTTTTTAATAATATCTCTAATCTCATCTTACTATGCAGCGTAAAAGAATTTTTTTAGAAAAGTCGTCAACTTAAAAGTAACACAAAAATTACCTCCCAAAAATCCTTGTACTTTTACATCTTTTAACGTATTGGTATATACTGTAATATTTTGGTAAATTAGTAATTCTTATGATATCTTTTAGTATTCATAACAACTTTTAAGCGTCTGGGCATAAATTTTACTATTTTTTTAATTTTTTTTCTGTAATTTCTGCATCAATGTTACTCCAATGTTACTTTGATCATAACTAATTTTTAGTTGGCTTTATGTTTTAATGTCGTGTCTTTTTACTTTGGCCTTCAATTCTCTTCAAATCTGTCCTTTTGGGTTCAAATCTATCGACTGAGGTGGTGTTTTTAGATTTTAAAAGCAATTATAGAGTCAACGGAGGCGGTCATTAATTGCTTTGCGCTCGGATCATTATGTCATTAATAAATGAAGTTATTTTTAATACCCAAATTTTGACTTGAAAAACTTAATTTATCATTCAAAATATTCAAATCGACAATTCTGACAAAGTTCTCGGGATTAAGTTATTTTTTTCTTCTCCACACAATTATGCGCCCATCGAAACCAAAAAATTTATATCTGCTTTCATCTACAAATACGATTTCAATACGTTTCTGGCTTATTTATCATTGCCGTTGTTAAGGAAAGGAGAAACTTTCTATTTATAGCATTTACATTATTTTTTCTTTGGTCAGAACACACATGTAGATAGATGTAGTCCAACATATCTGACCATGGGCGCCACCATCACGGGGGCAAAGGGCACGAGTCCCCTTGCTCCACCCACAGCGGGGATAAGGGTATCATTTCGCTTCAGCTCCAGAAATCTTCTAAAGTGTGTATTTCATTTTTACTTATGATTTCAAGTAAATATGTTTTCAAATGGTTTTGATATTTGAATTTTTTGCTTATTTTCTCTAGTGTACTGTACATAACTTACAAATTTTCAGAAGTATTGGAAAATCACTTAGAATTATTAAAATGTGCTGTCGTCATTTTTATGTAATTTCACAAAAATATATAATTTAAAGTAGTGTATGATATTGGAATAAATAACTTTGTAATGATGAGATTTGTCCGACATAGGCTCTTTTATTCCCCCCACTCCCAATTATAAATATTATAATTTTCCTATCTTATAATAAAAATATAAACTAGTAAGGAAATAATCCATACTTCCTAACACTAACATTGAACAAGAATCTCCGAAGTGAAGTAATAATTCAACATTATATACATAACTCTTTATTTAAATTTAAATAGTGCTTCTAAATGTGCATACTTTCATGAAATTAAATTAATAGAAAACTTTAAAATGTGTTTTTTTTTTTTTTTTTTTTTTTTGTTTTTTTTTTTTAATAGCTCGTCTTTATATGAAACAAGAATATAAATTTTACTTTAAAGAAAAATTTTCCAAAACTAAAAGTTGACCAAGAGGAAGAGTACTTGTTAGCAAAAATACTTATATATTTTTTATACTAAGTAGTATAATACATTTTTATAATAGAGTGATAGATGCCATAAATAGTGTGTTTTTGGGTTTTTTTTTTTTTTTTTTTTTTTTTTTTTACATTTGAAAACATTAATTCACTTTTTCTCAGTGTCCCTACATTTACAGTTTAATTTTATTTTTCTTTGTACTTTTTAGACGGAATGAGTGTTTTTAAAAGTGGAGGGATAGATTGCAGTGGTTTTAAAAATGGAGGGAGGCATGGGTATTTTCTTGAAAAGTAAGGGGACACGTCATCCCGCGTCTACACACACTTCTAGTACTGGAAACAGTGAATTTCATTTCAAAACTAAAGTTAGACGGAAATTAAAGAGAGTGAAAAATCGATATAGATAAACAACTGGATAGACTGCTCCGATGTGAATGTAAGGAGAAAAAAGCGCAGGTGGATGATTAATCAATCACAGTTCACTTTTATAGTTGCATGTGGGAATGTGAGAAACCTTGTTAAGTGCTAGAGTAGATATTTTTTTGCACATTATTACTAATTAAGGTCTACTATTGACATTTCTGTTCTGTACAACCCAAAATTTTATTTTCAATCCTCGGCAATCAGTGTTTTTGTCCACCCAACAGCATCTGGCAACGGCAAGGGGCATGTTTACCAACAGAGCAACTTTGGGGGGGGGGGGGGAATAAAAAACGGTTCCTAGACATTCCGAGTTGGTAGAAAGCTGGCTTGTAAAGCATAGGATTCAACGGGAATTTGTGACTGTATTGCAATAAAACTGTAAATAATCAAGTTTCAATCGAGTAATTCTTTAAACAGACCTTCAAAATGTGTTTTAGACATTTTGAAATATATTTTGGCTTAGTTAAAATAGTAGTTTTCATATATTAATGGCTCTTAATGATCAAATTTCGATTAAATCGGGGTGAAAAGAGCCTATTTCAGCGTGATTTTGGTTGGCAGCGCAGAAAATAACCTATATGTCTATCTATATCGATGGAGTGAAATCGAGGTAATCGATTTATTTTTTGTGAAATCGATATAAACATGTTCAATTTCTGTATCACAACATTTATAAGAAGTAAGAGATATGACAAAACTTTTATTTCGATATGTAAACTGAGATAAGAAATCCACAAAATGAGATATGATTTTACAAGACAATCAAAACAAAGCTATAAATAAAAAAATTCCAAGATCAGCCTTTTCAATTCTTCTTTGCGTCATAAAATGGTGTAATAGAATGTTTTGTTTTTATAAGTATGAGATCTCTTCCATATCTTTTTGTATGGCAATTACAATGCAGTCATTTCACCTTCTGCATCTTCTGGATCGGATAAACCACTGGTGGCGCCATCTGCCGGTTGTAGATGGAAACTTTCCGAAGTAGTTGGGACTTCCGATGTTTGTTGCTCTATCCAGTAAGATACGTCTGCGGATTTCTAAAAAAAAAAAAAAAAACGATACACAACATTAAAATTCCGTTGTTAAAGATGAGATATTTCTAACTATATTTATTTTTAATGAACATAAAAAATTTGTGCGTCTTTAATAATTTACAAAATGAAGCAGAAATAATAAAAAGTAGCATGTTTTATTACTCAAATTATGTAAATTTAAAAAAAAAAAAAAAAAAAAAAAAATACTTATGAAACCATAATAAAAGTAAAAGTTAGTAGATACAATTTCGTGCAGTTATAATTTGCACTTAAAGCTTTTTTTAAAGTTGAAAATTCATTGCGTTCAAACTCTTACAGATGGATGAAACTTAAGATCTTAAGAATGTTTACAATATAATATTCAGAATTTTTCCTTTGGGCTATATTCAACATTTTGCGACTTTAAATGTAAACCATTACATTTCTAGATCAGTAAATTTGTCTTACAATGAAAAGTATAGTAAATTCAAAGGACATTGAGTATTTTAAGGTAAATTATTTTAGTTTATTTCAATATTTTAAGATCTAAAAGTAAGTATAGGTACGTTTGTAAATGTACGCTACTCTCAAATGGTGATGATTGAAAATGCTAGTTTTGTAGAAAGATTGCTGGATTATCCTCTCTATTAAGATAGAATCAAAGCTCCACCAATTAGTACTTCACATTTACTTCCTTCCAAACTTGCCGAATGTTTATTCTAGCGAATTACACATTAGTTCCGGGGACAGAACACTAGGCGTGCGACTATTCTCACTTGATTCGGGTATCAGTACCAACTCTTACAGTCTTAAGCCTTAGCTTCTAATAATAAAAAAATCGCTATTTAGCAAAAAGCTATTTAAAATTACGAAGTGATACAAAAGTAAAAGTTTTTTGAAATACCAATAAAGCAAGATTTTTCGATAATAGAACGAGGTGGCTTGAGAGAAATAACCACAATACAGGTTTTTTTTTTTTTTTTTTTTTTTTTTTTTGTAATACGCAAAGTAAACTAAAACATAGTTCGTATTTTTTGTCAACATGCTATTTTATATCAAAATCTATTAAAATATTAATGATTAACAGTCTTAAATAGCACTAGGCTTTTTTTCGCAAACACTCCTACAGCGCCATTTGTTTGTGGTTTAGCAGTATAGGGAATTTTTTTGGAGCCAGGGCTACACGTAAAGGCTATACTGTACCCAAACATTTCATTAGAATCACATCTATACGAGAAGGGGAAGGTGTCTTGCTATAGGTTTCAGTCGGCATTTACGTCTCGAAAGGAAGAAAACCGGGTTAACTCTCCCCAGACAAGTATTTGTTGATGAAAATCTAATTTTCATCCTACCCTCAACTGTCCTTGAATTAACGATGTTTCAGATTTCTTGCTCAATTTGGATATCCTTGTATTTACAAATTACGAACTTCATTCAGAATTCCAGGACAGATATTAACTGCAGAGCGTGTGGTAGAAACGGTCTTTCAGGAAGGCATAGCAAATTTCTAGCATTGATTGCAAAAAGAGTAACCCTCATCAAAACCACATCTCAATATCTGTTTAAACAGTCCGTCGCAAACAAACTGTCTTTCAACACATGTTAATAGATAAGAAAGTAGCGAAGGAGACTTGTACTCTTCGGAGTGCAAAGGGAAAAAAAATCAGCACTTAACCCACAGGTCATGATAAAGGAGACATCGTGAGAAAACGAGATGAGATCGTGTGAGATTGTCTTCATCGTCGCCGCTGGTTCTGGAAGTTTTCGCAGTTTATACTAAATGATGAAACGATGAATTCATTTCTGAAAAGTTAATCATTTATCTTTCATTGAGAATATGTCAAATATAAGTTGAAAACTGGGATTTTCAAATTGGTTGTGTGTGTGAGGGGGGGGGGGGGATTAAAAATCACAAATCGGAACTTCCAGGTTGAGATGACGGTTGTTATCGAATGCTATTTTGTAGAAATATATCCCGTGCACTGATCTTTAACAACAGCTTCTGGATAGTTTATAAACGGTTTCTGACACTACAAGAATATTGATGCCAAGTGAATACTTCCCACCATTACGCTATGTAATAGGCTGCCCTTGTTTATAAACCTATTCAAACTAGGTTTGAGGGGAAAGTTGCTTGTTATACTAACAACTGTATTAGAGGTCGGAAATATCGATCAAAATAAATATCGATACTATATCGTTTGAGGGGAAAGTTGCTTGTTATACTAACAACTGTATTAGAGGTCGGAAATATCGATCAAAATAAATATCGATACTATATCGTTGCATAGAAAAAATATCGATACATGATTTTTTTTTTTTTTATTTGATTTTCAATTTTGCCAGAAACAAAGTTTTTCGGGGCAAATTTCAACTTTTCATGATTGCTTTTTTGTAAGGTGACTACTTTTTCAGCTGAAATGGATCTATTACACACAAAAAAAGTTTTATATATTCGCTCAATTGGTGCAGTGATTTTAAGAAAAATTTAGATAATTTTCAATAGCTTTTAAGTGTATGGCAAAATATTGAATATTGGTGGTCTTTTAACTGTCTCTCAGCCAAGTTCAAACTTAAGTTTTGAAGTTTTTGAAAAGGGAATAAAGAAAATCGAAAAAACACATGGAACTACAAGACGATCATCAAAAATCAAAAAACTTTTGAAAATATCGATATATCGGTGAATTTTTTCGATATTTTTAATATATATTAATTTGATATTATTTTAGAAATATAGATAAAAATACCGCCGTATCGATATATCACCGACCTCTAAACTGTATGATGATTGTAAAGCCTTCTTCCGCTTCATGTCAATAACCAAGCATGCACTATCTCGAAATTGTAGCTAGAAATCAATGATTTTGCTTTAAGTGATGGACCTTTGAAATTGAAAGATAGAAACAATAGCTTAATTTTACACAGGAAATTGGCATAATTTAAAAACTTTTTTCTAGTTATATAACAATCGAGTTAAGGAAATTGTTTCTAAACATATATAATTTTGAAAATATATCCCTTATTAACACAATTATCTATTATTAATACTAGAGCTAGAAGTGCGGGTAAACGCGAGGTGACACGTTCCTCCTATTTTCAGGAAAATATCCAAGCGTCATCTCCCCTTCCCCACTTCTAAAACCATTGAAATCCATCCCCCCCCCCCACTTTTAAAAACTTTCAATCCGTCTAAAAACTACAAAGAAAAATAACATTAACCTTTGAATTTGATGACAATGTGAAAAGGTGATTTAAAGTTTCCAAATGTTAAAAAAAAAAAATTAAAAAAAAAAAAAACTATTTATGGTACATATACATATCATGCAATGATTAATGTACTTACTATACTACCTTGTATAAAAACGCAAGAATTTTTATTAACAAATACTATTACACTTGGTCAACTTTTAACTTTGGAGGAAGTTTCTTTTATGTTAAAATTCTATTCTTGTTTCATATAAACACAAGCTATTAAAATAAACCAAAAAAAACAACAACACATTTTAGAGTTTTCTATTAATTTAATTTCATAAAAGTATGCACATTTAGAAGCACTATTTAAATCTAAATAAACAGTTATGTGTATAAATTTTTGAATTATCCCTTTATCTCTTTCTTTCAAGGAAAAAAATTTTAAATTCTAAATTCGATCGTTGTGGAGAAGGGGGGGGGGGGGGCGAGTCGTGTTTGGTACTGATTTTTGGGCACCCCCTCACTTTTTTCTCTCCACTTCTACCATTGATTAATATTAATATTATTCTCTTTATTTTATTTTTTTTTAAATTCGTGATTTCGACCGAAATATCGAACCCGTTTTGCATTTTGCACCTTTACTGTTGGTGTTTTTATGTATTTTTTGGTGATTGGGGTTAGGTGACTTAGGGTACCAATCATTGCCACCAGTTCACTCGATTTTAAATACTGAAGGAGTCTAGCGACTCGGTAAGCTAAAGAGTCAAGCCAGCGTTATGCCATAATTCTGGTGCTTATAATAAAGGTTGGTGCTGTATATTTAATTCGTCGAAGTTCTTATGGGTTTTTTTTGGTTTTTTTGTAACATCCTGGGTGAGGAAAGAGAAGTCCCCAGTAGTCCATGATCGCTAGCCAATATCGCTCGACATTGAGCGAACCCGATGTGGAACGTGGTAAGCCAGCCGTTGTTACAGATAGTGACCAATCCCGCCCAATACTAGGATAGAATATATTGGAAGTTTTGAAATGTTGATGCACAGTGTTACAATTAAAAAAGTTTATTTTTAAAAAAGACGGAGGGCAAAAAATAAATGTTGTGATGTTTTTTACATGTTTATTTAAAAGTATATCGTGTATTTTGGAACGATGCTCGAGTTTAGGCCAGAATTGGTCAGTCTTCCAGAATCCCTGTTTCCGACATTGGCCAATACTATCCGGGTTGTTAGTTCAGATCTCAATGTATATCGAAATTATGTAGGCGTAATAAGTGTTGTTGTAACATTGCAATGTTACGGCGCAGAATGGAACTCTTATAGCTCTTGCCTCAAAAAACCTCCCAACAACCAGCTTGATAAATGCCACTTTAGAAATTATTATTATTATTTTTTTTTTTTTTTTTTTTTGCAAAATGAGTCTCTCTAATGCATTGTCAACAAAAGGAAATGTTAAGAAGTATTTGAATGTAATTTAATCTGTTTCCTGTTTCTAGTTCGCATCTTTAGTAATAGAGGAGGATTAGTCTCAAAATGGCTCTATCAATTTTCACGCATTTTTACAGGAGGCACAAAAAACTTTTACAATCATTCTTTAGCTATGGTTAGAAAACATGAGTGTGAAATTTTTGACGCTTTTAGCCGGTCAAGTAAACGCCGTTTTTGCTAGATAATGTAGGATATTGCGAATTGGTAAGGAAAAAATAAACTACTTAACGCAAAAAAATTGACGGAAACTACTTGTTAGTATTTTTTGTTTACAATTCAATTAACTTAACCACGAATCATTTACAAAGTTAAGCAATATACATAATTTGGTATGTAACGTAATATATAACTTAACCGCATAATCATATTACTTCCAACCATTTATTTAGGTTATATTTAGAAATTGTCCGATTCCTAAATTGTTCGATTGGGCGCACTTCTGAGGATGTTATTGACATTAAAATGGAATCATCTTATGGTGCTCGACCTGCGAATATCAGCTAAGATGATAGACAATCATAAGCTGAACGCAAGCCCCTGGCCAACATCAATACTTTAGTAATAGTTAATCTTCAGTAAAGTAGTGGTCGGCAGACTTAGGCTTGCGAGCAGCATGGGGTTCATATTCATTAGCCATTTGAGTGCGGCTCTGCCACGTAAATAACTCGGTAATTGACATTGACTATTTCCTAACAATAGTTATAAATACAAGCAAAACTTTTCAGCAGAGGTTTCAATAATTCAGAAATAACATAGTGATATATTAGCCTTTTTTTTTAAAAAATACACGCTAAGGTGTAATGTAAAAGAACTAAATTTTTATCTCTTTAACATAAACATTGATGCTTTTGAACTGCAATTACTGGAGTTAAAAAACAAAGAACTGTGGAGCTCGGAATTTCAATGTCTGATATGGAAAAATTGGGGGAAATTAATGGGATGTTTGCTCACGGAAAAAATGGTATGCTTTGAAAGACCTGGAAAAGTTATTAGACACCTTGAATAAACTAACGACGTACAAACCTGACTTATCAAGGCGCGCAACTATGGGGAGGGTTTTTAGGGTCATAACCCCCATCCGTAGGATCCCTAACATTCCGATTTTTATTTTATGATTGAATAAGAAAAACTTAACAATCGTTAATAATTTCCAAAAAAATGCTTTTTAATCTACCCTAATTCAGCAGGGTTTGCTTACCATATCGCGCTAAAGTAGCTATTAGATGCAAGAAACTTTGAAATAAATATTCATTTCTTTTATTTGATTTACAAATATTCTAGAATCAAAAAACCATTATGTATCAGTTTTGGTCTACTTAGGGTCAATATAAAGTGTCGTTTAAAAGAAATGTAAAAATATGGATACATCCGTTTTTCAAATACTGTTATAGTGTTTCAGTGCTTATGCCCTTGTATTTAAAGCACCATAAAATACAGTAGAACCTCGATTAACCGTCCCTCCTTTATCCGGAACTCTCTGTTAACCGGCAATCATACAGTCGACATTAAAAATCTAACAAATGAGTAATAAATCATTGAGACTTTTGACTGTTTTTCTAAAGAACTGACATGGTTAGAGCAACCTTCGGATGCAGATCAAACTGAACTATTGCCTTCAAAAAGACTCCATGATAGAGCAGCGAAACAAAGATTATCAAGATTATTGCAACAAAAACTCATTTCCAACAATTATCTCATAAAAAAACATTAAAAGTCCTGTATTCAATGAACGAAAATCATTTACTTTTTATTGTTTTCTGCAACTCTCTTTTATCCGGAATTTTCGCTTAACCGACCTAACTTTGGTCCGAATTAGGTCGGTTAATCGAGATTCTACTGTATAGTAAAATCAGCCTGGTGTTTGTCCAATGTTCATTTACTTAAAACATTACTCCTTCTCTACTTAACATAGATAATACGTGATCTAAATGAAATGTAGTTCCATGTTAGGTTGTTTTGTATAACTCGAAAACTGGACAAAAATCGTTTTAATAACTGAATCGTTTAATAACGTGAAAACACTGCAAAAATATTGATGGCATGTGACAAATATGGGATGGAAAAGTTCTGCATGGAAATTGTTATTTATACAGAGAAATACTTGAGCAAACTTAGGACTTGATTGCAAACCCTTCCCACGAAAATTTTCTGATGGCGCCCCTCTTATCCCAACTTTCCAAGGAAATGCAAGATCATTGCTCACATTAGATGTCATATTTTTATTTTAATGTAAATAATTAATTTTTTTGGCAATAAATAAATTTATCATTTAGATATCTGGTTTTATTTAATGAAGGGGCTAGTTTTAACAGACACCTAAAACCATGGTTCTTGAAAAAAAAATGAGTTCTCAAAGTAAATCTTAATTGTTGCACTGATAATCTTCAGCTCTTTTGTCAATGAGTTTGTGAGTAGGGAATGGTTCGGCAGCACCAATACTTAGCACAGACTTCTGTTGATAGCTATCAAATAGCTGAGAGCGTCAACTGGTCTTGGTCCATACTTTATTTTGTCTTAGTGTCCCATTTTAGGAATTATCTCCCATAAAATGACAATTGAAATCGTAATCGTAAAAAGTCACCGAAGACGAAAAAAAAAAGAAAAAGTTACTCAATTGAATGATCTCAATATCCTATGCTCATCAAGCTTCTTATTTGAGCAGGTGCTAAAGTAGCATCACTAATCGGTGTCGCCATAGCTCCTGCTTCTTCTAAGTAAAGATATTGCATCACGGATTTCCGGCTTTTGCTGCGCAGATTACAAGTCAATGGGGGGAAAACGATTTACTTTCGACTGTTCTATATGGTAATTGTTTCTTAGAAAAGACCAAATGTGGACACAAACCTTGAAATGAGAAATATTGCTGTTATATTTTAAGATGTAGGTTATTTTCACGCATGGAGTGAAGATATTGACTGGGTTTCTAAGGAAAAAACGTGTTTTAGTGGTCGGGATTAGGCAGTAAATTGTGTCGACTCTGATGGTCTGTCATTTCTAAGTGATATAGTACGTTTTTATATTGTTTGAGGTCTCGTTTCTTTTGTGATACAGATTATGTAAAGATAACAAAAATGAAAAGACTGACGAAATATATGCCGTCATCATTAAAATTTTTATGCGATATGTTAAAAGGTGAAATTTTTGCTTTTAGCAACAGAGAAGTGTTTAAATAAATGTATTGTATAGCTGTATTTCTTCAGTTGAAAATATTTTTTTTTTCTCATGTAAATATTTAAATCTAAAGAAAGAGACCGAATGCAATTTTGATGTAAATGAGAAGAATTCAATTTTGTGTAAAGATAAAGCTGTTTTTTTTTTTTTTTTTTTTTTTTTAAAAACAAAATTGTATGAATTAGCAGAACCAGGTTGAAGACATAGGTTTTTAGATCTTTTACTTCTGTTTTAGGAGACAGATGAAATGTCATCAAACATTTTAATTTAATTCAAGGATATATTTATGATACATTTCAATCTAACACCTCTAACAAAAAAAAAAATTTATACAACAGCAAAAAAATAGCCATATTTCATTTGAAACTAAATTAAAAATATGATTAGAATTTAGTAAAAATTTCTGAACATTTTCTAGTTTAATATAATCCAACTTTTTCCATACACGTTCTATAAAACAAATTAAAAAGAATCTTTTAATAAAAACTGATTCACCGAACCATGATGGTTTCTAATCAAAATGAGGTAAAAAATATAGTATATCATATTTTGTGCAGCAAACCGACTGTCTATTTCTATTTAAAACATAATTGAAAGACTAATATGTTTACTCTAAATTAAAAAAAACTTTTTTATATGATTATGACAAACTGAAAATAGTGTGTTTTTAAAAAAAAAAAAAAAATACAATAGGGAAGAAAATGTGAACGATTTCCCTCAATATGTCCACATAGAGTTTTAGAAGACATGATAAATATAAAACAAGTTATTTCCCACAAAAAATAATATGATGTACCAGGTAAAAAAAAATTCTGTCTCAAATGAATATCACTGATTACAAAGTCATTTTATTACTACTTTATGTCAATTAAAAATATTAACTTCTATATTTGTAACAGATTTCTGAAATAATATTAGGCAAACGAAAATACAAAACTTCCTTTATAATCAAGTACAAAAATCTTTTCTGATGCTTCAGCTGCTAATCGTATTATTTCAGTTTTAAGTTATAAAAAAAAATTAAGTAAAGAAATCTTTATGTAATAATAAAAGTGGCCACCAGCATAACATATGCTCACAAGTTTTGTGCTCCGACTGTCCGTGCACCAATGTTAGGCCACGATAAAATGGAAGTTACGTCAACATTTGTGACAAACTTCCCCTTCTAAAAATTTCACAGATTACAGTAAACAAAGGTCAACAGATCTCGTAGTGTGATGCACTTATCAACCCACGTGGAAATGACTCAGATCCATAAATAAGAGAAGAACCCATTCTTCTAAGTTTACAGCAACTTATTGGTCATCAGGTCGTAATTTTTGTTCACAAAAGACTTTTTTTTTTTTTTTTTTTTTGCCTACTTGGGAAAAGTTCATGTACTTGCGGGTTCAGGGGGGTAACTACTACTGAATACTGCAAATAAAAGTATTCGGTTTTCAAAATTAAAGCTTAAGACATATATTGTAATTGTGACTCTCAGTCGCCAGATTTGAACTTAATAGAACACATTTAGAGAGAACTGGAAATCAGAGTAAGAAAGACAGGACATTAAAATGAAAAGCCAACTGAAAATAGTAATAATTGAAGAATGGAGGAACCTTTATGCAGAAATTACAAATAATGAATGAAATCAAAGCCCGACGTTTAAAAGTTGTCAGGAATGCTAAAGAGTATCTTACTAATTACTAAATAATCAAGATATTATAATGTAAAATAATATTTATTAAAAAAATATTTGTACGAAGATTTTTGAGTCATATTTTATGTAATTTTACTAAGAACAAATTACAGATATGATTAAAACAAATCATATCCTGAAATATTATATTTTGTGATGAATGATGTAGTATTTGATTGAAATTAGTAAGTCTACGAACTCTTTTGGGAGCCACTATATCTATTATAAAATTTTAATATGTTTTTTAATATTAGACACGTATTAAAATTTTATAATAGATACAGTGGCTCCAAAAGAGTTCGTAGACTTACTAATTTCAATCAAATACTACATTATTCATCACAAAATACAATATTTCAGGATATGATTTGGTTTAATCATATCTGTAATTTGTTCTTAGTAAAAATGCATAAAATGTATCTCAAAATTATTCGTACAAATATTTGTTTAATATATATTGTATGTATTATAAAAATCTTGATAATTTAGTAATTAGTAAGATATTCTTTATCATTCCTAACAACTTTTAAACGCCGGGCTTTAATTTCATTAATTATTTGTAATTTCTGCATAAAGGTTCCTCCACTTTTCGATTATTAATATTTTCAGTCGGCTTTTCATTTTAATGTCGTGTCTTTTTTACTCTGATTTCCAGTTCTCTCTAAATGTGTTCTATTAAGTTGAAATCTGGCGACTGAGATGGTGTTTTTAGATTTTGTGGGAAATTATAAAGGCATCAGAGACGAACATTGAATGCCGAGTGCTTCGATTCATCATTTTGATAAAAAAAAATTGCCGTGTATCAGTTAATAATTTTGATAAAACGGGAATAATACATTTTTCTTTGCTATTGAAAATTTTCAACCACTTCAAAGATTAATGAATTTTAAATGCATATTGTTTGATCAATCAAAATTGCCAATTTTCAGTCAAAACAGAAAGATAATAAGACCTTCAAACATTTTTCGAATTGGTAAAAATAAAAAGATGTATAAATTTATTAAGTATAAAGTAACTCATACGAGATGAATCTAGGATTTTATTATGCACAATGCTTTATAGGTTTGGAATCAACATATGTATTTTTAGTAGAATTTTGTCACCATCAATACATGACGGTCACTTATCTTTTACGTAGGTGTAGAGAAAATTTTAAGCGTCTAGACTTTTTTTTTTTTTTTTTTTTTTTGTCGTCTACAATATCTGCCGAAGTATAGTCTCAGCAAAAAATGAATTTTCACCGGTGTAACAAAAGTAATAAAAGATCATTAATCTAATTTTAAAGGAAAATAAAAGGGGGTCTTTTACACTTGAAAATATTTTAAAGACTTTGAAGAAGTTATTAAAAAAAATCGCCAGTTAGTTTCCTTCGAATTTTGTTAATGGTCTTGTTGTTATATCAGAAAAAATGCACTTGTTTTGAAGCTATACTTCATCAGATTCAAGGACAAAAATATTAAGTGCGAAAAGTTGGTCATTCTTCTTTAACCTTTTCGATGGAAGACGCGATATATGAATCGACTACTGCGATAAGGACCCAACTCGGACCTTAACTGTAAAGCTAAATTTCTACATAAAAAATTTAAATTTATTTAGTACTACTACTTTTTATACTTCTGAAGTAAAGCACTTTGTTTTGAAAATCGAGTTTATTCCGTAGGAGGTAAGAGATCGTGTTTTGTTCTTTAGTGATCATCTAAATATTCACTTTGGTCATGTCCCTTGTCTCTCATAGTTGAGGACTTATCGCAATAGTCAATTCATATAGTTTTTAGAATCTGTTTCAGACAATCGGCTAATATTCACTAAACTCTTAGAAGGCCTATTACCAAATTCTGTAGTAGTCAGACCACGAGACCAATCATACAATATTCACTAAGCTCCCAGATAGCATATTACCAATTTCAGGGGGAGCAGTGAATTTTTCCTAAAAAAATTAGTTAGAAATTTTAGGGATAATTCCAAAATTTCAGGAACATTTTAGAGATAATTTCAAAAATTTTAGGAATAATTTCAAAAATTTTAGGAATAATTTCAAAAATTTTAGGATAAATTTCAAACAATTTAGGACTAATTCTTAAAGTGTTAAGGATAATTTAAAAACACTTAGGAATATTTCTTTTGAAGCTGACAAAGTCTCCTAATACTGACATACTCTTTCCAAAGTTTGTTTCGATACTGTCACGAAAATGCCAATTTTCAAAAAATTTAGCTTTAAACAACTTTTTAGCAAAATGACAGTTCTATAACTAAACAATTATACTGTTTTTACCCAAACATGCAAATTTAATTAAAACCACTTTTCTCATCTGGAGGAATATCGAGAGGAGGGGGGGGGGGGGGTTGCGGACTTTGGGAAAAAAAAAACTTAAAAAATTTGATGTTTTAAATTTTTTCAGGTTGTTATAGAAAAATTTAAGAACAATTGTAGGGAGAAACAAAAATTTAAAGAATATTAAGAATTTTAGGGCGAGCCCTGAAGTAAAAAACAAAGTGTGATGGTATTTGTTGGAAAGTTTTGAAAGAGGTAACGGTTGCTTCACTGAACAAAAGGTCATTGTAATTTTTACTAAAAATGACTGAACTTTTTTTTTTTTTTTTGATTTTATGCTATAGAACGCTTTATTTAGAAAGAAAAGTAAATAAAAGCCTTTTGTATATTCTGTGCATATTTGCAGCCAATTTTCTTTAAAGATCCTATCAATAGTCACGACCATGATTTTGTTTGAAATGAACGTTCTGGTGAAAAACTGAAACTAGATAACACGCGTATAGGAAGTACGTGATCGTAATGAATGTTTTCAGATTAAGTATTTCACGATGTTTAGTTTCAAATAATGATACACTATGATACGGAAATAGGATTTGAGCCTTTTCAGATATCGCATAATAAACTGTTTTTTTTTAAACGAATGTAATAGTTTATTCAGGATATTATTGATACATATTTCGATTGCCTATAAGGTTTACTGTATGTCTATCCTTCGGGTTTGTATATTACAAGTACCTTTTTAAAAAAAATAGTTATATTCAGACTGGTTGTCAAAGATATTTCAATAGAAAAATAAAAAATAATACTTATCGGATTTTTCTGGATAAAATTAAGAAAACGTATTTATACTTAATTGCACACTATAGTTTTAAAAAAAAGATTGTAAAATGTGTATGTAAAATTATAGTTTTACGTTGAGTTTAATATTGATTTGAATTTAAAAGTGAAGTTATAAAATTAAATTTCTTAATATATTGTTTCTGAAATATTTTAGTAAGTACAGAAAGGAAATGAAAATTGTATTTTCAAACACCACATAAAACCCAACAATTGTATAAGTATTTCAAACATCATGTTCTATTCATTCGAGGAAAATCAAAAAGACAGGAGGTTTTATATGAAAATAAATTTACTTATGTAGCTTTGAAAGAGTAAATATAAAAATTCCAATCCATATTTTTATCGAAACTTAATCGGTCTTAACATGCAGGTGCCAAAGGCAATGAAAAATTACAGTCGATTGTAATTGTTTTCTCCTTCATTGATTTTGAAATCTTACGCAATACCTGACATGCATGGCATAAATTTAAAAATAAATATTTATTTCTTAACCTTATCACGAAATAATCTTAATCATCCTCTACTGTATACGTGTTTCAATTATAGATTCATTAAAAGAATATTTTAAGGTTTTCGTTGGTTTGTTTTACAAATAATCCAAATGGTCAATTTCTTATGAACAATTTGGTTTTAAGTGTACTTAGCAATTTTTTCAAAAACAGTAATATTAAAATGTTCTTTTAAAATAACAATTTAAGTTTTAAATAAAAAAAAAACTATACTTGAACAAATTCTTGCACATCTCGAAAAAGTAGTGCGAAATTTCCTTATTCATTTTTGAAGTAAACCCTGTATTTAACTCACTAAATAGAAAAACGCCTTTTCCTCTAGCTTCAAGAAAGTTGTGAGCATCACATTTGTTACCAATGCCCAACCAACACCAATGCCCGTGATTGAGTCTTATCAGTTTGAGGCAATCATCAAAAATGAGAGAAGGGGGGGGGGGATTTAAATTAAATAAAATCTTTGAGAGGACAAAATCATTAAGATTTCAAATAGCTCATTATATGAAATCTTACTCCATAATCACTCACTTCCCTGTTCACTCCCTAATATCACCAATAAACTAACCCCTACTGCATAATGCTCAGTTATTTTTTTACTTTCAATTACCCATATGTTTACATTAGGGTAATGAAAGTATAGCATTCGGTCAAAAAAAGATTTTTTTTTTTTTTTTTTTTTCATTTCTTTACGTTTTGGAACATCCTAAGAACAAAAATTTAGTACAGAAAAAATGTCTGTATGTATGTCTGTGGTCAACGTAACTCCCGAACAAATTGACCTACTAAGTTAAAATTTGGCGAGCTGGTTTGGGACCTTTCATAATGGTTTCCGTCAAATTCACGCATGCGCATGAGGTTGAAATTATGAAAAATCATTTCAGCAATTGCTATAAAAACGGCTGTAACGGTTTTAATTAAAATCGCTGCGTTGATGCTTCGTAAGGTGTTCTAATCATCCTCACCTCCGAAATTCCCGTAGATATACGATAAAAGCTTAAAAATATGAAAAACGAGTGCCTTTAACGCAGAGCTCTCTGCACTTGAGCATCGCCTATCAACGATTGATTTTTTTTCTGTTTTCCTCACCAGAAAGGACAATGTAACTTCTATAGAATAATATTGCCAATTTGGCTTTTTTTTTAGCTTATGCAAAAAATACTGCCAAAATTATCGATAAAGTGGCCATTTTTACTTAAATGAGTGAAAATAT
This sequence comes from Linyphia triangularis, assembly GCA_963978545.1. NCBI lineage: Eukaryota > Metazoa > Arthropoda > Arachnida > Araneae > Linyphiidae > Linyphia > Linyphia triangularis. Next base: position 89,493,403 of record OZ021723.1, on the reverse strand, counting down.
AAAAACGGTAAATAACAACATATAAAATTTTAATGCAATGACCAATATCATAGTGTAATTGAAAGTTATGCGATGTTCCACATCCCAAGTTGCTTTTCTGCGTTTGAACATAAGAACTCATATTAAAGTTATCACAGATATTACTATTTCGAAAAATATGATACGGAGAACATAACGAATGAAATAGTACGTATATTTTCATGTGTATGTGTTTGAAAATGTGAAAAATGCATTACCAAAGCGTTAAAAATTAAAAATTATCTTTGCTTTCTTTCTTTTTGTAATTATAGTCTAAAATCATTTAATTTTAATTCCGTTAAATAGTTTTGTTTTTTTCTTTCGACAACATAAAACTATGAATTTGTATTAACTCGATAAATTCAGGCGGAATAGGGATACATCAAAACGATACTCAGACAAAAACAGTTATGCCTTCTCATTTTTTTTAAATTTTAGTATTTTTTAAAGAAATGTCGTCAAAAATTATAATTTTGTATCTCCCTTCCAATAAACACTTTTGGCACTTAATCGGCATGACTGACAAAGGAATCTACTTAAGAAATAACTGTTTATAATTTAATTATTTAACAGTTTATCTCCAATTACTTTGATAAGTTTTTGAGCAATTATGAGATAACAGTTATCAATTAAATAGAATTAGAGATCAATTATATAGAATTAAAAAGCTGTAAATTTAAAAATATGAAAGCCAAGCTGTTTGTTTTACCACCCTGCTCATAGGAGTTAGAAAAAAGTTTTCATTGAACATGGTTTAACAATGTAAAAAAAATTCATTAATTATAAGTGAAATCATCGTAAATTTCAATATATATCCAATAAATACAGTGTGTTCCCAAAAGGTGTTTTCTTTTTTTTTCTGTGAGAGATAGAAAACTGTAAATTGCAAAATAACTAAAATTTGGTAATAAATCATATAAAGATAATATGACTTGTATGAGTAATTTATTTAAAAGTTGCAGAAATTAAATTTTTTGTACAGCCACTTTAGAGGTAAGAGATATATCGTGTTTGTATAAGATCAAAAACCTTATTTAAAACGGTTCAACGCTATAACTGTAAAATTAACAAAATTATAATTATTCTAAATGTGAGTGGGTCGTATATCAATGTAAAAAATTAATTAACAGATTTTACTGATTGCTATCTAAAAAAAAAAATCTGTTCCGATTTAATAAATCGGTGTTAAACATTTAATTAGAACTTTCTATTTAATAAAAAAAAAATTGGGTCTCAAAAAAGGGCCTTAGTTGAAAATAATTCAAAATATATAAATTACATAAGATTTGAATTATAGAATAATCAATTGGACTAACTTCTTTCATTTCTAAGCTATTCTAAAATGATATAATTCGCACTTCTTTATTTGTTTCACCTCGATACATTTTAAAGATAGAAGTCATTTTTTTTTTTATTTTTTTTTTTTTTTTAATGAGATTTGTCTCTCAAGAATACTTTTGCAGCTGACATTTTTAATTATTGAAACCGTATAAAAATTAAATCTGTAACCATTAGGATGAGTTACCTTTCAAGAAATATCACTACCTTTTTAATATTCCTTACTTAATTTTGAAATTTTTTTAACTTTAATTCAAAGAGGTCAGCATTTAAATGAAAATAAGTAGTAGTGACGAGTAGTGGCTAACGCTGAATTACAGCGATTAATCCAATTTATATTTTCATGGAGAAAATGTGAAAAATAACACTTCCATCCATTGCTTCATCGACACCATTACGAAATATAACTCCTCAAATCAAAAGTAATCGATGATTAAATTTATAAAAATTATTTTGCTCAATAACAGATTGCTTGAAAAGCTATTAAAGTTGAATTTTCCTTATTACTAATAGAAGTAAATTAAATATCGTGTCATAATAAAAACAAGCCATATACTTCATATTTTAAATGTAGAGAAAAAGTCAATTTAAGTAACCAAATAAATAGTATTATTATGAAAGAGGTTATTTAAAAAGGAAATGCTGTAAACAATGCATTTGAAATTGTTCTGAAATTTTTCAAAAGAAAAAAAAAATACCAGGGCAAAAATAGCAAGATACCAATGCTACTTGGTTTAAGACCCATTATTATGTATAGGGTAGTACTTAAAAGTTAATTTTGTTTTTAAAAAGAATTTAACAGGAAGATTAGATTTGTAATATGTAGTTTAATTATAATATTCCATTATTACTTGATAAAAATCAAATTTTCACCTTAATGGCAACAACTTATAAACAATACGGTACAGAAGCATTATTGGGACCTGGGTGATATATGTAAATTTTGCTTTAATAAGGAGATTTTTTTTTTTTTTTTAAAATGCACTCTCTTAATCTAACTCTCAATTTTTTTTTTACAACAACTAATCACAATAAGTATTCAACTGTTTTATTTTAGCTCCAGACAAAGATCGCCAAGTTCACAAAATAGCGCATCCGTACTAAAAATAAGTTTTAAATAGACATTGTGAGACTACAACCAAGGAAATATCTTGCTACCAAAAAAGAAGACAATATTATATTAATTTAATTGTATAAAAACGTATCTGATACCAAGTTATAATCGCAAACTATTTTTTTCTTAAGCTTAGTAGATAGGTTTTTAAATCCTATAAATTAATTCTTGGAGAGTAACGTAAAGTTAATCTTTTTTTAAATGACCAGTTCTGCATATGAAATAATTTAAAAACCACGTTCAATGAATCATAATGATAAACTCCGAAAGATTAAATGATTCACCTAACGACAAAATATTGTTGAACCCCATAACATATGAGGATTTCTTAAAAATAATCTGCCTACCTAACATATAAAATGTGATTACCTAAAATGTAACGGATTATCCAATGAATAAAGAGAAAGAATCAATGTGAACGATACATTCGGAATTTAATCTGTATGAGAAACTACGCTAGCACATGAAAAAAAAAATCATTTTTAAATTTGATAACTATTTCGTATACGAAATATTATTCAATGTTTTTAAACCGTGCCAACTCAACTATTGATAATTCTGGAGTTTTTATTTTCATGAAAAAGTAAACATTTTTTAAAAAGAAATTTAAAAAAAAAAATTAGTATTGAAATATTTGGATTTGGTTTACAGATTTAAGCGTCGAAGAAATATTGTTATTGTTGTTAATTTTAATTTATGCTTTGGTCCTAATAACTTATTTTGATAATAAAGTCTAACAAAAATCGCAGACGCAGTGATAAACATTATTTCTCGGGGTTGAGATTCGATTGAAATATTAGGTTACTTGTCTCTTACTAGATTACTGTTGTTATTTCTTTTTCTTCTTCCTTTACTTGACAGACGAAATAAATTTTAGTCACTCAAGAAAAAAAAAATATTGATAAATCTTGCACGATATCAGATTTCTAGGTTTCTTTCAAATAATTTTACAACACTTCTGTTTGCTAGATTTCGTTCCACACTAAAAACCCAAGCTATTAAACAAACCATAACATTGAGGCTCAATCAGGGTAAAAACGACACAATCCAAGACAATAAAAACTCACTTGAGTCATTTCGAAATTATCCTCAGCTTCATTCGCCAGAGGCACCGTCGGGGGAGTTTCAGGCGACAATTCCCCACCGTCAGGCAATTGCAGGGGCGCCACCCCCTCACCGGAGAACTTCTTTTTATACTGCGAACCTCCCTGTCCGCCCCCGCACACGTGGGGCAAGTCCTCCAGTAAAGCCTCCTTCTTCAGCCTCTTCTTCTTCTTGCAGATGACGATGAACAGAATCAAACTCAGGGCTAGAAGCCCTCCTGCAGCCCCGAAAACGACGATCGTCAGACGATTCGGACAAGGGGCTGACACCTTGTCGAGTTCTCCCAGGAGAAAACACGTGAGTCCAAGCCCAAGAAGGGCGATTCCCAACGATACGAATGAGAGGGTGACGCAGACGATTCGAACGAGGGTGGAGCTGAGAGTCGTCTGCAGCGTTCGGACCGTGGCGACGTCATTGTTGTGGAGGGTCATCGCATCTTCGTGGTGCCCCTACCTCCACGGTCGGCGGTCGACTTCATTTTGATCGGAAGAAAGATCTGGAGTTGGAGGAGGGATTTTGAGGCTGGTGATTTTTCCCTGATAGGGAATTTTTGTTCGTTTATTGCGGTTTTGTTACAAGGCTAGTTGATAAAACTAAAGTTGATCTCATAACGCTTTCACCGGTCAGAGGAGGAGTACTTAAGATTTCTACATGATAAGAGCCTGAGTTGATGCTAAGAAGTGAAAGAAGGGGTTTTCTGAGCAACCGGAATATACCACTTTTAATTTTTTTAAATGGCACATCCTGGTGAACTCGGATAATAACTGAAACCTTATTAAAGCATTATTACTTCAGTTTCTGCAGGATTCACTAATGTGAATGGTCCCAGGGCAAAAAGCATGAGGATTTTAAAGAAGTTTCTAAAATAACATTTGAAATTACTTCATATTTTATTAGAAGGCAGGTTCCTCCTAGTTCAATATAAAATATTTTTTTTATGATACTCGTATCCTTCAGTGTAGTGTAATAACACGTTTTCTTCAAAAATTAACCTTTAGATGCCAATTTTATAAAAACCATTGACATTTATAAACCATTTAATTTAAGAGCAAACGTTTTAAAAAATTAGGAATTTTTTAATAAAACTAAAATATTTAAAAATAAATTTGTAAGCATTTTTATAAAAGAAAATGAATAGATACACAAAACACTACATATTTTTATATTCTTCGGTACTACATATATCACTTTATATTTTTTGCATTTTTCTATACGACGTTTATAACAGTGTATTATTTTTTATATTTTTCGAAATTTATAAAACATATTAAATTTAAATTTTTCTACACTTCAAATATAACACTTTATTATTTTATATTTTAATAAATTACATAATTAACACTTCATGTTATTTATATTTTTCTATTCTACAAATATGACACTTCAAATTTTTTTTATATATTTCTACCCATCAACTTTTCATATATTTCTATAACACTTCATATATTTTACATATTTCTTCACTACTTATATAAATTTCATGTTTTTTTATATTTTTCTATACTAAATTTATTTTATATTGTTAAAACTTTTATGTTAATTATAAAATTTATGTGTTTGTAGTGGGAAAAGTTTTTTGAGTACTAATTGACTGACTTGCAATCATCCAAACGTGCTGAAACTTAGCAGTTAGACTCGTTGTCGATGACAATGCATTTTTTTAGGGGGAATTAATTGGTAACATTTAATGGATCTTTTCTTCGTAGTGGTCAAACACTCTAAAATCTTGATCTGAATTCAAAATCGCTTAAATAAATTGCAATTGTGATTAAAAGTCAACAATTCACATGATTTCTAATAAAAACTTTTTTTATGGCTCAATTTTTTTACACTGTTTCCACAACACTTCATATTTTTTTTGTACAATGGACAATTCCCGCATTTTTTAAAAACGAGTGAAATTAGTACATATTTATGAAGAATTTCTTTCTGATTCCAAATATTACAATAAAAGTTCTTTAAAAAAATTAGTTATTTAAATATTAAGAAAAGAAAATGCCCCAAAACCGAGCCAAAACCAGTCCGATCACAACAGTCAACAATATTCGTGACGTAAAGAGATCCCTGCGTTTCTATGGTTATCGTGAGGTTTCTGCCAAATAGCTATAGTTAAAAAAGTTGGCGTTGGTAGACCATTGCCACATTCCGTACAGGTTGGCGTGATTTGCGAGAAACTTGCAAATCTGGTTTCCGCTGCTGCATTTCAAGCCAAGATGTTTGAGATCTCTTTACGTCGCGTTCAACGCAAACGAAATAAATCGTTTTCTCGCCAACCTCTAACAAGGTAATTTTAATCGCAAATTAAAAAAAAGAAAAAGCCCATTGAGCAGAAATTTTTATGTTTATGGCCTTTTCGGAACATTTAGAATTAAATAAAACAAAAAAATTTAAAATGCGGAAATTGTCTATTGTTGCGTTGTTTGAAAACATCTTTCTCTTTTCTGCTATAATATAGCGTTTAAAAAATCTTGTTCTACCAAACCTCAAATATATTTAAATAGTATACACTTGCATAATTTTTATCCATAATATTTAAATATTGAACACTTTAATTTCAATAAAAGGGCTACAGCTAAGAGCGATCAGAGTCGTTTTTTCCAATTCTCCAGAAAAGCTGATTTTAAGTTTCAATTCTCGGGGCTTGTGTCAGGTATGAGGTAAATGGTTGTTCAAAATCTCCCAAACCATGGTATTTATTTGCCAAAGGACTCTGCGCGGTTAAACTATTTCTATTATAACGTTGCAAATGGCGGGAAAACCTCGATTCCGAAAAAATTGAATTCTGATCGTTCTTTGCCGAGACCCTTTAATTATGTTTTTGGCTGCAATAGTATGAAACTCGCCCCAAAAGTCGTCAGTCAAGTTACTTAAGCTTAGAGGGGGGGGGGGGGGGGAGGGACAAATATACAACATCAACTTCTGTCTTACCTTCTTGCCTTAGTCGCAGTAGTGACAAAAAAAAAAGACAAAAAAAAGATTGTGAAGTTCGATGCACTTAAATGGACAGTTGATTGGGGTTTATTATCTGTCTGTTTTGGTTTCGTAGTTTTTTTTTTATGCTGCATTGTTTAATTTTCCACAACTCGTTTCCTCTTCTATTGTTATAGTTAAGTGTCCATTAATTGTTTCATACTTTGAGATAAGTTTTGAGTGTTCTGAGAAAGAAGAATAAATACCTTGATGTTCAATGTTTGTTCTAGATACTTTTATGGAAAATAATTTTTGTGAAATTATTTTGATAAGGACAAAACATTGTTATTCTACTTCTATAAATATTGTTATTCTACCTCCCTATACTTCCAATTAATTTGAATATGGTGTCTTTCTAAAAAGAAATTTATTTGAGAAATAAAGACTCATTTGGTTTTTTAACTTTCTTTTATTCAGGTATATAATTTGAATGAATTGCAAAATATTTACAATTCCTTTTGAAAACGAAATGAAGCAATTTTTAAATGCTAGAGAAGATTTAAAATATTTTTAAACACTTCTCAAGAAATACAGTTTCTTAAAAAATATACTGTAGAGAAAACATCTTTTTTAAATGCTGTAAAGAAATTAAATCGTTGTAAAAATATTTCGAACATTATCATTTATATCTTTGTAATATTTCATACCAGCATAAGTTTTAAAACTTTTCAGAAACAAACGAAGGCAAAATTAAACACTTTTCAATATTTGATATAAAATCTAGTGAAACATCAAATATTCACACAAACTAAAAAAAATGGTTTTGACCTAATATTAGGTTATTTTAAAAATCGACAAGACTTAAAAATTATATGAATTTCCAAGTATTGGCAAGTACCGTTTCAAACAATAAGATAAAACATTCAGTTAAAGGTCAAAAGCGCGGGAAATTCCCTCTCGTGTCTAAGAGTCGTTAGATAACAATTAGCCTCAACTAAAGAATTGGAGGAATCTGTCACTCACACATTGTTAAGGACTATTGCCTACTCATTGTTTAAGTTTCTTGGAAAGCATCTTGCAGACACCTACGAGGAGATCTGTTTTTTTTAAGAACACGTGGGTATCTTCTTCCTCTGAAACTGCATGATATTATTAGAAAAGACATGCGTAATTCCGTAGGTTATTCTGTAATTAAAGCTACAAATATACCATGCACTGATTTGCCAATTAGAACTGATTGTTCATTTATCGGGCGGCTCTGAGTATGTCCTGTACTAAAGAATTACGTTAACTTTTTCATTAAAAAAATATTTTTAAAATTATGTACAGCAATATTAATAACATTTAGCAATTACAAAAATATAGAACTTTATATAATACTATAGTCTGAGTCAAATATTTGAAAAATCATAGATATTCTGATTCATAATTATTTTGATTCATACCCTGACTGAAAAACTGCAAAATGTAATTATCAATAACTTGTGAGGAAATGATCTCATGCTGCCTTAACACTGCAAGATTGTTAAATTTATATTTTTATAAAGGTTGACGTGAACAGATTGGGTCATTTGAGTTTATATTATGTAAATGTTTCAATATCATTGGTTTTGTAAAGAGTTTATTCTTCACCATTGATGATGTCATTAAAAGAAATAAATATTACCAAATAATAACTTTTGGTACGGAAATTTTATATACTAGTTTATTCCGTTAAATAACTCGTGAGCCGTTTCATCAAGCCAACCAACTCACCCGTCTGTCACCTCTAAGTTTTTAATTTCTGAATTCACTTCAAATTGAAGATTTAAAGTATTTTTCTGATATTCGTAAGAAATAAAATAAATTTGGATGCTGAAATGAAAAACCACCCGATCCTGGTCAGTTCAGATTTGAGATTGTGTATTTGGGAATTACTATAAAAGCTTATTGTTTACATTGTACTTCTAATTCAAAAGGTACTCAAAGTTGTTAGGTTTTTCCATGAGAACTGACTAATATAACTGGTAGATGCGCATATAAAAGTTTCTTCCAACGCACACTAACCATCATTGTTGATATCAGACCCTTTCTACGAAACTACCAACTTCCAGCTGGATGAGTGCTCAAAAATAATTTTTCTGTGTAAAAAACAAAACATGTTTTAAAGCGTGATAGAAAATCTTATCTAACGAGTTCACGAAATATTTTCGAGGGTGAGAGAAAATATCGTGCAGTCAGTTATCTCGGGATAATAAAAGAAGGACGAAAGTCCCTTCAAACCAAAGATAAAAACATGAATAAATTGTTAGTTTTGAGCCGAGACTGAGAAAGATATGAAACAACAAAAACAAAGTTTGATCTGTTTTTTTTTTGTTTTTTTTTCCTTTTTTCTTCTTCCCCCAATCAATAGTGGGTTATAATCCTGAAATGAACTTTGAAACTTTCAAGTTTAAAGCAAACAAGATCAGTTGAAGAAAATATTACTTTTCTCCCAATAATTTCTATGCCATATAATTTAAATATAACATGCCCTGTTAGTACGTAATTGATAGCTCTAAATAACTGCGTTTCTTTTCAAACAATAATAGTTGATTAAATTATTTATACTGTGATTTGTAAACGTGTTTGTTTTGTTTTTATAAAAATAAAGTAAAAAAGAAATGATATCTTGTTGATGAAAATATATTAAAATGTCTTATAAAATATTGAAATTGAATCGAATATATATATATTTTTTTTAAATTTCCCTGCAAAAAGTTTTTGTAAAATGAACAGTATCATTTATACTATTCAAGGACGGGTCCAGAGTTTTATTACGGGACGGTGTCTGTTGAATAGCTTAGGTAAAGTTTGTTGCTTTCAAGTTATATTACTCCACCATGGGATAACTTAACTATGATGATACAGAATATGTTACGAAGACGTAAAAAGTATCAATAACATAAAGGTTACAAAATGGATGGCTACGTATGAATTTATGTCAATAAATTAGAGTTGTCTACAACTTAATAATCCAGGATAAATTATTGCTAAACATGATTGACAGAACAATCCAACAACGAATACGTATACCTATTGAAAATTTTCAAACTATAATTTGCTTTGTTTTTTTGCTTCGTCCTCGGCTTTTTCATCTCTATTTTTTGGATGAGAACATTTATGTAAAAAATTTTCGGTGCGGATTCGTCAGCACTTGATTGCTTCCATCCAAAGCCTGAGAACAGCGCACGTTAAAACGTGAGCGGTCCATGAATAACGGAGAGGGCGATCGCCCCCTCCGCCCCTCGCTGGATCCGTCAATGATACTATACAGCGCAAAGATTACAACTATACATTTTAGTTAAATCAGTTTTCTTCTTTAAATATTACGAGAACAGAAAAATATTGATTGTCTGCGAATATTTATTTATTTATTTATTTATTTACTTACTTACTTACTTATTTACTTACTTAATTACTTACTTACTTACTTACTTACTTACTTACTTACTTACTTACTTACTTACTTACTTACTTACTTACTTACTTATTTATTCATTCATTCATTCATTCATTCATTTATTTATTTATTTATTTATTTATTTATTTATTTATTTATTATCAACAATGTATCTAGATTAAATTAAAACTTCTCTGATCCAAACTATAAAGAACCTCCTAACCCCCCCCCCCCCCACAAATTACAATTCATATTGTTGTTTTAGTGTAAGATGTGAAGGGTAGAAGAGGAGGGAGAAGGTTTTTTGGTAGGTCTTTGAAGAGAAAATCTTGAGTCTCGAATTGAAGGAAATTCAGAAAATTTAAATCAGATAGCTCAACAACTCACAGGAAACTAGCTTTCACAATCACTACCTTGTCTACTTTCAGTGGAGGGAGATTGAATCAATAATCGACGAAACTCTTGCAAGCTATCGACACATTTTGCATTCCATCTGTGGGTCGGTCAACTCCCCCCCCCCCCCCTTCCCACAAAAAAAGAAAGAAAAAAAGTTTGTTTTCTTATCAGCAAATAGCGCTTTACATTAAAATATTAATGATTAGCTGCCCCTACCTAGTTAAATAACATTAAAAGTTGGGTAAATAACACTGGAATCCTCCGTTAAAATTTTGTACAAAAAAATATTGTTGCCTTGGAGAGAATAGGATTTAACTGTTCATTAGAGATAAAAAAAACAACACTCTTTTAACGTGCTACTTCAACATGAGTTTAACGCTTTTGCGTTTCACTCATTTACCACAAATCCATTTCAATTATCAAGCTTTATTTGGCAGAAATCGATGGGTCTTCTTTTCCTGTTAAGAAGTTTATCAAAAAGTGATTTGAGACCAAAACTGGAACTGGCATATTTTCACTTGATGCCAACGATATGATAAAAAATATATTTTTAAATTTATTATTTTAAGTGTTATATAATTTTTTTTTACCTAGAATTAATCGTATTTATTCCAAAATCAACTTTTCTCATAAGAATAAAAAAACAAGAATTAATCTCAATGAGATAATGACAAAATTCAAATTATCTCTAACACGTGTTGTTCATTAACTTCACATGTTGCTTCAAATCGGATAGCCGAATGATAATGATTGTTTTGACGTTGGGATGCAATGATCGGGCAATGTTTGACAATTAGCATTTATTAACTACAAACGAAAAGTGGTAGCATTTTATTACCAAGGGCATTCGTCTCCGTGGTAACCAGTACTACCTTTTTTTCTTCCTACAACAGTGGGAAAAAACGCAAAGCTAGGCGAACGAAAATTGAGACATGAAGGTTTAACTCAGGATGTTTACATAATTTGAAATACATTCGCAGATGTTTCCGTTAAAAGAAAACACATTTTTTTCTGTCACTTAGAGAGTGTATAAAGTTGCAATAACTCGCGTTGTAGGATTCTTTTTAGTTCATTTTCTCCACATGAGTTTTGTATTTAGATTAGAAGAAACTATTCAGAGTACTGTATTGAACTTTTCTAAAAAGCTCATGCAAGTTTTTTTTTAAGAAAAACTTTAATTTCCTTCCTCCCCCCCCCCCCCCTTCTCCAAAAAGAAAAAAGAAAACTAGACGTTCTAAAAATAAACGCCAAAAAAAAAAAATCAGCCAGAAAAACTATGCTAATGGTTGCCATAAGCCGTTGCGTTTAGTTTCTTTTGGGCAGATGATGAACTAAATTGATATTAATGGAATATTTTAGAAATAATATTATTTCAGTTTAATGTGTACAGGAGGACGCAAAGAAATCAAACGCTGATGCTTGGTGGCAAGTAGTAGAGTATTTATTTAAAGAAAATTTAGACATAAGAAAATAAAGGCAGAAGATATTTAACGTTGTAATAGTCTTTTAAATGATTACATGTATATGTAATATAAATTATCTTTATATTGAAATATATATTGTCATGGTAAATAATGTTCTAACACGTAAATAGTCTTTTAGAGTTACAGTTTTTTACTTTCTACATACATGCAGGCGTAGTTCTGTTTGGGGGCTTTGATCGAACATTTAAAATAATTTCAGAACTATGTTTTTTTTATTGACTGTTTAGTAATCATTAGCTTAAAACTAATAAAAATTATTGAAGTTTGATATCTTATTGATATTTTCGTAAAATAAAATCTATAATATTTTTAGGTCTGGTAATCATCCCCGAAATGTAAGTGTTGTTCAATTCGAAACTTTTTAATGAATGTTTCTATTAAGTTCTTTAAACTTCATTCAGATCGATCTCTTTATACATTACGTAATAGTATCAGTACTGAAAAGGGTTTCAATTTTTTTTAATTATTGTCGTTTAGCTAAATTAATCTACCATTTTATTTTTACTTTGTGATAATATAAAAGCCAATGTTATTTAGAATTATACTAAAAAATGGCAAAAGTAATTGGTATTAATGACAAAAATAAAACAATTTCTAATTCGCAAAAAAGAAAAAAAAAAAAGCTAATTTTGTAATTTATTATGATCCTACAACACGTGTAAACTGCCATATGCTACTATACAATATAGTCGAATACTTTTTCGCCAAACTGAGTTATTGTTGCCAGGGTTCTCTGAAATGTCTACATAATGATAAAGTTTAGTTGACGTATCGGGGAATATTAAAAAAGTTAATAAGCTAATCAATAAATTAGCAACAACTACATAAAGTTGTTAAACTTTAAAACCGCAATCTCTCATTTTGAGCTCAAGTGCACATACTTCCAATTTGGAATACCTAATATCAGTAAGTAATTAAATTGTTTAGTATGAAGACTTTTTCTCGCCAAGATTGGCCATTTTCTTCGCTGTGTTTAGGGGTTGAAGTAAATTAAGGCAACATTAATTCCCAGTTAACAACCTTGGACATCAAGTAAGAGAAAACCGATTTTTTTGTTGTTGCCTGGATTGGGGATGGTAGGTGTTTTTCAACTCAAATTGACTTAGATTGGTGACGTTTGAGTTGCAGCTGACTCCACACAGTTAATCTGTCGGCGTAAGCACGAACGTTATCCGGCGTGACTTTGAATAGATCGAAATACACGTGGGTATGGTTTTTCCCTCGATTGGACCGCAAATAGGGAAAATTCGTTTTTATGGGACACTGGAAGTGGTTTGCAAACCGATATCGAAAGGACTGTTGAATGATGCGATAGACGTGGTTTGAACTTTGATCTTCTGGTACGGCAATATCGATGAGGGAAGCGTTTAAAGATTTTTTTTTTTTGTCAAAGCAATTAATATAGAAGGATGGGCTCTGGATTTGATAAAATCGAAATTCATTCAAGATTTTGAGTAAAGGAATGCATATAAATGACGTTATCCACAGAAGAGGGGGAGGAGGTTTGTCTAATGTGACGGTCAGTGACAGGGGAGGAGTAATCGCTTTCTTGACAAATCACAATTTCAAATTATAATTATTATTATTATTATTTAATTTAAAGTTTGAGTAAAATTTAGTTTCATTCATCTGAACAAGTCATTTGACCACGAATCAAATTAATGAAAGTTAATTTGCTATACTTTATTTTATTATAATTAATTTCAAAACTCCAAACTGCATTAAATATGCATTTTTATTTTAAATTTGAAAAACAGAGAGTGAATAGAAAAATTAGAATCGTGACGTGGGGGGAGGGAGACGTAAAAAAAAATCAAAATTTCGAGTGACGTAATTTGTGTACGTCTCGTCGAGAGAAAGATAAATAGTAAAGGTTTGAAGAGATTGATAATAGTAAGTGATAGCACTGTAGTTGGAAAACGATTTGAATACAATGCGTGCAAATATATACAATATTCTAAATATGACGAAAAAGGCATAGCTTTTTCTGTGTGGTTCAAATCATAAATCTCTAATACATACTATAACAAGTAACTATAAAAAACATATTTTTTGTAGGAATGACATTTTGGTGATTCAAATAAAATAAAACTTAAATAATTTGAAATAAACCCTTAGCAAATATAGTCAAAACTATTTTCACTGATTGTTCAATTGTGGCATATTAATTCTACCATGAGCAGATTAGGGTAAAAATGTAATGGTTTCTCACTCGGCCAAAAAATTTTTAATGAAAATTATTAAATTTAACAAAATACCTCAAAATTACACAAATTTCCTAAATAAAGGTTTGTTAATTCATAATAGTAATCATAGGTTATGTATTTCAATTATTTGGACAGTTCTCTGCAACTGATGCGTGAGATATTGCGCTCTTTTTTAAATGCTTTGTATTAACTCCGATTTTGTTTGTTTGTGGCTGCCTGGCAAATCTGCGGAGTCCATCCAATCGGGATGAAACTTCGCAGATAGATTCTATATCGATGACAATGTATTTTATCAAATTTTGAGGACTTTCATCATCACTAAAAGGTCACTTTTATGGTATACTAATAATCAACTTGCCGTCATCCAATCGCAATGAATCGCATTTAACCGAGCATTGGAGAAACTATTCCCTGTTGCCAAAATTGTTAAATAAATAAATAAATAAATAAAATATATTTGGATGTCTGCATAAATTCACATTCATTATTAATGAATGAATTTTTAGACGTAGTTTGCCGCATATTTTGCTGACAGAGATGTTTTTAATATTTAAAATTCGATGCAAACACCAAGTACACGCTGGCAACAGAAACAGGGCATTGTTAATGCATACAAAAATTGGCAATGCCTACAAAAGATTTATATTAAAAACTTTGTTTTTATGGATTATATTATTCTACTCGTTAACAACAGATTAGAATTGGAAAACTTTGGTGAATTTACTAATTTTTTTTGTTTCGTACGTGGAAAAGTTAAAACGATAAATAATTATTTTATCTAGGTCAAATATACATTTATAACTGACTCACTGGCACATGGGGTATGAATTTGTCCCGTGCGTCAGTGTTTTTGAAAGCAGCAAAAAGCTAAGTAAGGATGAACATAAAATCAAACTCCTCTGGTTAGATGTTTGATTTCTTTTAATAAGGGCTGTTCCATGTCGTTTTCGTATTGGATGTTAAAGTTAAGAGAACAACTTCGGCTTTCTGTGCTAATCTTACTTGACTTTGGATCTTTTAATCTGAAATGATCTGATTATTGTACGGCTGTGAACGATAGCAATCACTTAGTCAACCACTAATCGTCTGTCGGGATAGGCTCACATAAATCAGTCCAATGTAAGAATCTAGTTTGTAGCCGTGTTGATCTTTGAAATCCAATTTCTGTAAAAGTTAAATAAGACTGTGTTATACAATGACTCTTATATTTAGCTTATACTGGGTCTTTCAGAAATGAATCTCTAATTTTGAAAAGGAACAACTGAAAGACCACATCAGTGACAGACAAAAAGTAGAGATAATGGACAATTCCCACATATTTTATTTTTTTAATTCTAAATGTTTCTTAAAGACCATAAACACAAAAATTTCTACTCAATGCAATTTGTCTTTTCTTTAATTTGCAATCAAAGTTCCCCTGTTAGACTTTAGCGAGAAAACGATTTATTAGGTTCCGTATTGAATGTGACGTCATTTGGCAACAACTTGGCTTGAAACGCAGCAGTGGAAACTAGTTTTGCAATTTTCTCGCAAATCACGCCAACCTGTACGGGATACGGCAACTGTCTACCAAACCAACGCCAAATATTTGGCAGAAACCTCACGATAATCATAGAAACGAAAGGAAGTTTTGACGTCACAGCTATATATTTGAATGTTTTGATCGGCCTGGTTTCGGCTCGGTTTTGTGGCATTTTCTTTTCTTAATATTTAAGTAACTAATTTTTTTAAAAGAGTTTTTGTTTGGATATTTGGAAACGGAAAGAAATTCTTCATAAATATAAACTAATTTCACTAGTTTTTAAAAAATGCGGGAATTGTACATTGGTGTTCGGAAGAATGACAGGTATAGAATTTTAAATACAACGGATTGGCAAAAATTAATTGATGAGAGTGAATTGGATGACGGCTGCATATGGTTTCCTGAAGAGGCTTATTTTCAATTGGACGGATGTGTCGCAATACACAAAACTGGTAAATGTGGGGTACTGAAAATCCATCGGTATGTCTCTTACAAAACCACTGCATTCGGCAAAATTTTTTGTTTGTACTGCAGTATCTATACAGTAAAAGGATCGTAAGACAATTTGAGGGAAACAATAAACTCATTGTGCTATATTAAGATTTTACGACAAATATGTTGCCACATTTCAATATTGTAATTAATTTTTCAAACTGTTGTTTTTAAAATTCCAGGCCTGTCTTTCCAACTTACCTGTTGTCACTCCTTTCTGTATCTCACTGTTTCGAAGTTATGTCATTTCAAAGTTAGGAGTCCTTAACTGAAAAATTCTGCATACTGCAATGAAGCGACGAGCTTTACAAAGGATCAGAGGCGAAGGTAGATGAATTTTGTTGGCAGGTTTCAAAAGTGTGTGGTGGTTCCATGATAAATATCCTCCACTCAGTAATAGAAAATATCAGTTGTAGCTCACATAATGCTCTTTATAATAATTGATTCAATATGTTATTAGAATTACTACTTGGATTTACACAGGATTTAGCATCTTTTACTGATTTATTATATAATTTTAGTGCTTATGAGTAGCTCGTAAATTGGATGTAAATGCAATATCGATTTGGCACTAGTTGTTAAATGCCAATATTTATCTTAAAATCGGAGACTAAACTTGACAGCTTGGCGAAATTTGTGTTTAAGAACCTGTACAACAATAGTAGGATTTTTGTAGCAGATGTCTTTAATATGTATTACGAATGATTCCAGTAATTGACTTACACGAAATTTTGCTTTTAGTAAACATTTTCAAACAAGTAAGACTTGTAAAATCTATTCATGTAATAATCCTGGAGTCATAGAATAGTTGTGAAGAGATGTACCTTATATTTCGTGACAGTAACTGCCACTTTTTTTTTGGGGGGGGGGGGGGTATTGGAATGTAAAACGCAAAATGTGAACTATCATGTAATACGACATTCTATGAAATGTTGATATAACGGATCATTTTTATATTCCATGGTCTCTATTTAATTTATAAATACAAAAGTAACGACCAACTACATCAGACATAAGACGTCCAATTTAACTTTTCTGAATAAACCCGCATACAACAACCTAAACGAAATTTTGCTTCGTTGTCTTGCTTGGTCCTCGGCTTTTTCATCTTCATTTTTTGGGGTAAGATCATTTATTTTGAAAGGGTTTAGTATAGATTCGTCAAATCTTGAAATTCATCGAAAATCTGCGAGCAGCGCGCATTAAAACGTGAGCGGTAAAAATAATATAATACATTTTGGTTTTATTTTTAATTCCAATCTTTTGCATGTTCATAAGCTTATTAGTTATAAAAATTTAAATAATTAAATATCTGTGTTACTTATGAACGCCAGTATTAGGCTTTTGTATATCATAGTCATGAGAAACAGCACATAAAATATTCTTCTTCGTCTCCCCCCACCCCCCCTCCCCTATTTAACCTTGAAAGACGGAAGGGGCACGCCCCTTCCACCCCTCACTGGATCCGCCATTGCCAGTACCATTTTTATTGCTCTACGCTGAACTTTTTCCAACAAATCAATATTTTCCCTGAAATTAGGTGACCATCGCAGTTGCACTGCAACTCCAGATGTGGCCTGACCAGTAGGGTGGGCCGTCATTTTATGTTAATTTTTTTTTTTTTTTTTAATTTTCAAGAAATGGAATAGCACTCAAAAGTTGCCTCTCTGTTGCATAAATAAAGAGATTAATAATTTTTTTACAATTAAGATAAAACTTGAGGTCTCTACCAGCCACTGAAAATGGAGATTAAGAGGGGAAAATCGAATATTTTCAATGGTGTTTTGCTGAATTCTATTTTAATTAAGTAAAGAAAAATATATAGCTATAACGATAAAACCCTCAATAACATAAGAAATATAATGAATAACTTTTAATTAATAAAATAAATTTTGAGGGCTCTACCAGCCATTAAAATTAGGGATTAAGATGGAGAAATTGAGTATTTTCAATTAGGTTTTACCGAGTTTTATTTTAATAAAATAAATAAAAGGTTATATCCACAAATATAAAATAATTAAAAGAAACTAAAATTTTGCACTGTTAAAAAAGTTACAATGACAAAATAATTTAAAATGAATCAAAATTATGCAACATTGAAATTCTTTTTGCTGTCAAATCTTTGTAGAGTTTCTCGTGACTTCATAGTTGCTCTGACAAATCCATCACGATTTTCTTGTCCAGCAACAGAAACTGAAGATTCAGTCATTAGCTTAATATAACGTTCTACAGCTTGAGTATGACAGGGATACAAAGGAACGTCTGGAGTTTCTTTCGTCTTTATGAAATCCTTTAGTTCATCATTTGAAATATTTTCCAGGATTGGTGGAGAAGTGACATCACACCTATCCCAATATATTAAATCAGTGTAGTCTTCAGCTTGAAAGCTTATTTTTGGAATTTGAAAAACTCTTACTTCAGTTCCTTTTTTGACTAGATTATTCCTGGCTTTTAAAATACGTCTCAGTCCTAACTCTCTGATATTCTGGCTCTCATCACTTATCATAGCTAGAAGTAGATTTTCAGGATGACAGAAAAAAAGCATTTCTTTGTATGACTGAATCGATAATTGCTTTGTGATTACAACTAAGGTACCTTGTTGATTCAACTAATCTGTAGACATGAGATGCTCCATACTTACAAGATGAATTTAGTTTAATACTAAACCAAAGGGGCGCATAAACTCTTAGAATAAATACCTCTAAAATCTTTAGTTCATCTGATACTTTATCACTTGAAACATACAGTCTTAATATTGAACTCACTGTTGTGAGACACCTTGAATGAGATAAATTTCCAGGATGTTTATTGGTTAAACTGTCATCGCATAGGCCAGAAGATATTGCCTGACAAATTTCATACAGGTATTTTTGATCTGTACGTAAATTTTGAATATCAACTTTAGGAAGAACATAAGTTATGGGGACAAAATTTACCAAAGGTTTTTGTTCACAATGCGCTAATTGTTTCCAAATAGGCTCGCTGAACTCTCTCGTGGTCCAAGCGTAACTCCATCCAAGTGTCGGAATAAATGCCGAAGTGCTTGTTGTTATACAATAGGCATATAAACCATTGGAGGGGACGATTTAGATGGTTTTCTAAGCATTTTATTGCACCATTTTTATAACCTGTATTGATATTAGTACCATCACAGCCCAGAGCTTGCAAATTATCAATATATATGTTTCTTGTTAACAATAGTTCAGTTATAGATAATGCTATATTCTTACCTGAGCCAGAATTTCGTATGGTATGACCTATATATACGGATTCTGGTTCAGCTAGTAAAGCATAATGTTCTTCGTTTTTGCTTCTTCTGTGGTATTTGTCACCAAGTTTCTCTTGATAGAGAGTCTTATCCCGCCTTCTGTTGAAGTATAGTCCGGTTACAACATGTTTTTGTGCTTCAAAATTTTTGCAAAATGCTTTGTGATTATGTTGACGAGCCCTACTAATTTTATTTTTATCAACGACTAAAGATTTGTCAGTTTTAATGATACCAATATCTTGCAAAACCGCAGATGCCACTGCTGCAGCTGATTTATGAGATAAATGATACTTGTCACAAATACCTGCTAATGTAGGTGTTGGATGCTGTTTCTTGCATTTGAGGAAGTGTATGGTGGTTCCAGTCCTACTGTATCACATATTGGACAAAAAGTTAAACTTCTAGTTACTTTAACTTTACTGAAACTCATTATTTAAAATTTAAATTCAAAAGCACATACTTGGAAGCAAAACAGACACTTTAAAAGAAAATATTTCTGCATTACTTTGATAATAAAATATTTTTCATCCGATTTGGTCAGTGAAAGAAACATAAATAAAACAAAATACTGTTGTTGTTTTTTATTGCTGTAGCGCCATTTAGTGAATGAATTAGAAGTAAGGGGTATTATTTTTATTTTAGTATTAAAATTGTTTAATACACGTAAAATCTTTTGCTTTTCTAAAAAAGAAAAAGCAGGTAATGCAGATACAAAGACAAACATTTCAAAATTGCAAGTGATTCGTTAAATGCAAAATGAGGTTTAGTAAGAAAAAAGTTTTCAATGAGACATGACCCCTTTTTACATTTATCGAGTCAAGTGAAATATATACTTTCTGGTAGAGACGCAAGATATCAATATATTCTTTAAAAAAAATATGAGTTACTTACTGGTGTCATAAGGCAACTTTTGATACCTATTCCATTACATATTTCTAAAAAAAAATAATTTCAGCCCACCGTACTGACCAGTCTTCTATAAAGTGGAAAATAATATTTGGATTTAGATGACTAAGTCTTCCTGAGGCATCTTAACATCCTGTTAACTTTTTACTTGTTATTTCACAATGATGTCCAAACTTAAAAGTTCCGATAATTTTAATTATATGAAATATGACACTATTCAGTGTAGTGATGTATGTTCCCCAAGACGATGCGGTAGAAATGTTGATGATTAATAACGACACAAATATTCACGAGACTGAATAATTTTTTTGGTACTCGAGATTTAAAACTGTGCTGCCATCTATTGTAATCTTTCTAAACAAATATTTATATACCTTGTATTTATAAAATTAATTGATTAAATTTTAATTGAATTAATCGAAAAGTGCTGATGGAAATGAACCCATGTTTTGTATGCAATAAATTATTTATTTCCATCCAAATTCTTTTTTTAAACGGTCACGGGTGCTGAAATTGAAAAGGAATATCGTAGTTGGGAATATTTAATCCTCTTCTGAAATTTATATTGTATCACTTGTAGCATTAAATTCCACGGGCCTATAAAATGTTGTACAAAAAATGTACAAATTTCACATTGGGTCTATGGTCTAATGCTATCAACTTATAATTTCGGGAGGGGATATAATTCCCTTAGTCCAGCTCCTGGTAACGCGCCGCCGACTCCCGAACGGATTGATCTAAGTTACAAGATGATCAACTTTTGCATACGGTTTAGGGGTATCCATGGGATATGACATAAGATTTTCGTCGAAATTGCGCATGTCCATAAGGTAGCTGCTATTTAAAAAAAAATACTTTTCAGCAGTTGCTAAAAAACGGCTCTAACGATTTTGCTCAAAATCGCTGTGGTAATGCCTTTTGTTCTAGCTATCCCCACCTCCGAAATTCCCATAGAAATGCGGTAAAGATGTAAAAAAGGAGAAAAACGAATGTCTTTAATACAGAGTTTACTTCCCTTGAGCATCGCCCATCAACAACTGTCTCTCATCTGCTTTACTTGCAAGAAAGAATATAGTTAAAATTACCGAAAAGTATACAGCCAAATTCGCAAATCATTTGAAATTAATAATGTAGCGTTTTATAAAAATTGATGTGGAATTATTTTTTCAACTATTGCTATGCCAACCATTCTTCATCATTACGGTTTTATAAGGAACGATTTCAAAGTTTCCAGAACTTTACACATGTACTTTAATATTTAATGGGACAAAATTGACCCCCAACTACAGACATCTTTAAAGTTTATGGAAATACAATTTGTGGCGTGGTACAGCGAGATACATAGGCACAATCAAGGTTTCTAAATTTTCGCATTTTTTTTTTTTTTTTTTTTTTTTTGACGGTTGAAATACTTTCTAGGAAAACAATAAAATTCGCGTCAAATTTAAAAATTTGTAACAACCATTGTAATTGAACTCCATGTAATTGCAACACACTATTTCTGCGGCTTGATAAAAAAAAAAAAAAAAAAAAAAAAAAAAAAAAAAAAAACTTTGTTGTTGTTATATATATATCCTGTTGTGTGAAAGTAATACTAATAAAAAAGCTTTGCGTTGCCATTCAGGATATCCTTCTGCTAAAATGAGATAACATTCAATAATTTCAAAAAACTAATTCTAAAACTGAAAAACACAAGTAAACTGCCTGTTAATATTGGTAATCTGGTTCATTTCATAACCTTTTTTACTGTGCACACACCTTTGAATTATGCATTGTTGAGTTTAAATGACTGTAGAAAATTTAAGTTGATTTTAGACTATGAAAAAAAAAATTAATTGTATGACAAGAAGGAGTAGCCATTCAAGAACATTCTTATTATATTAATTGCACCAGAATTGTTACATGCTCATGTTGATAATCAAGTAGTTATAAGTTCCCCTGTTTCCAAGGAGTGTGCACCATCCGAGGCCCCCCGTGGTCCAAGAAAGTCCACAGTTGGTTCAAAAATATGATGCACTCTCTACGTTGCTTCAGGAATACCAGAGTATTTTCTCAAAAGATCAATATGATATTGGCAAAATTAACTTAGAACCTCACAGAATTGTCTTGACATCTGACACGCCTATATATTTAAGATCGTATAGGACTTCCCTTAGTGATGAGATTGAAATTAAATCTCAAGTTGAAAAGTGGTTAAAATATGGAGTTATTCAAGAAAGTCCCAGTCCTTATTCGAGTCCAGTAACGCTAGTTATGAAGCGAGATGAAGATGTCAAGACAAGGCATAGCGTGGAGTTTAGAAAATTGAATAGTATTTGTAAACCAGACTCTGAACCCTTACCCCGAATTGATGCTTTATGAGATAAATTAAGTAAATCGCGTTTGTATAGCTCTCTAGACATGATGTAAAGTAAATGTTTGTTTTCTTATGGCTTTATTTATTTATGCTGTTATGTTATGTACAATATTAAATATAAATGAACATAAAATACTAAAATTTAAAGAATAAATTGTACCAGATTAGCCACATAAAAGTATTCAGTTATTTGTAACAAAAAAGTTTTTAAAAAAATACTAAAAACAAGACTAATTACTTTATTGTATACCTTTGGAACATATAAATAACTTTAAATTAAAAGGAATTGATTAAACCAATTTTTTATCCAACTGAAATCAATACTGACTCACTTTGTTTATAGATGAATTCACAATTTACTTATGATGAATTTATTATTATTTTGTTAATTATCTTTTGACATCTGTCATAGTATGAAATGACAGTAAGTTTAGGTACCCCATCGAACATCACTTTGAATTTTTAATAAAATGAATGTGGAGAAATGTTAGATCATTAATCCACTTGTATGCCAGGGAAGAAGTACTTAACTATACTATTACGGCATTTAACTATTACACCAAAATACTTAACTATAAAGAGTTTAAATCAGAAATGTTGATTGACAATCGGTCGGGTGTAAAACCTAGTAAACTGAAATGCCCTGTACTTTGCAATGTTAAAAGGTTTTATATAAGCACAGATTTAATCTGCTATTACATAAAACCTTTCTTAGTTACTAACCAAATTAAATGTAACCACAAAAGAAAATATTTAGAAAATACAAAAAAAATGTGTCAATAAGAAATCACTCAAATCAAAACAGTCTCATTATGAAATAACAACAAAAAGTGACGAGAATTTTTAACAAATATCTCAGTGTTAAACATACTTGAAATAGGAATTGCCTCTTTTTAGCATGGTAAAGAACTAAAAATAATTTTCATTACAAATTATATAATTTATGATCATTTTCAACAAACTGAATATTTGACAAATTTGTAGCAGGAAATGTGAAAAATGTGCAAGTTTCAGAGATTATAAATTTGACCTTTAACTGCTGTGGTTGGGTGGTTGAATATTTCTGGTGCAAGAGCAACATGAGGACCATACTCTGCCAAACAAATTGGTGAACATCAGCTTAAAATTTTAAAAACATAATATTGGTAAAATTTATATAAAAATTGAAGATGAAATATTTTTAGAGGTGGAAGCATTTCACGAAAACTGACTCGTAGTCTGTCAGACCGCATACAGTAGTTAAAGGTTAATGACTACTATGAGTCAGCATATGTGTTTGGAGGAACCTCTTTTGGGTAAAAGCTTTGTTGCATACATCACATATATGAGGCTTTTCTTCAGTGTGAGAAAGGAGATGCAGCTTAAGCTTGCACCCTTCGGAATATGATTTATTGCACACATCACACACATGAGGCTTTTCGCCAGAGTGAATGAGGCAATGTCTACGGAGGTCACTCTTTCGTGCAAATGTTTTGCCACATGTTTGACACACATGCGGCTTTTCCCCAGTGTGAATCAAGGTATGAGTTGCAAGAGAGACTCTTTTAGAAAATGCCTTTCCACAAACTTCGCATGGATAAGGCTTTTCGCCTGTGTGGTTAAGGAGGTGCAGCATAAGCTTGCTCTTTTCCGAATAGGCCTTGTCGCACACATCACACATGTAAGGTTTTTCACCAGTGTGAGTCAGACCATGTCTGGTGAGGTCACTCTTGCGTGAAAATGCTTTGCCACATGTTTGACAAACATGCGATTTTTCACCAGTGTGAATGAGGCTATGCTTTATGAGGTATCTAATTTTTGAAAATGCTTTTTGACACACATTGCACGAATATGGCTTTTCTCCAGCATGGGTCAGAAGGTGCTCTACGAGTTGGTTCTTTTCCGAATATGATATGTTACAAAGGTTACAGACATGAAGCCTTTCTCTAGTGTGCGAGAGACCATGCCTGGTGAGATCACCTTTTCGTGCAAAAGCTTTACCACATGTTTGACATACATGTGGCTTTTCGCCAGTGTGAATGAGCCTGTGCTTGGTGAGGTATCTCATTTTAGAAAAAGCTTTTTGACACTCATTGCATGGATACGGCTTTTCTCCTGTGTGAGATAGAAGGTGCTCCATCAGTTTGTTCTTTTCCGAATATGCTTTGTCGCAAACATCACATGGATAAGGCTTTTCACCGGTGTGAGTGAGTCCATGCCTTGTGAGGTCACCCTTTCGAGAGAATGACTTGCCACATATCTGACATGCATGCGGCTTTTCACCAGTGTGTGCGAAACGGTGAGTGGAAAGACCACTTTTGCTGGAAAATGTTTTGCTACAAACATTACATCTGTGTCTTTTCTTTGGAGTGTGAGTAGAAGTTTGCTTTGTAAGTAGTTCATCCTCCTCATCTGAAGTTTGTCCCTTGAGCATGGTGCAATAATTCCTTTAGCAATATTGTTACCGGAGAGAAATTTCTTGACCTCTATTGGAAATATAAGTACTGACCATATCATGTAAGTATTTCATTTATATGTTAACTTGTTTGTGGGTATGTCAAATAGAAATAAACCAACTGTGAGTCAGCAGTAGAAAATTTCCGTCAGCACAACGCAAGATACTACTTCTACTTTCCTAAAATTAAAAATATATATATTTTAGTAACTTATATTTAAAAGGCAAATACATGTTATATACTAGATATGCTTTAAAACTTTTTCTCAGGGAACAAGAACTAAAATGACACAAAAGGATCTTTTCTTTTCTATAGTAAGGTTGTTTCGATTATAATATTTTTAATTATTTTTTATAATGTCATATAAATGATGACAAACTTGAGGAACAATAGAAGTTTAAAATATTAACAGTTTTTATTCCAAAGTAAAACATGATTACAAAGAAACTAGGGACAAACTATTAGTTACTTTGATACTTCTTAGTAATACAAATATTCAGAAAATCAAAATATTATTGTCAATAATTTTTCAAAATAAGTTGAAGTAGTGAGACGCATTTGTTTAAAAAATAAGCAAATTTTCTTTAGTTTAAAAAGAGACTCAACATGGTTGAAAAACAAACGCAGTTTCAAATAAAAAAAATCATGTTAATGATGCCAAAGTGATATAAAATTGCCAGATCTACCAATTTTACAATTGTAAATATTATTAAATTTCAATTTTAAACGACAGTATTAAATGGAAGGTGGGAGACCTTCCTGAAAGATTTTAATTCGTCTTTTCTTATAGCAATGTTACAATGTCAGGTTACTTTTTACCAAAGACACTACAATTATAATATTATACGACTACTTTTATTAGGGAAGAAAGTCGAGGCATCCTTTTTGGATCAATTGACATTTCAACTGGTGTCAAACCATTATTATAAACCTTGGTAAGTGGCCAATTAGCAGCATGTCTAACATATTAGCCTAATATGTTAAAAAAATTAATTATCTGTCTTTAATTACAAGTCGGCAAAACCTGTCTGTTTTTGTTTGTAAATTTGAATGGAAAAAATTATTCAGGAAGTCTCTGGCTTAATCTTTGTTTACTGCTTGATTATTCATTTATTTTTACTTAGTTTAATCTTTTACTGTACTCCTCTGTTACCAAACCATTTGTTACCAAACCTAAACGTTTACATGTTTAAATTACAAGTAAAAATGTACAGCCAAGCCTAAATGTTTATGGTTTGTTATAGGAATTATAAATGATTTGAAAGTTGTTAGTTTAGATTAGTTATCGGTCTAATTTGGTGGTTTTAATTTGTTAACCGCCTAACGGAGTAGTAGCTCTTTTCTTGTTTCCTGTTGTTTTTTTCTAAATTTTTCAAAAAACACTGAAGCTAAACTTACTTTTTATCAAAGATACATTTTAACTCTATTTCAGAATCAGGCAACAGGTTTCAAAAGAAAAATTGAGTTGCTTTGATAAATCAAGGATAACCAAATAATTTCTCACCAGTAATTAAGCTGAGGGTGCTTTTTTAATAAAATACTATACAACTTACACTAATCTTAAAATTAAAGGAGATTCTTTCTAATGATGCTAAAATATCAATAGCACATTTGATATTGTTTAACACTTTGTGATAAAAGGATAAGTCTGGACATGGGCGTCCGCAGAAATATTTGCAGGGGGGTGCAAGACTAGATTTTTATCAAATTCATTAATTTTTTAGAAATTTTAATTAATAGTTATGCATTTTAAATTATACTCTTTGAGAAAATTCATGGTATATATTTTTAAAAGTGCAACCCTATTAAAAAGTAGGAAAAAAAAGTAAAAATATTAAAAAAAATATACTTTTAACACTTTTTTATCATCCAACTAGATCTCACAGCATTCAAGAGACAATGTTTAGAACAGAGGAACACGAAAATGCAAAAATACAGAAGAGTAACATTATATTTCTTCCAAGTTTTGGAAATAATTATAAAAAAAATAATTCAAAATGAAATACAAAGGCAGTATTGGATATGTTTAATTGAATTCTAAAAATAGATTTCAAGATAATATATCTGATGAAGCAAAATATTTTACCTAGAATTTTGAGAACTACACAGGAATTGATTATACAATAAAAGAAATAAATACTTCTACTCAGCCTCCAATGATCGTAGAAAATAGGTGCCAGTAGCTATGAAAAATGACATAGAAAAGAAACAAAAGATTAAAATAATAGAAAAACAAATGCTTATTGTAACAAAAAAAACAAAAACAAAAACAGCATAGGTGCTTTTTTTTTTTTTTATCTTGGAATTTATATCTTTTCTCTCATGCAAAACTTAACTGAACCAACATTTGATTAAAAAAAAAAAAAAAACATTTTAGAATAAGCAGCCAATATTTACAAATGAAACCTTTGAAGAAAAACTTACATTTTAAAGTGCAAATTGTAATTTTGCATGCTTAATAAAAAATGGTCACAATGTTGCTTCCGCAAGGTGGAAATATAATTTCAAAAAATAAATTATAAGGGAAATAAATTTCAGATCTTTTTCAGACTTTTTCTTTCAGTAACTAAATAATCAATAATTCAAAATAATTTTTTTGTAACTGATCTAACTATACTGAGAGATTCTAGCTGAAAAGTGAACTAAGTAAAAAGTTAAATTTTCCAGTCCCCTCCGCAACAGTTTGTTTTTATTTTATAATAAATTAATTTATGCAAAAGAACTTACTATTAATTTCTTACTAACTTATATTATCACAAAGACTTAAGTAAAAATTATAAAAAACATAATATTTTTTACACTTTTTAAATAATAAATAGAAAATGATGGAAAATGTCTCCTCCAAAACAGATTAGTTACCATGGAATTGCCCTAAAATGTTTTTTTTTTTTTTTTTTTTTAAATAACGTGTCTTTATAAGAAACAAGAATAGAAATTTAATTTAAAAAAAGTTCTTCCAAAGTTAAAATTTGACCAAGTGTTCAGTATTTGTTAATAAAAATACTTATATGTCTATACAAAGCAGCATAATACATTTTTATATCAACATGTATCTACTATTATAGCAGTAGGTACATGTTGATATGTATAATACCATAAATACTTTTTTTTTTACATTTGAAGACTTTAAATCACTTTTTCTAAGTGTCACTAAGTTAAAAGATTAATGCTATTTTTCTTCAGTAGTTTTCAGACGGATTGACTGTTTTTAAAAGGTGGGCTATGGATTTCAGAGGTTTAAAAAGTGTGGGGGGGGGGTGCATGGGTATTTTCTTGAAAATTGGGGGGGATGCGTTACCCCACGTCTACCTACACTTCTATCAGTGTTTATATTTTTATAAAAGGAAAATTGGGTAGTGAAATAAACACTAATAATGGATAAGAGCATTGCAGAGTTTGAAAATCAAGATAATTCGAGTGATTATGATGAGTCATAAAAATAAGTACAATATATTAACTTGATACTATTAATTTTTTTTGTTGAATAATAAAAGTGATAATAGTGCAAAATTACCAAGAAGGCAAAAACGTGCCAGGTATAACGATAAATTGAAAAAGAGTCCAAATATAGCAAATTATTTTTATAAATAATATATTTTTGGTTAAAATTCGAAGTCCAGTATGGGTTCTGCGCCAAGAATTGTTTACATAAAACCGGGCCAAATTGTGGCAACCATAGGTAGATCACTCGTTAAAAAAAATGACGGGGTTGCCATTTATTGGCGAAAATCCCCTTGGCACAGAATCCGTACAGGAAGTAGAATTTTAATCAAATTTTTACGCTCCAAAAGTAAGATATCTAGAGACGAATCATTGATGAAGTATAAAGGCCATTTCAGTTTTATGCAGTTTACTGCATCCAAGCGAGCCATATTTGGAATAAAATTTTACATACTGTGTGAGATCCCCTTAGATCACTTAGTGAATTATAAAAATAATTTGTTTTTTTAAAAATTAAATTATTATTTGCACAATTTTTCATGATTATAAAGTACCTGAAGGCAGGGTGGCCAAAAAATTCACGAAAAAATGTTCTCTAATAATTCCCTAATTTTAGGTCACAATTTTTTTTTAAATTTCACCTATTTTCTTATGTTTTCCAGATGTCTAGACACCTTGATCAAATATAACATGTATGCTAAAGAGATAATATGGAATTTTTTTTAAATATTTTGCTGATAATGAAAAGTTTAAATTATTCCGTAACACTAAACTTCTAACGATTACCACAACAAATCTCTTAGTAAATAGCGCCAAAATATGAACATGCCATAAATAATACAAAATATCCCTGATTTTCATGAAATTTTCAAAAATTCCCTGACATTTCTCTGATTTTTTCCAGAATCAGAAAGCTCTCTGATTTCCAGGTTTTTCCGGTTCTGTGGCCACTCTGTGAAGGGGTTAAGTGCATTCAAGATCATAGTTGTTCAATTATTTTAATCAAAAGAAAGTTGTTTGTGTGCATGTATACTCTCACCAAGATTGTTTTTTAAGGAATTAAAATTAATAAAATCAGGGAATCTAAAATAACCCATCAAGCTATTTTTGTAGATTTGGTTTCATGTCGGGATGTATGTTGATTAAAAAAAGAATAGTACTATCATACATCTATTGTCTAGCATTACTTAAAATTAGTAAAATTGGAAAAATATATATAGAGGCATATTGAGTATTTACCTATATTACTAGTAATTGCTGTATTACGCTGACAACTGACAACAAAACTTAGACAGCTAAAATACAAAATGTAAATACTTTTAAAAATAGATTATTGGTGGTGGTGGATTGTTGTAAGTGATTAAAGATTATTGAGTAGATGAAGCTTTTATGTGGTACGTCATAAGTAACTGCTACGCTTGCAATACGACTGACCTAATTTGAAAGGTGATGAAATGAGGATAGAGTGAACGGGACATACTCAGAACTTGCAATCACCTAAAAATATTTGAACCAGAGTACTAGGAAACGACGTTTTTTTTACGCAGCAGTAGTTTGAAGTTTAATTCTGATCTTGATGAAATTTGGACAACCATAAGAAGATTCCTGACTGCTTGAAATTTCAAAATCACCCCCTCCCCCAGTCCACCTTTTAAAAAAGTATGATAATACCTTGAGATCTACTGAATCAATTTTAACCTAGTTTTTTTTTTTTTTTTTTTTTTTTTAAATTAAATTTTTTTTTCTTTTTTTTTTTTTAAATTTTTTTTTTTTAAATTTTTTTTTTATTATACAATATAGATCTCCAGCTGAAAAAAAAGGAACCCTTGCTGAAATAAATAACTAGTTTAGTTCAGGCGTAAGTTTTTAAATAATTTTTTAATCTAGGAGAGATACTAAGGTAAAAAGATCACTTACTCTCTCACTTTTTGCTTGTGTTTGACCGTCATATCGTCAAATACTCAAGCTTATCCTATACTTTTTGGTACCCAATCACTAACTCTGTTTTTAGCTATAAGCTATAGATTTGATTTCATTCACGGGTTTTCTTACATATTGGTATATTGAATAATATACCTATACACCTTGCACAAGTATTTGTAATAATCTCACAGAAAACAGACTTAAAGAAATAGTATTGATGTTTAAAACACAAACACTACACAAATAAAAATATAAAAATGACCACTCACTACTGGCACAAGACCCATCAAAGGTTGATCGGTTCTGTTTAACGCACTTTATAATATAGTTTATACATTTATTAATTGGGAAATGTTAGTGTAGAAAAATATAAAACTAAATACTTAACATTTCACCTAAACCAAACAAGTGCAAAATTCTGTTACATTTCCTTTATAGTAACAAGTGAAGTCTCTGCAGAAATTCATGCAATAATCATGTTCTTTAGGTAGTGAAAATTTGCATTGCATAAAGAACACACATTAATGATTTGATGAAAAGATAATTGGATTCTCTTATTGATTGTTGGAATCTATAAAGGAAATGATTTATAATGTTTATATTGTTGGTGCAATAACGATATTTTTACAGAGGATTCGTGGAATAAAATTTAAGAATAATAGAAAATGATAATAATAATAATAACTTCAAACAACATTTACAGAGGATTCGTGGAATAAAATTTAAGAATAATAGAAAATGATAATAATAATAATAACTTCAAACAACAATAGTTAAATAATATTTCTCAATTTGTTATCCCAATGAAAATCGTAAACATATTTAAAATGTGATAAACAAAAAAATATCAATCCATCAGAGATCCTTTTTGGTTGGTTGATTGTTTTCAGATTATCTAGCGCCGTCATCAACACGAGGGCTATAATGCGGCGAAACATTCGTCATTTGACAAACCAACATACATTTACAAATATCCATGCCTTACACGGGACTTGAAACTCGAACCCGCATCCTCGCGATCTAGAAGCTCGCACGCTAACCACTATGCCGTTAATCCTTTTTGGAAACAGATTGAGTCAGTAAAACATCTCAGAAATTGTAAATTCCTTCAATCCTCTGCTGAGAGCTTATTATAAGCAAAGCCATTTTTTAGAAGCGGTTGTTCTTTAGATGAAAGAAATACGTTTTGTTTATTTCGTAATGAATAGCTAGCGATTTCAGATACCTTGAAAAGAGCCTGAGTTTAATGATAGAATTGAAAGGGTATATTTCTCTAGCATAATTGTTTGGTAGATTTAATAGGTTTTTGTAAATGTTATTTTTTATTTTTTGTATTTGCACTTCCACAGTTACGAATTAATTAATATTTTAAAGATCGTTTCATTTGTTTTAACGATTCCAATTCTTAGAATACTGTTTAAATTTTGATCTTGCACAGTTTAATGGAGTCTTGTTACTATTTTAAAGTGTCACCTCAATAACAAAAATTAGAAGGCAATTTTACAAAAAAAAAAAAAGGAAGAAAAAAGATTGTGTTGAGCTACTTTAGGGAAAACAGTAAATATACGTATTGGTTGAACTAATATATTTGCAGATGGAAGATTTAGATGAATTTTCATCGGGACTTTATTTCATAACAAAACTGTTTAAACTTTTTTTAATGATATGATATAGTTATTTTGTGCTTATAATTTACTTTGTAAACTGAAAAAGGGACGTTTGCTAAAATACAGAGACGTGGGTATGTTTGACACATTTCCATTTTAACTGCATTATTATTTGTTTACAATAATATTTCGGAAAAAAAAAAAAAAAAAAAAAAAAAAAAACACTGTTTCGAAAAAAAATTCTTAATTTCAAAAAAAAAAATTATTGCGCATTCTTTTTTTTTTTTTTTTTTTTTCTTTTTTCTTTTTTATTTGTGTGTGTGTGCTTGGATGCGAAGAAAAATCGTTACGTCACTGCACTGATCGTATGAAATAAATCTCTTCTACCATTAGTGCCAATGTTTACCTTTCACTGTATTCTTTTCATAGCCCTCCCCCAGCTTAAAAGACAGACCAATTGAAGAAGGTAGCATACATGCGTCACGATGAGAAAAGCCAGAGAGAAATAAATATGGAATAGGATGAATTTAAAAATTCAAGCTATAATGAAAGTCAAGTAAAGTCAAATGCCAGTGTGATAATGTAAGAAATTCTGCAAAACCAGTTAAGTTTTCAATAAACTCGTTAACGTAGAAAAAGTGTGAACTTTCTAAAAAACGTATAGTCATTTCAAGGTTTAAATTTCTTCATCACAAATATTTACTAAAAATAAAACAATAATAACATCACTGCATACATTTTCTATCGATGAAAAAAAAAAAAAAAAAGACGATATGTTGAGAAGGTAATACGATAGTCCTTCTCTTTACCTTCCCTTCTCAAAAACCTTTCTTACCAATAAGTACAGTAAATTATATTAAGATAAACGTATTTCAAAGAAAGGAAAGAATATAAAATTTTGCAGTAAATTATATTGAGAGAAACGTATTTCAAAGAAAGGAAAGAATATAAAATGTTGGTTTTCCAACTACATTGACTTCACTTTACAACAAGTGCTCAAAAATTAAAAATTTTCCTTTGATACTCAGGTGACTAGCCTACCCCTTGACCACCTAGCTTTTCCACTATCCTTCTCCCCCTCCCACACAAACCAAGCTATATGTTGCTAAAAGCAAAACACTGATATTATCGAAAGCAATCTAAATATTTAGTAATCAAAAAGGATTTAATTCATTCATACAAGTAAAGAAAAATATATTTAAATTATATATTTTTATACATTAAATTACAATAAGGTATTATATTATAAATAAATGAAAACAAGCAGAAATAAATGAGGACAAAAAATGGGTATGTACACAACTATTTATTTTCTAAAAGAAATTTAACATTTTAGATTTGGAATTTTACATTTTTTACTTATAAAATGTTTTGATTAATGATGAATAGAAACAAGTCCTTCTATGAATAATAATTTGGTGTATACATGTGATCAATACTTTGGTGTATGCGTGTGATATAATTTGATATACTCCATACTGAAAAATATATTTTATACTTATAAATTATGCTTTATTGTAACAATTGTTGTGCTTTATGCTTAATAATTATACATTGTAATTAAATTATACACTCTACCTCAAAATTTTATATTATACTTCACAATTATACATTATACTTCAAAATCACAATTTATAATTCCAAATTATTCTTTATACTTGAAATTATAGTATATGCTAAAACATTATATATTGTACTGAAACATTACACTTTGCATTTAAAAAATGTAATTAATACATAAAGCAATACTTTTTACTTGAAATTACACTTTATATTTAAATGTGATACTTCATACTCAACACAACTATACTTCTTCAAAACATCATAATTCATAAGTAAAACTACACATTTTACTTTAAATAAACCTTTATATTTTATTATTATACTTTATACTCAACACAATTACACTCTTTCAAAACATTATACTTGATACATAAAGCTATACTTTTTACATAAAATTACATTTTATATTTAAATGTTAAACTTTATACTCAACACAATTAAAACATTATACTTCATATATAAACTATACGTTTTACTTAAAATTACACTTTATATTTAAATGTTACACTTTATACTCAGCACAATTATACTTTCACAAAACATTATACTTCATACATAAAACTATACCTTTTACTTCAAATTACACTTTATATTTAAATGTTGCTTAATTATACTCAACACAATTACACTTTCTCAAAACATTTTACTTGATACATGAAACTATCCTTTTTACTTAAAATTACACTTTACATTTAAATGTTTAACTTTATACTCAACACAATTATATAAATAAATGCTTTTTTCTTATGCTTAAAATTACACATTATACTTAAAATTATACTGTTTACTAAAAGTTGCGTTCTATACTGAAACATTATGTATCACAGTTATCTTTATCCTTTAAAATTACACTTCATACATTAAAATTGCAATTAAACTTTAAAATTATAGTCAATATAGTAATTATAATTATAAGAATATAGTTAATTATATATATTATAGTTTAAAATAATAGTCTGATGTAATATTTAAAAATAATGTTTCATTTGTATATTTAAAGTGCGAACTATATTTTATTTCAAACAATTGCACTTTAAATATACAAATGAAACATTATTCTTAAATAATACATCAGACTATTATCTGAATAATCTTTAAAATGCCAGAAATTTAATAAAATTAGAAACATATTGGTATAAATAAAAAATTTAAATCTCTTGGACTAACCGCTCTTATAACAGAGTTGGCTTTTTAAATTATGTTTTGATTGAACAATTTGCATCTCCGGTATCTATGGAGTTGGTGACGTTTATTACCACGAAAAGAAAGTGGATCGTTTCAACATATTTCTTGAAACTGTCAAAGATCTCAAATGGGAAGAACAGATATCAAAGAACATTTTATTTTGTTTAGATTTTACATTTAATTTTGTTTATATAGTACATTTAATTTTGTTTATATATTACATTTAATTTTGTTTATATATTACATTTAGCTTATAGGTATATTAAATTTAATTTTGTAATTAATACCGGTAATTTAAAAGCTGGATCTGTTTTGTTAGACCTACATTTTTAAATAATTTTAGTTTGGTTAGCATAATAACAATAGTCTGGTAATGTTTTCATTGTAATTTTGTTCGCTAGCAAAGAAAAATCGCCAATGGATGCTGGATATGCTAGGAGTTTCTCTTTAATTAAAATAATAATAATAATAATAATAATAACAATAATAATTGCTTTTAATTGCTCTCGCGTTTGTCTGAAATGATTCTTATGCATCTTTTTATATCAAACTTTCTTGAACAATTAATTTAATTTTAAGTTAACTGCGGCAATGTTAAGAGGGAACGTTATTCTGTCCCTTATACACAGACCTATTGCTTTATTTTTTACTGCTGCTATATCTACCAGAGTAATGCTTTGAAGAATATAATATTTTTTTTTATCTGGCATAACATGAGTACTAAAAGTTAATTAAAAAAATTGGAAGGCAAATAACCAGTTTTTGTTATTATTATTAATTTTTAAAGTAATTATAAGCTAGCTTATAAAAACTTTTAGTGTAACAATAAAAAAAAAAAAATTTTAAAAATTAATTATTTTGCCTTCAAATTGTTTAATGAACATTTAGTACTGATGATGTTATAAAATTTCATGTGCTTCAAAGCATTACTCCGGTAGATATTGTGGCCGAAGAAATAAAGCATTAGGTGTGTGGGAAAAGGACAGACTAAGATTTCCTCTTAAGTTAACTTAAATGAACATTTTTCTTTGTTATCAATATAGGTTACAAACTTCCTTCCGTAAAATTCAACATGATTTCAAGGTATTCAATTCAAAAGCGTGAAATTGAATTGGCTGAATATTTTATTACCTTATCGAACAACATTCTGAACTTTTATAGAATATATAGAAATACTTGAAATTAAAGAAAATAATGATCTGTTGTGAAAAAGACAGGTTGAAACTGTTAAAAAATAAATTTTGAGTGCACTGAATTAAAATTGATAGTCAAATAGGTCATAGCTTGCCAAATAATGAGAGTCATTTTTTGGTTTAAAATGTGCTTTACGCTGCCTTTGTGTGTGTGTGTGTGGAGATTTTGCGCCAAGTATGGCAACTCGGCGCTAATATGATTCCATTCCAACTTGGCATCCATTCTAGCAAACCTGTAGTTTGGTGTCAATTCAACTTAGCGACATTTTGCAAAGTCGTCAACTTGGTAGTGTAGAGCATATTTTAACACTTTTTTTGTACAGTGACTCACACCTCTTTCATTTTTACAAAGAACATGAGGCAGACGATTTTTTTTTTTTTTTTTTTATTTTCTAATGCCTCAAATCATTTGCTCATGGCCAGCTCCTAGCCAGGATTTCTTTTCGAGGGGGGGAGGACGAAGATTTGATTAAATACATATAACAAGTGATACAAAAAAAAAAGAAGGGAAGTGGTAAAACAAGATTTCACACAATTTCGGGAAGGGGGCGGGGGGAGGGGCGTCGGTCCCCCCCCCCCCCCATTTACAGCCCTGCAAGCTGGCAATGATAAACATCACGAATGTCGTAGATGAAAAATAAACTTTCCAACTTGGCCCAGTTATAAGAGAAGAAACGATTTGGAATTGGAGAAATAAAATTGTCCACTCGTTTCCTGATTGAAAATTAAAAGGTGAGAGGTTACCAGGTGAAAATGGAAGCTTATTATTTGGCAAATTATGCTATATTTAGCTAATGGTTTTAATTCAACTAATTTGAAGTCGATTTTCCAACAGTTTTAGCCATTTTCCCTTGGGAGACGAGTATAGGATTTTAAGTTACTGGTATTTATCTATAATTTATATAAGACAAAATCAGAATGTAGCTTGATGAGGTATCAAAAGTTGCTGCCGTTACATTTATATTTAGCAATGTAGTATTAGCTTTTTTTTTAGAACTGTGTCAATTAGATTTGGAGGGTCATGCAAAAAAAAAAAAAAAAAAAAAAAAAAAAATTGAATACCAAACAACTTTAATAATGAGATTTTTTGAAAAAATGTATATGTATAACCGTAAGCACAACATTGAAATATTGCAAGTCTTGAATTAACATTAAGTGAGAGTTAAAGCAATGAAAGTATTCCTTGCGAAGATTCCTTTTAAATATGCATTAATGAAGTATTTAAAACAAAATATCGTAAGAAAATTCAAAACGTGAAGATTAGTTAAAAGTACAAGTATCATACTACTGATATTCATATTAGTATTTTAAATGAGTATTCCTTATATGAAGCTATTGTGGAACTCTTATTTAAAAAAAAAAAAAATAAATAAGGCAGAACTCTGGAGATTGTAAGAAACTGCATGGAAAAACTTTTTTTCACAACCTTTTGGACTGAGAACCTTTATGTGTTTGATAAAATTCTTTATTATTGCGGTTGAAATTCGCTATTATTACAAACTAACATTGTTGAAAATTAAAATTATACGTCCTGTGTTACGTATACTTTTAAACAATATAAATTACACTTTCGTATTAAAAGAAAGCTAATTTATTGTTCATATTATTCCTGAATAGGTATTGTTGCATTGCTAAAAATATATATAAAAATTATCTGAATGAATACCATTATGTTAGATGCATTTTTGCACGTTTTATTATGAATTCATAATTGTTATAGATTTTTATTCCATACACGTTTACTATTAGAAAACACAAACTAAATCTTCTTTTCTCCGTCACCATTAAATTACATTAATATCCTTTTCTGTATTTGCGAAAAGAGAGATTTATTTTGAATGAAGCTTGCAACATAAACATACAAAATATTGTTTCTTCATTACATTGAGCTTCGCATGCTAAATGTGACGGTTTTGAATCCCGGACTAGGCATGGATGTTCGTTGTAGTTCGAATCATAGTTAAGCTGTAGGTCTAGGCGTGATTAGCCGTTAATGTGCGCAAGCATAGGTCGTTCAGCGCACAGGCCAACCAACCAAGTTCATTGTATTGAAACGTTAGAATTAACACAGGGTTACATAGACATACAACTCAAGATTCGTACAAAGCTTTTATTTTATTTGAATGCTGATAATGAGGTTCAATGAAATATTCTGGCACAATTAATGGCTGATTTGCACGTTGCTAGTGACTGGCATGCTAGCGCCTTAAATGTCCCTTCGTGTTGATTGGAATGCTAGCTTTTCGCTTATACAGTACCAGCAACTGGAATAATTCAGATATTAAGCAATTAATATGTTACCAGTAGGTGGTTACGAAAGAGCACTGCAGAAATCGACGAGCCTGAAAACAAGAATATGTCTGATTTATTGAAGCTTCTAATATGTCTATTGCTACTGAGTTCTATTACCAGTAATGAAAGTAGAAATACGAGGTCAGAACTATAAATAAATCTTATACGAATCTGGAAGTACTCGTGTTCCTTCACTACAGGGAAGGGGAAATAAAACTGGACTGGAAAAGTCTCTTAATTTTGGAACAAAATTTACCACTGCACTTTACGGGTTTGCCCTTTGTGTTTTCCGAAGTCAGTTTCGGACACTTTGTAGATAGTCCACAGTGTATGGTTTTACTCTATTAATCACTTCCCATGATGGAAAATGGAAGCTGTTGCAAGTCTCATTTCTGTTTGATAGAATTTAGAGCACAAATCCCAAGCCGTAAACTTCCGGAAAGAAGTTCATAGACGTTCTTATTAGGTCATAAAAGACCTTACTTGGTTTTTCGATTGGTTTACTCCATTGGAGTCCACACTGATCCCCTGTTGGGATTTAAATGTACTTAGAAAAGGCTAAGTTGTTTCGAACTTTCTGGGGAATTTTTTGAACCTTGGAACTTTAAACTTATTACTAGTTATCTTATAAATGGGATTTGCCGCCTGAATACCAGTCATTGGTGGTGGATTCCCAAAGTTGTGAAATTGGAGCACTATTAGAGGAATCCCATGGTTTCATGCCAGCAGTGTTAAAAAATGTATGCAGCTTTTCACAATGCATTTTGGACATATCATACTTAAAAGTATTTTTACTCATTAAAATATCCATAGTACTTCAAAAATTAAGACTTCCAGCACCACAAAAGTATTAAAAAAAAGGCACTATGTTAAAATTGTGTGGGAAAAACAACAGCATGGTATTAAAAATACTACATCTGGCAACAATGCATACCAGACAACCAATTTTTGTTTTGTTTGTAACGTAACATTCCATTTCATAACACAAAGAATTATGCAAATTACTACAAACTCACTACGACAAGTATAAATAACGAGGGTCAGATTACGGAAATAGTAATTTTATCTCTTCGAACCTCTTTCGATATTTTAGTAGATTGTGTCCTCACTATTTTAGCTTTACCGTTAAACATGCAATCTTTACTTGTGCTGTGCACATTTTCCTTTCTTTTCGGTAAGTGTTTTCAAGAATTATTCGTAAAATTTTCTTGTGCAGGTATAAAATTAAGGTACGGAAACTATGTTTCATTTAAGAATAAATTTTTAATAGTAATAGTTCTCGAAGTATTAATATAAAGAATATTCAATAAACCGGTTTAAAATAAAAACGAGCCCAAACTTATACACTACTATATAACTTTGGGTTATACACTACTATATAACTTGAACCCTAATTATACACTGGAGTCCAAGTTTATACACTAATTACGACTTGAATAAAATCTCGTACTAGATTTCGCATTCAACACTATGCCAAAAGCCATAAAGTTTTTAATTTTTTCAGCTTTTACGCTGTTGATTTCTCTAGCACAGATATGAAGTTGCTTTTTGAGTTTTGGTATTCAGGATCGTAATTTTATCAAAGAGCTTCGCATAATAAAGGAAAAGCGTTTTGTATGATAAGTATTTGAAAGTGGAATAAGTCTAGTTCTCTTATAGGAAGCAAGTCAATACTAGTCTTTCGCAAACTATTTACCCGCAAACTATTTACCATACCAAGATAGCGACTTTCAGTTGAGATTATTAAGGTACGGTCATTCCACTGTATACGGATCACAAACTTGATACCTACATTTTAAAATTTAATTTTATACGAGTCTAATTCTATACTTAGAAGAAGTGATGTTTAAAAGCTGAAGTATTGCATTTGAGTATACATACTGTTGCATTCCTCGCTCTCGTATGTTACTCGAAATTAAGGGACGTCCACTTAGTGACTTCAAAATGCAGCCACTTCATCCCGAAAGACCAGATCACTCTTAACTGACATTGTTAGAGTTGTTAACCAGTTTCTGATAGTCTTGCATTGGTTGTCTTGCAACTCTGTTTTTTTTACAATGTTTTGTAACTGAGCATAATCCTCTATAAACAATGCTTATTTACATGATTCAGTGGGATCCGAGGTCTTCTTACGCCTTCTGTTTCGGAGTGTTTGCTGCTAATTGATAATTTGAACTTGCTTAATTTCAATACTGATCTACACAGTTAAGTAAACATTTGTTACAAACATCCAACGGTGTTTGAACCGTCTTAAAGATATTAAGGTTATTATCTTGAAGCATTATGCATTAACCCTAAACCTAGTCCTTTTGTTTACCTTGCCTATTGATTTTAAAGTACCTTCAATGCGAGTCTTACTCCAATAAGTGTAATATTCTAACTCTTTTTTTTTTTGTGGATCTTACGATTTTAAGGTTTCTTGTCCGATCTCTTGACACTCTTAACGCTAATTTAAGGCATAATTGCTATTGATTCTGAGCGTCATATTGACTGATGGAAGATCTGTGTTTTTTCTCTTGTATTCTCTAATTTGATAGCTACAACTATTTTGACGTAATGTTGATCTTTCGCAAGAAAATCACCATTCAGACTGTATGACCGTATCGAACCTTTACGTCTTTTGGTTTTAAAAGATGGCGTTTCGCTTCATTTAGATTCCGCTGTTAACTCATAACTTGGGATTAAACGTATTTACTCTTGTGCTTAGGTTCTATCTCTACTGTGGTCAACCTCGACGAGCATGGGATTGTTTTGGGGCCGTCTAGATCAACTTCTCCCGCAACACCTCGAGTGATCGAACATGATGATCACGACGATCATGACCATAATGATATCCACAACACCACTGATGGGAATGCTACGATCAGTAGCCACTTCAGCAATACAACAGGCATCGTGAACAGTACAGAGGAATTTGTGGATGATCATGAAGACTTCACTCATGGTAAGCAACATAACCTTTTAACAAATGGGTAGAGAGGTATCTAACTTGTTTATTAAAGGAGATGTCTGCAGTAACATTAGATATCCACCATGTAATGTACACTATCAAAATGAGTATTTTAATTTAACGCAACATTATTAAACGGAATACAGTTAAACATTAAAAAATAACTAAATGTTTGATAGTGCGTTGTTATCTGAGAAATTGAATATGGGGGACATTGGTCAACCGTGCGACCAGACCAGGGTTAAGTGATGGGGATTATTTAATTGTACTTAGCCTGCCGTAAGCCACAACGGCGTATCAAAACCACCTTTCAATATCTATCCTATACTTCACCCCCAGTTACTCTCGTATGAAACTAATGTAGTTGCATAAAGTGTTAAGATTGAAGGTAAATTGTTTTTTGAGTCATTTTTCGATGCAATATTCAGAATTCTTAACTTGGTGGAAATGCATCAATACATGATCGAAAATTTTACTGCATTCTTTCTTTATATTTAAGATCTATTTTGTTCATTATATTTTAAACGACCCGATATCGGTTTGCAATTTCATTTCTGAACGAATCTTTAATAGTTAAGCACCATTAGGATATGAAGCGAGCTCCTTGAGGGCTATTGGTGTAAACGTTACTTAGATTAATCCTTGCATTTTCTGTTTTTCCAAATGAAGTAGGACGCTTTATTCCGCCTTTTTCAAAAAACTTATTGATCGTCCAGACCCGTTCAAGAATTGCATTTTATAGTAATTTTCTTTAAAATAAGTATATGGAATACGATTTGACTTTTTAAGTTTCATTGGATAATTTCACTTTTACATCGGTGTTCCCAATTACGCCACTGGCTAATATTGGGCAAATCGTATTTGCATTATTGACACCTGTCTCTTTCCAGAACATGAAGTGGACGAAGATGGTTGCCAGGTAAGAATACGTGATGAGATGGAAAGGAGATGTTTTGTCAAGTTTGAAAACACCGTATCTGCTTCTCTCCACATAGAAGTAGCTGAGGAAAGTGAAAAAGCTGTCTGCTGGTAAAATTCCTTTCGTGTAATATTTTTAACAATTCCAAACCAACCATACAAATCTCGCATAAAAAAAAAGAATTAAGTTGACTAGATTCCATTCTATTTGATCGTAGTTACGTGGAAAGTGTTTTGTTTTTAAGTCTGTTAAAAAAAAAAAATCTTCAATTGACGGTACTCGGAGCAGTAGTATGCTTGTAGCCCAACATTTTTTTAAAAATATAATATTAAAATTGTATCTTTGGGACGCTTTAATCTCCGACTATTGCTTTTCTTTAAAATAAAACTGGTTAATAAATCTGCACAATTTTTATTGCAGCGCTTTGGAAGAATACGAGAAATGTTGTTACCGGGGATATCGTGATGCCAATTGCCAAACGGACCAGGATTCTCTCAAGGAGACTCTAAAAGCAGCCAGAATATTCTTGGGCGTAGTAACAAAGAATAGTTGTTCCGTTCATCGTGGAAAGTGTTCCATCTCCTCATCGGGAATTATCCCCTTCCCGTCTTTGCTACTGACATGCATCGTTGTGCTGGTCTCTGTTACAGCAGTATAATAGTTGATAGAATTGAAAGTAAACTAAGTGTATAATGCTTTAGAAGCTTTTATTCGGTGTTTTAATTATCAATAAATTACTTCCAAGTAAATTTCTGGCTCGCTTCTTTACAGATTATGAATCTATACTAAAGATACATTTTTAGTTTTTACTTTATAAAATGACTTTATAACAAATTTTGAAACGGAATCTTTTGGATAGTATTACTCGGAACAAGTTGCAAAATCCAGTGTACCATATTAAATTGTTTAAATCTAACTTCAATGAAAAGCATTTGCCTTTCAGAGTTTAATTTAAATTAGTGTTTACACAAGAAATGATTAAATTTTAAAACAAAGATTGGAAAATTCTTCTGCTCAATTCGAATTTAATTTGAAAAAACTAGATCGAAATGACTCGTTTACCACACTATTTGAATGTTGAAATGCATTCAAGTGTTAGTATTTTGTTGGATAATCCGTAATTAACTTCTCTCAACCATGTAGACCATTGAACTAGTTTATGTGTTGTAATCCTTGTTTCTTTAGTCATTTAAAGCTGTTGGCTGGGCTTCTGCCACACAATGTATTTTTCCATTTGATTCAAAGTTCAATTTAGATAAATCGAAAATGTAATAATTTAAAGTCTATTGTAGACTGCTAAAGTTCGATGTAAAGTTTATTCCTATTGATTGTTAACGCCCAATTCCTAGTAATTCTGATTTGAATTGTTTTACCTTGAAATAATTTAAACTGTCATTGGATGAAATTGTCTTTGCTTATAAATTTTATTTTGAGAATCCATTGAACGTCATGACTGAAATTTTTGGTTTTCTCACCTTGGAATTTTGACTTCCTTGGGAATCATCCTTTAACCTTAAGTAATGACTCACTTTTCTAATTTCTGTTGCAGAAGTTACTTTGTGTCTAACATGTATGCTCTTAGTCAAACATGTCCGTTGGGTATCTACGAAACTGTTTGAAAAGTAAGAGAAGATAAATTCAATATTTTAAGCTTTGTGCATAGTTTGATTTTTGCGACGGTAGTCCAATGATGTATATTTATCTTTTAAAAGAAACTTTAATTTCATACAAGTGCATTGCTTTTTATTGCCACTAACGGATAACTGAACATGAATGTAATCGCTTAGAATAACTCCATCGCTTCTGGGTAATGTATGCTTGGTTATTGACTTGAAGCCAGAAAAACTTAAGCCAAGCACGACGGAGATCTATATTGGCTACACGCCCCCCTACCCCCACCAAAAAAAACTAGTTAGCGTCATGTCTGATTGTAACCAAAGGCAACCTATTGCACATTAGACTTTTGAAAAATATGGAAACAATTCAATACTCCATCTGCATTCACAGCAGAAACCGTTTGAGTTATTCAGAAACTGTAGTTGCAGAACAGAGTGGGTTTTTCTCTTTTTGCATATTCGAAAAGTTAAATTATCTCATTCCATACTATGCTACGGAGCTACTGTTCACAACCTAAGCTTTTATTGTAATATGCCCCAATATTCATTTTGAATGTTGGGAAGTCGCATGTTTCCAGCTGCACTAACATTTTCGACCTCGGACCGCCACATATTAATCTCTTCTGCTTAGGCTTATTTATGTAAGGGTAATTCATGCTAATGGTCCTATGTTTTAACTTGGGAATGTTCAGGATGATTTTTCCATCTTAAAATTCAGACTTCTAAAAAATTTGAACTTCTGGGAGCAATGTTTCGTTAGAACACATCTAAGTGTAGTTCATACGCCTAGGTAAAAACATCATGTAAGCAAACTCTACAGCTAAGTTATCCTCTTTGACCCCACTTAAATCCTTATTAGTGATTTTCAAATAACGTCTATTAAAACTTCTCGGTAAATTTTTAAAGATACTTTGTATTCCAATTTATAGAATGCGAAAAGGGTAAACTCGGGAAGAGTAAGACTGGGTCTGACCAGCAGGAGTTTTTGGCGTCTGAATATGAAAGCTTGGGGTC
This sequence comes from Linyphia triangularis, assembly GCA_963978545.1. Taxonomy (NCBI): domain Eukaryota; kingdom Metazoa; phylum Arthropoda; class Arachnida; order Araneae; family Linyphiidae; genus Linyphia; species Linyphia triangularis. Next base: position 89,448,729 of record OZ021723.1, on the reverse strand, counting down.
ATTAAAGACCACACTTTTTTTTATTTTCTCGTGAAAAAGTTTTGTTAAACCAGTGTTTCAGGGAATTTAGGCTAGATCATTAGACATTACTGATTCATATAGTTATAAAAGAAATGCAAAGTTTCCAAAACTTAAAAGAACAGCCTCGAACTTGTATTTGGGTTTGCTAATGAGTTGTAGAAATGTCATGCATCAAAGAAAGTAATTAAACGGTCGCTGCATACACACTTCAACACAATTCTCGTTGACCAGTAAAGTACAACATTAAAAAAGAGGATTTGGAATACTAAACGATTCCTTTACAAGTTGGTAAAACAAAACACAAAACTGGTTTGGCGGCTTTCAGTTCCACTTCCTCTTTGTTACTCATTGAATGAATTCCCATCATCAAGGTGAGACTGGTGTGAAAGTATCCGAGCGAAACGCAGGTCTCATTCTGCTTGGACTTCGCCATTGGCGAAGCGCACTTTCGTCTGTTTACTGGAAAGTTTTCGAAATACCTTTCGGAAAGATTGTTGAATTATATACTCACCGGTTTGACTTGGGTATGTAAATTTTGGATGTCTTGAACAATATTTTGATGTTGGAGCTGTTTTATCAATGATTTAGTATATTTTTCTAATGGAAATGAACTGTGGTCTTGTTATTCAATGAACATTTTTGCTCTCCTGTAAAGTGGGACAGTGCGACTTAAATTAAACTTTGGTAAACATAGCTTGACGTTTTGAATTATCGTATTACTGGTTTTGTATGAAATTGCTTGATTATTTCTTACGCCAAAAAACAAAAACCAAGCAAGTTTTCTCTATACTTTGTGCGGCGAATCAATTTTTTAAATTTGCGTTGGGTGCGTTTGATCTTACAGTATGATCACAGGTAATCTCATACCGCCGAGCCAACCTATTGGCTGTTGGTTTAGCTCTCTGGTCTTGTATGCCAAAGGTGCTGGGTTCGAATCCTGGGTGAGGCATGGATGTTCGGTGTGGTTCGGAATCCACGTTAAGCTGTAGATCCCAGCCTGATTAGCTGTTATTGTAAAAAAAAATGGGTCGTTGAGCGTACAAACAAGCCAAACTCATCCAGCCGATTAATATGTCAAATGAATTAGCTTAGGACAGTCGATGTTATATCTATCCTTCGATACATACCATAGATTAATACTTTACGATTATTTCCAGGGTTACTGATGGGTTTTTTTCCTCCCCCCCCCCCCCCCCCAAGAGCTCTAACTTCCGTAGATTGATGGCATTTTGCATAGAATAAATACTTCAGAAAACCCGTTCAACTACGGATTTTTTTTTTTGGAAACAATCTTCGGTTGAAATAACTGTTATAGGTTCATGAGCAAAAACATTGGTTAAAAAAATATTTGTATATATTTTTGATTGTGATATTGTTTATTCCTTTTCTTCAATCAGGGGGGAGAGGTCTGACCCTTTGAAATGTAAAAATAAATACTTTATTTTACATTTCCGCACTATTTAAATAAGTTAACATAATTACCAACATGTAAAAATGCAATAGTTACGCTAGTATACTCTCAAAAAGGTTTTTGCATGGTTTATTTATTGTGCTAATGTAGCGATAGGGCATTGGTGTAAATTGTTACAAAATTGCTGAAAATAAAGACTTTAAAAAAAATCTCGTAAAAATCACGGCATCTTTATAAGGTGTGAATTTTTTTGCAGATTTGATTAAGTTTTTTTTTTTTTTTTTTTTTTTTTTTTTTTTGTAATTAAAATCTTTGAAATTTAAAATTAGTGATTTTAAAACTGAATGGGCTATATTTTAATTCAGAAAAGTAAATTCCAATGTTGATAATTGCAATTGCATAAAAGGCGTTCTTATACAATTTCTTTTCAATGCTTAATTAATACTTTTTGTTGAATAAAAAGCCTTTACCTGTTTGGAGGATATCTTAATTGAAAATTATCCATAATCTTTGGAATGTGTTAGATTTGAAAATTAAAATCAATTCGTTAGGATTTTTTATTTCCCTAAACACATCGACCATTTGAGAAGAGCCATCTTTGAATGCGTCGTATTTTGGTTGATTTTAAAGATAGGGATGTTAATATTGGTAAGGCAGCTGGTACAATTTTTCAAACATTTTTCTCCTGGAAAGGGGGCGTAGAAATTTAAATTAAGTAATTTACAAAATAAATTACTTATGGAAATCACGCTTATATAGATATTATGATTTTTGAATGTAATAAGTTTTTTGATAGTTAATTACATGCAATAAATCAAATTGTAAGCTTTGGAGCTCATTTTCTCAAAATTCACACAAATGCCTCTTTGTGGACATTTTTCTCTGAAATTTGGAATTTGATAATCTATGTATTATACAAATATGTATTAAAGGAAAAGGCATTGTAAAATATCCCAACCGTCATTTCTATTTTTGTTTGTAGATACCTACAAATAAAATGGTAACGAGAGGAGTCAAGTGTCGTGTTACTCATTTTCCTTGTCATCCATAAACTATGCTTTTCAATATTGATAGAAACCCCAAATACGTTTTTACTCATATAGGTCATGTTTTTCAATATACCAGTAATACACACGTTTGGATTTAGGGTGAAAAAAGTATTCTAAATCGAATGACGTAACAAACAATACTTCCATGTAAAACCTATAAAATTTCGCATAAATAAACCATCAGTATGCCTCAAAATATATTTTCACGCAGGAATAGGAAAAATTGTAAACGAGACGCATAGGAGCAAACTAATTTATCATTTTAGAACCTAAAAAATATAACTATCATTCAGATTTTTTGCCTATAATACAAGTTAAGTACAGAATTCTCTAACAAATAGATATATTTTTAAAAATGTTTGGCATGTTTAGATAGTTTTACGGAAACTATTTAAAATATGCCAGTGTTTAAAAAAAAACAACCTTTTTTTTGTGTTTAGCAGGGAAGCGATTAAAGTAATCTCATAGCTTGTGAAAATTGTACGCTTGTAGTTCATTTAATTTTTTTTTTTTTTTTTTAACTTGTTGAATTTAGTATAGGCTCACATAGAACTCTTTGATCAACCTTTAATTTTTTTTTTTGTAAATATTTAAAACGATGATTTTCTGTCTGTACGATTTCTAGTCGTACTTTAATTTCACAGCGTCTGTTCTTCAGAAACATTTCTATCGTTGTCCCACTTTTTAACAATGCATGGTGGGTTTAATGACTTCCCTATTCTTTCTCTTCCATTCCTGCTCTTAACAACTTTTGAAATAACCTTTTCTCTTTGAAACTATAAGGTCACTTTTACCTTGGATTGGCAAGATTGTGAGACATCACACTTAAGGATTAAAAGAACATTTTTCTGCACAATAACAGTTTTAAGAAAAGGACTATACGTACTGTGCATCATACAACAATTTTTTCATGAGAAAAACACTCATTCCGCTACATTCAGATTTCCTAATTTGTTACCATATTTCAATATTCCCGTCTGTATGATGAATGGGATGTTAGCGCTCTTGCTTCGCATGTCAAAGGTGTTGGGTTCGAATCATGTTAGTCAAATTGTGGTTCGGAATCTAAGTTATAAGTACCGACCTGATTAGCAAGCAAAAAATTGGTCGTTAAGTATACAAACCAACCAAAACTAATGCCCATATTTAATTCAACAAGTGTAGTTATTTTTTTCTAATTTTCCAAACAGGTGTACTTAAAATTCCATACTATTCTATCAAGCATACAATTTGCCTCTTCTTTCTCTCACGGTTTTTAGGTTATATCATTTCCTAGTTATGGAGTCTTTCCTGAAATTATCTGAACTTATGTCTTCATCTTCTTCATTTGTAAAGCAGAAAAAGGTTTCCAACAACTATCAAAATCACATTACAATTAATAAGCACTGTAGTGCATTTAATACTTCTTGCATCCACAAAAAGTTCCACATTCTGTCTTTCATATACAAAAAAACAAAAACACACCCTATTTTGAGTAACTTATCAGGAGTGTTGGTAACGGCTTCAACATACACGATCATATTACAATCCCCATTACATCGGGTTGGTTGGTTGTTTTCAGATTATCTGACGCCGTCAGCAACACGAGGGCTATAATGCGCCGAAACATTCGTCATTAGACAAGCCAACATACATTTACAAACATCCATGCCTAACACGGGACTCGAACCCGCAACCTCGCGGTCCAGAAGCTAGCAAGCTAACTACTATACCGTTTGGTCGGCCATTACATCGGGAAGATGACATTTTCCAACTGTAGTTCTCAACTGTAGTAGTAGATTCTTAAATGCTCCGACACTAAATCAAGTGTGGGTATCAAGGATGTTTTATCGTGTACATCGGTTTTTAGCTACAGCATTGATTAAAAAATTGTATTAATGTTATTGACTGTTTTTGGGAGGGAAGGGTTGTATAATGCGATAGCGCATGTTATTCCAGCTTCAATGACTAATGTTTTTGAAATTTTCCTTTTCTTTTGAAAAATTTAGCAGCCTTTTGTAGGTCTTTACTTGTCTCAAGTAACTGTTTAACTTTAAGATTATAATGAAAAGCTGATGCAATTCCTTAACTAGTAAAAGAATAACTTTGAAAAGAGAATATGCTTTTTAACGTCTGTAACCGAGATTGTTAAGCACTTTGAAGAATACACTTTTGTTTAACTTTTCCCCTCTGCTGATTTTTTTAACAAATCATTATTCCCTGGATTTAGGGCATGAACCAAAGCATCAATATACTTAGAAACTACCATAAATATGTTATGCAATATTTATATTTGTTTGAATTATTAATACGTCACCCTTTTCTTTGAATAGAGAAAATTTTGTATAAAAGTTTTTCTTAACATATATTTATAAGGTTGTTTTTATTTTTGTCATTAAAAGAATTTTTACTTTTAGTGGTATATTTTTATCAAATATAATTTTATTTAAAGCATCCTTTTAAGCACATCGATTTTTTTCAAACGATTTTGGGCAGTGTTCATTATTACCATCTAATACCAATTTTACTTCTCCACTTTAGTTATTTCTTAAATGTCTTCCTTTCACAAATTGACCCGAACTCATTTTTTTAAATTCCTCATTATAGCTTTACCATTTTTCTATTGCTTTCAAATAGATTTCTCACCGTAAAAAATTGGAAATTAAATCACTATTTTGCATTGAATAAACAAACGAAATTTATAGCTACTTTTTTTTATTATTTTGAAAATGTGTTTGAAAAAAATATTTAGGAAAAACTTATTTCCGAACGGAATAAACTAGCGATTTGAAATTAATATTCAATACCACTTTGCTTACAGGGTGTCTGACTATACACAATCCAAGGTAATATACTTCCAACATACGAACACTTTGATATCTAGACCTTTCCCTGTAGGACTAATACACTGCCCAATACCTCTTGACGCCGGACAATCCCGATGTGAACCGTTGTAGACTGGCCGTCGGTCAATCTAGCCCACTCCCGGGTAAAATATACTGGAAGTTTTGAATTGTTGATGCAGAGTTTTAAAATTGAAATATATGTTATTATAAGAAAGGTTATGAAGGATATCCAATTAAAACACGTTGCTATAACAACAAACAACATTTATTTACAATTCCTTCGAATTTTACAAAATGTTAGGCCTGTGACTAAACATTTCTTAAGCCAGTAGGCTAATTACAACGTCGCAGCTCTAAGGTATGCGTCTTTCCTCTGATAGGAACCGATAGCGAGTCCTTCTCCCTCTTCCACTAAGGCAAGGCAGTGAAGCGCTGTTCAAGTGGTCTGGCCATCTGATAAATATCCATGACAAAGGTAAAGGACGAAGAGATAAAAATTGTTTTTGTGATGGTTTTGATATTTATTTAGAAAAAAAAATCATCGTATATTTTGAAACGATGCTCGAGCTTTTGCCTCTGCTGGACAATCTTCTCAGATCCCCTGTTTTCGACATTGGCTAATACCTGGGTTATACCAAAAGATATGGAATGCAGTTTTAAGTTTTTGTATGCGTGTTGAAGGGGGAAAAAAAAACCTTGTTCACTTAAATGCATTTTCTACTCCAGTGTTTTATAGTCACATCAATGCGCTTAAAAATTACACTAACTACCCCCTTTTAACTTTGGAACTGATCCACAATTTGATTCTCATTTGCCTTCTACTTATTTGTCCATGCTAGGTCATGCACTGAATAAAACGTAACTCAAAATCAGACTCTGAATTGGTATAGAACTCTCAAAATTAGAAATTATTTAAAATAGGGATTCTATCAGCAGAATATTACTATAACCATTTATTTTAAGTAGTGCCTTTATCCACTTATACACAACAAACGTACGTAAACGAAACAAACGTATCCAATTATAGGTCTATTGTAGTATGCTATTGATAAGTTTTGCGTTATTTATAGTAAGACGTAAATCACAAAGGTTATCCAATTGAATGCTTTTATACAAAGCCATTAGATTTCTTTCTCTAACGGCTATTTTTACATTGGTCTTGGGCCACAATTTAACCATGTCCAAGTTCATCGAACCATTACCATCTTTTCATTGAACTTTTTTCTTCAAATATTTCAAGTTTATCCTGCGATTGACCTCCACGTGCCGAACTCTCTTTGTTATGGATGATTCTTCAAAACTTGGCATCTAAACACAAGAGGATCTTTTATTTGGAGAAAATCTTATAAAAGAGCAATATTTTTATTCAACTTTATTGATGCGTGTGATTAATTTCTCAAATGTATTGCTGTACTTAACTTTTTCCCAATTTCCGACAAATTTTACCGACTACTTTAGTCTGGATATTGGAGAGAAAAGTAGATTTAAATAAATTATGACCTGCAATGGTTTATCCAATTCAGTTCCTGAGTGTTAAGTAGTCTTAAACAGTTGAACCTCAAGTTAGGTCAAGATTTATTTATTTTCAATAAGAAAAAATATCTTTTATTACTGATAGCAAATTAATAATCCTTTCAATATTAAACTCCTGAACTTTTCGTTCACCACCAAAGAACTTACAATAAAAAATTTTTCATTAGACATTTAAAAGCATTTTTTTCATGTCCGAAGCAAGAGAACTTTTAATGGATTTCTCAAAATTTGTTTAAACTGGGTATAATAATACAGATGAAATTTTTTACATGTTGTAAACTAAATATTTCACGCATTTAATTTTTAAATCTCAACGATTTGAAGTAAGATGGAATGGTAGTTAAATCAACAGTAACCACGAATATCAACCAAGCTATTAAACTCTCATTGTTAATAGGGGGTGTCCCCAAAGTTACTACTGATCTTTTATGGCATTCAGTTAGCTAAAAGTTTCAAAATTATCATTTTCGTGATTTTCGCATAGATTTCAGTTTCAAACTACTTTGCTTCTTTTAACATATAATTCTCCATTACGTTTAATCTTATGATATCAATATCATTAATAGGAGTATACTTTTATTGGAACAAAATTGGAAAAAATAAAATACAGTAAAAGCTAAAATTGATATTGGAAAAAATACATAAAAGTTGTATTTTTACTAAGAAAATTTCAATCAAATGTCCGATGAACGCCAACAATTAGAATACACATATATAAAAAATCGATTAATAACTGATTATTTACTTATAAGTGGCAAAAAAAGTTTAATAACAATTAAGTAATTCATACAACATGCATCACTAAATATGAGATGATTCCTTGATTTTCAACTAGTCATGCACGACAAATTTTTGACAAGTAAACTCTAAGAACATTCCTAATGCATTCAACAGTTCAACTTCTACACAAAAACGGAATTATTATCTACCTTTTACACACACAATTTTTTTTTTTTTTTTTGCTTTGATTCAATGAAGTTATCAATTAAAAAAAGACCCTATACTTTGTAACAAAAGAATGATTGCAACTGACCAGTGATCGTTTATCCCATGCATCGAACGTAGTATTGCTGTAATCTATATATTTAATAGGCAATACGTTTTTGGGGGTTAGTCCGTCCGCCTAAACTACTCAACCAATTTCAATGATCAAGGTGTCATTTTAAAGGAAATAAGCTGTAGATTTGCCAAAACGTGCCAAAATAATTTATTAACACTTTATTAATTAGTTAAATTTCAATATTTTTCATCATTAAGCTACTACAAAGCCTCAATGATTTTGAATATATGATTGGCAACATCCTTACGTATGTAAACAACAAACCGGCTGCTCGGGGGTTCAACCAACCAACCGTTGCTAATTTTAAAGCTATCCTTATATGTAAACAACAAACCCATTGCTAATTTTAAAGCTCTTTTTAAACTCTTCGTTTCAAAGTTGATTTTTTCTGTTTTTCTGAAGCATTTTTGTATTAGAGTAATTATTATTTTGAAGTATTTCTATTCAGAAAATGCTTCGCGTTGGACGTCGTCCTCTAACGGGGCGACTTATCAGAATAAATAAAAGATATTGGGACTTCAATGTTAGGGCATAGCTAAGGAAGTTTTAAGTCAGAATGTTGGCGGATAGTATATTTAACTTTCTATTATGAAACTTGCAATTTGGGTGTTTTCTCTATTAGGCCTTACATTAAATTTATAAAAATTTGGTTACATTTTTTTATGGCTGGCAAACTTATTCGAGCACAGCAAGATGTTTTAACCACAAATTCGAGCAGCAAAGCCGCTAAATCCGAGCGCAGCGAGGCGTTTGGGGGTTGGCGAGCGTTAGCGAGCAGGGGGCGAAGCCCCCTAGTAACATTTTATTTTGTTTGTGTCTCTGCACTTTCACATGATTTTTCTGCGTTATTTTGCAGTTCAGAAAAAGGAAAATATTCCAGCAAACTATTAATATACGAGAAACTTTTATTCAAAGTTTATCGTTAACATTTTTATAATGAATTTGTTCTCGAAAAGAATTTTGATAAAATTGTACAATTGGTGAATTCTATAGTATACTTGATTAAACCTTAAACTTAACTTACTTAAAAACGAAAAACTTCCTTTACATTGTGATATGTTATATATCTAGGAAGTATAAAAAAAGGACGACTCATTTTAAGATATTATTCGTAATATAACGTAATAATATTGCACAAGCAGTAAATAACCCTTTAGTAACGTTCATTATAACAGATGTCTAATAATAAAAACGCATATTCAAGAACAACTGAACATTCTAGGGTTAATAAATTTTACCTTGTATGCTCAGTGGGGTGTTTTTATTCAATTTATTAGCTTACTTTTTGTTTGGGTACAGACATTATCCAAGGAAGACGATTCTTTTGTAAATTAAAAATAATTGCACAATATTATTCTGAAGAATTATTTTTCCAATTTTGCTAATAGGATTAATTTTTATTTAAATGTATCACAAAAGGTAGTATCAGTAGTTTATTAGAGATTTGTTTTCCTACTTAGAAAAAGAGAAGGTAAGCACAATAACTTCCGATTGTCTCTATTATTATTCTCTATTGAAAAAAGCTTCTCTATTGAAGGTCTCTATTGAAAAAAGCTTCAGATTGAGGAGTACACAATTATAAAGATTAACCCACAGGCGGTCATGCACGTATGTATGCATCATTTGATCCTCATTTTCTCCAGCAATACACAACATTTTTAAATTTATATATAAAATTTAAAATAAAATATTTTTATTTGGATGATAGTTTATAACCTATGAATAAAAATATAATCAAAAAATATATATATATATTTAAATTAGAAATATAATTTAAAAATTATTGCAGAGAACTCCTGTAGAATTTTGCCCATTCCCTTGACCGTCAGTAAGTTAATGAACAAAGAGGCGTATTTATGGCGACCTATTGAAAGAAAGTTTGATATTTGGGTGGAGAAAAAAAAATGACCGAAAGTTCATCAAGAAAATCTTGAGCATTTGTAGTGGTAGTTTTAAATAAGAAATAGATTTAGATTTAGATTCATCAAAATTTTTAAATTGTAATCTGTTTACGAGTCGAAAAAAGAACCAAAATGTCCCGTGAGTACGGCTAAGCATTGCTCATCTATTATCTAAATATGTTTTCTCTCCCATGCATTTTTAAATGTATCTTTTGTTTGGATAATGCTTAACGTTCCATGATTATTTAGTAGCGTGCATTTCCGGCTTCAAACTAACTCTCTCGCTCTCAGCGCCTTTCTAATCACAGATCGCGAAGAGGTTAATATCATGATTCCAATTAATATAATTGCGTTCATTGTATAGGCATTCTAACTAAGACATAAATAAACGAACCGTCACTAATAGCCATATTAATATTGATGAAACGAATGTTGCAATAAGCAGTGGATAATATCTAGCTCGCACCTTTCACTACAACTTTTGTTCTTTGACTATGGAAGTGTCTGTTATGTAGACTCACCATACAAAAATCGCACAATGTGCTTCTAATTGCAACAATATTTTTTGTGTACTACCCTCCTCCCCCCTTCCGTCATATGTTGTTCATTATGATGATATATATAATAATGATGATTTGATATATAATTTTGTATGTTCTTAATAGAGTATTAAAGTACATAAAAGTTCATTTGTTTTCATCCTGATGTTTGTGAAAAAGAAAAAAAAAAAATAACAATTCTAGTATCGCAAAGCAACTTGCTGAATTTAACTTATAATTAATTTTATGCGTTGTTTTTTACACTAAGTCTCATTTGGCTATTTATTTTAGCTCGAAATGCCATTTGTGTGAAAACTAATTTTTCTTAGATAAAATAAAGTTGCTTTACATTCAATGTTATTGTAATGTACACAAGGACATTATCAAAGTGAGTACCATTTGGCTTCTGATAATTTCTTCATTCACTCATAGTATTTCGAGAAAAAAGGCACTATTTGGACTTATGGCCTTGTGATTTCTTATCTTTTTCTGAAAATTTCACTCGCAAAATAGATGCAAACTATCGAGTTACTACCGAGTTATCAAACTATCGAGTTATTATGACCGATAATTATAACACATTTTGGACTCAATCCTTAATAAACAAGCAATAAGTAAAATTGATATTTAGACTTACTTAAATAACAGTTTACTAACTAAAGAGAAGCATTATTAGTTACTTATTTATTTTTCTAAGGTATTAAGTTTAAGTTCAAATTTAAATATGAGATCTATTGATAAATCACTTCAGAATCTTAATTAAATCCTAATCAAGTTAAGATATGGTTAATTAGAATCTTAATTAAGTATATATAAGGGTGTCTTACACTCGAAGATAGATGGTATGAAATAGGTAAAGGTAAAAGTAATACTCTGCATATGTTTTATATCAGTTGATTAATAATTTTCTCTCCTGCAATGATTCTCATAAGGCTCTTTTTGCAGCGGTTAAAATGCGAAAGTGGCCAGAATTCTCTATCAATTGACTGGCTTTCAATTAGATTACGACTTCAACTATTTCGTCAGATTTTCTGCACTATATCACGTGGCACCGATTTGCGCCATCAAGCTCTTCGCATGTTAAGATTGTAATGGATTAGGATGAACTCAATTAAAGCTTCATTCGAAATATTTACTCACCCAATTAAAATCAATATTACGATAATAAAAAATCAGAGGATATACGCAGTTATATCTGATTGTCCATTTGTAAAAATTAACCCATAAAAACAAAGCTTTTAATGTAAATCTTTTTTTATGCAACTTGCAACTCATTTTAGCGGTTTTGAGCTCAGTTTGATAAAACAATTAATTCCATACAAGTAATTAATTTAATTTTTTTCGTCCCCAAAACTTAATGAAATGCATTTGTCATCGACAACGAGTCTAACGAAGTGGCAATAGAAACGTGTATAAAAGAACTCCGATTTTTTAGTGACAGTCCCAAAAAATTGTTATCGACAGTGAATTTATCTGTTGTTTCAAATTGACTGGATGACGGAAAGTGGTTTAATTCACACTCGGCAGATTTACTCTCAGCAAACACACAAAATCAAAGTTAACGTAAAGGATTTAAAAACAGGAATGGATGTGTTGTTGGTGATTTCTCATCGTGATTCTCAGAAACAGAAACTTCTGGGTCATGTCTTGAATATGTGGACTATGTAAATTGTAATAATCTCTTTAGGTCGATTTCTATAGCCTACAGTGAGAAGTTGAAATATGAAAATCATACCGTATTGTATCGTCGAAATCATCTATTTGGCTGCGTTTTTTTTTTTTTTTAGTTCCATGTAAGAATTAAGGCAAAAATATCTCCAAACTGTCATTTATTCTTAATGAGTGATGAAAATATAAAAACAGTGAATGACACCAATCCTCGTCAGTACAATAGCGCAATTAAAAGCTGTGCGATGTTCCATACCCCTAGTTTCAACTGCACGGTGTTTTTGTTTAGGACAGACTTTTGATCTTGTTTTTAGAAACAAAAGACCGATTAGCCGATTTTTCTCTGCTTAGCTATCTCTTTTATTTGCTACCACTCTGTCGTACTTTCTGCTTCAAGGGTAATCATTAAATAAATATAGCATACTGATTTTTTGGGATAAATGGTAAGGCATGCTTATAACAGTAACTTCATAGGCATTCTTATAACAGTGGTTAAATGTTAGAATTCTCTTTAGCAGTTTAGTATTTCTTTTAGCAAACTGTGCCAGTTTTCATTTGGTTAAATTCGAGATGAATGCAACAGCATATTTAATAATCATTTGTAACACGCAAGGTCTACGCGCTACGACTTACCGTGCGCTACGACTTGCCGTGCGTTTCATTGCTCATGCAAAACCATATGCATTTCATTTCAACAAAATATACGTTTCTCTATGTACACACTCTATCCTACTTCATACGATTTGCCGGTATTTGACAGAAAAATGCGATGACATCAGTGCGACTTAACATTTGTTCGATATTTATATTCTTCAATTACACCAGCATCAAAATCAACTCATTGCATAAGATGCGTGGGCCATTTGAATAAGAAACACCGCCTACATCATATATAAATGCCAAAAAGTGAAGTTATATGCGTACATTCAGATTCTCTGTTAAGCCGCAGCGTGACCTTAAGTCAACAGCACCTTACGTCACTTCCTTTTAAGCAACAACTCCCTTCCTCAAATGCGAGGGTGGGGTTCTTAAAATATTTTGTAGATGTAGAGGTTGAGTTATAGTAAATGCACCCGATCTTGAACTCTTTAGTGCCGCAGTATCTTTCACAGTAGACTGAGAAGGTACCCCATCGAGCATCATTCTGAATTTTTTTTTTTATAGAATGTGTTGAAAAGGGAATTGGTTAGGAATGAACTTGTCAGCAGAGGCAAAAATGGCAGAAACTGGTCAAAAATTGAATTTAAATGAGTTGAACTAAATCTGATTTCCTAATACGTCATAACTTGTCAAGTAATGAGCATTCTTTTTTATTTGGTAATTCACCGTTATTTAATTTCCATTGAGGTTGGTTGGTTGTATTCAGATTATCTGGCGCCGTCAGCAACACGAGGGCTATAATGCCCCGAAACATTCGTCATTAGACAAGCCAACACACATTTACAAACACCCATGCCAACACGGGACTCGAACCCGCAACCTCGCGGTCTAGAAGCTAGCACGCTAACCACTATACAGTTTGGTCGGCTAATTTCCATTGAGGAAGCATGCAGACGATTTCACCTCGCTGGCGAAAATTAGTCCCATTTTTTAAAAGTGACCCAAGTTGACGCTAAATGTTATTTACATAATATTTATAGCCAAGTTGGCTAACTTTTAAAAGATGCGAATATTTTTCGTCAGCGAGGTGAAATCGTTTGCCCCCTTCCTCATTGTCACTTACCGGACTATAGATTTGGGTACCAAAAATGGAGGGTCGCTTTTATGGGAATGCGTTAGGTACGATTGTTAAGGGATCCGCGGATACCCCTAAAATGAAAATGTATCACAAAAAAAGAGCGCAATTTTTTCTTTCACATGTATCAGATATTGAAAGTATTTTAAACATCTAAAAAAAAAAAAAAAAAATCTCCTCGATTTTACGAACACCTGATTTTAGAAATGTAAAAATTTCGATGGTGTATGTCCGTCAGTCTTGCTCTAGAAATTGTCTCTTCTTTAAGTCTGAAAATACTGATCTGATTATAATTAAACTTAAAAGGTGATTTGTTCCAACAAAAATTCAGGAATGTGTAAGGGTAGAAATTGATAATTCTAAGAAATCGATATTTTTAACATGGTAAAATGAATGGCCCTTATGATGATGATCAGAGAAAACAATTTTAAACATTGGATATAAAATGCTACATCTTTATTTTCTTTTTGGTTTTAAAAAATTACTTTATTTTCTGTAAACTTATTTCATAAAATTGATTTTCTTACAATTGTAGTTTTGGTACTTAATGTTGCGATAAAAGTTTATACAATAGATGTATTACATCTATCATGTGTAAGGCAATAGTCTTAGTTTGTAACATTATATCTATTTTGCCATTCCATGTTGGTCATTTAACTCCAAAATAATCATTTTTTTTTTTTTTTAGCACAATTGCTATCTTTGCTAAGGATTTCACATAGGGTTTGCTCATTTTCAGTAGTTTTTAAGGAAGTTCTTTAAACCTATATAAACCCCCCTACGTGAAATATCTTTTCTCAATCTTTTGCCAATACTCTTGAAATTCGTCCGTACTTTCACTATTACCGAGATTCACGTTGTTTATGCTGAGTGTTACGCTGATGTAATAGTTGCTATTGTATCTCATATTCATTCAACGTAATGTAATAGTATTGCACTTGGCGAAAACCATAAAAAGACATAAACTTCCATAAAAACAATGGAAAATTCGTAAAAAAATGTTTACATATCTAATTATATCTGGAAAATGTTTTAAGAAATAATAAGGCATTTCAAGATTATGGAAATTGTTGTTATGACTAAAATAATCGTGACGTTTATTTTTTTCTAGTTACCCGGATATATTATCTCCACATTAACACAATGACACAGTAACAAACTCAACAAAGAGGACAAGAATCATCGCAACCATGAAACTCTTCCTCCAGATCATGCCCACAAGGATTCCCTAACAAGCCATCCACACTCCGCAGACTTCAAAAAACAGCCAAACCAATCGCCAAACAATGACAAACTACGGCTACTACTACGAAAGACCTAAGACGCCAAAGAGATACTTTAACCTTGGCGTGTTCTCATGTACTCTCGGTGGGCTCGTGTTCACAGTTGGTATCATCCTTGTTGTACTAGGGTCCAACATATACGAGCCAGAAGCACTATGGATATCGGGCATCGTAATGTTGTTGATGGGTGGACTCTTGTTCTTCATGGGCATAGGGTCCATTGGACTCTACCAGTCCAGAGAGGACAGGCGAAAGAAAGAACTGCAGAGAGCAGCTGCCAGACAGTATGTTGCCAGTGTCAGGGGTGGTTCTAGTTTGTTGACATTGGTGGAGAATGTTTAGATTTGTGGGTGTTTGCGTCTGAGACCTGAAGAAATCGGCTGCAAACAATGTTGTCATGTGATATTTTAGTAACGTCATATTGGTAAGTACAGGGTGTTTCAGAAAGGATCCCCTGTCTTTGAAATGGTATATAACTGCGAAACAATGAGGAATAGAAAGAAGAGATAAATGATATGTAAGGATACATAGATATCGAATTTTAAATACACAGGTTTGCATAATTAGTTATAATACTGAAATATAGAAGGATATTGTTGTAAAATCTGAATATAAAGGAATGAGTTTATAGCTTCCGTCATGGGAAAGGAGTCCTAGGATCCTTTTACTGGATATATACGAATGGACGGACTAATAGGCAGAACTGTCACTTTTGCAGAATGTGGCTTTGCAGGTCGTACAGACAGGTTTTCAGTGCTAAGTATTCACCAGTTTTATTTATCGACAAATCCGCCCAAATAAAAATGGGCTTCATCGGCGATCCATATACAGATGTATATGGATTACAGATATATGCTCCTATCCCTCAAATTTCCAACTCGGTCTATTCAAACTTCCATTATCGTCTATTACAACTGGTCTCTTCTTTCTGTCTCTCACTGTTTCTCAGTTATGTCATTTCAAAGTTAGTGATTAATTACTGATAGACCCTGTATAATTAATCATAAGTAACTGTATAGTTTTCATTGGTGATAGTTGAAACATTGATGATTATATAACCTCCATGCCAACTGTGAGGTTACAAATCTTTTCTAGCATTATATCTTTTGACCATATATCTGATGGTAGCATGTGTTGTGTAACCTGTATATTTGAACAAAACATGTGTACTTTGTGGTATATATTCCATTGAAAGCTTTTATTAGGTTGTTTTAGGACTCACAGGTGAATAGAATACGGAAACAAGACTGTCCCTCTCATGGAATTTTTCTATAACTGTTTCTTTATCTCATCTCCTCTCATCGAATTACATATCTGAGGACAGTTTCTTTCTAATTTTATGGTGTTTAATGGATTAGTGAGCAGTTTCAGACGTGTATAATTTATTCTCATTTTACTTTAAAGTATTTTATTCCAATAAATGTTCTTGTTTATGAAGTTCATTTATTTTCCTTGTGATCGTCGGATGCAGGATGTTAAGTCGCGCACTTCTTTCTTGGTGATAAATCGAATTAATCATACTTTACGTTCGGAACACATTCCGAACAATTACTAAAAGAAATTCTTTGGGTGATTCTAGTAGTTTATTTTTTAACCAAATTTTAAACAAAACTATATTTCTACAACTATTTTTGATTTAAATACTTCACATATCCTCAGTAAAAATTTTACAGCTTAAAGTTGAAATACATACGAAAATATGTTTGCTTATTATCGCATACTGATATTTAAGTTAAAAAAAGATTTTAATATTACAAGACACATTCCTTTCGATTTCGTATAAAACCCATCAAAATGAGCATTTTTCATATTTGTTCACGGTTATTTTTTATATACACCTTCAAAACAACTAAAAGTCAGATTTACAATTCAATATTTTTAGTGGTTTTTAGCAATGGTGATTCTAATGTAGATTTTAAAATATAAGTATCTATTTATAAATATTTAAAAATTATTTTATGAATTATTAATTAATATTTCAAAACCGATTGAATCCAAAATATGCATGATGTTTATTTTTTACCTTTATAAAGTTGCTATCATTTAATGCAAAAATCAATCAAATATTATAATTATTTAACCATTTATGCCTTAAAATATCGATGAAACTAATTACTTATAAATCTCTCTATAAAATATTTAAACACAAAAGAATTAAGAACATCAAAAGTAAAGACTTGGATGGGAAAAACATGTTACCATATTTTTGCAATCATTAAGACGAGAAATGTATAAATATATATTTTTTCAATTCCACATTTACCGCATAAGCTAATCGTACAGAATAGTCAAACATAATAAGAATACATATAATTTATTAAAATAAAATTATGATGATAATATCAGAAATAGAAATATATTACTTACTTTCTGTTTTAGCAATCCCAACTAAAATATATAAAGGTATTTCTAAGAAGTATTGTTATTCCAAACACAACTTTAAAATGGCTGCTGCTCCCATAGTTATTTGAATCAATACTGTTATTTATTGTTTATGAAATGATGTAAAAACTATTACATGGCAATAGCACAAAATGCAAATAACTTTAAAAATCACAGTAGTATTTTTCTTATTAATTCTAAAAGGAAACTCTCTATAGTTTAGGCATTGCGATGTTTGATGTTTAATAAAATATGATGATTCAAAATATACCTTAAATTTTATGCATATCATCGACCATAAAAGACTAAATTTGTTAAAAGGGACTGTGGATGGTAATGACAATTTAGTATTATATATGCGGTTTTAAAGAAAAAAAAAAAAAAAAAGAGAGAGGAAAAAAACAATAATTAAAATGCATTTTATTTGTCGATTAAAAGATACCAAGGGAATATAAAAATTATCCGTCAAAAAGAATGTTTAATACGTGCTTTGTAGACAAGTGACGGCAAAGTGAACTTTTCTGAGGACATTTATATTCATAGTCACATGTTCCTAATATTGTGATTTATTTATATAAGATGCCAATAATTTTACAATTTCGATATTCATTTATCGACTGTTTTAGTACTCAATTACATATAATACATATTGATACACCAAACATTACGAATGATACATATTGATACTGAAGTACTTATTGACAAGATCGATTCAATCGCTAAAAAGCCAATACTGTTATACATTTTGTAAGATAATTGTAAGTAGGAAAATCCTATTTGTATTTTCTGTAAAGTTCGAAATTAAATTATACTTTTATAAATGTATTGTGTGCTTGTATATACTAAGGTTAATTAGTTAAACCCATGCCAATTTTTTTAAAACTATTGAAATGCAAACTTATAATTTTTCTTCCGATAATCGGTATTTCTGTATAAGTATCTTTTTACAGCAACTTTATTTATAGTACTGAAATCCTCCTTCATGGATCATCCTCGGCCAAGCGATTACATTTGGCCACATCATGAAAAATAGGCCCATCTGATGGCATGCAAAAAGTGCCGGGTTTGAATCCCGGGTTATGCATGGATGCTCGTTGTTGTTAGAAATCTAAGTTAAGCGGTAAGCCCTGCCCTGATTAGCCACCATTGGGGATAAAATAGGTTGTTGAGTAAAACTCAACAAACAAAAACTAACCCCTCACATCATATAAACCTATAACAAAGCATGAAAACTACAAAAACAATGAAAACATGTGTAAAAATAAATAAATAAATAAAAACTGTATATGAGAAAATCTATTTTGCTTTTTGTTGTCCTGAAGACGTCCAAAATTTGTCTTACTTACATAATTCATCTAGTTTTCGTGTTCTCTGTAGATTTCACAAGGACAAGCATTGTTCGCAAATATTATTTAACCATTCTTGTAAAGAATATTTATAAGATGAAATATGAAAATCTTATGTAACTATCCAAGTGGCTGAAGTTTGTGACGAGAGGAATTTTGTATGAAGTACAAATAAATCATTACTGAAAAAAAGTAGCATAATAATAAAAGTGAACAACTGTATGACAAAAACAAAAATTCTTCTGAAAATTATTAAATTTCTAAAATAGATAATGTTTCTAGTCTTCAAAAAGTTTAACTTGGAAAATTTTCGCCCTTATTCTTAAGAAATATCTAACAATTTATGCTACATGTTTAAACTGTTTAGACATAACGAGAACGAATCTAAACTCCACATATTTGGAGAGCTTATACATAAACTGTAAGTATATAAAACTTTAACGATTTTGTAATATTTTAAAACAATTCAAAGACTTAACATAAATACATTTGAAAACTAATCTCCACACTGAAAAATAAAAAAATAAAAACTTTTTTATAAAACTGATATTAATTTAATTGTTTCATTTGTTTATTTTTAGAGGTGAAATGTGTTTTGTAAATAAGTTATTTAACTTAATATTTAAAAAGTTTGTTCTTTTTCTAGAAAAGCTAAAGAGACATTTCTTCAATTTTCATTAAACGTTTATTTTAAATAAAACACATTTGCTTAAAAATTGGAGAATTTGAAATACTTTGTATTAAGTTGGAACAAAAATAATAAGAAAACCATTCCAAAATCCTTAAGTAAAAGTAAAATTAATGTGATATTTAAACGAAATAAAGTTTGTGTTTAAGCGATCTTAAATAAAAATAAAACTTTAAAAAAAATTTATATAGTGTAACTAACTAGAGGCATAAAAATTTCTTCATCCAACTTTTTGAAAAGAAAAAAAAAATATATATTAAGTAAGAAAAAATTAGTTTAAAACATTTGAGGTCTACTGTAATTTATGGGACATCAAATTTATTAGTAATAGAGTTTTCAACGACAAATAGCAATTTATTTGCATGACATGGATAAATATTACAGCAATTGTGTTGATAATATACATAACTAAGATAGTGTGCCCTTTAAGTGTCAAACTTTTCATTTGTAAAATAATTAATAGTTTAAAAAACTAAAAAACACGCTTTAATAGAAAAGTGAACTAAAAAGTAGAAAATAATTTTAAATAAGTTTGAAATAAAAATAGAGTGATTAACATGAAATATTTATTTTATCGTAAAAAAGCGTGGGGTGCTTTTTAAGATATTTCCATAATGGTTCTACTTTTACCAATATATATACAACAATTGACATCAAGCACCCCACGCTTTTTTACGATAATATTTCTTGTTAATCACTCTATTCTTATTTCAAACTTATTTAAAATTATTTTCTACTTTTTAGTTCACTTTTCTATTAAAGCGTGTTTTTTAGTTTTTTAAACTATTAATTATTTTCTACTTTTTAGTTTGGTTTTCTATTAAAGCGTGTTTTTTAGTTTTTTAAACTATTAATTATTTTTTTCTGTAAACTATACATTTTTTTTAGTTAATATTTTTAGTTAAGTGTACAAAACTCTCCAGTTGTTCTTGCCAATAGTCACATGCTTGTCTCAAATTTAAGTCATGTGTATGCCTTAGTACAAGCCGTATTACTAGGCACAAAACACTGCCTTGTCTCTGAATATGAAAAATCACTAATCCTGAAGATCCTGGTAAGGATAATGCGATTAAAAAAAAACACGCTTTGTATAACCGTCATTCCCACGACAAATCTTTCAAATGTCTGCCTTATCAATTGTCGATGATAGGTTCTGTGATTACTGGGATTGTAATGGGAAACGGCACACCAGGGTTCGATTCCGGAGAAGGTTGGTTGGTTGGAATTTAACGGCGCAAAGGCAACACGAGCTAGTCCTTGTGATAAACCGACAAACTTATAGAATTATTGTATTGTCATCGGGTCTTTGACAAGTGTGTAAAGTTTGAACATACAGGTGAAACTAATAAAAGCGTGTTAAAAAGGGAATTTCGGTAATTTTTTTATGGTGAACTAAAATTAAAAAGCCACTTCCGATCGAGGTTGTAGACTTCTTTAAAGTTATACTTAAATAAGTGATCGGCGCGCCTGGTAGTTTCCCTTATTGGTCTTGACGGAGACACTCCGGGTCTCAGGAAAACAAAAAATCGCTAATCCTGATTATCCTAGTAAGGATAACGGGTCAAACTGTTTAAAATATTGAAATGTCATCGGTCCTTAATAAGTATGCCAAATTTCGAGTTAATCCGACGTTTTGAAGTGGGTCAAAATCATGTTCAAAGATTCCGTTACATACTAACATACGTCTGAAGTTAATAAAAGCGTGTTAATAATATTTATTGTTTCTTACACGACACTTAATAGTACTATATAGTTACAATCAGTTTAGTAGTAAATTTAGTATTATAGGACAGAATATTCTTCTTTCATTATTATATATCGTAGAAATATATAATATTAATCAATATAATATGAAGTAGTAATTGATAATAAATACAATAGGTGTAAGGAAAATTAAATTTAATTGAAACTAAACCTATATTTAAACTAAGCTTTCTAAAAGCCTTTATAGAGTTAGGACAAAACTACGTTTGCATTACTAAAAGTTATTAAATGCCAAATACATATTAATATACTGGCTGAATACCCGTGCTTCGCTACGAAATTTTACCATGTGCAATATTTTAGCTAGCTATGAGGCTTCGCGTTGCGAAAATCCGTCATTGGTGTATATGTCCCAGTTTTGGCGCTTCGCTCGCAAGAAGGTTTATCGCTACGCAAAATCGAGCTCGCTTCGTTCGCTGAAAAGTTCATTGACACACAAGTACAGTCTTACTTCACTCGTTGAAAGGTTCATTACTATGCAAGAATAGGCTCGCTTCTCTCTCTGAAAAGTTCATTGTTGCGTAAGCATAAGCTCGCTTCACCCACTAAAATCGATAATTGCTACGAAAAGCCTTAATTTTAGAAGCCTCTCCCCTGTCGAGACACACAAAAAAATCCCCCGTTAATACAATAATACAACACCCTTTATGATTATTTTAACACGTGTTTGTGGAAAGCAAAATTAGAAGGCCAAAACTATTTATGTTAAACTTTCAGATCTCTAGGCCTATTAAAAGTCGTTTCTTATGAAAATATTAATTAAAAAAATTAATCAAAAATCAAATTCAAATTTTAACTTTCTTTTTGCCAATAGTCTAATTAGAAGGCCAAATCTACTTATGTTGAAAATTTCAGAGCTGTAGCCTTATTAGAAATCATTCTGTAAAATATTTTTTAATTAAAAAGAAAAATAATTGAAAGAGAACTAAATAAAAATTTCAAATTCTGTTTTTCAAAACTCCAATTAAGAGGCCACAACTACTTTTGTTGCAAATTTCAGAGCTGTACTCCTATTAGATATCGTTTTGTTAAATATATATTAATTAATTAAAAAGAACTAAATAAAAATACAAAATTCTGTTTTTCAAAAGGCCAAAACTATTTGTGTAGAAAATTTCAGAGCCTTAGCCCTATTGGAAATCATTTTGTAAAATTGTTATTAATTAATTAAAAAAATTAATCAAAAGAATTAAATAAAAAATTGAAATTCTGCTTTTTAAAAGTCCAATTAGAAGGCTAAAACTACATGTGTTGAAAATTTCAGAGCTGTAGCCCTATTAGAAACCGTTTTGTAAAATATTTATTAATTAATTAAAAAAATTAATTAAAAAAAAAAATTAACAACAAATTTTAAATTCTGTTTTTCAATAGTTCAATAAGAAAGCTAAAGTTACTTATGTTGAAGTCGT
The DNA here is from genome assembly GCA_963978545.1 of Linyphia triangularis. Classification (NCBI taxonomy): domain Eukaryota; kingdom Metazoa; phylum Arthropoda; class Arachnida; order Araneae; family Linyphiidae; genus Linyphia; species Linyphia triangularis. The sequence continues at coordinate 89,426,115 of OZ021723.1, read as the reverse complement.
TAGAAGACATTAAGAAGTCTATTAGAAGTCATTTTGTAATTTTTTTAAAATTAATTAAGAAAATTAATTATAAAATAACCAATTAAACTTTTAACATTCTGTTTTTTAAAAGTTCAATTAGTAGACTAAAATTACTTTATGTTGAAAATTTCAGAGCTGTATCTCTTTTTGAAGTTACTTTGGTAAAAAAAAAAAATTAATTAAAAAAGTACTAATTAAAATTTTAACATTCTGTTTGACATACATAAAATTAGAAGGCCAAAACTTCTTGAGTTGGAATTTCAGAGCTCTACTCCAATTTTAAGTAGCTTTCTATGGATCCACAGAGTCTCAGACAGACAGATAGACAGACAGACACACAGCTTGCCCACGAGTAATCTGCACATTTAAAATAGCTTAGATAAATTACTATTATTGAAGTTCACCAGAATAAGATATTGTATTCTTTTACTGATGGATACAGGATGTCCTGAAATCGAGTGGCTGTTTTCAAAAATTAATTACAGAAAAATGGTTAAGGTTAAGAAAACAATTCTTGCAGCAAATTCATGCAACAGGGCATAAAAAAATAGAGCATAAAAAGAGGACAAAGCTTCTTCTTGTTGCAGTAGTACTCTCCACCAATCGAGGGAATTCCAATACAAGGAAAATTCTTTCCTCCAACGACTACGTCATTGTCAACATTTTCCAACAGACTGCTTCCACTCCAGGTCAGCTCTCTACTACTTGTAAACTCACAGAGCACTCCTTTTAAGTAAAAACATCAACGTATTCTGATTATTATTTGCATACATCATAACTCATCAGAAAGAGCAAAAGGAGTGACTTGCAGCGCCATCTGTTGGCAACTTTTTGAATTAAAATTAGAAACTCTTAGGGGGAAAAAAAATTTATGCCTTGTCATATGAATTTGCAGCAAGAATTGTTTTCTTAAACCGTTTTAAGGTAATTAGTTTTTGAAAAGAGCCAATCTATTTCAGGACACCCTGTATAAGATTCTGTAGATCTTCTAAACGTGCTTAAAATTCAATTTATCTTTTCTTGCTTCCATCTACATAATCTCATTTTCAGTCTTCATTGCCTGGGTTAATTTGTTAGCAGAAAATACGAAAAGAAGTGTTTAAAAAAAAAATTGAAAAGAGAAGGATATATACCCCAAGAAATTTTAGAAATAAAATAACTTGTTATTTATAAGCTAAAGTCAATTTCGAAAATATCAATGATTTTCACTTTTTTCCGTTTTGTCAAACATTAAACTCTTTGTCATAAATATTGTGGGGACTTCTGAACATATTCTCGTAATCATGGGTACCAGCAGGATTATTTGTAGGGGGGGGGGGCTAATTAAATGTTAATTAATAATTATTCATTAATTTCCACATTGAGAAAAAAATATATTTCCGGTGTATATTTTTGAAATCCTCTCCTCCGTAGATATTATTTGGTACCCAAATCAACCATGTTAAAAAAAAACTTGTCAATTGAACAAGAAAGAATAGTAAAAATACAATAAAAATTATTTTTTAACAATTTTCTTTCCCCCAATCATGTGTTTTTTTTTTTTTTTTTTTTTTTAATCTTCGAAGTAGTTTTTACGATATTCAAATAACAGTGTTTCTAACAAAGGAATCAGAAGAGACAATAAATATCCCATAAAACAATGTTTTTTATATAAATCCTTTATATGCATTCCCAATTTTTACTTGCAAATGCAACTTTTTGAGCTCAGATAGAGTTTTCATGGTGTTTGACCACTACTAAGAGAACATCAATTCTGAACTGTTTACTAATTTTTTTGCCCCCAAAACTTGGTTGAATACTTTGTTATCCACAATCGGGTCTATCTCCCAAGTTTCAGTTCGCTTGGATGATGGCAAGTGTGCTAACTACCCTTCCGAAGATTTTGTCTCATCAACTTTAACAGGGGAAGGTTTTAGTCACTGAATATTGCCAAATGGTACGTATTTAAATTAAGCTTGGTATTTGGATAAGAGAATTTGAAGAAAAGGTAAGCCTGACGTCAGACAATAGAAACATGTGTAAAAGCGACCTTTTAGTGACATTCCCAAAACTTGATAGCTTTAAAGTTTCAGTTCGATTGGATGACGGGAAGTAGGTTTATTAGTAATCCGAAGTGGCCCTGAGGCGTTTCTAAAAGCGATCTTTTAGAATGCATTGTCATCGACATCGAATTCATCTGCCAAATTGCAGCTCGACTGGATGTCAGCAAATGGTTTAGTTAGCCCTCCGCAGATTTGAATGTATCCCAAACAATGCAACAGAGTAATGTTTTATTTCTTCCAAGTTAGAGAAATAATGAAAAAATTAAAAATGAAACACAAAGGCAGTACAGGAAATGCTCAATTGAATTCTAAAAGTAAATATCTAGGTCTTATGTTTGATGACTAATAAATAAAAATCAAAACATTTTCTAGGAATTGAGAGAAACACTTATAAACTATATGATTCAATGAAAGGGAAAAGTACTTCATTTACCAATCTCCAAAAAATATTTGACAACTGGGGCCTGAAAACCACCTCTCAATTGCAATAATTTACTCAACTATAAAAAACGAAGTAGGAAATAAACAGGAAACAAAGTAATAATAAAAAAAATGCCGATTGCCACATTGAATCGTAGTTTCAAAATGGCATGTATGTGTTAATTCTTCTTGAGATTTACATGTTTTTTCCAATTTTATTTTAATTTTCAAAAGCCAGGGAGTTGCAAGTGCACCCCCTTGCACCCTCCTGGTGGTGCCCATGCTCTTAATTTTTAGAGTCAGCTACATCTATTAGATATTTTGAGCTAATTGTTTTCATATATAGAAGTAACTTTTCCTACATTCCCGATATTTACCCAGTGATATTATTTCACGAATTGAAAGTAGTGAAGACTATTATTATTCATCCGATTGATAAAAAAAATACATCAGATAACTCAAAGATAGTTTATAGTTTAAAATTGCTTATGATTTTTTACTATATTGTCTTGAAATACCTCTCGGAATGCATTTTTCTTTTCATCCAGAATTTGAAGAAGAAAAAAAAAGAAAAAGAAAAAACCACGATATTGTGGTATGGGAATCAATTGCATAGGTTTCGCCCCAGAAAATATATAATACAACCAACCAAGCACACGATAATGCTTTTACAAGAAGAATCTTTAATTTATTGATTCTTAATATAATCCAATGGTTTAGAACTAGAACAAGTAATTGACTGATTTATGTTGATAAACGCGTAGATTTCAGAAAAGTAAGAACACTGAAAGAGCCAACTATCTTGACTTTAGACCATTGCTAACCTTAACAAAAAAATGTGCTCAAAAGAATTTTATTGCAAATATTAATTTCGGAGTGCCATCTTTTAGAAAAAATAATTGTATCGTAGGTATGAGCAGCTTTAGAATTTGACACTTTTGGATAACATTTCTCCTGACCAAAGCAAATTAAAGATGGCAGCACCAGTAAATTATTTATTTTATTGTAAATTAATAATATTGAATAAAGATGGCAGCATGAGTTGCTTCTGTCAAAATGGGTGATTTCATTCTGAATTTATACAGTAATTTGAACTTTCACTTTGAAAATCAAGACTCACTTGATAATTAAATAAATTCTGAAACAGGTCTACAGGAGGCTAGTTTTTATTGTAATTCATTTACTTTTTTTTTAAATGAATTTTCGTGAGACTAGCTCGATTTTATTTTGCCAAAACAAAAAAATATTTTTAAAATAACAGCAAAATCTCACCTTAGTTCAGTATATACAGATAAATAAAATAAATACATGGTAAAAATTTTAGGAAGATAGTTTGCGCAGTTACAGGAATTGCGCAAAAGGTACAGGAATAATGAAATATGTAGTTTTGAGAAAAGAGCATTTTAAAGAAAACTTTTTTTTTTTCACTAATAGTAATCAATTTTTTCTTCAACAAATTATTAAAAAATACTTCTAGTAGAGGTATTATTACAAATGAGGTATCCTTTTAAAGGAGAGAATTTAAATTTTGATAAAAAATAATAAACTCAAAATCCATAATTAATAAATGTTTGGGTACCAACGATTTTTGGGTAACTGACGTCACCACGGCCATGCTGGTTAGTTATGGGTTGTTTAAAGCTGTAATGAGCCCTATGAGGATCCTTCAAAAAATTCTATTTAGAATTTGTGTTAGTAAATTATGCTTATTTTTTTATTTATTTTTTACATTATTCATGGCTGTAAAAATTCTGGAAATATACTCTGATTGGAAAAGTTTTAATTTTCTCCTTTTTTCTTTTTAATTCCAAACCGATAACCAATATTGGTCATAGAATGGATTATTGGCCTCACATTTTAAACAGAATTCATTATTTTTATAAAACACAAGCACGCCAGAGTTTGTATAGCACATTTTGAAGATTTGTTTGTTGTTATTTGAAAAAAATGTGGATAAAGACATAAAATGAGCCACTTTACCATCTAAAATCTCTTTAATATTTTTTTTATGAAAAGTATATATTTATATATGAGATGGGAAATGGACATGTATTTATATAATTCCTTTCCAAGTTTTTTTTTTTTTTTTTTAATATTTGCAATTTAGATAAATTCATTTATGTAAATAATTCTTTCTGTAACGTTATTTTACAGTGTTCTTGGTTTTTCTATAAATATTCTATAAGTTAATAAAATAAAAAAAAAAATTAAAAAAAAACTGTATCATGTGAAATATTAAATTATAATTTTTCACACTCTAAGCATTTGTGTATTTAAAATTCTATTTTGATAAATGTTTACGACAATTTTTTTTTTTAAGTTCAAACAAGAGTGATATAGAAAAAACATTTTCTTACATTTCGAATTTTCTAAAGTTTGATTTTTAGAAATTAACAAATAGTAAACAATATCATCCATATCACTTTCTAAAGTCAAAGCGTTTTATTTTTTCGAAAACAAACTTCTTAATAAACGAAAGTACTACTAGGGGGCTTCGCCCCCTGCTCGCTAACGCTCGCCAACCCCCAAACACCTCGCTGCGCTCGGATTGAGCGGCTTTGCCGCTCGAATTTGTGGTTAAAACATCTTGCTGCGCTCGAATAGGTTTGCCAGCCATAAAAAATGTAACCAAATTTTTATAACTTTAATGTAAGGCCTAATAGAGAAAACACCCAAATTGCAATTTTCATAATAGAAAGTTAAATATACTATCAGCCAACATTCTGATTTAAAACTTCATTAGTTATGCCCTTACATTGAAGTCCCAATATCTTTTATTTATTCTGATAAGTCGCCCCGTTAGAGAACGACGTCCAACGCGAGGCATTTTCTGGATAGAAATACTTCAAAATAATAATTACTCTAATACATAAATGCTTCAGAAAAACAGAAAAAATCTACTTTGAAACGAAGAGTTTAAAAAGATCTTTAAAATTACCAACGGGTTTGTTGTTTACATACGTAAGGATAGCTTTAAAATTAGCAACGGTTGGTTGGTTGGTTGGTTGGTTGGTTGGTTGGTTGGTTGGTTGGTTGGTTGAACCCCCGAGCAGCGGGTTTGTTTACTTAAGGATGTTGCCATTCTTATATTCAAAATCATTGAGGCTTTGTAGTAGCTTAATGATGAAAAATATTGAAATTTAACTAATTAATAAAGTGTTAATAAATTATTTTGGCACGTTTTGGCAAATCTACAGCTTATTTCCTTTAAAATGACACCCTGATCATTGAAATTGGGTGAGCAGTTTAGGCGGACGGACTAACCCCAAAAAACGTATTGCCTATTAAATATATAGATTTCCATTAGGTCAGATATCTAGGTTTTAAAATAATACTTGCCTCCAAATCTGGATCATTCTCTTGCCCACCATGCTTTCAAAATGAGCAAGCGTAAGCAAAACTGTCTGTTGTTATGATAGTTCCACTACTAACTGATCTAAATCAGCGTTCGCCACTAACATTTAGAGACGGGGCCGTATATGACTTATGCTAGAACTTTTCTCAGGAAGCAAGTGTATACCGAATACGCCAATACTTGTATTTAATTTCTGCCGATTGAAATTTATAAAGCATTTCTGAAAACTGACGAAAAATAATTTTTTATCTTAATTTGATTACAATATAATTTTTTCTTCAAATAAATCAAAATAATAGTAATTTTCATTATTATAATAATGTAAAGTGTAAAAAAAAAAAAAAAAAAAAAAATCATCTTTTTTCCAACGTAACAAATGTGACTTAACCTAACTTTTAATAAAGATAATTAAGCCATACATCCAAATTTCCCAGTCTTAGTCGATATCAACTGTAAGATGCTAATGGTTGAAATCGTTTAGTTCCTTTATGATGTCGCTGTCTATCGCAGTATTCGTCGTAGCCACGCTTAATAAATCGATCAAAAGATCAGTAAAATTATACCTGTTTTTATTCTTGATAAAAACCATTTTTCTTAAAGTTTCCTCATATAATTTCTTCGGGCCACGTAGTGCAAAACGCTGTTCTAGGTTGTAAACAGATACTATTTTGGCCAAATTAAATTATGCAAAAAAAAAAAGCAAAAGTTTTTTTTCCCTCCCTTCTGTGCTGAATGCAGGAAAATCTGTCGCTACCCAAATACGGCCCATGGACCGCGTAGTGGTAATGCTGGTCTAAATGATTTTTATTAAGTCTGGTGAGGATGTACAATATCATTACAAATTATTCTCTCTATAAGGACCAGTGAACAATTTATTTCGAATTAATATAAAATACTACCGATACGACTTGTAGATTTTTACTTTTATCCTATTACCTCACGCATTTTTAATGATTTATGGAATGTAAAAATTATAATTCTTTTTTGAAGATGTGATATGATTGGTCATAAACACTTAACAAGTATTGCCATTCGACGCATTTCCCAAATCTTATATGGTTGATCATAAGCTCCATTATATTTCATGAAACAAATATTTTGAATGTTTTAAAGTTATTTCAAAAATTTACTTTAAGATTCTAATATAAATTTCTGTGTTTATTAGTTAATACAGAAGAGGTGGGAAAATACTCATAATACGTTAATCTGCAATTTTTAAGAAAATGCTTATAAAGATTTAATTGTTTTCTTCTAATTAAAGTTCTTATTGTTTTAGTTCTCAAAATAACTAATTTTACTTCTAAACTTAGGACTAAAATATAAAGTAATCTTACAATTATCTGCATGAATTTTTTTTTTCTAATGCAATTAAAAACCTACGAATTATAACATTCTTCTTACAATAAAAAATATACAATACTAATTTTGTAAAAAATTAAATAATTTTCAACTGAAAAAATATTATTATAATTATGTTTCTAATGTACTTATTACAACTGCAAACTTTCTTCATTCTAACAAAAAGATCCTCTTTTCAGAGTTAATATTTACATAGAATGCCATCATAAAGTCAATGTTCCTTGCAAGAAAATAATATTTTCAAAATTATAACGTATTTGTAGCATTTTTAATTGTTTTGCAGTGGCGGCTGGTGCAGGGGGCCAGGAGGGGCCTGGGCCCCCTCACTTTTTTGGACCCTGGCCCCACTTACATATATGCTTGTTAATATTGTTTTGTTGTGGGATTTTTTAATATTTAAAAAAAAAAGCTTTAAACTTATTTATTCTGTCATTAGACATTAACTATTGTGAAGGAAGCAGGGCGAGCTCTTGCAATAAACCCGAAAAAATGTTAATCAATCACAATCATTACTACAAAAAAGCGACCCTTCTCTTAAAGACTTAAAGATGCTAGTTTTCCTGGGGACAAAATGACCCCTTCTTCGGACGACCTTGAATTTGAAACCGATAGGGCATATAAGATTGCAACTTTCACGTGACATCCTGTTTTGCCAAAGCATAAATACAAAATTTCTAAAACATCCCTGATAACTCTGCTCTGGGGTGGACATCTCTGTAAAGGAATGGCCATTTTTTGTAGAGACGGCGATTGCACGTTGGTCCTCTAGTATGACGGTGCGAAAAAAGTGGCTACAATAAATATCCATTGCATTCATTTTCGCACTTTGTTTTTCAAAATGTAAGAGTAAGATTTTCTCTGCAAATTGTTTTTATTTAGAAATTTAATTTTTTCCCGAAAAATGTTTGAGTATTTAAATGTCGTCCATATGATCGGAAGAAGTGATTTTTCTCACATTAATATTTGATATCCTATTAAACTATTAACGTAACTTACAATCCGATGCCATCAACGGAAGAATTTCTATACAGAGAATAAAAAATGTTCTTCTCTAAATAAGTGGCTCCACTAGAACTAAGCCATCGTATAATGCTATGTTAAAGTTAAAAGATAAACGTCACAGTTACAGAATTTTCAAAACTCCCCTCTCCACCCCCCCCCCTCTCCCTCTCTCCCAAATAATATGTAAAATGTAGATAAAGCAAACCTAGTTACTGTTACCAGAAAAAAAAATCATGAGCGTTTAGTAAAGAATCTGAGTCATGAACCTACACCCTTTAAAAAGCAAAATGATACAAGCAATTTGAAATTGTCAAATAAAATTTGGGCATTCTTAAAATTGAAGAAACGATGTTTATTCTTAACTCAGGTAGGATCCAATTCTCAAAATAAATTTTGAATTAAATAAAATATTAAAATTTGAAGCGAGTTCCATGTTTGCTCAACTTCTTTTCAAAATAAGAATCATGGTAAAATACCTATTTTCAACTATCGCTATGTCAAAACTCATTGACCAGAGGCAATATATTCAATTCGCACGTGAAATGTCGTCGAATCGAGCCCCATCGGATGTTTTGCAGGTTGGTTTCAATGTAAGTAGACATCTCAAATTTGAGATGCATATGCAATGCATTTTTCAAGTAATTATTCATCCTCAAATCAAGTAATTATTCATTTTTTCATGAATTTAAATTAAAACTGTTGAACTGGTCAATATAACAATACCTTTGACTTTGCAAATTTATAAATATTGCCCATTCTAAGTTAATGGCATTTTTCATTAGTTCTAATGTTAAGTCAAAATTATTTTGCATGAATTGATTCATAAAATATCATTGACTTGAATATTAGGAGCAATACCGATGTCTTTAAAAGGATTTATCTAAATTATTTTATAATATTATAAAATTATTTATTTAAGTATTTACTCTAAAGTTACGAAAAGTGAAATTGTTGCTGTCGGCATTTTTTTTTTTCTTGTTTCTTTTTTCTATGATTCATGTAATATTTGATGAAAATTTTTCCCCTGTGATTTCTGCAGAATTTTTAACCACGGTTTTGACTTTATTTTTTTTATAACTCTTCCCTAACTCTTTGTTTTCTTTTTCTTAAATACAGAATAGAAATTGAGTGACATCGGTTTTCATACTTTAACTTATTTTTTTGTGATTAGTATTTTAATTTATTATTATGTCAAACAAAATAAAAAAGCTTTTGCTTCCTACACTCTTGGTATCTAATCTAGCCACCTGTATTGTACATATAATGTTTTATACTGTTGAAAATATTGGTAACTTTTTTTATATTAAAAAAGTTTTATCTTCAAAGCTGTTTAGCTTTTACCCTTCGTCCAATCGACATGATTTCCTTTTAATGTGTTCTCTATTCTTAATTTAATAACATTATTAGTTATAACATGCTTTTCATTATATGATTAGGAGTAACTATTTATATTTAACGGGGGGGGGGGGAGGGGGGAGCAAAAAGGTAAACTTTAACACTCTTTTTTTTTTTTTTTTTTTTTTTTTTAATTTAATTTAATTTTTTTTTTTTAATCTTACAGTGAGTCCCGATAATATTGTACTTATGGCTGTTCCTAATCACTGACCACTGGTCATTGAGATAGCGTCCAGCTCTTGGTAGGCCTCCCGGAAGACCAGAAGATCCTTAAAATAATCTCCATAAATAAAAAATTTAAACCCTCAAACGCTTAGACAGTGGCAAGGGGGTGCAGATCGCATACAAAAGGGTGCAAAGCGGCTACAGCTTCAAATCAGGAATTTTCAATCTTGAATGAGTATCGGATTTCTTACGGAACAATTTATAAATAGATATGCCGTAATTTTACGTTCAATTGAATAATTTGAGGCCTGTACTTTACTTTTTGCCTAGGAATTCTTCGCTTCATTTTTAATTTTCAAAAGCAAAAGGTGCAAGTACATTCACGTCCTGACGTCGTCCATTCTCAAACGAAACATCGCGTCGTTTTCGTAATAATAATTCATTTTATTGAAATATTTACTTTATCAGATATCAGTATGCTTAGATAATTTAACTGTTTAATATTGTTGTCTTTTCCCATATATATTTAAGTAACATTTACAAAATTACATGAAATGCATGTGTCTTGATATTTGCATGTTTCCTTCCCCCCCCCCCCATGACATGCAATTGTTAATTTGGGCCCCCTCACTTTTAATACCCACGAGCCGCCACTGTTGTTTTGAGTAAGGTTTCATTATGTGAGCAATACACTTTTAAAAACTAATTGAAATATTCATTTTCTTTTAGTCAACCTCAACACACATTTCATTTTCACTTGGCTATGACATAACCATGCTTAAAACTCCGTTGCTTATTTTCGGCCCCCAGCAACAATTTTGAAGCCATTTCTGTCGTCTACTTACTTCCATTGGAAATCGAAAGAAATAGTCTTCTTTTTGTATAATATTTTTTATGGAAGAAATTAGAGCACCAAACAGCGATCCATATTTCAAGACAAGAAACATATTTCTAAAGCGACCAAATATAAAAAATATCACACAAGATAACACAAAAACACGACGACAGAGTGTTTGTATAAAGCTTCTCACTACATTAAACTATATAAGATAAGTTTGGCGTTTAAAGATACTCTAGAATTTTCCATCCCTACAGCTAATCTTCTTATAACAAAATCTCCTGTTAATTTGTGGATTTTGAATAAATGAAAAGTCATCTAGTTGGCGAGTTTAAAAAAAATAAAAAATTGTGTAAAAACTTATCACCGTATATTCAAGTTCTAATCCAGTGCATATATGAAGAAAACACAAATATTTACCAAATCATTCAAAACTTTTGAATAGTGGCTGCACAAATTAATAACCCATATGGACAAAGAGCGAATCAGATCCTTTGAAAAGAGAATGGAAGTAAGGATTATTCTTTTCTAGAAGAATGGTGAAGACGCCACACAAAAATTTGTCCTTCAGAAAGACAGGTCAAAGGTTAACCCAAAGAAGCCATCAACCAACCCAAATCACCTAACCCAAAGGTTAACCCAAGGTGTTTTTTTTTTTTTTTTTTTTTTTTTTTGTGAATCGCTTTTGTATAAAAAAAAAAAAAAAAAAAAAAAAAAAAACACACACACAAGCCAGTGTAGCGTTTTATTAATGTGTTTTATAAGGGCTGATTTAGTTTAGTTACATATCAATAAAATATCCATATTACCAGGAAACTAATAAACTAGGAAAATAATTACAATATTAAATTCAAAAAGAAGTCATTCATTTGGCAAAATAATAAATGGATTTCCTTAAGTGTTTAAATTTATCTAAAATACACAATTTAAGAAGTTTAGTATGGGTATAAATTATTCTCTTGAGCAGAAAATTATTGCATAGCAGTAAATTAACATTTCAGTATGAAATCCAATTGTAAATTTTGACAAATCCATATTTGTGTGTAAAGAAAATTTAACCACATTTTGTTTCTTTGCATGTAATCTAAAGTATAAAGAGAAGCGATGAAATCTAGCCAAGTTTTGGCATAAGTTAATTTCCACGACTACTATTGAATGCAGAAAAATTGAATTTAAAATACTTACAATCCTTGTTAAATAACATTTGTTCTGAATGTTTTTTTTATAAAATAGTGAGACATTTTTCTTATTTTTTTACAAACTATCTAGCTTAACTGCACTTACCCAAAAGTAAATCGAGGCAAGTACAAGCATGACATCGAATTGGCTAGAAGGCAGTTTTCAAAGTGTACCTCCAGGAACATTTCAATATAGAATTTCAGAATACTATTTTAATTACCTCAAGTACCCGTCTGCTGAAGATTTGAAAATATTTAAAATAATATTAATTGGAAAAAAACACACGAAACATAAATTTAAAAAAAAATCCTTTCTTCAATTACATTTGGATGAAGCTTCCGATACCTTCACGATAATTTGATAAATTTTAGTTTGACATATGAAAAATTTAATGATATATTTAGGTGATATATAATTTTAAAATTTTCATATTCGTAGTAATATTAGGTAGAATATATTAATACGTAATACGAAAAGTTGCTAAAAATTTAAATTTAGATATATGTAGTATGACGAAGGGGTAAAAGTGAAGAGGCCCTTTAGATGGACAGCAGGTTTATTAGTTTCATACGTTAAAAATAGGTTCTTAAACCTAAACTCGGAGAGGCTACTTCCACGTCCGTTCACCTTCACTCCTTCAATCATACTCTCTCTCTGGCGACGAAGTCGCCGCTAGGGGATTGCATTAGCAGCGCCCTCTACATCAATGGGGATAATATACTCTGCCATCCTGATTGAGGAGGACCACCGACTCATTGATATATACTAAACCTGTAAATAAAGATATTGAAAAATACAGCACAATAATAAAATTTAAACAACATTAATGTCTTGAAGATCACAACGTGTAGTTCTTAAAAATTTAAAGTCTGTGCAAAAAGTTCTTGCACCATGAAAAGTTTGTAGAAAGGAAAAAAAAAGTCTCTTCTTCAAAAAGTTTGTGTGAAAGAAAAAAAATATCTTCTTTCAAAAGTTCATAAAAAGAAAAAAAAAAGTATCTTCTTTAAAAAGTTTGTATGATGGAAAAAAAGTCTCTTCATTCAAAAGTTCATAAAAAGAAAAAAAAGTCTCTTCTGTAAAAATTTCGAAGAAAAAAAAAGTATATTCTGTAAAAAGTACTTGTAAAAGAAAATTGAAGAAACTGAAGTATCTTCCCAGCACTTCATCATATCAGCTGATGTAGATGTGAGAAGTGGTCCTTCAGTTGTCCCCAGTTTACGGACATCATATCGGTCATTTGGCCGAATCTTTACCACCTCGTATGGGCCGAAAAACTTTTGACGAAGTTTTAAACCAGTACCAAACTGCGTTCTTTTGATGGCTACTTTGTCGTGGAGTTTGTACCTGTTTGCTGTCTTGCGTCGAGTATTATAGTTGTGCTTGCTTCTTTCTTGCAGCTGTAGTATATTGGTTTTTGCTTGTTCGCGCATTTGTCGTTTATTTGGGACGAATGTATGTATGTGTTCTTCTTCGAGGATTTTCTTGATGTTAATATCTTCCTTGTTTTTCATTTTAATCCCTATTAAGAGCTCGAAAGGTGTGTACTTTGTTGCTGAAGAAACGGTGCTGTTGATTACGCGTTGGACTGCCGACACATGTTTAAATCATTTATTGGGGTCATCGAGGGATAACTTTGTGATGACAGGGATAAGTGTTCCATGAAACTTCTCTACTTGTCCATTTCCACGAGGCTGACCAGTGGTGATTGTGACATGTTCAATTTCCTCATCTTCGCAGTATTTCTTAAATTCTATTGCTGTAAAGGCTGATCCGCTGTCTGATATTATTCGTTTAGGATTTCCGAAGGTAATTTGTTGGAGTTGAAGTTTATCCAAAGCATCTTTTGTTGACGTTGACTTAACAGGGTATATCCATATGAATTTGCTAAAGGCACATACCACGGTAAAGATGTATTTGTAATTTTTATTTATACTTGGAAGTGGGCCGAGAAAATCGACATGGTAAGTGTCCAACGGGACGTCGCCTTTTGGGATTGGGTGTAGAAATCCTTCTTATTTTCCAACTTTACGCGAAGAAAGTATGCATGGAATGCAGTTGGATATTACGCTTTCGACGGTTTTTCTTATATGCGGGAACCAGAATTGTTGTTTCACCAATGCTTCAGTTTTATTGATCCCGAAATGGCCTTTATTGTGTTCTATTTGGACTATTTGTTTTTGCATGTCTTGTGGTATAACTAACAGTTCTTGGTCATTGACCAGTTTGTAAAGAATGTTGTTCTTGTATTTGTATTCTGTAGTTGAAGAGTGATCGATTAGATTTTTAATGCCTTGTGTGAATTCGTCCTTTGACTGAGCATCGCAGATTTTCTGGGTTGTTGCATCAACTTGGATTGACATGACTGGGTAACGACTGAGAGCATCAACATGTGTCATCTGCTTGCCTGGTCTGTGTATTATCTCGTAGTCAAAATCCTCTAACAACATTGCCCATCTGGCAATTTTTGGTAAAACTTCGTTCCTTGACATGGTCTTTTGGAAGGCTTGGCAGTCTGTAATAATTTTGAACTTGGTACCTACAAGGTAGTGTTTGAATTTCTTTAGTGCTTGAACTATGGCAAGAACTTCTAATTCGTACGATGAATATTTCTCTTCTTGTGGTGATGTCTTATGGCTCATATAATGTATAGGATGGAAGATGTTATCCGAGTCTGCTTGAAGAAGAATAGCACCAAATCCTTTTGAGGATGCATCACAATGTAACTGTAAAGGCGAGCCTTGTTTATATAGGTGTAGCACAGGCTCTGTTGACAGTGCCTGTTTCAGTGTTAGAAAAGCTTGTTTTTGGTCTGTACCAAAATAAAAAGGAGTATTGTCCCGTAAAAGATCACTTAAGGGTCTTGCAATGGCAGCATAATCCCTTATAAACTTCCTAAAAAATCCACTTAGACCCAAGAATGATTGAACATCTTTTGTTGTTTTGGGCTGTGGAAAACCTAAAACAGCGTTTGTTTTGGCTGTCGAGGGACGAATTGTACCTTTTTCTAAAATGTGTCCGAGAAAGTTGATTTTTCTTTGTAGAAAATTGCATTTTTTAAAGTTAAACTCAAGTCCATAGTCGGAAGCTACTTTGAAGACTTGCTTGAGTTTTTCGACACCCTCTAACTCATTGACTGATGGGATGATCAAATCGTCTAAATACAAGATCAGTGTATTAGTTTTTAAAAGTTCTCGAAAAACAATCTGTATGAATCTTTGAAAAGCAGACGGCGAGTTGCAAAGTCCAAACGGGACTTTATTAAATTGATACTGATTATCTGGTGTAATAAAGCTAGTATACTTGCGGCTTGCAGGATCAACGTCTACTTGGTAAAAAGAATTTTTGAGATCTAAATTTGTGTACACGGTAGCCCCTTGTAGCCTGTCGAAGACATCGTCTATAATAGGAATTGGAAATCGTTCTTTGATTACCACTTTATTCAAACGTCTGTAATCAATACACATGCGTGTTGAGCCATCTTGTTTTTTGCACAAAACTATTGGTGAGCAAAAGTCAGAAGTACTTTCTGAAATAATTCCGTCGTTCAATAGTTGTTTGATTTGCCTGTTAACTTCCAATTTCTCGGTGATTGATAAACGGCGTGCCCGCTGAAAGATTGGCGTTTCATAAGATAAAAAAATCTTCATTTGAAAATTTGTACTTTCTATTTTATTTGGTTTATAAAATTTTACCATATTAGTAACAGTATCCCGCAAGTTATCGTCGTTAATGTGCAAGAAATCCGCTTCGTTTAAACTCACGCTATAACCAATCGTAAACAGAAAAGGTAAACAGTCACCGTGTGTTTCTGTTTGTTTACATTCTCGACCATGAGCTTCTGGTTTTGAGCCTTTTCCTCCGTCTTCTGTTCTAACACAAACTTCGCCTACTTCATCAGGAACTTCCAATGACCGCTCGTCTATTCTCATGGGGAGATTAAGCCCCGCCTCCATCAATGAAGAACCGATATTTTCCGTTGAGTCATCCTTTGTATGACCTGGACACGTGCCTTCTTTTTGAGTTTCCGGAATCGTAAGGATTTCAGAAGCATTTAAAATTTCGTTATTGTTGTCAGCAGGAAAAGTGATATATTCAGAGTTCTTTTTTGAAGCAACATAGCATTTTTTTTTCCGAATTGGTTTTCAATCGGAAGTGGGTCTCGTGTTTTTATGCTTTCGTATACGTTAGGTGGAATTATTAAATTTGAACACAAGTCGTCACAAGCTGCTGCAGTAACTAGAATTGGATTTTTGTTCTTTGGATGAGCTAGATTTATTTTTGTCAACTTCGCTTTTTGTGTGGAACCGAAAGCTCCTGTGAGGGTTATTGATCCGTCATAGACTGTTGAGGGTGGTAATACACTGGTTTTTACACAAGTTATATTAGTACCTCCATCGATCAAAGTTTTTATTTTTTTATCATCGATAAGAACATCTTCGTACTGTAGCTTATTGAAATATTTATCGCGGTTGTAATTTCTTCCGGTTTCTATTTCGCAGACCTGATTATTTGGTGCATTTGGCCTAAAATTATCGTTGTTGTTACGGTGATTGTAAGAACCCCTTGGCGGTCTGTTAAATGACCCTCTGTATTGATTTTGCGTATTTTTGTTTTGGAAATTCTGCCCGCTGTTGTATGTTTGTTGCTGATGATTTGTTTCGCTTAGAGATTTACGTTTTGACGTAAAGTAAATATCACACTCTTTTGCAAGTTCTTTGGGTTCTAGCCAATCTTCCCCTTGGCGAACGGCGATGTGTGCTTGTGTTTGGCGGTCAAGTGTGCTGAAAAGTTTATCCGACACCATTAATTTACATAGCGTTTCGCAGTCAGTGGCGTTGCGTACCTTACAGTAATATGCGAATGATTGTGATAGCCTTGACCCAAATTGCGTATGCGGCTCGTTCGGCATGCGTTGGCTCCTTCGAAAATTAAGAAGATATTCTTGTGGCGTGGGTTGAAATTGGCTCAGGACAATACTTTTGACTTGTTCGTAATTTTTTAGGTCGTTCTCCGAAATATTTAGTAAAATGTAACTAGCCTGTTCGCCCAGTATACTAATCAAAACTTCCGATTTTGCATCATCTGGGACATTTTTTGTCGTAAACGCACGTTCCAGAGACTGAAAGAATAAATTGTAGTTTTCTGGTCTCGACGGGACTGGCATGCTTAGCGTTCGAACACTGCGAAGAAGACTTTTGATATTTGGACTTGCTTCGGTTGCTGTGGTACTTCCAGTACTAGTTTGGTTTAATGCAGTAGTATTTTTAAGAGCTGTGAGCTCGAGTTCTCGTTCTATCTGTAAAAGTTTAACTTTTTCGATTTCTTTTTGTTTTTCAAACTTATCATCTTCGATTTGTTTTTGCTTTTCGTTAGCCTCTTGGGTGTTTCTATCAGCCACTTGGGTTTTTCTATCAGCCTCTTGGGCTTTTCTATCAGCTACAACTGTTGTTATTAAATCTTGAACGAAATCTGGATCTTTAACGAAAATTTCACTTTTTTCAATTAAGTCTTTTAATTTTAGAATTGTGGTACCATCCGGTACAACAATATCTAACTCAGCGGCGACAAATGCGAGATCTTGCTTTCTGATATTTTTAAACATAATTAATAATAAGATGGATCCTACCTGCGTTTCTTGATTTTACTTCTCTTTTGGAGTTGTATCCGTTTTATGTTGTTGCTCTTTCGAAGAGTACTCGTTGCTTCTGGTTTTTGGTTCGTGGTAGTTGGTCGATGTGGAATAACTTTGCTGACTTCGTTGAACTTCTGCTTGACGGCTGAAGTGGGACTTGTTCGGCGAAGCGAGTGTTATGCAGTTGTATAATGACGACGCTGGTTGATGAGTTTTCCTTTTATTTGTAGATTCCACTGGTGGTCGCTGACTGCTGCGGTAATTCGTGAAGAGGATTTTGGTTTGACCTCTGGATGCGTAGAAGTGCAGTTTTTATTTCGTGAAGAGGATTTTGGTTTGACCTCTGTATGCGTGAAAGTATAGTTTTTGTTTCGTGAAGAGGATTTTGGTTTGACCTCTGGATGCGTGGAAGTGCAGTTTTTTAAATATTTTTTTCATCGTATTCTCGCGGGTAAAAAGCACGGCGAGCCCCTATGTTGTATGATGAAGGGGTAAAAGTGAAGAGGCCCTTTAGATGGACAGCAGGTTTATTAGTTTCATACGTTAAAAATAGGTTCTTAAACCTAAACTCAGAGAGGCTACTTCCACTTCCGTTCACCTTCACTCCTTCAATCATACTCTCTCTCTGGCGACGAAGTCGCCGCTAGGGGATTACATTAGCAGCGCCCTCTACATCAATGGGGATAATATATATATATATATATATATATATATATATATATATATACAAATTTAAGAGGAATCGGAACCCTACATGTGTTGAGGAAAACGCTTAAACTGCTGTCTTAATCACGAAGGCAGTTACTCCAACTTTAATCATTTTCAAATTACCTTATCCTATAGAATCCTTAGACCATTATTTAATGCACTAATAAATCCAAGGAGCCGTCAGAAAACCCGTGTAACTTTTGTATGCTATTTCTATTAAAAAAACTTTTTTTGATTCTTTATTCGTTCTTTATTTATGGGAACCTCGCTATTTGGAAAATACTAAATGTTGAGGTTCGACCTTTTTGCCTTTTTAGTATGGACGGCAATATAAAGTATTAAGCAAATTATGGTATCTTATATCTCCTACTTTTTAAGTGAAAATAACGCTATTTGCCTGTACAATGATAATTTATTGCACTTTATGAGAAAAACTTTTTAGATTTCTATAATTATATTTAAGCTATAGATGAAACATTAATAATATCTTATAGTATCAAATAATTTTTCTTGTATCAATAATGTGATAGTTGATTTTAACTTTGAAATAGGCTGTAAGATTTTAATAAAAACTTATGTTTGTTAGATATATGAAACTAGCTGGGCAGAATGAAAATATTTTCTAATGCTATCTAAGCTATAGAAAATTACTCTCCAATTTAAATTAAGTAGCTGCTAAGAAAGAATTTAATAATAGCGTAGAAATTTCACGACTTTTTAACCATGAGCTATTACATTTAGAAATTTTAATAAAAACTACGATATGCTTGAATTACAGGTTAGCAACTTTAATTAGTTTTTCTTTCAACCTTTCGTGGAGAAAGAGCCAATGTTTGAAAAAGATAAATATTTTCTCCGCAAATTCATACAGTGCAACAAAAGATAAACCTAACCACAAATTGAAATGCCCTCCTATAGTTGCGAAAACATCTCCGAGTCTGAGTACATTGGTTTTTGAGAGCAGATTTCGTGGTCTAAACTTTTGAAAAACACCTTTAATTTAGCAAAGGACCCTAATGATTCTTGAGCATTTCCTGAACTACAAAATCGAGGATCATATGACTTTTCGAAATAATTACCAGAAGGACTTAACCACGGAGACCACTTTGTAGGTATGACCTGAAGACCGTATGTGGTACTCGTACAAGGTATAGGGCAATTGCAGGAGACGTTGCTCATACTCATTGAATCCATGGCTCGAACCAGACATCTCATCTGTGCTACGTTTACTAAATTGCAGAGAGGCATCTTCTTGTAATTTGGCACAAAGGGGTCAACGCATCCACACATCTGAAAGCTGGTGCTCTGCATACACTCGTAAGTGCATGTCAGCTGATTTCTTTGAAAGTCACCGTCGACTTCGTAATCCCTGCATAAATCTCGGTAAGGTGGAGGCAATCTTTCGTGTGAAATTTTAGAGATAGAAGGGTGAGTTTCGAATCCACGAATGATGTTTATGCCTTGTTCCATGGGATTTGGACATTCTTTCGGCGGGTGAATTGCCACCCTAGCACCAGCGGAAGGAGTGAAGGAAGCATAGGCGTCCGTTTCAATATCCAACACTATTTCCAGCCCACTTTCAGGACCAATATTTTTCACCGTGCGAGATTTCCCGTCGTTTTGGGTATTTTTATTGAATGTATAACAGTTACCATACTGCTTGTCTTAGAAATAAGTGAAATCACTATGTTTGCAAGTTAATGAATTGAAAGAACATCGTTTTATTAAGTCGTGAAGCCTGTGTCCGTAGCACTTTCTACTGTCCCCATCCAACTTATTGTAGCCACTCAGAATTCCTCTGGCACGTTTTTTGTAATTGATTTCTAATGAGCTTGTTTCATTTGACACTGAAAACAGCGCCTTCAATTCTGTTAGTTCTGGTGGTCTTTTTGGTAGTAAAGAAAAGAAATTAAATCTGCATTTCAGCCAACTTAAACCTTCTGCAGAACATTCAACATGTTTGTTTCTCAATCTGTTCAAATTACACAAGGTAACAGCAGGAAATTCTTGAGGATTTCTATTTTGTACTTCCACATTGATGAAAACCGGGTACTGAAAGAAGGTGGTCAAGAAGCTATTTACTTTGTAAATACACCCACAAAAACACGTTATTAAGACTACTATCCAGAATATAAACCATTGTATGCTTTTTGTTTGAACCAGCTGCGACAAGACATGCACAGACGACTTTACTTTAATTTCCCAAGGCAACTGGCAGTTCGAAGATTCATTACAATCACGTATTTCTTCAACGCAAGAATCTTCATTATCCTTTTTCTCAACCATGATGATGAGTTCGGATCCTGTTTTTAAGTTAGACATGGCTGATTTTCAAACAACAGTATAGGTTTTTACTTAAAAGTAAATGAAAGCGACCATTACACAGTTCATTTCGTAGTATCCTTTAATCAAAATATGCTTTTAAAGTTAATAATTTTGCAAAGTATTCTTGGATCATTGAACCAACTCCTGATGATTAACTTCAAATCACTGAATCTTTTATAGTGGTATCAAGTTATAAAAGTAGTTCACTCCATACTTTAGTAATATTTACTATGACCTACCACAACAAGAGTTTTGAATGCGTATATTTTCTAGTGACAGCTGAACTCGTTACTTACTGTAACTACTAGAAGTGTAAGTACCCAGTGCTGCTCATAAGCAACAAATGGAATATACCGGCGAAAATGTGATCGATGACGAGCTAGCTTTTTGCTTGAATGAACTTATGAATAAATTATATAATTATCTCAAATGGTGTCAGGCAATACTTATAAGTGTTCCATACAGTAATGCGTTCGGTGTAAAATAATTGACTTTTTTCATCAAATGGCGCCGAACAAAAAGAAATGTTTAGAGTCATTTGATAATGTAGATGGCACCTTATATTTATTAAAAACTTTCTCGGGATACTTTTCATGGAATAGGATGTATATTTTGTACTGTTAGTACTTTTAAAAATAGCACATGACTCTTTTAGAAAAGTATTGTTTTAACAAAACAATCAATTTTTTTTCCACACAACTTTTTAAAAAAAAAATCTAAATGACGCGCGAAAATGTTCCGGGAACTTTACTATATTAATTTTAGTAATGAAATCAAATTGTAAAATGCTGCAAATATGGTTTTAAGGCTTTTTCTTCATCTTTCTAAAAAGGAAAAAAAAAATTTGAATGTCATGAAGTGGTACAACACATTTTTGCGGCACTGTTGTAGACTACTGCCTTCTCAAACGTTGGCGGATTGTCTTCTATTCAGTTTCGGCAAAATAAAAAGTTTTTAATATCGGAAAATATTTTATGTATAGTATTAGCATTGCACGATAAACTGAAGTTTTTTTTTTTTTTTTTTACAACCATGTTCATTTTAACGCTTGACAGGCTAGATTAGTTTTCATTTCCACGAAAGTTTGATGGTACAGATATCTTGAACCCTTTTATTTGGGAATTCTCTAATTCATTGATAAAAGTGTTACTAAAGAAAATTTTCAGTTTTATTAAGATATTTTATTAGTCATTGTTGAAGAAAGTATTAAAAAAAGTAGTGTAGTTGAAATAAAGCGTAACGATGTGAAATATCTGCCGGTAATTGAAAATTTAAAAAGACAAATTAAAAAGCATTAGCATGCATTGAGGGACAAAAATAGTTAAATTCTAACTTATCTATGCTTAAAAGTATGTTTGAGATTTTTATTTTTGGTAATTTGATATTTTCTTACTATGTCCAACAAATGAGGCACGTTTTTTAATCACTTATGTAGATGGTAGATCTATATATTTTAAACTCAAACAAAGAAATAAACCATTAAACAAAAAAATCACAACACTTTCTGGATTGTAAGTTTACAAAACAAGCTGTTACCAAATTTTTTATTTCGTGATTTTGATTCTCATCTCAGTTAAACACTATTAAAGGGCAGAAAGGGGGAAATCTAATCGAAATGGCCGAAATGCAAACCATACGCCAAATATTTCATAACATGACATATCTAAACGAGTTGATTTGAAACAGGGCATTCAGTTAATAAAAACTAAAAGCAGCTTCACTCCTTGCTGACTCACTAATTTGGAAGGATTTTATACATCCTCGCTATTTGGAATAATGAAAGATTTGATTTTAGGTGTGCATTTTAATCCGTTTTATCCGGCTTTCTGATTAACTTACAACTTCTCATTAGATAGGTCGTTGATTTGTTGAGTGTTTAAACTGAAATACTAGTATATTATTTGCGAGAGCGCTTCAAATTGTTTTAAATCGTGCTTGTTCGAACTTTAAAAATTGAGTCGAATATTTAATTGCTAAAACATAAGACTCGTACTTTACAAATTCTAAATATACACTTGCTTAGACTGCGAAAAATGTTAATATAATATTTCAATTACGATAAAAAAACAAACCAGCACGAATGATCACAATGACGTCATATAGCAAATGATCGGTGACATCACATGCATAATCCTCATTTAATATACAAAATAGTGTTTTTTTTTTTTTTTTTTTTTTTTTTTTTTTTGTGAAATATAAATAAATAAATAGAAGTAAAAAAATAATATGGCTTAAAATCTAACAACCTTGGTTTTGAGAGTTGAAATAGATTACATGTCGATTTCAATGCTAATATTTTCGAAGATCACGTGCGCGATATTTTAATTATAATAATATTATCTTTTGATTTTCAGAATCACGTCACAAAGCTTTCACTAACGGACGGTTTTCAGTTATTATGCATTTTTATAACAATCCGCAAGCTTATAGAGATTGCTAAGAAATCTCCAAGGTATGGCTACCATTACAGAGAAGGAGGAAAGACTTTAAGTATATATATATATATATATATATATATATATATATATATATATATATATATATATATATATATATATATATATATATACATAAATTCGTTAATCTTTAGATAACAAGTAATAATCATTTCACTCGTGCAGTGTTTTCACTTGTGACGTTTGCCTATCTACATTTAACAAACCTATTAGAATTCAAACATACATAAATCGAGTTTTTAAATGCTTAATTTTTATTCCACATTCAATTTTTACTTTCAGCATTTTATTGAAATTTATTCGCGTATCACCAGTGGCGTACTAACGGAGATATTTTTAGTCCCTCCCAAGAAAAAACACGAAAAAAATGCTCGTTTGACAAACTAATCTTAATTACTTTTTAAAACGAAATAAAGTTTGTTAAAAAGCTTTGACGAAATTACTAATTCTACTCTATTAAAGCAACACAAGTTTTCTCGAAATATTTTTACGGAAGATTTCGTTAAAGTTTATATCTTTTTCCTTGTCATTTTGATGATGGCCAATTTGAACAAAAAGAAATAAGTAGGCTCGCATTACGTTCTATAATAATTATTTTCAAAACAATTCATCAAACCTTTATGAATATAAATGTATAACGCATGCTATTCAAAGTTGTCACCCACGATACATACAGTCATGATATATTTAATTTACATTACGATACATTAATTTACACGCTACATTTAATTTTTTAAATTACATAAACATTTAATTAAGATAATTAATAAATAACAAAACAGGAAAAATGGTATCATCAAGATAGTTTCTGATTTAATGATTCACATTGCACATCAGTGGCCAATCACATACATTTGAAAATATCGTGAACAAGTTCGATAGTTTGATAATACTACTGCTAATACAACTCATAATTTATCATTGTATTATCATAGAAATTTCTTGAGTTTTTCGTTGATTTCAAGTTATTAAAATTATGACGTTTGCGATGCAATTCGTGAAGATAAATATTTTGAAATCGTATTCAAAATTATTAAACTTTGAAAGGTGGCATCATATGATCAAAATAAAGATGATCAAAAGTGGTGACATTCACAGGAAAAATAAAGTAAGATATGGCTTTAAAATTATTCGTTTGACAAAATTGGTGCTTCTAATTATAATGTTATTAATTAATCTTTCAGTAGGAGTCCAATTATCAATTTTAAATTGTCAAGATTTGAACAAAGATTTTAACAGCCTTGCACCTTCTCTGTTCGCATGCTGCAACAAATTATCGTGCCATATTCCATGAGTGGCACTCTACAAATGTCATTGCATAAAAACTCTTTCATGGATAAACCTAATTGGTAATGACTTATTTTTATAATCAAAGCCATCCTCAGTTGCAACATCGATCCAAAACAAAATAGCATTTACCCACTCTGCTGGTTTTTACCACATCAATCTTCAAATACTGATCCTTAGAATAATAAAACACACATATGCATATTTTTCCTGCAAGTACCATATTAACATTTTGCCTTCATGCAACCCTAAAGCTTCTGATACGTTCTAAGGTCAACGTCTGTTCTGCATAAATCATCTAGGAAATTTCCACTGACCCTGAGCTAATCTTAAGTGTTCTGGAATTTCATTTTGGGAAAGCCCACTGTCGTCTATCTATTACCTGTCGTCCGAGAAGAATAATTAATTTGATGGATTTCATACTTTTTTGCCAACTTCAAGCAAGAATAATAAGACGGAAGTTGAACCTATCAGAGAACATCAAAGGGTCAGGTGATGAACTCTTCTTTCTACGTCATAGCAGCATCTTCATGACGTCATTGATATTCTAATGACGCGTATCGGGGTGAACTGAAAGAATGGAATATTTATATTCGTGAATGGGCCTATCGATATTCAAGACACTTCTCATCTTAGTAATCCATTCAACCGTCTTGATAATGCTTTTTCAAGAACAGCTAAACGTCATCGGTCACTTTACGTACTCTTTAGGAAATATACTTACCACTAACATTCTAAAATGCCCATATGAAAGAGCATAATTCGGCTAAAAATTTATATGATAGCTTTATTACAGCAAATAAAATATTTAATAATATGCTTTAATAATATATTTACAAATATTTTGCTATAAGTAAGTTTACCTTGTACACTACAGCCAATCAAAATCAAATAAACCTCGGCTTGTGAGCCAATGCATGGAAAGATTCACTTGGCATCAATTTAATGGTTCTCATGTTTAAATGATTTATTATAATTTAGCACCACATACATTTAAAAATGCAACTAAAGTATATGTTTATCTGCTATTTTTTTTTTATATATTAACCGTAATGATTAATAATACGAATTGACATTTTCAAAAATGCACAAATGCGATTTTATATATCTTTGATAACTTTTTTTGTTTTTCGCACTATATTTAAAGCGCTTCTTAAAGTTTAAAAGTAAAATACAATTTAAACACCATAATAATATCTTTCAAAATTTATATAAATTTGTAATTCAAAATCAAATTCTCGTACAAGAGAACTCTAATCGATTTTTGTTTAATTGAAACTAACAAAAACTAAAGAGGAAATATATCGCACAGCTTTCAAATACACTATGATTCTGGTTACTTTTATGTAGTTTGAAATAATTGGTGTAAAAAAATTTAAAAAATTGCGAATTTCGCTTATTGACGATCTTCGTGATTTTTGGTGACAAAAGTAGTAGACTAGTTGCAAATTTCTATTTTCACTTGAGAAAATTGCAGAGGTCGGAAATATCTATCAAAATTAACACCAACACTATATCGTTGCATAGCAAAAAAATATCGATATAATATCGTTGCATAGCAAAAAATATCGATATAATATCGATACATGATTTTTTTAATTTGATTTTCAATTTTGCCAGAAACGAAGTTTTTCGGGGGAAATTTCTACTTTTCATGAATTCATGCCAAAATTGTTTTAATAAACAAATTATAAAAATTGTTTTTATAAATAAATTATATTATCAATCAGAATAAATAAAATACATTTGGATGTCAATGCATAAATTCACATTTATTTTTAAAGAAGAAATTTTGAAAAGTAGTTTATCGCATATTTTGCTGATAGAGATGTTTTTAATATTTAAAATTAGATGCAAATTTCAGGTCCACGTTGACAACAGAAACGGCGCTATGTTAATGACTACTAATAGATGATCTTATCTTTCCATTTCATTATGTTTTCTTTTTGGTTAGGGTGCCATTTTAACTGTCTCTCAGCCAAGTCCAAAGTTTAGTTTTGAAGTTTTTGAAAAGTGAATAAAGAAAATCGAAAAATCGCATGGAACTACAAAACAATCATCAAAAATCTAAAAAAGTTTGGAAATATCGATATATCGGTGAGTTATATCGATATATTTAGTATCGATATTTAAAAAAAAAATATCGATAAAAATATCGTCGTATCTATATATCGCCGACGTCTAGAAAATTGGCCTCGAACAAACAAGTAAAAAGACATAGCCCCTGGATAATCAACTATTAAATGAAGTAGAGAAGGTAGCATTAAGAGTACATATTTTTAAATCTTTTATACAGGGGGATCAATTTAAAAGGTTTAACCTTTAGGGCGTATCAAAAAAAACTTTTTTTGAAATTCAAAATTTCAAGTTGATAAAAAATTGTCACTATGTTCACATGTTTACCAAAAAAAATTTTAGTTCAATCGAAAAATATTTAGGTCTCCCGGAATGGACCTGAAGTTTGAGGTTTTCTGACAAAAACAAAGATTTTTAAAAAAATTTTAAACATAAATATAAAGCAAATTTTTATTTTCAAAAATAAAAATGTAGAGTTTATAATATTAATGAACAGTAATACAAAAAATTATATCTGCCATTTAATAATTAGGTCTCCCTGAATCTACTTGAAAAACAACACTTTTTTACTCTGTTTTTCGTTAAAAAATAAGTTTTCAAAAATATTAAATTTGCACAAATCAATCCAGTCTGTAAACAGTAAATTACTATCAGTAAATATAAGTTTGAAAATGTCAACAAAAATTTCCAAAAAATTACCATATGGAATGCTGGTAAAAAGATTTTCAAAATCGAAGGTGTTAATTTTTTACATTTTGTTGTTATGCAAAAAATCTAGAAAATCTACAATATCATAAATAATCAGAGATCGCTCGTGTATTTTGATTTTATTCAAAATGATTTTCAAAATTCCAAAAGCCTTTTGCTACAAAAATTATTGTAACAATTGGTTCGAATTTTTTCAAGTTTCTATCCATTCGAATTGAAATTTTATTATGTTTTAGTTTGCCTTTCTCATTGTACATTTAATAATTTTGACTATCAAACCTTGATGTGGAACGAGAATTATTGGGAACGAGAAATATTATATATCAATTAGGCTTTTGCCATATACAGAAGAAGTCTCATATTTTGGCTTTGGTTATATTAGTCACCCCTGACGAAGTTTCTAAAATTGAAAAATATACCTTATCTAGTTGTTTTTCAATTTGTTATTTATTTCTTTGCTGTAAGTATAGTGATAAATTAATTGTGCTGGTAAATGAACTTTCAGAAGTTAGATATATGAGGGCTATAGTGCAGATATGTGTTATTTATACTTATTAAATACAATCAAACTGTTAATACCTACTGAGCACAATACATCCTTGACACCATCACAAAACATAAATATAAACAGGAGGAATTTAAAACGTAGAACAACAAAACGATGCATAAACAAGTAATTTAAAAAATGCAGACACGACAAAATCCTTTCATATATTACGCAGTATTACGCATTAAAATCGCGCATGCGCAGAACTTGTTCATGATATCGATAGACAGTAATAATAAAGAAATACTACAATAATATTAGAACCTTTTATCGGACAAATGAATATAATACATAACAATAATCAGAAAAATTAGGGAGACACATTACAATAACTTTTGTTTTTATTCAGTTTGAAACACAAAATAACGTTGCCATTTCAATAAATTTTAATAAAAATAGAATTTAAAAGTTGCTCTCTACAATCTCGGTGTACTAAAGCTTCTATTCGTACAAAAATTAGTACCTCTAGGTTCAAAACTAATTTAGGTTGTTTAAGGTTCAGACGTACTGACACTCAATTTAATATATAGAGATATTGTAGCTGATGGATAGTAATCATATTTTTATTGCAGTTTATTCCTTCCTTTTAATCTATCTAATTAAAAATTATATTTATTCTTATTATGTTATGTACTCTTTTGTTGGATAAACTTATATTTTCAATTTGAATTTTTAAAAAAATTATCATTAGTCAATTTATGATTGCTAAAAAATGTAAAACGTCATTTCCATCCAAGTTATTAGAATGCTCATACCTAAATGTTGATGTTCTTAATTAATTTATTTTTGAATGTTTTATTGATATACTTTTAAATAATTCTTTTATCAATATTTTGAATGGTTGACTTCATTTTTATTGTAAGAATGGAAACCAAATTTTAAGTTTTCCATTCTACAAAAGTAGTAGATATACAAAAACACTAATTTATTTTTAATAATTATGTTAACAATTAACTGTGTGGTGCATTTATCTTGTTATGATTATTATCAACCTAAAAATGAGACAATGCAAAGCAATATGCACTTCACATATGCATGATTTAATATAGTAATGAAACTCTCTGTGTAATATAAATGTTGAAATATATCTTTGAAAAATTCATACATTTCTTAAACCATCATAGTTTTTCAAAGGACAAATTCTCAGCTTTCAATGTTTTATTGATATACTTTTAAATAGTTCTTTTATCAAGTTGTTAACTTTATTTTTATTTTAAGAATGGAAACCGAATTTTATGTTTTCCATTCTCCAAAAGTAGTAGATGTACAAACACACTATTTTGTTTTAAATAATTATTCTAACAAGTAATTGTGTGGTGTACTTATCTTTTTATGATTATTATTATTATTGACCGAAAAATAAGACAATGCAAAGCAAAATGTACTTCGTATCTGCATGATTTAAGATAGTAAGGAGACTATCTGTGTTTAAATATATCTTTGAAAAATTCATACATTTTTTAAACCATCATAGTTTTTCAAAGGACAAATTCTCAGCTTTCCATAACCCAAATGTACCTTAAATAAAATCTTAAAAAATCAAAAAAAAAAATGTAAAGCCTAAAATGAACGTTTCGGGATAGCGACCTACATAGATTCAGGTGGAGGTTAGATTGTATAAATTGATCTATTTTTTCTGTGCTTTAAAAGTTCAAATTTATTTAATAATTACTTTAATCTTCTAAGTATGAATTTCAAATATAATATTTCACTTTAATCAACAGTAGAGATGATTACTTAAACATACTTAAAAACCAATATCTCTGCTAAAAGTGTTAGAATTGAAATCGCCCAACCTGAACATAAAATAATCAAAGCTCCTGAAATGTCTTCAATAGTAATTGTATGTTCTTTTTCTTCTTCTCCTTTCACTTCCTTATACCTTAACCAGTTCTTAGAAGACTTTTCCCTAATATATTGATGAAACATTCCCGATTCCCAAATTCTTGTCATGATGTCATTCAGTTTTTTCTTACAGCAGAACTTGCGATTCATAGCAACTGTATAAGCTGCAAAGCCTATAGTCTCTTCGGATATCAAGTACTTTGATTGGTATTCACGGAATAAAATGTCTAAGATATTATTGACCGCAATAACGGCGTCGTAAGGACCGATCACATTTGTCGTATCATTGTCCTCTCTGTCAATGAACCACTTGTTTCGGTGGATTTCTTTTCCCAGAAGCTGCAGATGTTTGTCTTTGGTTGAAAGAAAAAAGGGGACAATGGGGGGACCTTTATCTACGTAGCATCTGTGGGTTCCTTTTAGAACTGCATCCGAAAGTTCTTTAAAGGTTTCGACAGTCTTTCCTTGCATGGGTACCGTCATGAAAGATAGAATAATACCCAAGTACCCAGATGTCATCACCAGACCAAACAAGAAGATGGCTACCATAAAGAATTTCGACTTCCACGAATTTACACCAAGCGTGAAGGACTGTCTCAGAATAATACCATAGAGTTCAAACACTATTCTCAAAATGGAATGCTTCTTCTCAAAGATCAACCACATAGCTGCAGTTATGGCGAAGAACGTGAAGAAGAAATATCCCCACACTGGGCCATGAAATGGATAAAAGAAAGGGTTCTTCGGTCGAATTTTTTCAGCTCTCCCAATTGCGAAAGTCAGAGCGCCAGTCATTAATGGTTTGGTTAAATCTACGACTTCTAGTCTATCTGGTATATAACCGATGACACCAAAAGCCAGGTCGGCCTCACCCCGTGCTGTCATACCAATGAGACCAGTCCAATTTCCGTTGAGTTTTTTTCGACCGGACTCGCCATCAGCAGGAATCACCAATTCGTATTCCTTACCAAGTGCCTTCAATATGTCTTTTACAGCATTTTCTTCGATTCCTCCAGTTATTTCGTAACGGGAATCCGCAGTTTTATTCAATTCCATCATGTGAAGCAGTGGTAAAACAGCAACCAATATTTTTGAAGCAAGGTTTGACTTCATTTCACGTATTTATGTCTGAGATTATGAACATTTATTTCTTAGACTAAAGTAGTTCAGTTTGAAGTTGCTGAAATTTTTTGTACAACCATTCAATTGAAATATTAGAATGTAATTGAAACGATTTCAATGGAGATGAAGTCTAGTGAACTTAAAATACGATAATTGGTTCCTCAATATATATTTTTCCCATTTGATAAATTATTTGAGTTTTTTCTATTAACGTGACTACCCCTGCCCAAATTGTTTATTGATCTATGATATAGTATTTGAATACTATCGTGTGAAAAAAGTTTTTTTAAACTATTGGATAAATATCATCTTGTTCCTGGCAGGATAGTCGCAAATTGTTTATAATTTGTTTTTCATATTTCCTAATTCCATAGACATTATGGAGCAAAGATAAATTTACATAATAAAACAGCACTATGCTATTTCCCAATTGTGGGTATTTATTGCACTTCGAAGTACATTAATTGCATGAATGCTTTTTACGAGTGTGAAAAATATATGTTTTGTGTCTGCAAAAACTACAATTGCTATCTGGCGTTACTCGAGATTTAAAATAAATCACTTATTTAACAGTAAAAATAAAAGGTTTATTTGTTTTTAAATCAGCATAATTTCTAGTGGAATTAATTTTATAATGACACTAGACGTATGACATAGACTTTTATTCAGTAATGTGTAGGCTGTAATTTGTTCACTGTTTTTAAGAAATCAATAAAATGGTTACGCTTTTGTTGCAACTCGTCTCTAGCCATTAAATTTTTTATTATTGGATTATTGGTTTTGTTATTATTTAGTTTAAAAACTTACGTATGAAAGCAAATATTTTGATTTTGTTATAAATTGTTTGTATTGACAAATTTTATGTGCAAATGCATTTAAATTTAACTTGTCTTCTCTTAAACCTAAATATACAAATAGGCCCATTTTAAATATTGTTTTTTTTTTTTTTTATAAGAAATGTAATTTATTTAAGTATATTTTAAGCACAGATTGAATTTTTAAAGTATTTGACCACTATGAAGAAAGCATTCATTCCGTGCTATTGATAAACTCCTTGTTTGCCCCTAAAACTTGATAGACTTGTCATAGACAACAAGATTTTGATCCCGATTGGTATCTATTATCGGCTTAAATTCTTCACAAGTTTACGTTTATGTGACTAAAAGATTAGTATCGACAGTTTACTTTTGCAACTTAAGAGACAAAATTCTATAAAATGTCATTTTAGTTACTCTTAAGCTTAACACCTTTTAGGAAAAAATGTTCAAACTTGACTTGAGAAAGATTAGGCCTTGAAAGCTACTTAGTTTTACTTTCATTACATGATTGGTACTGACATTTGCAATCCATGACGGTCATTCTGATGACCATCGTAGAACGTAACTGTCGTCAATTACTAACTAAACAAAGTGCGCTTCTCGATAATTGACTTTTTGGTATGCAAATACAAAAAGGACTGTCAAGAACTTTGTAATTTCAAGAGAAAGAAAATGAACAACAATCGTAAGTGTTTTGGCAAGGTAGAATGCCTTACATGAGAACTCAAAACAAGCATTGTAAAAAAATTATTTTCGTAATTGCTTCTTTATTAATAATGCAATTTTGAACTCGTAATTTCAGTCATCCAGTTGAAATTTACCATTTAATATTCGGCATAATAATTTTTATTTTTTCTGCAACGTCAACGGAAATCTTCTGTCATATGAGATTGTGTCACAGAGATACACATATGTACTGGTTTATAAGCAGTATCAGTTCCTTATAAGTAGACTTCCGGTCAGAATTTAACTCATTTATGTTTGAAAATTTCTAATTTGCTTCCAAGATATCCATCCCTGTAATTTGATGTAACAACATGCAATAATAATAGTTTTTATTGCGACCCTTTATATGAAGGTGGTAAAAATTGCAGAAGCGCATTTTTAGGTCAAACTGTAAAGAAGTTTAAAACCTCGACCGGAAGAGGCTTTTTAATTTTACTTCACCATAAAACATCACCAATATTCCCTTTTTATTGATGGTATATGTTTCATACACGTGGTTTAAGCTGTCATAGATACACTTCCGGTCGATATGCTAATCATTTCCAATTGAAATTTTCTTTACCATTTTTTTATCTTTCGACCAGCCTAATATTTTAACATATTACACGTGTCTATAATTTTCATGGTTTTGGCAGTGACCCCACAAAATTCTATTTTTATTGAAAAAAGAAAATTTTATATCCAACTTTGAGTTTGTATAAAAACTCGACCAGCAGTGAAACATCTTAAAAATAGTCAGAAAGACATGTTCTATCAATGTGCCAAATGGACAATTCCCGCTTTTTTTAAAAACGAGTGAATTTAGTTTATATTTATGAAAATTTCTTTCTGATTCCAAATATTTAAACAAAAGTTCTTTAAAAAAAATTACTTATTTAAATATTAAGAAAATCTGTGACGTCAAGGTTCCTACAGTTTCTATGATTATCGTGAGGTTTCTGCCAAATAGTTGACGTTGGTAGACCATTGCCATATTCCATACAGGTTGGATTGATTTGAAAGAAACTTGCAAATCTGGTTTCCGATGCTGTATTTCAAGCCAAGATGTTTGGGAAGACGTGACGGCACATTCAATGCCAGTGGAATGAATCGGTTTCACGCCAACGTCTAACAAGGTAACTTTGATCGCAAATTTAAAAAAAGAAAAAGCGTTTTGAGCAGAAGTTTTTGTGTTTATGGCCTTTTCGAAACATTTAGAATTGAATAAGAAATTAAAAAAATAATAATAATAATAATAATAATACTAATAATAATAATGCGGGAATTGTCCATTACAGACTTGTTTCACAAAATGTAGTTTTTGTCTGTATTATGGCACCTAGCCGCGCAACTACAACTCAAATTCAAAATAATAGAATAAAAAAACTTTCTAAACAAAACTTGGTAAAATGAACACATGCAAATTAAAAAAGTGACATATATTATTCAGGTTGGTTGGTGGTTTTCAAATTATTTGGCGCCGTCAGCAACACGAGGGCTATAATACGCCCAAACATTCGTCATTTGGCAAGCCAACATACATTTACAAACACCCATGCCTTACACGGGACTCGAACCCGCAACCTCGCGGTCTAGAAGCTAGCATGCTAACCTCTATACCGTTTGGTCTATGTTATTCAAGAATTTGCAAAACAATTTTCAACAACTATACTGTATTAATCATTACAGCCAGTGTTTGTGGAGACAGATTCAAAGTTTAGGACTAACAAAGGAGTACAAAGAAATTGAAGATATCAGAAAATTTTGTAGGATGTGTTTGGCATTAGCATTAGAATGCTCCTGACAATGAGAAATTGAATCTTTTCATTGACTATTATGCAATTCAGTGGTTAGATAATCCTCAATTGCCGATTGATGTGTGGAATGTGAATTGGGAAAGGCATCGTACAAATAATCCCGTAGAAGGTTGGAACAGTAAGTTCAATCGTTTAGTTGGAGTGAAACACCCGAATATATACTTGTTAATTCAAAAGCTCAAAGAAGACGCAACTGAAGTTGATGCTCAAGTAATGGCTAAGGAGCTAGGAATAAGCAATAAAAAAAGGCGCAAAATATACATCGAAACGGATAAAAGAATCCACAACATTTTAGAAACATTCAATCAGGATAATGACTTAGATCGATGTTTAAGTGCACTAGCCTAAGCCAAAACTTGAATAATACAAAATTGGTAGTAATCATATTGTCAAATTATATATCTATCTATCATTTTGCACTAATTAAACTTAAAATAAAATTTTTAGGTCTGATTTTTTTTTCTAGTTTTTTTAAGTTAATTTATTGCAGTGTTTCAATATTATCAGTTTTGATTGCTCTAATCATTTGTCAATATATATTTTTTTGGTTTTAGGCAGATATATAAAATAAGTATGACGAATTAGAAACAAAAGTAGTTTTCGATGGGTTTTTTAAATATAGATAATTTCCTTCAACTGAAATTTTAGCTAGTTAAGATTCGTGACAAATAGAGTAGTTTTGTTTGAATTAAAAAGATATCCAAAAAATATAAACTTACTTTTAGTTAATTTTTTTTTTAATACCTGTACGAATACTTTTTGAACTATGGTTTCTGGAACTCTTTTATTTTGGCCAAAAGTCATAAATCAATTTTATTGTAACAAATTGCTTTCCTACATGTTTTAGATGATAAAAAATTACAATAATAAACTAATTATGGTTTTTTATAACCATACATTGAAATATTATGTTATTTCTTTGAAAAGTAAAGTATTTACATATTACAACAATTAAGTAATTCGAAATCATTAAAATAAGCAAGCTTCGGCAGTCAACAATAAAAAGCATATTATTTTTCCTAGACTTTGAATATTGATAATAATAGTATTTTGTAGTCATGAAGTGTAATATGGAGAAGAACTTAATTTAAATGCAAATGTTAACAAAAAACATTTGAGTTTGATGTATTGAAAAATATCAGACTAAAACAGGAGTTTTAAGTGATTTTATTGCTTACTATATTATTTTTCATATTTCATTAGGCTTGTGCTTTCTTTTGTTTTATTATTTACCTATGGTTTATTATTTATTTTATGATTTTCTTAAACTATAGTATGCCCATTTTACCCCACAATATACCTATTTTCACCTGCGTGGAGTAAAATGGGTATAGTAAACATATACCTATAAAATGTTTTCTCACAAACATATTTATGTAACATAATAATTAAAAATTATGTAAGGTGTGCAATGTAAAAAAAAAGCAAAAAAAACATTGAATTGTTAAACATTTACATGAAAACTTTAGCTGAACATAAGAAAACAGTGATTTTTATACCCATTTTACCCCACCCTACCCTATTCTAAAAATACTCTTTGGTATTACTTACAATAGAAAATTGAGCATTTTAACAACATAGTTTTAGAGATACAGTGTTTTGCGGTAAAGAAAAACGTGAAAAAATACATTTGAGAAATAACCGAAAAGAAAAATTTAATCTTCAAAGAAAGAAAAGATAAGATCAATAATATTTATAAATTCTCTTAGAAGCCCCAACTGAAATATCTCGCATAATTCGTTTGTTAATTGAAGGTTAATATTATTACAAAACTTTGATTTCTTAAATTCTCTATTAAAATATAAAATGAGGCTTGTTATTGATCTGAAATGCTAAAGAAAAGATATCCTAACGATAACAAATTGGTTCGGGTATATTTTTTATTAATTCAAACAAAAAAATTAATGTCAATTTACTGAAAAATGATTTTCACAGCAGTAGAGAGAAGTTGTATAAAACAATTTCTTATTTTTGGTTTTGTCTCGCTTCATTGCAGTTCATCATTGTTTACGCTTTAAAGGATCCTTAGGTTCACTAAAAAAATACCTTATCCGGAGCATAAATGGTAGTATTTTTGCAGCAAGGAACAATACAATACTTAAACGACACTTTTGACGTTGTAAATATAAAATTTCAATGCAACAACTTTAAAAGAAAAAACCAGAAATCACAACAGCTTTGCTTTTGCAGGAATCGAAGAAGCGGAAGAACCTAGGCCATGTATCGCGACGTCACAATACAAAGACGGTGTTTTTAAAGGAAGTTACGTCAGGGTCATTCAAAAGCTAATTTAAATAATATAAATTGAATTTTTTCAAACTGCAAATGGTACCATTATGCTTATTTTAAAAGGAACTATTGTTTTCAAAAGAGTTTGAAAATCATGCAACTTCCCCATTGCCCTACAATTCACGAAAATCGATAAGAATATTAATTTTTTTTGTTATTATACCATAATATTTTATGATATTTTAGCTTTCGAACAATACTAAGCTTTTGAAAATATCCTGAATAGTTTTTATGTTACAATTAATTATAGGTAGGTACTTCCCCTATTAGATACTACGTTTTTAAAACTTTAAACCTGTTTTCTGACGAACTGTATTTTGATTTTGTCACGCTTTATTTAAACAATGGTAATTCAACAACAAAATGTTCAACTATAATTTTTTCATATCATAGTAATCTACATAATATGTTAGATGGTTTGAAACTCAATTATATAAAATTGGTTGAGAAATTGATTTTTTATGGATTTTGAAAACATAGAATTCATTGAAAATATTGATTTTTTTATGTTTTCACACAAAATAAATTGTAAAAAAAATATTTTATATAATAGACTTAATTGAGTTTCAAAACATTAAAAATAATATTTCTCTAGTTACCAAGTAGAATTGCGTTTCTAAGTAAATTAAAATTTGATACATCATTGTTTGAAAAAGGTACTAATTATCTAAATAAATCTTAATTAAAAATTGCAGAAATTAAATTATTTTTTATGAAATGATTTTAATCATATACTTTTTAACTATTGTAAACTAGGGGTGTGGAACATAGCACAACTTTCAAATACACTATAATACTGAAGTGGATTTGCATCATTTACAGTTTTTATATTTTCGACATTCATTTAGATCAAATGGTCAGTTTAGCGGTATTTTTTTGCGATAATTCTTGTATGGGTCTTAAATATATATATATATATATATATATATATATATATATATATATATATATATATATATATATATATATATATATATATATATTGTTGCATAAATTGTCTGTATATAGTGTAAATAGTGACGTATTATGTTAAAATTCTATTGTAATTTATTTTATCTTATTTTATTTATTAACAGCGATTATACAGGTTAGAAAAAGGTGGCAACACCTAAAGCAATCGAGAAATTTCGAAATGTTTCTTTTTCGACGAATTGGCCGGAAATTTCGGGAATGTTCTCACTCGCCTACTATATAAAGACCAGAGATCGGGAAAGTTTTCAGATTGATTTCGGACTTCGATGTGAGCTGATCGCTTTGTTTACTGGAAAGAGCTTGTATAATCGCTGTATTCGAAGTTGTTTTTGTTGAAGCTTGTGCTAAAGCTTGAGAGTGCTTACACTGTTGCCTTTGAATAAATTTTGTGAGTTTTCTGAAGAGAGAATAAATATTTTTATACCGTAAAAACTGTGCCATCATTGCCTCAGTGGAAAAATTCATAACAGTGATGTCAGAAGTGGGGTCTCATAATTTCGAATGCCGATTACTAGAGGAATGATGGAAGACCAATTGAAGCAACTGATGGAAATGATTGCTGGAATGAAGGCTCAACAGGATACGATTGCCGCTGGTCAAGCCCGCCAAGGCCGACCAAACGGTATAGTGGTTAGCGTGCTAGCTTCTAGACCGCGAGGTTGCGGGTTCGAGTCCCGTGTTGGCATGGGTGTTTGTAAATGTATGTTGGCTTGTCTAATGACGAATGTTTCGGCGCATTATAGCCCTCGTGTTGCTGACGGCGCCAGATAATCTGAATACAACCAACCAACCAAGCCCGCCAAGAATCAACGAACGCTGAACTCGTCGCTACGATTGCTGCCGGTCAAGCCCGCCAAGAAACGACAAGATGGAGCGAATTATGAGAAATATTCCTGGCTCGAGGGATCGAAAAACTAGAGTGGTTTGTTGGCTCTGCAACCGGGAAGGACATTTTAAGCTCAGTTGCCCGGACTTGGACAAAAGAGGGGATAACACCACCTCCGAGCCCCAGCAGTTAAACTAGAAAGCGGCCATCTCGCGGGGCGGAGGTTGCCGTGTAGTGAAGATGGTGCCCCACTCAGCCTCTATCACATCTCATCCCTTCAAGGAGGAAACCATGGTTTATTCGTGGAGGGCGAGATTAACGGGACTCCCTATCGTCTAATAGTTGATTTGGGAGCTAATGTAACCATCTTACGAACGGATGTAGCCCGGCGCCTGGATTGCCAACCTCTCTACACGGCGCCTTCAGTTTCGCTACAGACTGTGACTGGTGACAAAATTTCTGTACATGGGAAATTGAAAGTCAACATCTCGTTTGAATTTAACACCTATGCTCACACCGTTTATGTTGCTGAAATCGTGGACCCATGTATTCTCGAGCTGGACTTTCTAAAGAAAAATGGTATCACTTTGAATTTCGAGAAAGGCGAGCTTCAAACAGGGAAAGAAGAAGTTCCACTGTTCGGTTTGCACTAGGAAGAGCCGTGTGCATATCGAATAGTAGCTCTTGAAGACATCACCATCCCCTCCATGATAGATTTGGTTGTAAAGGGTTCAGCAGAGCTCCCGAAGGCCTTCCGATTTGGAGTAATGGACTTCCCATCATCGAATAGCGTCCCGAAAGGAGTGCTAGTAGGAGCGACGCTTGTGAATCTCTCTCAAGAGGTGGTGCATGTGAGAATGGCCAACATCGGTGATGCTAAGAGAGTTATCAAGAAAGGAGAATAAATTGCCACTTGCACACCTGTTACAAGCATCGAACGAGGATCGAAGGAGCTTCCGACCGCACTACCCGCGGATTTAGTGGACCAGCTTCTCGAGGACTCCCGGTTGGAAAGAAGTCAAGAGAAGATTGTTGGAAACCTTATAAAAGAATTTGAAGACATTTTCTCCATGTCATCGAAAGATGTAGGAAGAACAAAGCTTATTCAACATCGAATCGATACTGGGACCCATTTATCTATTAAACAACATCCTCGAAGACTTCCTTTCTCAAAACAAGAGGAGGTCGGGAAACTGTTACATGAAATGAAAGATAATAGAGTTATCGAAACCTCCTCAAGTCCATAGGCCTCTCCAATCGTACTCGTTCGAAAGAAGGATGGTTCCACCAGGTTTTGTGTGGATTACCGGAAGCTGAACGAAATTACGAAAAAGAACATCTACCCTCTGCCAAGGATTGATGCCACTTTGGACACTCTATCGGGGAACCAGTGGTTTTCAACTTTGGATTTGAAGAGTGGATACTGGCAAGTGGAGATACATCCCGACGATCGTGAGAAGACGGCCTTCACTTCCGGACAAGGTTTATGGCAGTTTCAAGTTATGCCGTTTGGCTTGTGTAATGCACCGGCTACGTTCGAGCGACTAATGGAGACTGTGCTTAGAGGACTTTCCTAAGAGACCTGTCTGGTATATTTGGACGATATCATTATCCCCGGGCGGAGTTTTGATCAGCACTTGCAAAACGTAAAGAACGTGTTCTTGAAGCTTAGGGAAGCCCACTTGAAACTTAACCCATCAAAATGTAAGCTCTTTAGGTAGAAAGTCAGTTATCTCGGACACAGCATCTCATCTGATGGAGTGAGCACAGATCCAGCTAAGATCCATGCTGTGCAAATTTGGTCTCGACCGCAAGATGTTCATCAATTGCGAAGCTTCCTAGGTCTGTGCACGTATTACCGTAGATTTGTGAAGGGATTCTCCAAGATCGCCAGACCTTTGCATCGACTAACAGAGAGCAAGCAGAAGTTCCTGTGGACTGCCGACTGTGACGACTCCTTAAATCAACTGAAGAAAGCTTTAACATCCGCGCCTGTTTTGGCTTTTCCCGATGTTAACAAGGACTTTATTCTGGATACAGATGCCAGCAATGAGGGAGTGGGCGCCGTTCTTTCCCAGGAAATTGAAGGACAGGAGAAAGTCATTGCTTATTTCAGTAAGAGCCTGTCAAGATCCGAGCGGAACTACTGCGTCACAAGAAAGGAGTTACTGGCAATAGTAAAGGCCGTTGAATACTTTCATCATTACTTGTACGGCCGAAAATTCCTTTTCATGCGTCTCTGACTTGGTTGCTGAATTTCAAGAATACAGAGGGGCAAATAGCAAGGTGGATTTAGCGCCTACAGGAATAAGACATGGATATCCAACACAGAAAAGGAACGTCCCATGGGAATGCAGACGTTCTCTCCAGAAGACCATGTCCGGAGAATTGCCGATTTTGTTCCAATGCGGAGTCTAAGTTTGGGACAACCGCATCTGCCGTTCGTAAAATAACTTCCAAGTCAACTACTTCAGACGTGGATCCTTGGAGTGATCAGAATGTCCGAAAAAGTCAGGTTGAAGATCAGGACTTGAAACCTCTAATTGAATTCCTGGAAGCAGCTACCGGAAAACCCAGTTGGTAGGAAATTTCACGCTATAGCCCAACAATGAAGAGATATTGGGCTATGTGGGACTCTTTGCACTTGAAGAATGGAGTAATCTACCGCCGATTGGAGTCCGATGATGTCAAAAGCTTCCGGTGTCAATTAATCCTAACAAGTTCTAGAGTTACCAACGTTCTAGAAGAACTTCACAGCAGCCCTACTGGAGGACATTTTTGTATCACGAAAACTCTTCAGAAAGTCAGGGAAAGATTTTTCTGGGACAAAGCAAAGTCTGAAGTGGAGAAATGGTGCAAGTCCTGTGATGCATGCGGAAGGGACCGAAGACCCGAACTCGTGGAAAGTTGCAACGTTACAACGTAGGAGCACCATTCGAAAGAATTGCTTTGGACGTCTTAGGCCCCCTACCTCACACAACGAATGGCAACAAATACATCCTAGCTGTCATGGACTACTTTAGCAAGTGGCCAGAAGCATACGCGATTCCGGACCAGGAAGCCACAACCGTAGCAGAAGCCCTCGTACAGAATAGGATCTCTCGATTTGGCGTACCCCTGCTGATACATTCCGATCAGGGGACGAACTTCAACTCTGCCGTCTTCACTGGGCTGTGTGACTTGCTCGACATGGAAAAGACTCGTACAACTCCCCTGCACCCACAATCCGATGGAATGGTCGAACGGTTTAATAGAACGATTCTGAATCATCTCTCCTTGTTTGTTTCCAAGAACCAGCAAGATTGGGATCAGAAACTTCCACTGTTCCTTTTGGCCTACAGAAATGCTACTCACGAGACCACCGGCTATACACCATCTCAAATGATTTTTGGAAGAGACCTTAGACTACCCTGCGACCTCCTCTTTGGACAACCACCGGACACTCCTTCCTCGCCTGTCCAGTATCTAGATGATCTCCAGACACGTTTGGAAGCCGTACATCGGTTCGCCAGAGAAAGAATCAACATCATGACGGAGCGCATGAAGGTCCACTACGATGCCAAGGCCACGGAACGTTCATTCCAGGAAGGTGACAAGGTGTGGATATGGAATCCTAAACGTCGGAAAGGGCTCTCCCCTAAGCTCCAGACGAACTGGGAAGGGCCGTATGTGGTCATTAAAAAGATCAATGAAGTCGTGGTAAGGATTCAACGGACACCCTCCTGTAAACCTAGAGTTGTACATTACAATAGGCTAGCCCCATATTACAGTAGAAGTGATTAAATGGTCTTTCCTCTTAAGGACTTCACTGCCCGGGACGTGGAGTCTTTAAGAAGGGGGAAATGTTGCATAAATTGTCTGTATATAGTGTAAATAGTGACGTATTATGTTAAAATTCTATTGTAATTTATTTTATCTTATTTTATTTATTAACAGCGATTATACAGGTTAGAAAAAGGTGGCAACACCTAAAGCAATCGAGAAATTTCGAAATGTTTCTTTTTCGACGAATTGGCCGGAAATTTCGTTAATGATCTCACGCGCCTGCTATATAAAGACCAGAGATCGGGAAAGTTTTCAGATTGATTTCGGACTTCGATGTGAGCTGATTGCTTTGTTTACTGGAAAGAGCTTGTATAATCGCTGTATTCGAAGTTGTTTTTGTTGAAGATTGTGCTAAAGCTTGAGAGTGCTTACACTGTTGCCTTTGAATAAATTTTGTGAGTTTTCTGAAGAGAGAATAAATATTTTTATACTGTAAAAACTGTGCCATCATTGCCTCAGTGGAAAAATTCATAACAATATATATATATGTGTGTGTGTGTGTGTATGTGTGTGTGTGTGTGTGTGTGTGTGTGTATGTGTGTGTGTGTGTGTGTGTGTGTGTGTGTGTGTGTGTGTGTGTGTGTGTGTGTGTGGTAATGAAGGTATATCTTTTGGTAAAAAAAAAAGTTTTTTTGCATTTCTCCAAGTTTGGGAACATTATGCTTTCAAAAAAGTGATCTAGACGAAATGTTTGTTTGTGTGTACATGGTAAGCATAACTTCCGAACGAATTGACCTGATTGTTAAAATTTGGTATATGGATTAGCGATTGCCATGGCTCCATTTTCGTCCAAATCGCACCTGCGCATGAGGTTGAAATCATGAAAACTCATTAAAGAATCATATTTTTAAACAATTGCTAAAATACGATTCCAACGATTTTGATTAAAATCTCAGTGCTAATACCTTTTAAAGTGTTTTAAACGTCCCCACCTCCAAAATCCCCGTAGAAATGTGATAAATATCACCTTATGAAATTTCAATGCAATGACCAATGACCATCTGTTTTGTAATTGAAAATTGTGCGATGCTCTAAATCCCTTGTTTTGCTTTGTTTCTGTGTAAAGAGTTCATAATTGAAAAAAAAATCAGTCTATGAAAGTTTTAAGTAAAAGCTTTTTCCAATGCACTTAACGTTTGCAGGGGTGCTTTTGGGATACAATCTGATATATAAATCACGAGCACAGAGCATGAGAGCACAGTGTTGGTTGCTTGTGCTACGCAAGTGACAGCAACTTTTTCAGACTAAGATGTGGG
Organism: Linyphia triangularis; assembly: GCA_963978545.1. Lineage (NCBI taxonomy): Eukaryota > Metazoa > Arthropoda > Arachnida > Araneae > Linyphiidae > Linyphia > Linyphia triangularis. Next base: position 89,383,125 of record OZ021723.1, on the reverse strand, counting down.
TCACGTTATTAACATCTATTAAATTCTGTGGTACGTCTCAGTACTCTAAGAACCCTTTTATCTTATGCTGTTGAAAATAAGTTAATGGCATTTTCTGTCGATTTCATACTTGCATATATTAATTTAAAGCTCGACAAAGAAGTATACATGGAAATCCCAAAAGGTTTTGATGACCGTTTTGAACCAAATAGACTATGTTTCTTAAAACGTAGCCTTTACGGTTTGAAAGACAGTGGTCTCATTTGGTACCAAATTTTAAATAAGAAACTAAAAAGCATGGGTTTTACTGCTATGAATGCTGATAAATGTGCATATAGATTTGTGTCAAGTTCTTGTGAAATTTACTTACTGTTATACGTAGATGATTTGTTAATATTAACTAATGATGTAAAGTATTATCATAATGTTACTACTGAATTATCAGCTTCTTTTAAATTTAAAGATTTAAGTAAGTTATCTTATTGTCTTGGTATTCAATTTTCCCAAACTGATTATTCTATTTCTATGTGTCAAACTAAATATATTCATGATTTACTTGTAAATTTTAATATGGAAAATTGTAAATCTGTTGTATCACCATTAGATCCAAGCCTGAAACTTAGTAAGGAAATGCGTCCTCAAAGTGAAGAGGAAATTGTGGAAATGAAAAATATTCTTTATCGTCAATTGATTGGGTATTTTTTTATTTTTATCTGTTGCATTACGTCCTGATATAACCTATGCTGTTAATTTCCTAAGCCAACTCAATTGTGCTCCTGGTAGATCACACTGGATAGCAGTTAAACATATTCTTAGATATCTTAAAGATACGAGTAATTTAGGTATTATTTATAAACGTACAGGAATACCAATTATTGCTTATGTCGATTCTGACTGGGCCTCTTGTGTAGATGATCGCAAATCACAGTAAGGATTTATTTTTCATCTTGCTGGATCACCAATTAGTTGTGAATCAAAGAGACAGAGCAGTGTTGCTTTATCTACCTACGAAAGCGAATTCGTGGCTCTTTCTGAATGTGCAAAAGAGTGTATTCATCAAAGAAATTTACTAGGTGAACTATATCCTAATTTAGTTAAATCGCCTATAACCATCATGTGTGATAATCATTCCGCAATCCCAAACTTGGGAAAAATCCAATATTTCATAATAAATCGAAGCATATAGATATTATATATCACTTTGTTCGCGATCTATATGAAGATAAAGACATTGAAATCTTGTTATGTAAATTCAGATAAAAACTTTGCAGATTTACTAACTAAACCTTTAAATGGTAAAAAACATAGTATGCTTTGTAAAATGATTGGACTTGATTGTGTCTAATTTATTAAGTTGTGAATTTATGATGTGTTAAGTTGATTTTATGTGAAATGTACTTAGTTGTAGAGGTGTTAACTTAATGTTATCTTGGTTGAATTTTATTTGAAATGAAAATTAACTTTATAGGGGGCAATTGTGGGATAATAACGCCCATTTTCATATCATTTCTTTAACCCTTCTACGATCTCCCTCATATTAGTAAATGGTACATTCCTCTTTAATTGATGTACGCATATGTACTGCGCATTGCACAATGTATATGTAATCCAAGTGTCAAGGCTCATTCACGTAAGACATGCCAGTCCGTTAAGAGTATGTCTTTATATCTCCCACTTTTATATTTTATTTAATTACATAAATGCTACCTATAATCCTTTAATCATAATTAATAAAGTTTTTATTTTCTCGAACCAGTGCATACCATTTCTTTAAAACTCTGCAAACAATATTAATGGAGATGCATGATGTTACTATATATCCCGTGTCGAAATCAACATATTTCTGCTCCTATAAAATTTATAATGAAAATATGTACACGGTATAAACTTCTATTCAGTCTGGGGAGAGCTGTAATTTGTTCAAATGTTTTTAAAAAAAATAATGAAATTGTTAAAATTTTGTTTTGCTATAACCAAAGCCAAAATAAGAGAACTTTTATATTTTTATATACGTATCTAGGCAAAAGCCTAAATAACATATGTTACACTGAAATTCTCATAAGGTTTGAAAGTCATGAGCATTAAAAGTAGGGATGGAACGGATATCCAGCAAATATCCGATATCCGGCATATCCGGCTGATTTTTCAATATCCGAAACCCGTCGGATATCCGATTTGAAATACCGGACATCCGATAATTTCATTCGGATATCCGGCTATATATCCGGCCACCAGGTATCCACCAGAAATAATTTTTTGCAAAAAATAATGATCTTTTTCGGACAAAGGGGACACCGCATCCTACATTTTTTTTCTTAATTTTTTTTTTCTTGGACATAAATTGCAGTCAAGTTAGAAAACGAAAAAGTTCCTTCGTGAGAACTATGCTTTCGCTGTATTATTGGCGCCGAGTTGATAAGCATAAACCATTCCTCCAATATTTTTCCATACACATCCTTCATACGTGTTTTGCAATATGTTCTTTTCATTCCAAGTTTATGATCTGATTAATTCCAGATGTTATATTTGAATGCTTCTCCGTAAAACACGAACCGAAATACTAATAAATAGTACTTTTTTTTTCCATAACATAAGTTATAAGAGTTTTAGTTATTCTCACTTCCTCCTTTTTTTCTGACATTTGCTAGCGAGTAAAAAGCAATAAATAGCCAATGCTCACTTCTCAATGCTTTTTTTTTCTTCTATCGACGATAATACCCTACCTCTTTTTATGCTGTGAATGGTATGGTCTAATTTCTGATTTTTCATTGGCAGAAGTTGAAAGCTGGTAGATTTTTTTCTGACGTAAAATGAAGTATTGTAATTTTTAGGTCTTTAACGCAGCGCCACAATGTGGAATTATATTTAGCTCTCTAGAATGTCTTGAATCATAGTTTTCTCCAATTACAATCCAATTTATAATTTTTAATAATGGTTCATTTAAAATCACCCATTTGGAAGTATTTTAAAATTAATGGAAATGACGAAAGCAAAGCCCTATGTGTTACTTGCTCCACAGAATCGTTTAAAAAATATATTGTGCGCGGCAAAAGTCCAAAATCCTTTTCCACAAAATCCTTATGGAACCATTTAATAAGTGTGCATAAGGAAATTCACCGAAGCTTAAAAGACTCACTAAACACTGATGAACAAGAAAAAACAATTCATCAAAACAAGAAATGCACGCAGACAACATTGGAATCGACATTATTTGTACCAAAATTATGGAGTTTAGATGATCCTAAAGCAAAAGCCTTAACCACAAAAATATGTAAGTACTAATTTTGTTTGTTTATATTAAATATATATTTTAAATATGGTATAACATAATGTTGATGAATTTTGGGTTCGAAATTTTTTAAGTTTATATTTAAAGACGGAATATTCCGATAGATCCAATTTAAGTTTTCTACGAGATTTCTTTAAATCCGTAATGTTTTAGGTGCATTACAAAAAAAAAAAAAAAAATAGACTTCAGTTTCATAAAATATTTAAAATAAATCTTTTGTTATTAATAAATGCATCCGGTATAATTTTGTAATCATTTATCAATTATAAACAATTCATGAAGTAAATTGAAAGTAGCTATATTTTGCACTTCAACATTGTAAAAAATGTTTTTAATATAATTTTAGGTAAGTTAATGGCTCTTGATGCTGAACCATTCTTCATTGTGAATAGAGAAGGCTTTGGTCAGTTAATAAAGTACCTAGCTCCTCGTTATCCGCTTCGAAGTAGAAATTATTTTCGTGATAAAGCCCTGCCAGAACTATATGAAAAACTAAAAGTATCAATATTACAATATAAAAAATCAGCAACAAAGATCTCTTTCACTCCCACCAACTAAAGTTTAAATATAAAAAATTAACTCAGTGGCGCGACAGCCCGTGTGGACCAAGGCCTGCTGGGCCCAGCTCAGCTTTCTTGACTGTGGCATTTGTGTGTCACATAGCAGATGTTCCGGTCAGATGGTCATTCTGACGCCGAACCCCAGTGTTTAGTTCCCAAGCATGCATGGTCCTCCTCAGTTTATTTCTTTCAGGTATAAACAGCTAAGTCAACCTTGCCCAGTCCGCGAATCAAACCATGGACCTGTGGCATGCAGTGCGGTGCGCTAACCACTAATTATAATTTACTTGATACTTCATATCATGACCATTTTTTTCTTATAGCATATCGTATAACTATCGTTTTTAGTATATAGACCGAATATCCGGCCGGATATCAGGTGAAATTCGTTTCGGATATCCGTATCCGGTAGACATGGTACCCCGGATATCCGAAATCCGGTATCCGGCAAAACTCACATCCGTTCCATCCCTAATTAAAAGTATAATAAGATAGGCAAACTAAAGCATAATCAAATTTCAATTCGAATGGAGAGAAACCAGTGGCGGCTAGTGCGCTACAGCCAGTACAGCCGGGCAGCATCTAAATTTATTAGTTCAAAACTAAAATTACATATTTTACAATTTTCTAAAATGAAGATCCAATTTCTACGGTAAGTGTAAAAAAATCCGGTAAATAGAAAACTTGTTGCCTCAATACTCAATTTATGCGAGGGGGAAAGAAAAAAAAAAAAAAAAAAAAAAAAAAAAAAAAACTCTTCCAATCAACCTATACTGGTGATCTTCCTTCGACGAGCAGCCGAGTGTCGCTGGAACAAAGTTTTGGCAGCGACGTTGCCACCCGTTGGCATGGTAACCGATATAACCCAACAGATCCTTTCCCACCAAAAAATATATAGGGTGTTTGCTTGTGAGCACTTTTTGGTTTTCGGCAGACTTTGAGAATTCAGTGAGCTGATTGGTCGGAAATTAGTATGGGTAAGGCAAAGTGACAGTAAACATAAAACTCCCTCCAAACGGAATATCATTTTGCAACAATGGAGCCCTATTATGATAGTGTGTGTTTTATTGGAAACACCATTTAGAACAGCGTTCGACACAAACTTTCAGAGACGGGACGCATGACTTATGTTGGAACTTTCCGCGGGCCGCAGATTTATATCGAATACGCCAATAAATATAATGCTTTACTACAAATGTTCAATGTTAGAAATGTGATAAGTACTAAAGATTCAACAATATAAAACAATTTTTAAAACTGAAACAATAATATAACTTTTTTCTATTGATAAAATAACAATTGATATTTGATTCTCGTTTCAAATAATTAAAAAAAAAAAATTCTTTACATCGTAAATCAAAGCCATAAAAGAAGTTAATCTTTTGTGACAATATTACATTGTGACTTGACATAAACTCATAATCAATAAAGATATTTAAACCATACCTCCTAAATCTTCCATTTTAGTCGATGTTATTGCGAGACGATGACCGGCCGGTCCGCTTTTCACTATCTACTTTGCGTTTAAAACTAGTCTTCGACACCATTATTGCACTTGAGTCATAGAGATCGCCATTCTTCTTTTCACGTCAAAAGTCAAAACAAAAAATGATGCAGGTTCTCTAGGGTATCTTAGGTATAAAACTATGCAATGCATCAGTGGTATAATTCAAACTATTGCTGTTTTTTTTTTTTTTTTTTTTTTTTTTTTTTTTTTTTCTCGTTGGCAGTCTCAGAAAAAAAAGAAGAGATTTTTCAGACTTACTGACGCGGGCCACTTAATGGAAAACGCGGTTTTTGGTAGTAAACACATTCTATTGTAGACAAATTAAAATTATTTCCGCAAAATTTGATTTTTGCTCTTCTGTACTGCCGGCGGGCCTGAGAAAAAGCTGTCGCGGGCCGGATCCGGCCCGCGGGCCGCCTAGTGGCTGACGCTGATTTAGAAGATGGAAAGAAGATGATAAACACGAACTAATTAAAGAAGATAGACCAACACCAAAGTTGTCCATCCATCAAAGAAAAAATCAGCTTATCGTAGGTTTCAAATTTCTTGGTATGAACTTTTACCGTGACTGTCTGGAAGCTTTTATTTACAAAAATTGTTATGTTGGCCGAGTTTGACTGTGCTGGAAATAAGTAGATTAAACAAAAGGTAGCTCTCTGATTAGTAGACGCTTCAATGCTTCATGCAATTACTCATCAAAGCAGTATTGTTTTAAGCAAACACAAACTTTTATTTAGAGGCCAAAACGAGAGATTGACTTTTTTTTTTAATCAAAACTGTACAGAATGATTTGATAAATTGTTCTTATTTTATAATGTTATGATATAAATGTTAGTATTTTGTACAAATTAAAACGAAATTTTGATTTGAGTATTCAAGAATTTGCATTCATTTTTTTGTGACGTACGCACTTGAAATATTGCAAAAATAGATAAAATGTGCTTATAGTTTTTATGCTTTAAAATAATCTCTACATGGAATTTTTGCAAGGTAATGATATCATCTGAAGGCTGGAGAGCCATTTTATTAGTTTGAAGTACTATTTTGTTCTCAAAACAAATTGGAATATTTAAACTCGCTATCTAAATAATCGTGTTTTGGCACGTGAAATTTCATTTAAACAGTGATAACTGAAGTTTGATTTAATCATTTTGAAAAATGATTTGAGGATTAAAATCTGCATTAACTATTAGATGTTTTGAACTTCAGTCAGTTTGATTGGAAAAGAAAATGAATTTTGCTAGATTTTTAAATGCAAAAGTTTTTAGAAAAATTGTGTTTTTTTTCTAGTTTCAAGGTTTAAAAAAAAATTCTATTACAAAACTATATATTCTAGAAACTAGATGGAGGTTCATGACATTAAGATTGATGTTATAAACAATTTCCAACCATAATTTCTTTTCTTGACCCCATAAAAGTCGCGTAATTGTTGAAAAATACGCTAATTATAACGAGTAAAATGTGAATTAGTTAATTAATTTTTGAATAATACTGATTTTTTTTTTTTTAACTTAAACGTCGTTACTGATTATGTACTTTTAAGTGCACAAAAATCTGATTTCTAAAATGGTAATTTAAAAAAAAAAAAAATTCAAGTATGATTGTACGTGATTGTGAAAAGTGTGTATGTGTGTGTGTTTAGGGGGGGGGGGGAGGGCTCCTGGAAAGTCGCATGTTTCCGGCTGCACTAACGTTTTCGAACACGGGCCGCCACTGATAGAAACTTGTGGAAATTCGAACTTGCCGCATATTTTAAAAATGGCTACACTGATTGAATACGTATCCTAAAAATAAATATCATTCGATAACACCCCGCGCCATTTGTCGGTCTGAAATATAATCCCCAGTCAATTTGTCAATATTATAAAAAATGTATTCCGAGATTATTCTTAGTTAAATTAATCTATAAATAGTCGTAGCTTTCTTTGAAATTTTTCAAATTATTACAAATCCTTTTTTATTATATTAAGTTAATTAAAGAAAATGTTATGAACAATCTTTTTATTCAGATTACTCAAAAAATTCGTAAAAAAAAAAATGACCTAAGATTTAAAATCTGATCTTTTATCATATATTTCAAAGAAAGTATTGTTATTGTGTATAACACTTTTAATGTAGAGATAATTAGCAGATTTGGTATTAGAATTTGTAGATTTAAGTGTCAAAGCAGTTGGATATTAGAGGTCGGCGATATATCGATGAGATGATATTTTTATCGATATTAAAAAATATATATATATACATATCATCTCTCTCTCTCTATATATATATATATATCGATGGTAAAAATATTGTTACAAGTTACCTATATATCGATATTTTCAAACATTTTTAGTTTTTTGATGATCGTTTTGTAGTTCCATGTGTTTTTTCGATTTTCTTTATTCCCTTTTCAAAAACATCAGAATTAAAGTTTGGACTTGGCTGAGAGACAGTTAAAATGGCACCCTAACCAAAAAGAAAACATAATGTAATGGAAAGATAAGATAATTTATTAGTAGTCATTAACATAGCGCCTTTGGTTGGTTGGTTATTTTCAGATTATCTGGGCCCGTCAGCAACACGAGGGCTGAAATGTGCCGAAACATTCGTTATTTTACTAGCCAACATACATTTACAAACACCCATGCCTTACACGGGACTCAAACCCGCAACCTCGCGGTTTAGAAGCTAGTATGCTAACCATTATACCGTTTGGTCGGCGATAGCTCCTATCTGTTGCCAGCGTGTGCCTGGAATTTACATTTAATATTAAATATTAAAAACATCTCTATCAGCAAAATATGCGATAAACTACTTTTCAAAATTTTTTCTTTGGAATTTATGCATTGACATCCAAATGTATTTTATTTATTCTGATTGATATAATTTATTTATTAAAACAATTTTTATAATTTATTTACCAAAACGATTTTTATAATTTATTTATTAAAACAGTTTTTATAATTTATTTACTAAATAAATTTTTATAATTTATTTATTAAAACAATTTTTATAATTTATTTATTAAAACAATGTTGGCATAAATTTATGAAAAGTAGAAGTTTGCCTCAAAAAACTTCGTTGCTGGCAACATTGAATATCATAAAAAAAATCACGTATCGATGTATCGATATTTTTGTCTCTACAACGATATAGTATCGATATTTATTTTGATCGATATTTCAGACCTCTATTTAGATATATATATCCTTTAAAGATTCATGGTTGTCAAAATCAAACAGAATTAAATCATCAATAAATCTGATACCTTTAATTTCAGTTATTTTAAGAAAAAATATTCATAACAATATAGGTGTAAATTGGTAAATGCAGATTAGAAACTGGATCCCACAGGAATCCCTCTGTTTTGTGAAACGAAATCTTTTCCGTTAAAAATTAAGTTTTCTAAGATATTAAATTTGCGAGAATCAATCCAATCTGTAAACAATAAATTACTATCAGTAAATATAAGTTTGAAAATGTCAACAGAAATTTCCAAAAAATTACTAAATGGAATGTTGGTAAAAAGATTTTCAAAATCGAAGGTGATAATTTTTTACATTTTGTTGTTATGCAAAAAAATCTAGTAAATCTACAATATCATAAATAATCAGAAATCGCTCGCCTATTTTGATTTTATTCCAAATAATTTTCAAAAATTCCAAAAACCTTTTGCTACAAAAATTATTGCAACTATTGGTTCGAATTTTTTCAAGTTTCTATCCATTCGAATTGAAATTTTATTATGTTTTAGTTTGCCTTTCTCATTGTACATTTAATGCTTTTGACTTTCAAACCTTGCTGTGGAACGATAATTTTTGGGTAACATATATCATTCAGCCTTTTACCATATACAGAAAAAGTCTCGTATTTTGGCTTTGTTTATATTAGTCACCCCCTGACGAAGTTGCTATAATTGAAAAATATACCTTATCTAGTTGTTTTTCTATTTGCGTAATTGCAAAATTGCGTATTTTACTTATTGATGATCTTCGCTATTTTTGGTTACAAAAGTAGTAGATTAGTAGCAAATTTCTATTTTCACTTGAGAAAATTGCAGAGGTCGGAAATATCGATAAAATATCGATAAGTGATTTTTTTAATTTTTTTATTTGATTTTCAATTTTGCCAGAAACGAAGTTTTTCTGGGCAAATTTCTACTTTTCATGAATTCATGCCAAAATTGTTTTAATAAATAAATTATAAAAATTGATTTAATAAATAAATTATAAAAATTGTTTTAATAAATAAATTACAAAAATTGATTTTAAAATAAGTTATATAATCAATCAGAATAAATAAAATACATTTGGATGTCAATGCATAAATTCACATTTATTTTTAAAGAAGAAATTTTGAAAAGTAGTTTACCGCATATTTTGCTGATAGAGATGTTTTTAATATTTAAAATTAGATGCAAATTTCAGGTCCACGTTGGCAACAGAAACGGCGTTATGTTAATGACTACTAATAAATGATCTTATCTTTCCATTACATTATGCTTTCATTTTGGTTAGGGTGCCATTTTAACTGTCTCTCGGCCAAGTCCCAAGTTTAATTCTGAAGTTTTTGAAAAGAGAATAAAGAAAATCGAAGATATCGAAAATATCGATGAAAATATCGTCGTTTCTAAATATCAGCGACGTCTAGAAAATTGCCCTCGAACAAACAAGTAAAAAGACATAGCCTCTGGATAATCAATCATTAAATGAAGTAGAGAAGGTAGCATTAAGAGTAGATATTTTTAAATCTTTTATACAGAGAGATCAATTTAAAAGATTTAAAGGGCGTATAAAAAAAAAAAAACTTTTTTTGAAATTCAAAATTCCAAGTTGATAAAAAGTTGTCACTATGTTCACCAAGTTTACCAAAAAAATTTTAGTTCAATCGAAAAATATTTAGGTCTCCCGGAATGGACCTGAAATTTGATGTTTTTTGACAAAAACAGAGATTTTCAAAAAATTTTTAAACATAAATATAAAGCAAATTTTTATTTTCAAGGATAAAAATGTAGAGTTTATAATATTAATGAACAGTAATAAAAAATTATATCTGCCATTTAATAATTAGGTCTCCCTGAATCTACTTAAAAAACTTAACTTTTTTACTATAATTTTCGTTACAAAATAAGTTTTCAAAAATATTAAATATGCACAAATCAATCCAGTCTGTAAACACAAAATTACTATCAGTATGTATAAGTTTGAAAATTTCAACAGAAATTTCCAAAGAATTACCACGTGGAATCCTGGCAAAAAGATTTTCAAAATCGAAGGTGTTAAGTTTTTATATTTTGTTGTTATGCAAAAAAATCTAGTAAATCTACAATATCATAAATAATCAGAGATCGCTCGTGTATTTTGATTTCATTCAAAATGATTTTCAAAATTCCAAAAATCTTTTGCTACAAAAATTATTGTAACAAATGGTTCGAATTTTTTCAAGTTTCTATCTATTCGAATTGAAATTTTATTATGTTTTAGTATGCCTTTCTCATTGTACATTTAATGTTTTTGACTTTCAAACCTTGCTGTGGAAGAAGAATTTTTGGGTAACATATATCGATTAGGCTTTTGCCATATACAGAAGAAGTCTCGTATTTTGGCTTTGGTTATATTAGTCACCCCTGACGAAGTTGCTATAATTGAAAAATATACCTTATCTAGTTGTTTTTCAATTTGTTATTTATTTCTTTGCTGTAAGTATAGTGGTAAATTAATTGTGCTGGTAAATGAACTTTCAGCTGTTATATATATGAGAGCTATAGTGCAGACGACTTTTGTTTATAAAATACAAAGAAATAAATGAACAGATATGTTAAAATGTTATTTATACTCATTAAATACAATCAAACTGGTGATACCCACTGAGCACAATACATCCTTGACACCAACACAAAACATAAATATAAACAGGAGGAATTTAAAAAGTAGAACAACAAAACGATGCATAAACAAGTAATTTAAAAAATGCATACACGACAAAATCCTTTCATATATTACGCAGTATTACGCATTAAAATCGCGCATGCGCAGAACTTGTTCATGGTATCGATAGACAGTAATAATAAAGAAATACTACAAAAATATTAGAACCTTTTATCGGACAAATGAATATAATACATAACAATAATCAGAAAAATAAGGGAGACACATTAAAATAACTTTTGTTTTTATTCAGTTTGAAACACAAAATAACGTTGCCATTTCAACAAATTTTAATAAAAATCAAATTTAAAAGTTGCTCTCTACAATCTCGGTGTACTAAAGCTTCTATACGTACAAAATTTAGTACCTTTATGTGCAAAACTAATTTAGGTTGTTTAAGGTTCAGACGTACTGACACTCAATTTAATATATAGAGATATTGTAGCTGATGGATAGTAATCATATTTTTATCTCAGTTTATTCCATCCTTTTAATCTATCAAATTATAAATTAAATTTATTCTTATTATGTTATGTACTCTTTTGTTAGATGAACTTATATTTTAAATTGGAATTTTTAAAAAAAGTTATCATTCTTTAATTTATGATTGCTAAAACATGTGAAACGTCATTTCCATCCAAGTTATTAGAATGCTCATACCTAAATGCTGATGTTCTTAATTAATTTATTTTTGAATGTTTTATTGATATACTTTTAAATAGATCTTTTATCAAGTGGTTAACTTTATTTTTATTTTAAGAATGGAAACCGAATTTTATGTTTTCCATTCTCCAAAAATAGTAGATGTACAAAAACACTATTTTGTTTTAAATAATTATTCTAACAAGTAATTGTGTGGTGTACTTATCTTTTTATGATTATTATTATTATTGACCGAAAAATAAGACAATGCAAAGCAAAATGTACTTCGTATCTGCATGATTTAAGATAGTAAGGAGACTATCTGTGTTTAAATATATCTTTGAAAAATTCATACATTTTTTAAACCATCATAGTTTTTCAAAGGACAAATTCTCAGCTTTCCATAACCCAAATGTACCTTAAATAAAATCTTAAAAAATCAAAAAAAAATGTAAAGCCTAAAATGAACGTTTCGGGATAGCGACCTACATAGATTCAGGTGGAGGTTAGATTGTATAAATTGATCTATTTTTTCTGTGCTTTAAAAGTTCAAATTTATTTAATAATTACTTTAATCTTCTAAGTATGAATTTCAAATATAATATTTCACTTTAATCAACAGTAGAGATGATTACTTAAACATACTTAAAAACCAATATCTCTGCTAAAAGTGTTAGAATTGAAATCGCCCAACCTGAACATAAAATAATCAAAGCTCCTGAAATGTCTTCAATAGTAATTGTATGTTCTTTTTCTTCTTCTCCTTTCACTTCCTTATACCTTAACCAGTTCTTAGAAGACTTTTCCCTAATATATTGATGAAACATTCCCGATTCCCAAATTCTTGTCATGATGTCATTCAGTTTTTTCTTACAGCAGAACTTGCGATTCATAGCAACTGTATAAGCTGCAAAGCCTATAGTCTCTTCGGATATCAAGTACTTTGATTGGTATTCACGGAATAAAATGTCTAAGATATTATTGACCGCAATAACGGCGTCGTAAGGACCGATCACATTTGTCGTATCATTGTCCTCTCTGTCAATGAACCACTTGTTTCGGTGGATTTCTTTTCCCAGAAGCTGCAGATGTTTGTCTTTGGTTGAAAGAAAAAAGGGGACAATGGGGGGACCTTTATCTACGTAGCATCTGTGGGTTCCTTTTAGAACTGCATCCGAAAGTTCCTTAAAGGTTTCGACAGTCTTTCCTTGCATGGGTACCGTCATGAAAGATAGAATAATACCCAAGTACCCAGATGTCATCACCAGACCAAACAAGAAGATGGCTACCATAAAGAATTTCGACTTCCACGAATTTACACCAAGCGTGAAGGACTGTCTCAGAATAATACCATAGAGTTCAAACACTATTCTCAAAATGGAATGCTTCTTCTCAAAGATCAACCACATAGCTGCAGTTATGGCGAAGAACGTGAAGAAGAAATATCCCCACACTGGGCCATGAAATGGATAAAAGAAAGGGTTCTTCGGTCGAATTTTTTCAGCTCTCCCAATTGCGAAAGTCAGAGCGCCAGTCATTAATGGTTTGGTTAAATCTACGACTTCTAGTCTATCTGGTATATAACCGATGACACCAAAAGCCAGGTCGGCCTCACCCCGTGCTGTCATACCAATGAGACCAGTCCAATTTCCGTTGAGTTTTTTTCGACCGGACTCGCCATCAGCAGGAATCACCAATTCGTATTCCTTACCAAGTGCCTTCAATATGTCTTTTACAGCATTTTCTTCGATTCCTCCAGTTATTTCGTAACGGGAATCCGCAGTTTTATTCAATTCCATCATGTGGAGCAGTGGTAAAACAGCAACCAATATTTTTGAAGCAAGGTTTGACTTCATTTCACGTATTTATGTCTGAGATTATGAACATTTATTTCTTAGACTAAAGTAGTTCAGTTTGAAGTTGCTGAAATTTTTTGTACAACCATTCAATTGAAATATTAGAATGTAATTGAAACGATTTCAATGGAGATGAAGTCTAGTGAACTTAAAATACGATAATTGGTTCCTCAATATATATTTTTCCCATTTGATAAATTATTTGAGTTTTTTCTATTAACGTGACTACCCCTGCCCAAATTGTTTATTGATCTATGATATAGTATTTGAATACTATCGTGTGAAAAAAGTTTTTTTAAACTATTGGATAAATATCATCTTGTTCCTGGCAGGATAGTCGCAAATTGTTTATAATTTGTTTTTCATATTTCCTAATTCCATAGACATTATGGAGCAAAGATAAATTTACATAATAAAACAGCACTATGCTATTTCCCAATTGTGGGTATTTATTGCACTTCGAAGTACATTAATTGCATGAATGCTTTTTACGAGTGTGAAAAATATATGTTTTGTGTCTGCAAAAACTACAATTGCTATCTGGCGTTACTCGAGATTTAAAATAAATCACTTATTTAACAGTAAAAATAAAAGGTTTATTTGTTTTTAAATCAGCATAATTTCTAGTGGAATTAATTTTATAATGACACTAGACGTATGACATAGACTTTTATTCAGTAATGTGTAGGCTGTAATTTGTTCACTGTTTTTAAGAAATCAATAAAATGGTTACGCTTTTGTTGCAACTCGTCTCTAGCCATTAAATTTTTTATTATTGGATTATTGGTTTTGTTATTATTTAGTTTAAAAACTTACGTATGAAAGCAAATATTTTGATTTTGTTATAAATTGTTTGTATTGACAAATTTTATGTGCAAATGCATTTAAATTTAACTTGTCTTCTCTTAAACCTAAATATACAAATAGGCCCATTTTAAATATTGTTTTTTTTTTTTTTATAAGAAATGTAACTTATTTAAGTATATTTTAAGCACAGATTGAATTTTTAAAGTATTTGACCACTATGAAGAAAGCATTCATTCCGTGCTATTGATAAACTCCTTGTTTGCCCCTAAAACTTGATAGACTTGTCATAGACAACAAGATTTTGATCCCGATTGGTATCTATTATTGGCTTAAATTCTTCACAAGTTTACGTTTATGTGACTAAAAGATTAGTATCGACAGTTTACTTTTGCAACTTAATAGACAAAATTCTATAAAATGTCATTTTAGTTACTCTTAAGCTTAACACCTTTTAGGAAAAAATGTTCAAACTTGACTTGAGAAAGATTAGGCCTTGAAAGCTACTTAGTTTTACTTTCATTACATGATTGGTACTGACATTTGCAATCCATGACGGTCATTCTGATAACCATCGTAGAACGTAACTGTCGTCAATTACTAACTAAACAAAGTGCGCTTCTCGATAATTGACTTTTTGGTATGCAAATACAAAAAGGACTGTCAAGAACTTTGTAATTTCAAGAGAAAGAAAATGAACAACAATCGTAAGTGTTTTGGCAAGGTAGAATGCCTTACATGAGAACTCAAAACAAGCATTGTAAAAAAATTATTTTCGTCATTGCTTTTTTATTAATAATGCAATTTTGAACTCGTAATTTCAGTCATCCAGTTGAAATTTACCATTTAATATTCGGCATAATAATTTTTATTTTTTCTGCAACGTCAACGGAAATCTTCTGTCATATGAGATTGTGTCACAGAGATACACATATGTACTGGTTTATAAGCAGTATCAGTTCCTTATAAGTAGACTTCCGGTCAGAATTTAACTCATTTATGTTTGAAAATTTCTAATTTGCTTCCAAGATATCCATCCCTGTAATTTGATGTAACAACATGCAATAATAATAGTTTTTATTGCGACCCTTTATATGAAGGTGGTAAAAATTGCAGAAGCGCATTTTTAGGTCAAACTGTAAAGAAGTTTAAAACCTCGACCGGAAGAGGCTTTTTAATTTTACTTCATCATAAAACATCACCAATATTCCCTTTTTATTGATGGTATATGTTTCATACACGTGGTTTAAGCTGTCATAGATACACTTCCGGTCGATATGCTAATCATTTCCAATTGAAATTTTCTTTACCATTTTTTTATCTTTCGACCAGCCTAATATTTTAACATATTACACGTGTCTATAATTTTCATGGTTTTGGCAGTGACCCCACAAAATTCTATTTTTATTGAAAAAAGAAAATTTTATATCCAACTTTGAGTTTGTATAAAAACTCGACCAGCAGTGAAACATCTTAAAAATAGTCAGAAAGACATGTTCTATCAATGTGCCAAATGGACAATTCCCGCTTTTTTTAAAAACGAGTGAATTTAGTTTATATTTATGAAAATTTCTTTCTGATTCCAAATATTTAAACAAAAGTTCTTTAAAAAAAATTACTTATTTAAATATTAAGAAAATCTGTGACGTCAAGGTTCCTACAGTTTCTATGATTATCGTGAGGTTTCTGCCAAATAGTTGACGTTGGTAGACCATTGCCATATTCCATACAGGTTGGATTGATTTGAAAGAAACTTGCAAATCTGGTTTCCGATGCTGTATTTCAAGCCAAGATGTTTGGGAAGACGTGACGGCACATTCAATGCCAGTGGAATGAATCGGTTTCACGCCAACGTCTAACAAGGTAACTTTGATCGCAAATTTAAAAAAAGAAAAAGCGTTTTGAGCAGAAGTTTTTGTGTTTATGGCCTTTTCGAAACATTTAGAATTGAATAAGAAATTAAAAAAATAATAATAATAATAATAATAATACTAATAATAATAATGCGGGAATTGTCCATTACAGACTTGTTTCACAAAATGTAGTTTTTGTCTGTATTATGGCACCTAGCCGCGCAACTACAACTCAAATTCAAAATAATAGAATAAAAAAACTTTCTAAACAAAACTTGGTAAAATGAACACATGCAAATTAAAAAAGTGACATATATTATTCAGGTTGGTTGGTGGTTTTCAAATTATTTGGCGCCGTCAGCAACACGAGGGCTATAATACGCCCAAACATTCGTCATTTGGCAAGCCAACATACATTTACAAACACCCATGCCTTACACGGGACTCGAACCCGCAACCTCGCGGTCTAGAAGCTAGCATGCTAACCTCTATACCGTTTGGTCTATGTTATTCAAGAATTTGCAAAACAATTTTCAACAACTATACTGTATTAATCATTACAGCCAGTGTTTGTGGAGACAGATTCAAAGTTTAGGACTAACAAAAGAGTACAAAGAAATTGAAGATATCAGAAAATTTTGTAGGATGTGTTTGGCATTAGCATTAGAATGCTCCTGACAATGAGAAATTGAATCTTTTCATTGACTATTATGCAATTCAGTGGTTAGATAATCCTCAATTGCCGATTGATGTGTGGAATGTGAATTGGGAAAGGCATCGTACAAATAATCCGGTAGAAGGTTGGAACAGTAAGTTCATTCGTTTAGTTGGAGTGAAACACCCGATTATATACTTGTTAATTCAAAAGCTCAAAGAAGACGCAACTGAAGTTGATGCTCAAGTAATGGCTAAGGAGCTAGGAATAAGCAATAAAAAAAGGCGCAAAATATACATCGAAACGGATAAAAGAATCCACAACATTTTAGAAACATTCAATCAGGATAATGACTTAGATCGATGTTTAAGTGCACTAGCCTAAGCCAAAACTTGAATAATACAAAATTGGTAGTAATCATATTGTCAAATTATATATCTATCTATCATTTTGCACTAATTAAACTTAAAATAAAATTTTTAGGTCTGATTTTTTTTTTCTAGTTTTTTTAAGTTAATTTATTGCAGTGTTTCAATATTATCAGTTTTGATTGCTCTAATCATTTGTCAATATATATTTTTTTGGTTTTAGGCAGATATATAAAATAAGTATGACGAATTAGAAACAAAAGTAGTTTTCGATGGGTTTTTTAAATATAGATAATTTCCTTCAACTGAAATTTTAGCTAGTTAAGATTCGTGACAAATAGAGTAGTTTTGTTTGAATTAAAAAGATATCCAAAAAATATAAACTTACTTTTAGTTAATTTTTTTTTTTTAATACCTGTACGAATACTTTTTGAACTATGGTTTCTGGAACTCTTTTATTTTGGCCAAAAGTCATAAATCAATTTTATTGTAACAAATTGCTTTCCTACATGTTTTAGATGATAAAAAATTACAATAATAAACTAATTATGGTTTTTTATAACCATACATTGAAATATTATGTTATTTCTTTGAAAAGTAAAGTATTAACATATTACAACAATTAAGTAATTCGAAATCATTAAAATAAGCAAGCTTCGGCAGTCAACAATAAAAAGCATATTATTTTTCCTAGACTTTGAATATTGATAATAATAGTATTTTGTAGTCATGAAGTGTAATATGGAGAAGAACTTAATTTAAATGCAAATGTTAACAAAAAACATTTGAGTTTGATGTATTGAAAAATATCAGACTAAAACAGGAGTTTTAAGTGATTTTATTGCTTACTATATTATTTTTCATATTTCATTAGGCTTGTGCTTTCTTTTGTTTTATTATTTACCTATGGTTTATTATTTATTTTATGATTTTCTTAAACTATAGTATGCCCATTTTACCCCACAATATACCTATTTTCACCTGCGTGGAGTAAAATGGGTATAGTAAACATATACCTATAAAATGTTTTCTCACAAACATATTTATGTAACATAATAATTAAAAATTATGTAAGGTGTGCAATGTAAAAAAAAAGCAAAAAAAACATTGAATTGTTAAACATTTACATGAAAACTTTAGCTGAACATAAGAAAACAGTGATTTTTATACCCATTTTACCCCACCCTACCCTATTCTAAAAATACTCTTTGGTATTACTTACAATAGAAAATTGAGCATTTTAACAACATAGTTTTAGAGATACAGTGTTTTGCGGTAAAGAAAAACGTGAAAAAATACATTTGAGAAATAACCGAAAAGAAAAATTTAATCTTCAAAGAAAGAAAAGATAAGATCAATAATATTTATAAATTCTCTTAGAAGCCCCAACTGAAATATCTCGCATAATTCGTTTGTTAATTGAAGGTTAATATTATTACAAAACTTTGATTTCTTAAATTCTCTATTAAAATATAAAATGAGGCTTGTTATTGATCTGAAATGCTAAAGAAAAGATATCCTAACGATAACAAATTGGTTCGGGTATATTTTTTATTAATTCAAACAAAAATAATGTCAATTTACTGAAAAATGATTTTCACAGCAGTAGAGAGAAGTTGTATAAAACAATTTCTTATTTTTGGTTTTGTCTCGCTTCATTGCAGTTCATCATTGTTTACGCCTTAAAGGATCCTTAGGTTCACTAAAAAAATACCTTATCCGGAGCATAAATGGTAGTATTTTTGAAGCAAGGAACAATACAATACTTAAACGACAGTTTTGACGTTGTAAATATAAAATTTCAATGCAACAAATTTAAAAGAAAAAACCAGAAATCACAACAGCTTTGCTTTTGCAGGAATCGAAGAAGCGGAAGAACCTAGCCCATGTATCGCGACGTCACAATACAAAGACGGTGTTTTTAAAGGAAGTGACGTCAGGGTCATTCAAAAGCTAATTTAAATAATATAAATTGAATTTTTTCAAACTGCAAATGGTACCATTATGCTTATTTTAAAAGGAACCATTGTTTTCAAAAGAGTTTGAAAATCATGCAACTTCCCCATTGCCCTACAATTCACGAAAATCGATAAGAATATTAATTTTTTTTTGTTATTATACCATAATATTTTATGATATTTTAGCTTTCGAACAATACTAAGCTTTTGAATATATCCTGAACAGTTTTTATGTTACAATTAATTATAGGTAGGTACTTCCCCTATTAGATACTACGTTTTTAAAACTTTAAACCTGTTTTCTGACGAACTGTATTTTGATTTTGTCACGCTTTATTTAAACAATGATAATTCAACAACAAAATGTTCAACTATAATTTTTTCATATCATAGTAATCTACATAATATGTTAGATGGTTTGAAACTCAATTATATAAAATTAGTTGAGAAATTGATTTTTTATGGATTTTGAAAACATAGAATTCATTGAAAATATTGATTTTTTTATGTTTTCACACAAAATAAATTGTAAAAAAATTATTTTATATAATAGACTTAATTGAGTTTCAAAACATTAAAAATAATATTTCTCTAGTTACCAAGTAGAATTGCGTTTCTAAGTAAATTAAAATTTGATACATCATTGTTTGAAAAAGGTACTAATTATCTAAATAAATCTTAATTAAAAATTGCAGAAATTAAATTATTTTTTATGAAATGATTTTAATCATATACTTTTTAACTATTGTAAACTAGGGGTGTGGAACATCGCACAACTTTCAAATACACTATAATACTGAAGTGGATTTGCATCATTTACCGTTTTTATATTTTCGACATTCATTTAGATCAAATGGTCAGTTTGGCGGTATTTTTTTGCGATAATTCTTGTATGGGTCTTAAATATATATATATATATATTGTTGCATAAATTGTCTGTATATAGTGTAAATAGTGACGTATTATGTTAAAATTCTATTGTAATTTATTTTATCTTATTTTATTTATTAACAGCGATTATACAGGTTAGAAAAAGGTGGCAACACCTAAAGCAATCGAGAAATTTCGAAATGTTTCTTTTTCGACGAATTGGCCGGAAATTTCGGGAATGTTCTCACTCGCCTACTATATAAAGACCAGAGATCGGGAAAGTTTTCAGATTGATTTCGGACTTCGATGTGAGCTGATCGCTTTGTTTACTGGAAAGAGCTTGTATAATCGCTGTATTCGAAGTTGTTTTTGTTGAAGCTTGTGCTAAAGCTTGAGAGTGCTTACACTGTTGCCTTTGAATAAATTTTGTGAGTTTTCTGAAGAGAGAATAAATATTTTTATACCGTAAAAACTGTGCCATCATTGCCTCAGTGGAAAAATTCATAACAGTGATGTCAGAAGTGGGGTCTCATAATTTCGAATGCCGATTACTAGAGGAATGATGGAAGACCAATTGAAGCAACTGATGGAAATGATTGCTGTAATGAAGGCTCAACAGGATACGATTGCCGCTGGTCAAGCCCGCCAAGAATCAACGAACGCTGAACTCGTCGCTACGATTGCTGCCGGTCAAGCCCGCCAAGAAACGACAAGATGGAGCGAATTATGAGAAATATTCCTGGCTCGAGGGATCGAAAAACTAGAGTGGTTTGTTGGCTCTGCAACCGGGAAGGACATTTTAAGCTCAGTTGCCCGGACTTGGACAAAAGAGGGGATAACACCACCTCCGAGCCCCAGCAGTTAAACTAGAAAGCGGCCATCTCGCGGGGCGGAGGTTGCCGTGTAGTGAAGATGGTGCCCCACTCAGCCTCTATCACATCTCATCCCTTCAAGGAGGAAACCATGGTTTATTCGTGGAGGGCGAGATTAACGGGACTCCCTATCGTCTAATAGTTGATTTGGGAGCTAATGTAACCATCTTACGAACGGATGTAGCCCGGCGCCTGGATTGCCAACCTCTCTACACGGCGCCTTCAGTTTCGCTACAGACTGTGACTGGTGACAAAATTTCTGTATATGGGAAATTGAAAGTCAACATCTCGTTTGAATTTAACACCTATGCTCACACCGTTTATGTTGCTGAAATCGTGGACCCATGTATTCTCGGGCTGGACTTTCTAAAGAAAAATGGTATCACTTTGAATTTCGAGAAAGGCGAGCTTCAAACAGGGAAAGAAGAAGTTCCACTGTTCGGTTTGCACTAGGAAGAGCCGTGTGCATATCGAATAGTAGCTCTTGAAGACATCACCATCCCCTCCATGATAGATTTGGTTGTAAAGGGTTCAGCAGAGCTCCCGAAGGCCTTCCGATTTGGAGTAATGGACTTCCCATCATCGAATAGCGTCCCGAAAGGAGTGCTAGTAGGAGCGACGCTTGTGAATCTCTCTCAAGAGGTGGTGCATGTGAGAATGGCCAACATCGGTGATGCTAAGAGAGTTATCAAGAAAGGAGAATAAATTGCCACTTGCACACCTGTTACAAGCATCGAACGAGGATCTAAGGAGCTTCCGACCGCACTACCCGCGGATTTAGTGGACCAGCTTCTCGAAGACTCCCGGTTGGAAAGAAGTCAAGAGAAGATTGTTGGAAACCTTATAAAAGAATTTCAAGACATTTTCTCCATGTCATCGAAATATGTAGGAAGAACAAAGTTCTTCAACATCGAATCGATACTGGGACCCATTTATCTATTAAACAACATCCTCGAAGACTTCCTTTCTCAAAACAAGAGGAGGTCGGGAAACTGTTACATGAAATGAAAGATAATAGAGTTATCGAAACCTCCTCAAGTCCATAGGCCTCTCCAATCGTACTCGTTCGAAAGAAGGATGGTTCCACCAGGTTTTGTGTGGATTACCGGAAGCTGAACGAAATTACGAAAAAGGACATCTACCCTCTGCCAAGGATTGATGACACTTTGGACACTCTATCGGGGAACCAGTGGTTTTCAACTTTGGATTTGAAGAGTGGATACTGGCAAGTGGAGATACATCCCGACGATCGTGAGAAGACGGCCTTCACTTCCGGACAAGGTTTATGGCAGTTTCAAGTTATGCCGTTTGGCTTGTGTAATGCACCGGCTACGTTCGAGCGACTAATGGAGACTGTGCTTAGAGGACTTTCCTAAGAGACCTGTCTGGTATATTTGGACGATATCATTATCACCGGGCGGAGTTTTGATCAGCACTTGCAAAACGTAAAGAACGTGTTCTTGAAGCTTAGGGAAGCCCACTTGAAACTTAACCCATCAAAATGTAAGCTCTTTAGGTAGAAAGTCAGTTATCTCGGACACAGCATCTCATCTGATGGAGTGAACACAGATCCAGCCAAGATCCATGCTGTGCAAATTTGGTCTCGACCGCAAGATGTTCATCAATTGCGAAGCTTCCTAGGCCTGTGCACGTATTACCGTAGATTTGTGAAGGGATTCTCCAAGATCGCCAGACCTTTGCATCGACTAACAGAGAGCAAGCAGAAGTTCCTGTGGACTGCCGACTGTGACGACTCCTTAAATCAACTGAAGAAAGCTTTAACATCCGCGCCTGTTTTGGCTTTTCCCGATGTTAACAAGGACTTTATTCTGGATACAGATGCCAGCAATGAGGGAGTGGGCGCCGTTCTTTCCCAGGAAATTGAAGGACAGGAGAAAGTCATTGCTTATTTCAGTAAGAGCCTGTCAAGATCCGAGCGGAACTACTGCGTCACAAGAAAGGAGTTACTGGCAATAGTAAAGGCCGTTGAATACTTTCATCATTACTTGTACTGCCGAAAATTCCTTTTCATGCGTCTCTGACTTGGTTGCTGAATTTCAAGAATACAGAGGGGCAAATAGCAAGGTGGATTTAGCGCCTACAGGAATAAGACATGGATATCCAACACAGAAAAGGAACGTCCCATGGGAATGCAGACGTTCTCTCCAGAAGACCATGTCCGGAGAATTGCCGATTTTGTTCCAATGCGGAGTCTAAGTTTGGGACAACCGCATCTGCCGTTCGTAAAATAACTTCCAAGTCAACTACTTCAGACGTGGATCCTTGGAGTGATCAGAATGTCCGAAAAAGTCAGGTTGAAGATCAGGACTTGAAACCTCTAATTGAATTCCTGGAAGCAGCTAATGGAAAACCCAGTTGGTAGGAAATTGCACGCTATAGCCCAACAATGAAGAGATATTGGGCTATGTGGGACTCTTTGCACTTGAAGAATGGAGTACTCTACCGTCGATGGGAGTCCGATGACGGCAAAAGCTTCCGGTGGCAATTAATCCTTCCAAGTTCTAGAGTTACGAACGTTCTAGAAGAACTTCACAGCAGTTCTACTGGAGGACATTTTGGTGTCACGAAAACTCTTCAGAAAGTCAGGGAAAGATTCTTCTGGGACAAAGCAAAATCCGACGTGGAGAAGTGGTGCAAGTCCTGTGATGCATGCAATTCGCGGAAGGGACCGATGACCCGAACTCGTGGAAAGTTGCAACGTTACAACGTAGGAGCACCATTCGAAAGAATTGCTTTGGACGTCTTAGGCCCCCTACCTCACACAACTAATGGCAACAAATACATCCTAGCTGTCATGGACTACTTTAGCAAGTGGCCAGAAGCATACGCGATTCCGGACCAGGAAGCCACAACCGTAGCAGAAGCCCTCGTACAGAATTGGATCTCTCGATTTGGCGTACCCCTGCTGATACATTCCGATCAGGGGACGAACTTCAACTCTGCCGTCTTCACTGGGCTGTGTGACTTGCTCGACATGGAAAAGACTCGTACAACTCCCCTGCACCCACAATCCGATGGAATGGTCGAACGGTTTAATAGAACGATTCTGAATCATCTCTCCTTGTTTGTTTCCAAGAACCAGCAAGATTGGGATCAGAAACTTCCACTGTTCCTTTTGGCCTACAGAAATGCTACTCACGAGACCACCGGCTATACACCATCTCAAATGATTTTTGGAAGAGACCTTAGACTACCCTGCGACCTCCTCTTTGGACAACCACCGGACACTCCTTCCTCGCCTGTCCAGTATCTAGATGATCTCCAGGCACGTTTGGAAGCCGTACATCGGTTCGCCAGAGAAAGAATCAACATCATGACGGAGCGCATGAAGGTCCACTACGATGCCAAGGCCACGGAACGTTCATTCCAGGAAGGTGACAAGGTGTGGATATGGAATCCTAAACGTCGGAAAGGGCTCTCCCCTAAGCTTCAGACGAACTGGGAAGGGCCGTATGTGGTCATTAAAAAGATCAATGAAGTAGTGGTAAGGATTCAACGGACACCCTCCTGTAAACCTAGAGTTGTACATTACAATAGGCTAGCCCCATATTACAGTAGAAGTGATTAAATGGTCTTTCCTCTTAAGGACTTCACTGCCCGGGACGTGGAGTCTTTAAGAAGGGGGAAATGTTGCATAAATTGTCTGTATATAGTGTAAATAGTGACGTATTATGTTAAAATTCTATTGTAATTTATTTTATCTTATTTTATTTATTAACAGCGATTATACAGGTTAGAAAAAGGTGGCAACACCTAAAGCAATCGAGAAATTTCGAAATGTTTCTTTTTCGACGAATTGGCCGGAAATTTCGTTAATGTTCTCACGCGCCTGCTATATAAAGACCAGAGATCGGGAAAGTTTTCAGATTGATTTCGGACTTCGATGTGAGCTGATCGCTTTGTTTACTGGAAAGAGCTTGTATAATCGCTGTATTCGAAGTTGTTTTTGTTGAAGATTGTGCTAAAGCTTGAGAGTGCTTACACTGTTGCCTTTGAATAAATTTTGCGAGTTTTCTGAAGAGAGAATAAATATTTTTATACTGTAAAAACTGTGCCATCATTGCCTCAGTGGAAAAATTCATAACAATATATATATGTGTGTGTGTGTGTGTGTGTGTGGTAATGAAGGTATATCTTTTGGTAAAAAAAAAAGTTTTTTGCATTTCTCCAAGTTTGGGAACATTATGCTTTCAAAAAAGTGATCTAGACGAAATGTTTGTTTGTGTGTACATGGTAAGCATAACTTCCGAACGAATTGACCTGATTGTTAAAATTTGGTATATGGATTAGCGATTGCCATGGCTCCATTTTCGTCCAAATCGCACCTGCGCATGAGGTTGAAATCATGAAAACTCATTAAAGAATCATATTTTTAAACAATTGCTAAAATACGATTCCAACGATTTTGATTAAAATCTCAGTGCTAATACCTTTTAAAGTGTTTTAAACGTCCCCACCTCCAAAATCCCCGTAGAAATGTGATAAATATCACCTTATGAAATTTCAATGCAATGACCAATGACCATCTGTTTTGTAATTGAAAATTGTGCGATGCTCTAAATCCCTTGTTTTGCTTTGTTTCTGTGTAAAGAGTTCATAATTGAAAAAAAATCAGTCTATGAAAGTTTTAAGTAAAAGCTTTTTCCAATGCACTTAAAGTTTGCAGGGGTGCTTTTGGGATACAATCTGATATATAAATCACGAGCACAGAGCATGAGAGCACAGTGGTTGGTTGCTTGTGCTACGCAAGTGACAGCAACTTTTTCAGACTAAGATGTGGGTCACGTTATTAACATCTATTAAATTCTGTGGTACGTCTCAGTACTCTAAGAACCCTTTTATCTTATGCTGTTGAAAATAAGTTAATGGCATTTTCTGTCGATTTCATACTTGCATATATTAATTTAAAGCTCGACAAAGAAGTATACATGGAAATCCCAAAAGGTTTTGATGACCGTTTTGAACCAAATAGACTATGTTTCTTAAAACGTAGCCTTTACGGTTTGAAAGACAGTGGTCTCATTTGGTACCAAATTTTAAATAAGAAACTAAAAAGCATGGGTTTTACTGCTATGAATGCTGATAAATGTGCATATAGATTTGTGTCAAGTTCTTGTGAAATTTACTTACTGTTATACGTAGATGATTTGTTAATATTAACTAATGATGTAAAGTATTATCATAATGTTACTACTGAATTATCAGCTTCTTTTAAATTTAAAGATTTAGGTAAGTTATCTTATTGTCTTGGTATTCAATTTTCCCAAACTGATTATTCTATTTCTATGTGTCAAACTAAATATATTCATGATTTACTTGTAAATTTTAATATGGAAAATTGTAAATCTGTTGTATCACCATTAGATCCAAGCCTGAAACTTAGTAAGGAAATGCGTCCTCAAAGTGAAGAGGAAATTGTGGAAATGAAAAATATTCTTTATCGTCAATTGATTGGGTATTTTTTATTTTTATCTGTTGCATTACGTCCTGATATAACCTATGCTGTTAATTTCCTAAGCCAGCTCAATTGTGCTCCTGGTAGATCACACTGGATAGCAGTTAAACATATTCTTAGATATCTTAAAGATACGAGTAATTTAGGTATTATTTATAAACGTACAGGAATACCAATTATTGCTTATGTCGATTCTGACTGGGCCTCTTGTGTAGATGATCGCAAATCACAGTAAGGATTTATTTTTCATCTTGCTGGATCACCAATTAGTTGTGAATCAAAGAGACAGAGCAGTGTTGCTTTATCTACCTACGAAAGCGAATTCGTGGCTCTTTCTGAATGTGCAAAAGAGTGTATTCATCAAAGAAATTTACTAGGTGAACTATATCCTAATTTAGTTAAATCGCCTATAACCATCATGTGTGATAATCATTCCGCAATCCCAAACTTGGGAAAAATCCAATATTTCATAATAAAACGAAGCATATAGATATTATATATCACTTTGTTCGCGATCTATATGAAGATAAAGACATTGAAATCTTGTTATGTAAATTCAGATAAAAACTTTGCAGATTTACTAACTAAACCTTTAAATGGTAAAAAACATAGTATGCTTTGTAAAATGATTGGACTTGATTGTGTCTAATTTATTAAGTTGTGAATTTATGATGTGTTAAGTTGATTTTATGTGAAATGTACTTAGTTGTAGAGGTGTTAACTTAATGTTATCTTGGTTGAATTTTATTTGAAATGAAAATTAACTTTATAGGGGGCAATTGTGGGATAATAACGCCCATTTTCATATCATTTCTTTAACCCTTCTACGATCTCCCTCATATTAGTAAATGGTACATTCCTCTTTAATTGATGTACGCATATGTACTGCGCATTGCACAATGTATATGTAATCCAAGTGTCAAGGCTCATTTACGTAAGACATGCCAGTCCGTTAAGAGTATGTCTTTATATCTCCCACTTTTATATTTTATTTAATTACATAAATGCTACCTATAATCCTTTAATCATAATTAATAAAGTTTTTATTTTCTCGAACCAGTGCATATCATTTCTTTAAAACTCTGCAAACAATATTAATGGAGATGCATGATGTTACTATATATCCCGTGTCGAAATCAACATATTTTTGCTCCTATAAAATTTATAATGAAAATATGTACACGGTATAAACTTCTATTCAGTCTGGGGAGAGCTGTAATTTGTTCAAATGTTTTTAAAAAAAATAATGAAATTGTTAAAATTTTGTTTTGCTATAACCAAAGCCAAAATAAGAGAACTTTTATATTTTTATATACGTATCTAGGCAAAAGCCTAAATAACATATGTTACACTGAAATTCTCATAAGGTTTGAAAGTCATGAGCATTAAAAGTAGGGATGGAACGGATATCCAGCAAATATCCGATATCCGGCATATCCGGCTGATTTTTCAATATCCGAAACCCCGTCGGATATCCGATTTGAAATACCGGACATCCGATAATTTCATTCGGATATCCGGCTATATATCCGGCCACCAGGTATCCACAAGAAATAATTTTTTGCAAAAAATAATGATCTTTTTCGGACAAAGGGGACACCGCATCCTACATTTTTTTTCTTAATTTTTTTTTTCTTGGACATAAATTGCAGTCAAGTTAGAAAACGAAAAAGTTCCTTCGTGAGAACTATGCTTTCGCTGTATTATTGGCGCCGAGTTGATAAGCATAAACCATTCCTCCAATATTTTTCCATACACATCCTTCATACGTGTTTTGCAATATGTTCTTTTCATTCCAAGTTTATGATCTGATTAATTCCAGATGTTATATTTGAATGCTTCTCCGTAAAACACGAACCGAAATACTAATAAATAGTACTTTTTTTTTCATAACATAAGTTATAAGAGTTTTAGTTATTCTCACTTCCTCCTTTTTTTCTGACATTTGCTAGCGAGTAAAAAGCAATAAATAGCCAATGCTCACTCCTCAATGCTTTTTTTTTCTTCTATCGACGATAATACCCTACCTCTTTTTATGCTGTGAATGGTATGGTCTAATTTCTGATTTTTCATTGGCAGAAGTTGAAAGCTGGTAGATTTTTTTCTGACGTAAAATGAAGTATTGTAATTTTTAGGTCTTTAACGCAGCGCCACAATGTGGAATTATATTTAGCTCTCTAGAATGTCTTGAATCATAGTTTTCTCCAATTACAATCCAATTTATAATTTTTAATAATGGTTCATTTAAAATCACCCATTTGGAAGTATTTTAAAATTAATGGAAATGACGAAAGCAAAGCCCTATGTGTTACTTGCTCCACAGAATCGTTTAAAAAATATATTGTGCGCGGCAAAAGCCCAAAATCCTTTTCCACAAAATCCTTATGAAACCATTTAATAAGTGTGCATAAGGAATTTCACCGAAGCTTAAAAGACTCACTAAATGCATCAAATATTGATGAACAAGAAAAAACAATTCATCAAAACAAGAAATGCACGCAGACAACATTGGAATCGACATTATTTGTACCAAAATTATGGAGTTTAGATGATCCTAAAGTAAAAGCCTTAACCACAAAAATATGTAAGTACTAATTTTGTTTGTTTATATTAAATATATATTTTAAATATGGTATAACATAATGTTGATGAATTTTGGGTTCGAAATTTTTTAAGTTTATATTTAAAGACGGAATATTCCGATAGATCCAATTTAAGTTTTCTACGAGATTTCTTTAAATCCGTAATGTTTTAGGTGCATTACAAAAAAAAAAAAAAAAAAAATAGACTTCAATTTCATAAAATATTTAAAATAAATCTTTTGTTATTAATAAATGCATCCGGTATAATTTTGTAATCATTTATCAATTATAAACAATTCATGAAGTAAATTGAAAGTAGCTATATTTTGCACTTCAACATTGTAAAAAATGTTTTTAATATAATTTTAGGTAAGTTAATGGCTCTTGATGCTGAACCATTCTTCATTGTGAATAGAGAAGGCTTTGGTCAGTTAATAAAGTACCTAGCTCCTCGTTATCCGCTTCGAAGTAGAAATTATTTTCGTGATAAAGCCCTGCCAGAACTATATGAAAAACTAAAAGTATCAATATTACAATATAAAAAATCAGCAACAAAGATCTCTTTCACTCCCACCAACTAAAGTTTAAATATAAAAAATTAACTCAGTGGCGCGACAGCCCGTGTGGACCAAGGCCTGCTGGGCCCAGCTCAGCTTTCTTGACTGTGGCATTTGTGTGTCACATAGCAGATGTTCCGGTCAGATGGTCATTCTGACGCCGAACCCCAGTGTTTAGTTCCCAAGCATGCATGGTCCTCCTCAGTTTATTTCTTTCAGGTATAAACAGCTAAGTCAACCTTGCCCAGTCCGCGAATCAAACCATGGACCTGTGGCATGCAGTGCGGTGCGCTAACCACTAATTATAATTTACTTGATACTTCATATCATGACCATTTTTTTCTTATAGCATATCGTATAACTATCGTTTTTAGTATATAGACCGAATATCCGGCCGGATATCAGGTGAAATTCGTTTCGGATATCCGTATCCGGTAGACATGGTACCCCGGATATCCGAAATCCGGTATCCGGCAAAACTCACATCCGTTCCATCCCTAATTAAAAGTATAATAAGATAGGCAAACTAAAGCATAATCAAATTTCAATTCGAATGGAGAGAAACCAGTGGCGGCTAGTGCGCTACAGCCAGTACAGCCGGGCAGCATCTAAATTTATTAGTTCAAAACTAAAATTACATATTTTACAATTTTCTAAAATGAAGATCCAATTTCTACGGTAAGTGTAAAAAAATCCGGTAAATCAACCGGTTCCAATCAACCTATACTGGTGATCTTCCTTCGACGAGCAGCCGAGTGTCGCTGGAACAAAGTTTTGGCAGCGACGTTGCCACCCGTTGGCATGGTAACCGATATAACCCAACAGATCCTTTCCCACCAAAAAATATATAGGGTGTTTGCTTGTGAGCACTTTTTGGTTTTCGGTAGACTTTGAGAATTCAGTGAGCTGATTGGTCGGAAATTAGTATGGGTAAGGCAAAGTGACAGTAAACATAAAACTCCCTCCAAACGGAATATCATTTTGCAACAATGGAGCCCTCTATTATGATAGTGTGTGTTTTATTGGAAACACCATTTAGAACAGCGTTCGCCACAAACTTTCAGAGACGGGCCGCATGACTTATATTGGAACTTTCCGCTGGCCGCAGATTTATACCGAATACGCCAATAAATATAATGCTTTACTACAAATGTTCAATGTTAGAAATGTGATAAGTACTAAAGATTCAACAATATAAAACAATTTTTAAAACTGAAACAATAATATAACTTTTTTCTATTGATAAAATAACAATTGATATTTGATTCTCGTTTCAAATAATTAAAAAAAAAAAAAAAATTCTTCACATCGTAAATCAAAGCCATAAAAGAAGTTAATCTTTTGTGACAATATTACATTGTGACTTGACATAAACTCATAATCAATAAAGATATTTAAACCATACCTCCTAAATCTTCCATTTTAGTCGATGTTATTGCGAGACGATGACGGGCCGGTCCGCTTTTCACTATCTACTTTGCGTTTAAAACTAGTCTTCGACACCATTATTGCACTGGAGTCATAGAGATCGCCATTCTTCTTTTCACGTCAAAAGTCAAAACAAAAAATGATGCAGGTTCTCTAGGGTATCTTAGGTATAAAACTATGCAATTCATCAGTGGTATAATTCAAACTATTGCTGTTTTTTTTTCTTTTTTCTTTTTTTCTCGTTGGCAGTCTCAGAAAAAAAAGAAGAGATTTTTCAGACTTACTGACGCGGGCCACTTAATGGAAAACGCGGTTTTTGGTAGTAAACACATTCTATTGTAGACAAATTAAAATTATTTCCGCAAAATTTGATTTTTGCTCTTCTGTACTGCCGGCGGGCCTGAGAAAAAGCGGTCGCGGGCCGGATCCGGCCCGCGGGCCGCCTAGTGGCTGACGCTGATTTAGAAGATGGAAAGAAGATGATAAACACGAACTAATTAAAGAAGATAGACCAACACCAAAGTTGTCCATCCATCAAAGAAAAAATCAGCTTATCGTAGGTTTCAAATTTCTTGGTATGAACTTTTACCGTGACTGTCTGGAAGCTTTTATTTACAAAAATTGTTATGTTGGCCGAGTTTGACTGTGCTGGAAATAAGTAGATTAAACAAAAGGTAGCTCTCTGATTAGTAGACGCTTCAATGCTTCATGCAATTACTCATCAAAGCAGTATTGTTTTAAGCAAACAAAAACTTTTATTTAGAGGCCAAAACGAGAGATTGACTTTTTTTTTAATCAAAACTGTACAGAATGATTTGATAAATTGTTCTTATTTTATAATGTTATGATATAAATGTTAGTATTTTGTACAAATTAAAACGAAATTTCGATTTGAGTATTCAAGAATTTGCATTCATTTTTTTGTGACGTACGCACTTGAAATATCGCAAAAATAGATAAAATGTGCTTATAGTTTTTATGCTTTAAAATAATCTCTACATGGAATTTTTGCAAGGTAATGATATCATCTGAAGGCTGGAGAACCATTTTATTAGTTTGAAGTACTATTTTGTTCTCAAAACAAATTTGAATATTTAAACTCGCTATCTAAATAATCGTGTTTTGGCACGTGAAATTTCATTTAAACAGTGATAACTGAAGTTTGATTTAATCATTTTGAAAAATGATTTGAGGATTAAAATCTGCATTAACTATTAGATGTTTTGAACTTCAGTCAGTTTGATTGGAAAAGAAAATGAATTTTGCTAGATTTTTAAATGCAAAAGTTTTTAGAAAAATTATGTTTTTTTTCTAGTTTCAAGGTTTAAAAAAAAATTCTATTACAAAACTATATATTCTAGAAACTAGATGGAGGTTCATAACATTAAGATTGATGTTATAAACAATTTCCAACCATAATTTCTTTTCTTGACCCCATAAAAGTCGCGTAATTGTTGAAAAATACGCTAATTATAACGAGTAAAATGTGAATTAGTTAATTAATTTTTGAATAATACTGATTTTTTTTTTTAAACTTAAACGTCGTTACTGATTATGTACTTTTAAGT
Organism: Linyphia triangularis; assembly: GCA_963978545.1. Classification (NCBI taxonomy): domain Eukaryota; kingdom Metazoa; phylum Arthropoda; class Arachnida; order Araneae; family Linyphiidae; genus Linyphia; species Linyphia triangularis. The sequence continues at coordinate 89,350,392 of OZ021723.1, read as the reverse complement.
GCACAAAAATCTGATTTCTAAAATGGTAATTTAAAAAAAAAAAAAAAAAAAAAAAATTCAAGTATGATTGTACGTGATTGTGAAAAGTGTGTATGTGTGTGTGTTTAGGGGGGGGGGGGAGGGCTCCTGGAAAGTCGCATGTTTCCGGCTGCACTAACGTTTTCGAACACGGGCCGCCACTGATAGAAACTTGTGGAAATTCAAACTTGCCGCATTTTAAAAATGGCTACACTGATTGAATACGTATCCTAAAAATAAATATCGTTCGATAACACCCCGCGCCATTTGTCGGTCTGAAATATAATCCCCAGTCAATTTGTCAATATTATAAAAAATGTATTCCGAGATTATTCTTAGTTAAATTAATCTATAAATAGTCGTAGCTTTCTTTGAAATTTTTCAAATTATTACAAATCCTTTTTATTCTATTAAGTTAATTAAAGAAAATGTTATGAACAATCTTTTTATTCAGATTACTCAAAAAATTCGTAAAAAAAAAAATGACCTAAGATTTAAAATCTGATCTTTTATCATATATTTCAAAGAAAGTATTGTTATTGTGTATAACACTTTTAATGTAGAGATAATTAGCAGATTTGGTATTAGAATTTGTAGATTTAAGTGTCAAAGCAGTTGGATATTAGAGGTCGGCGATATATCGATGAGATGATATTTTTATCGATATTAAAAAATATATATACATATCATATCTCTCTCTCTCTATATATATATATCGATGGTAAAAATATTGTTACAAGTTACCTATATATCGATATTTTCAAACATTTTTAGTTTTTTGATGATCGTTTTGTAGTTCCATGTGTTTTTTCGATTTTCTTTATTAACTTTTCAAAAACATCAGAATTAAAGTTTGGACTTGGCTGAGAGACAGTTAAAATGGCACCCTAACCAAAAAGAAAACATAATGTAATGGAAAGATAAGATAATTTATTAGTAGTCATTAACATAGCGCCTTTGGTTGGTTGGTTATTTTCAGATTATCTGGGCCCGTCAGCAACACGAGGGCTGAAATGTGCCGAAACATTCGTCATTTGACTAGCCAACATACATTTACAAACACCCATGCCTTACACGGGACTCAAACCCGCAACCTCGCGGTTTAGAAGCTAGTATGCTAACCATTATACCGTTTGGTCGGCGATAGTTCCTATCTGTTGCCAGCGTGTGCCTGGAATTTACATTTAATATTAAATATTAAAAACATCTCTATCAGCAAAATATGCGATAAACTACTTTAAGAAAGTCAAAGCTAGTTTAAGCTAGTCAAAAAATCGAAGGTGTTAAGTTTTTATATTTTGTTGTTATGCAAAAAAATCTAGTAAATCTACAATATCATAAATAATCAGTGATCGCTCGTGTATTTTGATTTCATTCAAAATGATTTTCAAAATTCCAAAAATCTTTTGCTACAAAAATTATTGTAACAATTGGTTCGAATTTTTTCAAGTTTCTATCTATTCGAATTGAAATTTTATTATGTTTTAGTATGCCTTTCTCATTGTACATTTAATGTTTTTGACTTTCAAACCTTGCTGTGGAAGAAGAATTTTTGGGTAACATATATCAATTAGGCTTTTGCCATATACAGAAGAAGTCTCGTATTTTGGCTTTGGTTATATTAGTCACCCCTGACGAAGTTGCTATAATTGAAAAATATACCTTATCTAGTTGTTTTTCAATTTGTTATTTATTTCTTTGCTGTAAGTATAGTGGTAAATTAATTGTGCTGGTAAATGAACTTTCAGCTGTTATATATATGAGAGCTATAGTGCAGACGACTTTTGTTTATAAAATACAAAGAAATAAATGAACAGATATGTTAAAATGTTATTTATACTCATTAAATACAATCAAACTGGTAATACCCACTGAGCACAATACATCCTTGACACCAACACAAAACATAAATATAAACAGGAGGAATTTAAAACGTAGAACAACAAAACGATGCATAAACAAGTAATTAAAAAAATGCATACACGACAAAATCCTTTCATATATTACGCAGTATTACGCATTAAAATCGCGCATGCGCAGAACTTGTTCATGGTATCGATAGACAGTAATAATAAAGAAATACTACAAAAATATTAGAACCTTTTATCGGACAAATGAATATAATACATAACAATAATCAGAAAAATAAGGGAGACACATTAAAATAACTTTTGTTTTTATTCAGTTTGAAACACAAAATAACGTTGCCATTTCAACAAATTTTAATAAAAATAGAATTTAAAAGTTGCTCTCTACAATCTCGGTGTACTAAAGCTTCTATACGTACAAAATTTAGTACCTTTATGTGCAAAACTAATTTAGGTTGTTTAAGGTTCAGACGTACTGACACTCAATTTAATATATAGAGATATTGTAGCTGATGGATAGTAATCATATTTTTATTGCAGTTAATTCCTTCCTTTTAATCCATCTAATTAAAAATTATATTTATTCTTATTATGTTATGTACTCTTTTGTTAGATAAACTTATATTTTAAATTTGAATTTCAAAAAAAAAAATATCATTCTTCAATTTATGATTGCTAAAAAATGTAAAACGTCATTTCCATCCAAGTTATTAGAATGCTCATACCTAAATGTTGATGATCTTAATTTATTTTTGAATGTTTTATTGATATACTTTTAAATAGTTCTTTTATCAATATTTTGAATGGTTGACTTCATTTTTATTGTAAGAATGGAAACCAAATTTTAAGTTTTCCATTCTACAAAAGTAGTAGATATACAAAAACACTAATTTATTTTTAATAATTATGTTAACAATTAACTGTGTGGTGCATTTATCTTGTTACGATTATTATTATTATCAACCTAAAAATGAGACAATGCAAAGCAATATGCACTTCACATATGCATGATTTAATATAGTAATGAAACTCTCTGTGTAATATAAATGTTGAAATATATCTTTGAAAAATTCATACATTTCTTAAACCATCATAGTTTTTTTAAAGGACAAATTCTCAGCTTTCAATAACCCAAATGTATCTTAAATAAAATTTTAAGAAATTTTAAAAAATGTAAAGTTCAAAATGAATGTTTCGGGATAGCGACCTACGTACCTTCAGGTGGAGGTTAGATTGCACGAATTAATCTATTTTTCTGTGCTTAAAAAGTTCCAATTTATTTAGTAATTATTTTAATCTTCTAAGTATGAATTTCAAACATAATATTTCACTTTAATCAACAGTAGAGATGATTACTTAAGCATACTTAAAAACCAATATCTCTGCTAAAAGTGTTAGAATTGAAATCGCCAAACCTGCACATAAAATAATCAAAGCTCCTGAAATGTCTTCAATAGTAATTGTATGTTCTTTTTCTTTTTCTCCTTTCCTTTCCTTATACCTTAACCAGTTCTTAGAAGACTTTTCCCTAATATATTGATGAAACATTCCCGATTCCCAAATTCTTGTCATGATGTCATTCAGTTTTTTCTTACAGCAGAACTTGCGATTCATAGCAACTGTATAAGCTGCAAAGCCTATAGTCTCTTCGGATATCAAGTACTTTGATTGGTATTCACGGAATAAAATGTCTAAGATATTATTGACCGCAATAACGGCGTCGTAAGGACCGATCACATTTGTCGTATCATTGTCCTCTCTGTCAATGAACCACTTGTTTCGGTGGATTTCTTTTCCCAGAAGCTGCAGATGTTTGTCTATGGTTGAAAGAAAAAAGGGGACAATGGGAGGACCTTTATCTACGTAGCATCTGTGGGTTCCTTTTAGAACTGCATCCGAAAGTTCCTTAAAGGTTTCGACAGTCTTTCCTTGCATGGGTACCGTCATGAAAGATCGAATAATACCCAAGTACCCAGATGTCATCACCAGACCAAACAAGAAGATGGCTACCATAAAGAATTTCGACTTCCACGAATTTACACCAAGCGTGAAGGACTGTCTCAGAATAATACCATAGAGTTCAAACACTATTCTCAAAATGGAATGCTTCTTCTCAAAGATCAACCACATAGCTGCAGTTATGGCGAAGAACGTGAAGAAGAAATATCCCCACACTGGGCCATGAAATGGATAAAAGAAAGGGTTCTTCGGTCGAATTTTTTCAGCTCTCCCAATTGCGAAAGTCAGAGCGCCAGTCATTAATGGTTTGGTTAAATCTACGACTTCTAGTCTATCTGGTATATAACCGATGACACCAAAAGCCAGGTCGCCCTCACCCCGTGCTGTCATACCAATGAGACCAGTCCAATTTCCGTTGAGTTTTTTTCGACCGGACTCGCCATCAGCAGGAATCACCAATTCGTATTCCTTACCAAGTGCCTTCAATATGTCTTTTACAGCATTTCCTTCGATTCCTCCAGTTATTTCGTAACGGGAATCCGTAGTTTTATTCAATTCCATCATGTGGAGCAGTGGTAAAACAGCAACCAATATTTTTGAAGCAAGGTTTGATTTCATTTCACGTATTTATGTCTGAGATTATGAACATTTATTTCTTAGACTAAAGTAGTTCAGTTTGAAGTTGCTGAAATTTTTTGTACAACCATTCAATTGAAATATTAGAATGTAATTGAAACGATTTCAATGGAGATGAAGTCTAGTGAACTTAAAATACGATAATTGGTTCCTCAATATATATTTTTCCCATTTGATCAATTATTTGAGTTTTTTCTATTAACGTGACTACCCCTGCTCAAATTGTTTATTGATCTATGATATAGTATTTGAAAGAAAGTTTTTTTAAACTATTGGATAAATATCATCTTGTTCCTGGCAGGATAGTCGCAAATTGTTTATAATTTGTTTTTCATATTTCCTAATTCCATAGACATTATGGACCAAAGATAAATTTACATAATAAAACAGCACTATGCTATTTCCCAATTGTGGGTAGTTATTGCACTTCGAAGTACATTAATTGCATGAATGCTTTTTACGAGTGTGAAAAATATATGTTTTGTGTCTGCAAAAACTACAATTGCTATCTGGCGTTACTCGAGATTTAAAATAAATCACTTATTTAACAGTAAAAATAAAAGGTTTATTTGTTTTTAAATCAGCATAATTTCTAGTGGAATTAATTTTATAATGACACTAGACGTATGGCATAGACTTTTATTCATTAATGTGTAGGCTGTAATTTGTTCACTGTTTAAGAAATCAATAAAATTATTACGCTTTTGTTGCAACTCGTCTCTAGCCATTAAATTTTTTATTATTGGATTATTGGTTTTGTTATTATTTAGTTTAAAAACTTACGTATGAAAGCAAATATTTTGATTTTGTTATAAATTGTTTGTATTGACAAATTTTATGTGCAAATGCATTTAAATTTAACTTGTCTTCTCTTAAACCTAAATATACAAATAGGCCCATTTTAAATATTGTTTTTTTTTTATAAGAAATGTAACTTATTTAAGTATATTTTAAGCACAGATTGAATTTTTAAAGTATTTGACAACTATGAAGAAAGCATTCATTCCGTGCTATTGATAAACTCCTTGTTTGCCCCTAAAACTTGATAGACTTGTCATAGACAACAGGATTTTGATCCCGATTGGTATCTATTATTGGCTTAAATTCTTCACAAGTTTACGTTTATATGACTAAAAGATTAGTATCAACAGTTTATTTTTGCAACTTAAGAGACAAAATTCTATGAAATGTCATTTTAGTTACTCTTAAGCTTAACATCTTTTAGTTTGAAAATTTTTCAAACTTGGCTTCAGAAAGATTAGACCTTTAAAGCTACTTAGTTTTACTTTCATTACATGATTGGTACTGACATTTGCAATCCATGACGGTCATTCTGATAACCATCGTAGAAAGTAACTGCCGTCAATTACTAACTAAACAATGTAAGCTTCTCGATAATTGACTTTTTGGTATGCAAATGCAAAAAGAACTGTTAAGAATTTTGTAATTTCAAGAGAAAAATTCAAGAATGCCTTACATGAGAACTCAAAACATGCGTTGTAAAAAAATTATTTTCGTGATTGCTTCTTTATTAAGAATGCAATTTTGAACTCGTAATTTCAGTCATCCAGTTGAAACTTACCATTTTATATTCGGCATAATAATTTTTATTTTTTCTGCAACATCAATGGAAATCTTCTGTCATATGAGACTGTATCACCGCTTTACATATATGTACTGGTTAATAGGCAGTATCAGTTCCTTATAAGTAGACTTCCCGTCAGAATTTCACTCATTTATGAATGAAAATTTCTAATTTGCTTCCAGCATATCCATCCTTGTAATTTAAGGTAACAACATGCAATAATAATAGTTTTTTATTGCGACCCTTTATATGAAGGTGGTAAAAATTGCAGAAGCACATTTTTAGGTCAAACTTTAAAGAAGTTTAAAACCTCGACCGGAAGTGGCTTCTTAATTTTACTTCACCATAAAACATCACCAAAATTCCTTTTTTATTGATGGTACATGTTTCATACATGTGGTTTAAGCTGTCATAGATACACTTCCGGGCGATATGCTAATCACTTCCAATTGAAATTTTCTTTACCATTTTTTAATCTTTCGACCAGCCTAATATTTTAACATATTACACGTGTCTATAATTTTCATGGTTTTGGCAGTGACCCCACATAATTCTATTTTTATTTGTAACAAAGAAAATTGTATACCCAACTTTGAGCTTGTATAAAAACTCGACCGGCAGTGAGGCATCTTAAAAATAATCAGAAAGTCATATTCTATCAATGTGCCAAATGGAATTCCTGCATTTTTTAAAAACGAGTGAAATTAGTTTATATTTATGAAGAATTTCTTTCTGATTCCAAATATTTAAGCAAAAATTCTTTTAAAAAATTAGTTATTTAAATATTAAGAAAATCTGTGACGTCAAGGTTCCTACAGTTTCTATGATTATCGTGAGGTTTCTGCCAAATAGTTGGTGTTGGTAGATCATTGTCATATTCCATTCAGGTTGGAGTGATTTGAAAGATACTTGCAAATCTGGTTTCCGATGCTGTATTTCAAGCCAAGATGTTTGGGAAGACGTGACGGCACATTCAATGCCAGTGGAATGAATCGGTTTCACGCCAACGTCTAACAAGGTAACTAAAAATTCGTGATAAATAGAGTAGTTTAGTTTGAATTAAAAAGATATCCAAAAAATATAAACTTACCTTTAGTTACAGTTTTTTTTTTTTTTTTAATACCTGTACGAATACTTTTTGAACTATGGTTTCTGGAACTCTTTTATTTTGGCCAAAAGTCATAAATCAATTTTATTGTAACAAATTGCTTTCCTACATGTTTTAGAAGATAAAAAAATTACAATAATAAATTAATTATGTTTTTTTATAACCATACATTGAAATGTTATGTTATTTCTTTGAAACGTGAAAGTATTTACATATTACAACAATTAAGTGATTCGAAATCATTAAAATAAGCAAGCTTCTGAAAAACATTTTATCTGATAGACAGTTACAAAAAAAGATAAATAATTTTTATAAAATTCCATAGATTAGCGCCACATATTGGATATGTCCGATTTGATTTTGTACCTGTAAGAATATTGAGCACCTTCAGAGGCATTACCACAACGATTTTGAACAAAATCGTTAGAGCCGTTTTTTAAGCAATTACTAAAAAACATTATTTTTTACAAAGACAGCTACCCTATGTATATGCGCGATTTTGACTAGAACCTTAATGGTAGGGTCCTTGGGCCATCACTAACCCTCACATGAAATTTGAACATCGTAGATCAATTTGTTCGGGAGTTATGCTAACTACGTACACACAGACAGACATTTTTTCTAAATTACTTTTTTGAAATCAGGATGTTCCAAAACATGGAGAAATGCAAAAAAAAAAGCAAAAAAAAAATTTTTTTTTTTGACCGAATGCTATACTTTCATTACCCTGTGTATACATATGGGTAATTGGAAGTAAAAAAAGTTTTACACATATTTTAATTTTGTAAATTGTTGTTAGGGGACAAGTTTTTTAGGGAATAAAGCAGAGTTGGAGAAATAATGCCTTTTTTTTCTAATTATATGAAGCTTTAAATATTAAATTACGGAAAAACTTTTTAAAAAAAAATTTCACTTAAAAATAGACATAACACATAAAATATTATAATATTAAATAATTTATATTATCAACATATAAGAGCTCCATAGGGTAAGATAGGGTAAAATGGGTAGTGGGGTAAAATGAGCAGTCGAAATATATTGTTTAAAATTTTAGAAGTTTGTAATATATTCATAGTTTTTTTTAAAATTATATATGGTAGTGTGATGGCCAAACTTTATTTACCAACTGTAGGTATTTTTAAGGTGATAAATTAAAGTTTTTCTGAGAAAAGTCTTATTTCTTAAAAATTATAATAAAAATATATTTTAAAGTACCATATTAAAATACTTTTGTAATATTTAAAGCTTTTAAAAAATTAAGAGAGATAATTAGAAATTCTTTGTGGAAGGGATCAGGAATTTTTCAACTAGATATTGTTCTATTATCATCATTATTCAAAGGAGGGTCCACCTGTGACTGTGTGGTTAACCCTCTGGCCTCGCATGTCAAAAGTGCCGGGTTCGAATCCTGGGTTAGGTATGGATATTCATAGTGGTTCAGAATCTACGTTAAAGTGTAGGTCCCGGCCTGATGAATAGTCATTTTGCATAAAAATAGGTCGTTGAGCCTTATATAAACATTTTGTCCGCTATATCTCTAATGTAATATATTCGAGTCACACAGTAACATGCATAAAAAAATCAAAATTGAAATATAAACATGTCTAAACTAAATATGGCTAAGTTTTAACGAATGAAGTCACGATGATAGTAGAGTGGCTAGGCGCCAAAAAATAGCTGAAAACTGCACTTTGTGAAACAAGTCTGTAATTTTGCACATCGATAGATAATGTCATTCTAATCATTTTAAGAAGTGGGCACACTCAGATTTCACTTCCGGTCGAGGTTTTATACTACTTCAAAGTTAGGCATAAAATATACGGGTTTTTTTCAATAAAAAGAGTAAATTATAGGTTCACAGCCAAAAATATGAACTGCATTAACACGTATAATCTGTTAAATAGTTAGGCTTTTATTAGAGAATAAAAAAAATTAAAATTTCAACCGGAAGCTATTAATATTTTGACCGGAAGTGTAACCCTATTCAATTCCAACAACTTGAACTATATATAAAACATATTCCATTTATAAAAAGGTTAATTCAATATATTATAAAACTTATCAAATAAAAATATTATAATATATTAAATATATACTAAAATTAGAAAGCAAGTTACGACCGGAAGTTCGTAAAATATCTATATACGTATTAGTAGAGCGGTTTGACGCCAAAAAATAGCCGAAACAAGTCTGTAATTTTGCACACTGATAGAATATGCCATTCTGATCATTTTAAGAAGTGGAGACACTCGAATTTCACTTCCTGTCGAGTTTTTATACTAGTTCAAAGTTAGGCGTAAAATGTTCGTTTTTATCAATAAAAATAAATATATGTGGGGTTGCAGCCAAATCAGGAGTTTTATAGACATGTGTAATATGTTAAATTTCTAGGTATAGATGAAAGATTAAAAAAAGTAGTACAAAATTCAACCAGAAGTGATTTGCATTCGACCGGAAGTATATCTATAACAACTAAAACTGCTTCCAACAGCTCAAACTTCATATGAAACATGTTATCATTAAAAAGAGAATTTTAGTGATGTTTTATGATAAACTAAAATTAAAAAACGACTTCTGGTCGAAGTTTTGGACTTCTTTAAAGTTAGACTTAAAAAATGCGCTTCTTTAAATTTTACCACCTCCATAGAAAGGGTCACAATTAAAATTTATTGATATTACATGTTGTTACATCAAATTATAAGGATGGATTGCTGGATGTAAAATGAAAATTTTCAATTTGAAGTGAGTGTCTATTTATAAGGAACTGATACTGCCTATATACCAATACATGTAAGTATCACAGTAATACATGTATTAGATAGCCAATTCTGAGTCTAAAATATAATTAAATATCTGAAAATATGGTCAATGAAAAAAATGAAATGTTCAACTTCCTTGTCCCCACCCCCATCCCCCCCCCCCAAAAAAGGAGAGTGCGATGCCCATCCCTTAAAAAATAATCTCCTATTTTAGTCCATATTTGAGAGGATTGTAACTAGTGAGATTTATATTTTGGTTATATTTTAATTGTATTGAAAAAAATTCATACAAACGAACTTCCGGTCGGAATTCCAGTCATTTCGGTTGAAATTTACCATTTTATTTACCATTATCATTTACCATTACCATTAATACTTAACATAATCATCATTCCTTTTCTGAAACATCAAATGAAATCTTCCGGCTATCTGAGACGATATCACCGTGATACATAAAGGTATTGGTATAAGGGCAGTATCAGTTCCTTATAAGTAGACTTCCGGTCGGAATTTCAGTCATTTCCAGTTGGAGTTTTCCATTTCATGTTCAGCATATCCATCCTCATAATAATTAGATGTAACAACATGTAGTATTAAGTGTTTTTAACAGTGACCCTTTATAAGAAGATGGTAAAATATAGAGAAGCACATTTTTAAGTCTTAACTTAAAAAATCTAAAACCTCGACCAGAGGTAACTTTTTAAATTTAGTTTATCATAAAACATCACCAGAATTCCTTTTTTATTGATAGCATATGTTTCATACATGTAGTTTAAGCTATTAGATGCAGTTTTAGCTGTTAAAGATAGACTTCCGGTCAAAATGCATATCACTTCCGGTTGAATATTTTTTTACTATATTCTTTTTAACCTTTTATCTATATTTAATATATTACACATGTCTATAAAGTTCATGATTTTGGTTATGACCCCACATATAACTATTTTTATTGATAAAAACGAATATTTTATGACGAACTTTGAACAAGTATAAAAACTGGACCGAAAGTGAAATCCGAGTGTCTCCACTTCGTAAAATGATTAGAATGATATATTCTATCAATGTTCCAAAATTACAGAGTTGTTTCACGAAATGCAGTTTTTTCCTCTAGCCGCTCTACTATAAGAAAAAAAATCGGTGTAAGCTCTGAAATTTGCTTATGCGTTGATTTCCGGTCGGAATTTCAGTCACTTCCGGTTGAAATTTTTCATTTTAAATTTAGCATATTCATTCTTACAATTTGATTTATAGAACACGAAAGAAGTATACTAGTTTTTAAAAGTGACCCTTTATATGAAGGGGGAGTATTAAAAATGGCCATTATTAAGCCAAACTCTGAAAAAAAAATTAAAACCTCAACCGGAAGTAATATCCGAGTGGAATATTCCCTTTTGGTACGTTATCGAAACCTCGAAATCAACCCTTTTATATACAGAATGTGTTTTATGTGTGTATTTCAAGCTGTTGGTGTCGATTAGGGATAGACTTCCGGTCGAAATTTAACATTTTTTTTTATTCCTTAATGCAAGCCTAACTATTTAACATATTATACGGGTTAATAGAGTTCATATTTTCGACCATGAACCTACAATTTACGGTTTATATCTAAAATAAAGCCATATTTTAGGCTCAACTTTGAAGTAGTATAAAACCTCGAAAGGAAGTGAAATCAGAGTGGCCCCACTTCTGAAAATGATTAGAATGACATTATCTATCAATGTGCAAAATTACAGATTTGTTTCACGAAGTGCAGTTTTTTCCCTCTAGCCGCTCTACTATGAGGTTAAAAAGTGAATCTGAAAACCAGAGCACTAAAAAAGTTAAAACCAATAAGAATAGAAAGTCAACAAAACTCAAAGTACATCATAGACATCGGCTTAAAAATAAATAACAATGAAAACGGGCCTACATATCTAATGAAAGTAGAGTATTTAGGGAAAAAAAGAAGCAAGAATATATTGGAAAAATTATGCCAATCAAAAAAGACACCATATGACATAAATTTTTTTAAAAAATCCAAGATTAACGAGTTTTATGTTTTTCCTGATGCTCACAGATATCCTCAGAAAATAGCCAGACAACAGAAATTTTAAATGAATTGGTATTCAACAGTAAAAAGCATTTTATTTTTCCTAGACTTTGAATATTGATAATAATAGTATTTTGTAGTCATAAAGTGTAATATGGAGAAGAATGTAATTTAAATGCAAATGTTACCAAAAAAACGTTTGAGTTTGATGTATTGAAAAATTTCAGACTAAAACAGGAGTTTTAAATGATTTTATGATTAAATGGTTTTTAACCGAATGCTATACTTTCATTACCCTAGGTATAATACATATAGGTAATTGAAAGTAAAAAGATTTGGATTTTTAAATTCAGAATCTATTTTTAAAAAAAATCTAGGGTATACATACACCTTAACTTTTGGAAGTGAGTATATTTTTACTTTCAATTACCCATATGTTAACATAGGGTAATGAAGATTTTTTTTTTTGGTAAAAAATTTTTTTTTTTTTTTTAAATTTCCCCACAATTTGGAATATCCTGATGAAGTGATCTAGACGAAATGTTTGTTTGTGTGTACATGGTAAGCATAACTTCCGAACGAATTGACCTGATTGTTAAAATTTGGTATATGGATTTGTGATTGCCATGGCTCCGTTTTCGTCAAAATTGGGCCTGCGCATGAGTTTGAAATCATGAAAACTCATTAAAAAATCATATTTTTAAACAATTGCTAAATTACGGCTCCAACGATTTTGATTAAAATCTCTGTGCTAATACCATTTAAAGTGTTTTAAACGTCCCCAACCTCCGAAATCCCCGTAGAAATGTGATAAAAGCGTAAAAACTTATGCGGATAAATGAGTGTGTTGTATAACGAGTACCTCTAATTGAGTTATCTGCCCTTGAGCATCACCTATAAACGAATGATTTTCTCCAGTTTCATGCACAAGAAAAGACAATATAATATGTAAGGAATAACATTTTCATTTCAACAAAGTAAAAATTATTGCCAAGAATATCGCCAAGCTGAATATTTTAATTTAAATGAGGGGAAATATGCAAATGGTAAATAACACCTTATCGAATTTCAATGCAATGACCAATTGTTTTGTGATTGAAAATTGTGCTGTATTCTTAATTCCTAGTTTTGCTTTGTTTCTTTGTAAAGAGTTCATAATTGAAAAAAAATTTGTCTATGACAATTTTAAGTAAAAGATTTTCCAATGCACTTAACGTTTGCAGGGGTGCTTTTGGGATACAATCTGATTATATATATATAATCACGAGCACAGAGCATGGGATCACAGTGTTGGTTGCTTGTCAATGCACGTGACCGCAACTTTTGCAGACTAAGATGCGAGGCCCTGCATGTTATTAATGTATATTAAATTTTTTAATTCGCACTGTGTTACAAATTAAGGTTAAAATTCACACATATCGAATTTTTCCCGGAAATGCTTCAAATGAAAGAAGTATTCAAAGAAAAGGCCGGACCTCCTTGATGTCCCTGTGAAATTAGGGAAGTGAATGGGGGTAACCTTTTAAATCCCCGTTGATATGGTTCCAAATCCACTCGAAATTAGTATAGTCTAGTAGAAAGTCCATAATCCTAGAAATAAGGTTGGCCCAATGTTTTATTTTGTTTATTTCTGCCTCTTCAAAGCATATAAAATGAATACCTGCATAGTGCCACTTCGTCACACTTGAGAAAATTCAAGTATTCAAGATGGTCATGGCGACTTAAAATCACATATAGACAGTGCTAGAAGTGTGGGTAGATGCGGGTGACGCGTCCCCTCACTTATCAAGAAAAGGCATTTGGTGGACGGAGGCCTGAATCCACAACCCTCCGGTTATGAGCTCGATACTCTACCTCATGAAAATCGGAGCCCCGATCCAATCGGTGCTTTGGGAAGCATTTAACCGAGCTTTGTTGAAACTCTTTCCTGATGCCAATTTTTTTTATAAATAAATAACAACATTACTTTAATCAGAATAAATAAATGATATTTGGATGATAGAGAATAAATGTACGCTCATTTTTAATAAATAAATTTTGAAACGTTGTTTGCCTCAATTTTGATGACAGAAATGTTGAAATGTGTTAATGAATATAAAAAGTGTCAATGCATATAAAGGATATTTTTTAAGCTCTGTTTTTATAGGTTACTAGCTGAATACCCGTGCTTCGCCACGAAATTTTACCATGTGAAATATTTTAACCAGTTATGAAGCCGCGCGTTGCGGAAATCCGTCATTGGTGTATAGGCTCCAATTTTTGGCGCTTCATTCGCAGAAAGGTTAATCGAAACTCAAAATCGAGCTCGCTTAGCTCGCTGAAAAAGTCATTGACACATAAGCACAGGCTTACTTAACTCGTTTAAAGGTTCATTGCTATACAAACATGCGCTTGCTTTGCTCGATGAATAAGGTCATAGCATAACGTCGCTTCACACACTAAAAAGTAATTGCTACGTAAAGCCTTAATATTAGAAGCCCCTCCCTTGTCGAGAAACAATAAAAAAATTCTAAGTTAATAACTATAATACAACACCCCTTTAAGAATATTTTAACGCTTGATGTTTGTAAAAAGCAAAATTAGAAGGTCAAAACTACTTATGTTGAAACTTTCAGAGCTCTAGGCCTATTAAAAGTCACTTTTTATGAAAATATTAATTAAAAATTCAATAAAAACAAATAAAAATTTTAACGTTCTTTTTGTCAAAAGTCCAATACTATTTGTGTTGAAAATTTCAGAGCTGTAACCCTATTAGAAATCGTTTTGTAAAATATATATATATTAATTAAAAAATAATTAATTAAAAAGGAACTAAATAAAAATTTAAAATTCTGTTTTTCAAAAGTCCAATTATAAGGCTAAAACTAGTTTTGATGAAATTTTTGCATTTGCACCGATGCACAGTGGGGCAGAATGGCGAAAAAGCTGGCCAAAAGTCGAAAAAATTATTTTTTTAATTTGGCTATTTAAACCACAGGGTTTTGTTTATAAGTATCTTGAGCATCTGGTTCCACCCTTTTCAACTGCTTTGTGAGTTTTTCGGCGCAGTTGTTATGGGTGAAAGATGGAACTTATAGAAACGTTTTCAGAAAAGCGCATATTTTCATCAAACTGACTGCTTTTTCCAGACCCATCTTCAACACTCGTTTTTATCCAAGAAGTAAAACTTTATCATGGAGCCTATAGCAAGTGGTTAGCAGAACATAACATATTTTTTCTTAATTTTTGGATTAATTTTAATATTTTTTATTTATTTTTGAAAATGCACCTTAAAAAAATTACTGCATTTTTTATGACCTTATACCTATATTAGTAAAAAAGTTTGATAAGGTCATCTTGGGTCATCCAACTTTTTATACAGTTTGAAAGAGCATTTAATTGTTATTAGAAACTGTTTATACATCTTGCCGCAACTTGCCGATTTGACAATAAATCTATTCCAAATAAAACGCAAATAACTCCACTTATTAATAACTGCATTAAAGATATAATTTAAATAACTACCCTAATAGCCCACATCCTCCCAGGGAGGTCCCTGGGAAGTCATTCGTAGTCCCGGGGATGACTGGCGACTTCCTAGGGACCTCCCTGGGAGGATATGTGCCATTAGAGTAGCTAGGCGCGTTGTAACAAATTCCATGAACATAATATAATTATTTTTATGTTAAAAGTTATTGAAATATGTAAAGTTGAACTCCTATTTATTAATATTTAATTAAATTATTATTTCAATTCAATTTACTGTAAAATGTATTACGATTTTACATTTAAATAGTTGTGTGCACTGTGTATAAATCTATAACAAAAATTAGTCTTTTTAGCATACCAATAAGTTCAAAACATTAAATGCAATCAAGTTAAGAATATTATTTATAAAATTTTAAAAATCTTGTAGATTTATAAAGTAGGTTTTTTTTAAGGTTCAGAAGAAAATTATAAATTTATAAGAAGGAGGAAGTTGTTTGATATAATTTCTCCAACATGCCCGCTTCTATGTGCTTTAAAACTAAAGTAAAAAACCTGGAACTTGAAATACAAAAAAATACGAACTGTCCGCATGAATATTCATCTCAAATCCAAGATATTTCGAAACAATTTTTGAACCCTCTTATAAGAAAAAATGGAAAGCCAGCAATAGAACCAGAAGGACTTTTGAAAATAAAAATGAAGAATGGCTTAATGAAAGTATTTACTTCCCAACGTATTTAAATAAAAGATTAGGTCGACCATCTTCAGACTTTTTGGAAAGCAGCGAAAGATCGAAACGCTGAAAAACGGAACTTATACATTCAGAAACAAAACCAGAAGCATTAGCCTATGCAGCACAGATGAATCTGAGAGCTAGTGGAAGAATAGATGCGTCCAAACTCGTCAAAGATTCCTTCTTACAAAGAGCAAAGAAAAGCTGTTATCCAGAAAATAGTTCCTTACAATGCGACGAGTTGAAAGTCGAAGTTGCTGTTCAATCTTTACTGGATCACACAGCTGGACGCATTATGGAAAGTAAACTATGTGATGTTCAAAAATATTCAAATGAGCAATTGCATAAAGTGAAACTTTTAACCAAATGGGGTTGTGACGGAAGTTCAGTCCAAAGTGAATATAAGCAGAGGTTTTTATCCAGTAGTTCATCGGACTCCCATATCTTTCTTGTGTCATGTGTTCCACTCCAAATGTTTTTTGAAAATGAGGACGATACAAAAACTGTCAAACGGAAAAATCCTAGACCAGCATCTCCTCGCTTCTGTCCCCCAATACTGTTGCAATTTATTTCTGAATCGGAGGAAACAACGCAAAAATTTGTAGATCACATCGAAAACCAAATTAAAAACCTTGTTCTAACCGTAGTAATAGCTAACAATGCAAATATTAATATTTCTCATACAGTTTTATTCACAATGGTCAATGGAAAAGTTTGCAATGCCGTCACATCTGCTGCTTCACAACAGAGGTGCTATGTTTGTGGATTTACTTTAAAACAGTTTAACAAATATTCGAAAGTTATAAAGCAAGAAGTTGATTTAGACACATTCCGATTTGGTCTATCACCACTTCATGCTTGGATTAGATTTTTCGAATGCTTACTTCACATATCTTACAGATTGAATATCTGTAAATGGCAGGTTCGTCAGGGAGAGAACAAAAAGAAGTTTCATGAAAACAAGAAATCCATCAAAGAGAAGTTTAGAAATGACATGTGTGACACTGTATGCCTATATAAATGTGGACACAGTATGTCTATAACATCTAATTTACTTATTCATAAAGTTTTACCAAGGTATAACTTCAAACACGATTTTGCCATTGAATAAAACAAATTGTTGTTTGTTTCCTAATTCGAAGTTTTGAGTTAAATGTATTACAATATCAATGTTATCCACAGATTTTATTGTTAAAAACTGTAACTGGAAATTTATAAGTGATACCCTACGGTATAATATTTATATAAATCTGCTTGAAGGAAAATAACAATGCACATTGAAATTGATTTTAATGTCTATATTTTAAATTTTTATAAGCAATTATGTTACGTATTGTTTGTAAATTGCTGAAAAATGTAATAAAAATGCTATCAAATATAAAAATATTTTTAATGAATGCACATATTATATTTATTTTAACAGAAAACTTTAATTAAAAGTTAAATTTTGGTAAGTAAATTTAGGAGAAAAAAAATTCAGATATCGCAATGTAAATATCAATTTTTACCAAAAAATGGTTAAATTTTTCCAATAAAACCAACATTTGGTGGTAGTATATTTTATAAACTCATTAAAAATTTTACTATCGATATTTGGTTTTAACACTTGTGAATTTTGGCCAGGTTTTCACCCCTTCTGCCCCACTGTGCGATGAAACATTTGCGCCACATTTCTCAAACCGAAACAAGTTTTTACGTATTCGAACAGTCCCGCCGGACTTATAACTGCGGTTTTAGGAATGTCATGAGGCTCAACTGGGATCTGATGGTAAGCCCTAACAAGGTCTATCTTCGAAAAAATCCTTTTGCCTGCCAAACCAAAAGAAAAATCCTGAATGTGTGGGAGCGGATACCTATCTGGAGCAGATAATGAGCTATCTGAGCATTCAAATGGAGATAGTCGCCACAAATTCTGTAGTCACCATTTTTCTTTAACACCAGATGAATGGGACTAGCGTTTGGACTTTTAGATGGTCTTATTATTCCTTGCTGCAATAAAACCTCAAATTCCCTCTTTACCACTTTTCTCGGGAGATAAGCGCCTAGCTTTTGAAAACACAAGAGGCCCTTGTGTCTCTATGCAATGCGTAGCAGTATGTGATTTAACCCTGCACTTAAATTTGGATTAAACAGCTGGGGAAATGCCGAAATTATTCGATGATACGGGGTTTCCTCAGATACTAAGGTCAATCCTAAAGTAGGGCCAGAACATATAGTTCCTTTAGTTTTAAGTGATGTAGAATTATCAACCAGCTGACGATTCTTAACATCCACAAGTAAACCGAACCGTTCTAAGAAATCAGCGCCCAAAATTGGATCTGACACATCCGCTATTAAAAATGTCCATGAGAAAGATCTGCGCAGTCCAAAATCCTAACAAGTTTTTCGAACCATAGGTTTGAATGGTGGATCCGTTTGCTGCGCAAAGTACAAGTTCCTGGGGTATGCAGTTTAAAGCTAGCTTTTTAGGAAGACAGCTGCAGGAAGCGCCACCAATCGACCAGAAAACTATTACCCGATTTTCTGTCTTTAACAAACAAACGGCTAAAACTGTAACTGCTATCTGCCGCCGTAAGAACGTATAAGTTTTCCGAAAACTGACAAGGTTTAATACAATCACGGGATTTATCCCCAAAATGCCTATGATACCAGCACAAAACGTTAGTTTTGGAATGCCTGCTAGAGTCACGTCCTCTGCCAGAATTAATCCTTTCTCGTGAAACTGTTCTATTGCGGTTTTGGTTCCTAAAGCGCTGTTTAGAACTAAATGACAGCTGTTTAACCTCCTCACGAAGTAAGGCAATTTCGTCCTTTAACGATTGCAAGTTTAACTTATCCTGCGTATGTTCAATACCGGCGACACTCAGAGTGCAACCCGACACTTCGTTAACTTTGTCGGCAACTTTTGACAAACCGTCCAATGACTCACTGCAAACCGACAATATTTGTTGGATGGAAACGGGTAGACGCTGCAACCACAGAGAGCGTAATACCTCGTCGCTTACCTTACGTGCAGCTAAATTGCGCATTTCGGGCAAAGCTGCGAAGGCCGTTTATAACCCAAACAAACATCCTGCAGTAGAAGTTTTAAACGAGTAGAATCGGATTGCACTCACTGGTTAAGAATGCGCTGTTTTAATGTTTGGTATTTGTTTTCCGCCGGCGGTGTGCGAACCAAATCAGTTGCACAAGAAAGTACATTCACGCTTAAAGCTGCGACTACGGAATGAAATTGCGTATTATCGGCAGAAATTCCAGCAAGGTGAAATTGAGATTCAATTTGGCCAAACCATAATTCGGGATTTGTTTCCCAGAATGGTGGAGGGCGAAAAACAACTCTACAAATCTCGCTTATGCGTTCCTCAATTGGGTCCGCTGCTTTTTTAATATCTAACATGGCGGGTTTCAATTAATGTATGCGAAATTTATATTTAGAAGGGGGGAAAAAATCCAGGATTAACGCCGAGATGGCACGCAAGCAGTAAACGTCGCAAGTAAATAGCGTACGAGCTCGAATCCAATTTAAAAACTGGTCACAAGAAAAAGAACTCCAGAATTTCCACTCACCAAACAGTAATCAGTCCCATGTGGTCCTCTGCAAACTTCATTACTTGAAAAACATCTTCAGTATGAGATCTGCGTATTCAGTACACCTTCAAACAGTCATTCGTCCAACTTCAGAAACAGGCGACCAACCATCAGAAAAGATTAGCCGGCAAAACTCTTATTTGCTTTAACCACCTTAGCGATGCAACAAAAGACTCGCGTCCGAGTCTATCACTTTAGAGGTAGGTGCATGCTGTTTATGTTGATTAAATCTGACTCCAAGTTTGATAACAATGTAAACTCTTTAATAATCCAAAATTAACATTTACGAATTAAAATAACTTAAGAAAACATAATCATAACTATAATCTCGAGATACGAAGCTAACCTTGAGAGACTATCTTCGGCTTTTTATACAACTCTGGAGGGGCATGGCTTGCTCGACACTGCCCGTCCAGAGTTCAGTGGTATAGATGAGTCACTGTATCTGTTAAAGTGCCGTACCACCACAATACATAAAATTAAAAAGCCAAAACTTTTTATGTTGAAAATTTCATAGCTTTACTCCAATTTTAAGTAGGTTTCTATAGATCCACAGAGCCACAGACAGACACACAGCCTGTTTTATTATTATAGACACTAGCTGAATACCCGTGTTTCGCCACGAAATTTTACCATGTGCAATATTTTAGCCCGCTGTGAGGCCCCACGTTGCGGAAATCCGTCAGTGGTGTATAGGCCCCAATTTTTGGCGCTTCGCTCACTGAAAATGTCATTGACACATAAGCACAGCCTCACTTACCACGTTGAAAGATTCATCCCTATGCAAACATGAGCTCGCTTTGCTCGATGAAAGGTTGATTGCTGCGTAATCATAAGGTTGCTTTACACACTAAAAACTAATTGCTACTTAAAGTCTTAATATTAGAAGCCCCTCCCTAGTCGAGAAACAATAAAAAAAAATCTTTTTAATAACTATAATACAACACCCCCCAACACCCAAGAGTATTTTAACACGTGATGTTTGTAAAAAGCAAAATTAGAAGGTCAAAACTACTTATGTTGAAACTTTCAGAGCTCTAGGCCTATTAAAAGTCCCTTTTTGTGAAAATATTAATTAAAAATTCATTAAAAAACAAATAAAAATTGTAGGGTTCTTTTTGTCAAAAGTCCAATTAGAAGGCCAAAACTATTTGTGTTGAAAATTTCAGAAATGTAGCCCAGTTAGAAAAAGTTTTGTAAAATATTTGTTAATTAATTAATTAAAAACAAATAAAATGTCAAAATTCTATTTTTTAAAAGTCCCATTTGAAGGCCAAAACTACTTATGGTGAAAATTTTAGAGTTGTAGCCTTATTAGAAATCATTTTGTAAAATATTTATTAATTAAAAAAATTAATTAAAAAGGAATTAAATAAAAAATTTAAATTCTGTTTTTCAAAAGTCCAATTAGAAGGCTAAAACTACTTATGTTGAAGTTTTCAGAGCTGTAGCCAAATTAGAAATCGTTTTGTAAAATATTTATTAATTAATTAAAAAAATTCATTAAAAAAGAACTAATTAAAAATTTAAAACTGTTTTTTAAAAGACCAATTAGAAGGTCAAGACTACTTATATTGAAAATTTCAGAACGGTTGCCCTATTAGAAGTCGTTTTGTAAAAAAAAATGTGTTAATTAATTAAGAAAATTAATTAAAAGATAAATAATTAAAATTTTAACATTTTGTTTCTCAAAAGTCCAATTAGAAGGCTAAAACTACTTATGTTGAAAATTGCAGAGCTGTATCTGTATTTGAAGTCACTTTGTAAAAAATAAATTAATTAAAAAAGAACTAATTAAAATTTTAACATTCTATTTGACATACATAAAATTAGAAAGCCAAAACTTCTTATGTCGAAAATTTCAGAGCTCTAATTCAATTTTAAGTAGCTTTCTATAGATCCATAGAGCCACAGACAGACATACAAACACACAGCTTGTTTTATTATTATAGATTATTACTAAACAAATTTTGAACGTAGTTTGCAGTACATTTTGTTGATAGAAATGTTTATGATATCGGCACTGTGTTAATGAATATGAAAATTGACAATGTATATGAAGGATTTTTAAAAACTCTGTTTTTATATGTTATATTATTATGTAATAAAAAGTCGTTGCCTATTTGAAAATTACATATTTTTAATGTTGCATTTAGTAATCATAGACAAAAAATGCTTATCAAGTTAAAAAACACAAACTATTTTGAATAAAGGTACAATTCTCAGCTTTCTAAAAATTACTCAAAAGAACATTAAATGAATTTTTTTAATTTTTAAAGCAAAAAACAGACGTTTCGGAACCATAACCCACATACATTCAGGTGGACGTAAGAACTTCATGAATTAATGTAGGCTATCCATGCTTCAAAAATGCCATTTTCAAATATGGTTCTTCCTTTAAGTATGAATTTCAAACAAACAAAATATTTCACTTTCATCAGCAGTAGAGATGATTATTTAAGCATAGTTAAAAAACAATATTTCTAACAAAAGCGTTAGAAAAGAAATTGCAAAACCTGCACTCAAAATTATCAGAGCTCCTGAAATGTCCTCAATGGTAATCTTATGTTCTTTTTCTACTTCCTTTTCCACTAGTTTGTTATTGAACCACTCTCCAAAAGCCGCTTCCCTAAGATATTTACCAAGCATCCCCGATTCCACAATTCTCGTTAAGATATCATTCAGTTTTTTCTTGCAGCAGAACTTGCGACTCACACCAATTCCGTAGGCTGCCCAGGCTACACTATCTTCGGATATAAAGTACTTTGATTGGTGCTCACTAAATAGTATGTCTAACATCAATTTACTCGTAATAAACGCGTCGTAAGGACTGATCGTATGCACCGCATTCTCGTCCTCTCTGTCTATGAACCACTTGTTCCGAAATATTTCTTTTCCCAGTAACTGCAGATATTTTTCTTTGGTTGAAAGAAAAAAGGGGACAATCGAGGTACCTTTGGCTACGTAGCATCTGTGGGTTCCTTTCCCAACAGCATCCGAAAGTTGCTTAAAGGTTTCGATAGTCTTTCCTTGTATGGGTACCGTCATGAAAGAGAGCAAAACACTCAAGTAGCTAGAAGAAATCACCAGACCATACAAGAAGATGACTACCAGAAGGAATTTCGATTTACACGAACTAACACGAAGAGTGAAGGACTGTTTTAGAATAATACCATAGAGTTCAAACACTATTCTCCCAACAGAATGCTTCTTGAACACCAGCCACATAACCGCAGTCATGGCGAAGAACATTAAAAGGAAACATCCCCACACTGGGTATTGAAACGGGTATAAGAAAGGGTTTTTCAGCCGATATTTTTCAGCTCTCCCTATTGCAAAAGTCAGCGACCCGATCGGTAAGGGTTTGGTGAAATCTAAGACTTTTGATCTTTCGTATGAAATGCCGAGGCCACCAAAACCCAGATCGACCTCACCCCGCAATATCATACCAATGAGACCGGTCCACCTTCCTTTGAATTTTTGGCGACCGGACTCGCCGTCCACAGGAACCACTATTTCGTAATCCATTCCAAGTGCCGCCATTATGTCTTTTGCAACCTTTCCTTCGATTCCTCCTGTTATTTCGTAACGGGAATCTGCAGTTTTATTCAATACCATCAGATGAATTGTTGGTAAAACGGCAACAATTATTTTTACAGAAAGGTTTGACATCATTTCTTGTATTTATGTTTGAGATTATGAAAATTTCATTCTCGGAATAAAATAGTTCATTATAAATTTGTTGAATTTCTTAATTCAATTGGGAATTCAGATTACGACTGAAACCGTTTTGGTGAAGATAAGGTGTAGTGAAAGTAAAAAAACAAGAATTGATTCCTCAATCAATATTTTTTCCATTTAAATAATTGTTTGATATCTATAATAAATTTGCATTAACTTGCTATTAACTTTTGTCCAAATTGTTTACCGATGCATGATATAGCATATAAGTACTTTCATGTTAAAAAAGATTTTTGAAACTACATGATAAATAATAATGAGTTCCTAGAAGGACAATTCTAAATTGGTTATAATTTTTTTATTTTTTTATTTCCTAATTCCAAAAAAATAATTGAGAAAAGTTAAATTTATAATGCAAAACATCATTGAACTAATTCAAATTGCGGATATTGATTGCACTTTGAAGTACATAAATGTCAGCAATGCTTTCTATTAGTATGATATATATAAATTATGCATTTTCTAAAACCACAATTGTTATTTGGCGTTACTCGAGAATCGTATTACTGATTTAAATAAATATTACATGTATATTCGTTTTTAAATTAACATATTTTTATTCTCTTATTAATTTTGCAATGATACAAAATTTATGGCATAACTTTCTATTCAGGGAATGTTAATTTGTTCACTATTTTTAATAATTCACTAAAGTTGTTAAGTTTTTGTTGCAACTTTTTGATAGCTATTCAAATCTGGTTTACTGGCGTTAAAAGTTTGTTATTATTTAGTTAAAAAACTTATCTATATAAACAAAGATTTTATTTATAATCCTTTTATTTACATTGAAAATATTTATTTGCAGTTGGATTTTAATTTCACTCCTCATCTTCTAGTAAACGGAAATATGCCCGCCTCAAATATTGTATTTTCATTTGCGAAGAACCATTGAAGTGAATGACAAACACTATAAAAATGTGGTTATGTAAATAGCAGGTCATGTACATTGTAACAACTTTAATACAACTTCTCTAATTTGCTTAGTGCGTGTTCAATAAAGCTTTATTTCTTGTAGGTATGTTTTGTAATAGCCTGTATCAAAAGTAGCTTCTTTTTTGTTAACGAAAGTTTTTCTAGTACATAAACAGACAAACTTTATTAACAGCAATCCATTTCATGTATACTCCAAGTGAGCTTGCAGACAAAATATATACTTACTGCAGTCTCCGAAGAACTACAAAGAAAGATTTTCTACCAGAAGCACCTTTCGAGAACGCGTTACCTAGAAGGAAGTTTGCAATTCCTGAGTTCCCTCCACCTAAAGAAGATCGAAATAACATTCATGTGCATGGATCCTGTTCAGGACGACTTAGGACCCAGAGGGGGAGTCTGAAGATGGATAAAAACACTGAAGAGTCATAAAAACTGGTACAAGCGTGCTTATGCAAATAACGGAGGTATGCAACCCATCAGTGTAATGCGATGTGACCTAAAGCACCTATAAAAGGAAACAGGTGTCTGACAAATCTATTAGACCTACAATGGCAGGTTATAAAAAGTGAATGTTTTTAAAAAAATTTACGAAATTAAAAATTTTCGTCATCATTCCCTACACCAAATGTTCACCACCGTTTTGAATGCAAACGATAGCATCTTGAACCAAGTTTTTTTACACACTTCTGAACATTGTTGGTGGTATTGATTTGACTTCTTCAGTTAAGATTTGTTTTAACTCATCGATGTTTGCAGAACGAAATACACAAACTTTGAGATAATCCCACATAAATTAATCCAACGGAATGAGGTCTGCTGAGTTTGGTAGCCATAAGCCTATAAAAACCAGACGGTAATCAAAAAATTTCTAAAGCACTTCCAATGTTAAGTTTGACGTGTATGAAGAGGCTCCGTCTTGCTGAAACTAGCAGTAACGGTCCTGCATCTCTAGTGAAGCACTAAAAGTTTATTGAAATAAATTCATGCAGACAATATTTATTTGTTGCGTTGCATATCTTACGAAATGAGTTTTCAAATGTAAAAAAAAATTAAACATTTTAAAGAAGCAAACGATTTTACTCAAATAATGAATAGTTTTAAAAATTAATAATATAACCCCTAAAAACAAAGTTTTTAATACAAATCCCTTATATGCAATGCCAATTTTTATTTTCATTAATATAGCACTAATAAAACTTATAAAATTTTACTAAACCTAAATTGTAATTAACTAATAAAATTATATTGAAACCATAATTAATATAATTTTAACAGTAGGTATTTTATCGATTAAATTATTGACTTTATGAATTTACATAAAACCAAACATTAAATCGAGAAAACACCTATTACTAAAAATAAAGAACTGACCCCTAACAGTTTCGATGCACTTTAAATGTACAAAGTTAAGTCAATTTTAAACTCTAATACAATTAATTAAAAATGAACATATCATTTATTTTAATTAAATATTTGAAAAACTATTTCTAAACTGAAATTTTAAAAAAATCTTAAGTCCATTGCAAAGGATTTGAAAAAAGACCACCCAGATTGTTCAAAAAGTATATTATGTGGAAAAAGTAAATGGATTTCACAGTGAAAAGTTATGAAATAAATATCCATAATCAAGGAAAGTAAATCGAAATATAATTTACTATATAGTACAGGTTAAAATTAAAATGCAGGCTACGTTGCTTCATATTATGTTCATCCCTGAAATTAAAAAAAGAGAGAGATAAATATACCAGAAAGACATTGACTAATGTATATATTTATTGTTTTATTAAAGTTCTCTGACTATATATGGAAAGGTTAAAATAAAGAATCACGATACAGGTGCTGAAGTTTTATTTCTTAGCAGAATATTCTAGAATTTACTGCTACAAGCAATTAAATACTAAAATCTTACTGCAGAATCTGTGGATTATTTTCGATAAAACATTAATTAACATTAAAGTTAAACAAATAAATTAAAGTAACGTGCCATTTAAAACTTAAGGTAGTTTATTTCTTACTTAAAATAATTATAATTGCAATTGTTCAATTTAAAATATAGTTATTTATTTATTATTTTAAATATAGAAATGTATTTATAATATAATATGCAGAGATGTATTTTCTATGTGCATAAAATATAGAAACACTATAGACACACAATTTAAACTTTCCAATTTATTTTCATTGGTAGAAGGAGCAAAATAAAAATAATTTATAATTAGAATTAAAATTGCAAACTGTAAAATCTCTCTTGGATTATTGTGTGTTATAAAATCATGATTTTTTTTTTTATATTATTATTTGTAGAAAGTATATAAAAGTATATTATAAACATATATGTTATTATGGATGATAAGGTAGCACATATACATATTAAAAAACAGAATCAAACTTTAAAAAGATAAATGTACACCTCAAAATATAATTCCATATTTTGTATTTAGCACTGTTTCTATGAATGGTCCGAGATTAAGATGATAACAAAGAAATGACAAATAAAAACTAAAATGAAACATCGTATATATATATGACAAATGTTACATAGGTAATACAGTGATCAATTTTCGTTTTAAGTGGTTATTTTCTAAACACCAAATAAAAAATAACATACAACTTTTCGTTACTTTTAAAAAGTTGAAGGTAATAAAGAATTAAACCAATTCTTAAGATTTGATAAATAAAAACATATTCCATGTATTACAAACACAATGGTTAAACCCTCATCTCCACCGTATTACAAATCGTTTTCCTTTCATTCCCCTTTTTGGTTACCTAACATTTGAGAATATATAAATACCTCTCATTTTAGGGACCTTTACTTACAAACTGAAAAAAAAAAGGTGTGGAAAGGTGTTGAACGATCCCTTAAATATATATTTTCATACAGAACTATATTTTTTTTAATGAAAAATGTAACCATCGTTTGGATAATATTGGTAATGAACTACTCCAGATAGGAAAGCAGTATTGTTCCAGATATCGTTCAAAAATACATTATTTAAAAAAAAAAAAATTAAAAAAAAACGTGTTAAAAACATTAAAAAAAAAAAAAAAAATTCTTTTTTGAAATTCGTCCTTTTTTTTATTAATAAAATATTTCAATTTTAAAACTGAGCATCAACATTTCGAAACTTCCAGTATGTTTTATGCAAAATTGGGAGATATTGGCCAATATCGGTAACAACGACCGGAGTTCCACATCGGAATTGACCAATGTCGAACGATATTGGAAAGCTTTGTTGTACGACCAGGGACAAAACTTAAACTTAATAAAAAGAAATAAAAAACTATTATTTTTAAGAGCAAATAAAAAAAACGTAATTGATTTTTAATAATGCAATATAATTTGTGAAGTGATGTATCTATAAATAAGTTTTTGAGATTTATTTAAAATTAGAGTTATTGAATTTAATTGAAAATTATTTAAGACGAGATAAAATGATCGCAAAAGGGATCAATTTAAATTAATTTTTCTGAAACGATTACAGTTTAAGGGTTCCGGGCCCCAAAAATTTAATTTCCTTAATATTTGTTGGATCAAAATAACTTTTTTATGTTATTGTAGAACAGTATACTGGTCAATAAAATCTAATAATTTTTTTTCAATTTTACTTTTTTAATTAAAATTTTATAATTACT
The DNA here is from genome assembly GCA_963978545.1 of Linyphia triangularis. Classification (NCBI taxonomy): domain Eukaryota; kingdom Metazoa; phylum Arthropoda; class Arachnida; order Araneae; family Linyphiidae; genus Linyphia; species Linyphia triangularis. The sequence continues at coordinate 89,322,331 of OZ021723.1, read as the reverse complement.
ATGAAGCAACGCATTAAATATTTTTAATAAAAAATATCTTAATAAACTTAAAAATTCTATATATGTGTTCGCAAATATATAACAAAAGAAATTTACCAAACACAATTTTGATATTTATAGCGGATATAAAAATAAAAAATTTTAACTATAAAAGTTCATATTTTTTTTTCTTTCATAATTCAAAAAATTATATATGGAGTAAAAAACAAAACTTTAAAATTTTGTTTGGTAAATATGTTTGAAAGAGTTAATACAATATGCATGGAAAATTTGGTGTATATTATTTATTTGCAAATGGAGTTATTTCCAATTATGTAAAAAAAAAAGAGCTAAAAACAACATCAGTGAGAAAAAGCTGTTTAAAGTTCATGCAGAAACTAAGTCAGTGTCAGCTGTCAGATATTATTTTGACACCTGGAAGCCAACGGAAAGGGGTAGAATTATAAATGAGGTATCAAAAATGATGGTAATTAAACATATTATTTGTTTAAACATTTTTATTTTTTTTACAATTTTGGGCCCTGGACCCAATTAAATCATTCAAGTCAATATTAATTTAAATTCAACATACTGATATATCAATTCAATAACCAAAACATTAAGAAAACATCCACAAATTTCTTTTGTTCGCATATTGTTGCAACTTCTAAAAATGTTGCAATCTTATAATATTTTCAAAAATGGATGGGAAAACATCGCAACCATCGATAATAACGTATTAAATTACTTTCAAGGACCCCGTAACCACAATTTCAGACGAGGAAACATTTTTGAGACTGTTTTCTAAACATCTTGACTTCTATAATAATCCGAGGGTTACCAAAAGTTGCCTTCGCGGTTGAAACCTTTCTGAAATAATGTCAGGGGCGACTCGTCTCTTCAGTTCAGATCAACGGCCTTATTTTTTCAGGCCTCTTTCTCCCATATTCCTAGTTGGGGTTGAGGATTTCAAAATAACTGAAGACCTTCCCTCATCTAAAAGAACTAGTCAAATCTAGTTGATTCAATTCGCTGTGGTCAATAGAATTTTCTCGTAAGCAAACGACTTTTCTTTCTTGGAATGAGAAGGAAAGTGGAATTTTCTTTCGTAAATTGTTATTATAATTTTGCAATTGTTATTATAATGTTTTTAGTGTGGAATTTACTTGTTTAAGGCGTTTAATAGGTAGCAGTAAAGGCTGAAAATTTAGCAATTAGTTTGCGTAAATAATTCGAAAAATCCGAACTATTTAGTAACTTCTTTTTCGTCCCTAAAACTTGATTTAATGCATTGTCATCTTCAACTAGTCAAGTTACCAAGATTCAGCTCGATTGAATGGCGGCAAGGAGGTTAATTAGCCCTCCGAAGATTTTATATAGTCAACCTTAATATGGGAAGGTTTCATTCATTAACTAAAACCAAATTGAACATGTTTGAATTAAGTTTGGTATCTGAATAATAGAACGTGAGAAAAAGCTGATAATACTGACATAAGGCAATAGAAACGTGTGTAAAAACGATCTTTGCGTGACAGTCCAAATACTTGATAGAAAGCATTATCATCGACAGCGTGTGTTCAGCCAAGTTTCAAAGTTTCAGTTCAACAGGATGGCAGGAAATAGACTAACTAGTATAACCAAGCACCAATTGAAGCGTGTGTTAAAGCCGCCTTTTAGTGACAGTGACAGTCCCCCAAAACTTGATAAAATAAATTCATATCGGCAACGATTCTATCGGTCAAATTTCAGCTCGTTTGAATGACGGCAAGTCGGTTTATTCGTATTCTGAATCGATAATCGAAGCGTGAGTAAAACAGGCCTTTTAGTGACATTGACAGCCCCTAAAGCTTGATATGATTCATTTTTATCGACAACAAATCTATCTGGGCAAGTTGTTTATTCGTATACCGAAGCGATAATAGAAACATCTGTAAAAGAGACCTTTTAGTAACAGTGATGGTTCCCAATACTTGATATAATGCATTCTTATCGATAACAAATCCATCCGTCAAATTTCAGCGGGATTGGATGTTAACAAGTTGGTTTATAATTTTTCAGAAGCTATAATATAAAGGTGAGTAAAAGGGGCTTTTTAGTGACTGTTCCCCGTCACTTGATAGTATACAATTTCATTGACATTAGATATATTTGCCAAGTTTCAGCCTTGTTGGATGACATCAAGTGGGTTATTAAGACCTTCGCAAATATCCCCACACATACAATATATATATTATACAATATATACAATATATTCATACAAGGACTTAAAAAATTCTCCCTTGCCATGCCAGATTTTCGGAGCTAAATTTTTTTGCTCATTTAGCTGATAAACTAATGAAGTGAATCATTAGTGTTATTTTTATTCATAAAGAGCTCTTGTTATCATAGGTCATCTCTTACAACTGTATTTCAGTAATCATTTATAGCCAAATTATACATGCTTGGTGTTTGGACTTGATATATCGTAATAAAAGCATGTGCAGAAACAGACTTTTAGGGACGATGATTGTCACAATACAATTTTTTTATTGACATAATCACAGAACAAAATTAAATTACATTCAGGACGACATTCCTAGTTGCAACTTTTTAAATATTCAAATATTTCTTCGATATTACTCATGCGATTTTCCAACTTTTTTTTATCCGCTTGAATGAAAAAAAATATTCTTCTATAAATGATAGACTTTCAGTATTAAGACACGTAATTAATTTTATCGTACATCATCAATAACTCCCTTGCGGATAAATCTTGCATAACTTATCGGGCGAAGCCATCGAGACAGTCGCATTCAACAAATCAACGTTCGACATAAATGCGAATGTCAATAATTTTCCTCTAAAGACAATTTTATTAACACAACATAATTTTTAAAGGAAGTATCCATTCCGGAAAATGTTGTGTAGTTTATTCAAAATTGGTCTCGCTTCTGGAAAGTTCAACAAATGTGAAAAGAACAAGGAAGACTGAGTCCGAATGCAAACAATGAGCGAGTAGGTTGCCGGAATGTTACTGGGATGAAATGTTGACCGAGGAAACATTGGTTCTCAAGGTTTCTTCAGGGAAGAAGTTGTCCTCTTGAAAAGGTAAAGTGAATTCAAGGATGAAGTCAATGAATTTCATTCATTCAGTGTTGATGTAGTGCATGCCCTTTTGTGTTCTTTCACCTCGTGATTTCAATTGATTGAATGAGTCTCGTTCTAATTAATATAAAATGTCATTAGCTCTTGTGGATCAAATAGAGAACTCTGTTTTTAAGCATTGCTTCGCTATTTAGATTTCATTACAGAATTTAGACGCTCTCCATGTGAATATTTGCAACAAAAATGCTAAAGGACAATTAGTTATCAGATTTTAGTTAAATGAAGGATAACGTCTTGCAAAAAACTTCAAGAAAACCGTTTTCCGGAAGCTCTTGTGAATCAAATAGAGAATGTTTTTAAGTACTGCTTTGCTATTAAGATTTCATTACAGAATTTAGACTCTCCCCATGTGAATATTTGCGACAAAAATACTGAATGACAATTAACTATCAGATTTTAGTTAATTGAAGGATAATGTTTTGCAGAAAACTTCAATTAAACAGTTTTTGACAAGGCCCGGTTTAGAAACTGATTAGTATAGGCACAACGTATCAAATGGGGCCCCTCTATTGACGATAGTTGTTATTTAAACGTCAGTGACCATTTCGGTTACCATTTTGATTAAATTAAAGTAAAGATATTAATATTTTTAATAACACATGAGTTATAAAAATATATTATCATAGTTAATGGAATTGAACAAGAGCACTGAGCAGAATATTGATAGTTACACTATAATTCAGCTTTTTCAGGCATTTTAGGCGGTCGTAGGGCATGGACCTTATGGGAAATAAGGTCCTCCTTGGATTTGAAAAACGAACATTTATTATATTTTAATGAAATGTTAACATTTTGCACAAAAAAAAAGTTCACTTAAAAATTCAGCCTAAACATTTTTAACTAAATTACCCCAGCTGATGTTGATTACATCGAAACTACTTATTTTTAAAATGTTCTAATATTAAAGTCACTTTTCAAATTAGAGGATTATTGATTATGTTTTAAACAATAGAAAGGCAATATGAGTTGGTTGGGTGTATTCAGATTATCTGGCACCGTCAGCAACACGAGGGCTATAATGCGCCGAAACATTCGTCATTAGACAAGCAAAAATACATTTACAAACACCCATGCCAACACGGGACTCGAAACCGGGTCTAGAAGATAGCACGCTAACCACTATACCGTTGGGTCGGCGAAGGCAATTTGAGACATTTAAGTATTAAAATAACTTTTCTAATGACTTTTCTCCACCCATTGAAATAGGTGAATAAAGTATTTCAAAAAAATATTATATGGTTATGTATTGTTTTCTAATTTGTACTCATCAGTTTGATACCATAAATATTGAATTAAAAAAGCTTAAATTTAAATTTATGGAATATTTGCGGTTTAAAATTTACGTTTTCGATGTTGACTAGAGATATTTACTCAAGGAAAATGTACAGTTATTGCGATATTATATATTAATTTAGCTAAAAAATATATGCATTCTAAGTTAAACATCAAAACATTTGTATTATTATGTTGCTAAAATAAGAGGTAGGGTCCTCTTATTTTTATATAGAAATTAGATAATTTAGCCGTCTTTTAGTAGACTAGCAGTAGCTGTTTATTAACAGGAATTTTTGAAAAGGATGAAAACTGCTTAAATGTTTTATTATTTAGCATATTAAACAATACTCTTTCAATAATACTTTACTTACGTTTGAAATAACCTTTCCCAAAAAGAGAATCGAAGGAAAATTATATTTTATAAATCTTGATGTTCTTTGAACAATATAAAAAGCATAAAATGTAATGTAATAATGGAAATGTTAGAATGAAAATGTAATGTAAATTGCTTAAAAATATTACATTTGAAGTTTTCATTTAAAAAATTATTTACATGCTTAAAAAATAGTAATAAAAAGAAAAGGAATGAGTGAGCACTGATATTAATTTCTTCGATGAGGCTATATTTGATAGAAATTTATTTTTCGAGAATTTTTTGATTAATACTCATTAAAAAATAGTTGAAAATATGTGTAACTTAACAGTAAAAGTTTCAATGATTACATCAAACCTAACTCATCACAGTTTATCACTAACTTCCTTTCTAAATAAGTACAAAACCAACTATAAGAAGTTTTTTTTTTTTTTTTTTTTTTTTTTTTTAATTTACGGACAAAATCTTTGAACGAAATCAAAATATATCATATGGATAGTATCATTTATTACACTGTTAAATGAAAAAAATGTAAATTCAGACCTTAATATTCCTAAACTTCATTGTTCATTCAACGTTCTCGAAAAACTTGAATCCACCTAATACTAATGAGATTTACGACTTCTTTGACAAATACTAAACATATTGTGATCGACCGCCTGTTACTTCTTGTTTTGGGTAAATTTTCTTCAAGATATTCACTTCTATGCGTACGAACAAATCCTGAATATTATTCATCTACATCCGCTTTTGAGCGAATGACCTGAAATGCGTAGTTGTCACGTGAAAATGAAAGAAAACAGTAAAGCCAATCTCGTTCGGTCACATATCTTTTGAAACAACGCAAATGGGAAATACAAATCAAATCAAAAGATTTACGTAGATGTTCCTTGTTTTTTGGATACTTTTTATACGACTGAACTACACAAGATTCGGGAAATTATCATGCAAAATTATTCATGAATAGTTTTGTTATTAAAAGAGGTTAGTTTTAGGTGGGCCTCGGCGCCACACCCAGTTTTTGCTTTCTTTTATTTCTAAATTACTTTGCTCTTTAACATAACTTTTAAACTAATTGAACACATAATTTTTATCAACGTCTAACTTAATCATACCTAGATAACTATTATATTGAAATAATTTCTTAACGTTTAGATTTTTTTTACAATGAATACAAATATTGTGTGTATCAATACTTTTTAACTATTAGCTCCCCGTGATATATTTTAATATAAAATATGTTTGAATGAAATGAATTGAAAAATTTATTCTCATGTGTTAGTTATAATGAATTGAGAATCATTGTATTGTTCTACTTATAATAAAATGAGAATCATTGTATTTTGTTAATTATAATGAATTGAGAACTACTGTATTGGAAGTAACATTTGAAATACGTAGTTCGGGCGATGTGGTGGAAAGTTTGTCCCGTTCATCTTAATATTATAATTTTTGTAGAAAAATTTAGGAAATTTACATTTACTTATATTTTTCATTAGTTTAATGACCATAAATAAGATATTTCTTTTTAATCTGAGACCAATTTTAAAATCTTAATATTAATGTATTAAATCAGGATGACACAAAAATATTCTATAATATTTTTAACAAAAAAGATTTGTTTTGCAAGGAATATTTTTATCAACATTTTGTTAAAAGCTTTCATTATTCTAATAGGAGAATTGTAGCTAATAGAGGAATTGTATGTTAGGATTTCTCATTAAAAATCTAAATACTCTTCTGTATGTAGAAGTATATTACTACTCAGAAAAAGATAAGAAACTTTATATAGTTTATTTAATCTTAGGTAGCTTTTGATTCAACTTAAAGTAAAAATAGTAAACCTAAAATTTTTTGTTCATGGAGACGAACTTATTGATTCCATAAAAAGTTTTTACTATACTTGAAGTCAAAACAGGTTATGCTTCCATATACCAAATTAAAAAGTCTATGTAATTAAGTTTATTCAAGAAGATGTTACATTCCACTGAAATTTCTTACAAACAACATTCTGATTGGGTAATTGAATTTTTAAAGATAGTATTGTGATTGGTTCTTTTATGGTGGTGGCGAAACACAAAGAGAAGTGAACTGTGACGTCATGATGTACAAGAACTGTTTCAGTCCTCAAAAGCGTTTTTTTTTTTGTTTTTTTTACTGCCCCGACTAAACGTCCTACAAAGAAGAGAAAGATCGAAAAGATTTTAAAAAAAGAGACCAAAACTTCGTGTTATACCTCACAAACTATATTTATTCTACGAAATCTAGTGACTTGTTCCAAACATGTCACATGTTTGGGACGCTGAACCTTCTTCTTTGCATCAGTGGATCGTATCATGACATGGACACATACAAACGAGACACGGATGTCGCAATTGGAAATCATTAAGGAAGGCCACCTTTGCTATAACAATAGATCGGGCAACTCGTATTTGTCTTTTGCCTCGACGTCTCCCCTATTTACGATCTTGTTATATGAATTGTATACATTGAAGTTATTGCTAAATTCTTTGTATTAAAAAGCATACTCCAAGTACACATTTCTAAGCATAATTGAATGTTCGTAAAATATATGAACAATGATAATTTAAAAAATTTATTTAATTCTAAGTCTGAAATTACCCAGGTAGAGCAGCGGTATGGAACTATGTATTACATGGAACAACTAGGGTTTTGGTAAGATAGACCAATCTATGACGTAACTCTAGCATCATTATAAAATACACGATTTTTTTTTTTTCAACATAAACATGTCAAAACCACCACAAAACATATTTTTTACCTCTCCGTCCTTTCTTATATAAATATATTTTGATTTTAAAACTCTGCATCAACATTTCAAAACTTCCAAAATATTTTACCCAGCACTCAGCGAGATCCGGTCAGTCGGCCAAAGCGGCCAGTCTACAATGGTCCACATCGTGACTGGCCAGTGTTGAGCTATTTAAACTAGCTTTCGTGTGCTATTGGGGCGTCGTGAAGTACAAAAAATTTACTCAAATTGAGAAACTGGATGTTATTCTTTAGATGATTTTGAGTATCGCTTCACAATTTAAAATTTAAAATGATCAGGTATATGTAAAAACAGAATTTTAGCTGTATCAAGATTATTTGTTATTGGGATACATTTAAAATAGTAGATGTTTTCTAAATATAAGTAAATACAGTTTTTAATATTAGGCTTCCAGTGTCAAACTGGAACATATATAATTTCGACTACAATTTTGATATTTTCTCATTTTAAACTAATCTTTATATGATTTTCATTGATGGAGTCAAAATTAAAGTGATTATTTATTACCCTATTATTTATTAAGCATTTATTTTCGATAGTTTTGAACTGCGTCTAAAAAGCATATAAAATCGATAAAGAAAACACATTTAAACAAAATAATAATGAAAAAATAATAATTCAAGGAAAGATTGTGTTAAGCAAGTTGAGATAATTATTTCTTAATTTATTTAAGGAAGCAAAATATAGTGATAAATAAAATACTCTTGTTGAGATAATTTCGAAATACACTCGTGGAATGTAAACTAGAAACGTGAAGCTTGAACAAACGCATTTCCCACATTAATTATGTTTGAAAATTAAACATAGATTAACAGGTTTTAAGAATGAAAATGAAAATATAAATATGCATGTCTTAAGAATTCGAAAAACTGCCCTTGTATATGAATAATCTTAATATAATTATCAAATATGCAGAATTTCCTTCAGATGTAGACCATGACATAAAAAAAGATATAATTATACATCTAATTTATATCATAAATTCCTTGTACAATCAAACTCTTCGTGAATAATTTTAATTTTGAGATATCTTGTTTATTAATACAAACACATCTTTAAAACTGCACCTTTGAACTAACGATAGTCATTATTTCCAAATGCTTGCTTCACTCTTAATTATAAGTATTTTAGCGTTCTGCAATTAATACGCATTGTACAAATATTATTATGTGAGTCTCATTTGTTGAAAATTATTGAATAATATTAATTTCAAATCTGTATTCTAATTATAGTATTCGTCCTTCATCAAAAGATACACTATTCCTTTTTTCAAAATTCCGCAAACATTTTTTTTTTTTTTTTTTATTTTTTTTTTTTTTTTTTAAACCTTTTACAGAATTATTTTGTTGTCTGTTTTATCCTTCCAAAAATGTAGAAGTTTATAAACGATGGAACTGGTTTCACTCGAATAAAATTTGACAGCATGTAATCCATAAATATCCTAAAAATAACTTGCAAAAAAATTCATAAAAATTTATTTAAAAACATTTTTTCTTCAACTTTCAACATTCCTTAACTATTTTATTTAGGAAGAATATTTACCAAAATTAAGAAAGCAGGTCTATAATTTTTTATGAAAAATATCATCATCATCATATTTGGCCCTACAGCGCAGGGTGGGCCAAAGCTTTCTGTTGAAGATTTCTTCAGGACAGCCTATTTCTCGAAATAGTCTGCAAGTCCTTCTTTCCGATTATTTTAAAATCCGATTCAGCAGAATCGATCCATCATAATTTTAACTTTCCTCTTTTCCCACTCGTGAAAGGACTTACATCATTCTTTCAATTTTAAAGCTTTTAATGATATCAGGCTCTTAAAAAAAATCTATAAATTTAAGTATTAAAACGTCTTCGCCATAGACCATTTTCTTTGACACCACCAAGGATACTTTTAAGAATCTTCCTCATGAAAACTTCAATTCTGTTTTTTCTATTTCCAAGTCTCCGAACCATACATTAGGAATGGCCTAATGATAGTTTTATAGATGAGAAAGCTTAGTTTTTCTGGAGAGGAAGTGAGACCTCAATAAAGAAGGCTTTATTAGCCAATGAGATTCGATTTTGAATTTCAGAAACATTATCATTTTTTGCATTAACAAAAGATCCTAAGAAGTTAAAAACCAGGAACAGTTTCTAACTCATGGAAGCCAATATATATATGGGGGATTTTGAAATTAAGGGGGAAATTTCAGTCCCTGTGCTCTTACTGGCTTAATATTTATTTTTAAGTGAGGAAATTGGTATTAAGTAGAAAAAAGTTTACTTGTCATGTTTTCAGTCTTTATTTTACATAATTATTTATTATTATTATTATTTTAAATCCAAAGTATGGGAAATGTAACCTCCATGGAATGTCCCCACCCAAGTTTTTTTTAGTGTTAACTGAAGAAATAAACATGATTAATAATATATTTCTAGAAAAATTTGGATTAAACATTTATTTTATAAATGATTAACTAATCACAAAGAAATATAAGTTTTAATTTATTTCACCACTTTATTTTAAGCACATAAGTTAACCCTACAGCCATCAGGTTGGAAATATTTCTAAGTTTCTATTAAAAATCGCTACTTACGTATTATTCCGTCGACCATTGACGGGACAAATAGTTCATCAAATAAATTCCTAGTCCATCGAAACGGTCAGTCCGGACGGATACTTGGTCGGGCGAGCTGTTTTGCCATTTCTTGGGCAGCCCCCGACGCTGGTTCAAACAGAACCGGAGTTCCGAGGATGTCAGGAGGTATAAATTTTTTTTGTAGCCAACAAAAATTCGCCAGTAGTCGACTCGATAATATATAAGTATCTAAAAATCCTATTTCTAAGATGAATGTATTAATTTAAGCATTAAATGTCTGATATAAATGTTAAAATTGGAAAAATATTTAGATACGAAAGGTATTCTTCTTGTTAATTCAGAAACAAGAATAAAAAAAATCTAAATAGTTTCTTAAAAGTGCCCTTCTATACATTTGTGCATTGAGAAATACCTAAAAGGTATACTGCCGCATTTATTAGTTAAATATACGATTAAGAATAATTTACAATGGACAATTCCCCCATTTTTTAAAAACGAGTGACATTAGTTTATATTTATGAAGAATTTCTTTTTGATTCCAAATATTTAAACAAAAGTTCCTTAAAAAAAATAGTTATTTAAATATTAAGAAAAGAAAATGCCCCAAAACCGAGTCAAAACCTGTCCGATCAAAACTCTAAACAAAATCTATGACGTCAAGAGCTCCTTCCGTTTCTATGGTTATCGCGAGGTTTCTACCAAATAGTTGGCGTTGATTTGGTGGACCATTAGTCGAGAACCTTGCAAAACTGGTTTCCACTGCTGCATTTCAAGCCAAGATGTTTGGGACTTCGTGACGTCACATTCAATTCGAGCCGAATGAATCGTTTTCCCGCCAAAGTCTAACAGGGTAACTTTGATTGCAAATTTAAAAAAAAGAAAGAAGAAAAAGCGCTTTGAGTAGAAATTTGTGTGTATATGACCTTTTCGAAACATTTAGAATTGAATAAAAAAAAATTTAAAAATGCGAGAATTGTTCATTGCCAGAATTAATAATTTTTTAATGTTCATGCACAACATTGGAAACCACAATTTCCTTTTGGACATAAGTCAAAGTCTTTCCTTTGTTCAATGTCATCATTCCTTTTAATGCTATGAATCAAAGTCAATTATTTTACGAATTGATTTCCTTTATAGTATACTTATACCTCTGTAAAAAAAAAAGGGTAATATTATTAACGAACTGTAAAGGAAACTATATAGAGAGTCATTCCTTCTGTTAAGCCTGGTCACAAGATATATGTCGCGTTTCCTTTATGAAATTAAACAAGGAAACTTATCTGACCACAACCTGCTGTTTCTTTTCTTTTGAAGAAGTCGTGACATTGAGAAGGTTAATTCGAATGGCAAATGGTGTTTACAAAATCGGCACTCACTTGGAACGCAAAAATCTAAGGAACGTAATTTAAATAAATCTTATTAAATGGAATTATGGTTGATATGAAAGTAACTGTACAGAATTAACATTAATCAAGTAATCGTTAAGTAAAATTTGAGTTTAGTGACTCTTGATTAAAGCGAAATGATGGGTTTATAAGGAGATATTTATCAATATAAATAGTTAAAATAATTTTTCAATGATATCTACAAGTATCTTATTCTATTAAATTGAGTTAAGTGACTCTTGAATAATGTATATTTGTAAGGAAAAATGAATCAATATAATTATTTTAAGCTATTTTTAATGATGTATATACAAGGATTTTCTTAGGTTTGAGGACTAAGTCTTTAAGTATTCCAAATAAAATAATTTAGAGCTTTGAGTAATTATCAAATTTAAAAAAAATCGTGAATTTAAGTAACATTGTTAAAGAAACTAGTTAATGAGCATTATAAAGGAGATTTAGATTATAAAAGAGAATTGTTGAAGTATCGTCACATAATATTGTTAAGAAACATTGTTAATCTAGTTGCTCTACAACTTCTCCTATTTCTGAAATATACAATTTGAGTTCATTCATAAGTATTCATTACGATAGAAAAAAATTTAATAGTTCATCTTTAGTAATTCTAAAATATTTTTTAATTTTTTCTAATAAGAGAAATTATTTTGAATTTTTTTAAAAAATCGAATACAAACTAACATAACTGAAATATTCAATTACAACACAAATATTCATAAAATTAAGAAAAGTATTGCTGGTAATAATTTTTTTTTAATATTTTATTGTTTGTTTTAATGATAAACTTGGGAGTTAAATATTTCAAGGTACCTCCAAAACCATATTACTTTATTTCAAATACTAAAGTGATTAATAGGAAAGCACATGAACCTCATGCACAATATTTTGCCTAGCAAGTAAAATAAAGTAGTAAACAAATCTATTTCTAATTTCTAATCTATTAAGTTAACTCATTTTTAATTTATGTATACTGTACTTGAAGACAAGAAATCCGAAAGTGGTGAAAATTACTTTATAGATTGTAGAACAAGTTTTTTCTTACAGATTTTCATCAACAGCTGATATAGATACCAAATCACATCAGCAAATGCGAAGATAAACTTTAAAATTATCCCTTTCAAAAACTAGTAAGTTTTAGCCCTCTCATTTAAAAATTACAAATGTTGTTACACTGGGCCCTCACGTGTCCTAATACCCCATGTTCCTCTACATTAAAAGCAGTGGTGTAGTGTAAAATAAAAAGGTATGGGAACGTTATGTCGCGTCGTTACAAACGTATTTTTTTTCTGTGTGTGTGGGAGAGGGGAGGGGAGAGTAAAAATGACAATTTTAAATAACTTTATTAATATAACATTAATAATATCAAAACAGCTAATGAGCACCTCAAAAATTAAAAAAATTGTGTGTTTCGACTTATTCTTTATTCAAATAATTTTTTTAAACTATTAAGTTATATGGATTTTTAAACAATTTGCTTTGCACAACCCATTTTAAAAGATAGTTTAACACTTTATAAATGGATTATAAGACATTTTCAAACATATTATTGACACAAATTTTGTACAACAATTTTCCCAATTGTCAGAGATGCTTTATATGCAATGTGTCAGGATAAATTCCAAGATTTTGTAGATTCTCGAAACCTGTTTTCAAAATAAATTAAAAAGATTGCGATCGTTGCAGATGTCGATTGAGAATTTTATGGCTTTTCTTCTTATTAAAAAGAAAATGTAGAGAAGTTCCTCTGACTTGATAGACCCTTCCTTTTCTTCTTCCTTTTAAAATAATGGGAAAATTAAAATCTATCAGTCGATTTAAAAATTTTTGATAAAATATTAACTTGTGTACCATCTCAATCATCTCTAATTTTAAGCGGGATATTTCAATATAGACTCATTACTTGCCAGGCGTATAGATTTGCTTGGGACATTCCTGTTTTTTTTTTTTTTTTTTTTTTTGTTTTTTTTTAAATCTTAACCAGTTTGATTTTGTTATTTCAACAGTGGTGACGATCAGGTGACAATAAAAGTCAAAAGTGAGTATGAATCGGAGGAAAAAACAAAAAGCATAATATATATGATATTGCCATCAAAATCGCTAGATTTTAAAATGGATCGGGGGAAATTTCCGCCCCTTATCGCCGCCACTGTATTTAGTTTTTTTTTTTTTTTTTTTCTTTCTTTCTTAAAGAACTTGGGTGAAAAGATTTTATTTTAGGAACTGCTGCTACATTTTTGGAATAAACTCTGAAATAACTGTAAGTATAAAAGCTTTCCCATTCTCAAACCGAAAAGCAATTTAATTTTGCATTTTAAAGTACATCTGAATTGCTTTCCTACTTCTTCACAGCCCAATTTCGATGTATTATACCCATTTACAAAACCTTAGCAATTTTATATTAAGGAAAATCAAATATATTGGACCGGCCTAAGAGTAAAATACTATGAGTGCAAGAATGAGTTTTGGCGCTTCTTACAATGAAAAGGGTCTAGAAACAAAAATGGTATGGGTGCAAATTATTAAAATCGTAGCGTTTTCTGCACTAAATAACATTATTTTAAGTCAGGTTTTATTAGGAACCTTCGGGATACAATTTTTTTTATATAAAATATAAAAATTGTAATAAAATTAATTTCATAAGAAATTAATAAAATGCATGTTATTAAAATTACTGATTTATGCTACGCATTACTTTTTTATAGCAGTCCTCTGCTCTTAGCGCAAGCCTTGGTTCCCCTTCTCAACTCTGGGTTGTGAAGGGCTGAAATTCGGCTAATATAACATTAGTAGTACTAACAAGTTAAACTGAAACAAAGTTAACAACTGTTCAGTTCTGTAAAAACAAAGTAGAGGAGCGCTTGAAGCCAGTCTCTTTACTGTACTTTCAAGCAACATTTATCTGTTGAACTAAACATATTCAAATTCACAAACAAACAAACATACAAAAGCGAAGGTATATATAAAGGATTTAAAAATCAATACTGTTTTGAACAAATTTTTTCAATTTCAAACAAGTTATCTGTTTGATTTTCCCAATATCTGGCAATAAAATAAATATTTCCCTATATCTAATAAAATATAAATACATAATTCTGTAATCTCAAAACACCTTAATAGCTATTACCAAATATCAACATTTTTCTCTTACCTATTTTGGATATTTAGCACCAACTAGTTTATTCCGTCAGAATCGCAGGTTTACTTAACTTATTTGAATTGACCAAAAAAAATATTGTCATTAGTATTTTCTTCTTGAACAAATTCATTTCTTAGGTACGGTGAGAGGTTTACAAATATTTTTTTAAATCGGTAATATATATATATATATAAAACGTTACATAACTTTTGTTGATAAATCGGTTAAAAGATCCCGTTAAAATTAGAGGAGGGAAAACATTCTTCAAGAAAAGGGCGCAAAGAACTGTATGTGCTAGGCCACAGTTTTGTTCTTTAAAAATGTAGATAGTTGGCTTGAATTTGTCTATGGAAATTTTATCCTATATTATATGACGAACCATACAAATTTGACCTCTGGAATTCATCCACAAATACAGATCATTCGTTAAAGAGGATAATTGCCATTAAATGAATCATAGCTAGATGTAAACATATATGTCAGTTCATTTCTAATGAAGGAGAAATGGCCATGTGTGGGTGGCTGCGCCTCTCAAGTGTTTTACAAAAACTAGAACTTGCCTGCTCAGCTCTGAAGTTGTGGATCGCAGACGAAAGCAAAGTTCTCACGAAATGACTATTTCGTTTGCTTATTTGGCTAAAAAAAAAAATCATCTAGATGAGGGAACGCCGTTCCGCCTTCTAGAAAGGTAAAGGATCGCCGTTCCCACGCATTCCCGCTCCACTACCCCCCTGATTAAAAGTATGTTTACCCAAAATAGAGAAAACAGATAGAGAGAGACAAAGAGGGATGGAGGACAAAGTTGAAAAGAATGTTGGCGTACTCAAAAATATGTTGCTTTACTAAAAGTCAACTGAACCAAGAAACGATAATTTACTAGCATTTCAGATAGTATAGAAAGGATATTAAACTGTATAATAGCTTTGCATTTAACTAAAAATGCATTTCGCCAAAAAATACACTTTGTCTCGAAATTATAGGATCATTTTACAATCCTTGGATTTGCAATATAGAACTTATTTACCACATTATATTGCATTCGAAGTAATTAATACTTGTTTAATACTCCTGTCATTGGATAACAACTGCAAGCAGAACGAAATATTTAAAATAAGAGTTATATATTTAACTTCTGGTCTTAAAGCAGATTACGAGCCTAAAACCACCAGTCAAGTGTGACAGCTCACACATATAGTATCGATGTAATAACACTTGGCGAGTGAATATATTTCCTTCACTAATTCATTCCTTCAAAAGATAGCAGTATGCGAATACAACTGAATATACGCATTTTACATTTCTAAGAAAAAGAAAAGAAAAAATACTGATCAATCTATTTAACTGCCCTTTTTCCTTTGCATACATAAAAGATAAAAAAAAATAAATAATAAAAAAAAAAAATAAAAAAAAACAGTCAGAATAGTAATCAACGAACCAAACATATCAAGGCTGTAATTCTTAATTTCAGGTTATTGCTTCTGAGTAGCAATTATTTATTTAAATTTATTCTTAAAATAAAATATTGCATTTTGATATTCTTATTAACATTTATATCAATATTAATGCTGGTAGTAACTTTTATAAACATATTTTCACTGTCCACATTTAACTATTCCAGTAAGTCCCAATTTAATAAATCATGAATACTACATTTTATCTTATGAATGAAATGTTCTCTTTTTAATAAGCACCTACATTCCTCTGTCATTATATTCAAATGCTATTTAATAATTTAAATAAGTACCCTTGTCGGACTATCCAATACATACACGCGTTTTTGAGGAGATATTTCTAATCCATGATACTGAAAGTCAAACATTTATTTATTTATTTATTTATTTATTTATTTATTTATTTATTTATTTATTTATTTATTTATTTATTTATTTATTTATTTATTTATTTATTTATTTATTTATTTATTTATTTATTTATTTATTTATTTATTTATTTATTTATTTATTTATTTATTTATTTATTTAACAGGTCAATAGTTGCCATCGAATGTTCTACAATTCTCAGTATTAACTAAAACTTGAAGTAACTCCATCATGCACTGTATCTTTCAAATATTTTGTGATTAGTAATGTATCGGGTACCAGGCAATACTGGACCACGCAATTCATATGTCACAAAATCCAAGCTTTTTATGCTAGTACATAATATGTCTTTTTTGGATGAGGATAAATTCAATATTTTCTTCGTTAGCTGTTTTTACTATAATTTTAGTTACACTTTCAAGTAGATTTCAGGCAAATTAATTAGTTAGTGGAAGTGATGGTGACTAGGATTGCAAAAAGAGAGCAACTATTCGCTTACTGATTGCACTTTTACGGTAAGATGGACAAAGTTTTGCAGATTAACATCCCCTTCTACAAGGAGATGGTAAACTGCAAAACTTTGCATTAGAGAAAACTTGGCATTAGTAAAATTTTCCTGCGAATTGCTGAGTCTTAACAGAGGCGCAGTAACTGATTTTTATAAATGATTTAATTAGTTAATTTTGTTAATTTTTTTTCATTTGTATAGTCACTTATAAACTAGAGTTGCAATCATTAAAACTACTTATACATTTAGTTGCAAATGTGTAGAGGAATTTGTAAAAATAACGTCGAACCTATTACTACAGCAGCTACGGCATTATCTGAAAGCTGAATTATCAGGAAAAACACTTATGATGTGTTTCTAATCAACTTTGTACTCTTTCTTTGTGTTAGACGTTCTTATTAAATACCTGATTAAGTCCCTAAGTCGAAGAAAGCAATTTTCGGTGACAAAATTAAATACAAAGTTACACTGAAATTCGCAGAACCAACTAAAATATTATCATGAATAAGTAAAAGACAGCTGCGAAGATATATTTTCTTTTTTACAAACCTTTTCCTTTTCCTAGTTGTCCGCATGTCTTTAGCAAGCGTGATAACATTTTTTCTCAGCCTGGTTTTTATGAGGAGGCTCAATATATAAAAGGGTAGTGGTCATGCTGTGTGTGTAGTAAATTAACTTAAAAGAAAAAAGAACCTTGAAACTGAGACTTTTTATGGTATATTTTATTCATTTTCCGGGATGTGTTTGTGGACTGGTAAGAGTGCAGGGCTTCCATTATTGGCTACCTCTTCGTTTTTAGTGACAAATCTAATTATAAAAAAACGACTTCTATAAAATTGAAATAACTAAGTGGATTATTATAATGCGACATTTCAATGCAAGATTTTTGCGTACTTTGTATTCACTTTCATTACTAGAGAATAAATCAAAAAATATAAAATACTACTTCAATTTGGCGGAGACAATTTCAAATTATATTTTTAATGGTCAATCCAATGTTAAGTGTTTAATAGTACTTCAGTAATAATACTGAGTGCTTCAGTAATTATTATCGATTTAACGATGTATAGGATTTCTGAAAACTGAAAGATAAAAAAATGACTTTTTTTTTGTCTTAATATAATTACCATTGATATTTGATATTTTTTTTAATTATTAAAAAATAATAATTTTAATTATTAGTAAATCAAAGCTTACAAAGAAGTGACTATTTTGTTTCAACGTGACAATGCGACTTGACCTATCTTCTAATAAAAGTATTTAGACTGTACTTTCAGATTACTCGGCTTAAGTCGATATCAATTTGGAGGCGATGGTAGTCGAAATCATTCAATTTATTTTATGATAGAGTCGATGTCTGGCGCATTTTTTGTGGCAGCCAATCTTAATAAATTGTCCAAATGGGATTCAGTTTAGTTATTCCTGCATTTAATCTTGATGAAAACCTTCGTATAGTTTCTTCGGACACGTGGAGAACTCTCTTCGGTAGTGGAGATCTCTACTTTACATAGTTAACACATACTATTTCGGATCAATTACAATTATGTAAAAAAAAGTCCATACCATGATAAATTGATTTTTTATTTTTTAAACTTCTGTGGTGCCAGCGGGCTGCAGAAAAATCTGTCGCGGGCCAGATCCGGCCCGCGGGACGCGCTGTGGCTAACGCTGCTCTAGGGGTAGCCATTGTCATTATGCAATGTCTCAAACTAATGTTTGAATATGAGCAAATTTACATCTTACTAATATAAGACAATTGTGTGCCAATGTTGGTGACTAAGAAATTGAACAGAACGATAGTAATGTATGTGCTTTTAATAAATGAATTAAAAGCAAAAAATATATAATTTGTTTGCTCTCTGACCACTTTCGAATATTCTTTTCCTATCTTTAAAAATCTGTAATTTGCGTGTAAAAATTTCAAAAAGAGTAGACCTACATCACGCTTTTATTTGTGGCATGTTTAACATTTCATTACAGTATGTTTTTTCTTATTGTAGTGTTTACTTTGTTGAAAATATACATTTTTTTTTTAAATGATATTTTCAACTTTTCAATGTTTAAATTAACTGTTTCTTATTAGGTGTATATGCATAATAAAGGGGAGTTTAAAAATCATTCCTATAGTACAACGTAATGACATGTTATGCAATGAATTTTACAAAAAGAAAAAAAAAATGAATTTCTTGTTAGGTTTGCAGTCTGCACTTAGTAATATGCATTGAAGGTAAGTTTTAGAGCCATTGCTGTAGCATAATTAAATAATGCTTGGCATTCACAAGTGTGAGTGGTTTATTTGGCGATTTTACCTCGTCGCCAAACCTGTTTAGCTCTTTTTTGCGTCCTGCTCAATTACCATCATTACTTTGTTCTTTGGTGGTTGAAGCAGAAAGAAGCGCCTGTCTCCCAACATTGAAGGAGGATTACGCATCCAAACACACTTCTCAGGATAAGGAATATAATGTTATGCGGCAGAAGATACAGGTAATTTTTGCAACTGCCTATATTTCATCCAGTTGGAACCTACTGATACACCATTTGTCGGTTGTGATTTTTTTTTTTTACTTGTACATCTATGAATTTATATAAATATACTATATTATGAAAAGAAGAATATTAATGCTCAAAATCTAATATTGTCTTCATTTTTAACTTTGTCTCAGAAAGTATGGCATTGAAATAAATAGTAATAGATTTCTTCCAAACGATTTTTTTGCGTGTTATTATTTTTTTTTAAATGTTTTAGTGAGGGAATAAGAAAGAGAATTAAAAAAAAAATATTTTTGAATACTACGAATCATACGCACTAGTTTTAACACTGCATTATAAAAAAATTTAATGCAAAAGAAAAATTTATAATTATCTGTAAAAAAATTATCATAACTTGAAAAAGTTTTCAGCTTGATGATATAATACGACACCCCAACTAAAATAAGGATTTTAAATATTTGGAGGAGTATAACATAATATGTAATTGTGAATGTTTTTATTAGAATTTCTTGAAAAATTATGGAAATAACCTTTTATCATGTATGCATTATGCAGATAAGTTTTTTACAAACATCAACCAAATTCAGAACAATACAGATTGTAAAAGTTTAATTAGCAAACAAATATGGTTATTGCGACCCGTACACATGCATTATTGGGTTCTGAATTCTCTTAATAACTCTGTTTGTCTTTTAAATAAGTCGAGGTAAATCACTAAAAATTGCCAAATCCTTATAGTGTATCGGTACCTTATGAGCCTCTATATTTTATGTTATGCTATCCATTTATTTCATTTGATTATCTCTAAGTTAACTCACGTAGCATATCAGAATTGGCAAATGTCGAAAACGGGGTTCTGAAAGGTTAGCCGAATCATAACTCGGGCATCGTCCTAAAGTACACGATTTTTTCTAAATAAACGTCAAAAACATCATTAAACATATCTTTTTGCTCTCTGTCTTTTCTTATAATTAAAAAATTTCAATTTTAAAACTGCGAAGCAACACTTATAAATTTCCAGTATATTTTATGCCACGTTGGGCGAGATTGGCCAATATCTGTAAGAACGGCCGGTTTGCAATGTTCTTCATCGGGATTTCCCAATGTCGAGTGATATTGTCCATCATAGTATAATAGTTGTTAATCTATTTATATGAATGTAAACAACTTGACAAATATCATTCTCATTATGATAGTTAATAAAGACTGCACTAAAATATTGCAAACTCATCTGACAATATTTATGATTAGAAAAAGAAAATTACGAAATAAGAATCATGATATATTCATTCGCTAAAACTTTACAGTCGATTTCAGAAACTATTTCATTGTGTAAATGCACTTAAATCCTCATAAATGTAAAAATAGCATCTGATCAAACTACTGCTACTTCGTAGACAGTGGTAAAAAACTACAAAAAGTAAGCAAGTCGAATATGAATTTCCCCGAGCAATCTTGTAATTCAAATGTATGTAAACACACGTGTGCATTGTAAACATAAACTTGAAGAGTTATAGCTAAAGTTTAAATATCAGAGAAAGGAAATTATTTTACACCTGTTCCATTAAAATATGTTCCATTTAAATAGGGTGAAATTTTATGAGAGTGACATAAAATGAATTTTTATATACTTTATTTAAACCTATTACGTTAAACACTGCGTAGTATTTAAGATTTCGAATTAATCCGACCAAGACTTAGATTGCTTGTGCAAATTTAAATTGTGTATGTACATTAAATATTCCGTCTTTATTTCTTTAATTTTCTCAAATTTTATTATTTTATTTTTTTGTATTTTGTGTTAGAAAAGTAATCTGCAGTGGGTATTTAGTGAGACTAAGAATTGGCTTTTCTCTATGTGTAATAGTTTAGTCTATCATTTCCTTTTATAGAGGGGTTGTATTTTGTATAAGTATTGCTTATGTTTTATTATTAAATATTTGACTCATCAGTAAATCAAAAAAAATATCGCAAAATGTAGCATTAGTTAACGATATCATGATCTGTAAGTGATAATATCAACAGGATATCGGTAATTTACGATCACATTTAAAGATATTTTCAAAAGAAATTATTTTATCACACGTGTGAAGGTAATAAAAGTTTCCCGGGTGTATTTAAAATACTCTGCAAAACAAAACAGGGGAAAAAACTGTGGCATCACCGTAGCATGGAATACTAATAAAATATGCATTAAATTCAGTATGATTGATAGTAATTTCATCAAAAATGATTGTAATAATAATGAATTAATTAGGTAATGATTTAAATTTAGCATGTTTTATAAGTATAGGGAAAAAAACTAATGAACGAGTTTTTGTTAATTTTATTCAATCCGTTAAAAAAAAATGAAAAATTGAATTACTGCAATTTAAAAACTTTTAAAACATAAAATTACAAAACAAAATTGCTAAGATAATTTTGTAAAAAAAAAAAAAAAAATATCTCTGTAGTTCGACATTCCTTGGTAAATTAAAAAAAAAAAAAAAAAAAATCTTAATTCGAAAGATAACTCGGGTTGTCAGTAGGTTCCGCTAAAAGGCGTTTTTCTTTTAAAATTTAGGTATATGAAAAAACAATCCTATTAATAGTTACTTTTTCCTTCTTCTCTTAGCTAAACAATTTAATATGCAGTGCCAATTCTATTTCTTCAATTAAATTAATTTTCATTTATAGTTAAGTAAATTTATTTACTATCAAAACAAACTTTCATCACAAAATAGGAATAAAATTAACAATATAAACTGTAGTAATTGTAATTTTTAGTTGATTAACTATTCAATAAAAATATTCTATAGTTTTAAATGAGTTTTTCAATTTCTTGATAAAACTCGTTCTTGAAATTATTTTCTTGCGTTTCTTTATGCATTTCCGAATTCATAAATTTTATCATTTTTTGTTATAAAATTTAAATTACTAAAATCCGAAATTCTTCTGCATTGCATTGTTGCGAGTAAAATCATACAATGAAATATTTGTAAGATACATTTAGATTTACTTTTAAATTATTACTACAAAATAAATTGTGTCCAGGAAAAAAAACGGTAAAAGTCACAAAAATATAAAATTCATTTTTTTTATATATTACTAAATCTTTATTTGAACTGTTTAAGAATAAAAATAATAACAATCCAGGCATTACTATTTTTACATACAGATGAGATTACTCACTAGAGCCAAAACTTGAAATTTATATTTACTCAATAAAATTATTTTTTGTTTGTAATCTATCTCAATTTTTTTTGTGTGCAATATAACTCTTTTGTTTCTTTTATACACAACCAATACCACAGTATAACCTTGGAACAAGGAATTCGAAAGAAATCAAAGCCACATATTTTCATACAAAATTTTATTATGAAACTGGTTTTTTTATTATACAATTTACTTTTCCTTCTAATGGTTACCAAAGACACAAAAAAAAGTTATTTATCAAATTTCCTTCCATTTAGTAATAGTTCTGGAATGTTTTCAATTGTGTGTTAGAATTTTTGTATTGACCCAATACCATTTCTGATGCAAGAATGTTTAGTATATTATTTTAAAATATTATCAATTAAATGCAATTAAATAAAAAAAAAAAAAATTGTTTTAAGATTAAATCTTTGTTAAAGTAGTAATGTAATGAATATTTTGAATAAGAGTTTAAGAATTAACTTTAGGAACAAGAGAAAGTGTGTTTAAAGCTGAGCACTGATTATTATATTATAACTATACTATTGCATATATCATTGTCAGGTAATAATGCAGACCTCAACATCAAGAGCTATTAAACATATAATAATTGTAACCTAATTTTTTCAATGATAAAAAAACGTGTGCCTATTTTAATGAAAGTGTAGGAAAAAAAGGATCTATGAATAAATGTGTGTTAAAAATCTTACGAAAGTTAAAAGAACACAGGAATATTCTATGATATATGACGATAAAGCTTTCAAATATGAATCTTACGCATGGGACTACGTCACGATCAATTGCAATGTTAGAGGAAAGGAAATACTTATTCTGATTGGTTAATGGGATGTGAAAATTCAATTTTTTTTAAAAAGTGTATAGCGATCTGATACAAACATGTTAAAAAAAGTTATTATTCGATGGAACCTTACTCAAAATAATATATATATATAAATATATATATATATATATATATATATATATATATATATATATATATATATATATATATATATATATATATATATATATATATATATATATATATATATATATATATATATATATATATATATATATACAGAGAGAGCTTCGAAGGATTCAAATGTCCATCAAATTATACTAAACAAAATTTTAAACAATAAAAAACGTCATATGTACCTAAATTAAACGACATATGAGAAAGTATAAATTCCTGAATATTAAATACTTGAATTAAAGAAAAACAATTCAAAGTGGCTGACGTTCACAAGATCGAAAACCTTCTCATACACCAAAATAGTTCTAGCTATTGAGATTTCCCCTTGGCCTCTTTCTTGCGTCACTACTTGATGTAGCAAGTATACTATATCGTCTGGCGAAATGAAATTCGAGCCTCCTGCTCTCCTCACACTTACGCAAAAAATAACCGGAACTTCTGGTGGTTTGTGAGCGATTTGTAAATGTACCCACAAACGACGAAACTGAAGAAATTTATAAATCTCTTAAGATGAATGAAAAATAAGCACTGAATACTTTCAAAATATGTTTACGAAGAAAGCATATTTAACTTCTCTGAGCGAGAATTAAATTGAACCGGTCAAAACACATTGCGTCAAAAACTGTGCAGTTATGTTCCAATAATTTTTTTTAATTTATTAATATTATCTCGTTTAAAATTTTTTACTTAGAGAAGGACTTCAGAAGTTGGGGAATACCATTTACATTTGAGGAGAAGGGGAATGGGGATGGTGGGGGGGGGGTAACTCATTATTGAAATATTCTATAAGCCCAAAACTAAAACGAATACAAACTTAAACTATTTGTGTGTGGAATTATATTTTGCTAAACTTCAATTTTTAGAATTTCAATTTGATATAATTTTACAAAAAGTTGCATTTGGAGAATAATATGAAATTTAATAATTTAAAAAAGCTCTAAAATTGAAGAAAATAAGCTAAATTTTACAAAAAAACAGGTTAAATGAACTTTTATATTTTCATTTATTTTCAGAAGTCGCAAATATAAGTTGCTTTCTCTACGTCATCACAATTAAGGTGGGACCTTATATAATAACCCACATAGTATCTTGGTATTACATATAACTCGACACACCATCATGAAAAAATATCTTATAATACCTATATTGAAAGAGTCGTCTGTCAAAAAACGAGAATTCCATGAAACACTGCCATTTTATTTACTTTACATCATGTATATTACTTCTGGACAGTGTTACAAAAACTGTAAGCTTTTCTGATCTCACTTATCTAATTTTAAAGAGTATAAAAAGAGAAAAACGTTCCAAATGTAAAATATCCCAATTTTCTACTTGCTTAAAGGCAGACTTACACGTTACCAGTGGGCGCTCCAGTTTAAATCGCCAGTTTTTGACGTCATGTAACGTCACCTAGCTACTGGCATCAATAGATCAAATGTTTTATATTTACTGGCGCTGGCTATTCGAATCATCCAATCGTCTCTGATCTCCCGTGACCACCGACAGTCGGTCGCACCTCTGACAATCTATATTTGACGATCTAAATTGGAACGTCGACATTTAAAAAATTCGCCTTAAGAGTCAAGAACTAAATTACTGTGCGTATTTCCAAAATACATATATATATAGTAACACAAAACTATAGTATTTTCAATTTGTCACCCCTAAATGGTTTAAAAGTTCCAAAATGTGGAATATCCTGATTTCCTATTACCTATTGTGCCAAGGACTATGAAAATAGACGCACGTGTTGCAAAACTGTGCAATGTACAGTGTACATACAAATCAATGAATTACAAGTTTGAGTAGTTACTCTTAAAGGGGGCAGAAAGAAGTTTTACTTTTCAAATGCTGAGTATTTGAAATTTTGAAATATCCGTATCTTTTGGAGCGAAGCTCTACAAATTTCACGTACCCAAATAACACGTACATTCTGTCATATACATTTATAGAAAACATTATTAAATGTACAAAGCACAAAAGATGTGAAAGGATAGTAGCAGTTTATCTGATTTATTAGAACACATTAACCAAGTATTTAAATTTCAAATATCATAGATGTATATAACAAATTAATTACTTGCATACCAGAGGACGAAATATTTATTGGTGATAATCAATATAATGTTTAGTTGGAACATTCTTAAACCGTCATTTTTTTTATTAAATTTCCGTTGTTTGAAAAATGATAAAGGGATATTTCAAATTGTATCACTTTAATACAATCGACATTTTGATAATATTTTTTTAATCATGTTAGTGTTCAAAACATTAGGAGTTTCATTTATTTACTCAAGTAAAAATCTAGACAATTTTTAAATCCAAGTAAATGAAATTATTTTAAAATCAAAAGAAAGCAAAATATCATTCTTATGATTCTTTAATTAGGATACTTTGCTACTGGTAGTAGTATTACTTTTTTTAAAAAAATTGCTGACCAATTGTTTGATACACACCCTTCAACTTTTAAACTTTTTTGGGGGAATTTTAAACTTTTAATTAAACGCGTTTTTTTTTTTAATTAAAAAAAATCTCTTAAGTAAGAGGTTGTAGCTAACTAAAGAAACAAATGTTTTCCGCTGGCAAAAAATAAATCCAAGGAATAAAAAATATTTAATCATGAACATACTCCAACTTAATGAACATAAACGTATTAACAAATATTAACACTTTCTTTGTACAAAGACGTACATATATTCCTTATATTACATTTAATTTGAAATGTTCAAAAACAAAGCTGACACTTTTCTTTATATTTATATTAGATTGATAAACGACTTTATAGTTCTAATATATTTTATATATCACTTATCAAATAAATTCACTCCTTCGTTTATTCATCTACTTCACTCAGCATTTATATCATTAATATTTTAAAATATTACAATAGCATTTACTCCCATCTGAAAACTGAATTGGATGGTATTTGAACTTAGAAATTAAGTACTTTATATGTAATTGATTCATCATATTATCACGCATCATTGCGCTGATATGGAGTTTAAATTTTAAAAGAAATTAGATAATTTTTTCAATGGTAGCATTTGGGTATATTTAAAAGTATCTTACCATGAATTGGAATAGCGCTTGCTTTATTATCTAAATTATTATTATTATTATTATTAACATCATTATCATCAATGTTCTTCTTATTATTTATTATTATAAATCCTCATAATTATTATCATTATTATTTTAGGTAACAGAATATAAATAATCTACTCCATCAACAGCAAAACACCTAACAGCCATGGAAGACACTTCCAGCGCCTCGTCCGACAGCGACAATGCCTTGCTGTCTCCTAAGGACAACCCCCGCATAGGCTGCAACGCCGCTACCCAAACCCCAGAGATGCCACGCCACGAGATCAAAGTCCCTCAAATATCCCTAGACCGACGACCATCCAAGACCGAAGACTCCTCAATCACCGTCTACAGATTAGACACACAGAAACCAATGTCCGAACTGGAGCAGGACGCCAGGACCCTGTCCATCCCAGACGTGGTGGTAGAGTACATCAAGGATTCGTTCCACCAGGATGGTCATGGCAACACAAATCCTGCTTTCGAATCCCAGGAACTGATCGTGGTGAGGACACCATCTTCCATTAGTCTCAGAGAAGATGCCGCTAAAAGTGAGAACGGAATGGCATTACTTCCCATGGCCAAGAACAATTCAATGTACTACAGTCTTCCACGACATGGTGGCAAACCTGGAAACGAGACCATGGGCAATGGTCAGTTACTCAGTGTAATGAATCCATCCTTGACGGCTTCGACTTCCTCACTGGGGTACCCTAGGTCTGTACCACCGTCACCTAATTTTGGGTACAGACCTCTGGAGAGTGAGTCCTCGGCAGTGTATACCATCATTTCGCCTGTGAGGTATGTCGGCAATGAGAAAGAGATGGAGATGAGGCTCATGGCCCAACTGCAGGCTCAATTGGAACATGAGAAAGCAACGTAAGTTTGTCATTTTACACACTGTAATTTGAAAGATCAAATAAATAAGCTAAGTATTTTTTAGTATATCACGCGAGTAAAAATAAATGATTTTTTTTACTTCTTTCGAACCGTTGCTTTTATTCGAGGTTATTTTTTTATAAATTGCATCCAACATGTTTTGAAAAAAATTATCTAAATGTTCAGATTGACGTTGGTGCAAAGTGAACCCATTACTTTCCCTAATTATTAACCTTAAGAAAAAAGATACAAACAAGGCCAAATTGTCAGTAGGGAAGGTATAATTTGCCTCAGATTGTATTGATTTCATTGTATCTGCCCAGAAATTGCGCTTTTATCCCCGTCCATGAAGATTGATTACTGACCTAAGGCACCTTTCTCGTCATTTATATAATGACGAGATTTCATATTATTGGCTATTAAGCATAGAAAAAAGATCCGTTGTCACAATGCAATCATAAATAATCCTACAATTGAACATGTTCAATTAATATTCCCATTCAAGAAATGTATAAGATTTACAAGTATGACTGTAAAACACCATTCAGTAGGCTCTATGCCTACTGAAATGATACGCCAAAATCAATGATCTTTAGTAAGTCATATACTTTATAAGACTGTACTTATTCTGGATCCTATAGACATAATCGACTTGTAAATTTTCAATTAAATAGCTCAATTGTAGACATGGGATTTCTAATAAGTATGGTTCACTGCTTTATTTTATAGGACAAGAAAAATAATAGTTAACACCAAATTACCTCCCGGTCTATACATGCATATTAATGAATATTTTCTACATTCTTATTTGAATCAAATTTATTGAATAAATTTCACGTCATAGAAATTTTAAATGTTTTATGTTCACCAAATGTTATCTAATAACTAATGCAACATTAGAATGTATACATTTTAAAAAATATCTGTATGATTCAAATGAATGATAAAAATGTTTTTCTGAAAAACTGCTAAAAATATTATGCTGAAATGACATAAATCAGTATTAACTATTTTGAATATCAAGACTTGTTTATTGTTTTTAAGATTGTAAAATTTATGACAAAACAAAATAATATTGTCTTTAATCAAAGTTGCATTCTTTTTAACTTCTTAATATACTATTTTATTTAAAATGACATCTTGAACTACTTCCAGAAAAAAAAAAAAAAAAAAAAAACATTATGCAAGAGGAAAATGTTCATTCCAATTCTAGCAAACTAAAAGCTCAGTCACAAAGCATGTGCTTTTATCAATATGAACTCGAGAAAGATTTCCCGCAGTGAAGTTTTAGTTTATTGGCGTATCATTTCCTAATCAAGAAACATGCGAAAACTGTGGTCAACATCTGCTATTTGCTTCCTGCTTAAAAGGAAACCATAATCCGATTTCTCAATATAAGTAGAAGCCCGTTGGCTACTTTACCTTTTATTTACCTGGCCCTTTTTTTATGTGCCAGAAATCTTGAAATTATCTTCATGAAAAATAATGTTATCAAATGTCCTTTTGTTAGTAATTGCTGTTGTTGAAAACCTTCATAGCTAATGGCTAAAACCAAGTGTCCTATCCATGACCCGTTAAATACTTTAAAAAGAAATGAGTTAAAAAAAGAAATCAGAGATATTTCTTGTTTAAATATTCCCTGACCTAAGAAGGTCAAATGCAGTAATTTTCTGCACATAATATGAAGTATTTGGATTACTAAACAATAAGATAAGATATTTAATTAATAACCTAAGATATAATTGTTCTTTCTAATATTTTTTTTTGTATGCAATTGAGAAATTTATATTTTTGGCAAGTTTCATAAACACTTATTTGTTGTATAATACGGCAAACTGGGGCACGCTGTCCCACATAATGTGTTGTTTCTTGAGAGAAATAGGTTTTCCTTCTAGATGTTTTGTCTGCAAGTAATGGAGATAAATATAGTTTTGCTTTTAAAAAATCTTTTAAAACACATTTGCTTTGTGTTGCAACTTAACTAAGCAACATTAATAAATTAAGGTTAAAATAACAAGGTTGGTTAGTTTTTTAAATAACCATTTTGCGAATTTAATCTCATTAACTTTCCAGAACTACATCATATGATAAAATTTAAATAAGTTTGATTATGTCGTTGTGACAGAAACTATCACTAAAATGCCGCTTCTACAAATGTTTTAATTTTAGTACCTTAGGTACAGATACCAAGCATACACGATTGGGCGACATTTAAAATCTGAAATCTTCGCCTGTTGAGGTTGGCAACATATCTGCCAATTTTTTTAATGACTCTACCAATCGCAATTCTGGTTGAATTTTAAATAATTTTACTAACCATATTGAAACCTTCAAACTAATATATAGAAAGTTTTCTATAATATTTTTGTTTGGACTTAACGGATTAAAGACTCTCGAATCCCATTTCCGATACTTCTGATTGTTAATTCCAAATAAACTTTTATATGGAAACTCGTCTCAAAGGAACCTTCCATTAGGCAAATCGCATATGTCTGTAGAATATTCAGATTTTTATCTGGAAATGTTCACCAAAGCAGACAGACAGAGCTTTTTTACAAGCTTCTCATTACATGAACATAGGAAGAACCTATAAGAAAAATAGCATTGTTAATACTAACTTAATATTATAATTATTTCATAGCTAAACGGAAAGAAGTTGTTCGAATACTTTTGCCATATTATCTGATATCTAATGCAAGACAAGTACTCATTTTTTAATAACATAAAACATGACAAAATATATGAGAATGGTGTTAATAAAATGAACACCATTCTCAGATATTTTGTATTTTAATAAAATTGCGAACACATTTTTCTCCACATGAAAGTAGTGTTGCAGGCAAATGAATATTCACTGAAGAGCATCTTAGAAGTATTTAAAAGTAGTTTGAGTTATTCTCACTTAGAAAGAGTGCTTAATGGTGAAGAAACATAGATAATACCCATCTGTTCTATTATACCCGAATTTCTCATGTACTAAATGAAAAAAATATCGCAAAAAGTACAGGATAAGAGCTAACTTCCATTGTCACAAGATATTTTCTCTCCAAACATGCACTCGTACATAAAATGTGTTTCTTAGTTTGAATTATCCTTATACTGCATCCACATACACTTTTTTTGTACAATCAAACTGAAGTTTTTAAAGTAGTCATCGTGAAGCCATCGTTTTAAATCAGTCCTTTTGCAATAGATCTGCCTTGATGTCTGCATAAAATATGCATTGTAGCCTTTCTTTGTGCTCAGCACAGACCCTACAGGCATTGAATATTTTAAAATGTTAGTTGCTGGTACTGTGGTAAAAAAAAATCAATGCCTAATTCAAAGGCTGCGCTTTCATCCTTGTTGAAGCCGGCAAGTCAATTCGGTCAAGGTTAGCCATCATTCATCAGTTTAAGTGAATTTCTCCAATTATCTAGTCTGGTCATGCATCTTTAGTGTCATTAATTTTCAAAGTTGATACTTTTGAGACATCCAAATATCGTCGTAGGATGAGACTGCGACGCAAGTTTAGTTAAATAGTTAAAACATATCAGCTGTAGGACGCGACTTCTTATAAATAGACGTGTTATGAATACTAATGGTTCAATTTTGATGTCAAAAATTATATATGCTATCTCATTACCTAATGTCACCCTTTGTATTTTCTCACGGTGAATTTATTAAAAATTAAACGCCTATATATTGTTCCAGTATTTAATTAAAAAGTATTTTTTTACTATCGTTTGATGTTTAATGCAGTACATAAATACGTACAATAAAACATGGAAGTATCTTAAGGATGAAAAGGGAAAAAACTTATGCAATTTAACAGAAACTAGTGTGATTTAGATTAAATTCATTCATTAATATTAAAGTTTCATGATACTATAATACCTTGTACGATTTAATTAATACATTTTCTATTCACACAATACAGCATTAGACATTCATAAATTTATTATTTCATCCTCCCCTCTCATTTCATTTACTCCTTCCTCCAAATTCTACAGAAATTTTTAAAGTTTTTGAAGAGGCATATAGATTCCACTCTGGAAACTATTGTTGATGATGGAAACTGTGACAGATATGCAGCATTTTTTTTTTTTTTTTTTTTTTTTAATTATTCTTTATGCTGCCGTACCTAATTTTTATATCGCAAGAAGATAACAATGATCATTCTGTACCAAGATAAAAAACAGCACATTTGGGATGAAGTAAGAAGTCCGAAAATCAAAAGAGAATTCTTCCTTGGACTCTTTTGTATACTATTATTTTATTTTTTTACTTCACAAACACGAGTATCAAACCCTAATTTTCAAATAACTTTCAGTATTGAGAATGCAATACCGCACAACACATATTTTCCACTTATATTTAGAAATGCTTTTATTCTTAATAATGAAGTTCGCCTTTGCTGAGGCTTGATTTTTATACAACTTTACGACGTATTTTTGTCACTGCTGACTTAAGTTTGGCATAGCCACTTTATGCATATACACAACATGCATATTCATTCCATATTCATCCAGTACATGTTTTTTTTAAACTTTATGAATATTTTTTTTAATATTTGGATACCTTATTGATTGTTTTAAATAAGTTTGGTATGCTGCTTGCCAATTTTCAATTTCTCCCATCCATTTCAGAGCCAGAAAATTCGAGTTCTGCCCAGCACCTGAAGATATCGACCACAAGCGTCGTCGCCTCCAGTGTGCCACGGACATCTGCTCCATCCTGTTCCTAATCCCTGGCATACTTATCGCATGCGTCACTCCCATCGTCCTCATCCCAATGTTTATCTTCCCGCTCAAGTACTACATCCCCCTGATCGCTGTGTTCATCCTCTCTGGCTCCACGGCAGTCATCTCCCTTGCCATATCTGGATTCATAGGGAACATCGTGTGGCACTATGATGATGTCAAGCAGAAGATGAGACCGAGGTTGCATTGTGGGCGAGGGCCTCTCAGACACTTCTGGGGGAATGGTTTCTTCCCGGACTTCCAGGTGCTCAGAGAGGATAAAGAACAACCCATGAAGATGGTGTAGGGTTTTTGACTTCGCAGACTGTAAAGGACTAGATTCCCTAACTGTAAAGAAAACTGCAAAAGTGGTGTGTAGAGATTCGCAGTCCTAGTTGATGACATGGCAAATGGATCCCTAGGTTCTTTGCTGAGGAATTCTAGGGGAATGACAAGTTATAGGTTTCTTAAGATAGTTTACAGTTGGCAAGTAGCACTTCGCAAAAAGTTATATTATTTACAAAAAAAGTTTTGTTCCTGCCTCTTAATAGAAATGTTGCTCTAAAACATGATTGCAGCAGATTCCATGTCACCTTATCTTAACTACTTTACCTCAGAATACAATACATGATGCCTATTTAAATCATCCTGTGCTACATCTTTTCCATTACTATTAAAATCTTCTCTGGCACCACGATAGCCATATCTGGCTTTATAGGTAGCATCATGTGGCAGTGCGACAGTGGTAAAGAGAAAATTAGGGTCAAGAAATAGTCACTAAATCTTTCTATAAAGTTTGTGACTTCGCGGTTGCTAAAGAGATGCATTTGAAGCTTCGAATAGTATCTTATTAGCTACTTTCTAGAAGTTTTAATGCTAAACCCTTCAATGTGGATTCTGAATGATGTTTTTCTCATCCGTATCTCTGTGTACGGTGAAATAAATGGACCGATTCGTGAGAAATTGAACGTTTCTACGATTCTCTTCTGTTTCAAGACATTTTGCATATACCTCAATTTAACACTTTTCTATGATCTTATATATATAAGAGCATTAAGAAACTATTTGTATTCAAACTAATAATTAGCTTAGTTTTGAAAATATTTTTGTATAAAAAGGAAAGCAAGTTCAAAATATTTATTCGTGTTTTTAAACAGGTATACAATATTATACTTCAATTTACACAATTTATGTCTATCCATTGTACTTTCCCACAAAATACAACATATGTCGCTGTACTAGACCTATTCAATTTTTTTACAAACCACGTCTCATCCGAAACATATCCTGTAGTATTTATGTTTTGTTCTGAATTGCCATAAAGTGTGATTACGGTGATAAAAACAGTGTGATTAGCAAGAATAATTGCGGTATAATAATTATTTTTATTTATTGTATTTAGCTTAAGTTAATTATTAGTGTTATTAAGCTGAGGAGACACTGATTTTTAGTATCTATGTATGCCAGCCAATGTAATATGTGTTTTAATATACTTATAAATAAACCATCTTAAAATGTTACTACAGTATTATTTCAGCTTATAAAATATCAGCTTAAATATTTTGAAATAAACATTCAAAAAAATTTTTAGCAGTCCATACAAATCTGGAAATAAATGATTTGTGAGTCTTGATAAACTGTAGAATGTTTATTTTACTAGAAAATAATTAAATTCAAGAAAACAAGAAAATTTTGAAAATTAAAAAACTGTATTAAAACTAAAATTTTAGTATTAGTTTAAAAAGATATGATTCTACTCATCGCTAAAAAGAAGCTAAACGGCTGGAGCCTCTTTATTGAATTCATATTTCTTACAGATTAGATATTTGTGAAAGGGTTGTTAAAACGAGATGAGTGAGGAAATTATTTACGCTTTAGAAAAGAAAGAAACGGTGTTAATTTAAAATATAGTCCTTTTATAAAATTTTATAAGCCATTTTTTTTAATCAAGATGACATTTTCCTTGCCCTCTCTTTTATTTGTTTTGACAAATTCTGTAACTAGCATATATCATATCAAACATTAGGGTTGACCAATTTAATACCTCCGTTCATCAGGTAGCAGGCAAAGATTGATGTTCCTTAAAACGTTCCTCTATTGTTGATGAAAAGTAATTGCAATCTATGAATGGAACTGAATTTATCTTTATGCATATCTTCAACAAGTGATATTTACAAATAGATCGAGTTATCGCTTTACTAATGGAATTTCTGCGATACAGATCTAAATAGTTCAAATGAGCAAAAATAACTTATTTTTCAAACGTATGCTTAAAGTTTAATGAGTAATTATCAGGTTAAAAAATTTAAATATACAAATATGACTTGGGAAACTTGTTATGTTCACTATCTTTCCTTGAAATCAAAGGGGAAAAAATTTAAGCTACCAAGAGAAACTAAACAACATTGAGGACTGGGCAATGCATAACTTCAGTGGAAAGAAAATATTATTCTGAAAAATATATATATAAGGATCAATATAGAAAATTTAAAGAAATGATCAGTATCATTATCTGCTTCCAGAAACGTCTGTCATAATTTAAATTCAGATCCTGTTCTTTAGATTTGTTGAATTTATAGAACTCTTCTACCGAGTCGTTGACTCACAAAATCCCCGGCGTGTTAAAAATTCCAATAATGAAAGATTCACCCATCACCATCTCAACGTTTTCACTTCTATAAAGTAGTTTTCGGTGTAGTTTATTTCTTTCTACATAATGATGCGGGGCTACTAATTAAGAACCTACTGGAAAACGAACACGTTTTTCAGCTTTCCTACTAAATCGCTTGAAAGTGGGAATAGCTGGTTTTGTAATTAGGCGACGCAATTAATCGTGTCCGATTTCCGAAACAATCTCAAGTTTCAAAAAAAGGAAGTATTTGATATATTGCCTATTTTTGAAGAATAATTCACGATTAAAAGATAAAAGTCTATTGGATGATTTGGAATTATTCCTGATCGAAGTGATTACTAAATAAGTTGATACATAAGTTTGGTGTATTTATTCTAGTTAATTTTTCTGAATTAAAAAAGAAATTCCGGACTTACTGAATTTCAGAGCTCCTGAAATGGCCACATTTGATAACAGTTGGATAATTTTAACAATTAAATATGTAGCTGTGGCTGCCGGATAATAACGTATGTTTACTCATACCTCCACCCATCTATATTCTGCCAGCTGAAAGTAGCTTGAAATTATGAATGACAAATTAAACATTGTTTCAAGGTCTTTCAAATGTCTGACTATTTTGTTTCATCAACTCGCACGCTATTAGTCAAAGTTTCCACATACAAATAAACTCGTATTTTAGAAGCACTATTGCTAAAAAGTTAGGAAATCTTTTTTTCGTGAAGCAATTGTGTCTGACTTTTGTTGTTTTTACAGAAATTAATTCTAAGAGAGTTATGGTTGAGTAATTTATACCAATTGGTTTTCAGGATAAATTTACAAAATTATTTAAAAACAAATTACAAGATTATTTTATAAGAAAATGTTCGTCACCAATGAACACTGTTTCTTCAATTATTCAGGGTGGAGAAGTGGTTAGTAAGTTACTTGAAGAACTGTTTTCTTTAAGTAATATAAAGTTTACAAAATAAATATTAAAAATCTGGTAATAAAGCGTTCCTGCCGCATATGTCCTATGTTCGATGAGAAACAATTATTCCTATGGGACCGTGTTTTTCTTCTGCAATTGCAAATATTTGTTTGCATTTTTATGAAAGTAAATTTCTGAAGAATCAATTAATTAATAGGTTCAGGAATATAAATAATCTGATATTATTTAATACAAACAATTTTGAATTTTTGGATAAAATCTACACACGGAACTAACTTATATATATATATATATATATATATATATATATATATATATATATATATATATATATATATATGTAATGTATTCGCATTGGAATCGTCAATGAAGCTATTAGATCGCTCTAGTAAATTCTCCAGTTAGCGAGAACCACTTAGAACATAGTAGAACGTCACTCAAACACATATAAGCTACGTGATCCGTTTTGACTCCGCCTCTTAGAATATCAAATCTTGACTAGTGATTGCATCACCCACTTCGCTCAGAGCCTCTCTGACAATAAACTTTTATATTTGTTTAATCTCGGCTGCTTTCTTTATATCCTAAGAGTGTCTATATATATATATATATATATATATATATATATATATATATATATATATATATATATATATATATATATATATATATATAAATCCAAAATAGCTAATTATTTAGATATCGAAATAGTCTACGAGTATAAAATTTTTACTAGAATTTACTATAAAAGATTTATTTTAAATATGAAGTAATTGCGCTCACTAACTATAATAGTAATATAAACAAAAATATTTGTAAAAATTATTTTTAATCAGTTTAATAGAATTAAAAAATTGGCAATAATTTTAAAGGACTTTAATGAAGCTTGCAATATATTTAGGATCAATTTGGTAAAACAATTGCTATAACTAAATTAATTTTAACATAAAAAAATTAGTTAAGAATTATTGTAAAAAACGAGAGATGTCTTCAGGAGTTAATCCCATGTAGTATCTAAATATAATAAGTTGATTCGAGTATTTCATTTGAGCCAGATTGAAGCTTGGTTTGGTGAGTAATTTTTATAATGTTGTTTTTCTAAAATTCATTTGTGCATTCCGAGATCTTTTATATTTATATTTTTGACTTTCAACTAGGACTTACAAGAGAATTTCAGGAAACTGTGTCATTTTTTTAACCTTTTTGGCTTTTGACACTGATAGAAAAGTTCTCTTTTTAACTACAACGCAGTAGTTTTCCCTGAAAAAGTCATTGTTCTGGCATTTTTAAACTTAAATCCATGTTTTTCTTATATTTCAACTTTTCGAATGCATATTTTATTATTCGATACCTAGTTATAAACTAGTCCTCTAACATCGAAATATTTCCATTTAATTTTTACTTTAATTTTGAAAAAAAAAAAAAAAAATGCCTAAATCTACTAAGTTGCCATAATAAATCTACCTTTAAAATAAATAAAATGACACTAATTTCTCCATTTACACTCTTTGAGCTTATTTATTATTATTATTATTATTTTTTCATGAAAAATACTTTAGTAACCCTATGTTACATAATAATGAAACACGAATTTTTGCAATTTTAAACATGAACAATATTAAATATGCCTAATAAATAAATATATTTTACTTCTTTCCATCAAAAAAAGAAATCACAATAGGAAGAAAAGAATCTAAACCAAAGGGAGAATCAGTTTAGTGTCTTTTTAATTTTATAAATAATTTTAAGTTTCTATACCTATCCAAAAAAATTTGAAAGGTATTTTAAAGGTAGTAAGTTATAAATTTGAAAATAAGAAACTCAGAAATTAACGTTGAATTCATTTTTCTTAGTCTCTGTCCGTTCATTGAATTTTTCTTTTCGACTCCCGGATTAATTTCAAAGCTCATGTTTGATCAGCCTTTATGTATTACCTTGACCTCTTGAACTCCATCTGTGCTACTCGCATAGTCAATTTCTAAGGTATGCGCGTTGCATAATAAGCTTTGCTTATAAGAATGTTAATCGTGAAAGTTTAGTGGTTGTAGGTATGGTATATGTTGTTTTTGTAAAGCACAGTCCCAAAGTGTAGAATTCTTTGATTTGAGTTGGTATTCAATGTAAAAACAGAAAAATAAAATTATTTAATGATTAATGAAGCAGGTTTGCAAATTGTATAATGGCATTATTAGAGGCTTGTGTCTAGTGGGTATACATATATGATCACGGTTTAAAAGATCTATATGTCATCAAATCTAAAGTTTTTTTCCATCAATTATATATGTGGTAATATAATTAATTAGAGTTCAGGATTAAAGTGAAAAGTGCTAACTTCACTTTTGTTTTCAAATAACTTTTTGGGGCATTCAGAAATAGGAATGATCAATAAGTAAAAGCTTCAACTAACTTGATTACGGAAATAAATTGGTGATCAATGAGAGATAAGCAAAAAAAAAGCTAATCTAGAATTAGTAATTTAGAAGGAGTTTTTGATCTCCTGAACAAATTGGAGCTAGTACATTTTAACTGCAAGAGATGACGACGAAACAGCCTTCAATTACTAAGAGACACAGTTTGAAAGATTGATCATGAAGTAATTAGTACTTGATATCATAATATATATATTAAAAATATTATTAGTAATACAATATTTTAACTGATAAGTTTATAACATAGCTATAAATAATAATTCTATATAATTTACGATGTGTCACAAAAACGGTTGACATACTTGAAAAATGTACTGAAATATCGGAAGATGATCGAAATGTAACGTTTACTGCCGTCGATTTGCAAAACTACCGAATTTTATTCATCAGCTTTAAAGAATAGTTACAAAGTTCACCAACTAATGGAAGTGTTGATTGAGCATTAGAAAAAATCGGTCTGAAGATGTGGAAAAACTACAAAACGATGTTTCAAATAGGCCATGTTGTTACTCGAAATTATGGTTATTTTGCAAACAACGATTAGCAGTTTGCTCAACATGTCCAGACCGTTTGCCTTAGTATTTCTTCAACAACCTCATTGAGGTAGTTTTTAAAAATCAGCTTTTCAAATTTTGATGGGGCAACCTCCCATTTTGTTTTATAGCCCAAAAACGGTCTTCAATAAAAATTTCAAATTCCAACCAACTAAACACACCAACTAAAGAACAAATAAGCCTCGACCAATATCGTACACACCAGTATTCGGCGAGATCAGGACCAAAACCACTTACCGCTCATAAGCTCAGTGCCTTTAATCGCCGAGCCACTGGAGCCATGGTTGATAAATAATGTTAGGTTAAATTAATTTTTCTGAATTTTAAAAACTTTCAGCTGTGCTAGAGACCACTTAAACTTGATTTAAAAATCTGGAAAAATTACGATAATTTTTTTATAAAGATTAAAATGACAGGGTTCTTAATTGAAATTTTACAACTAAAAATAATCTCACATAAAAACCACCATAAGCACCGTCAATAGGTGAATTTTATAACTATATTTAAAAACTTGTGGCGTATAATTCTCTAGTTACCCATATCAATATTTTTCGGTAAAAACTACTTCACATTGAATAATTATCGATGCCAAGAAAGTTAAATAGATTATTCAAATGATTGCCTGAAGAGCTATATACAATACTTTATTTTATCCTTACAAAGAACGAAAATAATTGGAATGCAATCCGATAAGGAAAATCATCGAATACGTGGTTCAGAGACCAACAGGTGGTATCTTAATGATACTTCTTATCCATTCAAACGAGATAAGTTTCTCATGGCGTATCATATTTAGTTATGGCAAGGGAAGCTAGAAGTTTAATGATGGCTTAGGAGAAATTATTTTTGTCATCAAGAAAATTGCAAGACAATACTAGTTTTCAACCTTATTGCCTCATGAATATAGTTGGTCTGTAATTGAACAGAGTTAATTTAAAGCACATTACCCTCATTGATAAATATTAATGATGGATTATGTTGTCGGGATTCAGCAATCAATTTTTATGCAGACGAAATTTATAGAATATTTTAAACAGTTAGAGAATTATTGGTGCAAAATTTTCCACTAAGAATACTAATTCCAAAAGAAGAAGCATTTTCATTGTGATTTGTTGATTTTTCTCAAATAATTTTAGTAAACAAGTAAGCCATTACCAAAACACATAGAGTATGATTAAAAAAATATTAGGAATAAATCTGATTCATAAATAAATTAAAAATTATTGTATGATATATAATCTGGATAAATTAATCCTTTGCATTTGTTTTCCTTTATTTAAGTAATGTTTTGAATAATATTGGAGAAAAGCAGGATTATTAAAAGAAAAGAATATTCGAATTAAATAAACATTTATTTTTCGAATATTATTCTTAAATATATAAGCAAACAATTCAAGCATCAATTATTATTAAACAAACTATTCTACAGAATATTATATAATATTCTTTCTTAAAGGTTCAACTTTAAAGAGTTCTTTTATAAGTCGTACAAAAAAAAAAAAAAAGCCCATTAGAGTTGAGAAATTTTCCGACTTGATTTTTTTTATATATATTTAGTCAATTCATGAATAGACTGGTGCGATCTCATAAGTGGTTTACCAATCCTTAACCAGACGTGCATTTAAAGGCTACTTTGTTACTGAATACTTCCGATAGCTAAAAAAACTGACAAAAAGAAAGAACAAAGGCAAAATAGAAAATGTATAAAAGAAAAAGATAATGCGATTATAGAGGATAAAAATGCTAAAAAAAAAAAAAAAAAATCTCGACACAAAAAGTAATTACATTTTTTGTATGTTTAAATTTATTCATTTGAAACTATGATCCTTTAAGAAATCTTTTACTGCGCACATTTGAGGACTAGAAATTGAAAACGACCTAAAACCAAAAAAAAAATTTTTTCAAGAGAGTCGAAAAATTATCGCATCTGGGTACTTAAAGCAATGATTAAGCACATACTTCAGATTGAATTTCAACTATTGCTACGAGAGTTCGCACTTTGGGTGATCTCCACTTTGTTTAGCTTGGTCTTTATGACATTTTTCCGTAAAAAAAAAAAAAGGTTTTCGATTTTTTCTGGTACTTATGTCGTTTTCCATTTTTAGTCCTCCATTATAACAACCTCCTCTTTTAAACCAACCCGATTAAAACAACTTGTGTTAAATTGAATAGTAGAGCATATCTAATGATATATGCAAATATCATAACTAGATTCTTTTTAGCTTAAATACCAATATCAATGTACTTAAAACTAGGCGAGTGGAACATCGCGCATTTTTCAATTTCACTATATAACATTGATCATTGCAGTAAAATTTGACACTGTGTTACTCACTATTTTCTTATTTTCTCTCAATTTAATAAAAATGGCCAGTTTGGCGGTACTTTTGCACACAAAAAAACTCCAAAATGGCAGAGGCTCTTTTAAAGGCA
The DNA here is from genome assembly GCA_963978545.1 of Linyphia triangularis. Lineage (NCBI taxonomy): Eukaryota > Metazoa > Arthropoda > Arachnida > Araneae > Linyphiidae > Linyphia > Linyphia triangularis. The sequence goes on along the minus strand of OZ021723.1, from coordinate 89,281,018 downwards.
CTCGTTTTTCAACTTTTCATGGTTTTATTGCATTTTTATGGGAATTTAGAGGGTGGGGATGTTTAGAATACTTTAAGAAGCATTACCGCAGCGATTTTGATCAAAATCGTTAGAGCCGTATTTTAGCAATCATTGAAAAACATGATTTTTTCAATCGCAGCTACCTTATGCGTATGAGCGATTTTGACGAAAACATGAATGGTAGGTCCTTGTGCCACCATCAACCCGCACACCAAATGTAAACATCATAGGGTCAATTTGTTCGGGAGTAATGTTGACCACGTACACACATACATACAGACAGACGTCTTCCCTACATCACTTTATTGAAATCAGGATGTCCAAAACGTGGAGAAATGCAAAAAAATATCGACATTTTTTTTTTTTTTTTGACCGAATGCTATACTTTCATAACCCTATGTATACATATATGGGTAATTGAATATAAAAATATGCTGCATAATATTATAGAGGAAATAATTTATACGTATCTCTTATCAGTGCAACACGCAACAGCCACACAAATACATGAAATATATAGTCAGAAAAATATCAATTTAACTATTGTTACTAAAGGAAAAAAAAAGAATCTTCAAAAAATAATGAATGAGGTCCTGACCTGCCTCTTATCAATGAGTTTCTACAGGTCCACGATCACAACGGAGGTGTTTCTGAAGGAATTTCGGGGGAAATCCATAAAAAAATCTCTGAAACCCCGACACCTCCTGAAAAATTCATGGTGGAAAGCAACATGTAAAAACAATATTAACATATAAAAATATAAATATAAAATTCTTACCCAAAATGGGTGAAAAGACACATCAAAAACGTACCTAATACACTTAATATAAAAGTTATTTCAGAAACTGAATTAAAATTGGATTTGAAAGAAAGTCGGTGTTTCTCGGTGTTTTTAATTCATCTTCTGAAGTAACTTTTATATGAAGCGTATCAGGTGTGTTTACGATATGTTTTTTTTTTTTTTTTTCTCCTCCAGTTTGGGTAAGAATTTTATAATTATACCTTTAATATCAGGAAGTGTTGGGGTTTCAGCGATCAGCTTTAGAAGTTTTTTCCGCAATATTCCTTCAGAAACGCCTCTTTTGGGGTCCTGGACCACGTCAAAACCTTCTGATAAAAGGCACGTCGGGATCTCATTATTTCATTTTTGAAGCTTCCTTTTCCATTTTAGTTACAATAGTTAAATTGATATTTTAGATCCTTTTAGCCAATGTTCAATACCAAAGAATAACTTTTCAAGCCTGCAAATATAAGAACCTTGTTATTTATAATTTGTTCTGTACTAAAAAATGTCTCATTGTGTGTAATCAAATGTTTTTATTCCTTAATTTCTACACTTATTCTGAATTCAAGAAAGGTTTGTCATTTACGCAAGTATCACTTTATCAATATGGATGTAGGTTATACTGCTGAACATGTACGCAAGTATCGCACTTTCCTCCTAATCCGATTTTCTACCACCCAAAACACGTCGCCCTAGATCCGTACATTTACTTCTCCTTCGATCTGGACAAAGATATAATTCCCTCGTCTGTTGATTTCCCACAATCGATTGTCTATTTAATCACCCAATATGGATAAAGAAAAACAACTAAAGAAATGCTAAAAATGTCTCCCGCGTAGATACACGAAATAACTTTATCAGTTACTCAGAGAGAGAGAGAGAAAAAAAAAAAAAAATCCCGATAGGATGTCCTATGTCAGCTGCCGCTTCTGATCTTTCATTTCCTTTTCACCCTTTGAGGCCCAAAACGAAAAGATTTCGCGGGAAAATCGGTCATGATTCTTTGTCTTATAGTTCTGGTTGCCGCGGCTGTGGTTGGGACACAAGGAACATGCCCAGATTATGGATCCAACTCGCCTTGTACTTGTAGAACTCTGGTTGACAAGGCTGGCGAGGAGTTTTCGATCTTGAATTGCCACAATTTGCATTCCGAAGATGCCCTGCGCGATGTTCTGGTCGCCACCAAGGATTATCCGATGTTCGAATTGGAACTTGTCAACTGTTCCTTGAGATATATTCCACACGGGGCATTTGCGGGCACCACTTTTCAGGTGAGTTAGAAAGGGAAGATGCGGGAAATGAGAAAATATTCCAAACAAAGTAATACAAACATGATATTTTTAATTCGTCATTAATCTTTATCTATATGTGTTTAATAGGCAAGACATGTTTTTGTAGCAGTCATTCATGCTACTCAACTGATTTTTATGACAAATGTATCATTTGAAAGGGTATGAAATGTAAATGTCCCAAATGTTCAAAAAAATAGTAATTATTAAATAATTATTTGAATTTCATAATTTTTTATTGCTGCGCTATTAACCATGCCTAAATTTACTGCAGTGTTTTCAATAATCTGAATAGCAACGTTTAACAAAATTTGTGTTTACTACATTTTTCAAACGTGACCCGGCCTACCAAACGGTATAGTGGTTAGCGTGCTAGCTTCTAAACCGCGAGGTTGCGGGTTCGAGTCCCGTGTTAGGCATGGGTGCTTGTAAATGTATGTTGGCTTGTCTAATGACGAATGTTTCGGCGCATTATACCCCTAGTGTTGCTGACGGCGCCAGATAATCTGAAAACAACCAACCAAACGTGACCCGTATTGCGTATATTATAGTAAATGCTCCTTTACTTTTAATCGATTGATTTAATTTAATTTGTATTAAGGAAAAACTGTTTTTTATATTAGAACAGGTAGATTAAGTGTCGTTCGTTTCAATCCTCTACTGCAGGGTTCATATTCTCGCCAACATCGTCTCTGTTAATAGGCGAATATCGTTCACATGAAACTATCAAATCATTGAAATTCAATTTCTGAGACACTTAATGGGAAATACCTCATTCTCATGTTATTCGGCCTTTTTATTTTTGGAATTTTAAAGAGGGGGAGGGGCAGTGGTGGTTCGTGATCGAAAATGTTAGTGCAATCGGAAAATACATTTCTTACCTTTACATGCATTAGGACAAGGGAAAATAATGCCGCGCGCTGATTGGCTGACTGTGGCTACTTGCCTATAGTCTTCAGCTCGAATGCTAGCTATTGTATTTTTTTTACCTTGCACGTAAAAAAATAATAAAAGTTCCTAAATGACTAGAAAACTAACTGCATAAAATACTACAATTTAGATATATCTCATGCCTTAGCGAATAATTCAGTACCATTATGAGTTATTATTCTAGCCAATAATGCAAGTAGCAATGATTTATTTATATAAATATATATAATATTATTTCATGGGAAGATATTAAATCTTAATTTCCCTGAAATTGTATTTGTAAGATTTTATTTATTTTTGAAAAAAAAAAAAAAGGTGTTGCATGTTTATTTTTTAAAACGAAAATTTTATTTTAAAAAAGACTCATGCATAGTAATGAAGCGATTCAATTACTGAAATAAGTTCTATTGCATACTATTGTTAGCTTGATTTCGGTAAAAGTTTTTTCCAAATGCATTCAGTACTTCGTTTGTAGATAGCAGCACTAGAGAAAGCTGGCAGCTAACCAATCAGTGCGCCGCATTATTTTCCATTGTCCCAATCCATGTAAAGGTAGGAAACATGCAGTCGGAAACATGCGATCAACCGCCCCCCCCCCCCTTCCAATCTCACCACATACACTATTCGCAATCATTCATGAACGCAAAGTCTTTAACCTTTAATACTCAAACTCAAATCAAAATTTCCTTTCAATTCTTATAAAATAAATAAGATGAGAAAGAAAAAAACACTTATTTTTTATAACCAAATCAATTCTCCTTTATTTTAAACTTGCGAATCGGTCAATGCATGATTGTGATTAAGCTATCATATCCAGCACTATTCCAAGCTCTCTTTTTAATACTGACGATCAAATATGGTCAACAAAACAATTTTTGTAAATTAAAACTACTACATAACCACGGGAAAAGCTCATACCAAGACGACTCAAGCATAGAAACTTTCGGTTCCCTGCTATCCACATTCACCCATGCTTATTCAAAAGATCCAATCAGTTCATCGATTTCGCAAGTACAACTGAAATTGAAAAAGTCCGAACTAGCTTTATCTCTCATACCTTTGCTTTGAGGGTTTCATTGGGTTCCATCGGTTACCGTGGAAACGTTGCAGCCGAAACGGAATTTCTCGAACTGGCTGTAGTTCTTAGGAAGATCGCTAGTTTGGGTTGATTAGAAGGTTTTTATTTTCTCCTGAATTGAGTATTGAGGCAACAGGTATACTATTTAAATGGTTTTTTATACTTGCCGTAGAAATTCAGTTGAAAATCATGTCTTCAATGATTGCTAAAAAAAGGCTCCAACGATTTTGATCAAAATCGCTATGGTAATGCCTCTTAAGGTTTTCTAAACATCCCCACCTCCGAAATTCCCGTAAATATGCTTTAATGGTGTAAAAAGTTGAAAAACGAATGCCTTCACAAAGAATTATCTTTCCTTGAGCAAAGTTCATCGACGAACGTATTTTCTCCCCTCCCCAGTTTCACTTATAAGAAAGGATAATATAAGAGTTTTCGAAATAAATATCGCCAAATTCCCCATTTTGCAAAGGTTTTTTTTTTTCCTCCAGACGCATATAAGAATTATCGCAAAAAAAATATCACCAAACTAGTCATTTTTTCTCAATGAATGATGAAAATATAAAAATGGTAAATGACACAAATCCACATCAGTAATATAGTGTAATTGAAAGTTGTGCGATGTTCCACATCCCTAGTTGTTATTAAAGCCGAATATATTTACTAATCCAAATAACAGGTAATTTTGTACGTATCTTTAGAAATTTGAAATTGTTTAAATAAAATTACCATTTTAAACAAAAAAGTATATTGATTTTCGTGTTGCAATAGCAATTAGAAAAATTTCAGGAAGGGATATATCCCCATATCCCTCCACCTGACTAAGCGTCTGCGAACCGCCATTGGGGAAGGGGGAGGGGGGATTAAAAAAGGAAATGCTGATGTACTTTGAAATCCTAGTGAAATTATAGGGTACACCTTAAATATTTCATTTATGGAAAAGTAGGATTATCACATAGCCATTGTTTTTTAATCCTACTACAGTTTGAAAATTTTTATTATATATAGCTGCACATTTTTAGTAACTGTGTTTAACGTTGAAACTTAGACACTCTTTTTGCTTTCTATCAAACTCTTTGATCGAGAATTGAAAGTTTTGACATATTATCTTATTTAGGTAGTTTTTCATCAACTATTTTTGCAAAACAGAGACTGTCGCCCAATTAGTACTGTTTAACCAAATAGTGAAATAAAATTACATTAAGAAACAACACAATACTTCTTCAATTTAGTATTTCGGAAGTTTACATATTTGTAGCTTATTTTGAATGCCGTTCAGCCTTTTAAATGAGTATATGTGTAAGCTTTCTTTCGTCAGTGCCAAGAAAGGACTTGGAATAATCGCTATGTTAATCTATAGCAAGATAAGCGATTTAAAACCTTTTCTTCCACTTGCATGTTAACGACACAACACAAAATGCTTGTAAAGGACCAAATTCGTTCAACTTTTTTTTTAATTTTCTCAATATTTCTATCTAACACTACACAAGAAAGTTCCTTGATATCTTATTACACCCATCTTCCATGTCAGAGAAGCATTTTCGACAGTACATTGCCATTTGGCACCTAGTCGTCTAGCCGCACTCTACCCTTCCTACAAGTTTGCAAATTCTGGTGCTGTGGCAGCTTATATACGCATAACATATATCTCAGCAGAAGCCTCCAAACTAATTACGAATCAACATGAATTAAATTCTGGTTACTGCTTAATATTAGTATTTTAGATTTTAAATTGCTTATCCAGACTTGTTCTGTGATGATGCATTTAATCAGCACTGAACAGTACAATTGGATCTGTCTATACATACAACATTGTTTCCCAAAAACCTGATTTATATCTTTCCTATATATTTACATCCTTACACAAATCCCTGGAAAACATACAGGATAGTTGTAGTAGTCACGTCAGAATACCATTTCATCATGAAAGTAATATTGCCGTGTACAAAAGTGGCATCTGCAACTGAACTTAAAATGAGAAATGGTGGTTTAAATTTTAATAACTTCACGTATTGGATGTTAACTTATTGACCTTTTTAATATTTTCCGAGCGTATATGACCATTAAACTTCACCATTATATAGAACAACCTACTAAGAATCACATAGTAACCATCACTCAATTTGGCGTCCAAAAAATACAGATACACCTCTGCGCTTAGCACGGCACAACTGAACTTTTAGCAAATTAAGTGTGGGAATTGGATAGTGAATGCTGGATTTCCTTTGGGATATGGCATTTATCTGCTTGAGTCCCCTTGTGGCAATAAAGAGACGAAGTGAGGCATGTGCTAAAGTGCAGTAACCCTTCCCTCGGATCAATAGGATTCGTCCTTTAGAGCCGTCGTCGTTTACTCGTGCTGTTGTTTATGGTCAGGGTAACGAACTTGAACACCGTTCCTAAACGAACAAGTCCAGAACAAGCACTTGGTACAAAGAACTTTTCTTTCTTTTGAAAATATCGCCTAAAAAGGAAACTTAAATCAGAATTGCATATGTCTAGAACGAATTATGCAGAAGTATTAAGATTTATTACACATATTAGTGGTGCTCATGAGAAGTGACAATAAGATTTTGCTCTCAACTACACAAGCGATGAAGGTATAATACGCACAAAAAAATTCCAAACCCTGTTTGTATTATTGGTTCTAAAAATCGTAGGATATTGTGGTTCTCACCAAAGAATTTGTTTATGATTCTTTATATACCTGATGGAAAAAAAAAAATCTTGGGGGGGTCTGGTTAGTAAGTCAATTGAATTTTAACTTTCAAAATTTCAATACAAAACTCTATTTTTTACGTTTCCATTCGATCTGAAATACTTCGTTTACGCTAAATAAAACTTCGGTACATTACGTTGAAAAATACGTCACTTATGAGCTAAGGACAAATTTCAATAGTGAGAAGCCTAATTTTAAGGTCCCCAACTTTGAAGCGAAGGGTGAAAGCAAACGGCAAAGGACGCGTGTTTCAAGTTGTTACAGGTATTAGTCTAAAATTTCTCGATTGCTACTTAGATTTATTGTGTCATTTTTTAATCTACATTAAGTAACGTAACTCACTCAGGAAAGAATGTTAGCGTAATGTTATTAACAAAGTTAAAGGTGAGACAATTTCACACGTAGTCCAATTAAGATCGGAAACAAAATTTTTAAAAGATTATCGTTTATAAGTGTTGATAATAAAATTGACAAGTATAAAATTGTTACGTTATGGTTTTACCTGACATTGATTAAAAACTCGATATTAATTAGTGCATGCTCATTTCTTTTATATTTCACTAACCTAAAAGGGGAAAGAAAGTTTAAAATGTATTTTATTTAACTAATAAAACTTAATTGTAACACTTTGTGTAATTTTTTCAACGTAATGGAACATTGAATACGAATACAAACGTGTTAAATCACAATATTTTCTGACAATGATGAAATATTTTATCTAAATTTAATTCCATCATTTTGGACATTTGCTATACTTTTACTTTATATTAAAATTACTTTTACTAATAAAATTACTTTATATATTACAATTTAAAAAATTGTTTACTACTTAACAATTAATTATTAATACTGTTTAATGCAAAAGTGGCATGTTATTTAAGATTAGACTTTAACAAACTATGGTTTGAATTACAAATTTCTAATATAAACACGAATTTTTTAACAAGTTATGACAAACAAATCATTTTTTAATAGTAATTTGTCATTTCCTTGTCCATTTAAATTACCTTTTTTTTAATGTATTGGATGACCACTTCTGATAAAAAAAGAAAAGAGAAAAAAAAAAAAACTATTTACAATTAATAAAAATTTTCCACGAATTACAACGGCCCTTTTTTTTTTTTATTACTATTTCATGAACTAGTTAGGTTTTATTTAGAAACCTAACTAGAGTTCGAATTTTTTTTTTTTTTTTTTTGCGCACTTTACCTTGCGTATTATTAAGGTGTTCTCACTTTCAGATCACCACACTTTCTGTAAAAAAATTCTCCAAAATCGTAAAAAAGATTAAATACGATCGTTTTTTTAACAATGAAAATCGTCTTTATATAATCCACCCAAATTTGAATAGCAATAAAGTTTTTAGATCGCACAATGGAAAATAAAAAAAAAAAAATCATACGTAAATCAATCTATACTAATATCTTCTATTAAAATTTATAAATTGGATTATGACTTCAAATCACAAAAAGAAATGTCACAAATCCACACAGGTTTTATTGCGATGCAACAGACCCAAATATCACACATGTAAAATTTGTCTAAATTCAATGTTTGAAAACTTCTACTTAAGGTTGAAGACTTTTCTTTAATTCGGGGCCAAACGTGTTAAGGTCCAAATTTGGTGATTTTTGTGCTCATGTCAGTAAGTTTCACTGTAAGAAAGAGAAAAATTATCTCCTATAAATTTGTAAAATTAAAGCTCATTTTGTTCTGAGGTACAAATATAGTAAAATCCCTTCCAATTGAGAATTTTTTATAAACAAATGTCCTTAAGTCGATGAGTTTGATAAAAAAAAAAAAAAAAAAAAAAAAAAAAAAAAAAAAACATGGCACGAAAACTTAACACTTAAGTTCTTATCTGATATCTCTGGAGCCTTGATTTGAGCTTCTATAGAATTATTATAAAAGTACCATTCTAATCGAATTTACAAAAGCTCCCATTGTAATTTTGTTCAATACTACGAAACTTATAAAAAATCTTTAAACTGATAAAAATCTTAGTATTTATATTTTAGGTTTAAACTATTGCAAATGGACTTGTAATGGCAAAACTTCAATGAGATGAAATGTCAGAAAGTTTTCAAATTTGACGTCGTACTTGAAGAGAAATGATTATTGCTAAGAACATCTCCAAATTGGAGAGGTTTTTTTTTCTAAAAATTAAAATTAAAATATGGATACACAAACTGCCAATTCATTACAAATTTTAAAGAAGTGACCAATATCATAGTGCAACTAAAAGTTATGCAATGTTCCACTCCTCTAATTTTTATCCTTCAATAATATTTAAGTATAAATGCACTCTGATGGTCGAAGAGTCAATAAAAGATGTTTTTTTTTTTTTTAGTTCCAACTTAACGGCTGTTCAATATAAAACCTAGTATATCACAAAACACGGTGAAAATACGTTTTTGTTTTTTTTAACCCTGGGCCTCAAACCCAAGGGTATTGTTTTCAATTGGTCAAAAGTGTGATCCGGTGTCGATCACCACTCAATGTTTGGGCATGCGCAACAAAGGCATTGTGTGGGTATGCACCTGCTTGTATAAAAAGAGTTGTGTGCTGATGTTGTTCAGTTGTATTAATGTAACGATGTTGTATAAAATTCCAATAAAAAAACTTTGTAATGGACTTGGATTGAAAGCCCAGGGAAAACTGTAAATCCGCCCTAAGCAGATTATTTACACACACACACACACACACATATATATATATATATATATATATATATATATATATATATATATATATATATATATATATATATATATATATATATTGCCTTATAAGCTTTTTTAATATGTACTCTATACTGAGATATAAATAAGGACAAAAAATTGATAGTTCTAGATATTTGCTTCTTAAAAACCTAGAAAACCTATATTTTCCTTTGCAAAAATCAATATGTTTTTACTCGCTTCTGTAACATCAAGTGATCTGCAGGTGCTATTTTTTTTACTGGACAGCCAGTTATCTCAATCATTCTTACAGGTTCTCAGCATTCGAGATTCTAGCATCATGTCCCTGAGTGACACAGATGTTGCTTTTGTTGGCCTCGAAAGAGATCTCCACCTCATCGAAGTCATCAACTGCAGCTTCACCAGCGACTGGGACTGGACCCAGCTGTCCCATCTCGCCCACCTGCTCGAAATACAAGTGGTGGACTCGGAGCTCATAGACATCACCGAGGGACTGACCAGCATACAGCATCTGGACATGGAGGCGTTCGCCTTCCACAGGAACAGCATTCGACAGCTGGCAGACAATGCTTTTGCCAAGTTCGTCAATCTAGAGAGGTTGGCGTTGGATAACAATTATCTTACCGAGGTGAAGCGATCCATGTTTCCGCGACCAGCGAAGATGCTGAAGATTTTGGGATTAAGGTGGGTTTTGTTTTAAATTACTGCCTGCCTATCAAAAAGAATAGTTCTCGTCAAGTTGTCTAGCGTTGTCTGTTGCCATGGAAACAAGACTAGTTCCATTTTCAAAGGGGAATTGCAGGAAAAATACATATATTTGCCGTAGTAACCTGATTTTGGTTACGTACCCCTATTCTAAATAGACGAGTCTTGTTTCTTTAGCGATCGCCATCTGGAAGATAAGGGCTATTTTCTTGATAGACAGACAGCGATTAAAATATGTTTGGTTCAGAAACCAAAATGATTTCATTTTGGTTACGAGCACCTTATTGTGACTGATTCCATTGCCGTAGATTCCACAAATAAATTATTCAAGAATATATTTCCGTCTTCACTATAAAGAAGAGGATAAAAACATAACAATTTTAAAGAATTTCGCTCCTTTGAAAAAATTGTACAAACATATAATCTATCATAGGCTTCTTTTTCACAGATGTGTAATTCACATCTGCAAATCCAAGGGATATGAATTTTATATTTACTTTTCTGAAAATTAACCAAATGTAAAAATAAATAAATATAGAATCCATATCAAGATAAATATAAAAACTATTTTTTAATATTGTAGCCTACATAACGTGGAACTATCTTGCAATAAATTTTACAAATTGTTCTCGTTATTTTAGAGTAGCAACAGTTTTTTACATCTTGAAAATACTGTAGTACCATCAAGACACTTATTTAATCCATTTAAGAAGAGATGAGGAGTAAAAGTCTTTTCAAAACAATCAAATAATTCTGATTGTATTTGTTTCACGAGTCTAGAAAAAGGGTTACACTAAAGCGTGAATTTTATTTAAATCAACAGAAAATTTTGAGAACGCTAGTGGGATGGGATTCTCACATCACAGTCCCGAATCTTGAATATTAAATACCTAACCAATGGGAAGTGTTGATATAAATGCAATTTTTACATAAATATATTGTCGACTCGTGGGAACGTAATTGAATTAAAACGATGATCGGTGAAGGTAATTTTAAAAGGACGATGCATTTGAAAGTATAAATTAAATTGTAGGGCAATACCAAATATAGACTTATCATTACACATATATGTAATGAGCCTAAAGAGTAAGTCCTGGCTTTTGAAGTCATATACGCAGTTTATTTAGGAAAATACAACACCGCTCGTTTGGTTTACGTAGGAGGCAGTGATGGAGTGCCTGAGTAAAAGGTATTACTGGCGTACAAGGAAAGATTGACGTCAAAAGTATAGGGATCTTTAGTATTGATTAGGGATAATTGAAGGGTTCATCTCTACGTTAGGGAAACGCGTGTCTGGGGAATTAAGCAGATCAGCGTATTTTATTGAAAGCGAGAGAATTTAATGAGGTCTTGAAACTGTGGGAGTGGTTTCAACTCTTAAATGACCTTGGTATAAAGATGGATTAAGAATTTAAGTGAGCGTTGATAAAAACTATTGGGTGGCGAGTTACAAACTCATTGCACATATGAAAAAAATATTATTTGCAAGGCATTTACCGTATTCAAATCTTCCTATTCAATAAGAGAAGAAAAGCATTTTATGTAAAACATCAAAATGTACTTTCGCAATTTTTTATTGCCTTGTTCATTGGCGATTAAAATTATAAGATCTGTTGAAATGATTAGACTTGAACCAATGGTTAAAATTGGTTTTATATAAGTATTATAGGGGCAATTTGATGAAACGTTTATTTTTAACTTATCATTAATTGAAAAACTTTGAGTTTAAGTGCCTTATAAGGATGCTAAAATTACTGGAATGTGAGAAGAATATAAATACCTGTAAAATTCTCAATTTAAGTATTAATTTACATTATCGCTGCTGTTGGATAAGCATAGTAACTATTTTATTAGAGGAGAAATGAACCAGAACCAAAATTGGGTCTTTCGTAGTATGTTTACTCTGATGATCAATTATTATATAATTAATCATGTCTTACATTCATTTTATTATATTTTCAAACGTTCAAATAACCCATGTTGTATTTTACAGTTACAATCTTCTAGAAACCTTGCCTGCAGACATGTTTCACAACATGCCAGCTTTGTCGTCCCTGTACCTCACTGGTAATCCTTTGTACACAGTGGACGAAATCGTATTTAAACCAGTGTGGAAACAACTGCATCTGTTTTTGTTCCAGAGTAAGATGATTTCTTACTCTATTTCTCTAGATGATTTCTTACTCTATGTGCTTTTCTTATATATCCTTACCTATTAGACATGTAGGTAAACAAAAGGAAAAGGTGCGTGTGTGAGTGGTTTTTGTACACGCAAGCAACCACTCAAGTTTCGGCTCCTCAGAGACAGTGATCAGTTACAAGACAACCTTAAAGAGCTTATGCAAGAGGCGAATAAAATGGAGAAAATGACCTTGACAGTAAAATTCGCCATAAAAATCCATTGCGAATTTTACTGTCTAGGTCTTACTCACCGTTTTACTCGCCTCGTGTATTATCTCCTTACCTTCAATCGTAGCTAATGAAAAGACAGAGCTTTAAGGTCACATTGTATAGGTATACATACACAATTGAGATGATTTTCTTTAATTTTTAGGTAATAATTTCAAACTTTTTGGCAGTATATCAGAATTAAAAATGATGCATTTTTATTTATAAACTTTTTTTTCCGTCAATTTTTTAATTAGCTAATTGCAATTAAAGTGACAATTAGGACACTATTAGAGCATACATAAATAAACTTGTAATTAACTTAGAGGTATGATTTTTATTGCTGATAAAAGATATTATATTGAGGCATGTTCCTATGGACAATTTTGAATTTGGCTTCAATATTTATTTAATTATAAGTTTTTAAATAAAAAGTTTAAAAAATACATAGCTTTTAACAAAAAATTAAGATTAAAATCTGCATAAAAAATGCGTTTATAACAATATATATCAGATTCTCAATAAGAAACACATCCCCAACTATTGTCTACAAAACAAAATAAGAATTTTGTAAATCGGACCATTTATTATAAAGTTATGATCGTTGGCGTTAAGTCATATAACACCAAAATGTCATTCTTCAGAAAACGCGTTTAAAGTTTACTACACTAATGAACGTGATACAAAACAGGTTCACAAAACCCATTCTAATTTAAAAAGTAATTGGCTAAAAGCTAATTAAGAAAGAAAATGGTATCATTTTAATGGTAATGAATTCGAAAATATTAAAAAAAAAAAAAAAAAAAAAAAAAAAAAGCAGAATTGAGTCAAATTTCGCAATTCTTAATGTATATGTATACCTTCAATGTACTGGACATAGAAGACACATTTTGAAGTTTGTAAAATTTTTAAATCTATTTAAAGTTTTGATAATAAGTTTATACTGTGTCAAGCTTCAATGCCATATAGTCTAAAGGAAGAATAAGTTCAATATCGACAATATCAGTGAATTCAATTGACAACTTTTAAGTATGCACTCTTTGTGGAACTGAGGTTTAATGTTAAAAAGTTGGGTAATGTTGGGTTAATGTACAAAAGAATAAAAAATGTGTCCTAGTAAATAAATTATTACATCTGTATAACTAATTTTAAAGAAAACCTTGACAATCATTTATTGTTTGACTTGGAAAAAGTATGCTTAAAATATGATTATACGTTTTGCTACTTTATTAGACTTTATTACACCTCGCTTGAAGCATTAAATTACAGATGATATACAATTATCGATGATAATAAAGTATAAAAAGAATAGGTACTTTTACAATGCTTTATTCCTCGTTTTTAGTTATTTAATTATAACCTAATTAAATAACTGCAAATAACAATTTTATTTTATTTAAATGTATTTATGATAAAGTTATTGATCAATAAATAAGCCTTTATAGTTTATTTTATGTAAAAATTGCGGTTCATCTTTAAAAATAGCATTCCTTCTTGTTTCTTTTCATCAGATACACGTCTGTCGTGTGACTGCAGAATAACGTGGTTAGCAAAGGAAGACAACAGCAAGAAATACATCCACGGTGATTGCCACGGACCCACGAATTTCAGAGGAAGGATGATCCACACAGTGAAGCCACATGAGCTTTGGTGCTGAAAACGTTATGAGATTCACAATATTGATGAACGAGGAAATAAATATATTTTTTTTTTACATATTTACTTCCGAAATTATATTTAAAGTACTTTTTATTGTACTGAAGTTTTTCACGATCAAATAAACGATATAAATCTTGTGGAAAACTCCTTGAAATAAAAATGTGCTTATATATATATATTTTTTTTTTCTAAAGGTATTATTTCAGTAGCTAATAATACAAAACTTCACTTTTTTGAGGATGTGTAAAATTGTTTTTGAATTCAACATGAAATTAGTATTATGACATTACAAGTAGCAGCTAAGAAAAACATATCAATGTATATTCTTTGACATTTATAATTATTTCATCTCTCTCTCTTAAGATATATTTTATGAACAAAATTGAGTTATATTTTTAGGAGATGTGGAACTTTTTTGGGAAGTGCATAAATTTTACCAAAAGGCTGATATTTTTTTTTTTTTTTTTTTTAAAGGAAACTCTAAAGTCTTTAACTTTACAAGGTGTCCCAAAAAGTTTTATGCAGTTCCTTAGCAAAATTTAGCTCATTATTTCCATACCAAAAATTATTAAATTAAGTTTAAAAAAATCATAAACCTAGTGTGATTTTTATAGGTAGTTTATTTTGAAAGTTACAGAATTTTTGTTTTTACATAAGCTAACGTAATTACCGTCAAAGTCATGACCTATCACATTTTAGAAAATTTATGTGATGAATTAATACATGGAAGCTAACTAACCAAACTGATCTTTTTAAATTTAAGATATTATTCTGAAACTTAGGAATTAGTGGCATCTTAAAAAGCATGTTTTAATGTAAGTCCTTTCTCCAACTGAAAGTTTTAATTAAACGTTTAAAAGAGTTTTATTGTAACAGATTTTAGAGCACTGTAATAAAAAACAATTGAATTTACTTTTTTAAACAAAAAAACGACCAGCTCAATTTTAAAATAGTTTTAATTCGGTTTATTTTAAAGGTATAGTTGATTGATTTGTTTACTAGATCCCATAATGTTTAGGGTTGGTTGGTTTATAAGCTCAACGACTTATTTTTATGCACAATGGTAATCAGACCGAGAACTACAGCTTATCATGGATTACGAACTACAACGAACAACCAATCCTAATCTAGGAATAGAACCCTGCACCTTTGGCATGCGACGCCAGAGCGCTAACACTACCATCAGGTGGGCATAATTTTTAGGGACTTTGATAAATAAAAATCATATCAGGGAAGAAATTCATAGACAAAACATCAAAACCACAGAAAAGTTATAAATTAAATTCACAAGCAAGATAAGCTTTAGAAAGAAATAAACTTAGCTCAAGCATTTTTATCGTAATACATCTATTGATACGCAAAATTCAAAACCGTTTTACTTAATTTTTTTTTTTTTTTTAATTTATATTTCAAAGTAGATCTTAAAAGTTAAACATACTCACATTGAATGAACAGGTGACTGTTTTACAGACCCTGATTAATAAAACTATTATCAGATACATTTTTGGGAGGGTCAAATGAACGTCTATCAACCTTATAAGAAAGCGTAAAATGTTGCGACAATTTAAAGAGATTTTCGATAAATGTATAATTAAAGCAGATATTGGTTGCAACCTTGTGAGAACAAATCTTTTTAAACTTAAAATCTATTTCTTATAATCACGATCAGCGAGAATTTTTATGTTACCATTTGAAGGATTTACCACAAACATGAAAAGCTTATATTAAGTATTTTCAAAGCTACTTTCAATGAGCTTGTTTTAATTCAAGCATTTTTTTTTTATTTTTTTATATATATATATATATATATATATCTTGCTATCGACTTCCAAAGATAATTTAATCGTAGAACAATATGTAAGTTCTAGGGCAATTCCATCTGTTTCAAAAAGTATAGGAACTAAAATAGTTATACTAATCTTCTATACTTGATGTCATAAAGTTTAATAATGTCATTAAAACAACCATGTGCAAAAATCACTCATGGGCGTTTTGTCAATTGTTAGGGCAATGTCCTTCTCTTTAACAATATACTTTAAAGTTATTATAATGTTAATCCTCTCATAATATACATATTTCGAGGACATATTTTCAAACATATATAAAACGTTTAGATGAATTTTGTACTGGGTTCAGGCAATTAAAATTTGTAAGCTGTACAGAGACAAATATATAAAATTTAGCAATTTATTGTATTAAAGTGTTGTGTGTGGTAGGAGCGTAAATTTATATTCTACTGTTTTTCATTTTACCAAATTGATTACTAAGACATTAAAAAACAGTTTGGCATTCTAAATATGCATTGAGCATATTCGCCTACTTTTCTTATACTCTCAGAAAAGTGAAATTTATTTATTCCTTAATAAATGATACACACTAATTGCATTTAAGGGTTTGAAAGGAAAATATTTAATACAAATTTAACTCCTTTCCATACAACCACAAAACTGAATATTTTCAGACAAAACTACAAATGCTTAAGCCAAGTGCTATATGTCAAATGAAAGGTCTTACCGAGACTAGTAAAACTTTACCTAATTTCAACCGAAAGCTAAGAACAGAATATCCAAAATGGCGACTGAAACCATATTTTATATTCATTAGCAAAATCTTCCAGTACTACAGACACTTCAGACATGTGCCATGAATCAGTTGGAAAATCTTGATAAGATTAGTAAGAAAAAATAAAATTCAACCGGAAATGCTTTAAAGTACTACCGGAAGAGTGCTTCTACAGTTACTCTACAATTCACATCTCTGCTCCAAATAAAGCTATCATGGATGAACATTCTTTTTAGAACTTAAAGGTCACCTGCCCGCTTTTCTATCCTTATCAATAACTCATGTTCTCGTCTACAATCTCAGTATATTTTCTGTTAAATCTAGGTAAACAACCCTTCCCTTCCCAGTTTCCTTAATACAATGAGCCTAATCACAACTGCCTTAGCCTTAGCTTTGCTTTCCTTATGGCCATCGCCAGGGGAGGGTGCATGTCCGCCTCCATACAGCATCCAACCATGCTACTGCGTCGAGAATAAATCAGTTATAGTTTGCGAAGATGTCACCTACGAGGAAGACTTGAAGTCCGTGATGACAGCTGCTAAGAAGAAGCAGATAGTTGGAGTCCAGCTGCAATCGATTTCTATAAGATATATACCGGAAGAAGCTTTTGAAGGAACAAGTGTAGAGGTACTGATTTTTATGCTAATTTATGTTCATAGCATTGCTAACAATTTGAAATTACTTGACACTTTATAGTTACCAATTAATAGACTTGGAAGGCATTCATAAGGGGCCTGAGTTAGACAATTGAATACTATTAATGGGGCCCTTTATCGCAAAAAATTAGAACGTAAAGACCTGTAAAAGCAATTGTAAAATATGTAATAACTAATATCGAATCAATACAATTTCAAATATTTATATGTCATTTTGCAAAGCTATATAATTATGCCTTCGATTAAAACCATTACTGATTACAAATTAGATTGTTTTTTCTTCGATTTTGATACGGTGAAATTTTTATAGAAGATATTCTAAATAATACTTAAACTCATTAGCTTTTTACATATCACTAAAAAATGTCTGAGCAAGCCTTGTGCCTATTACTCGAATCTGATGAGAAATCAATCCTTGCCGAAAAGTTTCTTATTCATTTGATTTAATTGACACTGTTTAAACGTCGTAAAGAATATTTGTCGTTATATTTAAAAATATAAACGAAATTAAATAGTAATTTTCATTGTTTTCTATTCGTCAGCGTCGTATTCATCCACCACACTATCCCAATAAACCTAAAATCGAGGGTGGAAATGGCTACATTAAACGGCTTGCAAATAAGGTGCATTTTAATGAATTCATCATCAAAATCATTTTTAAGTTTATTTTTTGTGTACTAACATTGACTTGTTACAGCAAAAAATAACAATAACTTTTCATCCCCACTTTCTTTTCGGATCTTTTAAGAACTTCTACGGATGTATTTCTAAATCGTTCTCGTCTTTTCATTTGGTAAAGATATTCCTAAGGAAAAAATGACCTTCAGTCTGCATAACTTTTATCTTTAAGAAATGAGAGCCATGAAATGGCATCAGGTGTTTTCAATCTTATTCTTAACTTTTTATCGGTGAAAACAGCTGGCAACTTTTCTTTAAGAATACTCAATATCAAATTAAATAGCTTTCACATTCATTTTTGTGTGACCATTCTATCCAAATTATTTCCCAGTTTAAAAAATTCAATTAATGACATGCAAATTCGTTTGCTTTATTCTTCATCAATTTAAACATCAAGACAAACAGCTTTTAACACTTTCAGGGACTAAAATGTTTGGAGGCAGTTATAGAATAAAATATAAAACAGCAGTTATAAATTTAGAATAACAGTTATAATTCTAGATTATATTTTCTTAAACTTATTTTTGTTATGTATCTGAATTTAGATATCTCTTTTCCTTAAATGTCAAAAACACCCCTTATGGCCAATTCCTTAGTTGAAGCTAAAAAATGTGTCTACCTATGCTAATATTAGATCAAATGTATGCTTAAATATAATTAAAAAAAATTTACATTATTTGATAAAAACCAACTGTAGCATTCCAAAAACATTGCATTACAATTACCATTACACCCTTTCAAAAAGCACTGACATCACAATCTTTTTAATTAAACAAATTAGACCATAAAAATTGCTTACTTACAGTGAAAATTAATTCCTAAGTCGTCTAATATCATTTCTGTGTTACAGTTTGTGAGTATAACGAATTCCTCCATCATGTCCCTAAGTGAAAACGAGCACGCTTTCAAGGGCCTAGAAGACAACCTGAAGTCTCTCAAAGTTGACCACTGTCCCTACGCCAGCGTTTGGAACTGGTCCCACTTGAAAGGCCTCCACAAGCTCCAAGTCCTAGAGATCACACATTCAGATCTTCTGGAACTGACGGCAGAATTCCTGCAGATCTCTCATTTACCACTGACTGAAGTAAATTTTCATGACAATAACATTGCCACATTGCCTTATCGAGCATTCGCTAGTTTCAAGGACTTGACAAGGCTTGCTTTGGACAGTAACATTCTAACATCGGTCATGAGATCGACGTTTCCAAGACCAGCCAAGAAACTGTATTCTATTGGTCTGAGGTAATATCAAATGACATCTGTTGTTACACTACAGCATATGGTTTTACCCTCAGGGGCGTAGTCAGGATTTTTTTCGGGGAGGGGGGGGGGATATGCGCACCGATATTCAAAAAGCATTTATAATAATGATTTATTAAATAACTGCTGAAAATACTCTTAAAATAAATACCCTTAATTAACTAATTAAATATACTAGGCTATTGACCGACTTATAATTTCATAATAGAAAAATAAAATTTAAATTTTATTCATTTTCACACACAACATTTGCAGAAAGTTTAGTTAAGCACATATGTTGCTTTCTGCTTTTGCTTTTTCTGAGGGAAAACTTTTACTTGCAACAAGACATCCCTAATTCCTTAAAAGTTAAAATGTATTTTCGAGAAGGGGATATATGCCTGCCGCATACTACCATTCCCTACTCGCTGTTGGGTCACAGAGGGGAAAGGAGCACTTTCATTGGTCGCTTAGGTGGTGTGTCGGCAATGATGTCACGCAAGTCACTGCCCTCTCTCTTTCTCCCTTTCTTGTTCAACTTCGTTCGCTTTTGTTTCATTTCACGCTGACTAAAAATTACTATTCATCATGTGCTAATATTATTAACACTTTATAATAATAATTTTTAATATGAATATTTTATTGATATTATTATAATGTTAAACTGCTACTTTGGGGTGCTTTTATTCAACATAAAAAAAATATTTTTTCATAATTACATTGGTAAATATACAATTGTCCGATAAAAGTAATGTATTTAGGATACACATGCGCATCTATAAGAAGGCAATATAAATGAAACCATCAGAAATAGCAGCATGTTATCAATCTAGATATTGTTATACAAGGATATAACGCGTGCGCAAAGATATGATTGCGAAAAGTTTCTTTATGACTGCTTTATTAATTTTTCTACAAATGACTATCAGTTACCTAATTTGTACAAAAACCAATATAAATAATCGAATACACAAAAAAATTACATTTAATAGGATTTTATTAAAAATATTAATAGATGAAAATACATTCAATATAAAGCAAATACATAATATACAATTAATAAAACTTCACAAAATAAATTGTATTTAATATATTTTTATTAAAAGTATTAATGAATTACAATCTTCTTCCACTGTATGCTTTAAAGATGCCATTAAATATAATTTAATATATATGTATAAATAAACAAAATACGTGGATGATATTTCGCAATTTTGTTTAATATAGTGATAACTTTTGTTATTTTTAGAAAAAAAAAATTGTTTTTTAAACCAAAAAAAAAAAAAAAGGCGTAAAAGTTATTTCCAAACATATTTTGATACTCACTGTAATACTCGTTTATTGCCCATTCATTAACATAAGTCGAAAAACGGAAACATTCAAAAATAACTTTCTGAACCATTCATAATTTTCTTCTTTAGAAAACAATTATTTTAAGCATATGAACAAAATGAATTATTTCTTTTAAATGGGGGGGGGGGTCTTAAGTTCTAAATACTTTCCTTTTCAGCAGAATTGAAAAAATAATGTATTCATAGTTTTTAATTAAAAAAATAGTAAATCCCAATTTTGAAATATCTTGCGAAGTTTCCGAATGGTAAAGAAATCAAAAAAGAGTTTCGCAATCGACGCATATGCAACCGACTTAAATCCCTCCACCTCGCAGGTGACGTCATTCCCGACACCTGCTAAATAACCAATGAAAGTGCTCCTTTCCCCTCTGTGACCCAACAGCGAGTAGGGAATGGTAATATGCATCCCTGCCTAGCTAAGTGTCTGCGATTAATTCCCCCCCCCCCCCTTCAGCAAAACTGAACCTCGCTGAAAGGTTCATTGCTGCTTAAATAAGCTAGCCTCACTTATAATATATATCTTGCAAACCCTCTATTTCTTAAAAGTTAAAACATGTTTTCGGGAAAAGGATATATCCCTCACCCCCTCCCGAAAACATGTAATTTTTTTAATTTGCTACTGCTTTTTCTGAGGTAAAACTTTTACTTGCAACAAAACATCCCAAATTTGTAAAAGTTAAAAGATATTTTGGGATTTCGGGGAGGGGGGAGGGGGTGCAAAATCCAATATATGCTGTTACACTACAGTATTTGCTATTACATTACAGTATCTGCTGTTAGATTACAATATCAGTTGTTACACTTCAGTATATCTGCTATTACACTACAGTTAGTTCCTTAGCGCGATCCCAAAGTAACTGAACATTTAAAAAATAGTTGTTACGCCAACTTTTAAGAGTAGGGTGATACAGTCTTAAAAAAGTAAGAATAATCATTAAATGTCGCCTAGATACATTTCCACGAAAACCACATCGTAATCGTAATCCTCTCTAATATTCATGAAATTATAGATTTTTCATTGGCCTAGCATTTGAATGATAATAAGTACCTATTTAATAGAAATCGTTTAACACAAATTGTTGGCTTTTTTCAACATGCTACTACCCTAAAAATATATATAAATTAATGTGTTAGATTTGATGAATAGAAAACATGGCTTCTCAAACTTCTGTAATGTACATTTCACATTTAAAAAAATTGAAGCGTTTAACATGCTGTAAAATAATTGAGTTTCTTTCGCCAGTTCACTGTTATACAAAAATTAATTAGTTTAAAAATAAATAGCGTATTAAAGTGCATTTCACAATAACGCTTCTCATTGGGGGCTTTTTAAATTGCTAAGTAAAAGAAAGATGTTTAAATTTCATACGTAGATGACGCTGTTTCTGTAATAAAGTAATCTAATGTATACGACAAAAGTTAGTGTCCATTTTTCGTGTTAACGTTTTTACAGCTCCATCTACTCGTAAAATTTTACATATTTTATTTCAATATGTTTTTATTAATTCACAAAAATTGAATCATTTCTAAATTATGAAATATTTAATAGTCAAACAACTAGTTTCTATAGAACAAACTACACTCTCTCTATCCTAATAATTTGTTAAATACACCTTCTTATCAAATAAACGAAATACAATAAAATACAAATTATAAATTATTAAATACTGTATATACCATCAAAATAAACTAATTTCACATTTATATCTTTTATTTCTAGTCACAACAAAATATCAAGTATACCCTTGAATCTGTTCATCGAAATGCCCGCATTAAAATACTTGTACTTGGGCGGTAATCCAATGCACATATTGGATGCCCAGACATTCCAACCAATTTGGAAACAGCTTGACATGTTTGTTTTTCATGGTAAGTATTTGACTCCATTTCTATATAAGGCAATAAATATTACATAATCGAAACATTCCAGTTTATTTATATAAAAGAATTTTTAGGGTTGCAATGAACAAATTCAGTAAATTTCCGTTCCTTCAACATTAAAATTGAATAAATGTTCACTCAAAAAATTTATTTCTCAAAATATTGAAACTCAAATAGAGCGACTCTAAAAATAACATATCAACAGTAACTCTAATATTCGAAAATATACAAAATTATTACGTTTTCCTTCAAATCCATGACTTACATTCTTCAACTTCGTAAATTCAAAAATGTCCTTAAAATTTTTTTAAAAATTTCAATTTGAGTGCAGAAGCTTAGTTTCAATTATTTGTAACAGTATATAGTTTTATAGATAAAAAAAATTCTTTGTTATATTCTAAACGCAATATTGCAATTTAGTTCATTTCTTTTTCTTTGAAGACATGAATATGTAAGACATATATATGTATAATGGATGAATATGTACACTTAATATGTATACTCAAACCATGTAAATTCAGATAGAATAATTTTAAAAAGAACTTGCCATCTCTCTAATGTTTGGAAATTTAAAAACTTATTATGTGGTCTTTGAAATACATGACTTACATTCTTCAACTTTCGAACTTCAAAAATTTAACTAAAAATTAAAAATAAAAAAATTAAATTAAAGTGAAGTAGCTTAGTTTCAATGAATTATTTTTAACACAAAGTTCAACCCTACAAATGTTATTTCTTTATTGGTATAAAAATATTATTTACTATCCCAATTAAATTATGTGATCAAAAAAATTTAATCACTTTTTCTTAATTTTCTGTCAAAGTTTACTCTTGTTGGCTGCTAAATAATTTTACATTTATTTTCAAACGATTTTTTTTTTTCCATTTTTTAATAAAACATTTCCTTATAGATGCACCTCTTAACTGCGACTGTAGTTTGTCCTGGATAATAAAGATGCAACTCAAATACCGATTTATTCACGGCAAGTGCAATTCTCCACATAAATTAAAGGGCAAAAGAATTTCCCAACTGAAGCCAGATGATTTTCACTGCTCTTACACAGATCAAGAAAACAACGAATTTCAAGAAAAGCAAAACTCATCAGAATCGAAATTTGTTGAAGATTACAGACTTATGGAGACACTTCATTCAATTCTAATGGAATATCAATAATAAATAACAAATCGACTTTATCAACTGAGTCAGTATTCACTAAATTTTTTAAAGGGTCACAGCAATTTCTCCTACACCATCATTTGGCATTTAATAATAATTAATAGACAATTTTTTTTTAATAAAAATTGGGATTTAATTATTATATTTGAGAAAAATTATCAATAAATTGTTATAACTGTTCCGGTCATCTTGCATATCTTCTTATGGATATTAAACACACACCATTTTCAATAAAACAATGAATGGATTGAAATTAAATTTTTAAAATTCCTCACGAGAATTTTACTTTCAATACTTGACCAAAAGTTTTTTTTTTTTTTTTTTCTTTTTTCTTTTTCATATCTACATGTTTTGGAACATACTGAGTTCAAAAAAGTGCCCTAGAAAAAATGTCTGTCTGCGTGTCCGTGTGTCTGCAGTCAGTATAACACCCGGAAGAATTGACCTACGATATTCCAATTTTGCATAAATTTAGTGGTAGCCATATATATAGAACCTGTCAGTAAGGATTTCGACAAAATTGTACATGCGCACAAACTATAGCTGCCATTAAAAAAATGTATGGTTTCTGCATTTGGCAAAAAACTTTTTAACGATTTTGTTTAAAATCGTAAAAAATCGATAAAGGCGTAGAAAGTTGAAAAACGAATGTTTTTAACACACAGCCCACTTCCCTTGTGCCATTGGCTGTCATGTTGTTCCTCTTCTGTTTCACTTACCCAGATGGATAATGTAATAAATATCGCCAATTTCACTATTTTAAGGACGATTTTTTTTTTTTCATTTTTTTTAAAAAACCTTTTGGGCTAGTGAAATAATTATCACCAAAAATAACGCCTAACTGGCCATTTCCTTAACTAATGAAAATATGAAAACGAAAATGGTAAATTACTTCGTTACCTTTCAAATTTAATTGCATTCACCAGTATTACAGTGTAATTGAAAATTGTGCGATGTATCACACCACTATTAAGTTTTTGTTTGTTTGAAAGTCCACAAAAAAAGCTGTGAATGGGCATGAAGTGATGAACTCTGATCTTAGATGCCTCCAAAACGTTTATGATTATTAAATAAAACTTTCTAAAATAAAATTATTTCCATACAAACTTTAGAATACAATTTACCTATTTTATCATAATAAGACATGCTTGATGAATATGGCCACTTAGTGAAATTAAATTAATGTTTTATTTGAATTGTTTTTATTTCATTGCTTGCTATATTTTGGTATCGAATACTTTTTGTAATTACAAATGGCATATATTCAAGAATATATTAGGTGTTGAAGCATTTGAATATCTGTATTCAACTTGATTTTATTGTACTTCAATATGATTTACATTGAAATGTTTTAGTTTTTAACTGAAAATCATATCCTTAATATTAAATGGAGGTCCATCATTATGCATGGAAAATCTAAGTTTTTGACGTTTCATAAAACCGGCTCACTGTGCTTATAATTGCTACATAAACCATAGTTAAAATTGTTAACCTTTTTCCGGTTGATAGCTCCCCCCCTTCTCCACCTCCCCCATGAAAAACAAAAAGATTCTATTTTCCCCTTAAATATAACCCCCTTCCCCTTACCTTAGTGAAAAAAGAAATGTGTACTGTTTAAAAAAAAAAAAAAAAAATGCAAATTGGACGGCGAAGTGAGCTCATGCTGCCATCTAGCGGGGATTCTTAGGACTTGTGAAGAATAGTTGTTTTTAATTAAAAAAATGTTAACTATTATATTTTTTATCTTTTTCCACTAAATGGACTGCATGCCCAGCGTTATTCGGAGTGGGGCGGCATATAATGGCAATACTTATGATGTACTTTTGATCAATCTTAAAATTTCATCAAAAAAGAATTCGAATTTTTAAATTCCAGAAGCCAGTTACAATGCGTGTTTCATTTAAATACGCCCCGATGAATCAACTGTAACGTCATAAAATGAAACAAGTGCAAAGCCTTCAATGAGTTTGCATTGGATGGCAATACTTAGGGAATGCTTGTATCTAATCAAAATAGAAATACACCCGTTAAAAACAAATTCCAATGCTTACTTTTTAATAGCTAATCAAACTTTACATTTTATATTAAAAAACACCTAGTAGTTGACTATGACGTAAAAACACTAAGATCACACTTAATTATTAACTGCAACCATTTTTAACAAAAATAAATAAACACGAGTTGCTCAGAAATTTCCCGCATTGCGAATTTCGAGTGTAAATGAAATGAAACCCGCCTTTTTTAAATGACACATATATTTAGTTAAAATCTACCAAAATTTCATGTGAGGAGAACTTATCCCTAGACTGTTCTAAATTTTTAGTAATTAATCCATGCTTAATTCTCATTTTACTGTCAATCTGTAGTACTAATAATAGATTTATTTACAGCAATGTTATACTAATGATTTGTTTCCTTCACTATGTTTTGAAAACCAAAGCCAATTTTTTTTTTTCTTTTTTTACAAATATTTAAATTTCAACTAGTGAAGAAATCAAAGTTCAACTATTGTAGAATTTTATTTATCACTTTTTTAATACATTTCTTTATAGTTGCAGTTAATACAAAAATAGATTTTGGCGTCTTTTCTCTTTAGTAAATAAAAGAAAATCTTTAATCAATACTCTTATGTACTGTATTGCAAATGAGCCAAATATATATGTACCTAGAAGTAGACAATTTAGATCTACAATTTGTTAAGTCTACAATTTGACTGTTTTTATCTAGTATCCTGCTAATGAAATAGTACCCAAAATTAGGGTTAACATTCCAAGTTCGATGCGAATTCCACGTGAAGGTGATTTTTGCCAAAATATGGCAACCACATCATTTTTTAATGGCAAACGAACTCCCTATGGTTGCCATAATTTGTGGTGGTTCTATGTAAACAATTCTTGGGGCAGAATCCGTACTGTACTTGGAAATTTAACCATAATTAGTTCAGTTTCAATAGATTTTTCAATTATTCTAGTCATAAAATAAAATACTATTATCTGGTGCATACTGCATATTAATAATAGTTTTAACTTTTTTCCTATCGTTCTAGTTGCACGATGGCCGGTAAAAAAGCTGCAAAGGATAAGAAGACTAAAGTCTCCGCAAAACCTTCAAAGGAAACAAAAATTTGCCAAAAGCATTATATTTCTGAAGAGGAAATTCAAAATGTAAGAGAGCATCTGTTAAGTTGGTATGATAACGAACAACGGACTTTACCTTGGCGTGATATTGCAAAGACTGAACAAGACCCAAATATACGTGGTTATTCTGTTTGGGTATCTGAAGTAATGTTGCAGCAAACACAGGTTGCTACTGTCATTCCATACTTCAACAAATGGATGAAAGCAAGTATTTTATATATTCATTTCAAAAGTTTTAGCGTTGCCCTTGATAAAATCATGTAACATTGATAAAAACCATTTGTGTACTTCTCAAGATTTTATACAGTGTAACAAATCTTGGACAATTTCACTGTTGTCGATTAGAAGTGGCTTCCGGAAGTAGTAGCCAAAACAATCTATTTCTTCTTAATTAATTACATTATATTCCTAAAGGTAAGTGTCCACAAGCGAGAAAACGCGCAAGAGTTTGATGGAAAACGGCTTCTCGCTCATGTACACACCCTTGCGAGTCCACTATTGAGAAGTTTTAGTTAGTTACAGCAAGACTTGCGCCGACCGAAAATCCTCTTGTGGACACAAGTTCTGCAAGTTTTCTTCCTTGATTCCAGCCGTTTGGAAAATATTGCAGCTTCTCGCCACAAGTTGACAGTCGAATCTTCAATCGTGAAGCTGATTTTATTTTAATGCTGCTGATTTTATTAAATAATTCTTTTGAATTATTCGTACTGTAAAGGACTTGTCATTATTGTATACGATTAAAGACGAGCTTTTACAAAATAAACAAGATTGTAAATATAAACACATGTCAATTTTCTACCTTTGAATATCTGAATGACCCATTCATTTGGAAGTTTCTGAGTTTAGTAGAAATTGGTAAAACTATCCTGGATTAAAAAAAAAATAGCATGGATTTAATTAATTAAAAATTCTAAAATACGTTAGTATCAAATATAAGGTTAAATATAGTTTAAAAAGGCACGGTACGATTTATTCTTCTCATGTAGTGAAACAATTTCCTTCATGTGTTATCGTGCATAATTTTCTTTTTGCATTATTAGAAAATATACCATGAAGATTTTTTGACTAGAAGTAATGAAAATTAATGTTTATTGCCTGTGCAAAACTCCATTTTATTTTAATTAAATAAACTGAAAAAAGAACTTGTACAACATTTATACTTCACTCATTTTCGTGTTGGGCCCGATGGCGTGGTGTGTAGAGTCTTCTTTTGCACTCGAAAGATTCCTGGTTCGATCCCCGTTAAATTTTTTTTTTTTTTTAGTTTTCAATTTGGAATTTTTTATTATTATGTGAATTAAATTAATTTTATTGTTTTAGTAATGCGATGTATTGTATTATTCAGATTAATTATAAAATGCAAAATAATTATTGATTCTTTTTTAGATTTTTTTTTTTAACTTTCTCAAATGCATATTAGTTATTTAATCAGATAATTACTTCTTCATAAGAGTTTTCATACTCTTATGAAAAATAGGAAATTATTAAAATATTTTACAAAATATCTGTTTAAAACATGGATTTGTTTCATAAAAGTGATATTTCTTATAGCAAAAATGAAAAAAAAAAAAAAAAAAAAACTTTACCACATAAAACTGTACTTAAAATCAGTGTAATGTATATTCAAAAATAATTTGCGTAATAATATTTATATATAAAATAGATAATAATACAATACCATTAAATTTATAAATAACGATTCTTTTCTTTTCCTAAAATTCTTTTTTTTTTAGATAAAAATTCATAGAAAAAACTATAATTGTCTTTAAAATTTGCCTGTTGTTCACAAGAATTATTATTCTTCAAAGAAATAATTTTATTTCTTGTAATATGTTAACAATTATTTATTATACATGGTTAATAATTTAAATGATAATATAAATTTTTTTAGAATTAAGCTGCCAATTAATTTTATACGGTGTATTATTTTACCTAAAATCTTGTCTTCTAAATAAATTATTTTCATCTAACATAATCATCTAAAAATCCTGAATAAATGAAAAACAAATATTCCCATTATTATGCAAAAGCAAAATTACAGCCGATTTTCCCCAGAGAATCCATTTCCTTCTCGCAGTTGCACGCCGCCGTCTTGGACACACCTATGCAAGATTTCTACTGGGAGAAAATTGCAACCACCCCTCCGCGAGTAAACTTGCATATGCAGTGGAAACAGTGCAGCAAGTTCCTCGCATGGAACTTGTGCGAGTTTTCTTCCTCGTGGACACTTACCTTAAGATAATATTTTCACTTTTGCAGTACCCCCCCTTCTTCTCTCCATACAGATACCTTGGTACCTGATTGCTGCCACTTAACAAAACACTCCTTTCGAGACCTCTTTATTTAAAAGTAAAATTATTTTTTTTAATATTTAATATTCATCTTATAATCAACAGGGTTCCCACGGTCATTAAAATGCTTAATATTTTTGAACTTGTTTTCAAGGCCTTGAAAATGCTTAGAGGTGCCTGAAAGTCCTTGAAAATGCTTAGAGGTCCTTAAAAGTTCTTAATATTTTTGGATGTTGTGTGCCTAACTTCTAAAATTATAAAAAATACAACTCTGATTTGTTATCCCCGCGTGACTGCAACTTATCTGCACCGTATCGGAATTCTCTAACATATTTGTATTACGCATCCACCAACTTGTAACTTTTTTGGTAGAATATACTTTATTAAAAATTTATATGTAGACATGATGCCTGAAAACAAATTTTCAAAGGTCCTTAAAAACATTATTTAGGTCCTTAAAAGTCATTGATTTTCATTTTGTGATTTGAGTAGTAACCCTGAATCAAGAAATAGTGCTACTTCTTATATATCCATTAAAAATATTTTTTCCTTATATATTTGTAATCATAACTTTGATAGCATCCTAATCGACTCACAGTCAAATCACTTTCAACTCAACCTTAATTTAATACTGCCACTGGCGGATCGTGGGCAACCGGCACTGGCAAAGTACAGCCGTACTGCATCTAAATTTATTCGTTTAAAAGTCAAATAATATATTATACTCGATTTCTTAAATGAAGATTAGAATTGAAAAGGAAGATAGAATTTCTACTGTAAGTGAACAAAACTTCAAATAAATAGCAAGGAGTTCGTTATGATTAAGTGTGCATCTTGCTTTTAACTCATTTTAGAAGATAGAAAGACGATTTTAAATGTCAACAACTTAAAGAAGATAGACCAATATTACAAACTATCCATTTATAAAAAAAAAAGAGGGATTTTTTTTCAGCATGGTAGTAAGTTTCAGTTATCTTGGTAGGTGCTTTTCTCATGGTTATATGTGACAGTTTTTACTTACAAAAAATCTTTTTTTGACCATGTTTGATTGTCAGAATTAAAAAGGGCATTTGGAATAGTGCTGGATATGGTGGACCATCACCATGGCTCACCATCACATGAGCATTTACAGCACACGAGGACTCAATCGAACTTTTAAAAAACTCTTTAAACTTTGAATTGATAAGAAGTGAAACTCAAATAGCTGGCACATTAAGGAAAACTCTCAACTTTATACTATTGAATTTAACAAAAAGGTTACTCCCTGAGTAGACGCTTCATGCAATTACCCATCAAAGCAGTATTGTTTTTATGTAAACAAGAACTTACATTTAGAGGCCAAAACGAGAATGTTTTTATTAATCAAAACTGTACAAAATTATTTTATTTCTTGTTCCTATTTTATAATGTTATGTTATAAATGTTATTATTTTGTACAAATTGAAAGGAAACTTTGATCAGAGTATTAACGAATTTGCATTCATTAATTGTTGTAGAAAGTGTGGTTTGGGCAAGGAGGTTGGGAAGTAGCATGTTTCTTGCTGCAATTAAATTAAAGTATTATGTTATACCAATTAAAAGTATTTTAATTGTTATAACATAATTTTAAAATGGATACATTAACAAGATTATGTGCAATCATTATTCTATTAGTATGTGTTATAACAGAACAATATCTCGTTCTCACAATCTTACTCAAACTGCCGTTGACTAAGTTCCTATTAACTTTTTACTTACTTTTAAAACTATATTAATTTCAAACAAGCAAAGTCAACCCAAATATTTTCTTTTAGAAGTGGCCAACTGTTGAATCTTTAGCTAATGCAGATGTGGAGGAAGTTTTACAAATGTGGGCTGGACTTGGATACTATTCGAGGGGGCGAAGGCTGCACGAAGGAGCCAAGATTGTGATGCAAAAACTGAACGGTCAAGTACCTGACACTGTCCCTGAACTGATGAAATTGCTTCCAGGAATTGGTGCTTATTCAGCATCAGCTATTGCATCAGTTGCATTTCAGAGAGTTGCTGGCGTCGTTGATGGAAATGTTATTAGAGTATTGTCCAGAATGCGTGTTATTGGAGCTCCGGTATCTCAGCCTACTGTCCGTGATCTTTTGTGGTAAGAACATTAAATGGATCAGTTATAAAGTGTATGTTTAGTTATATTGTGTAAGCATATTGGATTATAATATCTGTACAGTTTTATATTAAGTTGGCGATGATTTATGAAAGGCATAATTTGAATATATATTTTAACTACAGTCATATACAAACATTACACAACAAAATATAAACTTTTCATTATTTCAAAATGTATGAATCACCTACATATAGTACATGTATTAATCTAATTTAAATAAAAATGCTCATTAATAATTTGAGTTCAGTATCCTAGATCTTAATGAAACCATTTATAAAAAATATTGTTTTTGCAATAATGGGCACTCATATAACTTTTATTAAGTATAAACAGTATTGAAGACCATTCTGACAAATTTCAATAAACAGAAAATTAATCCATTTGTTTTTGTGGTTTAAATACTAAATAAAAGATAATAAATGTTGTTGATTTTATATAGCAATGCTTATTTATAGTGTTAATTACATTAATATCCATTTAATATTTCTTTATTTTTCATATATTTAATCCAATGTTTCCTAAATTATTTATTGAGTTTTATAAAAAATTTACGATTTAAACAATTTTAAAAATCTTTGAAAAAAAAAACACATAGCACTTATAAATAACAAGTCAAACACAGTTTGTTCCACTATTTCAATTACAGTTCCTCATATATAAATGCAAAAGATTGCGTGGATGATTCTAAATCATGTATTGTCTTTAAAGTGCTAATTAATTAAATTTAAGTTGAATTTAGCTTTGGTATGTCTAAACATTTCTTATAATAAAAAGAGGCATCACCAAAAGCTTAATTTGGAACTTAATTCTTTTAAAGTTGTTCGATCTATAAGCATAAGTTGTTTTATATTGAACTTGTGTTTTTTTATGAATTTATCCCAATGTTTAACATCACATAATGTATTATTTACACAATCATTTTTTTCTTCTAACAAAAACTAAAGTCCATTTTCCAGTAACCCCATAATTTATGTCACTAATAAGACACCTAATTGTAGGGTTAAAATAAGATATTCATAAGAATTGGTGTGTTTTTTAGGGAGTTGGCCAATAAACTTGTGGCACCTAAAAGACCTGGAGATTTTAATCAAGCTCTGATGGAACTTGGAGCGGTAGTATGCACTCCACAAAATCCAAATTGCACACAATGTCCTGTGAATAGTAATTGCAAAGCATACCTTATGACTAAATCAAGTAATTATGCTATCACATATATGATGGACCTTATCATATTTTTATTTGGATTAATTGTTTTGTATTATTGTTCTGTAAATTAAATCAAAATTATAAAGGATTATGTTGCTTTGCCATTTGAAAATTCAATTTCTTTTAAATATTCCTCTTCAATTATACAAATCTAAATGAAAATTCATCTGTGATTCAGCGTATATATATTATATTAGTTTTGAAGAATATGTATAGTTGTTGTGGCTGTATGTTTAGTTTGTATTATTTCATTTTTGATATATATATATATTGCCATTTATTGGGATACATATTTTTAATTAATACAAAATTTGTTTGAAATATTTTTTAAATACTAAGCGTGAAATGATAACTTGTTACATTATTTCTTCATGAGTAATTTTCTGTTTCAAATTTATGAAAATATTTTTAAAGTGATCTTGTTTTAATTGCTTATTGATCTTCGGTTTACCTTTCATGTTTTCCCCTTTAATATATTTAATGAATACATCTAAAAGTTAATGTTTTTTTTTCAGTTCCAAAAGTTGGAATGATGGATTCTTTTATAAATAAAGATGGTGGAACGAAAAGAACTATTTCTGAATCAGAAAATGACCATGTTCCTGATATTGAAAATAGTGTGTAAATATTTTAAAACTTTTCTATTTATAAAATAATAGTAGCTGACTAAGATCTATTTTTCTACATATTTAGCTTACAAAAATAAGTACTTATTCCTCTGGCTGTATTCTTCATGGTTATTCACAATACATTTCATTAAACACTTTTGCAATACATCTTAGCATACTTATACTCACTCACGAATAACCCCTAATAACTTTTAGCCCACTCATGTAACTAAGGTATAGAATGTCCAAATTAAATCCTCCTAAGCATAGTAGATATTGAATGTATATGTTATCCAACATTATCTCACACTAAATTCAATCACTATGTTTTTTTGTTTTTTTTCTCATTAATGGATATTTCTGATATGGTTTCATTTAAATATTTATTTTATTTTTTTCATCTATGTGTATAGATTTTGTATAATATTCCTTATAATACTTTACATTTTACTATAATTTTATTTGGTTTTAGTATAATTTTCATTATTATGAGTAAATATTAAAAAACATGTCATCATTTTAATAATGTTAGTATTTGTTGCATCTTTTATCAATGTAAATATTTAGAACACAAAGTCAATTGTGGTATTTGGCGTAATGTTTGTGTCTTCTTTTGTCCGATAAATGTAATGTAGTTTTTCTTTAAAGGCGTTTCTGTTTTACTGTGGTTTCATATGTTGACAATTTTTTGGCACGGTTTTGTCTTTCTTCATGTAGCTCTTGTAAAACATAAAACAACTAATGAAAAAAAGTCTTGTATCAAATTTGTAGAAATAAGTTTTATATTGCTTGCTACAAAGTTTTAACTTTTCTACTTCTCTTGGCAATACACTTGAAATTCACAAATACTTTTGCTATTACCAAGATTTACATTATTTTCGCTGAATGTTACGCTGATGTAATTATTGCTGTTGCATCTTGTATTCCTTCATTGTAATATAGGAGTATTGGTTAGGGGTAAACCAGAAAAATAAGTCGAAAATTTGTACAAACTAGGGAAAACTATGGAAAATCAATAGAAAAGTTGGCATCTTTGCATTTGCAGTAATTTTCTATTTGTGCAATATTACTTCTTCTAATTTTCTCTTTTCATTCGACTTTCTACATAAATCTGGATAGTTTTGTCTTACTGAAAAGCTTATGGCAATTGTGATATATTCCAGTTTAACTGTTTTAAAGTATTTTTTATTTATATCCTTAATTGAAATAAAGTTTTCAAGTAAAAGTATTGCCCTCTTCAAGTTTACCTTCACAGCATGTTTTTAAAATACATTTTTTGTATAAAAGAGTCCTTTATAAATAGTCCTTATTGTATACCTATTTATTCTCTCTTTATAGTTATTTAGTAATGTTTTAATTATGTGTTCTCTCAAACTGTATTATTAATTTTAGTTGTTGATTGCAATTTCTGCTTACCAATCTCTTCCTGGAAAGAAAAGTAAGTGTTTTAGCTCTAATTTTTTTTTTTTTTTTTCCTTTTTTCATCTTTTCAAATGATTTTTAATTATCCTGGTTTTTAATTTAATTGAGGTTATTTATGTAACTATTTTTGTATATTACTGTTACGTTTGATATTTTTTATATCACTTTTGAATGAAATTTTATGTCCTTTTCTTTTCTTAAGTTTAGTGGGAATCGAAAAGGATTCTTTAGACAGACTTGTTAACCTTACATTTTGTATTATTTTTTAAATATGTTATGGTTTGATATTCATTTAATATCTTGATTAGAAGACCCACTTTTTGGTTATCGTTACAAGAGCAGCTCAGAAGTGATACAATTCAGTAGCAGCACATTTTCGGCTTTTAAATCCTTTATATTAATTTAAATTTTGTGGGTTGCTCATAAATATAATTTAATAGATATGTTTGAAATTCCAGAGGTGTTTTTTTAATTCTACTTGACACAGAATGTTATTTTATCAATTAGTCAACTCCTCAAGTAAATCATAAAATAAAGAATTATAAATTAAATAAATAATTAAATTTATTTGTGTTTAACAGATGTAAAGGAATTGATTATTATAAGTACATCTAGGTTGTAATTTGTAAAGGCAAACTGTTGTATCAGAATACAATTAATATTGTAGCTTGGAACAATATTTATTTTCTTCAATGTGTACTGGCTGTCTTTACTCTCTAGAATGTAGTACCAGGTCATCCTTTTATTGAAATTATAACATTATTGATTAGAATTCATTGTTTTACTACCCTAGTAACAAATATAATTATAATCACTGAACATACCAGGACCAAAATAAATCATTCAAAGTATTTTTCTATCAGAAGCATATATCAATTTGTTGTTTGACAAAATAACACTCTTCTGTGACAAAATTGCAAATTTAAATGTGTTATTTTGCAGCTTACGCGCTAAAAAAATAAGGTGCAACTTTTCAAAAGTACAACACCTTCCCCTACTTCAAAAGTTGTGCATTTTTTTTTTTTTTTTTCAAAATGCTGTAGAAGTTTTTGCTTGTCAATTTTCCCAATCTCATGTATAGCTGTTATTTCAATCAATTGTTTGTTGTCTTATTTCAATCAATTGTTTGTTGTCTTATTTCATTCAACCTTTTTAAACATTAATAAAAGTTTGAAATTGATGTTGTACTTAGCATAAAATAGGCCATTCATAAATTGAAAAAATGAGTAACTGTTACAACAATATATTCATAACTGGCTCAGCTGTATATTTTTAACTTTCTTATATGTAGGATAGTGATCTACTTGAGAGTATAAACAAAAGTATAAAACAGTTAAGAACTTTTATATTTTGGGATTCTGCGTAGATGCAATGCAAATGAAATTTATAACGTCGCCATAATCAGCAAATAATGTTTCCAATAATGTTATTTATAGCAAGAGTTATATTCTGGATTCAATTTTCCTGATCTTATTTTTATATTGAAATTTGAAGAATACCAGAGTACTATGTTTTAAGAACATTATGTGGCACATATTAATTTCTTCCTAAATATTTGAACTGTAATTACATACATTTCTATATAAAAACAACAACAAAAAAACCCAATCTTTTCTGCAATTTCAGCTGATTTTTATTTGGAAATGGCACATGATTTTTTTTTTTTTTAACCCCTGCTATTCTTTTTTTAAAGCTGGCAAAGTTCCACCAAACACATGTTTAGATAATTTAAAAAGAATAATTTATTTTTGAATGATTTCAGAGTTTCTTGATTATCTAAAACAATTCTAACATGTTTAAAAAGTATAATTACTTGAGAAATGTTTAATACAATCATTTTGCTTTCTAGTTTTCAACATTTTATAATATTAGTTATCAACCTTTAAATATCAACATTTTATCAAATTAAAATTAAAAATTAAATACATTTTTCAACATTTTCTTAATTATGTTCAACAATTAGTTCTCTAGTCATTTAGATCCGAGTGGAGTATTTTAAAGACTTATATTTTATTGCATTTTTGTATATTGATTGTGATGGCTTTAAATCTCAGGTAGATCATTTTATGCATTTGCATGGTACAGTCTTTCACCACATTTACAAGCAATCCTAGTAAGTTTAACGAATATGCTTTTGAAATTTTTTGAAATTATTGATTGCATACACTTTTAGGCACTGGCCACCTAAACTTTGCTATTTTCGAAAATCACTATTGTTAAATCTAAAATGTATTAGTATTCATATTTACTGCACATGCAGGATGTTTCAGACACTTAAAAACGTGTGTTAAATTAAGACATGCCCTATTGTGTGGTAAACCACATTTTGTATGATAACCAGATTGTTTTAACTAAATGATATCGTCTATAATAAAACTATTAATTTAAAAGATTTAAAATTGTTACTTAAAATCTTTTACTAAGGTGTACCACCACCGATTTTTGCTCAATCCAAAATCATTTTGTATGTGAATTTTTGGGTGCTTTATCCACCCATTAATTTTTTTTTTTTTTTTTTTTTAGACTTAGTGGGTATCAATACATTTCTGATGATTTACAGTTTTATAGCAACTTGTATTTTCTAACTGCAAAAAAAAAAAGTGCTAATTTTTTTAAATTTCTTGCACGATCTGAGGAACTGTAGGCCGTATCCAATTAAGCGAAATTCATCAAAATTAACAGTATTTTACTATACATTCTTAAAACATTATTTTTGTATGCATATAATTGCATGGTTAATTATAATTCAGCAATTGGATGATTATCAGTAACTTTGATTAGGGAGTCCTCCTATTTTTAACAGAAATTAAAGGTTTTTAAAAGTTCTTCCAAATGTTGATCTCAAACTACTTATTTTTGTGCCGACCAAACGGTATAGTGG
The DNA here is from genome assembly GCA_963978545.1 of Linyphia triangularis. Classification (NCBI taxonomy): domain Eukaryota; kingdom Metazoa; phylum Arthropoda; class Arachnida; order Araneae; family Linyphiidae; genus Linyphia; species Linyphia triangularis. The sequence continues at coordinate 89,243,516 of OZ021723.1, read as the reverse complement.
TTAGCGTGCTGGCTTCTAGACCGCGAGGTTGCGGATTCGAGTCCCGTGTTAGGCATGGGTGTTTGTAAATGTATGTTGGCTTGTCTAATGACGAATGTTTCGGCGCATTATAGCCCTCGTGTTGCTGACGGCGCCAGATAATCTGAATACAACCAACCACCTTATTTTTTTTAGTTTCTTGTATGAATTTCTATAGTTTCATTTGAGCATTTTATTTAAACCCTTTTATTTACTTTACATCAGATGTCTGCATTGTTCCCATTAATTATTTTTTCCAAATTCTCATTAATATTTTCAAATATCTCTTATATTCAGTTCACATTAATTATTTCTCATGAATTCTCACTACTTTTTATGTAACTAAACCTACTATTTCAGTCCCCAGGTTACTGCCTTTCCATGTAAAGTCGAAAAGAAAAGTGCCAGACAAGAAAGAGTGAGTGTCCTTGTAATTGAACAAGGAGAGAAGCTCCTGATGATTCGCAGACCAGAAAAGGGTCTCCTAGCTGGCATGTGGGAGTTTCCTAGTTGTGTCGTATTGGAAGATTCACCCAAAGGAATTAAATGTAGTGTTGATAGTATAGCAAAGGAAGTGGGAATCTCAACTTCATTACTTTCATCCAGAAAATCTGCTGGTGAAGTATGGGCCTTATATTTTTCTTTTTATTATAACCCTTGAATATTTCGTCCATCTTGAATTTTTTTAAAATTATTTTTAATTCATTCTTGGAGTTGGTTGATGTTTAAATGAAATTCCGGCATTTTTTTTTTTTGCATGATTTGTTGTATATATAAAAAAACTAAATTACCTAATGCTAAAATTTGATCTAGCATGATTTAAAGAGTTCTTTATTGGTTTGTAAAGTAAGTAGCTCATTTTTATATAACTCACTTATATAGTACTATTAAACAATATTTGAAAGTATTCACTGCAATTTTGGTTTAATTACAATATAACATGTGTATGTATTAGATTATACTTGTATTGAAAGAAAGTTGGAGTTTCCTTATGGTAAATGCACATTTAACTTGTTATTCTACTCAACTATTTTTTATTTGTTACCCTATCCTAACATGTATTGGTGTGTAATTCATGAAGTATTATACATTTTGACATGTTGCTTTACGATTTAATATATTTTATGCATTTTAATTGTTAGGTACTTCATCTGTTTTCACACATCCATACTACTTATGCAGTTGAACATCTGCTGCTAAAAAGCTCAGTGCAAATAAAGTGTCCTAAAAAAGAAATCATGTGGGTTACTCAAGATGAATTCAAAACTTCTGCAGTTTCCACAGCTATGAAGAAAGTTTTAGGTCTCATTAAAAAATCTGATGTGAAACCAAAGAAAGATGTAAGTGTTATTTTAGGCCTTTCAATTTGGAAAAAAAAAAAATTTATTCAGTAAATCATAAGTTATTATTTGCATTTTAATATTCAGCTTTTGTGATTAAATTTTTATTACTTTATTTTTTTATTTAATAATGTGATTAATTCTAAGAAAGTTGACCCAAATTAACCTATTAACAGAGATAATCAATGCATTTTTAAATTCTCTAATTTTTTCTACAGTGTGAAACCTATCAGTTTCAGATTTTCCTGACACTTATCAGTTTCATATATTGCTGAAACTGATAGATTCCATGCCAAACATATGCTGTATATGTGCTGATTGTCATGGTATTAGAGATTTCTCAAAAACATAGTTATACTTTTTGGAACACCAACCACATATATGGTTTGTTATGTTTATCGTAAAATATATGATGAAATTATTCAGCATCTGACTCTGTAATTGTTACAATAAATAAGGTAATCTATTAATATATTTCTTTTGTGCCATTGTATTCCCCCCCCCCCCTCCCACCCCATCTCCTCTCAAATTTGGCAGGCTGAATGCTTAACTAGCATGCAAGAAGTTTCAGTATCAATCCCTGCTGGTGTCCTTCAGTCTCTCTTTTTAAAAGTGAGGTCACATGGCAGTGATTGAGCCAGATAATCTTGGTATCAGTTTTAAGGGTACCTGGTGGCAATAGTTTATTCCTATTTGAAAATACAAATAAATACCCTTTGAAAGACCTCCTGGATTGAATTTTCTTTTCACACAGATCTTGCACTTATGTATTGTGTCAGAAAATCTTCAACCAACAATTTCATGCAACCATAAGCTGATCTAAGTAAATCTTGCATTGCCTAGAACACCAGAGTGAACAATCTCTACTGAATTGCCTAGGCCTTCTTTGTTAGCAAATCATTAAGAAGAATTTGGTGCATTGTTGCATTGTTACAAGGGATCAAAGTAGAATAGATTAGTGCAAAAAAAAAAAAAAAAAAAAAAAAAAAAAAAAAAATTAATGTGTCTTTATTGTATGGAAGGCTTTGTTTGTAATTTGTCAATAGGATGGCTATATCTTTAGTAATATCTTTTTTTTTTTTTTTTTTTTTTTAACTTGCATTCTTGTTAACATTAAAAATAGGAGTAATATTATTATTACTTGTTACATTATGAATGATTAAATCTAATATCATAAAGAAGGAAAACTTTCTTTGACTTACTGTGTATTAACAAATTCTATAATATACAATGAGTTGTGAACTATAAACAAAAGCTTATATTCTCATTTTATTCTTTAAAATGTAACGAGCACTTTAACTTGAATTTGTTGAAATATTCAATTATAGTTAGATTTTAAATTATAATTGCAAGCATAGCCAGTGGAGCTAAGTAATGTTGCTTGGGTTGCACTTATCATTGTATAAGACACCCTGGTATGACTGTTCAGCAAGTTAGTATGTTCAAATTATAGGATGCTTCTTAATAGCAAAACACTTTAATTAATCACTTAACTTCAGTTGCATTAAAGTAATATTCTTTCTTACTAACTTTAACCCATTAAAGACGACTTTGAAATGGATAAACAGTCATTGTTTTTAACTTTTACCTTGTTTATTTTAGATCATTTAAGGTGTATTTTGAATTGTTCAGATTTTATGGAAAATTATTTTTATGATTTTTAAAATGACTAAGTGGAATCACAATTACAATTTATTAGCCAAGAAAAAAACTAAAATGTTGATAGGTAAGTTTTCTTGCCAATCATTGTTAATGGGTTAATGCAGAAGTGTAGCAAGTGATAAGGAATTTGTGGAGGGAGTCATGCAACATCATGTCTGGTGGAAATGAAATTTAGAAAGAGAGTAAGTTCAAAAGAAACAAATCGGAATGAGAACTAGGCTGATTCTATACCATGCAGGGTACAGATCTTTTGTTATAGGATAGGTTTAAAAGTTCTGACTGCATATTTCTGCCACTTATTAAGTGCTTAACACAGCTATACGTCTCTTAATTGTGAGCATCTAGAAGAATTCAAGATTGAAAACTGCTAATGTAAACGTCTCTCTCCTACCCCACCACATCAACGAGAGAACGCTGGGACAACGACCTATTTAATGCGCACCAGTCCCAATTATCGTGCATACTGATCTTTGGTGACCGCAAGGATTTGTTATAGTATGAGAAAATCTCTTTGGGGACCTATGTAACCTGGAAAGGATTTTTTCTGAAAAGAGAAACTCAGGAATACACCATATGCTGGTGATTGAGATATGCCATAACCCTATCCTTTGTGTGAATGTACCAGAGTATGCGCACCACAGTGTTTTATAGAAAAGGCTGACTAAAATATTTATTCATTATTGAAATTAATCATTGAAATCAAAAAAGTTACATTACATTTTAAATTAATATAATTTCAATTATTTATTTTTTCTGTCAGGTGGCAAGCAAGAAACGAAAACTAAATGCTGAGAATTCAAAGCAGACTTCAATCAAAACATTTTTTAAATGAACCTTGAAATATGTGTGATATGTTCTAAATATACTTTTAATAATCAATTTTTTATTGTGATATATTTTTGTACAGTTTTTGTGTTTGCCAAAAGTCATTTTTAATGTAAGCATGAAGCCATAAATATAGTTCAGAATCATTTTCTTTTTTATGTGTCGTATAATTTGTTCATATCATACAATCATCCTAATTATTGTAAATTAATTTTAAGAAACTTATTTTGCAATAAAAATCATGTAATCTCATCTGCATATTTGATGCATTACTTTCTACACTTTTCAAATCTTTTAAGAGTTCATCAATGAAAAATTCACACTCTACAATTTACCAATAAAAAATCTATCGCCTCAGTGCTATCTCTTCTCGTTAGTGGCTATACTGACTAATACATCTTTTTCTTTTTGTTACAGTCGTAAATTTCAGAGGAAAAGAGTGGCATACGGTCAAAATCATACTTAAGTTCTGTTATATTACTTTATTGATTAAGGGAAACTTTAAACTGAGACTGATAAAAAAAAGCAGGTGTCGCCATTCACTACATATTATTGAGATAACCATTTTGATTTTTAAATCCTTTTTAATTACTTCGATTTTGTATGTATGTGGGTAGTTGGTTGGCTGGGTATATCGATGGTGGACAAATCTACAGAGGTCTAATTAATCCCCTTGCCGTCATCCAATCGTGCTGAAATAGCATTTAACCGATCATTGAAGAAACTATTTCCTGTTGCCAAAATTGTTTTAATAAATAAGTAATAAAATAAATATTATAATCAGAATAAATAAAAGATATTTGGATGTGAGTTCAAAAAATTCACATTAATTTTTAAGGAATAAATTTTGAAAAGTAGTTTACCGCATATTTTGCTGATAGAGATGTTTTTGATATTTAAAATTAGATGGCAACATCAAGCACACTCTGGCAACAGAAACAGTACTTTATTAATAAATATATAATATGCAATGCATATGGTACCGGCAAAGTGTGAAATCCGGTATTCTACAGAATACCTAAAAACTAGCCGGCAATGTATAAAACGATTCATATTTCACACATTTCCTAGGCATTCCATAGAATGCCAAATGAGAAACCGGCAAAGTATGAGATAAATCTACGATTATTTTCGAATATCACTTTGCAAGGTACGTGACTTTTAACGCGTCTATATACATATTTTACTCCTACAATATTTATATTTTTAATCAATTGCTAAAAACTATCAAATGTATGGTGTGTGCATGCTTCACACCCTAAAAGAAAGAAGTACAACCTATTTTATTGGCCTTGCGGTCAATTAAACCAAAAAAAATAACCCAATCTATTTCAAGCAGTCGCTTGTGGCATTTCACCCCTCAAAATCACTTTTTTAATCACTTGATATTATAAAACTCTAAAAAGTAAGGTATGTGCGAGCTTCACGCTCTAAAAGGAAAAATTACATTTGTGTATTTTGTTGGCTTTATGCCCAATTGAACGTAAAAAATATATATAATGAATATATATGTATGAAATACCTCTCTCACTCTCATGTTTATTAACCTCTGTTCTTATTCGTGACAGATTTTATGAGCACAGAAAGTAACTGCTTACTTGAAAAGGCATTTTCTGCAAAAATATTTTCTTATTTCATGTGAATTCAATTTTAAATGAGCCCCAATGGAATTTTATTTTCATATTTGCATATATCATTCTAAGTTTTAACATATATGATGAAAAACTTAAATAGTATTTAAATTCTTAAAAGTGATGGGCTAAAATTCCAAGTTCAACACAGTTAACAAAGATATAAACTGCAATTTTTCATTTATTTTCAGTGCATACCAATAATATAATTTTAAAAATAAAAGTTATATTCTTTTTTGTTTTGAAATGTACCAAAATTTGTATTTATCCCTTTCAAGTTTCATTTTATTAATATAAAATTCATCTGCTAATGAAAAAACATTTCTGTAGCAATTTTATGTTGGCAAAATATGTTTTTATAAAAAAAAATAATTTACAGCAATATTTAAAGTAACTTTTATTTTCAATAAATTTGATTATGCTTTTTTAATACTTCACAACACGTATTTATACTTAGTTAAATAGCAAATGAAATTACTTTTTGCTAACTCTCTATTTTGAACTGTTAAAAATAATAAATCTGGATTTTTTTTTCTCACGATCTGCATTCAACGTACTTTGAATTAAAAAACAAATTCAGAACAAAAGCGTTATTTTTAGATATATATGTAGGTAAAACATTATATATTGCTATAGCTAGGTGGACACATGATATGTAATAATATAGTGTTACGAATTTTGTCTATTTGTAAATATTTCGTAGTGTTAATTTTGTAAATAGTAAAATTTATGTACATTTCGCATAAGGCAGTGCAATAGTTCGTCGTTAATTTGTTTCCCTGCAATGAGTCCCTTGATGCTTGATAACGGGTTTTACAGAGGTAACTCTGGAAAGCGAGTTTCAAGGGGCAGGGCATTTAACATTATGGTAATGGGAATCTCGCCAAATTGGTGAGATAGAGCCAAGTTGGCGACGGTTTTGGCTACTAATTTTTGTCGCCAAATTTGGCGAGAAATCTCCAAATGTCGCCAAACTTGGCGACATTTTCGGTCCCCATGTACATGTATAGTTCTTTTCGACTACAATCTGCAAAGTTCTCCAAATGTCTACCTCTAGGAGTTTCAAGAAGTTTCACGTACGTTCACCTCCCCTATAAAAGCTCAGGGAGCGGGTGATGGAGTTAGTTCTTGGATTTTGAGTCACTGAATTAGTTGACTGGAGATACTGAGCGAACTGTATTGCATTGTCTTTTGCGGCGATTTAGCAGTTGTTGTCAAGTTTTTAACTGCTGTTTTGTGCTCTATTGAGGTGAAAAGAGCTGTATTATGTCTACTAGAACGAGAAGTTCTGGAGCTGTAAGAGAACTGTGAAGAGTTATTTTGGAATAAATTTCTGCAAGTTTTGATCTGCTTTGGCTTCAAATCTTTCGAACCCGTCAACGCAACAATTGCTTTCAGTAGCAAGAGGCAACAAATTGATATAGAAAGCTTATTTTATGCAAATTGTTCAAAAAACATAGTACAATATAAATTATTCATTGCTCTCGAATTTCTATAAAATTTAACTTCTAGAATATTCTTCAACTATGTAATTCATGTAAAGCATTGCAGTTTGGCCTTTAAATGTAAATTTTTTTTCTGAAAGCAGTAAAAATGACTATATCAACAGTGCGTTTAAGAAGGTAGGATACCAAATTTATGAAGGTTTTACTGTCGGTTCTGTCTTAAAATTCATAGAAATGAGGGATTCATTGATTTGCCCACCCCCTTCATTTTTCCACACCACCACTATCTAGAAGGGAAAAAAAAGTATTTAAAAAATAGAGAAACCATATGAGAAATAAATTGCACTACAAAAATGTGAAGCTTTGTTTGAGCCTAAGATTTGGAGACTGATTGCAAATTATTTGAGGATTAAAAGTTGGGGCTTTCAACTGCGCTCTGTTTACAATATCTCTAAAACCAGTGTACCTCTAAATTTCAGTGTCAATGACATTACAATCGGCATTTGAATTCTTAACTGTAGTCCCCTAATTTTTTTTATCTTGAAGAGTAGAGCTTCATTGGGATATATTTTACGCATTATTATAAAAATCACTTTTGCAATATATTATTAGTGCCGATGCAGTGATATGTAGTTATATAATGCATTTCATTTGATTATTTTTATATTTGGTGCTGCCATCTAGATTTGTTATAAAAAAATAAAAACTGACGTGAGAATATTAATTAATCTTGAATGTTTTAGAAAACACTAAAATTACTTTTAACAGGATACTCACGAAAACAAAGTTTATCCACCTTTCAGATATGGGAAATTTTCAATAGAAACTGTGATATTTTTACAAAGGAGACGTACATAAATTAATTTTTTGAATTCGGTCAGAAAATGACCCCTCTGAGATATCACCTTACTTTAAAACACTCCCGTGTTATAAAATTGTGTTCAAAATATAACTAAATGCAACAAAAATGCAAAATAATAACATGCAAAAATATAATTATTTGCTTGGAGGGGAGTTTTTACAGTTTCAAATACTTCAATCTTTTCACCGATTGAAGATAAATGGATGTGTAATTGAAAATAAAATTGATTGAAAATTACAGAGACTGAGTGTATAACACCAAAGAGGCATTGTTACCAAACAAGTAATTTTGTATTGGTTCCCATAAAGTTAAACCCTATATCACTAATGTTAAAAGGCCCATTTTCTATGTACCTTTTCTAAATAACTAACAAACGGATACTTTTGAAATTTTTCCTGAATATTATTTCAACCTTCTCTTTTAATCTAAGTTTAACATTAAGAGAATATGTTATCTTGGGGGTTTTTTTTTAAAAACAATCACAAATGATAAAATACCAAAAATCTCTGAAAATCACATTTTTTTAAGACAAAATAATTAAAAAAAAAAAATAATAATCAACATTTTTTTAAAACGTTCACTTGAAATAAAAATTTGATACATGGCAAATATAGGATAAAAATTTCATAAAGAAGCTAGTCGTCGTTTTTTCAAAAAGGCACATAGAAGTTTGAAAATTGACATTTTGAGATAAATGCATTTTTATGCGAAATTGTAGCATGACAAACGTAGGTCTACGTATTTTAAAACTAATTTTTCTCCTGAACTAGAAAGAGAACAGGCCAAAACTATGACTTAAAAGAAACAGAATAGTTTGAAATTTAAAGATATGCAAAAATCGCGAAATCGGAAATTTTGACATTCTAAACCTACTGAACCCCCCCCCCCCCCCTAAGTGTTATACAATCAAACCCCGTTAACGCGAAATCGGTAGGGTTCCAAAATTATTCGCATTAACCGAATTTCGTACTAAATGAAAAAATTAACGTTAAGTTTAAGTATGGAGAACTACTTTTAATTCGCGTTAAACGGGATTTCATGTTAAACGATTTCATGTTAATGAGGTTTGACTGTAAAAATACTGGTATTAAATGTATCCGTTGATACATTAGCTTCATAGTGCAAAGTATATAGGTAAAAATCACATAAAGGGAAAATTTGGCTCACTATGACTTTGATCTTGAAACCTTATGCAAACAAGTTTGTTATTCTTCATTTCTTTTAATAAACTCATTTTATATAGGAATTCAAAGTTTGCACGCTAAATTTTAATACTATTTTTTTTTTTTTTTTTTTATGTAATCCATTCAAAAGTGATGTTATTTTTTATCAAATTATTTGCACCCATCCCTCTATTTGTTCAAGTTTCTTAATAAAAATATCATTAGATTTGTATTTATTTCATTTTCTATGAGCAATTTCTTTATTTTCATATATAAAAACACTTGGGACACGTTATGGCCCATTATGTGATTTTGACCCATATGCTAAAACTTCTATATCCTTCTAAAATATATTTAAGTTGTTATTGCAGCAAAGTATAGGAACTACCTTATAAAAATATTTTGTACCGTCGTTATAAAGATAATTTTATTGAATAAAGACAATAATTAATATATTGAAAAATGTGGAAATTAAAATACGTTCAGGAAATTAAATCACATAAGAGACACGATTGTATTTGATAAAGAAAATATGTAAAACGAATTAAATTTGTACGAATTCTTCAAACTTGAAATAAAATTAACTTTAACAATACCAATTAACCGTTATGTACTTGGTGATGGTTCTCGTAATTATTATTTTTTCCCCAAATTTAAAGTAAGTGCAAGTTGCAATATCTCTCTATATGTATTTTTAAAAAATCTCTATTCCATCTAAAACAGACATTATTAGCCGTCTATAGGACCTAGATTCGAGTGGGGAGTTAATTCGAATAAGGAATTAAGCCGATCTTAGGGTGATATAGGTCGAGCAGAAACGCTTGCCGAAAATTGAAAAGTAATTATTGAGCATGAACTAATTTACTTATAGATGTTTTTCTTCGTACTAGTAAGTATAGTACTCAAGTTTCTTATGAAGATTTAATCGAATCACAGTACGAAGTATGTAAGACTGGTATTCTAACCAAGCAACGTAGTCTTCTAAATTTTTCTCCGTAACATATGACACATCTATTATACTGGTCTTCAAAGTTTCGATATTACGATCTGGGGTGGTAAACACTGTATCATTGATATTGAAAATTCAAAGACCAGGGTAACAGATGCTGTGTCAAGTTTTGAGAGGAAATACACAATTTTCCAAAAAACAAGAAGTTGTTAAAAAAAATCGTAATGGTCAGCCAGAAAAAGTTTTGAAATCTAATGTTTGCCGCCAAACAGCCGCGTATAATTTCTTTGGGTTACTTGTACACAATGAACTAAATTGGGATTATTGGGAGGAATGTCGGCATTCAGAACTTGACAGCCTAGAGTTATTTCGGGACCATCTCATTTCAAATACTTCAGCTACTTCGAACACATTGCACTGCATTGAAATTAATTTAAAAAAAAAAAAAACTCTAGTCAGACAAGTACTGATTGCCTATGGAGATTCCTCCCAATAATCCCAATTCAGTTTATCATGTGCAAGTAACGCAAAGAAATTATACGCTGCCGCTTGGACAAACATTAAATTTCATATTTTTTTCTGGCTGACTATTTTACTTGGCAAGTTTTTTTTTTTTTTTTTTTTTTTTTTTTTTTTTTTTTTTATTTATACAAATTGCTACAACTTGGTTCAGGTTGAATTTGACTAATGCAATTAATATTCATAAGAAACTGAAGTACTGTGCCCAAGGTTTCCAAAAAATAAAAGCATTATATATAGCAGCATAATAAAAAGTTCCCACAATCCTTAAAAGTTTTTATGAACTACTTAATTTTGGTGGGTCCATATAAAAGGGTTTTTAAAGTCCTTATTTTTCATATTAGGTCCTTAATTTTCTATTGCTATTTTTTTAGTACCATAGTGTGAGCCAAATGATGGCTCGAATCCTGGGTTAGGCATGGGTGTTCGTAGTGGTTCGGAATCCACTTTAAGCTGTAGGTCCCGGCCTGATTAGTCGTCATTGTGCAAAAAAAAAATAGGTCGTTGAGCGTACAAAACAACCAACCAACTTAACATAGTGTCGTCGACTTTAATTTTCCCTTTACAAATTTATCTCTTTTCCATTTTTTATTATTGGAGCAGTTTTATGTTTCTGAATTCAACAGGGTTGCTTGTAATCTCTGATTTTCAGGAACACGAGCCATTTTTATTTTACTTCAAGTGTGGAAGAACTGTTACAAGTAAATTGGTACAGCATATTGTAATGGTGTCTCTAACTTAAAGTTTATTGTTATTGCACGTACATTTATGCATTACGATTAAGTACATTAACGATTCGGCTGGGAAAGATTTTATCCAAGAAAATATCAGGCAACTAAAACTAAACTGTTCAAAAAGTCTTGGGGTTAAGCACTGATCTATAATAAAGAAATGTCTTTTATTTGCAATTATAACAAATCCAAATGCAGTTTCTGCAATAAATATTTATACAATGGGAGAATCCGTCGTGAAATTTATATGAAAGACAGCCTTCGATTTATTTTCTAATATATTTTCAGTACCTTCCAAGTTGTATGGGTTAGCCACACAATGATTTTTAACACTTAGTACAGTTTTACAAATACATCATTAAATTTATTTTTGTTATATGCGTTTCTTACGAATAAAAATATTTGCAAAACTAATGACTAAAATCATCTTAACCACTCATCTACTTTTTTTTTTTTTTTTTTTAAGCTTTTTCAAATTAATAGCATTTTTAACCCTTATGAGGTCGAAACTCTCCACCTGATTTTTCCTTCAATAATTTTAAATTAAATGGTCGCTACAGAACTGCGCATTCCCCTCTTTAATATTATATTTACGATCTTTTTCTTACAAAATTTGAAATTTTAAGCTATTTTTTTCTCTTCCACTTGATGTTTATTGTGTGTGAGGCAAGCATTAGAGAATCATCTTGTAAGCAGTGCTTGCGAGTTTTTAAGAAAATCGCTAGGATTGCAGCTACACTTTCCCCTATTTCGGACATAGAAGATTCTTACTTTAAGGTACTTTTTCTGACTTTATAAATTTCTGTTGAGTTCTCTTGACATGTATGGAAGACAAAATTTTACGAATGGCTAAGAATTGAGTGGACTTTTAACTTTATTTTTCTAAGAAGGTTCACAGCTATTTAATGGTGTAATTAGTAAAAAAAAAAAAAAAATCGTCATTTTCAAACTGTTTTTTCCGATTTAGTAAATGAAATATTTCGATTTTATTGGGAACATAATGAGATTTTCTTTTGGGATTTAAATCGTTATGAAATTAAATTAATGTAGTTAAATTGGTAACAATAAACTTTTTTTTTTATCAGGCCTTCTCTATGGATGCAACATTTTTTATCGCTACATATTATAAGAGTTTCTTTAAAAATTAAATTGCTTTGTTGCGCAATCAGTATAGTGGTTAGTGCATCAAACTACCATGCTGGTGGTTCTCGGTTCGAATCCGGGGTAAGACGTGGATGTTCTATGCTATGGACAACGATGGCCCTTCCACTGGTTGCAAGTCCACTTCACAAGTGGCCATCGCTACCTGCCTTGATGGTAGCGGCCGAGTGACTGCGAGCATATTGCAAGTGACTGTTAGTACTTGGGCCTACCATTGAAAAAAAATATCCTAGAAAAGTCATTAAAACTACTTATTTCTAAGCTCTTAAAAAATGCATAAACCCTGTAATAGTTTTCAAGCAATAATTTGTTTATTGTTCTTGACACTACTTTCTGGTTAGCTGTTATAGTTAGGCTTGAATCCTTATACTTTGTGTTTAGGAATCTATTCCAACTATGCAAGGTGTTTCTGCCTTAAGAACTAGAAAACAATTTTATCTAGAAGAAAAATCTTTCTGCTTTGAGAGTGCTGAATAGACCATTAATTATAAACAAAAGTATGGGTCACAAAACATCATTTGTTTGTTCTTTCATTGCTATAATAGTCCTTATATTTTTCGTTGCCTTAATAATATTCATTCTAAGAACTTTCTGCACCAGACCTAGTCAACTGTACAAAAACGAAAGTCCAGATCACGAACGAATTTGCCCGGGAGTGTCGCTTTCAACAGAAGCAGCATATCAAGCCTTTACCAACTACTTTGTCTCGATGGACTTTTATGGTGGTAATAATTGATGAGATCGGACATTATCTGGTCAGAAGGCCGTTCTGCCGTTTGGCCTCGAGTGTGGCATGAAACTTGATTAAAACAATCACCTGACGTAACAAACAATGTTGAAGACATAAAAAAGGGCGTCGTCTAATGTATGGTAGGGCGAGGACCACATACCAGAAATTCGAATTATTTTGATATGGTTTACTGTCCAAGGATCATGGCTGTAAAGATTGATTAAGTGAAAAATTACTAGCTCTCAATTATTCTTGATGATTCGGACATAATTAAAGGATTTTCTGATGTATATCGTGTTGCTGGGTATAGAAGATAATGATGGCTGTTAATGTCATGGACGAGTAGTTGAGGAATTTTAATTACCATGCATTTTTAATTTCTAGTTTTTTATATTCACTTTTGCTTCTGGATGTTCTGTGTTATTTTGCTTTAATTGTCTGGGGATTTTTCGCATTTCTACAAAAATTTCGGAAGTGGGGAGGTTTAGAGCTCCTCAAAAAGCATTATTGCAGCGATTTTGATCAAAATCGTTCGTGTCGCTTTTATTCAATTATTGAAAAACGTAACTTTTTCAATAGCAGCCACCTTATGCGCATGCCCAATTTTGACGAAAACCTTAATGGCAGGTCCCAAAACCCCACTAACTCGTATGCCAAATTTGAACGTCGTTGATCAATCCGTTCAAGAGTTATGTTGACCACAGGCATATACTATACACATATAGTAGCACAAATAATATATATATATATATATATATATATATATATATATATATATATATATATATATATATATATATATATATATTTGACTGAATTACCTTATGTTAACAAATGGATAGTTGAAAGTAAATTCATTGGTGGTGGGAAAATGCAAGTTGAATTCTTTGAAAAAACCTTTTCCGGTAAGAAACCTAGTAAATTATTTCAACATCTTCTTATAGGAAGTGAATTCCTCTTTTCATGCTCCTATTAAAGATAAGGAAATACATCCTAAGACAAATGCGATATTGAATGCCAATCCCTTTATCAAGATGCACCCACCTTCATCCTATTTTTATGGTGGGTTTTAACGCTTTATTTGTGTACGTGGAGAAACACAACAAAACCTAAAACTTCCGATTCCACTATAAAATCCCCAACTTATAAAAATAGAACCAGGAAAAGAAGATTTTATGAAGGAAGAACTCTAAATGGCGATCTTTTGACACCGATAAATGGTGACCGTAAATGTCAAGTCAACGGTGAAAGTCGTTTTTTTTTTTTTTTTTTTTTTTTTTTTTTTTTTTTTTGTATTACGTAAACTTTTCCGACGCCGGAATTATTTTTCCTGGTGTCGGGTTTGCGAAATGAACAAAATCGTGTTGTGTTGTACTAATTGCGGATTGTGTAGTTGGCTTCTTTTTGAGAATGAGAACTTAGAAAATGTCTCCCACGCCGGGACTTGCTTTTGATCTTCTTCTATGACGCACGAACTTGTTAAGTCTTGGCGTCATTCGTATCTGTTGTTTGATGGATTAGGTAATTCATATGTTAATGACAGTATTTAGTATGAATGGTTTGGAGAGTGTGGTTATTGCTATTTTTTGTGTAGTTTTCGGAAGAAAAGAGTTAGCTAAATTTCCCGTAAACTTAGAGTAATTTGCGTTCTAAACAAGTTTAGAAATAAAATATTACTGTTGCATCGTGCATTTGGCAAGTGCAGGGTTTAGATCTAATCTCTGATTATTATGGACTGTAAAAGTGGAAATTTTAAGCAATGCGCTCAAAGTGCTTTATCTCATTTTAAAAACCAAATTAAGATGCCTGGATATATCGAGTTGACTAAGCCTAATTGCGGTTTTGGTTTTGATAGAACACCGATTTATCTCCTGAACCTATAATCTAATATGAAAGGAAGTCAACATGCCATTCCTGAGAAAATCCTACACTATAAATCCTACAAACTTGTCTCATACATCAGTTTGAAATTCTAGAAAAGAATAAATAAAATTATACAAGAAGTTCTTTAAAATTCTTCCGGAATAATGTTTGTATAGTAATTGTTTGGAAACCGACTTCTAATAGAGATATCGAGTGGAATTTGAAAACTTGATGACATGTTTTGTCACCTAGTTTGACACTGAACTCAACTTGGAGACATTTTAGTTGATAAAAAATCCAAATTGGCAGATTTTCCGTTATCATTTGTCAAACCTAAGCAAGGGTAAATATGAATAATTAAACGTCGCCAATTTGTATGTACATGCTTGGTATCTGGATCTGACGTTACCGTAATATAAACTTGTGCGTAAGTGACAGTGGCTGCCACAAACCAACTTGTTAAGATTAAATGTGCATTTCATATATGAAGTAAAATAATTATATTGCCTTTTGTAGAAATTTGATTTGCGAAAATAAGCAATATCATTTATAGTTAATTGTCTCTCACTAAACCTAAAACATTCTTTTTATGATCTTATGTAAAATCAGGCACTAAAATTTGTTTCTGAATATGAATTTAATTCATGAACAAATCAATCTTTAACGACATAGGTTATAATTAAATGGCTACTACTAAAATTCTAAAGAAATATAAAGTACAGGAGTTTAAATAGTTGCTAGACTATGTACTGCAAAGCTTGAATACACAACAATATTTTTTTTTTCTTTTAGTATGTCTGGCAGATTGATATTTAATAGAATTTGTATGGAAGTCATTGATGTGCCTTTACAAATAAGCGTTTTAGTATATTTTATGGTATTAAATATAAGTTTATTATAGTCATTATTAGTCAGTGAATCCAATTATCTACTAGTAATTGATAAATATGAATGCAAAATATTATTATGAACCCATCAACCTCAATGAACATTCCTTTATAAGACATTTTGGAATAACTAAGTTTATTTTATTTTGGAATTTTGATTTCAATTTAACCCTTTAAACAAAAAAACTAAGATTTTTTTTACCCTTTCTACCAAGATACAGATATCCCCACTTGGTTTTGGAGAGCGAGAAAAGCATCATTATAGTCATAAATTACAATTTAAATACCCTTGTTCAACGTTAATATCTAAAAATCTTTCACGGGCGAAACGCCCATATTAGTAAACCACGAGTTAAAAACCTGTTTTTAAAAAATAACCCCTTCAATGAGATATTTTTTTAGCATTACCTGCTCAATTACTATAGATTGAAATAACAATAACTTGTCGGAAAAAAAATCTTTTCTATAAGGGTCACACGTGCAATAATTCAAAAGTTGGTGAAATGATTTCTGCATTTCATTAACTCTACTCCGACCTCCGCAGCTGAATTTTGGAAAATTAAACAGCACTCCATGTTCCCCCCGACACAAAAGAATCTCAACAACAGCCCGGAGGAACGGATGGAAGCCAAAATAAAAACAATGAGCATAGATGGCCTACTTCTTCCTCCGCTACTTTCTATTTCGCAGCACGTCTACAACTCCACCCTTACGACAAAGACCTTCTTTACCGTAATTACAATGAGAAGTTATAATTCGAAAAACCGACATTCTTTTGTTAGGGTTGGTCCTCGTGTGAGCATCTGTGATGAAAAGTTTTAGGGAATAAGCAGCTGCAACTTCGCACACAATCCAATTTGTCCAAGTTATCTGTCTGTGGGAAAGAGTTTTAATTAAGAAAAGTTCTGTTGCTTTGGCTGATAAGGAGAACTCAGTTGCGACAATTTCAGCCAAGTGAGACCACAAGAAAAGATAATTGGTGATATTATCTTTGAGGTTTTCTTTCGAATGTACAAAAGAAACCATAATTTGGAGGGGGAAAAAACACAGACATTGCTGACTGTTTTCTTATTGTCCACTTCAATTCCCTAACATTATGTGTAAGAAAAAGTCTAATTTTGAGTTTCGAAATCGGTCTTTCTTTATCTTGAAGATAGAAGGGCATTTTGGTTAATGGACCTTTGCCACTTGGATTGGACAAAACTTGTATATGAATTCTTCTGAGAGACTTAATTCATAAGTATTTATTACTAAAAATAAATAAGAAAAAATTTACTTACATAGAGCAAAATCATTTCTTTGAGTCATAAATACACGTTTCTATGAATATGTACTGATTTAAAATTATAAAGAACGGAATTTTTATTTATTTATTGTATTTTTATGTAAATATGTTCTACCGTCGATGAATTTTTCTCATTTTTGCGATAGAAAAACAATTATCTAACGACTATCTTCAAAGTACAGGTACTTCTACAAGTATCATTTTGTTGATGTTGCTCGCAAACCTAACGGTGGTTTAACTGCATGAATTATTGCTTTTCTCAAGTCAGTTAAGAAAAAAGAAAGAAAAAAACAGAAAATTTTTACTTACGGTAGATACAATTACCTCTAAGGCACAATTATCGCATTTATAAAATTTCCAAAGATAAATAGTGAAACTTAATCGTAACATTTGCGGGCATTGACAAGAATGAGAGAGAAAAAAATATTATATCGGCTTCTGGTCAATAAACAAAATTTAATTTGGAGTCGTGTCATTTAGTTTCGTGTGTGAGTAAAAATTTCATTTATTTTAGCCTCTATTAATAGGTCAGCACCGCCTGAAATTACCATAAATGGTGAATTAACGTTTCATATTTGCAGTAGCGTAGATATAATCCCTTTGAAATTACCCCATTAGGTGCACGTTTATCAACGTTTGATATCTTCTGTCGATTTGAAATTGCATTTGTTGGTCTCCACCCAATCTTCAGTTCGAATTCGGCAGAACGGGAACATGCAAATTTATTTAAATGTGGTTGAAAACCTGAAGTTGTGACCATAGTTTGGATTATTTTATTTTATTCATCAATTTCGGGTAAATGTTTCGGTCGTGTCACAAAAGAATCATAGGTATACATGAATCGACTTTCGATTATAGTAATCAAAAGAGCTTGCCGCCTGGAGAAAAATGAAGTATTGTAGTGATATCAATGGAATCAATTGGTATACAAGGGCGGTTAATGTCATGAATTTGTAAACTTTGACCCATGAAAGCGAAATATGTCATGTTTGCTTCGAAAACTGGTATTTCTTGTGTTTGGTAATGATACTAAATATTTTCGTTATCGTTCATATTTATTTTATGAAAATTGTTCACTTGGTGGACTGTTATTTACTGAAAATATCATATAACTCAGTTAAAAAAAATTAAGTTGTTAAAGAATATATTTATATAATAATTAATACAAATATTAATTAACAATAGTTAAATTTAACCACTTCGTTATGCTAGGTTTTTTCCTTAGAATAAACCCAAAAATCCTGGTGCAACACTTGGGCCATTACTGGACACATTGGAGAAGGTATAACTTAACTGATGAATTTATTTGCTCTATAGAAGTGGAACAATAGGTATACAATTAATTGCCTTTTTATAATTTGGGTTTGATATGGTATTTTATTTCACGATTTGACAAAGTGAACGTATTAGATAATATTTTACTATAGATAAAAGGGAGATGTAAAATAATTTTATTTCACAGAAATTTATTAATTTTTGATTCAGGAAAAAAAATGTGTTAATTTATAAATATGTTAATTTTTATATTTTTATTTGCTGATGAAAATGACACTTGCATATACATATATTTGAGTTCATCTAAGGAATTAAAATGCACATGCAAAACATTTGGCAATAATGAAGCAAAATGCTTTGAGTATATTGTACCACTGCATGTCGTTCTGTTTTACAAGATAAAAAAAAAAAAAAAGAAGAAAAAAAAGAAATCGGGATATGCGTATATACTACAGGTTTCATAAAGAGGTAAAATGTTCGTTATAGACAGAGCATCTAAAAACGATTATCGCTGTGGACAGGATCAAAACTCATTGAGTCAATAAGAACACAACAGGGACACACACAAAAATCTTTTTATCCAAGTTTGTTGTTATAGGCCGTATTGTCACTGTATTTACACTGTTCTTGGTATCAGGACCTATTGTACCAGAATTTATTTAAAGGATAAAAAGAAAATATTCTTTTAAAAAAAACTAATTTTTTCAAACTCATTTAAAATAATACAAGATTTTTATATTCCGTTGATGGCGCTAATAATATCGTAATAAGTATACAGTCCATTAAGTTGCGTAGTATAGATCTATATACTACGCAACTGAAAGGACTGTTTGAATTTAAGCAAAACGTGCAATTGTATTATCATTGGGGAAACAAAACATAATTTATATCCTTTCAAGACAAGTATAAAATAAACTTAAAAATTAAAATAATTTTAACTAGAATTATAATATTTACTGTCCACTGATTATAATTGTTATTTTATGTATGTTGTTAAGCGTTAAAATTTTCAACAGCTGTTTTCATCTATTATATTTTTGTCTCAATATTTACATTAAGATGTTTTATTCCTAGTTGGCGAGAACTTTGCCTCAGCACTTTCTACAAAAACTTCGCCACTTAAAGTGCACCAAAGTCTCTTGACCTTTCCTGAACTAATTTTCATGAAGGGATGCTTTGTATTGCATCGATCAAACATTTACCACATGTCACATCATATTTGTTTTCAAACGTCAACAAAAGTTCAAACGTCGGAAAATGCTACAGGAAAACATCCTACCAGCATCCAACAGCAAAAAGTGATCTAAAAATGTTTATTTGGACATTAAAAATCCTCCAACTTGGCAAAGAAGAATACTCTCTTTGATCAGATGAAAAGGAAATCCAAGTATTGAACTTTCCTTTCACACAATAATAGTGCCATTAAAACGCTTTCACTTCGGTGGCCATTTTACCTTTGGAATTCATTCCCATAAATTATTATGAACGAGGACTCTGAGTCGTTAATTGTGATTCTCGCCAACTTGGCCGCATTCTTTGGATGCTCGTGTTTTATGAGTTTGTTTCTTGATTTCTAAATGATTTTCACCAAGAGGAAATGCAAAATTTAATTTCTTAGTTGAACCTTGAACGCAGAGGGGGTGTGGGGATTTTATCTCTTTAACGTTTCCTTATCTCGTGCTTTGGCCTCGAAATGTCATCCAAGCATTTTATTAAATTTTCCAGCTTTAGAATTTTTGTTTGGCTTGTATGAGCTTGAAATTAACTTACGCAAATATATTTGAAAGGTAATATTTTATGTTTGCTGCGTAGATAGCATAATTTCGCATCAAAAATGTATTTAATATAAGTCTATATCTAAATCTTAATTTAGATTAATTTAAGAATTAATTAATTATTCCTTCCAACGTATTTCTAAGAAATATATTCAGGAATTTTTTTTTTTACTTATTTATTCTTAAGAGGAAAGAAAATGCTTATTTAGTTTATGTTAAGTCTTACTATTTTAGTTTCGCTCTAAATATCAATAAACTTGAAAAGACAATATTTATCAATGTTGCTTGTTGTAGGTTGTTAATTAAACCAATCTAGAAATGTTATTATTAGTTTATTAGTTTCAATTACCCTTATGTTAACATAGGGTAATGAAAGAAACAGATTCGGTCCAAAAAAAAAATTGGGGGGGGAGGGGGGGAACATTTTAATACGTTTTGGAGCCAACTATGTTTTTAAAAAAATTGCCTAGAAAAAGTATATGTCTGTGGTCGGTATAAGTCCCGAACAGATTGACTTTGCGATGTTTAAATTTTGTGAAAAAGTAGTGACCATGGGATCTGTCATTAAGGTTTTCGCCACTATTGTGCATGCGCAGAATGGAGCTGCTATTAAAAAATTAGTTATTAGCAATTGCGAAAAAAAAATGGAAAAAAAAATCCGGCACTAATGATTCTGATCAAAATTGACAACAGACATACACACATACATATTTTCTATGCCACTTTTTTTTAACTCAGCATGCTCCAAATTGTGCAAAAATGGGGGGGGGGGGATTTGACCGAATACACCATACTTTTATTACTCTATGTTAACATATTAATGAGGCAGTTCCTGCCATCTCTTGATTAAATTTTATTTAAATTTAAAAAAAAAACCGATCAAGTTGTTTTCGACATAACAACACATTTGGGTCAGTGAATGGCAACAGGACATAATGGCTCTTTGTCCAGAAATTAGGTTGGATGGTGGGCCTAATGGAATACGGACCGAACTGTTGATGTTGTAGGCCAGACGAGTTCTGGAACTGTATCTGTAGTTTTTTATTTGTTTTTAGGAGGAAAATAACAACTTTTGAACTATTTAAGCTTTGAAATATGTGCATATGTTAAACAAATAATACCAAAAATTCAAAAAAAAAAAAAAAAAAAAATGGACATAAAATGTTTTAAAACTAGATAACTCACACAATATAAATAATCGCAGAAAAGTAAATTACGTTAATTGAAAGATGTTTTTATTCTATATGCGATTTACCAATTATGCTTGCAACGATAACAAATTGTGAATTTTTTTTTTTTTTAATTTTATTTACTACACCAACCTTGTTGGGTCTTGAGCCTGTTGTTGGTCTTCAAATTTGAATTTATACTTGTAAATTTTAAGCAAACGAATCTGACGCAAAATTCGAAATGAATTTGCGCAAGCGCTGTTCTTTTCCCCAAAAGCCGTTATATATTCCTATTTGGATGAATTACGTATTGAAGTATTCGTACAATAAGCGTTCGGTTCTGCTTTGTTGCCGTATATATTTTAAATATTAATTAAAACATAAGTAAGACACATTTTAAAATTCAGGCTCTCATGTGCTTAATTAGAAGTTGAAAAATTTGTTAAAAATCACAGGCTTTTCGATATCTTGGAAGATTTTGATATCCACGGAAAGGTTATTTCTTTTAGTGGTATAGATAGAAATATCTATTGCTTTTAAATTTGTCAAACCAGTTTTGTTATTCAACTAGACAATTATTTAAATCGATAAAAACACATCTTTGAATAATTTATTACAGTGCATTAGAATAAGTTATGCTAATTGCAGATCTATTTTAAAACACTCCTTATTAATGCAATTATGCGTCTTTCATTACAAAGAGTATTTTTTAAAAGTTATTATTGGAACAGAAAATTTATGAAAACAGAATACTGACCGGATTTCCATAGTGAAGTTATTGTTTTAATCTTTATTCACTCTCATTAAATTGTACAAAATATATTACAAAAAATACATGCGAAACGAAGAGGCGTGAGCGTTTTTAAAGAAGAGATGAAAAAGTGTTTTGAATATGTATAGAGTAAGATAGAAGTTTTTTAGTAGTGTGCATTCTAATTCAGCTTATTCAGAGTCAACGAAAACAAAAGATTAATGTCGATTAAGTAATTATAGTGCTCAGTTCATTAACTTTCACTACAATAACAGGCCAAGAATACCAGAGGAATTTTTTTTTTTTTTTTTAAATTCTGAAACTCAAAACTCTTACTGACAAATCATTGATTATAAATTAAAGGGCGTTTACATGAATAAGTTACGATATCATATTTTAATTATAGACTACATGGGGTTATAGAAATTTGACAATCGTTGCTGAGTGTTCTTTACCACTTGACCTAGAAATAAGTAAATGCAATTAGATTTAGATTAAAAAATAAATATTTGAATGTCTTTTGAAAAATGATTTACTACAATAATAGTATAATAATACGACATAATTATTAGTACCTTTTAATAAGTAGACATCATTCTTTTGTGTCGTTGACCGCGGTTATTGTAATTACTAAGCTGAATTTGTGAAGGATAATTTTACTTTTATCAATTGCATGAGGTATTGAATAGAATTTTACCAGTAAAGAGTTGGTAAAAGAAGTTGAGAAAATGGTTTTGCCTTGTGAAGCTGTGCACTATAAATATTCATATAATACCTGAACGGGAAGCCTCAAAATTACTTGAACTTATAGAAGAAGAGTGTTTGCATTATCTTACCAGAGTGAAAAGATATACTTTAAAATACGCAAAGTTTTTAGTGTTAGAAATGGGATAGTTTAAAATTCCTCAAAAATTCTCCGGAAACAAATCTCATAAAATTCCTCTTTCGAAATGATGATTTGTATAATAAAATCTACTTTGACTGTCATTTTAACTACTTATTGGGCATTCATAATAGATCTTATGTACGGATACGTCCCCGTCAATAACTATATTGACGGGATTGGTTGCTTGGTTTATGCGCTCAACGACCTCTTTTTATGCCCAATGACGGCTAATCAGGCCGGGACATACAGCAGCTTAACGTGGATTCCGAACCACAACGAGCATCCATGTCTAACCCGAGTTCGAAATCGGCACCTTTGGCATATGAAGCCAGAGCGCTAACCACAGCCATTATGTGAGTTATGTTGAAGGGGAAATAAAATATGCGTTGTGATTGGCTAATGAAATGTAAACAATTGAATTTACTTTTAAATGAGTTTTGTGATTCGACACAAGCATGATACAAATGTTGCCATCGAAAGAAATATTTACCCAAAGCAATGTCTTGCATAAGGTCCATTGGCAAGATAAAAAAAATAGAGGAGGTTTCAACGTAGCAGAGTTTGAACTCAAACTTTGCTCTGATTATTCCCGTTTTAAATATTTGAGAAAAAATGCTTAGCAACCTTTAGAGGATTCCTGAAACAATGCTCTAAGAAATAATGTATCTGTCTTCAATTTAGAATGTGAATTTGAATTACAATGGTCGAGACCTTGTTATCTGACCAATTCCATAAAGCATTCGGGAATAATATCGGGTATGAATCATATAGTCAGTTTGGAGCCAAATACTCAATTACGTCATAGCTTCATGATTCTTTCGCTAGTGTTATTTTCAAGGAAATTCTTTGTCACTTCCCTTACACCTTAATTAGTGTTATTGTCACATGGGTCTTAACATGTTAACACCTTGGATGCTTTCGAAAGGTGTCATGTGCTTTAGGGTAAGGCAGGGCACAGGATCTGTCACTAAAACATACACATTTGTTTTTAATTATATATTCTAAATATCTTTTGTGTGAGGGAGTTTAAATTTCTTTCTCTTTTCTTATGGAAGTAAAAGCAGACTGTTAAAAATTAGCATCAAATTGTAATTTATACTCAATCCTTTGAAATTGTATTAATAAAATAATGTTGGATTATAACAGTCACTGTCACTAAAAGGCCACTTCTACCCAAGTTACTATTGAGGCACATTAAGTAAGCATTTACGATTTGACACTTTTTAATGAATGGAATCCTTCTATGTGGAAAATATAGTATAATAACAAATCATGCTAATTTTAAATTTTTTATAAATGAAAACATTACCAAATTGGTGAATTTGGCGACAAATTTCGTGAAGATTCGTGTCTTAGAATTTTCAAGTTTTAATCCGATATTCCTATTGAGACCCAAGATGCTAACTTCCCATTCAGATCAAATTTTAAAGCACTTTCTGTTTAATTTTAAGTAAATCTAAATAACCTTATTAAAAAAAAATTAAAATTAATATACCACGCATGCGTATGTAGTATTTAATACGTTGCTTGAATTTCGAGCATTAGGTTTAACGAAATGAAAATTCACTTGCATTAATATTCTTGTACTTCTAGTTTAATTTTGGTTGACCAGTTCAATCTTGGGTTTGATTTAGTCTAGTTTAATTTTTCCAGTTCAAAATTCGGATCCAGCAAGATCTATAAATTGACTTATTGCATATTTGCCTGGATTATTACAAGTTTTTTCTTAGAATGTTGATCTCAGATAGACGGACATACAAGTGAACTCCTCGTTATATAAGTTTAAAAGCTGAAATAAAAATATACCCATGTCCATAAATTAAGGATAATTCAGTTTTTCCCTAATAACATCTCAGTGGAGCAGCAGAGAAACCTGAAATTCCCATCAAAAAGACATCTTTATGTTACATATCTATAAGTGAAACAACTCAGTCGCAAATTGAAATCCAAAGTGTACAGTGCGGGCTTATGCAAAAGAATGGAGTACAGGAGTACCATTAGTGTGCAGTTGTACAGATGCATTTACATTAAAAATCACGCAACTCATGGAGTTGACTTTTAGTGTGAGATATGATCTCCCTTGTCACCAATGTTTACTTGGCACTGTATTATCATACTTAACATGCATTTCTTAATGAATTCAAGTGGATAAATTGTTCGTCCCAACTTTGAACTGTTTGCAAGTGATGAGAAGTTCCGAATACATTAAATCTTTACACAATGCCTATCGTAGAAGCGTCCCACACATGCTTGATGAAATTTGGATTAGAGGAGTGATCTGGCTTTCTTATAGGGATATTATCATATTTTTTTTTAATCGTTTATCCAAGGCAAAAGTGGAATAAAATTTTCCATAAGTATCAATAAACACGATTTAAAAACAGATATTTCCCCATAAAAGACTTGTCTAAATAATGTTAATATACTTACAGTGAAAAAGTCGAATTTAATTATTTTTTGCACTCTTGAGGAGTTTAATTAAACAAATTCCATATATTGAACCTTAAGACCAAAACTCTTTTTCCCATCAAATCGTTATCTTGAATTGGCATTTACCATGTAATATAATGTTCCCACCTTTCTACAGATCCACTGATGTCCAATATTATTCATGAGACTGAAAAAATTATTTTCAGTAAACAGTATATGATGTTAAAAATATTTAATCTTTGGGTGCAATATATTGAATTGATTTAATAAGCTCCTCAAGAGCTCAAAAAATAATTAAATTCGACTTTTTCACAATAAGTATGTTAACATTATTTAGACAAGTCTTTTATGGGGAAATATTGGTTTTTAAATCGTGTTTATTGATACTTATGGACAATTTTATTCCACTTTTGTCTTGGAAAACGATTAATAAATATGAATAATACCCCTGTAAGTAAGCCAGATCACTCTTTTAATCCAAATTTCATCAAGCATGTGTAGGACGCTTCTACGATATGCATTGTGTAAAGATTTAATGTATTGGGAACTTCCCATCACTTGCAAACAGTTCAAAAGGTGGGACGAGCAATTTATACACTAGAATTCATTAAGAAACTCATGTTAAGTATGAGAATACAGTGGCAAGTAAACACTGATGTCAGGGGAGATCATATCTCACACTAAAAGTTAACTCCATGAGTTGCGTGATTTTTAATATAAATGCATCTGTACAACTGCACACTAATGGTACTCCATTCTTTTGCATATGCCCCCACTGTTCACTTTCATTTCAATTTGCTACTGAGTTGTTTTACTTATAGATATGTTGCATAAAGATGTGAATTTCATGAATTTCTATGCTGCTCCACTGAGAAGTTACTAGGAAAAAACTGAATTATCCTTAATTTATGGATATGAGTGTAAATAAAAACCACAAACAAACATTGACAAAGTGAAAGTTCTCGAAATAGGCTTGAAAAATTTTTTGGGTAATCATGATAACCCTTTCTTCTAAACTTATTGTTAATCACTTGTTGATCAATATTTCTCATTCATTTAGTTTAGTAGTATCTTATTTTAATTTTAATTTAAGTAATTTGTTTTTACATAATATACCTATTTTATTATTCTACAGTTTACGATAAAAAGCTGCACATTTAATTTGGCTCCTTTGTAAATTTTTTATTGAATTTCAAAAAATAATTAATAGAATAATTAAATGAGTATCTTTTCATAATCGAAATAATTAGTCAGGTTTTTTTAAATTACGAAAAAAAAGTTTCCGAAAGAATATTTAATTTTAAGTATAAGTAAATTCTCAATTCCTGAAATGCAATGCTATTGAAATGATAGATGATTTTGTAAAGGATCAAAATTTAAATGATTCTTGCGAAATCAAGCGCTGCAACTTTTAATAATATAGGTGGTTTTTGTATTTCACGCGATATATGTATTAAATAATTCCCTACAAACGTAATTACTCCATAAGGACAAAGAAGCTAAGTCCCCCTCAAGGATAAATAACATAAGCTATATTTATTTTCAGTTCAAACAATCAATTTTTTCCAATCCACCCCAATTGAACTATCAAACCACAAACACTTTTTACCCATTTCAAATAAACATTCTCTAAATAAAACAAAAGCAATCGAATTGAGAAATCAAAACCCAGGTAATGAACAGCGTGCGAAAAGTCTAAACACAATTTCGGATTTCTCACCTCACAATAAGAGCTTTTATCCTTTTATTAATTTCCTTTCACCTATTGAGTGAAAGGGCCCTTCTTCGCTGATTCAGAGGTAAGGCCCATAGAAAAGAATAGGCAAGAGAATTATAGGCACGTGAATAGACAAGCGATTAGGAGGAGTTGTTGCGATTGTGAAGGCCCTGAACGACCTTGCAACTCCCCTTTGACCTACTTCGGTCCTCATATGAAGGGTGAGGAAACTGGACAGTCTTTCAAGAGGTGTTTCCAATTTATCCTATAAAGGACGCCTAAGAAATTGTCTGGTAATTTCTTTGGTGTGAAAGTAGTTTCCGGTTTTTAAGTTCTTTCGTTGGTGTGATTGGGAAACAGCAATTTTGCTCAAGTGGATTGTATGCTATGGACAATGAATATCTTTGTGTTTGCTTTAATTTTTAAAGATATTTTGAAGCAGTTGTTAACTATTTACACTATGAACCAATAGTCTCAGACTAGTAGCCCAAATATTGATATTTGGATATTTCGAAAACATATTTTATTTACAAAAAAAAAAGTTATTTTTTAATAGTTTTTAATACTAAAAATACAAAGTGTATTTTTCAAAATACTTATCGAGTGTGATTTGATATTACTGAAAACCGCAGTGTTTTATTCATCGATATAGATAAACAACTGGATAGACTGCTTAACGCTGGGAAAATGAAGCTGTTGTCAGATGCAATTGGTGGGATAAAAAATACGGATTGCCGAGGATTGAAAATAAAATGTTGGGTTGTACACAGCAGAAATGTCAATAGTAGACCTTAATTAGTAATAATGTGCAAAAAAATATATACTCTAACACTTCACAAGGTTTTTCGCATTCCCATTCAACTATAAAAGTGAACTGTAATTGGTTAATCATCCCACCAGCTTCTCAAAGCTTTGCAATCCCCGTCTCGTTTTTCTCTTTGCATTGACAATGGAACAGTCTATCCAGTTGTTTATCTATATCGATGGTTTTATTAGGTGGAGATTGAACTTTTAACAAGTTTCATAATTCATCATCTGGATAGAATATGTTTGTTTATTGACTTGAAGCTAGACAGGGCTTAGTAATCACTAAAGTGATATATTTTATCATCGAAGCTATTAGTAACCTGGGGAACATATTACAAAGCATTAGAAGTGGTTGAGTATGACAGCAATTAAATTGGCTACATCTGCTTGCAGAGTAGAAATCAATTATGAGCTATCGAGAAAATATACTGTTATAATTTTTTTAAGAGAAAGTCCTAGTAAGGATCATTTCCTATGCTCGGTATGTTACAATCTTTTAGCCTAGTGCATTTAGAAACTACTTTGTACAAAACCTTGACATTTGATGAGAAGGTACGAAAAATATCCACCTCAATGAAATGACATAAATTAAAAACTCAAAAATGGCACCTAATATATTTTGTTTTATTTTTGGAATCCTTACATCAATGCTTATGCAGTGGCGCCATCTGCAATAGTATTTTGTTTTTAGAATTTTCATTCATAGTAGATAAACATTAAATGAAAACAGTTTATGTCATTTCATTAAGTGATCGTTTTTTTACCTACTCACCAAATTTCAAAGTTTAGTACAAAGTAGTTTCTAAATGCACTGGGCTAGAAGATAGTAACTTAGCAAATATAGGGAATGATCTTTACTAGGAATTCCTCTTAATGATGAGTTTTCGGATGATAGTGATGTGGCTTAAGGGAGACTCAGTGGTGTGAAAGAGAGGTAGAGATAATTTATGTGAGAATGAAATTATAACTTTTATTGGCTATTAATAGTTATAGAAAGTATCAAATTTATTTAAACTCGAACCAGGCATAAACTTCAAATATTAATACATGAATCTGATTTTTATTTAATTAATAATTCGCCTATATTTTTAATGCTGATAGTGTCTTTCAATTATATATTGTACTATAGACTTCAATATATTAAAGATTTCGACAATTTTTTCTGAACCTTACAATAGGATATTTCTTTTATGCAAGCTTTGAAGATCTTCCGGATCAAACTCTATCCTCAAAAGTTTGAAGTTGACGGTGTCTTACAATTATATATTGTACTGTAAACTTCAATATATTAAAGATTTCGACAATTTTTTCTGAACCTTACAATAGGATATTTCTTTTATTGCAAGCGTTTTAGCTTTGAAGATCTTCCAGATCAAACTCTATCCTCAAAAGTTTGAAGTTGACGGTGTCTTTCAATTATATATTGTACTGTAGACTTCAATATATTAAAGATTTCGACAATTTTTTTCATAGATAATCCACCATTTCATAACTGAATCACCAACTCACGAATAGGTTTAGGCACTCCATTTCCACTATCATGCTTTCATGACACTTGCGTATACTTCAATTTTGAAAATTTACTGCAAGTCTGTTGTGGAAGACGTCAGAATTAATTTTCATATGGCGTACGGAAACTTTTTTTGCATGGCACTTAGCAATATCTCCTAAATATTTCAATTGAAATATTTCCTGCTTTTTGTAAAAACAGACATTTATTATAAACTTATTTTAAAGAATCAAATTAAACATATTTCAGTATTTACTGATGATATGAAGCAAAAGTATAGAAATTATGCTATTTTATTTGTAACTTTGGTTTCTGTACGGAGACTTTTTTACCCACTGTATATTTTTAGGTAAATACGAGAGCTATAATAGTTTCTAATTGTATTTTTAACAACATAATTGGATTAAATGAAAGTTTGTCTTCAGAACAAAAACTACACTATCTTAATATATCATTAATATTAGGTGAAACGGAAACCTTATTAGTACCGATGACTAATTTATTTCGTCCTTTAAAGCATTGGAGGATAGATTTGAAAACAAAAGATTTATTGTCGAAATTCACATTAAAGCTATTATAGATATGAATAAACTCAATCATGAGTCGGGGAAAGATTTGGGAAGTCTAATTGACAATGTGAAAAAGAAAATTCGCTCAGAAAAAGTTCTTAAGTATGAAACCTATAATCTTTCGGAGATATTAATTTTAAATTTACTTTTACAAAAATTAGATCGCGAGACACGAAAGCAGTATGAATTATCAATAAGCTCAAATGAAGTTCCACTGCTTGATGATTTAATTTTATTCTTGGAAAAGCGTTATCAAGTTTTAGATAATGTAAGCAAAAGTAATTCGATAAAACCCCAAGTTTCAAGAGCGTAACTTAAACAAGCCAAGTTCATTTATGGCGAAGTCAACTAACCCAATTTCGCACATCGATATAGATAAATAACTGGATACACTGTTCCAAAGGCAATGCAAGGGTAAAAACTAGGGGTCAGAAATGTCGATCAAAATAAATATCGATACTATATCGTTGCATAGAAAAAAATATCGATACATGAATTATTTTTTTTATTTGATTTTCAATTTTGCCAAAGACAAAGTTTTTCGGAGCAAATTTCTACTTTTCATGATTGCTTTTTTGTAAGGTGGCTACTTTTTCAACTGAAATGGATATATTACAAAAAAAAGTTATATTTTCGCTTAATTGGTGCAGTGATTTTAAGAAAAATTTAAATAATTTTCAATAGTTTTTAAATGTATGGAAAATATTGAATATTGGTACCGTTTTAACTGTCTCTCAGCCAAGTTCAAACTTTAGTTTTGATTGGTTGGTAGGAGTTTAACGGCGCAAAGGCAACACATGGGCCATACTGCGCCAACCTTTAGTTTTGAAGTTTTTGAAAAGGGAATAAATAAAATCGAAAAAACACATGGAACTACAAAACGATCATCAAAAAACTAAAAATGTTTGAAAATATCGATAAATCGGTGACTTTTATCGATATTTTTAATATCGATATTTTTTCAGTAATATCGATACAAATATCGACGTATCGAAATATCGCCGACCTCTCTTAAAAACGCGCCGGTGGTTGATGATGATGGGGGGACGATTAACCAATCACAATTCACTTTTATAGTTCAGTGGGAATGCGAGAAACTTTGTAAAGTACTAGAGTAGATATTTTTTGCACATTATTACTAATTAAGGTCTGCTATTGACAGTTCTGCTGTGTACAACCCAAGATTTTATTTTCAATCCTCAGGAATACGTA
Organism: Linyphia triangularis; assembly: GCA_963978545.1. Taxonomy (NCBI): domain Eukaryota; kingdom Metazoa; phylum Arthropoda; class Arachnida; order Araneae; family Linyphiidae; genus Linyphia; species Linyphia triangularis. Next base: position 89,212,344 of record OZ021723.1, on the reverse strand, counting down.
TTACTTGTGTCCACCCAACGATCTGGCAACGTCTTCATTTTCCCAGCGTTAAGCAGTCTATCCAGTTATTTATCTATATCTATGGTTTCGCAATGTGTTCTATGTAAGCAAAATCCATCCAACAAGAATCACGCACTTTATAAATGTGATAAATTCTTAAAAATGAATGTACAGCAACGAAAAGAAATAGTTAAAAAAAACAAGCTCTGTTATAGGTATTTAGGGTTACATCATTACCACAGCAGCAAATCGAAACATGTTTGCAGTTGGTTGCTTACTTTTTTAATATAGAGAGACATGATTTTAATTTGTGTGAAACAAAAGTAATACATCTTTGGAAAGGTGTAGGAAAAAAAAAAAAAAAAAAAAATCTGAGCAAAAATCACAAAATCTTTTTTATTTATTTTTTTATTTTTTTTTATTTTTTAACAGTATACCAAGCTGAGTCCCCAAGCCAATTCTTTCAAAGTTCCCTCAAAAAACTTCACGGAAAAAATTCCGTCTTAAATTTTAGATTTGTTGTTATTATATGGTTTTTCTGAAGTTTTCGTTTTGTTTTGTATAGGAGAATCCAATAAAACTATACCAAACAGCTTGATTGAAATAACTCATATCTTTTTTTTTTCCGTGTTATCCATTATACATTTTTTATTAAAAATTCAATATAAATATACAACGATAGAAGGCTAGCACGCTATCGATGATCTTTGGGTTTTTTTCAGAATATCGGGCGCCGTCAGCAACACGAGGGCTATAACGCGCCGAAACACTCGTCATTTGACAAGCCAACATACATTTACAAACACCCATGCCTTACACGGGACTCAAACCCTCAACCTTGCGGTCTAGAAGATAGTAGGCTAACCACTATACCGTTCAATCGATGCTCGTAATACCTTATTTGATTATATTCTGAAATAAAATTGATTTTTTATTTCAAGTAAGTTCAATAATAAATTTCATTTTTACAGCAGATATGCTTAAGGCGTCTTCTCACTTTAGGCACCTCGAAAATAGGCTATTTTCGCGATTTTTTTTCGAGGATTTTTGCAAACAATTATGGGATAAAATGGATCCTATATAATAAACACATCTTTCAAGTACAAGAAATTTTTATTTTTTTGAACAATTATTATAATAAAACAGTAGCATCGAAAAACCCGTGTAGAAATGTAATGTTCGTGGCTTGTTGATGAAATTTCGGAAACTATCCGGCCGATTGTCATGAAATTTGAATGACATATTCTTCATAGTTATGGCTATAGCGCATATCATCAGATTTTTGATATTCGCGAAAATAACAAAATGGCGCACGTTTTTCGAAAAAGTAAAAAAAAAAAACGCGTTTTTTTTGCAGTTTTTTTGTAAAAAAAATACTTCAAATCAAAATTTCAAAAATCTGATGATATGCGCTATAGCCATAACTATGAAGAATATGTCATTCAAATTTCATGGCAATCGGCCGGATAGTTTCCGAAATTTCATCAACAAGCCACGAACATTACATTTCTACACGGGTTTTTCGATGCTACTGTTTTATTATAATAATTGTTCAAAAAAATAAAAAAATAAAATTTTCTTGTATTTGAAAGATGTGTTTATTATATAGGATCCATTTTATCCCATAATTGTTTGCAAAAATCCTCGAAAAAAAATCGCGAAAATAGCCTATTTTCGAGGTGCCTAAAGTGAGAAGACGCCTTAAAAGATCGGTTTTCTGAGAAAGTGTTTCATAATTTCAATTTCAATGTTTAAACTCAACTTTACGAGAGACGAGGAAACACAGGTTGAGAAAAATAATATAACACATACAAAAAAAGTTTTTAATATAAATCCTTTTTATGCATTGCCAATTCTTTATATTCGTTTGCACCGATTCTGTAACAGCGCTTTCTCTGTGTTAGCATCTAATTTTAAATATCAAAAACATCTCTATCAGCAAAATGTGCGGCAAACTATGTTTCAACATTTATTTATTAAAAATTAACGTCACACTCACATCCATATGCAAATATCTTTAATTTATTCTGATTGAAATTTTTTTATTATTTATTTATTATTTTTAAAAAAATTGGCAACAGGAAAGAGTTTCAACAATGATCGTTTCAATGCTATTTTAACGCGATTGGATGACGGCGAGTTGGTTTATTAGTATTCCGTAAAATCGATATTTTCACTGATCCCAAAATTCGACAGAATGCATTGTCATCGACATCGAATCCATCTGCCAAGTTTCAGCCTGATTGGATGACGGTAAGGAGGATTAATTATGCGTCCGAATATTTACCTCCCCAACGACACACAAAATCGAAGTTAATATAAAAGATTTTAAAAAATCAAAACTTCTTTTGATTGCTTTTTCTGTAATATTAATAAAGTTGCCGTCTAAACAAACGAATTGTGCAATTAAAATCTCAACTTCATTTCAGCTCCTGATAGCCCAACAAATTTCCTCCAAGTGAACCAAGTTATTCCCCGATAGTGATCCACCCCTGGCTGGTAAAGGCCATTCAGATTGGCTCCCCAATGACAAGCATTGTACCACCACGCTCCACGAGCTTCCACAGCGCAGGACCCGTAGTACCATTTGTCGTTATCTCTATCTTTGGTGGAGAACTTCATGCCATCTTGGCCAACCAGACCGTGGCCTAAATGATTAAAAAAGGAAGAGGTTATATTACTAAGACCAAATGCAGGGTGGTCATAAAGAAACTTTGCCGATATATGGACCTCTAGTGGCCGTTCCATTCAATAGATCGAGAAGAGATATCAGGTATAGTTATTCAGAGGTATGAGCTCGAGATTCTATGAATTTCAACAAAATGACGCTCACGGTTACGGTTATAATTACAGACACTCGAAATTTTCGAATGGCGACGCCTACTTTTTCTTGTAAATTGCTCAGCACATCCGAAAACCCTAAAGAGCGTTGGAACGGTGTGCGTATCACAAAAAACGGGCGAGTTATGCGTGGACAAAAAAAACAGCTCTGCGAACGGTCGACATAAACCCGATTGGGGCACACGATGGAAATTTGCTTATGACAAAGGCCAATGTTCACATGGGTGCAGTCACAGGCAATTTTATCAGTTTTCTATGTGTAAATTTCCTCCGTGTGTCCCGATCGTGTTCTGTCGGCTGTTGGCAGAGCTGTTTTTTTGTGCATGAATAACAAGTCCATTTTATGGGATACACGTACCGTTCCAACTCTTTACAGAGTTTTCGCATACCCTGAGCATTTTGTGACAGGAAAAAGTAGGTGTTGTCATTCGAAAATTTAGAGTTTCCGTAACTATAACCGTAACCGTGAGGGCCATTTTGTCGCCATTCACAGAATCTCGAGCTCATACTTCTGAATAACTATTCCTGAAGTCTCATCTCGATCTGTTGAACGGAACGGAAGCTAGAGGTCCATATATATCAGCAAAGTTTCTTTATGATCACCCTGTATAAATGAAATGTAAAAAAAATATCAGGTTATCTATAACAATAAAAAAAAATGTGTCTGTCTGTCTACGGATCTATAGAAACCTACTTAAAATTAGAGTAGAGCTCTGAAATTTTAAAAATAAGAAGTTTAGGCCTTCTAACTTTATATATTAGTCCGGGAGCAAATGTAATCCCGTGGGCCACTTCATGATGCAAACATGTGGGTGGTGTCATTCTCTTCATATGAATGCATAGAAAATGAAATCCCATGGTGGGTACCTGGCATCCCGGTACGAGTGGCGCTACAGTCGAAAATTCAAAATGGCCGTCACCGTACCACCTAACGTACGTTTTTGTCGAATAATGGCTTCCCAACTCATTTTACCAACTAGTTGACTATTAGAAAACTTGTAGGAAATAAAATGTCCTTTCCAGTGGTATATAACACATGCATGTTAGGTTAAATTACAAATTTCAAAATGGCCGCCGCGTAGCGATCTTAAGTACGTTTTTCAGATTGGTTGGTTTGTATACTCAGCGATCTATACTTCTGTACAATAATGGCTAATCAGGCCGAGAACTGCAGCTGATAGTGGATTCCGAACCACAAAGAACATCCATGCCCAACCCGAGATTCGAACCCGGCACCCTCAGCGTGAAAAGTTAGAGCACTAACCACACAGCCATCAAGTGGGCAGTGCGTTTTTCAGAATAATAGCTTCTCAGTGCGCTTTATTCACTTATTGGCTATTGGGAAACTGTAGAGGAAGTAAAATAATTTTTGTAATGGAATAGCTGCCAAGTCAAAATTTAATATGGCCTCTGCATTATCGTTGCCGTAACGTTTTTTCAGAATAATAGCTTTCCGGTGGGCTATATGAACATGTTAGTTATCAGACAACTTTTTGGGAATAAAAAAAGCCTTCTGACAGTAATAGCACCTTTACATTGTCACTCCAAGATTTATTCGAAAAGGACACCATTATTGGGCATCTCTTTGGGATTCTAATAATAGTTTCCACATTATATTATAAGATAAACGATCATCACAGAGAGTTAATATTTACAGATTGGACAGTAAAATAAAGCCTTGGCACTTTTCACAAGTAAATAAACTACAACAGACTGATAATAAACTACGGCAGATCAATATTGATACGTCAAAGTTTTTTAACATTTGGAATGTGAATATCACAGAAGAGTGTAACAGTGTAATAGTTTTTGTTATACCTATATAACAAATGGAGTAAACAATATTAAGATTTTTCACTATCATTAAGTTAAATTAACACCTTCATCCTCATCTTCCTCATTATCATTCATCATCAGGTCAATAATTGCAATGTTGTCACATAGTCATCATCTCTACCACATGAGCACATCTCTGTGAAAGGCAGATTGTTGATATTGCATCGGCAGAGAAGACCACACCGACACTTCAGACAAGGGCACTTAGTCAACTCTAAGAGCCCCTGCAGAGTACAATTTTCTGTACACGTAATAGGCTCAAATTTCCCATCCACAAGCGACCAGCCAAAATCAGTAGGTTGAGGTATGTCAGGATGCTGTCGAGTATCTTGTGCCCAAATCATTGCTTGGTAGCGTGCACGCAAAAGACTTGAATAAAGAGATATTTTTGTTGGTGCAAGATGTTCCCCAGTCTTTTGTTTTTTACTGAAGAGCCACTATCTTACCTCCTTAATGTCTGTCATTTTGGTTCGCGGTACATACACAACTGACAAACGAATGTCTCTAACATTTGTAACATTTCTGTGGAAAGAGTTTCAAAATGACCCATAAGGCCCTGTGTAATGTTTATCACTAGCTACATAAAAAACATTCCACCATATATTCTTTCTTTTTCCACCAAATGATCCAGTGTTACAGGCACCAGAAAAGGCGTTGAGTCCTGGTAGGGCTCAAGACTTATTGGGCCCTAGCATGTCATAGATTGACTGATAGACTGAAGATGAATTAATCATTTGTTTCTGCTAGTAACCACTATAATGCTGGATTCTCTTGGAAGCATATATGATATCTCTGAAGAAAAAGTACTAATACATCTGTATCTGCAGAGTATTTGTTAATCTTGCTAAGGCCTCTGGAAGCAACATGTATACTGTGCAAAATTATTTTAGTATATGCTTCCTCATGCGTGGTTTCAAGACACGACACGTCCATATGGCTTGCATTTGCATGATTTCTACAACACAAACATTTTATTATTCTTGACTGCATAGTCCATAATCTTGGATGCCAGGTATTCTGTCAGTTCATCCTTAGTCATTTCTTGCAAAAGTAACTGGTTCATGGTTAATTTAAGGATGTTTGTTGATGGGTGCACTTTGTATTGGATAGGGACCGATTTACCCTGAAGTTTCACCCTTGTCGATGTTTTCAGCGAATTCTGTTTGTAGGTATCAAATATTATGTAAACCTCTTTGTGCATACCAAACTTCTTTGACTTTTGTCTGACAAAGTGATCTGCAAGTTCTTCACAAGTCTTAACAATCATAGGTTTATCAATGGATTGCAGCTGTGCCATTCATCAACTACTGCAACAGTTTGTGCTGTCTCATCTACTGAAAATGAATTGTGTTATAATTTGTTTTTATCATTTAATGAAGGGTATAGATTTTGAGGTAGCTCCTCCAGGATACCCACAAGCTTGCTTTTCTCCGAGCAGTAATACATACATCCATGTAGGGAAAACAAAGCATGTGGCAATAATGAGATTTCATAACTACAAAAAGTTGCCATAAAATCTATATCACGCCGACATCTTGCTGCAATCGTCACTCTAAAAAATATATATAAATTGATAGAAAATATTGAAAAAACACTTTTTCCTCCAATGTTACTTTAACATTTTTGAATGCTGATTTGCAGGCTTAAATTTCGCCTTTTTCATTGTTGTCCAAAACTGAACTGAAGGCTTTGATGGTACTGTTTCTTATGCTGACACTGTTGGTTGGTTGATCATTTCAATGCTTTCCTCAATGAAATTGGAAAGAAGACTCTCATCAATATCAGCAACTGTACAAATGTCTTTTTGAACGTCATCGGGAAGAACTTGCTTATACACCAGATGTATAAGATGTTCTGTATTGCATTTAAAAAAGGTTGGTTGTCGATTTAAAACCCTCTATAAACTTTTCAACGTTGTTATCCTGACGCTTGCGAACCGATAGACAATATTCATGATGAAATTTTGCATTGGGGTGGCATTTTTAATGATTGCATTGGTTAATGCAGCAATGATTGTGAGCTCGGATCTGGCAGAAAGAATCTTGTCCGAGCACTCTTGTTTAGAGTGATGCCTGTAAGTCCACCTTGGTCTTCAAGTCTTCTGTTCTGGCGTTCCAGAGCTACATTGGCTCCTAAAGCTTAAAATGGTATTTTGGTTTCATTAACAACACACTTTCATTGTTGAAATTCTTGCCATATAGTTGTATGCATTTTATTAAGTTTTTCCATATCCATCAAGTACAGTGGAATCATTCTTGCATAGTTTAGTCCAGGGGTTCCCAACCGGTGGTACGCGTACCACTGGTGGTACGGTGGTTTCAGGTAAATTAAAAGAAAGTTTTATCGATCTTACAGAAGATAGTTCCATGAAAGATTATTTTAAAGAGAAATCTTTATTTAACTTCTGGATCGGATGTAAAGCCGAGTACCCTTTGATCTTCTGGCAAGCTCTGCTATTTTTTATGCCATTTGTTACGAGTTACTTGTGTGAGAGTGGATTTTCTGAACTCATGTACATAAAAAATAAACATAGAAGCAAAATAAGTGTTGAAGAGGACTTAAGATTGAAGATAAACTCCATTACTCCTAATGTTGATATTTTAATCACAGGCATACAACAACAAGTTTCGCACTAAAGACTATAAAAGTATATTTTGTATGATGATTAATTTTTTGCTGAGTTTGTACTAATTTTTTATTTGTATGTTTTTAGCCCTATGGGTAATAAGTAAAACTGTAAATTAATACCATTTTAATCTTTTTATTTCTCCTTTATTATAAGCATGTTATAAATAAACAAATATCTAACCATTAAATATGAAGTTTTCTCAGGAATTTAATTCAAAAAGCCTTTGAACACTTTTAGAAGAGTAAATATTATACGTTTATTTAAATATTTAGATCTGGTGGTACGAAAAAATTTCTCAAAAAGTCAAGTAGTACGCAGGTGCAAAAAGGTTGGGAACCCCTGGTTTAGTCGATCAAAGGCATAGAAATATTTTATGAAGTCCTGCGTCCCTGTGTAGCAAGTGCAAATCCCAGTCTGTATTTCTAGTTGACTTGACAGCTGTGTAATTAGCTTTCTGGATTCGCGTGCTGAGGGTGCCGGGTTCGAATCTCGTTTTGGGCATGGATGTTCTTTGTGGTTCGGAATCCACGATCAGATGCAGTTCTCGGCCTGATTAGCCGTTATTGTACAGAAGTATAGATCGCTGAGTATACAAACCAACCAATCTGAAAAACGTACTTAAGATCGCTACGCGGCGGCCATTTTGAAATTTGTAATTTAACCTAACATGCATGTATTGTATACCATTGGAGAGGAAATTTGATTTCCTACAAGTTTTCTAATAGTCATCTAGTTGGTAAAATGAGTTGGGAAGCCATTATTCGACAAAAACGTACGTTAGGTGGTACGGTGGCGGCCATTTTGGATTTTCGACTGTAGCGCCACTCGTACCTGGATGCCAGGTACCCACCATCGGATTTCATTTTCTATGCATTCATATGAAGAGAATGACACCACCCACATGTTTGCATCATGAAGTGGCCCACGGGACCACTTTTTTCGACATTAGCGCCCAGACTATATGTCAAACAGAATGTTAAAATTTTAATTAGTTCTTTTTTAATTAATGTTTTCAATTAATTTTTTTTTACAAAATGACTTCAAATAGAAATACAGCTTTGAAATTTTCGACATAAGTAGTTCCAGCCTTCTAACTGCACTTTTGAAAAACAGAATGTTAAATTTTTAATCGGTTATTTTTTAATTAATTTGCTTAATTAGTTAATATATATTTAACAAAACGATTTCTAAAAGGGCTACAGCTCTGAAATTTTCATCATAAGTAGTTTTAGTCTTCTAATTGGACTTTTGAAAAACAGAATTTCAAATTTTTATTTAGTTCTTTTTTAATTAACTTTTTTAATTAATTAACAAATATTTTACAAAAAGATTTCTACTTGGGCAACAGTTCTGAAATTTTCAACAGAGAATGGATAGAGAGGTACAGTGGTAGCGAGAGAGAGGTAGAGTAGCAAAGAAAGAGAGGTAGTGAGAGGTGGAGAGAGATGTAGAGTAGAGTATGGTAGAGAGAAGTAGAAAAAGTGGTAGAGTGGTAGTAAGATAGAGGAAGAGTGGTGAAGTGGTAGCGAGAGAGATAGATTAGTAAAGAAAGAGAGGTAGGGAGAGGTGGAGAGAGATGTAGAGTAGAGTATGGTAGAGAGAGGTAGATTTATAGTAAGATAGAGGAAGAGTGGTGGAGTGGTAGAGAGAGAAAGGTAGAGTGTTTGAGAGGTGGTAGAGAGAGGTAGAGTAGAGTAAATAGTAGAGTAGAAAGAGTGGTAAAGAGATGTAGAGTGAGGGGGAATGGTAGTGAGAGAGGTAGAGAAAGAGGTAGAGTGAGAGAATGGTAGAGAGGTAGAGGTAGAGTAGTAGAGAGAGGTAGAGTAGAGTAAACAGTAGAAAGTAGAGTAAACAGTAGAAAGTAGAGTATGGTAGAAAGAATGGTAGAGAAAGAGAGGTAGTGAGAGATGGAGAGAGATGTGGAGTAGAGTATAATAGAGAAAGGTAGAAATAGTGGTAGAGTGGTAGCAAGAGAGAGGTGTAGTGGTAGAGAGAAAGGTAGAGTGGTAGAGAGAGAGGTAGAGTAGAGTAAATAGTAGAATAGAAAGAGCGGTAGAGTGGTAGAGAGGGGTAGAGTGAGATAATGGTAGTGAGAGAGGTAGAGAAAGAGGTAGGATGAGAGAATGGTATAGATGTAGAGGTAGAGTGGTAGAGAGAGGTAAAGTAGAGTAAACAGTAGAGTATGGTAGAAAGAAAGGTAAGTGGTAGTGAGAGAGAGGTTGAGTAGAGTGGTAGAGAGAGAAGCAGAGTGGTAGAGAGAGGTAGAATGGTAGAGGAAGAGAAGTAGCGTGGTTGAGAAAGAGAGGTAGTGTGGTAGAGAAAGAGAGGTAATGAGAGATGTAGAGTAGAGGTAGAGTAAATAGAAGAGTAGAAAGAGTGGGAGAGTGGGAGTGAAAGAGAGAGGTAGAGTGATAGAGAGATGTAAAGTAGAGTGGTCGAGAGAGGTTGAATAGAATGGTAGAGTAGAGTGGTAGAGTGAGAGGTAGAGAAGAGTGGTAGAGTGGTAGGTAGAGAGAGATTTACCTCATTGTAATCTTATCGTTGTCTCGTTGGTTGGTTGTTTTCAGATTATCTGGCACCGTCAGCAACACGAGATCTATAATGCGCCGAAACATTCGTCATTTGACAAGCCAACATATATTTACAAACACCCATGCTTTACACGGGACTCAAACCCGCAGCCTCGCGATCTAGAAGCTAGTATGCTAACCACTATACCGTTTAGTCGGCCATTGCCCGTGTGCAATTCCTAATTTTGACAATTTGGTAATCCTATCACAAGTAATGCTTACGGTTTTTACTTATCTATATATATAAAACTGAGTTGTCTGTACGTCTAAACCTTATACAAATCCACAGTTTTGCACCTAGAAGTACGAAATTAGGTACATAGATACTTTTGTACATGGAGATTGTAGAGAACAACTTTTAAATTCGACTAAAAGTTGCTTTCATTAACATTTAATGACATGAAAATAAATTCTTGGAATGTCAACGATATTTTTTTATTACATCAGAATAAAACCAAAAGTTATTTTAATATGCTCCCCTTATTTTTCTGATTATTTTTATATATATTATATAAATTATAAAATATATATTATGTATGTATAAGCCGGGAGTGATCTGTAGCGATAGAGTTTTCTTGCGATATGGACAAGTTTTTTTTTTTTATTTGAATTGGAAGGGAAATGAGGAGGGCATATAATGGGAAGGCATTTTTTTTTGTCTGTTTTTTTTTGTCTCTGTGTCTCATAGAGGTAGGAGAGGGGGGGTATTAGCATGGGAAATAGATTTTTTTTTGTGCGTCTTGAAGAAGGGTTTGTATTAATGGGGATAAGGTGTAACATTTTAAATATGGGGTTTGCGCAATATTAAATTTTGCGTTACATTTTAGTGAGGGTAGCGAGCCTGGTTTGAGAAGAATCAAAACTCGGATCTATTGTGGATATCAATACACATTAACGGATATTCGCAATGCGGCACCATTAATATTTTTCAATGATTTCAAACGTTGGAAGCGCCATAGAAAACTGAAAAAATTGACCTTTCGTTTATTTAAGATATTTTTATTAATTTTGTATGAAAATTTTCTTTTTCGTTGTAACTTCGCTATAAGTATCCCAGATAATGAATGCTACAGAATACATTTGCAAGTATACATCATTCACATTCATAAAAACTTAAGCTAAAAAATTTCATGTAGATAAATTTAAAATAAAGTTTGCCAAACAATTCATTTGGTTCCAATACTCAATAACGATAAGCTTACTAATGAAGGACGTTTTCTTAAACCTCATGTGAGAAGGAATCATACACAAAGTTTAACTAAGGACATAAAAATGCTACGAATCTAAAATTACAGTTCACATGAAGGATGCATAGTGGAATTCAGAGTAGATCGTTCAAGTAATAGACGATATTTTTCAACGTTGAGTGAATAGTTGCAGTATTTCGGGATTGAATGAGCTACAAATTCATTAGAGTTAGTTGATATCTAGCCAGTTCCAATAAACATAAGAAATTTAGCTGATGTCTAAACGATTCCGATGAACACGTAAGAGAATTGGCAATGAGTATCAAAAGTTCCTAGCGCAGAAATTAACAACTTAGTTTTTGTGAGCCAAAACATACTGTTACGAATTTTTGTATATTTGTAAATATTTCGCAGTGTTAATTTTGTAAATAGAAAAATTTATGTACATCTCGCATAAGGCAGTGCAATAGTTCGTCTTTAGTTTGCTTCCCCGCAATGTATGTCTTAATGCTTGATAACGAGTTTTACAGAGGTAAAGCTGGGAAGCGAGTTTTACAAGGAGCAGGGCATTTAACATTATGGTAATGGCAATCTCGCCAAATTGGCGAGATAGAGCCAAGTTGGCGACGGTTTTGGCGAATAATTTTTTTCGCCAAATGTCGCCAAACTTGGTGATCATTTGGCGACACTTTCGGTCCCAATGTACATGTATATGGCTTTTCGACTACGATCTGGAAAGTTCTCCAAATATCAACCTCTAGAAGTTTCAAGAATGTTCACCTCCCCTATATAAGACCGGCCAAGTGAGCGGGGAGTTAGTAGTTCACTGAGGTTAGTCAGTTAGTTGACTGGAGTTACTGACTGAGTTGTCTGTCAGCGAGCATTCAGAGAGTTCCGAAAGTGAACTGTATTGCATTGTCTTTTGCGGTGATTTTGCAGTTGTGTGTCAAGTTTAACTGCTGTTTGTGCTCTATTGTAGTGTATAGAGCTGTATTGAGTCTACTAGAACGAGAAGTTCTGGAGTTGTAAAGGAATCTATGAAGAGTTATATTGGAATAAATTTCTGCAAGTTTTGATCTGCTTTGGCTTCAAATCTTTCGAACTCGTCCACGCAACAATACTAATCAAATGTGGGTGTGTCTTCTTTGTAATAAATATTCCGGATAAATTCATAATGGATTTCTTACGAGAAAAGGAGAGAGTGGTTTAAAAAATTATCCAAGCAATATAATCGTAAGGAGTAGTGTATTTCTTTTTTTTTTTTTTTTTTTGTAAACTAGGCGGCTCCTTCCCATTCTCACTTACGCTCACCAACCCCCAAACGCGTTCGCTGCGCTCGCATCGATTTGGTGGGCAAACCAGGAGATCTGTGCGATATCTGAAAGGGGCTACGACCCATTCTCGGGGCTTTACTACGTATTGTTAAACAAAAAATGGAATAGCTTGGTACTTCTAAAGCAATTCCTGTGATTCACTCGCAAATTGATGCCTTTGGTTTACCTCTCTACCTTCAAGTTGTCTGCTCGGTAACTTTCACCAAACCCCGAGAAGGTCCATTGAAATGCAATCCCACACTTTTATTTACTAATTAATTCCACCTTTTTAATTTATAATGCCTTTAACCAACAGCAGATATTTTTGAATTTTAGTGCCACCTCCATCTTCGAGAAACATACGCATTAACTGAAAAATTCGTTGGGAACTAAAAACACTCAAACCTATTTCCTCTGCCACGACCTACAACTCATCCTTTTCCATATTTTGGAACAGATGTAGTGTATAATATTTGACCATTTTTTTCATTTGGATTCAATCGATTCATTCAATCTATAGGAAAATTCGCCAAAATTAAAAACACAGTTACTAAAATAAAAGTAAAACATAAATAATAAATTAAATTGAAATGTAATTTAAAATAAAACCCGTTGCCAGAAGCAGCATTTATCTGGAAAATAAAATCGCGCCAAAGAAATGTCCTAATCTGTATCTGTTAACATATAAAGTACAAATTAAAATCCATTGGCCGAGGAGTTTGAATCGAAACATTTTATAGCAAAGAACAATAGAAAACGCATGCTTTGGAATAAACTAACAGCACTGTTCGAAACATTCGAAATGGCCAATGTCTGTTCGCCGATCGAAGGGCCGATTCAAAACGGCCAACGAACGCGCTGAACAATAACAATGGAATACGCAAGCCACAACACAAAAACACAAGTCTATTCTAATTAACTAACACTCAGTATCAATATATTAACAACAAAAACAATTATCTACTCACCCAACGAACAACACTGTTTCAAATTTGGAACAATGACGCCTAGTGTGAATATCTGATAGTGTGATTGTCTGATTCGCTATCGAGTCGTCGGGGAGTTTGAGGCTATTTTAAGGTTCGAGGCTATTTAAAATTTTAAAATTGAATAAAAAAGAAGTAATAAAAAATTAGACAATTTAACTTCTTTTGGAACTAATAGAGCGTAAAACTTTCTTATGTTAAAAATGTCACAGTTCTCTTAGCACCATAAAAAGAGAAAATTGAATTACAGCGCAAAGCTTTTCCTATTTTTTTTTTTTTTTAATTGAGAGAAATGTGCATTTTGTTTCGTATTTTACACAGCCAACATCAATAGAGTTCCAAATCATTTATCATAGGACCAAGGAATGTACTATATGAGCTAGTTAATAGTGACAACAAAAAAAAGCATTTATGATGTAAAAGTAATTTTAAATTGAATGTCGAAAAATATCCCTTTTGAGAATGTGTCATACTTCAAATACCCCTCAACTTCATTCTCATTTCTCCTCGCTGCAGTAAAAGTTTGTTCAGTTTCTTTTTTCAGTCACACTTATTGATCCTACTTTTAGCGAGGGATTTCTAAACATTAATTCATCTTCTTACTTTTAAATATAACATAATCAAAGAAAAACAAGAAATTGTTGATAATTACAGATTGAATAGATAGCAGAACTTTATATAATACAAGACAACTTTAAAACTCATACTAACAGGAATAAACTAGGGGTGTGGAACATCGCACAACTTTCAATTACACTATATTACTGATGTAAATTTGTGTCATTTATCGTTTTTATATTTTCAAAAAATGGTCAGTTTGACATTAATTCTTACATGGGTCTTTTTTTTTTTTTTTTTTTTTTTTTTTAAACACCTTTGCCAAAATGGTGTTTTTGGCGATACACTTTTTGAAAATTCCTATATTATCCTTTGTTAAAAGTGAAACTGAGGGGAAGTGAAAAAACGATCGTCGATGAGCTATGTTCAAGCACAGAGGACTCTGTGGTAAAGGTATTCGTTTTTCAACTTTATACGCCATTAAAGCATTTTTACGGGAATTTCGAAGGTGCGGAGATGTTTGGAAAACCTTAAGAAGAATTAGCACAGTGTTGTTTTAATCAAAATCGTTAGAGCCGTTTTTTAGCAATCATTGAAAAACATGATTTTTGCAATGGCATAATCGTCAAAATCAGGCGCATGCCTGATTTTGACGAAAACCTTAAAAGTAGGTCCTTGGGCCATCACCAACCTGCTCACCAAATTTGAACATTGTAGGTCCATTCGGGAGTTATGCTAAACACGTACATCGATTTTTTTTTTTTTTTTTTGACCAAATCCTATACTTTCATTACTTTGGTACATATGGGTAATTGAAAGTAAAAATATTTCAAATTTTTATTGCTATCTCATTTTACTACAAAACACATAAAAATAGAAGAAAATCTCCGAATTTGACAATACATCAATACAAAACTATTTTTTTTTTAAATGAGACCACTTGGCCCGTAGCCTTACCAGAGACTCCAATGTAATCTTTTGCGTGTAATTTGTAACCAGCGGCTTCGTCCTCAACCCAGAAACTTTTATATTCAGCATAGTCTTTGTTTCCTGCAGCATCTGTCAGATCGATGCGTACCTTGTATGGTATGTCTCTGATGGCTTGGCTTGTGAAGCCGTAGATGTTGTCATTGCCTGTTAGTATTAAAAAAAAAAAAAACTTTTATAATTACCTATAAATTACCCAGTGTCCAATATAAGAGCTATTGCTATCTAAGGAACTTACCAAGCCAAAAGTCTTCGGATATGTTACCAAAACCTCTTTTGTAACTTGCCCAATCCTTGTAAAAGTAATCTTTCGGTGTCTTAAAAGATCCCCTCCTATGTATTACCTATTGAAATATTTTTGAAACAAAACATAAGAGATCAAAATTGCAAATAAATATTTACGCTTGATACACACTTTAAATTACACAGCTATTAATGATCTGTAAAATTTTAAAAACTAATACCTTTTATTCATGAATCACAATTTGCTGCATATTATCTCTTCACTGCTGTTTTCATAGATAAAAAAAAAAAAAAAAAAAAAAAAAAAAACTAACCAATAAATTCAAAGTTTTTACGAGATATCCTTCATATCCATTGCCAATTTTAATGCACAATTGCAACTCATTAAGATATTTAAGCGATTTCGAGCTCCAATCGATTTTTAATAGTGTTTTAACACTACAAAAAAAATCAATTTCATGCTATTGAATAACAGTTCTCCCCTCCCCATACTCTCTAAAATAAAACTTGTTACAATACATTGTCATCGATATCTAGTCTATCTGCCAAGTTTCAGCTCTACTGCATGACGGCAAGTGGGTTAATTAACCCTCTTAGAATTTAATCTGCCACAAACAAAATCGAAGTTAATATGAACGATTACTATTATAACCCATAAAAACCAAGTTTTTAATCTAAATTCTTTACGTGCATCGCCAATTTTTATATTCATTAACACAGTGCTGATTCCGTAAACAGTGCGTGTTTGGGGTTTGCATCTTATTTTAAATATCAAAAACATTTCTATTAGCAAAATGTGCGGCAAACTATGTTACAAAATTTATTTATTAAAATTAAACGTGAAATTATGCACTCACATGCAAATATCTATTTTTTTTTTCTGAATAAAACAATTTTATTATTTATTTATTAATTAAAAAATGTTGGCAACAGAAAAGAGTTGCTTCAATGGTCGGTTAAATACTATTTTAGTGCGATTGGATGACGGCATGTTAGTTTATTAGTATTCCGTAAAAACAACCTTTTATTGACAGTAACAACCTCAAAGTTTGATAGAATGCATTATCATCGACATTGAACCTGTCTGCCAAGTTTTAGCCCGATTGGATGACATACGCAAAATCGAAGTTGATAAAAGGATTTAAAAGGGAAAACAATTATAACACATACAGCTGAAATAACATCCTAAACAAAAGCCGCAATTATTTATAACTGAAAAATTAATTTCGGAGCAATCTAGATATGTGTCACATGTTTTTAAAGTATTTTTTATGCTGAATCGAATGAAAAAAGAAGCAAGACGATGCAACTAGTCTAAAAAAAGTTACAGTCCTTTTTATAAACGAAAACATATGTAAAAATCAAAGAAAGTTAAAATACGACATAAAAAAATAAAAAAATTGGTCCATTCATGAAACTCAGCAAAAACGTTTTATTTGTCATGAGAATAAAAAAACAATAGTGTCTATAAAAATATCTAGCATAGAAGGGTGTTTTTTGAGGAAGTGGGGAGGAGAGGGTTTCTTTTCTTTTGTTTCTTCATTCTCATGACAAGTAAAAAACGTTTTTGCCAAGTTTCATGCACGGACAATTTTTTTTTTTTTTTTTTTTAAACCTTTTTTTGGTTTTTACATGTTTCCGTTTATAAAAAAACAAAAAAGCATCTTAACTTTTTTTAGATTAGTTATATCGTATTCTTCTTTTTCTTTCGTTTCAGTATAAAAAAAATACTTCAAAAACATGTGTCACATGCTTAGATTGTTCCAAAATAAATTTTTCAGCTGTCAAATCCCTAACCCTTCCCCATCCCCACAAAAAAATTACTCTTAGTTGTTAGATATTTTTATGGACTCTTTTGATTATTGATTTTCATGACAAATGAAACTTTTTGCCAAGTTTCATGAACGGACCAATTTAAAAAAAAAAAAAAAAAAAAAAAAAATCCTATTTTTCCTGTACTAATAGCGCAGTAGATAATTTTGGAATTTACAGTTTTGTTGTAATAAAATAGTTTAATTGGCACCTATTCTTTCAATTACACCAACATTAAAATATCGTAGAGTAATATTCTTAAAAAGAAGTTATACAATAATCCTCCCACTCTTCTACCTATATACTGGCCAAAAAAATTAAAAGATAACCAGTTTTTCCCTTAGTAACTTCTTAGTGGAGCAGCTTTAAACTCATGAAATTCATGAAATTGACAACTTTATGCAACATATCTATTAGTAAAACAACTCAGTAGCAAATTGAATTGCAAAGTGTACAGTGGGAGGCATATGCAAAAGAATGGAGTATCATTAGTGTGCCTTTAGGCTTTTAGTATGAAATATGATCTACCTTGTCGTCAGTGTTTACTAGGCACTGTATTCTCATACTTAGCATGAATTTCTTGATGAATTCTAGAGGCTAAATTGCTCGTCTCACCTTTTGAACTGTTTGCAAGTGATGGAAAGTTCCCAATACATTAAATATTTCCACAATGGATATCGTACAAAGCGTACTACGCATGCTAGATGAAATTTGCATTAGTGGAGTGATCTGGCTTGCGTATGTGGGAGATATTCATATTTTTTAATCGTCTATCCAAAGCAAAAGTGGGATAAAATATGCCATTATAATCAATAAACACGATTTAGAAACAGAAATTTCACCATTAAAGACTTGTCTAGATTAGGTTAACTTAATTACAGTTAAAAAAGTCGAATTTAATTACCTTTTCGTTCCTGGAGAGCATAAAGCAATCCAACATTTTGCATCCAAGACAAAAACTTTTTAACATCAGATACCTTTTAATGAAAATAATATTTTCAGTCTCATGAATAATATTAAATGTCAGAAGAATCTGTAGAAAAGGTGGGAATATGATACTACGAAGTAAACGTTATTCAAAATAACGATTTGGTGAGAAAAGAGTTTTGATCTTTTAATGCAATATGTATGATCACTTTATTAAGCTCACAAGGAGCCCAAATGATAATTATATTCGACTTTTTTAACTTAATTACGTTAACGTGATCTAAACAGATCTTTAATAGTGAAATATCAGTTTCTAAATAGTGTTTATTAATACTTGTGGCATGTTTTATTCCACTTTTGCTTTGGGTAGTCGTTTAAAAAATATGAATATCGCCCCTTTACGTAAACCAGATCATTTATCTAATTCAAATTTCATCAAACATGTGTGGGATGCTTCTACCATATCCATTCTGGAAACATTTAAGATATTGGGAACTCTCCATCAGTTCAAAATGTGGGACGAGCAATTTATACTCTAGAATTCATTAAGAAACTTATGTTAAGTATGAGTATAACATTGGATAACATTGGTAAACATTGATGACAAGGGAGATCATATCTCACATAAAGGTCAATTCCTTGAGTTATGTGATTTTTAATGAGGATGAACAAATGGTACTCCTTTCTTTTGGATATGCCCCCACTGTACACTTTGCATTTTAATTTGCAACTGAGTTGTTTTACTTATCGTTATTTTACATAAGGATGTCTCTTTGATATGAATTTCATGTGTTTATGCTGTTCCACTGAGAGAGAAAAACTGGTTATCCTTTAATTTTTTGACCAGTGTATATTGAGATACACTTTTCTTAATTCCTGAAAAAAGTTACAATTTTCAGATCCAATTTGAGATTAATTGTAATGATTTGTCCATGTCGCAATAGACATCGAGTGACTTGTTTGCGAAAGCGTGACTCCTCGGCCAAATGGTGTAGACTCCGCTCTTCTTCTTTCCACTCCGAAGAATATCCGAACAGTCAATGGGTCTCTCGACATGTTTCGGACAAATAGCATCGGGACCTTGTCATTGATTAAAAAAAGTCAGCACTCAAATATGAAATGGATAAGTTGGTAATTGTTACAGGATTTTTTTACCTAATCACAAAATGGTTTTAGATTTCAATGCAAGCAGCAGCTTCACTCTTGGCCAGTGACTAATTAGAAAAAGTTCCAAGTTCGTTGTGGAATGAAGTGATAATATTTTTTCAACTTTAGTTTGATTGAGTCACGCACATTTGTTTGTTCTTTAATAGTTTCTTATATCCAGAATAATGGATATAAAGTCAGTACCTATTTATAATAATAAGTATTCCTAAGAGTAAGCAACCTATCACAGTTTTATTTCCCTTGAATACATTATTAAGGTGTACCATTTTGTTTAAGCTACATTTCAACGCATGCACCCACATTTTCCACACATTTCTGGAATCTTTTAGAAACAGAATCCGTAGCTCTTCTTAGTATCTCAAATGGAACATTTGTAGACACTTCACGGATACTTTATTCAAGGCTGTTAGTATCCCTTGGTTTTGACTTGTTACTTAGCCTAAAGTGTACAAGTTAAGACCAAGGGACAGCCTTAAACAAAGTATCCGGGAAGTGTTTGCAAATGTTTCATTTGAGATGTTAAGAAGAGCTGTGGATTCTGTTCCTAAAAGATTCCAGAATTGTGTGGAAAATGTGGGTACATACTTTGAAATGTAACTTAATAACAAAATGGTACGCCTTAATAATGTATTCAATGGAAATAAAATTGTGATAGGTAGTTTATTCTTTGAAATATTCATTCTTACAAATGGGTACTGACTTTACATTCACCCTATAAAACATTCACCCTACAGTAAAAATCATATTTAAGAGAACGATACTTAACAGATAAATTTATTACATTATATTTAAGAGAAAATTGTACAGTGATATTGAATAATATTAAAATAAGTGGTAAAAATTCATTTTTTTTTTCTTTTAAATTGGTTAGTCAATTAAAGTATCTTCATTTCGATGTCGCAAAATGAAATTTTCATGTGACACTTTGTTTTGAGTAAAAGGATAGTTAGTATTTTATTTCTGATTTTATGGATACATTATTATTTTTTAATTAGAACATTGCATGCAAACTAAACTTACAAGTAAGATAGTTATTTTTGGCTTCGGTTATCATATCCATAGCAAAATCCAAGCATCCTAAAGATTGATCCTTTTTTATCCAACCCCCGTTATCGTCATCTGAAAATAACAACACAGAACGAACGTTAATAGTTGGTCATATAGATTGATTTTATAAAACATTTTATGGCACAATATCTACACGAAGGCTATAATATGGAATAACATCGTTTGATCAATATATGCAAGAGAAGCCAGGAATTATGTCTTCCGGATGGTCACTCTAGGTGAAAATGCTCGGTATTTTCGGAGTGGAAATGAATCCGGCAAAGTCACACCAGGCAGCTTGACCACCAACTTGGGACTATTTGTTACATTCTCTGTTGTTTCTACTCACCTGAAAAGAGTAGGGCATTTTAGAATCCCAATTGAATTATACTATTGCACAAATTGAAACCTTTCTCTTTTAACATCCCAACGTCTATACTCAGTGATGTTAACTGGAAAAAAAGTACAGACGCTAGAATCTTTCAATATTAGAGCCGACCAAACGGTATGGTGGTTAGCGTGCTAGCTTCTAGACCGCGAGGTTGCAGGTTCGAGTCCCGTGTTAGGTATGGGTGTTTGTAAATGTATGTTGGCTTGTCTAATGACGAATGTTTCGGAGCATTATAGCCCTCGTGATGCTGACGGCGCCAGATAATCTGAATACAACCAACCAACTTTCAATATTAGATTAAACTTAAATTTTGTGCAAGTAAAGTTCACCTTAACCTATCTTGCATTTTATTTAAAAATTATGTACTGGATTTTAAAATTAGATTAAATTTATTTTAAAATTAGATTAAATTTATTTTATATTAAATTATTTTTATTTTATATTAGATTATTTTTAACTATTTTCTTTTTACGTCCGTATATAAGGAAGAGTTAGATGAACGAAATATTTTATAAATGAACGTCCAACTTAAGCAGTACAATAACTATGATTAAATTAAAAATTCAGTATATGAATAAGCACAGTTATTTCGATCCTTTTTCAGGCCATGAAATTCAAATATCTGGATTAATTTCTGAAGCAAAAGGTATTTCTTGAGTCTTCAAATTTTTACCATCGAACTTTTATCTAAGGGTTCAATGAGTCAATTGTATCAAGCATAATAAAAAAAAACACTGACATTCATTTTGGTTTCATATCTAGATTTAAACAGAATATCATCAGTTCCGAATCCGTTTTAACTATAATTGTATAAGCTATAGATTGGGTAACCTCCAAACAATATATTTAAATATTAGCAAAAAAGTATTTAAAACGATTTTGTAGGTATCCTTATTAAATAAAAATTCATTGAATTAAACAATTCAGATTTTTAATTGATATATAAAGTCGTTTCTATGCACACCTGTAAAGTAAAATTTTTTAAAAATACTCTTTAATACAACACCAAGTCCTTCATCCCACATGCATTGTCCCATTCAACTCCAACACGTATATCAGCTCAAACACGTATATTTCCCCCACCAATCTGAATACAGCAATTTTGTCTAATATACAAAGCATTCACCACCAAAGAAAAATGAATACAAGTTTACACGTAGCCACCAGACCGACATCTAGTAACACTATATCAACTCCAACACGTATATTCATACTACATACATTGTCCCATTCAACTCCAACACGTATATTCCTCCCACGTGCATTGTCCTATTCAACTCCAACACGTATATTAAGACAAAAATTGGAAAAAAAAAAAAAATTAAATCAAAAGATGAAACATCTTTTTGTAAGGAACTTAAATCATATTTTTATAAGCTAGATTAGTTGCTGCTTAGTGCAGTATAACACCAAAATAGAATATCTCTATATTACTTTGGAGTGTGGAGAACACATAATTAAAAATAAAATTGAAAAACAAGCAAAATTAATTTATTGATGTTATGAAAAACCTTTTGATATTTATTACCAGATTTCGAATTGAAATGTGGAATTCAAAATTGGCACAGGTGGCAAATTCCAAGGCTTGAGAAAATGTGAAAAAAAAAACCTTTTTTTTTATCATTTCACTCAGTCAGAAATAGTCAGGAATAGTTTCTTTCTTTTTTTATTAGTTCTTTTGTTTTTAATAATTGATTTAATCGGCACATCTCCTTAAAATTTTACAATTTTTAAAAATCTTATCACTAGTCTGAATTTTCTTTACAAAGATTTCTAATTAAATTATCCGCTTGAGAGAAAGTGCAACGACCAGTTAACCTTATCTCACGCTTCGTTATTAAGATTAACGAAACAGATATCATTAAATGGTGTTTTTAATGTTTGTTGCAGTACTTGTACTTCTGTGATATAGTTTAGTGCATAATTTTTAAGCAAGATTTATATGTGGTCTTTACTTCTGAATTAATTATTACTAAATTATAGTATAGTGTATCATTAGTTTGTCATACGTACTTATCTGAAAATAATAATCTTTACTTTAATAGCTAATTTATAATTGTTTCCTTACAAATACAGTTCTCTATATTTGCTTGGAGAAAATAAAATGGATTCAAATTTTTAAGATTTTTTTTAACTCTTAAAATCAAACACAAATTATCATAATTATTGAAAACTTGACAAATGATTATAAAGCATTATAAGTAATAAATAACTGCTTACTTGTAGAAAAATTAAACAAAAATAAAAATAAAAGAAAGACGAAAAAGTATCATATAAATTTTATCATTTCCAAAAACTTCCCAAATTAGCATTTATGCCAAATTTGTTTTGAAAGACAAATCCAAAAATATCAACGCATTCATGCCGAATGCAAATACTTGCAATTTTTTTTTCCGGCAATCTCTTCTTTAGAACCTATACAAAATGAATGAATTAAGGTAACACATGAACTACATGACAATATCGAATTGATTATTGCTATAACTGCACTTCCCAACGAAAAAATATTACTTGCACTATTAAAAAGTATTTTCCGATATTTTTTAATATTGCAAGAAATATTTTTTCATTGGGAATGCAATTATAGCAATAATCAATCCGACATTGTCATAGAATTCATGTGTTACCCTTAAGAGGAATCCCTAGTAAGGATCATTTCCTATACTCTCCATGTTACAAGCTTCTATCCTAATGCATTTAGAAACTACTTTCTACAAACCCTTGAAATTTGGAGAGCAGATACGAAAAGGATCACTTAATGAAATGCATAAATTGTTTTAATTTAATACTTATCTATTATAAATGAAAATTAAAATAGCAAAAAGACAAAAACCAGGTGCAACCACTGCATATGCATTGACGTAAGGATTTTAAATATAAAATAAAATATATCAGACTCTATTTTCAAGTTTTTAATTTATGTCATTTCATTAAGTGATCCTTTTCGTACCTACTCACTAAATTTCAAGGTGTTTAAAGAAAGTAGATTATAAAAGCACTGGGCTAGAAGACTTTAACATAGCGAGTATGAGGAATGATCCTTACTAGGATTTCCTCTTAATAGCAAAAAACTTATAAAGGGGAGTTGGTACCCAAACATTTAATAATCGATTTTGATTTTATTATTGTTTATCAAAATTTAAATTCTCCCCTTTAAAAGGATGAATCATTTGTAATAATACCTCAACTAGAAGTATTTTTAATAATTTTTTGAAGACAAAATTGGTAACTATTAGTGTAAGTAAAATTTTCTTTAAAATGAGTTTTTCTCAACATTTTTCATTATTCATGTACCTTTTTCGCAGAAACTATGCAAACTATCTTCCCGAAATTTTTACCATATATTCCTTTTATGTATCTGTATATACAGAAGTAAGATTTTTTATTTTTTTATTTTTAAAATAATTTTTGTTTTGGCTTTTTTTCGGCAAAAAAAAACTTATGATTTTTAAAAAATTTGACTGACTTTCAGGAAAATTCAGTTGAAAAAAAGTAAATGAATCACAATCAAAAGCTAATTTCAGTAGAATTACGGGTGTCTGCTAAATGTACTGAAAAAAAATTAGGCTTCTATGTCAAATACTTTCTGAGAAAAAGGTACATGAAATATGGCAGATTAACTTTACCGGTATATAGAGGGTACCAACTGCCCTAAATTATAAAAAAATCCAACAAATCACAACAAATTTACCGCAGTTAGGATACAAGTCTTTTGCTTTGTTTATGTAACCCCTCGAGACTTTCAGAAGTTCGGAAGCCTTTTCCTTTCCATCACATTTAGATGCAGCGAGCGTGGAGTTATGGACATATGTGTCCTCCGTCAGGCACAGGACAAAAGCGCACGAACACCAAGGGATGACAAAAGCACCGCATTCTATAAAACATACATCTTACATTATCGGAAAATATATGTTTATCTCCATTAAGAGTTACATGATTAAAATGAAATACAAAATCAAATCTCAGTGTTTTTGAAATTTGATATATACTGTTCTAAGCACGTAAAGTCATAAAACTGTGTGATATAAAATTATTTGAGAAGGTAACTTGCAAAGGATTGCCAGAAAAAAAGGACCATTTTCAACCGAAAAGATTTTTACCATCAAATCGGGAACCTTGGACAAAATGAAAACATAGCCTAGCGTCTACACTAGATGTAGCTAATAAAGTATACAAAGTATTGTTGCGTTGGTGGGTTCGAAAGATTTGAAGCCAAAGCAGATCAAAACTTGCAGAAATTTATTCCAATATAACTCTTCACAGATTCCTTTACAACTCCAGAACTTCTCGTTATACTAGTCAGAATACAGCTCTTTTCACAACAATAGAGCACAAACCAGCAGTTAAAAACTTGACAACACAACTGCTCAAATCGCTGCAAAAGACAATGCAATACAGTTCGCTTTCGAAACTCTCTGAACGCTCACTGAGACTCAGTAATTCCAGTCAACTAATGGACTCAGCTAACAACTAACTCCATCACCCGCTCTCCTGAGCTTTTATAGGGGAGGGGAACATTCTTGAAATTTCTAGAGGTAGATATTTGGAGAACTTTCCAGATCGTAGTCGAAAAGTCCTATACATGTACATGAGGACCGAAAATGTCGCCAAAAATAGTCGCCAAATTTGGCGATAAAAATTAGTCGCCAAAACCATCGCCAACTTGGCTCTATCTCGCCAATTTGGAGAGATTGCCACTATCTTTATGTTAAATGCCCTGCACCCTTGTAAAACTCGCTTCCCAACGTTACCTCTGTAAAACTCGTTATCAGGCATTGAGACACACATTGCGGGGAAGCAAACAAACGACGAACTATTGCACTGCCTTATGCGAAATGTACATAAATTTTACTATTTACAAAATTAACACTACGAAATACTTATAAATATACAAAAATTCGTAACAGTATCTATGTCTATCCTATCTGAAATTACAAATTCTGCAGACATGTACAATATCTGAAATGAAACTTCTCGCCAAGAGAAAGTTCTGTGTGCTGTTTTGAAAGCAATACTTAGGCAATATTCAAGTTGAAAGATATCAGAATAATTATTGAACACAATTGTATGACAATATGATGAGGAGTAAGACTAAAGGAATTTAGAAATTTTCATTGAATTGAAATGAGTACAGTGGGTTATACATTCGGTATTTGGTAAGTAATAACTTAAATTTTGGTCAATGAAGTTGATATGAAACTCATCAACTTGGTAACACTTTGACTGTCAAAAATACTACCTTGCCACGATTTCCGCTTCCAACTAGAACCACCGTTTCTCACTGTCTGACATAACAACATTTGTTTAACAATTTCTCATTCAGAAAAAGCCATTTATAAGTATTTTTTGAGTGTTCATATATATTCATGCAATGATTCTTGTAGTAAAATCTGTCTGAAATACGAGAATTCATAAAAAGTTCTGACCGTATATAATGTAGTAAAACAGTGCATATTGATTCTGCTCTTCATTGCTTCTGACGTCATATTCTTAGATAACACATTCTTCAGTTATATTCTTAAATGACATATTCTTATTTAATTAAAAGTTTATAAAAGTGTTTTTAAAATAATATGTAACTTGACACGATCTATTAAGAATAATTCAATATACTATTTTTTTTTCCTTTAAACAAAATCACAACAAGTCAACCATAACTTCAGATCTGTTTTTCTAATATGCTCAAAGTTTTTATGTTGAGAGGAGAAAATTCATACTTACATCTTTGTTTAAATTTCATATAAAATTGAGATTTTTTGCTTCATAGGCGTCTAATCCTAAATGAGTGAATTTCACAATTAAGATCTCATTTGAATTTCGGCTCTTGCTAACCCTACCTTTTCTTCCAGTAGTACCAAGTTAATCCTCGGAAGAACTCTACTCCGGACTGGTAGGGGCAATTTAAATTCGAATAAGAACAACCACGATACCACCAGGGCCGTTGCTAAGAATTTTGGTTGGGGGGGCGTAGACATCCTTTTGCCGACTGAAATCAAAGCATGTCCGGTGTAAATGTAGAAAATATAAATTAAGGTGCTAATAAATTGTTAACTAATTTTATTAATGTAAAATTAACGTATAAATAATTTTTAATTAATATATGAATAATTCCTGCTAAAGTAATTATTAATTAATGTAAAACTAATTGTTAATGCATTTTTTTAATTAATTGTGAATTGTTTTATTTAATGTGAAATTAGTTTGAATTATTTTTAAATTACCGTCTAAACAATTTTTTATATTTTATGGCATTTTATTAATACGTACTTAATGTCAAATTTTAAGTAAATTCCCATCACATTATAGTTAAAGTTCCTTCAACTTCATTTAATTTTTTATTTCTTTTTAGTAAATTAACCCTTCCTCTCCAAATAAAGGAGATTATTTTTGGAAGTGTTTTTATTTGGGGGCAGAGGAGAGGGGGGGGGGGAGAGACATTTATACCTTGCAGATAGATAGAATTTCCCCCCACAATCTTAAACCAATTCAGTAAACTGAGAAGTACAAGTGCTTCATTTCGATACAACTTTTTTTTATATTTTCAAATTGCAGTTTCGAAAAAAAATAATTAAGGGGGTCCGGCACCTCCATAGGAGCCCATGTTAAATTCAACAACTTTGGGGGGCATCTCATTTAATAACCGATTCTTCAATCATTATGAAACACAGTATAATATTTGGATACTTTTTAATACTTTAACACGAGATTTTTGTTATTTTTTAAAAATTAAAATAATTATGATTTTCTAAAAATATGTTTAAGAAAATTTTTAAAATTTTAGACTAATTATTTTTTAAAAAAGAAAGTATGCAACTTATCAATAATTCCTCGTGTTAAAGTACTTAAATACATAAGAGAAACATATATAAAAAATTTCAAACATTTATGTCATATAGATTTTAAGCTATGTGCCCCCAAACACGAAAAAATGGCATTTTGAGATATTCGGCTTTGAAGTTAAAAAACATGCATTAAATACCTACATTTTGTTTACTTCAAAAAATTATTAAAGATACTTTGAAATAAGATATAAATATTGATGTGGCATCATTTTAAAGAGAAAAATACATATTTTGATAAACAATAATAAACTCGAAATTAATAACCTGAAAATTTTTCATGTGCCGGACTCCCTTAAACGTGTAAAAGTGGTTGAAAATTAGCACTTTAACATGGAATTAAATAGATGAAAATTATTGATCAAACAGATGACTTTTGTATAATGAATTGTATAAAGGTTGATCAAAAAACAAATTCTGGAAAAATTCTTCTTTTTAAAATTCTGGCTGTCTATTGCTACTACAGAAATTTCCCTACGCGAAGCACTGCAATTTTTACAATAGATACAATGTCAGGGACATAAGAAACATGCACTTGCACTCCTTCCCCTCCGGGTTTCGAAAAATAAAGTAATGTGGAAAAAAAAGTGGTAAAATTTACAAGAAAAAAATATATATGGATATTAATTCATCAATTTGAACAGAACAGTAATGAATAATTATTAACTAACAGCCAATTAGGAAATCCAATTCCCATCTTCAAAAAATCAAGGATTAAACAAAAACTTTTGTCGCCTTACATCTCCCTGCAAATAATCATGTAGGCGTTCATGGACACTATAATTGCAACAATTATTATTAAAAACGATTTGTTAATTATTTAATTTTTAAATACTTTTTAACTCATTTTCCTAACTAAAAAAGAAAAGATTTGGATTTTTCTTGAAACGTGTGTTAATAGTAAAACTTAATTTTTTTTGGTAACAATTCAATCCAGGAACCTACTTCTTAAAAGTAGTTACTTCGAGTATATATTTTTATCAAAATTGCTGGATTTAATTTAATGATTTTTTTTTTTTTTTTTTTTTTGGTTTTTCACTGATGTTGTATGGTTTTTCAGCAATAATTTCTGCAAATATTACTCGTTTTTTGAACAATAATCATTTATTCAAGAAGGAAAGTATACTTGAAAATGCTAGGTTTTTTTTCCTAAGCGGGATTAAAAATGAAATGGATTACTTTAGCATTAAACCAAACTATAATATTTATGTGCAAAAAGGTAAGTTATTCGCAACTAATTGAACTTCGAATTTATTGACAAAATACTCTATAAAAAAGCATGCCATAATTTTTAGCACAACATACCAAACTATATAAGGAATAGTACGTGTGGGGTTTTTTGGGAAAGGTGTGGGGGGGGGGAGGTATTCAAATCTACAGTGTTATCCGATCTTGAGGAAGAACAAGTTGCACATTTGATCTTCAAAGCAAGAGAAACATTACTGTCAACATGAAATTTCCCTTACCCACATGTAATGGTTATGATCCTAATTTGAGATTTATTGATCCAATTTGAAATATTTTGAAAGGTAGTTAGACTAAAAAATCTTAGTTTATCTGAAAGACAATTTTTTCCCCATGTTTCGAATATTAAAGTGGTGAAATCCAGGATAGGTTGGTTGGTTGTTTTTCAAATTTATTAGGCACAAGGGCAACACAAATGCCAAACTGCGTCAGAAATCGAGGATATGAGTGAAAGGATACTCACTATTTGCAATACACTGAACCTGGTTGTATTGGACAATGTCGGTCCACAGCTATTTGAGCACGGGGAACACTAAGAATTTTAGATAGTATTATAATAAACCTTTCAACACTTTTCCAAAGATTATTTTGCCGTCCAAACGGTATAGTGGTTAGCGTGCTAGCTTCTAGACCGCGAGGTTGCAGGTTCGAGTCCCGTGTTAGGCATGTGTGTTTGTAAATGTATGTTGGCTTGTCTAATGACAAATGTTTCGGCGCATTATAGCCCTCGCGTTGCTGACGGCGCCAGATAATCTGAAAACAACCAACCAAAGATTATTTTGTTAGAATAAATTCGATATCGCCTTCCAGTTTACAAGTGGTATGCATTATTTTGAGAATGCGTTTTCAATATATGAAGTACAAGGTGGTCATAAAGAAACTTTGCCGATATATGGGCCTCTAGCTTCCGTTCCGTTTAACAGATCGAGATGAGATTTCAGGTATAGTTATTCAGAGGTATGAGCTCGAGATTCTTTGAATTTCAACAAATGGCGCTCACGGTTATGGTTAAAGTTAAATGCACGAAATTTTCAAATGACAACGTCTACTTTTTCCTGTCGCAAAATGCTCAGCGCATAAGGAAACCCTAATGAGAGATGGAACGGTACGTGTATCACAAAAAACGGACGCATTATGCACGCACCAAAAAAAAAGCTCTGCGAACGGCCAACAAAAACGCGATTGAGGCGCACGATGGAAATTTGCATTTGACAGAGGCCAAAGTTCACATGAGTGCCATCACACTCAATTTAATCGGTTTTCTAAGCTGAATATTTGGTGAGCGGCCTCCATTGCTCCGATCGTGTGTTTGTTGGCAGTTCGCAGATCTGTATTTTGCGCGTCCGTTTTTTGTGATACACGTACCATTCCAACGCTTTTTAGGGTTTTCACATGCGGTGATCATTTCTCGATAGGAAAAAGTAGGCGTTGCTATTCGTAACTATAACCGAGGTAATCGTGAGCGCCATTTTGCCGAAATTCACAGAATTCCGACCTCATATCTCTGAATAACTATACCTGAAATCTCATCTCGATTTGTTGAACGAGACTGCCTTTAGAGATCCATATATCGGCAAAGTTTCTTTATGACCATCCTGTACATAACATCATTTATGGTATTCTACTTGACATTAATTACAATAACTTTGTAAAATGCGGGTCAATTTTCGTATAAAAAATTTCGGTGTTTTGAAATTTGGTATAAAACCTTTAATTCATATGATGGACATTACATACTTTATGTAAATGACGTTTAATGTGTATGTCATGGTTTTTGAGACGTTGTCTGAAGTACGACAAATACAAGTATATCATCTACTGTAACACATCAAAGTTATCTAATGTCAGTGAAGATGTCCATGATTAGATTATTTTAATGTTCCTGTCAAAAAGGATATACTTACTCCAATTCAAAATTGCCGACCGTCAACTGAAGCTGCATTGTGATCACAATTTTATAATTCTAATGAGTTTAGTTATTTGTACTTATTCCATTCAATATGTTTTGAAACATCCGTCAGTAGGGATTTTTAAAAGAAGGGATGAAATTTCAGAAATTTGCCGACTACCAGCCTTTCTAAAAACTTATGGTAATATTTTTATGGTAATATTTGCTTTCACAGTCCATCATTGTAGCCGGAATAAAAGACACCGACTTCCATATAATAGACTTCTATTGTAAAAATGTCGATTCGTCAAACTCGGGTCACGCTGCATTCAGATATTTTTAATATTTTTTTGTTCCATTTTTTTTTTTTTTTCCCCCATTTAATTCGATTTTATTGTGGATCGACTTTAGAAAAAGAAAAATCTCGATAAAATTTTTGAAAATTTGCCGACTGTCCAACTTTTTTAAACTTTGGGGGGCGAGTCGCCCTCTACGCCCCCCGTTCCCGTCGTCCCTGGGTACCACCATGCCCCGAGTAAGACCACTGCACAAGATATACTGACTAGGTCATTCAATATTGTAAAATATTCATACCCTATTTAAATGAATAAAATGTATTAAGTTTATTAAGTGTTGCTTGTATTATTTAGAAGAATCGAAAACTATATAGTTTGTTCCAGTCTCATTTAATAAGCGCTCTTTTATAATTCCTTAGATAATACATTAATCAACTTCCCAATTACGTTTATTTTTATGATATTTTAAGCAAGTTAATGATTTAAATTATACCACATTCTTTAATAAACTAAATAAACTTACTCACTCATTGAGTAATTTTACCATACTATCGTAAGTTTACCCTGAAAATAACGTCCTTGGTTTGTAAAAACAATCAAGTCTAATTAAAAAACACACAAAAAAGTTGCAGCAGACTTGCACAACTAAACTAAATTCCTAACATTTATTTTCATTTCTTAATTTAAATTCGGTTATCAGTCAGAAAAAGAAAAAAATTCTTCAAGGAAGTTTTCCAAATGGAAAGATTTTCCATTCATGCGACATAAGACAATGGTATCATTGCATAATTATTCGATGCATTTGAGACTAATTGTTGATGACTTCATCTTTGTCTAAACGAGTATTTTCGCCGTTCCGCATTAGCTCAGTTAAAAAGGGAAATTCGCTGATGATCTCATTCCACTGATGGAATAATGGCACACACTTCCTACGTTTAAATACGTTATTATTGTTCGCGCGCATATGTGCAAGAAGCGACGAACACTTTCCTTTCTAGCTAAAGTTTAGTTAATTGGCCTTGTTCCAGAAATGGAAACAACTGTAGGAGTAAGTTAATGGTTAGTTAATGAAATAATAACGTACCAGCAACAATGGACTACAATTATATGACACAGTGCTTAGCTAAAGTTGCAAATGAGAGAACGATTGAAAGGGCACTGTATAAATAGATGCTTCCAACTGTATGTTGGAACTGTTTCTTTGTAAAGTTATTCTAAAATTTTATAAATCTGTTCGTTTGCGTTTTAAAAGATTGTTTGTGAGATCTTAAGAGGCTTAAAATGATAAGACAAAAAGCACGGTTTTGATGGATTGGATCTTTTCCGTTTATTTATTACATTACACTGTAAAAAAAATTTACTGAAAATAACGGAAAAAGTACCGGCAGCAGAGTTGCCGGGACTTTCCCTTTTCGTTATGTATTTTCCCGTGAATCTACTGAAGTTCCGTTTCTTATTTCTTCGTTGTTAAAGTTTTCCGTTTTGTATTTTTCCGTGAATCTAAGTAAGTTTTCCATTTTGCATTTTTCCGTGAATCTACTTAAGTTTTCCGTTTTGTATTTTCCCATTATTTAAATTTCCGTTTTTTCTTTCTTATTTTTTTGCTAATGAAATGCAAATGTCTATGGAGAAAAGACAGAAAAATCTCAAAAAGTAATGCATATTTTTTCATGCGCCTTTTCGCAATCAATGAAGTGAAATCTCGTTAAGTACTTTTTTGAATTTTTCCATAAAGCTATTTTCGGTACAAAAACGATAAATTTAACATTTTGAAAAAATTAAAAAGTGCTTATAAAACAAGATTTTACCTCATTCTAACGATTGCAAAAAAGCGCATGAAAAATATGCATAATTTTCTGAGATTCTTCTCGACTTTTCTCCATAGACTTAAACATTAGCGGGCACTCTTTGGTGAAAGCAGTTCCAGCAGGTATCTGTTCCCCTGAAAATTCAACGTTCAAGATATTCGAATTCCATGCTCATATTTCTAGCAATATAAAAAGTTCGAACACTGCAATATTTAAAATTATTAAGAACTAAACATTGTTTTTTCTTCAAATTTCAAGAATATACGCTACCAAGTTCAATTAAACTTGTTAAAATACATTGTAGAAGAAACATTGATTGAAACATATAATTTTTCAGTAAACAATTTCTTATAACAACAAATTTATACATATATAGAGCAAACCTTACTTGCATAATTTGAAACTGATTAAGTTAAAAGATTCACCCCATACCTTATACCTGATTAAACATTTTTATTAAGAAAATAATAATTGTAAAATAAGATTTTTTTTAAAAAATTGCAACAAAGCACACTTGTATATATTTTAGAATTTTTTTAATTTTATTTACAGTTTGAAAACTTTGTCAAAATCATTTATTTCATTGGCTAAATTTATAACTTTTTTGGTAATTGAATAGTGTTTTCCTGTTTCTTTTTTGCTTGCTTTTGTTCCTCTCTTTGGATTAATATCTGCAATACACCTAATAAAAGATAAAATAGTCTTAAAATTAACAAATAAACACATAATCTATCATTAAAAACTTTTAAGTCATTAAATGTTTTTTTAACATTGCATACAAATATTCAAATGTTGTGGATGTTATGTACAGCAGACTGGGTGTAAATAATTATGTTACTGTTATATAAACTTAATAATAGAATATAATTTTAGCTATTGGAAAACATATTTTTGGAATTTTTTTTAATAAATCGACAGACACAAAATAAAATTGATATGATAACTGAAAATTTGAGTTATTGTGCCTGAAAATCATGGAGTGCTGCATAACCAGCCATCTCCAAATCCACTAGGTGGTGCTGCGGTTCTTGGAAAAACATTTACTTAGTGTATAAGGGACACATGTGTAAGTACGTACCAACCCTAGTTGTGATGGGTCAGGAAAAGTTTCCCTTAATGGTCAGGGAACACCCAGGAAAGTCTGGATTTTTTTTTTCTAGAGATGTGCAATACTTTGGTGTATAATAGTTGTGTATCAACACCTAATATTTCTGATCCTGGTAGCTTATTTATACCTCCCCCTACTACTGCTAAAAAAACGTCACAAGTCACAATAGAGGCAGTCACAAACTTAACTACTTTAAAATCTACAATAGATAGGCTAAACCTTTTAATGTACTCTTTCATTGCTTCTAATATTATTAATTACAATTGGATAAAATACTTTGCAGTAGGTGTAAAGAAGAACCTATTAAGTAAAATCTGGTCTTATATCAATAATTTAATTCCCATGGAATTATAATTTACTTCATCTATATATTCTTCTATTTTAAAATATCTTAAATATCGAGCACACCATCTTAATGTCAATCTTGTGGGTTGTCAACCAACTAATGATATCTTAAAAGAATATTGTATCATTAATTATTTGAATAAAAATTTTGATTATATTCCTTTTTCTAAGCAACACTTACTTCCCATTAACAACATCCATATTACTGCTTCATTTAAATAAACCTTTAGGACATTCTATATATAATTATAATCGCATACCTAAATTTTATTATCCTCCACCCCCCTTTTCCTATTCACGTACTGCTTCTGATGTAGGTTATGATGAATATTATTACTGGAAATATTGAAATAGTGGGTAATAACACCTCAATTCCTTTACATGGGGTACATGTTATTGTA
This sequence comes from Linyphia triangularis, assembly GCA_963978545.1. Lineage (NCBI taxonomy): Eukaryota > Metazoa > Arthropoda > Arachnida > Araneae > Linyphiidae > Linyphia > Linyphia triangularis. The sequence continues at coordinate 89,177,920 of OZ021723.1, read as the reverse complement.
TAGCAAACTTCATTCTGTTTATACCACTTTTAAATCTAATATTAATTCTTTTATATATAAATTAGCTGTAAAATATAGTTTTCCATTGTCAGCCTTCGAAGAATGGAAATATAACTTACTGACAGATTTTATAGTAGTTTATGACGAATTTAATATTAACCATGTCAAACCACCCTTACCAGGTTACACCTACCCCTGGTCTGGATTACCTTCCATTATCAATAATTTACAACAATCATTACTTATTTAGATAATGTAGCATCAAATTAAGCTATTACATGTAAATTATTTTATTGTCCCTATCATTTTATAATTACAGTCGTTTTTGAAACATCTTCTTTGATTAATGAATTATTATATATTAGATATGTAAACGATATCTTGATTGGCTTCGTAAACACTCCATCTATTATATCCTTAGATTTTTACATATCTACGTTAAAATTAATTGAAACCCCTAGTAATTCTGATAATAGTTTAGACTTCTTAGATTTACATTTAAAATTTGAAAATAATAAATTAAAAATCTCCATTTATGATAAACGTAATGTCTTTCCGTTTCCTGTCAATAGACTAACCCATTGGTCTTCTTGTTTACATAAAAAAAACTTTTTAGAAACATCATCTTCAATCAATTAGTGCAAGTTAAACTATGTCACAACAATGAAAAACACACATTGTTGATTTATTCTTTTAAATAAATGCATATTTTTAATTCAACTAGCACTGATTTGTATGCATTGAATACCAATTTATAATAAGATAGAAAGAATCATCAATACCTTTGGACAAACTCCATTGTTAGTGCTGTGTCTGCATTATATTCAATATTGAATACAAAGAAAGAGGAGAACAGGACATTCATTGCAGTGATAAAATCGTCAGAATGAGTTGTTATTTTGCCGTCTATCACTAATGAATATTCATTTGCAGTATAAAGATCACTTCCTGTAAAATAATTAAAAAATTACTTAAATAAACTTATTTCACATATTCTACTGGAAAAAGGCACAGTGTTTGGGGCAGGAGAAAAATAGCCTAAGCACCTCATTAATTAAAAGCAAGGCACAAGAGGTTGAAGAAAGAGATTTTGCTTTCAAATCAATTGAAGAATTTTTTTTAATGTATGATGGTTTTTTTTAATAGCAGGCATTTGCTTTTAAACAACTGGCCGTCAGATTTATGCCCTGTTTTGGTCAACTAAATTCAAGGAGAAACAGTGGTTTTGTCATACCGCATTGATTTCTAGGGAGGAGTCTCCAAAATCCAAATTTTTGAGGGGCAGCTTATGGTAAGGGCCCCCTCTGAATTCAAGTATTTTTTTTTTAAGAATTTGAATTAGTTTTAAATTGTGTAAGCTGCAAGGGTTCCGTCCCATATTTCAACGGGAGAAGAATTCAACACACCCTTTCATTTAATTCTTACTCAAAAAACTACCTTTCAGCAGATTATTCCTAAATTTGGAGAGGGGAGATACAAACAGAATTAACTAATTTTCTGAAGAAAATTATGTAGAATTTAAAGTGGGGGAATGACGTAGTAATGAAGTTTGCACTAAAGAAAGTGAAAATCTGAGCTTGCAAGGAGCTACGGACTCTGCATATAGAACAAAATCATAATCATAAAACCAAATTTAATAACTAGCTACTTTATAGATTTCTGAAATTTGGTTATTTAACATGAATACAACGTGTCACAATAGAAGAATGAAAGTATTAACAGAAAAAAAATATAGCATACCAAATGTAACCAAATATGGTGTCAACAGAAACTGAGCTTCAATGTCATCTGGACCCTACCAAATTTATTTATTATAAGAACTATTATAACACTCATATATGTCTATAAAAGCTATTTTTTAAACACATTCCACAATTCCAGTGACGTCATTTCAATACAAAACTTTTAAAAGTTACTGTATCACGTGATTAATTTGCTAAAAAAAGGAGTGTAAATTAAACAGAAATGAATGTAAATAATTTTAGCGTGGTAAAATGATCTGTATTATGCAAAATTCCATATCGTCGGTAAAATGACGAACACACGAATGTGCAAAAACACAGGGATGCAAAACTGGAAACTGTTAAGCCCACCGTTTTCAAAAATCGCCAATCCCTAGAATTTGCACATTCGTGGTTATATAATACATAACTTCTGGTCGTCCCAAGGTGTGTATTTATAAAGATCTTCTACTGTATCTCGATTCAATAAAAAAGCATCTTAAAGAAAATATTAAAATTGTAAAAAGCCTACCATTTTTTGTTTAAAAAGAGTGACTCCTCTTCTCCAAAGAAAGCCATCAATAGTGGAAAAGCTCCGATGTATTCAGCTTTCAAGTTTTGATTAACATCTTTAGCCATCTCTATTTCCTTGATACATTTAACTACTTTTGGTAGTTTTGTTTTGGTCTTCATAAAGTCATAAATTTTCTTTCCTTTTGTGGGGAGTACTTTCTGGAACATCCCATAAAATAACAGGAAAACTGTACATTATTATTGTGTTTATGAAGTCTCAGGTGAATTGCATATAATTTCAATGTGGGGAAATTTTCTTTGCATATTTTGCATTGAAATGCTTTTTTCAAACGATTAATCTTTTTCCTAGTGAAAAATATCTTTCTTTCAAAAATTCTGCATACTCTGCAAGAGAGAAATTTTTCATTTTGCTTGTGAAATCTGGATTTAAAACAGGAATGAATATTGATTTTCAATATTCATTCAAGAGAGAATTGAATTTCAGAATTAAAAAAAAACTGCATTTTGAGATATTTAAATTTTAAAATTTAGTTAAATTTTTTTTTTTTAAATAGGTTAAATTACACATCAAATTGAAGCTTATTTAATGGGCTTTAAAACAATATAAAGTTTTAGCATGTAGCTACAATACAAGTTGAGAAAATTAAGTACACCTAACTACCGCCAAAAGCATTTTCTAACGAAAATTAATTCCTTTAATAATTCACTACTAATTAATGGAATGCATTAAAAACTTGTTTTGCCATTTTCATTCATAACTTGGAACGCAAATATGGAGAGATGGATTTGGAAGAGCTTGGAACACAAATATATATCTACAAAAATAAAATTAAAAACGGTCTCTGTCTTTTTGTTTTGTTTTTTTAAATAAACATCCTTTTAAAAAATTATAATTGAGCTCTTTGAAAATAAATAATAAGTACATCGAAACTGTATCGATTAACTTTAGAAATTGGGGAGGGGGGACATAAACACATAAGGGATAGAAACAAAAGAATAAGCATTGTACAGTAAAGCACTGTTTATACGACTTTTATACAGTTAGGCGTCGTTTAAGTTAGGTCCCGATTCATACCTATTGTATATTTAAGGTATCCATTTACCTTAGACAAGTTTTTTTTTTTTTTAATTTTTGAAATAATTTTGTGAGAACCAGGCATGAAAAACTAACATAAAAATACTTTACTAAAAACATATTAAGTAATTAATGATTAATTATGGCAAAAACTTTGAACGGTGATAACTAATTTTTGAATAATTTTTATGACATAATTTATGCTGAAAAGTTAACAGTAAATATCCATGCATGTGACCTACTAGAATCTAAGCCCTAATTAAAGTAGTTATTTATGTTGAATGTTTTAACTGTAACCGTTTGAAATGATTTGACAAGGTTTGATTTTTAGTAACTTCTACTTTCATGTAGTTCTTTTTTCTTTTTTTTTTTTTTTCAAATAAACGGTTTGTTAATAAAACAAGTTTCTGATCGTTACTTTCTTTATTTAAGAGTATATTAATACTGCGCATAAGGAACTGCAACAGGTTATGGGCGCCAGCGGATGCATTTAAGGAAAGTTGAGTATCGATTTGAAAAAGTTAGTTTGTGTTTTACTTCCTAGTTTGAGTTTTGTTCATAAAGTGTTAGAGCACAATGGCTGATCAAAGTAACGTTATAAAGCTCAATAATAAGAATTACTCCAACTGGAAATATAAAGTTAAACTACTTTTGATGAAGGAAAACTTGTATAAAAAGATTATAGATGGTGAAAGGCCAAATGCGGAATTGGATCCCAATGGAAAACTTATTGCCGAGTGGGAAATAGCTGACAGCAAAGGACAAGCATATATCGGACTTTCTGTGGAAGATGATCAGCTGATTCACATCCGAGGTAAATCTACCGCTAAAGAAATGTGGTATGCTTTGAAAGAGTATCACGAGAAAAGTACCTTAACAAACAAAGTGCATCTGATGCGAACGATTTGTTCTTTGAAGCTCGAAGAAGGTGGAAATGTTCCGCAGCATATTACGCACATGCAAGAATTGTTTTTAAAGCTTAGGGACATTGGTGAAGAGTCTTTATCTGACAGTTGGAATGTAGCTATGCTGTTGAGCAGTTTGCCTAGGAGTTATGATCCTTTAATAACAGCATTAGAAACTCGTTCAGAAAAGGAATTGACGTTTGTTGTCGTTCAGCAGAAGGTTATAGCTGAATTTGAAAGAAGGCAACATGCAGAAGCGACTTCATGCAGCTCTTCGGAGAGGATGTTAAAGTCAGTTTCTAACAAAGATTTAAAGAAACATTCTATAACTTGTTATTTCTGCAAGAAAAATGGGCATTTCAAAAAGGATTGCCAGAAGTACAGAAAATGGAAGGATAATCAACAGAATAAAGTTAATGCCGTTGAACATAAAGATCAATTGTTTACATTTGACGTTCAATCAGATGGTTGGATTTTAGATTCTGGTGCTACTCGACATGTAACCAATGACAGAGAGTTCTTCACGACACTAAACACATCATACAAAGATAAGATTGAAGTTGCCAATGGGGAATTAATTGATGTAGTTGGTATAGGATCTGGAAAGTTGATGTTTAAAAATCAAGAAGTGATAACACCTGTTGTTCTTACTGAAGTGTTTTATGCTCCAAAAGTTGTTGGAAACATAATTTCTGTCAGGCAGCTAAATTTGAGTGATATTTCAGTTACCTTTAACAAGGAAGGCTGTGATATTTTTAAAGATGATAAGCAAATAGGATTTGCTAACTCATATGGAAATTTATATAAAGTATATCTAGCAAGTAAAGTTCATACAGTGATGGAACACAAGGACAATTGTATTCATTCGTGGCATCGAAAAATGGGACATCGTGATCCTGAAGCAATAAAGAAAATGCACACTGAAGGTCTTTTGGATGGTTTAGAGATAGTTGACTGTGGAATCAAAATGTCGTGTGATACATGTATGAAAGGAAAACTGACCAGATTACCATTTCCAAAACAGTCTTTTAGTGAATCAAGAGCTCCATTAGACTTAATCCATACAGATGTTTGTGGGCCAATGCAAACTGTGACACCTAGTGGAAAACGATATGTGGTGAGTTTTATAGATGACTACTCAAGATACACTCATATATATTTGTTGTCAAACAAATCAGAAGTTGCTGATACTTTAAAAGGCTATGCAGCACTTGTCGAAAACAAGTTTGACAGAAAAATAAAGAAAATTCGTTCTGATCGAGGAGGAGAATATCTCAATACTGATCTCAAGAAATATTTTGCTAACAAGGGCATCCAGATTCAGTTAACTACAGCACATACACCACAGCAAAATGGTATAGCGGAAAGAAAGAATAGATGTCTTTTAGAAATGGCACGTTGCATGCTTATTGACGCAGGCTTAACCAATAAATTTTGGGGTGAAGCTGCGGTAACTGCTAATTTCATCCAGAACAGAGTTCTTACTCGAGCAAAGAAGCTAACTCCTTATGAACTTTGGAATAAAGAAAAGCCAAAGGTAAAGAATTTCCAAATATTTGGCTCCAAATGCTTTGTTCATGTACCAACACAGAAACGTCATAAATTGGATAACACAGGAATAGAAATGATTTTCCTGGGATATGATGAACAGTCGAAAGCCTATCGATGCTACAATACATCTTCACAAAAGGTTGTCATCAGTCGAGATGTAAGGTTTAGCGTAGAAGAACATCATAAAGAACCTGAAGACTTTCACAAACAAACGAATGATTTCAAGTTTCAATTAGGCCAAACAGAAGTGGAAATTGTGGAGGAGAATAATAAAGATTTTGAACTCCCTACAACTCGTGTTTCAGAGAGATCAACCAAAGGTGTTGCTCCAAAAAGGTTAATTGAAGAATGTAATTTTGCTAGAGAAGAAATTAAAGAGCCAAAATCATACAATGAAGCAATTTCCAGCAAATACAAAAATGAATGGCTTGAAGCAATGCAAGAAGAATTAGCATCATTAAAAGAAAATAGTACCTGGGAACTATGCAATCTTCCTGAAAACAGAAATGTAGTTGGAAGTAAATGGGTGTATAAAGTCAAGCGAAGCACAGATGGAAGCATTCAGAAATTCAAGGCTCGTCTTGTGGCTCAAGGTTACTCCCAGAAGTATGGTGAGGATTATGATGAAACTTTTGCTCCAGTCGTACGCCAAACAACTTTACGTACTTTATTATCGGTTGCAGCTAAAGAAAAGCTAGAAGTCTATCACTTTGATGTAAAAACAGCATTTTTAAATGGAGAATTGAATGAAACAATATATATGAAACAACCTCCAGGATTTAGTGATGATTCTTCTCAAGTGTGCTTATTAAAGAAATGTATTTATGGTTTGAAACAAGCAGCTAAAACTTGGAATGAAACATTGCATAAAGTTATAATCAATTCAAATTTCAAGCAAAGTGTAGTGGATCCATGTCTATATTCCAGAAAATCAGGATATGGTTATTGTTATATTCTTATTTATGTGGATGACATTCTCGTCACTGGAAAGTGTGAAGATGAGGTAAAAGAAATAGAGAAAATGTTATCTAAAGAATTTAAAATGAAAAATCTTGGCGTTATTCAAAAGTATCTTGGTGTCGAAATTACGAAAGATTCAGATAGAAATTTTCAACTTTGCCAATCTGATTATATCAAGAAAATTGCGATTGATTTTGGTTTGGAGGATGCAAAGCCATTTAAGACACCAATGGATCAGAATTATGGGAAGACTGAATATAATGATCTTCTGAAAGATAACTCCAAGTATAGACAGTTACTAGGTCGTATATTATATGTCTCTGTCAATACACGACCAGACATTTCAGCAAGTGTATGCATTCTAGCACAAAAGGTTTCCTCGCCAAATCAAGAAGATTGGACGCAATTGAAGCGAATTGTAAAATATCTCCAGTCTACTAACAATCTGAAGCTTAAGCTCAGCAATGTAGCTCAGAAAAATTTTACACTTTATGGATATGCTGATGCAAATTGGGCTGAAGATCACAGGACAAGGAAGTCAAACAGTGGATATGTGTTCTTCTTAAATGGAGGAGTCATCAGTTGGTGTTGTAGGAAACAAACATGTGTATCATTATCATCTACCGAAGCAGAGTATGTTGCATTATCTGAAGCTTGTCAAGAAGCTCTTTGGTTGCGCCATTTGTTAGAGGACACGCATCAAGATGTGAACTGTGCAACAACAATTTATGAGGACAATCAGAGTTGCCTATGTTTGATTAGAAGTGGGAAGTTCTCTAATCGAACAAAACATATCGACACTAAGTTTCATTTCGTTAAAAACTGTGTTGACAACCAACAAGTTGACTGTATATATATTGTCCCACTGAATTAATGATAGCAGACTTGTTAACCAAACCATTGTCACCTAACAGGCACATTGTTTTGAGACAGAGTTGTCAAATTATTTAAAACGAGGAGGAGTGTTGAATGTTTTAACTGTAACCGTTTGAAATGATTTGACAAGGTTTGATTTTTAGTAACTTCTACTTTCATGTAGTTCTTTTTTCTTTTTTTTTTTTTTCAAATAAACGGTTTGTTAATAAAACAAGTTTCTGATCGTTACTTTCTTTATTTAAGAGTATATTAATACTGCGCATAAGGAACTGCAACAATTTAAATATGATTTTTTGAAATGGAAGGCTTTAAAAATGTAAATTTTTGTACTAATATTTATTTTAAAACGCATGTAAAAAATTTAATTTTTGTTAGAACAATTTGATTCTAGTAGGTCACATGCACTGGTTGATAAAGTACAGAATTCAATTTGAATTTTTAAAATCGGATCATATTAACTTGAGATATATTTATATTGTAGTACAGGCATATTATGCAAAAATCCCGTTCTTAAAAATGAGTTATAAGTTCTTGTTTCTTCAAGTTAATCTTCTACAACTCGATCCAATAACTCTCATTTTTGAAAAGAACAACCAAAAAGAAATAGTATGTTAAAAAAATTATGCTATTGTAAACGCGAAATCAAAATTTCAAATCGTTTGCACATGTTTTGTTTACATTTCTACCGTCTTAAGCCATTTTTGAACGGTCCCTTGAGAGTCGTATAAACGGTGCTTTAATGTATTAATACATGTTATCAGGGTAATACATTTTTTAAGGAATGTTAATCACAATTTAAAATGATAATAGTTTCAAAATAAGTTATATAATATACTATTACTTACCTCAAAAATCAGTAGAGCGCGGGAAAACAGTCTTTGTGATTCGCATTCGATTCGATCGCCGCAACAACGAACGACGCCAATGGATGTCTTCTCTTCCCACATTTGGCGACATATTGTAGTGTTCGGCGATAGCGAAAATATTTCAAATTTAAATAAATGAATACAGTTGCGCCCGGTCATAAAAAAAGTTTACTTTTTGATTTTAATTGATAGCTGGATGCTTTAATAAAAAAAATATTTCAAAAGCAAAATAAATATTTCGTAAAACAGCTATTTGATGTTCGCATTTCGATTTGTGTATTCTTAGTGCATTTTCGCCAATTCTATATCAGTTAATAAAAGTACAACTCTTAAAGAAGGGAAAATCCCGTTCTCATCTCTCCGCTCGTGCTTTATGGAAAATTTCCGTGTTTAGAGGGAAATAACACGTATTCAGGCGTTACGGAAAACTTCCGTTAGAATCAGTTATATTTTCCCCTGAAATTTCAGTTTTTTTTTAACAGTGTAGCCTTTATAACGACGATTCTGGTATAGATTCTACGTCTGAGTAATACAAGTATGTTCCTTTTTAGGGATAAGTTTAAACGTTAAGTTTTAATGGTGGAAATGCGCAGAAGGTAAGGAATCGCCTTTAGGACCAGATAACCAGAAGGATTAGAAAATTTCTGGTTGTTTAAATGGATGAAATGGTTTTAATACTTTTATCATTCCTAACAGTCTAGTGTTTTTTTTTTTCCCTTAATTTTTTTTCAAAATTTATAAAATAATTAAATAAATAAGTTTTTGAGAATTTCTAAAAAGTTTTAAATTATTCAAATTAATTTCTCTACGGCGGAAAATGATTTTAAGTAGTAATGAACGGTAAAACGGTTTATTTACAAAATGGGGATAGCTTAAATTTTATTAAATATATAGAAATGCCAAAACTTTCAGGTATTAAAATAATTAAAAGAATAATATACTCGAGCATTATTCCAAAATATTTGCTTTTTAAAAAAAAATAAACATATCAAAAACATTAGAAAACACATTTTTTTTTTTTTTTTAATTTGTCTTCCGTCATTACTTATAAACAAAATAATGTAATTTTAAAATTTTGCATCAACATTTTAAAACTTTCATTATATTTTATTCAGCATTAGACGAAATTGTTCAATATCGATAACAACGGCTAGTTTGAAACGTTCATGGACTAACCAATGTCGAGCGATATTGGCCAGCGTTGTTATGCTACTGAAAGTATTAACATAATGCAATAACTTTTTTAATGATCAAATTTCTAATGTGTAAGAATGGGTGCAATGAAAGGGTATAATTCGTAACCGGTTAGGTGTAGAATGAATAATGACAGATGTAAATATTGTTTTTTGGTATTTAAACATCACATATTAGCTAAATAAGTAGAAAAATATTTTTATTTATTGTTTGCTGTAGGACGAGTATTTGGGTCCTTAAGAAATGGAAACTATCCCTATGTCCCCTCGTAGAGACGTAAATCTTAATTTTGGTTTCGTTATTTGTACAAATAAAGTTTCTGTTATTTTTTTGACACAGTTTCATTTTGTCAGATTCTTACAGCTTTATGAGGGTTCTGGTATCCCTCTCGCTTCTAAAGTCGATTGTTCCCGAATGTTCCATTGGATACTACACCATCAACTGTACATGTAGAATCATTATAAGCTGAAATAAGCGTATTCCATTCTCATTTTGGTCACTCCAAAGAAAAAACGCTCCAAATTATCAGTACTATACATCAGTTCTTTGGTTTCTCATAAATCTGGAATTTTATTTTCTAAACTTGATACAACTTTGATGAGACGGTTCAACTTAAAAGTTAAAAATTCCATTCAATATAGGTTAAGTGGATTCAGAGAATAAGTTTTTATGACTTATAGGCATAATCTCCATTTGGATAAACAGATGGGCATACGCACCATGCTTAAAGTAAAAACATTTAGAAATGGTTTGATTGATAACAGTGCTTTCTATACCTTAAGAATGAGGAAGTATAGGATGATACAATGCTCCATTAAATAATTTCCATCCCAATTTTGCGTATATCAATTAGAAGATCTCCTACAAGAAATAGCAATCTGAATTGCAAGTTTGCATTCTATTGTACAATAGAACGGAGCAGTTTGTTACCCCACCCCACAACTGCAACTCATTCAAGTCTAAGAAGATATCTTCGCATGAAAATAACGAATCCCTTTGTGGTGCGTGCTTTAATTCGCTAATGCTCCAAACCGCCCGCTTGCTGAGACGTGGAAACAATTAAGGATGATAACTGACCTGGAGTTGAGGTGTGGGAAGCAGCTGTTGATTATTGACCCGGAAATGGCAAAACAAGGGCAAAGTGGGAAAATGACGTAGTTGAAAACGATATGCGGGCGTGCTATGACGACTCTCTAGTAATAATCAAAAATGAACTGAAGTGACAGGAAAAGTGGTACAAACGATCTTGTGTAAAGAAACCTAGCGATATTTTAAAAATAATAATTCATAATTTATTTGTTTTCAAAATTACTTCACAAAGCTTACTGGCAGATTTTTTTTTTATTTATTTATTTATTTATTTATTTATTATTATTTTTTTTTTTTTTTGTAATAGTTATCCAAAAGTGTAGCGAGTTCGGGATTTGACAAGCTTAACTGAGCAAATTGATTGCTAAATAATTCCTAAGGGTTGGAGAGCAGTGGGCGGAGTCCAATAGTAATTTGAAATAAAGGAAACGTAACTGTAAGAAAACTTCCAGCCACATTTCATGTTTTATCAAATGTTGTTACATAATAAAAGCGTCTTTTTTTTTTTTTTTTTTTTTTTTTTTCTTCTTTTATGAAATTTTCAAAAACTTTTGTCAAAAAAGTAGTACGGGGTTTTAGCAGAGGCATTTTCTCTACCATTAACTTGAATTTGTAGTTAATTTTTCGTAGCCCATTTTTATTTCTTTGCAATTAAAAATACATAATAATTTTTTTACTAATGATTAAAAAAAAATTTCTTAAATAATGCTTATAGCTAAATTATAAAAATAAAAATAAAAAAAAGCTCATAAGCAACCTAAATAACAATAAGGTATTGAAGAACATCAGTACTAGCAGAAGTCAAGATTAAGCTTTACACTATATTATGAGTTTTCATGAACCCCTAAAAAAATTTGAAATTGAAGAAAATGTACAATCAATACATTTTTGTCCATCGTATTGTACCTCGAATATTGAACATATATTTTATTATTTATTTTAAACTAAGATGCTTAAGAGAAAAAACAACTTTTATTAAAAGTTTTCAAAGTGATGCTTCTTATTTATTTTGAAAAATATTATATGTGGTGTATTTGGAAATATGTAACAAAGTATAACGTTTAATGTTTTTGAATATATAAAAAAAAATTCAAATACCCATTATAACCACTTCAACACTTACGAAGAAATTTTCAAAATTTCTTATTCAGTAAGTTTTGAAATCACATTTGAATAATTATTCTATTAATTCTTTCAGCTAAGATTCTAGTTTGAGGCAAATTAGTTTATCACTGATCATTTCCCAAATTAACTAAAAATTAACCGATTCAATTATAGGTTATAAAAGCTGACACTCTACTTGTACTTGGTAACATAGTTTTCAATACGTATTTGTAGTTTAAAAAAATTAATACGGGAAACTAATGAAAATTACAAAATGATGATGATACTATGGAGAATAACTATGTGGTTATAAAAGTGTTAAAATCTTTTAACTTTTCTGTAGATCAGAAAAGAAGTCTAAGTCATAATTCGACAACCTATACAATATAATGAAAAAACTGAATAACTTATTCCCATTGGACTCTCGATAGAACAATATGTTATAACTCAATCTAAATGCTTTAGATATTGTTTTAGCTAATCCCGATGTTATGGTTTGATAGAAAAATAATTTTTAAATCATAATCCGCAAAACAACAGAAATCTCCAAATTTGGACTTGGACTCTTTGAGCTTTGATGTACAGCTTTAAAACATTCAATCGGTACACAAAATAATAAAGTTTTTTTTTTTTTTTTTTTTTGCAGATATACATGTAACATACAGGGTATTTCAGAAAGGAATCCCTAACTTTGAAATGCTTTAACTGTCAAATAATGTGATACAGAAAGGAAAGACAAGTGGGACTGACAGGTATGAAATTTTAAATGCAATGGCTTGCAAAATTGATTGATGGGAGTAAACATGATGACGTATGCAAATTATTCATTGATGGGGCCCGTTTGCAAATGAACGGATTAGTGGTTAGAGTATCGAGCTCATGATCGCAGTATTGTGGGTTCAGTCCTTGATGGCCGCCAAAGATTGGTGTGTACCAAATCACCTCGTGCACATTAAATCTGACGTGAACCCAATGTCCTCTCGTTGGTGTGATGGATTTCGGTGAGAGGGGTTTACACTTGAGAATTTTGATCTCGTATTGTTCTAGATGCTAAAAATTAAGAGACGTATATGGCTATGTTAAACACTTTATAAGTAGCAGATATAGAAATTTGGAGCTTGCAAACCAAACCAAAACTGGCGAGTATTGAGTAACAGTCTGCGTGTGTTGCAAACCACAGCATTTTGCAAAAGTGGGCTGCAATATCCAGTAAAGGGATCGTAATGTAATTTTTCATAAGGGAAACGATAAATTAATTCTACTATCAATAAATTATAGAACAATTTTAATATTGTGACTATATTTTAATATTGTGACTATATTTTAATATTGTGACTATATTTTAATATTGTGACTATATTTTAATATTGTGACTATATTTTAATATTGTGACTAATTTGCAGACTGGTGTAGTCCCTATCTGTCTCATCTTTCTGCCTCTCCACTGTTTTGAAGTAATGTCATTTTAAAGTTAATGAATCCTTTCTGAAAGGCCCTTTATATAGTAAAACGAATAGTGTTCCGTTTAACACTTTGTGGTTTTCTCACGTATTAATACGTGTTTTTGTCACTAACATCTGGTGGCCGCTTGCGTATTAATACGTGTTCAACTAATCTCTGGGTTTTCACGCCAAGGTGAATTTATATCCAGTAATTCAGGAGTCGTGTGTTTTTACTGAACGCTTATACCATTCATAAGACTGCACAGGAAATGGCCGACCCCAAGGGCTGGTAAATTTAAATGGAACCCGGCACACAAAGTGTTGTCAAGTTAAAAAAAAAAAAAAAGATGGAATCGTATAAACTATCTGAGTTAGTAAAATCATTTAAACTAACACTAACTTTGGAGCAATCTAATTAGAGCATTTCTAAACAATGCTCTTTTTGATGAAACGTAACCTAGTTTATAATAGAAGTTACGATTATGTCTGTGTATGAACTTGAAGGTTGTTACACATGCCGATAATATATTAGAGTCAGTCAAAGGAATGGAAAAAATTGTGTGAGGTAAAAAGTCTTTGAAGTTCATCCTACGTTAAATTTAAAAACACAAGGCAAGTTTGTATTCCTTTTCCTTCGTTTAAAATGTGAAGCACGAATGAGAACTCTTTTCCCGAGACTGTCAATTGATGAGGAAGTTTTCTGTTCTTCTCGAATTCACTCTGGACAGTGCAAACTATACGTTGTCTACTAAACTAAAGGAAAACAATCGAAGAATAGTATCAGTATCCCACTGGTTTTAAGTCTCCATGCTCAAGAAAAGAAAAAAAAATAATGTGGGGAAACATAAAGAAGTGTAATGTTACGAAATAAAAGTATGGTGGAATTCGATGACAAGGAGGAAAGGCTTAGAATTTGGGAGGGTTGATTTATTGTGTCAGATCATGTCCAGGTGAAGGAAATGTAGAGAAACGCGACATACGGGAGCCGGTGCCGTTTAGAGAAATCGTTTCCCCATGTTCTGAAAAGGAAAGTTAAGTTTTCTCAAGATCTTTGGTTTTAAAATGAATTGACAGGTATGTCATTTAATTGTGAAGTAAAATATTTTCAGTTGTAACAAATTTGCCACAAAACTGTTATCGGAATTATTTGTCGACATGAGCACCTGCCGGCAGGATTACTTTCAAGGAAGTACAGATAGCATATAAATGGGGATAAAACAGCGGCTAGTGTTTTTGTTAAAACCTTGATTAATCATAAATGAGCCTTGGATTTCTTACTGGAGTATTCATAAATGGATAGGTTCTTAAAATAACACATTATATTTTTCTTTTGTTCAAAAAACTAATTTAGTATCCGTATTAAGTATTTTCTTGTGAATTTTACCATTTTTTCTACGCTTTGTTTTTAATTTTTGAAAGACCCACTTCCTTAACCCACCCTGGTGTCCATACATATGTTTGCTTTGTAAGTTTCGATTGCTTATTTCTGTCACTTATAAAATGCTTCCCACAGTCATTCATCTCGTAATTTTAAGCTTCTTGAAGAATACGAAACCATGCATGCTGCATTTGTATCTGATTTGTATCATCGAGATAAAATGTGGTTTATCTAATGGAAAGCTTAGTTTCCAAATGAAGTATTTCGAATTCTACGTTACTAAAATTATTGTAGTAGTATGAAGGCTACCTCATTGCAACTCATATGAGTACTGGTGACCAATCACAAAGTTCTAACAAGATATTTTTAAAGATATGCTTTGATTGGTAAAAATTCCTCAAGATTACCAATGACGTATCATGTACATTTCTCATTTTCACATACATTTTTACACGCGGTTTTTATAAAGTTGTAGTAGTTTTCAAAAATTGGTCGATTTAACGGTACAAATTGTTAAAAATTTCGCAAGACATTTTATTTAATAATTTAGTTTGAAAGTAGTAAAAAATGACTGAAAATCTAGCAAAGTTGATTTTGAGAGTTGATTTTCAGTTAGATTCGAGGCTGATTTGAATGCAATTGTATAAAAAGAGCACTTGCTCGATATTCTAAAGATAAGAAATCATAATTTATTGATTTCCAGAATCACGTCACAAAGCTTTCATTGACGAACATTTTTTAGTTGTGTAATTTTAGTGGCAAATCCCAAGCGTAGCAAGCTAAGGATTTGGCAAGCGTTAACAAGCAGGAGACTTGATTGCGAAACAATTCCCGGGGGTCGGGAGGAGTTAGCGAGCAGGAGGTAGAGCCCCCTAGTTGTTTAAAAAATTACCATGCATTTTTTCAATATCTTTTAGTTCAATACCATGATTTTCTAAAGTTAATACGAAATATTTAGAATATAACTCTCATTACCTAATTTTACTGTTTTAATCACAAAAACATAAATGAAAATTATTAAGATTTCCAGTGCAACCTACTTTTTACCCATTATTTAGTTTGTAAATAAAGCAATAGGAAACTATTCAAAGTTCAAGTCTACACTACCATCACAAAAAGTCCGCTAAACATTGTTTGCTTTAGATTTATTGCCTCAGAAACATAACTATAATTATTTCCTTTCAATTTTTTTTTTCAAAAATGTGTTATCTTACATACTCAATAAGTTATTTTTGTCTCTTTCAGAAACAATGCACGTCCATAAAACCAAATACATTAAAAAAACAAAGAAGAGTAGAAAAAAGAAACTATCAGTTCACTGCTATTGTTAACTCTGGCGGAATTATTGAAATCAGCAGCGTATAATTTTGGCAATTCCCTGTCTTATTATCATAAGAATACAAACAAAAGAAAAAGCACGCCAAGAATGTATGTCGGGACAGTTGTTCAATGTCATGGAAAGTAGCATTTCCCTTTCGGATTTTCGTTCTCGAAATAGCTATTGCTAAGTGATTTATTTTGGGTAAAAATTTTGACGTGTGTATTTCAAAAATTCGTTTTCCCTGCCGATAACAAAAAGCGGAATTTGAAACGTTTCCGCTTTCCGCTATGAAAATAGAGTTCTTTTTCTAAAGAATTTCTCATCTGAAACATTAATGAAAAAAATTTTATTCTATAAAATAGAAGTAGAAAGTTATAGGTTGGTGAACGAAATATGGTTAGATGGATTTTATGAAGTTATATGGTCAAGCGTTACTCGGCATATAGAAAAATAGACTTTTGTATATAGTTAGGGAATTATTGTACTTCGTTTACAGTTTTTAGGGATTTAATAAAATTGCTACGTATGTAGTGTAACTTTTCGCCAGGTATTAGAATTGGGTCTCACTTTTTTCTTAAATTTTTTTTTTCAAAGGAATAGTGCAAAAATAAGAAAAAAATAACTAGTTCACGTTGGAAAGTTTTAAATTTCAAGATTTGTGATCTAATCCAACATTTAACAGAAGTCAAATGCGTGAAATCGTTCTTTGAAAGATATTCTTTTAAAAATGATGTTATGTTACCCAATTTAAAACAAATCTTGAAAAAATTGGTACATAAGATTTTAAAAGAAAAGCACATGGTATTTTAGAAATAACATTAGGCTTTACAAAACGACTGCAACTAAATTAAAAAATAAGAAATTTTGAAGTTGAATGAACGGTTTGATTTTAAAATCAAATACTCTAAGTTGCTTGTATTCAGATTATCTGGCGCCGTCAGCAACACGAGGGCTATAATGCGCCGAAACATTCGTCATTAGACAAGCCAACATACATTTACAAACACCCATGCCTAACACGGGAATTGAACCCGCAACCTCGCGGTCCAGAAGCTAGCACGCTAACCACTATACCGTTTGGTCGGCCATATACTCTAAGCTTTCCTAGAATAAAATACAAAGCAACTGGTTTCAAATATTTTTGAAAACTATAAATATTTTAGTATCGATCATTAATAACATATTCAAAACACGTTTTAAATATTCAATCCTACAATAATACCTATTAAATTCTTAAAATGTGCTTGCATGCACTATTCGCAGATACTTTCAGAAATACATTTTTGGAAAATTCAGTTGTAGACTTCATTCCTGATGACATCACAAACTACAACTATCCGAAATGTGCGACGTCACTAGCAAAACATAGCAAATCACAATTACAAATTCAATAATAGACTGCAATTTTCAAATTCAAGTAACTAATTAGAATTTTGCTTGACCTCGTGGTCAGAAATTTCAGAGGATGTTTTCGAAAAGTTGTGGTCATGAATATTTGATAGTGACGACATTCTCATATAAAAACAAAAGAAAATATTAATTAGTTATTTCAATTTCATATTAGTATTGTTCTCAAGGGAGATTATCAAAATGTGGTAGCAATGAATCTTAACTATAATAAATATTTTTAAAAATTCCAATTTAACCCAAATTTTTTTTTTGCTGTGAAGTTTTTCATGTTAGAGTATATTATGTAAACATTTTTAAAAAAAAAAAAGTATTCTGAAAAATTACTAATAAAAGCCTTTAATCAACTGATCTGTAGGTTACAGATATTGGACATTGTTGTCCTGTAGTTTACACAATTTTAGAAATAGTTGTCCTGTAAGTAATTATTTTGACTTTTCCATAAACAAGTTATGTTTATTAATTTACAGATGCATTAATTGCTTTTAGAAAAAAGATTAAGATTATATAAAATTAATACTTTACTTATTTATTTGATAAACAGAAAATTGTTTTAATTTACTTAATAACATAAATTTTTTCTTGAAGTGTACTAATATTATTAAGATATTCAATCATCTATTATTAATTTGACAATTTTAATCTATGCATAACAAATTACATGTCTATCTAATCACAATTTTTACTATCCTTTTTATTTGTTAAAAATCTCAATTTAAATTAACCCCTTACAAATATAATATATAAACTAAGAAAGGAAAAAGGCAGGTTACTTTTATTTGGAAAACCAATTGCATGTTTTTTTTTGTTGTTTTTTTTTTGTTTTTTTTTTGTAAATTTACAAATCGAATTACAAAGTCATTTTTAATGCAAATTTCAATTCTTTCTTTAGCAAAAAAAAAAGTCTCCTTCCCTTTGATGTTGCACGATAAGGCGGTGATGGCGGTTTGAGCAGAGTATCTTCATAGTTTAATGTTGTACGATCGTGTTTTGCTAGATAGCGAAACCTATTTGAATTAATATCTTCTTGTGGAGTAAAAAATTTACATATCTCTGATTATTGGCATTTTGATGGTTAAGCAGTTTTGACATTGTTGTTAATTTTCATTATTTGCAAATATTGTTACAGCAAAAAAATGCATGAAAGCAATAAAAATATTTGATATTTCCTTTTAAAAATAGATAAGTTGGTTTTAAACATAGATTTAAGTCATTTATTTAGAACAAAACGTACAAAATTACGTTACGATCGTAAATGCCACCATTTTGTTCCGATCGTGCACATAGTTGAACATGTTTTAGGCATGATTTTAACATTTTACGGCCTAAATATAACTTTTTTCAGCAAAAAAACTCTTGGTTAGTAAAAGAAACATTATAATAAGTTTTAAAACATTAGACTTTAAGTAACAATACCTTTACTAAGAAGATTATTGGCGTTTCGATCGTTACGCGATTTGGACATTGCGGTTTAACAAATAATAAAAGTGTGTTTACAAGAAAGAAACTGCACAAAAATACACAAAAACACTTGGAAACATTAAAAAATTTATTTTAAAAGACAAATAAATGAGTTTAAAGTACTTACTTCATTCATTTCGTATTCAAACACAGCTCTTTTTTTTTCGATCGTTACTTTTGGACACAACAAAACGTGGAATATTTCTTTCTAGAACAATCCTTCCGTCTCATAAAATCATTTAACCAGTCTGCCACCTACTGTCTTAAATTAAGAGTACTCATCTCTTTCCTTGACTCATTCATTATTTTTCTTTTAAAATTTCTGGAAACAAGTTATTAACCTTTTTTCTTAGTAATACTGGATCAGTTAACAATTTAGATGTCCAAAATGAGTCATTTTTAAGTAAAAAGTAATCTGTTAAAATATTTACAATATCTTTTGAAAATAAAATATACCAATTCTTGTCTCTAAACAAAATTAATAACTTAGTAAGGAAAAAAAAAAGTTATTGTAGTTAAATTTTTTTGCTGTCAGAGCTAAAAATTAAGAAGTGTGTCCTACCTTTTGAGAACTACCCTCAAGTAATCAAAATTGGACCCCGTGTAAATATTTCAATTATTGTTATGCTACTATATAAATTTTTACAAAAAAATAATGTGCACTTAAAGAAAAAATAGTGTAAATAATGAATCTTATGCCAGGATTTACTTTAAGTTGGGTTCCATAGTGTATCAATGCTTTGCTTGAGCCAAGCTTGCAAAAAAAATTCCTATATGCACTTATAAACAAATTGAAATTTTTAAATTCCGTTAGCCAATCATACTGCACATTTTATTTTCTCGCGAAAATAACAATTGATTATGACGAGACCTTGAATAATCCCTATTATTCCAAATAGTGTATAGCAACAGTTTATGCAAAATAAGCTCTAGTATTCTATTCTTTAGTATAATTTTTCTGGTGTCAAAATAAGTGGGGTATGTTGAAAAAGTGAACAATTTTCACGGACACATGTAATTCAATAAAATATGCAGTCTTTTTTTAAACATAGAGTTTTGGAAAAAGTTTTTTTTTTTTTTTGGTAAGTTTGTGGTAAATGTTTTAAAAATTTATGTATTTTCAGTTGAAAACAAATTATATATATTGTATTCTTGTACACCTGAAAAGTAATGAAATTAATTTGGAAAGTGTTCTCAATAACTTTAATCACATACTTTTGATTATTAGATGCATACGATGTATTTTTAATTAGTTTCTGTCAAATATTCAGATATATATTTGAGCCTTCATTGTAAGGATTTTTGAAATTTAATTTTTTTAGGTCACATCAAATTTTTCAAATCGCAAATATTTTTTTAACTTGATGATATTTCTTTAGATTTTATTTATATATTTTTTGAATTTTTTTTTCTTCAAATTACATAGTTTGCATATATCTAAATCTGTAATGGAATATAGTGAATTTCGCGCTTCTTTAGGCAGCATGTAAATAATCTTAAGCTCATATTTGATCATTTAGAAAGAAAGTTGCACTGTTACAGTTTTAAAACTTGATTAAGTTTACATTATTTTAGTATATAGTTACCAACTAATATGGTACTTGCGAAAGTTACAATATCTCAAACCCAATTGTATTATCCATTTTTTAAAATGCTCATTGATAACTTAAACCATTTATACAAATCTTACCTCACCATAAAATAAAAATAACGAAAAATATTCAATGCGTCACTGCTTCGCTAAATGTTTCGAGAAAATAATGAAACAATATCCATATATATACATTTTGTAGTTTGCCGAAAGAAATAAATAAATAAAAAAAAAAAAAAAAAAAAAAAAAAAAAAACTGAGCTAAATTTAGAAAACTTTAGCTTCAACAACAACAAAAAAAATTACTAAACGTCGGCAATTCATTACTATTTTTAAAACATTCCGTTCCATGCCAGCGAAAACAGAGAGGGAACCCTGCTGACACCGTCATCAACCTCCTCCATCTTATTCTTAAACACTTCTTAACGACCCACACCCGTTACAATCTTCAACTGTGTCCTGAACTCATCACCTATCGTAATAGGTGAACCATTTTATTACCGACCACTTTTCGATGAAGAAAAAAACCCTTTTGTTCGCTGGGTGTCGTCTCATTGCTGGAACACACCCACAATCCACTTCCAGCTAGTGTCACTCTGTTCAACTTCCTTCTCTTTCAGAAACCCAAATGGCTATCCTTTGAGCGCTGCTTTTTTGGCCACTGGATCGTAAAATGCACGCTGCCTCACAATTTATGGCTTGAATATTTCGCGGAAACGTTTATTGGCCCCCATCCGATGTCCTTTTCTTATAAATAAATGTCCAAGGTGAACAACCCTTTTTGCGCCCTTCTGTGTGAAAATTCTTTTCAATAACGGAAGGAAGATGGTAAATCATATTCGCTTGGCCTATCCAGCTCAAGACTGGAGTATGACTACCAGAAAAAGAAACCCGTGTTACATAAGAAAAGTTTTGTAAATAGTTTTTGAAGATGTTTGCTTGTAGCCATTGGAATGTCACTATGGCGCTGATATATTTTAAGGACTTGTATAGGGACAGGTTATTGAAGGTATGGTCTCTTTGCATAGACAGAAAAAATCTTGCCCAAAAAAGTAAACAAAATGCATCCATCCATCCGTCTATACAATACAATACAATACAATACAATACAATACAATACAATACAATACAAAACAATACAATGCAATACGATGCAATGCAATACAATGTAATGAAATACAATATAATACAAAACGTAATGTACTTACATACATAATCCTCTCAGTCAACTTTGCTACAATGGACGTAAAGCAAACATTTGTTTTCTTGCCCAATCTAAAGCTCAACAGGGTCAGGTAAGTAACAAGTAACCTGCCGCTGTGAAAGTAGAGAAAAACTTTTTAATTTTAATCCAGTGTGAATGAATATGAATTGCGCAATATTTCACTTCATAAACAATAGTTTTCAAAAACCTACATTGTATTTATTACATTCATCTAAAAACATCTTTACACAAGTCGTATGTTCGATTTGAATCATGAACTTTTTGTATTGTTTTTTAGTATTCCATCCCATGAAAATATTTCACATCCCAGAGCACTACTTATCATTGTAGGTTGCTCTTTTCCCAAGGATTTCAAAAACATTATTCATCATTAAGAAAGTTTTAATTTGCTGCACGGCTCTGAAACGTCAAGAAGATCATTCATTTCATAACTGAAATTATCATTCTAATAATATTTTTAATATTCACCTTTAGAGTTTCATGGACGATTTTGAATTGCTGTTTAACCCACACACAAATTACATTGCGGATACACATTACATACATTGTTCACAATCATCATATATGCGAGTTGAATCCCAAAATAAAAACAACCGTTCAACACATTAGTTTAATGACATTGATACTGTAATTGAAGATTAATGAAAGTGAGATTAATGAAGATAAATGCTATTGAAAGATCGATGAAGTGTTGCGCATAAATAAACTTCCTGAAGTTGTTTGAGAATAAATAGAGAGTCATTTGCCGATTTTTATATTTCAACTGATACATAAATTGCTGGGATATGTCTGCAATTCAAAACCATCGTCTCTATGATACTTCTTAAAATTCAAGATCATGTTTCAAATATATATGCGTCACTTCTGAAATTAAGTGTGAATTTATGTCCCTTACATTTTTTTCACAAACTTAAGTGCCGCCAGGAAAATGGCTACAGTTGTCTAGTACTTAATTCGTATTAAGGAAAAGTACTTGATAAAGACCATACCGAATTGCAGGTGAGTAAAGTTACCAAACTGGAAAAATGGTTATTTTGAGCGAAGGCAACCCCTTCTCATAAAACCATAGCATAAAATAGAGAGATTTAACAATTGGCAGTCGTCAGATCAGAGTAATTAGACAAGGGTTAACCATCACGCGGTCATCCAGGCCAAATTTGGCCCGCAACAGATTTTTCTGCGCCTCGAGGCACCATAAAAGATAAAAAATAAAATTAAATTTCACTGTGTGAACTTTTTTTACATAAATGTAATTTATACGAAATAGTATGTGTTAACTATGAAGAACAGAGTTCTCCACTACGTACCCGAAGAAACTACATAAAGAAGCTTTCGGCAAGAGCAAGGTGTTTTTCATCAAGAATAAATACAGGAATAACTAAACTGAATTCCATTTGGACAATTTATTAACCCTTGGTAGGGCGCGTGACCTTTTGTCTCGCGGTCAGGCGAGTGGGGGACAAACGTCCCCCAAATTCAAATTTTCGAGCATAGCATTAAATTCTGGACCAAATATCAAAGGAAATGGGTGTTTTAATTAAAAACACAACATTATTGAACAGAATAATGTAAACATTCAAAAATATTTTTAAAATAACTTGAAAACTGCAAGAAGGTTTTGATGATGGGCTGCCATCTATTAAGAAATTGACTGTGGGATACATTTGTCAAACACGCGACTAACCAAGAGTTAAGATTGGCTGCAATAAATACTGGGACAAGACAGATATCGACTCTATCATAAAATAAACTGAACGATTTCGACCGACATCGTCTTACAATTGATATCGTTTGAAACGGAGTAATCTGGAAGTACATTTTAAATACTTTTATTAAAATAATTTATATATATATATATTTTTTATATTTTTTTTCTTCTTTTTTTTTTTCTTCTTTTTTTCTTCAGTTTAATAATAAAAGATACGTATATTGGGTACGTATATGTTTTCATGCTTTCCTACCAAAAAAGCGTAAAACGGTAAATTTTCTGTCACCAACGGCAATGACTTCGAAAAAACGAAAAGGGATTGTGATCCTAAAACAAATGGAGGAGCAACTAAACCACAATCTGGATCTTATCCTAGTTTATATAAAATATACCACTTTCAGTATCGCTAAAACAGTCGTTGAAACAGCGTGCACTGTTATATAGTAACACTGCATGATTGTTTTTCTTGAAAACAATTTTGAAAATGAAATTCTCACTTTTATTTCTATTGATATAAGTAGGTCACAACTTTTGTAGCTGTGCAGTAATGTTTTTTAAGTACCATACACTTTATTTTACCTTTTGATTTTTTGTCTTTAATAATGGATTTCTACGCACTATAAACAAAGTTCTTTTATTCCAAAAACAAATTGAAATTTTTAAGTTTGTTACATTTAATTTCAGTAATATTGGATGCAAAATTATGAAACAACAAAAATCTCGCTTCTTTGGTTTATAAATTTATTTAATATTTTTTTTTTCTTTCTTATTTTAATTTTTGTAAATTAGATATTTTTATCAATGATACTAAGATTAACAAGACTGGAGAGTGGGGCGGTCGCAAGTAAATGCTGTCCGAATATCTTTGATGACAACTCCTCAAATGTTTACCTAAAAGTTAACCATTGGTGAAAGAATAGTATTTTAAAAGTTTCAATTCGATCGCATTATGTTAAGACCTGCCCCATCAGCCGTAAAATGTTAAAAAACAGATATTTTTTTTAAGCAAAAAAAGTCTGTGTTTATGAGCTATAAAATTAGAGCGACTTGTTTTAGAAAAACGTTTTTTGTATTGCTTTGTAGAGACTAATTCTGGATTATTTACTCCTACAACTTTTTTGATTAGCATTTTGGAAGAAGGGTGGCTTTTTTGTGGACAGGACCCAAAAAATTGAAAAAAATTTAAGTGAAAAAATTCGCTTAAGATGATAATTTTTTTAAATGCCAAATTTTATTAATTTAACGATTTTTTTTAATGTTAACATTAAATAAAAGCTTAAATAAGATGTTTTTTAAAAATATTTTTACCTGTAAGGGGTAAGGTGCGTGTGAAGAGAGGGGGGGGGGGAGAGAAGAGAGGTTAAAAGTTGTGGGACGAGATAAGTAAATAGAAAATATTACCATACAGATCACTTATTTATTATAATTAAAACATAAGGAAATTATAATACATGGCTACTATTAAAGATTAATTAATTTTTAAAACGCTATATATTCAAAAGTATTCACAAATAGATATGAGTGATATTAGAAATTAACCTCAAATTCAACAAGTATTCTTAACAAACGTTCTTTGTGCGTCTTCTGACTCACGCAGCATACGTCCAGGCGGTAGTTGAACTCGTTCCGTACATTTTGTAGCGTCATCCTGTCAATGGTCATCATTGCAGCGTTGATCCGTTCCCAAAGTTCATCTAATGTTTTTGGCAGTGGGGAACAAAAACAAGATCCTCGATGTTACCCCAAAGGAAGAAGTCACGAGGTGTTAAATTGGTAGGATAACATTACAAAGTGTATGGAATGAGTTCAACTCACGCCTGAACGTGAGTCGTGTGACATAAGTAGCGCACATAGAACATTTGTTGAGGGTGCAGAGAACTTGGCGAGTTTGCGGTAGTTTGAATAATCATAATATTTATACTTGAAATGTTTGTGAATGTATAGCATTTTAAGAATGAATGTATCTTTTATAGTAGACTTACTTAAGTTCAAAATTTATAAATACATCAATAGTAATATCAAAAAGTTGCATTTTAAAATTTTACAAACAATGGTATAAGTAGGAAGGTCGATTTGATAAGAAGATATATCAGATTGAGTCACCAGAATCAAGTAGGTGGTAAAGTTTTGGAGAAGGTAGATTTTTAACTTTTAGCAACTACTTGCAAAGTATATGGCTCCTTTTTTTTTAATATTGTGTTATGCTTTCATTGCAGTCTGGGACTATTTTTACATCGCTTTCCTTTTTCTCGTTCCCTTATTTTCGTATACAAACCTGAAATATTTGACATTTTCCTGTAGCTTCAAAAAAAATCCAGGGATTCATTTCAAACTTCCGGATCAGAATATAAGGAATCAGGATCGTCTCCGTATGTCTACTCACTTTGAAAAGAACGGCTTCAGATCCCTGACGACGAGGCTTCCAATCGTGATTTGAATCCAACACCTTTGGTAAACAAAAATATTTGTAGTAATTACCCTAAACAAAAGATTAATTCGTTATGTAAAGCCCTAATGCCGTCAACAACATAATTAAAGTAATGTCAGTCTTTTGTAACTTAGCTCGCACTTTTTAATATAATAAGATGCTACATTTAAATTTTAGATTTCAATACTCTAAATTATAGCTTCTACAATACTTTAATGTTATGTAGATAGACGCCTTTAGAAAGGCTCTGTCCTTCTATCTCAGATTGACATACCCAGACTATCAATGCTAAAAATAGGTATAATATGTAAAAAAAAAAAAATTAAAAAAAAAAAAAAAGAAGTAGAAGTGCATACTAGACGATATTCAATACAAAATTCAACTTTGATTTAATATGTATTTTTTAAAAGTCTACAGCATAAGTGTTACAAACATACGTCATACATCATTTTAGGGGTTTCGAAAATATTAGCAGGATTACATAAACTTCAAATTTGAATTTCCAACCTAAAGCTTGTCAACATGGTTCCAGCAAAAAAATTTTAATTGGCACGTTTTTTATCTTATGTCATCAATCGTAACTAAAGAGATTTAAATCATTCAATGTCGCCAAATTGAACATGCGTGGTTTCTACTAATGTACGTAGAAGCGGCCTTTTATTAACAGCGATTGTCACAATCCAATTGTTGTATTTGAAGAGAACTTCTTAAAATGAAGCGGAAATGGTTCTGGATGCATTACAATGTTATTTGATTGACACACGGAACGTAAATAAAGGCGTCAGCTTCTATTTTAAGAAAAACATTTCGAACCTCTAAGTGAGATAGAAAAATAACCTGTGGGCAGAGAAAAGATAGCAACCTTGATTCCGGCAAGGTCGTTTTTTTTTTTTTTGTTTTTTTTTAGACTTTAAGATGACCGTGACCTTTATCTTTTTTTACTGTTTATAGAGTTACCACTGAGTGGGACGAAGTCGACTTTTCTAAACTGGAACACCAACACGCGTTTGTAAGAAAACATTGACAAAAAATATATACAGCTCTGCTCGAGAGAGTACTTGAAAAGTACAAATCGTAGGCGAATTCGACTACAAGTCGTTCGGGAAAAACAAAGATATATCATTGAAGTCCAGGAAGTAGTTCAAAGGCATACTTTAATTCCGTATTTGTTTAAATGATATCATAGATTGTGATATCGAAGGAAATTGAAATTTTCTGTTATTGTTTTCACAATCAAAAAAGTTTGTCTCCTTTTTTTATTTTTTATCTTTTAATCGTTTTTATTAAGTTCAATTTTGTTTGTGTGTGGCGGGTAAATCTTAGAGGCGAAACTTGGCAGATAGACTCGTTGTCGACGACAATGCATTCTATCATATATTCATTCAATCAATGCATTATATTTGGGACTGTCACTAAAAGACAGTTTCCAAGCACGCTACCATTAACGCTTGGGATGACTAATTAACCCAATTGGCCTAATCCAATAAAGATGAAATTTGACAGATAGATTCGTTGTGGATGATAATGTACAGGTTTTTTGGGGAAAAGTTAGTCTGTTTTGAAATGGTAGTTTTCTTCGTAGTGGTCAAACACTATGAAAACTCGATTTGAACTCTATAAGTTACAATTGCATATAAAAATTCTATTTCCAAATAAAAAATAATAAAAAACAGACACCGTCACAAATTATAAATAAGATTTTTTTTTTTAAACAATTATATTTATCAATATAGTACCTTGCGGTCGGTCATTGAATCTAACACAAGCCAATTCTTTTTATTATTATAGATGGAATATTAAACGGTCGTTGATGTTTCTCTTTAAAATGGAATGGGAAAAAACTAGAAAAATGCTGGCATTTAGACATAATTATATTAAGTAATCAGCTTTTAATGACAAGCATAAAATCTTTTATCGTGTGCCGCAAAGCCGAACATTAAAAAAAAAAAAAAAAAAGAACTCAACCAGAAAAGGAACACCACCGGTGCGGTCAGAGAGGAAATGACCTTTTTCGAAGTTCCTTGACTTTTGGCAATTTTATTCTATAATACATACTCGGCGACGCCAGCAAAATGGAACGTTTTTATAGCAAACTTCTCTCCATTATTGCCTTTTATTATTTTCTCTTCGGCCATGCTTTCGTTCTTCTTTCACCCCCTTCTCTGCAAACAATAAACCGAAACAGAAGGATCTTCCGTATTTGAAGCTCACGCCATCTCTTGGTTGCATGAACCAGGTGATCGGTTGCGCCAGCCTTAGGAGATTCAATTATTATCTCGTTTTCTTTTGACGACGTCCATTTTGTTATGGGTCGCTCTTGCTTTAAAAAAAAAAAAAAAAAAAAGGAACGATTTTTAAAGAGAACCTTACTTGTTCTTTATCCACCAAAAGTCTATAAATTACAGAGATGTTTAGAAAAAGTAAACAGCTGTTTCAACGTACAATAGCATAAGTAGGACTTGCGCAAAGGTGGTTCTTTTACATCTTGACTAGATAGGAAATGTGTGCAAAATTGTGAACATTTCTTCCTAAACTTTCTAACTTTGAAATAACTGCGAGACAGTGAGAGGCAGAAAGAAAAGACAAGCGGTATATTGGATAGATACACCGGCTTGCGAAATTGGTTACAATATTAAAATGTGGCAGCAAAATTGTTGTAAAATCTGAATAAAAGAGTTCATAGTTTCCTTCGTGAACTAGGGGTGTGGAACATAGCACATCTTTCAATTACATTACAATACTGACGTGGATTTGTGTTATCCACCGAATTTATATTTTCATCATTCATTTAGTAAAAAGGAACAGTTTGGCGAAATTTTTTAAAATAATTCTTGTATGGGTCTTTAAAAAAAACTCCATCAAGATGATGATTTTGGTGATATACTTATCGATAATTCTTATATTTTCCTTTCTTATAAGTGAAACTGAGCAAAGAAGAAAAAATCGATCATTGATGAGGTATGTTCAAGGAAAGAGAACTCTGTGTTAAAGGCATTCGTTTTTCAACTTTTTACGCCATTAAAGTCAATTTTACTGAAATTTTGGAGGTGGGGATGTTTAGAACACCCTTATAGGCATTACCACAGAGATTTTGAACCAAATCATTAGAGCCGTTTTTTGGCAATCACTGAAAAACATGATTTTCTCAATGGCAGCTACTCTATGCGCATGCGTGATTTTGATGAAAACCTTAATGGTAGGTCCTTGCACCATCACCAACCCGCACACCAAATTTGAAAATCATAGGTCAATTTGTTCGGGAGTTATGATGACCACATACACACATATAGACATTTTTTCTAGATCACTTTTTAGAGATCAAGATGTTCCAAATCGTGGAGAAATGAGGAAAAAAAATCGATTTTTATTTTCTGACCGAATACTGAATTTTCATTACCCTATGTTTTTACTTATGGATAACTGAAAGTAAAAAGGTCCCTGAATTCTTTTATTGGATAATGCAGCCCAAGAGGTCACTTTTGCAGATTGCCGTAGCAGATATCTGATTGCAGAGTTGAAACCATTTACGTATGATATATCCAGAAGTTGCAAATAGAGATCAATGACTACTTTGAGAACAAAAATTCACCTTCTTAATCTATTAGGAAAGAGTTTTCTTATAAATTACATGATGAGACTTAGTTATCCGTTTGAAATGTGACATAAGTATAATTTGTCTGAATACTGAGGCTATAATTCTCACTCAGTACTGAACGCTTTCACAAACTTTAAGAGTGATATCAAAATGTTTTACAACATTTAGCAACAGCATTGTTTTAAGTGCATAAACAATTTAAGGTTTAAAAATAAAAAGCAAAATCTAGAGGCGTCAAACTTCGCGCATTTTTCAATTCAAGAAGTATGTTAAGTTGGCGAGTTTGGCGATATTTGTATGTTAATTATTACATTGGCAAAAAAAACATCGCCAAGTTGGTGAAATTGGTGGTAATTATTACATTATTCCTTTCAGTTCAATGAAATCTAGGAATAATAGTTATTAATGGACAATGCTGAAGGAGAAAAAAAACCTTTATATTAAAAACGTTTGTTTTCCACTTTGTAAGCCTGAATCGAATTTTCGGAAAAGAAATCTTTAGAAAACCTTAAAAGGTTAATCGCTAGAGCTGCTTTTTGAACCATTGCTGAAGAACATAAAATTTTCAATGTTCGATCTATTTTGATAATACTCTTAATGACAGGTCTCCCATAACCAGCACTAACCCGCCTACAGGCCCTGATCATCGCCTAGGCCTACAAGGCCCGGGCCTTGGGCCCATGATTTTAGGGGGCCCTGAAATGTGCTTTAAACCTATAACTTTTCTTTCGCAAAAGCTATGTAAAAATCTTTAATAATCTGTATAAAAGAATTTTTACATAAAAATCATTTTGTATTGATCTTGAACCGTCTTTGGTATCTCAGAGTGCATTTATTCAAATAAACCAAACCATTATTTAAAAGAGTAAAAAGCAAGCTTTCCTGAAAGATAAAGACAAAAATTAAAAGGAATTCTTGATGAATTTATTGTAAAATCAGCAAATGTCGACTCTGAGTAATGAGTAATGCTGCAGATAGTGTTGTGATGGATATTACTACTTATTGTGATCGTGAAATGCAATACTACATTACAAAGTTTGTCGTGTTTTGATTTATAAATTTGATTGTTTGAAATTTGTTTCTTTATATTCGTGATAAAAAAAATTAACTTTTAGAAAACAATATATTAACATTAATCTATCAACTTTTTCTATATTTAATGTTAATTCATTTGAGTATGTGTCAAGCCCATTTCCAATATATCTCGCATTTGAAATAGGGGCTCCCGAAATTGTCCGGGCCTTGGGCCCCAACTTGTTATGATCAGGCCCTTCCCGCCTACAAAAGTTGAACAATGAACATCGTAAGTTAATCTTCTCGGAAGTTATACTAATAGTAGACACAGAGAATTTTAACCACTTTTTTGGACTCAGGATGCTCTAAAATGTGTAGAATCACCAAAAAAAATATTGTTTTCGAATGCCATACTTTCATTAACCTACTAATTAAAATAATTAAAACTAATAAATTGCTAATTTTGCTGAGTTTAGTAAGTTGTGGTATTCTCAAAAAAGCCACCCTTTGATTTCATATCATATTTCATTAATTAGCTCCTTGATATCATCGCTACCTCCAATACAAAATTGTCAACGGAATGAAGCAATACTTTGGACAATGGCCAATCCTGTCATAAGATATTGCCCTAAGAATGCTGACGATCCCTTTAAACTTAAATAAATTATTTAGCCAATATTATATGACACTGACGCCAAAACAACCACACAGAACTGAATACAAACTAGAAGTCCATCCTCAATTTTAAACGCACTTTTATTCTTAATTATATCGAGTAACGTTATTGGAGACGCTTTAAAGGCCAGTCGCGTGACTAACTTACAGAATCATCCGAAATCCAATCCCCCAATATCTTCTTGAAGTACGTAAACAACTGTCCGAGTGTGACGGAGTTGACAGCACTGACCTCCCGTTCCCTATAAGAGGAATCAGCTTGGGTGAGTACAATCGATGATGTATTGCAGATCGTGCGAAGGCTACTTGGTCACAGCGTAAGCAAAAGGTGTATCTGCCACGAATTAAAGCACCGTATCAGCTTCCCGTGAGACAAAGCCACACATGGCCGACAATGAACTAGCGATGAGTGCAATTAATTCTCAGCAAAAGGCTGTCTGTTTTTAAGTTAAAACGCATGAAACAGCGACATTGCGTTAACGGTCTGAAGCATTTAAGAGCTAATTTCGCGCTACCAACACGTTTGTGGGACATGTTTTGCATGAACTGCCGAGTTGGATGGGAATGTTTTTCTTAATGTTAATTGTGATGAAATGTGTGATTCATGGTTTGGGTCGTTGAAGGTATTTTTTTTTTTTTTTTTTTTTTGTCGTCGGTTGTGATGAATGAACAGAAAGCTTAAATGTAAGACCACCTACCGGTGAAATATGATAGCGAGTTGAATATTTCCTTGGTGTTTATGTAGTCTAATTTAGGTTAAATAGGGGGTTTCGCTTGAAGGTGTAATAAACCTCAGAGAGTTGTCGTTCTGGAAAGCAATCACAAATTTTCCACGGGCATTGTGAATTTTCAACGCTGTCAAACAGAATATAATACCACAAGCTGGCATGGACAATTTTAAATTAATTAATAGTTATTTTTAAAAAAGTTAGTGTTTGCTAAGTTAGAATTTATTTTAGGTTAATAGTTACAAATTGCATGTTTTAAAATGATAAATTTTCATACCCCATATTTAAATAGATTTTCAGAATAAGCTCAATATCGGCAGAGATACATAGAACATGAAAACTCTACGTATTTTGGTTGCTTTGAGGGTTTTACAGAAACTCAGATTTTTATAAATAAATTCTGTTTAAAATTTTACTAATTTGAAATAGATTGCTTAACGGCCTTCTTGTATTAACTGTGAATCTCTTAAGAAGCTGAATGTCTAATTGTACTACAATGTGTAAGTGAATGTTCAGTTGTATCATATTTTTAGAATATATAGGGGGGGGGGGGAGTAGGGAGGAATGGGACCATTGCAATGACTTCTAAATTAAACATTTTTTTTTTTTTTTAATTTAATTTTATTTGTTCCCCATTTGAAGTAACCATAGCTTTATATTTCTCGGTAGGAATAATTTTAGCTGCCGGTTTTTATGAGGTTATGTAACAAAAAAAAAAAAAAAAACTATTCTGCTACTCTAAAAGTAAGTGCTTTTCTATATTTTAAATATATGTTTTCATTATCGTTCATTATTGCTAACATAATTGTTTTTAATGTTTTGGAAACTTAGTAATATAACTTTTATGAATTAGCAGTTAGGTTAAGCCAAAAACCAGCATGTTTTTAATAATAAGTTACTTTATTGAAATGTTGTGTGTAGGGTGGGAGGAGACACCAAGCCTTAGGGAGGAAAGGGACATGCCCCATCCCACCCTATGATATCTCCAGCCAAATAACTATATTTACTATGCAAATTTTTTGTTTGTACATTCAACATAATTATTTGGCTGGAGATATCATAGGGAATAACTTTTTTAATTGTGTAACAAATAAGACAATTTCTTTTTACAACTTCAAATAATGTTAGATTAAATAAAGGTTCAAAAATACAAAATAAACCTTAGATAAAAATGGTAAAACTGTTTCTGTCCTTTTTTTATATATAGAATATTTTTGAAAATTATGCATGTATTTTAACTTTCACACTCACCAGCAAGACAAATGTTCCATCCCTCCCTTACATGAGGGCACATGTGTCTTGCTCTTTTAATTTACTTATTAAATTAATATAAAATAATTACCATCATATTAATATTTTTGAAGTGTGTTAAAATGTTTCAAGATGTTATTCGAAAAATTTCAATGTTTCATCAACAGAAAATAATTTATTAGAAATACTTTTGCAAAAAGTGTCCCATCCCTCCCGACTCTCTCCTACCTTAATTTATTTCGACGGATAAAATTTTATTTTTTAAACTTGAAAATGTAATGCATCACTTTCAAATTATAAGTACTATATGGTCATTAAAATTTGCGTAGACATATGCGTAATTTTTCGTTCTATTTCCAAAAGCAAAATGTTATCTTAAAAATAGGATGCTAGTATTATATTTTTTGAGTCGTCAAATTTTCCTAAATAAACCTTTATTTCTTCGTGTAAAATTTGAGACTTTTATGGATCGAATTACTATACAATGTTGGTGCAGTAAAGATCAGTTTAAAAACAGTTTATTTTGCTTATCAGCTGCAATAATTTCTCATAATCGCAATCGTTGAGAAGTGCAGCTTTCCTTGTCTTTTTGATTCGCAGAACATAAAAAACATTAACTTTCTGGAAATAATTAGCAATATTTCTTACCAAGATTATAAGTTTGCAATAAAACTTTGCAGTAAACAACGGCGCAAGTTACTACAAGCTGATCATTTTCATTAGTCATCATAAGAATTCACAAACTTTTAATTTATTATTAAAACCGAAAGAACATAGTAGAATATTTCAGAGAAATAATATCCTTCTTATTTCATTTTTATTACTCCTTACATAATAAAACTTTTATAATGAATTTATTCAATTCAATAAAGAAATTAAATAAAATATTTACGATAATAAATATTTTTTAAATGTAATATTGAATTTAGTACACACGTGCTAACTTTCACTTCGGAAAATTGTTGCCTAATTTGAAGTAAGGGAAACGTCCTTACTATTTGAACAAAAGAATTACATACCGAATAATGCGGTCTTTTGTTATCTATCCGTGTAAGATTTGTTTGGCAAAAGTTAACGATTCCCGGTTGACTTCATGCTGTGTCCCTTTGCTACTCAAACCGTAAAATATGCCCTTTATTTACCAGTACATTGCTGATGCATTCTAATAAGTAAATGACCTCTTCATTTACATCAAGTGGTTTATATAAAGAAGGTGGGCAATTAGTGTCAGGCAATAATTGACTTTATTCTAATCAGTCTACTTATGAATATTCAATGAAGCATTTTATACTGAATAGATCGTTCACGAAATAAGTTATTATGGCTGGCATTATTTACTGAACAAAAAATACAGAATAAGTATGAACAAGGTGGTTTGTACAGTAATCAAAAATATTCTTACTCACGCAAAATTACACTTTCACTTTTTTCCGGTAGGTAAAGGTTGATTTAAACGTAGCCTGAGACTGGAACGCCAACCGGTTAAGTTGATTGGAAAGACACAGGCATGTTTTGATTGTAATGCCAGCATTGCTTTTCTACGGTGAAAGTAGCTGGAACAATCCAACTATTTAGTGAGCATCAAGACGGATTTTCACGCTATCAGTGAGCATACCAGTTGAGATCGCCAGTCAGTGACGATACCTGGCTGCTTGCTCCAGTAGATCAAACATTTTCTATTTACTGGTGCCTGCGAGTCCGATCAGCTGCACTCTTTCATGACCACCGACAGGGGGTGCAGAGGTTGTTCCGGTGACGTCACATGACTCGCTATCTCAACTGGTATGCAGACTGGTAGCGTGTGAATCAGCCTTTACGCCGGTTATTGAGGTTATTGATGGACACTGGAGAATACAGGTGATTGAACGATGAGAGTTGACGAGCCAGCAAATGGAAAATGTTTGATCGATTGGAGCTGCCAGCTACAGGCGAACGCGAGAAAAACTGACTTCTTCAGTGAGTGGAATGAAGTGTTTACTCGGTTCTTGTCTCTAGCATCGAATGCCAGGCGACCTCAACTGGTACGCCGACTGGTAATGTATGAATCAGCCTTAAGAATAAAGTCCAAAAAATCTAGAATATTTATTATATGTTGTATTTAGTAGGAATGTTTTAAATGGAAATTATGGAATGTTCCACACTGACCACTAATTGCAACTTCAAGATAGTGCCTGATTGGTTACTGACTTGAAGCTGAAGAAGGCTTAACAATCACTATAAAGATCTACACTAGCAACTTCTCCCAAAAACTTGTTAGAATGTGTTTGTAAGCATGGGCAACCTATTACATAGGATTATAGGAAGGGGTAGTATTCGATTGGTTTCATCTGCTTGCAGAGCAGATACTGCTTATACGTTATTCAGAAGTTTTAGTTAGAGATCAATAATGTTCAAAACTTCAATTGAGAAATAGATTAAAATATCGAGAAATATTAACTCAGTATAATGATCAGCATTTATAAATGCACAACAGGAGGGATGAGACACTGTGAAAAAATTAGAGTTATTAACATAAAAACGGCAGAAGCTAAAATTATACTTAAAATGCATGTGTGTGTAAGTGAATAAAAAATAATAAAAACATACACACTAAGGAAAACTTCTATGAGAATCATCAACAGAGTTGCAAAAACAAAGAAAAGGTAATTGTATTTTTTTTTTTTTTTACAGGACTCCTATAGTTGAAAATGCACAGAAAAAGTAACAGGAGTAGAATAAATGTATCCATTCATGTTTGCGGTGTGGCCAGGTGAAGGAAAACAACTTACAATGTGTTTGAACAGATTTTGTTTTAACAATAAATAAGAAAAGCAAACACACCTAGTTTTTCCTGCTATTACAAACTGTATGATGACTAAATCTGTTTCAATAAATCTTGTGCATCTGACCTCTATCTTTATTTTATTGGGATCCCAATGCTTCCTTGCCTGTATTACAGAACTACCATCAAAATTTTATTATTTTGCATTTGATACTCTTCTGAAATAAGTGTTTTCTTTTGTAAACATACTCTATTTTCTAAAGCTAATTATTGGAATTCGCAATGGTAAGCCCTGCATGCCACGGCTGATGCCCAACGATTTTAAATCCATGTCAGGGCCATTCAGCTGGGACAACCAAAAAATAAAAATTTTAACTAGAAATTAAATAGATTAGTGAATACATATTTAATGTATTACAGTCCATAGAATACATTATTTAATAAGTAAACAAATACATATTTTTTATTTTAAATTACTACAGTGGTATTCACAGGAATATGGCATTAAATTAAAATGCAATTCTATGAAAATTTTTAAACAGTTGAAACTCACTATCAAAGAACACATGGAGATTGCTATAAACTCTTGCTTGCACTGTGGACATTAAAAATACTCTCATGCGTACAAATGCAATATAAGAATCTAAAATAGTTTTGTAACTTTGTGTTAGCATTATTTAAGCGATGAATAATTTCAGTACATACGTATTATCTAGTCAACTATGAAATACTACGGACATTGTACTATACAAATAAGAGGGCTAAAAGCTTGGTCCTTTGTGAAGTCAATACATAAACGGCCATTTAAGTACAAACTCTGTTTAGAATGTGTGTGAGAACTCGTAGTCCTTGGACTTAAGAGCTTCTGTGACAATTGTATGTATTGACATGTGATATTTGTAATTTGAATATTTAGACTTGATTTAATCGACTATGTGTACTCCATTTCTGTGAATTTTTAAAGTTGTCGAGTGCTTGAACTAAGTTATTTGTCTGCATCAATCATTCTTTAAATCTTTGTAAAAATTCCTGATATCTCATCACACACAATCTATGTAGAAACGAACTAAGTCCGACAATTCTTGTACACTGTTAATTTTTTTAAAAGTAGTGATATCAATAAAGGCGCTAAGCTCAACTTGGTATCAATTACATCTTCAATTATTTTATTTTCTCAAAAGCACATAAGTAAATATACAAATAGGTTGTGAGTCAATACATATTGGTTTAAGCATAGATAAAAAAGGACTTAGCATTTTTTTTTCTTGGGGATTTTTTGGATGATATTACCGTCATAAAAAGTTTCTAAATGATTATTAACTAATTGATTCTTCTCATTTTTACGTCTTAGCAATGGAAGAATTGTCGAACTCGGTGCTCTGTAACAAAGATGATTTTTATGAGGTGTACTTAATAAACTCACGAATTATTTCATGTACCAAACACATAACAATTCAGTTTCTATGCTACATAATTTTCAATTTTATTCCCAGTATCACGGGCACGGGAAAATTTTTTACTCTACCCATACGTGTCATCTCCTAAATGTTTACTAACTTGAGTATAAGAATAAAATTTTGCATAATCTAAGAAATAGAAGTACAATCTACGAAGACATTTCTATAATTTAACATATTATGCAATAAAACATTTAAGTGTAATAATCTCCGGAGGTTAGTCTAAATTTTCATAGCAATTGGATCAACAGTAAATCGGATGCGTCAGCTCCATCACATTCGCCCCATACATAAATATTTATAACAATTAACTCATAAACTACTATTTCAATTTTTACTTCAATCCTAATAAGAACCAGTTGTTCTCTTAGCATATTAATGTTGTAGTTTGAAGAAAAAGTTATTTGGCCAAACTGTGCAATTTGTTAATAAAAAATTCTAAATTTTTATCCCACACCTAACATGTAAGGATCCACCTGTTTAAAGGCTACATATCTTAAATGAGACTTTGATTATACAGATATAAACATAAACCACCCGTAGATTGATAAAATCATTCAATAACGCTGAAAATCATACTTAAAATTATTACCTCCCA
Organism: Linyphia triangularis; assembly: GCA_963978545.1. Classification (NCBI taxonomy): domain Eukaryota; kingdom Metazoa; phylum Arthropoda; class Arachnida; order Araneae; family Linyphiidae; genus Linyphia; species Linyphia triangularis. Next base: position 89,140,005 of record OZ021723.1, on the reverse strand, counting down.
AGTGTAGAATGGCTTTTAAGGTAAAACATTAGTTACCTCAGAACGAAAGCCACTTCAATAGACTTGACCGCAGTCTAAATTTTCCTCCTTTGCGCTCCAATTCTTCTTGACACGGGTTTCCCTAAAAAAAAATCACTCCTTTCCATATTCGACATTAGAATGAGACATTAACAATTAGATTCGCCTAATTAGACCCAAAATATCTGTGTAAGAAAGTGGCAGATCCTGATAGTTTCTGCCCACTTTTACGCCAAAAAACTACGGGATTTCAAATATAGTTCAACACGCTTTCAGATCTGGATTTGGCTGGTTTTTAATAATGAAGGAATACAGCTAGTAATAGTATAACTCCTGTCCTAAAGAGTCAGAAAATTTTCTTAATTTAAAGAAAGTATGAAATTTTTTAGAAGAAATTATATTCTTTATTTGCACTTGTTTAAGAAATAACTAAGGAATAATATTACAGAGTTTACGTCTTGTTATACCTTAATTTAACCTCTTCCTTATTGCTTAAATAATTTTTTCTCTTTTATAGTTACTAAATATAATTTCTTTAAAATGTCAACGTCTAGTACTGTGAATTATATATTACAAAACATCACTATTCGCTAACACATATTGTGTTCTAGAATAATGAATATTTGTACGATAATATTCAGTTAATTTATAACTCACTTCCACTCATTATGAGAACCCAGAAAAAGTTTAATAATTGGGAAATTAGCATACATGTCTAATTAATTAAATTGTGTTGAATTTGAAGAGAAAATTCAAAATTTCAAGTTATTACGAATGACTCTTTTAATCAGAATTGTTAAATGTAATTATAGTGGAAACAAAAGACGAAATATCGGAAACGAGCCTAATTATTCGCTTCCGGAAAAATAGTATTTTGCATGACAATAAAACTAATTAAGTTTAAACTCAACAACATTTTTAGCGTATTTTAAAGATAATGGAAGAAGCGAGTATTTAGTTAAGCCGGATTTACACGCAACCAGTCGGGGTTGTCAGTTTGTGACGTCATGAGACGTCCCCTGGCTACTGGTTCCAGTAAACCAAACATTTTCTATTTACTTACGAAGGTGATTCCCATCAACCAACCACATGCGCTCTCCCTTGATCACCGACAGACGGCGCAGACGTTACAGAACTTAGTGACGTCACAGAACTGGCGTTCTAAACTGGAATCCTGATTGGTAGCATGTAAATCAGGCTTTAGTTTCATTATTGTAAAATATTCCAAACAGATAAAGGTTGACAGTTTTAAAGCATTAAACTTTAACATCTCGCGAATCATTTGCGATCTTGTAAAAAAATAATAAATATACAACTGAAACGACTCGTAAACTGTAAATTAATCACAATGCATTGGTATTAGGTATGAGTAAGTCGTAACTTAATAAGAAAGTGGTATAAAGCAGGAAGAAAGTGGTATTTGTTGCGAAACTCAATGTAAATTCCTATTAAACTTTGCATAAGCTTATTCTACAATGAAGTGGGAAGCTTATACAAAGGCTTTGTGCATGTTCGTCAGTCTGATGTTCGTCAGTCTGAGTTCAGTTTTCCCAGTCAAAACAGTAAATATCAGATGCGTATTTGTCAATTACTAAATATAGGCGGGCGAGTTCCCATGATAAAATTGTATTCTAGTTGAAATAAGGTCAGTCCGTTTGTAACTCGAAAGTCTGTCTGCTACAGGCAAGTGCCAGACAACATCGTAAGGATCTCAACTAGAGTAGTAGTAGCTATTTCTATAAGTTCTCAAGAATTTAACCAGAAGAGTGCTTCAATATCAAGCCCGCACCTTGTCTTCAAAATGTGATGGTATAGAATTTGAGCTTTGATATTTGGCGAAAAATTTAATCACACAAATTATCTCTAAACTCACAAATTGAATGATTTTTTATTACCAATCGTAGTCAACCCTTTTGGGAGATAACCCTATAACAAAATGATGACTTGTTAAATGATTGGCATATGCACGCTTTTAATAAACGAATTCACATGCAACTAAGGAAACTGCTGATGCTCCTCGGCGAAATTATGGAATAGTTATTACTAAATGTAATGCAATGAAGACCTGTGTGGAAGAGTTCTTTAAATGACAGTGACTATCGCAATACAATTTTTTAATTGAAGTTTGAGTTATGCGTCAAAAAGATAGACTCCAGATTGACACAAGGCAAACACAGAAGAAGAACGATAACAAGACATCAAGTACATTACTGCTCCGTACTTTGACCTTTTGAAGAAGAACAACCTAACGAAACAATTGTAACGTTAGCCAAGACAATGCAAGATTCAGTATGGAAACTCTTTATAGCAATCAAGGTACATCTTTCATCTTTATTTTCTATTTTATTCTTTTAAAACCATTCCGAAAAATTCGGAATGAGACAATAGATTTAAGTTAACATGGGAAGTATTAGCTGCGACTTCAGCTTTTAGCGCTGCTGTGAAGAACAATGGTGTGTATGTGAATAATCCTAAGATGCACTATTTAATGAAGGTAAATGTTTCCAAGGAAAACATAAAAATATGCTGCCATGAAAGTGACATATGGCTTTAGAAATAAGTGGAATCTATGAATGAATTGTAGGAAGTATAGATGTTGGAATAACATAAATTACGATGTTTTGTTTAATAACAATGAAAATAATGAAGTAAAGTGATGTGTTTTTTCTTATTAGAAAGTTTAGGATTAGTTAATATAATTAATAAGTACAATTTGATAGTTCATATATAAATGATTAATATAATTAAAATTAAACAACCAAAATAATTACAGTAAAAACTTTGATATTATTCTATGTTCCTGATTTCTTTCTTAAATTATGCCTGTCGTATGTTTCAAAATATCAGGTCAGCGAGAAGGGTTATTTTTAAATGTGTTTTAGAATTTTTTTATCAAATTTTTAAGAATGTGTGATATACTCTCAGTTTTCCTTCTATCTGTAGTTTTCATATTATAACTAATAATTACTCATAATAATTGTCGGAAATAAACGAACATGTAAACTTAATTTTATTTAATTACACCAAAAAACTTTAAGGTGTGACGTCATTTTTACAATGAATATAAATTTGTATAATTTCAGTTTTTAGTTTAGTTTAAATGGCAACAATGATTTATTGTTCTGTTGTTCTTTTTTAACTGATTTTAGAATAAGCCATTTTTTTTTAGTTGCCTTTGTGAGAGTTGGATTAATAGAAATGTCGAATATTAAACTCGTTAATTATTTTTCTTAATTGAGTCTGATCTTGATCTTGACATAACAGACTACGACACAGAAGTAGTGAAAATTAGTCGGAATTTGCGACAATAATAATTGCTTCATGAATTTTAAGAAATACGTTATTTGAAAAATATTTTCACTTTTTATGGTCAGTGTGGAATAATTATATGCCAAATTTTATTATTTTAAACTAGTTCAAAGCGGAGCTCTGAACATTTAATGTTTAGATCAGACATGTTTTTTTAAGTATAAGTTATTTTTATTTATTTATTTTTTCCTTTAAGTTAACACAATGTTAAAAGGATAATACTTCAGAAGAATTTTAATCAGGAATTATTGTTCTTACAAAACCGCTATTCCCGGAAATGCACGGCCGAAAGGCAATAAGATGGTTACTCAACCCCAAATATCGCAGAACTTTTGAAACTAATCTAATTTATTCTTCAATCGATCCAGAGGAGCAATGAATTTTATTCCCATAATTTCATGATGACTATAATTGAAGGTAGCAACAAGAAAGCTATTCCAAGGTCCTTCACACGGAGGAAGAGATAGCAGAGTCTTAACAGCGATTTCGCGGTTGTACCTTAAAGGTAAATAATGTACCTCTCCATCTCAATTTCTTGTGTATAAATTGCATAGGTGTTGATGTTTCATGGGCATGATCATTAACCTGTGACACCCGAGGCCGTCAACAGCTTCGTATCATATATCTTTCATGTATCATGTATCTTTCTCCCGAATTAAGGATCGCGTATTATGTTTTGCTTCTCACATCGAAGCTACTGTGGGGATGCTAGCAATTTTGTGGCCACAATGGGAAGTTATTTCATTGTTCGGGACTGCGGAATGCAGTAAAGTTGAATAACACATGAATTTTATTGCAGAGGGAGAAATTCCCCATTGCAAGTAAAAGAGAACTAGGGGTGTGGAACATCGCAAAACTTTTAATTACATTATAATGCTGTTCACTACATTTAAATTTGACTTGGAATAGTATTTATTACCATTTTCATATTTCATTCATTTGAGAAAAGGGCCAGTTTGGTAATAATTCTTACATGGGGGGGGGGGGAACATCGCCAAAACGGAGAATTTGGCGATATACTTTTCTATTACTCTTACATTATCCTTCCTTGTAAATGAAACAGGGGAGAGGAGTAAACAGTCGTTGATGAGCGGTGCTCAAGGAAAGAGAACTCTTTTTTACAGATATTCGTTTATCAACATTTTGCAACTTTTTACCTTTCTTACATGAATTTAACAGGAAGAAATGTTTAAAATACCTTAAGGTACATTACCATAGTGAATTTGATAAAAATCGTTAAAGCCAATTTTTTACCAAAAACATCATCATCATTATTATTATTATTATTATTATTTTTTTTATTTTTTTTTAATTTTATTTTTTTATAATTAGAGCAGTTTTGACGAAAACCTTAATGACAGGTCCCATGGCCACCAGTAACTCGTACACCAAATTTTAGCATTGTAGGTCAATTCGTTCTTGAGTTATGCTGACCACGTACACACAGACAGACATTTTTTCTGACCACTTTTTGGGAGTTACGATGTTCCAAAACATGGGGGGGGAATAGATTTTTTTTTTTTTTTTTAACCGAAAATAATACGAACTAACCTTTATTAACATGTGGGTAATTGAAAGTAAAAAAATTCGTTAATTCTCCAATTTTGCTGAGTGACTTTGTTTTTAAATTCCAAACTACTAATTATGCATGACGAAAAGCAAGAAAACAGTCACTTGATCAGGTATTAACTTTAAAAACTAATGAAATGATTTAAATGCAAAAACAAACTGGTTAAGGTATTGAGAATAAGACATTTTTTTTTATTAACACGGAAATTTACATTGGTATTTTAACCTATTTAATTTTCCTGGAAATCCACATTAATGAGACCGTTGTCTTTACATGGGTTAAGAGTAAGGGTACAATGTATTTTTGTAATGATAATAAAAAATAAAAATAATATAAAAAGAAAAGAAAAAAAAGATCAGAAAGTGTATTTTATTGAAACTTTTTTTTTAATCCTTTTTTATTGACTTCGAAATCTTCGGAGGACTAATTCACCTACTTTCAGTTATCCAATCGAGCTGAAACTTGGCAGGTAGAATCATTGTCAATGACAATGCATTTTGCCAAGTTTTAGAGGTAAACACAAATAGGCAGTTTCATGGAATCGATAGTTTCCTTAGTAGTGGTTTTCAAAAACTATGAAAACTCTATCTGATCTAAAAATCGCTTAAATAAGTTGCAATTACACACAAAAGTTGACAATGCACATTAAGAGTTTAAAGTAAAAACTTATCGATTAATTTGTTTAAAAAAGTGTTATTTTCAATCAGATTGAAATTTAAAATTTTTGAATATACCTGGAAGGGGTTGTGATCATTATTGAAACTAGGAGTGTGGAACATCAAGCAACTGTCATTTATACTTTATACTCATCATTGCATTTATATTTAGAATAGATTGTTGTATTTGACTACGTAAGGAATAAATATGTTAGCACTTAACAGTTGCAATAAATTGCTACTTTTTAAAAATAATCTCATTGAAATATATAGGCTCCATACAAAGTTCCGAAACATTTGAAAACATAATTTAAGATTTTGGGATTTTTTTGTTTTCAGTAACGTTCATGTTAGCATTAGGTGATGAAAATATTGCGCATTAGGTCAAAAAAAAAATTTCGATTTGTTTTACATTCCTACACGTTTCGAAACGTGCTGAGATCATACAGGTGGACTAGAAAAAAATATATGTGTGTGTTAGGCAAGGTCAGCATAACTACTGAACGTATTGTTATGAAAGAGAACTTGTGAATAATTGTACACAATGTAAATATTTGGTAAATTCTATATCAGTTCTGGAATAACTTTTAGTTATAGCTTTTTATTGATGTAAAAATTGTAAATAGTATCGGAAATACCAGCTTTAAAATAGTGGCAACAGTTAGGTTTATCTGGATATTTCTAGAATTTTGGAGATTGTCGCCAACTTATAAAAAGCTCGAATGAGAATTAATCAGAGTTAGTCTAGTCCAGTTCTGACTGTGGATGTCTTTGGGACTGAACTGCTGTAGATGCAGCTCTGGGTTTTTCCAAACGGCAGGAAGCTTGTGTTTTCGCTGCTGTTGAGTCGAAACGTCTGGAAGCTCTGGTTTGAGCTTGAATGTATTTTGCTACCGTTATTTAAAGAATTTTACATTTCTTTCTGAAGAAATAAAAATATTTACTTTTGTAATCCAGTATCATAATTCCTCTGAGAACAAGATTCGTTACAGTATTGACCTACGATGTTTAACTTTTGTTTACGAGTTAATGGTGGCCGTGGAATCTGCCATTAAGGTTTTCTTCAAAATTACGCATGTGCAATGCTCATACGGTAGCTGCCATTGAAAATTTTATGCTTTTCAGCAATTGCCAAGAAATGGTTGTGATTATTTTTATAAAAATCGCTGTGGTAATATCTTTTGAGGTGCTCTAAACATCCCCATCTGCGAAATTTCCTTAAAAATGGAAAAAAATTATAAATATGGAGAAACGAATGTTTAACATGGAGTTCTCTTTCCTTGAACATCCCCCATCAACGACTGCTCCTCCACTGTTTCACCTACAAGAAAAGATAATGTTATAATTATCAATAAGTATATCGCTAATTCAGTCATTTTGGTGGTATTTCTCTTCTTTTTTTTGGGGGGGGGGGGGGAGGAGGCAATGAAAAATTATCAAAAAAAATATTACCAAAATGGCCTCTTTTTTTTTTTTTTTTTAAATTAATGAAAATATGAAAACTAAACCGGTAAATTACACCAATCAATGTCAAATTTAAATGCAGTAATCAGTATTTTAAGTGCAAATGAAAGTTGAGTGATGTTCAGACCCCTAATTTTAAATGGTTCTTATAGATTTTGAAATACTTGTAGTTGAACGCAAAACGTCAAACAAGCTTCAACCTCTATAAATCTGCAACATTGTCCTTAACCCAAATGATTAGAACAAGTGTAAACGGATTAATCCTTCCATTACAAGAAGCAATAACCTTAAATCTTTCTAATTCGAGACGCCCAGTTTGACAGTGTTTATCGCACTGAGCAACAGGTAAATGGTTCTGAGTGAGTAACACGACAATTTCCTTAACTTTCACAGTCCCTTCCCTCTCCAGTATGGTTTAAAAGAAAGGAAACTTTTTGGTACAAGATCCTCATCCATACATCACACTTATTGAAGCGATTCAAATTTAAGAGTGATGCATAATGTCGTGCATCGTTACTTCTATTAAACACCTGCTATATCTAATTTTTCAAACGAAAACGTGTCTGATTGGGATTAGGGTCAGTTGCAATATGAATTATTGTGAATTTTACCGAACCCTAAGAATGACTTCTGACTTTGAGGTAATTTATAAATCAATCGCGTTTTCTAAATGGACAGCTGAGGATACAAAAAGACCAAGTCAAAAAATTTAGTTTTGGGTTATTGATACCCTGGAAAGCAGATTGAGAAGATTTATATCATAATGGAAATAGATAATAAGGGAAATGTTTTAACCTAATTATCAAAAAAAAAAAAAAAAAAGAAGAAGAAGAAGAAGAAAATGCAAGAAATCGTATGAAATACCAATGTCTGATGGCTGTTGGTCTGTTAATACCCCAGTAGCACAACTGTACACTGGTTGATATAGCTTGGCATTGGACTTGATGTTGGATGTTGTAAACCGGTAGTTGTTTCAAATATTGGCCGATCTCTCTCAATGCTGAATCAATTATATTTGGAGTTTTGAAGTGTTGAAGCACATTTTAATTATAAAAAATTATGGAGGACAAATATATGTTTTTGGATATTTTTGTAACGTTTATTAAAAAAAAAAATAGGGTTGTGAAACATCGCACAACTTTCAATTGCACTATTATACTGAGCCGACCAAACGGTATAGTGGTTAGCGTGCTAGCTTCTAGACCACGAGGTTGCGGGTTCGAGTCCCGTGTTAGGCATGGGTGTTTGTAAATGTATGTTGGCTTTTCTAATGACGAATGTTTCGGCACATTATAGCCCTCGTGTTGCTGACGGCGCCAGATAATCTGAAAACAACCAACCAACCACTATTATACTGACGTGGATTGGTATTATTTACCGTTTTTATATTTTCGCTATTCATTCAGAAAAAATTGCCAGTTTAGCGATAATTGTTATATAGCGCTTTTTTTTTTTTAAAAAAAAAAAAGAAGAAAAAAGAAAAAAAAAAGAAAAAAAAAAAAAAAAAAAAGAAGAAGAAGAAGAAAAGAGAAACTTCAAAATGGCGATTTTGGCGTTATACGTTTCGATACTTCTTACATTATTCTTTCTTGTAAGTGTAACAGACAAGAAACAATCGTTGATGAGCAATGCTCAAGCAAAGAGAACTCTGTGTTAAAGATGCATTACGCCTTTATAGTACTTTTCCGGAAATTTCGGATGTAGGGATGTTTAGAACACCTAAATAGTCATTACTACAGCGATTCTAATCAAAATCGTTAGAGCCGTTTCTTAGAAATTTCTGAAAAACATGATTTGTTCATGTTTTACTCATGCGGAACTTTGATGGAAACCTTAATGACAGGTCTCATGGCCACCACTAACTCGTACACCAAATTTGAACATCGTAGGGTCATTTCGTTCAAGAGTTATGTTGCCCACGTACACACAGTACATGATAACATAAGTATAATAAAAAGAAAATATGGTAAATTTTAAAATGATGCTCGAATTTCGGCTAGAAATGACCAATATTCCAGAACACTATCGGCATTTGCCAATACTGCTGTGCACACCTGGGTATTTTCAGCCCACTAAATGCCAAATTATTTTCAGTTTCACCATGAATTGTAGTGCTGCTTGCTAATTATTGTTAGTTCCACAATGCATCCTAGTGCTGTGTACCAATGATTTCAGTTTCACAATGCATTAATGCTGCGTGCTTTAAAGGAAAAACAATTAAATAGGGATACGTTGAAAAAGTTAAATAAATTACAAGTCTTTGTCCCATACTTTGAAACTTTTTAAGTGAGTAAACGTAACTACGACGGTAATCTACAAATGAAATTTAATATTTTAAATAATTAAAGGCAATTTTTTTGTTGTTGATTTTACCTACTGATGAGAGGAATAAGGAAATTATGTTACTGTTTGTTGAGATATTATACGAAGTAAGTAAGTAAGTAAGTAAGTAAGTAAGTAAGTAAGTAAGTAAGCAAGTAAGCAAGTAAGCAAGCAAGCAAGCAAGTAAGTAAGTAAGTAAGTAAGTAAGTAAGTAAGTAAGTAAGTAAGTAAGTAAGTAAGTAAGTAAGTAAGTAAGTAAGTAAGTAAGTAAGTAAGTAAGTAAGTAAGTAAGTAAGTAAGTAAGTAAGTAAGTAAGTAAGTAAGTAAGTAAGTAAGTAAGTAAGTAAGTAAGTAAGTAAGTAAGTAAGTAAGTAAGTAAGTAAGTAAGTAAGTAAGTAAGTAAATAAATAAATAAACAAATAAGTAAGTAAGTAAATAAATAAACAAACAAACAAATAAATAAATATTTTTAAGAATTTCTTTTTTTAAGAATGTTTACCCAAATTCCAAGAATTATTATTTTCTAGATCAATATTTTGATTGACTTGATTATTGTTTTATATGAAACGTAGTTAGGTTTCTTGCATCATTTAATTTTTGACAATCCCTAATTTACAACAATGATTTAAACGATTTTAAAATAGCGGTAAAACTCATGTCCATACATTAAGGATAATTCAGTTTTTCCCAAATAAATTCTCAGTGGAGCAGCATAGAATGAAATTCACATAGCAAAGACATCTTTATGTAACATATCTATAAGTAAAACAACTCAGTCGCAAATTGAAATGCAAAGTGTACTGTGGGGGCATATGCAAAAGAATGGAGTACCATTAGTGTGCAGTTGTACAAATGCATTTACTTTAAAAATCGCGCAAGTCACATGGGGTTGACTTTTAATGTGAGATATGATCTCCCCTTTCATCAGTGTTTACTTGGTATTGTATTCTCATACTTAACATGAGTTTCTTGATGATTTCTAGTGGCTAAATTGCTCGTCCCACCTTTTGAACTGTTTGCGAGTGATGGAAAGTTTCCAATACATTACAACTTTACACAATGTAAATCGTAGAAGCGTCCCACACATGTTTGATTAAATTTGGATTAGAGAGTGATCTTACTTAAAGGGGCGATATTCATTTTTTTAATCGTTTATTCAAAGCAAAAGTGGGATAAAATGTGCTGTAAGTATCAATAAACACGATTTAGAAACTGATATTTCACAATTAAAGATTTGTCCACATCAAATTAACGTAATTACAGTGAAAAAGTAGAATTTAATTATTTTTTGCCCTCTTGGGGAGCTTATTAAACAAATTCAACATTTTGAACCTAGAGAAACTCCTTTAAACTCTTTTTCCTACCAAATCGTGGTCTTGAATTAGCATTTCATGAAATATCATGTACCCATCTTTCTACAGATCCTCTGATGTCCAATATTACTCATAAGACTGCAAAAATTATGCTCAGTAAACAGTATATGATGTTAAAATGTTAAAAAGATTTGGTATTTGGGTGCAATATGTTGAATTGGTTAAATAAGCTCCCCAAGAGCGCAAAATATAATTAAATTCGACTTTCACTGTAATAATGAGAATACTCACAAGCCGAATGTTTCTGTAGGAGTAGGCAAACCAAATTTTGTATTGTTCAAAGGATGACTAATCCTTTATTTCAAAGTTAATCTCAATATAACAAGAAACATGCATATAGATTTTTAATCATACAGATATTTTTTTTTAGTTATGTAGTTATTTTTTATTTAAATAAAATACTAAATCTTAGCTAATTTTCCAATAACTTTACACGATACAATATATTTAAGCATGATAACTAGTCAACTCCGGTGTATCCACTTCAAATAAAGAAATTAACATATGACATACTTTTGAATTTTTAAATTCTAAACGATGCTAAGTGTCAATCTAAATTTCTTACAATCTCAAAACTGTTACATGACACCTTTATTAGATGGCACCTCTCAGGTCGTAAAAAAAGTGACCCGAGTTTGGTAGTCGGTAAATAACACTCACGATCTGTCAAAAGAAAACGATAAGCATTACCCTCAAACAAACACGAATCAACTTCAAAAGCAATACGTACATTCTGATAGGGGTCTACTGCAAATCAATTAATGAATTCACGTCAAAGTCAAGCAGGTATATCTACTTACATTAATGATATAGGGTAGATCATTATTTTTTATCCAAACCTCAATCCTCCGTTTCATTCTTGTTTCTTTAAATCGTTTGTGTTAAATAACTAGATAAATATTTCTATTATGTCTTTATTTATCGATTTTTACGTTGAGTAATTGTACGAGACCTATTTAAATGGTATGTGAATCTGATGAGAAGATTCTATATTAAAATTAAATATTCTATATGTTCATGCTGCATAATATATTAACGGGATTGCAAGTGTTCAAAAGAAATTTCTATTAATTTAAATTAGAAGTACAGGAATTGTGCAATTTTCTTACACTTATGTGCTGAGAAGTTTATGCAAATGCTCTGAATACTTGAACATCATAAGTGATCATCTGATTTGATGTATTTTTCTTAAACTTTCAAAAGTGAAACATTACTTGAATTTGCAAATTAATTTATTTTAAGTTAAAAAACCACACAGTTTCAATTAGTTTAAAGAATGTTAAAGGAAAAATTTAAAAAAATCTTTACATAAATATTTTTTCAAGAGGATTCATAGATGGCTTTGATCTTTGATATTTTCAAACCTTGTAATGGACCCATAAAATATTTACAACATACATTCATCAAACAACATGAAATACAACATACTTGTCACTAAATTCATAGAATGTACAACTAAAATTACCATAATTAAAAAAAGTATAAAATAGTTGACCTTTAATGAATATATAATAACTTTTCCTCATTTTCCGTCAATTAAAATTAAATAACTAAGAAGAATTGTTTATGACATCGTCTAACTTTTACCGAATCAACTCTTAATGCTATATTATAAGCTCTGCTTTTGTGAACCTCAATAAACTTTTTTTCAAAGTTGAAAAAAAAGAGATTCGATCAACCCTTCGCAATCCAAATAATTAAAATATTATACTTAACTTTAAAAGTTAATATAATGAATCATAGCATTGCTCTGTATTGAACACAAACAACATTGAGGGTCATTCCATTTATTACAATTATCAGCACTGCGCTTGAAAGATAATTGATAATTTTCAGGAGCACTTCCGCCTTTTTTTTACGTTGCGATTCCCCATTTTTCATTTTAACAAGGGAAAATGTGGTGGATCAGAATGATTATATAGGTTTCATCAGATTTGACCTTCCATATCGGTTGCACACAATTGCAGTTGGAAATCTTCTAGTTAGCGTTTAAGGATATTTCCATTTAAAAAAAAAAATAGTTCGAGTAGTTGCAGCTGCTGTTCATACATGAAACATTTATTGATAATTCTAAAAAGGACAACACAATCGCGTGCTTTTTTCTTGTCTAAAAGTGACCAAGACCACAGAAGTAGAGGACATTTCGATTTCTTTTCTATTGTCAGGTTTTGATTGCGTTGTCAAGGGATTTTAGTTTTTTCGTACAGGCACTGTTTCGTAGAAAGCATTCTGGTAAAGATACTTCTTTATTCAAAAAATGAAAAAATCCATTTTCAATATATTTTTTTTTTTTTTTTTTTTTTTTTTTTTTTTAACTTTAATGAACTCTACTGAAAAGCCAAGAAAAATTTATCCAAACTCAAAAAAAAAATAAAAAAAATAATAATAATAATTTGGCATCCGAATCTAGACCCTTTACAGATTCTACAAGTATACTTTTCATGTTGAGTTCGCCCTTCTTTCCCTCCCAAAATACGCAGGAAATAGTATCCAAGCATGGAAAACTTTTCAAAAGCGTTTTTCTAAAAGCCACATTTGTTCAGTTCTCCTTCATATCCAACGCATCATATTAATATTAACTCATATTAACTCTAATTAATAACTGATCAATATAAAATATTTAAAATTTTAAGATTGAACTTTTCCAACTAAAGTTAGAGGGAAGTAGATTTTAAATTATAATGATTTATGAAATTATCTTTTAACTTAATATTTCGTATTAAAACTAAATGAATCGAAAAGTATTCAATTGATTATATTTTAAAACATCGATGTTCAAATTAAATGAATTTGTAGTGAATTTTGTTGCAATACAATTTTAATATTTCAATTTTTGTGAATGATATTTAAAACAATTAAATGTGATAAATTAAATTTAATTAAATGTGATAAATTAAATTTAATTAAATGTGATAAATTAAATTGAATTAAATGCTATAATTTAAATTAATAACTTTAATTAAATGCTATAATTTAAATTAATAACTTTAATTAAATGCTATAATTTAAATTAATAACTTTAATTAAATGCTATAATTTAAATTAATAACTTTAATTAAATGACTGAATTGAAATGTAACGAACGAATTTCATCCATTTCAGGCAAAGTTCAAATGTATGCTTTTAAAACCTGAATATTTTATTATATTTTATGCATTTCTGTCTTTTTTAAATATTTTTTTATTATTAGAACATTTAGAGATTATTTTTTAAAAAAATCGTATTGCTTTAATATTGTACAATTTATTTGACTTTAAGCTCTTATATTTCATTGAATTTCACGGTTATTTATCTTAAATGCACTATTTTACTGGTATTTATAAGCAATTTCGATTTTAGGAGATATTTTTAAAAGCCACTTATGGTTAGAAATAGGACATTGCTGTAATAACACTTAGGGTAGGTTGTCCCCATGGGTATCCATAAATTTTTCCTCAAGAAATATTATATTAATTTGTGATAAGTCACCTTTATACTAACTTATTAAAACTTAATACATTTATAATGGAATGAGACTTGTCACATTGTAATCAAAGATATAATAATTATACTAAAATGCAATTAATATCCTTTATTATTATTAATTATAAAGGATATGTGTTGATTGTGATTAATATTAGATGTTAACAATAGTCATTATGTTTCATCTAAAAATTTATTATGATTAATTTAAATGTTATTCTGTTTTATCTAAATATTTTTCTAATTCTAAAACTTGTTATGGGAATGCAGTGCAAAGGAATTCATAAGTTATTTTACAAAAAAGGATTTTTTTTCTTTCTGCGAAATTATTAGCCATAAATCAAAAATAATTTCATAGATAAATAATTGACAATCATAAGTGTTAATGCAAATACATTTTTTTACAGGTAGTAAATATGATTTTATAGCCAAGGTTTGTTTAAGTATTTACTTTGTTAGTTTACTTGCTTTACTAAGGGTTGTTTGAGGTTATCTCCACGCGTTGCCTTACAATTTTTTATACTATATAAAAAAAAAGTTGTTGTTGTAGAATTTAGGAACTACTTTGATAAGAACAACGCCATGGGAATTCTAGTAAGGACGCTATAAGTCATTTTTGGTTTTGCTGTTGACACAAAAGAGTTTGAAGTTTTCAAGAAATATGCTGGTACGAGGCAAACTACGAGCGAGTACTTAGCTACGCAGGGTATCTTGTTACTCGTTTTCATTTTCTAGAAGGTTCAGCTTGTCAAAAAGAAGTACCTCACCAAATTGCAATGGGTTAGAACTGAACAATGCAAATATCAAACCAAATTTTTCAGGAAAGGCATATTGCTCTTAACTGTAATGTTTGCACTTAACCACCTCGCAGCTATGTCCTATTTGACTCGTCTGTTTTTGATTCATTATCCTTTACTAATGTATTAGTATAGAATTATATAGATTCTGTGTTCTTAAAAATATATATATTCTGTGTTCTAATATTAAAGGTCCTTGATAATTTGAGTATTGAGTTAAATACAGTTTACACAAGTTCAAAATTGTTTATTGTATTTCAAATAGTGTACATGAACTGCTTCTTAAAAGGTTAGGTAAATTTTTTGTACTTAAGTTAAATGGAGTTTATGTACAACCAAGAAATTAGTGGGGCTATCAATGAAACAAAAATCATTGATTTTAAAGTTTATATCATTCCGATAAAAATTTTATGTAATCATGTATTTATTTGATATTAATGCATGTATCGATGAACCCAAATTACCACAAAATTTTTACCACTATTGAGAAAAACTATGACATGCGCACAATATCCATAGCAGCTTGAACTATTCAATAATAGATTTTAAGTTAATTCCTAAAAAAAATTATATTTTTACAAGTTCTCAATTTAGAAGGCCAATTTTTTTCGCAATTAGTCATGGAACATCAAAATTAGAAAGCTAAAATTTTATATTAACATATTTTTTCTATGAAGAGAATATATCGAAAAATGAACAGAGATAATGTTCTACAAAATAACGGTTGATCTATCCGTTCTTTAAAGAGTAGATTAAGGATTTATAAGAGAGAATATTTTAGTAGCGTTGATGTAAATATATCTTGAATAATTGATATTTCACCCTCCTCTCTTTATTTGCTTAGGACTTCTTGTCAGAACTCAGTAAAGCTGTATTAAAATGCTCCATATGAACAATAATATATCAATGTATTTGTCCTTTAACTATTCTTTAATTGTATTTAAACTCATTTCACTAAATAAAATTTTTCATTGATCAGTCAACTGCTAAAACCTATGAAAGAAAAAAAAAATTATCTTTAAAAGTTCAAGCTAAGTAAGCACTGTGGAAATCACAAGTGAAAAAAAAAACTTTGACATATTTTAGCACAACGCATAAGTGCATTTTAAAACGAAAATTTTAACTATATTAATATCTAGTTCGGAGATATATATATATTTATAAAAATTGCCTGATAACCAGAGATTAGTTTTTAATTTGATTAGGGGATTAAAAGTACTTTTAAAACACCAACGTTGATTCAATGTTATGATATTATTGATAGTAGGTATTTTATACAAAGCAATAAATATGAATAATCTATCATATCTAAATAAAAAAATATGATCCCATGTTTGTTTTAAATGAATTTGTAGGTTAAAAATAAGATAAGTTTTATTTCACTGCGTATGCTACTTATTGATACAGAAATAAAATCTAGCCGACAATGAAGAAATTTTATTCTACCTATGTGTGATCTTATCAATTGAAACCTTTAAGCAAACAATGAGATCATAAAATATTCTTTCAACTGAATGCTAAATACATTTCGGCACAGCGAACGCAACGGAGTTGTAAATAAGACTTATAAGTGTCAGACTACGCAGTAAATAATTCTTAAATGTGACTCATTTTATAAGTATTGATGCGATGTCACCTTCGGGTCTCTTTCTAAATATGGCAGCAAAACACACTTATGGCTTCTGCAGGGGATTATTATGTTCCTGGAGAAAAGCCTGTTTAATTTCTCCGTGACGATGTGCTATTTTTGTTTAAGGGTAAAAATTAATTGATGCTATTAAGTTTGACATCTTATTACACTTGAGAAAAAGTACAATAAAAACAACTTGATAATAATAGGATTTCGTATCTTTCATAAAAGGAGTAATCGATTGGACATTTTTAATTAACTTGAATAGTTTAAACATATAAATATAAGTGTGCGGTATTAATTGAGTGTTCCAAAAATTAGTGTTACAATATTTAACAATTTTGGGACAGGGAATCTGCGTTTCTTAAAATAAGTTAAGGAATCATAAAATAACAATGTGATTTTTATAGTTAATTTGATGTAAAAGTTGTGGAATTTTGATTTGAATTCACGTCGTGAAGGGAAAAAGCTCGATTTTATTGAAGATTGGTAAACAATTTCTGAAAACCTTGTGTTTAATTTCATGAATGTAAATAAAAAATATTTCAATGAGTAAATTCGCACTACTTACACATTATCCCACTGACCGTTAACGAGACAACAAGTTCGCCAAAAGGATTCCAAGATTCCAGCAAAACGGTAGATCCGGACGGATGCCCGCTTCGGCCGCAGAAAGTTCCGATTCGAACCAGATCTTCGAGAGCGAATGGCGGTTTGAACTTTTTGTTACCCCCCAAAAGTTTGCCACTGGTCGGTGGGATGGTACGTAAATACCGTAAATTCATATGTCACTGATCGCAATGTTATTCGTCTTAATTCAGAACTGTCTGTTTTAGAAGCTTAATTTATACGCTCGATTGTATAATATAACTTGTTTTCATACTGGTATCGCTATAATACATTATCTTAAGAATACCTTAGATCTTGAAAAAAAATTGGTTGTAGTCCCTAACTTCCTTCATCACATATTGTTCTAAAATTGTGTAAATTGGTAGTTCTAAAATAGTGTCAGTTTCAAAGACAAAGTGTAATATTTTTTATTTATTTTTTTGCATTAATAGGATTTAACCTCAGGAACAAAAAAATTTTTTTTTTTTTTTTTTTAAATTTTTTTTTTTATTTATTTATTTATTTATTTTTATATATATATATATATATATATATATATATATATATATATATATATATATATATATATATATATATATATATATATATATATATATATATATATATATATATATATATATATATATATATATATATATATATATTTTTTTTTTTTTTTTTTTTTTTTTAACCTTATTTCTTACTGGGATTGTAAAAAGTTAAATTCTGAAACTTTTAAAATACATTGTCCATGACATACATCTTGTTAGTAATATTGATAATTAATCCCGATTCCTTCTATCTATTTAAAGAAATAAACTCCCTACAAATACATTCTCGGGAAATCCTGTATATTTTTAATACTATTTTACAAAACTTTTCACACAGCATTTTGTTTGATTTTAAACACGTTTCACTCAAGATTTGATTTAAACAACAATATAATAAGTATTTTAAAATGGGAAAAAAAACTTCCATAAGTTTATGGAATTTCTAATGCTAATTTTAATTTTATGGTAATAATTGAATTACTGGATTATATTTATTATTGAGATATTTTCAAATAATATTCTCGAAAAAGATTTATTTTTAGATTAAAACTGTTAGTATCCCTAGTGATGTGAAGTTCTTGCAGTGAATGTCAATTCCAGTACATTTGAAATGATTTACTGATTCTTTAATAAAGAATTATGGACGCCGGCAGACATATTTTCGGGGAGTGCAAGGTGATTATTTTTTCATTTATCTTGATTTTCCATTGGATATCTTAATTAAATTTTAATTTGTAGTTATACATTAATTTTCTGTTATAATGAATATTTCATAGCATACCATACTTCTATATACGTCCAGTGAATCTTACCACTTTTCTTCACATATTTTTTAATTTTCAAAATCCAGCGGGATACAAGTTCATCCACTTGCACCTCTCTTCAAACGAAATTTGAAAAATAATGTGTTGTGGAAAATAAAAGTGTATTTAAAAGATGATCATTTTGTACAATTTAAAAACTTTAAGAAAATTATTAATTGCAAAATACAATTTTGGAAAATTCATTCTTTTCCCCAACTTGCAAAATTTCACACTATATAAAAGTTGTATGAAAACATTAACAAGAATAAGTCGTGTCTTTAAACTGAAAAGAAAAACGTTCCTCGTAAAAACATAAAATTCATTCGGTGTTTAGGAAACCTTTCAGAAACTTTAATTTGACTAGTTTAATTCCTGTCTTTTATAAATGGAAAATTTCTGTAGTAATGTTTCAATCTCTGTAATGAGTAATGCTTCTTTATATTCCAAAATGAAAATATAATTTTATTATTTTTCATTAAAGAAATTTCGGTTCCAAGAAGTTCAGTTAGGTTCTTTATAATACGTATAAAAATATTACATTGTTTATGAACTGAAGTTGATGTGACTTAATGTGAACATTTTACAACGATAGAATGAAAAGGATTTGCATGATCATAAGACAAATTCTCGCCTAATGATCTAGAGGAAGCAAGATCTCTGGCAAAAGATCGGAAGGCATGGGGAGGTAGGCTGGATGCATTATGTACTAAACGGCGTGAAGAGCCTAAGTAAGTAAGACAAAAATTTTATACCGATAAATTAAATTTAATTTTAAATGCTTTATGCGTCTACGAATAGCTTCGGATTTTAAGTTAAATAATAGATCTACCTATTCAAAACGATAGCATACAAATACAAGTAAATAATATGTGTCATGTATTTTTTCCAGATGGCCCGCCACTTGAAAAGTACTTCACTGCCTTGCGTGGAAGAAGAATCGGATATCTCTTAGGATTCGAGCAAAAAAGCCGCAGTCCGTTGAGCAGCGAAATGTATTAGCCTTAATGGCATGCAATATTTAGGTTCAAGACCAATATTTTGTAAAGAGGATTGTAAATAAACTTTGTTTTTGTTACATTAACGTTTTATACATGCGTTTTGTAGAATGTTAAGATAGGTTAAGAAAATTCCATCACAATATATGAGGCGTGGCGGATACAAAAAGCGAACTCAACATTAAGTAAAACTTGATTTTTAGTGTGAGATACGATTTCCCCTGTCATCAGTGTTTACTTCGCACCGTATTCTTATACTCAACATGAGTTTCTTGATGAATTCTAGTGGCCAAATTGTTCTTCCAACCTTTTTGAACTGTTTTCAAGTAATGGAAAGTTCCCAATACATTAAATTTTTACGCAATGTTTATCGTAGAAGCGTCCCACACATGCTTGATGAAATTTGGATTAGAGGAGTGATCTGGTTTACTTATAGGGGTGATATTAATATTTTGTAATCATTTGTCCAAAGCAAAAGTGAGATTAAATTTTCCATAACCTTCAATAAACACGATTTAGAAACTGATATTTCACAATTAAAGACTTGCCTAGATCAAGGTAACGCATTTACAGTGAAAAAGTAGAATTTAATTATGTTTTGCGCTTTTGGGAAGCTTATTAAACAATGTCAACATATTGAACCTAAAGACCAAAACTCTTTTCACACCAAATCGTTAAGTTGAACTGGCATTTACCATGAAATATCATGTTCCCATCGTTTCTACAGATCATCTGTTGTCCAATATCACTCATAAGACTGAAAAAATTATTTTCTGTAAACAGTATCTGATGTTTAAAAGATTTGGTCTTTGGGTGCCATATGTTGAATTGGTTTAATAAGTTCCCCAAGAGCTCAAAAGATAATTAAATTCGACTCTTTCACTGAAATTATGTTAACTTGATCTAGACAAGTCGTTAATGGTGAAATGTCGGTTTTTAAACCATGTTTATTGATACTTATGGTAAATTTTATTCCACTTTTGCCTTGTATAAACTATTAAAACATATCAATATTGCGACTATAAGTAAGCCAGATTACTCCTCTAATCTAAATTTCAGCAAGCATGTGTGGGACGCTTCTACGATATGCATTGTGTAAAGATTTAATATATTGGGAACTTTCTATGACCTGCAAACTGTTCAAAACATGTTACGAACCATTTAGTCACTAGAATTCATCAAGAAACTCATGTTAAGTATATGAATACAGTGCCAAGTAAACACTGATGACAGGGGAGATTATATCTCACACTAAAAGTCAACCCCATGACTTGCGCGATTTTTAAAGTAAATGCATCTGTACAACTGCACACTAATGGTACTCCATTCTTTTGCATATGCCCCCATAGTACACTTTGCATTTCAATTTGAGACTGAGTTGGTTTACTTATAGATATGTTACATAAAGATGTCTTTGCTATGTGAATTTCCTGTGTCTATGCTTCTCCACTGAGAAGATATCCTCATTTGAATGGATGTCCAAATACTTATTGGTAGACAGTGTATCAGAACATGTGTCACAAATATTTCTTTATGAATTTGACAACATTCTTTGACTTTAAAATTCTGGATCTTGTAGTGAATAACAGGCCTTCATAAAATTTTGTTACTTATGAAAAAACGGTAAAGAATAAAAAAAATCATTTAAAATTGTTGCCATTAGAAGCGAATGTGGCACTTTAAAGACTAATATAAAACTCCAATATTTAGAAGGATGTAACTTTCTGGATTAAACCTTGTTGCTAGTTGTAGATGGAAGTTTCGAACCTTAAATTAAAGTAATAAAATTTTAAACATCTGTCCTATAGTTGACTTAGAAGAAGAATATTATGTTTCTTCCAGATTGATCGACGCAGTACAAGTTTTAATGCGCTCATTTCTCAGAGCTTGAAGAACAGACAACAACGTCATAAAATCATTTATTTAAGTTGCTTGCCTACGTTGAAAAGGTCGATTTTAATGAAATCTGACCAAAAAAAAATATTATTCGTGAATATATTAGCCCAAATCTTTAAGTTTCTAAAACTATCTTCTTTTTAACTCTGCGTTGGTTTGAACAAAAGTCATGACAATTTGAAACTGATCAAAAACTGTAAATTATAACCGGAAATGACCGGAAATAACACACCAAAACCAAAAGTCGCCGATTAAAAAGTGATTTCCCTATAAATATTAATATTTTCTTCTTTTTAATAAATAAAAAAATTGAAAAAGGATAAGGTGCATTTTAAGTGTGTAAGTAATATGGTTTATATAGAGATTGTGTGTTTTAAAGTTGAAATGCATTTTTCTCGGAATTAATTTTCATACAAATATTGCTAATTTGAAATGTCATAACTCAAACAAATTTTCACGAATCATTATAAAAAAAATTGTACTTCTCTTGTCGATTGTTTTCTATGGAATGTGCTATCGAAATTGAGATTGGATGGTTATTTTATGAAATACAACCTTTAGTTTGAATATAAACAAGGTAAAACTGTTAAAAAAAATCACTAACTTATTTTTCGACTATCCATAAAAAAAGTTTTAATGAATATATTTTTCTTACAGTAGTATATGCCCTAGATAATAGCATGCAGTTTATTTATATACAATTTATTGCCTAAAAAACTTAATAGTTTTTCATTTTTCTTATTTTAAGTTTTTGAAATATTTCATCAAAATTTCATGCAAAATTGCAATTTTTGAAAAATAATAATAATAATTTTTTTTTCACTGTATTACTAATCTATAGTAGTACTAAATATAAAAACGTACTTAAAATATTCCTACATAAAGTTTTTTTTAAAAAGTGCTCCGAATGTAGGCAAGTACCTTAAAAGGAAGTCCTAGTAAGGATCATTCCTTATACTCGCTATGTCACAATCTTCTAGCCCAGTGCATTTAGAAACTACTTTGTACAAAACCTTGACATTTGGTGAGTAGGTACGAAAACGATCACTGAATGAAATGGCATAAATTAGACTAGGAAATAGCGTCTTATATAATTTATCTTATATTTGAAATCCTTACGACAACGGATATTCAGTGACTCCACCTGGTATTGTCTTTTGAAATTTTAATTTTCATTTATAATAGATGGACATTAAAAGAAAACAATTTATGTGATTTGGTTGAAGTGATCGTTTTCGTACCTACTCACTAAATTTCAAGGTTTTATGAAAAGTAGTTTCTAAATGCACCGGGCCAGAAGATTGTTACATTGCGAGTATAAGGAATGATTCTTACTAGGGCTTCCCCTTAGGCTCCTCTATACCGTCCATCTTGAATATCCCCTCTAATGCTAAGGCAATGGGAAAATATGCAACAAATGCTTGAATTTTGCTAAAGAAGTTTTGAGAATACTTCTGCAGGGTTTGTTCTGTTGGATAGATATATCTCTGAGGATTCTTTGAATCTTTTTAGTTTTGTCAAAAATTTTGTTAATTTTTTTTTAAATAGAAAAAATATAATCCTTTTTACTTTAACTTCATTTTACAGGAAAAGGAATAGAGATATTTAAAAACTGACGACTGAAAAATAAATATTGAACTATTATCTGTTTAGTTCAAGTTTCAAAACTTCAATTTTATTTTTCAAACTGTCAATTTTAGACAAACTTTGAAACTAACTATAAGACAAAAATATGAAAACCACGCCTCCTATAAGCTCCACCTTAATTGTCGGAGAAGAGCTGGCTTTTTTTTTACTTTATGGAGTGGATAGGGGAGAAGGGGAGGGGATCGTAAGCAAAGTAAGCAAAACTTCTTCGGAAATTGACCTTTTTCCAACGAAGTTTTTGTAAAGAAAGTATTCCTTCGAAAATGGACTACTTCTATACATAAAATAATATGAAAATTAATATTGCGTTTATATTAAACCACAGTTACTAATTAACGAGAAAGAGAATTTTGAATATTTAAAGACTGCTATAAGAAAACTCTTGTCCTTTCCCCCCCCCCCCCCCAATCGACATTTGTACACGTGACATAAATGTCACCGGAACTCAACTATCGACGTCCGTGATCTCAGGAGTGTCAGGAACTTCCAAGAACGGAAGAAATATTGTTCTCGTCTTTGTTCGAAAACGAAGAAGGTAAAGGCGGGTGGTACTGAAAAGAAAACAAAAGAAAGAAAAAAAGTCCCGTTACGCTAAAAGGAAGGTCAAACACGGAAATCGGCGTCGGACAGTAACCGCCTTTGCCATTGGTCGTTTCACAACATGTCTGTTTCTGCTTCACATCTTCAGGTGCAAAGAAAAATTGACCGGTTACACAGATTTGGCGAAGTATCGCTTCTTGTAAATTGTTCGGAATTGTATTGGATATTGGTATTTCATGAATTAAAAACAACACGAGGGATATAACTACTCTAAAACATATTAGCAGCAATATTACGAATATCAAAGGAAATTCTAACGAATATTAGTATTTAAACCTTTCAGCATTTGCGTATCGAATGAGAAAAACACGGAAAAAAAAAGAAGAAAAAACCTCTTACAAAGCAGAGTGAGAGTTAATGTTAGGGTAGAATTCAAAATCACCAGCGTATCTACCTATCTAATACATGTACAGTAACAGTATTTTTTTTTTTTTTTAATTCTAACACTGCAGTTATATTAAGCAGTAGAGATACAGCACTGTTTTTTTTTTGTTGTTTTTTTTTAAACTCCATTTTAAGACGATAAGCTACAAGCTAAAATTAAACAATTGCTGCTATCATAAATTTTCAAAACTGTGGTGTACGCAAGTCTTTTGTGGAAGGCGTCAGAATTAATTTTCATATTGCGTATGGAAACTTTTTTTGCATGGCACTTACCAACATCTCCTAAATATTTCAATTTAAATACTTGCTGCTTTTGATAAAAACATACATTTATTATAAACTTATTTTAAAGTATCAAATCAAACATATTTCAGTAGTTACTGAAGATATGAAGCAAAAGATTAGAAATTATCCTAATTTATATGTAACTTTGGCCTCCGTACGGCAACTTTTTTTACTCACTGTATATATCTAGGAATCAGTGGAATAATGTTTAATTCTTGATTAAAAATTGAAAATTAATGGATTTCTTATTATGTTTTATTAATTCATGTATCATTCCTTCTCGATAGTGTCTCATCTAACTTCATATCAGGGACAATTTGGATGGGACAAATTTAGACGTCCGCTAAAATATATTTTCTTCTTAGGTAGAGAAAATAACGATTTGCAAATAAATTCTACACTGTCATACTATTAAGTTTTTATTCGAATAGCTAATCAGAAATAAAATAAAAGTATTTATTTATTTTCATTATCAACTTTATAGCCATTGTTAGCTTTAACAAAAGAAATCTCAATCTTTCTCAAATTGTGAAAAATATTCGGTAAAAGTTATTGCACAAAAAAAAAAAAAATCCACATATTTATATTTGTATAATACTTTTACATCCAGTAAAAGTTTTGGTTTTATGCTTGAAATATTCAGTTATTTTACATGCCTGTAACATTTTAATGTGTATATAAATAAACTGAAATATCTATCTACCTAAATAATAATCGCACATGATGTTATGAGTAAAAAAAATTAATGTTAATGTAATTTAAAAAAAAATCACGAATTAAAACAAATTTTATGTAAAATATTATATTTATATCATTGTTCTGTATTACTGGCGATTTCGTTATAGTTCTTAAATTAAATACTTATTGCAATGAAATAATATTTCAAATCTTTTCATTTTGGCAACAAACCTGAATTTGATAGTTACAAACCAGCATCACTAGGAGTATTGCAAACACACTAACCGAAAATGTCCGATGGCTATACGAACAAATAACTATTAGAGGACATCAGAGTCCGTATGTTGCTCAGGACAATCGATGTAATCATTTAAAAAAAAAAAAAAAAAACTAGAAAAACTTCGTAATTACAATGAAGAAGACATGGGCCAGTCGTTTTCCCACCTTTTCATTTGACCAAGAAAAAATCTTAGGATCACATCTCTAATTGAGTTCCGCATAATTAAAGGGTAAACTAGCGATTGATATTTTTTTTTTATCAATCAGGAAGTTAGAATCTTCTCCCGAATTTGTTTACGTATGGACATAGGACCAACTGACTTGCTTGAACTGCTTAATGCTCACTAATTATGAAAAGAAGAATCGTTGCGTACCATTAACTTTTACGCCAATTTAAACTTCTTTTGCTTGGATAATGTTCTGTTACAGTTCATATTTTTTTGTGTTGCAAAAAGCAGATTTCTGTTAGTGAAGAGGGACATGTACTTTTGACATATTTTACTCTTTCCGTTTGTTTTTTCTCCAAGAAAAATTAAGCCATTGAGTGACAGAATCATGGGCAGAACGGACCATCCCACAATTTGATTTTTGATGTTTCTACCCCGTTTTTTCAAAACCATTCATGTCAGATCCAAACCACATTTGGTCCGTTTTAGCATCAATGGTTTTGAAAAAATGGAATAGAAACAGCAAAAATCAAATTGTGGGTTGGCACGTTCTACCGCTAAACGCCTTAATTGAATTATAGCAGATGTAATATTCTTTTGCTCTAGGACGTTGGTGTCAACATGCTTATCAATTTTAAGATAAATTTTCTTTACGTTGATATAGGATTTTAAGTTGAGGCACCCCAAGCCCCATGGTAAACGTAATGTTCGACCTTGTGGTATCATAAGCCAAGAATAAGTAATTTTGTGTGAAGAACGAAATCATAAGTACGATGTTTTCTTTCTAATAGAATTCCATATCCTACTCGAATGATTTTTGGTTTTTGCATTTATTTATTTATTTATTTATTTATTTATTTATTTATTTATTTATTTATTTATTTATTTATTTATTTATTTATTTATTTATTTATTTATTTATTTATTTATTTATTTATTTATTTATTTATTTATTTATTTATTTATTTATTTATTTATTTATTTATTTATTTATTTATTTTTATTTTTTATTTTTTGAAAATTCAGACTTTGAACTAAGAACCTTGCAATGAAGTTTCTTCGTATTCTCAAAAATAGTTGTTTAATACTTAGAAGAAAGAATAACAAATATATATAATTTGGAAGATGCTATTTCTTGGATTTAGAAACAAGGTTAAAAAAAAAATTCCTATTCGAGTTGTGCCGACCAAACGGTGTAGTGGTTAGAGTGCTGGCTTCTAGACCGTGAGGTTGCGGGTTCGAGTCCCGTATTAGGCATGGGTGTTTGTAAATGTATGTTGGCTTGTCTAATGACGAAAGTTTCGGTGCATTATAGCCCTCGTGTTGCTGATGGCGCCAGATAATCTGAATACAACCAACCTATTCGAGTTGCACACTCCAAAACAAAGTTATTTTTTTATATAAGCTTGGGAAAGTATGAAGTACAGATTGGCAGCAATAATGCATTTACACACACTATAATGGATGGATAGTTTAAAAAATTAAACCCGACTGTCCGTGAGTCTTAAAATTGAAATCAAACTCCCGTTCAATCTCTCTCAAACAATTGGACTGCACAAACTGCCGTTAATATTACCTCAACTATAATTAAAAATGTATGTGTTGCATTCCATAGACTAAGGAACTTTATAGACTTTATAGAAATATTTCGTGCATACCTACTTAACCCATTCATGGGTAATTAAAATATCGAATTCTACTAGATTAAAAATTGAATATTACAACTTGTCTAGCTTCAACTTTCATCAAAGTCATTTATGGAGGCCATGAATGGTAAAGTGGGGTATGAAGCTTGGTATCTTTTTTACAAAAAACTCTTTTAATGTTTTTTCTTCTTCTTGGTTTTGAATTCTCAAAAGAAACTTTCTCAAAATGAATAAATAATACGCAACTGTAAACAGGCTGTTATTTTGTCTTAGATTTTACGTCAAAATAAATGCTGTATTTTGTGTTTAAATTCACTCGTTCCTATCCTATTACGTAAAATTTAGATAATAGACCCAGCGGATTACGAAGTTTCATGGTTTCAATTGGTATTTGAAAACTTTTTTATTATAATCAATCACATATAACCACTGATGTAAATAGTCACTTTAGTTCAATAACCTTATGACTAAAGATTTAATCTCAGTTGATTGTAATCTAGAAATACAACCAGCAAGAAAGTCAGTGAAAATCGCTACTTTTGATATTTACCTTAGTCAATGACTTGGTTAATAAAAATAATACTGTTTTTTTTTATTTTACAATATTTATTACTTTCAATTACCCATATGTATACATAGGGTATTGAAAGTATAGCATTCGGTAAAAAAAAAATTTATTTTTTTGCATTTCGCCACGTTTTGGAACATCCTGATTTCAAAAAAGTTATCTAGAAAAAATGTCTGTTTGTGTGTATGTGGTCAGCATAACTAATGAACAAATTCACCTACGATATTCAAATTTGGTGTGAGAGTTGGTGGTAGCCATGGGACCTACCGTTAAGGTTTTCGTCAAAATCACGCATGCGCGTAAGGTGGCTGCTATTGAAAAAATCATGTTTTTCAGTAATTTCTAAAAAACGGCTCTAACGATTTTGTTCAAAATCACTGTGGTAATGCCTCTTAAGGTGTTCCAAACATCCCCACCATCGAAATTCCCGTAAAAATGCTTTAATTAATAGCGTAAAAAGTTGAAAAACGAATGCCTTTAACACAGAGTTCTCTTTCCTTGAGTATACCTCATCAACGATCGTTTTTTTTTTTTTTTTATCTCTGCTCAGTTTCACTTACAAGAAAGAATAATATAAGAATTATCGATAAGCATATCGCCAAAATTCCTTTTTTTTTTTTTTTTTTTTTTTAAAGAAAAAAGCCACATATAAGAATTATCACAAAAAAATATCGCCAAACTGGCAATTTTTTCTAAGCGACTGATATAAATATAAAAATGATAAATTACACAGATCTACATCAGCAATATAGTGTAATTGAAAGTTGTGCGATGTTCCACACCCCTAGTTTTATCTCTGCTCAGTTTCACTTACAAGAAAGGATAATATAAGAACTTTCGATAAGCATATCGCCAAAATTCTCATTTTTTCGATTTTTTTTTTTTTTTTTTTAAAGACCCATGTAAGAATTATCATAAAAATATCGCTAAAATGGCAATTTTTTCTAAGCGATTTATGAAAATATAAAAATGATAAATTACACAGATCTACATCAGCAATATAGTGTAATTGAAAGTTGTGCGATGTTCCACACCCCTAGTTTTTGTTTCAAATGAACGGTTTAATATTTTACATAATAATATAACGTCAATTTCTGTCAACTGAAATTCTGTCTTTACTGAATAGCCGGTTATAACCAATTTTAAATTAGAGATCGACTTTTTTTTTTTCAGTACACGTCTGTGCACGTAATTAAAGAACATGTTCATATTCCCCCTCAATCAATATCAATTTATCATTAGTTCAAACAACCTTGAACCATCAATTAGACCTGGAACCGATAGAACGAGCACCTGTTGGAAAATCCCCTTCCTACACGCAAAAAAAGAAGAAAGAAAAAAAAAGAAGGAATCATCAGAAAAACAACACACAGAGAACAACGATGGTTGGCGATTCTTACCTTCCGCTTGGCGATCTATTTGGCGGTGCAACCCTTTCTTCCGACAGGTAGGCCTGATGAAAGATTCAGTGCTTCAGTCTCTCTTCAGTAGCTTTGACCGCTAGACGTGAAAACAGGTGTGCGGTGATCTTTCTCGAACATAAACAAACTGAAACTGCAATGGTGTGCTTGACTTGTGTATCTCCGGTGGATTTCTTCAAGGAGACATTCATTTTGTTCTGCGAGATATAACTGTGCTTTATACATCGGATTACTTTAAAATGTGATTATTGGAAATCGAACATCTATTTCGGATCATTTACGGTAAAATATCTGCAAGAGTCAGGACCGGAATAACACACGCGTGAGGATTTTTTAGGACATCGATATTTTGCTCTAAGAAAAATAACAGTTCAGAATATCAAATTATTGTTTGTTGTAACATGTGAATATTGAAGACAGTGTTCTGAATCTTACAAAATATTTGCGTGAAAAAATCGTCTGCTCCTTCGTCAATGATCATTTCCAATTCCATTGAGTAAAAGGGAAGTTATCTTGTTTGGAACAATTTTTCCAATTGGAACATACAAAAAAGAACAAAGATTATCAGCGGTTTTAATTGAGCCAAAACGTAAAATTTGTTGATTTCACTGCTTGAAAAAATAAAAATAAAGAAATTTTGCTACTTTATTCTTTGGATAACGATCAGAACATACACGTGATAGCTCCAGAGGTTGGTATCCAGTGCATTGCACTGAAACTATCCGAACTTCAAAGTGAAACTAGTGGATTTATTGCTCCGAAAGTGAATATGATGCAACTGTCCGGCATGAGCAGTGACAGCGAGGCTCCGTCCCCGCTCCCATCCCCTATTTTTGCCCGATGTAGCCCGGCAAGAGGCACGGTGGCCCGGAAATGCCGGGAATTCTATCTTAAACGTCTTGAGAGGACTGCCAGCATGCAGAAGCGTTGGAGCATTTGTGACATGCCGGAGGAGTTTGGGTCCGAACCGAATCTGGAACCGGGTGTCGAACCTGAAACATCCACTCCGACACCAGGCAAGGAAGACGATGCTAAATCGACGAGGTGTGAGGATACCTTCAAAGGATACCCCCTACGGAAGTGTCGCTCTAGTTTTGACTTAGCCATGGATAGCTTACGGAAAGAAATAGTAAGTACTTCAATATATTGTTGCTTGTAAATTTTTCATGACGTAAAAGTGCTCAATTTCAGAACTGACTGTTTGTGGTGCAGTCTTACAAATTCAATATAAATTCGAATATGGTAGTGTAAAGTGAGTATGGCGGGATAAAATGAATAACGGAGCAAAAATGGAGTGCCATTTTTATTTTTTAATTAAAAAGTTTCGTATTCATTTTTCATTAATCAACTTTTTTATATGTGGGCATAAATCCACCAAAAAGAAGTGCAGTTTCGTGTTCTCTACATACATTTGTAGTGTTTATATTTGAAGATAGTTTGAATATTAGTGAGTAATATAGTTCGCATGAAAATAATTTTTAACGGGGTGTTTAACTTTTTTATTTTATTACCCTGTATGGTAAAATGAGTAAAATAAGTAAATTCAATTATAATTATTTGCACAATTTTAGCTACAATTTCTATTGTAACTACCTGTAATATTAAAGAGAAAAAAAAAACAATGTATTAGTAAAATACTTATAGCAATGGTACATTTTTAGTTGTTATATGTACTAAATAGCATAACTATTAAAATTAGTGCATATCCTATCTGAGATTACCCTATCTTATTCATTTATTAAAAAATCATTTAAGTAAAGAAAATATGCATAGTTTTTAAATTGTTAAATAAAATTGTGAGCTCAAATTCACTGATTATGCCGGGTGTACACCCACAGATGATGTAATGAAAAACAAAAATGTCAGTGAAATCGACAATTTTGATAATATCAGAGAATGATTATTTTTTTTATAAATCAGATATTATTTTACATTCAAATGAAGTTCCATGAGTTCAGAAAATAATATTTTCTGAAACAATAATTTATTTCAAGCCTTTTTTGTTACCTAGGAACACGACAATGTCCCTCCGCTAATCCCCAATGTGTTAAGTGACATATCCTGTAAGTGTATATATTATATTAACAGATATCATGTAGGTTTTTACATCCTCAGTTCCTAGTATTGCTAGAACCCTGAGGGTTGTTTTTTTTTCGCCACGAGAGTATGCGAAAAAAACCTCCACATTTATCGACATTGCATAAGCAAACTTGGTAAAAAAATTACTCCAAAAATCACCCGAGTTTCCGGAATTTCGTTCTGATTCCGTTTCTTCTGCTTATGCCAAAATTTTAGTCAGACTAGAGCCGGAATGACTTGGTGGGTGATTCTTCTTCATCATATTTTTCAATTCTCGGTTAGAAAGTAAACTTTTTAATATTTTGCAGGAAATTGTCCCCGAAGTTGTAAACTCTATGAAGAATGACAAAAACGGGTTGATGGGTTTCGTATATTTATTTAGTGGTGGGTGGAGGCACATATTTAATAAAATCAATTACTTTCCTATTTTAAGGGGGTTCGACTCATGAAATTTTTTCTGTTTATTGATTTTGAGTTTATTATTGTTTATTAAATTATTTTCTTTAAAATGAAGCCTCATTTGAAATTATATGTTGTTTCGGAGTATTTTTAATATTTTTTTATATAAACAAAATGTAGGTATATAAGTCATGTTTTTTAACTTCAAAGCCGAATTTCTCTAAATGCTGTTTTTTCATGTTTGGCGACATATAGCTTAAAATGTATTACATATAAATACTTTTAATTTTATATGCAAGTTTCTCTAATGTAATTAAGTACTTTAACATGGGGGAAAAAATAAATGGTAAGTAGCATACTTTAAAAAAAATAATTCGTCTAAAATTTTAGCAATTTTTTAAGCTTATTTTTGAAAAGTCATAATTTTTTTAAATTTTCAGAAGAAAAAAAAAAGAAAGAAAAAAAAAAAAAAAAAGAACTCTTGTTAAAATATTTAAAGCATCAAAATATTACACTGTGAAAGTTTCAGAATAATAGAAAAATCTGTTATTAAATTAGAAACCACCAAAGTTGTTGAGTTTAACATGGCCTTCTATGGGTGTGCTGGACTCCCTTAAGTTGCATATTAATATCCTCCAAAAACAACAAAGATTAAGCATCTCCAGAAACAAAGTAATTCTTATTGGTTGTCAATCTTTCTAATTTTCTTAGTACTTAGTATAGTGTTTTTTTTTTTGTTTGTTTTTTTAAGGAAATTAATATTTGGTAGTTGCCGGGCTTCATTTCATGCCAAAATACTTTTTTTATCATACATATTATTTTAAATGATCAGATATATTTTATTATAAGCACCAGCCAGGAATTGGAATAGTTGATAAAACATTAACATTTCTGTATCAATACTAATAATTCATAAATTAAAAACAATTTAGTACGAAACAATATTAAGTCTCTATGAACAATTAGATAGTACCCGTCCACATTATATAAATCAGAATGTCTTTCAGAGTCCTTTAAAAGAAGTGATACAGATACAGTCTATTTTTAAGGGAAATTATTGACAATTACTAAAATGTTTTATGTAAGAAAATTTCAAAATAGTTTTTTCGATATAATTTCCCCTGAAGAATGAGTTTTGTCCTTACAACGAAAGTCTTCATCAATTGGAAAATTTTGTGATCGTAAAAGAATCGAATATGAATGAGATGAATAGGAAATTACAAATAAATTATTTGAAATAGAATGAAGTTCAAAGAAAATGATTGATTTCTTCATAAAACAATGCAAATAAAAAAATTAATTATGAAGAACAAAGTAAGTTGTGCATCATGTAAAATAATACATTTGTAAGTAGCTAATTAGACATAATTTGATGTTTTTAATTTCAAAAGCATAACAGTTTTATAAGGAAAAATGCATAAGTTCTGTACCTCGATTGGTTATCAAAGAACGTAGTTATCATTGGAGAAAAGGGATACGTTTGCTTTTCATCACCTTTTTGTAAGTTATTTTAGCTGTGGTTTGCAACGAGCCCCACCCATACTTTCTTCGTTGATCTGCCTCTGGCCTTCAGCACTTTCACATTAATTCCATTATTTCCGACTCGGCAAGGCAAGACTTGCATTGTTACAAACCTCGCATCCGTCAACAGACCGGGGTCTACGGCCCCTGACCAACACACAATGCTCAATTCCGTGGCAATAAAAGGGAAAAGGTTTTATTGCCATTAATGACAGTACAATCCCAAAACCACCTGGTAAGGATATCGTAATTTAATTCACTCCTCCACCATGGCAATTGCAGGATCCAATGATTACAATCCTTCAGAGTTGTGGACGGCGCATGCCCAATTGAAAGCAACGCCAAAGAAGGCCTTCGAGACAAAGTGGTCTGAATCCACAGCCGTTGTGTCTTTATGAATCTGGTGCTTGACCATATTTACTTTTGGTTGCATTGTCTTGAAGGTAATTGTGTGAGCGGACGGAACTGGTTTTGTGGAATCGGTACAGATGGCACGACTCAATTTAATCTAGAGACAGTGTTGATTGTCAATTTTATGGTAATGGATATGTAGTGTGTTTTGTGAGTCATCCTCGTTGTTTGTTGTTGGATGCAATGACGCCCATCGTATACAATGGTTAATTTTGTTCGTTATATCATCTGCTTTTTTTTTAAGAAAAGGGATTCCCTTTGGGTGTAATAACAGAATATGCTATTCAACATGTACACATGACTAAAGAATTTTTTTTTCTTTATTTGTACATTGTCGCATATATCTGGCTTAAATCCATCACAAAAGTCTAAATCAAAATTGCTCATAGATTACAGGCTACTCATAGACTAATACAGCAAGGAATGATACTCGCAACAGTCTAATGAAAACACTCGATACTCGCAAAAGTTTAATGCAAAATTGCTCATAGACTACAAGCTACACAAAAGATGTGGTTATGTTTTAATTTGCATCTTGATCTTATGGTAATTAATTCTCGAAATTTGCTTGTTAGCTGTTTGTGGGATAAGTTTGTTGCATGGCCTGTTTATCACTAAAGAGTAAATTAAAAAAATCCATTTTACGGCTGAAAGAGCATATTGAAAAACGCTTTGTTCCTTATTGTTATTTTTATATGTACTCGCTTAGAACTACTTTATGAACCGTGACGATAACATTTTTGCGTATGAATAAAAAATATATTTTAAAACTTGATGACAAGGACTTGCGGTTTAAGATTATTTGTTATAAATGATTTTTTGAAAATATCAACGCATTTATGCTTTTTGGAATGCCGATGTTTGTAATTTGTTATCATTGAAACCGTGAACTGTTACTTTAAAATCACGATTTTGATTTTTTTTTCTGCATTGAATTGACACGTTTTTATCACGGTTGCATTTCACAAACTTTAAAGAACCCGCCTCGGATCAATGACCAATTTATTCACTTCGCGTAAATATGTCATTTTAGTGGCAGAATATTTTTTTTTTTTTTAACTTTTAGTAGCAAACTTTAGAGCTATTTTCCTCTTAGACATTTTTATTTTTCAATTTATAATTTACGGTCTAACTACTCAATCCTAAAATAATTAGAAAACAAAATATTGAAAAAAGATAATGCACCAATTTTTTTTTTTTTTTTTTTTTTTTTTTTTTTTTTTTTTTGAGGGGGAAGGGTAGAGAAATGCTGTATTAACTTCGATTTTTTGTGAAATAGAAATCATCAGTCATTAATCCTCATTCTTGAAAGTTAAGTATTTTCGCTTAAGAAAATATTTTGCTAAATGAATAATTTGTCAAATTATCATGTAGTATCTTCAGTATTTTTATATACTTGCTCAAGAATTATTTTCAAGTTTTGAAAAAATAGTAGAGTATCCCTTTTTAAAAGCACATTCATTATACGTTGTTCCAATGATCTTCGTAAGAAAAATCAAACTGTTTTGTTTTGAGCTAACTAAACTGAGAATATTAAATATTTTCATAAACCACACCATTTTACCCCGTCACCAAACTTCAAGCAAACAATTTTATTTTCATTCTTCCCCAACTAAAAGTTTAGAAATCAAAATCCTGGCTCAAACTTTTACAAAGGGTTAAACGCCTTAATTACATAGATCACACACTTTCACGTCACGTTCAATTACTTTATTTCAAAACAGCAAGTTTCATTCAAAACGGATAATAAATATCATTAAAAAAGTTCCAATGGATTCATCGTTCGAAATACACCATTTTTGCACGCCGCTGATCTGCCCAAGAAAAGCGACATTTTCCTCCCTATCCCTTTCGAAAAAGTTGATGATTATGGGTTGCCTTCGTACCCAGAACTCTGCCCACAAATCACAGGGATCAGGGTAACGCCGTGTAATCACGCCAAACCAACTCGTGCTTCGCGGATATAATGGGGAATTTTCGTGAATCACGTGGTTGGATTTTTCTTACCCTGGTGAAAATAGATTAAATAACAGAAGAAATAATTTGAATGTGGGAAGAAGATTTTTACACCCACAAAATCCTGAATAAAAAAGTGTGGAACTCAAGGATTGTGCCAAAATTATAATGATATAGTTCTATATTTTAAACTAAAGAAGAAAAAAAAGAAGAAAAAAGAAGGAAAAAAAATTATTTTGATTTATCATTTTAAAATGGTAAACGCTTTTTTAAATATCTAGCTACTGAATTTTTTTTTCTGAAAACAAAATATTTTCATCAGCTTCTCACGATTTTTGCATCATTCTTCTCATTTTGCACATTCTTTGCAAATGATGATAGTCTTAGGAAGAAATTTCAAGGCTTGACGAATGTGGATGATCATGATAAGATTTGTAAATTAATTTTTCAAAGCAGAGGAATGTTAACAATTTAATTAGGAAAAAGTTCTGCTTTTGTTTACTACTCTAAGGTTTGGTTGAAAAATGTAGCTGAAGTGTATAGTAGTCAGATATAGAACAAAAATCATAGAATGCAAAAAAAAAAAAAATATTAAAATGTCTTCAAATCTTTTAAATTTTAATTTGACTTAAATTAGTTTTTTGCTTTGATATGCTAGTCACGGTTAAATTTAGAAGTTCTTTCTAAATCTAATGACTTTTTTCTTTTAAATAATAATTAACTATTACTTTGTGATAAATAACAAGGATTACCATTCATACTCAAACATATCCACATCTTCACTATCAAACGTTTTTTTTTTTTTTCTGAACTGTAATAACAAATGCAATACCTCGGCTTGCTCAATGGCTAACATTGCAAACAACAGATGCAATAGCCTTTCTCAAAAGACACTATCAGAAGCAAAACTCCCATCTGCCAGTTCCAATCGAGGTCTCGTGTCACAGCGCGATTTCTTTTTCAATGAAGCACCTTAGGTGATCATCAATATTCACTGGAAGTACACAAAAAATACCATCAACATCTCACTTTATGTGTGCGTATTGCCGCATCTTCTGATGCTTGATCAAAGGGAAAGGAATAATCTTTAACAAGGCCGGTTCAACCCTCTAGCCATTATTTGTGTAAAATGGAACAAATATCACCTTTCCATGACATCAACCATCTTTTTCGTACAGCGCTCCAGTGCCATCATTTGCAGCATCCATTAGTCTTGTTTGGTGACCGTAAGGTATATGCCCAGCCGCGTCGTGTGTTCAGAATGGAAATTAGCAAATAAACACTCTTTCTTGTTGTTCTTTGCATTCGAAGAGTGATGCATTGCTTTCTCGTTAGTGAAACCGCGGCTACCCTAGAGCTTTATGCGCTTTGGAAATCGAGCTCGTGGAAAGTAGGCAATGTTGTTGGTAAATAGGCTTCGGAACCAACGACTTGATGAGACAGTGGGACAGTTCCTCGAATTGTATATGTTGCAGAATATCAAACGTATATAGAGGTTTTTATGGATAACGCAACCTGGAAATCAAGGTTTTTAAGTCAATCCAATTTTGTGTACATTAGGGGAAATTTAAGTTCTTGATGACAGAAACTGAAATTGCAAATTGGTATAACGTGTGTGGGTCTTTGATATTTTTATTTTTTGGATAATAATCATAAGAATTAGAAATAACAAGCAGTGCATTAGATTTGTTCAAATTTTGACTTTTTCCTAATTCAATAGAGTCAGAGGAGTAAATTTTCAAAATAATACGATAAAAAAAAAAAAAAAACAGTATATTTATTCGATACTTCTTTATTTTTTGTTAAATGGATAACATGTTTAAAATCTAAAAATTTTAACTTAAAGTTAGCGTTTTATTTATCATTCGTTATCAAAGTGTCGACAAACCAAAAGAAAAAATATGAAACACAGTACAAAGATGGCCATGTTACTGCCAGATGGTATTAAAAACAAAACCCAAAACTCGTTGAAAACAAATTCGCTTAGATATATTCTTTTACTATAAAATCTTTAAATCAGCTTTATATTTTGGTTAAGTTTTCTTTTAATTAAAAATATAATTCCAGAGTAAATTTGGTTGGGAATAAATCATCAAAAAACGTTCTAAAATACTTAAAAAATTCCAAACCTTGTAAATAACCCATGATCAACATAAGCGAAATAAAAAATTCTAAAATCTCGTGTGCAAATTTGAAACTAGCTTTTTCTTTCAGTAAATACATTAAGTAGAATTAGTAATTAAAAAGTTCACCAGTTGTGGTGGAAATTCCTTTTTTCCTTCATATCAACTTTGATTTTGTTAGTTTATGTTTTTAGGAGGACAAATCTGATCTGCCAATGGCTAATTAACACACTTGCTGTCATCCAATCTAGCTGAAACTTGGAAGATTCTTTGTTGATACAATGTCTTCTATCAAGTTTTAGAGGATGTCCCTAAATGGCCACTTTAACATACGCTTCCATTAAGATTTTTTATGGCTAATTAGCTCACTTACGATTATCTAACCGAAATAAATTGCCTTGGTATTCCTTTTCGATGACAATGCTTTCTATCAAGTTTTGGAGGCAAAAAAAGAAAGAGTTAGTTCATGGCATGGAATTGATTGCTTTCTTTTTGGTGGTAAAATAATATGAGAACTGAGTTCAAAAATCGCTTAAATAAGTTGCAATTTAACACAAAAACTAACCATGCATTAATGGGATTCGTAGAGCGAACTTTATTTTAAAGGTTAATTTTTCTCAACATTCATTTATAGTTAGGAATTTTTGATAAAACAGTGCTAAGCTTATTTAAAAAACTTTAAGTTTTTCCAATCATTGCTGATTTCTTTCAAATGCTGGTGTATAAGCATAACTTTTCACGAGATTCCAATTTTGGTTCTCAAAGGATGAACTATGTAACAATACAAATATGTTCATAAACTTGTTCTATAAATGTATTCTTCCATTCAAAAGAATTTGTGTTCCACATTCCCGGAGCATCTCTTCTCACCCAGAGTAGGTTAAAGTACAGTAATTTGTTAAATGATGCTCAAAAAATATTACACCGCTTGTTAATCGTGTCCAACAATGCTATTAATGCATTTCAACTTTGTTTTACAAAATTGCTCCTGCACAAACTTATTTAATGTTTACCAAGATTACTCATAATAACAAAGCATTCAAATTATTCAGGTGCACTTCATTTCTGTAAAACAATGTTGCACAACGTAGATAACAATCTTGTAGAGTATCTTCAAACATATTTAATTAAACATTGTTAAATG
Organism: Linyphia triangularis; assembly: GCA_963978545.1. Taxonomy (NCBI): domain Eukaryota; kingdom Metazoa; phylum Arthropoda; class Arachnida; order Araneae; family Linyphiidae; genus Linyphia; species Linyphia triangularis. The sequence continues at coordinate 89,101,242 of OZ021723.1, read as the reverse complement.
CAATTTCATTCAGTAACAAACTTAGTGCAATTCATTATAAATTAGAACAAATCGCAATTAATCCTCATTCGTTAAAAATATATAAAGTCGATATGAAATTTTCATAAGCCTTGAAACTTTGCTCTCTTGCTGTTCAGAACTGTACCATAGAAAGTATTTCATTACATTTCTATGGCTATTTAATATCTTGCGTTTATATATTGGAAACGTGTAACAGAATTGTGGAACCCACTAATCATATTTCTTAAATAATAATATAACCCATAAAAACAAAGTTTTTTATACAAATCAAAATTTTAATAAGCATCGACAATTTTCATATTCATTAGCACAGCACCGTTTCTGTTGACAGCGTGTGCTTGGTGTTTGCATCTAATTTTAAATATTAAAAACATCTCCATCGGCAAAATATACGGAACACTACGTGCTACGTTTCAAAATTTATTCATTAAAAATGATTGTGAATTTATGCACTCATATCCAAATATGTTCTTTTTTTTTTATTCTGATAAAAACAGTTTTATTATTTGTTTATTAAAACAATTTTGGCAACAGGAAAGAGTTTCTTCAATGATCGGTTAAATGCTATTTCAGTGAGATTGGATGATGGCAAGTTTGTTTATTAGTATTCCGTAAAAGCGACCTTCTAGTAACAGTGACAGTTTCCAAAATTTGATAGAATTGTGATCGACATCGAATCTATCTGCCAAGTTTCAGACCGATTGGACGAAAGCAAGTGAGTTAATTTAGCCTCTGCAGTTTTGCCCTGCAGCCACAAACAAAAACGAAATTAATATAAAGGATTTAAAAAAGGTGGAACATTTTTTCTGATATAGGCTTCAATTTAATTATAAAATGTTGGATGAACATTATGATGAACGAACACATTTTGTTGTATAGTGCCAACGTAGCTTTACAGAAACTACTAGCTTTTGTACAAATTCAGAGAAAATAAGGCATTCACCAAAAAAGAGTTCCATGTATTTCATTCGTTTCCTTTATTTCTTGCATTCTTCCCATTCTTCTGTGATTCATTTCACACAGTTCGAAAGAACTTACCTGTCAAAGCCTTTTTTTACAATCCAAAAAGCTCTCTCAAATGACAAGCAGTATCCCGCTAAAAGGATTCAAATTGCCTCACGCATCCGCCACGATACTTCCGAGCCTATACAATACACCCGAACGGATGCAACATTATCCCAAGTATTTTGTTCGGGTATTAAAATAACAATAAACAAATAAATGGTATAAATAACAGTTCCATTCCTCTGGAGGTCACCGAACAGCCTTGAAATGGTAAGAGCTACGCATGCGCATCACGATTTCGGTCGCCATAGCAACTCAAAGTTGTTTATTAGAAGTTTCTAGGCGGTCGACTGGTATTTCCAAGATGTTTATTAATACCTGTGACAGCAGGGGTGAGGTACTTTTCGAAATTGAATAATTCATGAATTATTTTTAAGAGTGATTTTGCTTTTTATTAATTGGTGATTTATTCGATTAAGATTTAGTGATTTCTTCGAACATAAATTTTTGCTAAGTAAATTAGTAAAGTTCCTAGCAGCAAACTCTCATATTGAATATTAAACACTAAAACTTTTATTTTAGAGTACTTTTACAACACATATTATTATATTCTTTACAGTAGTTCAAAATATTCGTATCCGTTTAAATCAATTTTGTGATTTATTGCTGGTTAAGGTCGGGGGAGCTGAACTTCTAACAAGTAAAATTGTTTAATCATAAATCAATTGTACTGCTAACTATTGTTTAATAGTTAGGATTTTTAAAAACTCTCCTCTCATGAGATTGTTAAGAGGCAATGATGCAAAAAGAAATCGCGGGTACAGTATAAAAAACAATATTTATAAAATCGCAAGTATAAACTACTTTGTTATTACTATCGACCTATGCAATAGATTATTATTAAAGTTTTATCTTTATTATTAGTTAAAAATTATTATTAACCAACCAGAGGAAAGAAGGTGGAGGGGGGGATTGTATAATGGGATTGGTTGCAATGGTCACTGTGGGAGGGAGGGGTATTAGGGGCTTGATTTTTTTTTTTTTTTTTGATTTTTTTTTCCATTTCACAACACCTGTCAGTCTTTTATTCAAATTTCGTTCAGGCTAAATAAATGTATGTGACTTAAAATAACCATTTATTGACTTTTTAATTGTAAAATTTAAAATATTGTAAATCGTGGTCTCTTACGCCATAGTGTTCAACGAAAAAATATCTTTCTGAGTAGTAACTACACACAAAAAAACTGCACTCTATTCTACTGGCCTAATCAGTCATGATATTTATCACATTTACCATTACGAGTTGGGAATTATGCAAACAAACCGGTTAATTTGAAAAAATTTCAAAAATTTATCATATTTACCACATTTAGTGTTGATTATGCATAATTACAGGTTATTATATATAATCACCAGTTTATTACTTTTACCCTAACATATATACCTGTAGAAATGGTTTGATGACCAATAAATAACATCTGCATTTTTGAAATAAACGACTGCTTTTCAATAGTGGATCGCTACAGCAAATCAGTTCCTTAAAAAAAAAAATTAGAATTGACTCATTATTTAAGACTCTGCATTTTTTACTTTACCTTAATGTTCTCTGTTGTGTCTCCACCGTTCAATTAAGTCATTTACTTACCTCCGTATTCCTATTTGTAACTTGCAAAAAAAAAAGAAGTTCCGCAACAAAACATTACGAAGAGATCACAATTTTAATTCTGAGTTCCTTGTTGTTGTTTTTTTCTTTCCCGCATAGGAATGTGAAGCCAAACTATGTTACCGTTCGCGTGAGAGATTCAGATCGTATTCATCCTTCCCAAGGTCACTTCATTCAACTTTTTTTTGTCTGTGAATCTTCTGTCTGTACCGCATTTTTTTTAAAAAATAGACGGTCTGTAAAATAACTTAAGATTCCTCTACTCGAACTAATGAAACGTGTTTTGTTTAACAAAATGTATAATACATTTGATTTTTTAATTTTAATGCAAAATTGTAAGTTCTTAAATGCGTATTCATACAACTATATTGTATGCATTTCTGTGCTCGATGGGTTGTTTTTTGGTTGGAATTTTGAAAATATATATATTTTTTTGTATGAATTAGATAAAATGCATTTACCCTATAGAAAATAAAACACAAATAAAAGCACAAATGTGATTAAAATAAAACTGAATTTTTTTACTTATTTTTCCTTTAGATTGTTATTTGTGTAGCTGATAATATTAAAATTGATGCATGTTTAGATCATTTGAAATGAAATGACTTGAGTTAGTTTCAGCTTCGAGACGCAGTGTGAGAAAATATGAAATGATGTGCTCTGATAATGCCTCAGACATAGTCTGTTTCAAATTCTTGAAAGTATACAAAATTTAATGCTAACATTTCGGTAGGACTATGGACCACTTTTAACTTTTCATAGACCACTTATGAGGTCTGCAGACCACAAGATGTGAATCACTGATCCGGTCAGTCACAAACCAGAGAAAATCTCTCACACACAGAGTAAGAGGAAAGACTAATTTACTAAATTATTTTCCTAGAACTTGGGAAGTTATTATTTTGAAACAAAATATACGTAATTAATTTGTTTTGTTTTATTCTAAATTCGTAATTACTAATTTCATTTAAAAAAATGCATCTTGCCTCACTATTTATCAATCGCTGGAATGCAATTCTACTTTCCTTATTTTATTTCGTTATTGGCATTAATAATAATAGTAATAATTCGAAATCATGAACAAAATCAGCAGTGTACTTAATTAATATTAATTTCAGGCGTTCAGTTTTTAATTCCGTTCATGAGAATATTTTAATTAATAAAATCCATTTATATTATTTAAATGGTAGCACTACGGATCACTTTTCAACTCTTCACGGACCGCAAATTAGGGACCACTGTTCCATTGAGTAACACACCAGAGAAATGCTTCATCCAACGAATATAACCAGAGGAAATTGACACAATTGCTGTTTTAGGAAGTGAGATACTGTCTACTAATGACTGAGTAATTCGGCTTGTCAATTCCCCAGGGAAGAAACCACGAAAGCTGTTAATGAAAAACTTCCTCCACAGCATAAATAAAAGTTTTTATCGTTTATGGGTACTTTCATGTTTTTCAAGTGCTGTAGTTAAACTTTCGCTGATTTTCTTCAGTGCTTTCGAGATTAATAGTTTCCGGGTTTTTGTGAGAAATATATCTTTTAACCGAAGGAATTTGCAGAGAATATGTCATTTATTTTCCAATGGTTGAAGTGGTTACAGTTTAGAGCTTTAGAATTTCTAAAAAAATTTAACACAGGGTTCCCAAGGTCCTTGAAAGTCCAGGAATTTTTTTTTAGCGAAATTTGGTCCTTAAAAGTCCTTGAAAAAAGGATAAGGTCCTTGAAAGTCTTTGAATCACCGATGAGTCAATCACCGATAATTTTTGGCTCCATTTATTTTCATCTCCGTTTTGTATTTTTATATCTAAAGTATGTAATTTTATAATCCTTGAATTTCCTCAAAAAGGACCTTGAATTTTCTTAAAAAGGTCCTTGAATTTTTTTTCTTCAATAGGAGTTGGAATCCTGAACAAAAAGTTATAAATTCTGCACGTTATTGCATATTTGAGCTTGCTTTGAGTATAGTTTTGTTAAATGCTAGTCTTTTAACTTCTGGTTTTCCTTAACTTCTGTTATGTGGATTTGTTTTGATGATTTCCTATTTACTCGGAGACTGAAAGCCGATTTGACATCGTGGTAGATTGATAACTTGTTTTGAAGAACGATATACGCATATTTTCTTAACCCGATTATTAAATTATAACTAGTTTTTAATTTTTCTGTATCAATTTTAAATTAAATGTTAAATTACAAAATTGAGTATGATAAAGTTTAAAAATGTAAATACTTGTGTACAATATTTTTGTTTGCTTTGAATCTTAAAACTAAATTTGTTTGATTTTTTTTTACTTAATGATTGATGGTTCATTGACATTTAGAATCATTAATCTTGCTTGAAAAACAAATATTTATTGAAAATATTGATTTATTTTCCTTTCATATTGTGAAAGTGTTTTGTTGATTTTAAATTGTACACTTTTCAGCCCGATTTCACAAAGTTTTTTTTATATAATATGAATTTATTTTTCTAATACAATATTATTAATCCTTAAATCTTTGCTTTTACTTTCTTGATGTGTTATCATACAACGTGCTTATTTCCAAATATAAAAAATGTATTGCACTATTTTCATAAGAAATGGGTGGTTATAAAATTAAAAATTTTCATAAACTTTAGATTCGTAATCTTGTTTTTTTAAACATATTTGGTTCACTGTCGGTTAAGCAACCCCAACTTTGCAATACACAAATTGAATACACGTCTAAATAATGACTTTTTTTTTGCTTCTATCACGTCATTAACTACTGTAATAACGTCATGGAATGTCAAATATCATGATCGAATAGCTGCAATTACGTCATCTCTGCGAAGTTTTTTTTTTTTTTTTTTTTTTTTTTTTTTTACGGAAATGCGTGCAACTGTTTGCATCAGAAAAAGCAGCATCCACGCGTTCCCTTTCTCTCATCAAGTTATAATGTAAAATAAAAAATGGAGGTGATTTCGTCTTAGTTTTGAGGTAAACCGACTACTTTTGATTTTTCTTTCTCTCTCATTCTAAAACTCGTTGAATCATTGATGCATTCACAACTACAAATTTTCTGGACCAGAGGAAATATTAATGCGATAAAAAAAGATGTTCCACCAAAATTCCAAGCACAGTTGTATATTTAAGGTTTATAAATTATTTTAATGCTTTTTAAGTTCTTTGAAGTTAACATCTCATTTTCTAGTCTTTTTTTTAACGGTTTTTTCATAAAAAAAATAGTTATCGAATATTATTCTTAACTTTGGTGTTTTCACCAATAGTTTGTTCATTTCTAGTTGACTGAATCCGATTTAATTTATGCAACATTGAAGTATTTGACTGATGTATTCTCTTATTCCAATGTTAAAGCAATTTAAAGCTATACCTGCTTCTTTATATATAGATATACAAAAAACGAATTCATAAATTTATTAAAAAGTAATGAAAAGGTATGATTAGAATTCTTCGAATGCACGACGCAAGAGAATCGTCAAATCCGCTTTGCAGTTGAAAGAAATGACTTTGATTCCCTTTTATTGATTGCGACATAGCAAAAAAAAATCTATTTACGCCGCAATACTCTTATAAAATAACTTGTTTTCAACACTTAGTGTTTTATCCATAGAAATGTATTAAAACATATTCAGGGTTGAATTTAAAAACCGACTACTATAGACCTAACATGGAAGATAGGACACCTCATTGGTGATTGCCTGCGTCATTTTAATATACCAATTTGTATTACCATCTTGATAAAATTAATGTTTATAGTATTAATATTCTTAATAATAATAAGTTATTAAAAAATATTATCAAATTTTATGGAATTGATCAAATGCACTGAGCATAATAGTAATAACTATACAATATTTCAATTTCAATTGCATACATTATGATAAAGAAAACATTTATTTTAAGGAAACTTAGGGGCCCTAATCACTTGCCTCACTTGCATTATGGGAAATAAGGCCCTGGCCTTTTCTCTCTTTGATATTTTTATATTGATGCTAGCTACGCAGTTTGTACAAGTATCTCACTTCTTAATTTTACAGCTACAAAATTTATTGACCAGTTATAAAATGGTTCTATTCTAAGTCTGAGATCACCAGTGATATAAAAAAACAAATCATTTTATAAGAGGCAACACGTCAAAGAAGGTGCTAACATTTTCCTTTTGTTTTGCTATTCACCATTTTATCTGCTTATTTGATTCCGATATTTTCTTTGAGAACAAGATAACCAACTAATTTTGTAATAATTAAAAAGTGTCATTTAGTTCTTTTCTAGTTACAAAACAAATATTTAAGAATAATATACATTTATATTAGCATACATACACGTGAAGAAGAATCTACAAAGCCACTAAGGAGGAATCACAAAATACTTCCAAGAGAATATCGTTTTTACGTATTTTCGTTTGAGGAAGGAAGCGTTTACTTTGTAGTCATCAAAAAATAATGCCTTTACTTTGTAGTCATCAAAATATAATCCTAGCATTTTTACCTCACATTACCTACGCCCGCGATGCGTAACTGCAGACATGATATGAAGGATAATGGTATTTGTGGTTAAGGGCGGATCGAGGTTGACAAGATTCTTGCTAAGGAGCCTGTGTAGCCTGCTTCGTCGAACTATCCATTTACTATAAATCTCTGCTCCCCTTCCTCAGAAACCATTGATATGCCCGTCGAGTATTCCAGAAGGCTCTGATTTGCATACTGCTTGTTCATGTTCACACGTATGCAGACGAGTTTCTTACGTATCGCGGCATTTGATCTGTTCTCATACGAATTCTCTGAACTTGTCGAAATCTTTTGAAGAGGCCGTGCAGCTTTATTTCCTGCACATGGCATGAAGTAAGGAATGAATAGGTAGTAAAATCTAAGTCCTGTTGACAAGTATGTAAAATAATGTATCGCATTGTTTATCTTCTTATTCACATGATTATTTCAAATCGGAATATTCATGTTGGAATTATAAATTGCTTTCTTTTTCGGTAACATATGAATAGACTCGTTACTTTACAATCAAGAAAATCGATTTTGAACATTTTATTTCATGTTGTTTTAGATTTTTTTTGCAATTCCATTGATGTGTTAATTACTACTCAAATTAGAAGTATGTTGTATTTTGTTAAAAAAAAAATCAATTTAGCAATTATTAACTATATAAGACTATTAACTTTAACTTTGATTATTTTCGTGATATTTCAAACTTAAATGAGTAAAGATATACCATTAATTATTTTATATAATTGTAGTACATAAGTAGTACATAGATTAACATTGAACATAAGTAGTAGATAGATTAAACTGAGGTTAAAAAATGTCCTGTTATTTTCATAATTATTTTTAAATACCATATCTTTGTAAAAAAATAATAGTTTTTTTTTGTTTTTTTTTCCATAAAAATAAATAAATTATATGATTGATTAAAATTTAATACAACAAATTCTTATGATATTATTTACCAAACTTTAACCTCAGCGTTTTGCATAAGATCCATTTAACCTATATAAAAAAATTCAAACTCGCTTTTTAAGAACTTTCTAAGAAAAAATACATCAAAAACAGGCAATTTAACAGTAAGGGTATAGAGATTACTGAATCTTCTTTATTAATATAAAGCACTTCTGGTTATCAAACTAGTAGTTATCTTTACTATAACTAGTTTAAGAGTTTAGTATCCGAGTGTTCTTTAATTTGCTTTGATTGATATTCCCATTTGTATTAGAAATATTGTTTAAAGAATTTGTTTAATCCTTCCCTTTAAATTATATACGAAAGTAAATAATTTGAATTAGCTTCCAGAGATATTGTGAAATTAAGGAACATTATTTTATTTTAATTTATAAATAACTAATAGCTCCTTTTTTTTTTATAGATATTCATTGAAATTTTTACTTACATGACACAAATAATTTTATTGAAATAAATAAAAATTCTATTGCATTGCTAAGTAAACGTCGACTTATATAAATAATTCCTATTCATGTAAAGGAAGGGATAAACGTAAAAGCTACCTTTTTAAGTTCAAGCTGAACGTTATCTAATATTGTGTTTTTTGCTGTTATACATATTTCGCTTTATGTATAATCTATTTGTAATTATAAGGGAATCGATATAATTTTATTCCGATAATATTTCTATTAAAATGAAGCATACAAATCTCGCTAAGGGGTCGAAGTTAAGTAAGGTTATGGTTAATATGTTAAATAAAATTGAAATTGATATCTGCCGTTTTATTGATTTTCATACACAGCCACTGCAAGTGAAATTCTTATTTCGATATTGTCTTCTACAACAGTAGCAATTGTTTCATTTTTTGAAAAATTAGAAAATTTTGGGCGTAAACTCTATCAATTGTACTATGATGTTTCCCAAGAACTTAGGATGTTATTACTCTGAAACAATATGTAATTTCCGTATTAGTTTTGTTTCTTTGACACAAATTCTATACACAAATACTAATTTCATTTCAAACAATACATCTTGCAACAGTAACTATCAATTTCTAGAACCCAACTCTACTTTCCTCACTTAAATTCCTTATTTTATTCCATTAAAATTTAATTAAGAATAATAAACACATAAAAACAAAATCAGGAGAATTTCCTTTTATTTTTTGATGAAATTCCGATATTTTTATCACTTGTTACTTTTGCACAATCAAATATGTTTCAATTGTTAAAATCCCTTTATTATTTAACTATCTGTTGACCGTGATTTCTTTTCTTATATTCAAATTCGATTTACACCCTGACAAAGAAGAATATGGAAAGAATTCCGAATAATAAGTAATAAATTATAACATCATCCTATTTAGAGGACGCTATTGTTTTGGCTGTAATTTCTGATACAGGTATTTTCATTGTGTTCTCCATCAAAATCTCGCCAATGTTACATCATATTTCTCACTCACAATGGTCACCCTTTCGGATGAGCTCAATTTCTTTTCTTGGGCATGCGTTGTCTCATTGATTTCAATTTAATGTGTCAAGTTGGACGTAATTGGAGAGAAAAAAGCATTGTTTACAAAAGAAGACACATTCAGAAAAATTCCAAGTGATTTCGTTCGCCTGAGGCAACAATACAACAAAGAATAAAATGCTCTGCCTTTAATGCCTCGACGTGATCAGCCTAAAATGATGTAAATGGCTGTTCAAGGTATTCAAAATTGTTGGATTCCTTTTCTTAAAAATGACTTTTTTAAGCGTACTTTCAAAAGAGAATGAGAAAGGTATTGTATTGCTGAAAGAACTTGCATGGTTAACATTTAGGAAACTATATTCATGTGGGGTTTTTTTTCTAATAACAGTAAATGTAGCATCCTTAATTTTCAAGTTCTACAATATAATTTTCGTGACTTTACTTACTTTTAAGTAGTATTAGTTGATAAAATTGTTTTATTTAAAAATATTATTTAAACTTCAGAAAATGAGCTTTTGCATTATGGTCATCTAACAAAAAATCTGCAATACATTACTTGAAATCCCAAATGTCATAATCAATACTTGAAACACATATTGATCGACACCTTTTAAGTAGTATTAGAACCTCTAACAGAAAGAAATCCAGCTAACATTGCTTCAGCTTCAGCAATATTTTGCAAAGAATTAATATCTCCAATAATTTAAAACTATTTTAAAACGACATTCATAGATTACTGAACAGTCTTCCTTGTTAAGAAACTTAACATACAATGTTATTTTACTAACAAGTATAAATCCTTATGAATAGCCGATGCACTTTTACTGAAACATCCTGATGCCGCTTTTCTGAAAGTAGTTCAGTTAGCCAATGCGTCGGTCTCATGAGAAGATCAAGGGATCGAACCAGGGAGCATCAGTTAAATGATGGCTGCTGTAGCGTTATAAATAATAGTGGCTATCGAGACCTCAAAGTATTTTCGTTGAGAGGGCGTGGATCTAAAGAGATATAATGGCAGCTCAGGTGTCGGTGAATTCTCTTCTGAGTAGAAAATTATGTTTTCATAGATGTTGTTACAATGTTACGGTGCAGCGTGGACATTGTGTACATCCTTGCACAAGAAAACTCCAATCAGCCTCAAAGATAAGAACTTCCTAATACGTGGTGGAAGAATCCTTATTTAAAAATAGCAACATCCTGAGGAATAGTTGACGCACGGAAAAAATTTTCAAAATTTTAACAAAGCTAATGTTTACTAATTTCAACAAAAATATTTTTAATCATCTATGTTTAAAGATTTAACTGCATGCAGTTCTTTCTCTTTTTTTCCTTCTTTTTTTTTTCTTTTTTTTTTTCCCCCATTGTTTTTTCTCCTACTTTAACCCGAGATCAGTCACCGAAATCAAATAGATCCCGTTTCTAAAGTTACAGTACAGAGGTTACAATACTCCACAAAATGCATTGTCTGTTATTTGTTGACGAAATGTTTGTTGAAATAGGCATTTCTATAAACTGTAATTGAAAGAAATTGCGATTGATAAAATGGTCTGGAGGGAGACATAAAACAACTTTTTTACTTATTCTCTATAAAGAAAGTCATCACCTGGGGAAGCCACAACGATTGCCATCAACAGCAATCTTCACTGAAGAAAAAGCTCACAGGTGTCTTTCTATACATTTCTTTTTTGCTTAGATTCGGCACCTTTGCTGGACCACGATCATTATTGTAAGTCGCTCTGCAAGGTCGCAACCAGCCTTGACGGACACGGACCACAGCCAAATGGCGACAAGAAGAGATTCTAATCTTGCTCTTTTATATATGTATAGGGACGTGTTTTGTCTTGAAAGATGGCCTTGCGTCAGAAAAAAAGCAACGGTTCACGGATGGTGACAATCACATGCTAATGAGGCGACAAAGATCTTTTGGAATGTGGTATTCATTTTATTTATATTAGTTTTAGTTAGGCTGCTAGGTAAGTTGTCAGAAAGAAACGTATGTAATTACAGAATAAAAAATAGCTGCTTAGTGCAGTAGTTTTTAGTCTGTGAATCACAAGAGTCTTGAGGATCTAAGTTTTCCCGGAAAAACTAATTAATATAAAGACAGTACTATTATATTAGTTTTAAACGTCTCTGCACTACACTATAATTACGAAAGAAGTGTTTAGAATAAGATTTTAATAAGTTTTAGTTTCTGTAGCATACAAATATCGGCATAAGCTTGTACAAATGCTGTTTCGTCCGTCTGAGACATTATCTCAACATTATCTGACAAAACTAAAAATCCTACACATGCATGTGATGTGTGAAATGAAGTGTCCAGTCGAGGCGTTCTCCAGATTATGTCTGTAATAATCCAGTGTTACTTAAGTAGATTTTGAGCTACGAACTATTAATGTTATAATATAAAATTCTGTCCATAGGTTAAATAAACTACTTGTTATTTTATGAGGGAAAAAAAATTCTGATAATTTCTGTGAACACTGCTATGTTCTAATCTCAAATGTTCGTGAATTATGACATTTTAAATTGTATTGTTACTTTTAGATCCTCCTCGATTTTGTACAAAACGAACATATATCAAGCGATAGCTAGTTGAGCTACAAGCAATAGCTAATATCTGAAAAGCAACGGTAAAGTAGAGCAAAACAATAGCTAATGTTGCAACATTGCCCTAAATAAATAAATAAAGAAAGAAAAGCATCTGTTTGTGAAAGTATCTTTAGGAGGCGCATATTTTTAAACGACGAATTAAAAAAAAATACAATTAGAAGAAATTAGCAACATCTCTTCCGTAAACAACTTAAGACAGCTTGAAAAAGAAAAAAGAAAAATTCGAGGAAGTTTCGCTGGAGGAAAAGTTTTAGTAATGTCTAAATTAAACTTTTTACTGTCTTTTCTTCTTTACTGTCTTTACATGTGAGCCGAAGTAGCGGAGTTAAGATCTCTTAATCTCTTTAATTTCAATGTTATTTTGTTACCGTCTTCTGAAGTTGCTGCTGGTCACATTTTAATGTTCTCATTTAATGGCGGTTGAAAGAAGGTAGAAAAAAAAACTTACAAGAGTTGTGAATAGAGGTGAACAACCCAATTTGAATGAAGTCAAGCGAAAGTTATTGATTGTAGGTAACATTTGTTTTCAAAAGATGGTTCGCGACCTTTTGGTGGGTCACAGAAAATCTAGGGTTGGAAGGGTCGCGAACCCCTGATGGGAATGCCGATACTGGTGGGACACAAATTATATTGTGTGTAAAGGGGAGAGAAGGGGTGAACATTTTCAAAAGTATTACATTTTTGAACTAATTGATATTTATGTTAGTTAATTTAGTTGGTTATTGAAGATTTTCTTGTGCAACAAAAAAGATGCGTCGGAGCATCGCGTGCAAGAACAAGGGATGTGTTGGAATATCGTTAGAACAAAATTGGTGTGAAGGGGGGAATTCCATACTGAAGGAATTTTCAACGGGAAGTTTTCGTTTGAGTCCTAAAAAGTAGCATTTGAGTCTCGAATGGGAGAAAAGAATTTGGTGATTTTGGTACTAAATATGTTGAAATTGTATACATTTTCAAATTTTTTGGTGTTAAAGTTTATTGAAATATTGTAAAGTGTTTTTGGGGAAATATAATACTTTTTAGAAAACTACACATTGTACATACAATGCTCTCATCTTCAAGTAAAATTTCCCTAATGAATCATAATAATTTTATTCAGATTTTAGAAAAACTCGTATTATTTGTTTTTAAATTTCAATTCAAAACATTAATTCGCCGAATGAATAGAAGTATTTCTCGTCTCGTTATTCCTCACGACGATAATAAAAAGTTTAAAGTTTATGAAATTGTTTTATTTTAGGATTAGAAAAGATACTTATACATTTAAACGGCTGTATTAAAAGTTCCTAAAAACTGCTTTTCCATCATTGCATATAAATATGTACCATTTTTATACAATAGTTCTCCACTTATCCGGATCAATTAGAAAAAAAGAAAAAAAAGAAAAAAAATGAAGAAGAAAACGGATTATTGAATATCTGGAAAATTGGAAGATTTACGAAAAAAGGTTATTTCTAAGTAAAAAAAAAAAAAAGGACGTCGAATTTGGCGCGCAGAATCCGCACCAGAGTTGAAAAGTCTTCTACCCAACTTTCAGCTAGACAGTCTAAACCTGGCTAAAGCGAAAAGATATATATTTTCAATGTTTTTTCCATGAAAAAATGTCGTAAGACGTTCAAATATATTTTTAAATTAAAATTTGCATTTAGATAACAGTTACACAGAGGAGTAACAGTACAATCCCTCCTACTTTTACTTAAGTAACCCCCACTGTCGAAATATATTAATCATATCTCCATTTCAACATTCCATTCATATTGGAAATCAAGCCAACCATAAAAATTACTATTAACCATTTGTACCCCATGCCTCAAATACCATAAGGGTAATACGTGATCTTATTACATCACGTACACATTATATTTCATTGGACATCTGCTTTGGTCTTCAGGTTGGAGACCCCGGTTTTTCCAAGAAGCCAGCCTCCTTTACCTGGGAGGCTGAGTGAGCCTCAAATTATTTGACATTTAACGACTTGTAAATCCTGCCTTTTGCCAAATTCCTGTTTAACGACTGTTTGTGTCTTGTCAGACGTCAGAGGTGATGGATGTCGAGTCATTGTCGATTACTGATTGAAAGTCAGGCAATGTCCGAATCTTCATTTTTTTTTTAATGCGGATCCACCAAGTTCATGAAATGGAGATCGGAAATATTATGCGAGTTCATGATTTCCTCCTCTAAGCAAGGAGTTTGACTTCGTATGCACTCACAGTGGTATGAGCATCTTTGCATGTATTTGGGGGTTACGTATTAAGCTCTGGTATAGTATGCATTAGCGTACTGTTTATTTTTACCTATTGAAAATTCATTAGGTTGCGACTCCAATAGGTGTCATTAATTTTCCTTAAGCTATAGTTACAGCAATTTATATTGATATATGGATAGGGAGAATATTAGTCATGATATGTATTCCCATTAAAGTTTATAATTTTAAACAGTTCCATATTAAAAATTCAAAAATTCTGAGGATTTGGGAATTTTTTATACCTATACTTTTACACTAGATGGGATTAGAATATTAATGCTCTTTATGGTAAAAGAATATGGTTATTTTTATGAATTTATTTCATGAAATTCCTATTAGAGACTTTCTGGCACAAGAGCTACCCTAAGGCTACATTAAGACGGAACATCTCCAAATGAAGAACTATTGTTATGGTGCATTAGCCATCCGGGAAGTCTTTCAAGGTGAAAGTGTCCCGATTTGCGTCTTGAATGGAAACTCGAAAAACTCCCACTAGGCAGCCCGATATTGCACGATTGCCCCCCTTGTCGACCCACTTTCTAAAGAAAGACTGCAGAGAGCCGACGAGGCTCGATTTCGAGACATCGTATATTTAGGAGATTTTTTTGTTTGCCTTTCTTAAAATAACCATAAAAAATGCAGAACTAACAATCTTAAACACTAACAAACTTAAAATTTAACACGCTAAAAACTAACAATCTTAAACCCTAATAATTCCACCAACCATTCAACACTTAAAAACAAATAAACTTAAAAACTAATATAAAATTTACACACTTAAAAACTAACAAAATATGACAACACACATAAAAAGTAAAAAACTTAAACATTAACAAACTTAAACACTAACAATTCCACCAACCAACCACCCAACAAATTAACACACTAAAAACTAACAATCTTAAAAACTAACATAAAATTTACACGCTTAAAACTAACAAAAATAACAACACACTTAAAAAGTAACAAACTGAAACATTAACAAACTTAAACACTAGCAATTCCACCAACCAACCTTCCAACCAACCACCCAACAAATTAACACACTAAAATCTAACAATCTTAAAAACTAACATAAAATTTACACACTTAAAAACTAACATAAAATTTACACGCTTAAAACTAACAAAAATAACAACACACTTAAAAAGTAACAAACTGAAACATTAACAAACTTAAACACTAACAATTCCACCAACCAACCACCCAACAAATTAACACACTAAAAACTCGTATATTTAGGAGATTTTTTTTTTTTTTGCCTTTCTTAAAATAACCTTAAAAAATGCAGAATATTCCCTGAAAACCTTTCTTGGAAGCAATATTAACATTTGCTGAAAGGTTATATTGGCGTTAATATAAATCTTAACAGAATTTTGATTGCGATATATCTCCTCCTGCTAGCTTATACCACTGGCATAACTAAAAAAAATAATTTCGAAGTAAGTGTAATCAGTTTAATGCTGGTTTCAGATCGATAGTTTTCAGAACTGATCCGATTGCATGAAATCTTATTAATTAAAATATAATTTTCAATCAAGCCCTTTCATCTCAAAATGTTACTATTTTTTATTTTGTTCCAGAATTGTTGCCCATAATTGAATAGATGCTTTCCATAATCAGTATGTCAAATAAATATGTGTCATCGTCTTATCAATTAAAAGTTCAAGCAATAAAAAAATAAAAAAATGAAAAAAATCTACGAAGACCGTTTTGTTCGGAGTGTGAGACATATGTAATCGACACATCTTTGGAAAGTCAGAGCAGGTTCTCTACCTGACAAGATATGTCTTTCCTTACAAAAAAGACGGGAATGCTTGTCGGAAATAGGACAATGGGAGTTGTTGGTTCTCATATAAACTAATCGCTCATTCCTCTGTGACACTTAGGACATTGTTTCTGATAACATTCCTCGCGTTGTACAATTCAGTACACGTCTTCCAGCGACCTGGAGAAGTTCAAAAAGCGAAAAAAAAAATAATAACTTACTTGGAGGGCCGAGAAACTGTTCCTAGGTTACACATGAGAAATAATAATTTCAGACAGATTTTATCTACGTGGAAATGATACTTGTTGAGAGTAACAACCGCACTTTTTTTTTTAGGTATTTAGCCACTTTGTTACTTGAAAGGCGGGGAATTTTTCAAAAGTAAAGTCCGCTTTTATAAAATTTATTTTTATACGATTTACGGTCAGTTTTAAAAATATATATTGTTTTTACAAGGAAAATAATAAACTCTCCCAAATTCGTAAATACTACTAATATATTGCTTTTTTTCCCGGTGAACATCTGAAAATTTGTTTGCTTGGAATTGTACTTTTTAAAAGTGAACTACTCACAAATTTCATTATTAAATGTAAAAATCGAGTTACTAAAACATTGTATGTAACATCTAACTTGTAATAAATAAATTATAAATGGCGTTGTAAATATTACTCTTTTCGATAGTGAAATGGTTTCACTTAAACATAATGATTTGAGGATATGTTAAGTTAACTTGTGATTATATTTACACAGAATATAGGATATAAAACTCTATTTACTTTAAGTATTTTCTTAGTTTTATGTTTATCATTTTAAAACATGGTTAGCGTTAAATGAAATAATGTTACTTAATTTTTTTTAAGTATTTTCTTACGACACTTAAAAATATTGTTTAGACATTTATAAAGGCATTCGATAAATATATTAATTTATGAAAACCACTGATGTTTGTTTGGGCCTTGAAATTGGTGAATAAAACCCCTAAATCATAAAGGAACCAATATTCTTTAGAATACACACGTGTGCTCTGAATCATGGTTGGTTGAATTTAAATTTATTTAGCGCAAGGGTAACACCAGGGCCAAACTGCACCGCTCTGAATCATGAATTAAGTGTTGGAAGATCAAAATATACTTTTGCAATTTCAATTGTGCTTTATATTCACCCAATTTTCTTTCTAATAATCCACCTTTCAACTTAATACAAACACTATTTGGAATTTGCTAAAACTTTGAATTTTTGTAGTGAAGGCAAATTGTTGAAAAAAATAAATAGAATTCGCCAATTTAGCATTCCTGGCGATACTTGGGCTATATTTGATTCTAGGAACAGTTGTCGAATCGGACACCATTATGGTGACTTTGGCAAAAAATGTTAGTTGTGTCGATTTCTAATTTTGGCTACGAATATTCATTCGTAAATAACAGATAGACGAATTTAGTTCTTGTATAAACGTATCACTAAATTAGTTGTTTATATAAAAAATAGTCTAATTCATAATTTAATTAAAAGTAAACATTTCCCTTGGAAACAGAAAGTGAAATTGAAACTGAGGGGGGGGGGGGGGACATTTTATATTCAAATCTTGTAAGCTGTTTTTGCCAACAAAACGTAATGACAAAGCATTCCTCACTGTTACCATATTAAGAAAATATAAAAATATCGATTGCAAAGTTTCTAGACCATTCCTTTTATACCTAATGTTTTAGGACTCAATTGACTCCCAACCCCATACACGTTTCGTTAGCGTTGCAGACAAACAAACAACATGGAGATCTTTTAACTACTTTTGGAACCATCATGTTGCATTAGGCGTCAGGAAATTGAGTCGAATTATTGAACTAATATTAAAAAAAAATTGATTGAAATTGACGAATAAAAAAAAATAATAATAATAATAATAATAATTTAAAAACTAGTTTTTGAATGATTTACATATTTTCAATATCTAATTGACGGGAAACTTTATTTCCGAGGGTTTAATAACGATTTCAAAACATTCTCCGTTTCACCTTTAACCCTAACTAAAATTTGTTCTGTTGACCCACACAGAGGACTTCGTATCCTGACAAGTAAACTTACATAAAGAAATATTGTTACAAATACACCACTAAGTTAATTGGAATTCATTTGTTGCCTAATCCGTTTTTTTTTTTTTTTTTTTTTTTTTTTTTTAAATCTGGCTTGCCCTACACAATGCGCCGAAAGCATGAATATATGATAACAAGCCACTCATTAATAAAAGTAGTGTATTGACTTGGGAAAAATGTAATATATATTTATAGATGGCAGAAACGATTAGGCACTGACTAATTATTTTCCGACAACGATTCTTGTAGTTAGAAGAAAACACCCTTTGAAAAACTTTGAACCGGCGCTCATTTTCGAGAACGTGAGTTCGTTTATCGGTAAAGGTCCCAAAATAAACATGAACTTTGGTTGGGTATGGAATGATTCGCGTAATTAGCTTGAGTGAGTAAAATAACAAAAATCAGTTGTGGGATGCAGAATTGATGTGAAAGAAGACAAATTTGATCAACGAGGAAGAGGTTAGTGGTTGAGGAAAGAAGCCTTGTGGGTGAATATTTTCTTTATTTGGTAAATTGAAGGAAGTGTTGATATAATGCTGTTGACTGGATGACTTGGCATACTGCTGATAGTTATAGAAGTTGGATAAGTTATTGTTAATTTTAACAATAATATGTTTATTCATGTATTACAAGAAGAATTCGTGTTAGTAGTGCTTAAATTAAATGTTTAACATTACCTTTTTAAAACATGTTTTACGGTGACTGCTTCTATGCACTTTCATTTTTTATGGCTTCCCTACTTTCAATTGCCTAATTTTGAATTTTGCTTTAGAGCTTTAAATAGGTATTTAATTTTTTTTTTATATTATTACAATAATGTTCTGCGTGATTATACTTGATAATTAAAAGTGGTTTTAAATCAATTGGTGAGTTAAAACCACCAATTAAGGTGGTTTCTGTGTGATGATACTTGGTAATAAGTAAATTTTGTCTAGTGAAAGCGGTAAAACTGGTAGGTGTGAAGTCAAAAATGTTCTGTTGTTGTTATGTTACTTCATTGTTCCTTGACGTACTGATGGCAAATGAACTCTGTTCAATCAGTTAGAAATGCATACGACGGCTGGGGCTTATTATATATCATCAGAAAAATAAAAGTATTTAATTTTGTTTTTAAACTTCAATGAAATGATATACTCTTGCTTTTGAAATTTTCTGCGATGTATATATTAATGTATTGTATGTTAATCGATGAGAATTACTTATTGCAAATCTCCCGTTCATACTACAAGGGGTGAAAGTATACAGTCGTGACATTCGGAAAAATTAAGAATATAATCATACAATTAGAGATTTTGTTACGCGCATTGGAAAGAATTATCCTACTGTATTTTCTTCTCCACATGGACGGAGATTGATGTTTTGCTTTCCTACAAAGCAACGAGTATAAAATCCTATCTTTGGGAGTGACTTTGCATCTTTATAAAAAAAAAAGTAGTGAAATTTAATTTAAAAGAACAGAAAATTTCTGACAGATATAACTTGCACTCATACAAAGAATAGCGCAAATCTTACACATCAAGAACGTATGAGAATCTCATTATCTTCAATTCTCAACAAATTCTTTCTCACTCAAGTATCAAATAAAATCTTATGAATCTTAACTTGAAATTTTCTCATTCTATGATAAAAACCTCCCCCCCCCCCCTTAAATGGAGTATCTAATCAACTATAAAAAAAAAAAATTAAAAAATCAATCAATTACGAAAATTAAATATTGAATGTATTTTTCATTTAATCTAAAACAAATCGAATGTCAAAATATTTTTTAAATTAATTATTTAGAGGGTATTTAAAAAAAAAATCTAGTTTAATATACTGAAATCTGAAGATTGCTTTATTTAAAAAAGTGAATCTATTTAATATATATATATATATATATATATATATATATATATATATATATATATATATATATATATATATATATATATATATATATATATATATATATATATGCATTTTTTTTTACACGTTTTGGAACCTTTCGCGTTTAAAAAATGTTCAACTTTTGTATACGGCTTAGTGGTATCCATAGAACCTGTTATTAAGATTTGCGTCCTAATT
Source organism: Linyphia triangularis (assembly GCA_963978545.1). Lineage (NCBI taxonomy): Eukaryota > Metazoa > Arthropoda > Arachnida > Araneae > Linyphiidae > Linyphia > Linyphia triangularis. The sequence continues at coordinate 89,080,876 of OZ021723.1, read as the reverse complement.
GTTCATGCGCATTAGGTATATACAATTGAGAGTTTTACTCTTTTCAGTAGTGGCCGAAATATGGTTCTAACGATTTTGATCAAAATCACTACGATATTACCTTTTAAGTTCCCATCTCCAAAATTCTCTCAAAAATTCAATTAAGGCGTAAAAAGGTGAAAATCAAACGTTATCTTCCTTTGATCATTGTTTATCAAAGACTGTTCCTCCTCTCTTTCTTTTATCCGAAGGGAATAATTTAATAATTACTATCAATTTGGCTGTGCTTGTATTTTATGTTTCATAACATTTTGTTTGTTTTAATAAGTAACGCAATTTTGCCAAATTCGATGTAAAAAAAAATTAGTGAAAATATGGAAACAAAAACAAAAAATTACAGCAACCCATTTTCAAATATAAATGCAGATTGCGGGTTCGAGTCCCGTGTAAAGCATGGGTGTTTGTAAATGTATGTTGGCTTGTCAAAATGACGAATGTTTCGACGCATTATAGCCCTCGTGTTGCTGACGGTGCCAGATAATCTGAAAACAACCAATCAAATATAGATGCAGTGACCAGTATTATGGAAATTGTGCAGTATTCCATACTCCTATCTGAAATATAAATACAATTATTAAAATTGTATGTATTTCAATTAGATGAGCATTTGGAAACACATTTTTATAAATTGACATGATAGAGTAAAAACAATAAAAAAAAAATTGCATTCATCTTTTTACATTCCGATATTTCCTTTTACCTTTAAAATTATTCGAAACGGTTAAGTACAGATGAAAATAAAATAATTCTATAATTTCCCAAATATGCTGAGTGCGATTTTGAAAATGCAAAAGCATGCAGATGCTTATAAATAGCATCAAAAGTATTTTCCCTGTTTTGATCTTTCTTACACAGCTATTGTAATTACACCGCTCAATCATGAAAATATTGAAATGGACACTACGATTTCAGCCAAGCCGGAGGCTTTCGAAAACCGATGTAGGTTAAAAGAAAAAGCAATCGTAGATTTTACTTTATTGATGTTTCTTCGGCCTTGTCTAGATGCTGCCCAAGAATCAAGATTAGGAAAGTTTATGTGTGTTATTGAGGAAATCGAAAGCAGGAATCCATTAAAACAAGCTATTAACAATAAAAAAAAGCTGGAAGATTTTTCTATTTTTAGTGGGATTTTGTTTTAGATTTTAGATTTGGGTTTTGATGGAAATTGCGTTCTGTGCTGGTTTGATTTATTGCAGTAAATAATGGCGTGATGTAGAGAAATAAAAGTCATAATAGATGGTGTGTCGATCTTAAAAGACGTGAAAATAGTTTTATAAATATTCGGGGAATAAAAATTATCGATTTTTCGTAGCATAAATAGTTTGAATTATAAATATTAATAATGTTCTCAATGTTTTTATGTTTATTTTGTTTAGTATAAGTTTTTGTTTTAAATTGTTTTCTGTAGAAGCGTTATATCTTTCACAAAAACATAAAGGATAGTTATATCTCTCACAAAAGCATAAAGGATAGTGAAAACCACGGAATCGGATGTTTACAATTATATTTGTATATTTAAAGTTAATCACTCATATACAATATTTGATTATTTCAGAAATTTCATAGAATAATGTAGTCATTTCTAATAAATGTTTTCTCTTAACAATACTAAAATGTGGGTTAAAAATGTCTAAGTGGTGTGCAAAACAAGTGGTGTCAAAAACAAAAAAATTAAAATGTATGTTCAAATAAATGTACTCTAAATTGATTTTGGAATCTTTCCCAATTGTTAATTGCAATAAATGCAGAAGGTTGGAAATAAATTGCATTTTTATAACCTATTGGTCCTTAAAAATAAATTACCCGTGATAAAATTTAGTAAATATGCAAGGAGACAATGTAGAAATCATCTCTAAAAAAAAAAAAAAAAAAAAAAATCAATAATAAGAAACACAATTATGGGAGAGATATTCAAAACACTATTGGATTATTTCAATTTTAATCTGAAGCATCCTTCATGACATTCCGATAAGTCCTTAAAAGCCTCTGAACTTCCAGAGAATGTGTGAAATTCTACAGTTGTTTTCCTTGCAATAATTTTTAAATTATATTTCTGATTTAAATATATATATTTTCTAAATTATTTTTTATTTATTTTGTTTTAAAGGGGTTTTAAACTATCATCCTAATAAAAATATTTTATTTTAAAGTTTTTTATAAATTTAAAAATGTTGTGTATTGCTGGAAAAACTGGGGATCAAAGGACGTATATATACGCTCATGACCCTCAGAGGGTTAAAAGTGCCACATTTCTCTTAGGTCGAAAATATTAATTAGAATTTATTCTTTCGAGATAATTTCTCATCAGTATCAATAAAAAAAGACAGCTCAAAACACACTGAAAAAATAATTGCGTTGAAAAAGCTATCAGAGTTTTTTAATATTCACTTTAAATTTTTGAATTTTGCGTGTTCCCTTAATAGAGTTTAAGTCTGATAAACAATATAAAAATACATCTCTTTCAAAATCAAAATTTTTTTCCTTGTGACGGTACGTGTTTTAAACGGTATGAGACAACAATAACAAAATTCCGAACGTGTGAAAATTTGCTTCGAAATTCTTTGGCGAAGGAAATGAATCTGTGGAATGCTGAAGATTGCGCATTCGGCGTTCCGCCCCATTAGATTTGATACAATAAATATAGAGAGAAAATTCTGATGCCTTTTTTTATTATTGTGTTATTCGTTTTCCGTTAATCAGACGACCCTAAAACTAAAAGTATACTTAACAAGATTTTGTTTATATATATATGTATGACTGAAAAATCACTCTGTTGTAAGATATATGTGACTAATGTTTTAACTCCTAAGCTTAGTTTTATGATAGATAAATCTCGTGCAAAATGGTTTTTTAAAAAGTTGAATATCTTAAAAAGAAGCGAAGATACAATAAGTGAAAGATTTCTCTCATAAAATTAGAGCGAAATCTGTGATTTTTTTCCCCTCAGTCTTTAGTTAAAATATTCTCATGATACAAAAAATATAATTTTAAATAATCTACAAGAGAGAAATAATTATCGGCAGATAAATGAAAAAATTTCAGAATATTTGCGATTTATGGAAAGTGAATGTACGGAAGACAAACATACGGCAATAGGTCATAATAATTTTTTTAGCGATGCTTGATGTTTTTATAGTTTCATATTGTTCGAATTATAACCATCAGATTTTTATTTTTATTTAGAAGACTTTTCTATTTGCAATTACTATAACTTCATAAAGAATTTAGATAAAATTATGCGAACGGCACTTTTGTTTAGATCCTATTAAATTAGGATACACAAATTTTGATAGAATTGTTGATAAATAGCACAAATTTCTAGATAACACTCAAAATTCCATTGGGGGTAAATAGAAATCATAGCTTTAGCTACGTTGAGGGATTTTAATATGTTGTTCGACTATCTTACATAGATAAATTGATGGTTTGTTGTCACTTTTTATTTGAATGGTTGTTTAATGAAAAGAACCGAAAGCATACAACAATATAAATGATGAGTGATTACCTTTTTTGTATGTATTTATATATGTGTAATGTTTATATTGCCATTTTCTTAGACTTTTTATTAGAAATTATTTAATTTATGATCTACATACGTTTACAGGAAATCTATTTTTCGTTTCTTAACATAACTTGTTTGAAAAACGATTTCCTCGTCAAAATCGAGTACAATTCTCATACTTAAACCTGTTCCTGTGAGAGGGTACGTAGTAATAAATTTAATTGTACGAATTGAATTTTGTTATTTAATTGAAAGTTCAAAATAAGTTAAGCAGTTCCAATTGCGAGTTTTATTTTCAGATTCAGCACTCCGAAAGCAAAACCTTGTGGTACCAGTAAAATATAAAATAGTTGACAGGTTCTTGCGAAAAAAAAAAAATTAACAAAGACAAATAAAAGTTTAAAAGCTTCCTCGTTCTCTTCATGGCGGTTTTTGTTCACTTGGTTAAACCTGTCCGGAAACTTACTGGAGTGTGAAATTCGAACAAAAACTCAGAAACGTGACATCATCCTACTGAATACCCCAAGAAAGAAAAATAATGGAAACCTAGTCACTTTAAATGGTTTCTTATTATTGTTGAAGAAGATGGTTTGTTGTTTAAGGCCTGTTTTGGAAGGACGTTGATAGTGTCGGCAAGGCCGTTTCAAGGAATAGAGGCTGCAGTTACTTTAAAAAGAAATAATATGGCAGAATGTTTGGTTCTTAACAACCATAGGCGCCGGTTTTTCTGGATTTTTCATTTCGAATGTCTAGTTTGGGGGCGTTATTTGTTTCTGGTATTGGTTAAGTTGGTCAGGTACAGTGCAAAGCTGATACCGAAAGAGTTGCGAAGTGGGGAGGAAAGGGGTTAGACGGAATGCACCTTTCGAAAATAGTCGAAGTTTGTTTTTTTCGTCGCCTAACTATTGGAACGAAATGAAGGACTTCGAGAATAAAAAAAAATAGTAATGTGTTTTTGGATAAATATCGTTTTATATCTAAATATTACACAAAAAACAAACTTTCTAATTATCTTGCTAATATCGAAACGGGTTATTTATGCTTCATAAATTATATGGTTAAAACAAAGCCACTTGAAGTATTTACTCTAAACGAAAAGAGTTTGTTTTCTTTAAAACTTCACAAAATATTACAACCCCTCACTGAAGTAGCCCCCCCCCCCCCCCCCGTACGTCAAATTATTTCCTATCACCTTTAAAAAATAACAGATGACAACATCACAGTAACGCGTTAGTCAATCCAACTTCTTTTCTGAACCATTATTTTTTCCTGGTGTGGCAAAACAACTTTTTCTAATTCTTCAGTAACTTTATCATATCTGTATAAAAAGTATTGTAACAACTATTGCTGATGTAGATTTTGATATCTGTAAATCTGGCAGGAATCAAGGATATACATTCAAATCTTTTAAAATAGCAACTCACTTCCACTTTCTTGCACAAGGAACAGATGATCATATCTGAAGTAGATCGAATTTTATGAAATGTTGAAACCACATTTCATTTTTGATGACAATGAACCTCTCCTTTTTTTCCCCGATCACAATAGGTTCGTTTCCTGCATTCTTCATTTATGAATCGTTGAATGCGTGGTAGATTTCAGTGAATATTTGATTTTCATAATCTTTTTTCAACAAGGTAAAGTTAAGTATTGCTTTAGGAACCGATTTGAATTTACATTTTGTTTTCATTAGTTTTGAAAATTTAGTTTGCGATCAAAGCTATTTCTGGAAAGTTGGCATTTAAACCAAGGGATTTGTGCGAGAGGAGAATTTAAATTCTAACCATGTTCTAATTGTTGTTTCTCAACAATGTTAGAACAGTTAAAGTTAATCACCATATCTAAGATATTTCTTCTAATCTTGTGTTATTGTTTTACTTGAGAATTTAAATTTCATGAAAAAGCAATGCCGTAAAAATATTAGAGAATATTAGAGCCGTAGAAATAATAGTTCAAGACACTCAAAGAGAATTTAGTACTAAATAGACTACAAATATTATTTTCCGTATCTTTCCGATTCTAGTGTCATTAATGGGAATGGTGAATTGAAATTTTACTATTCAGTTGCAGATCATCAGTCTATTGCTCATTTACAATTATACTATTCCAATGCCTATACACCTTGATAATTAAATTAAAAGTTACACATTTATTTTATTAAACATTAAATTTAAAAATATCATCTTTTTCTAAACACAATAATAAGTTTGCTGCTTAGTTGGTGCATTTTATATCATATCAAGCTGACTCATTTATAGAATATTGAACTGTGAATAGTTAAAAACCACATCAATGGTATGATGTGCATTGTACAAGCACGTTTACCGGCAGAATTATTTGCAAAGGAATACAACAAATCAAAGTTTTTGTTCAAACATTGTTTTTTAAAAAAATATACGAGTTAAATCTTCTAGCGAAATAATTCATAGTTATGCATTTATGTTCAGTTTTTCTTATAAATAAATAACTCTGAATCACACGATAATTTTTTTCTGTGAGTTCTAAGTTTTTTCTGTGATTTTCCTTGCAATTTTCAAAACCCGTGGAGGAAGGTGTTCAAGCGACGTATCCTTCTTGTAGTTTGGTAACGCTCATGTTTAGAAGATTTCTTTTCCTTGGGAGAAAAAACGAAAATATATATATATATTGAGTTCTATGCATGAACTTCAGAGGTCTACTTTGTAAAAGTACAATACCTAGCTTCTCTATTATCAATCTCCAGTTGGATACTATTAACACCGCTTGAATTAGAAGTGTAAGCTGTGGACAAATATTATATATGTCATGAAGTGTTTTCTAATTATACATTGGGACAGGTTTATTTAAGCTCACTGAATACGCTGCAACGATGTGTGAAACGGTTTTACTACGCCCTGATTGGCTGCTTGGAACTATGTTTGGCCGATACCTTAAAACTCTTATAGTATCCGTGGTTAGAAAAGTAAAATATTAATTAAAATTTAAACTTAAAAGCGCTTATTGTCTTGTTTTTATCAACATATATTTAAGTTTAATACACTACTATGTGCACAGGGTATCAATATTACCATAAAAGTTGTGAGATTTACCCGGAACTATATATTATACGCTGAATGATCCGAACTACAGCGTACTCAAAGGGATCTTGTAAACCGGTCCGCTAGTATAGATGGTACTCATTAAGTCTCTCTTCACGATGATTAATTTCCCGTTCCCAATCCCATGTCTATCACATAATAGAAATTTGTGGTAATGATACAGTTTTTAAGCGATTCGAAAATACCAGAAATCCTTATTTGAAAGAAGAAAACACGCCCTACAACCTACTGTTCCTTCGTCTTTCTCGTTCATAAAGAACGGATGAGGTCAAAAAATCACTCTTATCAACCCTGCTATTATGACCCAATAGAAATATACTATCTCATTCTACTTTCCATCAAGTTGATTTTTGAAGAGGGATTGTTTCACCTGAGCCCCTCCGCTTAACCCCACCTCTGATCACATTTGTTATTCCTCTAAAAAAAAGTCTAAGAAAATAGATATGTGTTCCATTTAACTTTAACAACTGATGTGACCGCCTGATTTCCTGTGATCTCTCGAGGTCAGTTTTATCCATTGTTTTGCAACAGTTCTCTCTCATTCTCTGGAAGTTGTTTATCCTCTTCTCACTTGTTGATTTCTTTCGGGGGAGTAAATAATATCCGGTTCCCTTCCTTGTGTTAGTCTTTTTTTCCCCTTAATGACCTGCTGAAGAGAAAAGGGGCGTAAGTCAGAAATTTTAAATTATAAAAATTTGATATTAAAAATATAAATAGACCATTGAACTAATAACTTTTTATTCAAATCTATTTATGGTGCTGATTTAAAATTTGCACAGGCATCTGTCAAATACTTTTACATACTTTGACGTAAGCGTTTAAGTATGTATATATTTTTAATTTGAGCGATTTAAAAAAAAATTAATTACGTGGAAGCATAATTTACTATTGTTAAAAGTTATTTCAATTGTGTTTCTTCAAAAGCATGTAACTACTTGTGTTAAAATATTCTATATGAATTTGTGTAAAAAGGTTTTAAAGTCACTAGATTTTAAGAAAATTATACATTTAGCAAGGAAAACTGGCATTTAGGAAAACTAGTCTTTAAAGTTAACGAAATCACTACTTAAGAAGAAAGAAAATCAATTTTAAAATTTTTTAATTCAGTAATCCATTTTTAATTTTAATCACTAATTAAATTTTTTCACGTTTCACCTTCTTTTACATTGTTTCAAGCAAAGTTTTCTAGTCTTTGATACATAGAAGATTAATTAAAATATACTTTTAGTCTTCGGATCTCTTAAGCATCAGATATTTTACAAATCTGATAAAATGTTTACAAAAAAAAAATTTTTTTTAAGTAAAAACTGCCCTAAGATTGTTCATTAAGCAAAGATATACCTATCTATGCTATTTGACACTTGTTTATCCTGCGATAGATACAAGAAAATGTATTTCATTATTATTTCATTTGCAAAATCCACTAAAACCATAATTTTCAAATCTGTGGATGTAACTTTAAAAAGGCTTATAAATAGTCTTTAGATTTAGATTATTTTTTTATAGGATGTCCGTCAGTTTGCCTTTTGACATAGTATTAAACATCTTCATTACAGCATCTAATCTCTCTTTTACAAACACTCAATCCGTCCATCTGACCAAAGTCACCGACATTCCCAGAAAATACTGTAATTTTTATCGACATGAATATTATAAATTCTATAGATATGTCAAATGAAAGGTATCGCTGAAACAAGTTGCTCCAATGCCAAAAAGTAAACCGGAAGTTACGACCTGGAAAGTACTGGAAATAGTGACCCGAAGTCAATTTGTAATTTCACAAACCTAAAATTCAACTGCTACAAACATGTGTCATACATCAATATGAAGTATTTACAAGATTTCTGAGATTGAATAAAATTCTTCCAGAAGCTATATTAAAATGTCTTCAAATTATACATGTGAATTTTGGGTCTTGTGTGTAGCTATATATACGTACGTAAAAGTGGTGTTTTAGTGGTTGTGACTGTTATAATCCAACTTATTTCCTTAAAATAATCCAACGCTATTATATCCCAATATGCACTTTTCAAAATTTCTCTTAACTAGGGTTATTATGATTTAAACCATTTTTCATTCCACCATGGTATTCAACTTTATTGTGCAGTGCCTTAAATAAGATGATAGATACGGGTCACTTTCACCTCTGTTCCTCCCGACTGTTTAGGATAATAGCCAACAGAGTAGATATTCAAACAATTGAAAATGAAACCGTTTATTTTCTTCGTCCGCCTCACTTGACCGCAATCAAATACCGCTGGTTTCTGTTATCATAGATGAGGATTATAGTTCATGTGTTGTTTCTCGAATAACATCGTGGAATGTTAGTTGTATTTTTTAGTAAAATACTGCTTTCTCTGAGTTAACTTCTGGTTGTTTTGATTGAAGAAATTTCTCATTTTACGGGATGATGATTTTTTCGTCGTCCGTTGAAATGCTTTGCGATATTTTTGTGCACAAAGAGGAAAAGTGGTCGATTTAACGCAATTATTTTTACATTTGTTATGTGAGTAAATAAATTATTGAAGTTAAGTAACAGAAGCGTGTTTTTATTTTTAGTGAAATAATCCTTCATTTTGAGTGATATATTTCTTTGATAACCTTTTATCCAGCGATTGCACCTTTTTCATGATATTTCAAAGTGGGCTAATTTCAAATTGACGTGGAATTATCGCCAAGCGAATTTGGTGCCAATTGATAGGCGATAAAATTTCATATTTAGCAATCTTAATTATTATAGTTTGTTTACCATTCCTTAATTTGCTAATTTAACTCCTTTATTTTTATATTTTCTAATTTATTATTTGCATTTTTCTTATGTTTACTATCGTTGATTAACAACCATTTTGAATTAGCCGCCATCATGTAAATTTCGATTCGGTCGCTATGTTGAATCGGTGACATTTTGGGCCTTGACTAAAACTTCCCAAACTCGTGCTAACCTATTCACAAACAAGGAACTTACTCTGAAATGAAATGTCGATTAATTGAGTCATTCTTTCATGATACGATGGAATTTAGTAAAAAAAGATTACTGTAGATATAAGAAGAATCAAAGTCAATACATCCAGTTGAGAAATAAGACTGAACAAAAAATCATCAATCATTAGTCTTTACCCAATTATATACAAGATTCTATATGATTGCAAAAGAATAGCTCTACAGCCTTTGTAGTTCTGTCATCAACATCTCTTAATTGCTAACTTTTTATTTTTTTTAATTATACATGTAACTAATTTAGTTTATTTTTACGTTGGTTATAATTATGTCAATAAGTTACAGATATATATATATTTATATATATTTTTTTCATTAATTGTTAATTCAAAACTCTTTACGTACCAAAAGGTTTTATAAGTATTTCTTTGCCTTCACAAACACGCCGACCAAACGGTATAGTGGTTAGCGTGCTGGCTTCTAGACCGCGAGGTTGCGGGTTCGAGTCCCGTGTAGGCATGGGTGTTTGTAAATGTATGTTGGTTTGTTAAATGACGAAATGTTTCGGCGCATTATAGCCCTCGTGTTGCTGACTGCGCCAGATAATCTGAATACAACCAACCAAAGCCTTCACAAACACCAAAGTAGCGATTTACGATGCTTATAATATAAGACTTAATTACAACTTTTATTTCAATACAACTCTTATTTCATACACCAAAAAACCTCAGTTATTTGTTCGACATAAAACACCTAAGGACAAATATTAAAACTAATCACTTGTGGACTTGCCTAATCATTTTAATTAAAGTACAATATACGACACTCAATTGTTCCAAAATCAACAGTTAACCTTGTCCGTATCAGTAAAAGAAATGGACTGTTATTATAACCGTAGGAAATCTCGCATGAAGTTTTTCAGCTTCTTGATTATCTCTCGGTTCAATAGGCAGGCATATCAAATTATGGACGCATACACCGAATTTCGATATTAAATTGGTCATAAAAATGAGGTGTGATTGTTGATGCGTTTTAACTTAATGTGAAACTGTGTGCGAAGATTGCATTCCTAACATAAAAATGATACTGAAGGAATTCAATTTCACTTTGGATTAATTCACCATCTTATATGAATTAAAAATAGGGAAAAACGGTTTTATTATTTACAGGTTGTAGAGATTTAATTTTATAAAGACTAATGCAAGAATTGCTGGTTTTAGTCATAAGTGGTATTTTTAAGGTATTCAAGTATCAAGGGTTACTTTTAAGGTTCAAATGTATTTTTAAGTTCCTCATGTTTAAGTAATAGTCCGAGAGGCGACTGCAATTTTTGGACCCCATCAAACATCATTCTGAATTTTTTTATAGAGATTGGAGAAAAGTGAGTAGATTAGGAATCCACTGGTCTGCCGTGGCAAAAATGGCCGAAACTGGTCAAAAATCGACTTTTAATAAGTTGAACTAAATCCAATTGCCAAATGCGCCATAACTTGCCAAATAATGAGCATTTTTTATATTTGGTAACCCTCACTCTTCAATTTTCAATTAAGAAGGTTGCAGACGATTCAGATATCTGGCGACGGTCTACTTGCATCTATTAAAAGGGAGCCAAGTTGGCAAAACATATTACGTCACTTTTGACGTAACTGATGTCGCCAATTTAGCTTACTTTTAAAAGATATAAGTTTTCCGGGCCAAAGATCAGAAATCGTTTGCGTTTTTTCTCATGGAAAATCAAAATGAAGTGGGTTGCCAGACGAATAAGTTTGTTCTATTTTTGGCAAGTTATGACATATTTGGCAATCGGATTTTAGTTCAACTCCTTTCAAGTCGATTATTGATCAGTTTCGGCCATTTTTGCCACGGCAGACCAGTGAATTCGTAATCTACTCACTTTTCTCTAATTTCTATAAAAAATTCAGAAAGATGTTCGATGGGGTCCAAAAATTGCTGTCGCCTCCAGGACTATAAGTAATCTGTGGTATTTACTAGTTCTTCATATTCAAAATATGATGTAATCATGAAATATGACACAAAATTTGGTCCTACACAGAAAACTATCTATGCATGTAGCATTTGTAATTTCTAGCATGTAATAATAGTATCTAATAACATAACAGCAACCCAACTTTAAAGAAGCTACGAGTACTTAAAACAGTTTTGCATGAAATTCGCAAGTTTGATTTTTTTCACCTATTAGGGACATTTTCAAAAACCATTTTGATTTTTATCAATTTTAGTTTTAAGTGCAATTGCTTCTTCAGCTTGTGAGTGATTCAGTTATGACTGTAAATGCAATGCATGTACTTGAGATTTTATAGAAAAGTAGTATGGAATAAAAATTTATTTGATTTTAGCATAAAATATAGCAATGCAAACTTTAAACTAAAGGTCGTGTAATGAATGACGTAGGTTTAAAGTTTCCTTAAGGTTGATATTACCTTACATATATTAATAAATAGTATGTCTTAAATCGATATTTAAGAGCATTTACATTTAAAACTGTATATGAATAGTTCATGGATTGTGTAAATTGATAAAAAAAATGTAGTTCATTTATATAAAATTAGAATTTCAGCAGATAAAAACAGTCATAGAATATTTTGAATCGAAAAAAGTATAGAATATTTTATCCAGCTGTTTTAAAATTCTGTTTTATATACCATAATTTGTGTGAAAAAATTTTTTAAACCTATTGATTTCAAATTCAGAATCATTATTAAGAAGAAATTCCGTAATCGGTACGAATAAATAATGAGTTTTTTTTAGAAATAACTGAATCGCATTCAAAATAAAAAGCATTCAAATTTGTACATTTCAAGCAGATATTAAACTCTAAATTTGGTTAACAAATAAACATCCATTACTATTTTGCATGCTATTCAAGAAAGTTCAGAATAATTTATAATTTATTTTGAATCGTTAATGTACTTTTTGCGTGCATTTGAAGGTATGCAGTGGGTAAAGTAAAGGTATGCACCGATTCCTTTGCAAACCGTGAGATATTCCGATCGTGTATAGTTAGTTCATCGTTTCGTTTTCGATTTTTATTGTTACGCAGTAAAATCAATTACCTCGTGGAAAGCGTCATATTGAAAAGTGAAAAATTAGTAGGGCAGAGCAAATCGATACGCGTAAATTGTGTTTTGCTTTCTAAATAGGTCGTGTACCCTTTCTATGATTCTCCTAGGAAATCTATCCGCTAATAAAAAATTTCACACTTCAACGGTTCATCTATTTACTATCGTACTTGGGTGTTTTATTCACTAAAGAAAATAGCAAGTTTCCATTAACAACGAATAAGCAATTTAGTGTCATTTTAAAATAAACACAACACGTTTGTGTTATCTGGCCGACATTCTATTATTTACTTTAAGCTGTGGTTCGGTAATTAAGTAAGTTGTTATGCTTTTACATTATTAAATAATTCAAAGCGAAAATATTTCGAAAACATTTCGGTACACAATAAATGCTTAAATTTTGATTTCTTAATCTGTACTAATTTGAGGAGGCATAGGTATTTTCATTAATGGAACAGTAATTAATCGTTACCGTCCAAGTACTTTGCAACAGACATCTTTTCACCAACTGAAATTTATAATCTGCAACTTCTGGTCATTTTAAATATTTTTTTTATTATTATTTATCTTCCTCCAGTAATGAATGATACCGTGTAATATTTACATTGTTTCTTATATTTGAAGGAAATAATGTAACTACAAATTTATATCTTTCAGATGATTATTACTGTCACTTTTTTTACAAAATGTCACAAAAATAGCTCCCGTCAGATTGTCTAGCGTTGTTTGTTGCCGTGGCAATAAGATTAGCCACGGGGGATTCTACAGAGTAGCCATCTTTCTCATAATAGAAACAGTCGTAAGAAGGTCTCAAGTAAATTTGAATGTTGTAGAGTTTTTTTTTTTTTTTTTTTTTTTATTATTAAATACGTAAAACTAAATTTATTCCATCTCCAAAATAAATTCCTCTCTTCATGTTTCAAATACTATGACTAAAAATACTCTCATTGACCATTTAAGGTGAATTACTGCTGCAGAAACGGAAATATATGTTTGATTTGCACATGAAATGGAATTTTTTCAGAAGCAGAACAAATTTCAATTCTATCAAAACTCAAAATTTAATCTAGCCGAATTCTAAATCAAATTTTAAAAGCAGGTGGGTGGCGATTACAATGAAAACAAGTTTTAAGACTTTTATTTCATTTTAAATAATCATAAGAACAGTACTTCAGCCATTTGAAATTAAATGTCTTTTGTTCCTTACTTTCATCACACACTTAAAGGGAATGGGCGCACGTGCATCAAGCAGCAAGCCCCATTCTTTGCGAACCAGTTCGCACAGCAGAAAAGAGAAGGAACACATTTTTCAAAGAATGGAAGTGGAACCAAGGTAAACCGGGATCTCTATCCAGCCAATCTGCATATTTGAATTCTAGAAATCTAGGCCAGAGCGTGGTTCTAATTCAATTTTGCTTTTTAATGACTCGAAGTTTCTTCAAAACTTACACTATTCCAGTTTCGTTTTTATTTGTTCGATTTCACTCGCCGGGAACAAGGAAGTAGTTAAGTGATGAGTCTCCTGATGATGGCATATTGCCGCCTTTCAATCTGCACTCATTAATATGAATCTGATTGGAATAAAGGTGCATTACGTGAACCTCAACTAATTTAAATTCATTTTTTAAAAATCAGAAATATACTACACTGAAATTAATTCAGTGGTGCTAATCAAAGAGTAGTATCAGCCATTTTTTTGGCCAGAGTTATTGCTACCAAATGGTTCTTTGTAGTTTGTTTGTTGGTCGTATCTGTACGATAAATGTTAAAAAAAAGTTAATTAGTCAATAAGTTAGTTGATCAACTATATGAAGTAGTTAATTTTTAAGTCACCATTTCCCATTTTGTGTTCAGCAGTTCCAGATACAACTTCTGTGTTTAGCATATGAGTGTATAGATTAAAGAACTGGTATTTTGCAAAAACATTTATACTGATACATGATAAGTGCTCTGCAATAAATCTGTCAAGAATGGAATATTGTGTGAAACTTATAAAGCTGCATGTGATTTCTTCTTGCAATTTGGAATTACTTGCGCCTGAACATTTGCCATTTTACGGCTTCTTGATGCCACTCTCTCCTTATAGGCACTCTAGCTAAACTCGTTTTCAATCACAATTATTGAACTTACCTCCACAATTATAACTTTCAATATTTTGAAGTGACTCTCTAGCTTAAGCCATAACAACCAAAGGCGATTGAATTAGATTTTGTATGCTCCAGTTTTCATCCTACCTCTAAATAATTTTGAGGAAATGATAAATATGAGCTTCTATTCGATCGGGTTGCAATTTTAGTGAACCAAACAAGTTTATAAATCCAAAATATCATCACATTAGATTCTGAGAATTACTTCTTTTGCTGGCTGATTCTAATCAATTTCTTTATCACAAGTACGCAAGTTCCTCGGGTACATCCCACTGAATACAAAATGCTGGCCACGGTCTGACGCTTAAAAGAAACGATATTCACCTGCTTCCTATGCAGATAGCAGTCTATGAGCTACATGTTCGCTAACTATCGAATCGGACCAACAAATCTTCACATACTTCCTATCTCTTTGTATGCTATACTTCAGCGTGTTATGACTTATTACAATAGAGATTCAGCGCTAACTGGTTCAGGGCACAAATGCTCTTTGTGTTATGTCTGGCGCAAAAGATCGAATCACCGAAAGCAAGGATCCTTTTGACCTCATAGCTAGGTGAAGGTCGTATCTTTTGACTATATGCAAGCTTTAGGAATGTTACAAACAGCTGGAATTCGAGAAAAGAATCTTAATGATTTGTTTTCAAGTTATTTCCTTTCTGTAGATGAAGGTATGAATCAGCTGTTTTCGAAATCAAACGTTATAGGTAACTGTTTATGATATTATTTAAATTCTTAGCAACTTATCTCACACCCACATTTTGTCTGCAAACTAGGTAACGACATGAGACAGCCGTACGATTAAGCAACATTAAAAACTTGTAATTATGATTCGTGGTTACAACCTCTATTTGCACATTCATAAATCACGTTTATAGCTTTAAAAAAGAGAATAAATCGCTAAAATTGAAGGACCATGGTATATCTAGTCCAAGGTACAACAGATTCCACTATATCTCCAAATTCAGTAATGTACGACTTTGGTATAAAAATATGCATGTTTTATTCTGTGGTCGAATTGTAAATCAGACTCTGTTAGTAGGATATACTAATTATATCTTCCGTGCTATATTGTTACTGGGTCTTCTGTACCTTTACTTAGCATTGCAATTTACATTTTGATCTAGCTCTACATATAATTCTCAATAAATGTTTTGATTTAATGGCATTTTATATTTTTAAGAGAAGTGTTAGCACTGTAGAACAACTGATATTTTCATTTTGAACTAATACCACAACTAGTATGTATCCTTGAAAAACAGTTCGAACTCTCATGTCTCGGTAGCTTAACCAAATTCAATGCTATCCACTCTTTCTCAGGCTTTCTGGAGACGGTAAAGATCCCTTCCAGAGCTTATCTTAAGACCCAGAAAACCTCGCAAACACATCCGAGTTTAACGTTTTTTTCAGCAGTAATTAGAATGGTCTACCATCCGTGGGGGATTAAAAACCTTCCTAAAAACGCGTCAATAGTTACCCGGTTCGTGAAAGTATTTTTCATCTCTCCCACGCGCACGCAAAGTTAAATCTCTTGTCTGGAAAAATACCTCTTCCGTTATTCTGTGCTCTAGTTTGCATAGCTACAGAAAAGTATTTTTGTCTGAAGTTATTTAGTGGAGATTTGAAGAAGTAAAACGGTTTAAACTTTTCCTTCCTTTTGCTTCAAATGTATTTTTTCCCCCCCAATACTGACTAGTTAACTGTTAAATAATTTAAAAGACCGGGTGGGTGGAAATTATTTTGGGAAATTGAGCCCCAATTGAGTTGTATAAATACACATAATAAGCTATTCTTTTTGCATACATAATGGCATGTGGTGCACATTTGTTAGGAAAAAATAATGGTTTATTGTGCGCAGTTATATAGTGTTGTATAGCTAGTTCTACTCATTGGAATGTTATTGTCCCAAAAATATCAGACCCTCTACAATATGTGAACTTGCAATGAAGATTGGTGGAATATTCGTACTACTTTTTTTGCATGCTCGTGTCGCTTTATTAGTATTGATTTTCAATCAAACAATTACATTTTATTTATGCAATGACTACTTATAATAAAAATTGAAGATAAATCTTTTCATTCTTATGCATTTCTGTGTCAGATAGAGTGGTGTCATTTAAATGTCAAATTTTTTATTATAGATTAAGGGCAATTAATATTATGCATCAAAGTTTTTGTTAAACATCTTTGATAGAACTCACATAAATTACAAAGTTTTTTGTTGCTTTACTTACCAATATGTCTATCCCAAGAAATAAAACAATTTCTCTAAAATGTATTACTTTTAAGACCTACAACTCGTTATTATAAATGTATAAGGAATAATAAGTGCTTTGCAAATATATATTTCTGTAATAAATTTTACATAAATAAAATTTCACTCCTTTATAAGTTTATTAAAATAACTATATTTTGCTAGTTTTTCGTTGACCCAAACAATTACGATAAATTTAATAAAATTTAACTGACATATAATTCAACTTTTTTCAACATATGAATGAACTTGTTTCAACAGACACAGTAAAGTGCATGATGGGCGTCTTTTATGTTGACTTATAATCTTATTTTCATACTGTTTTCGGATCGACACATTAAATGTTCCGGCATTCGAAGAATAAGAAATGCTTTTGTCTGTTTTAAGAAGATCTTCTGAACCTAAATCTTTTCGAATAAGTGAATACTATAAGGATTAATATTTTCAACCTATTTTTCTGCCACTTCCTTTCTCTGATTCAATTGTTACTTCTTCCATTGGTTTCCTTCACCGAAGTCACTGACTTCTTCGATATCGGAAACGGTCGTACTTGAGAAGCCAACTGTGATCAAACCATGTACATAGCCTGGAGTGGCCAATGATTTCTACTATTGTTAATCAAATATTATTCCGTTGCCAAGTTATGCAATATTCTTTCGAACATTTCCAGGAAGAAATTTAGTCATTCATACATAGTTTTCAGTCGTATGATTTTCCGATTTTTTCTTTAAATTACCCTATACGTAATTCGACATGGCTATTTAAAATGAAGGAGCAAATTTTAAATATTTATTTCCAACGAACGGGAATATATAGCGCCACATACTACACATTAAGGATTAGAGGAAAAGTTCAAAGTTATTGTATGCATCCAACGTGAGCACCATTTGTTGTGCTACAAACGTCGAATCTGTACTACATTTCTTGCCACACATATCTTCTCCTTCATTTTGAATAACCCTGCGTATTTAAGAAAAGATGTAGAGACACGTGTTTCTTTGCAAAAACAAAAATATTACTCTTTAATATTTTTTCAACCAATACCAATTCTTATTAAAGTCTTCTTTTGGTCATATATTTTGTACCTTTCTTTATGGGTAAGGCGTATTATATATTTTACCATGAAAGTTATAAATCCATCCGATACGATTTATAAGGTCTAATTCCAATTTCGGTAAATAGGATGCATTAATTACAAAATTGACCAGTAAATAAACAATACCGATAACTTGTGATAGTAAACATGGTGAATTGTTCTTAATTGGCCATATTTATCTTGCATTATGGCACTAATTTAGAATAATAATCTTGATAAATAATAACATTCGATAATCTTTATTTCTAATTCAAAGCTTAAGCAGGCTTTGGCTAGATGAATATAGGTTCTGCTAGGTTTTCTAGCTAGGTGCTTGAAAGAGCATCTTTTTAAGTAACAAAAAGTCGATAAACTGTATGCTATCTATTAAATGTATGAAGTACTATTTGGGAAACGTTCAACATTTGTAAAAGTTTCTTAAAATATACATTTCTTAATGCAAGAAATTGAAGACTAACGATATACTGATAAACCATAACCATATCATATACCATAAACTGATTTTAGTAATTAGCCATTTACTACTTTTCAGCTCCTTATATCAACCTTCCAGCTCTTTACTTTTACTCAGACCACACTAACGCTTCCTAAATCTTTTTAACGAATTATAACTTACAGTATAGGAACAATGTGTAATAGTTATATGTACCTCAGACGCTGCCTGCCGAAAACATGCCTTTTGATTCCCACTTAGAAAAATTATATCTCTGTAAATCATGTTTTGTTGGAATCCTAAACGAGTTAAGTATGATCCGATCATGAACACCCAGATAGTTGTTAGCTTTGAAAGAACGAGCTATCATTTATTTAAATCCATTCCAAATAAATATCGTGCCTTTCAGACAAACAACAATAACTCAACTCACTGCATACAAGAAACATTATTTTATCTGAACCGTGAGCCATCTCATTTGTTTCAAGAAGTGAAATCTCAAATATCTCTAGTCTCTAGTTGATCATAACTATACACCACCAAACCTACGCGTGTCATTGGTCAGACCATTGCAGACCATTGCAGAGCAGGTGGTCAAGGGTCACCCTTTAACACCCTCACTTCACTTCCTTATCCAACCGAAAAATCCGAGCAGGCACCAAACGATACCAAAACAAAAGGGTCATCTAGGTCACTACCACTCTACCCTGAAAGTGCAAATATCCATACCGTTAGAAGAGAGTTGGTCGAAATGGGGTCGCAGTGGCTCTGACCCTTTTTGTATCCCCCCTGGAATAATGACGTCATTCATCTGTTCTGTGCCGTGAATTAATAATTTTGGCGCGCTTTTGTGTTCTTTTCCTTCTGTAGTTCATTCTATTCTGCTTCGCTGTGTGTGTCGATCTTGAGCGAAAGTTTTAGTGTTGATTGTTCCCTATGTTATTCGTCGGCATGGAAGAAGGGATAGGGACGGCTACCTTGTGAAAGAAATTACGGTGTCTGGATAGGGATACTGAATTTTATTTCGTTTGAGTGAGTAATGTTATTCAGTGTTGAAGTGCTTTCTTTCAATAAGTTTTGAAAGGTGAAGGAGTGGTCTTGTTGAAAAATGGGAGTGTCTCTACACTCAACATAATCAAAATTAGGCCAAGACTTTTGTTTTGTTGAGAATATTTCCTCCATAACCGAGGAGAGGAACTTAATTGATATGTAGTCAATATTTACCTATAGCAACCGCGAGACACAAAACAATGTAAATGTCGTGTGCGTCACTATTTCGGGGGTAGGAGATTCAATTTATGATGAAAAAGACAGAAAGAATATATTCTTAAATATTTTTAATAGTTTTGGTGTGAGATTTAAGCCGTAAGAATGTGAGGCTTCGCTTCATTGGTAAAATATATAGGTTAAAATTTATCTTGTAGCATAAAACAAAATATCGAGCAAAAAATTCTAGCTTTCGTATGAATATAATTCGTATAAAATCGTAATTTAATATTTAAAAAAATAACACATTCCTTAAACGAGTATCATAAAGCTCATCCAATAAAACAAATATTATTGTATATTTCCACCTTTGAATTGAAAAAAATCATATTTGAATTACGATCAAACTTTTTTTTTTTACCCCTCGCATATCAATAGCTTGATACAAATCCAAACATGCTATTATTCAAATATTTTTGTTTTTTTACTGTACAGAATAAAAGAAAATCCTAAAAATTTTGCAGAATTACAAATAGAGAAATTGCCCATATTCCAGAATTTCCAGTTCCAGGTCGTGATTGAAACGAGGTCGACTCGGAAACGAATTTGCGAAAACAATACAATATTTGTTTTTGGACACCGTCCTCCGCCATTGTTTGGCTGGAAGCATGAGCTTTCTCGCCAGTATTTCATGACATTAAGTTTTCACTTTCCCACGGAATACATCATCAGTCTTGTCCGAACCTGACACAATCCTTTTTTTTTTTTTTTTTTTTTTTTCATTGTCACGTGCGTTTCTTAAGATGGTCCAGAAGGTTCTTGTTTCAAAATGGTGTGACATGTTATGTGATGTAATATATCGCATTGTTCCTTTCGCGCCTCGCGGTGGCTAGAACGTGGAATATTAGAACGGAATTATTTTATGTGGCTCTGGTTCGGTGATCGAAGGTTTATGCTGAAACCGCTATACTATGGCGAAGTATTACATTGTAATATTACCTAATATAATGCCAAAATTGTTGAGAATTGTTCAGTAACAGTAGATTAGGAATTGTTTAAGTAGTATTTAAAACAGCTTCACCCCATTTTGCTTCTTCGTAACATGAGGCGAATTTGTGTATTTTGCTATTCGTAAAAGTTTATTTTCAGGTGAAAGTTATTTTACTAGTATATATATATTTGTATTTGTGTGCTTTATGACTTTACGTCGATCCTTATAGAACACAGTTCAAAAACAGAGAAGTGCTTGAAATGCAATTTAAGCACACCGATGCGATAGTTTGTGCTGAATGATCTTGTTAAGTTTAAAACCTATTGCCGAAGGATTAGATTGTTTGAAATGGTTTCACTGTGCTTAATTTAGAGCTTTTAAATTAGAATTTCAACTCAAAGTTGTGTTTTTTTAACTTATGAACCTAACCAAACAGTACGACACGTCTTCAAGATTGTCCCAAATAAAATACAAATTATAATAGTTGTACCAAAAAAGCAATTTGTCAATTGTTCACGACAGTTTGATAATTCATAATTTTAAGAAGCACTTTTGTGTTTAGAAAATAGATCAGGAATCTGAAGAAAAATTATCTTCTAAACTATAAAATAAAGCATGTTTTTGGTTTGTCTGTATGAAGAGCTCACTATGCATTTCCACATTGCAACATTTCAAGCTCCAAAGTTGTGTGTGTGTAATATATTTTGTTTGGAATTCTTAATTCAATCCCCAATTTTTCGAACAATATATTCTTTCGTTCGCTAGATAGTCATGAGTTAATTTGCACCCAATTATCAGATCATTATCAAAACTCTTTCTTGTTGCCACAACGATTTCAAAGCTAGATAAAATTTATAGAGTTTATGCGTGACGACGTCGCGGTCATTCATTTAAGCTGACATAAATGAAACATGTATTGGCAAATGAAATGTGAAATTTCTATTTTTATTTTTTGTAACATGTGTTTCGGTTGAGCACAAGCACGTCCCAAGCATTGTCGTTCTATGTCGAATCTCCACTTTTTATAACGTTCTGCAGAAGGTTCATTGAAAATAAGAAATATGTTCATGATAATATAAAAAAAACCTTTCCCAGTATAATATAATATATCGCCAGTTTTGAGACCTCTTTTCTTAGCCATCAATGCAAATTAATCAAAAACAAAGCTACAATTGTAAACGCATGTATGTAAATAAATATTACAAATACTACATTGAAAAAGTTTTGGGAATTATCGATAATTGTTTAAACATTCAAAAATCAAATATTTCGAAATTTGTTGATTTTTCTCTCCCCCTGTGTTTTCTACCAATTTTCGTCAAAGTTTGTTCTATATGATGGATAATTTGAGGAATATATGAAGAATAAATTTGAAAAATGGTTATAAATAAATGTATGAATTTCAGCTCTCTCTACTTTTTTAAATTTACAATACCAGCACTGTGTTAGTTCAAACACCTATCTAACAAAACACTATTCCATTTTTCAGTTTGCAGCTGAATGTTCTTTAGTTGGATTTACATTATAAAACTGGTTTACATTATACTTCATAAGATTGAAGTTAGTTTGAATAGTTTGATCTTATATTTATGAATTACCTTAAACTCTTTATTATTTATTTCGTATCATTCCAATGATTTCATTCGTACTCTAAATTTCTAAATTTCAGATTTTTTGGCAAAAATCGTATTCAAAATTCAGGTTGCATCTCTGAAATTTTTTCTTTATCATCTTTTTTTCCTAAATAACATGGACAAATTCATTTCCTGATTCTCACTAATTACTTTGGAATTTGGAGTGTCTAATTGCTTCAAACGGAATGTAAATTATCAATTACTGTTGATTTAATTTCAAGGCATTAACATAACTGTTCGGATTTAAAAAGGGGACTCGCACGCATAATATACCAGTAAAGAAATTGAATTATCTAAATACCTAATTAAGGCTATTTAGTTTTACTAATTCCGCAGTATGATCTCGACCAAGAAGGTCAGAGATATCTCAGATGCACTGAACCCATTAAGATGTCATTAGTTTAACATTCCCAGCGAATTCTGTTACTTAATATTCAAATGAAATCTTTTAAATTGTTATGTTTTATTTATTTCACGGCCCCAGTAATTAGTTACCATTCAAAAAGAAACATATTTTTATGTAACTTATTTAACTGTTTGTTATTGCATTCGATAATATGAGGGAAATATTTGTTTCGCTTATTTTAATTTTAAATTTTTTAAATAAATATTTATAATAATAAATATGAATTTTAAATACTCGCCTTGAAATATGAATAACTAATGTTAATGCATTCGGTTTTAAATGGAGCTTTGAAGCAAAATTAGCGTTAATAATAAATAACATGCAAGATTCTTGATAAAAACAAGTTATACACCTGTTGTTTTTTTTGCTTTTCATTACAAATTTTAACAGTTTTTCACTCTTGTAAACATAACTAATAAAAATATTCTAAATTTGAATTTGTCCTTCATTTCAAGGCACAGAAAGAACGGTTATTGTATCGGTTACTCTTTTTTTTTTTTTTTTTTTTTTTTTTTCCTTCCTTCAAAAAAGCTACACGATAAATATACTGTGCAGGAACATGGGATATTTTTCTTTTCATGTGGAATTTTCCAAAGTTACATCTTAAAATGCGAGGAAATCCAGGAAATTTCCTCAGGTGTCTGTATAACAGTCACAGATTATGTGGGTCATAATCGCTGCAGTGTCTAGTCTTCTTAAAAAGAACCTGCAGTGCGACCGTCCCGTAGCGGCTCAATCGCGGACATTTTGCGTGGTAGCCTTGCATTTTACCTGTCATCCATTAGTAGGGCAATATTAACTGTTAATATACTTTGAAATTCCTCATCAATGTATGGGGATCAACAATTAATTATTTATTATTTTTCACTCGGTAAAAGGAGACCAATGTTCTTCTTACTATCTATCTATTAGGAAAATTGTTCCTACCAGGTAGCCTGGATGATAGCTGTCGCTATACAATCAAGATCCGACGATTTAGAATAGGGGTGATACATGCAAGGAATTGGTGCCCGAAGTCTATAAAGTAGCCTTTCTCTGGAATCCCTTGTTGATAATTGGGCTAGTCTTGTTTCCATGGTTACATATAAAAGGCAAAACGACGGAACTATTCTTGTGTTTGACAGTATGTCTTTTGGAAACAAACAACATTCTAAAGACGCTTTTAAAAACCATTTCCCTAAATCTGTGTTCTTATTCATTAGTCCAGTATTTCTAAACAAATTTACATTCAATTTGATTTGAGAGACAATTCAAACCACAGCAGATATTCACCTCCAAACTCGCCAAATCCCTTCAAATATCGCCAAATTCATCATGGTTCTAATTAGTTCGTGGCGCAGTGTCATCAACTTCCCCGATGTCAGATTCATTGCTGACTGCCGTAGGACAATGATAATTATTTTGACAGGTTAATGATTTATTTTCTCTTTAAAAGAAGAAGCGCTAGCACACACAACTCACAACAAAACCGCGAAATCACTTTTGCTCTGGCACAGTTTGGCGAACGTGATACAACTTGTTAAATAAGTGACATTGGAGTCAACTCTCGAGAATGAGCAATTAATTGCTGATTAGTTGATTGTTTGTAATCATCTGGACTATCTCCAGAGAGTTGATTGTCGCCGCAGGAAGTGTCATTGAACATTCGGAAATAATAAGATCATGTCAATGGGGTTGTAGGGCAGGCAGACTTTGAACTTTCGTGGTTGTCATTGTCAAAGTGAAGATGACTCGATGTAATCGAATTAAGAGCAATTTACACTGTTTTGAAACTTGCACTTACAAGATTTAGGTCAAAGTGGTGCTTTGTTTAAAATTCGAACCAATCTAAAATATTTCAATACGGTATTTTTACAGAGAACTCTCGTAATTGAAAATGTTCTTAATCGATGGTTCCTTCAACGTGGAGCATTATTAAGACTTTTTCTTATTATTTGCACTTTCCATGCTTAGACTAGATTTATTTTATTACCTGGCCTACTTTAGTTTGATGAGTTCATCGAATTTTATTTGAATTGCATTCTTCAGCTATTTACAACTGAAATACAATGAAAAAAAAAAATTATTTAATTTGCTCTTGCCTATTTCCTTTTATGAAATGCATTTAAAAAATTTTAAAGCTATTTTGAATTTGATGTTAAACATGTTTGGAATTTAGTTTGATTTTGAAATACACGTGCTACAGCTAGAATGTCATAACATTTCCCATTCGATAGGGATATTTAAAAAAAAAAAAAAAAAAAAAAATTTCATAAAAGTGATTTTTTTAATAAAGCTGCTTACCACTATTTCCGTTTACGCATTCACATGATATTTTCTGAAACAAGTTTTCTTGCTTAATAGTTGATTTGATAAATATATAGTTAAAACGACTGATGCGTTATTGAACATTTTTTTTAGCCATAAAATATAGGATTTCTACAGATCTCATTTCTTTCAGTTCACTCATTCTTGTTATTTTTCTTAGTCATTTGATGTTGCATCTAAATATTTCAAATGAAAACGCTGACGCACCAAAATATGATTTAAGTCATTTCTAAATAAAAGATAGCTTCGATTTTCTCATGTCATCCAGACAAATTATGAGAAACCGTGTAAAATTTTCAACGAAGTTAACAAAAGATTACAATTGGAACACAAGGACGTTGAATTATTTCTGGTTGAGGGGATAACTTTTGGTCAAAATTACTTTAGTAGAAAGATGTATAGACATTTTTTTAAATTCGTGTTAATAAGAAAAGTATCATTTATTTACACGATTTGGTTCTCAACAGAATGTGTAATATCTAAATATTTCGTTTTCTCAACAAGAGATCACTTAGAGCTGGCAAGTCTGAAAGAATGTTGTGGGTATTTAACAGCTTTGAGCCATCAAGGATTTAAGTAAAAAAAATAATTTTCAAACATCAAAAACATTATTTAATTAGTATTTAAATGAAATTCAGTAAAAAGTATTTCAGTTAAAAGGCAAAAAAAATTGAGAAGCTGAACGACAAACTATTTTTAAATTATCACAGCTTAATTAACTCAAGGGGCAAATGTAATGAGGTCACGTGCTCACAAATTTAGTGACTAATTATGCTAAACGGCGAGGCAAAATCAATTGATTGGCGCCACCGAAGTTCTGGTAGCCTAATGATGGCAGTTAAATGAAGGGAGACGGTTTTCCCATCGGAAAAATGCATATTTACTTCCTTGGTGCAAATGAAGGGAGTATGAGACAAGTGCCAATCGATAGATATAATAAACTCAATCACCTGCCAGATTGACGCCAACTACACCCAATGATGAAGGTCAGAGAGCAATTTGTCCAGACCAAAACCATGCACGGACATCATCATTCTTGAAGACACCAATTCACAATACTTATTATTATAATGAATAACATATTTTAGTGTTGTGTGAATGGTTCTTCTTCTTGAGTTGCTCTGGTTGCAATGTTTGGGATGCTTTGTAGAAAGAATGTAATTTGAAAGTATTTCATTTCTATTCAGCAACTCACAAACACATGACTTTTTCTTTTTTTTTAAAAAAAGAAAGTTTTAGCACAGCATTAATAATTTTTGGGGGAAAAAAATTTAAATAAAGCCGAACTTGTGGTTTTGGCTCAAGGATTCAAGATAAGTTTAGAATCGATTTCCGCCGCCATTGAATTAACATCATAATGATTTCATTTACAAATCACAGTATTGTGATTGAAAAACTTTAAAATAGCTAATAAAAAAATCGATGCTTACGAATGTATTTGTTAATTTTTTAAAAGTTGAAAATTTGAATATATTTATGAACTTTTTGTGTGCATATTTCTTTTTATGTAAATGCGTAAATTGGCGTTACATTTTTATTGTTTAAAAATTCAAATTTCAACTGTATAAAATAATAACATTTATCGTTTTTATGCTTCGTAAGATTAATTAGACTGGCTTATTTTCTTTTCTTATAAATTCTTAATTGTCGTCTACTCTAAATTTATTATTTTTTATAAATTGCTTAAGTTTTTAATTACTTGTTTTTTAATTATTTAAAAATTATTTTTATGTTATGATTTGCCAGCGTTTTTAACAATTTAGTATATATATATCTTGGTTAAACATTTTTCATACTATGATAATTACTTTACCAAGAACACTTTAAGAGTTAAAAGTTATTTTTAAAATTTGTGTCATTAGAAAGTTATTGGAATAAACCACATTTATGCCCGAATATCCCAACTAAATACCAAAGCAGACTAAAAAAATTTGACTAAGTTGATACCAAAGAATATTTCCGATTCTAAGTAAAGTAATGGAGGTTATGCGTGATGATGTCACAGTCATTCCATTAAAGAGTGACTAAATGAATCACGCATTATGATTGGGTAATAGAATATGAATATTTGAATTCGTTTCAAAGATATATTTAGATTGGTCCCAAGTGTTGCCATTGGATGCAACCCCACTCTTAACAACGGTGCACATCCGTAGAACTTAATCATGACGTTATTTGAAGAGTAAGTTTGTACATATTAGTCAATTAATAGCACGCATATATGAATCTCTACTTTTAATCATTTGGATCAAAAATTGTATCTCAAATTCATTTGTCGAAAAATTTCAGATTTTTTTTTTAACGAAATACATTTTATACTTTACTTGATATATCTTTATATTTACATTACTCAAAAGGTATATCCATCAGCCAAATTTGACCATGAAAGTATTATTTATCACAGAAACATAATTAATAATACCTATTTTTAATAACTTTACAATCAACGAAAACCATCGGAATGTATACAATTTTTCAAAATAACCATTAACAACCAACAGAATTCCCATTACCCATGATAGCTATTCAAAAAAATTATATTCCAACTTCGATAACAATCTACTCCAAGCGAACTATATTTCCATTAAAAAAAATTAATTAATTACAAACGAGTATTGGGTTTCATTTGATTACAAAACAAAAACTTTACATCGAATTTTCTTTTTTTTTGTAGAAGCTTATTTATCACCTTTTTTGGAATTGAAAGATACCGAGGAATGAATAGCCGCATTTTCTGCAAAACATGGCAATGAATGTAAAATGTTCTTGTGCAACGTGCACCTGCGAGTCCCGTTTGATCATCCGATCTTCCACCGTTGCTTTTTTGACATTGACCTGGATTATTATTTTTTTGATAATCATCGATGCAGATTGGTCTGAAGAGGAAAGGAAAACAGGGTATGCTTAATTGAGTTGGTTCGTTTTCTTTTTGTTCGGCTGTGATCTGGGTATTTAATCTTCAACAGGGGGAAAAGAAGTGACAAGATGGAAGGAAGAACGCCCAAGATGGTATCCAAGGTCAGCAGAACTTAGATGATGGGGTCTGTGGTTTAGGTGACGAGGTTCGCAACAAGATGGCGAGTTGGAGACTTCGCCATTGAAGAATACATTATTTGATGACCTTTTGCCTTTGCTGTGCTCTTGCCTTGTGCACTTAATTTTAAGGTCCTTTTCTCTGTCCAGTTAACCTGGATAAGGATTTGCCAAAAATAGTCTTTATTGGTGAATTCATTTAAGAAAAATAACTTTTACTGATATGGAAATATTTCGTATTTTCCCTAAAAGGTCAAGGCCAAGCTTATACATCAGGAATCTGCTTAACATGCGAGCGATGTCAGGTTCGGTCCTCTATTCGTCGACTGTCTGCAAACTCTGTTTAAAAATTCAGACGCAAAAGCAATTGGAACAAAAGGTCTTATGTCTGTTGTTGTGTTTCCTGGTGATAGTTTTTGCTATTCGAGACTGAAATGTAAGCAGTTTCGGTTTCCTGTGACAGATTCCTTAAAGACTTTTCTTAATCTCGAAATTGTTGTGATGCTTCCTCACAGATTTAACCCCATGAGTGTCCGAAGTGTAACGGAATTAAGATTTGTAACCTTTAAAATAAATACTAATCCATAAAGTTCGTCAGGTCACGGAATAAGGTAAAAATACAATTTGAAAAGTGCACAATATTTTTATGCATTTACAAATTTTCCTTTCATAAATGCTTAGGAAATATTGTAAAATTATTATACTTTTTTCTTTTCTTTAAAATTATTTGTTAAACTATTATAGCTGAACCATTGTTATTTAAAAAAAATATATTTGCCATTCGTCAAAAGTTTCAAAACTTGCAGTTTGTGACCTAATCTGCTTCGAAACTATATTAATTTTATCAATATTTTGATTCGTCAACCATGAAATTTAAAACATAGTGAAAATACTTTTTACATCATATAACTGGCTTATCAAAGTAAGCAAAAAGTTATCTACTTTAAAAACATGTAGAAACTGAAAAAAAAACTGTAAATAGATACTTTTATTTTACCATAACGCAAAAACAAAGAAATCAATTCAAGTGGACCGTTAAGTTTCATCCGATAATTACATACGTTGGCGAGAACAGACAACCCAGGCCATTTTCCTAATAACTGTAATTTTCAATGCAAAAAGCCCGTATCGTTGACGAAACGTCAAGTAAACTACGAAATGTTAAAATGAGTGCACGCTCGTTGGTCATTATCAGAATATCCCGGTCGAATCTTTATGATAACTGCCGAAAGTGGAACAAAATCAATAATTTGTACGCATGGTTAACGTTCGAGTTTTGTGTGAAAAGAAACAATTTCAGTTTAATTTTCAGAAGGCACTATTTTATTCTCCTTTTTTTTCTCTCCTTTTTCAACCTCAATATTGCATGTTGTGTTCGATTATCGACCTTAATTGCATGGGCGCGATACTTTATCTTACCAAATGTTACGTAAACACAATTGAGGATTCCTATCGACAAAAAGTAATTGATAATCGATACATTATTTCGCTATTGATAACTAAAATGATTGCAAATGCAGTCAAGCAAAAGTAATAAACCAAAAAAAAAATTATATATTATCGTTCAATATCTAAGAAAATAAGTGTTCAGAAACGTAAATATTTTAACGATTCCATGGGAGACACCAGGGAAGTGCAAAGGGATTTTCTTGCACACCCTTCCCCTCCCCATAGACATTGAAAATTATAAATAATGCGGTCACTGGAAATGACACTGGAATGGTCACATGGAATGATCATTGGAAATAGAAGAGATACAGGTTTTTAAATATTCAATGTGTAATAAATTTAATACATATAACTATTAAATAAAATTTCCTCAAGATAGCAATCGAAAAATTATGATTGAAACAAAAATTAACCGGCTTGCACCCATCTGGGTGTCCAGTTGTAATCCTTTGAAAATAATTCTGCAGGCGTCGTCCATGAACGATTCTAAGCAGTTACCAGGTTTTTTATTAATTCTAACGGTTACTATTTTCAAATCTGTAAACACTCACATTATTACTTAGCATTTCTCTGTTTTAAAATTAAATATTAATTTTGAAATTGCATAATTAGACAACGAATTTTAACCTAATGATATATAGTTTACTTGCAACATTAACTGAGTATCGTTCAACATTAATATCATAGAATAGTTTCAACGCTTAATAGTTAACTTGTACTATTTTATAATGGTGAAATGTGACTAAAGACAGTAATTAGCACTTTTAAATTAAAAATTTTGATCAAAACAATTATGTTACTTAATACTATTTTTTTTTTTTTTTTTTTTAATTTTTTTATTATTATTATTATTATTATTATTATTTTTTTTTTCTATTTTAAGGACGATCAAATTTAGTTCGAAGTGGACTGGTTTTTACACTTATCTAACCACTTGGTAATTTGGATAACAATTATGTAATATATTGGGGGTTTTTTTAGAAACAAAACAACTATATTTGATTCCTTATGATTTAATAAAACCGATAGTAATAATGATATTTTTAATAATAACTCCACTATATAAAAAAAAAAAAAACACACAAATGGTGAGATTAAACGAGGAGTTAAAATATCTGCATTCCCGATTCATCTTAATTTCCTCTTATTCTCTAAGCAATGCTCATTCCACACAAAAATAGAAAGAATAAATTATTCTATGTATAGTCCACTGAACAGATTCCAAATTATATAATCCCCTCTAATTCCTCCGATTTAAGAATATTATTGTTAGGTTTCCTCATCTATACGAATTCGGTTTTTTTTTTTAGTTGTTTTTATTTTATCTTCCGTGTCTGGTTTTCTCTCCGTGCCTGTTCGAGAGCAAAAGTTAATTAGTATATGTTAATTATAATTATATATTAATTATTATTTGTATTGTTCTTTCCTTGCAATAAAAAAAAAAAAAAACTTT
This sequence comes from Linyphia triangularis, assembly GCA_963978545.1. Taxonomy (NCBI): domain Eukaryota; kingdom Metazoa; phylum Arthropoda; class Arachnida; order Araneae; family Linyphiidae; genus Linyphia; species Linyphia triangularis. Next base: position 89,049,832 of record OZ021723.1, on the reverse strand, counting down.
TAATCTTAAACTTTTTTCTTAAATCCTTTATTTACTGACGGAACAGTTCTGTCAATTTTCTCATGGTACTGTATTAAAGTAAACGTCTTGAGACAACCCACTGAGACATTTAATCTAATATTTGACTTCAATCTAAACAAGGCAAATTTCATAAGAACGAAAACAAGTCTCTAAACTAGTAGCATTGATATTTTCTACGACAAATTATGACCGTGATTGGTGACGACAATTTCTAGTGGCACATTCGCAAGTCATAGAATTTAAAAAAAAAAAATTAAAAAAAAAATTAAATAAAACACAGTTCTGTATATAAATGGTACGTCGGGTCCAAGGTACAGCAGATTACCCTACGGCAGTATTTTCTAAATCGAATTTTACAAGAATAAATCGGAGAAATTTAGAGCGCGTGTCGAAACCTATCAATGATGTAATTGAATTTCACTCGCTACACCTTATTCATTCCGTTCTCAAGAGGTTACCACTGGTCTCCAAAGAGGTGAAACTTTTAATATGATAGGACATTGCATCAGAACGGCATTGACATTCAACAAACAGCACTCGTCTGCCAATTAGAGCCGCAAATGTGGCCCATTAACTGCGAGGGCGGATTGGCAGAAGTCACCCGACCCGGGAACACGCATTTTTGGGGACATGGATTGCCCAATAAAGATAGCTAAAGCCAACGTTTTTAATGAGTCGACCTGTTGGCTTTGCGCGGCGGCGGATTAAAACCTACAAATAAAGCTTATGATGCAAGTGTTGAGAAATTGTGAGGCTATTGATAGGGGTTTTTTTCGTAGATTCAGTCAACATGCTCCATTTGCTCGTGTCGCCAAGACAACTGGGGCACGCGATGGCAGGAAATAAATAGAAAAGATAAATAGAAAATAGTGCTTTAAAGCTGGTGGGAAGGCAGTCATTGTTCGGTAACAATCGAATAAATTTGTTGGTGTGCGGATTTTGTTTCTTTTCTTTTCGATTTTTTTTTTTTTTTTTTTTGTCGCTTGATTATACCTTGAGTGGTAATGATCAATTTCGTTGAAGCATTCAGAGGGATAACGGAAAAAGAGTGATGTTGTAGGTGGTGGGATAAATAAATTTGTTTTAATTGGTTGGTAAGTAGTGCGGAAATGGGATGTGTTTTTGTGCGTTTTTAGCACGTGTAAATATAGTATGTTGATTCTCTTCTGTGCTACAAAACGGGCGAAATAGAATGATTCTTTGTTCCTGGAGTGGAAAACCGCAATCATATATATATATATATATATATATATATATATATATATATATATTTTTCGATGTTTAAGTTTTAATTGCGAACATTTGCGTATTTCTCGTTTTTTCTAGAGACTTACAACACAATCACTTACAAGGCTTTAAAATGGAGGTATTTATTTTTAAATAGTATCAATAGGAACGGAGAAATAGCAGGTTTTAAAGTTTGATCAGTTTGCTTGTTAAGTTTGAAAATATGATAATAGCGTGCTTTACCTCCAGGATAACATTTGACACATGTATGCAAAGATTGACAGTTGAATTACTTAGACACCTATTGGAGGAATTGATGAAAATTTGATGCACGGATAAATAGATAAATTATTGACTGGACGAATCATATCAATCATCACTGAAAACGTTGATTACATTTTGAAATTTTACAACTGTTTTTATTATTCTACTCAATCTTCACCGACGGAGTTTCAAATATAAGGTGCATCATATAGTCATACTTTTAAAGACACTTATTTATAAAATATACCTGAGTAATATTGGGCACAGTTCGCAAAATTGTCTCTAAAAGAAAAAGTCATTTTAGACTATAACATAATTTATTTGAAGCTATTTGTAGTTGTTATTATAAATAGCTGTTTTTCGATGTTCACTTTAAACCAGCAACATTATTTGAAAACTATTGATACATGTCACAATTGAAATAAAATTTTTATAAAGGATCACAGGGCATTTTCTACTAAAAAAAACAAGTACTAATGCAGAAAATATATAACTATCTATCCTTAACAAGTTTCGCTTATGTAGTTATTTTATTATAATAAACCTTATGGAATAAACTTAAAAAGTAAACATACGTCAAAGAAATAATATTCCATAATAAAATTCCTTTCAGCCAGTAAAGTAAAAACTTCTTGTCTTTTAAATAAATTTTCAAAGATCTAATTAATATTACATTCAACTATTAATTCCATTAGTATGTATTTAAAAAATTACCAATGTTTAATATCTTTTAAAAGTAGATATAAAACGCTTTTTCCAATCGTTACATATTACTGAAGTTTCATTCTGAAACTTTTTAAACTATCACTGGAAATTAAAAGTTTCGTTTTGCACACATTGATTCCTACATGATTTACTTTAAAACAACCGAAACGCTGTTCGATTTCGAAACTTATTACAATCCTCAAACGGCAATGTAGTAAGTCACTACTTTCTGCTACTGCCGGAATTCTAAAGCAGTTAATCTATATTTAAAGCTTTCCTTAAAACTGATTAAAAACTTAGAAGTTTATTAAAATTTTCCATGGAAAATATCAACAACCTAGTTTTAATTTCAAATTTAAATAGAACAAATGTATGAAAGTGGAATGACAACAACCATCGTGAGTTTAAATATTTTTTTATCAAAACCTTTTCATCGAGCAAGCACTTGTTTATTCAATGAATTTTCGTTTACAAAGAACTAGTTTTAAATATCCCTTTCTTAAAACAATGGTTATCAAACTTTAATTGCTATTTAATAATACTGCTTTTAAGATTTATGTGTCAAAACTTCAAGTTTTAATTTCAGTTCTTTAATTAAAGTTATTTAATTGTTTTTCTTTTATATCTAACATCATTTAGCATGATTGGATATTGTTTTCCTTTTTTAGTCATTAACTCCATATTGCATTTACTACAATATCGCTTTTGCCAAAGAGAAAATAGAAATGTAACTGCGTTTTCGCCAATGTTGGAAAGATATTTAGGTCGTTTTTGACACAGAACTTAAAATGTACGCTCTCGAGTTAAATTAATACTGCTAAGCTTTGAATTATTACTTTGTTTGGATCCAAAGTAATTGTTCTCAACTTTATTCGTAAACTTTTTAAAAAATTTATAGGAGAGATCCATTAACACAAAATTGTACTATCAGTATTTATGCCAATAAATTTCTTGTGGAACTTTTCATATCAGATACCCTAAAACTAAAAGATGTTGATAAATAGTTTGCAAAAAACATTATCCTTATAGTAGTTGTATTTTTCAATAATCGAAAGTGTTTCATAATTTTTCCCCACCGATCCAAATTGGATACATTTAATTCCTTTGTGAAAGAAGTCTAGCATCTGAAAGATCCAAGGGAAAAAACACTTTAAACAATGGACATCAATTGCAAAAAAAAAAAAAAAAAAAAATACGATATAAACTTTATCTTCTGATAAAAGAGAGCCAGAAATTATGGTTATTTTATGTGAATTGCACAAAAAATTATAGTAAGGTTTCTATCATTAGCACCAAAATTAGGTACGAAAATTTCTATTTCACAAAAACATTAATTTAATAGGTTTTTCCCCTGGACACATGTCATTTGTAATTGAGGGCACTCAAATTTGTTGTGGAAAAACGTTAATAAACAAAATTCTTTATAAAATCTCTATCCTTAAAAAGTATACATTAAACACAGTTGTAAAACACTTTAAATTGAAGGCACTTTAACTTCTAAGGAGTTGATAAATGAAATTATATTAAACTTTGATTGTGGAATATATTGAAATTTGTCTCATAAGGCTCTCCTGGAAACATGTGTATCGTCCTTCTAGTAACCACAACACTTAAAAAATAACCGAAATTATACCTAATATGTTTTGCATTTGATTCTCATAAGATCTGTACCTCGCTGTTAAACTACCTTTATTTTTCGTACTTTTACAGGAAAGTTGATCAAAGTTAACTGGTATTCTTTAAAGCTTTTGTTGCTTCAAATGGAACTATTGTTCTTTACCTCTCTAGAAATATTCCACTCTCCAGTTCATCTAAGATCTATTATTGTCGATTACAACTGTCTTTCCCTAACATTACATCCACTCGAAGAAAGTTTAAACAAGAACATTGAACTCAACTTTTATACCCCCGCAGATTTGCAGTGGAGCTGTGTGCAGCAAATAATAAAAAAAAAAGAAAATGAATTTATCTGTATCGTGTACTTGGAAGATCATGCGGGTCACGGCTTTGGGATGGGTCAAAGGGCTCGGCCAATGGAACACAAGGAAAGGACTCACCTCCTCACTTGAGAAACTACTCAACTCGCCTGAAATTGAACATGCTCGTCAAGTCTCCTTTGCTAAGTAATGTCAAGTACAAGTTAAGTAATTCACAAGTGTGATAAAGTCATAGTGGACTGAAACTAACTTAAAGGATATCTATGCAAAGCTCTGGAGTTGATGAAGTTTCTGATTTATAACTGTACTTCGATCGATATGGATGCATTATCGTCTGCTTGGAACAATGGAGACTACAAAGCGAATATGATATGCTGATAATCGTAATCGAGTGAACGAGAAGTAACCATTCAACTCTTCTTTTTTTGCCATCAGTTCATCAGTGAAACAATGCTTAAAACGTGTCCCGTCCGTTATGGCACTTCTAACCCCGGAACTGCCTGCGTAATGCCCAAAACCATGTGGTGATCGTGTAAGGATAATTCGAAGCTCGGTTAGCCGTTTTCACGCATAGAGTAAATTATAACTGAGATTTCTAGTATTTTAAATTGTGGAGACTATTCTGGTTACTCTCCATGTTTTAACTTATTTTGCGTTGTATAGCATGTACATGAATATAAACTGACGCCGTTGAAAGAAAGTTGATGACCTTAAATATATATATATTGTATATAATGTATCAACTTTTACGTAGATGAGATCATTAAGAAAGGCTCTACATGGTTCTAAGTTACGCAAAAATTTAATTATGGCCTCAAATATATACTTATTTCAAAATCTCAGATCTAAATTTATTTCTTGGCTTTTTTTTTTTTTTTTTTTAAACCAAAAATGCTAGTTAACTGCACTTTATAAGCAGCAGTTGAAGCGTAAACTCAAGTTATACTTGCAATTAGAAATTTAGTCCCTGGAGTTTTTCCCAATAACTAACGCTGTATATGTACATCATCATTCCCTCTTCAGAGAGATCACAAACATGAGAAGAAATCACAACCCTATGGTATCCTAATTAAGCGACCATGCATTATTTCGTCTCTTGATGAATTTAGCAATCTAAGACAGTTTTCTTTCATATTGATACACAACTACACAGAACACATCCATACTCTGTTAAACCCAATCTATACATCGGCACGTGGTTGTTTGTGTTCCGGCCTGTTGAGCTTTATTGCGTACAATCTGTTGAGAACAACAACAAAAAAAACTTGTTTTGTACCCCGTCTCTTTACGTTCAGATAATCCTCTCTGATACTACATTCACCTTTTTTTTTTTTTAAAGTTATTAATTTGTTTTTTAATCTTCGTTTTGGCTTAGGAGATTGCGGAGATAATTCCTCGTATAGTTAACCTGATCGGGATTGTTTTAGGAAATATAATGACTGCTTCCGGGATTTTGATGAGCGTATCTTGACATCTGGATCTGAAAAGCAACGTAGAGAAAGATTATTCATTCCATATGACTTTATTAAGTTAGCTTAACTAAATGTCTCATTTGTATAATAGTCATATCACTGCCTTCCGCGTGATTGTTTGAGCAAAGGCTTTTTGTTTGAGATTTAACTTGCTTTGAGGGAGATACTAAATGGTCTTGAAGTCATTTTTATGTTAAAAAAAAATTTGAATAACTATTTTTGGATGTCTTTGAGAACTTCTTGAGATATTTAATTGAATTTTTATGTAACTCTTTATATGTATTAAAATAATGTAGGTGCAGTGTATTAGGACAATGACGAATAGGTCTGTTTGTTACGAATGTTCAATTTGCATTAAAGTAAAAAAAAAGTTCATTGTTATTTCAGGAGGATCAGGAATTTTGTTTAGTTGTTTAATTATTAGTACTGAAGTCGTAAGAATTAAAACAAATCTGTGGTTGTTATTATTATTCATAATTTGAAATATATAAATAAGATTTTCTTAGGCATGATACCTATGTCGATTGTAGTGATTGAGTATTAAAAAAAAGGTCCAATGAAAAATGTGGAGGGGTGTCAATATAAAAATTATAACGATGTCACCGCCATAGTAGTTATCGTATGATCTTATTAGTATAGCCATTTAGATTTCAAGATCAACAGGCTCAGATGAAAGCATTCACTAGTTAATATACGAAGATGGTGAAGTAAAAGGAATATTTTTTTTTTTAAATTGTAGAATTTTTTTAAAATCTCAAATAGAAGATAAATTTGCTTGATATTCCGTAAAACAGCATTACGCTAATTTTTAATGATCAAAAGGTGATAAAAGCGCTTACTATTTATTCATGTATTATGGTTAGTAGGTTATATTAAAAGATAACAAAAAAATTTATCAGTTACTGTACTATATGCATCACGTTATGTCCACATATTATTGTCAAATGTAAAAAGCTTTAGGTCATTTGTCTAATGAATATATCTTTATTTTTCTTTACTATTAACATAAATGCAGATTATATTTGCAAGATATTTTTTAAATATTTTTACAAGCTTATAAAGACAATTGAAAAATGTTTTTTACTTTTACATTTTGTTCCATTTAACTTTTGTTCTACTTTTTCGCAAAGCCATCTTTGCGATTTTTATTCTAATCGTAAATTACACAGTTCAATTTTTCTCGCTTCTGTTTTAAGCTTCAATCAGCGAAGCGGACAGCTTCTTTTTTTTTTATACATAAAATTATCATTGAAAAACAAATTGTTACCTCGCCATTTCCTAAACTTCATAAATTGTGTTTGAGAGACGGAAATCTTAACGCGAACCAATGAGTCAAATATATATTATCAAACCAAATAATAATAATAATAAATAAAATGAAACAATGACCTTGGTACTGAGCTGCATTGTTTCTAGGATATGAAACTATGAGAAATACCTTCAAACTGTGCCACAGAATAATACACTTAAAAAGCCATAGACTATCAAATTACACTTGCCATAAACCTACACATGGATCATTCACGTACATTCCAATCTGTACATTCAGAATGGAATATATATTGACGGTGTCCAACTGACTCAGAAGACAGACCGAGTCAAAACAATAGACTGAACATAGTTTTATTTTTGCTGGGCGATTCCGCAGACGCACGCTTGTGGTTTTGTTATGCCAGCCGCGAATGATTTCATTCATGTAGGACGGACAAGGTTGACATGGTCACAAAAGATTCTCGAATGTCACGGCCTTGGACAATGATAGAATGTTCAAAGGAATGATTCATTCTTGAATAAAAAAAATAATAACCATGCAATTCGGAAAAATTTTGACCACAAAACCATTTCAATGGAGACTTAATTGAAAGAACCATCCTGTATAATTGACTGTGTCCAATCGGGTTTTTAAAAACATAAGCGCAGCCATTCTTGTCAGATTTAAGAAAAAAGGTAAATCTTCTTCTCTTATACTTTTTAGTAGATCCTTGCACTATAAGTGTGGATCATCTACAACACTTCTGTTTCTTAAACTTTTGGGTTGGTTGGTTGTTTTCAGATTATCTGGCGCCATCAGCTACACGAGGGCAATAATACGCCGAAACATTCGTCATTTGACAAGCCAACATACATTTCCAAACACCCATGCCTTTCACGGGACTCGAACCAGCAACCTCACAGTCTAGATGCTACTAAGCTAACCACTAAAACCTTTTGATAGGCCTTAAACTTTTCGATCACCCCAAGGATCGTTAACATTGATTACCAACTCTTAAACTCTTAAATATTTCTAGTACCAATCCGCACTACGTCTTTCGTATGCATTTTTTTCATCATCTCTTACATAATATATCGATTATGAATCTCATCTCAAATACTCCTGTTACTCATTTGGTCCCTTTCACTCTGTATTTCTCTATCGCTCCGAAAACATTTCTAGTGCCAATTCAAACTACGTCTTTTCCACGTCTGTTGAGTTTACTCATATAATCCTTTTCCATTAACTCTTTGCTAGTATTTTAAGACGAACAATTTGATAAATTCCGATTTAATGGTTTTTGAAGGTACTCTCATAAACATTTGTCTTTATAGGTACTCTCATAAACATTTCTAATACAATCCGCGTTTTTAAATAATCTGTTTGCTCTTACACTCCCTTGAGCACAATTATCTTTTCAGCATTTCCTAGAGGAGGGTAGTTATGAAAAGAATGCATCTATTTGGAGCCGACTGAAATCTTCAGTAATCAACAGATCATAAAATTGTGTAAAAATATCAATGAGATCATGGGAAAATGGTCTTTAAAAAACGAATAAAAAAATTAATTATTAACCATATGAAGTTGTAAAATAGTTCAGATATTTAAAATAAAGCTTCAAGGACTAAAGTTATTTAAGATGCTCAAACTTTTATCGCATTGATTACTTCTTGTTGCAAAGCTTTTGCGCAATCTATCTATGAAGTCCACTTCCATACACATTCTTATCTCGAGAAGGAATTTTTAACTCAAGTATTTTGTTTCTTCGGATAACCATTTCTTTAATATCTTAATACTATACGTACTAAATTTTATTCACGTCCGTTCATCATCCATTAGACACTAAACGGTATAATATAGGCTCACTTTCAAAATAACCATCCGTACAAATCCACGCTCGCTCTCAAAATTATCGATTACCCTTATACTCCCTTTTGCCCGTATCAATCCCTCTAGCAATTTCTATTATAAATCCATCTTCGTTTACCCCTGTCCACAACATCTCTCACTGTCCCAAATCCTTTCATTTACCCCTAAAATCCTCACAAATCCCTGACAGTGACTCAGTGGTCCACACAAACTCGACGACCCTGACCCTGCGAGCGGATCACCCCCAACCCTGCCTCTTTAACAAACGACCAGCAACCAAAGCAGAACAACCAACCAGAAATATTAATGACGACACAATAAAAAAAAATAAAGGATAGTGCTCAAATAGGCAGAAAGTCGCCCTGCCTTTACCCGGAAGTAGCTGAGCCCCATGCTCTTCGCCTCATTTGCCCTACTAGCGGAAAAGGTGCATAGGTGTGGGTCGACTTTTCCGTAACCTTGCTTCAGTGCTTCTTTGCGTAAATGGCCTCCGAAAGAGATAATGCATTAAGGCATCTCATTTTCTCTCTCTCTTTGAGTCCTTGGAGCTCATGCTAGGAGTGGTCCATGTGAACCCTTCTAGTGAAACTCGTGAGCATGCACGCCCTTGGAAAATGACGTTGATGTAATAGGTATCATAAAATATTTTTATATCCAATATCGCATATAGCTCTCTTAGCTGTACTCCAGATTGCGATGATGCTTGATTCCTCAGGTGACCTCTGATGAGGATACACCAGAAATTGGAAACTTGTAGATGAGTGTAAAAATGTTAGGCTCAATGACCGAAAACTCTCATAGGGCGAAAAACCTGGCAACAGGGCTTTATGGCCGTTAACGTGCTTAGCTAAGTGATTGTTTTAAGTCTTTGAAACTAATATTTCTACTCAGCAGTAAATATTATGGCAATACTTCTTAAACGTGAACTAGCCTAACAACCTCTCAATTCACTTAAACATTTGTGAAATGGAAGAACAGTTTGAGTAAATTTGAAAAAAATTTACAATTATAAGCCGTTTTGTTCAATTTCAAAATGATCATTGGAAAAGTATATATATACTAGTTGAATACCCGTGCTTCGTCACGAAATTTTACTATGTGCCATTTTTTAGCTAGCTGCATGGTCCCGCTTTGTGGAGATCCGTCGTTGGTGAATAGGTCCCAGCTTTTGGCGCTTCGCTCTCAGGAAAGTTCTTTGCGACTCAAAACTAAGCTCGCTTCGCTCTCTGAAAAGTTCATTGACACATAAGCACAGGTTTACTTCACTTGTTGAAAGCTTCATATTACTATGTAAGCATGGAGTTGCTTCGCTCGCTGAAAGGTCCACTGTTGAATAAGCATAAGCTCGCTTCAATCCTAATTGCTACGTAAAACATTAATATTAGAAGTTAGTCCCCGTTTATACAATAATACAACACCCCTTTGAGAATATTTTAAAACACCTGTTTGTGAAAAACAAAATTAGAAAGCCAAAACTACTTATATTGATAATTTCAGAACTGTAGCCCAATTAAGAAATCTTTTTGTAAAATATTTGTTAATTAATTAAACTATTGCAAACATTATTTTGAAAAAATATTCAAGTAAAGATTAACGATTCATAATAGAGGGATAGGATATACCAATCGTATCTCTACAATGAGGCATTGGACCTGATTACAATGATTTAAATGCATATGCATCGGTTCAAATTCTTTTAATATGGTGTCAGCTTAGATTGGGTATAAAATCATAGTCTGATTACGTGTGCTATTTTCTTTGCTATCCCAAACGTATAGATTACAACCTTAAACTAACATCCTATTTCTTCTTCCAGAGTTCTCTGATTGCTCAAGACAACGACCTCTTCCGTCAACTCCTATCTCTCCACGACTCCATCGCAGAACTTCGCGAACGCCAACGTCACAGTGCATGTCTGGACGACGATGACGATGACGAAGAAGAAGAGGATGAAGACATCGACATCCCTCGTCGCCATCACAGAGACATCCGCAGCAACTGCCTCAGTCTAGAATCACTATCAGATCCAGGTGGTGATCCACCAGAAACCTCCCCTGAGTCCACCCTGTCATCTCGCTCTAGTCTCTCGGCCAACAGCTCCGACTACAACAAGCCTTGCAAACACCATATTTACAGCCATCATCGTAATCGGTATCGAAAAGATGACGTCACCAAGCAGCGTCATCGGACGTCGACCAATGGGAACGATTCCAGACCACTCGTCTTCATCGACAAGTCCGAGATCTGTTTTCGTTGCAAGAAAATGGCGCCACCCTATAGAAGATCGAGTTCTATTACTAGTTTGTATTACTTGCATGAAGACATGGAATCATATGACTCTGGGATTCATCTACAGGGTTCCCATTCTGACTCAGACCATGAGATATTTGTGTGATACTACTGTTTGTTTTTGTAGTGAAACTTTTTCCTGTGGCAGATGTTTTAGTCATTGCTTATCCGCTATTCGGTATTATAAGCGCAGAGCTTATAAATCAATAGCGGATCACAGACTGCCTTTAATAAAGCATTTTGTTCGAGTTGCGTGAAATTAAAAATGCACGCACATTGTGCTATGCAATGTTTTAAAGAGCAATATATTCCTGAAAAAGAGCATTCTGTCTTTGTCGTATGAATTATATTGAATTGTAAAATAAAATGTTTGTAGAGAAATTGCTTTGTTTTCCTTGTGGTTTCAGTTCATTTATAAATTGAGGAGATAGTAAAAAGATGTAATATAAAATAAAAAGATAAACTTGCAAAGGATTTATTTAAAGATATACTAAAATACCAAAAAGGTATATTAAAATTTTTATCTCTCCCCCACCCCGCCTCCCCAACACACACACATTTGGAGTAATTTAGAATTAAATATTTAAATTCTGCACGACTTATATTAAATAACAAGAATTCAAATTACTTTGATAATTTAAAGTCGATGGTTTTAAAATGAAGATTTTAAGTATGCCCACCTTAAATTAATAGAATATTTTATTACATCGGAGTTGAAATAATTTTAATGATCCATAGATCGTTTAGTTTACAATATACTTAAAGATAATTCTTAAGTTCATGTTAAGTAAATATGCAAAAGGTGCGGTTTTTATTGCGAAAATCAAGTTAACTTTTAACTATTCATTTTCCTAACAATGTTTCGACAGATAAAATTTAAGCAAATGAGGATGAAAATATAGATTTTTGCTTGATTTCTGCCGAAATAATTAAAGCTATTTCAATGCATTCTGAGGTAGATCACACATTAGGACTTTATAATTGACTATAGTAGTCTGGTGTATGGATTTTAGAGTTTACAACATAATCCTATGACTTCTTACACATGGCTTCCCTTATTACAGAATTCTGTGATATAGAGAAACTAATGTGACAACATGTTCCATCAGGAAGATCTCTGTAACTGTAAACCTCTGGATAGCTTATAACACGTTTCATCTCTGAAAGTAGATGAAGGCAATTGAATAGCTGCCATATTGTGTCTCATCTCACACATCTAACAGATCCATTTTATAAGCTATTCACAACATTTCTATTGAGCAGGAGCTAAAATGCACACTAAAAACATAATTTATCAGATTAACAAAACCATCTCAAAGTCTCATAAAACAGCCACCCAATTTTCATCTTTCTTTACACGATTCAGAATTCCAACACTGCAATTCGAATAATTAAAAAAAAAAAAAATCTAAGTAATAATAAAAAAAAATCCCTCCTCCCCTCCAAAATAAAACCATCCTCCCAAAATCCTACGACTATATGATTCACATAATTGAACTTTCTTGACTGATCTCTAACCGCTATGCATGCTTTTCTATTGACTAGAAACCGAAAAAGGCAGGGAAAATATCATCAAAGATATTTGTATTGACAACTCTCTCTCAAACTAATTAGTCTTGGTGGAAACCAAGGACTACCTATCTGACTCCTTGACTAACTGACTCTGAGTCCTTGGTTTCCACAAAGACTCTAATTAGTTTAGGAGAGAGTTGTCAATACAAATAATTTCGATGATATTTCTCATGAAGCCGTTTTCGGTTTCTAATCAATAGAAAAGAATGCACAATCCAGAAGTAGCGGTTAGAGATCAGTCAAGAAAGTTCAATTATGGGGTCAAATAATATTCATCTATGGATACGCATTCCAATGCCGATAAATTCTCATTTTCTAATTGCTTATGGATGTGTTTTATAAAACCGACTACAAGTACTCAGCACAACAAAGAAGAAACGAACGAAGATGATTTTTATTGTCTGGTAGAAAAAGCAAACAGCTCTAGCAAGTTTTGAATTGATTTAAACTCCGACCATAACATAAACTTTAATTAATTATTCGCAATTATTTTATTTCTTTTGCGATTTAAACCATTATTAACTACTCTATATTTACAAAATATTTTGGTAATATATCACGTAATAATAATTGCAAAAGTTCTAGAGAGATTCCTAATAAGTTTGTTCCTTCATCCATCTTCCCTCCCAGTTATGGTAACGAAGCTCAATGTCGATTGATTATAGGCTGAGTTCTCTGCTGAACAGAACTTTCTGGCTCTTATGGAAAGTAGGGGTATTCGTTGTTATCCATAGTCCCAAGATAACCATAATGTAGTCAGCATTTACCACAAGTCGTGCTTTGCTTCAAGGAATATTTCTGTAATAATGATTGATGGGAGACTGATTATGCCCCTAGGGTCAACCAACGGTATTAGTCCTGTATTGTTCCCATGGGAAATCAGTGCTCTACCAATAAACCATCACTTTCTACGAACTCCTACTAAAACCTAAACTTTTTTTGAAAATCCACGCAAAAGTGAATGGAAAACCAGCGAATTTGAAATTGTTATGAAGTATGAAAAATGTATTGGTAGTAGATGTATAATACTTTGAGTTTAAGTCACTGATTTCTTACTGCAACTTCTGTATTGTGCATTCTAAGTTAAAGACTTTGAAGCCGAAAAAGGTTGGACAATTACCATAGATATCTATATTAACACCTCTCAACCAAACTAGTTAACATCTATTGATAACCAATATCAACCTATTATACAATCTTAGATATGGCGGCAGTTTATTTGGCTTCATTTTCATGCAGATCAGAAACCATTTACTAGCTATCCAGACTTTATACATAGTGGCTTCAGAACCTGAAAATTACGGAAATGTCCGGGAGCTTTTCAAATTCTGTAAAAAATAGGGGAAATGTCAGGGAGTTTTTTAAAATTTCGCAAAAATCAGGGAATTTTTCTATTGTTTTGAAGGCGTGTTTCCCGTTTATCCCTACTTAGGCGTCATTTTCCAGGAGAATTGTGGTACTCGTTAGAAGTTTCATGACCCAAAAAAACAACTAGACGTTGTAAAAAAAAAAAAAAAAAACGCCAAATCAGCCAGAAAAAGTTATGAAATCTAATATTTGCCGCCAAGCGGCCGCGTTTCTTTGGGGTATTTGTAGACAATGAACTAAATTGTGTATTTTAGGGGAGATAAGCTTAGGCAATCAGTACTTGGCAGACAGTTATTTCGGATTAATCTCGTTTCATTTGCTTCAGCTACTTTGCATCTATTGAAGTGAATTGAGATTAATTCTATAAAAACTGTAGCCTGCCAAGTACTGATTGCCTATGCTTATCCCCCCTAATATACACAATTTAGTTCATTGTGTACAAATACCCTAAAGAAACTAAACGCTGCTGCTTGGCGGAAAACATTAGATTTCATAACTTTTTCTGGCTGAATTGGTGGGGTTTTTTTTTACAACGTTTAGTTGTATTTTTGGGAAGATATCAATTATTTTTGTAGGGTTAACTGCAGTCGAACCCTGCTTTCCATTAATCTTTCTCATTAAAATACCATCCCTTAAAAAATTGCCAAGGTTTTCAGTTACTCACATATTAAGTCGAAATACTTTTTTAAAAACTACTTAATTGCATTTTATTCACATGACTTTGATTTTAACCATCGCCAAATACGACAATATAATCTTAGCACTTTCCCATCACATGACTAATGTCTCTTTGAGTAGTCTCGGCACAACATATTTAATACAAAATAACGTCACACTTGATCATAAATGGAGGATCTTGGCTTGGAGTGTGGAACGTCGCAGAACTTTTAATTAGTCTTTAATACTGGTCACAGCATTTAAATTTGACATGGATCAGTGTAATTTACTATTTTTGTTTCAAAGTCACTTCTTGAAATTGAACAAAAGATGAATATCCAAAATCCATTGACCTGTGTTTAAATCAGTCATTATCCAGACTAAAGTTCCCAACTTCCGGGATCGTTTCTTGGGGGGGGGGGGGGGAGGGTACAGACCCTCTTATGCATTTATTCATACAAAAGGCATTTCCTCTAATCAATCTGAGAGGAATAAAAAAAAGAATGGTTTGAATATATTAAAACGTTTAAGCTGTAGGCCAGGCTAAAATTACCAAGAACCGGGATCATTTCCGGGGTGTACAGACCCTCCTACCCATCGAAACATACATAAAGGCACTTTCTCTAATCAAGCTGAAAAGAATTTAAAAAAGAAATGGTCAAAATTCATCAAATAGTTTTGGCTGTAGCCCTGGCTAAAGTTTTGGTCAGAACCAGAAGAATCGAAAGAAAAAGAAGAATCAGAAGAACAAAATTCCGATGACTTCGGTGATTTTCAAAGGATTTTTTCACCATGTTCCCTTGTTCAATGTTACAATTATGTTAAGTTTCGTCTACTCACCTGGGGCAACATTATGGCAAAAATTCAGGGTTCTAACTATAATAGAAGCTGAGGTGTGAGAGATTGAAAACGGGTCTAATCTCTGTCAACGTAATATACATTTGCATGTCTGCCTCTTTGTTATCGGATTTGGCGGCGGAACACTGCCGCGTTCCTAGATATAAACTTTTAATTTCTGTCAAAACTATTAAAAAAAAAAATTGACATAATAATTCTTTGGTATGAAGGTTCTTTTTGATCTACACATCGAAATAATTTGGGGAAATTTGAAAAAAAATTGTCGTAAAATCAGGGAATTTTTTAGAAATCTATCAGGGAACTTTTTATCCTGAATTTTATAGCCACCCTGTTATAGCTGGCTATCAAGGTTTTAGGTACTAAAATGTAATTCAAAGAGAGAGAATGAATAAAATCGATGCCATTTAGGAATCACTACTTCTAAGCGTTATAATCTAAGCAATAAAAGAAAAAGAAAAAATATTTCCAGTCCTCAATAGTCCTAGACACCACACACGTGCAAGAATTAGCTTTTTGAAACAAAAAGGAAACACACAAGAGACTTAAAAAGAAATAAAACATAAATGCACATTTATAGCACGAAAAATACAGGGTGTCCACAGATTAGTCGGGTAATAGAGTTCAAATACATCTAAATAACTCTTAATAACTAGGCCTGGTAAACCATTCTTTTTCCCTAATTAATTTATGTTCACCATGTCATTCTATATGCAAAAAAAAAAAAAATTATTTTGCCTTGTTATAAAGAGTTATACTGATCTCATTGAGCCCCATTGCCCAACCAATTTGTGGACACCTTGTAGTTTTAAAACTGCATGTGTGCTTCTTTACTATGATTTTACACTTTTTTTTTTTTTTGTTATAAGCCAAGGAGTGTAAATGCACCTATCTGCCCGGGCCCTGAGTGCAAGAGCTTTGGGTCATCAAAGTGGTGATGTGTGCTGCCATCTATCGTTCATTCTTGTAACAAGAGTTCGTAATAATAACAGAACTTATAATAACAGATGTTAAAAAAGGTATAACAAAATGGAAAAGTAAAATTGTTTTTAATCTTCCATCCTGTGAATTAGTTAAGAGTGCCAACAATTATTATGCATTAAATGTTTATAATCCCCAATACAGATAAATATATCGAGCAACAGTCCCTTATTAACAATATTAGAATTTAATTTGTCAATACCAAAGTGATCAATACCAAGAAGAAACCGTAACTAACCAGATTAAAAGAGCTATAAATCAATTTATTATCATAAATTATTAGGATTCACGATTCAATATTGATAAATATTTGTCATAAATATTTGCTTAGTAAAATTATGATTTTCTTTGTGTCTGATGATAGTTTTAGTTGATGCATGTGCAAGGAAAAAATATATATTTGCACTTAACACTATTGTCTGAATTTCTACGTAAGTCCATTAGCGATACTTAATTTTAATTTTACTATGATCAACGTTGGTTTTTAATGGGGGTTCTCCAAATTTATGATGTGCTTTAGGTCCCCAATCATATAAGTCGGGCTCTGCCAACCGGACCACATAAATGCTTCCTCCTTAGCGAAAAGCAGGATTCAATATCTGAAGGATTGTAGATAAGAGGGGGTACTTTTTTTTTTTCATTTTCTCGCTAATTTAAGGAAAACAATATTAAATGGAGGAATTGAAGCATTTATTGCTATTTATTTAGATTGAAGCACAAGCCTTGCGATAACTCTCGCACCCTACTCACAATAACGGTTCTCTATTGTATTAATGTTGCAAAACTGGTTCCCCGGAAGATGTTTAACGTAAGATTTTTAGTATTTCAGCCTTAAAGTATAATGCAATATAGTTCGGAAATATCTACTCGTCTCTCAACAAAAACTTGATACAATCTTACCTTACTTATTGTATTTTATTAGTGTATCTTACTTAGTGTATATTAGCATATTTTAAATCACAATCTTATTTATTGGACCCATGTTTCAGCTTCTAAATTCATAGGTCCTCCACATTGTTTTAAAATGCAAAATTAACAATCTTATCCCAAAAATGATCCTTCTCTAAATAATTCTTATCACCCCTCCGACTAATCATAAATTACAGAATTCAATAAGAAAAATTAATAAATGCCCCCGTAACACAAATTGTTATTTACAAAATCATATCTTTTTATCACAGACTTCTTTCTATGATTTTATTTTTCAAAATTGCATACAAGGAACTAGTTTAGTTCCAGAAATGAAATATTTAATTTATTGAATGATGGAGAAAAAAGCATGCAATGAATTCAGTAGAATTATGATATGAAAAACAAAATTGTGTCAATTTTTTCCTCCCCTATTCTAAAACTATTAAATATATATATATATATATATATATATATATATATATATATATATATATATATATATATATATATTTTTAGTGCTGCTATCTATATGTATTTAAGTAAAGTTAAAACTAAATTTTGAAATTTTAATAGAAGATTTAGTGCCGCCATCTATATATGTTTATGTAAAGTTAAAGTCAACAATTTTTAATAAAAGATCCACTTTTCAGTTTAAACAGTTTAATATTGAAAATATAGGTATATTTCAAACACATATTTCATGTTCATAATATGTGTATAGGGAAACTTAATTACCAGTTTTTTCTACAAATATTTAATTAATTTGATTTACAAATGTTTAAAAAACATATCCTATATATAATCAATGTCTTCTCGAAAATAATTTTTAAACGATATTTCAATCGATAAAGAATATGAAATAATTTGAAACTATGATGCAATGATATTTTAAAACTGATTTCAATGACGTGTATGCATGTACTGGTATGCTGTCGAAGCTCTAGTAGAACAAATATATGCACAATCGCACCTATCAACAGCTTCAAAAATTGTTCCAAAAAAAATAAAAAAATAGACGTGACGGACTATATTCTAATCGTTAATATCCCTTCCTGAGTAAACTATATATTATATATTTCCGTTCGCATATATTGTATAGTTAAAATCCAGTCACAGTAACTGAAAAGTCATTTCTATACATTAACATTTCAACAAGAAAAACGTGTAAAATTAGGAGATGTTTAATGACTGAAATCTCTCCAGATACCATGATAACATAAAAATCCCTGCTAATTTCGATATGTTTTATATTAAGAAAAGAATTATCTTCAAAATTACCAGCTTGGCTAGAAAGATTGGCTCATATCGCCAATTTTCTATATGGCATCTCTATTTACTGACAAGATGTAACTTTAACTATAGAGTTAACATGGGATCACTCTTTCGTTCGAATTCATATCCCTTCCTAAGGAAATTTATTTAATCCTACTAATATTATTGAGGCCTAAAACATGTTTGGAGCATTTTTATTTTAGTTCTTAAGAAATTTCAAATTTACTTTCTAATGTCATTTTGAGTGTTTCTGGTTGAAACTTCAAGTTAAATTTTGGTACGAGACCTCATTTCAAAATAACCTTTCATTTGACACTTTTTGTGGCGTTTTAAATTTTAGCAGGAAATGGTTTATCTCAGATATACGGACAGAGCCTTTGTAAGTTAATCGCCCTTCTGTAAAATAGTATAGAAGCTACAATTGGAAGTGGAGGCAAAAACATAACACCGTAGATATATAGAGGACAAAGAGTATAAAAGAAAAATCATAAGAAAACTTTGTGTTTTGGTGCATTAATAAACTCTTGAAATCTTAAAATGTATAACATACTGCTTAAAACATATTTGAAAGTGCTTCCGATTGTTTCAATATTTACTATGGAAATATTGAGTTTTGTATACGAATTTTTAAACATTAGGAGATCTAGAAAATTACAATGTCAAAAAAAACTATTTAAAAATTGGCTCAATTTCTTGTTCAGAAAGAAATTGTAAAGTTATTTGTTTTAAACCTGATAAAAAAGAAGGTGCAATGGACAATTCCCGCATTTTTTAAAAACGAGTGAAATTAGTATACATTTATGAAGAATTTCTTTCTGATTCCAAATATTTAAACATAAGTTCTTATTTAAATATTAAGAAAAGAAAATGCCCCAAAACTGAGCCAAAACCAGTCCGATCAAAACAGTCAACAATATCAATTGGTGGCGTTGTAATTGCCTCGAGTAGCGCTGCTGATCACTGACGAGAGGAGGGGGGGGGGGGGGAGAGATAGAGTTGGTTATTGCACTCGCCTATCCTGGCAGAATTCGATCCAAACGAAACTGTGCAGCGGGAATCTGAAAATAAATCAAAAAGAAAGAAAGAGAAGTAAAAAGAAAAAAAAGGAAAAAAACACAAATTTTACAATTTCTTCATGTTTTTTTCACAACACTGTGAAGGATGAACAATTCAAATGTTCCTGGTAATATCAGAACATTAAAAAAAATTGTCAACAGTCAAATGTTCTCGACTATAATAAAAATTGAAAACAAAAACAAAAAAAATGTCAAATGTTCTTGATTAATGAAAATTGAAAGAAAATGTTGATAAAATGTTCTTGACTATCACTAAAAATTGAAGAGGGGAAAAAAAATTTCACACTCAACAGTTTGTTGATTTGAAAGTCACAATAAAAAAAAAAGCACTAAAACTTTTTCATGTTCCATCCCAACTCTTCATGAAATCAACGGCTGTTAATGTAAAGTTTGGGCTTCCATGCCTTCTTATCTTTTTGACATCATATCTGTCATTTGGCCTTACCTTCGTTATTTCGTAAGGCCCATAAAAACTGGGTCTTAATTTTTGGCCTACACCAAATTGTGTTCGCTTTATAGCTACTTTACACCTACGTTGTATGTTTTAGCTTCTTTTGAAGTTTATCATAGTGTTGTGTATGATTTTCCAGTATTTTTAGAATGTTTGACTTATCTTCTTGCATTTGTGATTTGTTTTGAAATGATGTTTGTTTGTGTTCTTGCTCGAGTGTTTCATTAATGTGAAGATCATCTTTATATTGCATTTTTATTCCCGTTAATAATTCAGATAATATGTATTTTGTTGATAATGATGTAGTGCGGTTGACAAATCGTTGAACTAAGGATACGTGTTTGAACCATTTAGTTTACAACGGGAAATTGTTGGTCAATAATGAAGCAGTTTCGCCTTTTCATTGTTTTTTAATGAAGAATATTATGTTGTAACAAGATAGGTTGTTAGGCATTGGTTGAGGTCTCACGTGCATTATCAGGTTCGTCAAATGTAATCTGCAATCTCTCTGTGCTGCCGTCTATATCAATTGGCAGCACTGTAATCGCCGCGACTGATCACTGCCGTGGAGTCGTATATTACATACATTGTCGTGTATACTGATTCAAATAACATTATAACATCATTGAAAACTCTTATTCATATAAAAATAAGAATAAAAACTGTTGTTATCTAAAAAATTTTTATAGACGAACTTAAGCAACATTTTGGTGCCAAAAAAAAATTTTTAAACTATTTCAAATAACCAAGAGATTCATTAAAATGTTCGAACAATAAAGTTTGGCTTTTTAATTTTAATTATAAATTTTTCTTAAGTGCATTTTGAAATTATTAAGAAACGGGTAGTTTACTGAAATATACGAATCTGCCTGATATTAATCCATCATTAATGGGTTAATATCGGGCAGCCTTGTGGAAGTTTTGAAATTTTTTTAACCATTGGTGACGCAATGGAAGAGCAGTTTCCTTCGTTATACAGGGTGGTCATAAAATAACTTAGCTGATATATGGGCCGCTAGCTTCCTTTTCGTTCAACCGATCGAGATAAGATTTCATGTATAGTTTAGTTACTCAGAGTTATGTGCTCGGGATTCTGTGAATAGCAACAAAATAGCACTGACGGTCACGGTTATAGTTACAGTAACTCGACATTTTCGAATGGCAACACCTACTTTTTTCTGTCGCAAAATGTTCAGCAGCAAAAACCCCAGAGAGCGTTGGAACGGTACGTGGATCACGAAAAAACGGATGCGTTATGCACGCCCAAAAAACAGCTTTGCGAACGGCCAACAAAAACACGATCGGTGCCCACGGTGGAAATTTGCATATGACAGAGGCTAAAGTTCACATGAGTGCCATCATAGGTAATTTTATCGGCTTTCTACGCTGAGTAGCTGGCAAACGACCTCTGCGTTCCCCGATCGTGTTTTTGTTGGCTGTTCTCAGAACTGTTTTTTGTGCGGGCATAACGTGTCCGTTTGTTGTGATGCACACATCGTTCCAACGCTCTTTGGGGTTTTCGCATGCACTGAGCATTTTGCGATAGAAAAAAGTAGGTGTTGCTATTCGAAAATTTCCTTCTGTAACTATAATCGTAATCGCCATTTTGTTGCCATTCACAGAATCCGGAGCTAGTACCTCTGAACAACTATACCTGAAATCTCAGCTCGATCGGTTTAACGGAATGGAAACTAGAGGTCCGTATAACGGCAAAGTTATTTTATGACCACCCTGTACATCTAGTCCATTGTAGTTTCGTGCAAAACCTACCGTAAGGAAAGACATTAGTTTACTTTAATTTCAGGATACGTTCTGAATGCATGGTGCTACTAATTTTTACAAAAATTTGAAGAAGTACTGATTAGATTAAAAGAAAATTGTGAAATATATTGAGAGCTGTAGGGCTAAGAGAGACATGCCAGTTCTTGAATATGATTTGCAAGCAATATTCAGAAGTAAAGATCAACTTTACAAAGCCGAATTTTATATCTTTAAAAAAAGTGCCTTTTATTGAATTATATAAAGCATTTAGTTACAAAAACATTGGTGGTTGTGATGCAAGAGCTACGCGAGAAATATACTGTACGCAATATCGTTAAGTTAGTATTTGAACTACTGCAAGTAGTCCGAGTGAAAGGGGAAAAGATTTCCGAAAAGTTTTTCAAAGCGGAATTGCTCTGAATTTGCTTCTCGGTTGGTTGTTTTCAGATTATCTGGCGCCGTCAGTAACACGAG
Source organism: Linyphia triangularis (assembly GCA_963978545.1). Lineage (NCBI taxonomy): Eukaryota > Metazoa > Arthropoda > Arachnida > Araneae > Linyphiidae > Linyphia > Linyphia triangularis. The sequence goes on along the minus strand of OZ021723.1, from coordinate 89,027,417 downwards.
GGCTATAATGCACCGAAACATTCATCATTTGACAAGCCAACATACATTAACAAACACCCATGCCTTACACGGGACTCGAACCCGCAACCTCGCGGTCTAGAAATTTGCTTCTCGGTGGCAGAAAACAAGGAAAACTCATCGTACAATATAGGTAACGATACCAAGACTACTTATGAAATCACCGTCGTGTATACTTGTACTGTGAAAAAAAAGACTATACGAGTTCGTGGTTTATAAATAATTTTAAATAATTCCCTTATTATTGATAAATTTTTTAACCTAGTATTTACGTAATATCAAGACGGGAATGGGTGCATAGAAGCAAATAAAAGCATTCGTATTCAATTATTTTATTTACAAAAATTGGCAACATTACTTGAATACACAAAAATTGGTTAAATAAAAACACTCACAAATATATATCCACACAGCAGAAAAATGCTATCTCTTGTCGGCTTTTAATTACTGAATTATTTCAAGTACATTCAATACAGTAAAAGCTACAATATCTGCTAATTTAAAACATTTGAAATACAATAAGGCTACAGTTTGGCACATAAAATGTTGTAGCTCTTTACATACAAGTCAAACGCAATAGTGAAATTACTATAAAACTTTTCTTTCCACAGGATAAACTTTAAAAATACAATGAAGAACAAGATGAATTTTGTCCTTAAATATTATTAAAACACGTTTATGAACAAGCCACAGATAAACACTTCATAAAATATAATAAGTCGTTAAACTTTTTAAAAAATACTCCATATCAGAAATGTATACATATTTTACAAATCGCACATCTTTACACACCATTAGCAAACATTCACAGTAAAAAATATATAATAAGTTATTCTCTCTGAGAAATCCAATCTCAACGTTTTGATTTAAAAGGCCTAAGCGTTAAATCATGGCATTAAGGCTTAAAATTATTCAAACAACTTTAACGTTGCCAATCCAAACTAAAAGCTCCTTCTTGGCACCATTTAATCAGGAAACGTAAACACCATTACGCATAATTGTAAATTACTTAAGCTACATATCGGTAGGAGTGTGACAAATGCTTTCCTATTGCTCCCTTAAAACATTCTAGGATTTACAAGAGAAGTCATTTGTTTTAACTGTCAAACTAAACGCAATGTTGGATAATGCAATGCTTCACTGTAAACTTGGTTCCCCAAGACATTGTTAAATGGGACGTCATGTCTTGTCTGTCAAAAACCGAAGCTAATGTCGGCGTGGGTAATGCCAAGTGAAAAATTGTTAACCTGATGCATCTGTACATAACACCCCATTTCCTCATGCTTTATATTCTAATGACACTTAAGTCATTACATTCTGTCTTTTTCAGGACGTTTCTTCTTTGAATGGTTGACAGTCATGAACAGAAACAGTCCTACCACAAGGCATATCGCATGGAACACTACAATGATGCTTATGGGCTGATACAATGGCCACTGTTCCCTCGTCCCATGGAACTTCAAAGCATCCAAGTCGGTCTGCATACCACACTCTGCTCTCATCAATATGGCATTATTCTCCTGCTCAATAACAGGGTTCCTGCTGCAGGAATATCTTACATCCTCGCTGAGGGAGGAATTGAACTCGTTCTGTACCAGCAGCTGGTATACCCAGTGAACAGGCGACACCCACTGAGCCCAAGTGAACATCATGGACAGATCCTTGACATGGACTGTGTATCCTGATGCTAAGGAGAGGATGGTAAAGAAGAATCCTGTCCAAGTGGCCGCGAGGTGACGAGTTGAGCAAGCCCATGAGCATGCAAGCGCCATCATGCGGAGGGTGAGGAGATAGAAGATCATGTATGCGATATAGATGCCAAAAGGACGGACTCTGGATGTGGTCTGAAGACCGGCCATAGAGTATGCTGGAACTGCATATGCCACTGCTACTGCGCCGGCAGGTATTAGACTATAGATCAACTGGAATTCAGATAATATACTACTTTATTAATACAATCTTTCACCATTTTAATTAATGCCAAACCCTAAATATTAATACTTCATTTATTTGTGAAAGAAAACATCAACGAAGTAAATAGATTAAATGGAGAAAATAAAAATTCTCTAAATTAGTGTTTTGAAATTTGTTTGGTTTAGAACAAATTAAATTAGGTTTAATACAAATATAGGATAACAATAGGAAATTATCCTCAAGAGAGAAAATTCTTTCAACTAAAAGTACTCTCCTCACTAATTATTCTGTAATACTAATTATTCTAAAAATACCAATTATTCTTTGCTGCATGAGAACAGTAAACTTTAACTTATTTTCAGTCATTTAATCAAATACCACACAAAATATTAAATTTATATGAAATCTCACTTTTAAAATTTATATACACAGTTGCATACTAAAATTCTATAACAAAAGCCCTTACTTTACAGATGGCATAGGTAAATTTGTGATAAAGTCTCTCCCTCGTATCACGAACCACCGTGGCTTTCTCCTTCCAAGCTAGAAAAATGACATGGCTTTTAAATAAAGTACAATACTAAAATAAAAAATTTTATCCGAAAAGTCTAAGAGAACAAAACTTAAAATCTTATTTTTCAAATAATTATACAAACGCATATCACGGCCCTGGAAACAAATCTACTTTCAAAATAAGGAGTCGAAAAACTTTTGTTTATTATAAGTATTATTTTCATTTAACATTCATAACATTCAAATAATGCTAAATTAAAAAAAAAAAAAAAAAAAAAAAAAGGCATAAGTTCTTACTTATATAAACCAAACAGTTCGAAGTAAACTCATTTTTAACGACAAAATCTAGGAGGAAAATCTTTAGGGTCCGTTGATGAAAAACACAGGAATATACTATAAATTATGAGCGTTCATAAAAGTGTGCAAACAATTTAATGGATTTCATAAAGTAAATAATAGCTTTTAAAGGTGTCACTAAAATCAGAATTAAAGTAAGAAAAATGCGATAGATATATTTTTGAAAAAATAAATCATGTCTTTCATAAAGACTACAACTTGCAATACGGTTTCGGTGGCGCAATCCGGTCTGTCTCGTAAAACGTGTCATCGGAATTTTTTTTTCTAGCTCTAAATGCTAAACCAATACCTCAAAATAATCCTTAGTTTTTCTAACACCAAAAATTTCCCCTCGTTTAAACTTTTTTGATATCATAGATAGTATAGCTTGCATATCAATGGTCACAGGAACTAGTTGTTCACAAAATCACATGCAGCTGACCACTATAATTTCGATAGTCTTACTTGACCATAATTTAGAAAATTATTCAGTTTAGCTCGTAACTTTATTCACTTACCACTTGTGACAGAGTAAAGCAGCGTGGGCCATATAGCCATGGCAATCATGACGTAATAGAAGCCGAATCTGTCTTCGACATGCTCCTGCTCTCTACCGCTCCGCACGTTCCAGTAGGCAGCACCAATACACACCGACATGAGTGCAGCGACGAACACCTCGCCACAGAAGTGAACCACGTTGAACGGGAACGTGTAGATCAGAACACGTCTGCAATGAGATCGAAGATCAAGAATACAGATTGATCCAACTACCAAGGATTATTAATATTCTAAGGATTCATTAAAGTATATTGATCAGAATATCTGCAATGAGGTCGTGGATCTTCAAGAATATAGATTGAGTACACAGGGCTCTATGTTGTAAAAGACTCTGTAGCCAATTGTCCTCATTACCAACACTAGAGGTTGGTTGTTTTCATATTATCTGGCGCCGTCAGCAACACGAGGGCTATAATGCGCCGAAACCTTCGTCATTAGACAAGCCAACATACATTTACAAACACCCCTGCCTAACAAGGGACTCGAACCCGCAACCTCACGGTCTAGAAGCTAGCACGCTAACCACTATACCGTTTGGTCGGCACCAACACTAGAGGGAAATGGGGAACTAAAATCAAAATGTGTTAAAATTAATACTTAAATGGGTTTTTGACCTGGTTGGAATTCAGTTTTAACTAGGTTGTCTACAAGAACTCTGAGTAGTATTGCATTACATATCGTAACTAACTTACACTTAGCTCATAAGCTGCTTCTGCCCTGAAATCAGACGAGACCACCAATTTAATTGCTACCATATTGATTTCGAAATAATGATCAACCCATTACAAAATAGGTAGAGCATGCTTGAGCTAACAGACGCTAACAAGTGTAAAGGAAGTGTTTATAATATAGATCTCAATGCAGGTTGTTAGGGCTTCTTTGGCTTCAAGTAAATAACCAAGAATGCACTATCCATAAATTGTAATTAGAAATGAGTGGATTATATGATTCATTTCTAGTTTTAGAAACCAATGTTAGAATTATCGGATTCATTAAAACTGCAAAGGGTGGATTCAAAGCCGTTGGTAATGCGGTTACTTGTTTAGGAGATTCATTGAAAACCCTACAGTACAGATGGTTTCAAAGCATTGGGTTTTAATTTTCAGGGTTACAGCTTTCGGAGATTGTTTTCTTTTAGAACCAGTGATGCAAAATAACATCATCCAAATATCAATATTAGTTTCATCTACCTAAATCATGCTAAACTTAATATTTGTGTTAAATACTACGTCGGGAAACAAGTGGTCATTTCTTATAACTAGGTTATTAAATAGTTTCTTTGAAAATTTCTTATTCAAGGACTAGCATGCAAAAAAATGAACGGGTAAAATCAGAAAGTTAAAGGGTAACGAAACAAATGGAATGGTATCAGAATGCTCATGTAAAAAGTGAGCAGGCCGTATGGAATAGCTACTTTAAGTTTTGTTTTTTCCCCCATTTCTGTTCACAAGGTACACAAACATAACCCTCAACAAAAAGAAAAAAAATACATTTATTATTATTTTTAAACAATTGTATTTTAGAGCAAATTTTCAAAGAACATATGCTTCTACTTAATCAGGTTTTTGCAACATTTACACTGGGAAAGACTGGATATTAATTGCATCAACCATAATTTAACACTGAGTATAAACGTTTGAAAACCTCGAGTTCCTTTTAATAATTTTACTCTGAGAATTCATATATTTTAAGAAATTGTTAATTTTTTTATATATACAATTTTATTTTTCAAGGTATCTGATTATGTGAAGACTCATTTTAAGACAATACGTTTTAAGCAACGTAGTGATGAAAAACGTAATTACATATTTTTTCTTACGAGTCACTGATCGAATAGGAACAAGACATATGAGGGTTTGAGGATACAAAACTGCAAAACATATCTATGCAAAAACAATAGTGGAGAAGCGAGGAACACTTTTTCGGCTCAGTTTGGCCCTTGCGTTACTCTTGCACAAAGAAAAAGAAATACAACCAATCGAAAAACACTTGCAGTTACATTCCCAGAAATTTTCCTGATTCATCATTAATTAACCATCAGATCACACTGTGTGTAAGGCACCACTAACCGGAAATCCAAAATAAGTTAGCGAAATGTTTAACGAATATTAATACATCATCCCTGCCTTTTTGAGGTTGGCGGCGAAACGATCGTTTCGTGCAATGAGAAAAACATCGAGTTCTTGTTTTCTTTTACGGATTCAAAGGTAAATTCCCCCCAATATAGATGTTCAAATTCAATTTAACCCTTTGAGTACCGAATTATTTGAAGATTTTTATGCCCATGGGACGGATTTGGATGGACGGATGACGAGTCAGGCTCGTTCACCGTAACTTCGCCCAAGTAAGCAGATGACGAGTCCCACTCGTAAAATGTACCCAAAGGGTTAATTGGACAGCGATATGCGCATACTAAAAAAAGTGTCAAAATAATTATGGATATTCGAATCACTGGAATCAATCGAAATTTTATACAGTTTTAAAGTATTATATTTAAATTAAAGAAAATCTCAAAACAAATATGCAAGCAATTTCCAATAAAAAGTTGTTCAAATGATTAACTCGGGGCCTGGATCGCAGAGATATATAAGATTTATTAACACAGGAATATATATATATACAAAGAACGAAATGAAAGTAGAAGTGGTTAAGTTAAGAGGTTCGATCAAAGTCGTGGTTAACTCGCATTGTGCGATTATTTCCAACAAAAGTAAAATTTTCTAAAAAATTAAAAATCTTTTTGCTATCTTATTTGCTTACGGCCGTCAAATTGTGGATTAGATTAACTTACATCCAAAGAGTGAGCACTTGTGTGAAGACGTTGGCCCTCTTGATGAGCGCAGGTGGGACTCCTGGTGGTCCAGGGTCCGAGAGAGTCTCTTGCCTCCTTCGACAGGTCTCCACCAGATTCTCTACCCTTTGACTCGACTCCAGCATTGCTTCGGCAGACAAGTTGTCCAGTGTCACCAAGTCCACTAAAAAAACACAAGAGAACCGTTGTGAACCAAGAGATGTGTAAACACAGACGCTCACAGTAAAGTCGATATCGCCAGTCTTGTTTCCAAAAGAGTAAAATCAAAATTCCTAATTCACTGGTTATCTATATTTTTAAAGAATTTGTGCCTTTAAAGCCTTTGGATGCCATTGATGCCAATTATAGTCAATCTAATTTCGAAATTAGTTTTTCTCATCCAGTTTAAGTTTCTTGACAAGTGAAGTACCGGCTTCTATCACTCGTGACGTTATTCGATGGATATCCTTGTAAAATAAACTGATAAATTAACCCGCATTAAAAATGCTTCGGGGCTGATAAATAAATAGAGTTGCAGGTTGTTATTTATATCCACAACTCGACAATGATTCTTTTCAATTTATTAGGTCTGTAAAAAAGCTGTTTTCGAAATGAGTTACCAGCCACAATTTATTTACAATATAACTTTTTTTTAAAGGAGTACACAAATACTACCAACCATTCTTACTCTTAATAATCCTACACACCTGACCGTAAATTAGGACTTGCGAGGATGTAACCATAACAGCACTTACATTTATTGCTCCTGTGATTGTGAATCGGCATGACCATATTTCTGAACTACAAGTAGTTTGTACAGTACACAAAAAAATCTGAACGATGGCTATATCTTGTAAATAATAAAAGTCAAGTACCATTGAAAATCATGGAAGGCCTTTATTAATTGTAAGTAATATTTCTTATCATGAGGGGTCATTTACATACTAAAATTAAACCAAGCTTTAAAAAGTTCAATGGCAACCCCATAATATTAAAACATATTTAGATATAGAAAGAAAAAAAAAAACGTCTAAATACCAAATTTCATAATTTTCCAATAACCGGTTAGTAATTTAAATGAGGTCAATGAGGTAATGTTAAAAGAAAAAATTACTTTTTTGTCTATAAATTCTTAATATATTTTAGGAATTTTTGTTTCAAACAATAGTTTGTTAAATGCAAAACAAATAGCAATCAACTTTTGCACCAAACAGTGTTTTGTAATAATTAATAAAACAAGTTTTAAATTATTTTTTTTCGATAGAAACATTTTTTTTTTGCTTTCATTGGATTTATCATGGTCAAAAACTCCTCCAGAATTTTTTTTTTCATTCCATTTTGACTTTTGGTTCTCAATATTTTAGAAAAATATAAAAACGCTCACTTTAAGGGACCTTGTAATAGATTACATCTTGAAGCACGCAAACGTTCGATTCTTCCCCGCTTTAAAGAGATTTTCCCTGAAGATCGACCAAAACATTTTCGCATTCAAACATTTAAAATTTAGGATAAACGAAGTATTCCAAATCGAATGAAAACATAAAAAATAAGGGTTTGTATTGAAATTTTCGAAGATAGAGTTAAATTTACTTAGTTAACAGCTCCCCAAGAAAAAAAAATTCACCAGACATATACAAAACTGTAAACAAAACCTTTTAGTGCAAACCGCAAGATTCTACGATAATTAAAACTGAAGATATAGACATCGTTCGGATTTTTTTGCATACTGTACATGACAATTTGAAGATCTCCAGTACAAATTCCTATTTAACGATCCACGACAACTTTAAGTTGTCACTAAAAACATAGCGAGTTAAATAAAACCAGGAAAGCTTCTTCCCATTTTCAATATAACTACACTGAATAATTATCTTAATGGACCCAGTGATTTCAAATTGTCATTATCTAAATATTAACTTTAATTATTCTTTTCCCATGTAATATTTTAAAACTTAAAATACGTTTTGAAAATATTGAGAAATAAGTAAAGTTTCTATAACAAGATAAGCTATTACTTATCTTAATAGCCTTGATATGGAATGGTTATACAAGTGGCCAATGTATAACCATTCCAGATCAATAATTTGGTACATAGATTACCTTTTAAAAAACGACGAATACTTACAATAATAATCCGACGGATTTTTGTAGGCAGGACAGGGAAAGTCTATGTAGGCAAAATAGGGCAGCATGTCTCTTCGTCGACCGAAGTACAACATTCGCCCCGTAGAAATAATGGCAACTGTAATAGAAAAAACACATATTATGGTTGGTTGGTTTATAAGCTAAATGATCTATTTTCATGCATAATGACGGTTAATCGGGCCAGAACCTACAGCTTAACGTGGATTCTAAACCACAACGAAACATCTATGCCTAACCTGGGACTCGAACACCGTACCCTTGGCATGAGATACCAAAGTGCCTAACCCCACAACCATCACGTGGGTTACAAAATTATGCTTTTAAAAATTAAAGTTGTTAACCTTTAACTGCTGTGGTTAGGTGGTTTGAGGTTTTTTGCGCAAGAGCTACACATGGTCCATACTGCGCCAAATAAATTTATGAACATTAGTTTAAAGTTTAAGAAACATGGTATCAGAAAAATTAATATAAAAGTCAAAGATAACATATTTTAGGGGGTGGAAGCATTCCACAAACAATGACTCGCGGTCTGTCAGACCATTTACAGCAGTTAAAGGTTAATTCAGAAGAAGACTTCTGAATATGAGTTGGTTGGTTGTTTTCAGATTATCTGGCACCGTCAGCAACGAGGGCTATAATGTGCCGAAACATTCGTCATTAGACAAGCCAACATACATTTACAAACACCCGTGCCTAACACGGGACTCGAACCCGCAACCTCGCGGTCTAGAAGCTAGCACGCTAACCACTATACCGTTTGGTCGGCTCTGAATATGAGAATCTCTAAATTGAAATTTTTTTCTCTTTTAGAGAAAACTGATTTTTTTTTATGATGATTTATTATTATCCTAATCTAAAAGTTTGATTCGCTATTGAATTATTATTAAACTGAACTAATGTAATTGTGTGGCTACAATGTCAATTTATGAAGTAATTTTTTTCTGTCCTTACGGTTTGATAAGCATTTATTTAATAACATGAGGTAATGAAATACAAAAGTAACTTGAAAGAGAACACTGTGAAGAAGGAAAAACAGCTTTTTACATATGTATTCTCACAGAATGGAGTTTATAAGGTCAATAGAGAAGTGCTTACCTCTGGAAATCATAGTAAAAATCTCGTAAGTAGGAGGATGAATCGTCATTATTACAATTCTACCCCTGGCTGCCCACTGTCTTAGGTATTCGACTAAGAAAAATGTGTCAAATATGTCCATTCCTTTTGTAGGCTGGTCCAGTAAGACAATATCTGGAAAAAAGATTAAAATTTTAACGCAAAACAAAATTGCACACTGTACAGTCATTGGAAAAGTAATCCAACTGCTAATGTAATTCAATAACAGCAGGGTAACTATTTAAGTGGATGACGAAACAAGTATTATCAAGAACATTAAATAAGTGAACAGTACTAATGTTAATTCAATAAATACGGCTATCTAAGCAGGAAAATACTTCAATAATTGAAAGAGCTCTTGAAAATGCGTATATTGATGCCATAGTATTTGAATTCTTAGAAACTCGTGTTGAGCCTGGTCTAATCTTTCAAATATTAGTATTAGACTATTTATGAACTATACTTTGTGATTTCTTGACAAGTCAAATGTCTATTCAACACATTTTTAAATATGTTGCTTTAATATGGTTTTGGGCATTTTTTAGATAGTTTAGAAAATTAAAATTGGTTCACAAACTTTCAATTCAAATTGGTTCAATAGTGAGTTAAACTAAAAGGTCAGTCTTCTGGATATTAAAATCACAAACATAATGATATTCTCTAGAAGTAATTTGAAATGCCTTTGGCTTTGAGTAAAAAGATTCCAAATCCAATTTTTCAAACTTTTCTGGAGAGCAAAGGGAAAAAAATCCCTTATAAATTGTTTATTCTACAATCTACATGGGCTTTGGCGCGTATGAGTATCATTCATTTTCCACAAATTTATCTCAGTAATAAAGTTGCATCATGTACCAGTCCAATGGGTCTTCTCTTCCTGTTTTCGAATAAACTACCAATAAGTGATTTAATACCAAAAGTGGAGTTAGCACATTTTAACTATAAGTCAACGATACTCTAATTCTTATTAGAAAGTGAAATGAGGCTGTCCAGGTGTATCTGTGCAAACCGGCCTCTGTTCTCATAACTGCAAAACGTTTACCCTGAAACAGGAGGGTTTTCTTCAACAAATATTTTATAAGGAGTTAACCAAAATACCTTACTAGTCGCAAGAAACTGTGCTACAAGTAGAAACCATGAGCGTTTTATCGGTAAAATATAGGATGAATTGGTTGGTTGTTTTCAGATTACCTGGCGCTGTCAGCAACACGAGGGCTATAATGCGCCGAAACATTCACTATTTGACATGCCAACATACATTTACAAACACCTATGCTTTACACGGGACTCGAATCCGCAACCTCGCGGTCTAGAAGCTAATATGTTAACCACCATACCGTTTGGTCGGCTAGGATGAATTGGTATGTACTATCAAACTTAAATCAGTGTTGCTGTATAACTTATTATTCGGTTCATAGACTATGCACTAAAACATGTACACCATTACTTATTTTCAAACAAATTAGGGTGAAGTGAGAAGAATATTTTTATTCACAAATAGAGAAGTGCTAAAAATTAGCATTAGCAAACTTGGCAGGCATTAAAAGTGTACTCCTCAAATAGAATTGTTGGAGTAGTTGCATACATTCTGTGTTTCCTAGACGAACTGAAAGTACAAATTCTGAATTGATTTAGCACACATTTAATCGTGCGTTCTGTGAGCGTTTTAGTTTTCAAAATTTCGATTTTTTTTATTAGGATAGTGGCAGGAAAAATTACTCACATCAGCAGTCGATTAAGGTGTAAAGCCGCGTTTATGTCGTTCTGGTGGTGAAGGTACTATGAAAGTGACAGTGAGATAGGAACATCTCGAATAGGCAAAACTAGATCAAAACTGGTATGGGTTAGTAGTCTATTAGGCGACTAATTAGTTATCAATGGTAAATATAAGAGCAACTTGATCGTCAACTAACCTGTATCAAGCAGAAGTTGTGAGGCAACGTTGAGACGCCGTTTCTCCGATTCCGTCAAGTCGGAGACCCGAGTATGTTTCACTTGCCCGAGACCCAAGTCTTCAATCAGGGCATTAATCTAGAAAGATAATTTGGTTTGTAATTTTAAAAAGTATAGAAAGTAGTTTGGTGATAATTTTAAAACTCAATTTTGCAAAAGAATCATGCCATTCAGGTATCTATGTGGAACTTTTTAATAGAGTTTAGTACAGAACTAAACTCTACGCCAAATATAATATTTAAGACTATAAATATCATCAGGCGTTTTGACTCTTTAAAAGTTAAAAGAATTCAAATCAAAAAGATTCAATTTATAAACTTTTTCTTTTCATTTTACCTGTAGCTAAGTTTTTGAATCATTAGTAGCAATAATCTGCTATAATTCTCAGAACTTAGAAGGAATTGCATAACTTACACTGAGTTTCTACTGGGTAACCAATCAAGTTGTTTAAAATGTCTCACCAATCTGGGTAACCAATCAAGTTCTTAAAATACTTTATTAAGTTTTTTTTCCCCTAGCTATGTCGATCATTCTCAGACAGCTGTGATGTTAACTGAGTTTTCTAAAGATTTATAATTCAGAGTTTCTGAGTAAATCGAGGGGAAAAAATTACTAAATTATCTTTAAAAGTTCATAAATTTTGATGCATTTAAACTCTAGGTATAACAATAGTAAATTATACTTCAAGTTCTGTATAAAAACACAATCTTTTGAGAAGCGGCAGTCACCGTAAATCTAACCCAAGGCAGTAAGTCACAAGTTCTAATAACAGAAGGCTTAGAGCCGATCAAATCTCTTCTAAACATCAGGATTTGAGAATTCAAAACAATGAGTAAATGCACTAATGAGCACGGAGGTCTTGAAGAAAGGATTATTACTTTTATTGCCTTTGGCTATGGGACTTTCCATAAGAAATTGAGACATCCAACATTATTTTAGGTATGCATTGTACTATTCAAAGTTCTTACAAAGAGATCTTTCTAAAAATTATTACACTTGCATTTTTCGTCCAACTCCTTTTTTTTTTTTAAAGTTATTAGTAGTAATAGTTATTAGTACAAGTTATTATAAAAGTTGAGCTATTGCGCTGTTACATTTTCCAACACCATTCAATACCATCATAGAGTTTTCGGCCTTATTCGCGTGAATTTTACATAAGCTTTAATGTCGTCGGAAATACTTACTTGTCGGCACAACTATTCCAAGAGTACATTAAATATAAAACTTTATGACTTTTTTTTTTACTTATTCGTAAATGGATAACTCACAATTTTTTATTCAAGAAAATAAATATAAATAACTGAGTTATTAGCATAAGATTTGTCACACACTTATAACGGAGGAAATTTTATATTTAGAGTCACAAGGCAAGCTCTTTATTACAAATCTCAATTAACAGATTACCAATTGTTAAAAACAGAGGTTCATCAAACACTTTATTACATAATTAAACTCGTAGAAATATGCGACATCATAAAATGGTGTCCGTATGGAAAACGTATTCAAATGTTAAAGGGGAGAGTGATGCTGGAAGGGAAAGAATTTTACCTCTGAATTCTTGCAAATAGTATTTATATGCCAGGTTCTGCCAGGGTGAAATTCAACAAACAATTAAGAGGAATTTGATGAGTGCTGACTGCGGAGGGGTGAGCGCCACATCAAATGTCGCGATTTCCACTTGTCAAATGCAAAGATTCATCGTTAACTCTTGGTATTTTCAGAACCGATTGTCAATTCATACAACAATTACAATGGCTTTACTTGGAGTGATCATGATTACCAATTAATCCCTATTCCGATATACCTATTGTATTTCCTGTACACAAAGTACTGCTTCAAGAAGTTTGCGATTGTTTGTTTTTGATTAGAAGCTACTCAACAAAATTTGAAAAGAAAACTACCTATTTTCACAACATTAAAAAAACTTAATTTAAAATCAACGGAGCATCTGTTCTAGAATATTCCAAAAATTTTCATTTAAAACTTGTCGAGTCTAAAATCATAAATAATCATCGAATTAGTGATAAAAGGAATTGTGTCAATCTTGCTATAGTGGATAAAATGACTTAAGTTATGAAGCAACATTTCAACCAATCTTTCATACGGCCAAATTTCGATGGGACAGGAGAAAAGATCATAATGGGGAACAAGACATGGACAGATATGGGATAGGAAACATGACACTGGCAAGAAAAGACCATAGGACAGGGAATATGCCATGGTCAAGAAAAGACCATGCCCCATATAATACGAGATGCACTTCTTACCCTGCTTTTGGTGTCAAACCCCCTGTTGTTGTCCGGTTCCTGCAGCAGTGACGTGAACAGCAGCGTCTGCCGGACACTCATGTCCGGTCCGAAGTCCGTGTGTCTCTGGACATAAGCCACACATCGCTCCAGTTTGTTGAGAGGAAGGTATAGCCCGTTAACCAGAAATTCGCCACGGAGGCGGCAACGCCACTTGCGGTGACGGTTGGCGAGAATGTCCAACAGTGCTGTGCCTTCGCTCTCTGAAATTCAAACCAAGAGTTTAAAAAAAAATTAAAAAGTGTTTACTGTCTCTGACTTCAAGAGAAGTAGCAAAAGTAACTGTTCACCTTTTGGTTTGGGAACCCCTAGTGCCCAAATGATATCACCCAAATTAATACTTTTCATAATTTCCCCCATATAGAAATGTTTTCAAACTCTAAAAATGCTTCGCAAACTATGTTGAGAAATAAGTGTCACTTTCTTTATCAATTGTGAACAAACCAAATAACCTCGAGGTTCTAAAGCTTAATAAAACTAATATAGTTCATTTATTAGAGATTGTCGAATTCAGAATTTTTTTTTATAGAACTCGGAAAAAAAATTCTTTCAAATTTGCAGCCAAAAATTATACAAAAATAGAATTCATATAGCCAATTATAAAAAAAAAAATTAAAAAAAAAAAAAACCTCTGAATTATCCCAGTTATGTTATCAGATGTCTACCTTAACAGGGAATAGATTCAGACATAAAAGTGAAACCAAATTATGGTAGCTTCATTTCTAACCTTATTCACATCAATAAAAACGTGCAGAAGCTTATTTTTAAGGATAGTGACTAACTTGTCACAATCTAGATCACAGTGACTATTTGTCACGATCCAACTTGTTTCCTTGCAATGAGAATCGCATGTAGTAGTAACCCGAAACTGACAAACCAAAAGGTAAAAATTACATATTTTAGATACTTTCAAATAAAAATAAACTTGGAGACATATCCATATATTAATAATATTTCGATATGCAAGTTACCGTAAGGATTAGGCTGTTCAACCAATATCGGCTGAATTATAAAATATCAATCCATCTTTCATAGATTATCACAGGAAAATTTCTCAACTTATGTTCATTACTATTCATTCATTACTGTTCATTAAGAAGCATGAATTCCTATCATTAGAAAGATTCTTATACCACAAATACATTTACTTGCTGACATACGTTAGTTCCATAGACAACGTTTTACTCAGTCAGCAGAGGCATTTTCGATGTCAGTAAAAGAAAGAGATCAAATGGCGAAATTAAGGTGAAATTGTTATCAGTGATATTATAAAAATAGAGGACAGCTTTCAACTCCCATCGAATCAAGGCTGTAGCCAGGGGTTTATTTCGGGGGGGGGGGGGTTAAGGTGGAACATTTAAGTTGCAGTTTTGCACCACTCAAAGCAGAATTTTTTCATTTTTGATTTTTTCTTATTAATCAAGAGACTCAAATTCATATTGCATTGATGACCGGAATAATTATTCAGGTCATCGATGTAATATGAGTAAGTCTCTCGATTTAAAATTTTTAATGTAAATACATACAACAATGAAAATATCTTTGAAGACCATGAATTCAAGTCATCTTTTTTAACTGACATTTCAAGAAATTGACAAAGATATTCAGAGACCAGGTTGTAGTTATCTATCTGAAGTACTTCAAATAAATAAAGTCGACTATCCAAACTCTAGAAGAGGTTCGTCCATTCTTCATAACTGGAAATCCGAAATCAAAGAAAGGAAGACATCAAAAATATAAAGATACCCATTAAAAATACATTAGAAAAAGGCCATTATGAAGGAAATAAAACAATGCCATAAAAAGTCTTAAAGTTTCATTTTCAAAAATTACTGTTTACTTATTTTGTTCACATTTTTACAGTTGTAAGTTTATGATAAATATTTTTTATATAAACTGATAAATTTTTGTTACATTTAAGCATTTGCATTACGTCATCTTGCAAAATTAAGTAATTTATTAATTAAAAAGTTCCATTTGTACCGTATAAGTTCAGTTCATGGGCACACATAAAATGTTTCTTTTTTAAATACATGAATTGAAAATTATGATCTTAAAAAATTATGAGTTGAGTACAAAAGCATACAGAGTGATTATATTCAGGTGAATTGACTTTTCCATTTAAGTAGAAAAAAAAAAAAAAACTGTAAAAGTGAATCACTGTGCTCCCATCTACAACAGGATACGCCAAGAAGTTTTTGAAGCCGAGTTCTTTCTAACCGGGTTGGAAAAAAAAAAAGTTTTTCTATGTGAAGTCATATTTAATTTTTTTTTTTACGGATTTGCAACTTTGGTGGTCGTCAATACAATTTTGTTTGTTTTCTTGGATTCAAGAAGGAAAAAAAGAGAAAAGTAAAGAAGTAAGATTTCACACAATTTCGGGGGGGGGGGGGCTGTCTCGGGGGTCTCCCTCCCTACGGCCCTGCATCGAATCCTGCAAAAAGAAATGTGGAAGAGGAACTGAATTTCACATTTCGGCTTCTTGCAACCTAAAATAATACAAGCATGAACCCCTGTATAAATTATCACTATAAAAGTTACGTTCAGTACTGACTGATTCACTCACTCACTTATTGACTGTCTGGCTGGCTGGCTGATTAACTGAGCGAGCGGTGAATATGACATGATGATCGACATTCGAAATAGAGCGTTCGTGTTTGGAAGGATTCTTTACAAGTTTAGATTGGAAGTCAAGTTTATTAATTTAAATATTAAATTGTTATAATCATCATTTTTCATAAGGGTGCCGTACAACTTCTAGTTGAACATATTTATCGATATTGAATTATCTGTACCGACTTATTTCATAACAGCCAAATAATCAACAGTGCAACTTTCCCAAATGATTTCAATGGGCATTTTTTCATTGAAAATTTAGCGATATCCAAGAAAACAACGCAAAATAAATGTGTCGAGCTACGGAATGCCATAACGGTTCACTGGATATTTTAAATATGAATTTCTACTTAATATATGGATCTAACAATAGACTTGCATTTTGAAAAAAACTTGGGTAGTATTTTTGACTTTCACTTCGTCTCATGGCAATTACGCTTTAAAGTTCAAGATGCCACACATTTACAGAATTCGTATAGTGATTTAAAAACATAAAAACTGACAAGAAAACACGAAATACCTAGAAAATGTTAAACACAGTATTTAAAGTAACCTCGTTTTAACTTGTTTTGCCACCGATAACGCAGAGTATTATTTATTTTAGAATTTCCTTGCTTTCATCTGTTTAAATAATTAGGCAAAGCTTGCAGTTTAAATCCGGTTCTCTAGGTTAAATAAACACACATTTTAAATATTCACATGCTGATTTAAACTTTTTAAGTTTTAACATATAAAAAATGGTTGACATTTATATACGTACTACACAATTAACGTACTATATTATTATTGTCTCTGGTTGGATAACATAAAGCCCTAATATTTGGAGAATAGGTTAATATTAAAATCATCGATACAGAAAAAAAAAAACTTTCCAGGTCAAACTAAATAAGCAAACTGAAAACTGTCGAACTGGAACAACGGATTTTGCAAGTAATAAATAGAATTATACACAATTAGAATTATACTCTTCTTAAAATTCATTACCGAAAACTGTATTTAAAGAGAGATTTAAAAAAAAATGTGTCTATAGCATTAGTTTAAATAGATTAGCTGTAATACTGTTGAAGTCATGAAGTGATTGAGATTGAAAAAACAATATTTGTAGCAAGAGGAATTCAAGATAGTATGTCAAGGAGACCATTTCGTTTCAGAACTAGAAATATTTTTAAATGAGAGTGTTAAAAAAGCAATCTTGCTAATATTTCTCTTTTATTGGGGCTCCGATTTCTCAAGTTTGTTTGATAAACAAGCCAGGTTTGGTATTTCAATTCGTACGTTCAGTGGGTAAAAGGAAGCATAGCATCGGGTCATTTTGAAATGATGTTGATAGGTGGGAAAATAAACCTTATCACCTATTTTATATGAAAGTTTAAAATATAAACAGAATTTCAAAACTGGCATTACGATGTTACGAAGTTCTTCAGTTAATGATGTTTCTTAAATTTAATGAAAAACGTGAAGTTTATTCCAACAAAACTTTGTTAGTGTATAAGCTAACACTAAAAAGCAATTCGAAATTTGAAATGTTTGAGCATTTTATATTCATTGTTGCACATTTGTTTTTTCAGTCCCACTTTTTGTTGTTACTCCCAAATTCAAACACATTTCAAGTTTTATTAAAATCAAAGACTTTGAATGTTTGTAACTTTGAATGTTCGTCAATATTTAATTATTTCCGGCCCCGTCAAAGGTCAAAAAAATTATTCTTATTAAACATATCAAATTGCTTTAAGAAACGAAAATTTCGTATCATATAAATATAAAGTGAGCATAATTTTTCCCAAAATTGAACAAAAGACTATTTTTTCAAATGACTTTTCATTTCTCAATAAAATAATAAGGAAAGCAACTTTAGATGAATGGGCGTAGTTTTTGAGTTATCTCTTTTGATCGTAGGTAAATATTTAAATTACTCAACAAAACGTAGGTTGTAATAACAAAGATGTTTTCCCGGTTCATGAACTCAATATTGAAACAAGAAAAAAACTCCAGTAACAAAACTGGAAAATAAAAGTATCCAGATTACAAATTAGAAATTTCAATTTAACTTTTGTCAGCTGAAAAATCATAGTTTCACACAACGTTGTGTAATATAACTACATGTGCAATTAGTTTGAAAATTAACATATACTATGTGTAACGGCATGGATACGAAAACTAACAATCAGCCAACATTCCAATTTGAAATAATCACAAATCGAAATTCAATATATTTCAATACTCAAAATAAGGATGAAAGAAAAAGTCACTGCATACACTGAGGACTACTCTGTATTTACTAAATTTAATCTTAACAAGGAAAAATATCCATTTGAGGCTCAGAATTAGTATCTTCAGCATGAAAGAGAGTACAGTCAGGAAATAAATGTTACAGGCCAAACACGTTTCAGAATAGATGAATTTATCCTCATACATAGAGATAAACAAAAACATAAAGGACAAATGCGAACATTTTAAAATTTGTGTTCTTTTTTACCACTATTTCAGTGAGCTTTCTATCAAAATTCATTTTTTTAAATTAAGCATTGGTTGATAGCTTTAAATGCCATATGAGTCAATCTTTATTGATAAAAGTGAAGGGTATAATCGTAAAACAAACGGTATTCGATAAATGGGAATCTGGCGCTTCGGTGTCTAATTTTTACTCATCACTTTCCAAATGACACATTGGTGAAGTTAGTTTGCCGTATGCCGAACTAATTGTACCCAAATATAAGTGTGTATGTATGAAGATACAGGCATAAAAAAAAATCAAAGTTTGGTCCAGAGAGAACTAACTCTGACATCGAATTTGATCAACAACTCACGAATACAGTACAACATAATAAGTACATGAATCAATCCTGACCTGTGGTAGCCATGACAGCCAATATCTCTCCTCCCCTCGCCTCAAACGAGAGTCCCTCCAGCATCCTAAGCTTGGTCCTTGCTCCTCCGCAGAGAGTGTGCCACGCGGAGGACATGTCCAACTCGTAGCTGAGGTCACGGATCTGAAGATGGGGGTACTTGGACGCGCCTCCCTCTACTGGGGCACCCAGGGAAGAATAGAAACTGTCCTTAGGGAAGTAGCGCTCATTCAGCATGGGGGCATCGTGGTAGAAGCCGTCCATCTAGAAAAAAGAAAAGAAAAAAAAACGTTGGTTGTATTTGAAAAGTAACAGCAAGTTAAAGACTCTACAATCAAGCTACCAAATTAATAAATATCATCGAAAATCAGCTACCAGCCAGTACTGGTGAGTCAGTGATTACACTAAGTAACCTAGCTGACCTCTGGTCTTTAATTAGTATCCACTCCACCGAAAATTGTCTCCAGTAAAAACACCAAATCAAGATAAATAATTTATGTATAGTTTAAATTCAAGATAAATTATTTATATATAGTTTAAACTCAGGATAAATAACTTATTTATAGTTTACATTTTTAAGAAATTTGTTCACTAAGACTTGTTAGAAACATTTCATCATAGCATGAATGGTTGTTTTTGTTTTGAATGCTAGGTAACATATCAACTCTTTAACCATCCTTAATAAGTTTATATTAATACCACAGTTTTATAAATGTTCCTAATGTCATAAAAACACCAAAATATTGTTTAAGTTTAAAAAATACTGATAACCTAAAACTAGAACAACTAATCAAATATATTAACAGGTACAATCAACCTGAAATAATTAGTTTTTAGAAATATATATTCAAACAATTGAAGGTAAAGGGGGAAAAAATGCAACCACCAAGTAGAAAGAATTGATTGGATCGGTCATTTTTCTTCACCAAGAGCTACATGCAAGTTACACTCAAATCGGAAGAAGGTAAACGTGGTAGGTTGGTTTATACGCTCAACGACCTATTTTTATGCGCAATGACGGTTAATCAGGCCGGGTCCTACAGCTTAACGTGGATTACAAACCACAACGAACATCCATGCCTAATCCGGGATTCGAACCCAGCCCCGTTGGAAAGCGAGGAGAGAGCGCTAACCCCATAGCCATCAGGTGGGCTAAGAAGGTAAACATTTCCAAAATGTATCCCAAATTACCTTATGATAAATGTCAATCTATGTTACATGACAAAGAAGTTAAAAAATAAATTTAAACCAACCTTGGTAGGAGGCCTATAAGAATGATCAGGTGACATCCTAGAATTCACGGACATATGCGATCCGGCCTTCGATCCTGGCGACCCGACATGTCCATTGCCCGGCATAGGATTTCTCTGATATCCTTCTCTGCAATCTTCCCTCGCCTTCAGAGCCTGCTGCCTGCCACCAGGATGACTCTTCCCAGAATCCACTCCAAGCAGATCAGCTTCACTACTCGCCTTAAGCCGACTTCCTCCACTCTTGCGTGGCGGCCCGGATGCTTCCATCACATGGTTGCGGAAGTCCGGATCGGAACGGGTCCGCCGTCGTCCGTTCAACCAGGGAGACCCGTTCCCGTTGTCGTCAGACGAGTCGTAACCGCTGGATCCGTTCCGGAGAGGTTTCGGCGGGTGTACCGGGTGTGGAAGGACTCGGGGGAGACCGAAACGGAGGTAGGTGAAGACGTTGGAGCCCAATTCGGAGTTGCGCTCCCGTGGGCCGTATTTAGGGTGGTTGAGGATCGTCTGGACTGTGCTCTCACGGAGGCGGAAGTTGCCGAAGGGGGGCTGGGATTTGTGGCCCGTGTCTGAAATTGAAAAGTGTTTAAGTAAAAAATTTAATTAAATTTTTTTTACAAACATTAAACAACAATTTGAGAACTTGCGTACAAACTTTAGAAAACTTCAGGTCAATTTTAGAAAAACTTTAATATTAATATTTGTTACATTCACTTTAACCTTGGTCATATTTGTAGAAAAATATTATTGCCTTTCGCTATGTAAATCAGATTCTCATATACAACAACTTTAAATATGTACATCAAAAACCAACAGATTTTACGAATGTCTTTAAATAGATCTGCCTCATTCTCCTCAGTTATTTCTAGTAATAAGATATTAAATACGAAACAAAGAAATTTAAACAAAAGTTAAACCACTGAGTGCAGAAATAATACGAATTCTTACTTTTAAGTTCCTTCTTCAGTCGGTAATATGTTAGTAGAATTTCAATGTCGTCTCTCGAATGAATTTAAGAAGCATATGCATGCCCTCAAAATAATGATTCCAGGAATGGGCAGAAGCGGAAGATACCTACCGTATCTTCAAACAAGTTCAATAGGTTCCATTAGACAGCAAGGAAGACTCTAAATTGACCGATGACCTAATTTTCTCTAATGATCACGATTAAGAAATCCAATTGAAGAACGGACAGGAGATGTGCTACTTAGATCAT
Source organism: Linyphia triangularis (assembly GCA_963978545.1). Classification (NCBI taxonomy): domain Eukaryota; kingdom Metazoa; phylum Arthropoda; class Arachnida; order Araneae; family Linyphiidae; genus Linyphia; species Linyphia triangularis. Next base: position 89,005,845 of record OZ021723.1, on the reverse strand, counting down.
TAACATTAAATGGTAATTCCAATAAGCATGCTAGTTTATCGTGATTATCTATACACGACAAGATACATCTGAAGTCGAAGAAGGAAACCTTTAATCAGGTTGAAAGTTGGCGTATTTCAATCTCCATTAATAAAAAATGAAATTGTCGTAATCCTAAAATTCATTAACTACATTAACATTGGCCGTCAACCTGTACCTGGTCTAGATACATTTATTTTATGATTTATTTTCTGAGCCGCAATATCGGCCCAAACAACATACGATTTCCAAAACATGTGATCTTTAAAACATATGACTTTAACAGTTATATCTCAAATGATAAAAGCTAATTAAAAATTTGATAAGGAAAAAAACTGGGTGGAATTTTATTACCCTTTAAAAAAGACTATATATTCTAGCTTATAATTGTTTTAATAATAAAAAACGCCAGTTAAATCCTTTATACTAACATCGATTTTGTGTGTGTATTTGGCGGGGAAATTTGTGGAGAGCTACGTAACCCACTTGTCATCCAATCGAGCTGAAACTTGACAGATAGAATAAATTGTCATCAACTACAAGTCTATCAAGTTTTAGGGGCAAAAAAAGTTAGTTCATAGCACATAATTGATGGTTTTCTTCGTATCGTCAAAAACTATGAAAAGTCGATCTGCACTCGAAATCAACTAAATAAGTTGCAATTGCAGATGAAAGTTGGAAATGCATATATGAAGGATTTATATTAAAAACCTTGTTTTTATGTGTTAATTTTTATTTTACCTTCACATATTATTAACGAGCCTTTATTTCTAATGTTATATGTGTTAAAAATTATACCTTTCAAAGCAATACTTTGTCAGATGTTGTGATCCAGAAAGGAAGTATAAAGTTTATAAGAAGGTAGTGGTTGAGAATCTCACTGATTAATCTCGTAGATGACGCATTCCGATAATTATCAAATTATTAGTTGCATGAAAGTTCATGAAGTAAAGGTATGCATGTCAAAAATATATAGAATTGTTTACTTAAAGCTTTTTAATTAAAATTTTTCATTAATCTATAATCAGACTATACACATCAAGTACAGAATTTATTTTGTATATTTCCATGAGTTTTTCCATGACAAAGTTTATGTAATTTTCAACTAATAATCGTTACTTAAAAAAAGTTTTAAAATTGGATATTAAAGTTTTTTTTAATCAACATAATTTATGCTACATCTAAACAGATTATTTTTTTTTAAGTTACTTTAATGTTTTATGCAAATATATATATCAGTTTACTTTCATATGAATTTACAACAGATTCCCTTTTCTTAAATCATAGCGTATAATACTATTTGAATCATCGAAGTCTGAAATATATTGCCTTTTCCGAAAATATCAGACTTCAAACCCTACAAGTGATTAACATAAAATGTTCCCAAATTTCGATGAATACCCTTTTATATGAAGCCTTTTCTTCCATTTTCCCCCGTACCTTTTCTTGTTTGTATTTAACTATAATAGGAGAGTGGGTTTATAAGCAAACTGCAAGATGCAATCTGCCTTGGGGTAAAAAGTAATGCTGGAGTAATTCTGCGAGTCCAAAAACCCGAGACAATGCACCCAATTATCTTGTTACGCATGAAAAATAGAAAAATCGTCTGCCAAGTTCACATCTTCCAAAAAACAAAATTTTTTTTATTGAGGGTATGGAACAAACGGTTTTTTAAACGCAGTTTAACCTTCTTCGGAAATGTTGTTCCCACGGAAGAAATGATCCGATTCTAAGACTTTAACAGATTCATGTTGTTGCTCCCTTGGATGATGTTATTAGGAAATTTTAGTTTGGGAAAAAGGTAGTTAAAACCAGGATTTATCTCTGGAAAAGAAAATTCTGCAGTGCAAAACTTCTGAAATAACGTACAAAATGAAAATACTAGAGGTAAGAAATGAGTAAGGGGAATGGTAGGTTTTTTAATATTTTAAAATATATTGAATTTTTTTCCCTTACATATGTTGACGATGACACAAAAATATATTTTCAGACGTGGATTGTGAAAATAGAATAAAGGTGACGAATACATTTCCGAAATTTTATAGATGTTTTAAAATTTAAAACAAGAGGACTTTTGAAAAAAAAAAAAAAATTTAATGGTTGCTAAGAGTAATTAAGAAATTGCAAAAGCAGCAATTATAATTTGACTATACGAATTTTTTCGACACTTTTCAGCTATTCTTAATATTGACAATCGCAGAATGTCATATTACAGCCACTAAAAGCTTGTATTTTTCAGATTATCTGGCGCCGTCAGTAACACGAGGGCTATAATGAGCCGAAACATTCGTCATTAGACAAGCCAACATACATTTACAAACACACCCGTGCCTAACACGGGACTCGAACCCGCAACCTCGCGGTCTAGAAGCTAGCACGCTAACCACTATACCGTTTGGTCGGCACTAAAAGCTTGTAAAAGCAATTTATAAATCACTAAGGTAAACTTCATGACTAGTATATCTTTAATTAGTAGGGCGGCGCGGTATATTCTTTTAAAATGAAGTATAACTTGGTCAGAAGTTAATGGTTATATTAGAAATACATAGAATAAGGAGTTCCAACCCTAGCGTGAAAACTTTGAGTATCAGATTTTATGCCTTAAAATCAGCTTTGACGAACACCAAGTCAGAAGGTCAAAGTGATGAGCCAATGATGATTCGTGGATTTATGATTGTAGACATTTTAAAAAACATTGATTCGTTATAAGAGGAAAATCTAAAAGGCGATCTGGAAACTGTTCAAATCTTTTTTTAAATATATAATATTGAGTTTAAAATCAAGTTCCCAGTTTTCATAGAAATATATAGATCAGTCTGTTGTATTATTTTGGAAGACATTAATTTGATCTTTTCCTTAAATAATAAAGGTAATAAGTTCATTTCCATCTTTGAAGTGTTCAAAAAGTAAGAATTGATCATTCGGTGTGAAAATATATACGCGTTAGCATTAATCATTTTAACTTTTCCAATTTTTTTCTTCGAATATAAATAGGAAACATAACTCAAAATTTTATACTTTAGCACTTTATCAACCAAAGTACTAAACCAACAGTCGTTAATTAATTTCACTTTAAAGGTACAGATACATTACAGAAATCCAAAGAATTTTTATAAATAGTGAATCTTGAGAATTCTTGACCATCACTGCTTTTACACATCTTCATGAATTTAAAAAAAAAAAAAAAAAAAAAAGAGCACTAAATAGAATACTAAAATACATTAATATATGAGAAATCAAAAACACAAGTCCTGAAGTTTGTAAAGAAATATCCTCAAGTGTCTAAAATGTATTTGTTCGCTGTTTGAACTCACCAAGTGCACTGTCTGTGAAGTCCGAATTGAGGTTCTGTCTGTAGATGCTCCAAGCATGAAGATCCTCCGTGGTACGCAAACGACCCGAGGGGTCACTCAGGGTGCTTGGCGGCACGGAATATCGACGCTCCATCGTACTCATCTCCCACATATCTCACCCTGAAAAACAAAGAGAAATCATTTATATTGTGATGCATGGTGTTACGAAACATTGATTTCATGAAATCTCATTTTGTTTAATGTATTTTTTAAAACCCGTTTGAGTTGATGTTTTCAGTTCATAGATGGCAGCACTATCACTTCGTGTAGTAAAAAATATTTGTCTAATCAATTTTAAACAATTGACAATACGAAACGTTTATTATAAAACTAGAATCCAAATACCTAATTAAATTCTCTTTTGGTTTAATTTTTTATCGTACAGTTCTAAGACAGACATCGTGTTTTGGAATGTGAAAAATATAAACATGGATAATTACTGCCATAAAAGAGTTCATTTTAATTTAACTAATTTTAAAATTACTGTTATTTGTGTAAACAAAATGAAATTATTGCAATCAATAGTAATGATTACACATAGTTACATTAAATGATTACTCATAGTTACACATTATTTGTCTACGTAAGTGTACTTTCTTATATATTGGGTTATTAATATGTGTACATTTAACCAATTGCATTACACTTTAAGTTATAATTTAACACGAAATTTAAAAATATTAATTTCATTTATTAAATATTCACCAACCATTAAAGAAAGATTTAGTGATGATACAAGCTATGTCACTCTATGGTTTGTTTGTACGTTCAACGATCTATTTTTGTGCACAATAACAACTAATCAGGGCGGGACCTTCAGTTTAACGTGGATTCCGAAATACAACGGACATCCATGTCTAATCCAGGATTCGAACCCGGCACCTTTGGCATGCAAGGCCCACAGCCATCTGGTTTGGCATGTCACTCTTGGGACACAACTTCTACGGCTAATTTACTTTTTTTTATTTATTAATTCTTTTAATTCCAAGAATTCACTTCAATTACTTATATAGTTAACGAATGAAGAACTGTGGAATATTTTTCATTCAAGATGTGCTTAAAATTCTATAAACAAGATAGTACAAATCAACAATTTAAAAAAGTACTCTCAGAACAAATCATTGCGAAAAAATATAAATCACAGGAAATACTTCATATCTAATCGTAAATAGCAGAAGAAATCTCAAATACTTGCCCCTCAGATGTTATTAAAAACATACCTTTCCAAAAGACCTTGACACACATTGTCCAGATTCATTTATGTCGCTCAGGTGAAAATTTAGCGCCAAGTTATAAAAAAGGAATGAGCCAAATCCGAACCCCCGTAGGGTTCAACACTAACCTGGAAGTAATAGATTTGCCAAGTTGTGTTCCATTAATATTCCTCTTATCAAGGTGACAGTGCTGACTTTCCTCATTCCAATTTATGTTGTTTTTTTCTCTACTCTTGTCACATACTATACATTCCAATCATTTTCTCTACTAACTGACGTTTATAATTGTCAGAATTGTGACGACACAAGTTGGTGTTGCAAAATCTTTATTGATTATTACTGATTGTGTCATTGTACCTTGGCACTTAATACAGATATTTCAATATTACTTCAAGATTACTTTTTGTTTAGTTTACTCAGTTATATCAGCAGTTGAAATTGTTTTTCCATACAGATTTCAGAGTTTAGTCACAATCAAATTGACACTGTTTACACAGCACAGACTGAAATATGTAGCAGTTAAAATAATACTCACAATATTTCGTGGACGTCCATCGCTAAGAAAATATTAGGAATGCATTCCAATGCCGTAAACGAAGCGTATTTAGAACTTCAATTACAGAACAACAAATCACATTTATATAATTTCTTTTGTTCACTGCATTCGCAATTCTTTACTTCAGAATCAAACGTATAAAAAAACTTACCGGACTTGTAAATATAGGATTAATTCACAACTCAAAAATTTTACAGGCGAAAGAATTGAATCCTACCACCATTGGACTCTTATATAAGGCTACTGTAACTTTATCGCTAAGCTCTGTAGAATTTTTTCCCACGAGTTTTTATGCGTTTCAGTGAGTTGATATGTTATCGCTCAGTAGAAAATTGACTTTTAAAACAATCTTCAATAAAACAAAAATTTCCAAACCGACTGAGATTCGTTTAGCATCATAAGCACAGAATTTTTCCCATTAGATATAGCTTGTAAAGTTACCTTCTATTCAAGTCCTTAAATAACCCTTTCCATCCTAGCGTAGAAAATTTGAACCCGATGCCGATGTTTTCTTTAATAATATTTTCACATGGTCTAAATAAATATTTATTAAAAAAAATATGAAGTTATCGCATTGCTGGAGGATAAGTGACCCCAATGCTAACAAATTTCAATAACAATTGTGTAATTTTTTCATCATTAGTTCATTAGAATTAGTTTCGGTTTTGTACAGAATATTATCAATCTCAATTCCCCTTCATTGTAGTAGTCAGCTTGATATTTCAGATCTCCATAATTCCTTATCGGTTTAATAATTGAACTAAATTGGTCGTAGTTTGTTAAGGCCATGATTAATATCATTTATCACATCAATATTGCAGTGTTCCCACTCAAATCACGGAATGAAAATCAAAGACTTTTCAATGACCTTTAAGGACCTAAATAATGTTTTAAGGACCTACGAAAAAAAAATTTCGGGCATCATGTCTCAATATAAATTTTTAATTAAATATATTCTACCAAAAAGTTACAAGTTGGCGCATGCGTAATACAACTATGTCAGAATTCCGATACAGTGCAGATAAGTTGCGGTCACGTGGGGATAGCAAATCAGAGTTTTATTTTTTATAAATTTAGCGGTTGGGCACATAACACCCACAAAAAATAAGAACTTTTAAGGATCTCCAAGCATTTTCAAGCACTTTTAAGCACCTCTAAGCATTTTCAAGGCCTTGAAAACAAATTCCAAAATATTAAGCAATTTTAATTACCATGGGAACCCTACATTATGCGAAGTAAACACTTAGAAGACAATTACATTTTTATATGGAGTCTGATTTTTTTGCTAGAGATTGTCTTACGAAAGTGCTACACGAGGAATATTTGAATCGGATCAGCACTTAACCCAGTAATAGACGCGCTGGGTCCATAGATCCAAACAAGATCTTGCCGTCAAATTAAGAACGCAATCGAGATCAGAAATATTCGTGCCATATTCAAAAGAATCTGGAATTTGTCATTTTTTTGATTTTTTGATAGGGCCTTCGCCATCCTGTTACACATAGAAGAACAGTTTACCTATTCTGTTCCAGAAATACTTCAATCAATAACGACATAAATGCAACAACAAGGAATCAAAATGTTTCCTCCCAGTCATTTTACATTTTAGTGGATCAGAAACCTTCCGTCTCTAAAACAATCCAAATAACAAAATGAACAAAAGTTGACAAAGGATCGTGTAACAAATTAGACTTGATGCCATCAAAAGAATGGCCTCGTTAACGGTCCGAAACAGAACGGCTACAATTTGCATTTTGAGGGATATTGGATCTGATCTTTTCCTGGTACTTAAGTGTATCAGCACTAATTTACGAGAAAAAACGTCCACCTGAGTCCAGTTTTAAACACAATGATATTTTTAATAATCAATAGATCAGGTTTAAATGATAGCGATGCTAAATATACGATGGTTTCTAAAAGAGATTAGTCTTGCTTGAGTGCGTGCGTAAGTGTATTTCGTGTAACAGGTTACTTACATTTTTTTTTTATTATTATTATTATTTATTTACGCCTGACTTGTATATTATACGTAATAGAAAATAAATATTTTCAAATTTATTTTAATTACTTGCATTTTTCAATCTGAAAGTAATTTTCTTAAAAAGTCTTGTTTCTCAGTTTGAACTGTAACTACTATAAAATACCAAAAATACAATGACTTCACATAGCATTGCCTTTGTTTAACTTTATAATGCATTCAGATTCTCCAATATACAAGATAAAACAAATTAATAGCTTGAGGCATGAAGATTTTATAATCTTCTTAATCTTAAGACTTAACTTGATATAAATCGGAAATTTCCAACTTTAGACTTGATTGGCTCTAAGGTTAGCAATTTGAGACAAAAATTATGGCACCAAATAGACGAGGAAAGTGGAACATCAAATATATAAATACAGAAAAATGAACCATTCTACTGAGCACGATAAAATGGCGTTTAAGAATCAATATTCCGTCGGGCGTTTATCGAGGCTTGTTTTAATTTGGATAGTTTTTAAATTTTAATATTTTTATTTAATTATAGTTTTTAAGTAATAATAAATAACACTTATTAATAATTTCCTCGATAAATAAAATCCATTTATTTGTAAGAAAGCAAATTCTCAACACTAAAATTTTGTGTGTACCACCTACGAAATTCGAGTTAAGAAAATGTTACATAAAGCACGTTTCGCTAACAAAAACAACGTCTTTTTTCATAGGCGATAAATTTCAGAGGATGTAACTGTCATTGTAGATGCAACTCATTCCTGAAAGCGAAAGCGTCGCCAAGGACTTTCTGCCAAATAGCCCAGGTTTCGCCGTCACAACAATGGAATAATAGGGAATTCTATTATAAACATGCACAGCGTTTTATTTTACCTTGTCGTTCATTTATTACTAAATGAGTCAAGCGTCCCTTTACAAGCTCCAATAGAAGTTCCAAACTCTACTTTTGTAATCGAGTGTTTAATTTTGAATTTGGTGGTGGACAATAGATTGAATTACATGACTTAGAGCAAATGAATGCATTATTTCTTATGCAATATTTCATGTCTCCATTATAATGCAATGAGGTGGAGATTAAGTACCTTAATGCCTAAGAGCATTAAACTTGTTTTGTTTTTTAAACCATCTATATCGGTTTCTACGCATGTCTTTCAAAATTCAAAAGAAATTTTAGCATTATTAATAAAAGTCTGAACAGATAACTTTTCTCGCAAGTATGCCATAACTCAAAATTCTTCATCTTAAGTTGAAGTGTGTAAAAAATCACAGACGGCATATACAGCTGTATCTAAGGTGCAGAATTGTTTTCAACTTGAATACAAGTTAAAACTGACTTTTGGGTTCTTCCAGCTTCAAGTTCACGCAGTATGTGATTCTGTGCACACTTAAATTCAAAAATAAAGAATTCTGAGTTAAGTCACTTTTCTCACAGATGGGAAGTATGTTCTCCACATGTTAAGGTCATTCTTTTTTTTTTTCTTTTTTTTTTTGTATTTTCAGATTTTTATGCGATATTATGTGTGCTGTTTCCAATAGGTATACAATATTTTCTCAAACAAGTCTGCATATTAGATTTTTTTTTTTTTTAAATACCAGCAACAGTTTCGTGATAATAGAATAATGGTAAGCTCACCTGTAATACTAAGAAAAGTGAAAAGAATCCTTTAATACATTCTTGAAAACAACTATTATTACAAATTAGATATACGATACCGTATCATATAATTTCGATACAGTATCTTAAATAAGGAATAATGTAAAAATCAGAAGTGAAATTTAAATGGCATACTCAACAGTCACTTTAATATAACCGAGGATTCTCATTGTTAAATCACATGGTATGTTATCAGTTCAATCACCTATTTTACCTACTATTTAACGTCGGCGTCGATTTAAAACCAGAAATAGTATCCAAACCTGAGATTTTAACCCAAACCTTAAAGCGAAAGAAATCCCACCACAAGCCATAAAGTAAGCAAAGAGGACAGTTAAATATTTTTATTTTATTTGGGGGGGGGGGGAAACTTAGTACCCTGTATGTTTTCCGTGTAAGTTTAATAGTTTATACGAAAACCACAAAAGGTAATTAAAAAAAAGGCGCTAAAATTTTCGAAGTCATTGCCGGCAGCGGGGTCAAAAAACTGCTTTTCAAATTCTTAGATGCGACATTTCGTTCTCACCGTGAGGAAAGATGTCATTTGCATTTCATTTATTTTAGCTCCATTTCGCCATCTTCGCTGCAGAAAGAAGCTTCACCACAGATTCAAATGTGAAAGTTGAGATGACCCCGGAAGTGGTGGGTATCAACATCCGTCTTGCTGGAGGCCCAACTAAGACATCTCCAGCGTTTCTGTGGTGTTTTGAAGAAGTTGTGGTGAAGTAAGCAATTTGAAGCTACTCATACTTCCGTAAATAAGGTACAATTTTTTGAATTCCACGTTTCATAGGTCATACCACAAATGGACCATTTTCAACTTTTGAGCGGAATGCCTTAGCATAAATATCACTCGTAGACTTATTATAAGCTGTTTGTTGACTATCTAATAGTATGCATAATAAATGTATACAATAGAGTGGGCGTTGTCGTAACCTAATTTCAATAAATTTCAGATTGTATTCTTTGAATGTGTCACGCAACCAAGTTAGCACTTTCCGAAATATTTATAATTTTTAAATGCACTATTAGTTTAGCTGTAAATTTGTACAAGTCTTTGATAGCTGATCAGTTTTAATTATAAAAGTAAAACTTTACATCGCAAAATCCATGTTAAGTACGGGATTTAAAATAAAATATGGTTTTTATGTAAAAATAAAATTCATTGAATTTTACCCCTATGTACAATTTGAAGTTATTTTTTTCTTCCTCGATGTATTTTTATTTTGGAAGAAAGGACGAAATTACAACTTGTAAACAAATATTTTCATTCACGTCTATAAATTCACCAATGATAATCACTCAATTTAAAAAAAGTTTCAGTGATTATTTGCATATACAGAGCATTTCCAAGAGGTATTTTGCTTTTGCTCGTAAATAACCCGCAATTGTATCTGGAATGGAACGAAGGGCCTCGCATTCAAATTGTACAAAAACCACTAAAACTGAGCACACAAATTATAAAAATCACACAAGGTATATTTAATAAAAAAGTACCAAGGTCGTATTTAAGACGCTTAAGTCCAATGACTGCTTACTAAAACATACACTCTAATTTTTTAACCTATTAAATCGTCACTCTGAATCAACTTTATTCTTCCGTACTTATAAATATACTCAGCATTAAAAAAACGTACAATTTCTAGTTTGAAAAGTTCAGGGATTTAGAAAAATCATATCAGCTCCAGGTCCCTCCCATTCCAATTTAATTTAATTCTCTTCATATACGTGCTCTGTGTTGCCAAGTTTTGTGCCTCTAATTCAATATTTATTTTCTCTTAATGAAACAATGTTATCGCATTTAAAAACTGAAACATGTACTGCTCTTTATTGTTATACAGGTATATACGACATTACTGTTTCCACCTATAGAGGTAAATATGGCATTGTTCGCACCCCAATTTTTTCCAGGACGGATATTTATTTCGGGCTTCCAAGACGTATATTAAGGAAATTTTTTATACTAAGACTACCAATTACCGTTTATCTGGTGGGCTATTGCACTGGACAACAAATATTTTGTATCAGTCCTCAAATTGTACATAACTCCCAATCAATTACATAAAAACGCACTATTAGTTTTATATCATAAAGAATCGGTAGTTCATATTTCCAATGAGAGTTATTTAAGCCATCAAGCAAAATACAAGCCAAAATCTTAAGGAAATAAAATCAATATTTACTTCAAATAACTTTAATCTAATAATCTGGGGAGAAAAAAAACTATTAAATCATAAAATCCAGCAGAAAACAGAACACTGAAAAAAAATTAGACACTAAAGAACCATACTATAGCGAACATGACTAAAAACACTGATGGGCACAACTATTATCACACTTGTTAGAATTCTCAAAATTGCAAATGACATCAAAAATAGTCTAAATTATGTGAACATTGGTAAGTAAAAGTTACAACAAGATCTCTGACTTAGGGTAGCAGGAAACGCAGTTAAAAAAAAGAGCAAGAAAAAAATGTCTTGCCAATTTAATTTGCTATTCATGCAATACATTCAGATACCTGGTTACAAGTATGGAATCCCTAACAGAAAAGAAACGCGATTCACAACACTCTTGTACCTACCACAAACCGCTAAATGGATCAAGGTCTGCAATTATTCCCACAACCTTGCGATTACGGCATCGTTGGAATATTTCCTTCGGATGATTGTCTCAGTTATGCTCATCTGGAGCAAACCGGACAAAGTCTAAAGAAGTGCTTCTTATTATTTTGGAATGATTTAAAATTGCGTATTTATTCTTTATTATGTATGAAGGATAATCAGTTAATAGCTTGTATTTTTACAATATATATATAAAAGAAACTATTGTAGAAGTAAATTCTGCGCATACCCCTAAGGTAAATACAGCATCAAAATACCAAAAGAGTTCATAAAGAACAAAAACATATCCATACATTGAACTTAGTAGTCAACTTACATTTATTGAAATTTTGAAAAAGGAATATAACTGTAACATCATAATACAACCTTTAACCTCCTTGAAACATAAACAATATCTATTTTTAAACAAAGCTTGTCATAAAAATGCCTACATGAGGTCCTTTCAAGACAATAGATAAACTATTGTGTTAAGATTTAACGATAAATCTTTCAAATTGTTTAAAAGTGTCATACAAAATAGATATTGAATAACGATACCAAACTTTTGTGAACTACTAAACTTTTAAAAACTATAGACCACGGACTAATAGCAATTTACTAACCTTTCAAACATTAAAAAGGTCTAGTAATATCTCAGATTAATGCATCCATTTTCTCAACTGAGGCGTTGAGTGCCAGAAAGAACCATTCCACAATTTTATTTGTGCTGTTTCTAACCCGTTTTTTTTCTCCAAAACTATTCATGCCAGAACTAAGCAAAGTAGTTTATCTAATGACCAGCTTAGTTAGCCGTTAGGTAAATCTCATTTGGACTATTCTGGCATGGATAGTTTTGGAAAAAGCGGGGTAGAAGCAAAAAATAAAGTTGTGGTATGGTTCGTTCTGTTGCTCAACGCTTCAACTGAAACAGACAATTGTTCACTAATTTAAAAAAAAAATGGCTGGTATAAAATCCTTCCCTTTCCCAACAAATCAAATACCAATAAAAATTCCATCGGTGCATTCTCACATCCAAACCACTGGAGGATGTGAACGACCTACAAATAAACCATTTACCATTGCTCCCTGTAGTGAGCAGAATTCCACCCAAGAACCTCTACAAGATAAGACACCACCCCGAGGGCATTCCTTGTGAAGAAAAAAAATAATAATAATCTGACGTGATTGAAGATGTCCACTTCGTGATACAAACAAGAAAAAAGCTGGTCAGGTGTGAAACTTTTATGAGAGAAGACAGGAAATGAAGCATATCCCCAAAGAGAGATCGGAACTGGTTCCCTTTCTTGAAGACTCGCATCAACGAGTTAAGAAATGCTACCTCCAGATCTCGCAAGTGATAGGGGAAAACGCGGTTGAAATTGCTGTGTGATAAGGGTACGTGAGTATAAATTACATAATTGTAGGAAAGTAAAAAAGTGCTGAATGGGATGATCCAAGTGTGAAATTAGTTCTTTCCGAGTGTAATGTTGAAGATGTTAACTAAACCGCATGGTGCCGTTTCTAAAACTATGCAACATTATACAAGGTAAAACAATAAAACTGTTTAAAGCAGAGCTATTCTCACTACATTTTGTTATGTGGAGAGCAAGATTTTTTTTTTCTTGCACCAAACCTTGGGTACACATTTTTATATAGTTCTTTTTATGTAATTAGGTTCAATTAAATGCGATTTATTTTCATTCAACGAGTACTGTATTAAATAAGGTTCAGCATGATAAATTATGCAATATAAATTTTCACCACCCAGAAACTTCAATGCTCAAGCATCCAAGGCGCATATAGTGTGTTTCTTGATCATGTCGATGTCCGTGAATAATTGATAATCAATAAATCGGTTAGATACAAGAGCTACACAGAGACAAGTTAACCCTTTATTTACTGACGGGACTTATAAGTCCCATTAGTTTTCTCATGGTACTGTTCAAACTTAAACGCCATGGGACTCACTGGGACTTTGAAATCCACTTCTATATGAAGTCTTTTATTGTTGGATGGCAGCAAAAGCTTTTTTTTTCTCTCTCTCTTTGGAAGCTTGATGGAGACAAATATATAAAAAAGTTAGGCCCAGAAGATTGAAGATCGTTCATGTGTATACAAATAAAGAAAAATAAGAAAGCGAAAATGAAATTCATAGAAGTATAGATTTCAAAGTCCCAATTTTTTCTCAAAGTGTTTAAATTAATACAATACCATGAGAAAACTGGCGGGACCTACAAGTCTAGTCAATAAATAAAGGATTAAATTAGTTTTAGAGTGATAAAATTATGCTACATAAATTTTCACCAACAGAAATTTTAATGCTTACACATCCAAAGCGTATATTTGTGCTTCTTAATTATGTCAATGTTCGTGAATAAATAATAATCAATAAATCGGTTAGAAATACTAAGATATAAAAAGAGGCAAGCTAGTTAGGAGGAATTCCAAGAAAAAAATTTATGAAGTTTGGTAAAATTTGTTATTGTATTTAAAAATGAAATGTATGTTTTCAACGGATGTAAATTAAACCTTCAGCCTGGTTAGTTATCTTTCTGAAAAATCTTAATCAACTTTAATAAGCTTTGTAAAAAAATGTGGACTTCGTTCACTTTTACTCTGAACCTCCAAATGTGTCAGCCAAAACGAGCTTGGTAAGAAAGTGGCTTCATATACGAGTAAGTTACGAAACAGTTTCAAAATACTTTACTTGCTTGAAAGTGAGGATTCTAATTTTCAGTTGCAAATAGACCTTTGAGACATTACCTTTGCTAAATATTGAAATTGGTCTGTTTAACTAGCTAATGTAATGCAGCAACTCAATTCATTTTTTGACAGTTTGTTATGTTCACGGTTTGTTCCTCTACTAATAATTATATACCTTGTATAGTTTTTGTAAAACAGCTACTTTCCTTTAGGTTACTTATAAACTTAGAATAGCTTCTTTCAACTTATTTACTGTTTGTTGATTCATAAACAACAGAGACATAAGTTTCAACCGCTATAGGAAATTAAAAGGCATTTATTTTATTTTTTGGATTAATAAATAAGCCTTGGTTAAAAAGGATTTGGATTTTCGGTCATCCTTACAAGGTTATTACTCTTGCTTGTATGGAAAACTATTACAATCAGAGATGCGAGAATTTGAAGTTAACAACGAAAGTTTATAAATCTTATTCCTAAAAACTGTATTTACTTACAAATAGATCTACTTTCTAAAGTAGAAGAATATTATAAAAAGAAAATTCAGCTATAACCATTAAACTTCGATGTGGGAGAAAATATGAACACATTGAGATTAAATCCAGAGCAGTTGATCTGGTTGGTTGGTTGTTTTCAGATTATCTGGCGCCGTCAGCACCACGAGGGCTATAATCCGCCGAAACATTCGTCATTAGACAAGCCAACATACATTTACAAACACCCACGCCTACCACGGGACTCGAACCCGCAACCTCGCGGTCTAGAAGCTAGCACGCTAACCACCACACCGTTCGGTCGGCAGCAGTTGATCTGGATTTAACTTATTTATAATTGAACATTGTTAGAAGAAATAATCTATTTCATCCATATGATCCAATCGAAACAATTCTGACTGAATTTTTATGTAACCCATGTAGCCAAAAATATTAAATTAGAAAAAAAAAAATTGCTTCGGTGAAAAAGAACGACACAAACAAATCTTTTAAAAACAAATTTAAACATCTTAACTACAAAAATTAATGTAGTTAAGATGTTTAAAGTATTTAATATGAATTACCAAAATAGTTAGAAAATCATTGAAATTGAGGTTGGTTGACATGGCCTAACACTGCACAGCAAATATCTCGTTCTCGTACATTGCACTGACTCGAGAATTTGTTATTTGTAATTTTTTATTTCTCTATATATAAAATAGGGTAAGGAAAGTATTGCATTCGGTCATTTTTTAACACGTTTTAAAACGTCACGAGTTCAAAAAATTGGTTTAAAAAAAGATTTCAATGGCAGCTAACTTATGCGCATGCGCGATTTTGACGAAAATCTTAATGTTAGGTCTCATGGTCATCAGTAACCAGCACACCAAATTTGAACATCCTTGTTCAATTTGTTCGGGAATTATGCTGACCAGACACACGGACACACAGACGTACATTTTTTCTAGACAACTTTTTTGAAATCAGGATGTTCCAAAAAGAGAACAAATGCAAAAAAAAATATCCTACTTGATAAACAAAACCAAAAATATCAATAAAAATATAAAATTAAAATATTAATTCATTTATCATATTTTAGAATAAAAGTATCTTAAAATAATATGACTATTTTCTTATATATTTATACAAAATATATTAAAAAGAAATTCAGTATCCTATAACCTTATAAGAATCATTTTGTAATTACTATAATAAACACAAAGCATAATATATTTGAACATTAATGTGTAAGGACAATAATCTACTCTTACCCTTTAAAGAACACAATTAAATTCAGTTCGATTCATGAGGGGAAAAAAAGAAAATTCTCAATCTTTTTTTCTTTTTTTTATCAACAGCTTATTTTCCGAATTAATTTCAAATGAACAGAAGTAAATTGGTTTTACGGATAGAAAAGCGCAAGAAAAAGACATTCATTACTGGTTCGGAGCAACATTCATCTCGCAAAAAAAAAATCTATGCGACAATTCATAATTCAAATTTTAAATATGATCTTGTTTTTTGTGAAATTCCATTATAGTGGAAATGTTCAGTTGATTTTTATTCATGGCGGGCAACGCGGATGCCATAATGGGCTGAATAATCGTTACAAGGTAGCGAATTTCTAGGACGAAAAGATTTCCGAGAAGCATCTCAAATATGAAGCTTCTTCTCATTTGCGTCTCGATTGGGAGAATACCCAGAAAACCTTCAAATAATAAAAATGCTTTTATTTCACAATCGCCATCATATCTACTACTAATTTTTGAAATCAGCTCAGGCAATCAATTCCGAAACTTCTCGTATGCCAGTTCTAAGGCAAGTGGTTTTAGATGTATTGAAATCGGACATTTACACTAGAGGTCATAAGCAATGGCAAATGTCTGTCTATTTCAAAAAGCTATATTCTAGATTTACATAAATCGAAAGAAAAGTTGGTTGTGTTCGAGATTTATTAGCGCAACAGCTACAAGAGAGCTATAACGGAATTTCGTTTGAATATGATCTGGACTACGAAAAACAGTCCAAATGTTAAATGGAGAATCCATTTCAAGAGGCCTTTCATGGGGAAACTACTCAAATTTGCTTTTAGAATAGTAGAAAATCCGATAAATTCCTGCCAGGAAGCCTCACAAATAAAAAAAAGACATCCAAATTTTATCTTGGATATATTTTAGAGTTCTGCTGAACTTCTATTACCCGAGGAATTGCAGACTGAAAGGGTTGTTATATGCCTGACATTTCGTTCCTCCAAGCTGTGTTTTATTTCGCTTACTATTTGAATTTCCATGCCTATTCTATTCCATATAGGAGATATCTGTTGTATTTATAGTTTTGCATCATCTCTCAGTAAGATGAATATTGGAGAAAAGTCCTTAAATCTTAAAGTTAGAATGGTCCTTCTGCAACGAACAAAGGCTTTTTCCTTCTGTGCAAACCTTGTCAAAACATCACCACCTTAACTGCTAGCGTAGGGCTACCTTAACTGTTAACATAAGAATTTAACATATAGTATGTCCTCTCGTTGGTGTGGTGGAGTTGTAAAGAAGGGTTCGCACAAGAAAATTTCGATCTCGTATTCATCTAGATGCTCAAAATTACAAGACGTATATGGCTGTATTAAGCACATTAATAAGTGGCAGAAATAGACAGTCGGAACTTCCAAACCAAACATTATAGCATACAAAAATCCGTTAGTTACATATGCTTACTAAAGGCATTTAACTTAATTACTACGATCCAAAGTATTTGTTAACACAAGTTACATTAACCATAATTTATGCGTATTTCTTTTAACGAATTCAGGTTTTTCACTGCGCCTTGTAAACTATGAAACCTCTAATGTCCTAAGATCTCGCAAGGTCAGATGAATATCATTTAAATATCATCAGAGTACAGAGATGACTTTTATAATTAGACACTTTCGAAGCAGCAAATTGTGGAAAGCAGTTGTTGGTCTTGAGTAAGCAAGGAAAAGGAAGGTTTTCCCCTCTCACATCTTACCTGGGTATGTGTACCGGTTTGAAGTCCACTTTACAGGAATTTGACCTCGCACTTCCGAGTAATAAATAATATGCCATCGTATTATACAATTGCGGTAGAAATGAAACCGAGGACTTCTATTGCGGTATTTTGTAGCGGATTCCCTTAGGTGTCTAGAAAACGTTAGAATAGTAGAAGGGAAGAAGCTCTGGATATTTCTGGCGCTATGAGGTTGGAGTCAAAAGATAACAAAAAAAATATCTGTGCTTTGAAAGTCAAAAGAATTTTTTTTCATATAATTTTAACCTGAATGTACTGTCTGCAGTATTTCTCTTCCAACCGATGGTTTTGTGAAATAATGAAGTACTTGAAGCTTTACCAGATTAGAAAAGAAAATCATCAAAAACAATCACCGATCAGAGCGTTTCATCACATCATTAATACCTAATGATGCTTTCACTAACGAAATGAAAAAGAACTGAAGACCTATCAAAATACACAGTAATGAAATTTAAAGAATAAGAAGTAGAATTGAATTTCTTCTCACTGTCCGTAACAGACCTTAGATAACAATTTTTATGAATCATTTGAAATCATTCATAATTAATAAAACACTTCTCCCTTTAATGATGAATTGTTAAATAGGTTTTACCTATTTTCCCGAAACCAGGACCGCTCCGGTCAGAAGTATCTTTGAATTTGCAAAGAACAAAATATTTTTAAAGATCACGAAATTCTTTCTTTTATGTACTTGGATTTAAAATTTGGAAAATGAGTATGTGTAGGGTTAGAAAATATGTCTCTAATATCCAGTTAAAATTTCATTTAACACATGAAGTATAGATAAATCAAATGCAGCTTGCGTGCCATGGATTACAAGAGCCAAAATAATATTTATCTTTTTAAATCAAAAAAAAAATCTGAAATAGAAATGATAACCATTCAGGCATCCTTCAATGCTGAAAAAACTATTCTCAATTTCAGTACATATTTTCGGCAAATACATTGCTTATTATTCTATTACTTAAACTAATTTGAACAATCATCGAAAGTTTCAAATGTAGAAAAATAAAACGAGCGGTTGTAAAAGTACATGGAGCAAAATGACCATCTGATAGGCCACGCCCTTAAAAGTTCGACAACCTGGATTGACAGATGTTTCATAAGTGGATAATAATAAGTCGTAACCTCCTACTTATAAATCAATAAACGTAAAATCGGATGTGTTTTGTCAGCTAAATGTAATATTGGAATCGGTTCATTAGCTTTTAAATTTCAAGAAAACTTAGTCAATTGAATTGGGTATCATGGCGATTGTGAAGACACACGGAAATGCCATAAGGGAAATGCGGTAAACAAAAAAACAAAAAAATAGTTTAGTTCTTGTTAACCGCACGAATTCTCGAATGATATCATACAGTTTGTTCTAATTAGTTGGTTATTATTATTATTTTTTTAAACGTAATGTTAAAATATTTAACCTTACATTAAAATCGTGTTGCAAGTGCTAAAAGTTTAAAAACTATACTACCGTGCTAAGCAGAGGTGGTCTGTATTGTTTGACCAAATTGAGTTATTGTTACCAAGTGGTTATCTGTTATTTGTTCGAAATAATGGTGACATTTAATGATTGTAGTTGCACGGAAAATATTAAACAAATTAATAAGTTAACCAATAAATTATCATCGATTACATGAATTTCCCAAGCATTTTACCACCATTCTAATTTTGAGCTCAGTTGTAAGTAACACTGCTGTGCTCAGTATAGCAGTAGATATAAAATTAGGGGTGAGGAACATCGCACAATTTTCAATAATACTAGTACTAGCTGCATTTGAATTTAACGTGGTTGGTGTAATACACTATTTTTGTTTCATAGTTTCATTAATTAAAAAAATAAGTGATATTTTTAGCGATAATTATTACATTATCCGTTTATGTAAATAAAGTTCAGAGAAAAAAACAGTCGGTGATGGGCAGTTTTCAAATAATGAAAACTCTAGGTTAAAGGCATTCGTTTTTTCACTTTTTACTCCTTTATCGAATTTTTACTGAAATTTAGGAGGGGCGGTTGTTTAAAGCATTTTAAAAGGCATTACCACAGCAATTTTTGATCAGAATCATTAGAACCTTTTTTTTTATGTAATTGTTGAAAAACAAACTTTTTAACAGCAGCTACCTTGTGCACAGGCTAAAATTTTACGAAAACTGTAACAACAGGTTCCATGAGTATCTCTATTCCGAATGCAAAAGTTGAGCATCATAGGTTAATTAGTTCGGGAATTATGCTGACCACAGACAGACATCTTTTTTTAAAAAAAATTTGAACTCATGACGTTTTAAAACGAGTAAAAAAATGACTGAATGCAATACACTCATTACATATAGAGAAATAACAAATCCTGGAGTCAGTGCAAGGTACGAGAATGAGATATTTGCTGGGCAGTGTTAGGCCATGTCAACCAACCTCAATTTCAATGCTTTACGAACTATTTTGATAATTCATATTAAATATGTTACAAAAATCCTCAACCGAATGAATTTGAAGACAATATCCAACCGTTTTGAATTAAATCACCAACTCGTAATGGTTACTAATTTACCCTCTCTGCGAATCCATCTACAATTAGGAAAATGAGAATAAACAAGAAATAATAAAAAATATATTTTACCCTCAAGATTCTCTCAGACATTGACGTCAAAAAGATTGTTCCCATTCATAACTCATACGCAAATAAAGAATCATTCAATCGTGAAAACAGAAGGCAATTAGGGCTGGCCAGAACAGTATTGACCAAGGCATGTGGAGAGTCCAAACACTTTCTTGATAAGCAAATCAAAAGAAGGTGACCTTCGCGAAGTTGCGCTTCACTGCCTTTTGAAAAAGGATTTCTCTATGCAAGAGCTCAACACACTTGCTAGCATTTTTAAAGATGGGAGCTTATTTCAACAGCTGCCAATGACAACCAGGCGTCTTAAACAATCGGAATAAATAAAATCTCAAATATCTCAGGGTGGCATTCAATGAAATTGATGAAAAAGCTACCAAATATCTTTGACTTGGAAGGATCAGTAAAATGTGTTGCTATTAACTAATAGTTTCTCAGGCAAAACAACTCATCAAGAGTACAAAGGTTCAACATAAATAGAAAAAAGGAATACCTTACTTTAATTGAAAGGTTAAATGCCTAGCCTTCGATCTTCACCAATGCAAGGGCGAAGAAAAATATTAAAAACCTTGTCCTCTATTTGAAAACGCGAGTGAGTTTTATTGTTTACGTAAGCAAGCGTGCTTTTGTTTTCAAAGATGTTGTCATATCAAGACGAAGGTTTATGGCTCCCCTTTAAATTTCAGACGGTATAACAGAAAGCCTTTTCAGAGACTTTTCAATCATGCTTCAATTTCTGGAAGATGACAGAAGCGTGGATGTCGAAAGTCCAACAAAGGACAGTGAATACTGTATTTAATTCTCCACAAAAATTGCCATTATTCAGAAAAGAATTTGAAGTTAAACTCACCTTTGAAACAAATAAGTTCTTACTTAGCTCATGTAACAAATATACAACGTTTCATGATCATGAGTATTGGATTTTAACGTTACATTAGTTCTTAGCATAAGTATTACGTATTATGTGCAGGTAAATGATCAGATTCCTATGCCATATAGTTGGTTGTTTTCAGATTATCTCTCGCCGTCAGCAACATGAGGGCTATAATGAGCCGAAACATTCGTCACTTGACAAGTCAACATACATTTACAAACACCCATGCTTTACACGGGACTCGAACCCGCAAACCTCGCGCTCTAGAAGCTAGCACGCTAACCACTATACCGTTTGGTCAGCCTTATGCTATATAGAAAATCCCAATTCTAATTGAGGCATTTAAACACAGATATCGAAATAATAATCTTTATCTTAAGATAATTTAGTGGAATTTAAAGTGTTGATAAGCAACAATTTGCACCTGAACATATGTCTACATTTACAGTTCAGCCATAATTAAACTGCATTGATTTAGAGTCGTCTAGGACATGTTATAATGAATGCATCTTTAAAAAACTTTGGTATAAACACTATTTAGAAAAAGGCTATATAAAAACTTTTAAGGATTTGTATTGAAGCTCATTTTTCAGGCTGAGTCTTACTGGGAAAGTCGCATCTAGGCAAAAAAGAAAAATAATGCAATATAGTTTTGAATATCAATTGTCCTTGATAGCGTTATGTGAGACAATTTAAATATTTTTTAAATTAAAGAATTACATTTTTAGATCATTTCTCATGATCTCAGTTGTTTCGATTAAACGTTTTAATCAATGTAAGTGGATTTCTACAGGCTCTCTCAACCACTGTATAAACCGTTAAATTAATAATGACTCAGTGAAAATAAAGAGTAGCTAAAACAAATTTATAGTGAAAAGATGTATGCCTTCAATAGTTTACAACAAACGATATAACTACGAATTCAAAAACATACTCGATATTTTTCTTTTGTATATGTTGGTTATTTGATACTTTACAATTGAAAAAGTATTGTAAAAAGGAGTATTGAAATCATTTCAACTCTTTAAATTGATATGATTCTAGTAATAAAAACTGCCGACTAGCTGATCAAAATCGCATCGAACGGGAGGATGGATTCAAAGCAGTATTTCAGATACCAAGAGATAACACCTAGTTGCAAAAATTGCATTGAAATTCTCACTAAAATTCATAGGCTGTAACGTGAAACGGAAGAGATAATTCTACGCCCAGTGCCAAAACTCTTCACCCGTTTTTCCAGCCAAAACGAAGGACGGTTGATATTTAACTGTATGAACGGTACACTGCCTCCGACATGCTTGTTCTGCGCCGACATTTCCTGACATTCAAAGATTTTATGTTCGCAGCGACGCAAATAAACAGGAAGAAGTTTTTTAAAATTCTGCACAATTTCGTTTTGCTTTGTCAGCGATAGAAGGACGAATGTTGTCTTCTACAAAATATGAATCGAAACAGACGTATTACGAAACAGATTGTTAGTTAGTGAAGAAAGGAAACAAAATGTAATGCCGGATTACAAGCGACATTGGGAAACATATTTAGTAACTGTATCACAACATCATTGAGTTTAAAATCCTAAAATCATAATCCATAAAAAAAATCGTTGTTGGTATAAGAACATGACATTTAAATTCATTGAATATTGAACCTGCTAGGTAATTTCAAACAGTTTAGTTTGCATAATTGAAAAATTAGTACATCGAAAAACATAATTTATACAATCTGTATCTCTATTTCAAACTTAGAAAGCACTTTCTTGGACTATTTTAAAGTACAAGTGGGTGCTAAATTGTTTAATTATTTTTGCACTGTTTTTGGTTAGGTAGATAACATTTTTGTACTAGCTCAAATTAATGTGAACAAGTTGTCTTATTTGCATAAGACATTTATTCATATTAATTTCCCAGTTAAGTTAATTTCACTGTTATCCATTTCTAGTATGTTGGCTCGTTTTCTTCTTGTTTATCTTGACGGCGCGTAGTTTTGCGTTGTGGGAAAGCAAAATAACCCCTCTCTCTGATGTTGGTGGATTGAATGAATTTTCTTTTTTGGGGGGGATCTTGATTCTATATTAAAGATAAAGCATACTGGCTTAGCAAATTAGTTGTAATAAAAACTCTTACAATGAAAATGCCATACTTACTATCATAAACGGACTAAATAACATTATTTCAATTCCAAAGAAACGTTGCTTCATAATTCCAAATATTCAAGCGCCAAACATTTATCTTTCTAGAATTGCAACAATTATTTTGAATATTACTTGAGCCATTAAACCAAAATTTTCTATTTTGAAAACGATATCTTTTAACACCTTAAAATTCCTTTTTACTTTCTATATTAACGGTAGAGCATAACCCATATGTATACGTAGGATAATAAAAGTATAGCATTCCGATAAAAAAAAAATTCATTTCTCCACGTTTTGGAACATCCTGATTTAAAAAAAAATGATCTAGAAAAAATGTATGTATGCGTGTCTGTGGTCAGCATAACTCCCAAACAAATTGGCCTGTGATGTTCAAATTTGGTATGAGGGTTAGTGGTGGCCATGGGACCCACCATTAAGGTTTTTGTCAATAATGGCAGCATAAGGCAGCATGCTCATAAGGCAGCTGTCATTGACAAAATCATGTTTTTCAATGATTGCTAAAAAACGGCTCTAACGATTTTCATCTAAATCGATGTGGTAATGCCTCTTATGGTGTTCTAAACATCCCCACCTCCGAAGTTACCGTAAAAATGCTTTAATGGCGTAAAAAATTGAAAAACGAATGCCTTCAACACTTCTTCAAAGTTCTCTTCCCTTGAGCGTACCTCATCAACGATCGTTTTTTCTCCTCTCCTCAGTTTCACTTGTAAGAAAGGATAATATAAGAATTATCGAAAAGTATATCGCCAAAATCGCCATTTTGGCGGAGTGTTTATTTTTAAGACCCATACAAGAATTATCGCCAAAAATATCGCCAAATTGGCCATTTTTTCTAAATGAATGATGAAAATATAAAAAAGGTAAATAACATAAATCCACGTTAGTATTATAGTGTAATTGAAAGTTGTGCGATGTTTCTCACCCCTACTTTAAGTATTTATTAGAATAAAATATCAACTAAAAATAGATACATTGAATTTTTTTTTATCACAGTCGAAATATGTATACGCAGTTTAAGAAGCCAATCACATGAGTGAAAGAAAATCCATTTCATTTGATACATAAAAACACCACTTATATATTAAAGCTCATACGCGGCTGCTGTTTCGAGCTCCCTGCAATACCTTCTCTTGATGAAACACCATCAACTTCAAAAACTAGCATTTCCTCACGTTTAGTTCAACGACTAAAAGGTTCATCTCAACTTGCAACAGCTTGCATTCTCAATGGGTTTGCTTTCGGTTACTAAAAGAATGCAAAATATCTTTAAAAGAAAAAAAAAGGGGGTCATATCATAAAAAGAGACGGTCAAAAGATTCGAAAGGTCTCATGCTCTCTTACTCCTTATTACTCCAATAATGTCTCTTATTTCATATTTCTTCATATCTTTCGTTGAAGGAAGCGCAATCCAAATAACTTCAATGCTTGCTTGCCACCGTAAAACAGAACGTTGACATTACACAATTCTTCTCAGTGGTCATCATCATTAACAAATGAAGTTATCACCAGAAAAGAATTGTGTAACTTTCCCGGGATTGCTGTTCTTCATTGAGATGGTGGTGTTGTGGCTCTTTATAATTAATAAGAGGAAGTAACAGGTATGAATGGTTTAATTTATTTTTTTATTATTATTTTTTTTATTATTATTATTATTACTATTATTAAAGAAATAGCAAATGAAAACTGATGTAATTGGAATAAATTGAATAACAACAGCAGGGTGATTGTGCACATGAAAGTAAAAACGTACTGTAATGATTTGCATAATCTATTATCAAAAAAGACTGCCACTCGGGAAACTATTAGACACAGCTTTTTCAAATTATGGTTCTTTACAAAATTCAAACGTATATTATTTATCTGCTTTCGAGGTAAAGTCAGTAGTGCTAACAGATGCTTTTTTTTGGGGGGGGGGGGGGCTTAAAAAGTACCTTAAATCAAATTTCACCAAAAGAGAAACAGAAGTACTTAGCTACAAAAGCCTGATCAGACCTATCCTTACACATTCTGCCGAAACATGGGCACTGACTGAAAAAGATAATCAAACACTAGCAATTTTTGAAAGAAGAATTCTGAGTAGCATATTCGGTGGAATAAAAGAAGGATATTATTGGAGAAAAAGAACAAATACAGAAATTTATAAATGCTTTAAAGAACCTGATGTAATTAAATTCAAAGCAATTCAACGAATTAAGTGGCCAGAGCATGTAATCCAAATGGAAGATAGTAGAACAACAAAAAAGATCTTCCTTGCTAAGCCCATAGTTTATTCGCAATAGAGGCAGAACCAAGTTCAGGTGGGTTGACTGCCTTGAAAAGGACTTCAAAATTTTAAAGGCAAAAAAACTGGAAGTCTATCGCCAGGAATAGGGCAGCATGGGAATGACTTTTGAGGAAAGCAAGGCCCACCCGGAGATGTCGTGCCAATGAAGAAGAGATAGGTAAGAAGCATTTTAAGGAGCATTCATTGTCAGATTATGATCATACAGAGTCTTTCCGAAAGGTATCTCTAACTTTGAAATGAAGTAACAGCGAAACAGTGAGAGACAGAAAGAAGACACAAAGGGGGTGTTGGATAGGCAGGTATGTAATTTTAAAGACACCGACTTGCAAAATTGGTGGGTGAAAGTTTTATAACAGATGCATATGGTTTATCTATGAGCCACATTTTCATTTGGACGCATTCGTTGATAAACAAAACTGGTGGAAGTACTGAAAATCCTTCTGTACGTCTTGCATAACCCCTGCATTCGAAACTAGGTGTGTGGAACATCGCACCACTTTCAATTACAATATAATAAAGGTCATTGCATTTAAATTTAATATGGAATGGTGTTCTTTACAGTTTTCATAATTTCACTGCAATAATTTTTGTATGGACAAAAAAAAATTAACACGCTAAAACGGCGAAATCGACGTTATTATTCGATAAACATTACATTATTCTTTCTTGTGCATGAAACAGAGGAAAACTGATGATGGGTGATGCTCAATTGAAAAGAGCTTTGTGTTAGTGACATTCGTTTTTCAACTTTTATCACAAATTTACGAAAATTTCGGAAGTGGGATGTTTAGAAGCATTAGCGGAGAGATTTTCATAAAAATCGTTTGAGCCGTTTTTTAGCAACTGCTGAAAAACGTGATTTTTTTTTTTTTTTTTTTTTTTTTTTGTAATTTCAACCTTATGCGCATGCACGATTTTGACGAAAACTTTAAAGGTAGGTCCAATGACCACCACATCAAATTTGAATATCGCAGGTCAATTCGTTCGGGAGTTATGCTGACCACGTACACAAAACCAGAATTGTTTTTAGGCAACTTTTTTGAAATCAGCATGTTCAAAATGCGGGGAAAAAAAACACGAAAATTTTTGTTAACCAAAAATAATACTGGTTATTATTTTCAATTACCCATATGTTATCATATGGGTAATTGAGAGTAATAACCTAAAGTTTTGTATTTTTGTAATTTTTTTTTTTTTTTTTTTTTTTTTTTTTTTTTTTTTTGCCGCGCAACCAAGAGAAAAATGCACATGTTAGTAAAAATTTACTACACGTACTATTTGAACCACAGTATAGAGAAATAAAGGTTGAAAAAACAAAAAAAACTTCCGCCAAAATTTTCGCATCTTTGTTTAGGTGTGTAGTTTTTTTAAGGACTGATGATTATGAAAGTTAACTTTTTAATATAAGAACGGCTATAAATGAGTCTTTATGCAAAGAAAACAATTCAATAAAATTCTGAATATCGCACACGATTTGCAATATTCTTCATTTACAATGCAAAATTCGACATTTTTGTGTTGAGTGAGCACAAGACTTCGTGAACTTGAAGCTGGAAGAATGGCACGTGTCAGTTTCAACTTAAAACCATTCTTGTTCCATTCGTCCATGGAATCTGTTACTGTCACTTTAATATACGTAAGCGAAGTTATACAAAAGCAGTAATTGAAACATTTTCAAAAATGTGAACTAAATTAGAAAGAATTCTAAATATTTATATTTCAAAACGATTTCTCCAGTGTCTCAGTAGTATCCATCAGGCGCATATCCAGAAGGGGGGGATAAGGTGCTAAGAGGTCTTTTTGTTTTCATTGAAACTCTATATCACCAAGCCAATGGTGTACTTGAAATCATCGACTAATGTTAGTAAACATCGTTCTGACCTATGTTTTGTAATCAATTCTATCCCAAAACACAGAAGTACTACCCTTATTTTCGAAAATGATTAGGCATAACGACAATTATGGCAGATCTCTCATCGATTTTCGTTCTACCTATAGTGGAAAGGGATTACTCGCATTCCTTATTGTCTGCGAATGTGGTCCGTAATGATTTTTAATACAACCCAAACCGACTACGAAAACTTCTCTACGTACTAAAGGATTGAGTTTTTACTTATTTTAAAAGCCGGCGAAAAAAATTCCCATGTACTATACTTGTAATTTATTTTTATAGTCGTATACATGAGAGAATTAATCGAAAAAAATAATTTTAGTGTTATCACAAAATCTGATTTCATATTCCCTTCAGAAATAAAAGTCTTGGCTACGTCTCTGATCCCATGCATATGAAACTTTATAAAGATATTATAATTACTACAAACTCTATCTGGCTTTAAGCTCGTACTTTAGACGTGTACCTATTAAGAATGACCATTTTCGTTCCATGATCAAACACATTTGAGTTCCTTTATATGTACCTTATGGTATTTTCATTAAGGTTCTTTAGATAATTAAATGAAAGCGCGTTTCTTGAAGCATTATGCACATTGTAATAAAGCTGGTCCAAGTCTCATTCTAATATATCGATAACACAAAACATTCGAATGTTTGCATTCTCAGCAAGTCTGCCCGCATCACATTCCTTATGGTGAATTCCAGTCTTTTGTTGGCTAAAAGAACGAGACAACTGTAGGGAATGGCAAAAAGATGGAGGTCAGAGCCCTCCCGAGATGAAAGTTCTCCCTCCACCCTCTATCGACCATCCTTGGGACCGATTGTCCGCCGCCAGAGGTCAGTCTTGCGAGACCGAGAGAAGAAGCTCCTTCCTGGAATTATGAAACGCCACCAGCACGAACATCAAACTCATTTTGGAATGACCAGGAATTTTATACAAAACAAACTAAGAGAAATTCCTTGTAAGGATCATTCCCTGAACTCGCTATGTTATTATCTCCTAGCCCAGTGCATTGAGAAACTACTTTCTATAAAACCTTGGAATTTGGTGAGTAGGTACGAAAAAGATTCCTAATGAAGTGACATAAATTGTTTTCATTTAATGTCTATCTGTTATAAATAAAAATTAAAATAGCAAATCTCAAAAACAGGTAGAGCCACTGCATATGCATTGACATAAGAACTTCAAACATAAAATGTATTAGATGCCATTTACCCCGAATTTTTAACTTATGTCACTTCATTAAATGATAATCCTTACTAGAATTTCATCTTTGGCAGTGGAGATGTAACGAGCTTCCACCAGGCTAAACATTGTGAAACAAAGAATTTGTTTTGTGTCATTAGTCGTAATTATTTAAACTGCTTTGTTCCATACATATATATTTTTAGCTGAACTGTGAATAGAATCTTTTTTAATTATAGTTAAAAATTTAATTATAGTTCGCTGGGATAAAAGACTTCTGAATTGAAAAGTACAATGGGAAAACCAAATATTGATTTTGCAAATAAAAATTGTAAATTTAAATAATTCAGGTTTTTAAAAAAATTGTTTTTATCTGATTTTAATCATTTATCGAATGCAAATGTGTCGAATGTCAATCAATTCACAAACCAGTTTTTTAGTATTCAACTTGTAATGCTTTGGATGGAAAGACATGAAAGTTATATTAAAAACGTCCGATTTCTTTTTTAATACAGGATACGAGAAAGAGAAAAACTCGTTACATTAAGATTTATTCAAATTACTAAAAGACGATATATTTCTCAAGATTTTATTGTTGGGTGTTAGGTCTCAACAAGATTATATCAATTCACAAGTGAAGTAACTACACTTAAATTTTACCATTTGTGGCCAGGAAAAAAATTAACCAATGAAATACAAATTTAAAAAGAACAAACCACAAAATTAGTCAAAACTAATTAGCTGAATATGCTAAAGAAATAATATTACAACAGCTTATTCCAGTCCACAACTTAAATACTCTAAATAAGACGATTTTGCTGTAACATCATTTAGTGTCATAGTTTTCCGCTTTATTAATCGATTTCTTCAACATTACAGGAATTAACATTATGGAATGTCACAATTAACTATCTTTCACGAAGTGATGACAAAGCGGTCTTATATTATAGAATAGAAGACTGACAAAGCACTACACATTCTCAAGCCATTTTATTTCATTGACATTTGTATTTTTAAGACATGTTGGTTGTTTTGATGTGTGTAATATTAAAGAACAGACTGAAAACCTATACAACTACGTATAATAAAGTCTTCTTATTGTATACGTAATAGTAAGTGGACAATGGGACATAAATTAGTGAACAAAAAGAATAATTTGCTATGTGACATTACGTAGCGTTATATGCAGTGACATATATTTGGTGTCATAAGTGAGGGGCAAACTTTTATTCAGCTCCATTGGAATGAACTGCCCAACCAATTTGTGTCCATCCTACATGATGAATGAAATATCCTATTGTCTATGCTAGCATTTAAAAGTGATGTGCCGAGATTCAACGGCAATGGGCATTTCAATTTTTAATTTGATGCTTCATAGGTGAACGTACAGGCTTAAGTATTGTTTCAAACACAGCGTCATCTCCTCAAATCCGGTGGGAATGGCATTTTAGTATAAGACGTGAAAGTCATAAACCCGAATCTGACAAAATTTGATGACATCTAATTTCTAATGCAAATTATACCTCTGATGTATGACCCCCAAGCAATGGACAATAACTTCAGCTTGAGATTTCGAGTGTAATAGAACTGTAATGCACTATGCCGAATTAGCATAAAAGAACTTAAGCATTCATGAATGTGAAGTATGTGAATCGTTCATTATTACGTTTGGACATAACAGTTCAAAAATAGGCGTTAGTCCAAACGTAGATTGCTTTTATATTTTTATGTAATGGTGTCCTCTCTCGAACCAGAAAAATTCTTAGATTTGAGACGTTGAAAGATTTGAATTTAAACGTTTGGGAATTTTTAATTTATCTGGTTGGTTGTTTTCAGATTATCCGAGGGCTATAATGCGCCAAAACATTCGTCATTAGACAAGCCAACATACATTTACAAACACCCACGCCTAACATGGGACTCGAACCCGCAACCTCGCAGTCTAGAAGCTAGCACGCTAACCACTATACCGTTTGGTCGGCTATAATTTATCTGGAGATCTGAATAAAGATTTAATGAGAGTAATGTAAATAAGGAATGTTTGATAAATCAAGGAAAATTTGAGAAAACTTTAAATGTAAGAGAAAATGAAATTTGGAAACTTCTAATTAAGGGATTTTACCAGGAAATGAATTTTCCAAATCCTTTAGAGTGTAAATTTAAGTGGTCACAAGGTTAATTTGGGTATTAGAAAACTAAATTTAGAAGCTGTTAAGTTTTAGCAAACAAAAAAGAAAATATACATTTTCTCTGAAAATTAAAATGTCCTTCTTTGCTCTTCCTAAATTTGAAACAACACTAATCTAAATAAAAACATTGATAAAAGAGGAATTCCCCATTTTTTCAATAGGATTAAGTTGTGGCGACTCTGTATAAAATATCAATGAATAATGCAGGTTCAAATGTTACGTCAGTTTTTCACTCACTGTTGAGCATCTAAAGATAAGTTAAATTGATTTGCGCCATTTTGATTCACGCCAGTTACTTTCACAAATGGTTGATCATGGGTGCAAGGAATTGTGCAAAAATTTATAATTACAAATGAGACACTGATATCATAAGTACCAAATAATTAATAGCTAGTTATGATAAACACTGTTTTGTTCCTTAATTAAGAAATCAGAAGCTGATGAACGGTTTTGTAATTAAAACTAGCACTGCAATACATTGTATGTACATTGTAGAATCTTCCTCAGCAGTAAATGCAATTTTTTTCGTCATTTAAAGTTAACATCCAACTTCGACAATAGATTAGAATCTAATGCAATATGTAAGGAAATCATTTGTTTGGTTGCGGGATTAAGAAATCAGAAGCTAATGAAAGATTGTCTAATTCAAACAAGTATTGCATATAAGTACATGAAATATTCAGATAATTTAAGAACCTATGTTTTTGTCGGTTATTGTTAACACTAAGTGAATTCTTCATTTTATTTATAATGTAGTAGTTCAAACCTTTATTTTAATAGACACCATCAGCGATTTAGGCATAAGTGGTACCAGCTCAGTTTTTGAACCAATCTTTCTAGAAATGGGCTTGCTTTTTAATTACGGTAATATTCTATAACGGTGGAATTAATATTTAACTATCAAAGTCAAATGTTAAAATTGTGTAATTCTAAAATAAAGTATTTAAGATAAATTCTGCTGGCAGAAATTCGATGTGGTCAAAGCGACAAGAATTGATCATCAATATGTACTTAATCAAAATGGCCTCAATAATCCTTTCTCTTGTGATGCAAATTAATACTGCGTTTAAAATATACAAAGCTTTGTTCATTAACTTTTTGTAAAAAAGTTGAAGAAAAAGTCAAATTTATTCGATAGTATATATAACTGCGGCATTCTCTATTCTATAACTAAAAGGCATGTTATCTGCCTAAAATAAGTTCAATTAAAAGAGGTATTGAAACGCAAATGCTTACTATTTCTAGTGCACTATAACAACGCCTAAAATATTAGTATTACAAATTTACCAAGATTACAATTTCATTGGGTAATACTACAAAGTTTAATACAAGACATTTAGACATTCTAAACAACAGCTATTTCAAATTTATACGAACAAATTTAATAAGATCATTAAGATTAATACATAGAATATGCCTATTTTTCAAATTATTTTAAGGTTATGTAAAAAATTTTTTTAGCTGCATGGTATAATCCTACTAATTACTTTTTCTAAAGCGTTTATTTCAGTGTCGCTTTAAATATTACACAGTCCTGTTGTTGTCCCACTATAAGTGGCGCCCACAAGACCCTAACAAGCTATCACATTTAGATTAATTGTAGTATTTTTAGTTCTCTAAAGAAGCTTTCAATTTAGTGGTATTTCAATAAAGACGTAATAATGTTCTGGTGCATGGAAGGTGAGCTGCAAAAAAAAATATTTTTCGATAAATCAGTTTTCTTACACTTATCTGGCGTTTATCTTAATTTCAATTTTTTTTTTGTTTGCGCCAATGATCAATCGTTTAAACTATACGCAATGGCAACAAAAGATGAAAACACATCTTATATACAGGGTGCCTATAAAAGGTTGGACACATTTTGATGTTGAATAATTCATTAAATAATGATGACAAACTTATGGCATTTATGTATAGAATAACTCATATTTTCATTTATAGTGAAAGTTGCCTTAGAAAATGTCGTTTTCCCATTTGAATATCACTTCTTTTGTAAATATCGTCTACGCGCGTTATTAATTGTATGTTTTCTTTCTTGACCACTCCAATTACCTGATATAACGCCACTGGACTTTTTCCTTTGGGGATTCGTAAAGGGCATCGTTTACAGGAGGAAGGTGTCGAATGTTGAAGACTTAATGACCAGGATTTCAGCCGCAATAGCCTGTGTGGATGCCACCATGCTTGCATGTACCTGGCGCGAAATTGACTACCGTCTTAATATTCTCCATTCGGCAAACGGCGCACATGTGGAAGTCCATTGACAAAGGCCATAAAGGTCTTTGAGTCTATCTAACCATTAAATGTTATCAGTTTAAATTTATCTTCATTATTTTATTAATTATTCAACATTTTACAGACACCCAGTATTATTTCTGGACTGTGTTTTTGTGATTATCCCTTTTTCTCCTTATATACAAAGCCAAAATATATCAATTTTATACAAATTTAAAGGCTTAAGACCTTTGTTTCTGGTGAATAGTTTATTTACAATTGAACATTGTATTATCTATTTGAAAATAGAAGCTAAGAAATCAGAAATTGTCAAAAAAATATTTAAAAAAAAACAAAAAACTTTGGGGCTCTGTAATAATATGTCATAAATAGCATGTAGAAAAGAGAAAATCGCAATTCAAGCACATTGAGATTATATAAAGAATCTTGTATATCTCTCAACAATAGAATACAATATGCATTATGAACTTCCAATAAAGTAATACCTTTAAGCAATCTTAAATATACAGACTACGCATGGGCCTACTACTCTTTGTAGTTTGGGAGAAAGTATGATTGCTTATTTACACCAAACCAGATACTTCTAGACCAAACAATTTCCATGTAAAAGCATTTTTTAGTGCGAAATTAATTGAAATCAGCCTCACATTTGTTTCCTAAGTAGAAAATCCAGAAAAGTCATCAAGTAATTCAGAAGTAAACGCGAGACTATTCATCACAATCGCTCCCTCGTCTACCTCTCTTTGAAAGCGGAGATTACAGGGATTCGATTCCGAGACGTTTCGCTCAAAATATAATTTTCTGTTGAAACGCCAGTCCGGCTACGGTGATCTTATTCATAATTTTCTTTCTGTAACACAATATCTAGTAAAAGAGTCTTCATTTTGAAATGAAGCATTCCTCCGCGTTTGTTGTGCACTTTACTTGCGTTACGTGAGTTTTGTAGGCCATTCCATATCTCTAGGCGGCAAAAGACCTCGTGCGGTTGGAAACGTGATTAGTGTTTGCTTGTTCGTTTAACTCAACCAGTCTTATAGGAATTGAAAGTAATGCTTGGGATAATAGAGTACCCGAATCATAAGTCAAATTGGCTTCAATTTTCTCATTTGGATACGAGATTTAAGTTATGTTAAGAAAGGGTACAGGAAGTTAATTCTTTACTTATGCAATTTATTGATAATGCTGAGATAAGAGAAATCTTTCGATTACGTATAATTAAAGTTTAAAATATTTCTTTAAACTACCAGGGGTACAAGCTTAATGGAATTTACATGGACTGAACAACGGTTCGTGAAAATATTTTTTCGTGAAAAATTTCATCAATTTTCAAACGTAATGATTATAAAAATATTCAATTAAATTCGTAATGCTTTGAGACATCGCGATTTATTTGGGACGCTGATCTTTTTATGACATCTTGAATAGACAAGAAATATTAATATCAATCATGATTTTTTTTTTTTTTTCATTACACGAATTCTTTTACCGTCTTTCAATGAGGTGAATCGTAAACTATTTTTTCTTTCTAAACTAAATCATGCAACCTCAATCATGTTATTCAAAAGATAAACCGGTTTTTATTTATACATTCAATTATCTTGTCAGACAAGCATAAGATGATGTGAAGAAAGTTTCTAAATGCATCTTTTTTTTTTCTTTTTTTTTTCAATTGAACCTTTTTACTGGAAGATTGAATGTAAATATATAAAAAGTTAGAAAAATATTTAAGAAACATCTTAATGGATCTAATTCGAAATATATAACTAAAACAATTTGCTCTTTCGAAATATAATTCAATTGTTAAAATTATCCCTTTTAATAACAATTTAATCTCATTCGTACAACCTGATACGAAGTTTTCACAATATAAAACTTTTAGTTTGACATTTTTAATAAATTTCTTGTTAATAACAAAATATATGTGGTATTAAGCATGTTTTGTGTTGTACATTTCCCCATTAAGATCGGTAAGACTAAAACAAGTTTGTAGATAGTTGTATATTGGTTGTTTTCAGATTATCTGACGCCATCAGCAACGCGAGGGCTATAATGCGCCGAAACATTCGTCATTTGACAAGCCAACATACATTTACAAACACCCATGCCTTACACGGGACTTGAACCCGCAACCTCGCTGTCTTCTAGCTAACCACTATACCGTTTGATCGACTAGATAGTTGTATAACTTATCATTTCATGGCCCACGGATGAGGTCTCTAAAATGCTTTGAAACTTTCTGTAATTTGCATTAAAGGATTTTTAAAACTAGTGCAATTTTATTTATTACACAACAAACATTTCAAACCAAATGCTTTTAAGTGTGTTTTGTGCAAAGTTATATCAAGACTTTCTCTGATTTTTTTTTTTTTTTTTTTTGATTTTTTTTTATTGCTTAACGGAAACACAGCATCAACGCAATCAACAACATATTACCCAAAATATGCAAGAAAAATCTATTTTAGACGCATCAAATACAATCTTTGAGATATTAATAGTTTTTTAATTACCTTGAAAGTTATTTTCGAGTTATCACTTTGAATAATTTTCCGTTAAAGGGACTTGGTGCCCCTTGTTTTCTCAAAAAATTATAAATGTATAAATTTTCTATTTTTTGCGTGTTTATAATCTTATTCTGGCAAGTTTCTGAGCTGATCCGATAACTGCAATTGTAGAAAAATTATATTTTTATGGAGAATTTAGCATTTCTGCAATAGCTTTTTGATGTTTCGAAAGCATTTTTCTCAAATCGTGATTTTTGAAATTCCCACCCCTTACACAAAATGCTTACAATTCACTTCAGCAAATATGAATAAATTACTTTTTTTTTTATTTTTTGTATCATTCTTAATATCTATTTGACAAAACTGGGCCTGGGATAAAATAAAAACTTTTTTTTTTACAAATTTAAATGTTGAAAAATGGCCGGTTTTTACCCTTTTTTTACGTATATAGGTACAATAATTATCGTTTTACTCCAAAACTATTTTACTTATTCTAAATCCGATACTTAAAAGTTATAGTGTATTACTAGGAACATATTTTTAAAAAAATCAGAAAAAAAGGAGAGAATTTGAAATTTGATGAATTTTTTAAAAAAATTTTAATTTTGAAAATTTAGGGCACTATGTGAACTTTTTTTCCAATAAAATTTAGTTTTTACATAGCGATTATTCCAAATATGTAAAAATTATAATTTGAAAGGCTTAAATAAAAAAAAAAGTTTGAAGGGTACAAGTCCCCTTAAAAAAATAGTGGAAACTGTAAGTTAGAAATGGTTGAGAATGTGTCTTAAGGTTACAAGGCATTGTTGCTTGTTGTGGGTAAAACCAACAAATAATTTTACAATGACTTGCACTGTAATGCCACAAAAATTACCTACAGACGATCCTATACAAATGAGCACACATACCGCATATGTATTATCATAGCAACAAGCCCTGTATCACTGATATCTAACTTCTCGATTGTTCACAAGCGATTTCTGTTGTACAAGCAGATGATTTCAATTGAAATATAGCTACGTTTTATAATAATTTTATATGCGCAATATTTTATAATAGGTTACCCTTGGTTACCATCAGACACTAACTACTTTGATGGAGTTTCTACTATAGTTCTACTAATAGGATTTCTAAACCTTCTCTTCGGCTTCAAGTCAATAATCAAGCATGCACTATCCAGTATTTGCAATTAGAGATCAGTATATACTGCTCAAATACTGCGATAGACATACAATTGTGGTCACTTCTAGAGCTATTTTCTCAATTAAAATGGCAAAGAGTAACATTTTTAAGTAATTCTCAACGTGATATGATAATAATTCAAACACAACTTATAAGAGCGAAGAATAATGTACAATTATAGATATGAGGATTCGAAGGTAAATTTCTTGGTATATTATTGAAAAGGCAGCAGTGTGAACAGAAAGTAACTGTAGGAGCACAAAACAGGCTCAAGCTAGCAAATTCAATGCCGGGGACTCAACAAATAACAACATGGACGATCCATCCGTGATATGTTCTATACTGAGTACATACTCTTGATATGGCATTAAGTATTAGACTACTGTACAAGATTTCAAGGGATATCAGTGTATACATAAATTTCGGAAGAAGGCTAACGAGAGAAGTTTTAAATTCCAATTGGCATACACTCTTCAAATTCACTTCTACCACGATTAAAACACTGAAAGACAGTCGGACAAACTAGTTCAGGAAATGAGTCTTTAACACACACCATATCGCTCCCTGGCTATAAAAGTGACAACTCAAAATTCTTCATTTAAAAGTGTTTTCAAAATTACAGATGGCACGTCCTTGAACTAGTCTTACGGCAATAGATTGAATTCAAGTTAAAACTAATATACTATACCGTTATTCCTCATTCAAGTCCATGTAGTATGTTTTTCAGTACACATATTAAATAAGAAATGAAGAATGTTGGGCTGTGTCACTACTTTAGAAAGAGTGTGATGTATCTATTGACTTTTAAAATAATTTCGAAATTAACACTTAAGACATTCCCAAAAAAAAAATTTAAGTGCACCAGAAAATTACAGACAATACTCATTCAAGAAAACTTTTCTTTGACTTTAGTATCAAGTATATAACTATCATTTTTTTTTATTTCAATTTATTTGAGCAATCAAAGGCTTTTCTAAGAACTTGCAATCAGTATTCGGTATAAAATCAACAATATAAGCTACAATTAATCCGTGTATTTCAATTCCGTATACTCAGTTCACCGATAACTTAACAGCTATTCAGAGGGAATGTTATTTCACAAACAATCGTCGTATGTATCGCTTTAGTGAAAAAAATAAGTTTCCTTTTTGTTAGTGAGATTTTCTTCCAATCAGAAGGCTTTACGTTAAACACTTTTGAGGGGATCAGGTATTTACAGATTCAAAAAAAAACTGTCTTGAAAAATAAAAATCTAGTTTTTTGAAGGGAAAAAAAAAAGGACCTTAGTACAATATACAGCTAAAATACCTGTGCAAAAATCCTGGGTTTACCTGGAAATTTTTTGCATTGAACTACAAACAATACTTTAATAAAGTCAAAGAATGCATTTACCCAACTATTTCTTGTAATCTTGAAATCTACAAGATACAACTTGGGTACACGTCTCATTGTAAGTATTAAGCTGGATGTACTGGCCTTTTTGACTATAGTAAACCAACTAGGGGGGGGGGGGGAGATACGTTGCAACCTTGTTGATAAGATACGAAAATTCCTTAATTCAAAATACCTCTAAAACACTTTCAATTACAAAAAGTATCAAGTCTCATTGCACTAGTTCTTTTAGTGACATAAACTACGACATTACTTCGTCATTACAAGACTGGATGTTATTTACATTCTCAATCCCAATACTGTGGAAACAACTCTATCAAAGGAATTTGAACATTCGAGGAAGTAGTATACAAGAATAAAAAAAAAATTAAAATCGTTGGAAACCAGGCATGACTAATTCCATTACTAATATGCGCATCTCATAAAATACCGATACAGCAAGGGCGTGTGCCCATATGCACCTGAATTGTCGCTTCTAGGTCATCTAATGCATCGATGGATTATAGGTATTGAAGAAATGGGACACATTTATGAAGGTTTGTGTTTATTTTGAAGGGAGCATTTGCAGGTAATTCAATGCCTTCAGCCTTACCTCAACAAGCTGAATAACGGCCTAGAAATTTAAATATAATGAAGGAATCGCATTTGATTTTGTGGGACATTTTTGTTGTGATGTAACTTTTTTAGCAAAAGCTTGTTTCTTATTCATGCAAACGTGCTATCAAATGAAGACTCATTGTTTTTACTTTTGGATATCCAATTATCAATTTTGGTATTTTCTTCATTCTCATAGATAATTAATATACTTTTTTTTATGCTCAACTTTTTCAATCTTATTTTCTGGTACGCCTGGCTCAAACGGTAAGAACAGCAAGAAGCAATTATTAACTTGTTGAGAATCTATTTCCAGCGCTCCAAAATCTAAGTAGCAGATTCAGACAGATTTCAGCTAAGCCTACATTCAACAAATGTCCAATATTACTTTTAGAAAAAAGGATGAAAAATCAAATTTTTCTCGTTTATGAAAGCACTATTGAAATAAAAAAAAAATATATAAAAAATTATAGGTGTATAATTTAGAGTGATGTTTTCGAATAATTCCTTTTTGGTTGACAGGTTTTATAAGATTGGGCGATTGCAAGGACAGTAAACGGTGGATGTACGGTTGATGTTCAAAAGGAAGACACAGGAATGAAAACTGCATACATTTTGTAGCAGATTCAAAATAGCCAGAAAATGACAGGGTTTATTAGAAATAAACCAGGTTTCGTATTGGATTTTCTTTATGCAAGAGCTACTCGTATTCCATGTTGCACCAAGACATCAAAACAAAACTGTGGAATGTATCAGTCATGGAATCAGAGATTGAAGTTATAGTAAATTCGATAATCCATTGTTAAGTGTACGATGGTCATCTATGGCATCAAAAAGCGTTACTAATGCTAAAAGGCTGAATTATGTTAGTCTTTAAAAGAGATGAGGGTGTTAATGGAAAAACTGGAAATTATATTGTGTGCACAAATGTGGTAAAAGAAAATTTTAGATAGTATATGTTTGGATTTTGAACAAAAAAGCCTGCAATAATTGCATGGTAGACTAATAACCAATCCATGCCACATTCTTATTGATGGCTGACAAAATTCAGCCTCTTGATAGACTACCAAAAACAGTTGGAATACTCTAGAATTCCAACGAACATTCTAGCATTTTAGCTCTATTCCTGACGTTAGATTACCTCAGTTAGATTGCTCAATTATATAACGTTTCTCTAATTAATATAAGCATATAAACAAAATTTCAATTTAGTGCGTGTAGAAAAGTGCAAGTTTGCTTTATGACTGAACAAGAAAACTTTTCAAAGCCATTTCATGTAATAAAAAAAAAAAGATTCCGAAAATGTTACATTTTATACAATTTCTTACATTCTATTACCCATATGTATACATAGGGTAATGAAAGTCTAGCATTCGGTAAAAAGTTTTTTTTTTTTTGCAATTTTCCACGTTTTGGAACATCCTGATTTCAAAAGAGTGATCTAGAAAAAATGTATGTATGTGTGTACATGGTCAGCATAACTCCCGAACAAATTGATCTACAATGTTCAAATTTGGTGTGCGGGTAGGTGATATCACAAGGATCTACCATTAAGGTTTTCGTCAAAATCGAGCGTGCACATAGGGTTTCTGCCATTGACAATATCATGTCTCTCAGTAATTGCTAAAAAACGACTAACGATTTTGTTCAAAATAGCTGTGGTAATGCCTCTGAAGGTCTTTTAATCATCCCCACCACCGAAATTCCCGTAAAAATGCTTTAATGGCGTAAATAGTTGAAAAACGGATGCCTTTAACACAGAGTTCTCTTTCCTTGAGTATGCCTTCATCAACGATTGTTTTTCTTCTCTACTCAATTATCCTTATAAGTAAGAATAATATAAGAATTATCGAAAAGTAAAACGCCAAAATCACCATTTTGGCAGAGTGGGTTTTTTTTAAGACCCATACAAGAATTATCGTAAAAAACTTGCCATTTTACCTAAATGAATTATGAAAATATAAATACTGTAGATAACACAAATCCACGTCAGCATTATAGAGCAATTAAAAGTTGTGCGATGTTCCACACCCCTAGTTTTTTGTTATTTCATTCAAATGTTTGATTAGTTAAACAATAGTTACTAACTTAGATCTTCCTGCTATATTTTACGCTTCATTTTCACGTGCAATATAACTTCAAATTGAATATCGTCATAAATTTTACCAAAACGCCAATTGTGGTCCAAGTATTCCATTTAGAAATTTTTAAAATTTTGATTGAAACTGTAACAAAAATCTAAATTTTTGATAATTTTGGAAATAAAACTTTACTCAATGTATAAATCTCGAAATTATACTATGAATCGTAAAGATGCGGTCTTAGAAGTGCTAAAAACGACTTAATTTGTTACAACAGTCAGCATGCTTAGAAGGATAATGGTTGTATTAGACAATTCATTAGGCAAAGTTATACGAGGACTAAAAGCCTATATTTCAAGGTGGGAAATACATTGAGGGAGGTCTTTTGAAGGGAACGTCTCGAGTACGTAAGGGTTGGGTTTTTTTCAGATTATCTGGCGATGTCAGCAACACGAGGGCTACAATGCGCCGAAACATTCGTCATTTGACAAGCCAACATACATTTATAAACATCCATGCCTTACACGGGACTCGAACTCGCAACCTCGCGGTCTAGAAGCTAGCACGCTAACCACTATACCGTTTGGTTCGCCGAGTACGTAAGGAAATCATCAAGATAAGATATGTATCTATATTAAATAATGGTTACCAGTTGTTATCGAACCCGTTGTCAAATGAAGCTAAACTAAGATGTTGATGTGTAAGAGTTATGAAGGGCATTTAACGTCATCAATTGCTACAATTACGCTGATAAATTACGGTAACAGAAAAAAAATTCGCACTTAGAAGATCCAAAAAATAATCCCCTTTTATAATTTGTATAATACATAATGACCAAAAAGTAACACGTCTCAAAATAAATACACGGCCGTCAAATTTACGTAATTTAGGGAATATTTATAGAAGTCAAATAAACAAGCATTGGTAATAGCTTAAAAGCTGAGACCTGTGAAGTAGCAAGCTGAATGGATATTGTAAACCTTTACTCTGTTGATGTTTACCTGCCACATGTTGACAGCGTAGCGATTCTTATTTTATGAGTTGCAAACTTCTAGCTGTACTAGAGGACATTGCAAAACTGCGTCTTTTTTGTAAAA
Source organism: Linyphia triangularis (assembly GCA_963978545.1). NCBI lineage: Eukaryota > Metazoa > Arthropoda > Arachnida > Araneae > Linyphiidae > Linyphia > Linyphia triangularis. Next base: position 88,963,976 of record OZ021723.1, on the reverse strand, counting down.
TTATGCGATTTAATATTGTATTATATCAGTTGAGGAAATAAATAGTAACTGTAAATATGTGGGTAGCTTTTGTCACTAGTGGTGCAAGTTCTATTAGACTTAGTGGTGCAAGTTCTATTAGACTTAGTGGTGCAAGTTCTATTAGACTTAGTGGTGCAAGTGATGCAAGTTCTATTTGTCTTACTCCACTTATTTAATAAGCGATCCATGCAGGGATAAACAAAACAAAAAAATCTTAAGGATCAGTGTGGTACATAAAATTGTAAGGCTTCTTAGAATTTATATTCTTTTGGTTTTAAATTTAAAAGAGTTCAATTATGTTAAAACGAAGTCACAAGATTCTTTTAAATAACACGAGTCTTTTTATTTGTATTTTATGTACAGTTTTAGATGCATTTAATTATAATTGTCTTGGAGTACCACGCAAACGCAAATAGTAGTGTGCTATTATTTAAATTTTCTTCAAATCATTACTTGGTAATCTCCTATCGACGATTGTTTACAAAACAGGAGTATACAAAACGGATGTACTTCCAAAGGGATTTTAAATTGTCTTCATTTCCAGGAATCTCATTTTATTAGAAAGCTGTATACTTCTATGAATTAATGATGAAATCCCAATTCTCCACTATATAAAAAAAAATCATCGGAATGTTGATGAGTCATCAGCAAAAAGAATATATAATGACTTTTTTCACCGAATTGTAAAATGTACAGGCGGCTCGATTCTGGCAGAAATGATTTAAATGAAGTATTTAAAAAAAAAACATGACTATGTAATGATTTTCAGTCACAAACAAGGTATGGTTGGTTTCACATGCACAAGCATTATGTTCCCATGAAACCGGTTAACCACGTTAGGAAGAATTTAAAATTTTCTCTCCAATCACAAAAAGAATTCAATCAAGTCCAGAATTAGAATAAAGAGCACGAATAATGATGTACTCATTTTAAATGAGACCATGTAGTCACCAAAATTTCGGATATATTAGAATTGTTGAAAGGGATCATCAGCCTGTCGGTGTCACACAACACAAGTGTGTTAATTAAGAAGTTTACATCTAATTTTTAATCGAATCCAATTTATGGGTTCTATTTACTTTCTTGCAGTCTATTTCAAAATTTGTAGGGCCCTTTAAGAAATATCGTCAACTTGTCCAAGTATCATAAATCTTCCTATTTTGGGCAACAATAAATGACGAAGAATAATTTTTTTCCCATGTATAACAACAATGATAAAGCATTAGTTGGTTGGTTATTTTCAGATTATCTGGCGCTGTCAGCAACACGAGGGCTCTAATGCGCCGAAACATTCGTCATGTGACAAGCCAACATACATTTATAAACACCTATGCCTTACACGGGACTCGAACCCGCAACCTCGCGGTCTAGAACCGTTTGGTCGGTAATAAAAAATTAGTTACAAAATGTTCAGGTTAAATAACTTTTGAATTTTTTATATTTAATTAATGAACAGTTTTATAAGCTAGCTTATGAAAACTTTTTACACTGCAGTAAAAAAGTTGTTTGTTTTCAGTTTTTTTTTTTTTTTTTTTTTTTTTTGCTATAATGCGCCGAAACATTTGTCATGTGACAAGCCAACATACATTTACAAACACCCATGCCTAACACGGGACTCGAACCCGCAACTTCGCGTGCAGTAAAAAAGACCCGTTATGATCCTTTCATTTTTTATTTTTTTTGATAATATTTTATTATTATTCTTATACCTGGCAAATAAAATTTAATGTTTTTAAGCATTACTTCATCAGATATTGTGGCCCGAAATATGAAGCATTATGTCTATGGGACAGGGACAAGTTGACGATACCTCTTTAAGGACACAACTAATTTTGAAATAGACTGTAGGAAAGTTAAGAGAACTTGTAAATTAGAATCTATTTAAAATTAATGCTCACTTCATATTTAACACGGTTTGCAAATCACGTTTTCCACCAAGAATATGCATTTCTGTCAACTTTCACGTGCCGGTTTAAAGTTCTTTGGATTTATTAAGCAAACATTTTTCGAAATAGTATCGCAATCTTCTTTATGCTTAGAACGATATCTTTCTTTTTTTTAAGAAAAAGATATGCATATTCGCTATACAAATACTAACTATAAATTAAGTAATATGGTTGTAAATGGAGAATATTAAACAAAAGTACTTACCCGAAATCTTTACAATAAAATTCCAACAGCCTTGAAGTCCCTCGACACCACAGAACGAAAAGTCAACTTTTCGATGCAAAAATACAATTTCAAGTCCGGCCAAAACAAACCTCAAGAACGAAATTGAGCTCCATCCGGCAAATACTCGCATTTCATTATTGGAAAAATTCTATTCAAACCAATATCGCGCGTTGAACAACTCAAAAGAAGTCTTAAAAATTGGCACACTCAAGAAAAATAAAAGTATCGTACAATCGGTTTCCCTAAATTTGTGAATGAATCTTGGCACATCTGAGGAGTAACGTGTGACTAAGTGCGGACTCGATGAAACATCAACATCGGCTTCACTAAAGAGCGAAAATTTGGGGTTACAGGATTACGTTTCTGTGGACAGTCGCCAAAGTGAAAGTAATCGCCAACGGGAAGGGTGGGAGTTGGCGGCGGATTATGGGAGCAGAGAAACGGTAGGAAATCCTCTTGCGCGTTTTTTGGAGTTTTCGTTTCAAGCGCAATTATACCGCAATCGCGGATTTTGGGTGGAAGGATAATAAAAATAATTTGCGTAACTGCAGAGATGTTTTATTGAGGCATTCAAAAATATAAAGATGTTTTTTTTATTATTAATGATATGTGATGGAGAAATAAATTATTCTGAAAAGTTTCTGGCTTTAAGGAAACTTTCCCGATTTAAAAAAAAAATATGGGAGCGCAATTTAAAAAGTAAAATTTTGAAATATTTTTAAAAATTAAGCATGTTGTGATAAAATAGATTGCAATATACAAATACTAGATTGTACAATATGACAACAGTAAAAAAAATTAACAATTTTAACTATTAGAAAGTAGTTTAATATATCGAACACAATAATACACACAGTTTAATATTTCGATGTTACAATTTTTTTTAATGAAGCTTTAAAAATTCATAATCTCAAGGAGGAACTTTTTAAGGCAAATAACAGTTTAACAGTTTCTTTATCATAAATATATATATATATATATATATATATATATATATATATATATATATATATATATATATATATATATATATATATATATATATATATATATATATATATATATATATATATATATATATATATATATATATATATATATATATATATATATATATATATATATATATTTTTTAAAGAGGGAAAATACTGACAAATTTAGGAATGATACAAATCGAATAATAAAATAGCAAGGTGAACATTCATTGTACTTAATGTTCACTCATTTCCAAGAACTCTTTTCTTAAAACGAAGAAAGACACTGATACATCTTAGTACTTCATTACTAATAACATTTATAATTCTTCTTTTGCCATATCGGGTTGTGGGAAAGCTATTCTGTGGTTAAATACCCTAATTTAAAATATGATCTGATACTGACCAACAAAATATCAGCATTTAAAGTAAACAGTACAGTTCGAAAGAGAAATATAAAATTAATCCTGAATATTTAAAATGATAATTAATTTTTAATAATTTACGAGAAATTATTTTCTTAAACCACTACTGGTTTTAATGAAATTTAAACTTTCACGTTAGCTTTTTTCTTCCCAATAAGCCCAATGTAATATTTTCTAGTTCGCATTACTTGCCTAAATTTTAATTCAATATATAAAATAATTTCACAGATACAATTACAAATACAAATGCTTTTTCACTTCTTCTCCCACTACAAATCAAAGTTTAAAATCAAAGGAAAAATTAAAAATAGAAAATTTTGCATTTCTTTCCAAAAGGTGATACTCCGATTTCGACTAAGAAATAGATTCTTAAATATTAACATTAAAGCAATACACACATTAGTTTTACATCATAGTTTGTTAATGGACTCTAAATATTATTGTATCTATAAACCAGTTTTGTGCATTTTGATGCTATTCTTCTACAGAACTACCAATAAAATTGCTGCAACTGCAGGAAAAGACAAGCAATAACTTTTGAAATTTTTATTTTTCTAGTTACAAATACAAATGTTTTCAACAATTACAAATACAAATGCTTTTTCACTTCTCCTCCCACTACAAATCAAAGTTTAAAATCAAAGGAAAAATTAAAAATAGAAAATTTTGCATTTCTTTCCGAAAGGTGATATTCCGATTTCGACTAAGAAATAGATTCTTAAATATTAACATTAAAGCAATACACACATTAGTTTTACATCATAGTTTGTTAATGGACTCTAAATATTATTGTATCTATAAACCAGTTTTGCGCATTTTGATGCTATACTTCTACAGAACTACCAATAAAATTGCTGCTACTGCAGGAACAGACAAGCAATAACTTTTGAAATTTTTATTTATCTAGTTTCTTTTTGGAAATAAATGGCGTTAGGATTTGTCTGACAGGTACGATACGGTACACAAACTCTGAGTTCTAGTCTGGAGGAAGAAACCAATTATTGAACTAATCCTAGATCTCTGACTCAAGAAAGATTAACTACAAGAGAAAAAAAAAGAAACTCACAAGCCATCGATGTAAAAGAACGAACGCCCTTTACAGAAACAAAGAAGAGTTAAGAGGCTTTCAATTTTAATAATTATGTTTGAGACAAAAATAAAGCTTGAATTCGAAATCTAGAACAAGTTCTAATGATACTGAGATTAGAAGAATTAAAGTTTCAATTTCATTCTCTTTGTAATTTGATGTCGATTTTTTAAATAACCTGTAATTCGTTATCTTTTAATTTGTATTTGTATATTAATTGCAGACATAAAAGTAAGGTTGACCTGTATATGTATGCTTCGTTTTTCAATCTTTTATCATCCATTAAAATGATTTAATTATATTCTTTTCTTTAAGCTTCATATTACTTGTTGACACTAAGTAAACTATCCATTAGATTTTTTTTAAATTTTTTTTTAAATTACTTAAAAGACAGAATTCAAATACTGTTTTGTGAAAGATTATATTAAGATTAATTGATCATTTAATCATTTCAAAAATTAAATTAAATTTTGTGGTACTAAAAAGCAAAAAAACTTAAACGTAAAAACAAACTATTATTACGAATCATTTTGATGAATGATAAAGGATTAAAAAATCTAAGCATACATATACAGGTCAAGCTCTCTACTTTTATGTCGGTAATTAATTTATAAATATATGCATTATCCACTTTTATGTGCAATTGTATCTTATGTAAGCTACTTTGAGCTCAGGATTTTCATAGTGTTGAAGTATTCAGCAGGATTTTCATACTATGAAGTCGATACTACACTACAAAGAAGAGACAGTCCTATCATGTCATTGACTAACTTCACCCTCATCCCGCCCTCCCCCAAAATAAAGAGGAAAAACTTGATGTAATCAGGGCTTGATTTAGAAAAACAATTACTATAGGCACAACATAGTAGACCGGGCCCCATTGACGATTGTTGATGCTGCTCAAATATTTATGACAATTTCGATTACCATCTATTACCATTTTGATTAAATAATTGTTGAGATATTTATATTTTAATAACAAATAAGAGTTATTAAAATATAGGTTCATATTTTATGACATTGATTAAGTGCGTTGAACAGAATATTGATATTTACATCATAATTCAGAAACTTTTTAGGCAATTTGGGGGCCCCTAAAATTTAGGGACACTAGGCTCGGGCCTTGCAGGCCTTATAGGAAAGCAGGCCCTGGATAAAATGCATTGTCATTGAAAATGAGTCTATCTGTCAAGTTTCAGAAAGACGACAGGTAGGTTAATAAGCCCTCCACAAATTTTACTCGCACAAACGCACAAATAAACTAACATAATCGAAGTTAATGTAAAGAAACCAAAATTGTAGTAGAAAATAAAAGACACTAATATGTTACTTTTATAGCGTCTCTCTAGTTAAATGGGTCCTTCTAGTAATTGTCAGAATTAATCCTATATTTTCTCTTTATTTTCTGTGTCAAATAAATACCTCGTGGATTAAAACTCTTTTTACCAAACTTTTCTTAGTCAAGAGTATGTACTTAAATTTTGCACAAAAGTTTTTAGTTAGAAATACTGACAAATGAATTTTTAGAAAGCCTAATGCCGTTTGGCAGCAATTTCATTCTACTGCAAGAACCACGGGAAAAAATGCTTAAATAAACAATATGTGACAATTTGGATTTGACAAATTATCTTCGCTGAAAATTTATTAGTTTTGAAAGTTCTATCTTTTCCAAAATTAATTGTAATTTTTATTTATAGTCCGGACTAATTTACGGCTCGAAGAAAGGCAAGTTTAGTTTGTTTTGTTTTGGAACTATAGACTGTCTATTTCAGCCACTTATAAAGTGCTTAACACAGCCAAATACGTCTCGTAATTTTGAGCATCTAGAAGAATACGGGATCGAAATCTTCTAGAACAAGTTACTAATCTAAGTAAAATATTTTTGCAAAATAAATATTATGCTTATTACTTCACTTCTTATTTATTTATGTTTTATCGCTTTCATTAATTTATTATATATGCATAAAAGTCAAATAAAGAAAAATTAGTTTTTACATCCATTATTTGACATACTTAATCTTTTATTCAATCCTCAGTCGAGCAATTATTTTCAAATACCATCCGCGGTCTTTCCATAAATATTTTTTGGCTTTATCACAACTGAATAACCTTACAATTTCACATGACCAAGCACGAGCGATAAGCGAATCTCTCCGGTAACCCTATTCCACAGGTAGGTATTCGACGGCAAGGTGAAAGAGAAGTTTCGCTTCGAAACAGGAACCAAAAACCGGTTTTTGCCGTGCATTCCTCTGAAGTAGTAAACACAATCTCGCCCTTCCCCCACCCCTATTGCTCTGAAGGACAGGTTCATTTTATTCTTTTTTTGCCGACCACAAGCTGTTTCGGCCAATGAGGGGAGGCCCTGGATCTACAGGTACGCAGATTCACCTTTCCACATCGACAGGAGGGAACTGAAAAATCGTCTGCGGCTTTTACACATGTTTATCGAACTTATCGTCTGCTTCTGATTTGGTTTGCTGCGGGAGTTCTCAACTCCGAGTGTCATCGCTCTGATGTGTTTGGGTTAAATGACTGTCTGTCGAACTCTTTGATCGAATAATAAAGGTAAGTTAATTTAGTAAGTTCTACGATTCGAAAGCATTTAAGTGCTGTCATGTGGCATTTTAAATAATTGGCTCTTGTTTTGTATGCATGTGAAAAATGTTATTTACAGCAAAACAATTAATTTGATTTTTTATTTGTTGAATATTATGTTCTTTTGTAATTTCTTGTTGCCACTTCAAGAACATTTTATGGTTGCTTACAAATAAGCAAATGTGATCATATACTTATTATATGAAGTTGAGCATGGGGATACGAAATACATAAGTTCTATTGATTGAGAAGTAAACACATATTTTCTTGGGTTTCTAAGTTGTTGTTGTTTTTTTTTTTTTTTTTTTTTTTTTTTTTTTTTTTTTTAATATCTATTCTTTCTTTCTAATAGGTCTTACCTAGTTTCAAAATAATCTGTAAATAGAAATCGTAAACAAAAGTATCTATCGCAAGTATAAAGAGCTTTTAAATGGAAATTAATTCCAGATATTTTTAGTTTTGGTCTGATGTTATTTGCTGTATTCTGAAACTATTACACTAGAACACGACAGAATAGTTTTTGATATATATAGTACTAAACGTAAAAACACAAAAGTACTTGTTAACTTTATTGCTTACAAGATTAAAACACTATTAATAACAAAACAAATGTCCTTGAGACGCTATATAAACAATGACTTTAAATTATTGTAATATATAGATGTTTTTCTAATTGATATACAAACTTTTAACTATGCAATACACAGATTCAAAAAAAATTCTCAACTTCAAATTCTTCTGTCATAAAAATATAACTCATTGCTACTGCTTTCAATATTTTATTATTGATAAGACAGATACAACCTATTCACAACCATGTATGTAAACCATACTCAGCAAAAAGTTCGATATCAAAAAAATACAGCAATTATAGCCAACTGTCAAATAGAAAAAATTTCAAGTAATTTATGAAAAGTCTGATTTTTGTAAAATAACTATGAATAAACTAGTAAAAACAAGAAAAATATTTTCAAAATTCAAAACTATGTCCTATTACTTTATAGTTTATTTCCATGTTCAATATTTTATTAAATATTAATTTTTTACTAATGAGTCTCATATCAATATATTTATTTAAATTGAGTTTTGGTTGATTGTATATCAGTTATAAAAGTAATGATTTGGGAGGAAAATCATTGCACACTTTATTAAAAATATTAAATGACAACACTTAAAAACTTCAGTTAAGTCATTCTGTCAAAAAAGTTTAGGGAAAATGCACTGTTTACTACTTGGAATAATAACACCAAATAGCCCAACAAACTCTGCATACAGTTGTACTACATGTTGGAAATACACTTAATCTTGAGTCTAGAAACTCTTGCACAATGAAAGAGTTGAACGACTAATTAAAAAAAATTCTACATCTTAATAGTTTAGTTCTGCAAAATTTTATAAAAAGTAACAAATTGAAAACTTTTGAAATTTTATTGAAAAAGGGTCAAGTTCTCTTGTAGAAAGGAAAAAGTTGAATGGAATATCAGTTTGCTTATTAAATAATTTTTACTTTCAGGCTCAGAAAAGTTTGTATTAGGTACAATGAAGGACCTGAAACCCATGCCAGATTCTTTAGGTAAGTGTTCTGTGATTCAAACAGTTTAACTAGCAATCAGTTCCATTTCATAAATTAATTTTCCTGAATAAAAATATTCACAGCAGTGGCAGTGTAGAAATAGAAATTCATGTTTGTGTTATTTTTTGTCGGAAAAAAGGGGGGAAACGAAAAACTGCTCTCAACACGGGCAAATATAGTAGTATTTAACCACTATTCTCACCCTAAAATTGATAAACCTCTGAAATCTCTCGCCAACTTTGAAGCAGAGAAGAGACTGAAGTTATTATAATCCGCTCTTGCACTCAGGTCGAATTTGTGTCGTTTGTTTCGATTTTGCACTGTATTAGCAAAAGCTGCAATTTTATCGTTGAAATTTGTGGTAAACGAGTGGGAGAAGCATAAAAGTGCTAAGTTCATATTGTTACTTTTGCTCTTCAAGACTTTGACGGCATCTTTTCACTCAAATCTGACAATGCATAAAACTATGCTTATTGTCATTTAAGTAACTTGGTTAAAAGTACCCAAGTTTATATTATTGCTTGAACTAGACTCGAAGTAGTTTTTTAAGTCACAAAATTAGTAAATAAGAAATATTCCAATTGCTTTATATACTATGCTTTAACGCATTTTCTGCTCTGTTCACAAAAAGCACTAAAGGCGATTTTCAAGCTTCAAACCATGCGGTATTTTGGCATTTAAACAACCTCATGTACTGTATTTGGCACACATGATTGGAAATAAAACAAAGTGCCTTATATACTCACAGCGGTGGCCACCAATAATAATTTCATCAACGCTTCCAGTGTTTGACAGATCAGAATGACCATAGCTTTTTTTCGCAATAACTGCATAAATCACGTCATCTACATAAATTGGATTAAAGAAAAGAATGGTACTCCAGAGCTTTTCTATTTTAAATTTGATCAACTATACACAAAAAATATGATGGTGCTGCAATGTTTCAGTGCAGTATGTGCTGAAATAGCTTTAGTGCCATAAATAACTTACTCTTAAAAGACACTCCCACCCTCCTCTCTTCGAAAAGAATCGACCTTTAACCCTTTATTTATTGGCATGATCATCAGGGTTTTTTTTATGTACTGTATTAATTTAAACACTTAGAGATCCATTGGGACTTTGAAATCCACTTTTATGAAGTTCGTTCTTAGATTGTCAGATGATGACACCACAAACTTAATTCTCTTCATATGCAAATACATAGATGGTTTTAAATATTCTAGGCATTCATCTGAGCCTTACATAAGGTCAATTACACGGGGCGAGTTTACTAGATACTAGCTGGCTAGTTCACAGTAAACTAGCTCCTTGTCATCCAATCACTAGCAGGGCTAGCTGCTAGTAAAAATGCTGGGGGAAAAGTTGAAAGCCGGGTACTTTACTCGCTACTTGCCGGTATTTGAGCGAGCTAGCTAGTAAATTAACAGTGTGTCATCAGAGTTGCTAATGCAAAAGCGGCAAGTCGATGCCAAAGAACAAAAACACGTGGTTTCTACACACCAGCTAGGGAGCGTGTGGGAAGCTTTTAGTGTCATCGTCAACTAGTGTACTCGTCGACTCGCCTGTGACTAAAGTAGCCGGTTAATAGCTAGTAAACTTGCCCCGTGTAATTGACCCTTAATATACTTGTCTGTAGAAAACCGCCAAAGAAAATAAGCTTGTTACCATATAACAATTGAAGAACTAATTTCATAGAAATGGATTTCAAAGTCCTAATGGATCGCAAAGCGTTGAAATTAGTTCAGTATCTTGAGAAACCTGATGGACTAAGTCCCATGAGTCTTAATCCTTGTTGTATAAAAATATTTCGGCTAAGTTTAGCCAACGAATGATTCTTGGACTAAGAAAAATCGAATGCAAAGTTTAAGGCCTGTAGATCTTATAGGGCTTGATAAAGTTATATGCACAAGCAGTATGATCGTAAGGAAATGTAATCTGAAGAAAAACAATAAATTAGCATCAGTTTGAACTTTCACTTTTAGATAGAAACGTGGGGGATTGTTGCACGGAAGTTAACTTTTTCAGCTGAACCTTGTCGGAAATTAGCGCAGCATAGCCAACATTGGCTTTTGTACCATAAAAAATCACTTAACCAACCAACCTTGTCGGAAAAGTTGTAAATAATATTTTACGCTTTTTTTGAAAATCAAGTTTTGAATAACATTGTAGTCCTTGGTATACATTAACACATAATTGTTATCTTTGAAACATCATTTACATAAATTTGAACTACATGAAAAGATTTATGTAAAGGTCAACTACATAAAAAGGTTTATGTAAAAATATTCATGGAGAATTTTTTCTCGTGATATTGGAGAATGTGCATGAAATTTTATGAGGTTTGTCAACAAGCTCTTGATAACTCTAGACAGTGGATTTTTAACTAATCCGATCCTGTATTATGCTGAATTTTCTACAGTTAAAACCAAATAAAAAAAAGTCGTGTGGCTCTAAAACTATTTTAATCCTCTAGTGCATAGAGCAGCATATATGCTACACAACTTGGGAGAAAAATTTAAGCAATAATTTATAAATTTTATTACAATTTGATACTGCAATTCATTATATTAGTCATACTAAGATTTTTTTTACCTAAGAAGTTATTTTATTAGTATACTTTTAGAAATAAACATGACCGCTAGTTGCATGAAAAAAAAAAATAATGCACTAAAGGGTTAAACTATTTGTATTATTTGGTTACGTTTTTGCTTAAATTTTGTACTTTACATTTCCAACCGCATGATTAAAATTTTCTTTATAAAACGCAACAGCGTCACCTATCGATAAAAGATTTGAAAAAAAAAAAATAATAATAATAATAATAATAAAGAACTATCAATCATCGTGATAAAATATTACAGTTTCATTGTGATTTTGTCAAGAAGTCCAAGCATCAGGTCTTAAAGACATTGGGAAGTGAGTCTAAAAAGAGTTAGTTGAAAGATAAAAGAGCTAAGCAAAAATAGTGTATAAAAATAATTCGCTTTTAGGCTTTTTTCTGATCTTAAAAATATGACCGTAACCTTTGGACTCAGAGAGGTCACGAGTTGACCCAAGGCACTGAATATATTCCATTCCGAATTCCAGCTCCCTGACATACACAATAACTTGTACAAAATGCATTTTATACTTCAGAATTATATCCAAATTCCGAGAGCTTTTCCTTTTAACTAAATTGCGAGCAATTATACTATTAGAACTCAATAGGGATCTCTGAATCTCAGGGAGAGTCATTGTTACACAACACCTTAATTAAGCATGGGATCTGCCGGAACTCGATATGAGAAATTACGAATAGCAAAACGGTTAAAGGGCATCGTTTGTCTTCAATCACGACCGCGATCGTTTATGCGTTCTACTTTGTTTTTACATCACCCGCAATCAAATTCCTGCTAAATGGGACAAACCAGTGGATTCCGAACGAAGTGGGCTCGCCTCTGGGCCTTTTGAAAACGAAAGTGGACAATGGTCAATTGGTCATTCGTTAGTTTTCAGTACTATGTTTTTTTAATATAATAGGTTTTATTCATTTTTGGGTACAACAAAACTTTGTGTTTATAGTTCATTAACTTTTTAAAAAAAAAAAATGTATTAAAATTTTTACTACACATCTATGTGGCATTGCAAATATATTGTATTCTACAGCCATGAGGCACACTTTCTGAAACCTTTTATTTCTTTTCGGATTAGTTAAAATCAAAATAAATAGGGGAGAAAATCTGCATAAGTTATTTTTTTTTTTTTTTTTTGCTCTGAAAAACCATCTACACTGCATTAAAGTAACATCTACAATGCCCTTGAAAGACATCTCGGAAAGTATTTCCTCCTAAGCACAAAGATTACTCTCGGTAGATCAAGTACTGCTCTAGTGATGGTCCGGCGTTGTTACTTTCGTATAGCTCTTGACCAAGGAAATTCCCGATTTAAAGAAACTAGTAAATGAGTTAAAGAGGAGAAACCGCATTGTCACTCAAACCGGACAACACCAATTATTCGAATAATCCATCTTAGTTACCGATTGCCTGAAGTATCACAAGAAGCACAAGATCGCTTATGTAATTCTATTTCTATTGGTGATTCAGCTGTTGCAACAAACAAGCCAATCGTGGTTCAGCTTAGTCCCAAGGCTTGACCTCCTTCCCGCATTAAGGGCTCAACCTTTTGTTTGAAGAGTTGTGTTTACAACAGGTGCGGGTCGCCCTCACGTTGATTGAGGTTTAACAACAGCCTCATTTGCATTCTCGTTAACTTTGCGAGTCACCTGAGCAACGCGGTATTAGCTTGGACATGGTAACTGGCACATAAATCTAGCTTAAAATCTGAAAAATTGCCAAATGTTTAATCTTAACATTTCCCTGAATAGGATTGTGCCTCTTCTCTTGTGGTAACTCTGAAATTTGTGTTTAGGCCGGGCAGAAAAGTCGAAGCATCTTGTATCTTTTAGCAGTAGTGCTTAAAAGTTGTGGACTCTCATTATTAAAAAGTGTGTAAAATCTTAAAACTCTGAATTGAAATCTTCTGTCGTCTCAGTTGGTCGAAAGTTGTGAAAATTGGACTAGAAATACTTAAAATTCAAAACTTAATAAATAATCACATATTTCGTTGATCATTTTGCGGTAATGCTTAAAAGTTACTGTTTTTCATAACAACACCTGTAAAAAAAATTATGAATTTTTATTTTTTAGAATATATGTTAATATCTTCTGCCGCCTCGAGGACACCGAATTTTGGAAATTAAAGGAATTTTTTTTTAATAAAATCACATTATACTTTTATCATTGTAATTCGAAAATAAACTTTAATCCATCATTCAGACATGCAAATTATAAAAGCATTATCGATTGTAATCTCTTTTAGAACTATTTTTACTCTTAAGGCTTTTTTTTTTTAATTTTTTTATTAAAAATTAATGTATGTGGTTTCTGGATTCTAGGGTTGCTCCATCCCTATTCTGAGGTCTAACTGCTTTTCCGGAGGCATCAGTCTTTAGCTTTGCAATTTGCTCGACTGCTTGTGTGTGAAGGATATTTAATAAAATCCTAACCGTTCATTGGCACATATTCCTGTATCATCTTCAAAAGTTCATAAAAACTTATCTCTATGAGAAATAGAGGTAATGTTACATAACAAGTTTGCAAGTTCATGAGATCTGTGTAGGTTGTAGCTCCAAATTTAACAGCAGGAATAGTGAATCTACGAAAACAATTTTCACCTGGGCCATTTTCCCTTGCTTTTGCTTAGATAAACAGTAAAAATTTAAAGGTCCTAATATGACACCTCTCATCAGTTAAAATGAACATAAACAATACTTATGTCCATTTGGACGGCTAGGTTTTTATTAAATATCCTTCACACACACACAAGCAGTCGAACAAATTGGAAAACTAAACACTGAAGCCTCCGAAAAAGGAGTTGGACAGCAGAATAGGGATGGAGCAACCCTAGAATCCAGAAACCACATGCTAGAATTTTTAGCAAAAAAAAGCAAGAAAAACAGTCTAAAAAAGATTACAATCAATAATGCTTTAGTAATTTGTAAGTCTGAAAGTTGGAATAAAGTTTATTTCCATATTACAATGAGGAAAGAGGAATGTGTTTTTACTTTAAAAAATTGCCTTCAATTTTCAAAATTCGATGACTTTGAAGCGGCAGAAAATAATAACATAAAACTCCAAAAAATTTCACATGTATTGTTGATAAAATAAAACTGTAACTTTTAAGCATTACCATAAAATGATCAACGAAATCTGTGAATATTTATTAATTTTTGAATTTTAAGCATTTCTATTTTCACAACTTTCGACCCATTGAGAAGACAGAAGATATCAATTCAGAGTTTTAAGATTTTACACACTTATTCATAATGAGAGTCCACGACTTTTCCACACAACCTATAAAAAATCCAAGATACTTCGACTTTTTCGGTTCGGCCTAGCGTATATTGTTAAATTAGCCCTTTATTTACTGATGGGACTTATTGTACAATACAGTATCATGAGAAAGTTGACGGGACTTATAAGTCCCGTCAATTTTCTCATGATACTGTATTGATTTATACGTTTTGAGACCCATTAGGACATTGTGAAATTCACTTCTTTGAAGTTCATCCATTTGTTGGATGGCAGCAAAAGCTTATTTCTCTTTAAAAGCTTGTTAGAGACAATTATATAAGACGATGGAAGACCAAGATGGATGCCGAGAAAATTAAAAATCGTCCATGTGTGTGCTATAAAGAGAATTAAGCTTGTACTTCCATCCAACAAAGATAGAACGAAATTCATAGACGTGGATTTCATAGCATATCATAAAGTATATTCAAGACAATCCCTCCATAATCCCTTCATAAAGTGGATTCGAGACGATTCCTCCTTCACTTAGATCTTAATCTAACGCTGTTTCGATGCAGTAATAACCCACGGGTAAGCTCTGGCGTCAAAATATCTCTATTATATCCAAACAATCCAAATTTTCTTGGCCGACCAAACGGTATAGTGGTTAGCGCGCTAGCTTCTAGACCGCGAGGTTGCGGGTTCGAGTCCCGTGTTAGGCATGGGTGTTTGTAAATGTATGTTGGCTTGTCTAATGACGAATGTTTCGGCGCATTATAGCCCTCGTGTTGCTGACGGCGGCAGATAATCTGAAAATCTGAAAACAACCAACCAAATTTTCTTGATTAAGATTTGGGCAGTACATGTTTCGTTTGTCTATTTTAAAATAAATGATTTGCCGAAAAAACTAAATAATACTCGAGAAAACATGAAATTTTGCACTTTACAAAAATTCAAAATTCACTTCATTTAAATTTGATATTGATTGGTGTGGTTTACCGTGGTCGCTTTCAAATTTTCATTAATTTTAAAAAAATGGCCAGTATGACTATGATTATTATATTGGCCAAAAAAAAAAAAATGGCAAAATTGGCTGCTTTTTTTTTTTTTTCCTCGAAAATTATTACGTTATCTTTTTAGATAAGTGAAACAGAAGAGAAATAGTCGTTGATAAGTAATGCTCAAGGGAAAAATATGTGTTTCAGACATTCGTTTTTCAACTTTTTACTCATTTTTCGAATTTCTACGAGAATTTCGAAGGTAGGGATGTTTAGAACACTTTAAAAGGCACTGTGTCAGTGATTTCGATGATCAAAATTCTTAAAGCCATTTTTTGGCAATTGCTAAAAACATAAATGATTCAAGAGTAGTTAGCTTTGTACGTAAGTGTAATTTTGATGAAAGCTTTAATGACAGGGAGCATAGCCAGCACTAACCCGTATGGAAAAGTTAAACATTGTATGTCAATCTTTTCGGGAGCTATACTGACCAGAGACAAAAAAGAATAATTTCTTGACCACTTTTTGAACTCCAAACGTGTAGAAAGGCAAAAAAAAAAGTAGAATTATTTTACCAAATTCCAATACTTTCACTACCTTATTAAATTTAGAAGGAGAAACGAATTTAATCAAATTAAATTTAGAATTTAACTCAAATTAAATTAAAAAAAAGAAATGAATAAAAAATTAAGCTGAACATTCGATGCTCACGTACATTGAGGTTTAAATTAAAAAAAAAAAAAAAAAAAAAAAAAAAAACGTATTTGTGTACGATTATACTCCGTGCTAAGCACAGATTTATTATTTGCTTTTTGGCCAAACTGAGTTACTGCGAAATAGTGGTTCTCTGTAAGTTATGATGACGAAGCTTAAGGCGTCTTCTCACTTTAGGCACCTCGAAAATAGGCTATTTTCGCGATTTTTTTTTGAGGATTTTTGCAAACAATTATGGGATAAAATGGATCCTATATAATAAACACATCTTTCAAGTACAAGAAAAAAAAAAAATTTTTTTGAACAATTATTATAATAAAACAGTAGCATCGAAAAACCCGTGTAGAAATGGCTTGTTGATGAAATTTCGGAAACTATCCGGCCGATTGTCATGAAATTTGAATGACATATTCTTCATAGTTATGGCTATAGCGCATATCATCAGATTTTTTAAATTTTGATTTGAAGTATTTTTTTTTTACAAAAAACTGCAAAAAAACGCGTTTTTTTTTTTACTTTTTCGAAAAACGTGCGCCATTTTGTTATTTTCGCGAATATCAAAAATTTGATGATATGCGCTATAGCCATAACTATGAAGAATATGTCATTCAAATTTCATGACAATCGGCCGGATAGTTTCCGAAATTTCATCAACAAGCCACGAACATTACATTTCTACACGGGTTTTTCGATGCTACTGTTTTATTATAATAATTGTTCAAAAAAATAAAAAAATAAAAATTTCTTGTACTTGAAAGATGTGTTTATTATATAGGATTCATTTTATCCCATAATTGTTTGCAAAAATCCTCGAAAAAAAATCGCGAAAATAGCCTATTTTCGAGGTGCCTAAAGTGAGAAGACGCCTTAATAATTGTAGCTACTCAGGAAAAATGTTAATATGTTAATCAATAAGTTGGAATTAACTACTTAAAGTTGCTAAACTTTTAACCGACATTTCTCATTTTGAGTTCACTTGTGCTCTTAGTACTGCAGCTGCAGAATATAAGGAAAACAACCATAAATCGGCGAAATTATGTTGAAAAGGAACACTGAGTAGGATAGCAACCATGTCTTCAATTTTTTCCCCAGGTGAATTTATTTGTTCAATTATATAAATTAATTGGTTGTGTTTTTCTTTTATGGGTAATAGTTTTCATTATGGGTACCGGTCTGTTTTGAAAAGATTTTCTAATAACTTTCTAAATAATTTTTCACAGCTATAATTAGTATTTTCACAATAATATTTTTTTTATCAAAACTTCATGTATATTGGGGCTGAACCCCTAATTGTATTGATCTTTTAGAAATAAACAAATACTCTATTAATCTTACTTGAATAT
Source organism: Linyphia triangularis (assembly GCA_963978545.1). Classification (NCBI taxonomy): domain Eukaryota; kingdom Metazoa; phylum Arthropoda; class Arachnida; order Araneae; family Linyphiidae; genus Linyphia; species Linyphia triangularis. The sequence goes on along the minus strand of OZ021723.1, from coordinate 88,946,243 downwards.
CTTCCAATTATATTAGTTTCGTTAATAGGAAGTAATTGGCAAACATCATTTTGCCACAAGATAACGCATTCAAATGCCATTTTACCTCCTCCTCCCTTTTTTTTTTTTTTTTGTAACCTAACATCAAACAATTGGTCACTGAACCTCAAAACGAAAAAAAAAATATTCATTACAAAAGAATTTCTTTGTTAACTACCCCAAAAATAAACTCCAGAAAGTAAACTCAATTACATAAAAGGATGTAACAATAATAGAAACGCTCTTCATAATGGTTTCTCTTATAAACTGGCATCTTTTAGGCGTGAGACCCTTTTCTCATGGGTTCAATTCTTACACAAACAATGGTCTGCTGTTTGTCCTCCAGGCTTGTAGTACCTTTAAAAGGCGGCAACGAGGAAAGGAAGATGCTTTTGGTTGATGATCACGCAGGCGATAGTTTCGGTCTGGCGTTTCTCGTGCTAAATGATTGGGTTGGAAAGGGGTTTGTATCGCCTGACATACGCCCACACCATCCATGATAGAATTTCCTACTCGTTTCTTTTTAATCCATTCGTGTAACTGCACGCAAGTTTGAAGTCAGCAAGAAAAGATAGTGTGGTTCTGATTCAATTGATTTAATGTTGTCTTTTGTGATCTAGCGATCTAATTTTGGCTTACGTGCAGATTCGTTTAATCTTGAACTGTTAGTTTTTACTGGAAGCCTTTCAATTGAATCGTAGCGACATCTTCACAGTCAGTAGTAACTTTCTAGCTTCTTTTGGCTTCGGTTGGCTAAAGACTAATTGGTTGTCGGCGGAAGGGTCTGTAAAGATAAAGTTTGTCTTAGTGTTCTCAAGATTTTTTAAATGGATCTTTATTTTCCATTGAAACCACGAATCTTTACTTTCCATTGAGCGCATTTGATCCTGCATGCACAGCGCGGTGATTTTTTTGCGTCACCCAACCGACTACTTGTACGTCAGATATTATTCTTTGCAGAAACTTTTTATTACTTCTTCTTTTGACACCACTTTTAACGAATTTAACCAATTGATAGTTGTATAAAAGAACTTAATAATTTCATTTTTGTTGTTGTTTCTTATACCACTTGATTGACAGCAGCATAGATGGAGTCCATGAACTCGTGAGCTTTCAGAAGATCAAAAACTGCACCAGAATTAGAGTGCAGCTGATCCTTCTGGTAGCCAATACATGCCAAGGCATGAGCAGGAGTGGCCAAAACCAAGTTACACTTCGGAAAAAGAGGATTCACATACACTTTAAATCCCGACACAAACCTTAGAGCATGAATATGTCCTCTGTGAAGTCTGGCCAGAGCAGTCTGATCTCTCCTACTGCTTGCCCCAATCAAAGCAGCACCAGGACGACTGCAAGCGTACCAATCATGTAAGGGGGCCAGTCTACAAGATGAGTTAATTTCCAGTTTGATTCAAGAAGCAAATTTCGAGTAAGAAAGACAGGAGCTATCAGTTAAAATCTTTAGGCTGCCCTCCTTTGCCAGTCCATCCTCAACCTCATTACCGTAAAGATTCCCGTGCGACGGTATCCACTGAAAAAAATATCTTTTTCGTTAAAGTAAAAATAAAAATACCATTTTATTTTTACTTTAATGTTTGTCCATCAAGCATATTGCGCCCGAATTTAGAGGTAAAAATATTGCGTACGACATAAGGTTAATATATTGTTCGAAGTGAATTTCCTTACGCAAAGTTTTCAGATTGTACACAATCGTACAAATGGATTTTGTCTGCAAGCAATATGCAGGGTTATCCATAATGCAGGAGCATGTGTTATGTAACAAGAAATGTAGTACCGATTCGACGTTTGTCGCATAACAAATAGTGCTCACATTGAATGAATAAAATAACTTTGAACTTTCCTCCATCCATTGAGGCGTAGTATATGGCACCTATCTGTTGGCGTTCATTGAAAAAAATATTTAAAATCTTCTTCTTCATTTTGTAAATAACTCTGTATTTTCTGTAATAACCTTGTAATTTTCAAATTAGCTATAAATATTTTCTTTATCTTTCCTCCTTAAAGTCTTCGGATGTTTTGAATACTTGTATTAAAAATCGTTATACAATTTTAAATATTTTGCAAGATGAGGAAGTGTCAGTTAAAGCATATCTAAAAAAAATTTGGTGTCCTTGAAGGTTAATAATTTAAGAATTAAAGAATATTTTAAGTACCATACAAATCAATGATTCCCACCCCAATTATAGGGGCATTATAATACTTATTAACGCTACTATAATTAGAGTAGTATAAAAATCAGGGTTTTAATTAAATATACTTAAGATATTTGGTCTTTAACTTAAGGGAACCTGTTGCAATATGGTCCAAGATACATCTGGCATCTTGATACAAAGTATCCTTTTGATTATTACATCCACCAATCACGGTTATAACTTACAAAAAGCGTTTCCAATGATATAGGACCAAGGCACATCTGGTCCAAGATAAAACAGATTGTCGTAATAAAAATATGGGCACGTACGTACGAAGGAAGTTGCGAAATTTGTTGAAAATAAACATAATTTTTTTTTTTCTAAAATATTCCCAAATTCAGAAGTTTTAAAATATTACTACATTCGTTACGATATTCAAGATACTTTTTGAACTACGCTAATTTTTTAACCTTTTATTTACTGAAAGGACTTATAAGATCCGTTAGTTTTCCCATGATACTGCATTAGTTTAAGCACATTGGGACTTTGGAATCCTGTTCTTTGAAGTTCATTCTTCAAATGATGGATAGCAGAACAAGCTTATTTCTCTTTGGCACTTTTCTAGAGACCATACACAAGACGATGTAATGTAAGGCTAAGTTGGTGATCTAGAAGATTGAAAGTTTATCCTGCACTCCAACAATTAACGGATGAACTTCTTAGAGGTGGATTTCAATGTCCAAATGGGTCTTAAAGTGTTTAAATTAATACAGTACGATGAGTGCAGATGACGGAAATATATGTCTCATCAATAAAGGGTTAAGGTATACACTTATAAAGGATCATCCCCGCACACTTTAAACTTGATTTGTGAGGATCTAGTTTTTGTCAAAGTAGGCTTTCTTTTCCCCGCCAGGATAACAGTTTTAAACAAGAGGGGGAAAAAAAGGGAAAAAAATTAGCAGTGAACCTACTATATTCAAATACACTTGTGGTATAATTGAATTGTATCTTCATTTGGAATCTTGATGTTTTTTTAAAAAAGTGTGTATTTTACTATCCAAATAAAATTCTATGACAAAAAGTTGTTAAAGTCATATTTACAATTCTAGTAGTTTCCCTGTGGCATAAAAAAAAATTAAAGCATAATTTGTATTACAAATTGTGTTGTAACAGGTGCCATTACTCTAAGTAAATAATTAAATTTTAATAAATTAATTATTAATACTCAAAGTAATAAAATTTTGTATGCAGATACGTTAGTTTTCTAACCCTCGTTAAGTTTGAAAATAATAATGGTTCTAACTCTAAATTAATGAAAGATTATTTCAATGTATTCTAATATCTTAATAACAAAGTCCATCAATAGAAAATCAAAACTCAAACTTATGGTAAACTAAATCTCTGTGACACATGAAAAGTAATTTTTCTGAACTGCATTCAATGTTTATTCATTACTTCTGATTTCTTCAGCTTTAATTATAACAAATCTACTTTCTCCTACTTCAACCTGTTTCACACGCTTGAGGTGTCATTGATCAATCACTTCAAGATTAAAAAGGTACTGAAAGAGTTTTTACTTTAGATATTGGGATCATATGGAAACTTTTTTATAATTCTTTTGCAAGTTTTATTACTTTTTATGATTTTATTTATAATCATGATTTGGGAATTGCTCAAAAAGGACATTATTAAAGAATATATATATATATATATATATATATCATAGTTTTGCATCATGCTGATTAAAGTAACAGTCGCATTAATTTGTTAGTAAATTGATTGTTTTTAGAAATGGAATTAAAATATGAATTTTGTTTGTTTTGCGATAAAAATTTCTCTAAAAAATTTCTCTTTGTTTTGCATGCTAAATTTGCTTTGAAAAGTTTAAGAAACGCATTTTCTGAAACTAATAAAAATGATGAGGTTTCTTAAAATTCTTAAATTTAAAATTGGTATTAAAAAATAAGAAATATCCTGCTTTTATGAGTAATTTTTTCAAGGAAACATAAGCTAATTATAAAGAAAAACTTAGCTAATTAAAAGAAAGTAATAGGGAACCAAAATATATTAGTTGTGGTTGTTTTAATTAGTTTGGAATTTTGATACCTTATAATTTTTTTAAATTTTAAAATGCATAAATATTGTTTTATTCTGGAGTTAATAAGGATATTTTGGCAACATACGTACTAACATCTTGATAAGAATTATTTATGTACCTCAGAGCAACCAAATTTAAATTTTGGAATTATTTTTTTTTTATTGTTGGTGAGAATTTATTAGTTTTCTATATAATCAAATATATTTCTTATTATCCTTTCCCATAATTCTTATTCTCCCTGATATCCGCCACTGTTCAAGACTAAATTAATCTTTCTGGGTAACAACCACTAATCAGTAACTACAGCTTCTTAATAGTTTATAAGCAGTTTCTGCTCTACAAGCAGATGAAGCCAATTGAATACTGTCCTTCATCTATGCTACGTAATAGGCTGCCCTAACATTCTAACTACTTTGGAGGGAAGTTGCTAATATAGATCTCTATGGTGATTGTTAAGCCTTCTTCGGCTTCAAGTCAATAAACAAGCAAATAAAATATCGAATCTTTAAAAGTAACTCCATTTTCTTGATGCCTCTTACTTGGCATTCAGCGTTAATCTACTAGTCACGGGGAAAGCTTACATCATAACGTGTAACGTTATGTGGTTATTTAAGTACAACATTTCCCAAACAAGGCCGAGGACATACATGGGTTGTAACATTAAAGGAAAGTAAGCAAGCCAAGTGATGAAAAGGTTAAAGGCGTATTCTCACTTTCACTCAATATAACAACGAGTGGGATTTTTAAGCTCCTAATGCCCACAACAAACCCACTTCTAATGGGCGAATTCAAGGTGGTAACTTCTGACTCAAGAAACGAGGCCACAAGCACGTGTAGGTTAGGATAACAGAAACAACTTGAAGGAAACCTAAACAAACGAATGTGGGCAAATCAAAAGCTGTGAAACGGAAACGCAGGCCGCACCTCTTTGATGCGCTAATTCGATTTAATAAAACAGCATCTCGAATTTGAATAGATGGTTTTGATGCATCTTGTATTCAAAGAGGGAGAAAAATACCGATAAGTGTTTTAGTTTGCATTTTGATTGAAGAGGTTTCTAGCAATGTTTTGACCTACATCGGTCCGTTCTCAAGGCTCATCTTGTGGGGCGGTTTACAACTAAAGATGGCAATGTTCAAATTCATCTTTTTTAGGATGAATGTTTTGTTTTTAATGGGAATCTTTTTTTTTTTTTTAAATATGTGTGTCTCTTTTAAAGGGAAGAGGTCAAATTCGGGACTTGGATCTAGAAAATACACCTAGCATGGAAAGAACTTGGGTTCAATTCCTCATGTCAGCGCTCTGCAATGTTTGATTACAAAACCAAATTCAAACGATGGCAATTGAGACATTGCCTCTCATCATTTGCTGGGCTGCCTAATATGATGGAAGTTTTTCTGGTTTTCTCTCATTAAACTCGTAAATATGCGTCAGTTTCTTCCTGAAAGACTTTCCGTAAAGCATTTAACTCATTGAGTTATAATCAAGTCTTGAGATGATTTGCCTCATTACAAAAAATTCCAATACAACCGACTTAAGGGGAAAGGGTTATCTGGAATTTTACGTTATAAAACTACTTGAAATTCTTTTTCACCACATTTCAATATTTAGTTAGTAATAAAAATATTACGTCATTCAATCTGATATATTTTTTATGGTCATTTCAGTTATTGTTCCTATACACGTGTAAATTTCCAAACCACAAATTACTATCGTATGTGGAATAATCAAACAACTAAAACATTCTACTTGAATGTTTTATTTGTTGTTTGGATTGACACCTGAATAATTCCTTTCAGCTTCTAAACTACACTAATGTGTAATGAAAGGCTTATATATATAAAAAAAATCTCCCTCCCTCCGTCCATCACATGGCGTTATTCCCTACAAATACTAAACTTGTGATACGTCAAATCATAGGTCTGGATATAAGTTCCTATGCCAGTATTCCACCTCAAATACCCAAAATCAAAACCGATAGTTAATTTGCAATAAGTTGCGATTTTCTAAATCTCAACAAATAAAAGCCATTTATCAGTTTAAAAGTCTGGGTAAGTTTAATAGGATTGCATAAAAAAAAAAAAAAAAAAAAAAAAAAACATAAGTTCCAACCCTAAGTGCTCCAACGGAAAAGTGCGTCCATAATAAACTCTACTAGAAGTCCATATCTTAGTTCTAAATAGAGCTATCCGATTTTGTACTTTGTAACTTCGTGACGTTTATTCGCTAAGTTGATCACTAAACTCTCCCACTTAGTGGCATTTTAATTTATAAGAAATCCCCTAATTGGCAGATTTTTTTTTTTTTTTTTTTTTTTTTTTTTTTTTTTTTATTTCGTCAACCGATTCCAGTTATTAAATGGCGCTAAAATGTACATACTTTATTTCTGGACTTAATGTACGTTGGTAAAGGACTTTCGTCAACAATAATCAGCAAACTATTGATTAAGACTAAATCTTTTGAGATTACAGCTTTAAGTTAATTGCAAAGTTTGTTTCTGTTATAATTCAGAAAAAAGTATGACAAATCTCTGTGTTGTAATAGTAATTATTCATTGTATTATCGATTCTGAGTGATACTAGATTCCAATAACCTACAAACCTTTAGTCATCTTATTTAGGTCATAACAAATTAAAAGGATACATCAATAACATAAATCATTTTTTTTTTTCTCGTAAATATTTTCCCCTGCATATAACGGCACGAACACTGTCTTTTTACGTACTATTTATTAAATCACCTCAGTCCATGAAAATCTCACGCTAAATATCACATTTAAAACTTTGTCAATAGCCAAGTAAGCCTCGTTACAGATTCATAAAAGTCAATCATTTGAAAACGTTACTTAACCTCAGCAATCTACTTCATGTCAAGAACGTGAGAATGGGGACATTTCACATGAGAAAAACATCTTAAATCTACATTAATATTAATCCCACTGAAGTAAAGATTGATTCCTCCCGCTTCTGACATTAATCAATAGTGCTTTGAAAATATTGCCTAAATAAATTATATAGTAAGTGTCTATAATAAGGATAGACAGTATGCATCTTTCTTCATTGGCATCCAACCGTGTCCATATACGTCTCCAACTCCGAGGTATATGAATTCTCGAAATGGCGTCGACTTGTTTTCCAAGTCGGACAGTATGGACTCTGTACTCAACTTTATGATTATGATTAACCACTTGTCAAACTTTTATTTTGCAACTTTTTATCCACTGATTTATTTTACTGTAAAACTTCTATATAGCTCATAAGCGGTTTCTTCTCAGAATGTAGATGAAGACTGTAAGCTTTCTGAGTTAATAATTCGGTTGCATTTGTTTATTATGCTAGATTCCAGCCACGAGATAACAAACGGCTTTTATAATTTTGTAAACGTTGATGCACGAGAGAGTATTTTAATTTAGAAAAAAGTAAGGAAATGTATTTGGATTGTATCGTTTCGGTTTTTTTCGAAAAATAAAGTGGCGGTTCGTTGATTACTGGATGTGGTTTCTTGAATTTTATTTTTCTAACATAAGTAAAAGGCAGCGACTGACATACCATGGTCGGTACATAGCATGAGATGAGAGGCAGTAAAGTACTATGTAATAAGTTGATGTTGGTTACCTACAGGGCGCGAATTAGTTCAAATAGTGTCAATAAAACCCCGTTAAAATCGTCCTTCAATGCTTTAAATCGGAATTTAATTGTTTGCATACTAATATTTCATTCAAAAAATATAAATAACTTTTTTATTAAATGAATTTACGTTTATTGTTTACAAAGTTTCATTAAATAAAGAGCACTTGTTAATTTGTAGCATAGAATGTTCAGTCAATACTAACCAATAGTTAACTTCCCGGCAACAAATAATTTTCAAAGATTCTCTTATGCATTATAAAGAATATAGAAATTTCTTTAAACCCAACTCTAGGACTCTTTTTATTTTGACTTGCAGTCATGACTTACGTTTTCTGGTTTTTGCTGGTTTATGCTACAAAAATCATTGTACAATATTTTTAGCAACTTTTCAGAAAAAAAAATTTGGAGAAAAGTACTTTAAAGTCGTACAAAAAATTTTGAAGCTTTGAATGCAATTTTCGTTCATAAAGTTTGTGGAATGTTTGTCGTCTTAAATCGGTATAATTAAGAGAAGTTATCAAACATTTTTGTAAACAAATTATCTCAAGATTCCACTAACACCTTTCTACAATATTCTAAGGTGTTTCAAAACTTTATTCTTAAATTTTAACTGGCAAAATTAATCGAGAATATTTTTGGTAGCATTTTAAATAATTGGCTCTTAAATTTGCTTAAGACCAAAGATGAAAATAAAAATTTCCATTAACTTTAGTGCATTATATTTAATAGTTTGTTTCAAATTGAAAATACAACATTACTTTGTTGTTCGAGCAACATTTTACGCAGCAAAATTATTCAATCATAGTATTACTTCGTTACAAAAGTCACGTCAATCAACAGCAATAATTGCCCAATATTTCTAACAGAAAATCTAGTCACGGTTTTGGTAATAATCATGTTTTTTTTTTATTGATGATATGCATTTTATAGCAAAGTAAATGCATTGCATTATCTTTGGCTTTGTCTTTCTGTTAAACAAGTTCCATAAAAGTAACATCCAATATGGAGTATACAACGCCCTTGACACAAGTTTTTTTTTCTTTCTGTAACATCGTTTATTACATGGCCTTGACTCTATTTCAATAGGTAATACAGCATTGTTTTTGTAACCTATCTGTTATGGTTTGGAAAGAGATGGATCATGGTAAACGAAAACACAATTGATCCGCATATTCGTTCATGTAATGATGCTGAGCAAAATAAGTAATGCTCATAATAGACACGAGAAAAATTAAATTCTGTGTACCACTGTAACAACCCGTCAGTTTTCAAGGCAATATATTAACTTAAATGTTTTGAGATTTATTCGGACTTTGAAATTCTCTTATATGCTCTTCATTCTTCAATTGCTGGATGGCAACACAAGCTTATTCCTTTTTTTATACTAACACATGGTAGCTAAGCTGGTGCAAAAATTGAAGAACGAACTTTATAGAAGTGGATTTCCAAGAGTCTCAAAGCGTTTAAATTAATACAGTACCATGGGAATGTCAGGAAATAAAAGGTTAATTTAATAAAGAGTTCGGCATTTTCCTCAAATTGTATAAAAAGTGGTAATGAAATCTTTAAACCACAATTTTGAGGATTGTATTTTCTTTAAACCTCAGCATCCTCTATAAAATCAATTACTGTAGTTGTATTAGGCCATCTGGTAACAATCAGCCAAAAAAAGTTTCGAAATCTAAAATTATGCCAGCCATCAACTCCGTTTTATTTTTGTGGGTTACTTGTACCCAATAAACCGAAATGGGGAATTGCAAAAACACATGAGCTTGACAAATCATCACTGGAATTTCAGATTCAGTAGGTAGTCATTATCTCAATAGCTACATTTTTAAAACTATTATTTTCAGTTAGAAAACAATTCATAGTTGAGTTGCAAGAGAGCTCATTTTTTTAAGACTGGCATATAAGTCAATTGCATGTATTCTGTATCTTAGAGCAAGCACATACCCAAATTCAATATTTTCAGTTTTGCGAAGCAAGACTTGAGGAAATGATTGCATCATTTAAATACATGCTAAACAATATGCGAGAGCCTTATCTTAACGACTCGGATAATAAAAACTTAACTTTCTATGTATTTAATATAATTAATTTTAGAGATTTTTTTATGAGTTTTGTTTCTATGTACCAATGTACTAATAAAGTTAATTCTCCAGCCCACACTCTACAGGACCCCACTGACTCTGTAAAGTGAGCTATCGATTTCAATGATTTCCGGATTTGTCATTTTAACAATTCATTTACAGTAAAACTAGATTTGTAATAAGGAAATAATGAAGAATATGTGATGTCCGAGTAATTCTAAGTGTACCACCGAAGATTTAGGTAGTAGGTTATTTAATTTTCTTTTCAGTTACTTTGATGTTTTTATTTTTATCCAGCAGGCAATGGCATCTCCAGTGACCACGTCCTAGAGCTCAACAGTGTGTTTCACACTGGACAGGTGGAGCCTGGGACATGCTTCCAGAAGATGACGGGCTCAGTGCCTACAGGGGCAGTGCTGAAAGACGTCTCCATGGAGATGCATGCCGGGGAAGTTATGGCTGTACTGGGATCCAAAGGTACCGCATCACTTGTATAATAAAGCATAAACGTGACGTAAGAAGTATTAAAGTTCAAGTGAATAAGTTTATAGCCAGAGAGAGGACTATGTATGTTTGTTTTAGTTCTGTATCAAACATCGTTTAATTTAATTTATTTTTTTATAGAATACAGAGAAATACTTTAATATATACTTAAAAATAAACTGGTCTGAATGGCGAAAGAATGGCTGAAACTTCCCGAAAAACCACTTCGAATGAGTCAAGTTCGAACTGATTTTAAAATATGTAGTCACTTGCTAAATAATGAGTATAATTTTTGGGGTAATATGCCAATATAATTTCAATAGAAGGTAAAAACGAGTTTATTCCTCAGATCGCTTCTATAATTGTAATGAATACAGAACTAAGTACGCTTATTTTAAAGTTCTTTGATCCTTGGTTAAGCGCGCGACCTTTGGTCTCGTGGTTAGTCTCGTAGGGGATAATTGTTCCCCAAATTCAAATGTTCGTGTGTACTATTAAATTCGTTACCAAATATCAAAGTAAGTAGGTATTTTAGTTAAAAACACAACATTATTGAACAGAATAAAGTAGAAGTTAAAAATATTTTTAAATAACTTGAAAAAAAACTGTAAGAAGGCTTTGACCATGGGCTGCCATCTAATTAGAAATTGAGTGTGGAAGACATTTGTCAACCGCGCTACTAACCAAGGGTTAAATTGTATTATTCATTTCAGGATTAGAATGGTATAGAACTCTTGTAATTTAGGAAGGAAAAAAAATTAACAACTGACTCGGTCCACTACCTGTGTGAAAATGTTTCACATTGACCAAACTAAACTTAAAATAACTTAACTACGAAAGAAAAACTTAAAATAAGTTTAATTTTCTACTTTCAGTTCAATAATTGAACTTGGTGTTCAACTGTTTTTGGAACTATCAAGTCAAACAGCCCACAAAAAAACTTATGATTTTAATTTTTAATTTTATGATGTCCATCAAAGATCAGGAGATCTTATCGGGAGATTTTAATTTCTTCTTCAGGCAGTGGCAAGCGAGCTCTGTTGGAGGTGATAGGACGTCGTGCACTTGGAGTAACTCGTGGCCAGATCCTGCTGAATGACATCTCACTAACACTGCAGCTGTTTCAGGAACAGTGCGGCTTCGTACCTAAACAAGTCACACTTTTGCCTGGACTCAGCGTGCGACAGACACTCATGTACTCGGCACAGCTCACCATCGGGTCCAAAGTGTCCAAGACCATGAAGAGAAACAGGGTAAGTACTACTATTTTTCTGCTTTTAAATGTCTCTTCAAATTGGACGTGTCCATCGATAAGACGACAGTAATACGACCGATCATAAACTTTTAATAACTTTGGCCATTCATCTACTGGTGATCAGTATTTATGCATACAGACTTCAAATAATTTGAACTGAAGTTCCAATGTGCAATTTATACCTTCAAGACCTGTACAATGTATTGTACCCAAAAGAGTTATCAGTCTGGAAGTGTTGATTTACTTGTCGTAAATGAAATTCTACCTCATTGTCTTGTGAACTCTTTATATTATACTGTAAATTATTGAGTATCATTAGAGATCTCAACAAACTGTTCGTGTTCATTGAATACCACCCTTTGGAAAGTTACTTACAACAAGTTTAAAAACACTTGATCATATTGATAAAAACCGCCATATAGTTTGTTTTCGTGAATGCTATAATTATTTTTCTGTTGTGAAATTTGGTATTGACGGCTACTCAACTCTTGACTACTTACTAGTACTTAGTACATTTTTAACTGTAACTAGAAGTATCTCAAACTACTAAGTAGCAATCTAGTAAAAATATAGGACTCGCACTTGCATTATTATAGCCTAAAAATATTAAACGTAATATTTCTCTCTTAGGTGAAACAGGTAATGGCTGACTTGGCTCTCAACCAGGTGTCAAACAGAGAAGTGACTTGTCTGAAACCAAGTGAATATAGAAGACTGGCAGTTGGAATTGAACTGGTAAAAGATCCAGGTATGTAACTGAGACACACTAAGCTACTATCAGGAAATAGGTTGTATCTACTTGTATCTTTTGGTATTAAATTTAGCTTATTTAATTCTTCTGAATAAAAGTATTGCACTAGATATACCTATTAAATTATCGTCGTATTCAAAGTTGTAGGTTTAACATTCAAAATTATAAGTAATAAAAAATGCTTTTGATAATGTTTAAAGCACATTCATCTTTCAATAAGGTTTACTATTCCTCAATGCATGTGCATAAAAACAGTTGGACTTCTATAAAAAAAATATATAGTTTAAGGGAGTTATTAATATCCTGTTATACGCATCCTGCTCCACCATTCTAACCAGCCGAAATCACAGCTCCGAGTCAAAATAAGCACGAAGCCTCGAGCTCGAGCCCTTCGTAGCGACTTGCAATTTTGGTTTAAAAAATAGAATCGATTAGACATTATTGTGGTAATGCATATAGTATCTTTACCATTGTCAGTCTGCCTGGTGAAAGTCCACATGGTCTTCACTTATTCGTGATTCTAAAAAGGAACAGTTTTCCTTTGAAAGACCTTACGAAAAAACTTCCGTCACTCCACTTATAATTTGTAAAGTATAACTTTCGAGAAATTCAATATGGGCAATCAACTTACTATCCTCAAACTGCTCTACACCTCTCTTTTACCACATACTGGATACATATGCTTTCCTTTTCAAACTATATCATACAACATATCACTGCAGTGTCCTAATCTTCGTGTTGTAGTGATGATCCTGCTGGATGATCCCACTTACGACCTGGATCCCTTGAACACTTACTTCCTCATCTCCATCCTGTCCAACCACGCCAAGAAGTACAACCGCATCGTTATCCTCAGCATGGAAAAGCCCAGGTCCGACATATTCCCATTCCTCGACAGAGTTACATATCTCAGCCTTGGAGAGGTGGTATACACGGGTAAGAAACATTCATTTAATTGCCATTGTAATCACAGTTTCTAATATTTTATTCGTTCTATTTCAGTCTAAGCAATTTTTAAAACGTTGTGTAATGGTTAAAGGCGGCCTTCTTTTTTATCCTGGGCCTTAAGTCCAAGGGTATTGTTTTCAATTGGTCAAAAATGTGGTTTGGTGTCCGTTCCCACTTAATGTTTGGGCATGCGAAGGAAAGTCATTGTGTGGGTATGCGTCTGCTGCTTCCTACTTGTTCTTAAGGGTCAGAGTAAACTGTGCATTGGCCCTAAGCCGATTGTTGTTTCACTTTTAATTTCAATATTTCTTAAATAAAATCTGAAACACATTCTGGGGGAAATAAAACTTTTGTGTTTAGTAACAGTGACTGTGTTCACAGATTAATTGTCAAAACGTATGATGGGATCTTTGAATACAGATCAGTGGACATTTCGGAGACAGTTCCTCGCGATTCCTTAACAAGGAAAACTGAATGCTGAAGAGAGTCCCCGGCAAACAGAGACGAATGTTCACATTACAAAAAGAATTTGTCTTTACCATTGATATTTTAATATCTGGTGACACCCTTTAACATTATTAAGAGAAGACCTTTAAAAAAATTAGAATATCCAGTATATCTTATGATATAAAATAGCAAGGAATGAAATATTGACATTTCGTGCTGCCATCTACAAAGAAAGTTTGATACTAAACTTGACCCCACACAATCGATATACATTGTATTATGTATATCTTACTACTATGTGTATATTTTACTCGTATTACTTATAGAGACACAAAAAATGTGTTATCTAATGTAAAAGGACTACGTAAGCAATTAAATATTATTTATTTTTATACAGGTAGCACTCGTATGCTCCTAGATTATTTTGGAAGCATTGGATTTCCCTGCCCTGAACTTGAAAATCCTCTGATGTACTACTGTAAGTAATAATAAAAATACAAGGTGCGCTATTAATTTACAGTGCTTATCCAGTAACATCAGAATATATTATGTGAATACCATTAATGGGTTTGTATTATGTGAATACATACCCATTTAATGTTTCGAAGTAATCTCCATCTGCCATAATGCAGTTCTGTGCATACGCTGTAAAAGTTTCGAAAACAACTTTTAAAGTTCTCTTTTGGAATGCTCTTCAATTTTAATGTCGGAATTTTCTCGATATCATGAATATCATCCTCAAACCTTTCTCATTCATCACGAAGTTGTTCCATATAGCAAGACTGTCACAGGGCAGTTTTGCGCAATTTATATTCGTCTCCGATAATAATAATAATAAAAATTGCAGAGTAAGACTTCTTTTTAGTAACTGAAATATTTGCTGAAGGCAATAAAGTTTGAGGAAGTCGAAGGCATAAAAAAAAAAAAAAAAAAAAGCGGTTTCGGAATTAAAAAGCATTCTTTAAAAGTTATTTCCGAAACTTTTGCAGCTTATGGAGATTACTTCGAAACGTATCAAATGGGTATGTAATTCACATAATATTTTCCAGTGATATTTTATCAGTCCCGGCTGGAAACTAATAGATGCACCTTACTTTATATTTATAACATTATAAAATTTCCGTAATGGAAATGAAAGACTTCATACTATTTTAAATGTTATTAACATTGATGACAAATATTCTACGATTTAAAAACTTATTTTTAACATCTATATGCACCTTTTTCCTGTATAATCTTCATAAATATTCTATCACTTTATGGGATGATGTAGAATGATTCTCAATGTTAAAAAGTAATTACCGGTTAACAACAACATTCTTACTATTTAGCGATAATCATTTTACGTAAACATATTAAATTCGTTATACACAAATAACTATATCGAACCTCATAATTAGTTCTTATAATGGACCTTCTTACTCTTTAATATTACTCATAAATTATTAACTTATCATCAATTTGAGATCCTCATCACAATTGAAGTGTTCTTATTGACTGTGTTAATAACTAGTGTTTGGATATGTTACCCATTAGACATCCTTATATTTTTTTGTCAAATAGTGCCATCCTAAAACTGATTATGGTTCTTCATTTTCTTTCTGATCCAAAGATATCATGTGACCATTATTCATCCCCATTGATCTCTTACCCATTACAGTGTGCCTCTCCACTGTTGACCGTCGAACGCGGGAGCGCTTTATCGAATCCAGCACCCAGATTTCTGCTCTGGTTGACAAGTTTAAAGTGGAGGGTGCGCACTACAGGAAGTACTACCTCCCTCCTGGAAACGAAGACACTAAAGAGGCGAGGTACAAGCTCCCGCTCACTGCTTACGGACAACCCTCCACCTTTCAGGTCTTCTGCCAACTGCTCAGGTAGGGAAGGGAAGATTTATGTCTCTAAAAGTCTTTATACGAATTTGTTTCTATGGCAAAAATTTTGCAATAGCAACATAGCTAATGAGATTTTCCAGTAAATGCATAGAGCGTGCAATAAATTCTTTTGCCGCACCACTTCCGATAACTTTTATACATTGATAGCTAATGGCATACGAGTAATTTTGGTATAGTAAAGGGACAATGTGCTAACCGATCAAAATACTTACAACGCCATCTAGGTTTCAAGTCAGGAGTTAGCGTGCAGATCTCAAAAACTATTTCAAAGTATATTAAAATAATCAATTATAAAGTTAGAAATCAGCATAGGTTTATTAGGAAACGGCATCTTATATGCACATTAATGATTAACATAGAATGATCATATCTCTAATTTTTTCTTTGCGTTTACCAACCCTGTTGGGTCACAAAATGTCTAAGAAATTGACAGGCATGTCTGCATGAGACTGGGATTTCTCTTATATATATTGCCGTTGATGACGTACCTGTCTACTGGAGATTGATTGTTTATTTAAGATGTTTCCGTACATAACTGTGTTGGTAAATGTGAACTTAAGCCAAACATAGTATGTTTTATATTCAAATGTTCATGTGCATTGCATCAGGCGAACTCTACTACTCAACCTATGCGATTCTCCAACTTTGTATTTGACGATTTCATGTATCTTGCACAGTTTTTAAGACGGGTTAGTTGATTTATTCATTTAGATATTAGGTGGTGATCAAAAACTACACTAGAGCTATGCTCTGCCAAAACATCTTTAAAACTGCTGAATATCAGGGGAGGGGTCACCTTCCAGAGGTCTTTCACGATGAAACAGCTTTGTATTTGCATCTTGAATGAGGAAAAACTTGCACCAGGCAACCCAAAATTCGATTCTAAGGTAGACATGCTAATTTCTGACTTCGAGACTATATTACATTACAAGAAGTCTCTTCGAATAGACTGGTGACTAATTTATTATACCTAGATACAACTTTAAAGACGATAGCTGCCGGTGTATAATTTTAAGCGGGTGTCAAAGGACTTTACTAAACTCTCTATGTAAAGGAACTTAATAAACTTGCCACTTAAATAAAAAAAACTCAAGAATCTCTCTTTTTCACAAAATCGTATCATCTTTTAATACTTAGTATCCCTCTGTTAAATGGATAAGTATTTTTAAAAAAATACATAAATATTTTTGATTAATCGATACATCATGCATGAAATGATACATTGATTTTACAAATATTGTGAACGTAAGTCATTTTGTAGACGTAGGTCATTAGCAGGCTGACCCTTCAAGTGGCTTAAATTTGCAATGAAATTTCTCTTAAAAATTGAAACAGCACATTTTGGAAAGCATATCAAGTTACGTAAGTTCATTCCTCCACACATACTCTTCAATTTTGACCACGAAATAAAAGTTATTAAATACACCACTTTCAAGAAAAACCAGAAAATTATTTTATGACTACACTGATTTCTTTTTCCAACAAGAATTTTCCAAATTTAGAATTTTCCAGAATTTTCAAAATTTTCCTCCAAACATGATGATTCTATATCGGGTTCTATTTTTCAGCCGTCGCTTCTGCATCATGTTGAACTGCAATAGCCGCGCTCTTCGTGAACTCTTTCTTCGTCTCTTCTTGTTGCCAGTGTTCGCTGCCCTCATCTTCGGCTTCTACTTCCAGCTCAGAGACTTCCAGCACTCATTTCTCACGAGGAGCGGTCTCCTGCTCAACTGTCTCGTCTCTGTCTCGTTCCTTTCCGCCGTCATCACAGCAGTCACACGTAAGTATCACTACCAAGCCGGATGGCTTAACGTTGAGCTGTTGAAAAGCAAACTTTAAAATCATCGCATCGATGGACAAACGTAGTCGTACATTGAACGTGATGTTTATACCTTTAAAAGTGACATTTAGGTCCAAACGCGGTTGCAAGGCTTCGTTGTCCTCGAATCTAATTCATATTTTTATAGAATGTAGGGTTAGTAGTTTAATATGCTAGTTTAAATGGTAAAATTTCCGAAATTGTTATTGAAAAAATGACTGGTAAAGAGTTAAATTATAATCCGATCATCAAATATTTCGTAACACTAAATAATAAGCATCTTATTTTTACCTGACTACCTGCTTTTTAATTTTCCACCAAGAAACAAAATTTTCTATTTCTTTCAATTTTAAAGTTCTCTTTTCGAAACTTGAACTTTTAGAATAGGCTAATTCGTAATAACTATGCTAAATTGATAAAAAAAATTAAAAGAGGCTTTCTGGCAATAAATCTGACATTAAAAATTAAAGAATTGCAGGTTACCAGGCAAAAAAGGACGCTCATTATCTAGTTAAGGTAAATTTGGCTATTGGGTTGTAATTTAACTCAAGAATTTTTTTTAAACTTCCTGCGTTTTTCTTGCAGACCAGCATATTAATGCCTCTAACATAGTCGATAAAAATTTTAGAGTGTTTTATGACATAATAAAACTTGTAATATTCAGCAACATCTTTGCCTAACTTCAAAAAAATCTCAATATGCTTGTTTTTGTTGGTAATAAATATCCTGGTAGTGCAACTTTTTAATTACTCAAATGCATTGAGTGACCCAACACCCACATATTTAGTTAAACGTTCACAGGTTGATCTCGTTCAGTGATTTTCAATCTGTGGTGCCTAGAACTAAAGTAAACACATTCAGAGCCATCTGAAACATGGCAAGCTAAAGAATCTTTTATAAAACTTGAACATTATGAACATCATTTAAAGGAGGTTTCCGGGGGAAAAAATAGTTTTAAAAGCAGAGAAGACCTTGGGAGGACAACGAGTTAGGTGAACAGAGATAGTACTACTATTTCGCGCAAGAGTGGACGATTCGAACGTAAACATAGTTAGCTTGTCTCGTTTCTTTAAGAATTCTCATTCACAGTCAACCAAAATTCTTGAATATTCAAAATTCATGCTGATTAAATCACGCCATAGATATTTAAGTTGTGTTCCAGTTGTATAACACTACTCATAATTCATCTTTTGTAAGTTTAAAAGTGACTGCTTCAAAATCAGCCGTGAGAATCAAATCAGAAGACTAGGACGTCATGCACGAAGCATTTTTTAAATTAAAAAGCAATGTTGAACACTAAAGCGAGTACACTAAGATCAAATGTTTTGTGGTTGTAATAACTCGGTGGATTCGTAACTTTAGTATTTAACTAATAGGGCTCGCAATACTAGTGGGAATCTAGTTCGTTTTTCACTTTCCAAAGATGTCATGAAGTAACGTCACTCGTATTAGGAACTACGACTACTTGTTTTTCAGTATAATTCTGAAGATATGCTTTGTTTCATGATATTTAAATAATATGTTTGTTTGAATATATGTTTGATATGTTGATAATATGTTTCATAATATTTAGATGTGAAAAAAGAACTAAAAGTTGACATTTTTTTCAATATACTATTTAGTATCACTCATTTCGAATGGGGTTAAAAACAATTTTAAGAAAATTGTCAAGTGTGAATCAAAACAGAAAACGAGTTTTTATCCACACTTAACACTAGAAAGACGGGAGCTTAGTATATACCTATATTGCCTGAAAGCAGTCAAAATGACTGCATTGTGAAAAAATAACTAATGCGCAAAGAAATTTGTTTAACAGTAATTTTTAATATATTTTATATTACTTACAGTCATATAACAAGTTATTAATAAGTATTAACAATAAAAAAAATGTATTTCAGTTTGAAAAAAAATAATTTATACATTATCTGGACATTTTAGCCGTATCGATTACAGTATGAGATCATACACTCAGTGATCCTCCTTCCCATCTGAATTACGTTACAGCGCGTTCAAAGGGAACAAAAGCCGACCAAACGGTATAGTGGTTAGCATGCTAGCTTCTAGACCGCGAGGTTGCGGGTTCGAGTCCCGTGTTGGCATGGGTGTTTGTAAATGTATGTTGGCTTGTCTAATGACGAATGTTTCGGCGCATTATAGCCCTCGTGTTGCTGACGGCGCCAGATAATCTGAATACAACCAACCAACCAAAGGGAACAAAGCGCGTGGCCTGGCCTGGCATAAAGATTCGAATAACGAGTACGAATAACAATAACTTTAGTTATTGAACAACTGCAACTTATCAAGTATATGTCGAAATCGACAATTTATCATGAACTTGTATGTTATCATGTTATTCCAATCCAGAGCCGAACTGGTCTTTTCCAAGCAGTCAAAATGACTACTTTTCGGCAATATAGGTATAACACACATATATATACCGGAAGTGAAGGAGGGGGGGGGGGGACAACAACAATGATTAATTAACCCATTTATATGTTGTAGAAAAAGTCACAAAATTATAAGAAGCTGTGTCATTATTTAAATAATTATTTTTTTAATTGAAATTCAAAAGCAGTCAAAATGACTTGCTTTGGCAATCTAGTGTTAACAATTTGTTTTAACTTAAACTACACGACTGATTCTACAAAAAAATTTAACGTTTTTCCTATCAATTAAAGTGAATAGTGCAATTGATTTACAAAACATAGTTACTTGAGCCAGTTTGGTATAACTAGCGAAATGATTTACTAGTAACTGTTGTAATATCTCGCTGTGTATATTCATAAACTTTTAATTTCAGATGCACCTCATCGTAATCGTTACTACCAAGAAAGTAGAGAAGGTATTTACAAAGGACCACTTTTCATGCTGTCAACCATTTTCTACAGTCTGCCTCTGAGCATAGCGTCAGTGACAGCTGCAGCGACAATCATTTATGCGTGAGTATCATGAAAGTAAAAAAGATAACAGCAAAGTGGCCATGCTTAAGTTTACTGATTTTATGAACGGACTTGTAATCTAAGTAAGGCTTCTAATTCAGTGATTATGTACTTCAACTACCCTATCGAATAATGTAATTTTAATAACAACGTGCAAAAAAAATAAGTTTTAATTAATAATTTAAGCTTGGCGTCCACTATGGCTGAGCAGAGCAGAGCGGAGTGGATTAGAGCCAATTACAAGGCTGTCAACGTCCATTGTAGCACGAGCCTCGTGCTACAATGGACGTTGACAGCCTTGTAATTGGCTCTAATCTAATCCATTCCGCTCTGCTCTGCTTAGCGATAGTGTACGCCAAGCTTTAAGCTGAGCGTCCACTACGAGCAGAGCAGAGTGGACTCCATGCTACAGTGGATGTTGGCGCCTTGGAGCTGGCTCTAATCCAGTCCGCTCTGCTCTGCTCAACGTATAGTGGACGACTAGCTTTATAATCGGAAATCGTAGTGAAAGCAGCATTTTACAGCCAGGAGTGCGGGAAAGTGAAAGTAGTGAGAAAATGCACGCATTGTGCTCAAATTTTATATAGTTTTGGAATAGAAATAACATTTTTAGAAGAGATCCATTGACTGGAGTTGCCATATTTAGTTTATATATGTATTAAAGATATTTTTTTACGTTATTACAAAAAATATTGTATACAAACATGTCGGAAATCCCTTTTTCAGACTAGGCAAGTTATTTGACTTGTGCGATCCCACTAGTTGCATAAACATCTATTTTCAAACATCTTAGAATTAAGTTAGGTACATGAACTGATTACATTTTTCAAATATTAAAATGAGTCATAAAATTTCATAAAATTTTAATCGATATAACAATTTTTCAGAAGTAAGAAGAGCTGATTTCTTCGCCTCTAAAACAAAGTTCGTGGTCTCAAAGAAAGCGCTTTCAACATTGGATTGTTCTTAAGATTTTGATTCTGAAATTTTTTTTATTTGAGTGCAGCTCTGTGTTTTCTTAAAAATCATCGTCATCATCAAATACTTCCCAGCGGAACTATGCGATAAATAAAACAAGATTTTTTAACCAAAATATCAGCGTTGAAAAACGATCCTATTCAAAAACAGTGACAATTGGTTTCATAATAAATACATAAAGAACTTATGTATTTATTAAGATGATCAAAAGCCGAAAAACTGTTTAATAACTTCGAGCGCAAGAACTCGTTTGATTGAAACGAGTTCATGTATTCCCTTCGTTATGACAACAACTTTCCATAAACCCTGTAACCACTTTGTCCACTATTCTACTGTATCATTAGACTGACGGTCATGCACGTATATATACGTCATTTGATTCCCAGTTTTACCAGCAATACACAACATTTTTAAATTTATAAATAAAATTTTAAATAAAATATTTTTTAAATATTTCTATTAGAATGATATTTTATTACCTATCTAAAACAAATTTTTAAAAAAATTATGTATTTGAATTAGAAATATAATTTAAAAGCTATTGCAGTGAAAACCACTGTAGAATTTCGCCCATTCCCATGACCGTCAACGGGTCAAGGGAAAACTCGCTAATGAAACTGAAGATCAGTTTTACTTTCGAGCTAAAAATTTCATCTCCTGACGGGAATTTTTATAACACTTAACTTATTTTTATAATTACTTAAAAAAGTGCACTGGTTATTATTTTGGTTTTCATATTAACAAATTTCAATTAGTCATGTAATGCCACCCATAACTTAGTAATTTTCAAATTGGTTGCTATCACCGAGTATACCAAAAAGATAAGAATATACCAACATCATAACCAAGAAGCTACTCTCATTTTCAAATAATATCTTCCTACAGGTTCCTTACGTCAATTAAGGAACCAGCGAACCTAGAATGTTGCAAGAGAACCCAATTTAACCCTGGTATCCTATTTCTATTACGATAATAAACTTTACTATACGGATCACAAACAAAAACTTCCGTATTTCTTTACTAATAATTGTGGGAATACTGCCTTTTTAAATTTTACAGCAGTCATTAAGTTAAAGATGTATTTCAATAACAACTATTACCCACTAAAAAAAAAACTCCTGAAGAAAATTATTCAGTTTTCAAACCTACTGCTACATTTGACTGATGTTCTACTCCTGACGTTGAGAAAGTAAAGAATGTTAAATCCTTTAATTTCTGAGGCCAACCTGACAGCTGTGATGTTAGCGCTCTGGCCTTGCATGACAAAGGTGCCAGGGTTCGAATCCTGGAGTTAGACATGGATGCTTGTTGTAGTTCGGAATCCACGTTAAGCTGTAGATCCCGGCCTGATTAACAGTTATTGTGCACAAAAATAGGTCGTAGAGCGTACAAACTAACCTTTACTTTCTGAATGTCATGAGTAAAGCCTTAGTCGAACTTGGTACCATTTGTTTGAAATCAAAGTTACAATCAATTTAATTTAACTAAAAATATAACTTCCACCTTTTGTCGAAACACTCAAATGAAGATTCTTCTAAAAATAAACTTCTGTAACTGGCTAACATCAAACTTTAAACTTGTTTATTATAGTGGATGCCAGCTTCGAGAGGAGTGGGAGAGGTGGGCTACTTTCTGTGCCTGCTTGTGGACTGTGTACGTCTTTGCCGAGCAACAAACCATATCTCTGATGATGATTATCAGGTCGTCGTACACGGCTTTCATTACAAGCGTCTACTTCCTCATAGTTTACATCACTTTTGCCAGCGGAACTGTCAGGTAGCATATCTCTTACTTTTCCTACTAAGATTCTTGGGTAGTCACGATATTTCAAAGGGTCGATTTTAAGAGTCGTTATCATTAAAATGCTTCGCCAACTAGATCCTAATTCAGGGGAATAGCATTTCCTATCAGATACTTAATTTGTAGAACTTGGCGACTTTTAATGTGAGAAATCTCCCCCAGGGGTAAGGCTGACGACAGTGTGTGTGTGTGTGTGTGTGTGTGTGTGTTTTAAGTGAAATGTCGCCAACTTTTTATGTATAAAACTTAGCAAAAAAGCTGGTCACTAAATACTTTTGACTTACGAGTTAAAATGTATGCTTCCTATAAGGGATTTTCAGTACATTTGGTTGAATTTCGGTTTTGGAAATTGTTTCGATGAGACCATTAATTGGATATGTCGCGCATGTATGGGTAGTTTTCTTTGTAGTTTGGTCTGGGAATTTCGACCTCAGGCGGACAGGTAATCGGACAATAAGATTTTAACTACATAAGTAAAGTGTAAGAACTAAAATTGTTATAATACAATCAGATTAACCCTTTTTATTTGATTTGTTACTTACAATATTTTATCTTTAGATTGATTTAAGCTTTTACATTAAAAGATTAATTTTCTCAGATAAAATTGGAGTACTAGACAGGTTCGATATGTCAATTGACAGACCTCGTAGAGACAAGTTCTCATTCTAAAATTCAATGAGATCTTCGACAATAATTTAAACCGGATGTGAACTTAAAATTCGTTAAGCCTAAACTATAAATATAACAGACATGCATCATATATCAATTTGAAGGTCTTGATACGGTTAAGTAAATTCAACTTGAAGTTCCAATAAAAGTGCCTTAAATTTCGACCGGAAAAATGCTCTACAGTAACTCGATTGGAACTTCTCATCTTGACTTCAAATAAAGATATCGGCTTAAAACTTGGATGATCCAGGACAAGTTTCTTCACTACCTCACCAAGATTGTTGCGAACGTCGGTAACATTTCATCATTTTTGTTTTATAAAAAAAGAACTCCAAATTGACAAAATTTTAATGTCCTCAGTTTTAACAAGGGTGATTTCTCTAATTAAATGTTGCTGACCAAACGGTATAGTGGTTAGCGTGCTAGCTTCTAGACCGCGAGGTTGCGGGTTCGAGTCCCGTGTTAGGTATGGGTGTTTGTAAATGTATGTTGGCTTGTCTAATGACGAATGTTTCGGTGCATTATAGCCCTCGTGTTACTGACGGTGCCAGATAATCCGAATACAACCAACTATTAAATGTTACCAAATTGATCAGGGTATACTATAATATAAATGTATGCTGAAGTGGCCTTTTAGTATTTTTTTAATTAACCGACATTTAATATGGGAAATCTCTCCCAATAAAGGCTGATGTCAACTAACAAATTCACTGCCAGCAAAACATTGGAGGGGTTTTTTTTAATAAAAAAAATCGCTTTTTATAAAAAAAAAAAGTATCAATCTAATTGGTTTATAACTCACATAAAATCTTGATACAGATACATTTCGTCCAATAGTCCTACAATTAAATAGCCATTTGGAAATATTTGTGTTAAATTTTAAGTAAATCTATTACCATTCTGTTGCTGCAACCGAATTAATTTCCTTTTTAGTTATCGTATTCTTCTAGATGCTCAAAATTACGAGATGTATATCACTGTGTTAAGCACTTTGTAAGTGGCAGGAAAAGACAGTCGAAGCTTCAAACCAAATAAAAGTAACAAATTACACTTCAGATCAGAGAAATAAACCTCTTTCGAAGAAGCTACAAGCCCATCAAATCGTTGATTAAAGCTAGGCGTCCAATGAGCTAGGCTGAGCAGAGCAGAACGGATTTGATTAGAGCCAATTACAAGGCTGTCAACGTCCATTGTAGCACGAGGCTCGTGCTACAGTAGATGTTGGCAGCCTTGTAATTGGCTTAACCCAAATAACTCCGCTCTGCTCTACTCTGCTCAGCGATAGTGGACGCCAAGCTTCAATTATAAGTTTAATTCAGAAGTGACAAAATTATAGTGCCAACGAACATTCAATTCAATATCGTTCATCACTTAAATGATTTTAAAGTCTATTATCTTGTAAAGTAACTAGATAGTTTAGTTGACTTGATTGGAGAATAGAAGAATCTTTTAGGATTTTGAATGGTTCTTAAGGGAGTTGTGGAGTGACAGGTATACACTTAGGTGCAGATACGGCGGACTGCCAGTAGGCCAGTAAAATTATGTTCATTTTTCTAGAAAAAACATCTAACCTTTTCCCTTCATATCCACAAGCTATTAACTTGTAGAGTTTTTTCTGTTGATACGTAGGTTAAGAAATTATGTTTAGATTGTTTATATGCATAGTGGTAAAGCTTTCATTAAACTGTATTCATAGAATACTGATAATTCAAAGCACAAAAGTATTGACTTGGTTTTGGTGTTTCCTCAGTCATCCACATGAAAGTTACTTTTCCTTAATTGATGCACAGGCTTCATTACTTCCCTTTCTCTCTTGTTCAGGTCCCTTACTGCTTTACCTGAATGGTTTAACTACATGACCCATGCTGTCATCTACCGTTATGCCGGTGCTTTTCTTCAAGAAAACGAATTCTCTGGCAATCCCAGGCTGGATCGTGCCAACTACTTGAACGGTTCCGAAGCCTTGTCCTGCTCAAGCAATATACCTGGCAGCTGCGTGTACGTTGACGGGAACCATTACCTTCTACAGAGGTATCACGGCACAGGTGGCAGAATAGAGGACTCGGATCTTCAATACTGGCTCAACTTCGGTCTGTGCTTCGTGTTCGTGGGGGGAATGTGGATCCTCAACACGATATTACACTTGGTGCCGTTGCCGGCCTTTATCAAGACAAAATTCAGGAATTGAATGTGTCTATGTGTTATTTACTGTGATTTTATATGTGCTTTTAATAAAGATATATATATTTTTTTTTTTTAACTTTTTGGTTTTCTTTACATTTGATATCAATAATAATTGGAGTCTTGTTGGAAAATATGAGTCTTTCCTCTTTTGATATCAAAACGATAGAAAGTTTAAAAAATACGCTATGAAGTATATACAATGAAAACACGATGCTTTTATTCAGCCAACAAAATGGTTAGTAATGCCTATAAAATACATGTGTTTTTATTTGTGCATATGTATGATCGATGGGATTGAGTAAATAACTATGAAAAGGAAGGGAATAGCAGCACGAAGTTTTTATAGAACAAAATATTGATAGGTATTGAATACATAAACATAGGCTTTCTTGTATTCATTGAAAGTGTTCTTGCCTAATGCCCAAAATATAAATTTAGAGAGTGTTCTGGAGCCCTAATTTGTTGTGCTGGTACTGTGACATGTAGTGGCCATGTCCACTAACATTTTTGTAACTGGACATTTGAGTCAATGAAGGATGTGGAGGCAATGGCGGATCCAGCCAGGGGGGCGGGCGCCTCTCCCTCAGCTTGAATCTATATATATATTTTTTTTAAATAAGTTCACACAACAAACATATTTCGACCTTCATCTAATTCCCGGAAGAAAAAAAAGCTTATTTTTGGATCAAGTTTCTTTTTATAGCCTTCTCCCTTCTCATTCAAACGGACTTTGAAAGACTGTACCAGCATTCAAACCTCCACCTGCGTACTTGCTTCTGGACCGCGAGGTTACGGGTTCGAGTCCCGTGTTAGGCATGGGTGTTTGTAAATGTATGTTGGCTTGTCTAATGACGAATGTTTCGGTGTATTATAGCCCTCGTGTTGCTGACGGTGCCAGATAATCTGAAAACAACCAACCATATCTCCACCCCCTTGATCTTGAAGACATCTTCACGGCACTTCAAAACACATCCCTTTCTGTTAAAAGTATCCTGGGATCGAATTATCACTAAATATTCTTCCCGTCCTTCAGGACCAAAGATACCTTTTTCTGTCGGCTGGGGGGAAGAGATTTTGACTCGCATGCGTAATGTTCAACGGCAACCAGGGGGGAGGGGGGGGGGGGGAGAGATAATAATGAGAGGTTGACTATTTGGGTTACCCTCCCTCCTCGGAAATTGCCACCTTCATTCAGCTAGACATGGTATTGGCTCAACTTTAAAGTTTTGATAGAAAGGAAGAGGAAGGTTGTTTATAGACTGCATAAGAACTCGTCCAGCTCTAGCTCGTGCTTGTGTTTCGGTTTGTAAATAAGCGCCATGTTTGAATTCAGATTGAAAATCCTCCTTTGCAACACCACAGTGGAAAGGTATGCCAATTTTTTTACAAGAAATAGACCTACAAACAGTTTTGTAAAAAGTATTGTCTGTGTAAAGTAGCAGTACTCGGTGGGTGCCCACGGGCAGCAGGAAGATCTATTTTTTTTTTTTTAGAGATTATTTCGGGGGGGGGGGGGTGGTCTTGTTTTACCATATTATATAATGTCAAATTTTATCACTGGGCTTTTCCATTTAATTTTATCATTATACTTTTTTATGTATAACTATTGGCAATAGAGACTTCGAAACTGGAATTTCTTTTGTAATAACTGATCAATAATTAAATTGAATTTGTTTCTATTGCCTTACTAATAATTATAAGTAATATTTTTAATAAAACATTCTCTTTGGAAAACAATTTTTCCCTACATACTCGAGTAGCTATGGATTATCCAGTAAAACTACGTATTTTTACTTATTTAGCTCACTGCATTAATATTTTATGAATATGTTAAATTTTGATGTACAATTACTGATTTCCCAGTTTGATGTAAGTATAATGTAAGTTTTATGCTTAGTCAGTTAGTCACAAATAAAAGTAGCAAGTTCCCGCTTTCACTGGAATTTCTTCAATATAATCGATACCTCCGGAAATGTAGCTTGCTAAAATGTTCAATATATACGGTACATTTTGAATACAATTTTTTTATTAACTAAAATAGTAAATGAAAAAACAAAAGGACAGTGTTAACGACCCTACGTTAAGCTATCAAGTCGGAGATGTGACGAATGAGGGAGGGGGTCAATCAATGGATATGGATGATCTTGAAGTATATTTTTTGAACACTGCTTAGATTTTTTTTTTTTTTTACTTTTTTAAATATTTAATTTCGTCCTGACTAGGGCACGGCATATTATTGCGCCCCTCCCTCGAGAAAATCCTGGATCCGCCACTGTGTGGAGGTTTAGTTCAGCTCCTTCAAACTCTATATTATAACAGTTTTTAGAATTTTTGCCCCGGCAGACCAGTATACTTTTAATCTGCCAGCATTTCTCGACATTTTATTAAAAAAAAAAATCAAAATTATATGCAATGGAGTATTTAAACTTGTAGTCACCTCTCGTACTATAGATATTTCACAGTTTTGTTTTGGTTTTATTTCCTATTTACATCATCTTTCGTATTGATCCCATTTTACAATATGGGCTACATTATTGGACCGGAACTTGGCAATCCAGGTGGTTTCTTCAACTATGCCTTTTGTCCTATCCAATTTGTTTCATAAATACCATCTAGCTCTTGTATCTTTGTACAGGAAATATAAACATTCCTTTCCCTATTCAGTCCATAATTCAGGAATTCCACTTAATTTCAGGAATGAATTTCAACTAAGTACGTAACCAAAAAAAAAAGGCTTATGTGCCCTATCAACTAGAGGTCGGCGATATATCGATACGACGATATTTTCATCGATATTTTTTTCAAAATATCGATACAAGTCACTAATATATCGATATTTTCAAAAATTTTTAGTTTTTTGATGATTGTTTTGTAGTTTCATGTGTCTTTCGATTTTCTTTATCCCCTTTTCAAAAACTTCAAAACTAAAGTTTGGACTTGGATAACACACAATTAAAATGGCACCCTAACCTAAAAGAAAACATAATGTAATGGAAAGATATAAAATCATTTATTAGTAGTCATTAACACACCGCCGTTTCTGTTGCCAACGTGTGCCTGGAATTTGCATCTAATTTTAAATATTAAAAACGTCTCTATCAGCAAAATATGCGGTAAACTACATTTCAAAATTTCTTCTTTAAAAATAAATGGGAATTTATTCATTGACATCTAAATGTATTTTATTTATTCTGATTGATAATATAATTTATTTATTAAAACAATTTTTAAAATTTATTTATCAAAACAATTTTTATAAATTATTGATTAAAACAATTTTTATAATTTATTAAAACAATTTTTATAATTTATTAAAACAATTTTTATAATTTATTAAAACAATTTTTATAATTTATTTATTAAAACAATTTTTATAATTTATTTATTAAAACAATTTTTATAATTTATTTATTAAAACAATTTTTATAATTTATTTATTAAAACAATTTTTATAATTTATTTATTAAAACAATTTTTATAACTTATTCATTAAAACAATTTTGGCATGAATTCATGAAAAGTAGAAATTTGTCCCGAAAAACTTCGTTTCTGGCAAAATTGAAAATCAAATAACAAAAAAATCATGTATCGATATATTTTTTTTCTATGCAACGATATAGTATCGATATTTATTTTCACCGATATTTCCGACCTCTACTATCAGCATACTCATTTGTCAGAAAACATAGTTCTATCTCCCTTTAAATATATTTTCACTTCAGAGTATACAATTTTTATATGCTTATAGGGGCGGTATTTATTACATGCAAGTTTTTTTTTTTTTTTTTTTTATGCATGCAAATTGTGTTCTTTCAGACGTTACTTCATGGGATTTATCTGCTTCACTTGCGTGCGTGACTATTGCGTTTATTTGGATTTGTTTGTGTGGGTAATTTGTGGTGGTTGCTTTCGTTTGTAATACAAACATAGTGTCCTTAGCTACTAATAGGAGTGCAAATGTTTTGAAATATAAATAACAAAAAGTGAAAAAACATAGGATCGCCAATTAAAGAGGAATGTAGTAAAGGGCATATTACATTGCTAGTAGGTAGCCATGTTTGACCATGCTGAAAGATACTGTACTTGGTTAGTAATATTTAAAAAATAAGTTTAATGATCTACAGTCATTTTAAATTTACATTTGAATTTTCTTTTTTTTTCTAGTTAAATTTCAATAATTGAAAGGAAAAGTAATTTACAGTTAATTTTTGATTAAAAAACATTTTAATTGATATATATTAGATTTGTCATTAATAGATAATAATAAATTATTTACCTAAAACTTGACTCACGGCAAAAATTGTTTAGAATTTTTGGAAAAAAAAAAAAAAAACCAGTTTCTCTTACAAAAGTTAAAGATGATCATTATAATCGAAAACCTTTTAACGAAGTCTAAAGACAAATTGGGAGGGAAAATGTTGTCTGTCACATTTTGGACAAATCATAACATTGGGTTTCTTAACTTATGAAAAAATTGATTCTCCCTTACTTGAGGTAAATGAATGAATGTTTCCCTTAAAAGACTTTTACGGAAAACTTCTGTTTCATAACCGGCCAAAAATTATTTCAAAACATATAAAAAATGTATCAGTCATAAAATGTGTAATGTATTTTCTCACCGATTTCATAGCAGCTAAAACATTTAATCTCTATATAAGGATGGTTATAATTACAGTAACCCTGTTTAGACCTACGTAGAGTTCGTTCTGGTGAACGGGTTTAGATGAAACTTTTTGTACACGTTGTATGGACCATGGGGAAACGAAACCTGCAATAAAAAATAATAGTTGAAATTTCGTCCTCCAGGTGAAAAAGGGGCGCCTAGACAACAAAAATCAAAAATTGGCGAAACAAATTTTTATTTAAAAGTTGTATAAGTTCAATATGCGTCAAGCGCATGTTCAAAGCTTGATACAAGTCCGGAGAACAAGGAGGACTGGTATTCGAGGAACTTCTCGAAATTACTCTGTCATCTTCAGAGTGGGCACAAAGTAGTAGATCTAAGATCATAAATAAATTCCTCTTTACCTGAAGGGATGGCCATTACTACTTCATCTCAAGTAGTTTCAAAAGGGGGAAAAAAAAGGGAAAAAAGAGAATAAGGCCCTGAACGCTTGCCAGAGCAAAGAACAAGTAGGGGGAGGGGGGAGCAGGCTAAGCAGATGCTCGTACTAAAGAAGAATACATGGAACACATAAGAGGCATGTTTGTCACAGCCGTGACAATAAATTAAAATTTTAAATACGGGTACATTTTAAAGACAAAAATACACAGGTTACAAACTTACATGGCCTACGTTTCAAAAAAAATATAAATTAATAAAACAAAAATACAATCATAAAATGTTGCATCCGTTGTTGGGTGAATTTAAATTCTGAAAGCTCATGACGATTCCCCATGATGAAGCTTGATGAATTGCCCTGGGTCTCTTGAACTTCTGCTCCACAATAGGATCATAATTAATGATGGCTCTAATGTGGGGAATGCACACTATTTTCAATTTTAACATGATTGTGCGACATGGTTAAGATACAGTTGTCAGTTGAGTCTAAGCCCAAATCTCTCTGGATGATCTTGTTATGCATATACCAGGCATTTTTCATTCTTCTACACGAAGTAGTGCCGTCACAGGTTGGTTTTTACACCCTCTAAATTTGCATACCGTTCTTTTCGTACTTGAAAATTGCCATCTATCGGTTGAAATTTGAACCCCAATTTTGGAGAAGGGACAGTATGCAAATTTGGAATGGTTAAAAAAGCTACTAGTCACAGCAGACAAATCAGTCATCATCATGACGTTAGAAAAGAAAGAACGAGGATTACTAGTGAAGTTATTTTATCAGAATGGCGGTAATTTGTCAACAGTACTGCAAAACTATCGATGCTTGAAAGGATTACGAAACGGGCCTATGTCGCGGCAGGCTTTGAAGATTATTATTAAATTTGAAAAGACTGGTTGGTTGTTTTCAGATTATCTGGCGCCGTCAGCAACACGAGGGCTATAATGCACCGAAACATTCGTCATTAACATTCGTCAAGCTAACATACATTTACAAACACCCATGCCAAACACGGGACTCGAACCCGCAACCTCGCGGTCTAGAAGCTAGTAAGCTAACTACTATACCGTTTGGTCGGCTTGAAAGGACTGGAGAGTTGGACGTGCTGCAAAAAAGCGGACAAAAACCGGTCTCAAATAAATATGCAGAAAAAATCGCACCTGTCGTGGTCGAAAGAACGTCTGGTTTCCAATATTCTTCTACAAGTGCCGCAAGTGCTCGAGCGGTGTCACGTGATTTATCTATCAGTTGGTCTACAGCAAGAAAGATTCTTAGATCCATTTTAAACTGGTATATCCATATAAAATCCACGTTGTGCAAACAATAAAACTTGCTGACTAGGGTAAATGCACTCAGTTTTCTAGAATTGTTTAGCCAGAATAATCGTTGACAATGCATGGCCTTGGAACATTTTATGATCGGACGAGACACATTATACACTAGATGGAGCAATTAATGCTTAGAACTGTCGCATATGGAGTACGGCAAAACCTAATATTGTGCATGAACCGTCTATGCATCCTGATTAAATTATTGCATGGTGTGGTTTTACTACTAAATTCATTCTTGGTTCATTTTTCTTTGAGGAGAGCATGCCTCATGGCCCTCAAAGGTGTTCGATTACGGGGGCCAGCTACTATGACCTTCTTCGGCAGCAAGTCATTCCTGCCCTACAAGAACGAGAGTGTTTAGAGACAACTGTTATGATGCAAGATGGCGCACCCCCTAACATTGCTCGACCAGTGACTGGACTACTTCGTGTCCACTTTGGAGATGATCGGGTAATTTTGAGAAGTTTTTCAGACTGCCTGGCCTAATCGTTCTCCGGACGTAAATCCCTGTGACTTCTGGTTGTAGCGATTCCTTAAAGATCGTGTACAAGGAGGAAGATTACAGATTCTGCCTGAATTGAAAGCAATCATATCACGTCATATTTCTGCATTTGATCGAGAAACCCTTCGTGCTATTGTTGAACACGCTATAACACGCTTTGAACATGTGCTTGAAGTAAATGAAATGTATTGTTGTATACTGTGATTAAATACATATTTTTGTTTCTAATTTGTGGTTTTTGTTCTTTATGCTCCCCTTTTTCACCTGGTGGCCAAAACTTGAACTATTATTTTTTTTTATTATTGCAAATTTCTTTCCACATGATCCATATAACGTGTACACTAAGTTTCATTAAAATCCGTTTGCCAGAACGAACTCTACATATGTTTAAACAGGGTAACTTTAATTATAACCTCCTTGTATATAAGGCAAAGTCCTCATTCACAGACTCACTCATCACTAATTTTTCCATTTCCCACATGGTCAAGCCCTCATGTTGCTGACGGCGCCAGATAATCTGAAAACAACCAACCAATCCCACATGGTCACAACTCTAAAAATTGGTGCAAATGTCAACAAAAAAAAGCATAGAACAATGAAGCTATTCCGATCTCTATTAACCCATTTTAAGGCGTAGAAAAGGATTAAACGTTACAAACGAGGGATATTCAAATGTTGCACTTCCCATATGGTCACAACGTTGAAAACTGGTAATGTTAACAATGGTAAACAGAAAAGTAAACTATTCTGATATCAATTAACCCACTTTAAGGGTTCGAAAAGGGGTTACACATTCCAAACGAGGGATATTCGAATGTACCACTTCCCATATGGTAACAACTCTGAGAATTACTACAAATGTCAAAAAATACAAACATAAAAAAATTAAGCTATTCCAATCTCGATTAACCAACTTTAAGGAATTGAAAATGGGTTAAACATTCCAAGCAGGGGATATTCGAATGTCTACTTCCAATGTAGACACAGTTCTGATATTTGATGCAAATGTTAAGAAGGGCAAATATAGAAAGGATGAAAAGTCGACGTAGCATTGAAACTATACGAGGAATATCTTAATGTCGCACTTTCAATACAGTTACAATTTTAAAATTAAGAACCAAAAGCAAACATACACACAATAAACTATTGCAATCTCGATTAAGTTATTAAAAAGGGTCCAAAGGGGGTTAAAAGTTCTAAACGAGGGATATTCAAATGTCTAATTTGCAATATATACACAATTATAAATTTTGGGAAAATGTCAACCAGGGATAAAGATAAAGTAAGATATTCCTTTTTTGATTAATCAGTTTGTTGTGATCAAACATCTGAAGTGTGGATTACATGTACACTTTAGAGTACGATGTGCATTTTACGTACGATATGCATTTTAGCAATCAAAAGACGTCTTTTGATTGCTAAAATGCACATAGTATAATTTCGTAGCGTAGCACGGGTATTCAGCTAGTTTCAATATAAAGTTCAAAAAATGATCGGCTATTGTTTTTGACTTTACTGAAATATTTTAAAAATCCTGAAGTTTTAATGTTCATATGTAAAAAACGAAAAATATCTTTTTTATCAGTAGAATTATCATCAGGATTTATCAGTAGAAAATAGTGTCTCAAATTCAAACAATCATTAATTTTATCTGGATAAAATTAAATAGTAAAGCTGTTTTGTAGTTGAATGCATAAAATGTAACAGAAGTATAAAGTAATTACAAGTGTGTTGTAATTACTTCTTATACTTCCACTGAAGTCAACTTACAGTTCACAACCGGTTATGTGGACAAAGATGGCAGCCGTTCAGTTCTCTGTTGTTTAAAACTTTTACTGATGGTATAAAAACTAACTCTTCACAGGGCATTTTAGTTAGTTCATCATGATTCGACACAGTGTCTTCCTGCTCTTAATAATCCAAACAGTCGTTTGCTTAGGTATGTTGAATTTCACAAATTTGCCTTCATACTTATTAAGTACCTCGTCTATCATTATGTTTAGTGGATATTACTAATTTTTTTTATATCATTCAGAAATTTTAAAGAGCTTAGTATTAGAATTTTAGATTTTTGTGTCATTGGAACATTATTGGGAAAAAAAGGCTGAGCTGTCTTTAGGATTATACTTTTGGACGTTACATATGTATCTTAGTTGTATATCCATGTATCTCAATTGTATTTCAATATAAATTATATTACTAAATATCTAGAAATATGTCTACACCTTTTACTTGTTCGAACAATTGCATGGACATAATGACTTTGATTGGAATTGATTTACGTAATGTTACATGTAAATGTGTATTTTTCGTTTCAATTTTATTTCTATTTTCCATCTGCGTTTTAAATTAAAAAATTGTAGTGCAGGATTTCCAGATCACAATTGTATTATTTATTGCCGAAATACTATGACTAATAAATGTCTATTTTTGAGATAATTTAAAAAAGAAACTATCTCATATCTCTAAAATTTATTTTCTAAAAAACCTTAAATATAAAAGACGACTCGAGAACTTAAGAAGTGAGGTTAGCTCAATTTCTAATTCAAGTAGAGTAAGTGAAAAAAAAGTGTTTTTTAATTATCTGATAACTAGACGTTTTGCAGTTATGAGGTTTTTCAATAAGCAATGCTGGGATTAGCGCTCTGGCTTCACATGCCAAAGGTGCCAGGTTCGAATCCCGGATAAGGCATGGACATTCGTTGTGGTTCGAAATCCACTTCAAGCTGTAGGTCCCGGACTGATTAGCCGTTATTGTGCACAAGTATAGGTCGTTGAGCGCACAAACCAACCAACCAATCATTAAGCAATGCAATTATAAGAAGTATATATAAATAAAACTTAAATATTTTCGATATGAAACTTAGGCTGTCTACCGAATTATAGTCTACGGATCCCAGAAATCCTATTGTCTGTCTGCAAATATACTCATAAGAGAGGTCTAGTTTTTAAAGTCGCCTGGTGCTTGTTGTCATCAAGAGATCTTTCTAACACTTCCTTTATAAACCTTATCGGTAAAGTCTATAAAGTCAACTTCCATAAAAGTGATTAAATTACCACATTTACAAATGATGGCGAGGATTTAAACTGATGCTTGCTTTTTTAACATCATTTTCCCTTTATCTGAGTTGTCCGTATTTTGAATTTGATGAACATCTGTTGATTACTACAATCTCCAAACGACTCCCTCCCTAAACATAGAGGCCGACCAAACGGTATAGTGGTTAGCGTGCTAGCTTCTAGACCGCGAGGTTGCGGGTTCGAGTCCCGTGTTAGGCATGGGTATTTGTAAATGTATGTTGGCTTGTCTAATGACGAATGTTTCGGTGCATTATAGCCCTCGTGTTGCTGACCGAGCCAGATAATCTGAAAACAACTAACCCTAAACATAGAGATTTAATTATTAACACCCAATATAATTTCTGGTTAGTTGTTGATTGTTTTCAGATTATCTGGCACCGTCAGTAACACAAGGGCTATAATGCACCGAAACATTCGTCATTTGACAAGCCAATATACATTTACAAACACCCATGCCTTACATGGGACTCGAACCCTTAACCTCGCGTTCTAGAAGCTAGTATGCTAACCACTATACCGTTTGGTCGGCTATATTTTCTGGATATCCTAAGAACTCTAATGCCTCTTACTGTAGATTCTAGATGGATATTACAGTCAATCAGGGTAACATTGAACCGCATTTTCAGTATTTTCTTCTTCCCCACTTATGTTTTAATAATATTTTCCGACCTAATGGCATAAAATGGAAGAATAAACCCTAAATTATATTTTAACTTACACAAATTAGTAAATGCTGATGATGAAAGCACCAAATAATAGGAAAATAACCCGGCGCAAAGTTACCCTGTCATTCAGGGTAACTTTGAACCACTATCAGAAGTTTCATATAAAATAGCTTTTTTTATTCAATCTTGGAGTCTAGACTACTTTGAACGAGTAAAATTAAGTTGTTGTTGTTGTTGTTGGAACCTCTTCAAAAGAGGCAAAGGAAGGAGAACTACGGGCATACAACCCCTGTCTCCGTATACATATTTATGCTGACGTCATAAAACGAAAGCTTTTTAAGCGAAAAAGCGAAGAATCACTTTTCCGATACATGGAGAGGATAGATTAGCACAATTCAAAATGTCTTTGACTGAAGTTTTTTGGCTGGGTGAGATTTTTAGGAGATCAAAAAGAATTGATCTCTCTGAATCGTATCGGGCGCATTGGAGAAATCTGTGGGGATAATCGTCTGGGATATGACAAGAGTTACAAAGAGGAGAAGCCGAGAGTCCTATTTTGTGAAGGATGCTTTTGGTGGGATAACAATTTGAAATAATCCTGAAAAGCTTTACTTCTTCATATCTTGAGGAGATCCAGGATAGGAAGGGAGGAGTGACTAATTGATCATGAAACTTGAAGTTATATTTGGAGGAGGACCAAAGAAAATCAAATTCTTCTTGTCGTTTCCTCTTGATGAAACGTTTCATATCCATCCAATCCAAAATAGACATGGTTGGAGAGGAAGGATCTGGTGCAGCCTTGCCGGCTAGTTGATCAGCTGTTTCATTAATTTGAATACCAGCGTGGGCATTACACCAAACCAGGATCGTTGGGGAGAGGATGGATTTGTTAATTAGGGCTAGTCGTGCTTCAGTAATAAGAGACGAACCCCTTCCACAAACATTGCCAATGCCCTCAACAGCCCCTTTATTATCTGATAATATTAAAGAGGGGACATCTCTTAAAAAAAAGGTGGCTAAATAAAGAATGGCAGCCGTTTCGGCGGTGAAACTCGAGGAGGGCATAGGAAGTCGAATGGATCGAGACACTGAGCCATTTTCATTGACTAGGCCGAAACCCACCCCGCAGCCAGTCTTAGATCCATCTGTAGCCCAGAGTTCGAAATCCTCGTAACTCTTACGAAGTTCCCAAAAAAGGGATTGAATTAAGACAGGAGATTTGGTTGAGGAGTTCGGGAAAAAGTTGGTGATGCATTCCAAATGGTGGGTTTGCGAGGGGTGCACCTGAACTTGTAGGAAACGGGTTTGATTTTGAAGACCAAATTGGACTTCCAAGTTGCAGATCGTGGAACGAATCTGATGGTTTTTGATATAGGATTCAGGCTTTGGAAGGGGCAAATTATGAAATTGAACTTTTAGAGCCATTGTAATTTGAGACCATTTAGCACGAATTCGGTATGGTGGGATATTAGAAATTTTCCGGATGATGTCATTTGGCGCCCATTTGAAGATACCAAGTGCGAAACTGATAGCAGAGTTTTCCAAAACTTCATACTTGAGCATGTTCATCTGGGAATCATTTGTTCTCACTGAGTTAGCAAAATCAATCCGTGGAAGGAGGACTTGCGAGATGATTTGGAGGGCTAGTTTGGCTTTGATTCCCGTGTTTTTACTGCTGATGAACTTGATGATGTTTAGGATTTTTGAGCCTTTTTTGCAGCTGGTAAGGCAGTGTTCTTTCCAGGTGAAGTTGTTTTGGAAAACTAGGCCTAGAACTTTGGAGCAAGAAACCCAGGGGATAATATTATCATTGATAGAAATAGGCTGGGATAATTTCGAAATTTTGGGAGAAAGATCAATGATGGATGATTTCTCACTGGCAAAATCCACCTTCCAGCGTTTGGCCCAGACTGAAATGTTCTCCAAGGAATGTCTGATATTAGCGACACACTGGGCAGGGGACGAAGCCGAAACTACCACAGTGATATCATCTGCATATAAAAAAACCTGGGAGTGAGGGGGGACTTCTTTAATGAGATCATGCATGTAAATATTGAATAAGAAAGGAGATAAGATTGATCCTTGAGGAAGGGATGAAACCTCCAAGGGGTCGGAGAGCTGACCTCTCCACCTTACTTGGATCGGGCGGCAAAAGAGAAAATCCTGGATCAGGGAGAGTAGTTTCATTTCTAAACCAGCCGACTTAAGTTTTTTGACGAGTCCCTCAACCCAGACTCCGTCATAGGCTCCAGCGATATCAAGGGAGATCATGCAAACCCAATTTTTCTTGGATCTAGACCAGGCAATGTGTTGGGAAATGTTATGGAGGCAATCCACCGCCGATTTCCCCGGTATAAAGCCAAACATATTTTTATGAAATAACTTAACATTTGAGGTCCAAAAAGTCAGACGGGCGAGAACCATTCTTTCCAGGATTTTACTAATAACGGGAATTAAGGCAATTGGGCGATAGCTGGTGGGTAGATTAGCTGGTTTGTTGGGTTTTCTAATCGGAACAATAACAGTTTTTTTCCAGCTTTTTGGAAAAAAGGAAAATTCAAGGCAAAAATTGAAAAAACTTAACAGTTTTAGACAGTCCACATTTGGAAGGGATTTAAAGGCTCTTGCCGAGATACCGTCAATCCCCGGGGTCGAGACCCTCTGGAGTTTGATAGATCTATCGAGTTCCTGGATGGAGAAGAAAGGCTGACAAGTAAAATTAGGCTGAGATAGAGGTTGGATAGGAAGAGTCGAAGTGGTTTGAGATTTGGAAACTAATCTTTGACAGAGAAGGTTGGCTTGGTGGAGAGGATCACTGATTTGTTTATCTTTATCCTCAAAAATAAGGTTACTGGTGTTGTTAGAGGGGGCCATATAGTTGTTGATATTTCGCACCACTTTGAAAAGCTGCTTGGGAGAGGAGATTGATTGCATTTTTGAACTCCAAAAATTACGTTTTGCTTTTAAAATAGTCTTCTTAAAAATGGCAGTTGCCTTTTTGGCCTCAAGCCACACCTTATCATCGAGAGATCTTTTTGCTTTTTTATAAAGACACTTTTTTAAGCGTTTGGCTTTAGCACATGCCTTGTTCCACCATGAGAGCAAAGATTTTTTACCTCTGGAAGAAACCTGAACAGTAGATTTTTGAATAGAGGAGGACAGGGAAACCTGTATTGAATGGGCTGTTTCCTCAGCGGAAAGAAGGGCAGTAGAGTCATTGGTGGGGATTTCCACACAACTCAAAACACAATTTTCTGAGAAAGATCGCCAATTTGTATAGGAACGATTTTGGGTATTGAAAGAAAGCCGATTCTTAAATTTGATGAAAGTGGGGAAATGGTCACTAGAACCCTTTTCTTCTACTCTCTTCCAGTCCACTTTATTCATTTGAGAGGGAGAGCAAAAAATCAAATCGAGAACACTTCCGACACCTGCGGAGTGTTCCCTTGTTATTCCTTTGGAGTTTAGTAAAACAAGAGGGCCATTATCAACCCACTTCGCAAAAGCTTGACCGCTTGGGGAGGAGACGTTGTCCCCAAAAGAGATACTGCGCGCATTGAAATCACCAGCAATGAAGCAGGGGTGATTTATGAAGGAATCTAGGGTTGAAAAGTCTTTGTTGGACCAAGGTCCAGCCAGTCTGTGAACATTGCCAATATGAAAAGTTTGTTTACAAAAAATAATCTTGATACCAAGAAATTCCATAGTAGGAGAGTCTTGAAAATCCGGAAGGATCCAACCCGGAATATCCGATTTTATGAGGATGGCAAGACCCCCCCCCCTCTCTTTCCCAGATCGAGGTTTATTAAAGTTAACATACCCTTTCAGGTGAAGGAGGGAACTATTCTTATTAATCCAAGTTTCTTGGAGACAAATTACCGAAGGATTTAAGTGATGCACCAAAAAATGTAAGGTGGTGAGATTGGCAGCAATACTGCGGCAATTCCATGTTAACAGAAAGGCCATGTTGGCTGGGGAAAAGACA
The DNA here is from genome assembly GCA_963978545.1 of Linyphia triangularis. Lineage (NCBI taxonomy): Eukaryota > Metazoa > Arthropoda > Arachnida > Araneae > Linyphiidae > Linyphia > Linyphia triangularis. The sequence goes on along the minus strand of OZ021723.1, from coordinate 88,905,460 downwards.
AAATTCGCAAATTGTGTCTAAGTTCCCTCTCCAAAGTTCATAGGAGATGAAACAAATTGTTCGTCGAAATCGGGACTGTTAAAGTTCTGTCCATGCCACAAAGGGCTACCTCTCTGAGCAATGATAGAGGTCAAACGCTCAGTCTCTGACTTTAGAAAGATTACTGTATTATGAAGTTCTGAGACTACGTCTCCCAGTTTGCGATTTTCTTTTTTGATGTCTGCTTGGTATTTTTTTTCCTTCAAGATGAATGATTCTGCTGTGTGGAATTCTTTCGCTTGCCCTCTGTAGCGTCAACAATCGTTGTTAACTCTGAAGACAGCTGACTTGTTACGGCTGGTAGGGTTAAACTGGCCTGGTGACCAGAAGGAATGTCTGTGTTTCTGGGTTGAAACAAAACGGCTTGAATAGCTGCGATGGCACTTTTCAGTTCTTGAATATCTTTTTGGATACTAGGTATCACCTCCCAAGTTGAATGGGGATTGTTGGTCTGGGCTGTGATTGCCGCGTAGGATACTTTAGTCTTCAAAGATGCTTTAGCTAATTTGATAGGGATCTTTTCTTTGATAGCCTTGTTGATGGCCGATTTTTCGAGTTTAATGAACTCACACGAGGAGTCTGTAGCTTTATGGTCTTTGCTTTTACATCTAAAGCAGATGCTTTCTTTTAGACACGGGGTGGAGGGAGGATGGAAGTCTCCACAAGCGGCGCACCGTTGTTTGCGGTCGCAGGACTTCTGAAAATGCCCAAAGCGGAGGCAGTTGTAACAGATTTTGGGGGATTCGGTGTAGGAGGACACCCTGTGTAACATATGAAACAGGGGTACTGACTGTCGTTCCTTATATCCAAGCTCTTTAACGAGTACGATAGGAATAGGATCCTCAGAATTCTTTCTTGTAAATCTCACAATTTGTGAGAATTTAATTCCCACCTCTTTGAGCTCTGTTGCAATATCTTCAAGAGGAATAGAAGAGTCGACGCCTCTGATTAGATATTTAGCTGTGATGGTTTCTTCTATCGCTCGCCAGGTAATGGGGACAGAGCCAATTACTTTTAAGTCTGCGAGTTTAACGAAAGTCGAACAATTTTTAGATTCCAGAAGAAGTTTTTGTCTTCTGGTAATTTTGAGCGTATCGTCTGATGATAAAATATTTTTAAAGGTAGACTTGATAACTTGAGGGTTCGAAAAAGGTAGACTGCCTTTTCCTAAAGTAGATTCGATAATGACTTTCGGACACGTTGCGCCATATTGAATAGCGAATTGGATTTTTTCTAGCTCAGATAGCTCGGTGTAAAAAACCTTGCCACCGCGACGTTGCTCTTTGGTGGAACCACCCTCGAGGAGATCTTCGTCGTCCAACGACCTCTTGAGGCCTTCAGTCATGGTGAAGAAAAAACAAGTTACTTACTTGGTGGGGATTCTTAAAGAATCCAGAAATTAAAGTAGTGAAAACCGACACTGTCGATTAAAAGTAGAAAAACGAAGTGACGAAAGTGGTAAAGAAGAGTTTTCCGAACACGTACAACAGTCTCCAGGTCTAGGAGTCGAAAAAAGTAAAATTAAGTTTCTAAGTATTTAAAATATCATCAGCTGCAGTTACGAGTATCATAAAGTTTGGATATTTTAAATAACACCACAAAGAATATGTTAGGTAGGAACAGTGGATAACGAATCACATGAATATATTGAAGAAGAAAAAAAAACTATTTATTATTCGGTTTTAACATACAAATATAGTGGAAAAACAATCTTCAGTTCATTCACTTAAATATAAACTCATTTTATCAATTAAAAATTGAAAAGATAAATAGAAAATAATAAAACTGATAGGCCACCCTTATGCTATTAGTTAAGTACTATGGTGTTTGCAAGTCACAATGTGACACAAATACAAATATTCCACTCTTATTGTTAAAAATAGTATGATAATTTAAAAACAAAGTTCAAACTTCATAAAATTTCACTTTGTCATTTTTTAGATTAATAGTTATTGCATCAAAGAAAGAATCATTGATCTGGAAAACTTATTCTCGTGTTCTAGCTGGATTGGTTGGTTTGTACGCTCAACGACCTATTTTCATGCACTGTAATGGCTAATCAGTACGAGACCTACAGCTTAACTTGGATTCCGAACCACAACAAACGTCCATGCCTAATCCGGGATTCGAACCCGGCACCAGTGTTCTAGCTGGAATAATAATTTCTGGTGATAATTTCTTAAACACGCCTACTTTTTCATACCACAGATCATCATTGATATTGGGCCATTTCCCATATGCACCAGATTTCTTCATGAACCGCCATATATCACGTTGTCTTTTAAGTCAATTTGGTCTGGGTACACTTCTTCATCGTATTGAATAATTAAGCAGTCGTAAACTTTGCATATGCCATTACCAAAATCTAAAATACGTGCATGCTCTGTGTATAAAATTCCTGCCTCATTGATGTGTTTAACAGCCACCACTCGAACAACCTCTGACTTTTCAGTACAGTCATTCAGGGTAACTTTGAGCCATAGGGTATAACTTTGCACCAAATCCTAGTTTTCAGTATTTTTGGATTTAAAGAACTGCTAATGATCCACTGCTGCAAAATGCTGGCAAGATTGTGAAATTGGATTTTTGCTCTATAGTTTAGAATATGAATTGGCAAAATAGTACATAATTTATTTGGCCATTCAGTTGCTTTTCTGAAGTACTGTTTGCAAGTTCCATTTAAATGCTTATTTGAAGTTGATGTAAATCAACTAATTTATGCAAGTATAAGCATCAACTTACGACTTTATCAGTTATATAATTTTCTTGAAATAGTGAAATTGTTAGTAGCTGATGGTTATTTATTTACTAACATTTGGTAAAAAGCAAAAAAACTACGGCACTACCATTTTACCACGTATTCAGTGTAACTTTGAGCCGGTTCAAAGTTAGGCTGATGACAGTGTATAATGCATACACTGCTCATATAATTCATATTTTATTTCAATTTATGTTTGGTTTTGCTTTTAAATACATTTATATACATACAAATGCAATTTAATTTATGGAATTTTCCCTTGTATGCGAAATCCGATAAAATGCAAATATTGAGAGTGAATTCAAGAAGTACCTAAAAATATTAGAAATAATTATCTAGCAGTCATTCACAGAACTAAAAAAAAAATCTGCCTACCTGTGATGACTGTAAAAAGCGTTTCAGTTGAGGAAGTGAAAAATTTCCAAGCACAAAAAATAAATGGTAAAGGAATATGTATAGCGAGGACATGAGGGGATCATCCAAAGTCCTCTACTATATGACCTCCTGGTAGACAGTAAGAGTATAAGTCCTAAATCAGATGATCCACCTGATGGCTGTGTGGCTAGAGCTCAGGCCCCGCATGCCAAAGGTGCCGGGGTCGAATCCCGGGTTAGTCATGGAAGTTCGTTGTAGTTCGGAATCCACGTTAAGCTGTTGGTCGTTGAGCATATAAACCAACCAACCTGAACTAGATGGTGCAGATGACATTGTATGTGCAACACTATCATTTTATGAGAAGGTGAAAGTTGGACAATAAGGACATGATAGAGGTTTATACTGCTGAAATTGTTGTGGAGAATGTTACTGAAAAATCAGAGATTGTTCAAGTGGTGGCTGTTGAGCACATCAATAAGAAAGGAATTTTATACACAAAGCATGCAAGTGTTTTAGATTTTGGTTATGGCATATGCAAAGTTTACGACCACATAATTATTTAATACGATGGAGAAATGTACCCAGATCAAATTGACTTAAAAGACAACGTGATATATGGTGGTTCATGAAGAAATCTGGTGCATATTGGAAATGGCCCAATATCAATGGTGATCTGTAGTGAAAAATTAGGAGTGTTTAAAAAAATTATCTCCAAAAATTATTATTCCAGCTAGAAGACGAGATGTTTTCCAGATCAATAATTATTTTTATGATGCAAAACTATTAATCTGAAGAATGCCAAAGTGGAATTTTATGAAGTTTGAAATTTATTTTTATATTGTCATACTATTTCTAACATTAAGAATATAATATTCGTATTTGTGCCACATTGTGACTTGCAAACACCATAGTACTTAACTAATTGCATAAGGGCGGCCTATCAGATTTATTATTTTCTATTTATCTTTTCATTTTTTAATTGGCCGACCAAACGGTATAGTGGTTAGCGTGCTAGCTTCTAGACCGCGAGGTTGCGGGTTCGAGTCCCGTGTAGGCATGGGTGTTTGTAAATGTATGTTGGCTTGTCTAATGACGAAAGTTTCGGCGCATTATAGCCCTCGTGTTGCTGACGGCGCCAGATAATCTGAATACAACCAACCAACCAACCATTTTTTAATTGATAAAATGAGTTTATATTTAAGTGAATGAACTGAAGATTATTTTTTCACTATATTTGTATGTTTAAACTGAACAAAAAATAGGTTTTTTTACAATATATTCATGTGATTCATCATCCATTGTTCCGACCTAATATATTTTTTGTAGTATTATTTAAAATATACAAACTTTAGGATGTTGAAAACTGCAGCTGATGATGTTTCAAATATTTAGAAACTTAATTTTACTAGTTCAAACATTGAATAGTCCTAGGCTGAATAAAAAAAAAAGGTATTTTATATGAAACTTCTGATAGTGGTTCAAAGTTACCCTAAATGCCAGGGTAACTTTGCACCGGGTTATTTTCCTATTATTTGGTGCTTTCATCATCAACATTTACTAATTTGTGTAAATTAAAATATAATTTAGGGTTTATTCTTCCATTTTATGTCATTAAGTCTGAAAATACTATAAAAACATTAGTGGGGAAGAAGAAAATACTGAAAATGTGGTTCAATGTTACCCTGATTGACTGTAACATTCTCCCAACAATTTGAGCAGTATAAACATTTACCATGTCCTTATTGTGCAACTTTCATCTCCTCCGAAATTGACAGTGTTGTACATACACTATCACCTGCATCATCTAGTTCAGGTTGGTTGGTTTATACGCTCAACGACCTACAGCTTAACGTAGATTTCGAATTACAACGAACATTCATGACTAACCCGGGATTCGAAACCGGAACATTTGGCATGCAGGGCCCGAGCTCTAACCACATAACCTTTAGGTGTGTCATCTAGTGTAGGACTTTTACTCTTGCTATCTCCAAGGAGTTCATATGATAGAGGACTTTAGACAATCCCATCATATCCTTGCTATACATATTCCTTTATCATTTATTTTTTGTGCATATAGATTTTTCACTTACTCAACTGAAAAGCTTTTTACAACCATTACAGGTCGGCAGATTTTTTTTTTTTTAATTCTGTGAACGTGTTTCTAATATAATTAGGTACTTTTTGAATTCACTCCCAACATTTTAATTTTATCGGATTTTGCATACAAGAGAAGATTCTGTAAATTAAATTGCATTTGTATGTATATAAATGTATTTAAAAGCAAACAAAAATAAATTAGAATAAAATATGAATTATATGTGCAGTGTATACATTGCACACTGTCATCAGCCTAACTTTGAACCGGCTCAAAGTTACACTGAATATGTGGTAAAATGATAGTGCCTTGGTTTTTTGCTTTTTATTAAATGTTAGTAAATAAATAACCCTCAACTACTAACAATTTCACTTTTTTCAGAAAATTATATAGCTGATAAAGTGGTAAGTTGATACTTTCTTGCATAAATTAGTTGATTTACATCAACTTCAAATAAGCATTAAAATGGAACTTGAAAATAGTACTCCAGAAAAACAACTGAATGGCCAAATAAATTATGTACTATTTTGTCAATTCATTTATTAAACCATCAAGCAAAAAGCCAATTTCATAATCTTGCCAGCAGTTTGCAGCAGTGGATCATGAGCAGCTCTTTAAACCCAAAAATACTGAAAACTAGGAGGTGGCGCAAAGTTACACCCTATGGCTCAGAGTTACCCTGATTGACTGTAATCCTTCTACTGCCTCTTACTGTACACTGTATAAAGGTTCCCACTCTTTATTAAAACTAAAAATTAAGGTGTTTCTGAGGACTTTTTAATGACTCAGATTTGTTTTTAAAGAACCTGTAAAAACATGTGCATACATAACTTAGAGTGTTATATCCGAGATTTGCTAGTGCAAGTATTAAGGTCGGGGCTAAATCGAGACAGAACCTTGTTTGATAAACATTTGTGAAGAGGAAAATGCCTTGCATTTAAATTTCGAATGGGAGAAAATCATGATTGTAAATTTTTATGCCTTTACTCTTTCTTAGTTGTGTCAAGATATATTTCCAAACCCACTTTATTCATTCAGCTATTAAACTATAAATTAAATACCAATAATAGTTTTTAAAAATCAGTCACCTCATCTTAGCTCTTTTTGCCAACAAAAACACAGGTATTTTTCAAGGTTGTAAGTTTGTTGAGAATACAGTAACCTATGTCCTCAAATAAGGGAAGTAATTAAACGCTTGAACGTAAAGAAGCGTGAAAACCTAACTACGGAGCAATAATTTTTTTAGTGTAAAAATAAGTGAAAACAGATTCACGACCGAGCTCATAAGAGATGCAATTAAAACACTTGGATAACTTCAGCTGAAAGTTTCAAATTCCCCCCCCCCCCCATTCACAATACATTATATATTGTAATCAAAATAGAAAATTTGCATAAAAATGTATGTGGAAATGTATGTACCGGTTGGGAGAAAGTAACGAGACGGGGGGATTGGTCTCTTCGTTTATTAGATTAATATAGTATTTACGGATGACGGCTTAACACACGAAAAAAGCTGCACCAAGAGGAGGTGAAGATTTCAAAAGAGAAATCGAAGAACTTTATTGCAAACTGAACGAAGCTCAAAGTAAAATAAAAGAACGTGAAGATGAAATGTTACAGTTGCATACAGAAGGTGCTACTTTCAAAGTACAGTACTCTAAACTGGAAGCTAAGAATGATGCATTACAGGCTAAACTTAAAGAAATAGAATCGGAAAATTTAAAGGAACTGGCAGAAACCACTGAAATCCTTGAAAAATACAAAGACGGTGCAGGTTGTGAAATGGAAATTGGATCTGCTAAAGAAGAAATTGTCAATCTTAAAAATGAATTGAAAATAGCCAAGTTAATATAAGAACAGTTAGATCAACAATGCCAAACTTGTGGAAAATGTGAGTTGATTGCCTCTAATAAAGTCAAGCTCTTACAACCCACAGTCATAAGTTTAGAAGAAGGAGCAAACTTAAAAAAAACAGCTAAAGGAGAAAAATCACAGCATTGAATTGGAGAGAGAATTATGTTCCAGAAAAAAAGAAGTAAAGGAAATGGATGTGAAGATAACTAAACAAGTTACAGCAAGAAGGGAAGATTCTACTCTCGTTGAACATCTTCAGCATGGAAAGAAACTTCTGAATGCAGAAATTTCAAAGATGAAAATAAACCTTCAACAAGATGAAACCAAAAAAGAACAGAAGGATGTCAAGGAAAGACATAAAAAGAAGAGATCATTATCAGATGTAAATAAGGATACTATAGAAACCTCAGTGAATAAGGAGAACCACAAACAGTTTAAGAAAAGACGCAAAAAAAAACCAGAACATTTAAAGTTAACACCCTGAGAGAAAAAAATTTTGGTCATTACAAAGTGACACCAATAAAAAACAATCATAGATGTGACAATCATAGTATCCTTACATGTTGCTTTCCTTGTGTTTTTCTATTTCAGATAACTTCAGACATAAACTATGAGGACATAGTTCGCCAAGATGACCGAGTGTGGTGAGCGGGGGCGCACCACTAGAGAACCCCTCGTGGTGACTCCTAGCGGCAGAGAGAGGTATTCCTCATTCTGATGAGAGAGACAGATAACTGAACATTCTCGATGTGACTATACGTAAGAATGGCTCTTGTGCCAAATGTAGTATGAAGTGTGAGCAGTAAGGAGTTATTAAAGCTGGATTCTACACTCAGCAAGTGTCCCTTCTCTGAGCGTCTACTCCCACATATATTTATATATATTGATTCCAAATTTCAATCACTGGAAATCTTGAATCCCCAGCAAATCTCTGAAAAAGTATCACCCCTACTGAGTGTTAAAGCAGCTGAAAACCTACTAATCAAGCAGTGTTTTGCACTTCAGTGTATTTTTAGATATTGGTGAAACCCTTTTTAAAATGGACAGACAGAAAATTCAGAATGGTTAGTTATGAATAAGGAGTTTTTAAGCACTTGATTTATAGTTAATAAGAAGTTGTTAAGGGCCTTTAAAAATGTAAACTGCAATTAAGAATTTTTAATGACAAGTAGGCACCCTGTGAATGTTTTCTGCCTACTTCGCTGGATAAACGATGAACGACGTCAATTTTCATGTGGAACTCAAGCGGTAACTTTTGTTTTGTTGCCGTTCTTACTTATGGCTGATTTACAAGTTACCAGTCGGATTGCCAGATGAGATCATCAGTCACTCGATGCCAGCGACTAACACCATCATGCAAACTCTTAATTCCGGTCATTAGATATGCTAGTAGATGGCAGCTCCATTATTAGACCAAACATTTTCCTTGTGACCACGACGACATTTTGCTCACCCAATAGTTGGATTGTTCCAGTTGCTGTTATTGTGTAAACCGAAAACTGGCATTCCAGCCGGTGGCAGCGCGTATACCAGCCTTTATTACTATGCATAACACTGTTTCACTTTGCAATGCAGATTGCCCGAAGGCCTACTATCCATTGGAGGAGGAGAATATGTGCATACACTTGACATCGAGGCCCGTGAAGCTGAAGGACTTGCCTGGTTACTGTACGACTGAAGCACAAGGCGGAAAACCACTCAATCGTCGCTTTACCGATGAGGGATTTAAAGAACTCCAAATGCAGATCAAGAGGGCGGTAGAATCATTCTTCCCGGACGATGTCTTCATTGGTAGGTACTGTACGAGGTGTAAATACCTCAAAATATTCCTTTAATTTTAATATTGAAATGGGATGAAATTACTTTTATTAAGAGAAATTTGGGGGTATTTTTTCAAATTTCTGAATTATGAGACGCATAAAGGACCATTAAAAAAACAATTAAGCTATTCTGGAAAATTTTAGAAGATGAGGGTAATTATTTTTATAATCCAATTAATCTTAACAAGTCTGTAGCATTTATAGTTTAAGCACTTGACATCGAGCACTTTTCAATTGATTTCCACTACGAATATTTGGTATTTTGTATGAATTTTTGATAAGGGAACTAGTCTCGCCGATACGTTTTATTTGGCTAATTGCTCATGTCGTAGTTTTATTTCAAAATATTTATCCGATACAAATAGTCATAGCATATATGAAAGCTTTTCACAGTTAATGTAGTGAAAAAACAGAAAATAAAATTACACATAAATCATGGTTATTAATCGCCTATATAGATATATCTTTAACTCGCATCACGAGATTTTATCTTAAGATCTAAAATATTTCTAGATTTTCACCTTCACAATTTAAAATATTCCAATAATAGAGACAATACTAATAAGAAAATCGCTTCACTCGCGGATTGTTTAGTTTACTTCACAATTTTCAAGTCTACTTTTTTCTCCACGGTATTGTGTATCGCCCCACAGGTATGACGCGTGAGTCCGATGGATTCGGGCAGCCCACTGACAGCTTCAAGTTTGAAAACGACGAGGGCAGCGTGAAGGAGAATGACTACCCATTGTGGACGAGCGACCCAGCCAATTTCGACTGCGGGGTGGTACAGTACTCTAAAGATTTTAAAGTGAAGCCTGAATCTTGCAGCAACTCCGCGGTGTTTCTGTGCGAGAAGAATGAGATGCGTAAGTAATCTGTCATGATTAAAGAAAAAAGACCACAGTTTATATTAATGTGGTCACCAACAAGATGGGAGATTGCTTGCTGCGGAACTGAGGATCTCCGTGGCTATGGCAATGATTTCTAATTACAACTTCTGATAGGTTTATAAGTGGTTTCTACTCTGCAAGCAGATGAAGCCAATTGAATACTGTTCTCCATTTATGCTATGCTATAAGTTGCTCGTGGTTACAAATATACTTTAACTAGTTTGGGGGGACGTGAAAGGCATTCAATGGGATTCAGCGATGCCGTTTGTTGTATTCGAAATTCACTGCTTGATTAGATTTACAATAACTTTGTACAAAAAATATAAATTTTCATGAAAAAAACCTCTCTATCGACAATATTTTGAAACAATTTATTAATATGTGTAATTATTTATTTATTTTGTGCTCTACAATAAGAAGATTGATCTTTTATAACTAATACATTTTATTTGTAACTGCATTTTACTAGTAATTATCCATATTTTAACATAGGGTAATGAAAATAATGTATTTGGTCCAAAAACTGGTTCGATTTTTTTTTTCTTCTTCCTTTTTTTTTTTTTTTTCTTTTTCTTTTTTTCTTACCGGTTTTGTACATGCCGAGATAAAAAAAAAAAAGTGATACAGAAAAAATATCTGTGTGTCTGAGATCAGCATACCTCCTGAACTGATTGATCTACGATGTTCAACTTTTGCATACGGGTTCCAAGTTCTTCATGCAATGATTATGACTTTGAAAAGTATTGAGATCTAAAGTAGAGCTAAGTTTAAAGTTGTTGTAAACAGGGTGGTCACAAAATTCAGGAAAAAAAGTTCCCTGATTTCCCTAACAGTTTTCTAAAAAATTCCCTGATTTTAGGGTAAACTTTTTTTTCAAATTTTTCCACTTTTCTTAGGCTTTCCAGATATCTAGATACCCTGATAAAATAGGATATGTATGGTAAAGAGATAATATGCAATTTTTTTAAAAATAGTTTTGCTGGTAATGAAAAGTATTAATTATTCCGTAACATTAAACTTCTAATGGCTTACCTCTACAAAGCTCCATGTAAATAGCGCCAAAATATGGATGAACGTGCCTTAAGCAATACAAAATTTCCCTGATTTTCATGAAATTTTAAAAAGTTCCCTGACATTTCCCTGATTTTTTCGAGAATCAGAAAGCTCCCTGCCTTTTCCAGATTTCCAGGTTTCCCCGGTTCTGTGGCCACTCTGTGTAAATTACTTGCAATGAAAATTAGTAAAATTTTCTTCTCAAAGTCAAAATTCCATTGCATAGGTCTAAATATCTAGCCACAAAAACGCTTGTGTGACTTGGCCATTTCGCGATAGTGAACCAGAATACGTAATGGCCAAGTGTCACAAATATTTTTGCAGCTATAGATATTTAGGCCTATGCAGGGGAATTTCGACTCTAAGAAGAAAATTTTACTAATTTTCATTGCCCGTAATTTACAACAACTTTATATTTGACTCTACTTTAGATCTCAATATGTTTCACTGCCATAATCATTGCATGAAGAACTTGGAGCCTTTTTACGGAGATGTTCTTGTTGGGATTTTAAATGTTTCGGAAAGGCCATAAACACAAAACTGTCTGTTCACTGCGATTTTTTTTTTTTAATTTACAACGTAAGCTCGCTGGTTCATTTAGGCGGGGAAAACAACTCATTCGGCTCGAAGCTAATGTGACGTCACTTATTCCGAACTTGACTTGAAACACAGCAGCGGAAACCAGTTTTGCAAGTTTCTTGCACCAACCGGCACGGGATATAGCAATTGTCTAAGAAACTCACACCAATTATTTGGCAGAAACCTCACGATAACCATAGAAACGGAAGGAAGTTTTGATGTCACAGATATAAAGCTGCGTTTTGTTCGGACTGCGATCATACGTGGTTTTGGGGCATTTTCTTTTCTTAATATTTAAATAACTAATTTTTTTAAAGAACTTTTGTTTGAATATTTGGAATCGGAAAGAAATTCTTCCTAAATATAAACTAATTTCACTCGTTTTTAAAAGATGCAGGAACTGTCCATTGCGGGTTAAAATTTACTGTACGATGCCCCTTGGTAGCTTTTCTTTGGAAAAAAAAAAGTGGCTAAATTGTAAATGACGTTGCCACATTTGCGCAGAATCGCCAACTTTCAACTTTCGCCTATTAGTATCGTCTTTTCAATAGATTTATTTATCATCTTCCGTTTCACTGAAATTGTAAAATATATTTCCCATAATGCTGTTTTTGTTCTTGAGTCTGCTGTTAATGATTCAAATGTTACGAACCCTGAAAGATCCAACCCTAAAATTTCCTGGAAATAACACGTTATGGAAGATGATAAATAAATCTATTGAAAAGACGATGCCCCTTGGCGAAAGTTGAAAGTTGGCGATTCTGCGCAAATGTGGCAACCTGATGCCAAGGTTTTCCGACAGCCTTAATGACCGTTTGGATTTGGCAACACAACGTGTTTTGACTCCATTTTGGATTTGGGGACACTATCTTTGACTTCATTTTCAATTTAGCCACTTTTTTTTAAAGTAAAGTTGCCAAGGGGCATCGTACAGTAAAACCAAAGAACTTAAAACTATAAGACGGCAAGCTTCGCCAATACGTAAGTGCTGTCATCTCGCGGATTTTCCAAGTTGAGAGCACAAAACTTTCGCCAAATTGCTCCGATTTCCAGACATGCTCAGAGCTTTATTCTTACCTTGGCGATGGTGCTTTTTAAACTAACAAATAAGAACATCAGATTTATTTCGTCGAATTCGTGGGAGATTTAAATAGCAAAACAAAATTGGAGGATTCTACTTTGCAAAGTAACATATTTTTTATTCCAGTTTCTTCAAATTGTTCGCTTTTGGGCTCAATAAATTTCGGTAATGTTCTGAAGATTATAAAATTTTAGTTAGAAAATTTTAACAGAAGGACATTTTTTGCAGTGTAATAAAACTTGTTGGTTTGTGTTCTTAATCGTTTGTTTTTAATTTTTTCGTCTCATTCCGCAGGCTACTTTTTATGTAAAATATAGTTTTTTTTTTTTTTTTGCCATGAACTTTTCTTTTTTTCTTACTTTGACATTGCTAGAAAGAATGTTTATCACTTGTTAGTTGTATAAATGCACTCAATTATTTGTTTATTATGATTTTTTGAAATTTGACGCCAATCTCAATTACCATTGCTGTTTTTTATTTGATGAATTAATAAAGCTAAATGATTATTGTCAACTGTTAGTAAATTCTTCTTAACTAGTACATGCTAAATGATATTAGTTTTTGTAGTTGCAAGTCATTTTTAAATTGCACTCAATAACTGGATATTTTTTAGTTTCCTAATGTACTGCTTCGAAGAATGCATTGCAACTTTATCGAAAACATTTTCTACTAGAATGTGTTAATTTTGTAATTAGTAATTTTGTTAATTCTTGATGTTCATATTTCTTACGAAAACTTATTAAAAGTTCACCAATACTGGAATATGCTGTAAAAAACCCAAATCTAATATTAGGATTCATATTTCATTACAGGATGGAACTTTTGCTATAGTCGTTCAATATAATATTAATATTGTTTAAAAACTTATTCAATTATTTTAGCTATAAGTATAAATTAACAAATTTGGTTGAATGTGTAAATTTTTCAAGTGAAAGTTTAATGACCTAAGCAGATTTGTTCCTTTTTTGGATAAAAGATTTCTGGGAAATCGCCAAGTGAAACCAAAAGTAGCGATAAGCTTGCCAATGTAGAAACCCTACAATGACGTCATGTGCTCTCAAGTATTTTACATTATCTCTATGGAAGCTTGCCATCTTTAACCCGAAGGGTTATTATAGTATCTTTGGTAAAACTTAACCCGCAAAGGACAATTCCCACATTTTTTTTAAAACGAGTGAAATTAGTTTATATTTATGAAGAATTTCTTTCCGATTCCAAATATTCAAACAAAAGTTCTTTGAAAAAATTAGTTATTTAAATATTAAGAAAAGAAAATGCTCCAAAACCTCGTACGATCGCAGTCCGAACAAAACGCTGCTTTATATCTGTGACATCAAAACTTCCTTCCGTTTCTACGGTTATCGTGAGGTTTCTGCCAAATAATTGGTGTGAGTTTCTTAGACAATTGCCATATCCCGTGCCGGTTGGTGCAAGAAACTTGCAAAACTGGTTTCCGCTGCTGCGTTTCAAGCCAAGTTCGGAACAAGTGACGTCACATTAGCTTCAAACCGAATAAGTTGTTTTTCCAGCCTAAATAAACCAGCGAGCATACTTTGTGAATTAAAAAAAAGTAATAATAATAATAAAAGTGTAGTGAGCAGACAGTACTTCAAGGGGTTAATCCATATAGCTCTACGAATGAATTCTCCATTGGATACACTTAATTTAAGCCACTCAATACCTCCAAAATAAAATAAGTCCCATGAACGTTTCGTGTTGTCTGAGCCCATGAGTACAATGTCACCATGAGTACAATGTCACCATGAGTCAAACTATTGTTTGGAAGATAACAGTGGGTTGCGTTTAAGTTCATCCAAATATGCTTGTTAGAGTAGTCATCATAGCTTCTGACTCATGTCCATAGTATCATTAACCTTTAATCATAGATGAAGTCGGATGGTTTGAGATACTTCAACTCATTTGACTGTCAGGCATGTAAAGTGATAAGGCCGCTATTGACTATACATTCACAGTCGCATAGTAGAGTCGCCCTTTGTTCGTAAGTAACACAAGTACGGCCCAAGTTCTTCTTAACCTTCCGTTAGTCGCTCTCTGCTTTCCGACATGGTTAGTCGCGTTGGATCTATGAGATGTTTCTGGTTTTTTGAAAGCTAAATGAAATTCATTCTAGTTTAAATAGTTAATTGTTATCAATTAAAGATTTTTTGAAGACATAAAGTATTAAACAATCTATTTAAATAGAAAAATTTGTTCAAAAAATCGTATCACAAGTAATTCAATAAAAATAAAGGCAGAGGAGGGGGGAAAGTGTAAAAAGGATGCACCTGTGAGGTGCGAGCGACAAACGAAAGGTTAAATAACAGCTTAATAGTATAAATCATTCTCTCCCACCAACCATTATACCAAGGTGCAGTTGATGGATTGAAGTTCTATTTTACCTGTTGCATATAGCACATAAAGTTTTTATTTCGCGCCAATTTAAAACAGTGGAAGCTCTTGATGTTCCCAGAAAATTGGTTCTATTATCTGTATATATCACAGGATATCTTCCTCTTCTAACAAAACATTGTCACGTGAAAGCTGTGGTAAATAGAGAAGTCACTAATCCAAGACTTGTACCTTCTCTTAAGTAAAGAGGACCTGCCAAAACAGCATCAATCACCCCAAATGCAGTAACACATTCAATTCTATTGACCACTGGAAGCAGAGCAGATGTAACTGAAAGTGCAGGCTTTGGTGAATATCTTATCCAGATCACACATTTGTTTCAAACTTCTCTTGCAATTCTCCGATTCCGAGGAATCCAAATACATTAACGCGTATGTGTTAAAGTATATCGATGTTTCTCAATTTTTCTCTACCAAAGCCATAAAAATATCTGTTGTGTTCATGCATTCCATCCTTTCGTTACAGCTTGCGAGGACGATCAATCAGATTACGCTGTGTATCGTGGTCGTTGTCTGATGATCATCCCGAGAAAAGAAAACTACATCTACGCCGGTGCTATGTGTAGTAATGCGAAAGGGCATTTGGCTCCCTACAAGACTAAAGATGATACTATCGGCATCTCAGAAGCTGTCTATAATTCGATGTCTCTGCATGGTGGGATATACGCAGCAATCAGAAAGCAGGAGTCAGGAGAATGGACATATGACAGTGGGTGAGTAGCAAATGCTTTCAAGTGAGTGCAATCGGAACTCAAACGTTTCCTTTGAATTCTACTTCACACATATGTAATGAGAAGTTACAAAGTCTCTATTCCTCTGTATGAGGGCAACATTCTCAGACAAAACTACAAAATGTTGCAGCTACATGAGATATGCCAAATGAAAAGTCCCGTATAGGAAACACTTTAAATGGCAAGCTTCCTTTTTCGCTCCAAACAAATGCATCTGATTAGAGCTTGGGTATTCAAGTTATTGACCAAAACTGCCAAGTTGGTAATACTTTTGTTGATAAGAAAGCTCTAAATCGGATTTTTGTCTTTCAACCTTAACAGGAGATATTTTGGTTATTAAAAGTTGGCAAATTGTATCTGGACCCAATGCACTGCAATATAAATGTAACCTGTTTTTGTTTTTTACTTTCAATTACTCATATGTATTACATAGGTATAGTATAGCATAAAAGTATAGTATTCGGTATAAAAAATAAAAAAAAACATCGATTTTTTTGCACTTCTCCACGTTTTGGAACATCCTGATTTCAAAAAAGTGATCTAGAAAAAGTGTGAGTGGAACATCGCACAATTTTCAATTACACTATATTACTGATGTGGATTTGTGTCATTTATCGTTTTTATATTTCCATCATTCGTTTATAAAAAATGGCCAATTTGGCGATATTTTTTATATGGATCTTTTTTTTTTAAATTGTAATCGGCTTAGGGCCGATGTACAGTTTACCCTAGGCCTTAAATCCAAGCCCATTACAATATCATTTTATTTTTATTATTTGAGTTTCATAAAACATCGATACATGAATACAACTGAACAACATCAGCATACTCTATCTCTTTTTATACAAGTAGGCAGGGCAGGCGCATGTCCACACAAAGCCTCTCCTGCGCATGCTCAAACATTAAGTAGGGACCAGGAGTTTGCCAAAATGCGGGAAATCTGCATGATCACGCATTGAAAATCAATTTCTCTCCATAGATTAATCTCATGCGTGAATTCACGCATCGGCACATCATGGTTAAATTTTTCAAAATAATCCTCCATTTTATAAAATCAGAGATATTTCTAACCGTTTTTCGAAGAACGGTGCTACCTCCCTGCCCTTTTTCTTTAAAAATAGCGTCCTTTTCGCAAAAATTACAAAATTGTCTTTTTTTTCCAACGGTATGCAATGCACAGATCACCCCTTCCGAAATCGCTAGTTGCGCATGCGCAATCATGTTCAAACGTGTCTCGCACAGACCAGTGACTGACTGAAGTCAGTGAATGGCTGCTGTGCTGATACCGTGTGCATCATTAGTAGGTGGATTATAGAGAGCCGTCCCACAATTTCAAAATCTAATTTCGTTCCTTAATTAAGTGTATTTCGCCAGCTTTTTACCATGCCTTCTTGCACAAAATAGAGGGGAAAAAAGAGAGGAAAAAAAGCAAGCCCCATGCGTGGATTCATAGAAAACGTAGACTAATATTATGTCGCCCTCGCGTCTTAACAGGATTCTTTTTGTTGGTAGGACTGGTACAAAAGTCCAGGTCATTTCGCCTGGTGTCTATCGCCAGCGTTTTTTCGAAGTATGGTAAATCGTCTAAGTTTTACTTCTCTGTCATTTTCGCGATAGTTATCGTAATGTTGCCGGCATTTGCCCGATATTTTCACGGGGCACCAACGTGATGTCAACAAACGTCATAGTATTAATAGTTAGTTTAAGGTTTATACTCATCATGCAATTTTAGTAAGCATTTAAAAGACCTATTTTCGCTCTGATATGCGAAATAGCGATCGTGCATCACTGTTATTGTTGTAGTTATTAATTTTGTCAAAAAACTTGTTATGCTCTAGTTTAACAAAAATTTAGTTTAAGAAGTACCCTTTCGATTTTAAAAATACCCCTTCAAATTTAGAGAGGGGGTAAAATTATTCTCAGGAAATATATAACTAACGAACACTGGTAGGGAAGTACACCGGATCACACTTTTGACCTATATAAAACAATACCCTTGGGCTATAGCATAGTAGGACACCTAACATGCAATAGCTATCTTGAAAAAATACAAACCAGAAACGGTACCACTGAGGGTACACTTGGTACCACTGACAATCATAATACTTCAAGATGAGTCAAACGACAAGCAACATGCCATTGGTATCTTGAGAAATGACCAACGGAATGTGATACCACTGACGGTACATCCAGTATCACCTACCATCATAATTTTTCAAGACGAGTCCAACGACAGCCACCATGCCACAGCTATTTTGAAAAATGACAAAACCAGAAATGATACAACCTACGGTACACTCGGTGCCAACAGCATGCTCAACTCCTCAAGACGAGTGCAAGGACACCAACATGCCATATCTATCTTGAAAAATGACAAACAGGAAATGGTACCATCGGGGTACACTCAGTACCATCAACATGCTCAACTCTTCTCGACATCCAACATGCCATAAATATCTTGACAGCGATTTTGATCAAAATCGTTAGAGCCGTTTTTTAGCAATCATTGAAAAATGTGATTTTTTTTAATTGCAGCTACCTTAAGCGCATGCGCGATTTTGACAAAAACCTTAATGGTAGGTCCCACGGCTATCACCTACCCGTACACCAAATTTGAACATTGTAGGTCAATTTGTTCGGGAGTTATGCTGAACACAGACACACATTTTTTCTAGACATTTTTTTTTTAAAATCTAGATGTTCCAAAACGTAGAGAAATACAAAAAAAAAAAAAAAAAAAAAAAAAAAAAAAAAAATCGAAATTTTTTTATTTTGAATCTTGTACTTTCATTATCCTATGTATACACATGGGTAATTGAAAGTAATAACGACTATGCTTAAATTCATCAGTTAAAACGTTTACCCTCAACAAAGCAATGTAGAAAAATACCAACAGTTTAAAGAACTGATCTGCCGGGCTTCATTTGATCTTAAGGTTCAAACTGAACAATTTGAAACCAGCTTAATCTTGCGTAACTTATGTCGTCAAGGTAAGTCATGACGACAATCCTTATACGTGTACATCCTTTCTAACGATAGTGTTCCTTATAGTATTCCACGAAGAAATTATTGTTTTAGAAATTGAGCAAAACATCTTTCTTATGCGAAAATGTGTTTTGGTTTCAGAGAAGAGGAGGACTCCCGATGGGACCCAAATTACGAAAAGGAGTTTGATTGCGGAGTGTACAGATTCCTCGGAAACCTCAGCCTCGGTCTCTTCACGATGAACTGCGATCGAAAGCTGCAAGGACTGTGCCAGTACTCTGGTACTTCATGAATGTTTTTTGCTGAATGTAGCTTCGTGAATGCTAGTGGAAATGTGTTACGGTGCTTGCATAGATATGCTTGTATGGATAATTTCACTTCAAAAATATGGTGTAAAAATGCAGTTCTTTAAAGTTGATTTTACTCGTTAATTAGTATTAGAAATTTGATGGGAATTTGCAATTTGAGTCCCTCAAATACAAAAATCGCTTCATACTTAAAAAAAAAAATTCCGAGTTCAGATCACCATTTTGTTATTTTTTCTCAGCAACCCCGACTATGTTATAAAACCTTAAAAACTATTCACTGCAAACCTAATGTGCCAAAAGATTTTTGTGTGTTTATCCCTACAAAATTGCTAGACTTTTTTTTCTTTTCTAGCGCAAGGGCACCATAACTGTGTAACAATATCCACAATTATGCTTCGCTTCATAATTTTTGACTTTGATGAGGCCCCAACACTTGAGATAGTCTCTCGTTACTCCATATCAACGAAATAATATTAAGGGTTATGAGATTTAATATGCAGCAGCCCCCATAAATTGCACATGCCAGTGTTACAGCAGAAAGCTGGCTCGATTCCCCGATCGTCCGGTTGAAATTCGGCTACTGGAATGATTAATTTACTTGTATGAATGAGTTTACTACAACAATATAGTTTAAACTGTATAACGGATATCTAGCTTAAAATCGTGGACATATAATCAAATATTGACTAGGTACACATCGGTTTATTTTTCCTGCTATAACCAGAAGTAATTTTTAAACCAAAATATGAGTTTCACTCGTTATTACTGATGCCACATTTACATCAGCAACATCAAATTGAACATTTTGTATTTATCATGTCAGTATATCCGATTAATATTTGTGAATTTGGTCACTCTCAAGCGTATAGACTTGCAATTTTAGTTATATTTTTGAAGTGTTGATGAAGTGTGGATTGATTATGCTCGTTATGGTTGAGAAATGACTGTTTGTTCCTGGAATGAAAGTGTTTACTTTTTCAAGAATATGATGAAAGTGAGTGTGATCATGAATAAATGAAATGATATGAAATCATTATTACACAATCACTTAAATAATCCTCACACATTTCACTCTAAACTTATTAAAGAAGCAACCAATACACAAAACATAACTACCACTTTTGAGTACGTGTTTAGAATTACCACATGAAAACATACAAAAACAAATTTTTTACTAAAACATTTTTTTTTTTTTTAAATGGCGTGAAGTTCTATTACAGCTGTCTTTTACTTATCGAACTATTTTGACATTTGTGACGTTGCAGTATCGTAAAGAAAACCAAGAACTTCTCGACTAATAGGTAAGAATATTTTTGTTATTTCTTTATTGACGCTTCTTGAATTTGATGAGTTGAAAATGTATCTAAGTGATATTATAAGAATGTTGGCAGTAAAACTCGTTCTTTAAGTATAAATACTTTCAATCTTTGATTGGTTGGTTTATACGGTCAACGATCTATTTTTATGTACAATGACGGCTCATCAGTTCGGAAACTTGCAGCTTAGCGTGGATTCCGAAACATAACGAATATCCATGCCTAATCCGGGATTTGATTCCGGCACCTTTGGCATGCATGGCCAGAGCTCTAACCACACAGCCATCAGATGGGTCTTTCAATCTCTGAAGAATCTGTTCAGTTTTTGATCTAACCAAACACTCAAAATGAATAACATTGTAAAGGTAAAACAGAGTAGGTCCTTAGTCATATTTTCTCACCAAGGATATAACTTAACATCAACCCGTCTCTACACCATAAAGCTTTTTCTTAATTTTAAAAGCTACTATATCTGCATTGCCTTAAAACGTGCAGAATATCTTACCAGATTCGATTGATTGACTCGATTAAAATGCCATTAACAAAATTTGAAAGTAAAATAACGTGTATTTTTATTACACTTAAAAGAAGTTTTTATAAGCTAGTTAATAAAACTTTAAAAAAATAAATAATAAAAAAAACCACCAGTGTTATTTTTACCTTCAATTTTTATTAATGAACTTTTATTACGGCTGTTATACGTGGTAAGATGTTACATGTATTAAATAAATATTTTGAGATATTGTAGCTAAAAATGAAGCCTTATGTATATGAAGCAGGAACTGACTGACAAAACCTCTTAAAAGCATGGTTGGCTTGTTCCCTCTAGTGATCAGAGCCTTATTTGGATTTTTATAGAACCTGGCTGAAGCCTTAAATATAGAATATGTTCTTCGACTTCAAAAATATGATGTAATAAGCGCCACATTTTTCCCATCTAAAATTTGTGTTGCTTAAAATGTTATTGTATGTCAAGCGACAAGCCAAGTTAATAGTATCTTGAAATTACACTAAATAATTTACTATAATTAGGTGACTGAAACTACAAACATTTCTTGAGCATTTTTCCTAATCGATATTTTTGACAGCAAATTGTTATTATTGCATGTTTAAGTTATCATAAGATAAATTTAAAAATAAATAAGTAAATAAATAACAAATTAGTGGGCAGCTGAAAAAAGTTAGGCTTCGCTTTTAGTTTTATTAATTTTTGCATATGAAGAATAAATTTGTTTTTTAGATTGATGTTGGCCTTTTTATACAAAGACACAGAAATACTGAGATCAATGCAGTTAAATTTTAAAAGGCAGAAGCTCAAAACATCTAAAATTATAAGCTCTAAAAATCCTATCGATTAATATGCATGAATTTTTAGATATCTACTAGCTGAAGTACAAGTTGCTGTTCAAGTTCAGTGAAAGAAATGGAATCTAAATTATACTTTGACCTAGATGAGTGCAATAATGAGAAATAATACAGGTACGTGCTACTAGTTAACCTAATAATTTAATGAAATATTATAACAAGTAATAAGGCTTAAATATCAGATTTGAGAAACCCAAGTGGGTGTCAATGATAAAAAATTATGATGATAATGATGAAACTTTAAAAGCGCATATAATCGTAAGAAGTAGGCTTTTAAGCTAATCATTTTAAAAATTAAGAATTATCTAGAATAAATTCGAATAAAAGAATATTTTGTGTGTATTACTGAATATTTGTAACGTTTCTTTTTTAATGAAAATTGATGCATGTACTGGGTTGATTCTGTGGTTGAATTAAACAACATTCTTGGTAAAGAGTAGATCAAAATGCAAGCAACTTACCTTCGACTCATGCTATAGTAGTTGGACATCCCCCCCCCCCCCAAAATCTGTCTGTGTGATTTGCTGTTGCTTTATCGTTAATTGCAATTAATTAGCACTATTCAATGAAATGTAAACAAGCTATTTTTCAAAGATAACTTTTAATTCATACGTTACGCAATTTAAGTCTAAAAAATAAAAATAAGCTAAATGGCTTTTAACATCACCGTTGCGTAGCCACGCTTTAAAGATTGGTTGAATCGAAGACAGTTAAAATAAAAACAGTTCTTGTAGTGGGAAAGGTTGCCACATCTGGCGATATTGCGATGGTTGAAATCATTCTCATGCCAACAGATTAAAGGGAAAAAAATAAAAATTGTGGTCAGGCGGGGCTACTAAGCCTTTAACGACATTACCATCATTCCCACTGTATATAATTCCATGAATTGTAAGAACAGGTTGATTCCTATAGCTTTAAAATGGCTGTCCATGATACGCAAATTGTATGTTTTCAAAACACATCAAAGAATGAAACAGGCAAAAAAAAAAAAAAAAAAAATCTTTTTACTTTTTAAAATGAGTCTGAAATTGATGAATCTCTGAATTACACTTTTTTTTTCAGGTATACTTCTAAGCAGAGCGAAATAAGGGAATGGCATTTTGTTCCTGGTTAAAAAAGGGTATAAAAGAGAAGATTTCGTTTGTGTTCTTTGCTAAAACGAATTCATGTTAACTACTTGTAGTATCAGAAATAAAATACTTTTTATGCGATTTATTGAACTATGTCAAGTTCTGAATGAGTGTTTCCTGTGAGATGATTAAAAAAATCTTCAACATTAAGATCTCTGACCAAGTAAGTATTTGCCAGTGTTCAGTTCAATAAGCATACTGATTGGAATAAAATTCTAAAATACATTTCTTATTTATTATTTCCTTAATGAAACAATCATAAAAAATTAAACTGTAATATACCTGGCTAATTTGGTTGAATTAGAAATTTTCTGTCACAAGAGCTAGGGCTTTAATATACCAGAACATTATAACATCATTATATGTGTGAAGAGGATAATATATTTCAGGAGATCTTCCAAGGAAATAACTGATCCACATTTACGTATTAAGTCAGAGAAAAGAAGGAAAGCTTAGATCCCAACTAAAATTTACAAGGGTTAGTTATCTTCTGTATAAAGGATATGGATGGCCACAAAATTCAGGAAAAAAAAGTTCCCTGATAACTCAGCCGAAAGATTTCTAAAAAATTCCCTGATTTTAAGACCAACTTTTTTCAAATTTTAATAAACACCTGTTAGCCTAAAATGTAACATTTACAGCATTATTTTTGTTCTATATGGAAATAATTCTACATCTGTAAAACCACATCATTCTACTGCAGCACAAATACAAACTACTGATTTTTTAATTTGAGACATTTGGATAATTTTGTATCGTAAAATATTCTGAAATCCAAACACATTTAAAATAACACATAAAAAATAAAGTCATTTATTCACATAATAAACAACTGTAGATATAAATCAAAGCAAGAAAGAAAAATTATATGTACACCAAAGCTGAAACCAATTCTCACCCTTCGGTGTCCCCATGGCACACCGAATCAACAAAGTTATCAAAGTCCATCATGCTGATCTCATACTTTTCCAATTGGTGGGTAACATCCTGTACTTGCTCCTGCAGGCTTGGTTGATTGGAGAAGGACGATAAACTGGGTGCACTCTGACACTCCTTGTAGAATATGTTCAAGTCGTTATCCAATTCGCAATTGGCAAAAGATGGTCTCTGTTAAAGGAAAAATTGCAATGATTATTAGTAAAAAGCAAATCTATATATACAAAGTGTATTAAAAAGAATAACCCGATTCTATATCGATATATTTATGGAATGACGAAGACCTTGCGAATGATGAAAGTTATGTTCCTGACGAAACTTGACCTAGAGTTTAACGGAATTACAACTAGATGGATCAATACATGTAAAAGGAAAAAACACCATGAACACCTTTTGATGAAAACATATCATTATTTTTTATACACCTGATATTTATTTATCTTCGTTTGGAGGGTTTAATGGCATACAAAGTTTACTTTCACTAACATTTCTTAAAATTTATAATACAGAATGTACAAAAAAAAATAACTCATCTCAGCAAATTGTGTTCATGGCAATTTCTCTATCTTTCACACTTGGAAAGCCATCTAGTGGTGATTCCCTAAAACTTGGACCACGCCTTGTTCAATGACATACTTTCATTTCCGAGATCTTCATCATTCCATAAATATAACAATTTAGAATCTGTTCATTCTTTTTTATACACCCTGTATACTGATTATCAAACAATAGTCAGCTGAGTATTCCATCAGCGCATGAGTACTAACACAATACTTTGGCAGATCATTCATTAATTAAAAGTGCGGTTTAGACTAGTACCATGTATTGTCTACAGGGTGGTTGTAAAGTAAGTACCTATTTGTAGCAATGAATTTTTCACACAATAAACAATCTATCAGTTTTATTTCCATCGAATACATTATTAAGGTGTACCATTCGGTTATTAAGTTACATATCAACATATGCACCCCCATTTTACCCGCAACGTAGCACCCGTCAGGAAAATTGTCATCAAGTAAATGGATTGCCCGTCGGGGACTGACAGAATGGCTTCCACAAGGCCCCAATGTAACTCTATGCAATTTCCAGTTTAGATGCTAAGAAAAGGGTTTTTGTCAAAATAAAATGTCACAAATCCATGACTTTTCTTGACTTTCTAAGACTAAAACAAATAATTTTCCATGACTGAAGAAACCAAATCGCAAAAAAATAATAATAACAATACTAACCTATATGAATTTTACTAACACGAACATAGTAAGTAAATCAGCGTACCATAAAATGATTTTTATAAAGTCTTATTTTAAATTAAGTAAAATATCCTTGTTTCAGTAACTTTCAAATCAGAAGAAAAGGGGAGAATAATTTTCCATTCTTTGATATTTTAGTGTTAAAAAAGCTAATCAATCTTTAATAATAAAGAAATATTTGAAGAAAGAATAAGTCAATAATGATAAATTATAAGATCAAAAATCAAATGTTTTGATATCAACAATGCAAAAACAAAAGAAAGAAGACGAGAAAATAATTTAAAAAAATGGTAAACACAAGCTTATCAAAACTGTTTATTTCAGTTCTCATAAAATTAGATTTTTTTTCACCTATGAGACCTTGCGTGATGTCATAAATTTGGAGTTGAGAAATGTTTTCAATGGTCGCTGCTTTTAACAGTGACTGTGGTTTCTGTCGACACGTAAAAGAAAAAAAGATGAGTGAAAGTTCATTGAGTTGAATAGCTATCATGGCGTTTATGACGTCACAGCTACGTGATTTTGCTTAAAATGTTTAGAAATCCGTGAAATTCACTGACCATTCCAGGACTTATGGCCATTTTTTTGCTCAAAATCATAACTTTCCAAAACAAAATTTATCCAATGTCCAAATTCATGACTTTCCATAAGTGCGGAAACCCTGCATGAAGAGCTGTGGATTTTTTTCCCTAAAAGATTCCAGAAATGTGTGGAAAATGTGGGTCATATGCTGAAATGTAACTTAATAACCAAATGGTACTTAATAATGTATTCAATGGTAATAAAACTTTGTTAGGTTGTTTACTCTTTGAAATATTCATTGTTACAAATAGGTACTGACCATCCTGTATTTAAAAGGTGTGAATATTAAACACCTTTGAATAAGTACCCTCAATTTAAATGATCAATGGGAATAACTTTCATAAAACCTATTTATCGCCTACTACAGTTGTTTTTATCTTGTGAATTCTTTAAGACAGTTATGAATAAGATATTTTCTTATGAAGAGGTAAATGGGAAATATAAAATGCATGAACATTGTTAGATCAAGATCTGTACTACTAAGAGTCATTTGTGCATCAAATAAGGAATGCCTTGAGGGAAGTCTTTCAAGAAGAAACTGCCTTGCATTTAAATTTTGAAACAGTGAAAACTCCCATCAGACCTTGGGAATTTGATAGAAATTAAATATTTTTCGCTTTTTAGTTTATGGAACTCCAAATCAAAGAAATTATTTTAAATAGAAATTATGAAATCTACAAGCTGAGTGCTTAATCCCGTAATCACACAGAGTCAAACCAAACATTTTAAATATAACCCTCCCCCACTCAAAAAAAAAATTAGATTAATTTTCATAAATTACCTTTGCCGACTTAAGAATGATACATAATAATTCATTGAATAATTATTTCATTAATATATTATCGTTTTGAAAAACAGATTTAAGACTTAAAACAATTCCAACAGGTGAAACTTAGGCTTTGGTGAAAACCATAAAAATCTATTCTCAAACCCTGCCTCTACTTGTATTCAAATAAGATGGAAGAGAGTTAAGAAATTAGTGTCAATGAAACAAAACTCAAATGACTAGATATCCAGCATTTCAATGTGCTAATATAAAAATGTAAATAGCTATATATGTATACTAAAGTTTAACAAAATTAATTCAGCATTTGTAAATTTTTCAAAATAACTCTACATTTTTTTTGGTTAAAATTTAAAATTTATACTAAAAAAATTTTAAACAGCCTAAATTGAAATTAAATACAGTTGATGAGAGGACTCGCCCAGATAAAGAGAAGGATTTTGTGTTTTGAAAACATTAATTTTCTTTTACAATAATAAAATTTATCTTGCCTTTAAATCTTTTCACCTTATTCTAAATAAAATCATGAAACATATTGCAGAATTTTTAGCCTATAAATTATCAAATGGAATTATTAAATAGTATGTTCTACAAATTTAAATATCCAAAAGCAAAACGCAACTTACGATGTCAACCACAACAAAATCACTGCCATCCGAAATATCGCTGCATGACAGCCTGTCAGATAGCGAGTTCTTTTCATCATTTTCGCCAGCATTTGATGCAGGGGAAGCACTTAGGTTTGAATTCAGATCGAAACTATCGTTTGCATTGTCCGTAGCTTTATCCACTTTTTGATTCAAGCAACTGCGGGAGGGATGAAGGATGGTTTTCTGCAGGAAATCCAAGTCAGGAATCGAGGAGGGATCAGGAATATTACGTGCAGCAAAAGCACCAGCATTCTGAGCATTTGTGGAGTTGCGCAAGATGCGGCTAAATAAAAAAGTTGGAAAATTAGCTGTAAAAATTAAAAAACGATGTCAAGCATTTTACAAAATCTCCCTAGCCCTTAGCAAACGTTTGCACTACCTATATTATTGGATTTTTTTACTGAGCAAGAGTTAAACTACGTTGCAACTCCCCTAATTTAATCAGGTGTTTAAAACATACACATCGATGATATTATGAGGAACTTGCACAAGTGAGAAAAAAGAATATTTTTTGTACTTTCTAGTGTTATCCAACGAATATATTTAAGCAGTGCAATTATTTTTTATTTTTATGCTTTCAATTAATCAAAAATCGAGTTTGAAATCACAGCAAAAGTCACATGACAAAAAACGCATAAAAACCTGAAACGTTGTTACGCATAGATTTCATCAAAAATGCGAGGGGGAACCTGGTCTAAAACAGGTTTTAGACTGGTTCATCTGCGCTTTGATGTCACACGCAAAAGTAGCTTTTTCCGCCAAATCGCAAAGTGAAAAACTAAATATTTTTTTTAACTATCTATCCAAGCACACATTTTTGAAAGAATGGTATTGTTTTTCATGATTTTTTCTCTACTTTTATTTAAAAATAAAACCAAAAAACATGAAAGTTCCTCATTCAGCGATTACTGTAACTAGGACACCTCAACTTATAAAGTAAAGACATAATGTCTTTACTTTATAAGTTGAGGTGTCCTAGTTACAGTGAATTTTTTTAACTATGGAATTTTTTTTTATATTTGTCTATGAGTTCTGGAACCTTATGTCCTTGTTCTATCCATGATTTTATTTCAAGGTTGCAAGAAAAGATATTTTTCTAATATGTGAATTTTTAATAAAAATTAACATTTTTATTCAAACGAATCAAATTTCAACTAAATTCACAATTGTACCAAATTACATTTTATCTAAGAAATTAATTGAAATGCAAATGGAAAATGTCAAATAATTAAAAAATAATTTTAAAGTGATTATTACTGATTAGTGGACAATTTGAACAACACAACTCATAATATGACAGTGGTAATTTGTTCTAAACAGCGTCGAAAATAAATTCTGATGAGTAACATGCAAAGGATATAACTCATTATTACTTCAAACATTCAGTATACTTTTCTGCAAAATACATGAATTATTTTAAATTAAAAATATATACTTTTTCATTCGTGGAAAAACTTGAGAATTTACTATGTATGGAGTAAACTTGATCCTGATTATTTGAGAACTTCTCAGCATAATGGAAGAGAAAATGACTGTCTCGAATAAAAAAATTGGATAAAGATGTATTAACTTCTCAAATTTTTTTATTATTCATGAAAAACTTAACTGTCATCTGTTAGCACGTTAAAAATCTTATTCATTTTATCGCAATAAAAAGGGATATAGGGGTCATTCTTCCAAAACAGGCCACTTTCCATTATTAAAATATTTAAAAAAAAAAAATAAAAAAAAGATACCTTAAATATATGTTATATATTTTTTGTTATTATTTAGACTTCATACAACAAGAAAAAAATGCTAGCAGCAAAAAAAGTTTGTTAATTGTGAGTAGGAAAAAATATTTAAAAAAATCCCAAATCCAAGACAATGGTGCTTATAAAACAACAACTTTTTAAATGAGGCGATTTAAAAAATACTTCTCTACTGTTTTCTGTAAATGCCACGAAAATTATTCTAATTAAACTTAACTTTGATAGCAAAGAACTTCTCAATTCCACAAAAAAGAAAATGGTGCCAGTTCAGAATAATTATCCATACAGTTTACTAAAAAATAAAAGTTCTTGGAATTGGTATAAAAAATAGAACAATGCTACCATCTGTAGTTAAAATATTGAGGGTACTGCAATATTCCAGTACAATGCTGCTGGTTTTAGTGACAAGCATTTTGTAATTTTTGAGTTATGAAAAAATAATGAAATTATTTTAAATTATCTTCCATTGTATAAAACACTTTAATATAAATGCATTGCATTGCTGTTGGAAAATTAGTTTCATAATTAATTTATTTAACATTTATAACAGCATAAAAATGGTCCTTGTGACAAACCAGGATAATGACTTTTAAAAGTTTGATATATATTTTTGAATACATTTATAAAAAAAAAAAAAAATTAAAAAAAAAAAAAAAAAGGTTGTTTTCTGTAACATTGGGGAAAATATCAGGGTAGGTAGGTAGGGAAAAGTTTTTTTTTCTAAACATTACTAGCAAATATGCAAAAATAAATATTATCAGAATATTAATGTGCAAAAGATTTAGGTATATTTATTTTTATGGGTCAATACCCTGGGTATATACTCAGGTATTTACTGAAATTGAGTATTTTAGTGGGTATTTACAATTTTTCGTCAATTTTTCTCATTACGCAATAATCAATTTTTTCAACAAACAATTTGTTCATATAATTAATTTTTTTTTAAGTATATTCAATATGGTATTGATGAGAAGGTTAGCCTGGAACATGGAAAAGTTATCAATAGGCTATTGATTACTATTGTACTTATTTTTAAAGTGATATAACGTTGCGATATATATTTTTCCTGTTTCGGGAGAATGACCCATAAATATATTACAAATTTCTAATTTAGCTAATTTTAACAATGTACATGTTACTATTACGTAAATGTGTTGATTTTTGTGATGATAATATAATATATATGCTGATATCCTTATAATTACAAATCACACTGTACGATCCAGGTTAATGCTGACTGGATAAACAATTTATCACTTAAAAAGAAACAAAATTTACTTTATAACTAACCAGTTTAAAAATGCAAATATAAAACAACAAAAGAAAAGGGTGCATTCTTATTTTGTACAAATACCACTTAAAATTTTTGAGAAATACTATCAAGAAGAATTATTTATTAAAACGAAGATACAAACTTTTTAATTATTCTCGCACCAGAACTTGTTTTTTTGGGACTCATATCAAGATTAAAGTAGTCACTTTTGACCATGAAAGAATTCTCCTTTCCAGAATTCTGTGAGGAAATCGTCATTTCCTGCTTTGATCGATATGATACAGACGCACTTAGAGTACCAATCGGAGTGTGGACGTCACCAATCTTATTTGTCTGAAGGTGTTTCCCAAGTTGGTGAAACTGTAACAAATAACGGTTTTGTGTCACTTTGAGTATAAAAAATATTTTCTCTTATTTCATTAACCACTCAATAAAGAAACAAGAACTATTCAATATGTCTTTGATGGGTAAAAAAGAATACTTTTATAAAACTATTGAGTAATAGAAGATACCAACTGTTTTAAACATCCCTAGTCTTGTTTAAATCATTAATTTTGCAATTTAATAACAATACAGATAGTTATATAATTTGTGCACAAATATTTTGACCATGTTGTGCATAACTTTTTGAAGAAAAAAAAAGAAGTCTGCCATATTGAATTCTAAAAAAAGTTACTCTTTGGCCATAATGCCAACCTGTCAATGTGTTAATAATAAAATTGATTATATCATAAATGATGTATTAGACTTCTGGCATCTTCACAAAGGAAAATATTCTTTCTTTCCATAACTTAAAAATTCGGGATTTGGCTTGTGGATTGCATTTCAAATATTTTAGACTAGTATGTCAGACACATGAAGCCAAAAAAAAAAAAAAAAAAAAAAAAAAATCAGCAGATCTAGGCATTTTTTATCAATATGTATTATTTTTACATTGCTTATGAATATCAGAAAATTTGAAGATTGCAAAAATGTGCAGTTACCTCCAGCCTAAAATGTAAACTAAAATAGCCAATTAATAGGATAACACATAAAAGCTATATTTCATACGATTAAAGTCAATATGATACTGTGTAATACATATTTATGTCTTCCAAGATGCAAAAGCAACTATGATCACTTTAAGTAATTTAGCAGGAGTGGGGTGGGAGGGGGGTAACCTCTCACCAGTACACCATAATACTTAAGTAAATGTAATCATGATTTTAATATCATGACATAATCATTTTAGTAATATTATTAAAAACAGCATAGCAATCAAAGCACACAAAAATAGTTTTTTCAATAAAACTTAATAAATTTTTGTAAAAAAATATGAAAACACAAATTTTAAATATAAAATAAATTTAGATGCTGACTCAATACGTTATGATCAATAGCACTATTAAAATAGTTTGTAATTTATATATATATATTTTTAAGACTAGATATTCTTATACCTGGGGATCTCCTGGATATATCCTATACAATATGACATAAGTAGTTGCACTCTGTCCTAAAGACAGTTTGTATGCAGGTGTTATACGTGTAACTGCAACAATGGACTTTAACAGCATCACCAGATTTCTGATAACTATTTCAAATTCAGCATAAACTCGAAGCTTTGGATCCCAAAACGTGTCGGAAGGAACCAAATGCAAATTCCAAACTTCTAAAACCAGAGTATCACCTTCAGCCGTTTTCAGGAGGGTTTCGACGCATAGGCAGAACTCATGTAAAAGGTTGACATTCAAAAAAGCTTCCTTCACTTTTGCATGGATATCTGGATAATCCTCAATTGCAATTTCAAACTAAATAAATAAAATAATACGTTTTCAGATAAATATCAAGAGTATCAGTGAGAATTAAAAAGTGTTGGTTCAGATAATAAAACGTAGTGCAATAGCATTGCAACTTTTAGAATAATGCAAAAGTAAAACATTCAAAATTAAATTTCCAGAAATCTAACATTTTTTTAAAAAAATAAGTTATTTATAGAAAATATGATATATAGACTATAGCTCTTGATGAATTTCTTTTAATACTTCTTCAATATGTGAAAAAAAAAAAGACTCCCGATATAATTTTTAAAAAAAATTCCTGGTTATATTTCCAGTATCACCAAATTCTTCGATTTCCATCACTATTGGTTGAAAGATATTAACAGACTACACATTTTTATATATATTAAACACGAGGAGTGCATTATAAATATATCTAATAACAAAAACCCTTTTATAAAACTTTCTTGTAATCAGGAGTGTTATTTTTCTAAGACATTTTTTTGGTTGACCTTATTATCATAAATGCAAAGAAATAAATTCATATAGGTTCAGTATTTAACCTTAATTAAATAATCAATAAGTAGACAAGATTGATATAGTATGGGGTGTATTTAATAAGTGAGAGCAGAATTAATTCATGAGTACAGACCAGAATCTCATCAAAATGTTTATTATTCAAGTTGTGCAAATATCAATACACCCAAATTCACTTCACATAGGAAAGACATCAATATTGTCCCTCCAGAGGGTTTCCTAAAAATACTAAATAGAACCTTCAAAACTTCGAACATACACAAATTTTATTGGAATGAAAGAACAGTAAGCTAACCACTAGATGCTGAATTCAGTTAAATTTTGGTAACTACCAATAATTATAGTGTAAATGTGATTATCTAATGATTACATTTTTTTGTGAGTATGTGCATGCCATACTATTTCTGCTAAGTTGTAAAATCAGCTACTTTACCATTCAAAATAAATTGAAATTTTTTAAAAATAAATAAAGAGCGTTAATCAAAAATAAAATTGTATTTTGACAGACATATTACTTTTTGCAGGGTGTAAAAATTAAAACTGGAAAGGAAAACCCAGGGCTCCAGAAAAATATTTTCTTCCTGCGTACACAAATACCATTACCAAAAATTTCCTGCGAGTCTGTGCGATTTTAATTATACCGCAGAAAAAAATTAATTTTTACGTACTATTGAGGATTTAAAGTTGTTTAATTCAAAACCATCTTGGCATTGATTTTGGAAGCATCAGACTCTGCAGGATGAACATCGGTTTCCAATTGCAAATTTTCAGTTTCAATATTAAGATCATTAGTACTAGGTTAGCTTCAAGGTTGAGCTTGTGAAACGAAAGCAAACATTGACGCTCGTCCAGTATGCCTCCTTTCCTAACTGTTTTCATTTTTGTGCTTTCGATTTAAATGATGGGAATAGTTTTGCTCCAACAATTCTTCATTGCTAATACAGCATTTTATTTTCCTTGTCTTGCTTGGATAGCTCCTTTTCATTTTAAAGAAAAATGCGGTTTCTTTTAAATTACGATGAAATATCCCAAGAATTCTTTCAAATTAAAAAGAAGATTGAAGGAAATAAATTCTCAAGTGCCAAAAACTCAAGATGCAAATGGAATGAAAAAGTTACAGCAAAGGAAAAACTTGTAATTGCATGTTTCAATAGGTTCAGATTCCAAAATTAGGAAATGAAGTCTCCCCCCTCCCTACGGGTGTCAACACTTCTCTCTTCCCTGTCCAACCTAACTGGAATTTCGCCTTCTTCCTAGAAGTAACTGGTAAGGAACTACAGAGTTCATCCTAAAAATGAAAAAGGGCAGGGCGCTATTTTCCAAAAAAAGGGCAATTCCTGTTTACAATAGCACTTTTATGGCAAATTGCAGAAATTTCCATACGCGTTTTCTGCCACAATTTCAATATTGTTATACTTTTCTACCACGATAAATAATTTTCAATATTCTGAAGGAAAAAAAAATAATGCAAAAATCCATGAATCAAAAACTCGCTCAGATACTTAAAAGACATCAAAATACTGATAAAATGCTTTAGTCATAATTCTGAGAAAATTATTAAAATTAAAGTGCAATATACACAGTAAAATTTTCATCAAATAGTAATTGTTATAAAATTATCAATTTATAATACAATAAAATTAAGATAAGAATGTTTTAGTATAATAAAAATGTTTTAAGATAAAAACTTTTCACTCTTTAAAATTTTTTTAAAGTATGAATGAATCAATCTTAAACTTCATCTCTTAGGTTTGCCATTGTTAGATAGAGAATAGAGTTTCTTCAAATTTAGCATTATTCATTGTGGGATATCCCAAGGAGTATTCCGACTAAAGAATTTGGACTATGTCCTGAAATTTGTGCATTTTTTTAATTTCCAAAGCAGATCAAATTTAGCGTCAAAACGGCAATTTTTTTGCCGTGCATGCCGCTATTATGTAAGCTGTATCTAAGGTTTTATTTTTTAAAAAATCAGAAATAATCTGGGATTTTGATTGCATTCCTGTTATGTTCAATTTTAAATATGAAACGGATGTTTTGAAATTAATTGGTAACAGGTAAACTATCAAAAACACCCCCTAAATGTAACAGGAGGACATCGCAATTACGCGTGTCCAAACGGAAATATTCTTTTTAAATTCTTAGTGTAAACATTTGATGGTTATACACCTTTAACTAAGTTAATCCAGTCTTTCAAATTCCTTTCTTCTCTATTTTGAAGGAGGCATAGTAAAAATCCAGCGAAATACACTTAATCAAAACACGTACGAAATGGCCATCGGAGTTTACTAATGTGCACTTGGAAAATGTAAGACGGCTCCCTAGAATCCACCTACTAATGAAGAACGTTATATGGACATCTACTCAATGGTTTCAGTCCCTGATATATAGGTTGCGCGTTTGAACATGAATGCGCATGCACGACAGGCGATTTCAGTAGGGGTGATCCACATATTGCGTACTGTTGGGAGGGAAAAATTGAAAGTTTTTCGAATTCTTTCAGGATGAAATTTTTTTCTGAAAAAGGACAGGAAGGGTGCTATTTTTATAAAAAAGGGCAGGCAGGGCACGCCGCCCCTCGAAAAATGCCTAGGATGAACTCTGGGAACTATATGGGGAATAGCATCTCCCCCCAAACCTCTCTCCTCCCGGAGTTACGGGAGTCAACACCTCTCCCTTCCCCACCTTACTTAACTGAAATTTCTCCTTCTTCCTAGAAGTAACTGGTGGGGAAATATACGGGGAATAGCAACCATGCGGAACGATGTCGCTCTTGCCGGAATGCGGATAGCTCGATCTGTTAGCACATTTAAAAAAAAAAAGAAAAGATTTTTGATTTTAATTTCCTGCGGGATATGTCGATTTCCTGCGTACATCGTACGCGCGTACGTCCATTTTATCTGACTCTGGGAAAACCCAAGAGAAATACAAGGTTAAGTTTAGTACCAGAATAAATAAAAAATATCTTTACTGTGACAATTTTATTTAGGCCCGCCTGTAAAAGAAATATTTTCATTTACTGCATCAGCACCTTGTGAAAAATTTTAAATAAAAATCTTCCCAAGTTTCTTCTAGAATATTTGATTAATATTTTACAAATTGACTTCTATAAAATATAATAACAAACAAATAAAACCATTGTCAGTGGGTGAAATTTTTAAAGGTTTAATTTAAAAAAATGTTAATTAACTGCTTGTATAATAAGCATATGTTTTGGTCAGTAATTTAATAATAAACGAAAGTAGTATACTGAACATAAGTAATATCCTAAAACTGTAATCTTCCATTAGATGGCTACCAGTTGATGCTAAGCTTTAATGTTTACACATTTAAATGATGAGTAAATGTATCACCAAGACAAAATGTTTACAGTTTGTTATAGGAATTATAAATGATTGTTGTTCTTATGTTTGATTATGAAGTTTGGATGAGTTATCGCTGCAATTTGGCGGTTTTAATCTGGTACCTGTCTAAAGGAAGAGTATCCCTCAAACAAGTGAAATACGAGCTTCTCGAAGTTTTGTCCCAAGTCCTCCAAAGTTTTGAGGTATACTAAAACATGAGTTTTGTAAAATTCATAGACACTAAAATACACTGACATAGTTGCTTACCAAATCCTTTTCAGGAACGCTGCTGTCGGTTTTCTTTTTCTCTCCACATCGTGACTGAACTATTGCTTGAGGAACTTTTGCAATAAAAGCTTTGACATACTTCTCCAGTTTTTCTCGATCTCGTGGCGAAATCTTTTCACCTGATTTTCGACTCATGATGCAGAAATAATTATTCACAGAAAATAGTAACTAAGGTAACATATTCCTGTCTCCTTCTATTTCAATCAAGCTACACAACTGTGCCAGGTTAAAATACCTATTTAATATAAAAGAAAGCATTTATGGAAAAAAAAGCATACGTTATAAAACATAAATCATTTTAAAGGCATATTGAAACATTTAAATTTTCAAAAGCCTTTGTTTCTAGGGTTAAAATATACAACTATTAAAACAAAACAATTGTTTACAAACAATTTTTATTAATTGGAGAAAATCATGCACATTAAATAAAATTGTTTAAGCGTAACAGAAAAACCTAAAATGCAGAATACCAAAGCAAGAAACACATTTTTGGAGCTTTCAACAAAAGCCTAAAATTATAATAGGAATTCAAACAGTCAAATTATACTTTAAAGATTTTTCTTCCGGTGAAATTGATAAAGAGGTTGACGAAATAAGGTCATTAATCAAGGATAAGAAGAATGGGCTATGGTATGCCTGGGAGTTTTGATATTCTGAAGCCTGCCCACAATCAATATAATATTCCACTCATAGTATATCAAGTTGTATTAAAAAATAAAATAAGGCGCAGACTCTTAACTACTTCTGTATGATCCAATAAAAATTGTTTATAAATTACAACTCCATCCATCTTATAATAACAGCTAACCACAAACTAATGATTAAGCATTCACAACTGAATGAAAAAAAAGATTATTTATTGCATTAAATCGGGAAAAATGTATTAGTAATTACTGCATAAATAAATAACTTAATTTTAATGGTGTTTATTTTGTGTTGAAGAACGGACTTGTAAGAAAGGAAATTCTTGCATAATTTATTTTTAATTGAAACTTTTCCTGCACGAGCAAGGAATAATTTCTTAGAGGTTAGTTGTTTGAGTAATTGTTATTGCTAAAAATTGGTTCTTAATTTATTCTTACGTTAATTTATTATTGGGATCCTGTAAAGGAAAATTAGAATTTAAGTGAACATCTGTTAACTTTCTTCATGCTATACTGGGCGAACATGGAAAACTCAGAAAGTTGAAAAAAAGTCACATAAAAGTGCCCCATCCCGATTGATTTTAATATGGTTGGTTCCATATTACTTTTTCAATTAAGTGCATATAAGGATGATCGCACGTCATCATTTTTAAGAGATTACTATGCATTATTCAACACATATTTGAGAAGATATAACAATTAACTAAATTATGCCACTTTTACAAATATCATCAAAAGAATCTCACATTATTTCATGTATATAAATAGTTCAGTAATATCAAACAGAAAGATGCGACAGAAAAGCTAGCTTGTAGTATACTTAATACCTAGTATTCTATCTGATGCTATATCGTAGAATAGAAATATTTTATGGATAAATAGTCATCTGAGCATCAGTTTTGCTACCAACGCAAGTGTTTGACTATCAATGCCATAAAAGTTTCAGTGAAAAATTAGGGTTCATGAATTTCAAATTTTTCGAAAATATTTCAAGATTCCAAAGAAACAAATGGATGCACAAAGTAATCACGAAATAACACAAAAAATAGGCATACATGCTTAAACAAAACGACCAACAAAACGAAACAATACAAATGGAAAAATGACTACTACATAAAAGAACAAGGTTTAGCCTATTAAACTCTTTTGTTTATCTTAAAAGGTTTAAATTCTTGCGAAAGAAATTCTATTTCAATGTAGCAAATATAAATTGTTCATGTTTGTTACGAACTACTTTCATAGCTATCAGCATTACGACAAACTTCAGACATTTTACAGAAACCAAGTAACTTTTTTAAAAATAAATCAGGCAATTGTTGGTAGAAATCATAACAACCTGAGAGATTACAAATTTTAGTAAATTAATAGATATGGTGGATATTTGACAAACAACGTACCGTTTCTGTTTTGATAATTTGTTTTTATTTTTATTTATTTTTTTCAAGTTATTATCGGTTACAGTTTATAATTTAAAGTTTTTAAGCATATTTTATTTTCAGCTAAATTTGTATAATATCGCAAGAGCTTAAACACACAAATAAAGCTAAAAATTTATCTACCATACTAATTAAAATTTTCTGTGAAACATGGATTGATTTGAAATATATTTTTTAATTTTCGCATATAAGATGAGGGGTTTGGACTTTAAACGTAGTTTAACTGTGACTGTGAATATTCATGTTTATTGACATATATTTAGAGATTTAGCATTTATTTCTTCTTTATAAAAAGAAATCAAAATGCTGTCTGTAATCAAGCGAGTGTAAGTTGAATTCTTTCATCTTGAACTTTTTTCTAAATCCACAAATAATTATTATCATTGTTTAAACTTAATGCTATCTTTCTTTATTGCAGGTCTCCTCTTAAAGAACACCACTCGGACAAGGTAATTTAACTTTATGTAAAATATGATTAAATTATGCGTCATATATTCCGTCCATCAATATCCATTTTTTTGTTTTAAGTATCTGGAATTTTTTTTTGTGAATTTGGTTATTTTTTTATTTAGATTAGTAATACTTAGCTTATGTGACGGGATTGGAGCTTTTTCTATTTCTGCTTAACCCTCTAATCTTACATGATGTCTTACGAATTGTTTTATACCCTTTCAATTCGACAAACTTGTATCTTTGTGATATTGTGCTTTAGAAATTTTTCTTCACTTTTGATCTACCTATACCTAGTTATCATAGTAAAGTTGCCAATTGACTTTGCTGCCGATTGGTAGGTGATGTAGTTTTCAATCTAGCAACCCTACTTCACACCACAAACATGCACCAGTAATCTGTATTTTTTTACAATTTATTGCATGTTATGTCGATTTTACTGATTTCCTTAATTGTCACGTCATTTAGTTGTAACGACCATTTGTATCAGCCGCCATCTTGACTTGGCAGTGAAAATATACTTCAGGGTGCCCCTTGGTGAAAATTGGCGATTTTTTTTTTGCCGCCAATCGTGTTCACGGTCTACTCTGTAGCAAATAAAATAGAGTCGAATTAAACCAGAGTTCATCCTAGGCGTTTTTTTGGGGGGCGGTGCGCCCTTGCCTCATTCAGAAAAAATGCCATCCCGCACAAATTCGGAAATTTTTTGTTTTTTTCCCCCAAACAATACACAATATGTAGATTACCCCTATTGAAATTGCCTGTCACGCATGCACCTTCATGTTCAAAACATGCAACGCACAGACCAGGAACTGAAATCATTGAATGGGTGCCGATATAAGGAACGTCATTAGTCGGTGAATTGTAGGGGCCGTTTTAAAATTTCCTGAGTGCTAGTTAATTTGCACAGATGGCCATTTAGTACGTACTTTGATTAAGCATATTTTACCAGATTTTAACTTTGTCGGAACAGAGAAGAAAGGAATTGGAAAGAGTTGGTTAAAGGTGTATAACCATCAAAAGTTTACTCTAAGCATTTAAAAAGGATATTTTCATTGGGACATTCGAAATCGCTATGTCTTATTAAATTTAGGGGAATGTTTTTTGTAATTTTCCTGCTGTTAATTTGTTTTTAAAAATGGGCGTTTTATATTTAAAATTAAATATCAAGAGAATGCATTAAAAATCCCGGATTATTTTCCTTTTTAAATAAAAACTTGCACAGCCTACAAGGCACGGATGGCAAAATATTGCCGTTTTGAAGCAGAATTTAATTCGATTTGAAAATAAAAAAATTTAAAAAATGCACACATTTTAGACAATAGGCAAAGTTCTTATATCGGAATACTCCTCATGATGTGTCACAGCGAATATTGTTAAATTTGGAGAAACACTATATCTTAATTGGCAATGGTAAAGCCTAAAAAATCAAGTTTAAAGTTGTTTCATTCAAATTTGAAAATTAGTTTATGAAAAGTTCTGATCTTAACATTCATTATATCAAAACTCATTCATTTTATCGATATTACAGTATTATAAATTCATATTTTTATAAAAATTAATATTTGATGAAAATTTTACTGTGTAGATTTTTTTGATTTTCTTTTCATAATTTTTCTCATTCCAGCAGAAGTAGGACTGTAGCATTTTAAAAGTATTGTTTATATTGTTTGAGTTTCTGAGTAAGTTTTTGATTCAAAGCCTTTTTTTTAAGCATTATTAATTTCTGTTTAAAAAGATCAGTAATTTAAAACTTTATCGTGGTAGAATGTGAAATAATACAGAAATTATGGCAGAAAGCCGAATAAAAATGTTCTCAATTTGCCATAAAAATGCCCTCGGAAACAGGAGTCGCCTTTTTTTGGAAAATAGCGCCCTGCCCTTTTTCATTTCTAGTATGAACTCTGATTAAACACTCATTAAAACATTATAAAAAAATTACAATGCGAATACAATTTTAGGTTCAATCCGCTCAGTTAGAAACTATTAAAACGGTAAAAAATACAGTATAGAAATACTCTTAAACTCAATTGAATTATATAATCTGGTTCAATTCTATCGTATGGTTGACCAAACATTAGGATGGGAACGAATTGGTTGTGCATCGCTTTGGTCAGCGCTGAGCGGTAGACCTTACAATAGGAATTAACCCAATTTTAA
This sequence comes from Linyphia triangularis, assembly GCA_963978545.1. NCBI lineage: Eukaryota > Metazoa > Arthropoda > Arachnida > Araneae > Linyphiidae > Linyphia > Linyphia triangularis. The sequence continues at coordinate 88,864,828 of OZ021723.1, read as the reverse complement.
ATCAAAATAAAACAAATAAATATTGAATCACCAACCGACATTCCACGTGAGAAATGGCGTATAGAAATAACTGGTCAAAATGAGAGCTTCATGTGTTCCAACCAGTCACACAGTCATGATAAGGTTTCCAAAACATAAATCCCGTAAAATACTAGAGGATGCTTTAAACAGAGCCAGAGTTCATCCTAGAAATGAAAAAGTAGTCCGGGGAATAGAGACTGAAAAAGGGGTCTTACCTTGCAAAAGGTTATGTAGTTCTGATTTTTTAATATGTTATAAAGGTCGGTCCCGTGGATTATAAACCAAGTTTTCGACCTCCTAACAGTTGTGCGTTCTCCATGGTGCACCAAAAACTGAGCCGTTTTTCAGTTTATACGTTATAACTCTTTGCCAATGCATCTTAGAAACACACATTATATTCAAAAGTTGTAGAATATTAAATTATCTACAACTTTTGTATACTAAGCTTTTTTGTAGACCTATTATGTAAATAGTTATGTCGCATCAAAGTCAAAACTTTTTCGTAAAAATGCTACTATTTTAAGATTTGTGTCAAGTTTTTTGATTATATCTTCATAATGGTACATTTTAGAGAAAAAGTTTGTGAATAAAAGTTGTAGAGCAATAAATTTCCTACAAGTTTTCTGTATAAACTTATTTTCTAGGACTAATAACAAAGGAGTTACTCTGCTTTGTGTATTTTCCGTGGTGCACCACAAACAAATACGTTTTTCAGTTTATAGATCATAACTCTTTCGCAATGCATTTTAAAAACAAACATTAAGTTTAAAAGTTGTAGAATATTAAATTTTCTACAACTTTTGTGAACAATTTGCTTTTGAAAAGCTATTATGTAAAGAGTTACGTAGCATCAAAGTAAACACTTTTCGTAAAAATGCTGCTTTTTTAAGTTTTTTGCCGAGTTTTTCAATTATATCTTCATAACAATAAGTCGTAGGGAAAAATATATCATACAAAAGTTGTAGATCTATAAATTGGCTATAAGTTTTATACAAAAAAAGTTACTATCTAGGACTAATAACAAAGGAGCTACTCTTCTTTGAAGGTTTACGAGATGATAACCTATAATATTTTATGTATAGGTAAGGGTTTAAAATAGTCTGACAATTTTAATAAAAAAATAAAACAATATATATATATAATACTAATGATAATGTAAAATAAAAAGTGGAAATATATTAAATAACTAGCTGTACCCTGCCACGCTTCGCTGTGGCACATTGTGATTGAATAGTTGAGAAATGAGAAACAAAACAAAGAATACATTTCATATAAGTTTAATTTTGCAATACTTGTGGATATACAATATTTTTTGTTTTTCCACTGTCTGCGTAGATATAGAGACTATCTGGTTTGCCGACTCAGGAACACGCAACATACAGTTGTCCATGTGAAAAGCAATCCGCATTTAAATCTAAACCACACAATTCTAAAGATTGACCTTGAGCTTTATTGATTGTGATTGCAAATGCCAATCGAATTGGGAATTGCAATTTTTTAAATTGAAATGGTGTATTGGTCGGGATCATGGGTATTCGAGGAATGAGGACATCTTCACCTTTGAAAGGCCCTGTTAAAATCGTTGCTTCCACTACGTTATTCATAAATTTCTTAACTGCAAGTCGCGTGCCGTTGCAGAGTTTTGGCTGATTAATATTCCGCAAGAGGATAATTGGCACACCTATTTTCAATTTATGTATGTGTGGTGGTATCCCTGGCAGATCAAATGAGTTTAAAAATTCCGTTGGATAATTAACTACTTCATCTGCTTCCACAACGGTGTCTATCGACTTATAAGTAATTTCATCACTTTGAATACTGGATTGAATAACATTATTAAGTTGATAGACATCTTTATTCTTTGCGGCAAGGATAGCTCTTTCACTGAGCCAATCGTGATTTCTATGATTTATTTGAATGTCAGGAAATACTTTTTCGATCAGTTCTTCTTTCGAAGTTACTAAATTACAAAAATGATCGGGAAATGATATTCGTCTAGACGTCTCGTCGACTGGCAGCTGTCCGTTTCCAATTTCCAGTAACTGTCGTGAGAATACCTCAGCTGATGGATCATTCAGCAAATGGACATGCATATTCATAGTCAACTGCAATGTACGTACGTGCCGCCATAGTGTTGAATATTTCAGGCTTTTACCAGGTGGATTAAGGGCTCTTTCTTGCACATTTGCATCTGTGAAATAAACACGCTGTCCATTTTCTAAATGTACTGCCAAGTGAACCACAGCTGGATTGCGTTCATGCATGGGAAATGAAAAAATTCGCCATGCAGCCTCATTGCTGCTTATGTATCTTCCAGACTGGTATTGAGCAATTTCATCGATATCTCGTACTGCATTTTTGTCACGATTATCTAATTGCACACTAAAAACTTCCATATCTCTGCCTCTATAAAAAAAAAATCAATTGCGAAGTTTCAAATTGAAAATTATACATTTAAATTTCCAGAACTACATCAACGCATAAGGCAGTGCAATAGTTCATCGTTAATTTGTTTCCCTGCAATGATTCCCTTGATGCTTGATAACGGGTTTTACAGAGGCAACTCTGGGAAGCGAGTTTCAAGGAGCAGGGCATTTAACATTATGGTAATGGGAATCTCGCCAAATTGGTGAGATAGAACCAAGTTGGCGACGGTTTTGGCGACTAATTTTTGTTGCCAAATTTTGCGAGAAATCGCCAAATGTCGCCAAACTTGGTGACATTTTCGGTACATGGTTAAAATACTGTTTTTTCGCGGTCGCGGATATGTGACTGATGAAAAAAATAGATAAAAACAATCCTTGATGCGGATTATATATCATGCTAAAATTTCAGCTCAATCGGTGCAGAACTTTTTGAGTTTTTGAAGCGTACACAAATCAACATAACATTTTTATATATATAGATGTATATATCTATAGATAATAATAGTAATATAAAATTTACCATTTTGCCGTGATGCACCAAAAATTTCTGCATTCGGAAATAAAAATGAGAAATAGACTGCATTCAAGTGGCTGATTCTAAACTACGTGGGGTACAGATCTTTTGAGATAGAATAGAAAAATCACAAGTCGGATGGCATTAGTGACATGTAAAGGAATTCTTTTAAGGACTCAGTTTCCGCGAAAACCCCATATACTGTTGATTGAGATTTGCCACTGCCGAATTCAGGGTAGAAGATTAGAAGAACCGAAAAATCATTCTCAACCCTCCCCACCACTAACCATCCCGACAGAATATCAACCACTCAGTGTAGTTACTTAATATTGGAATACATGCGTTGTAATGTTGGCTGCTTCATCATATCCAATATTACAGGAATTTGCAAAGATCTTCCTAGATCCTAATGCCAGTGTTTCAAGCATCATCTAAGCAGTATCAAGCATTCTTGTTGCTCTCTTTGGTGGTCACAGGGCAACAGCTTGAAATTCTTTACGTTATAAGCAATTTTACAAATCAACAACTGGGAGCAAGTTAAATCTGTCAAAGCTACCTCCGACCCAAGAAGCTGCTACGCACCATGTCTTTCGCACATACCATCAAGTAAAGACATGGATGGGCCAATTGAAAAATCCTCTGGTCTGTGAGTGGAAGATGGACAGTAAAGGACTTCTTCCTATTACAACCAACAGGGATTCAGCTCCTCAATCAATTCTGACCTATATTTTCTGCCAGAGCAACATAGGATGCACTAAGGCCTGCGGTTGTAGAAAGGTCGGTCTCAAGTGCTCCATAATATGTAAAACTGTCATGGACAAACCTGTGACAATACAGTGAACATCATAATTGATGACAACGGTGAAGACGACCCAACAGAACTCTTAATTCAAGAAGTAGCGGAGGAACTAGCCGAGCCTTCATGGCTAAACGAAACTAAATTTAAGAATTTATAAGTTTTCTAAATTGTAAGTTTTATTGATATTACTATTATTATATATATATACATTTTTATAATATTTATATTTTTTGATTTATAATACTATTATTTTAATACCTATATTGTTTTATTTTTTATTAAACTTGTCAGGTTTTGCAGTAAGAAACTGTTTTTAATATTAGATCTTACCAAGTAGCTCTTTTGTTATTAGTCCTATAAAATAACTTTGTATATAAAACGTAGCAAATTTAGGATTCTACAATTTTTATGATATACTTTTATGGATATCATCTAAAAACTCGACAAGAATCTTAAAATGGTATTTTTACGAAAGAGTTTTTGCTTTGATGCTTTTCATACAATTTGTTTTTCATACAATAGTTCTACAAAACAAATTTTGCACATACATTAGTGGTAGAAAATTTAATACTCTACAACCCAAAATTAAAGACCCCCCCCCCCCCCTATAAAATGCAGTGGAAAAAGGATATGATCGGTATACTGAAAAAAATTCAAAATTTCAGAATTCAGAAGGTTTTTGGTGCACCATGGCGAAAATGGTAAATTGATATTACCGTTATTGTATATAGATATATACATTATTTAATATATTTCCACTTTTTATTTTACATTATCATTAGTATTATGTAAATATTGTTTTATTTTTTTATTAAAATTGTCAGACTATACAGTAAGAAGCTATTTTTAAACCCCTGCCTATACATAATATATTACAAGTTATCATCTCGTAAACCTTCAAAGAAGAGTAGATCCTTAGTTATTAGTCCTAGATTGTAACTTTTTGTATAAAACTTAGAGCAAATTTATAGATATACATTTTTTGTTTAATATATTTTTCCCTACGACTTATTATGAAGATATAATTGAACAACTCGGCAAAAAACTTAAAAAAGTAGCATTTTTACGAAAAAGTTTTTACTTTGATACGATGTAACTCTACATATTAGTTTCACAAAAGCAAATTGTTCACAAAAGTTGTAGAAAATTTAATATTCTACAACTTTTAAACTTAATATTTGTTTTTAAAATGCATTGCGAAAGAGTTATGATCTATAAACTGAAAAACGTATTTTTTTTTGTGGTGCACCACGGAAAATACACAAAGCAGAGTAACTCCTTTGTTATTAGTCCTAGAAAATAAGTTTATATAGAAAACTTGTAGGAAATTTATTGCTCTACAACTTTTATTCACAAACTTTTTCTCTAAAATGTACCATTATGAAGATATAATCAAAAAACTTGACACAAATCTTAAAAAAGTAGCATTTTTACGAAAAAGTTTTGACTTTGATGCGACATAACTATTTACATAATAGGTCTACAAAAAAACTTAGTATACAAAAGTTGTAGATAATTTAATATTCTACAACTTTCGAATATAATTTGTGTTTCTAAGATGCATTGGAAAAGAGCTATGACGTATAAACTGAAAAACGGCTCAGTTTTTGGTGCACCATGGAGAACGCACAAGGGTTAGGAGGTCGAAAACTTGGTTTATAAACCACGAGACCAACCTTTATAACATATTAAAAAATCAGAACTACATAACCTTTTGCAAGGCAAAATGTCTCTATTCCCTGGACTAAAGGGGCAGGGTGCTATTCTCCAAAAAAGGGCAACTCCTGTTTATAAGGGCACTTTTATGGCAAATTGTAGAAATTTGTATACGGATTTTCTGCCACAATTTCAATTCAATATTGTTTTACTTTTCCACCACAATAAATAATTTTAAATTTTCGATTGTTTGAAAAAAAAAAAAAAAAAAATGCTAAAGATTTGCAATCAAAAACTTGTTCAGAAACTCAAAAGATATCAAAATACTGATAAAATGCTTCAGTCTAACTTCTGCTGGAATGAGACTTAGAAAATTATTAAAATTAAAGAAACATCTACACAGTAAAATTTTCATCAAATATTAATTTTTATAAAAATATCAATTTATAATACAGTAAAATTAAGATAAGAATGTTTTGATGTAATGAATGTTAGGATAAGAACTTTTCACAATGTATCCCCTTACAAAAAATTTTAAAGTTTGATTGAATCAACCTTAATTTTCGTTTTTTAGGTTTGCCATTGTCAGATAGAAAATAGAGTTTCTCAAAATTTAACATTATTCATTGTGGGGTATCACAAGGAGTATTTTGACTAAAGAACTGGGACTATGTCATAAAATTCGTGCATTTTTTTTTATTTTCCAAATCGGATCAAATTTAGCGTTAAAATGGCAATTTTTTTTGCCGTGCATGTCTTTATTATATAGGCTGTAATAGAAGTTTTATTTTTTTTTTAAACGGAAACAATCCGGGATTTTGATTGCATTCCTGTGATGTTTAATTTTAAATATAAAACGGATGTTTAGAAATTAATAGGTAATAAGTAAATTACCAAAAAATAACCCTAAATTTAACAGGAGGGCATCGCAGTTACACGTGTCCAAACGAAAATATTCTTTTTAAATTCTTAGTGTAAACATTTGATGGTTCCTTTCTTCTCTATTTTGACGAAGGCATGGTAAAAATCCGGCGAAATATGCTTAATCAAGACACGTGCGAAATGGCCATCCGGATTTACTAATGAGCATTTGGGAAATTGTAAGACGGACCCCTACAATCCACCTACTAATGAGGCTTGTTATATGGGCATTCAATGATTTCAGTCCTTGATCTATACGTTGCGCATTTGAACATGAATGCCCATGCGCGACTGTCGATTTTCAGTAGGGGTGATCCACATATTGCGTACTGTTGGGGAAAAAAACGAAAGTTTTTTGGAATTCTTCCAGGATAAAAAAATTTCCAAAAAAAGGCAGGAAGAGCGCTATTTTTAAATAAAATGGCATACCTGCCAACTTGTACGAATCATCCGTACAATGTACGGATTTTTACTATTTTGTACGGGTGTACGAACAGCTAAAAAAATCGTACGGATTTCACTGTAATTTTCGTTTTTCCCTAAAACCGTTTTTAATTTATTTTTTTTTTAAATATTTTTTTAAGACACCAACGAAACCGAAACGATTTTCTAAAGCTGTCGCGTCAATCAAAATATTTATTCACACTCCAAGATTGCGCATATGTTCAGCACTAAAGCGCGTCGGCGAGGATGCATTGTTTTCTTTTCTGTTGCCGACTAGATTTAGCAAACCAAACCACTGCTTCGATTTTTCGGGCTTTACAAGTTAATAAAGAAGCAGAAAACCGAAAGTGCTTTAGTTTTTTAATTCTACTTTCTTTTGGACTGGACTCCAAAACGTAAATAATAGTACTGGACTTGCGCGTAAATAATAGCACTAAACCACGGCCCCGGGGATGCACTGTTTTCATTTGTGTTGCCAACGGGACCTGGCGAACCAAACAACTATTGCTTTTCCTCAGACTTAAGAGATTAACAAAGAATCTGAAAACCAAAAATGCTTTAGATTTTGGTTCTTCCTTCTGTTTGGACCGTACAATAATGTTGCGCGTATATAATAAAAGCTCTTAAGCGCGGCGGCAGAAATTCATTGTTTTCATCTGTGTTGCCGACGGGATTTGGCGAACCAAGCAACTGTTTCGTTGTCTCGAACTTTAGATATTAATAAAGTAGAAAACTGAAAGTGCTTTAGTTTTTTTTATTCTTTCTTCTTTTGGACCGTACCCCAACGCTGCGCACTAAATCGCGACGCCGCCGTTTTCAATTGTTTTGGCGGCACTCGCCGAACGACTGTTTCGTTTTCTCGGACTTTAGAGATTAAAGCACTTTCGGTTTTCAGCTTCTTTGTTAGTCTTAATTATTTATTTTAAAATATCCAAGTTAAACAATCCTGGTGTAAGATTCCAGAAAATATCAAGTTTTTTTTTTAGTTTACTTCAAACCAAGCGGTTTACTTCTAATCATCAGAAATTCAAACAAAGAAACAAATTTTGCATTCTGCTCTATCTATGCATCTGATATTAAGATTTCTCATGGAGGATTTACTGATGTCGAAGTTCATATCAATTCTAAAAAGCACAGTGACAACATCAAATGTAATAATAAGAATTCGAAAGCCTGCATAATTGATATTTGTGCGTGTGATTAAAAACTTTGAATACCACCAACTCATTGTATGTTTCACTACAATGAGTTGGTGGTATTCAAAGTGTTTGAGTTTTTGTGTCATAAAGCATGTTTTATTTAGGCGTAATGTAGACTAAATCTTAAACCTCATCAGAGATTTCATAGTAAAGTTTAAATTTGATTTATTTTTAAATCCAAGTTAGTTTTTTATTTCATAATTTCCATTTTGTGCTAAAATGTAACAATTTGTTATATTTGAGAGCAATTTAATATTCTGCAATATTTTTTTTTTTTTTTTTTTTTTTTTTTTTTTTTTTTTTTGCATTTGTTATAGAATTACTATTATTTCTATATTACATTCATAAATATTGTCGCTATTTGACTTTCATAGGAATGCAAATATTTGTTCCGTAAAAATTGTACTAATTTGAAAATGCCAATGTTGGCAGGTATGAAATGGGCGGGCAGGGCTCGCCGCCTCTTGAAAAACGCCTAGGATGAACTCTGAACAGAGAGCTACATCGCTCAGCCTGTGGGCAATCATATAGGCCACCTTGACTTGGCGACAACTGAAAAACATATTTTGACCTCTTCTCCAACATTTCAAAATCGCCCCAACCTACTACTTAAACTAGGAACTACTAAAAAAAATTGCCTATTGAGTACTAATGCAGTTTTGTTAATACGGTGATAAATTTAAGGAGGTGGGAAGTGCGAACGTTATCGAAATAGGGGTTAATTTTAGTTGGTATTCATGGATCGAGTGGTCACTTTTATAATTCAATGATAGTATCTACCTGGTAACCGTGCACGGGCGATTAGTATTTAAGTCAAATGCGGTTATTTTTGCCTACCTGTTTGGGTCCTATATTTTATCTTTCGTCGTGCAAGGCTCAACAATATGCACTATATATTCTCAAATATCAAATTTTTATGCCTTTTTTTAATTTAGTTGACAAAAATTAATTTGTGGAATTTGCCTTGAATGCCAGAAGAACAAACCATCAGTATAGACAGTTTTCATCAGTATGAACAGTTTTTTTTTTACCTTTTTTTTTTTTCAAATGAAAATTTATATTTTTAGGTAAAAATACAGATTAAATTATACATTTAGCGATTGAGGCCAATGGGGCATCTACTTTTGCTCAGTTTAAATGGCCTGATAACGTCATCTTAAATCGTTTTCTTCTCTTGTTAAAAAAGTCACCTAACTTTGTCAAGGTAGTTGTAGTATTTAAGTCTAAGAAATCTTTGTTACTTTCCCAAGTCAATCACTAGGTGCAATGAAAATCACGAAATAGAAGGAGCGTATTGTATGATATTTTGCATCCACACATCACTTATCACTATAATGTAAGCAAAGCTCCAAAGTGAAAGTTACTTGTTTTGTCTGAAACAAGACGGTTGTGGAAAGCAAGCTTTTGTTTCTTTGACTTATCTTACAGGGAATGAAATCCACTCTAAAAATCACACATGATATAGTTCTGCGGGTATACCGATTTCAGTGTTTTTGACCCAAATTTCCTGAGATCGATACAAATCCACATTAAAATTTCTAGGGGATGCATGTGTGTCATGCGCTGGCTTATAAATCTGATCGCCATGGATCCTTGCCTTCATTCAGAATTCCCAATACCTCCAGTAAAATGATCACTTTTGTCACGGCTTCCTTTAATGTTTGTCTCTATCATCAATATTTATGTTAGTGTATGATTGTTACACCGATATAATGGCCGCTATTGCCGAGATTTAGGCTTATATGTCGGGTGGTGGCCGAGATTTGTGTTGTTGTGACTGCCAGTTTTTTTGTGTTTTATGCTAATGTAATAGACCCATTGTGAGATTTGCATCAGTATGGAAGGCACTATTGTTTATACTTACAGTGAAGTGTTTGTCATTTTTGCCAAAGGTTACGCCGATTTAAGGATTTAACAGATGCTTTTCCTGATATTTGCGCAGCCGTTTTGGTGCTGATGCTATTACTGACGAGATTTGCGTTGTTGTAATGAGGGCTTTCATCAAGGCTTTCGTTGATGTTATAGACGCTATGTCTGTGTTGAGTGTTGGTGTGAGAATCGATTTTGCTGTGTAAGTCAATCGATGAATAACGACTGAAATTTTATTAGTGTAGCTAAGTTTATAAAAAATAATTTAAATTTTGAAGTAATTTATTTAATTACTTTGAATGTCGCTTAAAAAATTAAAAACTTGCCTTTTATTGTCAATACAGTATAATTGTTTAAACATGAAACTTTTTTTTTGCCAAAAAGTTGTTTGACTTTGGGAAATTTAAAAAAAAATTATATGTTTCTTTGCCAGTCGATTTTTACGGTCGCTTTTTGGTGAAGTTCAACTTTTTTTGCTTTGAAGGTTTAAAAAGGTTTTTTTGCTTTTAATAAAAAATGGTATAAAAAAGAGTCTGGATATTCGATTCTTTTGAAGGTTTACCGGATAAAGTATCGTTAAGAGTGTTACGACACATTGTCCTTATCATATGGGATATCATGTTTACTTAGTATAAAGACACTATTTTGAATCAAAAGACCATATTTATAACGGGGAGTGTCTCTGGATTTTTGTGTTTTATGTTAATCAATAGTTTTATTCCGATCTTGTTGAATACTTAAACCTTCAAAGCAAGAGCAAGACAATTGTCGACTTGAAGAAAAGGACTGCTATTTTTAATTTCTAAGACTACTATTTTTAACATCAAAATTTTATTTTTTCATCATATTTTTAACAACTAAAGCAATTATTTTCAAAGCTTATAGTCAGTGGCAGCCCTAATATAGTCATAGTAGCCTATGACTATATATATATAATCATACTGTATAATTAATAAAAAAATATTATTTGCATAAAAATTATATTGCCTGTATTCTTTCAATTCAGAAGACCAAAAGGCAGAGTGAGAAATACAAAGCCAAGGAGGAGTTGCCTGAATCAGAATACAATTATGAAGAAAAAAAAGATTATGATAAGAATTCGTCAAAGCATTGTAAAAGGTCTAAAAAAGATGAAAACTCTCCAAAGCATAAAAGAACAAAAGAGGATATTTCTCCTGAGCCCTTCCAAAGTTCAAAAGAGCATGGAAACTTTCCAAAGCGTAAAAAACGGTCAAAAGAAGATGGGATATCTCCAATCCGTAGAAGACCAAAAGAAGGTAACATCTCTCCAATTGGTAGAAGAGAAAATGTGGACGATAGTTCTCCAATCCGTAGGAAAGCAAAAAAAGATGTCTGCTCTCCAATCCATAGAAGAGCTAAAGAGGATGACTGTTCTCCAGTCCGTAAACAAGCAAAAGAGTTTAGTTCTCCAGAACTCAACCAAAGTTCCAAACAGCATGGAAGTTCTCCAAAGCACAAAAAAAGGTCAAAAGATGATGGGACATTGCCAATCCATAGAAGACCAAAAGAAGGTAACACTTCTCTAATTCGTAGAAAAGCAAATGAAGATGATAGTTCTTTAATCTATAGAAATGCAAAAGGGGACCATAGTTCTCCAACCCGTAGAAGAGCTAAAGAGGATGGCGCTTCGCCAATCCGTAGACGAGCAGAAGAGATTGATAGCTCTCCAGAACTCAACCAAAGGTTAAAAAAGCGTGGAAGCTCTCCTAAGCACAAAAAAAGGGAAAGAAACAGAAGAGATGATTCGTCACCAATCCAAAGATCTTATGACAGTTATGAAAAGAAAAATCGAGATTCAAGATCTTCTGGCATTAGGAAAGGGGATAATGAACAAATGTAAGATTTTAATCTTCCATCCATTATATTTATTTACTAAACTAACGTTTATTGACTTCATAAGTGGTTGAATTTAAATACTTAAATTGCTATAAAATTTTGTAATAAAAAATTTTGCTGTAATAACTAAACTTATAACAAATTATGCTGGCACATGAAAAGAAAATATATGTTCGCTTCATTTGGACAAAGCGATCTGCCCAAATTATGATCTGGAGTCTCTTTCTAGAAACCCTCCAATGTTATGTTCCAGAGTGACAGCAATCTTTTTCTTTTTTTTTTTCAATGTATGCCAATTGCAACTTGGTTTGTTTAGTTACATTAAGTGTTTTATTAATAAATGATAGAACCATAAGTTAGTCATTACAGTTTGGTAAAAATTTTGTATGTATACATATTGAAATATACATGTGTAATTAATGAATAATTTATGTATATTTTCTTTCTAGGTCAAAGAGGCAATATACTGATTGTTCTCCTAACATACAGGTAGAGCAAAGTTTTCTCTTTATTATAAGAAGTGTGATGAAACAAACTTTTTCTTAAAAAATTTATATGTAGTATTGAAATGATTCCAATTATAAGTTTTTAAATGATTTACCAGGGCTGCCGCAGGCGACTAAAAAGGCTACTAAAGCTATTTTAGTGGCCAGGCAACTATGGCTACTATTTATATGAAAAAAGGGCCCAAAATGACTATTTTAAGCAAAACCTTCAACTATTTTTGGGCTAAGGCGACTATTTTTTAAGAAATTACAGTCCGACAGTAGGACAAACAAAAAAAATTGCTCATTGAGTACTTATGTAGTAGTAGTCAAAACGGTGATATTTTTAAAGAGATGGGAAGAGCAAACGTTGTCGAAATAGGGTTTAATTTTATTTTATATTCATGGATCGAGTGGTCACTTTTATAGTCCCTGGTAACCGTGCACAGGCAATTGTTATTTTCATTTTCGACGTCAAACACTGTTGTTTTCGCCTACCTGTTTGGTTCCTCTGTTTTATCTTTCGCCTCAACAACATATACTATATATTCTCAAATACAAACTGTTTTGCCTTTATTTATTTTAATTGATAAAAATGAATTTCTGGAATTTCTTGAACGCCGGAAGAAAATGTCATCAGTATAAGCAGTTTTCTTAACATGTTCTTTTTCAATTAAAGACTTATATTTGCGTAACACTAGCGATTAAATTATGCGTTTAGCGATTGAGGGTTGCCACTTAGCCAATGGGGCTTCTACTATTGCGTAGTTTAAATGGCCTAGTAACGTCATCATAAATCGCTTTCTTCTCTTGTTAAAAAAGTCACCTAACTTTGCCAAGATAGTTGTAGTATTTAAGTATAAGAAATCCTTGTTATTTTCTCAAGTCAATCACCAGGTACTGAAAATCACGAATTAGGAGGAGAAAATTGTATGACATTTTGCATCCAAACATCACTTATCACTATAATGTAAGCAAAGTTCCGAAATGGAAGTTAATTTTTGCTTGTGAAAAGCAAGCTTTTATTTCTTTGACTTAACGTATAGGGAATGAAATCCACACTAAAAATCACATATGATATTATTGTGCGGTTATGCCAATTTCAGAGTCTATGACCAAAATTTCCTGAGATCGATGCAAATCCACATTAAAATTTCTAGGGGATGCATGTGTGTCATGCGTTTGCTTGCAAGTCTGATCGCCATGGATTCTTGCCTGCATTCAGAAATCTCAAAACCTCCAGTAAAAAATGACCATTTTTGTCGCTGCTTCCTTTCATGTTTGTCTCTATCATCAATATTTATGTTAGTGTGTGATTGTTTATTTCATTGATTGTTACACCGATATAACTGCCGCTATTGCCAAGATTTAGGTTTTTATATCGGATGATCGCCAAGATTTAAGTTGCTGTGACGGCCATTTTTGCTGCATGTTAGGCTGATGTAATAGACCCATTCCATTGCGAGATTTGCATCAGTAAGGAAGGCACTATCGTTTATGGTTACATTGAAGTAATAGTTATTTTCTCCAAAGGTTACGCTGATTTAAGGATTTAACAGCTGCTTTTCTTGATATTAGCGAAGCAGTTTTGGTGTTGATGCTATAACTGCCGAGATTTTTGTTGTTCAATGGAGGCTTTCATCAAGGCTTCCGTTGATGTTATAGACGTTATCTCCATGATGTGTGTTGGTGTGAGGATCGATTTCGCCATGTAGGTCAATCGATGAAGAACGACTACAATTTTAATATTGTAGCTAAATTTATAAAAAATAATTTAAATTTTGAAGTAATTTATTTAATTACTTTGAATGTCGCTTAAAAAATTTTAAATCCACCTGTTATTGTCAATACAGTATAATTGTTTAAACATTAAACTTTTTTGTTTGCCTAAAAGTTGTTTGACTTTGGGGAATTTAAAAATAATATGTATTTAAAATTTTTGGCTGTCGATTTTTACCGTCTCTTTTGGGTGAAGTTCAACTTTTTTTGATTTGAAGGTTAAAACAATTTTTTTTTTTTTTTTTTTTGCTTTTAATAAAAAAAAAAAAAAAAAGGCATGAAAAAAAGTCTGGATTTTTGATTCTTTTGAACGTTTTACCGGATAAAGTATCATTAAGAGTGTTACAACACATTGTCTTTATCATATGGATGTCGTGTTTACTTGGTATTAAGACATTATTTTGAATGGAAAGACCATACATATAACGGGGAGAGTCTGAGGGTTTTCGTGTTTTATGTTAATCAATAGTTTTAATCAGACGTTGAACTCTTAAACCATCAAAGCAAAAACAAGAATATTGTCGACTTGAAGAAAGAGACTACTATTTTCATCTTCTGAGACTACTATTTTGGCTACTATTTTCAACGTCTGGGACTACTATTTTGGATTCTATTTTTAACATCTGGGCTACTAAAGCAACTATTTTCAAAGCTTATAGTCAGTGGCAGCCCTGTTTACTTTTAAATGTACTATTTAATGGCATTTAAATGGCTGACCTAGGGAAACAAAAACAATAAATGTTTTTAAAAAATCACAAAAAAAAACTATAATATTGGACACACCATTGCTGAATAGAAAGATAGTATGGAACAATTCACAAAATATCATGAATAGGTTGTCAGAAATAAAAATAGCACCAAACCTGCTAATTCAACGGGGAAGATCTCAAATCGATTCATATGTTGCTTCTATTTTCAAACTTCTACTGATATATTTGAACTTTTGCTAAAAGAAAGATAGGTTAAAACTAACGTATGAAGTTAATCATTTTAAAGTATGCAAGAAATTAATTGTAATAAGAATCTTGTATTAAGTAGTGATTTCCTTTTTTAGTTAGTCTAAATTAAAGAAAAATTGCTTTAAGAAGAAAAATATGGCAAAACTTGACCAGTTTTAGTAATTTTAATTCTTCCCGTAATTCCCTAGATGACAAGAACGTAACATTTATACTTAATACCAAGGTCAGATAAAATGATGATGTACACAAGATATTGCCAGATCTTGCAGGAAATTAAAATGAAATACTGTTGTCTTTTTTGGTATTGCAAGAAACATCTCCAAACCGTGGAGCGTTTTACATTTCGGCAAAAGAGACATTGTTCCGCCGGGTTGCTTTTTCCTTAAATTCCAGTATCTCCGGGAGGAGGTAGTTGAGGGAACATGACTTCCACAACTCCCCTTTTGTGACTTTTAGGAAAAAATGCCCCCATCTCAACCACATTTTCTGCTGGAGTATTGCTTTGAAGCATATGACATTTTTTATAACTGCCATGGCACCACTCATGAAAGTTATTAAAATAGTAAATAAAAGTGATGGAAGAAAAATTAATGGTTTTTTATTATTAATTTTTTTAAGAAATTTTAATCTAGCTTGTAAATACTTTCAGTGTAAAAAAAAAAAACTAGTGATTTTGCCTTCACACTTTTCAATGAACATCCTACTGATGTTATGCCTGTTATAAGATTTCAATTCTTCAAATTAAAACTCCAGCAGAAATTGTTGAAAAAATAAAACATTAGATCTATGGGCCAAAGACTGATTAGCTTCCCTTCTTAATCACTAACTTCGAATACATTACATGATATAAAATACAGGTGGCAAGATGATTGAAAGAATGAAGCAACAATACATTCTCTAATGGTATCTTTTGTTTTTCATCCTCTTTATAATCTACGGGGATGAGTTTCTTCCGCCATGTGTCGGAATTCCGCATTTTTAATTTTTTAGAAGAAAAAAAAATTCCGCTTTTTCAAAAAAATCCCGCTTTTCTAATTCCTGAAAAAAAAAAAATCTTTTTTTCCCCGATTTTTCCATCCCACAGAAAAATAACCTTTTCTCTAAGGCTGAATAGCGAAGCAGCTTCCCTTCTGCCCGATCGGGAAGAGCGGAAAACCTACGGCATTCCTGCTCCAAATACAAAAATCTACTGGAATGCATTTTTATACTTAAGTTGGCGCTTAAACTCGCATACAAAATCTACTTTTTCAACTGCTTCTAAATTTGATCCTATTGTGTAATTTCCTTCATACTAATTCACGCGATTAACGTATACGAATAATGTGCTTGCTTTCAAGTCTGACATCCACGGAATTATCGTTTGTTGTACGTCTAAACGTACATTGGTATGTGAAGCTCACAGCTGGCCATACACGATCGATCCATCAGGACAATTGGCCCGCTATTCCACCAAAACCGCACCGTCACCGTGTGTGTGAAACCCGTCGCGAAATCATTGAAGTGGAATGATTTTTTGGAATTCTGGCTGAACTTCCAAAAGATTCATTCCAAATGGAACCCTCGTGTATGGAAGAAACTGTCGCGCTGCAATAGGGAATCAGGTAGGGGAAAATGGGGAAATAATTCCGGTGTGTTTATTCATCTCGCAATGAGCCGAAACACGACCCGTGATATTGTCATCGCAGTTAATTGAAATATATAAAGAATTGCAATGCATTTAGAAGATTTCTAACGCTTTTTATCTTGATAAATAATGCCACTGATCTCTACTACAACTTCTGAATTGCTTATTAGCGGTTTCTGCTCTGCAAGTAGATGATGTCATTTGAATACTTCCCCCCATAATGCTTTAAAATTGGTTGCCCATAGTTACACACAAATGTGAATTAGTTTTGGGGGAAGTTATTAGTATAGATCTCTAATGGTGATTATTAAGCCTTCTTCAACTTCAAGTCAGTAAGCAAGCATGCGCTATCCAGAAGTTGTAGTAGAGATCAGTGATTAAAGCTATCACTTCATTTTTACATTAAATTACTTATAATTCCTTTTATAAATTGTTTTCATGATTTTCCAATAAAGTATTTAGAAAATTTGTAAAAAAATATTTTGTTCGAAAAACTGTATGAAACCCATAGTAGTAAGCTAAACTCTAAAAACCTTTTTTTTTTTTTTTTTTAAATAATGTATACAATTCCCGAAGACAAATTAAAAGAAATATGTATAAGAAATAATTGTGGAAAGTTTCATAAATTTATAAAAAGTAGTTTTTAAGTTATAACAATTTTAAAAAAAAAAGGGACCATAAACTATTTTCGAGAAAAACAGCTTCAAAGTTTCAAAATAGTGTGGTCGAAATACTGTTGTCGTGTAACAATAACTTGAATATTTTAAGTTCTACTAATGATATAAACACAAATTTTACGTCATTTTATTTAAAAATATTTGTACTATATTTTTGAAGTATTAACTAATCAAATTTCTTGGAAAAAAGCTACCTAATTTAAAAGAAACACAACCATAGCTTAACGGCTTTGCCCGTGGACTTCAACCTTCCAAAATTGACGTGGATGGTTAAAAATGGAGTGATCGTGTGTGACCCCCTGTTTTCAAGCCGGGCCAAATGGAATTGTGACGTCATTGGAGTGGCGCGGGTATTTGATTTGGAACGATCGTGTGTGCCCGACTTTTACGTTGATGTAATTTTAATGTCCACTCACTCTGCTGAGATTGGTGTGGCTATGACGTGCGCTATCGCTGGGATTTAAGTTGTTGTGATTTTCATTTTTGCGGAGCATTACGCCAATACAACAACGCTATTGCTGAGAATTGTTCCCGTATATTCGGCGCTAACACTGGTATTTACGTTTATTTGATAGTCATTTTCTCTGAGTGCTACCTTGTAAAATCTGAGATTTGCACCGATGTTACCGAAAGAATGTCAATATTACCGTGATGAATTGCGCTCTCGTTGATGTACATTATTGATGATGTGCGATGATATTGTAGACGCTATCGCCGATATCCACGTTTGTTTGTGATGTTCGTTTTTGCCAATACCTTAGATTTTACGCCGAGATTTACGTTGTTGTGATTGTAATTTTCGTCAAATGTTACGCCAATACATTAGCTCTATTCTTGAGAGTTGCCCCGGTTTATTTGGTTCTAACTTTGATATTTCTGTTAGCGTGAGAGTAATTGTTGTCGAAAGCCATACTGTAGTAACATCCAATATTACCGAAATTTGCACTAGTATTACCAAGAAAAGATCGATATTACAGAGATTTATGCTGATATTGCGGATGCTATATATCGATATGCACGTTGTTGTAATGTTCTTTTTTGCCGATACCTAGATTTTCGCCGGTATTTTAAGCGATATTGCTTATAGTACTTTTGTTAGAGTGATGGTCATTTTCGCTGAGGTTTACGTTAATACAATACCAGCTATTACCGAGATTTTCAACACCGAATTGTAGCCATTCATCTGGACTTCCGTTAATGCGATAGTCGCCATATTCGCGATTACTGCCTGTTTAAGGTTATATTTTGCCGTTTGATTCGAATCTATGCAGAATTACTCACATTTTTATATCATTTTGTATAAAAATTATCTAAAAATATTCTGAAAATTAGTCCAAATTGTAATTTTTCTAAATAATCTGTGTTTAAAATTGTTATTTTAACTGCAATTGTTTGTAAAATTGTTTGTTGCTTTTTATTTTATTGAACAAGCTGAACAATATGATTAAAAATTTAGATTTTAAGATTTTTAGTACTTGCAGCATAAAAATTTAGAAAACTGGATTTAATTAAATTTGGCCTGTTAGTCAATGTGGTATAATTGCTTGAAGTTGTCTGGCTTGTTGAAATTTTGGAAGTTTTTGTCGGTTTTCATTGCTTTCACAGAAATTTCTTTTTTTTTCTTCTTTTAATCCCCTTTGGAGCTATACCACGCCTGATGGCAGCACAAAGTGTATCCCTACGTCTACGTGCAGCTATTTTAAGCCATTTTTGCTCACGGATTGACATAGATGGAAAAACACAATTTTTTTTTTTAATTTAACTTAAAATGTGTTTCACGCATAAAGTTTTTGTTTTCAGCTTTTTGATTTTTTACTAAACTCATCCCTGAATTTAACATGCAGACTCGTAAGACATTTTTGACGATGGCATTTGTGTGTGCCGGAAGGAAATATTTTTATAGAGCCCTGCTTAATACATGCGTCTGATACCATCGAATTTGTTTTCTCGAACAAGTTTTCAGTTGTGCTCTTTGATTTATTTTGTTCGTAACATTGACTTGATTGTGTTAGATAAATTACTTGAGCTATATTTTGTATAGTTAAAAAACTACCTTGTGCTCAGAATTTGAAAAGAAACACGATTCTGTTGTAATTTAAAACGATAATTCTTTACCTATAAATTATTCAAATAATGTTACAAACTCTATCAATGCTCATGCAAAATCTTGAAATTAATTTAAAAATATAGATTGATTTGATACATTTGACTTTTGAACATGTCGTAATAGAGACTTTTTAAAAAGTTATACTAACATATTTGAAAATGTATTGTTAATTTCAATGCAATGTTGACAACCATTTTGCCAAACCCTATACTCTTCCATTTAATAGGAAAATGATGCTGACTTAACTAATGATCCAACACCAACTAATGATACCTCAGAACCACTTTCCAAACGTATGAAAATGGGAAATATCAACTTGAAAACTGGAGGAGCATATATTCCACCCGCAAGATTGCGTATGATGCAAGATCAAATAAAAGACAAAGGAAGGCAAGTGGCATTTTCAATGCTATAAAAAAGTTCTTTGGAAAACACTGTAACCTACCAGTCTGAGTCAGTACTTAAAATACCAGCACACACATTGTTTATAAGTAAAATAGTAATAATGCATGAGTAGTTGGATTTGTAAGCTTTCTTAGACGTAAATTACCTTATACATGACTGCTTAAAAATATTTTATAGCTTTATAATATCTTCTTATAATGAATTGTGCTAAGTGTTCAGTAATTGTGAGAAAATAAATTTCAACAAATTATGCAAATAATTACTAATAGTGACAAGTGTTATGTCATACTTGATAGTGAAATATCATTTAAACACAATTTTTAATTCTCTATAAATTAATTCCATCTGAATTTACATGTATCACCATTAAGTTGTAGAAATTATGCTATATATAGTCAGTTATTAAGCTTAAATTGTATTTTTGAGTATATAGCCCTATCCCCTGCAAACATGTTAAGTTATTTTTCTAGAATAATAAACCAGAGTCTGTCTGGGAATCTATAGAAAACTACTCTAAATACAGGTTTTCGGCACATATGGAAAGTTAGGAAATGCACGGAAAGTCATGAATTTTGACATTGGGTAAATTTTGTCATAGAAAGTCATGATTTTGAGGGGGGGGAAATGGCCATAAGTCATGGAAATACAGTGAATTTCATGGATTTCTAAACATTTTAAGTAAAATCACATAACTGGGACGTCATAAAGGCCATGATCGCTATTCAGCTTATAGAAAATTCATCTATGTTTTTATTCACGTTTTAATGGAAACCACTGTCACCGTTAAAAACCGCGGCCGATGAAAACATTTCTGAACTTCAAATTTTTGACATCACACAAGTAACAGAGTGGCCACAGAACCGGGAAAACCTGGAAATCTGGTAAATGTCAGGAAACTTTCTGATTCTGGGAAATGTCAGGGAATTTTTTTAATTTCTTGAAAATCAGGGAAATTTTGTATTGTTTAAGGTACGTTCATCCATATTTTGGCATGGAGATTTGTAGTGGTAATCCATTAGAAATTTAATGTTACTGAATAATTTAAACTTTTCATTACCAACAAAACTATTTTTTTAAAAATTGCATATTATCTCTTTAGAATACATGTTCTATTTGATCAGGGTGTCTAGACATTTGGAAAACCTAAAAAAATTGGGGAAATTTGGAAAAAAGTTTGCCTTAAAATCAGGAGATTTTTTAGAAATCTGTCAGGGAATTATCAGGGAACTTTTTTTCCTGAATTTTGTGGCCACCCTGAGTAAGGTCTCGTACATGAAAAAAAAAACTTCATAATATGAGAACTGAAATGAACAGTTTTGATAAGTTTGTGTTTACATTTTTTTAATTTTTTTCCCCGTCTTCTTTCTTCTGTTTTGCATTGTTGATATCAATACATTTGATTTTTGATGATATTATTTATTATTATTGAATTATTCTTTCTTCAAATATTTCTGTATTTTTATTCTGTATTTTAAATATTCTGTAACTTTTAACACTGAAATATCAAAGAATGGAAAATTATGTTTCCCTTTTTCTTCTGATTTGGAAGTTACTGAAACAAAGATTTTTTACTTAATTTAAACTAAAACTTATAAAAATCATTTCATGGTACATTGATTTACTTACTATGTTCGTGTTAGTAAAATTCATATAGGTTATTATTATTATTTTTTTTTTTTTATTTTTTTTTTTTTTTATGATTTGATTTTCTGAGTCATGGAATATTATTTGCTTCAGTATTGGAAAGTGATGGATTTGTGACATTTTATTTTGGCAGAAACCCTGTAAATAGATGTAGAGCTTTGAAATTTTCAACAATAGTAGTTTTGGCCTTCTAATTTGACTTTTGACAAATAGAATGTTAAAATTTTAATTAGCTTTTTTACAAAACAATTTCTAATAGGTCTAGAGGTCTGAAATGTTCAGCAAAGCAGTTTTAGCCTTCTAATTGGACTTTTGACAAACAAAATGTTAAAATTTTATGTTTTCTAATGTAATTTTTATACAAAGGGACTTTTAATAGGTGTAGCAGAGATGAAATTGTTTAAACCAAATGGTTTTTTCCTCAAAACATTTTTTTTAAAAGAATTTTTTAAAATTGTATTTTTGTTGATTTATAATTAGATTTTTTTAATTATTTGATGTTGCAAATAAGTTCTACTTTTAACCAAAAGTTTTCCATTCCAAAGATATCTTTTTCAAAAATAATTTTACTTCAAAAGCAACTACAGAGAATGTTGAGAGAATTTTTTTTTCTTTTGACAGCCTGGATTTAAAATAATGCAGCAAAACTTTTTTTTCCCACCAAAATGTTAAATCCTCAACTTGTTTTGAAGTGGAATAAAAAAATAAAAGCATGTAGTATTTCTTTCTATTAATTTTTTAGAAAATAATTCACTTAATATTTTCTAGAAAACATTCTTAGTGTTACATGACTGATGTTTTTGTAAAAGAAAAATTATATGAATATTTAGATAGAATAAGTTGTAACATATTTTAAAATAAATCTTATAATTAAAGAATACTGATGTTTTTAATTATCAACAATAAGTTTTTATATTAATCAAATGAATATGTGAATGTCTTATAGTCATTTAAAATTATTCATTAAAATTAAATTATGGGCTGCATTTTAAATTTGTTTCTAAAATAGAGGTTTTGTGCTTTAACAACTTTTTTCTAAACCTTAAAAGTATCATTTTGTTCAACTTATCTTGATTATTGACGAATTTAAGAGCAATATTCCATGCATTATGCAGTAAACAATTACTATTGTATTACATTGTATACATTGAATTTAAAAAATTGTATATCTAAATATAATATTTAATATGATTTCAATGTCCACATAAGTAACAATTGTTTATTTACTTAGTGTAAATTATTTTCAGATGGAATATTATTTGCTATTTAAACGTTAATTATTGTAGTTAAATCAAATTTTATTTATAATTTATGTATACATGTAATTAGAAAAGGATTTTTAAAAAACCTGATTTAAACAAAAAAAAAACCTTTTTTTTTTTTTTTTCAATCCTGAAACATAGAGCTCTGAAGTTTTAAACAAAAGTAGTTTGGCCTTTTAATTTTGTTTTTCACAAACACGATGTTAAAATATTCTCATGTAGGTAAGGGGGGTTGTATTATTGTATTAACGAGGACATATTTTTTCTTCTCCGGTAAGGGTTGTGCTAATATTAAAGGTTTGCATAGCAATTAATTTTTATCAAATAAGGCGAGCTTATGCTTGAAAAGCAATGAACATTTCAGCAAGCTTGTACTTGCATAGCAATGAATTTTTCAGTGTGCTTGCATAGCACTGAACGTTTCAACAAGCGAAGCAATCCTGTGTTTATGTGTCAACTTTTCAGCGAGCAAAACGAGCTGTGTTTGCATAACAGTGAAACTTTTAACGAGCTTGATTTTGCATAGCAATGAACCTTTCTGCGAACGAAGTGCCAAAAGCTGGGACTTATACACCAATGACAGGTCCTCGACAATAAAAAATTGTTTTACAAATAAATTGGTTTACTTTTATGTATGTAACTAGTGATAATCAAGGTCTGCTGGCTTTATTAACTGGTAATTAGACTAGCTAGCTACTCTAAACAAAGAAATAAATCTTTATTTTATTTATTTTTCTAAAATTTCAGATAGTATATGCCTAAAAAATTATGTAGTCTATCAGTTAAAATTGTTTATTTAAAATCTTTTTTTTTTTTTTTACCTGTAAAGATTAATATAACTTTTTTAGTGAAGAATATCAAAGGATAGCATGGGAAGCCTTGAAGAAAAGTATCGTTGGAATGACAAATAAAATAAATAGTTCCAACATTGCTGAAATTGTCCCAGAACTGTTTAAAGAAAATATCATCAGAGGACGGTAAGTGTGAACTGCAAAGTGCATTTGCTATATATTATGTGTTGTGTTAATTGAAAATTTTTTAATTTAGGTTAACTTTAAGTTTACTTAAATGCATTATTTAGTTGAATTATTTTATAAAAAATATAATTGTCTCTAAATCAAACTAAAAGAAATAACTCAAGTATACTTTACATCTAAAACTAAAAAAAATTAACAAAAGTAAAAAAAAATTAATCATGAAATTAAGTCAAATGCAGAGTGTTATACAATTAAGAACCAATTCATGAGAATATCAATTTCTTATTTTAACTTCCTTTGTAGTTAGAATTCCTTAGAAAAAACCTTTGTTTTCAGTTCATATCAAACTAGATTAAATTTTAATACTAATGGACAGACTATTATTACAATGTAAAAAATTAGATGTTGGCTAGATAGAGGAGTAAAAGGAAGGAAAAGGAGGAAATACGAAAGAGGAGGAAATAAAATTTGGTTAAAAATAATTAGTTGAAAATTTTCTTACTACTTTCTCTGAAGGAAGTTATCAACAAATTGTTTGAAAAAATAAATGTCTAACCTCTGCTCTCTTTGAAATTGATTTTTAGTCCATTAACATTTACTATGCAATCAATTCCTAAGATATATCTACTTTAAGTCTTTTTACACCACTCTAAACTATGCAATCAGTTTTTTATGATTTGTTTTATTTGATTGATATCACATATGATTTTTAATTTTTCACACTTTTTTTTTTTCAATATAGAGGTATTTTAACACGAGCCATTATGCAAGCCCAAGCCGCTTCTCCTACTTTTACCCGTGTCTATGCTGCTCTGGTTGCCATAATTAACACAAAGGTAATTATTTATTGTATTATCTATACTTATTAGTGTTGTTGTTATCAAATTCTGCCACACAACTAAGTGTTAAAATTATTAAGTCTAAAAATGTATGTCTGAATCTTTGAATCTGTATCTAATTTTGAATTAATGGATACAACTCATTTTGATAATCGACATACCATGAAATTAGCCTTGATCATTTGAGTATCACTGGCAAGTGTTAGTAGGTGAATGAAAATTCTAAATTTCAAATTGTTGTATGTACTAAGACATTTAATTTATGTATAAAAAGTGAATGTGGTCCTAAGAATACTATATTCCTGTACCTAAACTATTACAGGAGCATTTTATCTCTTGTATCATAACATCATTTGTACATTTTACAAAGGCTCATATATCTATATTTCTGATTTAAACAAACCTTATTTGCAATTAAGCAACTTTACAGGACAGGGAAAAAATTCTACTCCCCACATTGGACTACTTATGTAACACACTGTTATAACTTTAGAAATTACAGTAGGCCATCTTTTGAACAACCCCACAATATAACGACTGACATTAAAGTCCCATTTGTTTTTTCATAGGAACAACATTATGTTTTATTTGTGACAAAGACCGAAACGCCAGCAATTTTTCGTTATAGTGATCACATATTTTCATCGAAATTTGAGAAAACATATTTCAATTAAGTAGGGCGGCACAGTTGCCTGTTTGGTTTTGGCCGGTTTAAACCTGTTCTGTTTGCTCACTAGATGGGTTCAGCTCATGTCTGGGAGATGGAGATTGGGGGGTGGGAAACTAAGAATGTAATTGGTTTTTCCGGAAGGCTAACTACCCTATTAGTTTATATTAACTCTGATTGATTGTTGAAATATCCATATCGATACTGGCAAGAGGTTGACGCAACAAAACCCGCAGGTTGTAGGTCCTTACGAACCTTCTTGCATTAGCCAACCAGTACTCGCATTTTTTAAAATTATTTTCATGTTTCATTGGAGCTGACATGCAATTCATTTTAAAGGTGTCCATATTTTTATTTTTTTGGTGCTTAAAATTGAAAACAGTTGCTCCCATTCACTTCCTAAAGTGATAAAGACCAAAGTGGTTTTGTTCTTTCATCCATTTCTGTTTAACTGTCTGAACACTTTACACCTGATACATTTTTATTAAAGCAATACTTGCATTGAACTATGTGGGAATTCTATTGAAAATTAGAATTATCATTAATCAAAAACCTGGTTTATGGATTCATTTTCTTTTTTAAAAAATTGTATTTTTCTTTCAGTTTCCTGAAATTGGTGAACTGATACTGAAGCGTCTAATTATACAGTATAAAAGAGGATTCCGTAGAAATGACAAAACAGTATGCATGACTGCCTCACGATTTATTGCGCATCTTCTTAATCAAGAAGTGGTAAGCTTGTTTATATTTTTGCTGTTCACTAAAGTCCTTTACATAAAATAGCAGTATTATATACACATATAGCTAGTAGTTTAAATCAGCATTAATTAGATGAAAGAGTCTTTAAACGGTTAACATGAAATTCGGTTAATGCAAAAAAAATTTGGCGGCCTTATTGATTTCGTGTTAAAAGGGTTTGACTGCAATATTTTAGTAAATATTCCAATTCTTTATAAGATATCATATGTATACTTGTTGTCTTTTGGATACAAATTATTTCATTTTAAATGTTAAATGGGTAAACCCTTCACAAAGAGCTTAAAAATTATTTTTTCAGACTTATATTGGTATGGGTAACCCCTACTTTAGTCGTGTTAGATTACTTCAAAAGTTTCCTCAATTTTTATACATCTATGCCAAATTTTCTGACAACAATAGATACCTATCTCACAGATTTAATATTGGCCTATATAATCAACACGTGTTTACACACTTTTGTTCCAACCAGTTGCAAAATGACACATACAGTCAAACTCTGTAAATGCGAAATCGCTTAACATGAAATCCTGTTTCCACGCGAAGTAAAAGCAGTTCGCTGTACTTGAAACTTAACATTAATTTATTCATTTAACACAAAATTCAGTTAACACGATTAATTTTGGCAACTCCATCGACTTCGTGTTAATGGGGTTTGATTGTACATAATTTATTGAATCGGGCTTTAACCCGTTTATAAACTCTTTCTTTCCTGATCTATCATATTTATCTCATTACTCTTTTCTGTATTGATGACAGGCACATGAAGTCCTCATATTAGAGATGGTGACTCATCTCCTTGAAAATCCTACTGATGACTCAGTGGAGGTTGCCATAGCAACCCTCAAAGAATGTGGCAAGAAATTGACAGATCTTACTGCAAGAGGCATGAGAGGTATGCAATTTATTCTTTTATGAACCATTAAAAAGAAAAAAATTGTATTTTGGTAGGTTTTATGTATTCTTTTTCGTTCTATGAACTTGTTTATCAACTGTTATGTGTTTAAATAGATATAAGTGAACTTTTTTAAACATAATAAATGTTTGATAAATTTTTCCCTTGCTTTGATCTATTGAAAAATGAATTGAATTTCTAATTCCTATCTATATGCTCTGGCTAGTTTATAGCAGGGTTTGTGTGTCTTGAGTTTTATTCTTATATTTTTTTGGTTTATCAAACTATTTTGCACTCAATGAAATAAATTCAAATTGGTTTTAAAAAAATACCCGACTCCCCTTCTGCCTTTAATTTGTTACAGCTTTCTGGTAATAAGCTCTTAGAAATGTGTTCTGTTACATTGCTGGAAAGTGTTTCTGGTGCATTTTTCAGGGTTGCCATGCACCTGGAAAACAGAGAAAACCTTGAATTGTCAGGGAAAATGAAAATGCCTAAAAAAGGTCAGGGAAAACTAGAAAATTTGATATTTTCTGGAAAAGTCAGGGAATTTCAATCAGATTCAAATTTTCTTCCAAGAAGTTCAGTAATTTTTATCAGAACACACATTTACAAAATCTTAAAATTTTATATTTCATATGATACTTTCTTATAACAAAGTGTAAAAAGCACCTGCTGAAAGTGAATTGATTGAAAAATGAGTGAAAATCTTTCCCTTTTAGGCCAATTTCTGCTTTTTTTCTGAGAATTTTCACTTTATCTAAAATGTTATTATTTTCAATGGTCTTTGAAGGAGTTTATCTGACTAAACTTGCCTAAAACACCCCACAGAAAAAAATCTCTAGCTGCACCACTGTTCTGTACTCACATTAGTATACAAATATATTCTTATTCAGCTATTTGTGTAGTTCAAAATAACGCTGCATATATATTTACCTCTTTTTTATATTTTGATTGTTTTCATCCCTGGGAAAAATAAAGGGAGATGCACAAATTGCTATTTCTACCATCTAATCAATTTTTCTTCATGTGCCAGGTACATCAGTGTTTAATGACACAAATTACAAACATTTTACAATTACGCAAAAAAGTGGGTTTCCGCTTTTTTTTACCAAAATTTTAATTGATTGATGAAAATGCACATTAAAATATCGTAAATTTTTTTTTTTTTGTATAATCCTTCTATAAAATTACAATTTTTTCTGCAAGTGTATGCAAAAAAAAAAATTTTACTTCGCCTTGAAATGAAACTTGGAAATTTAAAAAAACTGTCTGGAAAACCTGGAAAAGTCAGGGAATTTTGTTTTGCATTTTGAGTGGCAACTCTGATTTTTTTGTAAGCGTGTATATTATCCCTAGTATAGTTTAAAACTCTCGAAGAGAAACTATTTATTTTAATTTTTATCATCCTCATCTGTATTATCATCTTTTTAAAAATATAAGACTAGATTCTTGATAAACATAGATGATAGATAAACAATTTTATCATGTAATTAAAAATATTTTTTAAAGCAAAAGGTATAAAATATACTTGGTGTCTCTTCCTCTCTGCTAATAACAAACCAACTCCTTTTTCTTGTAAATGCAAAAAAAATAAATTATTTTTTTATTTTTGCTACCAAGCTTTTGTTGGGATTTTTTTTTTTTTTTAATAAAACTGTAGAAGTTGTGTTTTTTACATTTTTAATTAAAATTATGTATATTTTTCTGTTTTTAAAATATTTCAGCTATAACCCAGAGAGTTCGAGATGTTCTTCATGATGGAAAAATTGATGTCCGTGTTCGCTACATGATTGAAGTTTTCTTTGCTATTCAGAAGGAGGGTTATAAAGTAATTAAATTTCTTTTCTATCTGATATTCATGCCTGAGAATTCTAAATAGAATCCTCACACATAAAATCACATTTTTGTGTGTGTTGTTTTCCCCTTGCTTGGATGTAATTTTCTGTTCTGTTTTTCCATTATAAATTTTATATCATTTATGTGTTGTCTAGATGGGCATGTGCCCTTGACAGCCAATAGACAATAATATTTCATAATAAAATTATTGTTCTTTTTAAATAAAATTATAATTCAATGAGGCGTTGCAGATACGAAGAGCGAACTCAACAATGGGTAAAAAAAAAATCCCCATCCGAATCTAGACCTTTCACAGTTTCTACAGGTATATTTTTCTTGTTGAGTTCCCACTTCTTTCTATGTCATAATGTTACCAAGCATAGAAAAATCAATGCATAGAAAACTTTTCAAACATGTTTTTCTTCAAACCACCTTTTGTTGAATTCGCCCTTTGTGTCTGCAAAGTCTCAAATGTTATATTGCATATATTTTAAAGCAATCAAAATCAATTACATACAATAAAAAATCTATATTTAACTGTTATAAATGGCCTTTTTTTAAATTTAACTGAGAAGAAAAAATTAAGTCAGCAAAAAGCATATTTAAGCAAATAGTTCATCTTTAGTGAAATAATCACTAAAAGAATATACCTCAAATCAGTGAAAGGTTATTGAAAAAATAGTTTCATTGCTGTACTATACTATCAAAAATTGACAAATCATTGTTCTTGAATTGCATTAAAAAAATATAAACTTTTCTTCTGCTGTTAATTGTAATGCCTTGTGGCGGCTCGAGCTATTGGTATAACATTTTAACTCCATCGGCGTTGGATGAACTGACGAGGTCTCGTATATTGCGTAGCAACAGCGGAATAACTTCTTGCTAGCAGTTTTATTAATAGTTTTATTCCATGAATATTTTCTTAGCATGTTGTATCGTTGGAGTTTATTTACTTAATTAAAGTCTAATAACTTTATGTTAAACTAAAATGGAGTCTGATTACTTATTTATTAGGTTCGCAACATGCTAAGAAAATATTCATGGGATAAAAATATTAATAAAACTGCTCTCAAGGAAAAGTTATTCTGCTGTTGCTATACAACGTACAAGACCTTGTCAGCTCATCTAACGCTGATGGAGTTAAAATGTTATACCAATAGCTCGTGCCGCCACAGTCTTATATTTCTTTTTTGTATTTTTCCTGTTAATTAATAAAACTGTAACCTTGGTAGAAATTTTGTTGCAAAGTTATTGTACATATAACTTAATTCCAAATTTAGTAAGGTTCACTGATTGTATCTTAAAACAATATATAAAAAATAAATTTGATTAAAAGAATGATACTGAATAATTGTTAGCATGAATATAATATTTTTGTTTACCTTTGTTCTTTTTTCATTTAAGGACTTTGAAGTTATTCCACAAGAGCTGGATTTGGTTGAAGAAGATGATAAATGCACACATCTAATTAATTTGGATGATGCACTTGATAGTCAAGAAATGCTAAGTTAGTTGAAATTACTTTACAAATCATTAAAAATTTTACTAATGTAAAATAAAAGTATTTGGAAAATTACAAAAGTTTCAAAATTGTTTTCTAAGTCAAGATTTAATAGTGTTTATATATCAGAGAAAGGTTATTACCAAATTATATTTTGTGCTATATTACAGGGATGAGAGTTTTCCTCCTTTTGGAGGATTTCCTCCTTTTTTGTTTCTTATGTACCATTTTCCTTATCTTTGTCCATGTTTCAAGGATCCACATTTTTCTGATCTGAACCAGTTTTTTCTGCAAAAAGTACTTTTCCTCATGTCTAAACAAAGGATTTTCCCTCTTAGCTCCCCTTTCCTCACAGATTACTTACTTTACAAGCTCCTAATATTTGAAATGTAATTATTATATAGTATGAGAAATTTTGTTGTATCTTTAAAATTATTGAATCATGCTTCCTGCATACTTTTTTTATTTGAATTTTTGTGTATTCTTTCCTGGAGTTTTTTTGACGAAACTTTTGGGTATCGTCCCTTCCGCTTGCTTTTTTAACGAATTTTTGGATTTCCTCCTTTTTGTTCTCTGATCACTCTCATCCCTGTATATACCCCTATTTGAATGTCATTGTATACTGAATAATCATGTAAAGAAACAAAAGTGAGTTTGTAAAACAGTAAAATTGTGTGAAGAATTTACACTCACAGTAGATGTATTGTTTCTTTCTCTCAATCAATGTCTGCAGTATAATATAAATGTTCATGAGCATGTATATCATGTAATGAATATCAAAATGTATGTAAAGAGGAAGAATCGTAAAGTAATATTTAGAAAAGGATTGTCACACACATGGTTTGAAATTTTACACATGGCATTCATACTAAATGAATATTTACTGTATTTTGAACTTGACTGTTTAACTGATTTTTTGATTTTTTTTAATTTTATTTCTTATTTTGAAATTCTTCCATTTCACATTATTGTCAATGAGGTTTAATAATAATTTTCTTTCCACTAGATGTCTTCAAATTTGATCCTGAGTATGAAGAAAATGAGGAGAAATACAAAGCAGTTGTCAAAGGTATGGTGCTTGATTCACTTATCATTTTTAGCAGTAATTAGTAGACAGTGATTACAATATTATTTATTAACATGCAGCTCTTTAGGAGATCACATTCTTGGGATTTAAATTTAAAGAAATTACATAAATTCAACTTACCATATTTTGTTCCTGTGTATAAAACTTTTATATTATTCTCTGCAATATATAACAATTGCTATTCATTGTTGTAAACTATTGCTCCGATACCCGAATTTTAGTAAATGTGTTGCGAGCTATTTTTCTAAGCTTGTTTCTTAAGCCAAAATATAAATGGAAGAACACTGTTGTGTTGTCCTACATTTAACCTAATTTATTAGGCATGTATAAAATCAAAAAATTAAAAAAAAAAAATGAAACAGCCTTGTTGAAAATAGGTTTTGGCCCTGTATTATTCTTTGCTTTTCGTTTCTAGAACTCGGAAAAAATATTCCTATTTAAGTAAGTGATTATAATATATTTAAATGTACTTTCCAGAAATCTTGGGAGAAGTGAGTGATGAAGAAGGATCTAATGATGAATCAGGTAGCGGTGACGATGAGGAGGAAGATGAAGAAGAAAAAGGTAATTTTTTTTTCTCTCTCTCTTCATCCAAAGATTTAATTTAGAGAATGGTTGTTTTTTAAAACATTTTTTGTTTATCTAGACAAAATATTATTGAAAAGTATCTAACGTTAAAAAAAAAGTGCAGGTTATCAGAGTTAGTCTCTAAACTTACTTTTTTCTTTAAAGAACATTTTAAACCAGACAACTATTTAAAAATACAGTTCAAAATCTTGATTCTTATCAGTATTCAATTGTATTCTATGTCCATTTAATGGTCGTAGTTATTTGAGGCATTAAGTGGGATTGTTAATCTTTCTCTGTCTCATCCTTATTAAATATTTTTTAAATCACATTGCTTGTCAATATTGCTTCAAAATTCAATATATAAGATATTATATAGCATATTTAAAAGAAGCTGATTACCAAAATTTAAAGAAGTGGTAAAATAAGCATTTTTTTACTTTAGTGTATCTAAACTAGCTTCATGATTTAAAAAAAAAAAATCTGTCAATATTTCATTTTAATCTTTATATTGAGTGCATTGCTCTTAATTTATGTCCAATTAAAATTTTGCATGTTTTTAGTGTAATATTTTGACCAACTTTTAGTGAAAGAAAATATTGCATTATGTCTTAGGGTAGTGAAAGACTTGTAACGATCACACTTGATGTCTATTATTGTCTACATTAGTAAAAAAGCTGTTACAAAATTTATTTTTTTAATTAAGTTAGATCTATGTAAGTAACATAAAATCAGTTGATTAATCAAGAATTCTGTGAATATATTTTAAGCTTCTATTTGTAGTTTATATGCAAATGACTTTAATTGTTCTGTTCATTTATCTATATTGTAAACACTGCATCAATGTTAGATCAAATCTAGCCTTAATCAATGTACAGTAAAAAAAAGAGAAGAAAAAATCCAAATGATGGCTACATCTTGTATTCTAATTGATGAAATAACAAAAGTCAAGTATTGTTGTAAATCGTGGATGGTCTTTATTAATTCTATATAATTTTTTTTTTATCATGAAGAGTCATCTACATATTAAAACTGTACCAAACTTTAAAAAGTACAATGGCAACCTGATAATATTATACCATATTTAAATTTAGAAAAAATGTCTAAATACCAAATTTCGTATTTTTCTAATGAGTGGTTTGTACTTTAATTGAGGTCAAAGAATTGACTAATTAATGTTAAAAGAAAAATATTTTTTTTGGCCATAAATTCTTAAATAATTAATATATTTTAGTAATTTTTTTTCTCCAAACAATAGTTTATTAAATGCCAAATATTAATTGCTATTAACTTTTGCACCAAACAGTGTTTTAATAGTTAATTATTAATTAATAAAACAAGTTTAAAATTGTTGTACATATAAGCATGGTTTTTTTTTTTTTTTGCTTTCATTACATTTACCATGTCCAGAAATTTTCATTCCATTTTGACTTTTGGTACTCAATATTTTAACAAAAATGTTTATAAAAAAAAGTCACTTTAAGGGACATAAGGGACAGTGGAATAGATTACGTTTTGAAGCAAATGTTCCATTCTGCCCCCCCCCCCCCCATGTTAAAGAGATATGCCCTGAAGATCATACAAAACACTTTTGCTCATAAGTGACCTGCTTCTCGACATAATAACTGAAATTTGGTATTTAGGGTAAACAAAGTATTCTAGATTGAATGAAAACATAAAAGTAAGTTCTCGTATTGAAATTTTCCAAGATACAGTTAAATTTACTTAGTAAAAAGTCCCCCAAGAAAAAAAAAATTTGCACCAGACGTATAGAAAATCATAAACAAAAGATTTTGGTACAAACCGCAAGATTCTATGATAATTAGAACCAAAGATATAGCCATCGTTCGATTTTTTTTTTTTTTTTTTTAATCTTACTGTAAAATAAATATCTGAGGCAGGATAAATTGTATTAGAGAAGGTAATTAAGGAATCAAAACAATTTCAAGCTATTTTTTCTGAATTTATCCCAATTACCTTAAGTGAAAAATTTTGTCCTAAATTACCAGTAATTAGAGCTAACACATAATATGTACTTTATAAGGGTATTTATACAGTATGCAGACATGGTACAGTTCAGCAGAAATACTGACTTAAACTTTTTTTACTAAAATTTCAGTGCTTTGAATGTAGCTTGAAGAATTAGAAACTGTTAATTAAATTTACTTGTTTGTTAATATAGTATAATTGTTTAAAATTGTTTGACTTCTGAATTTTTTTTTAAATTTGATGTTTTTATGGATTTTTTCGATCTTGTGTAAAGTTCTACTTTATTTGCTTGTGAGCTGTACCATGTCTGGTTTTAGTAATGTGTAATTATTGATTAACAACATTTTTCACTCGCATATTTTGTATTTAACTATCTTTTATTTTATAGCTGCAGAAAATCAACTGATTATTGACATGACTGAAACAAATATTGTAGTCTTGAGAAGGAAGATTTATTTGATTATACAGTCTAGCTTGGATTTTGAGGAGTGTGCTCACAAATTATTAAAATTAGAATTAAAACCAGGACAAATAGTAAGCATTTTTTTATGCCAACTAAGTGCTCTTTTCAATGTCAGCTATATTTTTTAATTCTAGTACTATTGTATATTGTACTATTGGCATTTCTATAAACAAAACATTTTTAATTACTACTGGAAAACATTAAAATTTTTATTTATCCAAATATTTACTATATACATTGGTAGAAGAAGGAACTACTTTCCCATACATACCATCAGATTTGTTTTGGTGCAATTATAAAATAGGAATTATAAAACAAAAAAAGACTAATGACTAATTGGATTATAATTTTTATTCATTCCAAATAGTATTCAAATCTCAGTTTGTCCATTTACCTTTACCTTTGAATATTAGTCCTTATTGCGCAATTTTTAAAAAAAATATTTTTATTTCAAATGTGTAATATGGCTCTAATATTGCCATTGATATTCAATGATTGGTTGATTTATTACTCTGCAATCATTTATTCGTTGCACACTAATTTTACAACTAACACTTTTAGGATATTGTGTTAAACCGTAATTGTGATATCCCCTTTATTTTATCAATCATAATGCATTTTAAATTTAACTCTTGTTTTACTTTGGGGGTTCACAGTCTCATGTACCTTAATGGGTGAGCCACCACTGTTTCCTAGTTTGGAATATAATATGCTAAGCTGTATTAAGTGAAGTGTTTTTATTTCAGCTTGAAATGTGTTATATGATTTTGGATTGCTGTGCTCAACAACGTACCTATGAAAAGTTTTTTGGACTTCTCGCTCAGGTAATCAACAAATTACATTTATACTCAATTTAAACTGTTTAATTGGTATGTTTAAATATTTTATTATCATTGTGGCTTACTCTAACTATTATTATATTATGATAGATTTTTAATTAATTAGATTTTTTATTACACTTAGATTTTTAATCGTTATGTATTATATTTTACCTAATCCACAAATATTTAATACTTTATTTTTTAACCACATTGTTTTGGTATCCTTCTTTTTTAGCGTTTTTGCCAAATGAACAAAATCTATGTGGACCCGTTTACTGAAATATTTGAAAACTCTTATAAGACCATACATCGCTTAGAAACAAATAAATTGAGGAACGTTGCAAAATTTTTTGCACATTTACTGTACACAGATGCCATTTCTTGGATAGTAAGTAGTTCTTTTATACTCTATGCTGTTTGTGTTTAACTACTAAATTATTTAATAATTGTTAAAATACTACTGTTCTTTATCTAACTTTAAATTCACTTTAGTATTTGTACTCAAATTACCCAAACTAATGAAAATTTGTTCCATTGTTTTTAAATATTAAATGTTGCAAATTATTAACATTAAGAGTGTTTTGCATAAGTAGACCATGTGCCAAATCTTCAAAATGCTCTAAATGAATTTTTTTTTACAAAGCACCCCTACTAATTTTAAAAGTTAAGTAATATTAAACTGTAAGTTGTTGTTGTGATCAGTTGAATAGTTCAGGTATTTATCTAATAGAACACATTCTGTTAAATAAATACTATTCAGCATTATTGGATGATGGCAAGTTGTATTATTCATATTTTGAAGCAATAATAAAAGCGTGTGTAAAAGCGACCTTTTAGTGTCAGTGACAGCCCCCAAAACTGGATATAATGCAGCCTTATCTACAACAAATTTGTAAGCGATTGGATGACGACAAGTTCATACCTGCCAACTTGTACGAATTATACGTACAATGTACGGATTTTTACTATTTTGTACGGGTGTACGAACAGCTACAAAAATCGTACAGATTTCACTGTACTTTTCGTTTTTTCCCCCCTAAAACTTTTTTTTTAAATATTTTTTCAAGTCACCAACGAAACCGAAACGATTTTCCAAAGCTGCTGCGTCAGTCAAAATATTTATTCACACTCCAAGATTACGCATATGTTCAGCACTAAAGCGCGTTGGCGAGGATTCATTGTTGCCGACTTGATTTGGCAAACCAAACCACTGCTTTGATTTTTCAGGCTTTACAGGTTAATAAAGAAGCAGAAAACCGAAAGTGCTTTAGTTTTTTAATTCTACCTTCTTTTGGACTGGACTCCAAAACGTAAATAATAGTACTGGACTTGCGCGTAAATAATAGCACTAAACCACGGCGCCGGGGATGCACTGTTTTCATTTGTGTTGCCGACGGGACCTGGCGAACCAAACAACTATTGCGTTGCCTCAGACTTAAGAGATTAACAAAGAATCTGAAAACCAAAAATGCTTTAGATTTTGGTTCTTCCTTCTGTTTGGACCGTACAATAATGTTGCGCGTATATAATAAAAGCACTTAAGCACGGCGCCGGAAATTCATTTTCATCTGTGTTGCCGACGGGATTTGGCGAACCAAGCAACTGTTTTGTTGTCTCGAACTTTAGAGATGAATTAAGTAGAAAACTGAAATGCTTTAGTTTTTTTTATTCTTTTTTCTTTTGGATCGTACTCCAACGCTGCGCACTAAATCGCGACGCCGCCGTTTTCAATTGTTTTGGTGGCACTCAC
Source organism: Linyphia triangularis (assembly GCA_963978545.1). Lineage (NCBI taxonomy): Eukaryota > Metazoa > Arthropoda > Arachnida > Araneae > Linyphiidae > Linyphia > Linyphia triangularis. The sequence continues at coordinate 88,828,029 of OZ021723.1, read as the reverse complement.
CGAACGACTGTTTCGTTTTCTCGGACTTTAGAGATTAAAGCACTTTCGGTTTTCAGCTTCTTTGTTAGTCTTAATTATTTATTTTAAAATATCCAAATTAAACAATCCTGGTGTAAGACTCCAGAAAATATCAAGTTTTTTTGGAGTTTACTTCAAACCAAGCATTTTACTTCTAATCATCAGAAATTCAAACAAAGAAACAAATTTTGCATTCTGCTCTATCTATTCATCTGATATTAAAATTTCTCATGGATGATTTACTGATGTCGAAGTTCATATCAATTCTAAAAAGCACAGTGATAACATCAAATGTAATAATAAGAATTCGAAAGCCTGGATAATTGATATTTGTGCGTGTGATTAAACACTTTGAATACCGCCAACTTATTGTATGTTTCAATAGAGCTTTTGTGTCATACAGCATGTTTTATTTAGATGTAATGTAGACTAAATCATAAACCTCATCAGAGATTTCATCGTAAAGTTAAATTTGATTTATTTTTAAATCCAAATTAGTTTTTTATTTTATAATTTCCATTTTGTACTAAAATGTAACAATTTGTTATATTTGAGAGCAATTTAATATTATGCAAATTTTTTTTTTTTTGCATTTGTAATAGAATTACTATTATTTCTATATTGCATTCATAAATAATGTCGCTATTTGACTTTCCATGAGTCATAGGAATGCAAATATTTGTTCCGTAAAAATTGTACTAATTTGAAAATGCGAATGTTGGCAGGTATGCAAGTTAGTTTATTCGTATTCCGAATCGATAATAGAAAAATGGATAAAAGCGATCTTTTAGTGACTGCACCCAAAACTTGATATAATGCATTCTTATCAACAACGAATCTATCTGTCAAGTTTCAGAGCGCTTAGATGTTGGCAAATTGGTTATTAAGTTCTGAGGGAAATAAAAGTTTGTATATCGTTCAGAATGGGTTTTTTTTTTTTTTTCATTGTATGTTAAGTTGCAATTGCACATAAAAATTCTTAATACATACAAAATATTTATATTAAAAACTTTGTTTTTATAGATTATATTATTATTACTTGTATACAAAGCTTTTTTTCCTTAAAAATTTTAAACTTATTTTTAAAGTTGTTTATTGCCAACAATTACCTTTGAAGTAAATATATTTTACAATTACATACTTACATATTTTTTCAATATTAATTAGGTTTTAGCCAACATTAAATTGAATGAAGATGATACAACCTCTTCTAGCAGAATATTTATAAAAATTTTATTTCAAGAATTATGTGAATACATGGGCCTCACAAAACTAAATGAACGTGTAAAAGACATGTAAGTACCTAATTACTTTCAATTGTAAGAGGATAGAGTATTTTTCATTCAAAGTGCTTTTTCTGATTAAAGTATAAACTTTTGGTTTCTCATCCAACGTTACCTCTGTGAAACTTCAGATGTGTCTAGCAAGTTTTTTTTTATATATTCACTTCCTTCAATTAATTTCCTATTCAATAATTTAATTAGCTTGCATTTTTTTACAAGCTTATAATCTAAGTATTACATTTTTAAAATGCATAATTGTAAAAGAAGATAAATATTTGTTTTAATAATAACTGCTTTTTTATGTATATCTGTAGTTTTAATGTAAATCAAGATTAAATTGTTAAATCAAATTTATAGAACTACAAACAGGTAAATTTTCAGTTGTCACCTTAAAAAATCAACTTTAAAGTCTTAAGTATAAACCAGTACTAAGAATTAATTACTATATAATTACAAAATTGACTGTGTTATGTTTTCCTGTTTTGTTATAGAACACTCCAGGAAGCTTTTGAAGGCCTGTTTCCTCGAGATCATCCACACAATACAAGATTTGCTATCAATTTCTTTACTTCGATTGGATTAGGAGGCCTGACGTAAGTATAAAAAGTTATTGTGTTGTTAAACAAATTAATTCAAACATATTAAATCATAAATATATTTTTTTAAATTTAGTATAGTTAAAGACTTTTTCCTGGCCATACTAGATACTGTTTTACTCAGATTTAATTTAAAATGTGCTTTATTTATTACAAATGAAGACGTTCATTATGTCTCCTTAGTATATTGTGCAGCATTGCCTTTGCGCCAGAAAACCTCCTCCTCCTTAGTGTATTGTCTTTTATTATACTTCTTTATGTAAAAATATGTGAATTAATATAATTTTATCATACTTCTTATTTGTTGTTACTCCTTAAGTTTTTACTTATTCATTTTTTATATGTTTTTTGATCAAAAATTTCTGAATTTGAGGTATTTTACTAAAATTTGACTTTCATTAATACTTGTTAATTAAATTATGCATTTATGGAAACATTAATTTTTAATCTGTATTTACTTTGACTCTTTATTTATCTGTCACCATACTAAATTATACTTTTCATTTAATAAATTATCTTTATAGTGATGAATTACGTGAGCATTTAAAGAATCTGCCTAAGAACCCGGTGCCAATACCTCAACCTGAAGTGGAGGCCTCAGCTTCTTCTTCTTCATCATCAGAATCGTCTAGCTCCTCATCTTCAAGCAGTTCTTCCTCTTCCTCATCAAGCTCTTCTGAATCCGAAGAGAGCGACCGTAAGTGTCCTGTCTTTTTTCAATAAGTATTGTGAATATTTAAAACGTTTATGTTTCTAGCATATTGGCCAAAGTTCAGTTTTGAACCTAAATGAATATTTTTAAAATATGTTTTGTCATCGCTCATAAAAACTTTTTTTTAAAAAACGGCAAATTTTAAAATTTTTTTTTTTTTTTTTTTAAATCACTTACTTTAAAAGCTGTTTTCCTTTTTACAAGTGCCAACTTGTCAAATAGATAAGATAGCAGACTCTACTTTGTAAGAACTTGGATTCGATTCCAGATGGCAGCTTGCGATAAACTTTTTGGAAATTTTCTGTATATTTTGATTTATTTTATTTTATCATAAAATAATAATATCTTGCAAAATTAATAGAAATCTAAACAAACCAATGTAAGAAAAACAAAACAAAAAGTCCCTGACAAGTTGTCGGCCTGAAAAAGTAGGGAAACAAATCAGAAATAGGACCGCTAAATTACACTTTCCTAGGTTCTTTTGTTCCCTATTTTTCTTGGTGCTTATTCAAGGTTACTAGCTATTCAAGGTTCTATATTTGAAACAAAATGTCCTTGTTCGCAGCTTTGAGATTTTGGTGACAATATAAAACTCCCATAATAAATTCTTGTGTTGAAGTACATTTTTGAATCAAGTCATTTTTGTTTGATTATGTTTTAGTTGTATTAACTATATTTTATTCTTCTTTACAGATCAGAAAAGAAAGCAGAAACAGCAGAAACGCAAAAAGAAATGAAAAACTTTTGTATTCAAACTTCTGTATATATGAAATTAATATTTTAAATAAAACAAGTTAATTCCTTTTTTTTTTCTTTTTTTTAAATTACCAATTAAAACAAAAAGAAATAGTAAATCTAGAGTTAACTCATTGTATATATACTGTTCCCATTTATTTAAGTTAAGTTGGGTTGGTTGGTTGTTTTCAGATTATCTGGCGCCGTCAGCAACACGAGGGCTATAATGCGCCGAAACATTCGTCATTAGACAAGCCAACATACATTTACAAACACCCATGCCTAACACGGGACTCGAACCCGCAACCTCGCGGTCTAGAGGCTAGCACGCTAACCACTATACCGTTTGGTCGGCAAGTTAAGTTGGGAATTTACACTGAGGGACAGATTTTGGGTGAAGCTACCAAGGCGCTGACCTGAGCTCCACTAGCCTTACTGCTCCAGATTGTTCATTAGTAAAAATGAGAACAAAAATTTTCTTTCAATTGTGCAACCAAAAATAATTTAAAATGTACTTACAAAAAAAAATTAAGAGTTTAAATGTAGATGTGCATCACTAAATGCAAACTATATATTACAAGAAAATTGAAGAAAAATTTAAAACCAAAATTGGGGATGTACATAAATTATATCACAAGCAGAGGGGGAGTTTGGATAAATCGCTTGCATAAGTAACGATTTCACTTTTACAGGAAAAATTTAATCAACACCTTTAGGAAAAAAATAGTTCAGACATTTGAGATTATTTGTCCAAAAGCATTAATATGAAATAAGTTGGAATTTATTGTATCTAAGTTAATTTCAAAACTACAAAAATGTGCATTTTTTACTTTGCATGACCCATATGTTAACATAAGGTAATGAAAGTATTGGACTCGGTAAAAAAATTTGATTTTTTTTTTTCGTATATCTCTACGTTTTGTAATTACTGTGTTCATTTTACCAAATTGCATACTTTTACTGTACTGACAATGTATACTTTCTTACATATCCTGTATTATTTTTATCTTATACACATTGCGGTATGACTTAACTTAATCTTCTATCCACATAAACATACAATTAACAAAAGAAAAAAATATATAGTTAAATTAATCTCAAAGCCACTCTTTTATGTGTAAAAAAAGCTTGACAGCCAGATTTTAAAAAGAGCAAACTTTATAGCCACATTTCTATTTAGACTTTGTCTAAAGGGGTTAAATATAGTATAATTTACAATATATTATACCTACAAATATTAGAATTTTCAAATTATACAATTTTGAAGGGAAAAGATATCCCTCCTGCTCTTAATTTAAATACCAAAATAGTATCAATTCGAAACCAGATTCTGAAGGGATATTTATATTTCTTAATGAAATAATCATTGCTTTTAAATTTCCTGTGTGAAACAAATTATGTGAACTAATAAAACAAAGAATCTGCCTGATAGTCTGTAGAAAGTAACTTCCAATACAAGGAGGATAAAAATTTAAACGAGTAGTTTTTGCTATCTAAGTTTGCTTAACATAGCCAGAATGGTAAAATTTGTATTGGTTTTTTTTTTTTTTTTAATCGTTTTGTTTAACATTAATAGAGTAAAGGTTGCCACAACTCCCAACATATGGCAGCACTATAATCTACTAATTTTTTATTTTTTTTTAATTATTCTTATTGGATTTTCTACTCTGAGGCTGGCCCGGGTAAACAGGGGGTCGTGTGCCCTCTGCCTAATGCGTCCTTAAGCCAACGAAATAAACATGCAATATTTCTTCTTACGAAAAAACAGCAAAGTAATGTAGACTTGGGAAGAACTTCTTGTAACTTAACAAGTTAAGTCTTATTCTAAAATAACTTCATAACTCAACTAGTCATTTATTTTCCATAACTTTTGTTATTTTCTAGTTACTTTGAAAAAGAAACAACTTGTCTTTAAACGAACATACAACGGCAGAGCCAAGTCCATGCAGGAGAAATAAAAGAAAAGCTTATTTCTGCTCCTATATCAATGAATCATCTGCGATTTCTGAACAGGGGCGACATTGAATCTGTATTTGCTTCCATCAATCGTCACTCCAGTTGAAGTTGAAAGGAAAATATCATCTATGAGAATATACGCGACCTTCATGTTCAAAATGTCCAGATCTTTCTTTATTCTAGAAATTATAAAGGTAGCTGGATAAATATCCGTTCATCCTCAGTTAGTTAATCAGAATCGTAGTTAAGGTGGGAGAGGTGAGGTACAAAATAATCTCGGTTTCGTTGATGGAATCGTTATGGATGTAACAGCTTCCAACCTGTAAAGTTCATATAGTCGTTTGATAAAGTAAAGACCGACTCCATGATAGACTTTACACCAGCGTTCGCCACTAACTTTTAGAGACGGGCCGCATGACTTATGTTGGAACTTTCCGCGGGCCGCAGATTTACACCGAATACACCAGTAAATATATTGCTTTACTCAGGCTCGGCCTGGCCCACCGTGATACCGGGACATATCCCGGTGCGCCCTCTCCAAAACCTTGGCACGGCGCCCTCCGAGAACAGTGGAAAAAATTTCAAATAAATATATATTTTAAATTTAAATATTTAAGTTTTTGATTTTAAAGTGAGTTTATCTGTATCTTTGAAGACGGAATAATTGATACGATTTATTTATTTTAAACTACACAAGCACGGTTATCACGAAACCACAACTATGTATGTGTGAGCTGGGAGAGGAGTTAGATAGGCCCCTAAGCAACACCTCCCACGTAGGATTGCCATTGGCCACGCAACCATCCCGCCGTGGAAACTCGCAAAAAAAAGTCTCCCCCTGCTCTCTTTTCTTGTTATCGACTAGACTGGCAACACTTGCCATTTTTTTTTTGGGGGGGGGGGGCGGTGGCATACAATAGAAGGCAAAGCGTCATTGTATGAGTTCGATTTGGAGAGAGAACGGGAGCTACTGTAAATTAATACTTTTTTTTTATCAAATAATTATATAATGTTTCTCTCTCAAACAATAATACTTGCTTTTCGGCGGGAAATGTAGCAAGAAATTGGAATTACAGACAAAAATTGACATGATGTATAAAGTGGTGACACGAAGTTTTTCTCTTTTTTTAAAGACAGATTTCTTTTCGTATTGAGTCATCACTTGGGAAATATTTTTTGGGTTAAGAAGACTGGGATAAAAATAGAAGACCATATTAACTTTATAGGCAGTAAAACCATTTTTTACCTTTGTACTTGAATGTCACATTAGTAATTTTGTTAACAAAGTGTTTTAAATAATTTTTAAACTCTTATAGCTCTTCTTTTATGAGCTTGACAGCTCACTAAGCAAACTTAATCACATTTTAGTTAACGTGAATATTATAAACTATTCACAAAAGCAATTAAAGGATTTTTTTACGTTACTATTGAAATTACTAAAAAATACATTTGCATACATGGGAAAACATTTAAGGACAATTAAATTTTTAACCATAAACGTATTCCATATATTTTCCGACCAATTCATGAGACATTTAAAAAAATTTAGTTTCCTCAGTTTCATATGACAACGATAAAAAAAAAATTCCTCAATCAGTTTCAGTTATTATCAAAAATAATAAGATTCGTATTTAATCTTGTAGTTATTTCATTTCGGGGAGATCAAAGCCACTGAAAATGACAACCGCTCACCTCGATCTGTGAATTTTTTATTTTTTTTTAATACATTAATTTCTTCATCAGTATCAAAATCAGTTACAACCTTTTGCTATATTTTTCTTCTTTGAGTTATTAATTAAAGTCTACGATACACACTATTTTAAGACATCATCAACTTAAAGCTCTTTCATTTCGTAACGATAAACGTATTCTACGTAAAAAGTTAAAAGTTAAAGTTGTATTGATCATTAAAAATCTGCAAACATTGTAAATTATAAATATATCGTGTTTTAACCCTCTGTTAGTTTGCGCGGTTGACAAATGTCCCCTACAATCAATTTATCAATCTATTGATAAAATGATTGTAGGGCAGCCCATGATCAAAACATTTGTACAGTTTTTTCAAAAATAATTTTTAATTCTTACTTTATTCTGTTCAATAACGTTGCGTTTTTAATTAAAATACCCACTTACTTTGATATTTGGTCACGAATTTAATGGTATGCACGAAAATAGGGGACATTTGTCCATTTCTATACGTCGGGAATGCGCCACATTGTGGCATCACGGGTAGTCTTAATTAACCGTGATGCCGCAGTGGCTCATGCAAAATGAGTGAGTTTATTCATTGGTGTGAAAAAGGGCCGTAGACAGGGGGATGACCGGGACCCCCCCCCCCACCGGAATTGTTTGAAATCTTATTTTATCACTTCCCCTTCTTTTTTTTTTTTGTGTGTAACTTGTTATATATATTTAATCAAATTTTCTACCATAACCCTCCCCCTCTCCCCGAAAAGAAAACCTGTCTACGAGCTTGGTGTGAGATGGGGTAAGGTACCCTCTCGAATGTTGGTCCACCGCCCTCAAAGACTACCCAGGCACCCCTGGCTTTACTACATATGTTCAATGTTAGAAGTGTAATAATTACTAAAGATTCAATAATATAAAACAATTTTGAAAACTGAAACAATAATTTAACTTTTTTATATTTATAAAATAACAATTGATCTTTGATTCTTATTTCAAATAATTAAAAAAATAATTTTCTAGACAACGTAAATCAAAATCATAAAAGAAGTTAATCTTTTGTGACAAAATATTACAATGTGACTTGACATAAACTCATAATCAATAAAGATATTCAAACCATACCTCCCAAATCTTCCATTTTAGTCGATGTCAATTGCAAGAAATGGCAACTTTGCGTTTAAAACTAGTCTTCGACGCAGGGCCTATTCTAACGGGCAGTCGTGGCCTATTTGGGCAGTCGTAAATTGTATTTGGGAAATAATCAGAAATTAGGCAGTCGTAAAAAACAGAAAACAAGGAAATTAAAAATATTACATTTCAATTTTTAATCATCTACTTGAATTTGCTTATAGTAACATCTAAAATGACTTTTTTATTTGTTTATACAACTATTCCTTCTCTGAAGTTTCAGCTTTGAATGTACCTATGTACCAGTCTTGAAACTTGGCTTTAGGAGTATCTTTTACTAGACATTTTGTATTCAGCCATACCAAGACTGCATCTTTTGCCTCCATACAATGAGGCCTCATTGTAGATTGGGGGGGGGGGGGTTCCAAAAATGAAATTTCATCCCATTTTAACAATTACTCCCACATTTATTCCCTTTTGACCTATTTTGACAGTGTGCCAAATTCCGATAAATTAATATTAGCCCTTACCGCAACGAGCCTGAAAATGTTAAAAAAGCTAACAAAAATTTAAATTTTTTGAAAAACAAAATTTCTTTGGATTTGATTACACACACCCGAAACTTTTTCCTTTTGACTAATTTTGACAATGTATTAAATTTTATTATATAATAAGTTAATATTAACCTCTGCTACATTGATATTGAAAATACTAAAAGCGGACAGAATTGGCAAAAATGAAAGAAAATAGTCCAAAATGTTTATTTCCTTAAATAAGAAAGATGCAAAATAATGATACAATTTAACAAATAATGTTTATACAGCATAAATTTGGTGTTTTTAGAGATATTTTTGAGTACATTTGCATACTGTTTGCATCGACCATCCATACACCGACTCTCTCTCTCTTTTTTTCTTAAATATAAGAGTCCTTTGAATTTTGTTGTTGTTGTTATTATTAACTTTAGCCTTCTTTTTAGTGTAATTGACTACACGGGTGTTTTTTTTTTTTTTTTTTTTTTTTTTTTAATTTATGTTTGACATGTTTATAAGAAATGTTAGCTTTCTAGAAAAGTGGACACGATACATTTAAAAATCCCATTACAGTTCCTTAAACAGATTCAAACTTTTGACTGATACAAACGATAATTTTCTAATCTAAAATAATATTTATATGAAAGATTAATCCTGTGAATTCGATTTTTATTATTTATAAAAATCTATTTCAGTATTTTACTTATAACAATATTAAAACTTACAAATTTGTGTTTCAATTTCAAATCATTTCCTTTATTACAGTTAAATGTCTTATTTTCAAAGCAATCGTAATGTGTGCATCACACATAATGTACTAAAATATTACAGATATAAAATAACGACCATCTCTCAGCACAATTGAGTTGGCTATGGTTTACAAAAAAAAATATCTACTAAATACCATTATACAATAAGGTGATTCTAATCAGAGTTAACTCTCGGAAACAATTGATGCATTCGAAAACTCACACATGACTATTTCTTTCATTTACCTTTAATCTATCTGAAATGTGAAAGTGAACTGAATTATTTTTGATAGTGAGGGAAAATACCACATAGCATGTTTTCATTGTGGTTTTATTTTTGAGTTAACATTTTCCCCTAAAAATATTATTCAGAATCCAATGCGTTCCCAAAAATCCTTTTTAGAGTTATTTTGCTTTACTCTTGTTCTTTTTAAAAATAATAAGAGTTTCTTCAAATTCTTTGTTGTTGGAAGCCTCATGTGAAAATGTTTTCTCATGCTGAAAATTCTTCTTATGGATATAGTTTTATTTTATAGTACATGTTTTAAAGCTTGATGTCTGCACTGCTTGTGGCTTGAGATAGTTCATTTTTAAGTACTTATGTAATTACTCTACAACGGAAATACAACATTTATTTTCCAGCCATTTGTTCCATTTGATCAGCTATTAGTCAGTAATAAATGCTATGGAAGCACCAAAATATTAAGCACTCTCTTGCAATTAATTCGAATAAGACTTTCACCGATCGTTAGCTTTATCTCTAATTCGATGTACAGCAAGACTCACAAAAGTTGTTGATTTATATATAATTTGTAACCTGTTATCTAGTGATGAACTTTACTGATTAAAACTGTGTTACCTGTATTGCTTCTAAAACTACTCACCATATTTGAAACAAAGAATAACAACAACTTCAAATTGAAATCTACACTGAATTAAGTGTGGAATAGTCGAGGGATACTAGATTTTTGCCACTCTCCTTCAACTCACAGAAGTGTAGTAAAATTCATCCCCTTAATACTCCATTCTGAGTGCAATTATGTCATTCTGCAATAATTTCTTAGTATTTGACAGTTGTCCGTGTTTATGTAACGTACAAGCAAAATGGTCAGCGATACAGCGCAATACAGTAAAATGCGGCTTCAGGATGCGAACTTCAAGTTTGTTGTTTCCTGGGTAAACCACTTTGATTTTTTTTTTAAAAATGGACTTAATAATCTCTTTATAGTCAAAATAAAAAAAAAATTGGGTGGTGAGAAAAAAGGAAATTGAAAAATAAAGGACCACCCTATTATAGATGAATTCGTTATTCCACAGTTTCTTGTAAGCATCCCCTGTGACCATCACCATTCAGGCCCTTCCAATTCTTATCTGCGAAGATAGTCATATTAGTGGGGAAAAAAATTGACTTGTAAGTGTAGAAAGAGGGAGGAGAGGGCAGGAGGGGGAGAAGGGGAGAGAGTAGCGTGGTGAAGATGACCCCCGGAAATAGCCCTCCCCCTTTCCTTCAGCTGGACTTGGTTAATTGGTCCCCTTCCACCACAGTTTGAAAAGAAATAGCCAAGGGAGGGCACCCCCTATCGTCTTTAGAGTCTTGGTCAAAAGGGGTTGTTAGGTCAACAATGTTATCTTATACAGTTCTATTTTGGCCATGAGGTCGCTTATATAGAATTACTGGATTCCCCCAACTGAGTGGAAACGATGTTTTTTTTTTTTTTTTTTTTTTTTTTTTTTTGGTTTCTTTTTTTTTTTTTGCTCTTCCCTAGAGATCATAAAAAGAAATGTTAACAGGAGTGTCCTTGAATGTCAAACACAGCCAACCTCATGGTAACAAGTGGTTGGAGACAGTAGGCTTGTTCAAATATTGTTTTTACAATGCTAGTAGAGTATCTTCTGTATTGACGATATTGAAAAGGTATGCCCAACTTTTTTTATGTAAAAATTATCGAATAAACCTAATGGTTTATGCATATTATAGAAAAAAAAATTAACTCTCATAGGGGTATAACGATGTATCAGAAATCTTGTTTCTAATTTTACCATAATTAGATGAGAAGAAAAATTATCAAGTGATCGATAGTTTAGTTCTTCAGAGTACTAGTTTTTTTATATAAAACCTATCGAATTTTTTATTTAGTGAAACTATTGTTTCACGTCGAATTTAAATACAATTTTAAATATCATCATTGATTCACTCATCTTTAAAAGGCATTCGACATTTACTGGTAAGGATAACACGAAGTTTGGATAAATTAAAAACAATTCTTATTCATAATTTTTCAAAGTGTTTTAGAAAATTTATTTTGCAAATATATAATATTATCGAGACATATTCGTATTCATAGAATCAATAGAAATACATAAATGTGTGTATATATGTGTATATATATATACACATATATGTGTGTATATATATATACATATATATATATATACACACACATATATATATATTTGTTTTTAGTTTTATAATAATAAACGAAACATATATTGGTGTATCCGGCCCGCGAAGAGCTCCATCATAAGTCATATTGCCCGCCTCTAAAAGTTAGTGGCGAACGCTGAGATAAATAATGGGGATGAAAATCTTATAGGAATACTCATAAACCTCAATCACAAATGTTACAGAACCGTGCTAGATACCAAATTAAAGGTTTCGGCAAGGTAATTAAATTAAAAAAAAATTCTCTGAATGAACATCCTTAAAAATCTGTACCGAAGAAGTGTACAATATCTCTTTCAAGTTATATTTTAGGCATAAAATAATGCTTTTTTTTTTACAAATAGCGAAATTGGATTTGGTCGGTAGGTTTTAGATTTAATTTTCTTTGGAGCAAGTAATATACGGGGGCTATACTGCAGTCATTAGCAAAGAGCCCAAAATCTCAAAAAATTCAATTGCATATTTTGAAGTCAATTGCATACTTTTGTATTCGTCTTTTGAAATTACATTTTTTTTTTTTTTAATTGTTGTATAGGTTTGTATGACCTAAAAACTTGAGCCATTTAATAAAATAAAAATATTATTTTCTATGGATTAATCGGAAAGTGTCAAAATATTTGCAATTAAATTGTTTTGGATTCACGGCTTTTTAACTTATGACGGCAGCATACTTCTCCGAATGTATGTTCCAAATACGTTTCAAAGGGAAATGCCTTTTCGAAAGAAAGCTAATCCACATTTGTGTCTCGAACTGAGGAAAACAAGAAAAACTTTCACCAGGCAACCCAATAATTGACAGTGACTATCTGACGTAATCGAAACAATTTCAACTCCTTTTTGCAAACGAAGAACCGTTCCGGCGGTGAGTCGCTCACTTAACGCTTCGATTTTGGTAGAATTTTATGTTAAATAATTAGGTTTAAATTGTAAAAACTTATGGAGTTAAATTTAAAATCAGGATGACCTGAAATTATAAACGTATAAATGACTTATTGATAGACAGCGAGCAGGGGGCGATTCCATTCAGGAGGTGAAAATATCCTCATGAGGCTCTTTAATAAATCTTTTTTTTTTTTTTTTTTTTCATTCTGTGTTTGGAGTAATATTGTGGAGGAAGGGGGGGGGGGGGAGGGATCGGACGTTTAGGCAGTCGTAAAATTTCCTTAGAATAGGCCTTGCTTCGACGCCATTATTACACTGGAGTTATAAAGATCGCGATACTTCTTTTCATATCAAAACAAAAGAGGTATGCATTAAAAAACACCCAACTCCTTCCTGCCCATCACATTCAGAAAAGCAGAAATCGAATTGTGCCATTCACGAATCGAGGGGGTACAGAATCATAAGTACAAAACTAAGCAATGCGTCATTGGGACCAATTCAAACTATTGCTTTTTTTTATTTTTTTTGGCAGTCTCAGAAAGAAAAAAAAAAAAAGAAAAAAAAAAAGGATTTTTTAGACTTACTGACTCGGGCTACTTAATGGAAAACGCGGTTTTTGGTAGTAAACACATACTATTGTAGACAAATTAAAATTATTTCAGCAAAATTTAATTTTTGCTCTTCTGTACTACCGGCGGCTGGTAGAAAAAGCTGTCGTGGGGCGCCTAAGTGGCTGACGCTGCCATAGACCCTTACCCAAGCAACACACTCACGTTGTTTCTATGTGGTTTTTTGGTGGATACGTTGAAAGTGAGAAATGCACATTGTAACCATACTGTATCAATGTGCAATTCCAATGCATTTTTTAAGGAAGCTGATATTTTATAGCAAATATTAGCAGAAATCAATTTATTTCGTATATTTTTGAGGGGTTTAAATTATGTAGTAAAAATAAAGTCAGAATTTCATTTTCTTCACTTTTTTAATGTGATATCACGATGTTGTTTCAGTGTGATATTTCAACCAGACATGAAATAAGTGTCTTCTTTGGTTTTTGGAAAACCCCAATCCTGTCCAAGAATCATATTAATTGAAAACTTTGGTAAAAGCAATTTATGAAAGCAAAAAAAAAAAAATCCCTTTACTGAATGTGGTTTTGTAATATTGCATCAATGTGATAATTCAACTATACTTCAACAATTCACCACTGATCCACGATTTCCATCATCCGACGCATGCGCAATACGCTTTTACCTTTCAGTGATGACGTGGCTACTAGCGTCACTTTTGAACTTGATTTGAAACTTGACGTTGTCTGTTGACAAATGGATTAATGCCTTTTCTGGTAAGTTTTCTTCATTACATTATTGATTTGTACTCTATTATTTGCCGGCTTTCTAAATTAGATGTTTTTCTATTTATAAATGAAATTAGATAATGAATGATGTTCTTATCAGTGAGGTTTGTTGATTTTTGGGACACACGTGTGACATAAATAAACCTAAGGTTATATTTCACTTGTTTTGTATGAGCTATAAAACTGAATGGGCTGTCTTGTAAAAGTATGTTTTTCTAAAACGATTGATCACTGAGAACTAAACATGCTGTATAAATATTATTTCTATACTTGTTGAAAGAATTTTTACGGTAATTAAATGAACTAATTCAGTTAAAAAAAAACTCCACCGTAATATTACAAATGCAGGGCCAGGTATTTATTTCAGGTGGAATATAAAATCTTTTTTTTTTTTGGCTTATAAAATATAAAACCTAGTTTTTTTAATTCATTCTCTCATGTTTTTTTACAATAAAAATAATTCATAATTGTATATGTGGGAATTTTTCTCAACTTCCTTTAAGGAGAATAAAAAATTATTAATTATATGATTATGTTAAATCTTAAAAGACAACGCTGTCTCAATACTAATAATTATGATTGTTTTAAATCAAATTAGGCTGGGTTTGCATTAGAAATCACAACGAAACATTTTCGTAGACCTATTTTACAGGACACCACTTTTAAATAAGAGAAATTCCGCTCTACTACATAACCTGTTTATCAAGCCGAGACCATATCTGTCGTAATTGTCTTTGCACTACATCATTTGTAATTGTAACGGAAAGGCTTCAGAATCAAATTAATTTCACCAGGAACGTAGTTGTTTTCCAGTACAGCATTTAGTGTGGTAATATAGTCTTATAATGAAGATGTGAAAATAGCTCTATGTGGAACAGAGTGGCCTCGGAACATGGAAATCTGAGAAACGTCAGGGGGCTTTCCGATTCTGGGAAAAATCAGGGAATTGTCAGGGAACTTTTTAAAATTTCACGAAAATCATAGAAATTGTATTTTTTCTAAATGTACATCTCCCAGTTCATCCATATTTTGGCGCCATTTACCCGAATAATTGTGGTGGTAATCAATAGTATTTTAATGTTGCAGAATAATTTAAACTTTTCATTACCACCGAAACATTTTTTGTAAAAAGTTGGCATATTATTACTATCAATTACCCATATGTATACATAGGGTAATGAAAGTATAACATTCGGTCAAAAAAAAAATCACGTTTTGGAACATCTGGATTTCAAAAAATTAATCATGAAAAAATTCTGTCTGTGTGTACGAGGTCAGCATAACTCCCGAACAAATTGACCTACGATGTTCAAATTTGGTGTGCAAGTTAATGGTGGCACAGGGACCTACCATTAACGTTTTCGTCAAAATCGTGCACACGCAAAATGTAGCTGCCATCGAAAAAATCATGTTTTTCAGTAATTGCTAAAAAACGGCTCTAATGATTTTAATAAATCACTGGGCTAATGCCTCTTAAGGTTTTTCTTTCGTTATTTTTTTTTAAGCAGCGACGGATAACAAATTGAGAATTTTTCCTTATTCAACCTGGTAATCAAATCGATATTTCAATATAAGGTTTTAAAAAGATGTCTTCATGCTAGTTAGTCCATTTTACCTGTGTCATCAGTGTAAATATATACATGTACATAAGGATGATACATTTTATAATAGTTATCATATTTTCAGTTTACTGCCACCATGTACAACACTGTGGAATGCAGAACGGGTATAGTGTCTGGAATCTGATCGCTGGCTCCTAACAACTGAATACTACCCTTTTCAGGTAATTTGATAAATGGAACAGATGTAGTACAGGTTAGGATATTTGGCTATTTAAAAATTTACAAAAATTAAAAACACAGTAACTAAAATAAAACCTGTTGTCAGAAACAGCATTTATCCTGGGGGAAAAAAGGCAAAGAAATATCTATACCTGGTAAACTTGTCAAATGCTTAAGAACTTTCTAAAGAACTAAAATTAGAAAGTGTAATTCCGTTCTTTTACAAAAAATATTCTGTTAAATTTTTTTTTAGATCTCCCTTTTTGTTATACAATCAAACGGTTGGCATGGTTTAAACCGAATAGGTTTTTTTTCCTCTTTTTAAAGACTAATTTAAAATTGTATTTTTATTTGTTTATTTATAATTAGATTTTTTTAAATTATTTGTTGTTGTAAATAACTTTTTTAAAATAAATTTTATAATGAAAAACTATAGAAGTTTTTATAAGTATCAAAAATAACTTTTTATATTAATCTAAGCGTTTTATTACTGTTTCATAATTATTCAAAATTATTAATTAAATTATATGCTGCATTTTAAATTTATTTGTGAAATAGAGGTTTTGTGCTTAAATAACATATTTCTAAGCCTTAAAAATATAATTTTGTACAACTTATCACCATTACTGAAGAATATAAGAGCAATATTCCATGTAGAAGCAGTAAACAATTACTATTGTATTATATTCTTTCCATTGAATTTAAAAAAACATATCTCTAAATATAATATTAAAATTTAATATGATTTGATTGTCCACATAAGTAGCAATTGTTTATTTACTTAGTTTAAATTATTTTCAGCAGGAATATTATTTGTTATTTGAACATTAATTATTCTAGTTAATGTCAAATTTTATTTATAAATATGTATACATTTAATAAGAAAAGGAATTTTTTTTAAAAACCAGTATAAACACACAAAAAACACCTTTTTGGGGGGACGGTTCCAACTCTGCAGTCAAACCCCATTAACGCGAAGTCGAGGGGGTCTCTGAAATTGTTCGTGTTAACCGAATAAATTAACTTTAGGTTTTAAGTACAGAGAACTGCTTTTACTTTGCGTTAAACAGGAGTTCAGGTTAACTGATTTCAAGTTAACAGGGTTTGACTGTACCAAAGTTAGATTTGGGAATACTTTTTAGAATAAATTTATTTATTGTATTAAGATGGAACATTTTTTTTCCAATGTTCGACTTGCTTATTTCACCTTTGTTAGAGCTGCTGTACTTAAACAGTGTGGCCACAGAACCTGGAAAACAAGAAACTTTCCGATTCTGGAAAAAATCAGAGAATTTTTTTAATTTTCACGAAAATCGGGGGAATTTACTGTTATTGTTTAGGGCATGTTTTCCCATCATCCCTATTTTGGTACCATTTTCCTGGAGATTTGCTGTGGTAATCATTAGAAGTTTAATGTTACAGAATAATTTAAAATTTAATTACCACCAAAGCTATTTTTAAAAAAAATTGGCATATTATCTCTTTAGCACTATTCAATCAGTGTGTCGACATATCTGGGAAAATTGGAAAAAGTTTGCAGGAAGGGAAATTTTTAGACATCTGTCAGGGAACTTTTTTTCCTGAATTTTGTGGCCTCCATGTTAAATAACACTGATAGTTCTTTTGATAGTCCTCTATAATTTATATATTAAGTGTATAATGTCTTTATTCTTTTTAAATTAGTTTTGCTGTTGTGAAGATGTCTGAATTATGGCAGTATTATTATAACAAGGCTGCTAGTGGCGTTTACTAAAGTGACTATTTTAACCCCCCAGAAAACTTTTTTTGGTAAGAAAAATATCAGTACTTACGTATTAACGCCACTGCAGCTACAGATTTGATGGTTTTTAAGTGCCACCAATAAAGAGCAATCTTGTTGTTTGCATGCAGTTACCTTTTGGATTCCTTGTAAGTATAAAACTGTAATTCCTTGTAAGTAATTAAAAACCGCCAAATCTGTAGCTGCGGTGGCGTTAATACGTAAGTACCAAATATCCTAATTGACTATTTTAACCTCCAGGGAACTATGTAATGAAAAAAGGGTTCCTAACTTTGAACTGGAAACCAATAGAAGGCATGGCTTCAACTTGGTTGCAGCAGCTCATTTAATTTATCCTCAAAGTAGTAAAGAGTGTTTTTGAATTTAAAGCAAAATTTGTATGATACAGTAAATTTTTCTAAAAGTATACCGAAGTGTAAAAGGCAACTAAGTTGTTTCAATCTAGAATTTTCAAAAATTATAATTGGTTTCCTATTGAAATATATAACATTCATTAAAAACCTATATTATATGTTTTTCCTGTAAATTTTTCTACTCTTCATTTTAGTTTTCAAATACTGGGTGGGAGTAGGCAACATTGGTATTCTGCATCTGCCTTCAAATTTTTTTTACATAATCTACTTTTGATCAAACTATATTGTGTGTCGTCATTGCATGATATTCTGAAATAAGTCTGTTATTGCCTTAAATGGTCGTGTGATCTTTGGTCAATCCTATGTGCAAACCATAATATGAAGGGTGCTTCTGCATCCTGGCATTGACTTAAAACCATCCAAAACAAGGGGGTCGCTTTCAACGCGAGAGAGGGATTTTTTTAAGTCATAAAAAAGGGATATTATTTTGATTAATATATTCAATCTTTGAATTTGGTTGGCGATTTAAGTAGCAGAGTTGGATTTGAGCATTTTTACACGTCGTATTTCTTTATTATTATTTTTGGCATTGTGTTAGGACCATGTCTGTTACTGTTACATGTAATTATTAATATTTGTTTTATTAACATTTGTGTTAATGTTATGCATGCTATTTTTAAAATAAAATTATTTTGCACATTATGTAATGATTTATTTTTATAGTTAAAAAATATATATATATAATTTTTATTCAAATTTGATTAGTTCAGAGATAATTAAGAAGCAGATATTATAAGTAATTTTAATTGTGGTTCATTGGAGCAAAATTAAATTTTTGTACAGAATAATCCTCTGCATATAAAAGGAAAGTTTAATTTTTCACAAAATGATATTCTACCTACTAAAAGATGATACATAGTGTAACGGTAGTTGGAAACTCATAAAGCCAATACTTGGAAAATATCCTAGTTTTAACTTTTTCTTTTCATTAAATGAGAGTTTCTATAATGCATATACTCTTAAACTTTACAGTGTTAATAAAACTAAACACATTCATGTGAAAAAAATATGTCAAAACAAAAGCGCTTAGGAAAGTAAGCAGGATATACATTCGCTTCCAAAATTTTTCTGTTATCTATTAAAATACAAAAATCAATAATTTGTTTTGCTTAAAATTGCAACTTTAAATGGTATTTTGAATTTTAATTTCATAACCTCTTCCGAAAAATATAACCAATATGAATATGAGTATATATGTATGTGAATATGAAAAATATGAGCAGGTGTTCCGGTCAGCCAATTCGTCGAATAGAAACCCATGGTTTATTTGTGAAAGGTGAGGCCATATTTTTCGACAAATAACTTCAATGTCAAGCAAAAAGCAACCAACAAATTAGGGGTTACAAACTTCCATTGTTTCTGTTGGCTTACAGGAGTGCAACATACAAGACCACCGGAATTACACCATCCCAAAAAATATTTTATTAGGACCTTAGATTAACCAGCAACCTCTTCTTTGGACGACCGACTACCAGGCCCTCCTTACTCGCCTACCCAGTATGTAGATGATCCTCAGGAGCGTTAGAAAGACGTGCTTCGGTTTGCTTGAGAGAGATCAACATCATGACGGAACATACGAAGATTCGATACGATGCCAAGGACCGTTGGTTGTATTCAGATTATCTGGCGCCGTCAGCAACACAAGGGCTATAATGCGCCGAAACATTCGTCATTAGACAAGCCAACATACATTTAAAAACACCCATGCCAACACGGGACTCGAACCCGCAACCTCGCGGTCTAGAAGCTAGCACGCTAGCCACTATACCGTTTGGTCGGCGATGCCAAGGACCGATCATTCCTGGAATAATGCATGGTTATGGAACCCTTAACGTCGGAAAAGACTACCCCCATAAGCTCCAAATGTACTAGAAAGGGCGTGATGCATATGAGGCGTGAGAGCTGTGTTTTTCTAGTCTCTCAGTCACAGAAACCTATGCTAGATGGGAATAAATTTAGCAAATAAAATACTCAACACGTCGTATGTGCTCCAATAGTAAATAAGGTCTGTGATAAAAAGGACGGTTCAGAGAGGGATTAAAGAATTGAAGGCATTCAGATAAATAGATACTCTCTGCTATACCTTGACCGTCTAAGGTTAATAGAGTCAAAAAGATTTTTTTTTTTTTACAAATACCGATGTGATTTTTCTGCAATCCTAGATAAGTATACTTAAATCAAGGGCTACTCTGCAACCATTCATTTGGCATATAGACTAAAATAAAAACATGGATATATTTCTTTTAGTTAAAAAGATTACCATAACTTAATCAGATTTTAATAAACAGGAAAGTGGTAAAATTAACATTTGTTATCTTAACAATTATTCTCTATAAACAGTTTGCTGGAATAGTTCTATAGGTATTTTGGGTTTCCTAATAGTGGAAAGAAAGTACATATTCTGTGTTTTTTAGCGTACTTTCAATGTGCTTTTTGTAGCTTGATCTTATCTTGATCCAACCGTCATAAGTTTTTTTTTTTTTTTTTTAAAGATTAGCAGTAAATATGTGACGTCTAGCTATTTACAGCGGCCGATCAAAGTATTGAGGCAAACTTCTGCACATTTTAACTTAGCATTCGACTGTTGGACGATGGTTAAGCAAATCTCGAAGAGTAACAGGTATACAGCCATGACCTGATTTCTTCACAAGTCAATAAAGCCCAGGTTTGGGATCCCATAATTTTTGTAAATAAATTGAACCCTGCGTCCTTTTTTAATACTTTCAATTACGTTTAGAACTTAAATAAATTACAACCTTTCGACTTTAGAAATTGATTATCAATAAATTTTCAGACTAAAGATGAAAATTCTTCTAGCAAACACTGTTAATAAATATTGTGGCGCTTCCTCTACGATTTTTTTAAGGGCCCCAACTGATGATTGGTTGTTTTCAGATTATCTGGCGCCGTCAGCAACACGGGGGCTATAATGCGCCGAAACATTCGTCATTAGACAAGCCAACATACATTTACAAACACCCATGCCTAACACGGGACTCGATCCAGCAACCTCGCGGTCTAGAAGCTAGAACGCTAACCACTATACTGTTTGGTCGGCTCCAAGTGATGAAAGTTAGGCCTTGTATACAGCTGCGTTTTTCAATCTCCTTGACTTTTCATTTTACCAGATGAAAGTACAGTGAATGGCGTAAGGGCCATGGAAACATCGTGCATTTGTCAAACTGTCAGGAGTGTGTACTTTCTTAGATAAATAATGAGTTAACATTGTGTTTGGTACCGAATGAAAGCTGTAGGGAGGATTTCAAAGATATGCAACATGTATAGCTAAAATTCTGGAAAAAGCAAAAATACCTGCCCCCTCCCCCCTAATTTCAAAACCTACCTGTAGAAATATAGACAAGTTTGGTAGACACAACTATAGTTTACAGGAAAATTATTTCTATAGGAATATCTTAAATTTGAATGGGTCAAAATACAATAATTCTCCACCTCTAATGGTACGTTCCAAAAAAGAAGAGGTTATGTGGTTAGGGCTAACACGTCCAGTACTTATATACGGATCTACTTATTCATACTACAGATATTTTTTATTGGAGAGCTTTTCCGAAAATCTAAAATTGTGGGTTTGGTTGGAGTTGAAAGGCGCAAGGGCAACACGTTTGCCATACTGCGTCATAAATTGGGATTTTCTTTTCTAGTTCTTTTTATTTTCTTAGGTCATTTTCCTTTCACAGTTTTTACAATTTTCACATTTAATTTTTTTATATGTTAATAAAATACAGGTTGGTGGGTTGAATTTAAAATTTATTTGGTGTTAGAGGAACACAAGGGCCAAACTACACCGATAAAATACAGGTTTTTTGCTTTCAAGTTGAGAATACATAATAGACAAATGATAAATCTCAACTCTAATGCTTGGTAGATAATAAGGGCATTATTTTTATAACTTCATTGATATTTAACCAGGTCCTTTATATTTTACCTATGCATATGTTAAACATGAAATAGATTTTATTGCATAGTGATTGGTTAGCTGGATTTTAAAGCACAGAGCTATGATTGGCTAAGTTGATACAATTGTTTTAACATAATGAATTTGTTTCATTAATTTTATTCAGAAGTTCATATTTGGATATCTTGGTACAATCTGTTCTGGAGTTATACTAAACACAGACCATTTTAAAGAACACTCTCGATTCTTTCCAAAACGTAGAGATTACAAAAAAATTTATCTATATTTCATATTGGATGATAGAAGGGGAAAGTTTAATAATTAAGTGTATTTATATCACAAGTTAATGTAGATTAAATTTTTTTTTGCTGTTTAAATCCAAAAAAATTGAAGTATTTCTGTACGTCATAACACATGCTGTGTACAAAACAATCAAGACCAAACATGCAGATTTCATTGAAAAAATCTTTATTTTCTATTTCTTACAACAGTCATTTTATTTAACAAATGCATAAAAATATAACAAAAAATGTTCCCAATAATAATAATACAAAAAGAAAAGTACCAATTGGAATAGTTAGAACTTTCATAACATGAAAGTCGGTTGAAATCGTAATAAAACAGCTTATAACTTAATCTATTTCCTTGGCTGGTGAATGATGTTGGGCTTTCCCCCAGCTGCCCTGTAATCATGAGAGGGCAAGGGTTTGTTGTGGAATGCTTGCACCGCCTCTGCTGGAAAATCAGCATCACCCTAAAAACAAAAATTAAGTTTATAGTTTCAAAACAAGAACTTGAAATCCAAATGGGTTCAAGAACAAATAGATTAAATTAAAAAAAGTGATAGCAGATGTTACATATTTAGAAGTACTGTTATTTATGTTTCCACGTACAACTAAATTATTATAAGTGTGTTTTGAAATAAATAATTAAAACAATTTTGGTGCACATTTATATTAATTCTTATATGAAAATTTTCAGTTTTGGTAAATGTTACATAAATATGTTTAGAATTTAATATTGGCAAAACATTTCAAATGTCTTAAAAAAAAAAAAAAAACCTTGCTAGTTTCAATTAGATTTTAATGTATTAATTGTAACAAAATATTGTTTGTAACAGGTTGTTTTTTTTGTGTGTCAAATCATCAAATTTTGTTTTAGGGTTTTATGTTACATTTCCCCTAGATACATTTCTAATATTGGCTCTTAAAAATCTCCTAATGTAGTTCTTTAGGTGATTTTTCTTCATATTACTTATGAAACTAGCAACCTAATACTTTTCTGTGTCTAATGTTTAACAAGTGCTTATTTTGAAGTTATGGAAGAAGAAAATAAGTTATCAACAATTATGATTAGGAGGGAATGCTATTTAGTTATTTAACCCTTTGCACTCCAGGCCTTTTTCGCGCGGAGAAATCAGCAACTCGAGACATTTTAGCTTCGGCTGGTGTTTATGGATTTGCTTCATAGAAACTAAACACAGTCATTGGCCTTGCATCGAATTTCCGCATCACACCTAATGGTCCTCTCGTGGTTTGGCATCCAATCGTGTGGTGCCTGAGAGGTGCCACTGGAGTGCAAAGGGTTAATGGCTTATCAATAAAGCTATGAGAATATTGCTTAAAGGAGAAAATCCATTTTTTTTCTAGGTGAAATACAGTTCATTAAACAATGGGTTAGCATAAAACAAAGCACAAAGTTGATAGCTTAAACTATAAACTAAAGACTGCTAAAATGAATGTAGATGAATATATCCAAAAACAACTTATTAGATAGCAATAAATATGAGTGTTCGATTTTTTTTTATAAGTCAAGCTGTAAAGTTAAATATGTAGTGGCAGCTAGAATAAAAAGATTCTTACTCTTGCTAAAGCTCCCGAAATAATCAACTGCTGCTTTGGAGGACTGGAAATGTAAAAACAGTCATTATTAATACCTTCAATGTAATCATATGCTAATATACATAACAAACAACAGAAGTACAAAGAGGCTGATTTACTTTATCAAAGTAATGAACTTTATTTTAAGATACAAAAACTATCCTGGAATAAGTATTGTGTTAATTTTTATTCAGATTAATTCCACCCGTTAATATTAGATCCCAACTTATTTACTCACGGTAAATATTGAATTCTCTAACATCTTATTAATAGAATATTTATTGATAATTATCAATATTTTATTTTACAATATATTAAAAAAATATTGATAGTAAATAAATAAAGTGAACACAATTTCTTAAAGTTATAAACTGAAGTTTAAAAAATAAAAATGCTTAGTTTGTAACATAATTAATAGGAAACTAATTTCTAATGCTTCTGTGGATCTAAATGTCTGCTGGTTCTTGTAGTATTGAATTACTATGGCAACAGGTAATATTATGCTCCCTAAACATCAAAGCAATAAGAGTAGTTAAAGAATCACCTAGAGGATAAACTTCAAGACAAATTTCTATGATGGCTATCAAGAAGAGCTACTTAACATTTAGGCTTTGTTACATCCAAATTTTTTTCTTCTCCCATAGACCATCCAACAAGCAGGACTAGAATATATGCTTTAAAAAGTCCTTACATTTACCGACTTGAAAAATGAAAAAAATATGGATGGGATATAAAATCTACAAAACAAATTTTCTGTCACTGGATCTGTATCGATGATCGTCCCAACATAACCTGATACAACAAAAATAGTCAACTCAACTTCTTGAAAGCTTAAAAAAAAATTAATGAATTTAGAAGCTATATAATTTCCAATTTAATATAACCCCATAAAAACAAAGTTTTAAATAGAAATTCTTTATATGTATTGTCGATTTTTACATTCCTTAACATAGCACTGTTTCTGTCATCAGTGTGTGTTTGGAATTTGCATCCAATTTTAAACATTAAAAAGAGCTCTACCACACATAGCCGCAAAATATGTAGTAAACTACTTTTCAAAATTTCTTTATTAAAAAAGAATTTATGCACTGAAATCCAAATATCTTTTATTTATTCTGATCAAAACAATTTTAGTATCAGGAGAGTTTCTTCAATGATTGGTTATGGTATTATTAGTATTCCAAAATAATTATAGCAACATGCGAAAAAGCGACTATTAAGTGACAGAACCCCAAAATTTGATGGAATGAATTGTCATTGACTTTATCTGCTACGTTTCAGCCTGATTGGATGCCGACAAGTGGGTAAATTAGGCTTTCACACTCCTCAATGCGCCCATTATTGACATACACAGCCACTCGCGAAATCAAAATTAATAACAAGGATTTAATAAAAAAAAAAAAAATTGTGGCCAGAGAAAATTACAAAACAAAGAATTGGGATTAAATTAATATTATTTAAAATAAATTTAAATATAGCATAAAATAATCTTCCTTTTATAAACCTATTTGATAAAACATGCATACAATTTTTTACTTAGATTTTTGTGCTTGTTTCCAAAGATACTTTACTAAGCCCACAAAACTGCAAGTTATACCTGGGAGTTATCGGCACTTCTTCCTCTTCTTCTCCTTCCACCTTCTTAGTATCTACAGGCTTTTCATGCGATGGCATTTTGTGTTGCGTGATTCGCATGCCGCCAGCCTTCACTGTAACATAAAACAATTACTAGTATATTTACGCTAACATAACCACAAATCATTACCTTGAACTAAATCTTAAACTCCCATTTCTTGATTTTCGGTACCTGTGATTGATTTTGAATGTATCAAGAAAATAAGATTTTTTTTGTATTTGAGTGCTAAAGCAACTACCTTAGAAAAGTTGCGATTTTTTTTTAATTGGTGAAGGCAATTAATTTAAGATGACATTATTAAGTTGCCATTCAAGCTATGCAAGAGTAGATGTGCTGGTTAGGTGCAACTCTCAATGTATTTACTAAATGTAGACATTTTAGTCAAAATTTTCAATAAAAAAAAAATGAATTAAAAAAACCTGTCCATACTAATGGTATTTTCTTCCAACGTTCACAGCAAATTCCATATTGTCATTCTCATTAACTAAAGTAAATAATGGAAAACACTTTTATACTTGAGAATATAATAGTGCATGTTGCTCAGTTTTGAAAGATATAAAATATAGGAATAAAATATAATTTTGTTAGAAATAATGATTTTTCTGTAAAATGGGCACCAACGTAATTTTACATTTTTTTTGTTTCACTTTTCTTGAGCTTTCTATCCCAGTGATAGACTTTAAAGGTTGGTTGGTTGTATTCAGATTATCTGGCGCCGTCAGCAACACGAGGGCTATAATGCGCCGAAACTTTCGTCATTAGACAAGCCAACATACATTTACAAACACCCATGCCAAACACGGGACTCGAACCCGCAACCTTGCGGTCTAGAAGCCAGCACGCTAACCACTATACCGTTTGGTCGGCATAGACTTTAAAGGAAACTTTTGTAGAAAAGTCGGGCATTATGGATCTTAAAAAAAAAAAAGGTATTGTCCTACTAACGTTTTTGGCGTCAGTGCCATCCACTTTTTGTCTTGTCTCTCTACACAAGCGTTCCACAGCTCGTGAGTGACAAGGAAGCAAGTTGAAGTTTGATTTCAGTGGTCCTCAGTAGCACAGAAATGCTAACCAATATCACCAGACATAGGCCAATCCCGATGTGGAACGTTATGAATCAGTCGTTGGAAAAAATATTGTCAATTTCACCCAATTTTGGATAAAATATTGAAGTTTTGAAATGCCGATGCACAGTTTTAAAATTGGGATATTGTACTTATGAGAAAGGTCGGAGAACAAAAATATGTGGTGGTTTTGATGTTTGTTAAAAATCATGTACTTTGGAACTATGCTCGGCCAGAATTGGCCAATCTTCCAGTTTGCTCCAATACAACAGGTGTGCCAGTCTTTACTAATAAATGTTCATTTGTTACTTTCCTTAACAAAAGAGGAGTTCTATTACAAGTATTTGTTGGTTGTATTCAGATTATCTGGCGCCGTCAGCAACACGAGGGCTATAATGCGCCAAAACATTTCGTCATTTAACAAACCAACATACATTTACAAACATCCATGCCAACACGGGACTCGAACCCGCAACCTCGCGGTCTAGAAGCCAGCACGCTAACCACTATACCGTTTGGTCGGCTACAAGTATTCGAATAAATTATGTTCACGTAATCAGTGGCAACAAAGTTAAGTTTGATTGCCTTGAAATGCCAGATTGACTTTCTATAGGAAAGTTCGAGATTTCAGAACCCGACACCCCAGTTCTCTAACATTTCTTCTTTTGTCCAAAATCATTGTCGAAATCAAAATTTTTTAGTAAGGAAAGGAAGCAATTTATTCAATAACTGAGTTTGAAATTTCAGTAAATATTCAGGGAGGTATCGAGACAATAGAATTGCCTCACATGATCTGGGGTCCTTCAGAAAATTAACTTTTACTTAAAATTCGAAATCAAAGTGGAATATAACACTTTAAAATAAAGAGTACCACTTGCGCGAGTTTATCCGATGGTTTACATTCACTCACATATAGTCTGAATACTCTGTTGTTAGTCATCTGGAGTGTGTAAGGGGATTGGGTTTCCGAGCTGACAAGTCATTGGCCTGATCTAATCGTTGCAAAAATATTAAGAAAATATAACTAATCAGTGCTAAGTAGTATTTTGATTTCAACTTGAGGAATTGGACGTTCAACAAGTAAAAAATAAGCCAGTAGAAATTTTGCACAGTTCTTCAATTTCTTATCTATGTTCCCAATGAAAGATGTTGGGCCTGTTGTAGTACTATCTACATGTTTAAATAGGCGACTGAATGGTAGTTCATTGAAGTATAAGAGGCATATATCAACTGAAAGCGTCTCCCAACGTGCAATTTGATCGGTCAGATTATTTCCAGTCATTATTAATGGGATTCCTAATCACAGCCACATGAGCTATGATCCAATGAATTAAGCAAGTTTATGATCAAACAAAAAGGCGAAACGAAAAAGGTCAACCAGATTGAAACCCGCCAAAGCATAGTTTTATCAGTGTTTCAAAGGTTATTTGCGAACGATTATTTGTGAATAATTACCAATTTGATTTTTTTCGAAGTTCTATATACTTCATTCCACACAATACAAACTAATGTATCTTGATAATTTAATGATTGGTGTATTTTAAAAATTGATGGAAAAAAGGCATTTTTTGTATTTATTCAAAACTTTGAAGTGAATGCTTGAAGTTAATAAAACAATTTTAACAAAAATATACAAGAAATAATGTATCGATTTTATAGAAAAATCACTTTAACAAAAATATTTATTTTTGAATATTTTTAATAATTAATATATGTTTAAAAATTAATAGAATAGAGTTTTCCTGTGTTTTACCACCCTTTCATTACACATTGCAAACTATTGCCTATCAAATATATAATGCTTAGAAATTGAAAAAATGTAGGAAAAATATTTATTTTTTGTATTTTCTCCAAACTTTGAGGTGAAGGTAGTGGCGGCTCTTGCACTACAGCCAATGCAGACAGGCTGCATCTAAATTTATTAGTTCAAACTAAAATTATACATCTTACAATTTTCTAAAATTAAGATCCAATTTCTATGCTAAGTGTAAAAAATCTGATAAACAACAAACTTCTTGCCTCAATACTCAATTCACGAGGGGAAAAAGTGCTTCCAATTGAGGTGATCTTCCCCTAAATAGCAGCCGTGTGTTCCTGAAATGTGTTTCGGCTGCGACATGGTAATTAATGGAACCCAATAGAGCCTTCCCTCCACGTAGCGAGGCAGCCAAATCAGCAATTTTCCAACTTCGGCTGCCCTTGAGAATACGATGAACTGATTGGCTCTGCTTGAAAATCAGCGTGGGTAAAAGTGAAAGAGGTAGGAAAGTGAACGGTTTCTAAAAATTGGTTGGTTGTATTCAGATTATCTGGCGCCGTCAGCAACACGAGGGCTATAATGCGCCGAAACATTCGTCATTAGACAAGCCAACATACATTTACAAACACCCATGCCAACACGGGACTCGAACCCGCAACCTCGAGGTCTAGAAGCTAGCACGCTAACCACTATACCGTTTTTCTAAAAATTGATCCAAATCAAATGTCATTTTGAAACATGGAGCCTTTTTATGATAAAGTGTGGGTATTATTTAATTCTGATGAAGAGGTTATCACCCACCTTGGCTCTGCCACCTTATTCCAACCCTACTCAAAAGCAAAAGCAAGGTATGAACTTTTTCCATGTTTATTTACAAAAATTGTTTTGTTGGCCATATTTGATTATTAGAATTAAAAATAGCGTTTGGAATAGTGGATTAAACAAAAAGGCAGCTCTCTGAATATACTCTTCTTACAATTACTCATGGGAAATCGCATGTTTCCGGCTGCACTAACATTTTCGACCACAGGCCGCCACTGGGTGAATGCGAGAAAGGAAGATTTTTTTTTTTTTGATTTCTCTTATCAAGATATATAACAACTTTTTTTAACTAATGCATTTCAAAAATATTTTTTTTTCCCGAACCACCCAAATCAGGGTTCCCACTCAAATCGCAGAATGAATATTGATGACTTTTAAGGACCCAAGTAATGCTTTTAAGGATCTTTGAAAATTTGTTCTCAGGCATCATGTTGCTATATAAATTTTTAATAATGTATATTCTACCAAAACATTTACATGTTGGTGCATGCGTAAAACAAACAAGAGAATTTCGACATAGTGCGGATAAGTGGCAGTCACTTGTGGATAGAGAGTCCGAGTTGTATTTTTATAAATTTTGCAGTAGTACACACAACATCTGCAATTAATTAAAGACCAAGTTTTCAGATTATTTGGCGCCGTCAGTAACACGAGGGCTATAATGCGCCGAAACATTCGTCATTAGACAAGCCAACATACATTTACAAACACCCATGCCTAACACGGAACTCGAACCCGCAACCTCGCGATCTGGAAGCTAGCACGCTAACCACTATACCGTTTGGTCGGCTTTTATGAAAAGGTACAAGGAAAAGCTTTTAAGGAACCAATTTGGTAAATAAAGTGGAGTTTTAAACAGAGAAAACACTTAAATGTTATTAGCTTTCTCTTTTTAAGGGTGGCAAAGTATTTCTCCAATTGCCATTTGTACCTTGAGCTTTACATTTTTATTAAAGTTGCTTGTAGCAAACTGTTTTAGCTGCAACTTTCTCAAAGAAAAAAAAAAAAAAAAAAATGCCAGGAGATGCATAACTTTCTTAAAATTACTGCTTTTTTTCTACAAAATTACTGGAGATTGACATGGTCAGTCATTTTAACTAGTTCCCGTTGAAGTTTCCAATCAGCCTCTGTTGCGACTAGAAACCATTTCAAAACCAACGGCGCACTTTTGTTTTTGAACAGAAAAACAAGCAAATTTTCAATGAGTCAAACAATACCTGCTGGAGGGTGACCTCCCTTTAATTCACTAGCTCCTTCACTTGAAGACATTGCAATTTAGTTTTATTCTAATTGAACAATTTCACTTAAACTGCTTCGCCACGTAAACTAGATAAGCATCTGTCACCTTTGCACACAAGAAAATATACAAGATAATTGGCACGGTTACAGATATGAATATGCAATGCAGTCATAATGCAGTCCCATCTTGTGGCATCTTCTCTATGGTTTTGTTGGTTTGGAACAAAAATTGCATTTTTGACGCGCGTCATTTTTCAAGATCAACTGAACTAATTCTTCTAAAAACCCTCTTAATTAAAACATATTTTTTTAATGAAATTTCATTCATTTTACTCAAGAAACGAACTTTCAATTGAAAGTGTGCCGATAATCTTTATTTTATGACTCCAAAAATTTCTTTCTGCCAAACACTGTAACTGTGTTTTAGAAACGGAACGAACAAATTGTTTTCATTTTATGATTTGGTCATCTGTTAACGTAATGCTAATTGAGATGTCTGACATCTGAAGTCAATTTGGTAAGTTTTGCTATTTATTTTTCAAACAATTAACTGTGTATATCTGTTCATAGACTGAATTTCTCATCATTTAAATCTTCATCAAAACGCCCATGTATGTGAAAACTAATTTGTGTTTTTATTACTTTGCTAAAACTAAAAATAGAGAAATTGCTTAGAAAAAGGGCTGATAACTTTTTAAAAAGGCAACTTTCAAGCTTTTGACTTAGTTTAGTATGGAATTTTGTCTCTTTGTCGTTCTTTAAATATGCATCAATTAATAAGTTTTGTTCTTAGCTCGTTTGTCTATTTCATTGGTATGAATGTTTAGAATGAGATTAAATAGTAGCAAAGTCAAGGAAAGTTACAAAAATTTGTTGTCCTCCTATAGTGTATCTGTACCAATATTCAGCTTAAAATAATTGTATGTATTCATAGTCAAATTATTCTGATAACATATACCTCATATAAATTTACTAAGCTGAAGTACAACTATATTAGCTTAAAAAGTTGTTTAGTTTTACAATATTGTTTCAATTAAAGTTTTTTTTCTTTTTTTGAATTTAAGGTAACAAAGAATTGTGATATGAATCCTTCAAGAAGATTTAGTAAGTATATTCAAAGTTAATTTGCTTGAACATAATGTGAAAAATTATTATTGCGATGAGATTCATCAAGTTGGCCTTCATTTAAAATTTTTCTGTTATGAATTCTTTGTAAACAACGTATATGATGTATCCTTTTTAGTGACTGTTAATTACTTACATACTGTTTATATTACAAAAAAAAAAAAAAAAAAAAAAAAAATGAGAATTGTTATTCAAATTATTAAATTTCAACACCTGGTGATGGCTGGTGACTATTAATTTATAGAATCAGTTATCTATATATATACAAAACTGAGTTGTCTGTACCTTATATAAATACACAGTTTTGCATTTAGAGGTACGAAATTTAGTACATAGAAGCTTTAGTACATGGAGATTGTAGAGAACAACTTTAAAATTAGATTAAAAGTTGCTTTCATTAAAATTTAATGACATTAAAAAAAATTCTTGGAATGCCACCAATATTCTTTTTACATCAGAATAAAACTAAAAGTTGCTTTAATGTCCCCCCCCCCCCTTATTTTTCTGATTATTTTTATGTATTATAATCGTCTCTCTGAAAATCGGTTAAAATTTTATTGTAATATTTCAATATATTTACTGTCAGTCGATACCATAAACAACTTCTGCACAGGTGCGGTTATAAAGCATTATTTTTTATGCATTGTTTGTTTTTCTACGTTTAAATTCATCCTGTTTTTGTTTACATTTTGTGATGTTGTCAAAGATGTACTGTGCTCAGTGGGTAATGACATTTTGACTTTATTTAATGAGTATTAATAACTTTAAAAAAATAAATTTGTTAAATTCCTTTATATTTTATTAGCAAATGTCTTTTGCATTAGTTATCATATATATATTTAACATCTAAAAGTTTGTTTACCCAACATAATTTACTACTATACATTTGTGCCATTATGGGATGTTTTCAGTCGGATTTTGGTCAACTTAATAAATTTATTATATCTTTTTTCCTGGATGTGTCCATTACAAGATCAAAAGTAAGAAGGCTGTCTAATGTGAAAAAACTTAGTATATCATTAGATGTGTTGTGTAGCACCGCATTGACCAATATTGGTACTTTTACGTTATATATCTATGCCTCTTGGCGATAATTTTTCAGTTGGTGAACAATTTGGTAGATAACACTATCGTTTTAATGCCTGTTAATTTTTCTCTTAATCAGATTTTGTTTTAAATGTTTTTTACAATATATTTTCTTGATTATTTTTAAAACAGAAGCTAGAGCTGTACTATAGACAGTGGGCATATTTTGATAATATTTCTGTGTTTACAAAATTTTAAATGGTTAAATTTTTCTATCTGGATTAATTAAAAATATGAATATAACTTCATTTAAAGAGAGTTAAAGTAAACATAGAATTTAGCATAGCAACTGATTATTTAGACTCAATTTGACTTCATCACTTGCACCCTCAATTGTAGATTCGCCGCAGATTATTGAAATTCACTGAATACTTTCATTTCGACATTTGCTAATATGCCGTCAAAAGTTAAGAACAAATAACGATGCTAAGTTTAGAGTAGTTGTGGCTAAGAGAGGTAGGACATCACCACTGCAAAAACAGCATCAACTGGAGAATGACCGAGCATGCTATTACAAAATGAATGAAACCCTGCATCTGTTATAGTATATTAGAAGCTGATAACCAACAACAATTAATCAGAAGAAATTCCGAGTCTACATAACACAGAACTGATACATGTCCTTCAACGGATACCCAGCAGCACTAGGCCACACAGCTAGTCTTTGATAAATAAGGTTTTGCCTTACATGGGAGATTTTTAAAAATGTGTAGACACATTGACCATTGATAACCGTGTATCGGTTGGAAGTCTTTAAAGATTCCTCCCAAGAATATATAACTTCTTGGTAGTTCGACTGAATTATCTTCTTATCACCTCAAATTTTAGGCCACATTTCTGTGTTTGCCATGGCAATAGTTGTAAAATGCTAAACAATATTTAAGTTTTAATGTATTAAAATATTTTTATTTTCATCAAGTTACATTTTTGTTTGTTTTAGTCTATTAACTATTGTTACAATAAGTTTATATAAGGACTATGTTCATTTATCTGTTGTGTACATGGCCTATCCATTGCTGATCTAGAAATTGACTATTACAAAATAATTGTCAAATAGGTAAAAAATTATTTGTTGTAAGCCCTCTGTTTCTTCAAACAGTGAACCATTGTAATTGTGCTTTTTACGTGTTTTTGTCTTGAGCATTTTACAACTTTTTGGTTCAATAGCGAAGATGATTTCGGAATATTTTTTTCAAATTGAACTGAGAGTAGAATCTTTACAAATTGCTGATTGATTTTTGCTATTTTCACATCACTTAATAATTTTCACCTTTTTTTGATCGAAACAAATTTTTTATTTACCAATACTAATAATTTTAAAACAATACGATGTTCGCTAAACAATCACTGTATAGTAATGAACCAAGAAATTAAAATTTTGGATATATAAAATCAATTGGACAAAGAGGGATGAAGATATGTATTTATCCTTTTTTTGAGTTTTAGTCTCTCTAAACACCAACGTATTTATTTTTAACAATCAAGATGGTAAGGTAATTACATGAACAAACTTCAGTTGACCACTTAGATGGTTATTTTTTTTAAAAATGATTGTGTTGAAAATCCAGTGTGGTGTAGGTCTAAGTAAATTATGCGTAAAAGGAGTTTGTTTCTTAAATTATATCAATTACTGAGCTGCTGCAGACTCTTTGAAGCGTATAGAAGTTTGCATTTGAGAAAGAAAAAAAAATACATTCTTTGAAATTTATTTTGGGCAGAAATACTTTTATAATATTTGTAAATGACTTGCATTTCAGGCGGGCCTAAAAGACCAAAGGGTTATAGGCCAGAGAATCCTCCAGATTATCAATACGGACAGTATGGTCCCACTCCTCAGTTATTTAACGATACAAGCGGTGGATTTGTACCTGCATACCCCCAACAACCTCCAGGAATGGGTAATTTAATTTGTAGTTACATATACATTTGATACAAAAGTATACCATACCAAATTATGGCAACCATAGGCACTTAACAGGTTATTAAAAAATGGCAGCTGCTGCCATTTATGGCCACCTTGGCACTGAATTCGTACTGTACTTTGAAGTTTTATCCTTATTTTTTATATTGGTAACGCCCCTCCTGTAACAAGAAAGTACCATAATTTTTATGCAAACAAATCCAGCATGAAAGATGCCTTTGGATTTATTATATTTATTTTAGCATATGTTTTTTTTACTTTTCTAATTTATATTAAATCAATAATTTTTCTAAATCTTTTAAATTTATTAGTATATGTAGCACTGTCTTAATTGTATCTAATTAGTTTTTATCATTGGAGCAGATTTTATAGCTTTTTATATTGCAACAAGCACATGAAATACAATTATTTTAACTAAGCAATATCTATGAAAAATGTATCTATTGGATCTTATATGAATTCCAATTTAGTAATTTCTTGGCACAACCTTTTAATATTTTACAACTAAAAAAAAAAAAAAAAAAAATCATATTAGATTTTTTTCCCTGCGTTAATACATTTGTAAATCATTAAAAAAATAATAAAATAATTAGCAAATCTAAAATTTAATTTTAATGAACTTGTAAATTTAACATTGTATTTTGAAGTTAACTAATTATAATAATGCACTTATTCTTAACATTCTTATTTATCACTTGCTTTTGATAGGTATGCCTCAGGGTGGTTGGGATCAAACTTTTACCCAGTCATTTCCTGGACAGCAGCTTTTGGCAGACCCAATGGCATCCATGGCTATGCAGTATGGTCAAACTATTGCCGATCAAGGAAAGCAAATGGTTGAACAAAAAGTAATAAAAAATTGTGATTTTATATTCATTAGTAACAGCCAATCATTTTATCGACTAATTAACTAATTCCAAAAATCACTAAAAGTTGATAGCTTGCAGTTAGTACTTGTTCTGTTAAAAACATTGAAATTAAAACCTTTAATTCTCTGTTGCGATAGTTACAATTGATTTCAAATAATGTTTTGACTCTTGATATTTATTGAAGTTTCAAATACAATCTCAAATGAATGCATGCAGTATTGACTGTTGTTTATATCTTTTAATAGTATGTATTGGTTGAAATAATGTAGATTGCAAATATTCGCAACAAGCGAGTCCAGTATCTTTAATTTTATTTTATCCAAATTTTTATAACAATTTTAATTTGCTTTTAAACATTTGTAGTTCTAATTAAGTGAAAAGATTGAAACATATGTTAAATATATAGTTAAATATAAGTTGAAATTAAGGTTACCTTGGTTAGTTTAAATTACTATAATATAGGAGGGAATATTAACAATGCAGTTTAAACTTATAACAAATAATCATATAAATTTATATAATTTTTTCTTCTTCGTATAAAGTGTATAAGTAAAGTACTATGAATACAATTAACTGAATTTTCTCTTTCAGATTGAGAAATATGTTTCGATATCAAAAATGAAATATTACTTTGCTGTTGATACTGGTTATGTGACAAAAAAACTTGGTTTGTTATTCTTTCCATTTACACATAAAGTAAGTTAAGCTCAAAGGGTGCACATATTAATAATTATTATGATTAAAAGCCAAGCCAAAGATTCACTTCAATATTTTATTAAATATTTTGTTCCAACTTTAAAAAAAAAAAAAAAAAAAAATATTTTAATTTGTTCCAAGATTTTTTTTGTTTTTTATAATTTCTTAATTACTTTTATAGTTTGTTGTGATTTTTAATTAGCTTCAAATAATCAATTGAATATGTTATGTATTCCTAACAATTTTTTGAGAATTACTGGCTAGTTTTTAATGATTAGGAGTATATTTTTGTATATAGTATTTATACATCTATTTTTTTAATTGGAATTAATAAATATTTGTATTTTATAATTTTAGTAAATTTAAAAATATATAATTATAGTGAAATCCAATGCAACAATTTAAATAATAAAAAAAAAAGTGTTTCAAAATTAAAATGGTGTAATAAGGAAAAAAAAAATTAATTTTGGTTTTCCAAAATATCTAAAAAATAATTTAAGATATGAAGTGCACATTTAAGGAAAAAAATTAAGGTGCTTTGAATGGAAATATTTTGTTTAGAACCAAGAATAGTGTAGCAAATGACAATTATTTATCAAACATTAGTTCTTAAAGTAGTTTTAACATGTTTTGTTTAAAAGTTTGATTTGTCCACTTAATGGTCCTTAATTGTAATAAGGAAAAAAAAAAAAAAAAAAAAATATATATATATATATATATATATATATATATATATATATATATATATATATATATATATGTTAACAGCAATCGATATATATATATGTAATGTATTCGCATTGGGATAGTCAATGAAGCTATTAGATCGCTCTAGTAAATTCTCCAGTTAGCGAGAACCACTTAGAACATAGTAGAACGTTCCTCAAACTCATATAAGCTACGTAATCCGTTTTGACTCCGCCTCTTGGAATATCAAATCTTGACTAGTGAATGCATCACCCACTTCACTGAGAACCTCTCTGAAAATAAACTTTTATATTTGTTTAATCTCGGCTGCTTTTTTATATCCTAAGAGTGTCAACACTATTTTACCTCTACCTATTCTACCTCTCTCTCATATATATATCGATTGCTGTTAACAGAAAGTTTTGTATTTTTAAATATTTTTTTGTGGAATGACCACTTAATAATACAGTCATACTTTTCTATCTTAAACCTGTTAATCTCAAAAACCTTTATATCTCAAAATTTCCGAAATTCTTAAAATTTACAATCTGAGTTTGTTGTATTTTCCATGTTTCTCACGAAAAAAATTCCCTTAAAACCTCTCTCAAATTTGGTAATAGTGTAAATTACAAAAATCAACATCCAAAGACTATGCGAAAATTGCAATTAAAGACAAATTACGTTTCTCCATGGGGGACAGGTTTGATATTTTTAGAATAGATATTTTTTGGAATTCTAGATTGCTGTCTCTGTCGCCATGTTACATCTTGCTCAGGACTACAAATGAAGGGTAGGGTGCATTTTATAAACGCCACTAAAATTTTTTTTTTTTTTATGAATTTTTAACGGGACACCCTTTCAAATTATTCCTTTTAGTGAGAAAACACACGTACAAATTTTGGGTAATTTAAATAAGATTTAGGGTTTGCTAACGGGAATTGAAATTACCTCTATTATGGAAAAAATCAAGTTTTTCATTTTAAAGTATACAAATGTGAGAAAAAGAAAAATCTCCATTGTCAGCTTTTTTATTACATATAATCATTAATAAACTTATTACAAACATACGTAGTGAGTACAATGTACATTATGTATTTTGTGAGTTCAATGTACACTGTGTATATATATTTTATTATGAAGCGTTAATAATGAAACAAAATTGTGAGGTCGGGATTTTATTTTAAAGAAATTGTGGTCATTGAAAAATTATGGAATTTTTTTTCGCCTAAAGAGTCCATACACACTATTTAACTTTCAAGTTTGCCCAATCACGAAACAATTTTTCTGTTTTAGCAACCACATGTTTTATTTCACAACCACATGGTATGACTGTACAGTCATTGATTGAGCATTTGATTAACTCAATATATATTTTCTTAGATGAAGGTTTTTGTAGTTTTATATTATGCTTGTTAATCTTATTCATAGGAACATTTTCAGGAAGGGTTTTTTGTGCACAGTTTTTCGTTTGTGCATACTAAAAATAGAAGGAAAAAATTTAAATCAACTTTAAAATGTGTAGAAAAGTAAAAAATATTCTTTTCAATAAACGTAAAAAAAATTCAACTTTTTAAATGAGGGTCCTAATGCACTGTAAAATAATTTTGTCTTTATGATAGCAGTTAAAGAATTTCAATATTGCCTCCTTCAGAAGCCAAAATTTGTTTGTTTTTTAGAAGAAAGAAAAAAATATTTTTTTAAAAAATGTTTTTGCACATTTTGTAGTTGGTTTCATTAATTTTTTTATTTAATTGCTTAGTCAATTTTGAGTTTATTTGTTTTCTATATATTTTAAAATTTAGGAATGGGCTGTCCGCTTTAATAACGAAAATGAACCTGTTGCTCCAAGATATGATGTTAATGCACCAGATTTATATATTCCTAGTAAGTTCAATTACAAACTCTGTTTTTATACTACTTTTTAGAATAATTTTAGGTAAGTATTATCTCTAATAAAATTTTAGATGTAATTTTAAATGAAAACGTTTGATTATTTGTTTTTTAAATTGTTTAATTTACTTTTTCAGCAATGGCATTTGTAACATACATTTTAATTGCTGGATATATTCTTGGATCTCAAAATAGGTATTGTTTTAAATGCTCTGTTAACTTTACATGTATGAAATTACACTTCCAATAGCATTCAAATTCAAATACGATAGGCATAATAAATTAAAGTATAATAAGTTTTTGTGTTGTGTCATCGAATCACAAGAAAGTTCAGCTTTGTTGAGTTCCTATATTAAGAAAAATTAGCTTTGTGGCATTACTCATTAATAATCATTTACACAGATAACCTATGAAAATTCAGGATTACAGGAATATCCAGCTGAATTTCTCCTATACGAAACATAATCTAGACTAAAGTACCAGTTATCCGACTATTTCATTTGAATATCTGTCCATTTCACACAGGTGTCCTGTATGAACAATGAATAGCAAAACATAATAATGAAAATAAATGTTTGTCTTCCATTTTGTAATCAAGAGCTGGCAAAGTAAAAGTAAACTGAATGAAAGAAGAACTTGGTGGGCTGTGCCTGTTGAAACTGGAATATGAATTTCATTCAGGCTACAGAGAAAAAAACCCCTTCCCTTTTCTTTGAAAGTTTTTGGACTATTTCTCAACTAGAATTTTCTGCATATTTTGGGTATTTTTATTTTGAATAAACTATAAATAAAAGAAATTTGATTGCTTAATTGATGGAATTAAAAATTGTAGAAGTTAATTGACAATGTTGGGCTATTAAGCAAGTAAATCATGTTGTAGTATAACTTTATCTAATTCTATTTGTTTGAAAGAATTGGTATGCAAAATAAATTTGTAATTTGGTTGCTTTTTATGCAATCTTAAAAATGAATCGATCTGATATCCGCTCAAAACCTTTTTGGGTATTCGTACCCATGGGACATATCAGAATTCAACCATATTTAATAAAATTGGAGCTTTTAAGCATGAAATTATAAAAATCTTTTTAGAAGGAATTTCTGTAGTTATTTACTGCAGGTAATATTAATGTGAAAAATAATTTTATATTTTTTTGGTCAGCAATTGAAACGGTTTTTAGTGTGGTAGCAAAGAACAAGATTTATAAAATAGTAAAGAGTAAGATTTAAAAAGTGTAAGCTTATGCAAAATACTCTTTTTTATTTACTTAGTATTAATGTTTAAATATTAAACAAAGTACGATTCATTTTTTTATTTTTATTTGAAGGCAATCTAGTACAATGCTTATAAATTTCTTTTTAGGTTTAGCCCCGAGCAGCTTGGAATGCAAGCCAGTTCTGCATTAGGATGGTCACTAGTTGAAATTGCCATCTTATTTCTTGCTCTTTATTTATCTAATGTCACACCATATGTAAAAATATTTGATCTGATAGCATTTTGCAGTTATAAGTATGTAAGGTAAGTTAGTATTCTTTTGAAATTCTTTCTGTAAGATGAATAAATAGTATTTTGAATACTATGAAATATTAATGTTATGAAATATTAGGACTTTTTTGATTATTCCATCTGATTTTTTTTTGTTTGTGTAGAGCCAAATATATTGTCATATGTATTATTTCTCTTTGAAAATTAAAGATGTTGCTTTTGAAAATTTAGTTGAATTTTTTTTTTTTTTTTTAAAGTGTAAATGAATTTAAAAAAAAAATTATTTTAATTTTTTTTTTTTTTTTTTTTAATTAAGTTGAATCAATATCTTTTCTGATATTATAATTGACAATTTTCTGCATTTAAGTGTTGCCTTATTTCTATATTTCTTCAAGTCAAAGCTTCACCTTAAGTTTTAAAATAGTTCTCTGTAAGCTCATTTTAAAAGTTAAACATCTGTACCTGTAGGAAAAAAAAACAAGTTTTCATTAAAGAGATTTAATTTGATGGTTTATTACTACCACAGTTTTATTTATCCTTTGTTGTTTCTTAGTATGGTTGCTGCATTACTAGCTTGCATTAGCTTCGACTCTTTTGGTTATTATATTGCTCTTGGATACTGTAGCCTGTCTTTGGGATTTTTTTTGGTAAGAAAATTTGTTTATTCACTATTTCTTTATACAGTTTATTTATGCACCTTGATTGTTTTTTTATTTCTTATCCTCAGAATAATTCTTCCGAATTCATTTTAGCAGCAGTGTTATTCATAATTTTGAAATTAGTTGACATAATTTTGTATTTAAAGGCAAAAAAATTAATATTCTCAAATTCGACATTTTATTGCATATTTTAAAATGCATTTTCAATCGTACCATCTACATGTACAATGTTATACATTGTCACACAAACTGTTGGGTAACACTATTTTATTTAATTACTTTATAAGGTGTATATAATTTTGTTGTACATAAAGCAATTAAATAAAATAGTGTTACTCAACAATTTGCGTGTATGCAAATATTTGAAAACTAATTATATTTATGACACACACACACAATCACCATTTTTTGTGTCCACATTGCTATATTATAATAATATATTTCAAGTTTTCAAACATCTAAATTTTGACTTATTTTTATAAATTTATTGCAATAATAATTAATCTAGTGCATACTTTTTAAAGATTACTTTTAATTTTACTTATTTATATGTTTTAATTGTAATAATTTAAAGTATTATGTATTTATCAAACTTTTACGATTAAAAGTTGTACTCTAGATTGGTGAGGAAATTATTTACTTTTCTTGCCAATATTTTAAAGCTGGATTAGATTGAGCAATAACTAATCTACTTATAGTTGTTCGGAAAAAGGCAACTGAAAACTATAATCACTATTATTCTATTTTGCACTGTTGACCAAAAAACTATCTTGATTTAAATATTATAATGTAATAAAATAATATAATATAATATTAAAAATATATTAATATTATAATATTTAAATATTATAATTGACTTTTGCGATTTCATTTCTTAATATTTTTATCTGAATAAATGAAAAACTGTCTAAAGTTGACCAAATTATTTCACCTAAAAAATTCTAGATATTAAGAGAATTAGTTTTCTAATTTAATTTTGTATAATGTTGTCATTGTTTCAGATACGAACTCTACGAGTACTTATATTGCCAAAAACGACGTCTGACCATTACTCTTCAAGTGGTAGACATGGCTCATATTTGCTGTTGGGGATTAGTCTTGTTCAACCAGTCCTCATGTATATTTTAACAAAGCACTTGGTTTCACAAGTTCCACCGATTAATGAACTAAATGTTTGAAATTAATACTATTAAATCTTTTTTTTCTGTCTATGACTCCCAATTTGCTTTTATAATATTTTAAATTTGTTATTCAATGCATCTGTATGTTGTGTTTTTAATATATTTGACTGGCAAAGCAAATGTGTAAAAAAAAAAAAAAAAAAAAAAAATTAAATTTTAAGATCATTTGAAGCTGATTTTAAATGTAAATATAAATGTTTTTTTACAAAAAATCAGTAGAACATGAATAAATTTTTTTTTTTCATTATCATGTTACTTAATGCTTGTATTCTGTCCTGTACTTCTTCATCAAGAGGTTCAGCCGAAATTTAAAAAGACTTTTTAGTTGGAACCATGTGTATATGATTCTGAAAAACAGTTTCCCGAACCTCAAAGACTGCACTATAAAGACATAAGTCAAAAATAAAAACAAAACACATTATTTAGATAAAGATTAATATTTTTTGCACAGGTAGAAAATTTATCAAATGCATCAAATTACCATTTCAATTTTTTTTATATAAAGGTGAGAGATTCATTTACTTGTAGCTTTCTTTTGACAATTTTTATAAAAGCATTTCATCAACAGTGGAAGCCTATGTCTGCTACTCTACTTAACATAGAACCGTTTTCAATACTTATAACCATCCGTATGCAGGGCTGTCAGTGGCGACTAAAAAGGCTACTAAAGTGACTATTTTAGTGGCTAGGTGACTATTTCAATGAAAAAAGGGCCCGAAACAACTATTTTATGCAAAACCTTCAACTAATTTTGGGCTAAGACGACTAATTTTTAAGAAATTATATACTGTTCAATGGTAGGATGGAAAAAAAAATCGGCACTAAGGTTTGTTCAAATGGTGATTTTTTTTCTAAAGGGGAGGGGCGAGTGAACTCAGTTGAAATAGATGTTAATTTTAGTTTATATTCGCAGTTCGAGTGGTCACTTTGTTAATCCAACGCTGATGTATCTCACTGGTAACCTCTCGCATGGGATTGCTATTTTCGACGGCAAAAGTGATTATTTTCGCCTACCTGTTTGGTTCCAATGTTTTAGCATTCGTCGTGCAAATCTCAACAGCATACACTTATATTTTCAAATATCAAATTATTTTGCCTTTTATTTACTTTACTTGACAAGAATGAATTTGTGGAATTTGCCATGAACGCCAGAAGAAAACATCGTCAATATGGACAGTTTTTCTTAATCTTTTTTTTTTTTTAAATGAAAACTTGTATCTGCGTAAATGTAACAACTGATATGTGCATTTAGCAATTAAGGGTTGCCACTTAGTCAATAAGGAAATCATCTTTCTTCTCTTGTTAAAAAAGTCGCCAAACTTCGCTACGGTAGTGCATTAGTATTTAATTCTAAAAAATGCTTGTCGTTTTTTCAAAGCAATTACCAGATACTGAAAATCTAGAAATGGGAGGAGCATTTTTGGCAAAATTTGAGATCAGTGCAAATCTCCATTAAAATTTCTTGAGAATGCATGTGTGTCATGTGCTTGTCTAATCACCACGGCCCCTTGCCTGCATTCAGAATTTACCAAACTTCCAGTCGAATGACCACTTTTCTCGCTGCCTCCTCTAATATCTGTCTCTATTTACAATATTAATGATAGTGTGTGATTGTCAATTTCACAGAGTGTTAACGTCGACGTAATGGCTACTATTGCCGATATTCGGGCTTGTATGCTGGGAGATCGCGATGATTTACGTTGTTTTGACGGTCAATTTCGTCACTTATTACGCTGATGTAATATTGAATGGTTTGCACCGGTATGGTGGACACAATCGTTAATATTTACATTTTTGTGATGATACTTTTCACTGAGAATTATGCTGTTATAGTAGACTCTATTGCTGAGGCTACTATTTTGACTGCTATTTTTAACTACCAATACAATTATTTTGGCTACTAGTTTTAACATCTTAGGCTACTAAAGAAACTGTTTTCAGAGTTTATAGTCACTGGGAGCCCTGCGTATGTGATATGAGGGATGTGACATTATCGTTGGTGACATCTGCATCTTGAATTACTTCATTGATAGCTTCGATGATTTTGTCATCCAACAAATTCTCTTGCTGGATATCTTTGTCCAGCCACTGCTCCATTTCTTATTCATTTCGCATGCACTAAGATTTTTAAATGCTAAACAAAGTTGTCTGTAGACTCCAAAAGGTCTGTGGAATGACTGAATTGAAAAGCAAGTGCGATATCGTACCAGTATAAGGAAAAAAGTATTCCTTTTTTTAAAATTTTTTTTTTTAAGTTTATAATTTATACTATATATGTTTTTATGTTTCTACTTAAAAATATTTTTTCTTCGTTAAAACTTCGTTTCTGGCAAAATTGAAAATCAAATAACCAAATTGGCGCAGTATGGCCCATGTGTTGCCCTTGCGCCGTTAAACTCTAACCTACCAATCAACCAACCAAATAACAAAAAAATCATGCATCGATATATCGATATTTTTTCTATGCAACGATATAGTATCGATGTTTATTTTCATCGATATTTCCGACCTCTACTCCATCGACAAACATACACACAAAATCGAAGTTACTATAAAGGATTTAAAAAACATTATCCCGCAAGCTTAAATTTGAATTTTTCGAAATTTAGATATTGAATTACACTAAACAGCATCGAAAATTTAAAACAAAAAAGGAAAAGATATGAGTGTGTTATAGCATATACAACTTTGCCTTAAAAAAAAA
The DNA here is from genome assembly GCA_963978545.1 of Linyphia triangularis. Lineage (NCBI taxonomy): Eukaryota > Metazoa > Arthropoda > Arachnida > Araneae > Linyphiidae > Linyphia > Linyphia triangularis. The sequence continues at coordinate 88,783,360 of OZ021723.1, read as the reverse complement.
AAAAAAAAAAAAAAAAAAAAAATTCTCTACTAATTTGTAAAATTTCATTCTTTTAAATCCAATAGTTTTTATCGCAATTTTTTTTTTTTTCAACAAAAGATTTTTGTTGAGTTTAAAATATCTATCAAAATGGCAGTTTAAAAAGTTGGGAGTCAAATTAAATTAAAGTACAGCAACAGGTTTGAAATGTTTTTTTAACGTTTTTACTAGGTCTATTACAGTGGTGCTTTTGCGCAAAAAATGTTTTATTACAAGAAAAATGTGATTGGTTTTGGCTTTACACTTTTCTACAGTTCCATATTTTGGTGGAATTATTTCCTAGTGATTGGTCGGTTTTTGAGAACGAAACTTGCAAGCATTCAAAGTATTACAAGTTGTTTTAAACCTGGCTAAACATAAACTTTCTCTTTAAACTAATAGGAAAAAAACCATCGACTTTATATTCATTTAAAAGAAATTTTTTGAAGGGCTCTTTAACAATCAAACAGTTTTAAATAATTTTTTTTAAGAATCCATTGAAAAGATATCGTACCAGCAAAAATAAATGACAAATGATGATTCAAAATACGGAATGTGTGATTTCCCGGCTTCCTGAAAATTCATCTGATAAATCTATTTGACATTTCAGATATAATTACACTGTGTTGTGAAACACAAACTCAAATTCAGAAGTTATTGAAGATTTATTTTATATTAATAAATAAGCCAACAGAAGAATTTTTGATTTTTTTCCTGTTATTTAGATAGTACTTTAATCGCAGTTCTAAAGTTATGAATCTTAACAAGTTAGTTAAGAAATGCATGAGAAATAAATTTAATATATTTTTGCTTTGATAGGATAATTATTCCACATGTTATTTCATATGAAATTCATTTTTGCATAAAATTTCACTTAAAATGAATTGTGTTAACCTGTACAGGACACAATTTGTAAAAGAGAATTTACAAGAACGATATTATGATAAACAGCTCAAGATAATAAAAAATTTAGTTTAGCTTTCAAATTATAAAAGTTTTAAAAATAATTATTGAAACTGTAGGGTGAATTATAAACCTCTATAAGTATTCTAGAAATTAATATTTTTTCTTGTTCAAAAATATATAATCTTTCTTAAAACTTCCCCGTTCTGATGATATAAATATTAAATTTGTATCTTAAAATTTTATCGGATATGAATAATGGACGATTTCTGCATTTTTTTATTTTTTTTTATTCATCAATTCTAAATGTTTCGAAAAGGCCATAAACGCAAAAATTTCTGCTCACTGCGGTTTTTCTTTTTTTAATTTGCAACCTATGTTTGCTCGTTAGTTTTGGAGGGGGAAACGATTCATTCGGCTGGAAATAAATGTGACGTCACTTGATCTGAAACAACTTGGCTTGAAACGCTGCAGCGGAAACCATATTTACAAGTTTCTTGTAAATCTCGCCGACCTGTACGGGATATGGCAACTGTCTACTAAGCCAACGCCAACTATTTGGCAGAAACCTCACTATAACCATAGAAACGGAAGGATGTTTTGACGTCTCAGATATGGCTGATCGTTTTGATCAGATTGCAATCGGATGGGGTTTCGGCGCAATTTCTTTTCTTAATATTTAAATAACTAACTTTTTTGAAGAACTTTTGTTTGAATATTTGGAATCGGGAAGAAATACTTTCTAAATATAAACTAATTTAAATCGTATTAAAAAAATGCGGGAATTGTCGATTAAACTGGTTATTAAAAATAGCGCAGAAGCGCGTTTTGACAGGTTATTTGGGCCAGATTTTTTAATTAACATTGGGGTGAAATCTCCTTTCGACGACCACTGTATGGTACTACAGCCTAAGTTTCCATTTTTACATGATTTTAAAAGAACATAAAAATGACATGAAAAACAATGTATATTTATTTTAAAAACTGGAAAGGTATTAAAAATACACATTTCTTTAGATTGGTTACTGAAACTGCATGATTTCGTTTCTTGTTTGATGTTTGCGAGTATTTATTTTTTGTTTTGTTATGAATTTATAAATTTTTAAATGATGGCATATAAACGGGTTTTGATGTAAAGTGATTGCTTTTGATTAACTTACAGTAGTGACTTACAGCAATTGTCAGAGGCGACTGCAAGAATCGAGTGGTCTGCCGAAGCGCATTTGGCAGGAAATGTTCAGCAGACCATTCCAAAAGAGTAGTTTTTAGGTGCCAGAAATACGTCGTCGAACATTACTCTGAACTTCATATATAATGTAGATAATTTCCTTAATAAGAATTACTTGGTCTGTCGAGTGTCCGGTAGACTGTTTCGGTAGACATAGTTTAAATTTCTGTTATTTTAGTGAACTTTTCAAGTTGTATAAAGAAAAAATTTGAAGTTGTTTTAATGTTATTGCAAAACATTGTTTTTAATTAGACAGTTTAAACAAAGCTTAGAAATAGTATACTGAAGTTCATTCTAATAATAATTAGGAGTGTGAAACATCGCACAACTTTCAATTACACTATATAATATTGGTCATTGCAGTAAAATTTCAAACGTTGATGTACGATGCTCAAGGGCAGAGAGCTCTGTGTTAAACTCTACTTTTTATGATTTTATCGCTTTTTTATTGGAACTTTGAAGGTGGGAATGTTTAGAACACCTTCAGAGGCTTTACCGCATCAATTTTGATAAAAATCGTTAAAGCCGTTTTTTAGCAATTACTGAAAAAAAAAAAAAATTTTTTTTTAATGATTTTTCCCTATTTCAACCTTATGCGCACGCGCGATTTTGACGAAAACTTTAATGGTAGGTCGTTGCGCCACCACCAACCAACACACCAAATTTTAAATCGTTGGTCAATTTGTTCGGATTTTTTCTAAGTCATATCATTTTTTTTTATCATTGCAATTTGGTACACAAACTTTTTTATCCATTTAATAATAAATTAATACGATAACTTTTCTAATTGTATTTTTAAAATCATGTAATTAAAACTGAATTCTATATTGTGCTTATGTCGAACGTGAATTATTTCTGTTCAGATCGTAAAAATTACAAAATCTTAGAATTTGTTTTAATTTTGTAAACACTACCACTGAAGTTTTAAAAGTGTGTCTTAAAAACTAAAATGTAGATAAAAATGCATTTATTAGACATAATTTTAAGATGAAATTTTTTGATAATGTTGTGACTGATCCATTTAATGCAGGTTTAAGTTACTAGAACAATTGCATTTGTGGAAAAATTACTGGACATGGCTCGTGCGAAATTTGAATGATTAGTTTTATGAAAATATTCGTCTTCCAACACAAGTGATTCTTTTAAAATGACCTCTTAATACCACTTATCAGAATCATAGCCAGAATTTTTTTCCAAAGTGGATTTGAATTTTCTGCAAATGAAATATTAGAATTTTTATGCATTTTATGTTTACTAATCATAGATAATTTACAATTTTATACAGTTAATAAATGCTATAAATTCAAAAAAATACTAAGCAAAATTATGAAATATTGTGTTATAAAGGTATGCAGATCAATAAAACAAATTTCCATTGAGTCCCTCCCTCCATAACCCCTATATTATAATGGGTGAAAAGAATAGAATAATTTTGGGAGGGTAGCAGGTATATATTAGGTATAGGTAGGTATATACCCCCCCTCCATCTCCCTCCAGTTACATGCAAGCTGTTAATCAGCTGAGATCTTTCGCCTGTTACTACTAATTATAATTATAGATAGGAAATGCTTATAATAATTTTTTAATGTACTTATATACAGCTATATATTTAAAGATCCGTTTTTTTGCAATTGTTTCTACTATTTCAAAAGTGTTGATTGGTCAGTTTAGAAATTGCTTGGCGTGAGAGCTACCTGAAAGCTTTTGCGTTGAAACATCGTCAGGTTATTATTTTTTTTTATCTCGTGTAGGTTTTGAAGGGAAAACTTCCCCGTATTTGTGTTTTGAATTCAGCCGGACAATCAATGCGGGACTATTTGCTGTGTTTCAAAAGAAAATGAAAGGATTGACGTTACACAAATATAATAGAAACTATTTCAAAGAAAAACAGTATACATTTGGCAATGAACACTTGAACCAAATGAAAGTGTATGAAAAATAATTTAAATTGTACTATAGAGATCATAATTCTAACTTTTTGAAAATGGTTTTTTAGACAATGAACACCTATGTAAAGTATGTACTAGATTGGGAAAATACACATGTGCTATGTCAATAATTCGAAATGATATTTTATTTAGGTTCGTGATGTCAAATTATGTATTAGACAGCCTTAAATATGATAAACAGTTTTGAAAATTTTCTGTAAAATCTTGCTTTGAAAAATTAAAACCCATGTTCCAAGAAAGTACGCAGTAAAAATATCTACTAAGGCATTTTGAAGCATTCCACTTTTAAAATTTTTTGATGATTAGATGCATCTGGTCCTGAAGATTATTTTAATCAAGATTATTTAATACAACTTATTTTAATCAATTTTCCGTGATATTTTTTTATGAATATTTTTCTATGAATATCAAATCAATTAAAACTTTTGTTGTAGTTAAAAAATTTGTCTGTTATTTTCTATCTGACAAAACTATAAACTGAGTAAAAGAATTTAGGAGTTTGATCTTTACCCAAGAAACAGTACAGCACGACTATTGAAGTTTGAAAAAGTCATCTAAAATAATTAGTAATAAAAGTCATTAAAAAATAAAAATAATAAAAACGAACTAAATACTTTACTTTAATATTTACCATTTATTGCTACCTATTAGTTTAAGTTTTTGGTATTTAACCCCTTGCCTGTGACGCCCGAACTCAGTTCGGGCAACCCAAATGCGTTTTCAAATATATTCCACAGGCAAGGGGTTAATCCCTTAAAAAGGCCAACTTCACGTTTTAAGTTTCAGCAAATTTCTGTTATAGAGCACCTGTACCATTTTTGGAGGGTTTTCTATACGCATTTCCATTGTAAAGGTCACCAAAACACATTTTTGCACACTTGGCATTTTGTTCTTAGGTCGTTCCTGCATGGAGATCATAGGAAGCACATAACTATTTAAAGAATAAAAAATAATAAATTCCACTCTTCACTATTTTGCAATTTTAATAGTCCTTAGTATTAGGTGCACTTTCTTTACAAACATAGATATCAATATCGAACAATGATAAAAGCGAATGCTTAAGTCAGTACCTGTAATCGGATAATGATAGATTAAAACTGGGAATAGAAAGACACTGACTTTTTTTTTATCCTGTTTTTAGGGTAATGATATCGTATCCCTGTGCGCAACAGTTGTTGTAGCGTTCATTTGGAAGATAGCTACTTCTAAAGCTTCAGTTACAATTCAAAATGAAAAATAAGTCTGTGCTATTATTATGGGCTCTGGTGTTTGGGAATGTATTGTTACAAGCTGAGTCTGTTTTGAGAATAAGTAAGTGGATTTTTTTTTTTTCATTTGTACGAAGTTGTTTTGTTGTTTGTATGAAAATTTAAATGTGGATTACTTTGAAAAAATTTGGAGCTGCGTATATTTCCATACATTGTTAATTAAATTACTTAAAGCAAATAGGAGCTTATATTATAATTGTAATTTTGGAATTTTGTATTATTTTATGCATCAAAGAACAAGTTTAAAGTTATATTGTATGAGGTATCACCGGAGGACCTGTAATAGAGAGGATTTCAAAAACACTCTAAAATAACACTTTTTAAATCGGAGAGCTGAAAAAACAGAAAGTTATTTGAATAAGGGTTCATATTGTTTGCGCAATTTATAAAATTTAATAAATGCTCCAATCTATTTAGGAAATTTCAATATGAGGACTGGAGATTTGATTACTTGTATTTTATTTCCGCCAATTTGTATTAAAGCATTACATCAATATAGAGGAAGCCTACATATGCTGATCCTCATAACATAAAGTCGTTTTCAATTATTTTAACCAATCTGTATGTGGGATGGGACTTTGCCATTTTGGACCGCTTCGGTGATTTTGGACCTTCGATAATTTTAGCATCCACAAATTTTTCTTGCTGGCGATCTTTGACCAGCCACTGCTCCATGTCTTTCGCATTTCGCAAATGCTGATATAAAGTTGTCTGAAGACTTCAAAAGGTTTCTGGAACGACTGAATTGAAAAGAAATTGCGATACTGTAATAGAACAAGGGAAACAACTATTCCTTTTTTTTTTTGAAATTTATAACTTATATTATTTTATTTTTACGTTTCGTACTTCAAAAAAAAAAAAAAAAAAAAAAAAAAAAAACAGCCTGTAAAAATGGAGATCCGATCAAACGGATGTTTATTAAGAAGGATTCTACTGTACTTGAATTCCCAATAAATGTTTCATAGCTGTTCGTAATATGACCTTATAATAATGCTTTTGTGTTATTTTGTAAGTAAGACCCACACATGCTGTAGCCATATTTCTCTGCAGATAGGTTCTTAAACATTCTTGTGGTCATGCATGAACCAAAAAGGATTTAATGGAAAAAAAAAATCTCTACATATTTGAAGAGACCTAACATATTTAGCAGTGCACATTACATTTTTCCAAATCAATAACTACACGGATATAAATACTGGATAAAAATAACAATGGCTTAATTGAACGCCAGGCAAACACAGATAATTTAGTCCAAAAGAAATGTTAATTATCAAATCACGCTCAGTGCGTACCTATAGAATTTTGTAGCCTCCATTTTAACGTAATAGAATCCTTTGTTAGTAAAGTTTATTGCTCTTCCTTGAAGTTAGAGAGTATGGGTGTAGTTTGTAATTTGTTTTATGTGAAATTTGTATTTTTTAATCAATGTTTTTAATTTTTTTCATTCTTTAAAGAGGCTTGTTTTGATTTTTAACCTAAATTTATATTTTGGTGCAATTTTACCTTGACTATTTAGAATTACATTTACTTATCGAATTTATGCATTTTTAAATTAGCCATTATTTTTTTTCGTTTTTTAATGATAACGTCGACAGAGATACACATGAGGAAATTTTTAAGGGAATATTCTGGAAAAAAGGGAAATGCCAGGGAACTTTCTCAAATTCTGTAGCCACCCTGAATAAATAATTTATCGCTTTTATGTTATGTAATTTTATTACGTAGCTTAGTTTTCGAAAGCAAATTTTAAGATTGTGAATTCTGTTCAAATTGTGTAAAGTACGAGCTTTTCTACTTGTTCATTTGATTTAATAAGTGATTGAAATTGTCTTGAGTTTTAGTTCAATTTCACCATGATAAGGACAAAAGATAATTTTCTTTTTGTTTGGATAAGGGTGCATCTTATTTACCACTGTATCGACTTTAAATTTGATAAAATGCTCTTGTTCTTTAGAAATAAAGTGTGCAAAGACATAGGAACTGTTTATTTAAATTTGAAGACAAAATACGGTTGCTTAAATTTTTTTTAAGATCAATTCGAGTTGTGGTAGGTGGATCTTTATCTTTTTTAAAGAAACAATTCAAGGTTTTTAACTAATTTTTGACAAAGGAACGAAAAGTAAAAGGTTTTCTTAATTCTAAACCTAGTAATTAAGGGCGTAGGTAGAATTTTTTTTCGGGAGAGGATATGAAATTATACGTCAGAAAATCTTGATTATCATTTTTACTATTAATGCTATATGTATTTAGCAATCAAGAGAACAGATACTTATTCTAAGCATATTTCGAAATTCAAAAATATTTTAAATAAATTTACCTTTTTAAACAATAAAATTCTTTAATTTTGGTGCACTAATAACGAAAAGAAAAAATGTCGGGAGGGGATATATCCCCATATACCTCCCTCTGACTACTCGCCTGCTAGTAATTGTAATATCTTTTAAAAACCAGAATTCTGATGTTATGGAATTACAAATTAATATACTAGAATTTTTTTTTGCCTACAAAGCAATTTTTCTTAATAGAACTTATGGTATTTATCATACTTAAAATTTACATAACTATACATCCTTTCTTACTTCATTCTATAATACAATTTTTGATTTACTCTTGAACGTTCTTCATATTTTCACCTCTCCTTTCCCCTTTTTTTAAAGTTCTCTGACAAACTTGACTTGTGTCAGACGCTAACAGATATTTCAATTAAGTAATATTTGCATTTAAAAAAAAAAAAAAAAAAAAAAAAAATACTGATTTTTAAGCAGTACAAATATTCTTCCAGACTTTACTTAATAATTTAATTTTTAAAATTTTTTTTCTTGGGAAATATTTATTTTTGAAAATCAGACCCTCAAATCTTATATGATCTGGTAGGCTGTTATAGGTATAAAATATTCGCATTCTGTTGCAGACTCTCCGTAATAATAGATATTTGCTGACTCTCCGTAGTTCAAGTAAACTTGAATGAAAAGGAAATCTGAAGAAAAATTACTTCGAAAATTACGAAAATCACTGAAATTCTATTCTTTTTCTTTATTTTAGACGAAAGTTTTGATATTTACATTGAACATCAATTATATTTTAAATTGTATGGATTTTTGTATTTTAATTTTTTATTATTTGTGTTTAGCTTTATAACCACGTTTGTCAATTTGTTATTGATACTATTTGACGGATTAACAAGTTTTGATTATTATTATTATTATCATCAAAGTTATTGTTGATATCGTTATCATCATAGTCATAAAATTATTATTATTAGTAGTAATATCATTATTATTTTATTTGTGGTGGCTCTTCTTATTTTCATTATCATTATCATCATAATAATTCTTTTTATTACTATTTATACTGAAGCAAGCTATTTTATAAACATACATTTTTACTGTCGTTATAGTAATTAAAATACGATGGTCTCAATGACAATAACATGTGTAATATGTGCTATAAAGTGCATCAATGCGCGTATGAAAACACTTGAAATGGTTGGTTGTATTCAGATTATCTGGCGCCGTCAGCAACACGAGGGATATAATGCGCCGAAACATTCGTCATTAGACAAGCCAACATACATTTACAAACACCCATGCCAACACGGGACTCGAACCCGCAACCTCGCGGTCTAGAAGCTAGCACGCTAACCACTATACCGTTTGGTCGGCACACACACTTGAAATGATACGACTGAACAATAGAAGATTGCTAACAACGTTAATTTGTGACTAAATTGATATATTTTCAAAATGATTTTTAAAGTAATAAAACATCATCAAAATATTACATTACATGTCCGATTTAACTTAATTAAATTATGCTATGGCTACAGAGTAATATTTAGAAACAAATTCTAACTCTAATTTGATTTTTTTTTTTTTAAATTTAAATTTTATTTTTGAAATATTTAAGAATAAAAAGTTTAAAATAATAATTCATTTGATTTAACGTGGTACGTGAATGCCACATACACATTTTTACATGAATCATGACACCCCATTTCAATAATCTAATCCTTAAAACAAAGTTTTATGGATCTTTTATACGTCTTGGCAAACGAGAACCAAGCTTGAACTATCTTAAATATGGAAGTTACTGACACTAATTGATTTTAAACGATCCCTTTTTAATAATTACCTTTTATATTTCTCTAAAAATTTTACCTTTTGAGTTTTTCCTTAAATACTGCTTTTAGAAATATAATTTCGCCTTTCAGAATTAAGTATTTTCAAAGCATTGATAGTTAATTTGTTTATGTGTGTTGAATACTTAAGATTTGGTTCCCTGCATTAGATGAGTATTAAAGGAAAATACCGTTTTACGTTAAACTACATTTCATTAATTGGTAATTATCTAATTATCCTGTGCATGTGACAGTGTGTATCCTAAATATTTGCCATCGGGATTAAAAATAAAATACTTGAATTGGTTTAAAAGTGGTTAATAGGTTGAGGTGTCCATCAGTAACTTAAAATGAAAAATGTCCAATTGTTGGTCTATTGTGAATGATTTTCCACTCGGCTAATTTTTTTCTGATATAAATGTCTTTACAATTCTCAAACTAATTATATCATAAAATTAATAATCATCCAATAACTGTTATAGTTCAGTACTAAAGCTTTCATATGACTTTGAAATACATCTACCCAAAGTATTGGGTTTGAGTTTGGTTTTGTATCGATTTGTTCCTCAGAAAATGAAATTTAAGTTCTATTTTCTTTGCACCTGTGATTCTTTTTGTGTTGTACTGTACCCGAGTTGTAATCTAAAAATATAATTAGTTTCATAAATCTTTTGCTAACTGAACGAGAGATTCTTTTTTGTAAATTATAATGTGTTCTACCAAACATTGTATTCTTTATTTAAACATTATAATGAGTTTTGCAAAGTATCATTTTCTTTTTGTAAACCATTTTCTGTTTTGCCATATATCTTGTTTACAAATGTTCTATTCTTCATTTGTAAGTAGTATTGAGTTTTACGAAATATTTAATGTGCACAAATTTAATTATTTTCCATTTGCAAATTATATCGCATGTGCCAAATATTTTATTCTTTGTAATGAATTTTCGTTTCAACAAATATTTTATGAGAAAATATTCATATTAAAATACAAGGTCCGGCTATTAATTTCCAGGACTGACGTAACTGTAGGAGAACGAAAAGCCGGAAGATGGCGCTAATGATTGCATATTGAAGAGCGTTTTCTTGCTCATGTGCAGTGCAATCGGCGCCATTCTGAAGTAAGTGGTTCTCGTGGAAAGGCGCATTAAAACGTAGCTCTTAAATTCCTGTTGTCGAAGTGAAAATGGTGCAATGAATTAACATTAAATTTTGCTTCGAATCGGGCAAGGCAGCTGCGGAAACCTTCGAAATCTTAAAACAAGTTTACGGCGAGGAAGCATTATCCCGCTCAAGAACTTTTGAATGGTTTAAACGCTTTCGAGACGGGCGCGAAAGCGTCGAAGATGATCCACACACAGGTCGGCCGCAGTCCGTACGCACGCCGGAAGCAATTGAAAAAGTTCGCGATATGGTGAAATGTGATCGTCGATTGACTATTCGAGTACTCGCCAATGAATTTAACATGGAAAAAGAGACGGTTCGGCGAATTTTGACGCAAGACCTAGGCAAACGCAAGATTTGTTCCAGATTCGTTCCTCACCATTTAAGGGACGAACAAAAGCAATTGGGACTGGACGCATGTGGCGAACTTATCTACAACGCTGATACTGACCCTGCGTACCTGGATAGGATACCCAATTTGAAGAAAAATTTAATGTTAACTCTTTGCTCCATTTTCACTTCGACAACAGGAATTTAAGAGCTACGTTTTAATGGGCCTTTCCACGAGAACCACTTACTTCAGAATGGAGCCGATTGCACTGCACATGCGCAAGAAAACGCTCTTCAATATGCAATCATTAGCGCCATCTTCCGGCTTTTCGTTCTCCTACAGTTACGTCAGTCCTGGAAATTAATAGCCGGACCTTGTATGTTGCGGTTTAGCATTTATTCGCAAATAGTGTGTTATTTCATGCACAAATATTTTTTTGTAATTGTAAATGTAAATTATTGTTTGTTTTACCAAATATTATTTTTTAAAGTGAATAATTGTTTCACTAAATATTTTCAGAGAGAAAATATTTTATTCTTGATGGTAAATTACATGACATTTTGTCAAATATTTCTTTCGTTATAATGAATTATAAAAAATTACTAACTATACAATTCTTTCACTGTTTCAGCCTTTATAGAAGACCTCTGCTATAACACAAAGCAGAGTGTCGTTGACTTACGCTATGACTCTTCTGGAATTTTGATGTCAGCTCCATCTATGAACGCACCCGACAGTTTTGAATGTGAAGTCCTATTGACACCTCCAAAAGGGGCTTCTGTTGTGCTTAGCATTTTTAGATACGATTTGTATGACGAAGATCAGCTGATTGTAAGCATATTTTAAGTTAATCTGGAGTTAGTTAGACGCTTATTTCAATTTATGAAATTAGTCCAGGAGTCAAATTCAAAATTGAGCTTAATTAGTACTATATGGGGGTGGAGATGGCGAATTCTGGCTATGTTTTCTTGTAGCGTTTTATAGAAGATCAACATGTCAAAGGAGTCGCGTTTTATATATTAAGGTGATTAAAAAATAGGGGCACAATTTTTAACTTTGAAATTTCACTGGGGCATCGGCTAATTTTGTTCTCCCACCGAAAAAAAAAAAAGTACTGTTGATTTTTGAGGAAATTTGGATAATTCTTTGTGGTGGCTCAATCAACTTGAATTTTAAGAATTTCATACAATACCCTTACGACGTTCAACGTAACGTAACATACACTATTCAACATAAACGTTTTTATATTTTGAATGGACAACTATCTTTGATGGTGCAGAATACTATTTGATGGCATATATTTTGAGGATAAAGATTGATGGTATTGTTAGTATACCTGTTTACAGTGGAAGTTCATCAGTAATCGCTCACATCATTTTCCTAATAAAGTATTTTTTTGTTTTAGGTCTGGGAACTTTTTTTTCCAAATCATTCACTACCATATGCCCCTACGAATGTTTTTTTCATTTAAGTACTCTTCGTTTTCTTGTCATTTCTCTGGGTTGGTGAGAAGAAAATCTTTTTTTTTAATGCCCATTGCATCAAAGAATCTCAAGGAGTTCGTATGGAAAAATTGTTCCTAGCTTTGCTCGGGGATAGTGTTTGCAGTAAGAGTTAATTTCTTTGTAATATTCTCTAAATTCAGACTTTCATTATAAAGTACTATAATAATTTTAGATGTGGTTTTTGTATTAGCATTCCTTTAAAAAAGTGAGAAAAACAAGTTCCTCTCCGAGATACCAAAGTTGAGAAAGAATCTTTTGATTGAAACACTAGAAATACCTTCAGTGATACTCTCGTAGTAGTAGTCATAAATCTTCTTCAAGATAACCAAGTTGTTATTTGGAGCAGTAATTGGAAAAGTGGCAAGAAAAAACAACTCCAAGTAGATGCAGGAAAAAAATATAGCAATGCCTCTTAGTATTTTTTTTCTCTCTTAGTAAGTCTGAATTGCTCCTGGAATATCCATACCTTGATGGCCTGTATGGCTTTTGCCATCCATACTGTCCAGTGAAGTTCACCTGGATCTATAAAATGTACCAGTACGTCAGGAGAAGAGCTACCTAAGAACATTAATACCAATTCCAAAAGCTTAAAGTAATCGTTGAGGAATATTTCTCTAGAAAACGTATGATGTCATCTTTTCTGTCTGCTTCAGATAGTAAATGCATTCTATTTGTTTCTTACAATGCATTTTCAAATCGATTTAAAGTGCTTGAAAAGAAAAGTGTCGGGGTCAGAAGAAAAGTCATGTTGTGAACGCTGTATCGAACACAACTTCACAGATATGCAGCCTGGTACACAAAGCTCTTAACCAAGTTTTTGCTCAATCAGAATGCACGCCTTCGCGTCAAAACACGTAGCTTTCAAATTTTCGATTAATTTCTAATACTCTAAAGTTTCATAGACTGTTGTTGTTGCATGATCAGAAGAAATATTTGGACCCTGATCTATTTAACTTCGGAAGTAATTGCTTTAGATCTTTTCACAAGACGATAGCTAATATATATATATATATATATATATATATATATATATATATATATATATATATATATATATATATATATATATATATTTGTTATCTGGTTATATCTTGTAAAGGGTTGCCTTCCCAGTGGCACTGTTGAAGAAAATTGTTAGGTGATGCCTAAAGCTGAATTTTTACGCTGATTGCTTCTAGCCCAGCTTATGGAGCTAAAACTTATGTTAAATTTAGCTGGCTCAGATTGAAACAGCTTCAGTAAATTATTTTGTACTTCACGAACAATTATATTTCGAATCAGACGATAAATGAAATTTACAGCAACTTCGCGTTTCGAGAAAAGTTTACACTCAGGAATTGTCTCGGCTAATTGTCCAACTACCCACACCAGTATATTTTCGTATCTTAACATTTGTTTTCACAATCCAATCACATTTACATTAAACAACAAAAATATACGTTCTTTGAAATGATACAAAGCAACTGACCTCTACTGTACAACAGTTCGATTGCAATTTTACTTCCTATATGAGTGCGCTAACGACTAAAAATCTCAATGTCTCTCTGGCGTTGCCGTGTCGTTTTAAGACATCCAAACACCGAATTTTTTGTTTATATGATAGTGTAAAATGAAAAAAACGTTGTAGCTTGTAAATTATGATTCTAGAGGATTTTTTTTTTATGATTTAATAACGTAATGTGCGTTTTAATATAGATATTTTCAAAATTTGCAATATTTACAATATTTGAACGGTCTGCGCCACCTCTAAATATTAATAAATTTTAATAAAATTTTGCATGGCATAATATTTTATTACATAGCAATTTTTGAGGGGGTGCTTCAGTAAAAAATCGAAAGTTCGAAAAAATGAGTCACCCTAATATATATATTTATAAAAATTAGTTTAAAAATTGATTTTGTTCGTAAAAACATATCAGTTAAGATAATACATACCATCAATATTTTTATAATATATTTTTGTGTCGATACTTAATGAAAAAAACTTTTTTTCTAAAAATTTTTTTAATTTTTTATAAATTGCAAAAATTATTTTTTTTCTTTATACTTTCATAAAATGCATTGCTTTCGTAAAGTTATTTAAATAATATTTAAATAAATAAATATATATGTATATATATATATATATATATATATATATATATATATATATATATATATATATATATATATATATATATATATATATATATATATATATATATATATATATATATATATATATATATATATATATATATATATATATATATATATATATATATATATATATATATATATATATATATATATACCGTTGTAAATTGTGGAAGGTCTTTATTAATTGTATATAATTTTTATTATCATGAGATGTCATCTACATATTAAAACTAAACCAAACTTTAAAAAGTTCAATGGCAACCCCATAATATTATACCATATTTAGAATTTAAAAAACCCCTCTAAATACCAAATTTCATAATTTTCCGATGAATGGATTGTATATATATATATATATATATATATATATATATATATATATATATATATATATATATATATATATATATATATATATTTTTACCCCGACATCATTTAAATTACAATCCATTCATCGGAATATATATATATATATATATATATATATATATATATATATATATATATATATATATATATATATATATATATATATATATATATATATATATATATATATATATATATATATATATATATATATATATATATATATATATATAAATAAAGAAAATGTGTTTTTTTGGTCATAAATTCTTATATAGTTGCAATTTTTATTCCAAAGGATTGTTTGTTTAAGGCCAAACATAAATAACATGAAACTTTTGTTTTAAACCAATTTTTTAATAATTAACAGTTTTTAAATTTTTTTAAATAGAAACATATATATATATATATATATATATATATATATATATATTTGCTTCCATTAGAATTATCATGGTCAAAAACTCCTCCAGAATTTTTTTCATTCCAATTTGACTTTTCGTGCTCGATATTTTAGCAAAAATGTAATAAAGCTCACTTTAAGGGACCGCGTAATAGATTGCGTCTTGAAGCATGCAAAACGTTAGATTCTTCCCCTCTATAAAGAAATTTGCTCTCAAGATCGGTCAAAACATTTTCGCTCATAAGTGACGTGTTTCTCAACATAATGAACTGAAATTTGGTATCGAGGGTAAACAAGGTATTCTAAATCGAATGAAAACATAAAAATTGGGGTTTGCATTGAAATTTAAAAGACAGAGTAAAATTTAATTAGAATACAGACTCCTAAGAAAATATTTTTGCATTAGAAATATAGAAAATCATAAACAAAACATTGGTGAAAACCGCAAGATTCACGATATCGAAATTATAATTTTTTCTGAAGTACAGAACCAACTTACATGATGACACTTTTAGTCTGATTTTGATACTTATTAACAATGGAACATTATTATTTTTTTTTTTTCATTATGAGATAAGAATAGAAAGCTTTATTTAACAACGGTTACAGAAATGATGCAACGTTGTTTTGCATATAATGCATCGCACTACTCTAAATAGACTTCTATAAAAATATACATCATGTACAACAATTTATTATTTGGTATTTTATCTTAGGGCCACTTAAATAATTTTGTAACTCAACAACTATACTTATTATTGAACTTATTTCATTCCAACTGAAATAGTATGCACTGCTTTTTCATCTTCTACTCCAATCGTTAATTGAAGATTGCATGAAAAATAACTTCTAAAAGGTTAGATAAACGAAAAGTATACAAGATATGCTTTGTAGATTTTCGCATGTTCTCGTAAAATGATTTTCAACAAAATATATTTAATTTATTGTGAACTAGCTGAATACCCGTTCTTCGCTACGAAATTTTAACCTGTGCAATATATTTTAGCTAGCTGTGAGGCCTTGCGTTGCGGAAATCTGTCATTCGTGTATAGGTAACAGTTTTTGGAGCTTCGCTCGCAGAGAGGTTCATCGCTTCGCAAAATCGAGCTCGCTTCGTTCGCTGAAAAGTTCCTTGGCACATAAACACAGGCTTACTTCACTCATTGAAAGGTACATTGCTTTGCAAGCATAGGCTCAAGGCCTATTCTAAGGAAATTTTACGACTGCCCAAACGTCCGATCCCTCCCCCCCCCCCCCTCCTCCTCCACATTATTACTCCAAACACAGAATGAAAAAAAAAAAAAAAAAAAAAAAAAAATGGATTTATTAAAGAGTCTCTTGAGGATATTTTCACCTCCTGAATGGAATCGCCCCCTGCTCGCTGTCTATCAATAAGTCCCCCCCCCCCCCCGTTTATACGTTTATAATTTCAGGTCATCCTGATTTTAAATTTAACTCTATAAGTTTTTACAATTTAAACCTATTTATTTAACATAAAATTCTACCAAAATCGAAGCGTTAAGTGAGCGACTCACCGCCGGAACGGTTCTTCGTTTACAAAAAAAGAGTTGAAATTGTTTCGATTACGTCAGATAATCATTGCCAATTATTGGGTTGCCTGGTGAATGTTTTTCTTGTTTTCTTCAGTTCGAGACACAAATGTGGATTAGCTTCCTTTCGAAAAGGGCATTTCCCTTTGAAACGTATTTGGAACATACATTCGGAGAAGTATGCTGCCGTCATAAATTAAAAAGCCGTAAATCCAAAACAATTTAATTGCAAATATTTTGACACTTTCCGATTAATCCATAAAAAATAATATTTTTATTTTATTGAATGGCTCAAGTTTTTAGGTCATACAAACCTATACAACAATTTAAAAAAAATGTAATTTCAAAGGATGAACACAAAAGTATGCAATTGACTTCAAAATATGCAATTGAATTTTTTGAGATTTTGGGCTCTTTGCTAAGGACTGCAGTATAGCCCCCGTATATTACTTGCTCCAAAGAAAATTAAATCTAAAACCTACCGATCAAATCCAATTTCGCTATTTATAAAAAAAAAAAAGCATTATTTTATGCCTAAAATATAACTTGAAAGAGATATTGTACACGTCTTCGGTACAGATTTTTAAGCATGTTCATTCAGAGAATTTTTTTTTTAAATTTAATAACCTTTCCGAAACCTTTAATTTGGTATCTAGCACAGTTCTGTTACTTTTGTGATTGAGGTTTATGAGTATTCCTATAAGATTTTCATCCCCATTATTTATGTCAGCGTTCGCCACTAACTTTTAGAGGCGGGCAATATGACTTATGATGGAGCTCTTCGCGGGCCGGATACACCAATATATGTATCGTTTATTATTATAAAACAGAAAACAAATTACTATAATTAATATTTGCTCTTTTTTTTCTTCTTCTTCCAAATAATTAAAAAATGATAATTTTTATTATTAGTAAATCCAAGTATAAAAATTAAGTGAATCTTTTATTTCAACATGGCAATACGACTTGGCCTAACTTTTAATAAAAGTATTTAAACTGTACTTCCAGATTATTAAGTTATCAGTTGATATAAAATTGTGCGACGATATTGGTCGAAATCGTTCAGTTTATTTTATGATTGATGTTCTTTCGGAGTATTTATTACAGTAAATTTTAATAAATTGTCCAAACGAGATTCAGTTAAGTTATTCCTGTGTTTATTCCTGATGAAAACCACCTTACTGAAAGCTTCTTCATATAGTTTCTTTGGGCACGTAGTGGAGAACTCTGTTCTACATAGTTAACACATACTATTTCGGATAAATTACAATTATGCGAAACAACTACGTACCGTATTTTTTTTTTTTTTATTTTAATCTTCTGTGTTGCCGGTGGGCCGCAAAAAAATCTGTCGCGGGCCACGTTGTGGCGAATGCTGAATTATGTATTTCTATTGATTCTCGGAATACGAATATATTTCGATAATATTATATATTTGCAAAATAATTTTTCTAAAATTCTCAATCTTTGAAAAATTATGAATAAGAATTGTTTTTAATTTATCCAAACTTCGTGTTATCCTTAGCAGTAAATGTCGAATGCCTTTCAAAGATGAGTAAATCAATGATGATATTTAAAATTGTATTTAAATTCGACGTGAAACAATAGTTTCACTAAATACAAAATTCGATAGGTTTTATATAAAAAAAACTAGTACTCTGAAGAACTAAACTATCACTTGATAATTTTTCTTCTCATCTAATTATGGTAAAATTAGGAACAAGATTTCTGATACATCGTCATACCCCTATGAGAGTTAATTTTTTTCTATAATATACATAAACCATTAGGCTTATTCTATAATTTTTACATAAAAAAAGTTGGGCATACCTTTTCAATATCGTCAATACAGAAGATACACTACTAGCATTGTAAAAGCAATCTTTGAACAAGCCTACTGTCTCCAACCACTTGCCATGAGGTGGACTGTGTTTGACATTCAAGGACACCCCTGTTAACATTTCTTTTTATGATCTCTAGCCAAGAGCGGGAAAAAAAAAAAAAAAAAAAAAAAAAAAAAAAAAAAAAAAACATCGTTTCCACTCAGTTGTGGCAATCCAGTAATTCTATATAAGCGACCACATGGCCAAAATAGAACTGCAAGATAACATTGTTGACCTAACAACCCCTTTTAAAGACTCGGAGTGTTACCCAAGACCATAGGGGGAGCGCTCCCTCGGCTATTTCTTTTCAAACTGTGGTGGAAGGGAACCAATTAACCAAGTCCAGCTGAAGGAAAGGGGGAGGGCTATTTCTGGGGGTCATCTTCAACACGCTACTCTCTCCCTTTCTCCCCCCCCCCCTCCCTCCATCCCTCCCTCTCCTCCTCTTTCTACACTTATACAAGTCATTTTTTTTTTTACTACTATGACTATCTTGGCAGATAAGAATTGGAAGGGTCTGAATTGGTGATGGTCACAGGGGATGCTTACAAGAAACTGTCGAATAGCGAATTCATCTATAATAGAGTGGTCCTTTATTTTTCAATTTCCTTTTTTCTCAACACCCAATTTTTTTTACTTTGACTATAAAGAGATTATTAAGTCCATTTAAAAAAAAAAAAAAAAAAAAACGAAGTGGTTTACCCAGGCAGCAACAAACTTGAAGTTCGCATCCTGAAGCCGCATTTTACTGTATTGCGCTGTATCGCTGACCATTTTGCTTGTACGTTACATAAACACGGACAACTGTCAAATACTAAGAAATTATTGCAGAATGACATAATTGCACTCAGAATGGAGTATTAAGGGGATGAATTTTACTACACTTCTGTGAGTTGAAGGAGAGTGGCAAAAATCTAGTATCCCTCGACTATTCCACACTTAATTCAGTGTAGATTTCAATTTGAAGTTGTTGTTATTCTTTGTTTCAAATATGGTGAGTAGTTTTAGAAGCAATACAGGTAACACAGTTTTAATCAGTAAAGTTCATCACTAGATAACAGGTTACAAATTATATATAAATCAACAACTTTTCTCAGTCTTGCTGTACATCGAATTAGAGATAAAGCTAACGATCGGTGAAAGTCTTATTCGAATTAATTGCACGAGAGTGCTTAATATTTTGGTGCTCCCATAGCATTTATTACTGACTAATAGCTGATCAAATGGAACAAATGGCTGGAAAATAAATGTTGTATTTCCGTTGTAAAGTCATTACATAAGTTGTGAGTACTTAAAAATGAACTATCTCAAGCCACAAGCAGCGCAGACATCAAGCTTTAAAACATGTACTATAAAATAAAACTATATCCATAAGAAGAATTTTCAGCATGAGAAAACATTTTCACATGAGGCTTCCAACAACAAAGAATTTGAAGAAACGCTTATTATTTTTAAAAAGAACAAGAGTAAAGCAAAATAACTGTAAAAAGGATTTTTGGGAACGCATCGGATTCTGCATAATACTTTTAGGGGAAAATGTTAATTTAAAAATAAAACCACAATGAAAACATGCTATGCAGTATTTTCCCTCACTATCAAAAATAATTCAGTTCACTTTCAAATTTCAGATAGATTAAAGGTAAATGAAAGAAATAGTCACATGTGAGTTTTCGAATGCACCAATTGTTTCCGAGAGTTAACTCTGATTAGAATCACCTTATTGTATAATGGTATTTAGTAGATATTTTTTTTTCTTTTTTCTAAATCATAGCCAACTCAATTGTGCTGAGAGATGGTTGTTATTTTATATCTGTAATATTTTAATACATTATTTGTGATGCACATTACGATTGCTTTGAAAATAAGACATTTAACTGTAATAAAGGAAAGGATTTAAAATTGAAACACAATTTTTATAAGTTTTAATATTGTTATAAATAAAATACTGAAATAGATTTTTATAAATAATAAAAATTGAACTCACAGGATTAATCTTTCACATATTTATTATTTATTATTTTAGATTAGAAAATTGTCGTTTGTATCAGTCAAAAGTTTGAATCTGTTTAAGGAACTGTAATGGGATTTTTAAATGTATCGTGCGCACTTTTCTAGAAAGCTAACATTTATTATAAGCATGTCAAACATAAATTTAAAAAAAGGAAAAAAAAAAAAAAAAAGGAAAAAAAAAAAAAATACACCCGTGTAGTCAATTACACTAGAAAGAAGGCTAAAGTTAATAAAAAAAATATTCAAACGACTCTTATATTTAAAAAAAAAAAAAAAAAAAAAAAGGTAGAGAGGCGGTGTTTGGATAGTCGATGGAAACAGTATGCAAATGTACACAAAAATATCTCTAAAAACACAAAATTTATGCTGTATGAACATTATTTGTTAAATTGTATCAATATTTTGTATCTCTCTTTCTTATTTAAGGAAATAAACATTTTGGACTATTTTCTTTCATTTTTGCTAATTCAGTCCGTATTTAGCATTTTCAATATCAATGTAGCAGAGGTTAATATTAACTTATTATCTAATAAAATTTAATACATTGTCAAAATTAGTCAAAAGGAAAAAATTTCGTGTGTGTGTAATCAAATCTGAAAAAAATTTGTTTTTCAAAATTTTTTAATTTTTGTTAGCTTTTTTAACATTTTCAGGCTCGTTACGGCACGGGTTAATATTAATTTATCGTAATGAAATTCAAGATAAGTCAAAAGGGAATAAATGAGGGTGTAATTGTTAAAATCGGATGAAATTTCATTTTTGACCCTCCCCCCCCCCTAATCTGCAATGAGGCCTCATTGTATGGAGGCAAAAGATGCAGTCTTGGTATGGCTGAATACAAAATGTCTAGTGAAAGATACTCCTGAAGCCAAGTTTCAAAACTGGTACATAGGTGTATTCAAAGCTGAAACTTCAGAGAAGGAAGGGTTGTATAAACAAATAAAAAAGTCATTTTAGATGTTACTATAAGCACATTCAAGTAGATGATTAAAAATTGAAATGCAATATTTTTAATTTCCTTGTTTTCTATTTTTTACGACTGCCCAATTTCTGATTTACGACTACCCAAATACAATTTACGACTGCCCAAATAGGCCACGACTGCCCGTTAGAACAGGCCCTGCATAGGCTTGCTTCGCTCGCTGAAAGGTTCATTGCTGCGTAAGCATAAGCTCGCTTCACTCACAAAAATCTAATTGCTACGCAAAGCCTTAATATTGGAAGCCTCTCTCTTGTAGAGAAAAAAAAAATTCCCCGTTAATACAATAATACAACACCCCTTTAAGATTATTTTAACATGTGATTGTGGAAAGTAAAATTAGAGGCCAAAACTACTTATGTTGATACTTTCAGAGCTCTAGGCCTATTAAAAGTAACTTTTTGTAAAAAAAAATTATTAAAAAAATTAATTAAAAAAAAAAAAAAAAAAAAAAAAAAATGTAACATTCTTTTTGTCAGGCCAAAACTACTTGTGTTGAAAATTTCAGAACTGCAGCCCAATTAGAAATCGTTTTGTAAAATATTAGTTAATTAATTAAAAAAAAATTAAATTAAAAAACAAATAAAATTTTAAAATTCTGTTTTTCAAAATTCCAATTAGAAGGCCACAACTACTTATGTTGAAAATTTCAAAGCTGTATCACTACTTGAAAATTAAATAATAACGAACTAAGCAAAAATTTAAAATTAGGTTTTTCTTAATTCCTATTAGAAGGCAAAAACTACTTATGTTGAAATTTTTTAAGCTGCAGCCCTATTAGAAATCATTTTGTAAAATATTAATCAATTCATTTAAAAGAAACTAAATAAAAATTCTGTTTTTTAAAAGTCGACCCAAACTAATTATATAGAAAATTTCATAGCTGTAGCCCTATTAGTAGGCATTTTGTAAAACGTTTATTAATTAACTAAACAAATTAATTAAAAAAGAACAAAATAAAAATTTAAAATTTTGTTTTTCAAATTTCCAATTAAAAAGCCAAAACTACTTATGTTGAAATTTTCAGAGCAGTAGTCCTACTAGAAATCGCTTTGTAACATATTCATTAAAAAATTAAAAACTAAATAAAAATTTAAAATTCTGTTTCTCAAAAGTCCAATCAGAAGGCCAAAACTACTTATGTTGAATATTTCAGAGCTGTAGCCCTATTTAAAGTCATTTTGTAAAAAAAATTGTTAATTAATAACGAAAATTAATTAAAAAACTCCAACCAAAATTTTAAATTTCTGTTTTTCAAAACTACAATTAGAAGGCTAAAACTATTTATGTGGAAAATTTCGGAGCTGCATCTCTGTTTGAATTGTAAAAAAAAAAAAAAAAAAAAAAAAAAAAAAAAAAAAAAAACATTTAATTAAAATTTTAACATTCTGTTTGACCTCTATACAATTAGAAGGCAAAATCTACTTATGCTGAAAATTTGAGAGCTCTACTTTAATTTTAAGTAGGTTTCTATAGATCCACAGACAGACAGACAGCTTGTTTTATTATTATAGATAGATTTCCATTAAAAAAAGATAATATTTTCCATTCGAAAATATTATTATAGCTACTACTTAAATGACACTCTCATATATATTCACTATCTATAAAATAAAATAATATTGCTAGTATTTGCCACATTGGCTGGTATTCGAAGCTCGACTGGTCAAGATAACTAGTCGAATTTTGTATCGTCTAAAGATTAATTATTATTAATGTCTAACGATTAATTTTTTAATGTCTAAAGATTAATTTTTTAATGTCTAAAGATTAATTTTTTAATGTCTAAAGATTAAGGTTAATGTCTAAAGATATGTAGTATATTTTTCTTGGATTCAACATATTTTGTTTTCTTCAATATTTTTCACATGTCTCATAAAGAGGATAAGATAATAATTTACTGTACAATTCAAGAGATTTTGTATTGCACGCTAAATTAGTTTCAGAAAATTATTAGAATTTTTGAATACTTTGGCCTTACATTTAATATTAATAACTTTCGCCAATACTTGAAAAAGAAAGGTTAAGCATTAATATTTAATCAAGATGCATTGCAACTGATAGGCTTAATCTGATAATTCACTTTGATTATCTTTTTTTGATAACATAACATTTGAAAATTGAAGTTTCGCAGTGTCATGGGATATAGAAGAAGGAAATCGGACCTGAGGAGAAAGAGATGAAATTTGTTCACCCTATTCACCCAATTTCACACGAATTAATAGAAAGAAGTTGTTTCCTTTTAAAACAAAGTAGCCATGCGCTATCCGACGAGACCAAATGAAGCTACCTACGGGAAAAGTCAAAAGTTAGTTTATCAAATATTTAAATCAAAGATGAAAATAATGAACTGAAAAGTTGGAGAGATGTGTCAGTTTAGCGGGAATCTACACCTTATGCACATAAATAATTTAAATAGCATATGCAAAACTTTGTTTGTTCTCATTGAACAACTGTGTTACACTACGAATCATTTCAGAAATGAATATGTACTTGCCAAGACATGTGTACGTCGCTATTTCTCTGTAACTTTTATATCTTGTAATTGACAACGTACCTGTTGATTATGAATATTTTAATTTTTTTTTATACATTTCGTGAAATAGCAGTGTTGAGCGCTTTTTATTGAAAGTACTCATTTGCGTAAAGCGTCTTTTCTGACTGGAATGATGTTGCTTTACAAACTTGCATTTGGATATTTTTATATATCTTTCATAGTTTTTGAACTAAGCAAACCGATTCTTGTCTTTTTCGCTAAATGGTATGATAAATATTCTCACCAAGTAGCACGTGGCCATCTACATTGACACACCTTTTTTTTTTTAACTGAGGAAAAGAACTTTAGTGGTCATCCCTTTTGTTTTAAGAACTAAAAATATTTTAAAAACGTTTTTTCATAACTTTTTTCTTTAATTTTTTAAAAATGTCACAAGCGATTTTTTTTTTACTATTTTAAACTCTTATATCAATACCGTAAATTGGCCCCAATCATCATCTTGGGGATACATAAAATTACTCGATATTTTTTAATAGGCGCATTTTTTAAATGTATTTTAAACTCTTATATCAATACAGTAAATTGGACATAATCATCAGCTTGGGGATACATAAAATTACTCGATATTTTTTAATAGGCGCATTTTTTAAATGTCTCTCATTGATCTTTTATTACAGATCGAGGATTCAGATCGACATAGGATTGCTTTTATGGGATGGGGCAGTTTCAAGGACGAGAAGAAGTCCATCATTTCGGATGGGATGTTGTCAATTCAGTACAAGACGGGCAACAAGACCAGTGTTCACAGAAGACCAGGTTTCCAGTTCACTTTCACGAAAGTTATGAGTAAGTATTACAACACTGTTCACTGGTGTACTCTGAAATTACTAAATTGATTATACATAACTGTACCTTGAAATTTAATTACTCGACCCCGAACTTATACTTCAAAGTTTCAAAGATTTCTTGTACAAAATATGACTTTGAGATAGCACATTATTTGAATTTAAGATAAGATTTATTTCGCAATCTCTGTATCTCACAGCCAAGCGAATTTGGTCCAAAATTAACAATTTTGGTTTTATGCAGTGTATTGTAAGAGTTTTTTTTTCTTCTATAAAACCATAACATCTTCATTTACTCAAAAAATGTATAAATAGTTTTAACAGGCAATGTTATTCCAATGGGAGTAGGATTCAGTTTTTCTTACTCTCCTGTAAAGTTACGTAATTGAATTGTGGTTCGTTTCAATCTTAGGTACAGAATTTACTTCCCAATATAAGATAAAGCTAATTCAAAACAAATAATGCTTTTATTGGTTATTTCGTAAAATGAGTGTTTTGAGCAAAAGCTGGAAAATTCCAACAACTGACTTCTAGAGCAGATATAAATTTAAGGAAGGATGAGAGAGATTTCTTAGGGAAAGAGTTTTATAGAGAAGGGACATTCATTTTCTTATCCTCGGGGGAGAAAACCCGTGTAAGTTGCATAAAATACAACAGCACCTTTTCAACTATCTTATAATCAGTCTCCTTATTGTCTTTTTTTTTAAACAAAGCGAAAGTATTTTTGTTCCACACTCATTAAACATTTTCTATAAATGATAAAGCCACAATAAAGCGTTTCGTGCTTTGGAAATTATGTGTGCTTTTTATCTTATAAAAATGCGGTAGGAACCAAACCATAATGCTTAAAGCTATAACAAATATTTAAATTTCAGATTTTCCGTGCTCCTCTAATGAGTTCAAGTGCGACAACGGAAAATGCGTACTGAAGGGCTACATTTGTGATGGACATAACCACTGTGGCGACAGGTCTGATCAGAAAAAATGCGGTAAGCAATATTTCTAATTATAAACAGATACAAAAATGAAACGTTTAAAACAGGTACTATCAGAATAGATTTTATAACATTGCTCACAGCAACGTATGAATTTGCTTTTCTAAATAAAGATACGGTCTACTCAATTTTAAAGTCTTTCTCTTTCGGTCAATTTTAAAAATGTAGCGTGGATTGTTTTCCATTGATGCAAATTGTACTTAGGAACACTTTTGTAATTGATCAACCTTGATGGAACTTGTGCCTGAAGTTGGTTGTCAATTGAGGGACTGAGAAGCAAAGTTGTCTAAGTATACACTTTAAAGTTTCTTATTTATATTAAATTCTATGAAAATTATTTGTTGTTCAAATATTAACCTCTGGAATGAAGATGTCACTAGCTGTTTTTACACTTGCCTATTATTCCATTCATTAAAAACCATTCATTAAAAATGTTTCCTCCATTCATTAAAAAAATTACTTGGATCCCTTTGCTTCTCAAGCCCTCGATTTTGTGTTTATATAATTAACTTTTCATTCTGCGGTGGCTCTATAACAATTAAAATATTGCACCTCTCCATAGAATATTGTACCTCACCATAGTTTTATCATTCCATGTATTACTTTGATCACGTTTGCATTTACACTGATGACCAATCTCTTAGTAAAGAACCCTAACAGCTTTTTGGGACACCTTGAAAGTTAACAAAAAAAGAGAGAAAATTATAATGTTTTGTTCTTATGCATATAAAAAGATGTAATACTACATTTTGAATATAATTAATTTCCTTGATCATATTAAGGATCGTAGTTTAATTTAATAAAGGGTTAATGATTAAGAGTTTTTTTTTAAAAATACTATCTATCTTCAGCTCTCTGATTCATTTGTTTATTGGAAAAGATTTTTTTTATCACCTTGTACTTTATGAATTTCATGGGACGTAGCTTCTGTTTTTAGCTTGGGTTATCAAATACCCTTCACTGAATTCGATAACACTAACACTTATCTCTAGTTTCTGATAACTGAAAACGATGGAGCAAACATCCGTTATTTTTGCATTTAGAAAAATATAAATATTGATGTTCCTTATCAGAGAATATTGGATTTTTGAAATAATTCTGATTTTTTTTAATTTGTCTATTTTATAAATAGGAAATTAATATAATGTAATCTTTTAAGAGTTGCAGTTGACTTTAATTGTCTCTATAAATATATTATACGTTTTCCAAAGATATTTTGTACTTCTCTAAAAAAAAATTTTAATTTTTGAAATTTCTCAAAAAAATAATTACAAAATCATATTAAAGTTCATAAGAATGTTGATTAAAAAAGTAGACAATATTTAAAATGTCCCTAAATGTCACCAAAAATAAAGTGTGCAAGCAAGTTAGAAAACTATTATTTCATCAAGGAGCACAAAATATGTACTAACATATATTATACATAGGAGAATGTCAATTTATATTGCATTAGAAAAAGTTTTATTTTTTCATGGAATATAAGGTGGTTCATACAAAATTGCAGTTGATTAACAATATTACTAACTAATAATACTAAGTTTTTATTTGAAAATATAAATTTCAGATTCAATTGTATTTGCTGGTGTACTCTATTAACATACATTAATAAAAATTTGAATGCTATAAATTCATGCCTGAAAACGTAAATAGATCTATATTTATGAAACAATAGAGTAAAAATCATAAAAAGGTTTCATACATAATATTAATCTCATTAAAATGATTTTTCAGCTGTCATATGTTATATGTACGATAAAAGATGCACTATAGATAAATGGTACTATAATAAGGCGATAATTAAAGTGATATACAATAGTGTGTACTATACGAAGTAATGAAGAATTAGGTAATACACAATGATTTGCAAGGTTGGTTTGAAGAGAGGCAAATTACTTTTTGTATGTGCAAACAGGTGTCCAATTGTTAGTTTTTTTTTACATGCTCAACTCCTATTATATACATATTACCGACTCAATCTTATCTTATTGTAAACATACGAGATATTTATTTGTGTACTTTTACAAAGTTTCTTATCTCTATACAAAGACACAATATGATGCTCAAATTTGCCTGAAGACTTATGGAAGAGAGTAAACAATTCAACAAGTGAAATTGTTGATAGATGTATAAACAGACATATCTAAGAGGTAATAGTAACACATCATGCTCTCTATCAAAATAGTGTAGTGTGAATTTAAGCCTATATGCTACCAAGCGCTGGTGGATTGAATCAATGTTTCTTTCTAGATTCTATTCGTAATCGCCTAGTACCGCCTAAAGTGGACAGTAATAGACCTGAACAAAGGTCTCGAGATTCACCTGTTATCTGGATAACTTTGATTGGCGTCGCATCCGCCATTGTTCTGATAGTCATCGTTGCCACCATTGTAGTCCTGGTACGCAGGGCAAAGCAGAAAAAATCCAACAATGGAAGTACTGCAAGTAGCTCAGGAAACACTAGAAACAATGTTCCTTTTCAAACTGTTTCACCAACTGTTCCACGCCAAGTTTCTCAAAATACCTCATCCACAGTATCATCTGTTCCAAATCCTGATATTCAGGCAATAACAGCTAACAATCCAGCCCAAGGAAATTCGCTATACAATCGAGTTCGTCGGTCCCTACGTGGAACCAGGTCTGAACCCAGAGTGCAGAACATTACAAATGAGCGATCGGCACCCGTCCAAGTTCCGTCCATGTATCCAAGTCATGATCAGATCCCAACTGCTCCAGATATACATAGTGTAGATAATGCAGATTTTAAAATTGAGGAATAGATTTTGAACACATTTAAGACTGAACTAGTAAACTGCCATTATAGTTTTGTTGTATGGTGAGATTCGCTTATATGGAAGCTTGTGTAAATTAGGTATCTCAGATCCTATGTATCAATATCCTTTTTTGAGTTTTAAATCAAATAAAAAATATTTTGATTTATTGTTTGATTTATTCCGACTTAATATATAAATGTTAATCTTAAACAAAGCTTTCTTACCTAGAGATGCAATTTACTTTTCGTTTTTTCTTATTTTTTTTGGTAATTTTTTGGAGTGCACACAAAAAATCAAAATATATTGCTAATAAGAACATATTGGCTAAGTATCTACAGATCATCAACAGTATATCGTTTGGTTAAAATCATTTATATGGAAGTGTATTCATTTGCACATGAAAATAGATGTATAAAGTAACGATTATTTAAAAAAAAAAAAACTGGTTTTGTATATTTAGGATGTACTGGTGTATTAGGTTGTACTTGTGTGTAGGGGATGACTAGGGACAATTTTACAAGAGATGCTTTACAAGTCAGCGACTTTGAAATGAAATATATATATAGTAGAGCTTCTCTTAAATAGCCGAAATTTTTTAAATGGAAAACATTAAAAAAAAAAAAAATAGTATAAATAAAAAAAATTAAAAAAAAGGAAATATTTTTCCCCTTGTACAGTTACAGTATTTACTTAGTTATCAATGTCGTTTGTATTGAATAACTAAATAAACAAACTTTAAATGGCTGTGTCTCAAAGCATGTATTTTCAACTTTATGTACCTTTCTCAGAAAGTAATAATACTATTAATACAAAATTTGGAGGTGAAAAAAAAAATCCCTTAAAAAAGAGGTATATGTAAAAAAAAAAAAAAAAAAAAAAAAAAAAAAAAAAAAAAAAAAAGCTATTTTTAGTAGTATTAAAAGTGTTTAAGGAATATGTGTTTTAAATTTTAAGTTATTATCTTTGCTAGGTTCTGAGAAAAAGATACATGAAATAGATCAATTTAACATGGGTTACATAGGGGCATGCGTCTCCCCTTAAAAATCTTAGTGCTTGTAAGGACATCGATGCGGAGGACGTGGAGCAATGGCTGGGCGTTTACAAGGATCTCCAGCAAGAGAATTTGTTGGATGACGACATCATCAAAACCGATCATCTACGAAGCATCATCGAGATGACAATGAAACCGACATCGATGACAATATAACATTCTTCATATCACGTATGGATGGGTTAAAATTATAGGAAATGCCTCTATATTAGGAGCAGGAGACTTCGGCTTATTCTGCTGATGTGATACTTTTATAAAAATTGATGAAACTTAGATGCAAATAGTAGAATATCCTGTCTTCAGCAGAACAAAAAAAAAAAAACTCTTTATTATATGCAATCTATGATATCGAATTTTTTGAAATAGTAGTTTGATACATTTGTTGAATTTTTCATTTGATTGTGCAAAAAACCTGCATCTCTATTCAATTAACTTTCTGTTTTTTTCAATTTGTTTTAGTAAGATTCGCACTTAACCTTATCATTCTCGGTCTCAGTATACTCTGTCATTGTATGTATATATATATATATATATATATATATATATATATATATATATATATATATATATATATATATATATATATATATATATATACACACATCAAAATTCATTTTAGTTTTCAACATTGTCTCCTTTCATTACGTTCCACTTTTCCAAAAATATTCTAGCTTCTGCAACACTTCCAAAAAATAAGATTTCTTCTCAAACTTCTCGAAATATGCAGTTGCAACATTAATTATATCAGAACTTATAGAAAATCTCCATCAATCGAGGTATTTTTTTTTATATTTAGGAAGAGAAAAAACTCACAGGGGTCATGTTCAGAGAGTGGGGTAGATGAAGGAGAAATTCGTAGCGTAATTCGACCAATTTAGAGATTGCAATTGTAAACGAGTGAGCCGCTGTATTACCATGATGAAATATGACTATTTTTTTGGACAAATAGCGCGCATTTTCTCTAAATTTTGCATTACATAGGTCTAATAAATCAGCAAAATGTTTCCCAGTTAGTGTTCCTCTTTTTTACAGATATTCATTGAGGATTATGCTTTTTGAGACCCAGGCAACTGTTGTCATAATCTTGCCCTCTTCGGAGCACGCTCACCAGGAAAAGTCCATTGTTTTGACCGTTCTTTCCATTCTGGTGTGTAGTAATATATCTAAGTTTCATCAATTGCAACGTAACACCGTAGAAACTCGTTTGAATTGCTCTTTGCTCTTAAATTTGTATTAACATTTATTTGAAATGGTTACGCCGTTTCACTTTTGATTAACTGTTAGTAATCTTGGACCCACATCTTGCTGATAACTTTTTCACATCCAAATATTCATGCAGTTTATTAAATACGTGCTCATTTGATATGCTTACCTTCTTAGATATTTCATGTACCTTCACACGACGGTCTTCTAATACTATATCACGGATTTTGGGGATAATTTCTTTAGTCGTTATCTCAATTGGATGTCTAGGTCAATCTGTGTCAGTTGTGCTCATATAGCCACAAAGAAATTACTCAAATCCCATTTGTGAATCACTACATGAGATGGAGCAGAGTCCACATAATATTTCTTCATTTTTTAGTGTTTTACCACGCGAAAAGTAATGATTTCTAGCAACTGCAATTCTCTTTTCTTCCTAATCAAAACAAACACGTTATCAATCTGCTTTTGAAAGTGATAAAACACAAATTATTTGAAATATCCTCTGCAAATTTCATGAGTGTCAGTGTTGCCTCAGATAATAATAAATTAAACTTATAATAACAGGAGTGAGTGTATAAGTACTCGTTGCTATTCTGAGAAGAATATCAAATTGACGGCATGTTACGCGGCAGATAATTAAATTTCTCGAAGCGTTAAAGATAAGAATTCCGGGATATACGGCACCAAAGTTCAGACTTAGCCTCATGGAATGTTGGAGCAGCTTCTCTCAATGACGTCTTTTTAAATACTGTTATGACTACAATTCTCGACTCGAATTCTTTTGGCCCAAGACAAGAACGGACATTTCCCTGCAAGACATTTCCCCAGAAAAATTAAGAAAAATTTCAAATTATTTGTAGCTATCTACATAATAAAAAATTAAAAAAAAAGTCAATATGTCTTGCTTCCTTCTTCATAAAAAAAATTGTTGTAGTCATACATGTGAATAAGGTACATAAATCATGTGATACGTAAAACTACAACATAAGTCCATAAATTTTTTTACAGCATGTAAAATCATAGGAAATTATTAGAAATTGTAGCAGGTCCTCTCACTTATTAAAAGTTAGAGGGCCTGCGACAATCTCATTTAAAACAACAAACTCATCATCTTATTTAAAATAACAAACACTAAATTGCAAACAATATAGCTATTTAAAACAATGAAACAACATAAGGAAAACATTTAGAAGAAAATTATTTTTGAATCTATTTTAAGACAGTACAAATGCCTAAACTTATTTTCAAGACAAAAAGCTTTACGTGAGTACTGAAGCATACATAGGCTCCTCTAGATCATCTGTTTCTTGGTAGGATAGTAAAAATTGTCCTTACGTAGAAAGAATCGTCATTTTGGAAACAATATCAAAGGTAAGAAACAAGGAAGAAGCAAATCACAAATCCAAAGCGTAGAATATCTTTCCTGGAAAGTACTTGTTCTAATAACATAATAATAACAACAACAAGTTTTGGTTAAAAACAGGTGTGATATGAAGTATAAAAAAATCTAGAAAAAAAAATTACTTAGTATACCCTAAAACAGATAGAGAATTTGTATTACTTATAACTGCATCACATAAAGATCAAATCTCGTTGACTACTGCAGACTAGAGCCCCTATAAAAAGAAGGCCGGATCGAACGCCATTTTGTGTCGTAAGGGTTGCCGCAATTCATGTTTCGACGTGGTTTTGAGTTGGATGAATGTGCGCTTTCCTCGTTTGGTATTTGTAAAAAGTGATCGTTTTTCTATAATATTTTTTGTAAAATGGGTTGTTGTTTGTCCTCTAATTGCTCAAGTGCGACTAAATACAAAGATTTTGAAAAGAAAAGGAGGTTATTTCAATTTCCAACACAAGCAAACAGACGCCAATGATGGATTCAAAATTGTCGCCGAGACAAGTGAATCACATCACTAAGTGTTGATATGCAGCGGAAGTTATATTTTAATATTTATTACGATTAACTGTCTATGATTTTGCGTTGATTATTATTTTGAAGTAATTTTGATTTCCTTATACCACTTTCCTATTCCAATGTTCTTTGCAAACTTCTGCGTGTTACTGAACTATATTTTTATATTGTAAACACGAAAGCATTCCTTTTCCTTGTTTTCCAAATTAAACCATCATAGTTTTTGGAATGTTGCAGTTTACATTGATTATAAAAAAGTTTTTATTTTTTATTTTTATTAGTTTTGCAACAGTACTGTCGTGCCAAATACTTTTGTTGCCAATTCGGAACGAGTCTGACATTTACGTTCTGAATGAAGGTTACCTTCTGTTTATTATTAAGGTTAGAAGAAAGTAATTTTTTCAAAAAGAATGGCAATTTAATATGCTAAAAATTTATAATTGTTTTTCAACTTTAATAATATATAAAATAATCCCATCCCCAATTAAGGTAGAGCTTTTTTTTTCTTTCTGTTTCTTTATGATTGTATTTTAATATACCTTGTTAAATGTTGTTCTCCACCACAAGGAAGTTGTTGAAACATTTCTCTGAATTAGAAGTAACACTTTCTAATGAGATTTTTTTAATATTATTCATGGATAAAAATCACTTCATCCATTTTAAAAAGTGCAATGATATACAATGGTTTCACTGTAATACATCAGATAAAGCTATTAGGAAAATGGAATATATACTTGTATAAGTTAAGAAGCAGTAAAATTATTAAGTCATGAAGTTAGCAAATTGAGTAATCAGAACGTTTTCTAATGAATTATCAGTGGATTGCCTCTCTGTTAAAGATGATTTGCATTCTATTTTCAATGTAGGAAATATGAGTTTAAAAAACATCCTAAAACTTATTATTTTCATATATATACAACATTTTCATATAAAGGCTATATACAGCAAAATTATAGATAAGGAATTTTCCAAATTCTAAACATGATGAAGGGCCTATTTGAAGAAAAGGTCCTTATCTGAACCATATTTACCTTTTTCATAAAGAAACTGTGCTGGTTAAATTAAGAAATAAAATTTTGAAACATCTTTAAAATATTTAAAATATGGGTTTCATGAAATATAGTTTTGAAGTAATTAATATTTTTTGGTTTTCAAAAATGTATCAAATAAGATAAAAGTGAACACTATGAAGCAGTATTGGAAAATTTGATTTAAAAGAAACTGCTAAATAATTAAAAAGGTTTTCCTAATTTCTTGACAAAAAAATCGTGTTAATATAATTCATTTTTATGTCATATCCGGTAAAAAATAGTTTTTTTAAAAAAAAAGCTGT
The DNA here is from genome assembly GCA_963978545.1 of Linyphia triangularis. NCBI lineage: Eukaryota > Metazoa > Arthropoda > Arachnida > Araneae > Linyphiidae > Linyphia > Linyphia triangularis. The sequence goes on along the minus strand of OZ021723.1, from coordinate 88,748,938 downwards.
GAATACAAGCAATAAAATTAACAAAAGAGAACGATATCGTCAACGCCGAAAATCCACTAACGATAGGGAAAATCAAAACATATTCATTTTTAAGTCGCCAAGTAGCGCTAACTCTCCAAAATTGAAACCCACTTCATCAATATCTTGTTTAAATACGACATAATGAGTGTAAAATACAACTTCTACGATTTACACATTATAGGAAAGGGATATACAAGTATTCCAAGCAGTTTTTCTGAAAATTCTCAGCTTAATTTTAAATACCGTGCAATGGAAGTTGACGAAGTTTTATATTGCTTTCAATGGTACAGCGCCAAGCTGAGCCAACCTTTAGACACAAAATGGCGTTCGCGCCGGCTCGCCTAATATAGGGGCCTTACTGCAGACAAGCGAATGGTGCGTTGCTATTCAATAAAAATTGTTTTCTCATTTAACAGAATTTTATACAGAATAGGTATTTAAATTAAGCAAAACCTCGAATAGGCACCTTTCCTTATCACTTGGAATAATGAACTTCTTAACAATCAGTTCTTGGTATTTGTACCCTTAATTGTACCTTTTTATTGTAGATACCCACATAGCAATGTACAGTGAAGATTCTGCGAGAGACCAGCCCTATAGAGGGACCCCCTCTCTTAACGATAAATTTTTAAAGGCACTGATACTTTTTATCCTACATACTGAAAGTTATAAAGTCCTCTAAGAGAGAACTCTGTGAACAACCAATTAACAGCCCCTTGTCCGAAATTTTTTTGTAAACATGTTTTTTTTATAACTAAATGCAAAAAATTAAACTTTTTTTAATCAACAATCGTGGTGTAAGTAATATTTTATCTTAAGGCGTGCGGTAAAATATTTTTTTCACACTATGGTGCGATAAATTACTTTTTATAATAACGTGCAAAAATGTAAACTTTATATAATCATTTTTATGAGAAATCGTGGCGAAAGTAGGATTGGGGGTCCAGTACCGAAATTTCGTCAAAAATCACATTTTTTTTTTATTCTAAAAATTAGTTCATGCATTCCTGAAAAGAATGATTTTTTATCTTATCGCCACGAAATTACATGTTATTTAAATATCACTAATGGGCGTTACGCATTGAAACTTCTGCTTAAAGTGCATTTTTCGAGCACAAATGTATTTTACAGATGTTGCAAATTTAAATCGATATATCTCCAAAACAATTAACAATTGGCTATTAAACTTTTTGTAGAACTTAATGTATATAGTTTTAAACCTTTTCTCTTCACAGAATTTTATTTTTTAAATAATTCTGTTTTAAAATATGACATTTAGCGTAAAGGTTAAAATAAAAAAAGCACAAATTTCAATATTTTAACTTTGAGACTTTTTCTAATTCAACCATCAGAATACTGTGAAAAGATTTTTTTAAAAATATAATCATGTATTCCAGAGAGTTTCCATTTATTTTTTCTTGACTTGTATCAAAATGAGCAAACATCAATTATCATCGATTTTTTTTTTATTAAATAAACACAATATTTAAAAAAAAAAAAAAAAAAAAAAAAAAAAAAAAAAAATTATCTCAAAGACATATCAATAGTATCTCATACATAACATTAAATTTGACATAAAATATTTATAAATAAAGATTTTATTTTTATTTTTGGTACTGGACCCCCTTTACCGCGAGGAAAGTAACTTTCCCGTTCGCCTCGTGCTCAAATATTATGTAGTCTTGGTATTGAAATGACATATTTTCAGAAGAAATTCATTGACTGGAGTTGCCAACATGAACCCAATTATGACGGTTGGCAATAAACTTGCCAATCGAAATTTTAGGTTTTCCTCTTTGCTAATAAATTGCGATTGAGCGATATCATCCTAACTGACACTCTGAATCCCCCCCCCCCTAAAAAAAAAAAAAAAAAAAAAAAAAAATCTCCAATGCATTTACTCGTCATACTCGAGTATCTTCCATAAGTCTGTAAATACGAATATTGATTTCCAAACTATTTAAAAATGGTGTCCTATTTCACCCTCAATTGAGGATTAGGCCATTCACATAAAGTAGCAAAGAAGGATAAGAAAGCTACATTTTAATGAAAAGTTGACTTTAACAAGTGGAAGTGAATCACTTGTTAAGAATTTTCTGGTACCATCACTACCTACTTGAGATGCGGGTAACATTATGATATTTTTTTTTATCTGACAAACTTTAATAATCCGCCTTTGTAAAATTAATACTTATCATTTCACTTTTCCTCAATAATTACACATGACTTCATTTCATCATCATATTTTCGATTTTTCAATTTTCTAAACAATTTATTTCTATGTTATAAACTCTTCTAACACAAAATTATGCATTCGTATTCTTGATTTAAATACCTATCTAGTTCCAACCTGATGGCTGTATGGTTAGAGCTTCTGGCAAAGCATGCTAAAGGTGCCGGGCTCGAATCCCAAATTAGGCATGGATGTTCATTTGGGTTCGGAATCCACGTCAAGCTGTAGATTCCAGCCTGAATAGCCGTCATTGTACATAAAAATAAGTCATTGTGCAAACCAATCAACCAAATACCTATCTGGTGTCTGATTTCAAAATTGTCAGACGTCTCCCGTATTGTAGTCAGAGAGATTACGCGATGATATCTCTATGCATTTTTGGTAGTGAACTTATCTTCAACTGTACTTTATTTTCTTAATACTCCTCGAAAACTTATCAAATTTTTTTTTTGTGCCTATTTCCTTTTTTTTTTTATCCTTATATTTGCTTCATTTATGAATCCAAATATACAAGCCTGTCAACAAAATAGTAACTTTAGATATTAAAATTTTACTTGCCATTTTCTCTGGTATGGTTTAACTAAACTCGTATTACTTTTCAGGTTTGGATGAATCAGCTAAGACCGTACCAGAGTCTCAGAGCAGCAAGAGTGTCATTTTCGTACCCATGATCATTGTAGCTGCTATAATTCTGTTTGTAGTCGTCGTAGTGTTCATAGTGTACGTGGTAAAAGGAATAAAGTTAAAAAAAGCCATCGCCAACAATCCAAATGCTTCCAGTTCACCAGCCAACGCAAGAAATACCATTCCTCTGCAATCAGTTTCATCCAGTGTTCCTCGTCAGGCAGCTCAGGCTCCGATGGCCAGTGTTCCTCGTCAGGCAGTTCAGGCTCCGATGGCCAGTGTTCCAGCAGTTCATGGAACTCAAGAGAACACGCTCTATAACCGGGTTCGTAGATCCCTTCGTGGAAACAGGTCTCAGTCCAGCTCTGGAAACGTTCCTGAACAGACGAGAGCCGAATCTTACCAGGTTCCATCGATGTACCCCAGTCTTGACCCGGAACCCAATGCTCCAGACATGTACGGAATCGAAAATTCTGAGTTCAAAATTGAAGAGTAGATTAGAATTTTCTTTTGAGTGTTGATTTTTAATGACTAATTTGATACTGTTCAATGTCCAATTGAAATATTAAATAATAAAATCGACATTTTTAATGGGTGCTTGACTTTTTTTTTTCTAAGTAAAAAACTAGTAAAGTTTTACTAGAGTAAGTAAAACTTTTAATGGTTTGAGCGTTGTATAGTTTTCAATAGAAAATAAATTATTTAGAATTAATCTAATTGTAAATCTGATAATTTTCTTTATGGTTGGAAATTAATTAAAAATGTTTGTAATTTATTTATGTATGTTTCCAAAAGACTTAGAAATTTAATGATATCAAATAAAATTGCTGTTTCGTCAAAAACTTAGAAAATTGGAAAAAATTTCAATTTTTAAAATATCTTTAAAATTTTACAGTTTTATTTAATTTCAATATTATGTATATAACAGCAGATCCCACATATCGAAGTACTTAGAAAGGAACAGAAATATTCCCTAAATACCTTTAGGTAAATGTACCAATTGAAGAAATGCTCTTAATAAGGCCACAATTGAATGTTTTCAATAAGTACGTACTTGTTACCGTAAATCATATAATATTCCTGAAGAAATGTGTTTTATTAAAGGGACGTAGTTAACAGCCGACCATCTACAAACTTTTTGTTGGCTGCCAACTCCTTTTAATTATTATTTGTTTTAAGAAGTTTTAAAAAACGTTCTCAACAACAGCCAATTAGCAGTGAATTACACTAGATTTTTCTAAGAAAGTTCTATTTACTGGACCACAGTCCATAAAGTATTTATACATTCAATGAGAATAATGATAATACAAAATTATTTTAAATAAATATTTTATTTAGATATGAAAAAAAAAAAAAAAAAAAAAAAAAAAAAGAGGTGTAAGGGGACAAAAATTAACAATTGGCGATCATTTCGTAGGCGATAACATATCACTAATGGTCGATTTTATAATGCCAAATAATTTTTTTTTATTAGTTCTTGGTTTTAAAAGAATTACGGCGTGTGGTGAGTTTATTCTCTATTTATATATGCTAAGAGCTACTATTATTCTAAGTTTTATTATTCTAGTCCCAATAGAAATGTATTAGAATTGAGATTCAAATTTTTCGAACATTGCCCCCTTTAAGGGATTCGGAGGGGAAAATCTCGATTTTTAGATTTTTTCCTTTGTATGCTTGTTAAACCTTACAAGCATACCAAATTTCATAGTTTTAGCTCTGCCAGAAGTACCTTAGTAATTTGATGATCAGTGATGAGTGAGTTTTGCGTCAAAATATGTCGTTTTCTGCCGTTTTCGAATTTGATTGTGGATATGATCGGAGACTTGAAACTTAGGAGTCTTACTAAAATGGCTAACAGTAACCCTTAAAAAAAAATCAGCTCTCAGGCATAGAGTAATACGCAGATAAGAGAGGTTAAAATACTGCTGAGGGTTTCTGGTAAAAGATGGCTGGCAGTGAACTTGGCGGGTGCACCGCCTTGCACCTCGATTTTGTTGTAATAATGGCTTAGAATATCATTAATTTGCAAGTTTTTGTTCATACTATAATTTGTGTGCATGTAAAATGAATTTCATTGTGTAACGTTATTATTTACACTACGGGACATTGTTAAAAAGGGACGCGGCTTTATTTTTTTCTACAATTTAGGCCGCATAGTTAACTCGGAGGTTTAGATCTTGATTGTGTGGCAGAGAAAAATAAATTAAAAAAACAAACAACTTTTCACATAGATTATTCAGCGAAAGTTGAAACGGTAGTTAAAAGAAGCTAGAAAACCAGAATTTTATATTATTGAGTTTCTTTGAAATACGATTTTTCAAACTTAATTTTCGCTCTTATTAATGAGTGGAAAATGTTTTTAAGAACAGTGAGGGAGAAATTACCGAAAACGAGGGTCAAAACTAAAAAGTTAACTCAATTTCGTGGCCGTAAAATTTTCAAAGAATAAGGGTAAATGCCACCGTTCTTTGCTTCTTTTTGTCTTCCTCCAGTAATTGTAAAGTAAAGTATCAACAGGTTATTCAAAATTTAGAATTTTTGTTTGTTTGTAGCAACATTGCTGAAGAATGTACGGGATCAAGTGAAGCGAACTGTCAGAAAGTGAATTGGATAACTTAGAACAACATGATCATGATCACTCATTTTTGTGCATGAGTAAATAAACAAATTACAATCGCTACTTCGACAAAGTTATTGCTATTAACAATAATTTAGTTTTAAATAACGTTTTGGAAAATAATATATATATCTAAGTAATCGGTATAGTTTATTGTAAAAGGAAGGAACTAGGTGGTTCAAGAACGTTAGCCGGGAACGATAATGAAATGCCAGGCGGCAAAGTGTAGAAAAAAAAAGTGAGGGGGAAAATAATCGAAGTACGCTAGTGCCTCAATCTATGTTTATGCTAAAACATAGATTGAGGTACTTGTCATATTGCAAATTTGACAAAAAATATGCACTTGTCATTTTTTTTAATAATATGCGTAAATGCGCCTAGTTTCTTCATGAAGGTAAGCGTCATTTAATTCTATACTTTATCAGACCATGACTCTCTTCTCTCTTGTCTGATCCCCACCAATATTTTTGAAAACTTGATGCCTATGGTATAAGGATTCAATGAACTTAACGAAAATTTTGTATCTAAAAAGATTTTAAACAGATATTTTCACCAACATCACAACCTCCCAACATAAGAAAACAACTTCCCAGTACGAGTTCTTAAACACCTAACCATGGTCTGAATTGCCATGTTTAATTTGAAAAAGAAAACTTGATGGTTAAAGTAGAACAATCAAATGAAAATTTAACTTTCATTCGGTTACCTTCTTATAAAATGTGTAAAATTGGAGTAACAGAGGTTATAGATCAAGTATTTATAATCATAATCCATGCGCTGGGTTTGGAGAGATTTATATTTTTGTAAATGGGACCACTTTTTCCTATCAGCATAGGGGTTTTTTCAAGTAGATTTTTACTTCTTATTTACTATTTGATGTACATTTTATACCGTTGTCCGTTTTCTGTAATGTTTCCCGCTAATCGACATTTTAGAGAGCTTCTATCATTTTCGCATATTGTAGGAGTGCATTCTAGGCGGCCACAGTTCTTACAAAGTTTTGTTGATTGGAACTCAGCCAACTTATAGTTTAGCTCTGGCTGTTTGACTAATTCCGGAGTAGGACGTTTCCGATCTTTTTCTATTCTCATCAACTGACCCAAACTGTCATGTACTTTGCCTTCTGCCAACTAGCGGTAAACCGGGCTATATGTAAATATAGGCATGGTCAGTTTGCCTGAAATGCTTGAATAGTGTCATATTAGCGATAGCCCAATGCAGGCTAGTTTACATATTTATATTTTAATCTACAGTGCAGCTTTCTCTATTAGAATATGGCTGTGTGGTTAGATCTCTTGCTTCGCATGCCAAAGGTGCCAGATTCGTTGTGGTTCGGAATTAGCTTTAAGCTGTAGGTCTTGGCCTTATCAGCAGCTATTGTGCACAAGTATAGGTCGTTTCGTTGAGCGCACAAATCAACCAACCAACCTTATTAAAATATGATTTTTCAATAAATCAATCAATTAATAATACGAGAAACTACTGTCTCTCTTGATAAAATTTGAAAAAAAAAAAAAAAAAAAAAAAAAAAAAGAAGGAAAGAAGAAGAAGAATTCACAGAAAAAAGTATAATATTTATGTGATTAATTTGAATGGAAATTTATCGCATAACTTGTAAGTTATATTTCAGTAGTAAAACCAACTTTCATTTTTGAAAAATCAGGGCTTGAACAAAATTTCAGTTCTTCTAACAATCTTATCAAGGGCGTAGCCGGAGATTTTTTTCGGGAGAGGATATGAAATTATAATTCTATAAAATCATAACAAATATTTGTGTTATTAATTCCGAATGTATTTAGTTAATCCGATAACAGGTAATTTTTTAAATATGCTTTGAAATTTAAAAGCCTTTAAATAAATTCACCATTTTAAACAAAAATATCTTTTGATTTTTACTTTCTAATAGCGATTAGAAAAATTTCAGGTGGAGATATATACCCATATCCCTCCCCCTGGTTACGCTCCTGATTCGTATACAGAAGAGGCAACTGGAAAACTTTAATAATGTAACACCATCAAATGTAACTTAAATCTCGAAATAAGTAAGAAAAGGCTTCATCTTACTTCCTTCATCCCCACTCTCCGCCACTGACTTGAAGAAAGCGCGTCCTTGTCTAAGGACGTTTTAAGTATTATTACTAAAATACGTCTCATTTTGTCAACTAGATGGCGCCATCATAATTGAACTCTCATTTAATAATACATCAAGTAAGCGCATCCCACGCCCCAAAGAAACCTTGTCAATAAGGTCACAATTCCTTATCTGGTGTTTCAACAGGTGTGAACTACCAGAAGAAACAATAACAATATGTAAGGTTCACGATTTTGGTTTCGGAACAATTCATTTAACTTTTTTTCCTAATAATTATAAAAACTTCAAAGAGATTAAAATTCATTACTAATTGCGAAAATGAAATATTCATTGGATAAACATTTGTCCAGAATATATCTCTAAACTGAAAAAAATAAGGATAAAAAAGAATCGCCTCTGTTTCAGAATATTTCCGCCGAGCTTACTTCTTTGTTTCATCGTGCAAAAACTATTGGATATAAAAGCTTGAAATTTTACAGATTTGTTGAGAAACATTTGTAAAATTTGTTGATAAGAAAAATTTAGATATGCGAAGTTTATAGATTTATTATATGTATGTCAAAGCGAAAGAATGTTTCTTTTTTTTTCCCTTTTTTTGTATGGGCAGCCCTCTCCAGGGGAAATTAGTTCAGGATATTAGAAATCTATTTTTTTTTTTTTTTTTTTTTTTGCCGGTACAGATATATATGTCTTTCTAAAACACTCTTGTATTTTTTTTTTTTTTTTTTTTTTTTTGATTTTGATTTAGTTTTAGAGTTATTAAAAATCGAAATTTCGAAACATTAAATTTTGAGCTGCGCGGCGATTTTTTTTGGTAAACAGCGGAAAAGTACCGAAAAAAGATTAATTTCTTTTAATAAATTATATTACGACATAGGATTCGATTTAAAAAACCTCAATAGTTTTAATACTGACGCAAATGTGACTAATTATAGTATTTGTTATAGTGGACCAGTTATAAAGTTTTGAATATTATGACAGTAAAAAGATAGTAGTAGTATTGCACCTACGTCACTTAAATCTCATGAGGACTTGGGACTAATCACAAAGTTCTTTGATTGGTCAAAATTCATTAAGAGTTGCAGTAACGCAACCATGTAAAATTCTCATTTTCACATACATTTTTGGGTGCTACATTCAAACATGTCATAAATTATATTCTTATATCTGTAGTTACATTTAAAATTTACATAATATTTTTGAACTCAGTAGTTTTTTAATTTTGTTTTCCATATAGCTCCATAACTGTCACTCTGCATTTGTCCCTTACTAAACACGACATGTAAGTCACATACTGTATACGACATGAATACCATACAGAAAAAATTTCTTGGCATATAAGCTGGTATATTTAGAATTCAACCGAAAGTATCTACACTAATGTCGGGTGATCCAAATTAAACATTAGGTGTTTAGACGAGTCAGGAACCTGTTGTAATTTTTATAAAATTTAGTATACATACCATAGAGACCATAGAAAAATGGGGTCTGAAGAAAAATAAAAAATTAGTCGAAATTCTCACCATTAAACAGAACCGTGTATGGAATAAAGTTTTATACTAAAATGAATCAGTTTAATACATCTTTAAATATCCGCCACTTAATAAAAGCGAACAAACAAACAAACAAACAAACAAACAAACAAACAAACAAACAAGGTTTACTTATGTGTTTGTATGCAGGGTTGTTTATTTGTAGGTTTGTTCATTTCTTTCTTTCTTAATTAATTAATTATTTTTTAAAAACATATTTTAAAGGATAATTTCCACCTATGCTCAGTAATTCATATACAGAATTTTAAGAAAATCTGTTGATTTTACAAGTTTAATAATACTTGAAACACCTTTTTGTATTTAGCTTGCTCTGAATATTACTTCTTACATTAGTCTGATTATATATTCACTTATGTCAGCTCTATTGAAATGATTAGAATCGGATATTTCTATGAATAGCCGCACTAATGCTGGTCACCACTGGCTGGTTCTGTAAGAACAACATTTTAAAGTTTTTAAATTCACCACAATATCCTGACTGCGTAAAAAATATCTTTATTTTAAGGGGGTATGGTACCGAAATTTCTTCAAAAATCCCAATTTTTTTTTCTGATTTTAAAAAATAGTTTATGCATTCCTGAAGAGAATGATGTTTTTATCTTATTCCTCCGGTGATTAGAACGCCACAAAATTACCTGTGATTTAAACATCACTAATGGGCGTAACACCTTGAAGCGTCTGCTTAAAGTGTGTTTTTCGAGCACTAGTGTTTTTCACAGATGTTGCATATTCAAATCGATATATCTCCAGAACCATTAACAATTGGCTATTCAAAATTTTGGAGCATTTAATTTATATAGTTTTAAATATTTTGTCTTCACAGAATTTTATTTTTTTTTAATTCTGTTTTAAAATATAATTTTTAGCGTAAAAGATAACATAAAAAAAAGCAAAAATTTCAATATTTTAACTTTGAGAATTTTTTAAATTTTTTTTAGTTCACCTATCAAAATTCTGTGAAGACAAAATTTTCTTTATATAATTATGTATTACAGAAAGCTTTCACTTTGAAATTTTTTTTATTTTTTCTTGACTTATATCAAAATACGCAAACATAATTTATTATGGATATTTCTTGGTTTTTAAATTTTTTTTAAATAACAAAACACAATATTTAAAAAAACATTTTCTCAAAGATATATAAATAGTATCTCATACATAAAATAAAGCTTTTTTTTATTTTCGGTACCGCACCCCCTTAAATTAATTCAATTTCTGTAAGCATTGTTTAAATTTCTGTTGTACTTTTTTTGTCTAGAGCGGTAAGCTTGCTTGAACGTAAACAGATTACATTCATTATTTATTATTATTATAATCATGGTAACAAGAGAATGTATTTCGACCCCTTCGCCATGTTATTTAAAATTAAAATTAAAACGAAGGAAAGTTGCAAAATTCACAAGAATAAAGAAGTGTAATATAGGATTTAAGTTATTCATTTGAATAAAAAAAATTAATGTATAACTATTAATTAACATTTGAGTAGGAAGCCCAAACATTATTTTTGAAAATTCAAGTTTTGAGCAAAATATACAGCCGTCTTGTGTAAATAATGGGGCAGACAAAAGTGAATACACAATCGTGTATGTAAACGTAATTAATTACAAAATAACAAAATTCAAACTGAGCCATTTCTGGCCACACAGCCCTCTCTCACATCACTGAGAATAATCTAGATGGAAAACCAGTTCATTGCTCATACTTGATGGTGTTTCAAATAGTCAAAAATAAAGTATAATGCGTATTATTCTTATCTTGGGAGGAGCTGAAATTCTTAGGCTATTATCTGTGTACGCCACTCTGTGGTGTAATGATCGATATTTTGCCTTTGCTAATTGAAATCAATTTTACTAATGGACTCACGTGAATCAGGCATTTAAGTTACTTTGAGTAATTACTAGTTTGGTAGTTCTTCAGAGTTAGGTATTGTATTTATATTGCTGATAGATAAAAGTTTCCTGAGGTTTTCTTAACGTACTTAAATTCATTTTTTCTCTTTTCCATATTGTTACCATCTGTAATATACTATCACAACTTCCAGTTTTTTTTACTCTCTCTGATATTTTAACATCGAATTTCAATTAAATAAAGCAATGTGCAATTGTATTCGACAGAAGCGTATTAATCTTTAAATTGGTAAATCATTTATCAATTTTTTATAAAGAGTAATAAGGGGATTGGCAAAAAAAAAAAAAAAAAAAAAAAAAAAAAAATTAGCCTAGGAAAATATATATAAGAAGATACATTTTTTTAGCAAGGCCTAAATATTTCATTACAATTCGCTTGGTCATTTAATGTGTTTGAGACTTTTCTTGATAATTTGAAAAATAGGGTTAAAATGTGTCATTAAATCGAATTGGGAAAAGCATCCTGGAGTTGGTGTATTCATTACAAAGTAATTAATATAAGGACGTTTTTTCGCTTAAGTTATTTAAACCGATCCTTTTCATTTAGAATATCATACGTCATGCCTGGGAATTTGGTGTATTTTCATAATGAAAGTTACTCACGGATGTAAAGTTCTATTAAAAGTGCGCGTCTCACCAAATTCAGTATGCAATGGAGTAGTAACATATTCATTATTCTCATCGATTCCAATAATTGAATCACATGGTGTTCGTATCTTGTTTAGAATTTTTCAACTAAACTGCGAAGTTTCTTCTTCATAAGAAAATTTTCTAAATAAATTTTTAATCAAACAAATCTTAATTATAATTAAAAAAAAAAAAAACTTTTAGTTATAAATTTTTAAATAAAAATTTAAATTGAATATTTTTTAATAATTTTTAAAAAAATACTTATTCACTGAAAATAAAATCCTTAGATACTTTTTCAATGATGAATTCAATATGAATTCTATTTAAATTCAACTAAAATCTACGTATGTCATCATTCTTTAAAATATTCAAATGGTCTCTGAATTCACAGTTCCCTTGCTTATGACGTAAATCTGATCGCACTGAATTATTTACATCCAAATGTGTTGCATGAAAGATTTTTGCCGTATTTTATAAAAATCTTTTTTTGAATTTAAAAAACTATCACTCAACTGTCTTGTTCATATAACTAACATGGGAACTTCCGGAATCCTCATGTATTATTATCTATTAATTTAATAGCTAATATTTAAAAATATATTGGTACTTATACTACATTAAATAAAAAATAGTTGACTATTTTACAAGAAATATAAAATAAAATCAAAGCTAAATTTAAAAAGTAATCGGCTTAGGATAGATATATAGTTTATCTTGGGCTTTAAGTCTAAACTAAAGTTTTTTTTTAAATTTTTTTTATTGAGTTTTATAAAACATTGAACTGAACAACATCAGCATACATATCTTTTTATATAAGCAGACGGAGCCGGCGCATGCCTACACAATGCCTCTCCTGCGCATGCCCAAACATTAAGTGGGAATGGACACCGGACCACACTTTTGACCAATTGATAAAAATAACCCGCGGGCTTAAGGTAATAGACTACCGGGATAGATACAGGGAGAGGCTATTTGAGGAGCCAGCTATTTTTATTTTATTCCCCTTTAATTATTTTATAACATCACTATTTTATAAATATGAAATTTTATATACTTCTACACACTCTACAGCTATGGTTCAAAATCTAAAAGACAAATATGTCGTGTGACCACCAGTCTCCTCGTTTCTCCCATCCCCATTTTTTTCTCCGGAACATTGGAAAATTCGCAAATTAACTAATATGGCTTAATCATAAAAAAATAAACTTAAATAGAAGCACAAAAATAAAAGAGAATTAAATACTAAATTTTAATTTCTTGAGTTTAAACCAATGGGAATTTTAACCAACCACATTGAGAAAAATAATTCCAATTATTTCAGCATAGTGATGACGTATCTCAAAGCGAAAAAGAAATGACATAATTTCCAACGAAGATCCAAAGAGGTGCAAATCCTGTCCAGGGGAGTTCGCTAGGCGGCTCAAATTTTTTATGTTTCAAAATTTTTTAATTTGATTTCTTATGGAAATATTAAGTAATGGTTGTGCATTAATTTTTGCTGAATAATTTAATTTCGGAATAATTTAAAACCCTCTCTCCTTTTTTTTCATGTGAATTTTACCACTTTTCTTCACTTTACTTTTAATTTTCAAACTACAGAAAGGTGCCGGTGTACTCCTTTGTCCTTACCTGGCCACGGATTTGAAACTCTTTGTGTTCATTAATATTTTAATGCTCAAATTTGGCAGTACCATGAATCATTATTGAGGTTTTCTGGACGCGCGGAACATATGGATGGGGATCTGATGTTGGGACTGGTATTTTCTGATGGGACTTGTATTTTTTCACTGAGTTGTTTCAATGCAAATATATTACTTACAACTAACTATATTATATGTTTTAGTATATTGATAATTAGTGACTAGTTACATAACTTGCAGTCGTATAGTAGTAACTATCATAGAACATTTTACAAAATGCAAAAAAAAAAAAAAAAAAAAAAAAAAAAATTAAACGCAATTACCAGATTAAAAGTATGACTAACAATGAAACTTCAAACATTTTGCTTTAAAGACACATTTCCACAATTAAGGACAGAAAACATAGACAAATACTTTCTAACCAAACTATCCATTTCGCTGAATTACTTTATCAACCAATCCCAGAATAGCGGGTGCAATGTAAACAAACAACGGTCTTGGCGGTAAAAAGAAAAGGCGAGCAATCAACCCCTTTAATACCCGCAAACAAGGCACGCACTTGGCAAGAGATATCGCCAGACACCTCCAAGTCTTTTTTTATCCCTAGATACTTTTCAAGATCATTAGGTTCCCCCTTACAATAAATATAGAAACTTTATTCTTCTCCATCCTCCGATACGTCAGAGAATATTTTAGGGATGTGTCTTATGAAACAGCCGGTGAGATTTTAACCAAGCAGCTATAAATTTACTTTCCACTACCATGTGATGAGGCCTTACTGCTACATCTACTTGGTTGGCAAACCCTTTATCGCCCACGTATTCGCCTCTGCAAAGCACGAGCCGCTCCCCATTTAAAAAAAGCCATAAAAATAAACCTCATGTAGTTGTCTCTCCTGAACTCGAAATTGATCGCCAACCCTCGCATAATTTGTGTCGTCATTAGTGACGTTCATCGCTCGGCTCTGTTCGGAATCTGTCGTTGCCCAAATAAGGTCGCAACGTATCCATTCGGGTTAGCTACGATGTTTCCGAAGTCGGATCGAACGTCAAAAGTTTCTGGTGTGTATTTTGGTGTATTTGAACTCCGAATGAGCTGCTATTTGTTTGTTTTGGAATGAATTCGCGTTATCCAGGATGAAATGTTCATTTTTCCGAGTAAAATAATGTTGTTTTGCCACTATCGTGGACGTTCAGGACCACGTTTTTGTGACGTAATTCTTGACGTCAGCTTTTAGAGTACGCGGCTGAAGGTATCTTGCTCGTGATTGGTTACCTCTTTGAGACCACTGTTCCAAATATGGAAAGTCGAGCTGTTGAGACGTTCATTCATGAATCTGAGTTGTGTGTTGTTGAGACGGCTGGTACAGCTGATGTTGGTGTTCCTGTCAAAATCACGAGGAAGACAACTGTGTTTGTGAGAATGATCCACGGCCCTTGTGAAATACTTCCTATGTTTTTTCTCCATTGTGGATAAATCAAAAGATCTTCTCTTTAATACTATTGTCAGAGATTCCAAGAGGAATTATCTAGAAAAAAAGTGCCAAAATAATCTTTTGGAGGACCCAAATCCACAGAAAGACATCGATGAAACACTTGAAATCAAGCATGACATTTTCACCAATTCTGAAATTTCTAACTTCAGAAATTGCCTCTTCTTGTAAGGAAAGAATGGTCTCATGTTAATTAAGATCTTCTAACTGACACTGACTATGGTACCGAAAGCAGTCCATGAATAGTGCACACCACTTAATCAGCAATTAATTCTCAATAAGATTCGGTGATCGCATTCTATTTCTTGCACCCATTAGGATGGTTATGGACGATGTCGAGAAGTTGTCTCGGTTTATCGATCCTCAAGTTGCATTTGATTTCATCAGGTGTGCACTGTCGTCCTCCGAAAACACGAGTGGTCCCAGGTGTCCCGTCCCCTCTTGCACGGATATCACGAGCGGGGACGACACCTGTTCGCTGCTGGACTTTTTCAGCGAACAGAATATAGATCTCAAACCAGGTAGGTAAACGCCACATTCTTCTGCTGAACATAACATGGACAGCTACAAAGATTCATTGCACTAATTGTTAAAATAAAAAACGTGCTTGTGGTTGTGAAAAAAAATATTGAAACAGTTTAGAATGAACCGAAATTGTTAACTTGAAAATGCATGCTAACTGGGACTATGATAGTTTAAAATTCCTGTAAATTGCAATTAAGCGTATCACTAGAAATATGAAGTTGAGGGACAAACTTACATTTCTGCCTTTTAAGTATTATATAATTGATTATTTAAATTTCAGAACGACTTTTTCAAAAGAAAATGAATAAATGAATAGAAAATTCACAAGAAAACATTTATGATTATTCTTTGAGTATAACAAGTTGTAACTTAGTTTGGCTGAATAGCAACTCCACCCCCCTTTTTTTATATAAATATAAGCATACGTCGTGTTCTGTATTTTATAATTCACATTTATTTTCAATTAAGAAACATAAATATGAATTATAAACACACTTATTTTCAATTAAGAAATTTTCAAGATAATAACTATGAATTGAATTCAAATGAAGCATAAATTTCAAGTTCATCACAACTTAAGTAGTGTTCATAGAGTCGTGAGGGAGAGGGTCTAAGGTATTATAGGATAATTTCCAATTTTAACACATAACGAAAAAAATCGACTTTGAAAACAATAATTAATAAGTCTGGAAATTGGTTTCTATAATATGTGTATCAAAAATATTCCTTTTGCTAAATATAAGCATTACACACTAAACATGTTCTTAATTATTTATAGGTATCAGTGTGCATATAATGCACGACTAAATATGGAAAATGGGGGGAAAAAAAAAAGAAAAAAAAAATGTTTGTAGTTATTTCGTATAACACTGTTCTACAAAGGAAAATTAAACAACAGAGAGAAAATAATGGCACTAAAAACGTTAGTTTATTATTAACACACAAATTATTCACTGACAATTTGATTTTAAATATTAAACTTGAAATGCTCTTATTGATTTAAATTCATTTTATTACGAGCTTACTAGATAAAACATACTTTTATTAACACTAAATATTAAAAGCAATTTTTTTTTTTTTTTTAATTGATGTCAATAATACGAAATAAGGCCCATATTCAAAAGACCATAAAAATAGCGATGATTTTATACTGATGTTGAGATTTGTTACACGTAAAACTGTGAAATAATTTACCTAGGTATAAACCTAGAAATAATTTACCTAGGTATAAATATAATTATCTATTTACAATTCTATTTCAAATAATAGGAACATATATCTAAGTCATATTGGATATCATTGTAAATAGTCATTGAATTCTATAAAGATTTTTTTACAACATAATATTTCATATGTGACTCATCTCTTTATTTAAATTTTAAAGAGCAGTAAGACATTAAAAAACTACAACTATGTACTTTTGAATTGTGTAAAAAGTAACAATTAAAAGATAGTCAACGGTTCCCCAATATAATATTTTTTTACGTTTAGACTTTTAAAAATGTCAACATATGTTTCAGTTTTACGAATAATTGGGAGTGAAAACTTTCTATACGCTTTATTTATAAGTTAAATTTTAACAGGAAAATAATTGTTTCACAAAAAGATTTTTTTTAGAAAGTAAACAGAGATATATTTTCATCAAAAGAATTCAAAATTTTTCCCTCACTATGAATTTCATAAACGTTAAATGTCATTAAATTTTATATTTTCAATTTTTTTTTTAAAGTATAAGTTACGTATCTATATGTAAAAATATAACCAAAGTAATAATGTATTAAAACCTGACATCTTATTAGTCTATAGTAAATTATTTTTAAAAGAATGTTTAAAGAAATTGCAATTTAAAAATTCGGTTTGTTTGGTGTATATATGTGCTTTCATATTGGTATACTTATTTCCATGAAATCGTTGAATTTATTCACCTATAAAAATCTCATTTTACTATCTTTGAAGTTTTTTCTATTTACATTTATTTCCTCATAAAATGGTAGCACATTTTTGCAAGAACCGTTATGCATAAATACTTTTCACTAAAGAAAAAAAATGTATAAAATTGCTATTCAAATTAAAACAGCTTATCGTTAATTAGCATTAAAATACGTATCTTTAACAAATGTTTTATTTAAAATTGAAAAGAAATGAAAATTTTGTATGTATTTTAAAATATAAATAATTTAGAGATTGTTATTCTTAAACTTGCATTCAAACTAATATTATTTTTTCTCTATGTTCTAAAGATGAATGAAAATATAATTAATATATTTTTTTTTATACTTTCTTTGCTCAATCGTTTGTCTAAAAAAGAATTTAACATGATTCCCTTTTCAAAACATAACGCCCTTTTCCGAAAAGCAGTCGATCTCCCCTTATCTTATACTTTCATAATGACTATAACTGCAGTTTAGAAAAAAAAATTGCGAAATCATTTTAGTATTAGGACAATAACAAGCATTTAAGATTATTGATTGGCCTAACAATATATAAACTGATTTAATTACCTAGCTTGTCACTTTAGAAACACTGTACCAATGATAACCGTGTGAAGGATGGCTGTCTAGTGTCCAATTTACAAACCTAATATCTGACAAAATTGTCAAAAATCTCTTTTTTACTTTGTTGGCTATAAAAACATGTACTTGATAGAATGAAGTGTTAAAATAAATATATGAAGATTTGGCTCCAGTATATGTAAATAATAAACAATTATCTTATAAACTTATTTGATAAATACATTAATTGCTATCCGGAAAATTAATGTATATTAAATTATTGTAAATTATGGAGACAAATTATAATTCATTCTATCAAGTACATGTTTTTATAGTTTATAAAGTAAAAGAGAGATTTTTGACAATTTTGTCAGATATTTGACAATTTTGTTATACATTATAAAGAGATTATGATAGGAAAACAAATTATGGCAAATTATCATTTTCTATAATTTGTTTCAGGTTGGAAGGAGAAAGGTAGAAATATGATTTTGCACATTTCTGCAAAATAGGTTTGGGATTTAATATGCTTGGAAACTAGAAATATAGATGCCATTTTTAAATTGAATTAAAAAATAATATGATTAATTTTTTTAAGGAAAAAGTGATGAAATATTTCTTATTGAAATAAATTCAAAATTTACAAAATTGAAGTATATATTATATTTTCTTAAGATAATTTTTTTTAAAGTGTTGTAATATATTTTGAAATTACTTAATATTATTTTTAAAAAATTCTGCAGAATAGTTTAATTGTTGAAAGTATGTCTCTTAAAAATATCATGCCCCGGTTATTTGTTCCACTTATTCCTCTCTCCTTTGACCTGTTGTGTATTGTTTCTAATCTAAACTCCGAACAGTTAAGGAACACAGCTGCGAGTCCTTTCTAACTTAATGGGCATTCTTTACAAGCTGGACACATAAATCGCGATTCCTCGTTCAAGACAATCCTTCTCCGATTGATAAAATTGGAATCCTTTTCGATTCCGTTTCAAATTCCGATACCATCTTGATGTCGTGGATGATGAGGGAGCTGTCATCGTTAAAAAGATCTCTGATGCAAACATCTGTGTGGCTTTCGGATCTCAATCCTTCCGCTAGCTTCGGCCATTTTCTTTTTCGGCGATGACGAATGGTTTCACCAGGAAGAAAGTCTGCTGTCCTCAATAAAAAGAAAACTTATCGGAGAAATTAGAGGAGTTTTGAATCTCTTAGATAAGCACTGAATCATGATTGGTTGGTGATGTGATTTTAACATTTTCAATTGAATTTCTGAGGAAATGTTTTAAATTGAAGTTACAGATTAATAATGGTGCTGACTTTTTTTTTTTTTCTCAATTTCTCAAACTTAGGGAATGTTAAATGGCTCGAATTACCGAGGCGTATTATTTTTAAGGGACAAACTTTATAATATATTTTGAAGAACATAAAAACATGTCTTTATATTTAGTATTTCCAAAATACATAACAGAACATAATACTTAAGAAACTATGATATATTGCAAATTAATAATTTTTTGCTTTTGTTTTTCCGTTTTCAAAGTTATAACTTTTTAAGTCAGTTTTTAATGGAGCATATATTTTGCATTTATTGGGGGTGTATAAGATTCATAGCATGACTCTCGTTAACCTGGTGATTCTTGGGTGATTATCTTATTAATTAAAACAATTTATTCATTTTAACCCAATATAAAATCGTTATAACCAGATATCTGGTGCAAACATCTGTGTGACTTCGAATCTCTGGTCTTCTCCAGCCTCATAGACCGAGTTCAAGTATTCTAAAATCACATTGCATGTCAAAATATTAGCTTGAAATTTATAAAAATTTTAAACGTTCATAATTACAATAATAGATAATTAACGAAATTTGGGAAGACAAGGAAGTGAACTTTTATTTGTTATTACAATATCAAATCTAAGCTAATGAGAATGTCTTTCTTCTTTAGTAACAACACCTGTTGGACAAAAAAAAAAAAAAAAAAAAAAAAAGTTTATTTTTTCGTGTTAAATTTTTTAATTTCCATTATATTAATGTTAAATAATTTTATGCAGAAAAAATTTCATGCATTTTGATGCATTATTTGAGCAGTCTTTTTGAGCGTGAAAAAGTGGCATCAGGTCTTAAGGACAGACCATATTTGTTTTGATATCAAAAGAACAGTTTAAAAAAAATTTGGATCTTAATATTGGCCCTTTACAAAATTCTAATTAAAAAAAAAAAGACCCTTCAGAAATTTCATGTACGGAAAAACGACCCTTCTCAAATTCTATGTTTTAAAAAAAAAAAAGCGTTTTTAAAATTGTATGTTTAGAGATGGCCATTAAAAATTAATATTTGATTTATTTGCACATTTATTGAATTTTATGTTTTCATGCAAAAAAAACCCTTTCGTGTTTCACATACTCCATTGCTTAATTTTATAAGAAATTTTTTGACTTTTCAAAAACTTAATTATTTTGATTAAAACAATTAAAATTCATAAAATTATGACCTCGTAAACATTCTTAGACCGACCCTTGGTTATTTTAATTAAGGTTAGTTACAAATGAATTAAAAATTTCCAAGTTCTTTTTCAAGTATCACACAAATCTCTTTATTAAGTCGCCCTCACCATTGTACAAACATGTAAAATGAACAATGAATAATAAGGTTTAGATTATGTGTTAACAATTTTAGGCTATGAACTATACTATCTATTAATATAAATATTATAAAATTAGGGTTATAGGAACTTTTTACACTAGTGTAAGCGGCAATTATTTTTATTTAATAATTTTTGCAATTAAATATTATTTTGTATTTGAATTAAAAAGTTTAATAATGCACTTTTATAATGATAGATTTATCGTACTTGTTAAGTAGAGAGTTATATTTAATTGGGCAGTGAAATAAGATTTGGAGAATTTTTTAATAAATTTGAATAAAAGTAACTTATATTTAATATTTTACTAATAAAAATAAAAAGGATATTTTGTGTCATAATTTTTTTGTGACGCTAATTTTGTTGGTGCTTATTAATTAGTCAACAGTAATTTTATATTCAGAATTTATTGTTTCTTCATATAACGTCACTGTCATCTGTTGTTTAACTGGGAAAATGAAATGTGCTATATAATTAATTGCTAATGGAATAATAACGAATTGCTAATGGAATGTAAAAATTCGAATGAGTTTTTTAAGGTGTATTGTGATTGGTTACACAAAGTAAAAGTCTTGTCACACTATGAAACTCTACTCATAAGGTTCATATATTCAGCTTTGAGAAACAATCCAGGGACAAATTCAAGAATCATTCTTGTCTATGTTAAATAATTTCCAATATTCTAAATCAGAAATTAGTTAATTTATAACTTTATTTTTATTTGAACACAATACTTTTAAAATATAGCTATTCAGTAATACACATAACTTATTTTGACAAAAGCCATGTTCGTTCTTTGTAAAAGTACATATATACATTTTTTATTATTCTTTTTTAAAAATTGTGGTAACTTTTGTTCGTTAATTAGAAAGTTTCTATAACTATATCTGTAATGTATCCTGCTTATTATTGGAACATATCCATTATAGACTATATCCTTTCTATAACATATCAAGATGAGACGATGCAATGCTATTCTCAGTAAAAAAATACTTAGATCAATTCCAAATTCATATTGAGCGCCAAATATGTTTCTAGAGTTTCTTTGTCGTATCCAAGATAATAACGAGAAAAGTCTTTTCGATTTCCACATTAATGACGTCAGAATATCTATTAAGCCTACCTAGAGAATAAGCATTTCATAAAAAAAGAGTCAGTTCCAATGATAATAAAAAATATAATTCTGTCCTATCAATTTTTATGCATTTAAGTACTTATATATTAATTTTTACGTTGTTTTATACCGGGAAGAGATCATTTTTATTTTTTTAGTATTCATAAAAGATCAATTTACTCTTTCCATTTTCGAATATTTCTCTGGTGATTTGGGAATTGAATCAAGACCAAAATAGATTTTCTAAATATACAAAAGTAATTTTCTTTCTAAATTTAGATTATGTATCAGTATTCTATTTATGATGGAATACTACCTGAGGTTATCTGATAAAAGGACTCTAAAAATAAAAATCAAATTGAATTAACTTATAATAATATAAATTCGACAAGATATTTGTTACGATATTTCACTTGACATTTATTAAAGAACTTTTTAAATAATATCTATTATGCAAGGACAATGGGAGAAATGTTATTTTTTTTACTAAACACCTGTGCTTTTTTTATGAAATTAATTACAAGGTGGTCCAAAAGTAACAAGACATTAAAAAAAAAAAAAAAAAAAAAAAAAAAAAAAATCGTTAATTCACAAACATTTTCAGAGGAAGACGACACGTTTCACAAAAGTAGTAAGAAAAAAAATCTGTTTTTTTTCCCAAAAAGTAGGAAAAAAAAATCACAAACTTTTTCATCCATTTAGATATTTTTATGAGGCACCTGCGACCAGGTTGCTTCGTGTAAATTAAGTAAGCCGTACTCTCAAATGAATTATTTATTTTCCGAATAGTAAAATGGTAAAAATTAAAAAAATAAATAAAATTATAATACTTTTTAAGCATTGTAGTTTTTTCCATATGCTTAAGCAACAGAGGTGGTACTTCCTTTTTTGATCAAACTGAGTTTTTGTTACCAGGAAATAATTTGTTATACATAATGGGGAATTTTAATGGTCGTATCAGCACCAGAAATACGGGGAGACTTGTGTACCTAAGGCTGCCTTTTTTCAATACACAAAAAAGAAGCCACTGAGCCGTTTAAAAATGTGAAACTGATATGCTTACATCGTTATAGTAATTACTTACCATTGGGATTAATATAATTACTTAAATAGATTCTGTCAAATAGAAAGTTTTTAAAGAAATTTCACAAATGGCCCTAGGTACAAGACCTCGTTTTACCTAAGGGCCAGTAGCTGATGTACTCAAAAAAAAAAAAAAATCAGAACGATGGCTATATCTTGTGCTCTAATTCTTGAAATAACAAACAAAAGGTACCGTTGTAAATCGTGGAAGGTTTTTAATAATTGCATGTAGTTTGTTTTTTTTTGTCATGAGGGGTCATCTACATATTAAAACAGAACCAAACTTTAAAAAGTTCAAAAGCAACCTCATAATATTATCCCATATTATCCCATAGTTACTTTTACTTAGTAAACGGTCACTTAAGGAAAAAAAATTGCATTAGATATATAGAAAATCGTAAGCAAAACATTTTGGTGCAAACCGTAAGATTCTACGATAATTAAAACCGAAAATATAGCCATCGTTCTGATTTGATTTTTTTGGGGTCCATTCTCTTTAAGTGAGGTTTCAGACCATAATGAATAGAAAACAAACATACACCGATGAATTTTATAAAATAAACAATATCAAGCAATTATTAGTCATTGGTTTATCATACAATAACTATAATAAATTGCTATGTGTCAAATTATTAGGGAATTACAAGTATTTTCATAACTTGAAAAACTGATGCCAAAAAAATGAGCCGTATGCATTATCGCTTTGAAGCACCAACAGATTTTGGTTTTGGCAATTTGAACACAATAAACAACTATGTGGCCTTAACTATGTGGTTAAACAACTATGTGGCCAACCCGTGGCAACTATGGGTACACGACTTGGTAATTTCATATAAAATGTCTTCTACTAAAAATGCACTTGGAAAAAGAACTGATGAAAAAAATCATGTTTTTCAGAAATTGTTAAAAAACTGCTTTAACGATTTTTATCAAAATCGCTATGTTAATGGCTCTTAAGGTGTTGGCTCTTAAGGTGTTCTAAACATATCCACCTCCGAAATTTGAATAAAAATGCTATAAAGGTATAAAAAAATTGAAAACGAGTGTCTTTAACTCAGAGTTCTCTTTCCTTGAGCATTGTTCAAGAACGACCGTTTTTCTCTTTTCCTCTCTTTTACTTACAAGAAAAGATAATGTAAGAATTATCAAAAAATATGTTACCAAATCGCCGTTTTGGCATTTTTTTCCCCGTCGATGTAAGAATTATCACCAAAAATATTATCAAATTGGAGATTTTGTCAAATGAATGGAAATAGGAAAATGGTAATAACACTATTCCACGTCAAATTTAAATGTAGTGACCATCAGTATTAAAGTGTAATTGAAAGTTGTTCGATGTTCCACACCCCTAGTTTATCACATAATTACTACATATATCCAGACAAAAGAATAGCTTCAAAAACACACTTAAAACACGCTTTCAACTTATTAAAATCCTACAACCTTGCATTAATTATAGCTAGGCATCAATACTAATTCAATTCGTCACTTAGACCATCTATTTATGCTTTGTCAGTAGAGTTAGCTGATTTGTTATGATGCTGGGCTCATCCAATGATTCATGACAAAATGCAAATTAAGAATGACATGAAGTTTATTTGTGACTTAAAAGATGCTATGTTGCAACACAATGTGAATCGTCCGCCGGAGAAAACGTTCCTCCCACGCAGATCAAATACAAGCCTGATGGTTAATTTAAACTGATGACATATTGAAGCTTCTGATGAGGCATGATGTTGGATAAATTATTAGTATATCTTAATCTCCTCTGCATCGCTATAACAAATCTAAATACTATATATTTGGACACTTATACCTTTTTAACGCTTTTACTTCTATAGTTTTCTTAGGGAAAATAAACTATGCGTGAATTTTTTTTTATATATATTTTGGGAAATCGAAATAACCGCACTTAATATATATTTTGAGATTCGTCCGTAAAAAATTAAATTCTTATATTCCATTCTGGGGCCAACTCCAATATGTTTTTCCCTACTGCTAGAAACAGACGTTAAAAAGGAAATCCCTGCTATTGGTCTGCTGGTTGTGTAGCAGTTTGCTTCTGTTCCTTAAATAGTGTCAATATTTCCGGATTTATTTACCAAAATTTATGGTTTTAAGATTAAACGCACCTTTAAATTTAAAACAATATTTTACGGTTTCAGGAGCGATGAGGTTTGAACAGAATTTGATAAAAATAAGACTTAAAAGATGGAATCACAAATTAATATCAGTAATGAAAATATAATAAGAAATAAATTACCACACCTATCTTAATGAGCTGTGTATTAATCAAGGAAAAAAACCCCATCTGTTTTATTAATATCCAGTTAGCGATCAGTCATCGTCAGAAATTTAAATTTTGACGAGTTCCTTAGGTATTAAGACTTTTATAGAGCCCCTCCTCATTTCTATACTGAAAATTTATTTTTAAAACAAAGAAAATCTAAAAAAAGTAATAAGGAATACCATCATTGGCTACTGATGACCCATCCCAAAAATAAGAACCCAATCTCTAAGCCTGCTGAATAACAAAACAAAAGGAAAGAAACATATACCAAACAAACAAAATATAAAAATTTGGAAATTGAAAAATAGTTATCCACCCCTCCCTCCAACAGATGGTTCGGACAAATCTAGCAACAATGATACAGCAGCGTTCACCTGATCTTCATGAGCAATGTGGGCAGAAAGGCAAAGTGATCCGTACCACGCACCTATTAAACCGGTCGCTGCCGTTTGCCATATTTAGATGGTAGGTTGTGTCCAATGAGCGGAGCGAGCAGGGGAGGAGCCTCGATTATCCGACAAGGGACAAACAAATGTTTCTTGTTTTGTACGGAAAACAATGCATGAATGATGCATCCCGGATGAATCTTCTCCTGGAAGATGCTAACTGATGGTGGTAAAGTGCGTTGCATAGATGTCATCGTACGGCCTTTTCCATTGCCGACTCACCTGTTTCGGGCAACCACACAGGATAATTTGTATAGGCACATCCATGGCCCTCGCTATCATGGTACGATTATTATTTTTTTTTTTTTAAATTTTATACTAAACCTACGATTTTTTTTTTATTAAAAACAGAAAAAAGTTATTTTAATAATGTTCTGCTCAAACGTGAAAATATTTACCAGCTGTTTTTTTTTTTTTTTTTTTTTTTAGTTTCAGCAAAATTGTTTAAAAAACGAGCAATGGCACACTGAGTGACTACTAGTAGTCGTTTAACTTAAAAATAAGATATTACTTCTTGTTGGAGAATTTGTTACGGATACAAAAAATGGTGCTATGTACTCTTATTTTTAGTTCGGTATTATTGTTTGCAAACATTTCATGGCTATAAGGTTTATTTCAAACTTTTTATACATCATAATTCTTTTTCGTTTATGCATACGAAAAAAAAATAAATAAAAAAAAAAAAATAAATAAATAAATAAATAAATAAATAAATAAATAAATAAATAAATAAATAAATAAATAAATAAATAAATAAATAAATAAATAAATAAATAAATAAATAAATAAATAAATAAATAAATAAATAAATAAATAAATAAATAAATAAATAAATAAATAAATAAATAAATAAATAAATAAATAAATAAATAAATAAAAGTTAACGGCGGCCAAACGATTTTTAGAAAAATATTATTCTTAATAATAATACATTCTTAATTATTATCATTCTTAATTAATAAGACGAGCTTCAGTGTTTTAGTCGGTCAAACTTAACGCTAATGATCAAAAAGTCCCCTCTTCAAAACCAGACGTTTGGTGCTTTTCTTTAAGTTTGTCTAGAAACTAAGTACGTATCTTAACCAAAATTGAAACAAATGTTTTCAGAACTATGATAATTTCCCAATTTACTTAAAATAAATACACTCTTATTATTTACAACTAAAATTTTTTTTAAAGGGTAGCTAGAAATAAAATTGAAACCTGGGGAGTAGATATATTTGTAATGTAATGTGTAGATCGATGCTACTCTGTGCTGATTTTGATTGCCAGCAATAAATAAAAGCAATAGTAAAATCTCTTCGATGATAATGCTATTTCCACAAAATCACATTGATCCCCAGTATGTGATTTCAATTTTAGTGACTACGTGGTTGTGGCATAAAGTTAAAGGGTTCTCTTCCGAAATACGTTTTGTATGAAATTATACTATTTTTTTAATATACCCGCATAATCGCCGAAAGTGAAGTTGGTTACTATTTTACTCGGTGCACAATGAAGAAAACGACACAAAATCTGAAGTAAAATCTTTTTCACGATTAATTTTCAATTTGAAATTCTATGGGCATAGTAGTTTTAGGTTATGCTTTAAACCGTGAATACTTTTTAATTTCAATTTGCTAAATTGACTAAAATATTCAAATGCTTATACAGAAAAAAAAGAAAAGAAAAAAAGAGAAATATATATATATATATATATATATATATATATATATATATATATATATACATTTTATATATAATAATAATAATAATAATAATAATAATAATAATAATAATAAAATAAATAAATAAAAAAAAAAAAATAAAAAAAAAAAAAAAACGTATTTCAAAGAAAAAGATGGTATTAAAAAAAAATCATCATCACTTTTCGAACAGTAAAAGAAACTGGTAGAAATTCGAAGCGCAACTATAATCAGTTAATGTGTCGATAATAAACAAACTAATATTCATTATTATACAGTAGGAAAGTTTGAGTTAATTGCAATTGTTAGGAAGTGTTAGGATTTTTTTCATTCCCACAACAAAAAAATATTATGAAAAGAAATCGAATGTCTTATAAAAATAAAAATTTTCAGCAAATAACTGGATTTTTTATTTACTTACCCTCCAATAAAATCTTTCAGAGCCAAAAAATGTATTTATATTCTTAAAAAATACAAGAAAGATATAGATTTTCTTAAACCATTACATTTTATCTATAATGACAGCTACTATATTTAGGTTGTTCAGTTAAAGTCACTTAAGTAAGATTTATTAGAATATCAACTTCTAAGTTTGAATTATAAAAAAAAGTGTAAATTAAGAAGTACTAAGTAAAGTGGACAAATTAAGTGGTGTGAAGTAGTTGGACAAATAAAGAAGCATTCATTTGTGTGGACAAATTAAGTAGTGTTAAGTCACTACTTAGTTTAAACATGGCCCTCAATGCGATGAAAGATTTTTTTTGTCTAGGATATTTGTGTCAATGTTAATTTTCAAAGCGAAATTTCGTTTCATAACGAATGCTGTGCAAATCTATCGTCACACCTAACAAATGAACTTGAAAAGGCTGGATCTATGTACCGACACTTTTTAAAGCCCACGCATATAATTTGATAATTACTTTTTAAATATAGTTTAAAATAATTTTGGAAACAAAGCAAATAAAAACAGTTTTCAAAAAATTGAAAACGTCTATTTATTTAAATTTATAAAATATAGTGTTAAAACAGTTAAAGACTGATTAGTTATCACCATCTGATTTCAACCACTAAACTAAGAAAACTAAGTGAAATTCAGTAGTTAGTGTTTAAAATTTCAAATAAGCATTCTTTGAAGGACCTGGCATTTTAAATAGTATACGATGTCCTTCCCCAAAGTGTCATCAAACGACCTTTGAACTACCAACGCAGGTAAAATAACCTTGACCCCGATTAATTTGTACAAGCATGACCATGGTTTTCACTATCATGACGCACTATTTTTCAAATGACTACCTAAGTAGAACAGAAGTATTGCCCAATGTCGGAAACGCGGTGGTTCTGGAGGATTGTACATTTCTTGCCGATACTCGAGCATCGTTTAGAAATACACGAAATTTTTAAACTAAACACGTTTACAATATCATAAAACATAATTTTTTTTGCTCTCCGTCATTACTTATGAAACAACTATTTCAATTTTAAAACTGTACATCAACATTTCAAAGCTTCCACCATATTTTATAGAGCATTGGGCAAAATTGGCCAATATATGTAACAACGGCCAGTTTATAACCAGTATTAATATTTTTAGTAACTAATGAGTTAATTCGGGGACTGTATATGAAATAAGGCACTGATTATCAAGAGTTCAGATGTTGTTCTAACGATGTTCCATTGTAGTATTAGTCCGAGAGGCGACCTCAAGTTCGGGTACCCCGTCTACCATCATTATTTTGAAGTTTTTTTTATAAAATGTAAGGAAATGTTATTATATTGTGAATATACTAATCCGCCGGGGCAAAAATGGCTGAAAATGTTTGGGAAATCGACTTTGAATAAGTTGAACTGAATCCAATTTCCAAATATGTCATAACTTGCCGAATAATGAGCATTCTTTTTTATTTCCTAAACCACTGTTCTTTAATTTTCAATCATGGAGGGTACAGACGATTTTCACTTCTCTGGTGTATCTCTTAAAAGTGAACCAAGTTGACAATAAATACTACGTCATCAGTGACGTAATATTTATCGTCAACTTGGTTCACTTTTAAAAAATGAAAGTATTTGGTGTCAGGAAACGCGAATAATCTTCTACCTTTTTAATTGAAAATTAAAGAGCAGCAAGTTACCAAATAAAAAAAAAAATGTTAATTATTTGACAAGTTATGGCATATTTGGCAATCGAATATAATTTAACTCTTTCAGTGCCGAATTTTGATCAGTTTCGATCACATTTGATGCGGAACACAAGTATATTCGCAATTCACAACTTACCCGCATTCCACTACATTTTATATATATATATATATATATATATATATATATATATATATATATATATATATATATATATATATATATATATATATATATATATATATATATATATATATATATATATATATATATATATATATATATATATATATATATATATATATATATATATATATATATATATATATATATATATATATATTCAGAGGGAGAGAGATACATTAGTCGCCTCTCAGTCTTTATAATCCCCTTGAAACGTTTTTAAAATATAACCTTTTGTTGCTGAAATCATGAGTTTCATTCATTGCGGGTCTTACCGTGTGATTCTAGATAAAATTCCTATTTTACTTCACTTCTGAAACCTTTCCAGGATAAAATAATCATCAATTACAAAGGAAATTTTGTTCATTAAAATGATTTCAACGTATCCTTATTCAGTCAAATATTTTTTTCAGTCTTCAAGATACTTCAGGAAAAATGTTTCACAATGTGCAGCCAATTTTGATGTATAAGAGGCTATTGCAATTTATACATTGTCTTTCGAAAACATTATTTTTCATCTCTGACGGTATCTAAATTATTTAAGAAACAGATGTTATTTTAACTGTTCAGCTTCCCTCATAGTAATAAGTATTAAAATATGTCTAAAATCAAAAAATAATTTAATATGGTATGGGAAAAAATTACGTAATTAGTAAATCCAAATTAGAACAAAAAACCACATCACAAAAAATAATTTGTTGCGTATGACCATCCATAGATTGTTTGTAAAAGATTTTATACGTGTATCGGACTTTATTTTATTTATTGAAATACTTTACTATTACCTTGAGAAAATCTGAAAAGGAAGTAAATTTTTCACGTTAAATTCCCATGTTAATATTTTAGTTTGAAAATAAATTTGAACAACAAATACGATAGTTGAAATAAATTTATCATTTTCTAGTTTATCCCATGCTTTTGTATTAAAACGTTGAAATTCGCGAAAAACTTACGTACGACAATATTAATTTTCTCAGATGTTTTAGTAAATGTGATTGCATTAATTCAACGTGAATATAATTGAAAATTTAGCCCTTACAAATTAACTGTAAGATACTGTTAATAAAATTAAACATACGCAAATAAACTTAATATCTTTAATGTTTAGGGTTTTCTTTTTTATTGAAGGTATGAAAACGTACTTATGAAATTTGATAACTTTTGTACAGCAGTTTAAATAATAATAAGCTAAGAAAGTACACAGATTCGCTGATAAAATATCTACAAATATATATTATAATGATACAGGTTGAAGGGCTTAAAAAAGTAAAAAGTATTCATTTATTTAAAAAAAAAAAAAAAAAAAAAAAAATCTAATTTCATTTTTCACATCACAGTATAAAGCTTGTCTTTGAAGAATACATAATTAATTTCTTTGTGCTTTACATACAATGTGAGTTAAGCTGAAAACTTATTTATATTGAATTGAAGTTATTTTAATTGAACTAATTATTAGTAATTAATATGACAAAAAGAATTCTTGAAAAAAGATTGCGATTTTTTTAATTTGGTTATAGTAATTTGACCTTAATAATTTAAATATAATGTTTATGCGTTTGGAAGCTTTTTCAATGCCTTTCACATTATAGGATGAAGGTTTTCAGGCAAAATTCTTTTTTATACCTTTAAAAACATAAACTAAAATTTATATTAAATAATTTAAATTTAGTTTTATATTTTTTCTGGATTTTCGCTAAACATATTTAACAGTTATTATTGAACAGCATAAGGTGCAACTTAAAAAAAAAAAAAAAAAAAAAAAAAAAAAAAAAAACTAACGGTGTGGAGCATTACACAACTTTCAATGACACTATAATATTGGTCACTGCATTAAAATTTGATTTGGGTTGTTATTTCATATTTTCATTTATTTAAATAAAAATGGACTGTTTGGTGATTTTTTTGGCAATAATTTCTATATGTGGAAAAAAAAAAAAAAAAAAACTCACTTTAAAATGGTGAAATTGGTGACATTATTTGATAGACATAATATTGTCTTTTTTTGTGCGTAAAACAGGTAAAATCAATCGTTGATAGGTGATGCTCAGGAGCAGAGAACTCTGGATTGAAGTCACTCTTTTTTCAACTTTTTAAGATTTTATCGCATTTCTAGCGGAATTTCGGAGATGGGGAAGTTCAGAACACCTTAAGAGACATTAACAGAGAGATTTAAATCAAAAACGTTAAAGCCGTTTTTTAGTAATTGCTGAAAAACATGATTTTTTCATGATTTCAACCTTATGCGCATGCGCGATTTAAAAAAAAAATCTCTAAGGTAGGTCCTATGGTCACCACCAACCTACACACCAAATTTGAACGTCGTAGATTAATTTTTTCGGAAGTTATGCTCACCATGTACACACAGACAGAAATTTTTTTTAGACCACTTTTTTGAAATCAGGATGTTCGTAAACGTGGAGGAATTAAGAAACAATCGAATTTTATTTTGACCGAATGCTATACTTTCATTACCATTTGTAAACAAATGGGTAGAAAGTAAAACGAACGAATCTGAGCCAATATGGTTTGATATACCGATCTTTGGGAAAGGCAAGCAATAAATTTGAAATACAAAGTTTTTAAACTTATAAAAAACAAGTGAAAAAAAAAAAAAGGGATGAAATGATAAGAATATTACTAAGATAATGAACTCACCATATCCCATTTCATAATGGTTAACATAATTACACAATGCACAAAACCTACACAAACTACGTGCTTAGAAAAATGGCAAACAGACTTTTACAAACCAGTCGCGTGCCATCAAACATGAGTCTGATAAGAAAATTAAATAAATCACATTCACACTTGAACATGTCTTTGTTTATAGATGTCTCACCCTTTTATTGGCGACCTCGTATTTAAGTCGGCAATAAAGTTCAAGATTAAGTTCAGTATAGAAAATAATTTGTTCAAAAGTACGATAATAAAAGTTTTGTTTAGATTTAGATTTTAGAGGATTAATGTAGGTGTTTGTATCTACTATAAGGATTTATCAAAGAATAAAATATGATACTTTATTACTTTAACTATAACTAAAAACATTTCTGTATTATTTTCGATTTCAATTTATTTGTAGTTAATGACTATTTGCAGCTTCAGATTTTAAAGTTTGTAAATTCTTATTTTTAAAGGCCCATTTAAACACTTAAAAATATCCCGATGACACTGGAAATAAAATTGTAGAAACTATTCAACTTCAATCGAGGAAAACCAAACATAAAATTATTTCTCTCTAGTGTTTTTTTTAGTTAGTGTTACTTAGTTCAAATTAGTAAAGGTTCTCCCATGAAATTAATTTCATTTTTATTTTAAAGCTAAGAGTTGTATCTACAAAGATTTGCTGCTGCAAAGAAAAGACTCTTTATTAAAATGAGATCAGAGTTTTAATGCAAAAGGATTAAAACATTTAATATAATACATAATATAATTAGAAAGAATAAAATTATATAATGCTTTAAAACAAGGATAAAATAATATTGGGCTAGCGGAATAGAGTGCGAGCCATAAAAATTAATGTTTTATTTGTTGTATTATCAATTTCATGTATCATTTTTTATCATGCACTCAAGTTTTTAATATATTCTTCAAATATGCTATAATAATATAAATGAGAGTATATTCATTCATCTTATTTATTTAAATTGAATAGTGATATGCAAAAACCAGGAAAGCATCAAATTTTTTCAAAAATGAGTTCTGCGTATTTTGGAAATAATCAAAGAAATGAGCATAAACCAATTAAGAAATTTCTCTATTTCTATACGAGGCAATTTTAAAAGATATTTTTTTTCACCCCTCATTTTTGGAAAATATATTGCTTTACTGGTTTATGTATATTGCCTTGAAAATTAGTCTAAAGCTTTATTTTTTCATGTAACATACTTTTAATGGACTGATAGTTCAATTGAATTGTATAATTACAATACTGTAAATACGGGAAGATAAAAAATGCCGAAACATCAATTACTGAATACATCACTATGTATACATTAATTTACTTTTAAAAATGGACTTATGTTCATCAATTAAGAAATTTTGAATTACTGTACATTTTTATATTTCCATCTCTAACTCCCTCTTTTTTAGTTTCAAGTGTTGATATAAAGTTAATATTAATCTAATGCTCTAATACCAAATTAATATAAATGCATTACTTTTACAACTTTTAACTAGGAACATCCATTCCAACAAATTCTGTATTTTAATGTTTAATTGTTTTTAATTTTTAATAAAAATAAATAATTTTTTGAATAAAACATAATTGAAATATGTATAATTGACTTTATATGCTTTTTAACTGTCAAGTGCAGTAGGAATGTTTTTTCTCTCTCCCCACATTGTTGATAGCCAGTTATTTAAAGCAATTCCTATATAATTCTAGATTTTCTATATATTTATATTGCAATATATTTTCCTCTGAATTCAAGTGGAAAAATATTTGAGCTACGTATAGGAGAAAACACGGGAATCTCTCATTATATGTTTAACAATTCCGCATAATTTATAGCAATAAGAATCGCGTATCTACCAGTTCGTGAAAGCAACATTTATAAGGAGCTCCTACTGTGATATAAAATATGAATGAAGCGCATATCCTTTCATTGAGAAGTTGTCCAGACACAAAATCAAGTTTATAAAATATTAGACAATTATTTATATTTAAAATAACAATCTTTGTTTATAATTGTTTTCTTCACACTTTTCCCTTCTTTGGTAACTACATGGAAAACATTGGGAAATTATAGTATTTAAAATTGAAGAGCATTTTGGAATGAATGCTTGACTGTCAGTGCGTTAAACGAATTTAAAGTCCCACAGGAATAAAATTTTCCCAATTAGTATTCTTATCGCAATTTTTTAGATAAAGTAATGATTATGCAGTTAATTAATCTAAGAGAGATATCCATTTAAGTATGGTGTGCATTTACTTCGTATGTTTATCATTTCACTCTGAATGCCAATTACGTGGGAAGATAATTGAAACAACACTGAGGTGTGGCTTAAACTCTTCTTCAAGACTGGTTTTTCAAGCATAGTTATAGTTGAACCATATGGCACAGTTATTACAGGTTTACTTAGTTAAATATTAATTAAAAAATTATGTGTTCATTGGTTATAAATTTCCTTTTAGTAATATTACATTGGAATAGTAAAGTGTTTGCTACCTTTGAAAAATGAGGTGGGATTTTACAAATATTAGACTTCTTGTATTATTTCCGGACGGTGTTTTTATGACGATCCCCTTTTCTTCCTTTATACAAAAATCAAAAATGATAAA
Source organism: Linyphia triangularis (assembly GCA_963978545.1). Taxonomy (NCBI): domain Eukaryota; kingdom Metazoa; phylum Arthropoda; class Arachnida; order Araneae; family Linyphiidae; genus Linyphia; species Linyphia triangularis. The sequence goes on along the minus strand of OZ021723.1, from coordinate 88,714,249 downwards.
TGACATACCAGTTTAAGAGCTAAGACGTTCTCTTCTGACAAATAGAATATTTACAATTTTGGATTAAGTTATTTGTTTGAAAACTGAAGTTGAAAAAAATCATAAATAATTCACAAATTGTGAGATTTTTTTTATAGTATACAGTAGATTGTAGCTCTAAAGAAGAGAGAAAATTTCAATTTAATTACTTTGAAGAAACTTAAGGAATCTTATATATCCTAGCAATAAAGTTCAATGTCTAATCCAAAAAAGTAATTTTTCTAAGCAATCTTAAATGCGCAGAATGCTCACAGGTCCATTTGTTTTCGTTAAAAAAGTTCTCTTGTAAAAAGCCGTATGTAGACTTAGTGATCAATAGTTCATACATTTTTGCACAGGTACTGCTGAGATAATGGGGAATTTATATTAAAAAAACAGTACTTAACTTTATCACCACCATATGGGAATTTGACACTTTAAGAGGTTTCATTATCCAATTCCTGCTTCATCCATGGATTCATTTTTAGGATCACAATATCTCCCGAAGTACTGTTTTAAAATGTGTGAAATATTTTACCCGGTATAACACCAGTAATGAAATCTCAGTAACAAAATGTGAAGGGAAAATAACTGAGTGTTTTATTTTTTATTGTAGCATAATTAGTTTTAATAAAGTAACTTATACATTATTAAAGAAAATAGTAAAAATTAACTAGTATTTTACAATTTTCTATGGATCTTTTATTACTGGTTCTATACCTGATAAAATATTTCGCATGTTTCAAACCAATACTTAGGCAGATATTAAGATCTGTGAAACATAGATCGGCTGACGAAATATCTTCGGAAAGTAGAATCAGATTCCCATCTAGTGATGAAGAACTTAAATAATGGTTTTTTTCTTCTTCAAATATCTTTTATTCATTCTCTTAGTAGTACGTATTCAAAATTTAATGATCAGCTGATGACTACAGGTAGGGTCAGGCTGACAATCCCAATAAATGATTTATATAGAGAGGATGAACCTTACGGGATTAACCTCTTCGGGGAAAGTTGTAAATGAAGTTTTGACAAACCGTATTATTTAGTGACATGCTTTGATAGAATATGTTTTCTATAATAGTTATAAATAAAATGATAAATGTTCTTCAAATATTAGAAATTCTAGTATTTGACATCTAAATTAATATCAAGCAATCAAAAGTTATTTTTAAGTCTGCTAGGGTTTATTGCCTTCTTTAAAAATATCAATACTCAATAGAAAGTGTGTAAGCAATGCATCTAATAAAGTCGACCCTCATTTAACACTAATTGCTTTTTTTATCACTTAATTTCCAAATAAACTATCAAAAACTAAAATTCACCTTCCAAATTTTGATATAAGCAATTCATTTAGGAAGTACCAACACTCGATTTGAATGTCGTTGCGTTTAAAAACTCTACTATTAAGTAATATAGGCTGACCAAACGGTATAGTCAGGGCCTGATTTACCATTAGGCCCACTAGGCCCGGGCCTAAGGGTCCCCAAATTTGGGGGCCCCCAAATTTTGAAAGTTTTCTGAAAATTTTAAGTATAATGGTCTTTTTATGGGAAGTACTGAACAAAAATAATAAAATTTTTTTAGTTGCACATCTGCAAATTCCATATTTTTTATAGTCACAGAGAGTTAAGTTAGATAGGTTAACCTAATAAAACTTAATTAAGCAAATCTTTCCAGTTCAGCCAATCATATACAACTTCTTCATATGTACACGGAGACGAGGGCTTTACGCCGCTGTTCTCCTTCCCTCGCCTCTTGTAAAGAGATGTTCAATTGTTCACCAACCATATACAACTTCTTATATTATGAAATGAAAGAGTCTTTGTGATTGGTTGGTTTGCAGGCTCTTCCGTTGACTTTTTTGGCCCTCCTTTTTGGTGAGATTGTGGAAACAGTGGAAAGGTTACTTTGTATTATTTACAATTATTGTTATAAAATTAAGTAATCTTCATTATTGTATAATTTGTGGACCCTGTGGTAAAATGTAAGTTTAAAATACAGGAAAGTGTGCTTTAAAATCAGTGTTCATGGGGGGGTCTTGATTAATTCAAAAGTTTTGAGGAAATCAAGATCATACTAATTATAACAAAAAAATCGAGTGAAAGTAAACTATGAGTTTTAATTGTAAAAAATTAGTCTTAACGAATGTAGCTTGATCTGGTGATATTGTGACGTAAGGAAATAAATATTTGATATTGGGGGCCCCTCTCTGAACGTTGGGCCTACAGTAAAAAAATTTCTAAATCAGGCCCTGGGTATAGTGGTTAGCGTGCTAGCTTCTAGACCGCGAGGTTTCCGGGTTCGAGTCCCGTGTTAGGCATGGGTGTTTGTAAATGTATGTTGGCTTGTCTAATGACGAATGTTTCGGCGCATTATAGTCCTCGTGTTGCTGACGGTGCCAGATAATCTGAAAACAACCAACCAACCAATTAATTAATAGAGATGTTTTCTGATATTTACTACTTCAACGCTTTTATGTGTTTTTTATACTTTTAACACTATTTAAAGGAATTGTTTTAAATAATAGATGTGAACGTTTAAGTAATGTTTTGTAAGAAATCGTGCACAAATGTAAAGAGTAAAAGAAAAACTTTGAATTCCAGTTCTATGTGTTAGAATATTTTATCGATACAAGGTATAAACTTAAATTTGCATGCAAAATAAAATCAACAACTTGATTTAAACTTTTTTGGTGGGACAAAAATTTGGTAAGTTAAAAATGTTTTGCTATTACTGAAATTAATATTTGGATAAGTATGTGATATCCTTAATTTCGATAGAAACTTTTATAGAGAAACTTATATAGAAACTTTTAAGAGACTTACTAATATTTATCAAACGTGTAAGCTTCAAATACTATTGACTTCATTATTTGTAGAAAAGTATTATTTAGGTTATGGGTTGTTTTTCCAGTAATTAAAAAATAATTAAAAGTTTCCGATAGGATTGAATTTGAGACTAACAACTTGCCAATATTTCACTCAAGCGGAAATTTTTTCTCTTGCTAATTTTTAGAGTAATGTGCATTGTATAAAATTGGACACACTGTTGTTTAAAAGTTATCTTTTCTCGTTTTGAAAATAATAATAATAATAATTTTTTGTCTTTATAATTGCGTGTGAAGTATGTGTGCAAGGCTACCTTCACGAAAGAGAAATTTGATTATGCTTTTTTGCACCGAATCGTGTCATTTATTAAATAATATTTTTATTAAATATGAATTTAACTGTTTATTATTGACTTCGTTATTTGCAGAAAAGTATTTAGGTTATGGGTTGTTTTTCCTGTAATTAAAAACTAAATAAAAGTTTTCGATAGGATTGAACTTCAGACTCAGATCTTGCCGTTATTTCCCTCGCGCGTGTTTATAACTGCGTGTGAAGTATACATGTGAAGGTGCCTTCAGGAAAAAAAAGTTTAATTATGCTTTTTGCTCCGAATCGTGTCATTTATGAACTAATTTTTTTAAAATTAAATATGAATTTTACTTGTATTATTGAGCTCATTTAATAATGAATTATACAAGCTGACTGTTCTACTCTAAATTAAGGGTGTTATTTCTTAATTACTATCTGCTCATAAATTGACGGTTAATTATTTTCCAAAAACAATAATTTGGAATACTAAAATTGCATGTTAAATTTGTTATTGGAACACAAACATTTTAGTGTTAATTGAAGAAATACAATACAATTCCTTATTCATTTAATGCTTTTAGTGTTACCAACCCAAAGTAGAAACTGTAACACAATTGTATATTCTTTCAATATATAATAGAAACTTTAAGTAAATAATTTGTATAAAGCAGCTAAATTAATTAAAAATTAATTTAGCATATTTAATAATTGCTAGTGTATCAATGTTCAAAACATAACACAAAGCATTTTAATTTTATTTTAGAAATTGGAATTATCCTTTTTATAGTTATTGTCAAAAGTAGAACATTTTAAAAAGGAATTTTAGTATTCTAAGTGATTTCATCTTTATTCTGGTTGCGCTCTTTCTAAATAAAAATAAAAATAAAATAAAATAAAAATCTGGGAACATGTATGAAAAAATGAATCCTTTCTTTAACTATTCTTGTTATCCTTAGAATTAGCTTTGAATATCGATTTGTGTAACGAATAAACCTCCATAATGTGTTCGATGTTGTATTCATTACAAACAGATTAATGTATGCTAGAAATTGCATTTTTAGTTGCTAAATGTGTTTGTAACCAGGTTTAGAACTAATTAAGTAATTATGATTTTTAATGCGTCAAAATTGTTGTTTAGTTCGTTACATATAAAAGTTATAATAATAGATTGTATTGATAACCAAACATATGGTATTTTTTTTTTAATTTCTTCAATGACTTTTTCTTGGTATAAGTGCCTTCATGAGTTTGGAAGTAATTAAGTGATTGAAATTTTTAATGGCATCAACATTATTACACATATCGTAATAAGTTGAAGTTCGAATAATAGATTATATTGACATCACAACAGATGATTTGTTTTTCGATTTCCTCAATGACTGTAAATTAATTATATTTCAGCCATCTGAAGCCTTCTCATGGCTACTCCGTTGATCGCCTTCGCATTTTTTACTTCTTTACTATGCCATCAAAGTTTTGCGTTTGTTGATTAGTCCCACGCATATTTTTCTTAAATTCCTGGTGTTTTGGAAACACATGGTTTGGTTAAACTCTACATTTATAGAACTGAGCACTTTGTTAACACCCGATGTCCAATTAAAGTCACAAATTGTTTACATGTTTTTTAGTTCGTAAATGTGGCATAATATATACGTAATCACTTTATTTTTTAAATGAATTTGTGGACGAAGTTCAAGGTTCTTAAGATCGTCATCAACACGTTGCTTGGATAGTTTGTAGGCGAACTCGTATTGCGTGGTAAGTTGTTGCAGTTCGTTGCTCTCTGAAAACGAACTGAAGAACACATTTGCATCAATTTCCAATGAAAAGAACAGCTATTAATTGAGAATGGTTTGTGTTCAAAGAAGTACATGTTCACTTGGAGGAATCATATTTACTAGACAACCTTGTAGTCAAAAGTCGCTCACCAGGATGTTGACGACAATTAGTTGGTTGCCATCTGCAATCAACTTTCTTTACGTATTCATTCTTCTCTACTTCAAGTTTACAACGTTTAAGATGGAGTGACTAAAGGAAGTCCCAAAGTGACTACTGTTTTTAAAAATTAACTTCTCAAAAACAGTTTCTCACCAGGAGCGGAAACTATATTTATGTTTATTGGATAACCAATAAAAATCAGAGGGATTTTCAATTTTGTTTTACTATCCAGTTAACATACAAGCAGTTTCAATCGCCAGTGAGTAACTGTATTTGAGATGTTGAAAAAACGGGAGTCAATTTTGGAACTGTACATACATAAACGGTGTTTGATATTTTTCAAAATTTTTACAGTTATTCATTGGTATAAAAATAGGGTGCGAATATAAGACTATCATATAAACGAGGAAGCATTGAATTCAAAAACTCAATTGGAGCACTGAAATTCAGAGCCAGCATGTAAAGTTTTTTTTTTTTTTTAAAAAAACTTGTTGTCAACAACCATATACAAATCAGATAAATACTCGCGACATTTAATTTGAACGAGAAACCACATATAGACGTGGGTTGCACTTAAGCAGTTGATATAGGTAATTTTTACTTTTTAGAGTACATGGTATTTTTGTTATTATGTGTAGAACCTGAAAGGGATACTATCAATAATTTTTAAATAATTACATAACATTTGGTTCATGAACTACTGAACTCATTTCGAGTTATTCAAACTTACATTTTCATATGACAGTTGTTGCTACTCTCATTCAATGTTATGTGCTAATAAGAAAGCTTTTGTAAACTTTTTAACGTGTAATAGAAATATTTCCAATTTGTCTTTAAAAATGGGTTTTGCAATAATTATTTAATTCGTGTTGACAATAAATGAAATGTTACAAAATTGGTTACAAAATTCCTAACCATATGAAGAATGCCATGCAAAATTAAAAGCACTACAGTTTAGAACATCAAGAATCGTTTGCTTTATACTTATGAATGACATTTCTACCTCGTGAAATTTTACAATATAAAGCATACAATATGCAAGCATTCTCATTAATAAAGTTACATTGCATACATCAGTTATTTATTAAGGTAAACTATCAATGATTCCAGAAGCTGTTCAAAATTAAATTATAACTTCAATTTAGTTTGACAAAACAATATCTTGGACATCTTAGAGATATTTATTTTAATTCACCAATATTCTTTTTTCTAGGCGACGAACTGGGTGAAGTTAAACCTGAGGTAGTGATGTTCCCCAACACCATTCCTCAACAGTCAAACACCAGTCAAAGCATCACCTACAGGGGATCGTTCTCTACCACCACGCGACAAGTTCCATCAAGCGAAAGCGCCTCAATGGTCAACACGTGGTTTAACCCTGAGAAGGCCTTTTCCCTCAACATCCTGCCCCAGCAATCTGTGCCCGGTCTTTCCGACTTGGGCTCAAGTCTCGGACAATCACCAATTCCATCTACCTCACAGTACGTCGCATCGCAATCAGCCGGCTCTTTCGAGCCCGGCGATCCAAGCGAGTCGGCTTTTAGCCTGGGATGTCCTGCCGACCCAACCCAACAAGAGCTTCTCTTACATTTGAGTGCTGCGTCTCAGTTTGACCCATCGAGTTTCATCGTGAAACAACCACCCGTGTACAGTTCCTGTCCAAGTCACACCATCACCTCGGCCGATGCGCTGCTGGCAGCTGGTGGCTTGAACCCTCAGTCTATGCTCAACCCCACCGCTGATGACTTCTTCGACAGATCGCAGCCACACTCTTTCTCCAAATATCCCTGGACCAACTTCCAGAGTTCCCTCGGCGAGTTCTGTCCCCCCGACACTGCTGGCGCATCTACATCCCAAATAGAAAGTGGCAGTCATCCATCCACTTCTGCCAACTTGACTTCCAGACTCGAAACAGAGTTAGGTATTGTGGTCGAGACGGCTGCGACACTTGCCGAGTACAATCAATCTACGAGCAAAGGCCACGAGATCCTCAATCAGACTTTCCAGAATAGCCCTATACCTTTGAAGCTGCTACCAGTCAAGCCTCGCAAGTACCCCAACCGTCCCAGCAAGACCCCAGTACACGAGAGACCTTATGCATGTCCCATTGACCCATGTGACAGGAGGTTCTCCAGAAGTGACGAGCTGACGAGGCACATCCGGATACATACTGGACAGAAACCATTTCAGTGCCGTGTGTGCATGAGGTCCTTCAGTCGGTCGGACCACCTCACGACGCACATACGGACGCACACTGGCGAGAAGCCCTTCTCGTGTGATACGTGCGGCCGAAAGTTTGCGAGAAGTGACGAGAAGAAGCGACATGCCAAAGTCCATCTGAAGCAGAAGACGAAAAAATACGGAAGGTCGGGACATCCGTCGAATGATGGACATATGGACGGGCCTGGGATGCCGGGACCCAGTTGTCAGTGATATTTAAAATATTTTGTCACAAATAAGCTAATTTTATACACTTTATTTAAGCCGTTGAGAGACAAAATGTTACAGGTCGCGTTTGAAAGAGTTTGAGACACAGAGTCATTTAGTTTTCATATATTTAACATAAATGGAATTAAAAACATTTATAGTTCACTAGTTATTTTTAACAATTAGTTATGACTTTGGCGTTCTCTATTCGAAAACACTGCTTAGAACAAGTATCGAATAATAATCAAATTAACTGACGTATACCAATTTGGTTTTCAACGGCTTACTTCTGGTAACATACATAGTATATGTTATTAAAATTGCTTAAAAAATTATCGTGAAGGTGACAGCAGTAAAACTATTTAAAAAATATTCAATCAAACTATGCCGATGATATTTATAAACCTAATTAAGCGAATATCTACGTTTGTAAAACAATTGAGCATATTTCAATTGTGCTTTATAATATGACTATTTCCTATAAAATGTTTAAAAAATATTTTTCATGAAAAGTATACACGAAATGCTGGTTTAGAATATTTATATGCAAGTTTTTGGCCTCTATAGTAATATTATATATAAAAAAAAAACTAATTAAAATTTAGAAGTTTAAGATAATCTCAAATTGTTACTCAAATAACTACAATTAAACACATTATTTGTGTTATTACATTAAAAGTTATTTTAATAACTGAAATAAAGAAAATTTTAACTTATGAAATTGACAAATATTGCTACTTTATACTCTTTTGAAATATAACAGTGATAGGTTTCGATAATTCAACTTGCAAAATAATATAAATATTGTTACAAGTCTTTTCTTTGATCGATTTTATGAAAAAAATATTGGTGATATATATTACAACACATATTTGTTAAATATAGAATAGCACATCAATAGGTGTATCATATTTCCTGATGATAAGTTTTAAATTTTGGTAAATACTAATTATTAAAGAAACAACTTTTAAAAGAATTACTAGAAGAAAAAATTAATGGAATTAGGAAAAGTTTTATTGTTAATTGTGGGTTAAAACATCATGCACTGTGTTTTTTAATATCATAAGTGTAGTGTTTGAGGCAATAGTAAATAAATATCGTTGTTCATTAAAGTTCAATATCACATAAATGAATTGGTGTTTGCATATTAAGTAGTTATGGACTTAAGAGGGTAATTATAAGATGCAATGATTTTTTTAAAATTTTGCTTAGCTCAAAATATTTAGAATTTTTTAAAAGGAATTTAAAACTTGAAAGTTTGATGTTGTGTGCAGCAACTTTTATAAGGTGTTGAAGTGAGTTGCTAGCACAAAATTTTACCCTTTTTTTTTAAAAAAAAAAAATGCTTTTTCTCATTTTCAATACCAATACAATACAATACGCACTCACTTTATTTAAAATTGTGACTAAATATTCATTATCGTATATCATATGTTATGCTTATAAACGCACACTATCTGGCTGCAGTGGAAAGTTTGATAAAGTTCAGAAGTAGGAAAGGATGTTGGTTATAAAATGTATGTGCCATAATTTTGTCATTTGTTATATCCTCAATTTTATTTTTATCGTCTTTTCAATTATTTAATTTTCAGCTGTGCCATTTACGAATAGATGAATATGTATAAATTTATAGTTAACTTTATGATCCGTTAACACATATTTTTATGTCTTGTTATAATATGAATTTTTTTGAAAAAATATCTGTTATTCGTTTATGTTTATTTAACAATTTGTTTATACCATGAAAAGCGTTTTTAGGTTTGTTTAAGCTTTTTCCTAACCTTTTTAAAAAAATTATTTATGTACAAATACACAGACAAGCTTTAATACCAGTCAAGCTAAAGATGCTTTCATGATTTGTGAGAGAGTAAAGGTGCATTTATAAACGTTTTGTAAATATTTACTGTTGTAAACTGTTTTAACTGTTTTACACTTCGTAACTAAGTCAACTATTAATCTGAATGCTGTTAAGACACGTTGTTTTCAACGTCATGTAAATAGATTCGCGAACGTTGTAAGTCAAATGAGTAACATTTTCTAATCGGTGATATTTCTGTGTTGTATAGTAAATATAGAGAAAAACATGAAAGTTGTATAACAGCTTGCATGTGGAAAGGGAGCTATGCTAACACATCAACATGGTTTTGAGGAATATTTACCTTAACGAATAGTGAAATAATTAATATTCTGGATATCTTCTCCTAACTACATACCTTTTCTTTTCGTTGCATGACAATGTCAATTTTCTAAGCACTGCGTGGGGAGTGGGGTGGGGGGTAAATAAAAGTGGGAAAGCAATATTTTTAATTGTTATAGGCAAAATATGTAAACAATATCATTTAGAAATACGTTAGGGCAAGGTATTATAGTATAATTCTAGGATGTAAGCGATGAGTGGTGACCATTTTTTTAATTTTTAAAATTCTTCTTTAAACACAATGGCAAAATTGGAAAATATTTCCTTTAGTTTTTTTAATCACAATAGTTAAAAAAATCCCTTTATCACATACTGTAATAATGTGGAAATGTTACAATATTTTCTACATTATTGCTTTTACGTTATCATAAATAATAGAAATGATTATTCCAATACCTAGTTTGTACTGCATAATCTCTAATTTTATGCTTCAATAAACTTTAATCGCTTCACTATTTAAATTTTAATTGATGAAATTGATTCATCTTTTTTAATTAAAATTGAAAGTAGTTTATAAGATTACTACTTCTTGAACTATAAGCCAGAATTTTATGTTAAGCAAAAGCTAAAGGCTAATGGAGTTTTGAAGGAATTTATTTATACTCATTTGATATAGAATTATATTAAAAGCATAGGTAAACAAATGAATTTAAAACAATAAGAACAATCAATAATCTAGGATTAGTTTTTTTTTTAATTTTTTTGTGCCCCCCCCCCCTCCCCCCCTTCTGCCTCTTCCCATTAAAGTTTCCCCCAAAGGATTTGCAAAAGTTAAATTTTATTAAATTTTTAAATAAAGATTGTTTTGTTAACAATTTTCTATACTTTCTACTTTTGAAACGAAATTTAGAGTAATAGTTTTCTAACTTAAAGTTATCTGCAACTTTAAATCAGATTTCATAAATGTACTATTTTTTTAATATATATGTGTATATGCATGTTGGCAGCTTTGGAAACTTTACAGAATTTAAATGCTATTTTAGAAACATATTCACTTGAACCTGGTTGTGAATAAAACTCTAGTGAATATTATATTTTTGTGATTGATGGTTATTTACTACATTCTGTGATTTTAATGTTCTTAGTCACTTTACTGATTAATTTTATCTACATAGTCTGTGTTTTCTTGTCGTTTTCGTCTCAATGTCCGTTCATCATAGATTTAATGTGAATCCAAGTATTCACATCTGCTTATGCGTGCAATATATTTCCAATTTTTAATGTTAATGCATTTACGTAGTTAATAAATAAAAATAATTTAATACTGAAATAATTTCAATATTTACGAGTAGTTCAATGAACAATTTTATGTTTTAATAAATCAATTAAGAATTTGCATTTTTTATCTATACATTTTCTTTTATCCAGAATCTGTGAATGCATTACGTTATTTTTTAAATTTAAACAACAAATAAATTTTTGTTTTTAATATTGCAAAACTATAATAAAGCTGCATATGAAAGTTTTTTTTATATATATAAATACAATTTGTGTACATTTCATTTTATAAAGGCATTTATCATAAAATCTAATGAATCTTAACACAAATTTGAGCTTTTTAAAATACCATATGTATCGATTTGTATATTTGAAAGAAAAAAAATAAGTTTTGTTAAATATCAAAAATTTCTAGTGTATATATTTTTGTAACATGTGTAATCTTAATGTAAAAATTAATAATGTTACAATTAATAAAAATTAATTTTATAAAATGTTATGTTTCTTCGTAATAATTTCGCTAACATGTCTTTATTTTTTATATTTTCTACAGTATTTATTGCGTGAAACTTCCGATTGTTCCATCTAATGTAAGTAAATTATTAATTTAAAGGGGGCCAGGCACTAAATAAAAGTAATTAGAGCATTTCCCGGTTTTCAGAAATTTTTAAAATATGATTTCTTAACTATGTAAAAACTTCATGCTTCAAACATTTTGACCTGGGAGTGTTTTTAATTTTCAAAAAAATGCTATTTGTACAAAATCTTTTTTCTTCAGCCTCTTTAAATGTATTTACAAAATTAACACTTTCAAAGTTAAGTTGTATTATTTTAGAATCTTTCGAATAATTTAATCTGAATTATCTTTCATATGATATTATTATAATGATAATTTAAATACAAGTACTTGAACTTCTAGGAAAAAAAAACAGAATATTAATGAAAGCTCGTTTCACCCGCCAAGTTTCCTGGCAGTCATCTTTTACCGGAAGCCACTCAGCAGTATTAACAAGTTTGCGTAATAGTATGCGTGAAAGGGTGTTTTTTCTCTCTCTTTTTTTTCCTTCTTACGAGTTGCTGTTAGCTACTTTAGTAAGGCTAATAAGTTTCAAGTCTCCAATTATATCGGTTTACATAAAATTGATAATCAAATTTGAAAACGACAGAAAACGACTTATTTTGAAATCCACCCCCAGAACTCACTTTCTGATCATCAAATTACTAAGGTATTTCTAGTAGAGCTAGAACTATGAAATTTGGTATACTTGTAAGGTTTAACATGTATACAAAGGAAAAAAATCTAAAAATCAAGATTTTCCCCACCGAATCTCCTAAAGGGAGAAATGTTAGAAACATTTGAATCTCAATTCTAATACATTTCTATTGTATTTAAAACTTAGAATTTTAAAACTTAGAATACTGGTATACTAGTAGCTCTTAGCATATATAAACAGAGGAGAAACTCACCACAATCCTCAAAGCCTCTAAAATCAAGAAATAATAAAAAAAGTGTACTTGGCATTATAAATTCGATCATTGATAATATTTTATCGCCTACTAAATGATCCTCAATAGTTAAACTTTTTCCCTTTGCCAACTTTTTTTTACGTATTTGAATAAAATATTTGTTTAAAATAATTTTATATTATTATTATTCACATTGAATGCATAAATACTTTATGGACTGTGGTCCGGTAAATTGAACTTTCTTAGAAAAATCTAGTGTATTTCTCTGCGAATTGGATGTTGTTGAAAACAATTTTTAAAACGTCCTTAAAACCAAATAATAATTAAAAGAATGAAAGGAGTTAAATAATTATATATAGTTCTCGTAGTTGGCCGCGACAAAAAGTTTGTCAATGGTCGGCTGTATAATAAGTAAGTATATATATATATATATATATATATATATATATATATATATATATATATATATATATATATATATATATATATATATATATATATATATATATATATATATATATATATATATATATATATATATATATATATATATATATATATATATATATATATATATATATATATATATATATATATATATATATATATATATATATATATATATATATATATATATATATATAATGCTTAACCCTTTCAATCCCAGGGAAGTTTTATTACGAGTTTAAAAATTATGAATACTAAACATTTTAAAACTAGCTATTGTTTTGCAAATAAGTAATAAATTTGAAATTAGTATCTTAAAAAAAGGAGTGAAATCCCAACAAAAACGTATATCTGTAAAAAGGCGCCAAGTTCTTTATTCAATGATTATGGCCGTGAAAAGTATTGAGATCTAAAGCAGAGCGATGTTTAAAGTTGTTGTAAATTACGGGCAATGAAAATTAGTAAAATTTTCTTCACAAAGTCAAAATTCCCCTACATAGACCAAAATATCAAGCAACAAAAATGCTCGTTTGACTTGGCCATTACGCGTCAGTGAATCAAGAAATGTAATGGCTAAGTGTCACAAATATTTTTGAAGCTAAATAATTAGGCCTAGGCAGGGGAATTGTGACTTTTAGAAAATTGATTTACTAATTTTCATTGCCCGTAATTTACAACAACTTTAAACTGACTACTTTAGATTTCAGTACTTTTCACGGTCATAATCAATGCATGAAGAACTTGGCGTCTTTTTACAGAGATGCTTTTGTTGGCTTATTAGCTATATAAGACAGGATGGTCACAAAATTCGGGGATGGGGGGGTTGGAGGAGAAGTTCACTGATGATTCTCTGATAGTTTTCTACAAAATTCCCTGACTTTACGGCATTTTTTTTTAAAAAAGTCCCCAACTTTTCCAGATGTGTAGACACCCTGATCAAATAGACTCGATTAAATTAGACTTTAGTTGGGTTGGTATATGATATGTAACCACAACTTCTGGTTTGGATATTGGCTTGAAAAGAAGACTTAACAGTTTCTATAAATATCTATGTTATCAACTCTCCTCCACACAAGTTGGAACTAGTGCGCAGTATTAGATGGGGGTCATTATAATGGTATTTCATGGTTTCTTTTGTTTGCAGTGTACAAACCGCTTATGTAGCCATCCAGATTCCAGAAGTTACAGTTTGATATCAGAGGTTTGGTATAAAATTCTTATACCATCAGATTTTGAAGCCTACTTAAACATCATAGATTAAATTTTCATTTTACATTCCTCCATAGGGCCAATAAGTTTCTACATTAGAAAAAAAAAAAAAAAAAAAAAAAATTATACAGCAATGATAATATTTATCAAAGAAAGAAAAATGTTTATAGAAAATTTAATCTTGAATAATCTGGTTTCTTCGTTATTTTAGTTTTATAAGCATATTGCTAGCTGAAAACCCATATGCTTCATTTTATGCATTTTCTCAAGCAAAGACATTATTCATGCATGTTTAATCTCTTTTCCATAACTTATTTTTGATTAATCGAAGCCTTGATAAATAATAACTTCTACATAGTTGTATGCTAAATGTTTTTGTGGGGAATTTCTGTATTCAGAGAGCATTTTATTCTTTAGTAATCCATTAAGGGTAGTTAAACGAAATCCCAATTTCAAAATTCCCCTACTCAGGGAGAAAAAAAAAAACACCTTGAATAAATGGTCCTGGCTTAGTGGAAAATAGGACATTGAGATATTCCTAATTTAGGAAGTTTTACTCTTTTTCTACTCCGATGCGGGTATTCGGAAATCACGATGGCTTGGTATGGAATGAAGAAATAATACATGTGTAGCTTCCAGTATAATATAACCAGCCAGTGGAATAACAAAGATGTTTGTTTGTGCTCCACCGTAAAAAAATTCAATCCTTTAAAATTTGTTTTTTTCAGAATTGAGATGATATTTAAACGAAGAGATACTTTTCTTTTCGCAGAGTGGGTTTGAGTAAAAAAAATAATGTGGAGGAAATGTGTTAAAATATAATGGTTGTCTCTAGTTTTTAGCAAAGTTTAATTTTTAGTTTCCAAGATGGATTATGAGCGCAAAAATATCTCAAAATAGTATATACTGTTGTTTCTCCTTGATACTTATGGGAATTTTTTTCCAATTTTTTTTTTTTTTTTTTTTTTTTTCGGGTGATAATTGAATACTAACAAAGTTCCACTAAACTGGTCACGTGCAAAATTTAAAGCATAATCTAATAATGGAATCTAATAATCATTGCATAGTTGTAAATGTTTTTAACAACGAATACAATATTGTGACACTTAACAATAAACGTCTAATATTCACAGAATGTACAAGAGAAATAACTTTCACTCAATTGGGCTAATAATAACAAATGACTATATAATTTATCACACACTACATACTTTTTTTAAACACTTAAAATCGCCATTCCTTCATTACGTAAACTATTTTTTTATCCAATAAAACATGCGTTGCCATAAAACACATTTTCTTATTATTAGCTTTCTGCAGAGGATTGATGAATTACATTTTATAAAATGCTTCATTGACTAAACTTATTTGTTAAAGGGATAACTGGGGTAACGCACATTTTTCACATTTTAAATTATTTTTATGTTTTATTATTAAAATAACGAATTCTAAAATTTTATTTGACTTTGTTTTTTGGAGTTATATTACCACATTTTTTTTCTTATTGAATAGGGCAGAAGTAACGCCTCTAAATTCAGCAAAAATAAGTAAGCAGTACAAAGTCACATCTAGAGAATGCAGGGCAATTCAAATCGCCTCATCTCAAAAAGGATATTGATTTGTTGGAAAAAGTTCAGCGCAGAGCAACAAAAATGATACAGGGATACTCGACATTGAATTATGACTATCTTAATATTATTTATATATCTTAATATTATTTGACTATCTTAATATGTATACATTGTAAGAAAAAAGGTCTAGAGGTGATTTAAATCAGTTGTTTAAATATTTATCACACAGGAGGATTTCAAGTGTTTAGTGTTCAATATACGGCAGACAATAGACAAGAGGTCATGTATATGAGCTGTTTAAATCGCACTTTAACTTGTAGAATAGGAAATATTACTTTTACAATGGAGTAAAATTGATATAAATGGAACACTCTGCTGACCACATCGTAAATTGTACCGTAGTTATAACAGTTTTAAAAGGCAGTTGGATCGATATACTGAGGGATTATTTACAAAAGTTAAATTAAACTAACCTAGATGAGCCCTCTGTTCCTGTAGTTGGTCGTCATTTTGTGTTTGTAAATTGGAAAATTGGAATTTCTTTTATTATGGGCTCTGGGATTGGTCAAATAAAGTTTCTTTTGATGATGATGAAAAAACTCTTTGTGTCAAAACCTTTTGATTCAGGAATGAGAGACGCTGGGCACAGCAGTCAATAGACAAGGCGCATATTTTCCAACAAGGCAGATGAGGAGAATTGAAATTGGATGGACAAAAAGCTGTGGCCCAATGGGAATTTGCGACTGAGTTACAATTGAACGCAAAATAATAAAGTTTCATTTTTCTAATACATAAATAGACCAACTAATAACATTTTAAACATTTGAAGCATATATTGTCTTAGTTAATATTGTAGTTTTAATTAAATAACGTCTCTAAATGATCAAATTTTGTGAAAATCGAGGTGAAAGAGCTGATTTCGAACGAATTCTGGATGGTATTGCTCCATAAACTGATTTTGTAACATCATATGCCCCTCTTGTATGTACTTGAAGGTGAATTATATAATCTAGCTATTCAAATTCATTCAAAATAGATCTTTATAAATAAAATTCAAGTTGTCAGCTAACCAAACTGGCGCATTTTAAAGCGCAATTATATCCATCATTTTGGAAGTGACGTCATTTAAATGTATTATTATATTAAAAAGATTTTCAATAAATGAAATGCGTCATTTCCTAAATTTCTGTAAACTTCTTTTCTTGTTTTTTCACCGGTGTTTATTGTTGTTAAATTGCAAGGAGGTTAAATTGTTAGAAAAAAACTGGTTTGTCAGTTGGTAATTATGTTTCTTCTATTTTTTTCTTTTTACCAAAAAGGAGAAAATTAAGATTAGTATTATTTATCATGTTTCATTATTTTTAAGAAAATCTTGAAATTGTAATTAAATGAACTAGATTTATTGCTTGAAGTATGCCAGAAACTATTCATCGTATTGAAATGCCTTCATTTAAACTTTATTTTCATTTTTTCGAAGGATATACGGTATCTCCTTAAAGTCTTCGTACACATTAAAAATTTGTAGAAAAAGTGCTGTAGTTTGGAATTGAAATCGAATATTAACTTCAATATTTTATTGTAGAATGTCTAGTATTTAATTTGAATGAAACCTAACATTTTAAAAAGAAGTATTGAATCGTTTTATTTTTATAAAAGTATAAATTTATAGAACAGGAGAAAAAAAATACCACAAATGTGATTGTACACCATAACTTTTTCTGATAATTTCATTAATAAAATTATCATTTTAAGTTACCCATATGTATACATTTCAAAAAAGTGATCTAGAAAAATGTCTCTGTGGTAAGCATAACTCCCGACCAAATTGACGTACAATGTTTATCTTTGGTGTGCGGGCTGGTAGTGGCCATGGGACCTACCATTAAGGTTTTTTGTCAAAATCGCACCTGCGCACAAGGCAGCTGCCATTGAAAAAATAATGTTTTTCAATGAATGCTAAAAAATGGCTCTAACTATTTTGATCAAAATCGCTGCCTCTTAAGGTGTTCTAAACATCTCCACCTCCGAAATTTCTGTAAAAATGCTTTAAAGGAGTAAAAAGTTGAAAAATGAATGCCTTCGACACAGAGTTCTCTTTGCTTGATCATAGCTCATCAATGATCGTTTTTTTTCCCTCTCTTCAGTTTAACTCATAAGAAAGGATAATATAAGAATTATCGTAAAGTATATCGCCAAAAACACCATTTTGGCATAGTTTTTTTATAAGACCCATATAATAATTTTCACATCAAATATCACCAAACTGACCATTTTTTCTAAGCGAATGAAGAAAATTCAAATACGATAAATGACACAAATCCATATCAGTAATATAGAGTAATTGAAAGTTGTGCAATGTTCCACATCCCTAGTTTTTTACAGTTTTTTTTTTAAGTTTTGCATTATGACGATATTTATACAATCAATTGCCTGTAATTTTTGCCTTTTCTATTTATTATAATCTATTTATTCTTTAAAATGGTTCATGGCCGTAAAGAATCAACAAGTAGCCTATAATTGATCTTATTTCATTGTAATAGTAGTAAATGTATTCTATGTATGGTTAATATATTAAATTTATTCCATTTAACTATTTAGTATGTAATATAACATTTAAAAAAAAAAAAAAAAAAAAAAAAAAATAGAACATAAAACCAGCTAAGTAGAGATTGCCTAACACTGTTATCTAAACACGAAACGGGATTTATTGTAAGAAAATTAAAAAAAAAAAATCCATTAGAGTGCTATAAAAGTTTCTTCAGGAAAAAAATTGAGTTTAATTTCAATTGAAACAGTTTGAAAAGTTGTCAAATCAGCTGGACTACATGGGTATACTACCTTCTAGAAAAAATTTCGAAAATGCTAAAAAGGGAAAGTTTCACCTTTTCTTTACAAAGGCAATGATAAATAAGCCTGAAAGGTATTGGAATTATGTCTTCTTTGAAGATAAAAACAAAAATAAAATTTTTGGTTTCAATGGGTGCAGAAATGGTGTGGAGAAGAAACATTATGAACTTAATCTCAAGAACTTGGTTGGTACAGTAAAGCATGGCAGTGGAAGTGTCCTTGTGTATGGGTACTTGTCAACATTATGACTTGATAAATTGGTGTTTAATGGTGGATTAATGAATCATGAACTCTATTTGAACATTTTGAATTATAAATTAAGTTTGTCTGCCTATAATTTGGGTATTACAAATAACTTCATTTTTTTATCAAGATTATGATCCTAGCACTCGGCATTCAATGATCGCCTCTGTGGCCTCTATGATTGCCCTCAAAATCTAAAAACACTACTTCAATCAACAGATTTGAACTCAAAATAACAGATTTAGAGATAATTGGATGCTAAAATAAGAAGACACTACATTAAAATGAAAAGCTAACTAAAAACAGTAATGATCGGAGAATAGGGGAACACTAATGCAGAAATTACCAAAAAAAATTAGTAAAATTTATGCCGGTACGATATCAGATGGGCATAATACGATAAGATGGGAGATATCCTACGAATTAATAATTTACCAAAATATTACAATACTAATATGTAAAAAAAATGTAAGTGTACGAAGACTTTTTGTGATTGATATTTTTAGGTTAATGATTTTTCTAAGAAAAAGTTTTGCTGTGCATTAAAAATATCTTATGTAATTTTATTAAAAGGAAATTAAAGATATTATTAAATTTTTTTTTTTATTCTGAAAGGTTAATTTCTGAAATTGAGAATGTTGTATTTGATTGAAATTTGTAAGGGTACGAAAACTTTTGGGAGCCACTGTATGTACAGGGTTTCAGGGCATATGGAAAGTCAGGAAATGTCATGGAAAGTCAGGAATTTGGACATTGGGTGAATTTTGCCTTGGAAAGTTGCTCATGAAATAATTGTATAAATTAGATTTAAATCCCCAAAGATAATTGAATTTTGATGAGCGGAACCTAATGACTTACCAAAAATTATTGTGTTTAACGGGTCTCCGCGCATATGGAATGTCAGGAAATGTAATGGAAAGTCATGAATTTGGACATAAGGTAAATTTTTTCATGGAAAGTCATGATTTTGAGCAAAAAAATGGCCATAAGTCATGGAAATACAGTGAATTTCATGGATTTCTAAACATTTTAAGTAAAATTATGTAACTGACGTCATAAATGCAGTGATTCAGCTCATCGAAAATTCATCTATGTTTTTATTTACGTTTTAATGGAAACAACGGTCTCGGTTAAAAACTTCTGCCATTGAAAACATATCTGAACTCCAAATTTTGACATCACACGAGTAAGGTCTCGTAGGTGAAATTTTTTTCCATAATATGAGAACTGATATGAACAGTTTTATAAGCTTGTGTTTCAATTTTTTCCCCCCATCTTCTTTCTTCTGTTCTCCATTAAACACTGAAATATCAAAGAACTGAAAATCATTTCTCCCTTTTTCTTCTGATTTGGAAGTTACTGAATCAAGGATTTTTTACTTAATTTAAAATAAAACTTTATAAAAATCATTTTATGGTACACCAATTTACTTACTATGTTCGTGTTAGTAACATTCAAATAGGTTATTTTTGTTATAATTATTTTTTTGTAATTTGATTTCTTGAGTCATGGAAAATTATTTGTTTTAATCTTAGAAAGTCCTGAAATGTCATGGATTTGTGACATTTTATTTTGGCAGAAACCCTGGTTTTAGCACTAAGCAATGTTTAAGCTAACTTTAAATGAAAGCTGTGCAAACTTATAAATGAATTTTTAAAAATTTTTGCTGCTAAAGCTGATATAGCGTGTGTTCACACACACTAAGTTGCTATCTATATTTTTATAGTATTGAATTAGTTTCTGTTTTACTTTTTAAGTACAGAAATTACAGATTATTTTTAGCAATAAATATATACGTATGAATCTACTCGTAGTTGGTTAATGAAGTAATGCTTTTTTTGCTAATATGAGATTACTTATAGCAAGATCGACAAAACTGTTGTGCATTTGCAAAATGTTTTGCATATGCATGTAAAACACTTGGGATAAATTATTTTCCTTAAGACTTACACGAGTTGCTGAAGAAGAATTTGATCGATCCGTTTATAACATTTCTCAAGTTTGTAAACCCTTAAAAAAGTGCAAAAAGTTATATACTCAGTAAAAAATAAAGTAGATCTACTACTTCATCTGAGTATGCAAAAATATTTAATTTTGTTGTATAAGTAACACAACTAAACATAGCTAGAGCATAATTCATACTTGATGATTTATATATTTAAATTGATCATCATTCTTTTTATCTTGTAACTGGCAAGTGTACGCTCAATTTGCCAACACAAGTATTCTCATAGTTAGCAGTGAAGGTGTTAAATAAAAAAAATCTGTAAGTATTTTCTTTGAATTTTTTTTAAAAGAATAAAAAAAAAATTAAAAAAAAAAAATTGCCTTTAAAGATCTTTTTCTCATTTTTAGTAACTTCCTCATGGAAAAATTTAATTATGAATGAACTGTATAACATTTTGCATTCAATATTTTGAGTTTTTAATCAAAGAGAACCATCTAATTTAAAACTTATAATATTGATGAATTAAGTAATTTTCATATTTTTCAGCACAGTGACTACACAAGACCTTGAGGAAAAGCCCTTATATAAGAAGAAAGGAATCTAGATGCTTTTTGAAACCCATGAAAGGTTGTTTTTTCTAATCTCAAAACTTATTGGTAGAATATTATAAATAGCTTTAATTTGTAACATGTATATTTCGATATGTCAAATCTCTGATGCAATTATCACTTTTGCTGCAGATCACCCCTCTCGCCAATATATACTTTGGTGTGTGATGGTCATTTTTGCTGGACACTGTGCTTATGTAATGGCTGCTATTGCTAAGATTTCAACCCCAATAGCAGGGGCTATCGCCGATACTTATATTGGAGTGATGGTCATTTTCACTTAGGTTTACGTTGATGTAAATATCAGCTTGTACCCAGATTTTCAATGCCAATTTGGTGGGAGTCGCTTAGCTTTCCTTTCGTGATAGCCACTATGTTTATTGTTAGTGTTGACGAGAGGATCGATTTTACCATTTAGTTTAAATCAATACAAAATTATTAAAACATGATTCTACTAAAAATTAGTCCACATTTTTCTGTATTACTCTTGTTAAAAATTGGAATTTTAACTGTTATTAAAAGTGAGAATGAACTGTAATTTGAAGAAGGAAATTAGCAATTAGAAAACTGAGTTTAAGGAAATTCACCCATTTGTCAATAAGGTGCTATTATTCAAAGTAGTTCAGCCATTTTTTGAAAATTTGAATTTTTTTGCCGGTTTTCTTTGTTTTCGAATGGAGTTCAGCTTCTTTTACTTTGGGAGCTATATCATGTCCAAAATGTTTGCATTTGGTAGTTTATTAAGTTGGTACCAGTGATGTCTGTCCAAAGAGACTGTAACTGTTGGTGCATTAGAAATTGTATTTTATTTCTTCCCAAAAATGCTGTGTTATTTTTGTAATATTACTTTCTATACACAATTGTGTGATCATGACCCCGCTTATGGCCACCTTAAGCATTTTTAAAAATTGATGAATTTTTCTCAATATTAAAAAAGTTTCACAATATATTTTGAAAATAATATCCAATACATTTCAATGTGTGCAGAATAATCCTGTATAGTCAAAAATATTTTTAAAACCATACTTTATTTTGTATAATTTATTTAATATTTTTCTGACACTTTCCCCATTTATGGACACCTGTATTCTCCAGTTATGGCTACTTCAAATAATTTATAATAAGTATACTTATGAAAAGCACGAGAAAAATATTTCATTATAAATAATTTTAATGAAAAACAAATACAAATTTAGACATTGTTATCATATTATTAGCTTTTTTTGTTCATATTTTTCTTGAAACAAACTAAATAGGCTTAGAAAATATCAAAAGTTAGCTATTATTATTTTTGTTTCCCAAAAACATTCACTGTTCCAGAAAACATGTTCTGCTTAACAATGTCCTTTTTCAATTAATGATGGTTTACTTAACCAACAATGTCATGTTTAGGGTTGTGATGTCATTTTCTGTGCAAGTAAAACATGTTTTTCCAATTTTACACTCTTCAAACACTGAATCTCGAATTCCTCCTCCTAGAATATTTCCTAACTATGCCACTGAGCCTACATTTATGTATAAGTTAACAATATTAAAAAAAAAAAGTTCCCTTACTTTCTCTACAATCCAATTTTCAATCCAATGTTCTTCCACTTAAAAACCATTTGAAAGCCTGTATAGCTATAAATATAATGGATAATTGAAAAACTCTCACAATTTGTGGTCATTAATTTTATTTAATGTCTGGTATATATATAAAAAAATATATATAATTTTTAACTGGATGTGCAATTTCTTGCAAAGATAAAGTTTTATTCTTTAGACCTATCAGTATCAGATGAAATTTTCATGACAAAATAAATATCTAGTAATTTAACCCTAATGTTGACTTAAAAACGTTGATAGCCTATCATTTCTAATAATCTTTTTTGTTGCAAAGAAATTTGATTATAAATCACATAAACACATAGTGGCCATAATTGGTATATCATATAACCCAGTTATGGCCATAGAAGTGATCACAACTGGAAACACAGTTTTGACATAGACACCAGTTATGGCCACTCGAATATTTTCTTGTAAAATTTATTTACACTTACTATTACTGAAAATAAGGAAACAAGGTTCTATCTCACTTTTAAATACTGTAAAACCTTCCAATTATAAATAGATTTGATGGATTGAACATTATGGAAGTTGCTGATGCTTAATGAAAATATTAAGAAATCCATCTCACAATGCTGACCAGTATAAAAAAATTCCCCACTTTCTTGTCACATATGTTATTATTAGCCTATCTTACAGCCTATATACAGTATCTAGTCTGTCTGTAGCTTGTTGAAATATGAAATTTTAGTGACTCTCTTTCAAGTGAAAGTGGCCATAACTGGGGATTCCATCCTACTTCCAAACATCTTTATGTTGTTTAGATGTAAAACATGTATTGCCTGGAAATTTTTACGGGAAATTATTGCCTGTTTCTTTAAACCATAAGAATTTAAAACATCCTCTGCAAACCCTCTCTGAATTCTCGATAAGCAATACATTTAGTCGCCATAGCCAGTGAAGTACAACTACAAAATTGGTTTGTTCTGATAGTGGAGTGTTCTGTTGTGAACATTTGAAAGTCAAACTGTGACGCATGTTCTTTACTTGAACTTTACTTACTTCTTAGATAAATAAGGAACACTTTTATATAGTGAATGTGTTTACTCGTAATAAAACATGGAACCATGAGTTTGATAGTTAACGGATGCCTTTCCCAATTACCAGTCTCTTTTGTTTTGATGAATTTTCATAAAACTGTCACAATTTTAAGCAGGGAATTTGTTTGCAGAAGTTGGGTCAGTTTACTGACTTTTTGCTAAATTCTTTGTCTGTATAAAGGATCCTTCACAAAATTTTACTTCTGAAAAAGGGACATTCACAAAATTCTATGCTTGGATAAAAAGCAATTTAAAACTAATAATTTCTAATTACTTACTTGATTGAATTGCATATTTCAAAATGAAAGTTTTTCCATTTGTGACATATTCCACACGGTCATTGAAACTCATTAAAAGTGCTTAATATTTTTTAATTTGTTTTCAAGGCCTTGAAAATTCTTAGAGGTGCTTAAAAGTCCTTGAAAATGCTTAGAGGTCCTTAAAAGTCCTTAATTTTTGCAGATGTTGTGTGCCCAACTGCAAAAGTTATAAAAATACAACTCAGACTTACTATACTGCGTGACCGCCACTTATCTGCACCGTATCGGAATTCTCCGACATATTTGTATTGTTCATCCACCAACTTGTAATTTTTTTTGGTAGAATGTACTTTATTAAAAATTTATATATAGACATGATGCCTGAAAATAAATTTTCAAAGGTCTTTAAAAACATTATTTAGGTCCTTAAAAGTCATTGATTTTCATTCTGCAATTTGAGTGGGAACCCTGTTCCATGTTTTTTATTCTGAAGGAAACCTTTGATTTTTCAGGAATTTATTTAGAAATTGAATTATTCATTCCAATGATTAAAGAAAAGGACCCCGTAAAAATTAAGACAGATGTACCTATCAAAATACTGGTTCCACAAATTTGACTTTATTACATTTCTAAATTTCAATAACTTTCTTTGTTAGAATTTTTATGTTAGAATCCAATGAAATTGTTTCTCTTGAAGTTAGAGAAGTTGAAATTTTACTACCACTCCTTTCACTTATCTCTCCTCCCATGTTTATGACCTTCAGAAGTAATTGTTCAGAGTTGTAGCCAACAATTTATTTGCTCTGAAAACACAAAAGAAATTTGTCTAATAATTAATTTTGAATGTTTCCCATGATAAATTTTTCCATTGCTTTTATTAATTAATATATATTTCAATAATTTCATTAATTCAATTAAATGAAATTGTTACCTCTTGTAGAGTGGTTAAATTCATACATCACTTCTTTCATTGTTCCTCTTCCCATGTTCAATTCAAAAACTTTTATTTTAATGTGTTATGATTTTTTGCTTCAAAAGTATATTTGAGTTTTTTCACCTCAAAAACTAGTTTATTTTCTTAAAAATAAATGCTTCAATCTACCTGAAAGTAATTCCATTCGATTTAGCTTAAAAATGTGCATAAAAATAGACACTTCAATTGAGATTTATCCAAAAGTTATTATTATTATTTTTAAAATTTACTCCTCCTTAAAAAATTGTGTTCCACACCTTTATTTATATTTTTGGGATTCTTCTGATCTTGAATTTTATTGTCAAAAAGGTGTTATAACCAGTTTCATGTGGGAATGAATTTTTGTTTTTCAACTGCCTAATTTTTGTCTATTGGGAGAAGGTTTTGTTCCTTTGATTATTTTGCAAAGTTTCAATTTTCTTAACTTGAATATTAACTCTTAAATCAATTGTCTTATTTTATTCTAATTAGTATCACTTGGTTTTTCAGTTTTATTTTTATAATTTTTTTATTTAATTAAAAAAAAAAATAATATGGTTGTATGACATATAATTTTTTCTTTGATCATGGGTTGTTATACATCTGACTAGTTAATTAAACAGCAAAGAAAAAAATTTATTTCATTCAGTACAAATAATCAATGTTACGTTTAATGTATACAGTATCAATTATGTATCTTCATATGCATACAGTAATTAATAAGTAGTGTATCTTCATATGTATACAGTAATCTAATCAATAAGTAGTGTATCTTCTATATCAATATCATTCAACTTTTTATCTTAAACTTGTGAGTACCTTTGAGGTCAAAGGACCAACAGCTGATCAGTTAAAAGTACATCATGGCAGTGTAAATTAAAAAGTGTGCTACAATTTTATGGTTAAGATAAGGGTTTTCAAACGCTCCCACAATATTTTCAATAGAATATAGCTATGTCAAGTGATTTGTATCAACAAAGACATAACACAAAAAATATGAGGTAAAACATTATAAAAAAAAATTCTTAAATTTTTATCATAGAAATGGATTAGTATTATTCTCAAGAATCCTGTATTGAAAATAACCAACAATAGGTTGCACAAGCCCTCTCGGGAAGGCACTATGCATTCATTAATTACATTAATTTTCATAAAGTGATGCTTGAGGGTACCACAGGTTTGGTGGTCAAAGAAACAATATTGTCAAAGATACACACTTTCCTTACCTGTTCTAAAGACTATGCTGCATTGAATCATGTATTATTAAAATAATCAACAGTAGGTTGCACAAGCCCTCTTGAGAAGGCATTGTGTATTAATTTTCATAAACTGATGTTTGAGGTTACCACATGTTTGGTGGTCAAAGGTACAACACTTTCCTTACCTGAACTAAAGACTATTCTGCATCAAAACATTTTAGAATTTTGTAATCCCATGGATCAATTGTTTTCCTGAAGTACTTTGAAAGATAAACAGATATGTATTTGTATTTCTTATAGATGAATACTAACTCTAATCAGACTGTCTCACAATTAATGCAAAACTGAATCAGTTGCAATCACTTTTACATTTCCTCATTTGTGCAGCTTATCATGGGTAAAGTATTGTAAAAAAAGGGTGCAAATGAACGTATTACAGAAATAAGTAGTGGTTTTAATTATCATATATTTGTTTATTAATTGTAAAATTTCTTTTCTTTTCAGATTCTTCGCATTATCTGCAACTCAATGAATGTTTTCCGGCTCCGGTTTTTCCGTCAGAAACGTTGCATTGTTTTCACTGCAATAGTAATTGTATTATTTCTAATGTACCAACTAATCTCTGTAGGGCAGTTAGGCAAAGAACTGTCAAGAAGAAACCCAAGGTCAAAACTACAGACTAACTTCAGAAGTTATGAAAAAGCTGATGGTCTTATGCAATCAAGGGTATCTGAAAAAGACATTTTACCACAGCAACCTGATGTTGAGGAGACAATAAAGTTTGTTCTTGGAGTTCTGCCGTCTAGTCAAAAATTTTACAAGCCCACAGTTCGAAATACTTTCAGATGTTTAAGAAGTGGAGAAGAAATCAATTATTCTTTTTTAAATGATAACTTTTGTGATTGTACTGATCTTTCGGATGAGCCGAGCACATCTGCTTGTAGTAGAGGAAGGTAAGCAATTAGTAGTGAATTTCGAAGTTGTGTGAATGGATTTGATTTAAACAGTTTGTCTCTAAAATTGTTTTGAAAAATCCATGAAATGAAAAGAATTTACCTTTTTTGTATAACAACTAATATTTTTTTTTATTTAATTTAATATTTAAAATTTGTTATGTAATTATGGGGTACAAAAAAAAACACCAACTTATAATTCGTTCTTAAACATATAGTCTGCATAGCCTTGTTTAATAATTAGGTTTAAGAATATGTAGCATGTAGTTGATACACTAGGCTTCTGAAATTATTTCCTAGTATTCATTCCAATACATTGTATTGTATTTAATCATAAAATATATAGTTTAATT
This sequence comes from Linyphia triangularis, assembly GCA_963978545.1. Classification (NCBI taxonomy): domain Eukaryota; kingdom Metazoa; phylum Arthropoda; class Arachnida; order Araneae; family Linyphiidae; genus Linyphia; species Linyphia triangularis. The sequence continues at coordinate 88,686,609 of OZ021723.1, read as the reverse complement.
TTCATCTTTATATCTAATGATTAAACATTTTTTTCTAGTTATGATAGATTTTTAGTCTTAACATAAGCAGCGATCTAATTTTGGAACAATGTTTCCGTAAAATTTGTGAGTAGTTTTTGGGCACTCTCAATCACAGGGTTTTTAAATATTTTAGAAAGAGTTCAAGAGAATGGCATCTGGCATAAAATATTTTATATAGACTGTTCAAAGGGGGAGCTAGATGTTCATGCAAATGTGCATTCCTAAGCCAAATGACATTAAAAGTTTTTATAAATCAATTGGAGGCTGTTTTACAGAAGTGTCAATACAAGATTTGTGTGGGAAAAGTCATTTGTTTACTTTTCAGTGTGTTATACATTTACAAGCACAAAATGATAATCGTTACTATATAAAAACAATTTCACAAGACCATTTCCTTAATGTATTTTTGTTATGTAAAAGCTTTGTTAAATACTCAAACCACATTTTGTATATACTTTGAATCTATAAGTAAACAGTAGGAAGGCAATTTTTTGTGTCATACAGCACTTTATGTTTTAGGTGTTTAGTGTAAGCTAAAGTCATTCAGTTAGTGATTTAAAAAATATTGAGAATTGATTAGTATTGTGTATGTATACTGTAACTATTGTTTATGTTTATGAAATCCAGCTTGTGAAAATTACTTTACTTTTATCTAAAATTTATTATTGATTTTTTTTCTTTTTGTAACTTTGATCCCTTAAGTAATTCTGATTTGTGTTCTTTACTTAAGTGCTTACAAATGCTCTTTTGTCTTTCGACTATAATTTAATAACAATCCAATTATTGATTTTTTTACTCACAATATTAACTTTAAGATGCAATTGTCTTTGCATTCTTTTAAGTCACTGTTTTTGTGCAAAATTATTTTTTCTTACAATAACTTATTTTTAAACAGCATTGTGTGTAAAGTTTTGTCACTGTTTACTTTGTAATTTTGAGCTTTTTTATTTTCCATTTTGAAGGAATCTACAATTTTAGTTTTTGTAGGTTTTATTGCACACATCAGTCCAAGAAAAGCATTAATTCTATTATGTCATACAAAGTCAATGATGGTATATGTGATTGCTGTGATGGTAGTGATGAATGGTTGCATGTGAAACTTCCTGAACATTCTATAATTCCTGGTAATTAATTTTGTATTACTAATTATATTTATGTAAAATAGAAATCTTTTTTTAATGCTTAAATCTATACATAAAATTAATTTATACTTGTTAATCATGTGCAAATGTTTTTACCTCTTTATAACTTTGAATAAGCTTTATGATTAAACTGAATATCTTCCAGCATACTCAGTTCCTCTTTGTTTAAATAAATGTTTTGTGTACTTTCCTAAGATAATAAGACATCAATTTTGAAACATTAGGTTTACTAAATATGATATGTTTTATTCTTATATTTTTTTGGTCTTTCATCTTTAGAAGTTTATATTCTAACTCCTATTGTTTGTGTCTTAATCTTTAAACAAGTTTTTTAGAAGAATGCAATATGATCAAACTGTAATGCCAAAGAATATAGCTTCGCATGCATTTTATTTATTTAAAGAATTTCGATAAATTCATCTTATGTTAGTATTATATATAAGTTTTATGTTCTGCTAGTCAAAAATTCTTACCCCAAGCTAATTTTCCAGTTCACCAGTCAATTCTGATTTCACCTTTATTTTAAAACCTTACATTTTTGTTTCAACAAATCTCCTTTACAATATGAATAAAAAAAAAACATATAGAATCATTTTCGTGTATAAATGCCAAAACACCAACAAATAGAGTTTTTATTTTTATTTAATTATTTAAATTCAGTTTTAAGATTTAAGAGCTAATTGGTTTTCTGTCTTTTGTCGTAAATATATATATACCTGTGTACTCAATTAAAATTTCTACACTAATCATTGTGTATGTTATATAAAGTAATGATCTGATGCCAAAACATTGAAATTTATGGATTCATAGTCTGACTGTATACATTTGCTATAGGTTCATGCATAAACATCAAGTATTTTTTTAGGAAAATTGCCTATAAGTTCAACAAATACTTGATAGTTTGATCTGCAAGAATTATCTCCTTAGCTTTTTATTATTGAAATTAAACTAATTTTTAATCCATTAATTTCATTTATAAAGCTTGCATTTAAAAAGTTTAAGAAGGTATTTTTAGCCTCAGTTTGAATTTTTTGCATTCTGTGGTTTCTTTAATTCTTAAAGTAAAATTCTGGCCTAGTATTATTATTGCTCATTTTTCAAGTCCGAGCATATCCAAAGCTGTTTGAAAAAGTTTCTTTTTCAAAAGTGCTCTTGCAATGTGCCTATAAAATCTTATAATTTGTCATCATTCCACATCTTTTGTTACAAATATTTGCTACAGGTGCATCTAATTACAAATATTATGTACCGAAAAATTTAAAGTGTTATTTGGATGGCTTGTATCTCAAATGACTATATTTACTATATTGATCACTCTAACCTTATAACCAAATTTAAGAGTTTTAAGGCCTTTCCTTTTAATCAATTCCCAAAAAACGTTTTTTGTGTCATCAATTTGTAAAATAATGGCTACTCCTAGCAAATGGGATAGTACTTTACATGACCTGACAAAAATTGGATCAGAGCTGATCATTACTCGGATATACACTAGCAGTAACTTATGTCTATAATACTAACATTTGTTTATATTTAATATGTTTGATTTCTTTGTTTAAGTACACTTTTATATAGGTATAAAATGCCAATAAACAAATTCCTAAATTTATTTCAATGTTTTTATTATAAATTTTATTAGTAATTGTGGAAATAAACTGCTAAAAGATAGTGTTAAATATCATAGTTCTTCAATTTTTGTGTTGGGTATTTTAAGGTATGCATTCCTGTTATTTTGTATGATTTTTTTTGAAAATGCCTGTTTTGAACCATTCTTGTAATACCAGAATTATTGCATCGCTTAAGAACATTTTAAATGGTTAAAATCATATGTTAGTAGTTGAAATTTTTTGAAACATTAACATGTATTGTTTTTATGAAATGTGCTTCCTCATTTATTAAAATGTGTCCATCGTTATTCTGAACATGCTTTAGATTATGTTAAAAAGATTATGAAATATTTACTAAGGCTACATGCTCAATTGGAATGTGTTTGTAAGATGGTTCTTATTTATTAAGAAAACGTGATAAAACAATTATTTGAAATTATGAGTAAACATTAGACAATGGTTTGAACATAATAAACTTGAGATAAAAAGACCTTTTAAAATGCTAGAAAATGAAAGTATTAGCTTTAATGTATCATGGTCTACTATATTTAGCCAAAAGGGTAAATCTGTTATATAAAAAAAGATTGATCCAATACATGAGGCATTTTATTATTGCCAAATCATGAACATTCTATTCTTTCAGCCAGTTTGAAGACGTCAAGCTACTATTAATGTTCATGACTATTACAGTATGTTTTATTAATTGGTAAATACTTATGACTAAAACTTGAGGAATGTAAATTTAAGTATAGCACATTGATTTATATATACTATTATATGTGATGTATCGGAACAAAAAATCGGTATCCTGTTTCTCAATAATTGTTATATTGCAAACAAGATTTCTGGGATATATTTGAGTAAAAAAAAAAAAAAAAAAAAAATTAACAGTTTATTGGCAATGGAAATTTTTATTTTTTATTGATAACTGTTTTATAAAGTTTTTATAAGTAGGATTTAAATTATTTTTTAGTTTCATGTGCATAATTGAAGTAAACAATATGCGTTTTTACATTCTCTTCCATCAGATGTCAAAAGTATGGTAAACAATTGATCATGATTTCTTTGATATATTTAGGTCTAATTTAACTCCAAAAATGAAAACAGTCTTTGTCCATCTGTTCATCGTACTACAAACTGTACCATTTATAAGTTTAAAAATAATGATCTATTTCAATGAAACTGGAAGTTTTGTCTGTGATTAAAAAGTCTACTACCATCTTAACAAAATTTCAAATATAAAATGACTGGTTATATGCTAGGGTGGCTACAATTTACTGTCAAGGTTTTCTTTGTCTCATAGTTTTGATCTAAAATAACACTAAGAAACAAATTGTTACACATTCATAAAGTACTACTAAAAAACTTTTTATAATAACGCAAACAAAGTTAGGCAGTTTAGATGATGTAATAGTCTTTTGGGTGGAATGTAACACATTGAAACGGAACTCAATTTCCCACCATTGTTTTCAGCATTTGCTGTGTAAAGACTTTGAATCTTAACAACATCAATAGCAGTTGAATAAATTAAAGTATAAAGGGTCTTATTTTGACGCATTTTAAGACCACTTTTCTATATCAAAAAGGTTACTGTTTTTGTTGAGACAAAGTAGTTTATTTAGATGGCCATCTTTTGTTCTACAGTGGTTATCTATCAAAACATTAACTTTTTCATGTTCCTGAAACATTTTGTTTTTCAGACTTTTGTTTTTTTGCTATAGTTGTTTCAATAGTCATTTCTCTCAAGTTTGACTAGTAACTAGTTTTCAAATGATTTTGTTTAAATATGACATTTGTGTTGATTATGTGCACTATACTACTTTTTATTTCTATACTTGTTGTAGTTGTACTGTAATATTATTGTATACTTAAAATTATTTTTATTTTTTTCAGCTAACAAACAGAAAGGCATTTTTCAAGTACCTTGTCCTGTTAAGTGTATTTCTTGAAATCTGTAAATAACTCTGTCTACCAAAGATTCTGCATTTTTGGACATCAATTGATGTTTATTTACAGATTTTATGGATGTTATAAATGTGAAGTTGAAATGGGGAATCATTTATCATTTATGCTTTGAAATGTCTAAATTGTTAAATATGTGTGATTAATGTGGTTGACAAAGTTCAAAATTGTTTTATTTGTTTAAATTTTTCGATCCCTCTCCACTATTCCTTTATTGTTATGCATTTCATTTTACTGTTAATCTGTCATCACAATTTAATTGTGGTATTTATGGTAAAAATATGCATTCATTGCTTCCTTTGAAGTTTAAAAATACTCATTTATGCAAAAGACATGTATTACACATATATTCAACGTACTGATTTGTTAATCAATAGTTAAGTATGGAAAATAAAAAAAAATTCATGTAATAATGCTGTTTGTAATAGTTCTCTTGTATAATTATATACAGTCAAACTTCGTTAACACAAAGACGAAGGAATACTGAAAATGTTCGCGTTCACCGAATTTCGTGTTAACCGTCTAAAAACTTTTCCATCTAATTAATGCATACTTAAACTACTAGCTACATATAGCTATTGTGCTGGTCTGCATCCTTTTCCTTACAGGTTCAAATTGATTTACAGCATGAGCTGCTCCAATCTTTTCTCGATTTTTTTATAAAATCGTTGATAGAGTGCTGTTGGCAGTTTCATACTTGGTCTAATTAAAAAAACAAAAAAACAATGAATTTGTCATCAATTTCATTTGAAATTTCTTGCTGTGTTTCTACGACAACAATTAAATACGACTCATATTAATAAGATTCAGCATACAAATGTGAATGAGTTTAGCTTCTTAACTACTGTTGAATACAGAAAGGGTACATGACGTCACAAAACCAGCTTATGTCATTCCAAAATGTTACTGTCGAAATCAGATAATTTCAGAATTTTTTCGTCTGAAGCGAGTTTTCATGTTGTGTGATTTCGTTAAACGAATAAATTAATGTTAAGTTTAAGCTTCATCCTGCAGGAAACTACTTATATTTTGCATCAAACAGGATTTTGTGTTAAGTGGTTTTGCGTTAAGGGGGTTTGACTGTATTTAAAAAAAAAAAATAAAAAAAAATGGCATTATTTTGAAGAAAAATAGCCATTGCAAAGAAATTTGTTGTATTCTGTTTTGTTATAGGTAAAAGAAACACTTGATATATTCCATCTTGGAGATGAAAGGTTTTATTTTTATACAAGTTTATAATTTTGGTGTTTCATAAAATTGATATTAATTATCCATATATATTTGTTACCATCAAAATTTCATTTCTATTATTCATCGGAGATATTTTTTACTTTAAAGGTGTTTTTAAAGCAGATGTTTTTTTCTTAATGTGTTTTAATAAATGTTATTGATTGTTGACTAAATTGTACATTTAATTTCTTAAGTATTACACTGCAGTAGAAAATTTAGATATTAGTTCCCCATTAATATATAAATTAAGATATAACTAAGAACCTCAGAACAATTGTTAAACGTACACATTGTCTATCTGTTCAGTTGTTGAAAGAAGTTCTTACACAAGGCAATATTGAATACAACTACACTGGTAGTATGAGTACTTCATTCTTGACCAATATTTTAGCTTCCGGGATATTCAGACATGATGTTGGCGAATATGCAGTATTTTTTATAGTAGTGTTATATTTTTGACATAATTAATATTCAGCATTATTAATTCTTTTCATGAAGTGGTGAGAGAAGAAGTAATTTTTCAAGTATTCAGATCTTTTGTGTTACCAAGTTTGCAACAAGCCTCACATTGTGATACATATTTTAGAAACCCTTTTCATTTATATGATGTATAATGGTACACTCATCAAAACATTTTAATTCTTCTTTTTCTGAATTTAGAAAAATAGTGAAATTCCTATAATTTTTTTGGGGGCTTTTTCTGTCTAGTTATTTACAAACTTAGTTGTGTTATTGCTATGGTATTAAATTGTTTCACCGAATCTTTAGGTCCAATTTTTTGGTTGGCAAAAATCATGAATCTATTCTCTAGGTATTTTATCTCTATGGTATAAATAGAATTATAGGGTATGAATAAAGTTTATCTTAAGAGTATGCATTTACTTTTATATCCTTGTTATGAATGAATAAAAATAGGTAATTTCTCAAAATTGTTTGAATGCGATTATTAGCACTTTTTGCTCAATGACTCGTGCTTATAATTTATTGTGTTTTTCTTTCCATATTGATTTCATGCGATTTTTGCTTGCAGATTGAGCTGTTATTATTTTTTAAACACTTATTCAATTTTCAAGGTTTGTATTCTAAGGCATACATTTTATAGGTATGGAGTATGCTATTCATAAGTGCATTTTTTTTTCTCTCTTCGTCTTCAGAAAGTTGTGTAATTATAAAAATAATCAAATAACTTGACCTTACTGATAAATAAGAGAACAGTTTGTTTCAGGTAGCAATTTCATGGAATTATTGTAGTTGAATTTTTCATCAACTTCAATATTTAAAATTTCAAGTAAGTTATTGTTCTTTATTTGATGCTAGCTGTGTGGCTTTGTGTTGCTGTTATCCGTCAATGTGTAAGATCTTAGCTATCGATGCTTTGCATATAAGGTTTGCTAAATGTTTCATTGCTGTGAAATCACATACTCGGCTGACTCGCTAATAGGTTCATTGCTATGTAAACTCCCATATATATATGTATATATATATATATATATATATATATATATATATATATATATATATATATATATATATATATATATATATATATATATATATATATAATATATATATATAACTATATATATATAATATATATATATATATATATTATGGAAAATTTAAATTATTCTGTAACTTAAAACTTCTAACGATTAGCACCACAATTCTCCACGTAAATGGCGCCTAAAAACGGATGAACAGGGAAGTGTACTTTCCAAACAGTAATAAAAAATGTCCCCGATTTTCGTGAAATTTAAAAAAAAATTCGTAGGCATTCCCCCGAATTCCAGGTTCTCTGGCCTCTCTCTCGCTCTCTCTCTCATATATCTATCTATCTATCTATATATATAATGGCTGTTCCCTGTTAATCCTTTTTTTGTTGAGCTAATTTGAAAAAAAGTTTAGTTTAAAATCGAGGAATTTTTTTTACAAATCTATCTGGGAACTTTTTTTCCTGAAATTTGTGGCCACTGTATATACTCCTCTCCCTTTCTCTGAGAATTTTTTTAAAAACTTTTTGTCAATGTGTCAGAAAAATAATTTGGGTAAGCATCACCCCCTTCCTTGAAAAACAAAAATATTTTCCTTGTTAATACAGCAATCTATCCCATCCTTACCTCCACCTCGAAATCATATTTTTTTACACTTTCATCGATAATACATACAACAAAAAATAAATTTGACAAGGCATTTGTAAACAAGAATGTAGTGCTGTCATCTGGTGAGAGTTTTTCTAATTGATAGTAAAAATGGTTGATTTTCTTGCATAAAAACTATAAAAAAAAAAATTAAAAAACTAAAATTTTAACATTCTGGATATCGGAAGAAAAATAGTCCAGTTACTACTTATGTTTCAGATTTCTCTAAATGTTGGAACTTTTTTTCCCCGATAGATTCAAAATCACAAATTTATCCTTATTTTATGGATAAATTTTTGCAAACATAATTTGATGGTTGAAGTGAAGTAAAAATGTTTGTATGATCATGTATTGTAAAACTAACCTAAATCGGGTGCTGAGTGTCTCATTTACGAGTACCAAAAATTAATTCCAATTTGAGGTAAAATATTCAAGATACAATTGTTAAGATAGTATATTCAAGATACAATTGTTAAGAGAGTATATTCAAGATTCAATTGTTAAGATAGTATATTCAAGATACAATTGTAAAGTAAAAAATTCACAATAATGTCGGATGTAATAACAGAAATCACGAAAATCAAATTAGTGTAAATTTGTATGAGATATATTAACGATGAAAGTAGTATCTCGGTTGTCTTTACTTAAGATTAAACAAAGAATGGTGCTCAGTGGCGGAGAATGAAGGATAAAAGTGGGTGCGAGAGAGAGGAGCTAACTGCAAATGTTAACATTGCTTTCTAAAACGCAAAAAGTTTAAAAAAATGTATGGGTAATTGTCCCGCACCCCAGAAGATAAATATATTTTTAAATAAAAAATCAAATTTCACGGCATGGACCTTTTTTAAGCGTAACTGTAATTTAACCGAAATAATGTGTTAACTATGCAGACCAGAGTTCTCCACTACGTGCCCGAAGAAACTTTATGAAGAAGCTTTCAGCAAGGTGGTTTTCATCAAGAATAAATTCAGGAATAACTGAACTGAATTTCATTTGGGCAATTTATTAAAATTGATTGCAACAAATACTCTGAAAGACATCGACTCTATCATAAAATAAACTTAAAGATTTCGATCGCCATCGTCTCGCAATTGATATCGACTAAAATGGAGAAATATGGAAGTACAGTTTAAATACTAAAACAATAGATTCGCTTCTTTTTTAGACTTTGATTTATTAATATTGAAATATATAAATATATATATATTTTTTAATTATTTGAAGTAAAAAAAATTTAATATCAATAATACTTTTATCAAGATTTAAAAAAAAAAAAAGAGGATTTTTTTCCAGTTTTCAGAAATGCTATGTATTGTTAAATCAATAATAATTAAAGATACATATTTTGGTTTATTCGGCCTGCGAAAAGCTCAAACGTAAATCATACGGCCCGCCTCTAAAAGCTAGTGGCGGACGCTGATCTACATGGTCTTTAAACATATAACACGATTTTCTCATGACATTTTGCGTTTACTTAATGCGTATTCTCTCAAAGCGGATCATGCTATATTTTTAAAGTAAAAGTTTTTTCCACAAATAATTTGTGAACAATTCTTCGATTTCGATGGGTTGATCTTTTCTTTAAAATTTTTATCTCATTCTTGCACTCATAGAGTTGGGAAAAAAAGGACCGCTTTCTAACTGCAAACTTAAAATTGTTTTGTTTTGGAACCGAATATGCGTTTTTTAATCGAATTCAATTTTACTTAAAGTGACTTTTAAAAGAGCACTGATGAACAGGGTATTAAAAATGTCATCATTGCTAGTTGCTTATAATAAACATTGTTTGTAAGGAAAGCAGGTGTATTTTCTTTTTAACATTGCATTTATTCGTATATTTTTACTATATCCACAGAAATATCAGATTCTAAGTTTATTTTTCTAGTCGAATCTCTCGATCAATGATAAGAAAAACCTTACATTATGATGTAACTTTATAGTATTTAATACGCTTGAAAATGTTCTTTAATTAGATATTATAAATTTTTATTTTCAATTACCTGTATGTTAACATAGGGTATGAAAGCATTGGATTGGGTATATATAATGGTTTATAAAAATGTTATCTAAAGAAGTCTCATTAATGACGAAAAAAAATTATCTTTAAAAAAGGGAAAAAAATAATAATTTGATCAGTCACCGAGTATTTGTTTAGAAAATTAATTTATAAGTTGCATAGAATAATATTCATATATATATATATATAAAAAAAAATATTTAAGTATTCTGAGGCCATATTATTAAAAAAATTAATACGATGTTCTAAAATTTTTGAATTATTTGTATTTAGCATAGCATACGGAAGCAAGTCTCTAATTAAATAGGAAATTTTAAATAAATATTTTAAGCAGATTACGACAGAAAAAATTGAATATTATTCTATGCAGCTTATAAATTAATTTTCTAAACAAATACTCGGTGACTGATCAAATTATTATTTTTTTCTCCTTTTTTAAAGATAGTTTTTTTTCGTCATAAATGAGACTGCTTTAGATAACGTTTTTATAATTGACTTTTCTCTTCAACAGGGGATGTACTAAAATTAAAATACTGCACATATTAAAATAAATTACTCATGAAATTCACACTATCTCTATATAACTTTTTACTTGAGTATATTTTTGCAATTTACTCTGATTTCTTATCTACATCCATAAAATATGCTACACTTCTTTGCTTAACACACATAAACAATATAATTTCAAACAAAAAATAATACATTACTAACTAACAGCATATATTCAAGTTAAATATAAATCATTATGTTCACAAAATCAAGTGAAGAATGCACCGGAGAATAAATTCTAACTTTAAATACTTTTTTCTCAGTTACAAAGTGTTACAATCGTGCTAGGAATGTACTATTTGTTTTATCTTTATACATGGTTTGCAATCTTGCGTTTGAAATCAGCGATCAGTCTAATTCTCTTTTGAAAAGTGATTTTTATTTGTTTTTCTTTTCTTTCCTGAATTTCTATTGTAAGGGATATTGCTACAGTGCTCGATCGATTTTGTTAGTTACAGTGACTTAGGTTACTGGCCTACAAGTCTCGTCAGTTACATCACTGCAGGACCCGTTAGAAATTGGCTTGAGTTTTGTCCATGCTATTATTGAACCCATAGAGAAATATATTAAGATTTAAGCGCACTTCCTAGCATTAAAAAAATATAAATAATATCTCTATATTAAAAAAAAATGGGGGAAAAAAAATGGGGGAAAAAAAAATGTAAGAATTAAAATTTTGTCGACTCTGTTTCAGAATTTTCCGCCACGCGTACTTCTTTGTCTCGCAGGCCAAAAATTATTGCATTTAAAAGTATGAAATTTTGTATATTTGTAGAAAACTTTTAGGAAAATCTGCTGATAATAAAAATTTAGAAAGGCGAACTTTAGTTTTTTAGTTATTTTATGCCCAAGTGGAAGAATTTTTATACATCCACCGTCCTGTCTACGGAAAATTACAATTACTCACTGTCGAAATCGTCAGTATAATTATTATAGTAGTATAAGTACTACGTCATTGGCATTTAATTAGGACATGTGGTCAATCATAAAGTTCTAACAAGATGATTTAAAATAAGTTCTTTGATTGGTCAAATTTTCTCAGGAATTGTTAATGACGTACAGTACCCCCCCCCCCAAAAAAAAACAACAAAAAACAGAACGATGGCTAGATCTTCGGTTCTAATTATCGTAGAATCTTACGGTTTGCACCAACATGTTTTGCTTACGATTTTCTATATATCTGATGCAATTTTTTTTTCTTGAGGGACCGTTTACTAAGTAAAAGTAACGCTATCTTCGAAAATTTCAATACGAACCCTTATTTTTTATCATTTCATTCAATTCAGAATACATCATTCACCCTGTATACCAAATTTCAATGCATTATGTTGAAAAACACGTCACTTATGAGCGAAAATATTTCGACCATTTTTTGACCGATCTTCAGGGAGAATTTCCATAAAACGAAAGGTATTCTTAAGGTTCTTCTTCACAGCGGGAGAAATCGAACGGTCAATGTGGCACGTTTCACGAAGATTAAAAAATACAAGTATTAGTCTAAAATTGCATAGAAACTACTTGGATTTATAGTGTCATGTTTAAGATTAATACAAAAATAGCAAGTAAACGCAAAAGTAACATAATTTATTTACAACATTAAAGATGTACAATCTTCACACGAAATAAATAAAATATCGAAAACTGTAATTGCAGAAATATAACGAATACTACTGATAATTAGAAAATTAATAAATATTAAATGTAGGCATTAGTAAACAGTATTTAGCAAAGCATGAATATTTTACAGAAATATTTCACTATAAACACAAATGTAACTAGATCGTTGAAATTATTTATAAAATGAAAAAGTCACATGATTCAGTAAAATTTTTAAAGGATAACTTATTGAAATTGCTTAAAAAATGTTGTTTTAAATAAATGGAATTTAAGAAAGCAAATTAAAAAAAAAAAAAAATGATAGTTTACAGAAATAATAATTAATAATTTAAAAAACTAAAAAACACGCTTTAATAGAAAATCAAACTAAAAACTAGAAAATAATCAATTGATTAAAAAACTAAGAAACACGCTTTAATAGAAAAGTGAACTAAAAAGTAGAAGATAATTTTAAATAAGTTTGAAATAAGAATAAAGTGATTAACAAGAAATATTTATTTTATCGTACAAAGGCGTAGGGTGCTTTTTAAGATATTTTCATAATGGCTTTACTTTTACCAATATCTGTCATTAAATATTTACAAAAATTGACATCAAGCACCCCACGCTTTTTTACGATAAAATAAATATTTCTTGTTAATCACTATTCTTATTTCAAACTTATTTAAAATTATCTTCTACTTTTTAGTTCACTTTCCTATTAAAGCGTGTTTCTTAGTTTTTAAACTATCGGTTATACGATAATTGAACGTTATGCGATTTTCCACACCTCTAGTTTACCTTGAATTAATCTTTGATAGTTTTCAAAAGTCGTCTACTATACGGTTCCTTAAAGTGAGCGTTTCTTACATTTTCTCTAAAAAATCGAGAACTAATAGTCAAAATGGAAAGAAAAAAATTATGGGGGGGGGGGGGGGTTAGACCATGGTAAATCTAATGAAAGCAAAAAACATATATGTTTCTATTAAAAAAATAAATTAATTGCTTTATTAATTAATAATTAATTATTAAAAAATAAATTGATTCAAAAGCTGATTGCTATTTATGTTTGGTCATTTACAAACTAAATTTTGAAAAAAAAATTACTGAAATATATTAATTATTTAAGTATTTATGGCCAAAAAACCAACTTTTTTATTTAACATTAATTTATCATTTTCTTTTTATCCTTTAAATTACAAACCATTCATTAGAAAATTACGAATTTTTGTATTTCGCATTCTTTTTTAATGCTGAATCCAAATATGGAATAATATTGTGAGGTTGCTATTGAACTTTTTAAAGTTTGGTTCTGTTTTAATATGTAGATGACCCCTCATGATAAAAAAAACTACATACCATTATTAAAAACCTTTCACGATTTACAACGGTACCTTTTGTTTGTTATTTCAACAATTAGAACAAAAGATATAGCCATCGTTCTGGTTTTTTTTTTGGGTACTGTACCATGTATTCCTCATTTTCTTATACATTTTTGGGCTTAGTATTTAAAAAGTAGTAGTAGTTTTCAAAAGTGGAGGTATATTTTTGGTATTTTTTATTACTCCCAAATTTCACAAGATATTTTATTTAATACAGCGCTTGGTGGTGGCAACCCTGACCAGCCCTACCCGCTGATTATACAACGCTGGTTTGGGTTCGATCAGGGGCGGCTCGTGAGTAAAAAAAGTGAGGGGGCCTAAATTAACAATGACATGTTTTTATTTATGGAGGGGGGGGGGGGGGGTAAGGAGAGTGCAGATTTCAAAGTAAAAAAAAATTCCGTGTAATTAAATAAATGTTATTCAAATGCACATACACATAAAACTATAAGAAAAATTAAACAATTTATTAAAATAAATTTAAATAAAATATATACTTTAATAAAACGAATGATTATAACAATTTGCAGCATTCCGTTTAAACCAATGACTTTTGAAAATTAAAAATGGAGCGAAGAAAAGTGGGGAAATTTTCAGAAAAAGTATAGTGTGAGTTTTAAATTATTACTTTTTTAAAAATAAAATTAATGCATATTGATTAATTATTATTTTAGTCCGAAATTTCATTACTCAACAAATAAATATTTTCATTCTTATATTTTTACTTCTTAAAAATTTTGGTCGTTTAGTTTGAAGCCCTTTCGTCACTTGTGGAGTGTACCAAAAAAAAAAATTCGTTTATTGTTATCCTTATAAAGGGATATTTCAGACAACTGAATGAGTTAAAGATAGTTAATGTTGCAGTACACCAAGGCTAAGATTTTTTAAAAATTCAATTCAACAAAATTCTTTGTTAGATGCAAAATTGAATTAAAAATGAAACAAATCAATCTCATTCACAATTTTATCAATGCTTTTATCTAAATTTAAAATTAAATTGGGACCAAGGGCTTAATGTTACTCATTGGAATAAAATGGGGATCCAGCGTTTGTTTTTTGGAGGCTACTGTAAAGCTTTAAAAATTGAGATTGCTAGTATGTTTTATTTGTAAATATTAGGTCACGAAGAAGCCGTTTTTTCACCCTCATATTTTTTACCTCAAATAATTTGAAATCAAATGGAAACAAGTTCATCAAGAATCAAATCCTATAAAGTAATTTAAAACTATTTTTCTATTATATGTTTAAATAATTGAATATTTCGATCATAAATATAAATGACTAGCATAAAATGTTATTTAAATAATGAATGCAGATGGTATAGTAGATCATATGTCTGCATACTCAGAAGCGGATTTAGACGTCAGTCAAGGGAAAGGAAAGGTTGCTACAATCAACAACATAGTTGTAAAGGTGGTGAAACAGGATGAGAAGGGGAGGGGGTGGGGGGAACAGCCTAATTTTGTTTTCTGTATAACTCATATACCTAATTATCTCTAAAATCGAATTAATTAAAAAGAAAAATGATATTTTTATGATAATTAAGGTAAAAAAAATATATATAACCAATTGAGCTTTTCCATTCGAAGAGACCTGGTATCATCCGAACAAAATGCGTCTTCAAATATTTTTTGAAAAATCACGATTTTGTTTAAAAATTTATTTATTGAGAAAAATTTGCTTTTATATTTGAAAAATAAAGAGTAAAATTAAATGATCTTACCGAGACTTTTTGTTAAAAAATTAGTGCCCTTTCGCAACTTATAATTGAAGTTTTCTATACATTTTCTCTGGCTCAAAATTCAATTCCCTGTCATTACCTTGTACGCTTATACTGCAGCAAATTCCAACACTGCTTGGGATAGTTCAAGCTCGACTACTGACTGTAGAGTATTACTTTTTCACAACACACAAAGTGGAACATTCCTTATAGAATTTGATACCCATGAACAAGGAGAAAGAGACCCCCCCCCCCCCCTTAAAAACACAGGAAGTGAAGGACCTGGCTGCAAGCTTTTCTATGTTCTTTTCAAGGTCTCCGAGAAAGGGGTCATTTATCCCCCAATATTCTTCAAGGTCATTATGATGGAGTCTTATTAGAGAGATGGGCTGTGTGAATTTTAATTGACATTTTCGCGAGTTCATGGCAAGAAAGCTGTTGCACCACTTACAATAGTTAATATTGTGAAGTTAATAACTGCTTTTATTTGACTTGAATTTTTTAAATATAATTTTACAGAAATTACACAACAAAATAATATTATCAAGCCTATCAAGCCAAGTGAGGGGGCCCGGCCCCCCCCCCTGGCCCCCTGCACCAGCCGCCACTGGGTTTGATAGATGGCTGTTCAGTTTTAAAATAAAGAATTTCCCAATTTCTCAATCACTTGATTTTACAGGAGCTAAGAGGATTTAGTATGGAATGGATATGAAGTGGTCATAAGTCTCTCCTTCCATCTTTGTAACACCAGTTAAAGATAGTTTGGATGATCATATATATATATATATATATATATATATATATATATATATATATATATATATATATATATATATATATATATATATATATATATATATATATATATATATATATATATATATATATATATATATATATATATATATATATATATATATATATATATATATATATATATATATATATTAAAATAAAAGTAGCTGTCGCCACTGTTTCAGATATTTTCCCTCAGTCTACCTTTTTTTTTGTCTCGCATCGCAAAAACTATTGGATTTAAAAGTATGAAGTTTTGCACATTTGTAGAGAAATTTTTTCGAAAATTGCTGATAAGGAAATTTAGAGATGTGAATTTAATGCGTTTCTGAGTTATTTTATGTCAAAGTGAACGATTTTTTTTTTTTTTTTTTTTGTATTCACCGTCCACTCCGAAGAAAACTACCCACTGTAGAAATCTAACATTTTTTCAACACTAGGTAGTAAATGTCTTATCAAAACACTAATATTACAATTTTTTTTTTTTTTTAAATTCCGTTGTTGTTTTGGAGTAATTAAATTATTAAATACCTAAATTTAGAAAAAGTCGATTTTATTATTCGATTTTATTCGATCGTGTGATCGATGTTTTTTTTATAAACAGACAAAAAAGTATAAAAAAATAATTTCTTTATTTATAAAATATGCAATGTCATAGACCAGATTATCAGGATTCGATTAAAAAAATCACAATTCGGATTATTAAAATAGTTGAAAGATGTGACTATTTTAAGTTAATTAAAAACGTAAGAAACTGTCTTTTTTTCATCAAAGAACTGTCATTTCAATGAAAAGTTACTGCTCAATATTATTTAAGTTAATGGAGGGCGGTTATTCAAAAAGACTTTGCTTAGAAGCTAAATCTTCCTGATGGAGAGTAAAGTTTTGTGAAATAATGGTTCCATTGATCAAGAAGAATAAAATTAAGTTGATTATTAATAATTATGTTCGTTGAATTAATTTGGTTAAGATTTGATTTAAGCTTTGTTAATGAGTTCACTAAGTTCTTGAATGATGTAGACTAGTCTTTTGAGGAATTTAGGCGTAGATCATTTAGTATTAATGGAAAACTGTAACCTTATTTACTTTTAGTTTATTTATGTAACACACCACCTTACGCTTTATTTAATTCATGAAGGTTGACACACCAAAAATTAATTTCTTAGGATCTAAAATAATTTTATCAACTTTAATAATATTAGTGGAAGCTATTAATAGAACTTCTATATTCCTGATTTTACTTGAATTTTCTGTGTGTATTGGAATTCAGGGTGCTCTATTGTTAAACAAATTCTTATCAATCTCAACGAACATTACATTTTAAATATACATTCCACTGGCCAACTTTTCACTTTTACCTAGGGAGTGAGACTTGGTGAATAAACTCGATTAGGAGAAGGGGGGGGGGGGGTCCATGATTTCCGGACACCACTTTTTTCATGATCTACCTACTTAATACATAAATTGAACTTATCTCCTTGCCACGCATTAAACTTTTTTCAATCTGTTTGACTTATGTAGCAAAGTTATCTGTATAAAATTAGTTCAGAACCAGTTATTTCATCATTATGAAATATTTTATTTCAGTATCGTAAGTTATTTTAAAGATATACTTTTATGATGTTGCACTAAAATGAAGAAGGCAAATTTTAATAATTCTGGCCAATAAATAATGAAAAAAAGAAACTTTACGATTAATCTCATCATTACAAAACTACTTATTACAATATCATACGATACATTAAAATGTATATTTTTATGAAATTGTACAAAAAAAAAAAAAAAAGAGGGCAGCACATTTTATTAATTCTAAGTGATTCTTCAATATTTCTGAAAATTTATGTATCTACAACACACTAGAAAAAAATAAGCAAAAATTCAAAAATTAAAAACATTTAATGACATTTTTAATAAATAAATAAATAAATAAATAAATAAATAAATAAATAAATAAATAAATAAATAAATAAATAAATAAATAAATAAATAAATAAATAAATAAATAAATAAATAAATAAATAAATAAATAAATAAATAAATAAATAAATAAATAAATAAATAAATAAATAAATAAATAAACAAACAAACAAACAAACAAATAAATAAATAAACAAATAAAATGTACAGATTTTCCCCCGTTGTTGGTGGTAAAATTTATAAAATTTGGGGGAGGACGGGACCGATCGCTCCCTTTGTTCCCGTGTAGTTGCGCCTCTGTCTTCATCGAAAAGTGCCCCATCAAGACCGTCCAAACTCTGCACAGTCAGATTTCTAGCTTAGAATACATAAAAAAAATGTCCAAAGAACTGTACCTCTACGACTTGTAGTTTTTGAGAAAAAAGCGAAAGAAAAATGTGACCTCATATCCTGTCCAAAAAAAAAAAAAAAAAAAAAAAAAAACTCTATTGGAAAAAAATAAATATCGGTATTTGCATATGTTCATCTTCCTGTGTCTACCATTGTAATTTTGATGCGCAAAACAAAACAAGTAATATTTTATCTTCTTAAATTTGTAAAAATTGGATGCATATAACGGTGCAGTGGTGTTGACCGTCTTAATAAGCAAGTCGTGGTCGAATAACAAGAATTTATTTCAGGAGACGAGGAGGGCAGTGTTGGCACTTGGCGAGCTTAAAAAGAGAGCCAAGTGTCAACAAGAAGCCTAAAAGGAAGAAGTATAACCTAACAGAAATCAGGGTTTTTTATAGATTGGTGATGCTGCTCCAAGCCGGTTTAAGCTAGACCCGACCAGATTCAAGGCGCATCCTGCTAATTCCGGAAAACGATAGAAAATTCAAAAAACAAAACGAGAAGTTCTAAAGGAAATACATTACCTGCATGTGTTTCTTTTTGAATTGACGGATACATGTACTTGGAAAGGATTTTAAATTCGTAAGTTTTTTTTTTTTTAGTGCCTTGAAGGTATGCGATATAAACACGTCAAAAGGCCTTTTTAAAGAAAAGTAACTAATATAAACTAAATTAGAAATTTAAAAAAAAAAAATAAAAAAATTCGTATTGTGAGTAGAAATCTTCATTGCATGCAATCAGCATAATAAGTGGCTTATGTATATGATTAAACTACTATTTCTTAAGTGCATAATTACTATGCATTAAAAATATGAAATAAATAATAATTTTTTTTAAATAAATTAAACAGATTGTTTTTAACTAAAAAAATATTCAAAACAAAGTGCTGAGATATAAATTAAGCATGTATTAGTTAATGTTGATGCATAGTATTATTTTTTCAAATTACAAAATATGTAATTGTTTTATTTCCCCGTTCAGAAAGTAGGACTTCTTGAAATCTAAATGATCTGTTTGTAAACAAATGATCTGTTGTTAATAAATCTAAATTTATTCTCTAACTAAAAATACAAAAATTATCACAAGATTTTAAATTTGGATAACAAGAAATTTCAACTAAATTATTAATACTG
This sequence comes from Linyphia triangularis, assembly GCA_963978545.1. NCBI lineage: Eukaryota > Metazoa > Arthropoda > Arachnida > Araneae > Linyphiidae > Linyphia > Linyphia triangularis. Next base: position 88,667,010 of record OZ021723.1, on the reverse strand, counting down.
TTACAATGAAAATTAATTCTGATTAAACGAAAGGTAGAAAATTATGATCATTATTTGAAAAAAAAAAAAAAAAAAATCGACTATGATATATTTATAAAAAGAGGGAAAAGAATTCCACACTTTAAAAAAAGCGGTATATTTTTTACCACAATTCAAAATTTGAAATCATCACTTATTGCAAGAAGCAAACTAATGAAAAAATAAATAAGAAAGTGAACGAAACATAGAACATAAGTTATGATCTAGCAAGGATAAAACATATTTCACTTTTTATAATTCACAATACTTAATTAAACTTTTTTTAGATTGAGAGTATAAATTGAGACTCAAAAAATTCTGCGATAAATGGGAAAGATGTACAGACTGCTAGAATAAATTATTAATAAGAAAATGAAGTAGATATACTATTTTTTATTTTATATTTTATTATGTTGCTTTTTAATTTTGTAATTGTATATATACTTTTAAATCTTATTATTCAAGTTCGTACTTTTGATAGGATTTTAACTTAAGAAATTCAATATTATTGTAATTCTGAAAGTATTTAACAACTAATAAAAAAAGTTTTAATTTAAGCTCATTTCTATGGAGTTGAAGAGAACAATGCATTTCTTTTTAATTGAAAAGTAGTTAAGATTATAAATTTAAATCCTACTGAAATAAATATTCGTTATTTTATTATTTTCGCATTTTTTTTTTAAGACGGAAAAAAAAAAGAAATTTTAAGTACTTTAAGTTGTTTTTTCTTATCTAAACATATTAAGTTTCCTTAGATGAAATGCAATTTTTTTTTTTTGAAAACAATAACAACAACTTGGAAAAATCTGTAGGGCATTGGAGGATATTGTTTCATAAAAGAAATGACAAATTTAAGTAAAATTTTTTTTTAGAAAAGATAAATATTTTCCTTTGATTTAAGCTCATTAAAATAAAAGGTGAAACACGTAAATAAAATATATAGATGCAATATTTTTAATGTAATATATTTGTCTATATATAAAAATGCTCTCAAACTGATGATGCTTTTTTAGTACCTTTTCGTTGAACCCATGCATTTGGCGATGATTTTTTAGTTGGCGAATAATTTTGGCACTTAGGCGATGTTTTTTCGTTTTTCAAAATTCTTGGTATTTTTGGATCACCCTATATATATCTGTTAACTACAATAAATGCATATTGTTCTTAACCCTTCGCACTCCAGGCCTTTTTCGAGTGGAGGGACCAGCAACTCGAGACGTTTTCCGCCATTTTTGGTTGGTTCACTGTTACTGATACGCTTCAAAGAAACTAAACTCCAGAATTTCCGCATCAAACCTAGTGGTCCTCCCGAGTTGCGGCATCAAATCATGTGGTGAGTGAGAGTCACCTCTGGAGTGCAAAGAGTTAATATTAATGTGCGTCACTATCGGTAAATAACGTTTTGAAGATTCATTTATTCCATATTATTCTAACAGCAAAATAGTTTAAATGATAATTTAACGAATGTAATCGAAGATTAATGAATTTTATGCAGTTTTTTCTAGTCTGGTCTATACAGAAACTTGTGTTAGATCAAATATTCAACATAAAAACATACTAACAACAACATACGGCAAGTACACAATATGGCGAAATAAACAACATAAAGTGTTTTAAATGTTTTTGTTCAAAAACCGAAGGCTCGAAATAGAGTTGCTGTAGTTTAAAGTTATCACGTTAAGGGTTTACTAGAGTAATTTTCTTGAAAAGAACTAGTGAAAACATAATCACACGAAGAAAATATTTGAATGAAATGCGTCAAACATTTCATTTTTTATTTTACTGCAGAACGCAATCTCCTTAAATGCAAACAGAACAAGAAAAGCGTAATGTAATCACAACAGTTTCTCGAAACTATTTTTCAGCGAAATATTATTCCAAAATCATATCTTCTACCTGAACGACACTGTTTGTAACAATAATAACAAAAAAAGTATCTGGAAGCCGGCCAAAACATGTCATATTTTGAAGATGAAAATATCCCCTTCAAAAGCTGCGTCAAATACAAAAGAGTTTGCATGGCAATTTTCCCAATCCAATAGCAAACCCGAGAATGCTTCTAGAATACTTCCTGCTTTTTATCTTCTGCAGCCTTAGCTTGTGGGTTTGGGGGATGTGTATAGATCTTTCTCCAGAAGTATTTGGGGCTTTAGTTAAATCGAATTGAAGTGTCAAGAATTCTGGCATTAAGAAGGCGTCGTCTCAGATGTTCCGCGAAATATATAATCCCGGATGTTTTGTTGGAAATTTAGCATCACTAAAGAAGAGTTTATTTTTTTCTGGTTCTTTTGTGGAGGGATATTTTAAATTTAGAAAATTGTGGGATGTTATCTATTTTGAGTTGGGGCTCAATTTGAATTGCTTAAAGTTTTTCTCATAGCTGCGCCTTAACATGTGAAGAGAAATAATTTTTATTAAAATTTACAACAGCTCGTTGGTTTTAAAAAATACTTTTGTTGTCAAGTTAGTTTGTAGTAATTATTAATTATTACATTTATCTATTATACCAACACATTTTCAGGTAATCATCAAACAAAATAAAATACTATAATTTTTCTCATTATGCGTTTTTATTATTAAGTCTAAATATTATTTATCCTTTTGGTTATCCTTAGAAGTCAACTACCTTAGTCAATGCGTTGATTAGTTTATTCATGATCATCACATTATTAGAAGTATTATAGTAAATGTAATCCAAGTTTTCGTATTTTCTATATTGAGTAATTTATCAAGTTATTGAGATACAGAGTGGGAAAAAAAAATAAAAAAATAAAATATTGTGCCCCCTTTTGTTACTGATTTATCAACAAACTTTACATTTGTACTATTTAATGAATACGGAACATGATTCACTGAAAAGCTTTGTTTCTACAGCTGTTGGGAGAAAACCTAATATTGCCTTACATTAGTTGCTAGGGAAACATTTATCCCTACATACACTGTTATACGTAAATGTTTAAACGGAGAATTTTCGCTCGTACACTTGCTAATTTTAAACACTTACGTAACTCTAGGTGAGTGAAGTGATAATATGTTATGAAGGTGTATGATTTAAATTTTTTTTTTTGAAAAAGTCATAAATTTATTGAACTTCGATATGTTTTGTGTGATGGCGAAAAATTTTATCCTAAAGAATAAATTCAAATTAACATTTTCCCCACGCAAAGCCATGTTCCGTATCCATTGAATAGTATAAACATGACGATTTGAGGGGTTTAGTTTATTAGTTAGAGCTACTGATTTTTCTAACAAGGTTTTCTTTATCCGGTTATCTGATTAGTTAAGTAGTCGATTATTTTACTTCTTTTCATTTTAAAGCTTCCGTGGAGTAAAAAAAAATTCACCATCAAACTTTTTGGTTCCTAATACTTTTAAACAAGCTCACAATTTTCTACTTCAAGTAAAACATATGAAAGTATAGTTTTATTCATCTGAAAGAAACATGGATAAAGCAAGGTATATGAATAAAATAGTTTTTGACGTTTTTCAAAATAAAGAAATATGCCCCTTTCAACCACAAACTATGCATCATCGTCTTGGGGAAGGAATAAGGTTGCAAAACATAAACTTTCTGAATCTGGTTTTTTCTTGAAAGATCTGCATTTAAATGGCAGTGAATTGGATAGGGGAAAATGAGAGGGATTTTCTTTTGTGAAGTCGAATCAGCGTTCGAAAGATAATGTGCATTTTATATGTGGTTTCGGTATCTTTTCCCTTGGTTTATCGTAGGAAATATTTTGAGGAAATATGTCTTGGTTTTCTTTTGTGTTTTGAAGAATAACGTATGAGTATTCGTGTCGTTGTGGTTTTATTGTTCGCGTGAAATATTGGGGATTGGGGATAAAAAAAATCTCCCTATCTGAGAAACATCGAGTGTTTATTGGAATAAATAAAGAGTAAGATGGTATGAATAAGAAATTTTGTGTTAGCATATGAAAGAATCAAAGTTTGAATGAACAAAGTTAGAATTTAAGTTTCAACAGAAAATATCTATAAAATGCTACAAAAGTGATAAAATTTGACGTCAATGCGAATATGTAAAGCCACTTTTCGATTGTTGATTTTTCTTTAGATTTTTAGATAAAAATGTACTTACTTATTATGCTGTCGACCTTTTTGTTGTGACAAAAAGTTAACCAATTGTTGAATTTTATTCTTATTGCAAAATGACAAAATATTTTTTTTCATTTATTGAGGGCTTGATCATGATGTCTTTCCCACTTGAAAAAAGAGGCGAAGTTATTGTTGGTGTTCGACACCGTGAATTATTGGATTGTTCAACTAATACGTTGAATTTTAAATAATTATGCTAATTTAAAAAAGTCTGAAATACATTCCCAACAATGTAATGTGCGTAAGATACATTTATTAACATTATAGACAACCCCCCCACAAAAGTCACAACGTTTCAAATTTATAGGACCACATTCCTTGATGTATTTATGTATTCAATGAGCAATAGCGTTTTGTTTTCAATAAATAGTTTTTTCAGATTTCCAAAAAAAAAAAAAAAAAAAAAAAAAAAAAAAAAAAAAATTGAGAATAGGAAATAAATTTACAATTTGGCCAACATTTTGCAGCCTATAAAAAGTTTGTCAATAATCGATAGGATAATGCGTAAATACCGATCGATCAAAGTTGTGCTTTCCTTAGGAAATGTATGAAGAGTTTATATAATTTTCTTCTTTACGCACCAAAGCATATGCACTAATTTAAATTTAACACATTGCAAACCAAAATTTCATAACACAGAGAGGCTTCTAATATTAAGGGTTTACGTAGCAATTACTTTTTAGTGTGTAAAGCGAGCTTATGGCTTTCGAAGCAATAAATCTTTTACTGAGTGAATCGAGCCCATGTTGCATATCAATAAACCTTTAAACGAATGAAGTAAGCCTGGGTGCTTAAATGTCAATTAACTTTTCAGCGAGCGAAGCGAGCTTCGTTTTGCGGATCGATGAATCTTCCTGTAGGCGAAGCGAGCCCATTTGCAAAGCGCCTTAAACTGGGACCTATACATCAATGACGGATCTCCACAACTCGGGGCCTCACAGCTAGCTAAAATATTGCATATGGTAAAACTTCGTAGCGAAGCACGGGTATTCAGCTGGTCGATAATAATAAAACAAGCTGTCTGTGTATCTGTGGATTTATAGAAAGCTACTTAAAATTAGAGTAGAGCTATAAAAATTTTAACATAAGTAGTTTTAGCCTTCTAATTATACAGATGACAAACATAATGTTAAAATTTTAATTAGCTCTTTTTTAATTATCTTTTTAATTAATTAATAAATATTTTATAAAACGATTTCTAACGGGACTACGGTTCACAAATTTTCAACATAAGTAGTTTTAGCCAGTTAATTTGACTTTTGAAAAACAGAATTTAATTTTTTTTAATTGATTGACAAATATTTTACAAAATGATTTCTAATAGAGCTACAGCTCTGAAATTTTCATCGTAAGTAGTTTTAGCCTTTTAATTGGACTTTTGAAAAATAGAACGTTACAATTTTGATTATTTTTAATTTTTTTTTTAATTAATTTACACATATTTTACAAATCGATTTCTAATAGGGTTACTACTCTGAAATTTTCAACGTAAGTAGTTTTGGCCTTCTAACTGGACTTTAAAAAAAAAAAAAAAAAAAAAATTTGATAGTTTTTATTTTTATTTTTATTTAATTAATAAATATTTTACAAAACGATTACTAATAGGGCTTCAGCTTTGAAAACTTCAACGTAAGTAGTTTTGGCCTTCTAATTGGACCTAAAAAAACAACAGAATTTGAAAACTCTTTTTACAATGAAACTTTTAGCGATCTTAGGAATATTAATGAACCTTTCTGCGAGAGAAGTGAGCCCATTCGCGAAGCTCCAAAAGTGAGAACTATACATCAACGACGGGTCTCGGCAACGCGAGGCAAAGCAGCTAGTTTTAAATAAAATTTAACTAATTTTGTATTCTTTCTTATTGAAAAACTAGCCGTTGTCTGAAAAAACAACTACAACCCAAAAAAAAAACTACATCAATAGCAGAAATACATAGGCAAATATTGGATTCTACTGGTCAGTCCCGACTGATCGTTGTAGACTGGCCGTTACTATTTACCAGTTTACAATGCCCAGTGCTGGATAAAATATACTGGAAGTTTTGAAATGTTGAGACAGAGTTTTAAAACTGAAAAATATTTTTACGAGAAAGGACAAAGGGGTAAAAAATATATTTTGTGGTGTTTTTGACATGTTTATTTAAAAAAAAAAAAAAAAAAAAAAAAAAAAAAATCGTGTATTTTTAAATGACTCTCGAGGTTCAGCATGGATTGACCAATCTTCCCAGAACCCTTGTTTTCGACATCGCCCAATACCGTTGTGCTACCTGGGTAGATGAGTAAAAAACTTGCCACGTTAAATGCTCAACAAAAAATATTATGAATCCCCATGGCAATCAATACTTGACAGGCTAGGGTTATTTTAAAATAATCTCATTTCATAGGTTTGAACTGCTTAGTATACATTGCATTGAATTGAAAGCAATCCTATAAAAACTCTAACCTTTCATGTCTTGCCCATGTGGGTTTCCTCCGATAAATCCAATTAACTTCATAGCGTACAAGTACATAAAAGAAATTAAACGCAGTCACTTGGTAGCAACCATTAGATTTTATAACTTTTTCTGGCTGACTGTTTTACGTGGCGTTTTTTTTAAACGCCCTATTGCGTTTAGAGAGATTATATTTATTTCACCAAATAAATGTTGATCAGTTGCTAATTGAACAGAGGGGCAATGAAACAGTTCAATCTTTGCATCTCTGCTTTGCAGGGTTCCATCCAGAACCAGCCTAATTTACAAGGTCCGGCAATTAATTTCCAGGACTGACGTAACTGTAGGAGAACGAAAAGCCGGAAGATGGCGCTAATGATTGCATATTGAAGAACGTTTTCTTGCGCATATGCAGTGCAATCGGCGCCATTCTGAAGTAAATATAGGTTCTCGTAGAAAGGCGCATTAAAACGTAGCTCTTAAATTTCTGTTGTCGAAGTGAAAATGGAGCAAAGTTTTACCATTAAATTTTGCTCCAAATTAGGCAAGACAGCTGCTGAAACCTACGAAATGTTAAAACAAGTTTACGGCGAGGAAGAATTATCCCGCTCAAGAACTTTTGAATGGTTTAAACGCTTTCGGGACGGGCGCGAAAGCGTCGAAGATGATCCTCACACAGGTCGGCCGCAGTCCGTACGCACGCCGGAAGCACGGAAGCAATTGATAAAGTTCGCGATATGGTGAAATGTGATCGTCGATTGACTATTCGAGTACTCGCCAATGAATTGAACATGGAAAAAGAGACGGTTCGGCGAATTTTGACGCAAGACCTAGGCAAACGCAAGATTTGTTCCAGATTCGTTCCTCACCATTTAAGGGACGAACAAAAGCAATTGAGACTGGACACATGTGGCGAACTTATCGACAACGCTGATACTGACCCTGCGTACCTGGATAGGATACCCAATTTGAAGCAAAATTTAATGTTAATTCTTTGCTTCATTTTCCCTTCGACAACAGGAATTTAAGAGCTACGTTTTAATGCGCCTTTCCACGAGAACCACTTACTTCAGAATGGTGCCGATTGCACTGCACATGCGCAAGAAAACGCTCTTCAATATGCAATCATTAGCGCCATCTTCCGGCTTTTCGTTCTCCCACAGTTATGACAGTCCTGGAAATTAATAGCCGGACCTTGCATAATTTAAATTGGAAGAAATTCCCGGCTTTAAAAAAGTTTGGTAAAACTTATGAAAATTCTTAAAATGAATAAGCAGTGCGTAATTATTTTCTAAAAGATACTGGCTGACCATTAAGGTAATGGTATTTGCTTAGTAGCTTTCTTCATACAGTCCAATAGATGGCGCTATGCGCAATTGATTTTATATTTCTTTTTCTACTTTAATGTAACCGTCAGTAAGTAGCCAGTAATATCTAGTTTTAAAATAGATCTTTTGCAGTATAATATTTTTTTATACATAATATTCTCGATGCAATAACTGTTGCGTCGGTATTTCGAATTCAATAAATCCCCCCTCCTTCTCGCAGAACTCTTCGATCTTGAGACCTATGGCATGTTAAGCGAGCAGTCTGACTTTGGGCCATGTCCTCATATGTTTTAACAGAAGCCTTAATTTCCGCCATTCTGATAAAATGAGTAATATGTTTTAACGCTAATTAATAATATCGAATGATCTTTTTTTAATAGATTATTCGATAAATCCGCAGTATTATGTGAATAATAACGTGATTAAATTAATTAACGACGTACAGAACCATGGTATTCATAGACTAGCATGCAAAGGAATAACGGACGGATACAGTTAGCCAAAAGAAAGTACGCCGTGAATAATCTTAAAAGGTTTTTATGGAAGAAATTGAATTTCGTTTCCTTGAACTAGTTTTTCTAATAAAGTTATTCGTTCGCATAGAATGCAAATTGTTCAATTTAGGATACTTGCCCATTTTCCAAGAAGCTATTTTCTCTTCTTATCTTATTTACTTTTTTTTTAATCTTATTTACCTTTTTTTTGGTATGTTAAGAAGACCTGAAATTAATATTCTTTGATTTCGTTTCTTAAGGTACTGGTGTACATTGGAAATTGTGAAATATGGTAAGAATAACAATATTTTTCTACTCTAAAATATTAATGAAAATGGTAGCTTTAAAATATTACTATGTTCTTTGTAATATTCAAAATTCCCTTTAAACTACGTTTATTTTCATGAAGGAACTAAGTGCGAATGACTATTATCATGAACTTTTAACTTGATTTATGAGAAACTAGTTATTGTCAGTGTAAGACTTTTTTCACCAGAGATAACTTCAGTTGTGATTGTCCAATAATTTTTTTTGATGTAGTTTAACCTTTAACAGCTGTGGTTGGGTGGTTTGATATTTTTGCTGCAAGAACAATACGTGGTACATACTGTGCCAAACAAATTTGTGAACATCATTTTAAAATTTAAGAAAGATAGCATCAGAAAAATTAATATAAAAGTCAAAGAAGAAATATTTTAGGGGGTGGATGCATTCTACAAAAAATGACTCGTGGTGTGTCAGACGCATACAGCAGTTAAAGGTTAAACTGTATGTTTAAGATAAAGGAACCTAATATGATTTTTTACATCCATTCAATAATTAATTTTTAACTTAATTTTAAATCGAAGTTTTTTATAGAAAGTGGGTGATTTTAAATACTTTCAAAACAAAATTGAATACCAAAGAAAGTTATTTAAGTTATATTTACAATTTTAGTAGGTTTCCTATTACAAATCATTGTGCAACATTTGCATTAAAAATTAAATTTCTAAATAAATTACAAATTGAGTTGAACGGTGCAATTAGATCTTAATTAATTAAATTAAAATAACTAATTAAACTTTATCAAATGAAGAAATTTTTTATGCAGATATTTGTCTAACACTTGTTAAGTGTGAAAAGAATTCGAGTCTAGGTCAACAATTAAAGAAATTTTTTTCCAATGTAACCTTAAGTACTTTTTTTAGTGTGGTAAAGAAAAAAATTGACATCTTTATTTTGCGTGAGTTTTTTCTATCTATTTAACTCAGAATATGTTTTTATTTTTTTATATTGTAAAGAGAGATTTTTTTCCCATAAAGAGGAAGATTTTGATAAGAATTTTTAAAACTAGTCTATTTTGATCTTTAGGGTTTCTTAAAATTTCCCTTTTGATTTCTCCACATGGAAAAGAAATCTCTCTCTTCTTTTAAGGTTGGTATAAAAATTATCGACAAGGGATCTCTTAATAATCTATTGCTAAATAAAAATTTATGCTATTTGATACAGTAGTTTTATAGGGAAATGATAAACGAGATCTAACGTTTTTTGGTAACGATTTTTTACCAAATTTTACATGTTAATTATCACTTCCTTAACCCTTTCCTTCTCAAGTGTAATACATTTTGAGAGATTGCATCATCTTGACTAAAAGCATGGGGTCTTAGTTCAAAACTTTTCTATCGCAAAGCCTGGAAATTTGTAGTTTAATGAACTTTTAAATGTGAGGCTTGATATTTATAAACTCTGCCATATGAATGAAAGTTTTTCCATTCAGTTGGATGTAAGTCTTAACATTTCAAATTACATACCAAAACAGATCATTCAAATAATAATCTACCTCAAAGTGATGAACAATTATCCAACAAAATAACCTAGACATTTTATATTCGAAGGATATCGTAAAAAGAAAAACGTAAAGTTTTAAAGTGTATCATATGTTGATAATATTTAGTATAATGAAAATTATGTAGACAAGTCAAATGTAAAGATTCTGATCAAAATTCAAGACTGCGACAATTTTAAAAAGGGGGGAAAAAAGAAAAAAAAAAAAAGACACATAAATATTAGGTTTTACTAAAAATCATTTAAATGCAATTGATTATTAAGTTACATTTCAACGTATGCACCCGAATTTTCCTCAGATTTCTGGAATCTTTTAGGAACAGAATCCACACCAACTTGTCTTGTGGACTTTGAAGGGCTGCTTTCAAACATGTCCTTAACAACATTGTCTTCCGATTTGGATATTGAGGGTCGTTCAAATCGACTTGCATGTAACATACTACCAGTTGTCAGTAATTTTATGTAACAGTTTTTTATCGTCTAAGGCTTAAGCGTTGCAAGCTCTTGCCTCCATCATCTCCGCACTTGCACCACTGACCTCCAAACTTCATACCTGTCGGCAATCTTAGCTCTGTCTTCTACGCTGAATACACCCGCCATTTTGCGGTTTTCCCTGTAACGACTTCTGAAATCCTAAACGGTAAACTCCACATTAGTAAATAGTGTTACTCTCCTCCAGCTAAAGCTGATGATAGTTTCTAGGCTAATCTAAATTTAAAATAGGTATTGACTTTACAACCACTCTGTATTTATCATAGGGTTTGACCAATACGAAGAAAACCATCGATCCCTTGCTATTGACTAACCATTTGAGAATTTGTTTGTGTGATCATTTTTGTCACCAAAACTTGAAAAAATATACTTTCATCCGCCACAAGTTTATTTGCCAAGTTTCAGCTTGGTTGGATGAAAGCAAGTGGGCTTATTAACCCTCCGAAGATTTTGCACGCCACAAACAAAATTGTAATTAATATAGAAGATTTAAAAATATCCAAATGGTAGGATTTCTTTTTATCATATGTCTTCAGCTTTAACAGGGGAAGGTTTCAGTCATTAAATATGGCCATACACATTGAATACGGCTTGTATCTGGATCTGACGTAATGCAGTAGAGACGTGTACAAAAGAGGTCATTTAGTGACAGTCTTCAAAACGATAAACTAGTCTATATTGGCAAGTTTCAGCTCAATAGGATGATGGCAAGAGAGTAAGTAGTCAAATGGGTCATTTACTGAGGATTTGTTTGCCACACACACGCATGCACACGAAATAGAGAGTAATATAAATCCTATGTTTGATAATTTTTATGTATCTCTTATTTATTTTTGTTTTAGTAATTTAGACTTTGAATAATCAAGCAGTCTCCAGTAATATGAATAGCTTGCGTTTGTTATACGAAATCTTGATTATATTCAATGTTAGTTAAATAAAGATAAAATTATAAGGCAATTCTCCTGTTTTGGAAAAATTACTATATATTTTTAAACTATTTTGACTAAAAGTGCGTTTCTGTTATTTAAAAAAAAAAAAAAAAAAAAAAAAAAAAACCCTCTTTTATCAATAAAAAAAAAGGTGAAGTACACATACCTGATGTGCAAAATTATACATACAAAGCAGAAAATACATACTATCAACAAAAATAAGTGCAATGCAAAAAATGTAAGATGTATTCAAAATAATATTTATCTCACATAAGAGAAAAGAAACCCTACAAGCTAAGAATTGATGTATCATATCCGAATAAAGTTCATTTACTCAAGAGATCTTTTTAATATAATTTTTTTATTCAACCCATTTGTAAAACTTGGATCCCAATTACGCGCTACGAAAGCAAAAGAAATCTCTCATTTCCACCGTATTTTTTAGTGAAATAAAAAACAGCTTCCTCCCGCTAGCCCCAAGGAAAATAAATAACTTCCACCAAATTTCCAGCGAAAGAAAACACTTACAACGTTATTTTTCCCTGAAAGAGATCGCAAAGAAATTCCAGATGTGCAAGCAAAATTCGCTTCAAGCAAACATGGAAGCTTTCATTGTGGGCTGAGATAGAAGATTTTAAACATTTGTTTCTTCCCTGATTTCTTGAGAAGTACCTTTCGCAAAAGGGAAAGAGAAATATGCCTGGAAGAACGCCATTTATATTTCTTTTTCCTGATTGTTTCTCAATTCACAAAACTGTTTGCAGAATATGCGATTCTCTCCCAGCTCCGAAATTGCATTTATCAATGCAGTTCGCTTCCGAGAAATTTGGAAGTAATTTTATTTTTATATCAGCAAAATGAATCCCCATACATGATCGAGAACAATCGTGTTTTTATTAGTTTAGCATTTGGGAAAAAATACAAACGTCCTTTTGCATTCATATTTCTATCATATGTTTCTTATGGAGAAGTTGTAAATATTATATATGGATATTTGTTCATTTTACAATGTCCCTCAATAGCAGGTTTTCTCTTCAATATAACGCTTATCTCTACATTTGATAAAAATGAATTGCATATGAATTGAAATCATCGATGACATGGAATATCTGTTATATTTTTCATAAGTTTCGTGAATGTATTATTTATTTTGATTAATTAAAGGTGGTTCTAGCTTAATTTGTTACTCGTTTGGACTTTTATTTCTTTTGTAATGTATAAGTGTTAAGCAAACAACGAGGGGCAATAAGGATTGTGTTTTAAGGTATACATATACGTTGGGAATCGCAAAAATTGACCCAAACAGGCATTTTTGTTTTTTCATTCTAAAATGTTCTCCAATTCATTATCTTTAAAATGATACCAATAACTTTCTTATAGTTAAAATACTTTTTTAATTACATGCAATTTCGTAAAGGTCGACGTTTAAAACATATTGGAAAAAAGAAAATATCGAAAACTTTGAACTCAATTTCTGGAGAACTGCTTTTCACTGTTGAGGGAATGTACTCCAACAGTGATATCTTAAGAATTAATTAATTGATTTTTAAAATTTAAACTGTATAATTTAGATAACATTTCAGAGCACAGGCCCTAGCTGTTTACAAAAATTTTGGTACAAAATAGAATTTTTTATGTATTTTAGAATATTTTTATTTTTGGAATTTTTTTTATTTTTTCTAGTACTTTTCATGTTAAATGTTAAAATTTAAAAACTATTTAAATTATGCCTTATATTTTGCTTGGTCCCGTGTATGAATACCTTGTCTTTAATTTCCAGTAAGAAATTTGTTTCAAAATTAATTAGGTATTATTTTATCAACGTTGCAATTAAGCCTTAATTAGCGAATAAAAATTAAATTAATTAAATAAATATTTTATTTTTTTACTTTTTGTTACTGCAAATACATTACATTTTTTGCTCTTGTAATTCTCACAAAAATTTGACACGCTGGCATAAGAACTAAAAAAAAAAAAAAAAATTGTCCAAAGTATATGTATACCTTACCCTTTATTTATTGACGTGACTTATGTATTTTTTTAGTTTTCTCAAGCTACTTTTTAATTTGAACTCTTGGAGACCCATTTGGATATTAATATCCACTACTATGAAATTCCTTCTTCGATTATTGTGTTATATTTTTAATTTATTCTTTGTTTGGAACTTTTTTTAATGCATGCCTTATTTGAAGTAAAATTTTATCACTCAGCCTGAACTTGTCAACCAATCACAATGCACATTTAAAATAATTAAGAATTTTAAAAAAATCTCTCCCCTCCCCCCCACATTTTACCTTCCCAGCCAAAACAATGTGAAGACTAGTTGCCAGTGACGTTGACAATCATAAAGCCTAATATTTTATGACTAATTTATATTGCAGTCAATGATAAAAATTGTTTTATACATTTTTCTGTCCATCTATCTGCGCTTTAACATAGAATTTTTTTTTTTTTTTAACTGTAAGTGCCTGCATGCACTTACTTTGAAAAAATGCATAATTTATAAAATATATACCAGGAAAGTAACGCAATTATTGATGTTAATATTCCATCCCAAATAGTAATTATAAGTAAAAAAATAATAATAATAAACGCATCTATTCACTTATGAAAGAGCTTAAGGTGTACTTTAAGAAATTTAATTCGAAGCATAATTAAAACGTTATTCCGCTGGTTGCTTATACTATTCAAACATTTCAGATTATTTTTCATTGAGGTGCTTTGTAAAACAGAAATGCTTGGTTCTAGAGAATGAGAACTTCGCAGATGGAATACAAGTCTGAGCGAATGTTTCGAAGAGTTACTGCTTGAGGTCGAACATTTTAAGAGCTCCCTTGTATTATATTTTTCGGAACTCTTTTGAGTTCTACTCGATCAATATAAGGCAGAAGAGTGCAATTTCTTTTGTTTTAAAGATGGTCTGAAAGTAGAATGGTCAGGGGCTGATTTTAAATGCCTTTTCAGAACTGGAATTCGATTATAAATTCCGTTGGATAATGGAAACCAAAGCTTTAAAAAAAGTAACGTGCATGGTTTAAATTTAAACGATTTGTTTTCCTTCAAAGTGAAAATTCAAAGTCTAGGATAATCCTTCAATCTTATTTTTATTAAATCACGAGAAATGTTCCCAAAGTAACGTTGTAATGTGTTGCATGTATTGATGGTTTTTCACTTTTTTTTTAATACATATTTATGTTGTTGTTTCTTTCATTTGTTTAGAAACCATTAGTTCTTTTTAATAAAATGTGATTTATTTTGAGGTTGCTTATTTATCATGTATTCTTATAAAATTAAAATGATTTAATTTCATTTTAGAAAAGGACAATGTCATGTACTTATTTTTTAGTATATTATGCCTTTAATTTTCAAAATACGGCGGATATAGCTCCTATTCTGTATCGTGCGTAGATGTGAGTATATAAATGTAAATATAATGACACTTCACTTGTTATATATATTTTGTGGTACTGTATAAAGTTCTTATTGAAAAAGTATTATTACTTATTTGAAATATTTTGCTGCTAAGTAATGAATTTTCTCAGAATTAAATTATATATGATTAAGATTAATGTATTTATAAGTTCATTTACCAAACTTTTCAAGGATTATCTAGGATCAATAACAATACACTTTTAAAATTAATTAATAACAATACAATTTAAAAGTAATAAAATTTTTACTCGTAACTATCTTTTAAAATCGAGCCAAACAAACGTATTAAAAAATGATACAGGTGACTAAAAAAATATAAATTAACGTTTCATAACTGCTCTTTAATTCCATAATTTACGCAAATAGCAAACATAAATATTAACATTCCAAGAATTCATAAGAATATACGAATATTTTCCATTTGTAAAAATTATCAGATTCTCATCTCAAAAACATTATTTTTTTGCCTCAAATAATTTTTAAAGCACTGCTATTTTCGTCATAATTTCCTGTCAAATAACATAATTCTATTCCCTAAATGTTAGTTTCTGGAGAAATATTCTAGAAAGTTAAATCTAGTATATCATGTGTATATCATGTATCTCTAATATTTCTAAATTTTCAGCAGAATTCAATTGATTTTCGTAATGAAACCAAAAGAATTTTAAGTCTGCGCATATAATTTAGTTTTCAGTAATATGCATTAGAAAGAAGAATCGATTGCTAGCTTCCCAGATAATGAAAGCCATTTTTCACAGCCAGACTAATTGCAAAACAGTAGCATATTAAAAAGCGACTGTTGTCGATAATATATTCACTTGACAAATGGTTGAGTTGCACACTCTTAATTTTAGGAAATAGTTTCAGACTTTTTGGGGGAAAACAACATTTAACTCTTAATGCATTAATAATTACATTAATTAACCTAAACTAAAAAATGATTTGAAGAATGAGATCGAGTTTGGTACCTGCAAAAAAATGTAAAGTTCTTACATTTGAATTAGAGTCTTAATAAGAAAATATATTGAAAATCTTTTGAAGATTGATTTTAATTAGAGTTGTAATTTGTAATTCTTAATGATATAAGTTATGAATGTACACTATATTGTTTTTTATTTATTTTTTCTGTAAAAACAGTAAAAGGTTCGTTAGTTATACTTTATACCTAGTAAAGTGAATGATGTAATGTTATCATGCCAAGCTTTGTATTTATTTCATTAGAAGTTTGGTTTTATTGTTATACAACTTTAATCCGAATCTGGATAGTTAATACAATTTTTTCCTCTCAATACAAAATTGTACACTTATTTAAAAAAAAAAAAAAAAAAAAAAAAAAAAAAAAAAAAAAAACATGATATTAGTGTTTATAAAAATTTTCTTTGATTTAAAAGATTTTTTTTGATAATAGAATCACTTTCATCTAAAAATTATTCAAAGCATATATCAATGTTTTTTTTTAAAGATTAACTTCAATTAAATAGCCAGGTAACATTTTCCTACAAAATTCTATCTAACATTTTTAGTAGATTTTAAGAAACCGCACAGTTAAATATCAATGGCTCCTAAGCCTATAGTTTATAATATTCAGAATATAAACCAATGTAATAATTAAAAAAAGCCTTTAGATAATCTTTTGTACATTGGATGATACAGTCTAATTCATCATTACCATGATAATTTTATAGACATTTTCTGTCTAATTTCACTACTACTTTTATCAAAAATATTCCAAATTGCTTCATCTGCCACATTAATGGCATTCTACAAAATCTTTCCATTTCTCAATCACAGTTACAGTGAACAACGCCATTTCCTAATTAGCTATATCGGAAAATCTCCATTTCGTTTTGTCGAATGTAGAGCGAGCCGTTGTTACAAACTCACACTTAGAACCGAATTAGCTTTTCGACAATGTCAGTCAAGACGAAGTTGAGATTAGTTATCCTACGATTGTATGGTGACAATTTGTCCAGAGGATTTTGAGGCTCGAGTGCAAATACCTGATTTTGCCGTCAATTGTTAGATTTGTATTCTGGCTTTGGTTGATTTGGGAGTAAGCTTGTGTTTTCGGAATCGAATCACGTTTCTAGTAGAGGTAGTTTTGAAACAAATCGCTTCTTAAGATCGTAGTCGTCTTTAACAAATCGTTTCTTTTTTATTATTTTATATGAATTAAATTACGCCTTATAATAAACAGTTTAAATTTAATTGTAGATGGAAATATTATCGTAGCATTGTGTAAAACATAGTATGTCAATTATTTATCTTTTGTCTGTGTAATCTATGATACGCAACGATGAGTTGATTGGGCGATTTCTTAGCAAACATTACAAAGGCAAGTGTAATAAAGTTTAGTTGAACTTTCTAAAAAATCTACCCACTTATATTCTTAGAAAAATATCCATGCAAGCTTAAAAAAAATTATTACAACTATCTTGAAATTATGTTATTGATTGTTAATTCAAAACTTAAATTAATAATATCTCTGACTTTTTTCTTTCTCATTCTATTTTGTTACACATGCTAATCTTCGTAAATTTTTTCAATCCCATTTGATTTTGTTCATTATATTTTTTATATCTTTTAACATTCCAAAATTTTTCAAGATAAGGATAGGAAAATACTTTAAAAAATCATCATTTCTAAATCACCATACAAAAAAGAAAAAGAAAAAAAATAAAAAAAAAATAAAAAATTAAACGATAATGTTAATTCGGGCATAAGAAGGTTTATAATTTGCAATATTAATCGAAAATTTATTAGAAATATTTTTAATATATACACTTTTTGAAAAATATATATCCAACATATCTTTTAAATTTAGATTATTTAGTATACATTACAATTAACATAATCTTTTATGATAATTAATGCAAATTGATGTGTTGTTTGCAGGCAATATGCTATTTTAAAGGTTCTGTAAAAGCACTTTTCTTGTGCGTGTAGTTTTGTAGCAGAAAAGCATCTTATAATATGTAACTAATGTTTTACTACTGTTTCATGTCTTCTTAAATTGCTCATTCAAATGCTTTTGAATTCTACACTACAATATAGTGAGCAACTTATATCAAACTTCAATACTTCCATTTTCAGTTATTCTCATTATCATAGCTACTAACATGTGTGATTTGTTAAATGACCCAATTCTTATTGTATTTCTTGAAGTTATGATCAGATGTACAATCTAAATTAAACTCAGACAACAAGTATGTATATGTAGCGATGTAATGATTGAAATATTTCTTTCTTAAAGTTGTGGACTTAAAACATAAACATTAAAAGTTCAAAGTTTTTTTTTATGTATTTTTTTTCTTCAAAATTTCATTATGCTGGAGGGATTGAAATAAATTTGGCGATAAAATTTAGCAATGAAAATCTATATTCCAATCCGATATATTTATTGACAGCTAGGACGCCTTATAGAGTATAGAGTTAGTATGAAAACTTTCTTTCAGTTAAATTTTAAAGTACAGTCGGTTTAATATATTGCTGAATTTTAGGTATCCTTTCTTATCTTATCAAGACCAAATTTATATTTTACACATGTCTGTAACTTTTATAGTTTATGTATAATAAAATGCAAATTAAAGTTCTATCGACATTTCTACCAGCATGGGAACTCATCTCGACAAGACCTTTCATTTAACATAGCGCACGTGTTTGCAATAGGTGCTGTTAAAATTAATCCTGCAAAACAGTTTGCAATGTTTATAATATGAGACTGATTGACTACTTGTGAAAATAAATCCTTTTTACGTTACAATGGGGAAAGTAATAATTTTTATTGTACAAAAATGACACAGTTTATATTCTATTACATACAAAATTTACAAGCAAAAAAATTCACAATAATGAACTTTGCATTTTTTATATTTGTAACCGTATAATGGTTATTCCTCAGAATTTTTTCTTGGAAAAGCTAGTAAATAAGTACAGGATATTATTAAACTAATCATTGTTTGTAAAGATAAACAGTTCTTGTTAATATACGATTAAGAAGAAAAAAAAAAAAAGAAAGAAAAAAAAAATAGCAAACACGTATAGTATTTAAATCTATCGTTCGTATATCTTTTCCAAATTAGATGAGAAACAAATTTATGTTTTTTAAGTTAATGTTTTGTTCTTTGGTATTGAAAATTGTTAATAATAAATCACTTACATGGATTGGAAAAATAAAGTATAGGTAAGTAAGTAAGTTAACACACGTTTATTTGCAGCAGATGAAAGTTGAATCAGCAGTTTTAGCCATTTTGAATTTCTGTCGTAATAGTAAAATGCCCATAATTAATGCTACAGGGCTCCGATTTTCTTCAAATATGCACCAAATAAAAGGGTTTTTAATGTTTAACCTTGTAAATTAGAAACACATTCCATTTAAACAACTTTTTGATAGATGGTACTAGAAATACTTTTATTTGCTTAATTTGATTCCTTATTATATCACAAATATATTACTTTTGCAAACAATTTGACTGAAATTATAAAATATATTGTATTTCACAAGAAATTCAAACATGGAAGTCAAAAATTACTCATATCAACTTTGATATTTAAAAATGGAAGCAGTTTGATGCAATTTATAACCAAAAAAGGTAATGATTGGACATAAAAAAAAATAGTTTTCATTAGATTTTTCCGCAATTATTTCAATTGAATACCAAACCAAGGAAATAGTTTAAATGAGTTAGTCGCAATACTTGGTGATTTACATAATGAGGGGAAATTTTGCGATGCATTGGTCATCTAATGAGTCAATAATCTGGCTTAAAAGGAATTTTTTAACAAAGTTTTGCAGCCATACAGTGATCAATATTCTTAGTAAATTGGCAGTAGCACAAATTAGAAGAGGACAAATAATTTTAGATGTGATGCCTTAAATACATTTGCAATTACAATACTAGATGTGTTTCGATACAGGTTGGTTCCTTAGATATGATTACTGTTTGCGAAAAATATGCATGAAAAAGTATTGTATTGAATTGGTATAGTGATTTTTGTATTACATATTACTTGATGTAAATAGTAAAATAGACTCTTTGTGTACTAGTAGATTAGTTGAACTGTTAGATTCTGAATTAAGTACATAATAATGGTTGGGGTTTAAAGTAGTAACTCCGAGCAGAATGCTCTGGAAAATGAAATCTGCATTTACTAACTCTGAAATAAATGCAGCCATGGTTTCAAACAGGATACAATTCATAAACAAAATCGTATGCACTTCTCAAATAGGTTAATAATTCTCACATCCAATCGTCTACAAATTTTATTAAAAAGGTCTATTTGTTTTTCGTCATAGTAAAGAGAATTGGGAAACTCTTTCCATTGCCTTTGATATATTGAACAAACACTAATGAATTGAACCATTATAGTTGAAACGACATTAAGAACAGGAACACAGGATAAAGAACGATTAACTAAAAGAATAGTGACACCAGAAATACAGTGACGAGTTGAGGTTCAATCTCTGATTCCAAGCACAGATAATAATAACACTATATATGCATTTACTTGTGTCATGCGTCACTCGTTAACAAATACAAAGAGGTTCCGAACACCAGACAAAGAAAAAACTGAAAAGATACAATGAAAAACATGACTTTTTAAATAAAAAGAAGCTCTTTCACTCTTGATCTACCTTCGTGCGGCTAGAGGCTAGACATCAGGATCACATGACAATACCCACAGAGTAAACACACATGTCACATGACAATAAGTCACATGACAATACCCACCAGACAATACCCACAGAGAGAAGTTGGTGAACTAGTTCTTATAGTCATAAAAGCTCAAAATATTTGGTCGCTTTATTCTTCGAAGAAAATTTCACAGGCTATTACAATGGAAAAGAAGAAACTTCTAAACGCTATAAGATTTTATATTGACCTGTAATAGGTTTTACAGAGATTTACCATTATTTCAGAAATACAAGGATTTTATTGAACCGGTATATTTAAGTACAAACTATGTAATTACACCTCATCATTCTTTGATGAGTTACTTCTTCCTAAAAAATCCAGCAAACCAGCTTTAGCCTTTACATCTACTAAGTGCTTTACAGCTGCGCATATCACGTGCCGTATATTTAATACATGGAGGTAAATTTTTTTCTCCGTTGTATTCTAATTAACATGAAAATGATGATTAAGAAATGAGTTTTAGCCAACAAAGTAAACACTGAACACTTTATACACATGTTGAGTACAAAATTAGATTTTTATAGATTTCAGGCAACTCAAAAGCACGTAGAGATGCAGATTCGTATTACAGACAGTAGTTTATGTATCTGAAAAAAGATTCATTACAGGTTATCCTTGTCTTGTGGTCTCTATTCTATATGGTGAGTATTTCAACCACAGCCAAAAAGTATAGCAAGTATTATTCGAAAATATAATAAACAACCCATAAAGTCTAAATTTGGTTAAAGGTACACAACTGCTTGCTTTCCATTTACGTTTTTCAGATTGTGGCAACGTGTACTTGGATTAGGAAATCATTTAAAGATACAACGAAAATTATAAATTCGTTCGCTTGGTTTATCAATTATGCCAAAATATTTTATGCATCATTAATTATTAGAAAAATACTATTTTAGGGGTAAAAATGCAGTGTTGTCTTGTATGGTTGAAAGACAACTGCATTGTTTGATCAACTACGATGTAAACTCTTTAATGAAAAGTCGGCTAGTGAAAATACAGTCATATATTTTAGCTGTGACTCAAACATAATCACTTCATCTAATATCAGCTAATGTTAAATATAATTTTTTTATTACTATCTTAAAGCCTAAAATCCACTTGTATCTCATGACTGGTTTAGACTTTACAAAGATATCAACTTGTACCCAAAATGAACGAGATCCAATCAACACCTACTTGCTTCAGCTTGGATGTTACTAGAAGCAAATACAGGAATAATTGCACGGGACTTTGAAGTTCATTTGAAATAACTGTGAAAAAAATTGTCAATTGAAATAAGTAATAGTGATAGAATTTGTAAATGAAAATAGATCTTCTTTGAGTCCTCATAATATATTTTGGTCATAAACTGCATCAAACTGCTATTTTTAAATATCAAATTTGGTGGTATGAGTAGTTTTTGGCTTGCGTGTTTGCAATTTTTATAAAATGTAATATATTTGTGTTTTTATTCAAATGTTTTTTTTAAGGAAAATTTTATATTTATGACAAATAAAAGAAGACATTTTAATTTATGATTTTAAAAAGCAATGAAAACCAGCAAATAAAAATACTTTTTAAGTTTTTTACTTCCAAGAAGTTGTTTAAATAGAATATGTTTCTAATTTAAAATTCTAAACATTAAAACCCCTTTCATTTGGTACATATTTGAAGAGAATCGGAGTACTGTAGCATTAATTATGGGCATTTTACTATTACCAAAGAAATTCAAGATGGCGGCCAAATGTTAATATGGTAAACTTCTATTATTTAGATTTTTCTAGACTTTTGATTTGTTGTTCGCGACATTTTTCTGAATCAAAAAATCGTTTTTGGCAATTTATTTGATGTTTGGCCTTTTTTAACTCTAGAATTACTGTACTAGAATCAAAACAAGCAAACAAAAGTATTTTTAATGCTATTACTATCAAAAAGTTATTTAAATAAGATGTATTTCTACTTGATAAGGTTAAGCATTAAACACCCTTTCATTTGGTACATATTTGAAAGATATTGGAGCTCTGTAGCATTATTTACTATTACGATAGAAATTTAAGATGGTGGCCAATATGGTGATCTTCCGCTACTTAGATATTTCTAGACTTTTGATATGTTGTTAAGGACATTTTTCTTTGTCTAAAAAGCTTTAAAACCTTTTGTTGCAATTTTTTTTTTTTATATTTTCATCTAAAATGGCTGGACTAATATAGTTTTATAGTTAATTGAAATTCACTCAAATTCATTGCCAATCATCAAAATTAAAACTAATCTAAAAATCTGTGACCGCATCAAATAAAAACCTTAACGCATAATTTATTCTTGAGAAAACTTTATCATGCACCTCACTTTCCTGCAATTATCAATGTTTTTACTTTATAAGGTTAATATCGCTTGAACTGCTTGCTCAATATGCTTTTTTGCATATCTAAAGATCTTAATTGCAATTAGTTTAATTGACGCGGAATATTTAATTAACGAGCTGTGCACCTTGTAACGCAAGTTTGTTTTTTTATAGTATATCCATTTATTGATTTTCTGAGCCAAACATATTCATACAAATAGGAATTCGGTTTTGTTCAGGCGTTTGTACTTTATTCAATAAGCATATCTGGTTACATATTTTTTATGTAATTGAATTTTGGAATCGGCGAAGTAGAGAATATATTATGATACTATGAAGAACTTTATTGCTCTAGACGAACTAACTTATTTGAAATATTATTATGTTATTAACTAAAAGTAACTTATTTTAGCTCTGCTTTAGTTCTTCTTATTTCGTAAAAGTAAAAAAAATTAGTTCTGCAGCCATTCTTAATTATAGCTCTTTGTTAGTGTACAAATTGTAAATAGTGTCGGAATTATAAACTTCGAAGTAGTGGCAACGGTTAGGTTTTTCTGGATATTTCTGGAATTTTGGAGAATGTCGCCAACCTATTAAAAGATCGCGTAAGGTAACAGTCTAGTCCAGTTCCGTCTGTTAATATTTTGAACTTGAGATGCAGTGAATACAGTTTTGGGTTTTTTAGAATTACAGGACGCAGGTATTTTGGCTGCTGTTGACTCGGGATGAATATAAGTTTTGGAATGAGCTTGAATGCGTTTTGCCGCTGCTACTTCTGCTAAAAGAATTGTACAACTCTTTGTGAACAATAAAATAATTTACTTTTGTAATACAGTATCATCATTCATCTGAGAAGAAAATTAGTAACAATATGTTTTAACTTAGAATTACATTACCAATAAAAAGTATAAAAATTAACTTTAAAAAAAATAAATACAGTACTTCTTTTCAATGCTTTTGAAAGAGTCGTTGTTATTAGAAATATACATAAAAATGTCAATTCCTATAACAAGCCAATTTTTAAAATTTTATTTTTAAAGTCAGTTTTTCATTTAATTCTCTTAAATTATTATTTTTTTTTTGAAAACTATACCTTCAGGAATTTTGCAATAACATGCTGCTTCGAATACACATTCTGCTGTCATTTCTACATTGGTTCATCCATTCTTATTTATTGACATAGAGAAATAAAAAAAAAAAAAATAAAAAAAAAAAAAAATACAGAAAGTGTACGTTTTATAAAACAACCTGTTTCATTTAACCATCTAATGCCATTTCATATACAATCACAATAAGCAATTATAAAATATTATTACAATACAATACTTACTCCCTTCTGAAGATCAATCACATCACTATCTGATACTCTTAGAGTAACTAATGTATTATACAAGACATCTGTACTTAAGAGAAAAAAAGATTGGAATATTAAAATGTGAAAAGTAGGTCAAAAAGATACTACAACACGTCCCCTATTTTCCACAGAGCCGGTACTTATTAGGATTAATTATAGATAACTGTATTTTTGTTGTAGTCATTAAAAGCTATTCAACTGCATTATTGAAAGATAAAAGTGTCATTAACATTTTATTACAAATTTTAATCAATCATTACTTGTGAAAATATTTAAATTACGCTTACTAACTAGCACTTAACTAAAATAAATCACATGAACTATAGACACATTGCTAGGCTTTTAGTAATTAATTTCCAGTCATTTAAAAAGTTATTATTAATATAGAAGCAGATATGATATTAATATGTTACCGTATTATTGATTAGCGGGACTAATTAATTCAGGGTCTCATAATTTGAAAGTCTGATGTTTCACAATGTCGAAACTTTGCATTAACGTGTTTTTAATTGTTGATGAAAACGCAGAAAAACTGTTAACTAGTTACAAATTAATAAATATGAAAAATCTTTGACATGACATTGATTCATAAAATGAAAAGTGAAGTATCAAGAATTTAATATAGTTTACATTTAGTTGTGATGGAAATTTTATTTGACAATTTGTTGAATACTGACTTTTTATATTTCAATTCTAAATTATGGTAGTATAATAAGCTTTCTATAGGTACTTGTAAATTATAAAAACTTTTAATTCATATAATTGAAGATTTAATTTATTAATCCCAAAAGAGTATATTGTATTATAGAATATTAGTATTTATATATAAAGAACAAATGTTAGGGATTTAATATTGTGTTTGATGATTTTCGTACAACTTATACTGCTTTTCAATACTGGTGAACCAGTCAATTACCTTATAGACCCAATGTCTAAAACAATGTCAGTCTTTTTTTGTTTTTTTGTTCCCAATGCCCAAATAGGTGTTGGTATTAATGTGTAAGGATTGGGAGTCTTGATATTTTTTCTTGTACAAGTATTACGAATGCAACTAAATAATAATTTCTTGGTGCAGTTTCAAAAAAGACATTTGGGCACACTTCTTTTTAAGTTTTAAATATTCTTTTTCGTTTTCAGAAAGTTTTCAAAAGTGGACTTGCAATGGTTGTGTTTTTGGCCATCGATATTTTTCTTTAGCTGATTAATATGTTTGTATTTATATTAAATTCGAAACTTGAATGTCAGTAACAAAATATTATAAAGATTAGCATTGTTTTATAGGTATCACCTTCTTATGATATAGTTAAGTCTTAATTAGGAAATATCAATTAACAAAATTCTGTTAATATTTAATTTAAATAACAAAATTTTGAAAATTAAAATTATTTTAATAATTTTCAATTTTTCTAATAAATATAAGTTATTACTACTTTAATTACAAAATCAGTAATTTTCAGCGATTGAAATTTCATCAGTTTTGTTATTATTTTGGAAGGGAATTTCGGGTGTCGACTACTTTTTAGTTACGTTTATTTGTTAAACTTTTTTTTTTATCGATCACCACTTTTTCCGTGTGGATTCCATCTGTAAGTATACGTATTGTAAATAAATATTGTTCCAAAAACGATTGACGCATCTGAAGGAGTGAATTAGGGGAAAAAACACACACGAATATTGGAATGTACAGTTTGTTACATTCTACTTGGGCAACTATTCAACTATTTTATAAAACAATTTTTTAATTACAGTTACAAAATGCATCAACGTATGGCGATATAGAATGAGAAATTAAAAAAAAAAAAAAAATACTCTACCCACAGCCTGAACATTTACAAACACTATAATACGATGTTTTAATTACACCATGTTGTTTCTGGAAATTGCGGTTATTTTGAAAACATCGTTTTGTACTTTTTTTTTGCTCAGACTGGATTTCTTAGCTTTTTTTAGTCAACAAATCCATTTCTTGGTGAATTTTGAAATTATTTTTGAAAATTGTCAGGGAAAATTTTCCATTTTCTCAAGTAGTATACAAAGGCAAATGTATATTTATATTGATTTATATAACGTAATACAATTCGTATCAGTTCCATCCAATTCCGATTTTTTTTTCATTTTTCAAATGTATAAATCCTTTTTTGGGGGCACCCTGTGGATATTCCAAACAAAAATAAAAATTTTAATTCTTTGAAAATTAATAATATTTTTTAACATTGTTAATAAAATTAAATAAAAATAAGAAAATCAAGTAAGTAACATTCACAATATCAGCTATTACTCTGTAAAACCGTCATGAAATTCCAATAAAAGATCTTTATATATATAAAAAAAGATACTTCTAACTATTGAGAAAATTAATTGGAATTCTTGCTTTGTTAGACTTTTGTCTAACAAAATAGAACAAAACCATTGATCTGTTAAACACATAGCTCTAGGGTTGGATAAAGAGACTGGTTAATCAATAGTGAGGTATCTAGATGTTCGTGAGGTACAAGCTATGCATAGCGTCTGCAAAATCTTTTTTTCATCGATAATGAGCCAGACAAAGAGTCGATGTAAGTGGTATTTATGATTACTTTCAAAATCATTAGCCATGAAAGGAAATTAAATGCAAAAATAATGTTAGAGAGAAAGGTATGTGAATTTTCTTTTCAAAGTCCGAAATGAATTTATGTAGTGAAAGCGTTTTATTGTTCTTTGAGAAGCTTAGTTCTTGTTTCCTGTTTTAAAAGAGAATGTAATTACATGTCATTATATTTTTCATTAAAGTATTAAAGGTAGAGGAATTTTTCAATTAGTGGAGTATTAAATTAATTGAAAGAAATCTAGTACTGTAAATTGATAAGTAATCCTGTTATATAAAGCTCACATTGATGTTGCTAAGCTGCAATATTATGTAATTTATGCTTCACTCATGAAAAATTATTAAAATATTTTTTTTTTTTGAATAAAAAAAAGTAACGTTATATAATTACTTCTAAAGAAATTTAAAGTTCGTTTTTTATAGATGAAAAAAATATATTTAGTATAAAAAGTATACAAAGATATAACACTAAAAAAAAAAAAAAAAAACCTTAAAATAATATATATGTATATTTTGAAAAGCCTTGAATTTGCATGCGGTAAAACTTTTTTTTTTTACATCGTTATTAATTTAAAGCCGCACTTAATTAAAGTTAAACTGTTCCCATAAAAGGACATGTTTTGATTACTGGTATCTTTGAAACACTGAAATTATTCTGTTTGAATTCTTTTTTGTTGATATAACCCAAAGATGTTCCTAAATAACCATAAGATAGTTTCTAAAATAAATAATTTATTCCGAACCAAAATAACGTTGCATAAGTCATCTTAATATGTTCTCAATATTAAACAGTTATCGCGCTCTTACATATTTCAAACTTATTAACTATCATCTCTTACATTTTTAAACCCAAATTAAATCTCACAATATTCTCAAAGTGCAAATACATTCGGCTATTACAACATTATCAGCGACGCTAATGCCTTTTCAAGTCGAAACGATATCCTCAAAAGGCATTTCCAGAACGAACCCAAAATCTCCGAGACCGTTAACACCGAACCATATCACCTAGCTTACACACTAAACCGGCAACCAGCCCCATCCTTAAACAAAGAAACTACAAAAGCTCTTCGCATCCCCTTTACACCGTGTCCTCTTGAAAAGATTCAATCGTTAGCCTTGAATGGGCTGATGGTAACTAGGAAGCTTCAAAAGTTGCGCGCCAAAATAATTAGCAGCCAAGAAATCTTTTGTGAACCCCGATCTGAGACTTCATTCACGCCATTTTCTAATAAACGTTTCAGCGCTGCATGATATTAGCCAAATTATCTCTCCCTGCCCGAACTGACTTCTAGTGAGTGGGTAATAGGATCTCCGCGGTGTGCGCGCACCCTCCCATGGGAGCTGACCATGCGGTCGTGGGGAATTGCCTTATATTTCCTATTTCTCTGCTGGAGGTGAGAGTAAAGCTCCAAGACTGCGGCTAATAGCTGACATATTTCTCCATTCTACTCTGTCAGGACTTGGGAAGAGGGTAGTTAAAAGGAAAGTTGTAAGGCTTCCATGAAGCCGCCATTTTAGGGCTCTGAATTGTGTGAACCATTCATCTCGGAAGTGAATAGTTCAGTCCACTCGATGTGCGTGTGGGATACACTTTACTGTGCAGTGTTTTAGTTTGCCACATTTAACGTTAATTATCGTTTCTAATTTGTAACAAACGGTAACTTTTTTTTTATAAAAATACTATTTATCGATTTTATATGTTGGATATAATGTTCTGCAGTGCATTTTACGTCACAGATCATCCATGATGATCGACTTCGGGTAATTTTCTCATAAATCTATTTATTAGGTTCCGTATAGGAATCAAACAGTGACTACTGCTGAATGGGTAATAGTGTTCTATGGTGTGTCTGCACACTCTTTCCCATGAAATTAATTGAATGGCTTTATATTTCATATTTCTATTATAGAAGTGTTATAGAGACTATGAGTTATCAACTCCAATAATTTAGCCAATAGATGGCATACTTTTCTATTATATTCTGCATAAATTAAGCAGCTTCATATCAATATAAAATATTTATAAGAAAGTAGTAAAACTGAAGTATTACACATGACTAATTCTTAGAGAGAGGTAAAATTGACTATAAAAATTTTTGTTCAAGGAAAAAAGCCACTTGAATGCGTTTAGGATTTTAAGTAGTTATAAGCTAAATAGTGGGCAATGATGGTGTAGCCATTTTGGAACAAACTTTTATAAGTAAGGTTAAGCATACATTATCCTCAGTTTTTTTTACTTACGCTATCATAAGTGGCGTTAAACTTCATACCTTGTTTTATAGTGTAGGATTTAATTAGGTACATAAGAAAGTGCGTGTGTTTGAAGACTTTGATACATGATATAGCGTTGTATAGTTCACCTCAAGTAGTAACTGTTAGATACAAAATGGCGTCAAGTGACTTTTTACCTTGAACAGATTGTTTTACATTGAATTTTACCCTTTCCTAAGAAATATTCATGTGCAGGACCTCATTTTCTCTCTTTTTTTTATAAACATTAATATTGACCATATTATTTCCCTATAAAATTAATCAAATATGACTTCTTGTGAGTGCGTAGTAGGCTCTACGGTGAGTGTGTACACTTTCATAGGAACTGCCTGTGTGGTCGAGAGAATCATCATGAAACCGATAGTTCTCGAAGTCTTCTAGAGAGAGTAAAGCTTCAAGACAGTGTCAATAGCTGACATACTTTTCTATTTCAGCGACCGAGCTGTTAGTGGCAAGTAGTGGGGATTTCATGGTATTCGAATGATCGCCATTCTAGAGTAGATTTGTAGGGATAAGCTTGCAATTGAAAATCCACCTTCGGGTCTTGGTTTACCTGCTGTTAACTTCCTGTTAAGTCATGTAAACCATGTAGATGCCATAATTAGGTTCTTGTTTATTTCAAATGAAAGTTGCTGAAAAAGGGCCGTAAAATTGCATGGTTCATTTCTGTAGGATCGAAGAAATTCAGATGACACTAAAAAGGTATTGTAGATGTCAAAATTTTCTGGATTGTAGAGTTTACCACAGGGATACTGAAGCTGTTTTGTATAAATTTTACATGGATAAGAGTAAGTTAAATAAGTAAAATGGGAATTCGTTATAAAGCATGTTTCTACTAAAGTTACTTATGTAACGAAATCATCATACAGTAAAATGTTTTCAATTACGATTAAAAAAAAAAAAAAAAAAGAAAGAAAAAAAGGAGTATTATTTGTAAAGGTATAAAATGTAAATATACATCAAAACAAAGATTTTGAATTGCTAATTTAGCTACTGTAAGTTGAATGCAACAGATTGCTTGACATCAATATAAAATTAATGAAATTAGGAGTTTTAACATCAAGTTGATTTATTTAGTAATTAGACAATTAAAGTGGTACAACATAAATGAGTTAGTATTTTACACGTGTGAGAAATTTCGTACGCAATAATTCAAAACTGCATTTATCATACAGTTACTACATTATATTTAAGAAAGCAGAGTAACCATTATTAAAAAAAAAAAAAAAAAAAAAAAAAAAAAAAAAAATATATATATATATATATATTAAATCAAAAAGATATCAAAAAGTGTCTAACATATTTAACAATGTAATATCAATATTTAATTATTAGCCGAACCTTATTTTTATATTAAAAATTAAAACTGGAAACTTGATTTTAATACATGGCATTTCCTCAATTAAAAAAAAAAGGTACTAAATTTTATAATGAAGAAAAATATATACAAAATATTTGATTAGCATAAAATACATATTTGAAAAAAAAAAAAAAAAAAAAAAAAAAAAATATTGAAAGTTTTTCAAGTGTTTTAGAACCTTTATTCTCCTTCCATATTGTAAAAAAAGCACTGAATCAGTTGGAATAAATCAGCACATGACAGAGTCTCTATCATAATTTTTTTTTTTTTTTTTTAAATTTGTCATAATTTTAATTAGAATAAGCTTCCCAATACATTATTTTTTATCAAAAATATATGAATTTGTGTGATACTAAAACATTTAGATTATTAACGTTGCGATTTATAACTTTTCGATATAAGAAACAAATCAACAAGAAAACTTTTGAATATGTAACATGGTAACAACATATTTCCTCTTTATAACAAGCAGGTTTATGACAAGCACGTGTAAATGTGTGAAATGCTAAGTTTGTGTGCTTTAAGACAAATAATTATTTTTAAATAACTGAAATAAACGCACTATAATGTAAAAGAACATTCTTCAAATTTATTCTCGTGATATGCGAGAGGTCTCGGGATCAAACCCAAGGTTGGCACTCAGGAGTTCATATTTTCAAACGTAATAGATACGATGATGATTGTGACAAATAATCATATTTCGATTGTATCGAACTGTCTGAGATCTTCATCCAATACACACTCATAGGACAGTTTTCCTATGAAAGACCTCCCCGAATGAATTTTCCCCTTCGAACTAGGACTATTCTCTCTTGCTTAGATCTTGCTTTAACGACATTACAGTGCAGTATAGTACTCATGTTGCTCTTGGACTACAAGGAATTAAAGGATGGTTGTATCGTTGATGTCTGGCCACAAATGCTAGATCTACAGGTTCGAATCATTATTCTGATTCTTCTCGTTATGGCAAAATCTATAATAAGGCCTACAGTTCAAACTCTTTGATGAACTTTGGTTATTTTTTCCCCCCTTCTTCTTATTATTATTCTCAGCTTGATTTGAGGGAGTTCTTTTTGTATGATTTAATGCGTAGGTGGGTCTTTGACCTACCGCCCCCCATCATAAATGATCCTGAAAGTTGGAAATTTCAACCAGATCTACAACTTAAATGATTTGATGAATCCAGTCCATCTTCTTTATTCCTCCCAGATTAATTAGCAGAAGTGGCTTTTGTATAATTTTATGCATGCGAGGGCCTGTACCCGGAAGTAGGGAATTTTATTTTAGCTAGGGTAATGAATGATTGAAACTCGTGAAGGAATTTCGGATATTCTCCTTTTGTTCAATTTCAAGAAGGCATGGATGTTTATTGTGGTGATTAGCCGTTATTCTGCACAAAAATAGGTCTTTGAGCCTATAAATCATCAGCTAAAAAATTTCCAAACAAATATCCTTGTGGTCTAAAATGGCATCACAGAGAATATCTGCTTTCCATTAACCTTTCCCACGTTAACGAGAAACCACGAGTCCATTTCCCACATAGGTTAAGAGACGACGAAGCTGCAGCGATTTCTTTTTCCTTTTAGGCCAAGGAACTTAGCGCTTAATAAAATCCCCGCTTCCTTTCCGCATTACCTTTCCACTTTATGGATTTCCTAGCGAAATGCATGCTTTTAACTCAGAGGTAGATTCGCCTCACATTTATTTACGACTAAAGAACACAGGTACGAGAAAAAATAACTTTTTTATTTTTTATTTTGACATTAAGGCTTCCAATAAAGTTTGATTGCGAATTTTCTTACGGGCCCCTGTCTCTAAAAATATATTGCATTAGGTAGATTAAAAATCTGCCTGTTGAATTTACTCTAGTTTAACTATATTAAAGGATGTGCATTGAAGCAGCCTTGTTTGGAAAAGAAAGTTAATAAATTGAATTAATGTTGGTGAGGGATGGAAGATATAGTGAAAGCTGGGATGTTTTTCTGCTTTGCAGTATTTAAATTAATTATTTTTTTCATTAAACAGGATTAACAATTTAGTTAGCAACTTTATGATGTATTAAGAATTTTTTTTGAAAAATAGTCAAAAGGTTTAAAAAAAAAAAAAAAAAAAAAAAACCGAAATAAAATATTTTACTGTTTTGCTTGTATATTTAATTAATTCGATTGCTGTATAACAGTCCTGCAATGAAGAATGGCTATGAAACATTACGAGATATCAAATTCCCAATTGAGTTTACGTTGTATTTCTTTAAACTATTGATTGTTTGGTTCTCTGATTAATTGAATTGAGATTATTTATTTCATAACTAGTTTTAGATTTTTGGTGTTATAAGTAATGAGGGATAAAATATAAATTTACTCGCTAAATACAAAAATTCCGCAAGTCCTTTTACAAATAGTTCAAACAAGTATAAATGTAAATTAGAAGCCGCAGTTTCCCTGTTTACATAATTACTCAATAAAAGTATACAACAAAAATTTAAATAGGCTGTAGGCTTTTCTATGAAACCCGCAAGTAAAATTGTCAGCCAAAAACGTTATGGTTAGATTTTTGGCGCAAGGGCTTCACGTGGGCCATACCAAAAACGTTATGAAATCTAATGTTTGCTTTTTCTTTCTTTGAGGTACTTTGCAAAATGTATTTGGTTGTTTCACTAATACAACTCCCTTGGCAAAATTAGTGTTTTCGAAAGACTTCCATGGGTACCATACCCATAGTTTATTTGTCTACCAACGCGATTAAGTGTAACCTTGTAATAAGGTAAAGCATGAGAATAGAAGATAGAGAAATCCGCCTTATTTCGAATTAAGCACGTTCTACTAAGGAAAAGAGAATATAAAGGGAGAACAACATTTCTGAGGACAATCCTTAACACAAATGCGTTTGCTCTTACATTCAACGATAAGAAGATTACTTTATTTTCAAAGACATCATTGAATTGTGCAAGCAAATTTATCACAGAAATAAATGGGAATATATATAGAGAATACATTAGGTTGTTTAGAAAGTTTCGAATTTGATGATATTCAAAACCATGGAGAGCACAAACTTTAAAACACGTTGATATTCTAAGGCGTTTCATGATCTTACAAGAAGTACCTCTTTAGCGAATCTAAGTTTCAAAATGTATTGTATCAACAGTTTAAGTAACTAAATACTAGAAAAGTTTGAAAATATTCCTTCTGGAAAAGTGTTGAATGTGAAGAATCGAAGGAGTTAGTGATCAATTGGGATTTCCAAATATTGGAAATTCCACCAAGCACATCAAGTTTTGCTACTTCAGGTGCCTATGTGATATTAAGTTAGGTACAGTACGCAAAAACAAAATCCGAACGATGGCTGTATTTTTGGTTCTAATTATCGTAGAATCTTGCGGTTTGCACCAAAATGTTTTGTTTAGGATTTTTTATATGCCTAGTGCAATTTTTTTCCTTAGGAGGCTGTTTAATAAGTGAATTTAACTCTATCTTTAAAAATTTCAATATGAATCCCTATTTTTAATGTTTTCGTTCGATTTAGAATACTTCATTTACCCTAATAAGTGTTCGCCAGTTGAATTATTGCCAAAGGGTATTTTCAACACCTCTCTAAATTTTAAGGGATATTTTTAAAATCTAAAAGATATTTTTTAAATTATATATATATTTTTTAAATTAAAGCAAAATAAGTTTTTTTGACAAAACTAACAATTACGACAATAACAGTGATGCACGATCCCGATTTCACGTATCAGAGTGGAAATATGCTTTTTAAATGTTTAATAAAAATACTTGATGGTTAAAAACTTTAAAGTAACTTTTAACACTCTGCTGTTCGGTAACACCACGTTGATGTTCCGCGAAAGTATCGGGCAAATGTCGGCTACACCTTGAAAACGATCGAGCAAATGTCGTTAACATCTCGAAAACTGTCAAGAAAATACCGACAACACTATGAAAACTATCGCTCAAATGAAGGAAAAATAAAACGTGATGATTTACGATATCCTGAAAAAACGCCGGTGATAGACATAGGCAAAATGACAAAATGATATGAACTGCTGAACCAAGTCCTATTAAAAAGCCCCCCCCCCCAAAAAAAAAAATTCCAATTAGATGCGGGGAAGACATAGTATTAATTTACGTTTTCCATGAATTAACGCATGAGGTTACCTTTTTTCTCTATTTTGTTAAAGAAGGGATAGTACAAAGTCGGCGAAATGCACTTAATTAAGCAACGTACGAAATAACATTTGGAAATCGTGGGACACCCCCCTACAATCCACCTACTAATGCGGCATGTGGTATAAGTAGCCACTCAATGAATTAAGTCAGTCACTGGTCTGTGCGAGACAGGTTTGAACATGAATGCGGATGCCTAACTGACGATTTTGAAGGGGGTGATCCGTATATTTGCATTCCGTTGGAAAATAAACGAAAATTTTGAATTTTTTCAGAAAAGCACATTATTTTCAAAGAAAACGAGCAGGAAGGTACTGCCTTCAAAAAAGAGCAGGAAGGTACGCACTTCAAAAAAGGGATAGGATAATCTCTGATTTTATAAAATAGAGGATTATTTAAAAAAATTTAGCCATGATGTGCTAATGCGTGAATTCACGCATGAGGTTAATTCTGTGGGGTGAAATGGATTTTCAATGCGTGTTCACGCAGATGAACTCTTTGGTGAACTCTGACCCTAATGATCAAATTTCAGTTCATTATGTTGAGAAACACGCCACTTATAAGAGAAAATGCTTTGGCCGATCTTCAGGGCAAAATTCTTTAAAACGGGGATGGATCGAACGTTTGAATGCTTCAAGACGTTATCTATTACATGGTCCGTTAAAGTGAGCTTTTTTTACATATTTTTTATATATTAAAAACCAAAAGTCAAAATGGAATGAAAACTTTTTTGGAGGGGGGTTTTCGACCATGATAATTATAATGGAAGCAATATATATATATATATATATATATATATATATATATATATGTTAAAAACTTGTTAATTATTAAAAACTGTTAATTACAAAAGTTGGTTGCTATGTATGTTTGGCATTTAACAAACCATCCTTTGAAATAAAAATTACTAAAATATTTTAATAATTTAAGAATTTATGGCATTTAAGAATCTATGACGAAAAAAGTAATTTTTTCTTATAACATTAAATTGTCAATTCTTCTACCTCATTTAAATTTCTAACCTCTAATTGGAAAATTATGAAATTTTTTATTTCACGGTTTTTTTGGATGCTAAATCTAAATATGGCATAATATTATGGGATTGCTATTGAACTTTTCAAAGTTTCGTTCAGTTTAAATATGTAGACTACCCTTCATGATAAAAAAAAATTATATACAATTAATAAAGACCTTCCACGATTTACAACGGTATTTGTCTTTTGTTATTTCATCAATTACTATACAATATATAGCCGTCTTTCAGATTTTTTTTCTGAGTAGTGTACAATAACTCACTTCAGAGACTTTCATCCGTAGAAATTATGGGGAAGCACGTGCTTCATTTTGGTACTTGAGAAAGACTGAGACAAGACTTTGTCAGCAATTTTTTTTAGATATCTCTAAAATTCTGTACGTTACGTCATTCATGTTTGCATGCTTCACTTTTTAAGAGTGAGATTTTCTACAACAGTAAGTTTGAAATGTATATCTAAAATGGAACAAGTTGAACTTTATGTTTCCACATTTTTTTTTTTTTTTTAGCTTTTTACAGCCGTTCAAAGTATAAAAGTTCGAAATGTTCTGTTTTATTTGATTATAATGGGGGTAGGCTCCACAGCCATTTAGTTTATTTACTACGAGCTGAAGTTAACTGGGTTCAAATCGTTGTGGCCCTGCGTTGAAAGATAGAATCCTCTTTCAATTGGTTCTCTTCTTCACCATCCATTCGATATTTTCCCACATTGATTCCAAAACAGGGGAAGGAAATTGTGTTTCCGATGACTGGATTAGTCAAGATAACCATAAAAAATATATCCAAATTCTATTTGGTTGAGATGGCTATACGTTAGGATCATTCCTTTAGGGATAGGAAAGAAGGAAGATGAAAAAATGACCTTTATCTAAAAAAAATTGGATTGTGAAACTG
Source organism: Linyphia triangularis (assembly GCA_963978545.1). Taxonomy (NCBI): domain Eukaryota; kingdom Metazoa; phylum Arthropoda; class Arachnida; order Araneae; family Linyphiidae; genus Linyphia; species Linyphia triangularis. The sequence continues at coordinate 88,630,271 of OZ021723.1, read as the reverse complement.
TCACTAAAAGACCACTTCTACACACGTTTTATTATGGTACATCAGGCCCACATATTGTTATCTTCGTAACACAGAGGTAAGGTTATCCCTGTGTTTGTTCCTCTTATCCTGATTTACATTTTCGGAAACGGGCAGGTACGATGGTGTTGTGGCAAACCTTTCAGGTGATGCTTGTCGTACTTAGGAATTTATCTATGTGTTCCCCCATAGTATAGCGTTATAGATCTTGTAGTGAATGTAAGGATCAGTCTATAAGAGATATAATTTAAGCCATATTCCCTATTCAGTGCTGGAATTGCTATGCAATACCATCAGGTATTGACATCGTTTGTGACCAATAGAGAAATTTATTGTTCTGCATTGATCGCCACACATTATTTAAATCCATTGAAAATGCATGCTACACTTTCGCTCAGATAACCTAGCCCTTTAGCATTATGATTTTACCACCAATTACATGTTCAGACTAGAATGAGATTTTGTATAGATAAGGATACAAATATGTTCTATGTCTCCTAGGACTGTACGTTATATTGTAATTGACACATGCATGTGACAGTTATCAGTAAGGTTTCCGAATTCCGGCTGTATGAAGGGTAGGAAACCATTCAAAATAATTCACATATTCCTTGAAACCTTAGACTTACCCTGTTATTATAAATAGAGAATATAATACTTCACAGATTGTAAATGCAATATTAGATTCCATTTATAATCTATGAAATGCTATATTTTGGTAAAATAGAGAGAAGGGCTTCGGTGGTAAGATAGCGAGAAGGTGAGAGAAAATGAATAAAAGAATAAAACAGAAGTAAAGAAAGGAAAGAGGTGAAAGGAAAGTAGGGAAGAAAAAGAAATGAGAAGAAGAAACGAGAATTAGAGAAGTATAGTGATTAAAAAAAAAAAAAAAAAAAAAAAGAGAATAAAAGAAGATAAAAGAGGGGGAAAAGAAAGAAAGAAAGAAAGACGTGTGGTGAGAGACAGTAGATAAAAGTAGAGAGAGAAGAGAGGGTTAAGAAAAAAAGGGATAAGAGAGGTGAAAACGATGATTGGATGCAGATTACTTGTTTTGTTTGATTAAGAAAAATTTAGTTTGATTAAGTATGTTGACTCTTGTCCTGGCACTATTACAGGAAATGTAAAAGAAAATGCTGGTGTAGGCGCTTGTTTGCAGGTCATAACCACTTGCTAGAAATTAGAAATTTAACAATCTTTTTATATTCTATTTTATTCCTTTTCAGAAAAAATAATCAAGAAGGTAAGTTGATAAATTCGTAATAAATATTAATGAAAAGCACTCTCTAAAGTTAAGGTTTGCTATTTATTTAATTTAAATATTTTTTTAAAAAGATGAATAGTTTATTCAATAACGACTTGTTAAATTTGCAATAATCCATTAAATATAACCTTAATTATTCTATAAATATCCAATTCTTAATTTAAATTTAAAAAAAATAATTCACACCATTGAGTGTATATTAAAATAAGACCAAATATGTGTCAAAGTAAATAAATAATTAAAATTTTTCGTCATCTGTAATCATAACGAAGATGTGTAACAAATGCTTTTTACAAAAATCTATGGTGGTGTAACCGAGGAAGTGCTACCAAATGGGCCCAGTTTCATCTTGAATAATTTTCACGACTATGCAAAAAGTTCTACACAACTGTTAGGATTACATAGCATCATTTTTATGGTTGTACCAAATGATAAAAAAGAAAAAGAAAACGCATTTACATCGGTGGTTAAAAATATTTTGATTGACTTAGTTATTTTAATGTTCAATATTAGCATGACAATTTAAACTTATATTTTTTGGACAAAATTGCACATGCACCTTGTTGCTCAAACTGAAAGGTAACAGCGATTTTAAAAACGTCAAATTATTTCAAAATGAGCTTAAGACGTGACTTTATACAGCTAAATCCACTTCGTAAAACAGCACTCACATTCACCAAGAAACGTTGCCTCAACCACCACAAAATATTTATGTTGCATTATGGGGATAGTCACGTGACATCTAACATAGCTTGCTGTTGGTTTTAGTTGGTCATGTACCTACGCTTGAAACACACTGATGGACGTAATATATCGTTCGGCTCCAAACCAAATATTTCCAGCTGGTAAAACTTACGAAAGAGTTTTTTTTTTTGGGTTAAAATTGTGTCTTTATGTGTATTCGGCAGAGATACAGACGAAAAAATATATTCAATCGCAAAAAGGCCCCAGTGAGACGTTGAATTGGCATTTGGCAGGTTACGTGATCGATTGCTAAAAACCGGTAGCTCGCCAATAACCGATATGCACGATAATGGATCTAGTATGCATTAAATCGTCACGGACTTAAAGTCCTTTCTTGGTGTGGTGGAGCCGGAGAGAGCAGATATCGAGCTCGGTACCTCGATATCTAATCGAGTTCAAAATTACCAGACGATAACCGGAATTGGTAACAAACAATCCAAACGAAATTTGAATTAGGAATATTTTTATGGCTTCGAGACTATCGTTCCTCAACTATCTCTAGATCATCATGGAGTTAACTGTTAGAAGGTAAATATTTAAATTAATTATTTAATAACACATTTCCATCCTTATTAAAGTTAAGTTTATCGATGTTACCAACCGTTCGATAACGTTTAAGTTACACCTCAATAAACTTATACAATGAATCCCACATGTTCGCAATAATTCCTTCACGTAAATCTAAATAGTCTTCGATTTAAGTCTGGGTATAGAAGATGTCTCATTAGCGTTCCCAAATCTTTGCTTACGTGAATCGTTCAATAATTCACTCCCTGCGTCTGTGTTTAAGGGTCCGATATTGTGGCAAGGAATACAAATTCGCGTTAACCGCCTGTAAGTTTACCTATTTGATTATAATTGTGCTGATTTCCGCGGAAAACTTGATTTCCCTTGGGGATGCGGATAGATTGCTTGATGTTACGAATTAAGATTGATTATCGCTTGACCTAACAAGTTCAGTTCAGCGAGTTTTGTTTGGATAGTCACTATCCAATTATTATTTTGTTTGTATATTCGAATTTTCAAATTGATGTGGTTATTAGAAATTTATGAAGTGTGAGATTAGATTTTTATTTGAAATCCTGTAAATTTATTTTTGCGTTTCGATTGTTTCGTTTGGTTATTAAATTTTTAGATTGTTTGTACCTGATTTTCATATTCGATGTGGTTATTAGAAATTTAGGAAGTGTGGGGTTATTTAACTTTCAATTACCCTTATGTATACATAGGGATGAAAGTATAGTATCCAGTAAAAAAAATTTAGATTTTTTGCATTTCTCCACGTTTTAAAACATCCTGATTTCAAAAAGTTGTCAAGAAAAATTGTTTGTGTGTATGTGGTTAGCATAACTCCCGAACAAATTGACATAGAATATTTGGTGTGCGGGCTAGTGGTGACCCAAAGATCTACCATTAAGTTTTTCGTCATAATCTCGCATTTGCACACGGTAGCTGCCAATGAAAAAAAAAAAAAAATCATGCTTTTCAGTAATTACTTAAAAAAAGCTTTAACGATTTTGTTCAAAATCGCTGTGGTAATGCCTCTGAAGGTGTTCTAAACACTCCCACCTCCGAAATTCTCAGGAAAAGGCCATAAAAGCTTAAAAAGTTTAATAACGAGTGTCTTTAACACAGAGCTCTCTGCCCTTGAGTATCACCCAACAACGACTGATTTTTTTTTAGTTTCAAGCATAAGCAAGGACAATGTAATGTCTATCGAATAAAATCCCCAATTTTTTTTTTTTTTGCTCATATCAAAATTATTGCCAAAAATATCGCCAAACTGGTAATTTGTATTTAATTGAGTGAAAATGTAAGGAAACACCTTGTTAAATTTTTTTGCAATGACCAATATTTTTTAGTATAATTAAAAGTTGTGCGATGTTCCACACCCCTAGTTTTTTTTTTTTTTTTTTTAATCTTTTAAATTTACTTTTGCAATTTAATTTTTAGGATTGGTTATTAAATTATTATATTGTTTGTATTTGGATTTCAGAGTAGATGTTTTTTTAGAAAGTTATGAATTTGAGTTTATAGTATAAGCTTTACATCTTTAAAGTTACTTTTGATGTATAAGGTAAGTTGTAAAGTTATGTTTCGCTGAACTAAGAGCAAATATGACTTAAATTATATATTAAAGAACTTTCATTTTCTGGTAGCTAGTTTTTACTTTCAACTACTCATCTGTTAATATAGCGTAATTGAAAGTATTGCATTGTGTAATATATATATATATATATATATATATATATATATATATATATATATATATATATATATATATATATATATATATATATATATATATATATATATATATATATATATATATATATATATATATATATATATATATATATATATATATATATATATATATATATATATATATATATTTGTATTTCTATACATTTTAGAGCGTTCTAAGTCCACTAAAGTGGCAAAAAAATGTACGTGGTCAGCATATTTTTCAAATGGATTGACCTACGGTGTTCAATTTTTATATAAGGGTCAGTGGTAGCCATGGGATCTATCATTAACGTTTTCGTCAAAAATATAGTTTCAAAATATAGTAAGTTATGAAGCAATATTTTGGCAGACATTGAATTTGGGAAAAGTCAAATTATTACTATGGGACAGTGAAGGTCTTTGACAATGAAGCTTCGCTTTTTACTTCACTTTAAATTGAAGGATAATGGAACATTTTACAATGTTCGGAAATGTTTTCAATCCTGTAATAATATGGTAGGCATCAAATTACAAGGAGATAAGTTAGGACTTGACGTGAAATTTTTTATCAATTAATTATTGAAAACCCTAGTCATCCCAATTAGAGAGAGCACACTGAAAATTTTTTAATGTAAAAGAAGATAAATACTTTCCAAAATATAGATATAAGTTAGATTATTTAAGAAAAATTAAAAACTGCCCAAATTACTTTCGATTCGCAGGAAATAATCAAAAGTGCTCAATAGTATGTCTGTGATAAGGACTGTTTCTAAAAGTAATATACTCTATTTAATTGCTAACCTATTAGAAAGTTACATGTCTAAAAAGACTGAGCATATTGTATATATGGTTGTACACATGAGCTTGGCGTTTCCTTACCGAAAAATCCCTATACTTGTCTGATTAATCTCTTGAATGGATATTTTTACAAGCTCATTTGTTTTATATGTAAAAATAATCAAGTTATCGATCCTGAAGTGCACATTTCGCATAAAAATATTACTTCAAAAGCGTGCAAAATGATATCATAAAATGCAAAATTTATATAATAAACATTTTTATTCATTTTGCATAATCACGATACATTTTTATTTCAGAGGCATAGAGCCAATTGAGATTCAAAGTTACAAAGTAATAATTTATACATATCCGGGGATGGTAAATAAAAACATATTAGTTCTATAATACGTTAATGGACGAAATATTAAACTGTAGTCATTTTGAAATTTAAAAGAGAGTCTGTATTTCATATTAAGATTAAATAAAAGTAATTTTCTTAAAAAGACATATTTTTGCTTCAATTGTAGTTTACTTAATATATTTTTACCCTCTTAGTCTTTGAAATTTTTTTTTCTAAAACCAAAGAGAAAGTAAAGGTATTTTTTAAGAGATTAAAAAAAAAAGTAATGTTAAAAGTTTGAAGATTTTCTTATTTTGGATAAAGATAAAAGTATAAGCTTCAAATAATGTGCCTCAAGGAATGTTTTGAGGAAAAATAACAAATTGTGTTTAAATAGGGATTATTCAGCGAATAAGGTTTTTTTTTTAGTGGAGCACTCCCTTCAGTTTTTGACGGTTTTTGCCAAGTGTGGAGAGTTTTTATTGTGTGGTAAATAATAATAATGAGAAAACCACCACGAAAAAATATTTTTAAGTGTCAAAATTTTTGTAACTTTAAGAGGCTTTTTATGCCATTTAGAGTGAGCTTGTTTGTTCTTCGAGAGCTTTCAAGTTTTCAACCTTGTGCCTTTTTTGTATCAGTTTTTTGGAGGATAAAGTAATTTCAAGATAATGCCTATTGCTTTCAGCGACTTTAAAATGTATTGTAAAAGAACAGAGTTTGTTGACTAAATGAAAACAAAAGTATCAGCTTTTTAAAGTCTTTAGTATAGGCAGGTTAATGTTGTTATTGTTTGTCTCACGTCATCATATTGTCGTAATTGTTTCCGAAAGATTGTGCCTAAATACAAGAGTATACATATGTCATGATTATTTTCTTTTTAGAAAGTTAACTATTAAACAATTTATTGGACAAATGCGATGAAAAAGTAATGATTTCAAGAATAAATAACCCCAATCAAATTAGAATAACCCAGTAGTTATCCTTCATAATTTCTTTGGTATATAATTTGAAAGCAAATGGAAAAAAATATCACTCAGGGAAATGAAAATATAATATACTTAGTTTAGAGTAAACCATTTAATCATTTATTTATTCAAAATAATAAACATCATATTCTGACACATTTAAGTAAGATATTCAAAAGAATTTGATGGCAGAAAAAATTTAAATATTACATAAACATTTTTTCTTTACGACATACCCAAAGTAAGAAACTTCTATGTTTTAAAACTTAATAATTCGAATTATAATTAATTTATTATATTACGAATTATTAAGTTATAAAACACTTCTATTTGCTATTTCTAAAATTTCCACACTTTCACCCTGCCTCTTTTATTCTTCCTAACTAATAACTTCCTTTCTTGTAAATCATAAAGATAATTAGTCGCCGAATCAAGCTTCAGCTACCCTTTAAAAACCGTCAAACTTGCAACCTTATTTTTGAAATGGAGTTGAGTAGTTTAGAATTCCAGTGAATAATTTTGGAACTGCTGCAACAGCTGGTAAAGCTCAAGACACTCATATAGTACTCAAATTAAGTACAATAACATCACTACACATATATTTAAGTCATAGATAGTTTTTGAACTGCATACAGTAGAACGATTAGGTTTTTTGAAAAGTAGAGATACAAATAGGATTTTTTTTGGCCACAGTTATTCTGTAACAGGTATCTATAAAAGTTTTCCGAGATAAAAGCTATTGAGTGTTGTTTAAGTAATTTGCGAATGCTGATCAGGATTGATTTGATGTAAAACATCACCTATTTTTCAAAAAGTTACTATGATTTTTTTGGAAAACTGTGCACTTCTAAAGAAAATCATGTCGTCATATATAGCCTATCCCAAAAAGATTATTCAGTGTTTTATTTCGTCAAAAACTTGAGAAAAAGTGTCAGTGTAAAATACAAAAATGCTCGAAATAATGTATGGTATCATAAAATGAATACTAGTATTTTAACGAATAACTTATTTGACAAGATACAGAAGCACACACACACACACACACACACACACACACACACACACACACACACACACACACACACACACACACACACACACACACACACACACACACACACACACACACACACACACACACACACACACACACACACACACACACACACACACACACACACACACACACACACACACACACACACACACACACACACACACACACACACACACACACACACACACACACACACACACACACACACACACACACACACACACACACACACACACACACACACACACACACACACACACACACACACACACACACACACACACACACACACACACACACACACACACACACACACACACACACACACACACACACACACACACACACACACACACACACACACACACACACACACACACACACACACACACACACACACACACACACACACACACACACACACACACACACACACACACACACACACTTTTTTGAAATTAGGATGTTCCAAAACCGTTTAGAAATGTTACAAATACTATACTTTCATTTCCCCTACCTACACATATGGGTTATTGATAGTAAAAACGCTCGCGTGTCCTTAGTCTAAAATTTCATACCTGTCACCAAACACCTGTAACCGATTACCTGTTGTTAAAAAAAATCGTATTTTTATGTCTACTTTTAAGAGAATCTAATCCCTCTGCGGTATATAGTTCGAAAATAATAAAAAAAAAAAAAATTATGTGCATCCTTTTGTATTTAGACACGAACTTTTGAATAACTTTATTTCTTGCAATATGTGCAAAAATAAAATTTGCAATATTGTAACTATACAATTCTACTTTCTATACAATAGCCTCTATACAATTTCTATTTTAAGTAACAGGAACACTGTAGTGAAATTTGTAATTGTAATTTAGGTGTAATGTTCAAATGGAGAGATTAAAAAAAAAAAAAAAAAAAAAAAAAAAAAAAAAAAACCTTTTTTTTTACACTTTTACCTAAGTTATGAACATTATACAAAGTCGTAAACTGTATCAATGCCAATATCTCCACTCTAAATAATTTAATTAGATACACTTTATAAAGTTTGATGTCATTTTAAGAGTAAACGCTTTTTTTCGATGAAGTATTGGGATGGACGTATAACTTATATTACTGTAGTAAAATATAAAACTAAATTTATTAGGGTGCTTTAAGCTTGATATGGATGAGGAATATACTTTTGTAATATAATTGTGATTGCTACAGTTTCAATAGATTATTAAAGTATATGGGTGGAATTATTTTAACGGGCCAAAAACTGTCGCCTGTACTTTAAATACATTAAAACTATATTTTGAGAATATAATTTTTTATAATCACTTAAAATACCATGTTCTTTTTCAAAATTTTGTTTTAAATAATATTTTATTTTTCATTTTTGTTTTAAATGCAGAAGTAGTGAAATATCAATTGCACGTGTCGCCTTATGGATAGTTCATTTTTGAGCTACTTTTTTGGATAGTTTAATGTCATCTAGATTTTAGAAAACTATATTTCAGCATAGTTACACATTTAGAAAATTTTTTAGTATGTTTTGTACAATTTTTTTAGTTGCAATATTTTTTATTTAGCTGTTTCATGCAATGTCGAATTTTCTGTGAATTGAGTTACGCAGATTGCCGATACTCCGAAGTGTCCCTAGAATGCATTGTTGAGTCGAAAATCATATTTCTAGCACACTTTTAACTGCTTATTAATAGTTCAAAATATTATTCACAAGTTCAAAGCCGTTTTGCTGGGAATTGCTATTGAAAGGGAAATAGCTCGAATATCAAAATATAAATAAGGTAAGTGTTTTCTATTTTTCATTCTTAATATTTTTATGTTGACTCAAGGAAAAAAAAAATGTGCATGGCGTTAATAACACGCAGGGAGGTTTTGTTTCCGTTTTGTCGTTTGGCTGATGCCTTCCGATATTTTTTGAAAGTTTATAAATAAAATACCAGATAAACATTTATTATTGGATTTGTTATTATTTATTTTTAAATTTTTAATTTTTCAATTAAAATGTACCTACATTTTCATATATTTTCATATATTTTATTTATACTATGCATAAATTCCATACTAAATGAAAAAAATTAAATCTATAACAATTTGGCATTTAAACAGTAAATAAAATATTATCATAGAAATTATATTTTCTTGCAGTTTCTTTATAAAAAAATGCAAATAAAGTACGTTAATTTAAAAATACAACTTCTGGTGTAGTGAAATATTATTCTAGGTTTATCCAAAGTAAAGATTTTATCAATTGATAAATAATTATCTTAATGTTTTTTATTTTAAACAATAAATTCTTCTTTTGGCTGGTATTAAAAAAATCGACCCACATAGGAAACACAAAGTAAAGGCATATAAATATAATAAATCGCGTCTAAAATAGCATACATTTAAAAAAATCTTTTTGTTTGTAAGACCATTATTTTGATAATGGCCCATAAAAAATATTTTATTTGAAAGTTTATATAAAAAAAAATAATATTCCATTCTTTTGAAGTTATAATATATTCTCATGAAAAATATTTTATTTGAAAGTTTTATTTGAAACAAATATAATAATGCATTCTTTTGAAGTTGAAAAAATGCCGGATGAATAATTTCTGTCAACTGCTTAAGTAGAATATGTTAGAAAAACTGTTCACTACGGCATTTATTTTGGGAAAAAAAAAAAAAAAAAAAAAAAAAAAACCACCTATGGTGTGGCTTTAGCAAAGACATTAAACTTGCATTAGAATTCGGAACACGACTTTCTTTCAACTTCATTTTCTTGTTGTCGGTAAATAATGTCCAAAGAGCTTAATAGAGGGCAGCACGCGTATTGAAAACGTGATGAAACTTCAAAGGGGCGAAATTCAACTGCCATGCGCGCGCGGGTTAGACGTGCGTGGCCCAAGAGTAAAACATTCGGTTCGCCCGGACAATCCGGCCGGCTATGAAATAAATCAGCTCCCGTTGCTTCCGGACGTTCGTTTGATTTATCGCTGGATTCTTGGTGTTAACAGATACGACAGCTTCTGGAAGTTTTAAACAGATAACCGAACTGAATTTGTGAGGAAATTTTTGTGAGAAAAATTTTCGGAGAGAATTTTGAAGGAATAAATTAGAGGGTATAAAAATAATAAACACAGGTATTTTGACTTTTGCTTGAAAATAAAATAGTTTCCAAGAAAAGAAAAATAATTTATAACGGTCTTTTTTTGTAGATTATTTTCAGCAAAAACTAGCTACCTATTTAAATGCCGTTTACAAGTGAATTTCCATAACAAGTAGGTATATTTTTGGCATAAAAAAAATTTATGTACATTTTTTCTTATAATTAAAACTTTTCCCTACATCCCTAACTGATATGGCAGTGTCAAAGAAAAGAAATGTAATCGACTCTTGCGAAATAAACACACTTTAAAAATCAGTTTCATCCAATTGACATTTTTATGTGTGGTGCTCATTAAAAACACGTGGAGGACTAACCATAATAAAATATACATTCTTTTAAAGAAAAGAACCGAAAGATAGTTCATTTTATAAATTTTTTTTTCCATAAAAATTTATTAAATAATCTTCAGGAGAAAGTCATCTAACATTAGTGACATCTTCAAACCAAAACATTGTCCAAATGAACATGGATTACCATCATTTACGAAAAAAACCCTCTTCAAACTCTCATGGATTATTTTTTCTTCCCAGTTAGAAAAGTCTTCCCACTGTTGGTGGTTCTTTTTATTTGAGTGTTTTTGTTTTCACCATGCCTCCCGACGTGGAATGGACCTCTGAGAAGGCAGACGATGAACCACTAGCTACCCGATTTGCTCGATGGCGACACAATCAACTGCTGTTGACTTTGCTGACTGTCGCTGTCCTTTTAGTGACGGTCGCTGTCATATCTGGGACGGTCCTCTACTTCCAGTGTGAGTATATCTCTATATTAATGCTCTATCTGTATCTAGTGCATCGCTCGATTGCATTTCTTTCTTAGGTTTTATTAACATCGTATTTTTTTTTTGTGTGTGATAGACATGGTGATCTAAAAGTTATAAGACTTATGAAATATAAATGACTTTCGAACACTTGGAGTTGAGGTTTTTATAGAAATACTCAAGAATTTTTTCAAGCACAAAGTAAAATAAAAAATTATGTTTTAATATCAACAGGTAGCGCTTTAGATCAAACAAAAACGAAATAAGAACCCTAAACCTCATTAAATAAAATCGGACAATGACTCACAGATCCATAGAGCGCCATCTTTTGATGAAAAAACTAACTATTTATTAAGCATTTCTATGAAAAGCACATCTTTCTACTGACAAATATTCGTGATTTATCGATTATATAAGTTCTTTTACTTTTGGATCAATCTGTACTGTCAATTAGTAAAGATTCTTTGATTTTTTTTAGTATGGTTAAGTGAGTACGAAATGCTAGGTTTGCATGAAAAACTGGCGTTGATGTGTGAAGAATACACGTTCATGTTCATAATATACTTTATCTGTTTATAATAACCTAGTTAGACGGCTATGTGTTGTATTAGATTTTTCATGGCGTAAGAGTCATTATCTTTTCAGAGACAGTCACTGTCCTATTCTTAACGGTTATCTATTTTAAGTGTGAGTTTATCATAGTTATTATTCTTCATCTTCATAGGTAAAGGACTCTATCAATTTTTTTTCTTGATCTTACAAGAGATCTGAAAAAAGTTAAGAAACTGCTATTATTTTAGTTTTATTTCTATTCTCTAAAAACAAAATTTTCGATACGAAGTTTTGTATGAGATAGTGTAAAACCATTTGCAAGAACACGAAACACATATTTCGCAATCATAATCAGAAGAAAAAATATCTGTGTGTCTGTCTGTTGTCAGCATAACTCCTGACTAACGATATTTAAATTTTGTGTACAGGTTTGTGATGGTCACGTTACCTATTATTAAGGTTTTCGTCAAAATTACAGATGCGCAAATGTATGAGATAGTGCACAACCTTTTGCAAGAACACGAAACACATAATTACGCAATCATAATGAAAAAAAAAAAAATGTAGATAGTGTCTTTTTCCCTTTTTTTAATACAGACTTGTATCCAATCCATATCGATATGTGTGGAAAAGTTTCAGATTATTTTACTGTACCAAAACATCAAAAGATATATACTAACCAGAGTAGTCAACATTTCAATTTAGGTACGACTTTAAAACCTTTCTTTCTGGGGAACTGAATCTGCATTCGAGTTTGAAATGAGAGAAAACACAGAATATTCCCAGAATATTTTCCCACAGAAGTATTCTCACAGAATATTTTTTTTTTAAAACATGCAAGACAATCCACCATTAAAATATGATAGAAAAAAGCTCGATTGCTACACTACACAATCGTTGTTGGTAGTCACTGTTCTTTTAGTAACGTCTCGACCTGTTATTTCCCGGAATTCTCCTCTATTTCAAGTGTAAGTACATCCATATTTATATTTGTGGTCATTCACGAGAAAGTATCCTATAGAGAGGGGATAATAGATTACTTAGATTTAATCAGAATCGTTCTGTGTGTAATGTTCCACCTATATATCGTGGAAGCTATTATATTTATTTATTGGAGGATTCACTTTATTTATTGCATTATCTACTTAAGTTGATTAAGATTTCTTATTCATTCGTGATATAACCTGTAATTTTAAACAAGAACAGTTAATGTCATCAGATTTGATTTTAAGGGGAATCAGTCCAGCCTATAGCCGCAGTGTTAAAGTGCCTATTTTTTTAAAAACTTTTTTTATGAGTTAAATTGATCTTATGTAAGATATTCGTGTTAAAGTTTGGTTTAAAATATGATCAGAATTTTCATTTGTTAAATTTTGGATCAAACCTACAATTTTTTGAGTGAAATATTTTTTTTACAAAGATTTGGTATTTAAAACAATAACTATGCAAATAACAGGACATTTTTTACCTCAGTTTAATTTGCAAGTTATGTGCTACAATTTCCAAATAAGGATATATCTCTACTATACTAAACTCCATCCTAACTTAACATCACTTAGACGGTAGATCTCCACCGTGCACATAGGCTGGTTGGTTGGTTGTTTTTCAGATTATCTGGCGCCGTCAGCAACACGAGGGCTATAATGCGCCGAAACATTCGTCATTAGACAAGCCAACATACATTTACAAACACCCATGCCAACGCGGGACTCGAACCCGCAACCTCGCGGTCTGGAATCTAGCACGCTAACCACTATGCCGTTTGGTCGGCCCGTGCACATAGGCAATTCATCCATTTTGGTGGCATGAAGACACGCTGGGAAGCTCAGTGCAGCAACCCTGTAAAGGACAAAAGGCTATAAGATTTGGCGAGCATTATACCTTCACGCCGCCAAAATGGATGAATTGCCTATGTGCACAGTGAAGATCTACCGTCTAAGTGATGTTAAGTTAAGGTAGAGTTTAGTATAGTTAGTTAGTAAAGGTGCATTGAAGTTTGAAGTATCACGTTTAGAGGTTGGTTGGTTTGTATGCTCAACGATCTATTTTTATACACAATAACGGTTAATCAGGTCGGGATCTACAGCTTAGAGTGGATTCCGAATCAAAACAAATATTTATGCCTAATTCTAGGATTCGAACCCGGTACCTTTGGCTTGCAGGGGCATATTGCCAATCAAACAACCATCAATTGGGCATTGCGTTTAGAGAAAAGTTAAATGTAAAAGTTAATAATTGATAATTTGCCTATTTTATGCAAACATACCATACTTATATTTAATTTTGAGTAGAAACTAAAGTAATACAACATGGGAAGTGCAAAAAGATATAAAGCAACATAATATATATATATATATATATATATATATATATATATATATATATATATATATATATATATATATATATATATATATATATATATATATATATATATATATATATATATATATATTTATTTTAAGCGTACTGAAACTCCTTATACAAGTCTAATGAATGTGCGAGTTGGTTTTTAAGTACTTTTCAATATTTTAAGGCTCAGTGTAACTCTGGCATAGACTTTTCACCAGAAAACATAAAACAACAAACAAACCTTCCGCTAGATTATTAGTAAATCAAAAATGTTTCTCTATTTTTAACTTACTTATATCTACCATTAATTTTGACAATTGTTTTATGATTTTTTTTCTTGTTTCAAGGTACTGTAAATATAGCGTATTGGTGAAGTTCCTTTAATGCATTTATCATCTAGATTAACAATAGCATTGCGGCGGCGTTCTGGATAGGTATTCCTTATATGCTTGCTCATGACTATCACAGCTAAAACTTTCGTCATTAGTTAAAAAATCCTAATACCCCATCCTCCCAAAAAATATTTAAATTAAATTATGACACTTTATGATTAAACTTTAGAAAATAATTTTTATTTTATTTCATTGGAGGGCCTATGTCATATAAATCTACATAATGATATGAAAAGATGTACTTACTAGTGACGAATGCGAAAATGTCAAAATATGCATTTTCAAAAACTTCTAGTTACTAACTAGCAAAATCTTTACTCTTCAATCTAGTTAACCTTTCAATAGAAAAAAGGTCTTACAGGGTACAAAGTAAACTGCTGATTGTATAATCGTTGTATTTCTGATGGCATTGGCTGTCGTATCCAAGAACATTCTCTATTTACAATGGAAGGCATATTTATGTAACATAAAAGCCAAACATTGGTAGTTCTATTTTGGTTGAAATTCATATTATTTAAAAATTGTGTTACTTTTTAAGTTAAAAATATTATTACAAAATGTTATAGGTTAACAAGTAATATATAATATGTTCTTTCCAAAATCTTTTCACAATGCTATTTAAAAGCAAATAAGATTTTTTCGGAGATCTTGAAATGCCACAAAACCGTGACACTTCCGACAGTTGACTTTTGCATCACTCATTTATACAATGTGCCATTTGATGTGGACATCGAAGGAAAAAGTGTCACATTTCGGGATGGAAGAGAGGTGATAACAGCTACTTGGGTTTAATGAGAATCATTCGTTTTTTGGGGTCTTTTCCGGCGATGGCTTCATATTTATGGACTGTGTTGTTTTATTAATTGAACCATATTTAATTTTTGTTTAAAGGTATCCTGATTTTATCTTTTTTTGCGTCAGTCAGACTCTGGTTTAGCGTATCAGATATTTTGGGGAGTTCTTCAAAGCTCTGACGTTAGCGGTTTTGTATCATGTGCCTAAACTGTTTTAATAATCCTGGAGACGTTGATGTGAGTTGTGGGTATTTAGGAAGAATTCATTTGATTGCTTATTGTAGAGATTTGTTATTGTGGAAAGCTTGTTTTTTTGGCAGACGTAAAAGATCAAATTTCTGATTCATTATTTGTTATTTATTATCTGTGTGTTATTATTGATGTTACAAGCAAAGTTTGAAATCCGGCATTCTATAGAATGCCTAAAACTAACATAAATCTAGCCGGTAATGTATGAAACGATTCATATTTCACACATTTCCTAGGCCTTCTATAGAATGCCAAATGAGAAACCGGCAAAGTATGAAATACATCTCCGATTCATTTTAGATATCACGTAGCAAGGCACGTGACTTTTAACGCTCGCCTATAAATATATTTTACTCATTCTACACTATTTATCTTTTTAATCACTCGCTAAAAACTCTAAAATGTAAGGTATGCTCACGCTTCGCACCCTAATTGTAAGTTGTACAACCTATTTTGTTGGACTTGCCGTTAATTAAACCTAAAAAAAAAAAAAAAAAATACCCTTACCTATTTCGCGCAGTCGCTTGTGGAATATTAACCCCCAAAATCATTTTTTAAAAATAACTTGATATTGTAAAACTCTCTAAAAAGTAAGGTGTGCGCGATTCGTGCTCCAAAAGGAAAAATTACGCCCTATTTCGTTGTCCTTACGGCCAATTGTACAAAAAAAACTGCCCCTACCTATTCCGTGCAGTCATTTGGGGCGTATCACCTACAAAACTACTTTTTATAAAATTAGTTTGTACTTGTAAAACGCTAAAAAGTAAGATGTGCGCGTTTTAAAAATCATATTTCATAAACGCCACTAAAGAAGAGTTCTGATTTTTATTGGTATATAGTTCCAAGTTTAACATCACAAACGCTATAAATAAAAGTAATGTTTTCATACTTTGCCTAAATAGCATTTGTCATTCTATAGAATGCCTAGGTATTATAAAAAATGACTAGAGAAAGCATATAATAATTCACATATTTCATACTTGGCCTAAATACGACAGGCTTTCTATACAATGCCTAGGCATTCTATAGAATTCCGGCGTTTCATACATTACCTATAATATTAATATCAATTTCATACATCAATCAATCTAAAATACGTATGATTATCTTGTTTTGCTTTTGTTAATATTGGATATTGGCTAATAAAATATTTCGATGAAAAGCCTTTAAATTAAAGACATTCTTTAAAATTTAGAATTCAATGATAAAAAAAAAAGTGATAAGAACTCAAAAATGTTTTTATATTTAACAATAGCATGAAGTTTATTGGAATGAAATATTTTGGTAGCGGGCCTCTTAGCAACCAATCAAATTCTTTCTCGTTTAGTCTCAATTCATTTCTTTACCATATTATTTTATCCTCTATTTTCACAAGCACTTTTTTAAATTAATAAATTTATGATTTATAATTGCAATTATATAATTAATTAATCACATCATTTCATAGTCTCTGCACTGTTATTATTTGTAATTTTTTTTAGCTAAACAACTTAATATATTAATTTATTTCCATTAATCACATGCTTGTTTGATTAAAATGTTTTTGATAAAAATATACTTTTTATAGTCTGGTTTTAATATGTAGCATGGACTGAATGAAATTTTTTTTTAAATGAAAAGAGAGTATTTAATAATATCTGTGCCATTAATACTTTTATTAATATACTTTCAAAGCTAACTATTTTTTTATCGAGTGTAGAAAATGTTCATCATTAAAAAAAAGTTCAAAATCATAATGTTAGTATGATGATAATTTAATAATGCCTTAAAAGATTGCAAGGAAAATTATTTCAGTATATGAATGAAAATACTACCCTTTTTGATGGCAAACCAGACATTTACTTTTTTTTTTTGATAAAAAATAATTACTTTTCATAAAATCATGTCTTTCCTTCTATATCTTAAAGGAGGACCATTTAAACGATTCCGAAAAAGTAAAATGTTTACATAACATGTTAAGTAACTGTGTATTACACGGATTTAAATGATAAGGAAATATTCAGTTGTGATGGAACACAATAAAACAGCATCTCGTAAATTCAAGAAAGGAGAGGCTATTATTAGGAATTTTAATGCTACCTTTTATGAATTTACGCATTGAACGAGAAAAAATTCAATAAAAACTCCTAAAAGATGAAAATTTGAAAAACAGTGAAACACCAGAAAAGCTCAAACAGGAGTCCAGAAAAGGACTCCCTGATTTCAAAATTAAATATCTCGAAAACAAAGCTCGATAGAGGAATGCAGTAAACGGTTAAGTTTGTAATTATTCGTTTGTTTGAGGCTTACCAAGTTTAATGGCCAACACAGATAGGTTTTTGTATCTTTAAATTCCTATTATGAAATTTAAAGATTTGACTTGAAATATTTTTGAAAATAGCCGTCGTACAAGAAATGAAGAATGAATAAGAACAGTCTTTATATAAATAGTTTTTTTAATGGAGAACGTGCGATTAAGAAGGCAATACCATCAGGTAAACCAAACTTTTCCGGAAAAGGTCTGTTATTTGATGTTGAATATTAAATTATTACTTGAGAGATATTGGGTATGAAGTTACCATACGCAATCAGCAGTTTATCAGAAAAACGGTCAAACATTTCCATTGTACTACTATTATTTCACAAGTATTTGTACTTTTCGTTGATTGCCATATGATTTAAATTACAATTCGAAAGTTGTTTTTCTATTCAACTATATTTATGTTAATTTGTGTTCTATAGTTGTTTTTTTCTTCCAAAGTTAGGCAAATTTCAACAAAACCCTGAGTGGGGAACATCACTTAACTTTAAATTACACTAGAATATTGATGATTGCATTCAAATTTGGCATTCATTATCTTTTTATATCTTGACTTTTCACTTAAAAGGCACCAGATTTTTCCCTTTAAAAAATAAGCATTAAAATTCAGTGAGCGCTGTTTCAAAAATTTTCCTTCACGCTTAGTCTTGCAGCGCAAAAACTATTGGATTTAAAATTATGAAATTTTGCAAATTTGTAGAAAAATGTTTCAAAAAATCTGCTGATATCAAAAAATCAGAGATACAAACTTTAGTTTTTGAGTATTTTATGTGAAACTTAATTTTTTTTAATGGGCCGCTTGAGCTGTAATTGTAATATTGTTATTGAAATTTCTTTGCATGTTACTCCACTCTTCATTTCATTTGGACATATTTTGTAGTTGGTGCGTTTGGGATGGAGCATAGCATTTCAGAGTATTGTAAAAATTTGGATTTTTGTATACCATCATTGAAAGATTGAACCATAAGTACAAGAATTTTTGCAATATTTTGTATTGGCAGAATCAACTTGACCATCAAAGATCTGTGGGGAGACAAGTTTGGGCCAGTAAGAATTCTTTCATGCAATAAGCGAGCACCATTTTACAGGCGCATTCAATGTTTGGACCGGAACAAATAACTTAAAATTGTAGAACTCTCCTTTCATAATCCAGTACCAACCACTTCAGAGCATTAAAGTTTCAGACAGCTGTACTAGTTTTTATGACACTTCAGTGTAATGGTTAGCTAATTGATTGTAAATATTCGTTCTTTTCGGTACAGTCAACTCGCGATAACTCGAAGTCTCATAAGTCGAGTATTCGTTTATCTCGAAGTTTTCATTTGGTCTCAAGAATGTGCCTTGAATAGAAAACAGGTACCGAGTGACTCTCGATAACTCGAACTTCGGATAGCTCGAAGAATTTGCCCAGTCCCTTGAACTTCGAGTTATCGCAAGTTGATTGTATTACTAACATCTCGATTTATGAATCACGGCTAAAGCGTATGTTGTTTAACCAGTTCTATACGGCTTGCTTATCAGACTTAATTTTGTAGAAGTTGATCGAAAGTAAGTCAAAAAGCAAGAATAATGAGAAAATCTAGGTAAAAATCTCTAAATATTTGTTTATAACACTAATTTATACTCTGTTTGATTTACTTAACTAAGATATTACTAGCCTTCGCAGCTAAAACTAAAGATAAGATATATTAGTTTAGAAATGCAAGATTTTGAAATTAGAATTAAAAGTACTCAAATTTAAATAAATAAATTTTCGATGTAGTAACACACAAAATACATATTACATGTTAATTACCAAATTCATAAATATACAAATAATTACAGTTAGAAAAATATCCTGACACAAAATTTTCGGTATATTCTCTCCTTATTTGGTTATTCAATTTAACAATGTTATTATCAGTGCAATTTTAGTATTTATTTTAGTATATTCAAATGACTTTAATGAATGGAAATAATCTTCTTACAATGCGAAGAAAACATTTTTGTAAATATTTAACATATAGTTCAACACGAGGCAAATTTCGATGCTGACGGTATTGTTGCAAAGATATCGATTCAAACTTTAACCAGAAGCTTCAGATAATGTCTAAATAATGTAGTTCCCTAATTCCATTTGCACCCTGCTCTATAACAAGCTTCTGCTTGAGTTAATATTTAAAACGAATCGCGGGAGAAAAGTTAGTGTTGGCGAAATGTTACATTTTGCCTTTCACAGATTATTTAAAAGTCAGCCAACTCGTGCGTAAGACACTTTTCAGAACATGGGATAAATTACGTATTTGGAGTTGTAGACTATTTTAAATATTCTTTTTAATAAATCAACTTGGGTAACAGCTTACTGAAAATTACTTGAAACGTTGAGCACAGACTCAATAATTAGTCAATGTTAAATAACTAGTTGTTCGCAAATGTGTTTGCAAGTTGGGATTTTTAGTTTAATTGGAGTTGAGAGTTTTTATTTATGTAGACATTCTAAACGAAATGTTTTCTCTCTGAGACTATATTTGTTGTTAAAATTACTTCCCAAGTGTTGATATCAGCATTGAGAGAATTAGGCTTTCTGGGACAATTGTTTTCTATAAACTAGGGGTGTGGAACATAGCATAACTTTAAATTGCACATTAATACTGGTCATTACATTTACGTAAAAGAAATTTGAAGTGGAATGGTGTTATTTATTGTATTCATATCTTCATTCATTTAAATAAAAATGGCCAGTTTGGCGATATTTTTAGCAAAGATTTGTACCAGGGAAGGGGGAAAAACACCGTCATAATGGTGAATTTGGAGATATACTTTTTAATAGTTCTTACATTATCCTTTGTTGTAAGTGAAACAGAAGAAAAAGAAGGCAGGATGTTCCAAAAAAAAAAAAAAAAAAAAAAAAAAAAAAAAAAAAATAACCACCCACATGAAATTTTTTTTTTATCGAAAACAATACTATCATTATTCTATCTTATAATATGGACTAGCTGAATATCCGTGCTGAGCTACGAAATTTTACCATGTGAATTTTAGCAATCAAAAGACATTCATGTGTTCTACACTTCAGACGTTTGCTTCTACTAAATTCCAGACAAATTGATTTAGCAAAATAGTAATTTTCCTTTGACATTTTTTCCAAAATTTATAATTTTTAATCTATTGGAAATGAGACATTTGAATATCCCTCGTTTAGAACGTTTATAGATATTTGGATCCTTTTTAATTAATTAATCGAGATTGCAATAGTTTATTGTGTTTATGCTTGCTCTTAGTTCTAAATTTTAAAGCTGTAACTGTATTGGAAGTGAAATATTCCTCGTATAGTTTCAATGCTAAGTAGACTTTTCATCCTTTAAAAATTCATTAATTGATATTGGAATAATTTTTTTTTTATATTTGCTCTTCTTAACATTTGCACCAAATATCAGAACTGTAACAACATTGGAAGTGGGTCATTCGGATACCCCTCGTTTGGAATGTTTAACCCCTTTTCGACCTTTTAAAGTTGGTTAATAGAAATTGGAATAGCTTACTTCTTAAATGTTTGTCTTTGCTGACATTTGTACCAATTTTCAGAGTTGTGACCATGTGGGAAATGAGTCATTCGAATATCCCTCGTTTGGAAAGTTTAACCCCTCTTCGCCTCTTAAAGTTGGTTAATCGAGATCGGAATAGTTTACTTTTTCTATGTTTACCATTGTTGATATTTGTACCAATTTTTAAAATTGTGACTATGTGGGAAGTGTAACATTCGAATATTCCTCATTTGGAACGTTTAACCCCTTTTCCACCCATTAAAGTGGGTTAATAGAGATCGAAATTGCTTACTTTTTCTATGTTTACCATTGTTGATATTTGTACCAATTTTTAAAATAGTGACCATGTGGGAAGTGTAACATTCGAATATCCCTCATTTTGAACGTTTAACCCCTTTTCCACCCATTAAAGAAGGTTAATAGAGATCGAAATTGCTTACTTTTTCTATGTTTACCATTGTTGATATTTGTACCAATTTTTAGAGTTGTGGACATAGAGGAAGGGGGAAAATTAGTGATGAGTGAGTGAGTCAGTCAGTGAATGAGCCAGTGCTTTGACTTATAGTTTTAGAGATAGTTGAAAGTGATTAACCATTTCATTCTGTTTAGTAAACGGTAGTACCAAGTAATGGTGCATAGCGTTTACTAAATATTTCTATCAAGAACATAGTTAAATGCTTTCATTTTGTATGACAGATATTCGCTTTTGCACTCATTTAGAATGTTCTTTAAAATATGGGTCTGAAGAGCCTTGGAACTTTTCAACCTAACGAGAAAAAATTAGAGGAGATAAAATTACAATATTCAACTACAAAACTTTAGGTAAATATAGTTTTAATTTGTTTTGGCATTGTACAGACAGATAAACCAAAATAAGTCTTGTATATGTTCATACTTTATTAACAAAGAAATTACGACTACAAAAATTCGTTTTTATTAAAGTTTAGTAGTTGTCAACTTATTCTTTTTCAACAATAAAAGTAATTTAGATTGCAGATTTTTTTAAAAAATTATCTACTTACTTTTGAGTAATTTTCCCTCCAAACTTTGCTATTATAACCACTTTTCATCGTTACCATTTTAAAGAAATGGCATTTTTGAATTCTCAGCATTTAGGCTCAAATATATTTGCACACTTCTGAATTATTCATTCGACCTATGGACTCCCAACCGCATCCACTTTCCAGTTTCTTCAAAATGAATTTGATATTGTAAACTATGGAATATAAGATTATGCTATGGATTTGAATACATGTGTGCGAGTGGAATTGAGATATATACAAATGAGTGTTTATACACTTCCCAATGCAGCCCATCTATTGATTACCTTTAATTTATATCACACAGTTACACAATATTTCGGTATAATAATTATAAATAGTGTATATACTTCTTTTAAAGGTTTTATTTTCTTAAATTTACTTGTTAACAGAGATAATACAGACTTGAACAGGTTGGCAGCACCCGAGTTAATCAAGAAATTTCGAGATGTGTTCAGCAGATTTCGACAGATTGACTGCTATGTATTTTTCGAGAAAAATAACTCGCGAGGATATAAAATCCATCGAGATGTGGGATTTGAGTTTGGATTTTAGAGAGCTGTTTTTTGGAAGGAGCTCTGTGCTTATTCTATTGCGTCCGAATTATCGTTGTGTCTGAAGTTGTGAGCACTGAAGCGTTTGTTGAAGCTTGATAGCGAGTGCACTGTTGTTTAAAGAAGGTTTTCGAGCCTCTGAAATGAATAATAAATAATCTATTTTTATTTTACAAAGCTCTGTCATGACTTCCTCTGTAAAACTTTAAAAAATACCATGCTTAGAAATTCGGAACAATAACTGGAAATTGAAATTCATTAAAGTACACCTACCGATTCAAAATTTCTAAATTGAACAATCGCAGTAAACCAATATAAGGAAACAGAAAATTTTGTAATTGAAACAGCAATTTAAAGAACTGGCTTCTTGTTCTTCCATAAAACCTGTGTGATAGAAAACATAGGAAAAAAATAAATCCCACAAAAAAACACTTTTGAAAAGTAGAAGAACCACCAACCTCAAAAACACAAAAAACTTTCTTACAATAAAAAAAATCATAAACATGATGAAAATTGTCAGCCACAAACACAGTGATATAAAAAAAATGGCCAACCTCTGATTAGAACTCTCGGTTGTGACTCGCTTACGAATGTATGCTTACTTAATTTATTTTTAACATTTAAGTTCCGCTCCCATAAAAATTTACGCTGCTTGAGGTTGGCGCCCATCATAGGAATATTAACAATGCTTGCGTTTAAACTAATTTATGGATGTTTGCACGAATATTCGAGTTTATGATTTCATTTGGATGGGTAGGAAATACAAAGTGGTGTAAATATTCATGCTCGTGTAATTTTCAAAATAGTATATTTAGAAACTGTGCTCAAACGCTTGTATTTGAATCGTTATTAAGAATTTTTTAAGTAGGAAACTAAAGTGTTTCTGGTAAGCTTTTGTTTGGTTGATACATACATTTTGGAAAGTTTTTATGTGTGGGGGGGTTTTAAAGGTTAGTAATTAAGACGGGCGCCAACCTCAAGCAGCGTAAATTTTTATGGGAGCGGAACTTAAATGTTAAAAATAAATTAAGTAAGCATACATTCGTAAGCGAGTCACAACCGAGAGTTCTAATCAGAGGTTGGCCATTTTTTTTATATCACTGTGTTTGTGGCTGAAAATTTTCATCATGTTTATGATTTTTTTATTGTAAGAAAGTTTTTTGTGTTTTTGAGGTTGGTGGTTCTTCTACTTTTCAAAAGTGTTTTTTTGGGGGATATCATAATTTTTTTTAAACACTGACGACTTCTCTTTTTTGAATTTGTCCGTTTCATCGTTTTTCTATTTATCCCCTATGGTAAACCTGGTACCAGGGATATTCATAATTCTTCAAACTGAGTTCGACGATACCTTACATGCAATAATCATCTTTAAAATTGATAAACCGAAAGTGGTACCAATAGCATACCTGGTACTTTAAACATTCAAAATTCATTGAAACAAAAGTCCAACATGCCATATTTATCTTGGAAATTGATAAACCGAAAGTGGTACTACCTATGCTATACCTGGTATCTTAAACATTCATAATTTTTTAAGACAAGCCTAACGACACCCAACATGCCATATTTATCTTCAAAATTGATAAACCAGAAGTAGTACCACCTATGGTACACCTGGTACCATGAATATTCATAATTCTTCAAGTTGAGTTCAATGATATCTTGCATGCCAAAATCTACTTGAAAATTGACAAATTGGTTGAATGCGGACGGCAGTAACCATCAAAATCTACCACGAACGAGTACTAGAAACTTGTGTATGGCAACTCGACTCCCAAAACTTAAAGAAATACGTTGCCATTGACAAAGATCCTGTCTGCCAAGTTTCAGCTCGATTGGTTAGTTTGTACGCACAACGACCTATTTTGGTGCATAATAACGACTAATCAGTCCGGGACCCACAGCTTAACGTGGATTCCGAATCACAACGAACATCCACACCTAACACAGGAATCAAATCCGGCACCTTCAACTTACAAGGCCAGAGCGTGCATCCCATTGAAAGTTTATACTAATAAATTGTTACAGAAAAATATTACAAGTTTTTACAGTCTAATAAATATTGCAGTATAAAATATTTTTATTATACCAAGCATTATTTTGGTTCACATAATAACCCATTGATATTTGACAAAATTTAAAATATTTTCTTAACAACAATTTTAAAATTCACTATGAAATTACAATTTTGATGATATATGATTCTACAATTTCATTTTACAACGGAAAGTAAAAATCAACACATCTTTAAAAACGAATGACATTTTTGCAAATTCCATTAGCCAATCGCAATGCGTGGTTCATTTAGTCCTCTGTAATGAGTTGACTGTGACGTCAGCTCGTATAACCTCCACATTTATATTTTGCCCATAGTATCTTGCAACAAAATGTGATTGTTTTCATTTTTCAATGGAGATTTCCCGAAATTAAAATATTTTTGAAAGTTAACTCTCTCTAAATTGTCATACAGTTCAAATAACACATGCAACTTAAAGAACAAATATTTCTCTTTAATTCTGTCTCTTCAAAAATTAAATTATTTAAATTTTAAAGATGTTATAAGCCATATAATTATAGTCCAATTCGTTCTCCTATACTTTAACATTACGTTAAAACTCACTTAAGCCTAACATGTCGGAAAAACTAACTTCCAAATGATAGCAAACCTGTTTGGCAACTTTTGGCATATATATCTGAACCTAAATTACAAGCTGATCGCCTTTATCTGTCGCCAAATTATGAAATGAAAAAAAGTGGTTTTAAATTAATTAAAAATAGAAAGAATTATTTAATGAAGTTCAAACCAGCGTAGGATTTTAAGTTGAAACATTCCGCATCCTATAATTCAATCCGTTTGAAGATCTATAGATTAGTTAGGGCTGTACGTTTGTCTAAATTTTTACATCAAAATCGGGCTAAAACTCGTTTTTTTTTATTTCGTTTTGGAATTTTCAATATTTTTTTTCTTCGTTGTCTTTTGTCCTAGGTACTCAATTTTTTTTTCTTTGAAAGATATCACCGAGACGAATCTATGGTATTTTTTGTATAATTATGTGAAGTTTCGTAAGCGCGCTAGAAAATAGTCAATTTCGGCTTTTTCGCTGGAAGTTGTGCAGAGAATAGATACTTACTGCCGTTTCTGCCTTTTTTAAGGTTGGCGGCGAAACGACCGTTTCGTCTGATAAAAAATAAAGCATAATGTCACTGCTAATGTCTAGATATCTTTAAAAAAAAGTCCCTTTTATCTTCACAGTCTGTCAAAAACTCTTTAAAATTAAGGAATATAAAATATGTTATAATTAAGAATATGAAAGTTCTTTGGTACAAAAATCTTACCTCGGAAATTAAATATTCAAAAAATCGGAGGGTATTGTTTGAAGAGTCTATGATGTAGATGCATTTGGTGATCAGGGAAATAATACTATTTTGAGTAAAATTGATACTATTCAAGTACAAACATTTTTTTTGGAATCGCGATGTGAACAAATTTATCTCTTTTATTTGATTAGCAGGGAAGTAATGTTATTTTATATATTTCTTTAGAGTAATAGTGTACTAAATTAGAATTAGAGTAATTCTGTACTAAATTGAGAATTTTGTATATCATCTGGGATAAATGAGCAGTTTGATAGATCATAAGCGTTTTTTATCTGCAAGGATATTAATCCGAATGAATTTCCTCTAGTTTATGCTAAGAAATATTCTAATTAATTTAGAAATTAATACATCTATAACTTTAGACGTCGGGGCATAAAAAAGCATTAAAACTATAATTTTTAACTATGTTTATGATTAATTTTGAAATTTCATTTTATCATTTGTTGTGCAGGGACAGGATTTGTAAACATTAGTGACAGAATGTAGAAAGTAACTCGTTTCCTAGAGGGGTTATGCAATTAATATATTCAAATAAATCCCTTTGAAAAAGTTCAAAGTTATACAAATATAAGCAAAAAAACAAAAGCGTCATCTTACTTTTTCTCTTCTTTGAAAAACCAGTTTTAGAGAGAGCTCAGATACTTTGTGGTTAGTTCATTATCTATTCTGGCCAGCATTTTGTTTTTATAAAAAAAGGGCAATTGTGGACTAAAAACACATCCAATATTTTTACCATCAGCTTGAATAATTCATGCATTTCCCTCTATTAAAAGTCGTCCTCAATATACTCTGGCGAACATAAAGAGATATATTTTAAGTCCATTGTTTCGAAAAACCAATTATTTGCCTCATTTCGTAGGAAGATTTCATAGAAAACCCACATGGCCGGCAATTCACTCTAATGACCGTGGTCTGTGAATATGGGACTAAATTTCTTATCTAATGTAGAAGCTCTTTTTTTCCCCCTAACTCTGCATTCACATTAAATGTTAGGCGATTTTTTTTCTTCTTAACAAACTTATATCAGACGTTGAACTTTTGAAGCTCAGAAGTCGTCCTCTTCTGGCCTAATGTAGAGTTATGGCCAGAGGAAGCTTTTTTATATAGTACTGAGCGTTTTTAGATTACTTTTGAGCAGAATGCCCAAGAGTCATAAGCAATTAGGGCTTGATGAAATACTGCTGGAAAAAAAAAGTTGTTGTTCTAAAGTGTGTAATGTGCGTTAAAACGTTTTAAAATCTCTTTTATAAATTATTTTAAATACTTACCCCAAGACAAGTTCTACAGAAGCCCAGAAAAAAAAGGTGTCTAAACGTTATTTTTACTCTGAGATATAAAATTTAAATTTCCAGACAACTCCGACGAAGATTTACAATCATTAATCTTTAGATTCACTCAAAAACCTGAATTTACGTTTTGTGATGGTTGTACCGAAAGGCTTGTCATGTTGTCATTTTAACGATTGTATTCAAAACTTGCATTCAAGTACAACCATTTTTTTTGGAGTGGTGATGTGAACAAATTCATCTCGTTTGTTTGATTAGCAGTGAAATAATGTTTTTTTTTTTTGTATTTCTTTAATCAGGAATAAGTTCCTAAAGCTTTTCATTATCGAAAACCGAATACGGTAATTACAAGCAAGTATTTAGGATATGATGTTCGTATATATAAAAAATTAGTAGACCCGACAACTGTTGTGATATATATTCTTTCCTATTGTCAAACAACAATTTTTACATGGTAAACGTGATGTTTCTGTTTCCTCCAAGTGTGTTCAAAACTGAATGATCTGTCACTGTTTGTTTTTGTTTAAAAAAACAAACACAGGTTGTTCATTAAAGTCATTTGCCACTTTCTTAGCTTTTGTATATTGACAGCTATTTACATAAATATGTATAGCAAAGAGTTTATGCACTATCAGACGAGAGTCCTTAAAAAAGTCTTTTAGCGGCAAATTAAGAGGTAGTGTTTATTTAAGAAACTACATATTATAAATGGAAATTACCAGTAACAAAATTATAAAGATGTTTTTTTCTTTTTTTTTTCTTTAAATGAAAATACACCTTATGCAATTCCCACTATGAATCGCCGACCAAACGGTATAGTGGTTAACGTGCTAGCCTCTAGACCGCGAGGTTACGGGCTCGAGTCCCGTGTTAGGCATGGGTGTTTGTAAATGTATGTTGGCTTGTCTAATGACGAATGTTTCGGCGCATTGTAGCCCTCGTGTTGCTAACGGCACCAGATAATCTGAAACCAACCAACTATGAATTGAACGTCCCTAACGTTAATGACGTTTACCAACATTGTTACGCTACGAAACATCTTAACAATGTTCAATTAGTTGTCACCAATAAATGAGATCGTTGTCAACATCTATGGTTTTAAATCTTGTTGGCGTCGTATAAGTCTTTTAGTGGTTAATTTATTATTTGTAAAATGTTTTAATAAGGTAACCACTGATTTCTGATTACAACTTCTGGATAGTGTATGCGTGGTTATTTATTTGAAGGAAGAGAAGGCCTAACAGTAATCTTAGAGATCTATACTGGCAACTCTTTCCAAAATTAGTTAAAATCTGTTGGTAATCATAGACAACCTATTTCATAGCTTTATGGGGGAAGTATTCAATTGGCATCATCTGCTAGCAGAGCATGAATTTCTTATAAGCTACCCAGAAGTTGCAATTATTATAGATCAATGGACGTAGCCTTGTTGGTAAAAATTAAAAAAAAACTACAACTACAAAGGAGCGTTGTGAAGGTTTTATTCAAACTGTATATTTGTATAAGATGTCCTTTGTATTAAAAATGTTGCTCTACAGCTTTGTTATTGATTACTTTCATGTATCTTGTGACGTTTTTGAAACGGATACGCTAACTCGTGACTTTTCCCATTAGATGGCGTTAAAAGAAGTAATCAGATAGCTGTCTAGCCACTTTACTATACCTAGACATAATTTTTATGACACTAGGGGGTTCTCCTCTGTTCTTCAACTCTCTCTGATCCCTGGGAATTGCTTCGCAATAAAGTCACCTACTAAAGTAACACTCGCTAAAGCCCGTACTCGCTAAAGCCCGTACTCGCTAAAGCCCGTACTCGCTAAGCTAGTAGTTTGCTACTAACAATAACTAAAACAATAACTAAAAACGCCCGTCAATGAAAGGTTTGTGACGTGTTCTTGGAAATCAATAAATTATGAATTATTATACTTAAAATATCGAGTAAATGGTCTTTGAAAACAATAGCTTTCAAATCAACATCGAATGTAACTGAAAACCAACTCCACTAACTAAGGATACCAGATTAGATTTTCAGTCATTTCTTACTACTATCAAACAATAATATTAGATAAAATATCTTGCGAAATTTTTGAATAATAAAAAATATCATAAATGCCTCGCATTTTCGAAAACTACTCCTACTTTTAAAATATCGCGTGCAACAATGTATGTGAAAACGAGGAATATACATGGTACGTCATTGGCTACTCCAAATGAATTTTAAGCAATTAAATCCAATCTTTAAAAATATCTTGTTAGAACTTTGAGATTGGTTACTAGCCCTTATGAGTTGCACTGACGAAACCCTTATTGTAATAATTATACTAACGTAGAACTCAAGATACTACATTTGGCAAAACTTCATTTTTTTTTTAACATGAGAACATTAAAATTCGAAATAAGAAGACACCATTTAAACTACATTAAAATAGTCAGATTCTCATCTCTAATTAAACAATCCGAGTTCGGATTTTTTTAAAAATCGAATCCTGAAAATGTGATCTGTGTTGTGATATAATTTATAAAAGAAATTAATCTTTATTTGACACTTTTCAGCTGTTTATAAAATACAAATATCAATCGCGCAAGCTTAAAATTGAATTTTTTGAAATTTAATACTTACAAAACTACATTAGAATTTAAAGGTAGGGCAATGAGAGTGTTTTAGTAAGACATATACCTTTGTGCCTGCAAAAATTAGATTTAGACACTGGAGGGAATGGCCCATTAAAAAATTAAGTTTCACATAGAATACTCAAAAACTAAAGTTTGTATCTCTGATATTTCGATATCAGCAGATTTTTTCAAACATTTCTCTACAAATTTGCAAAATTTCATAATTTTAAATCCGATAGTTTTTGCGCTGCAAGACTACGCGTGGTGGAAATTTTTTGAAACAGCGCTCACTGAATTTTAATGCTTATTTTTTAAAGTGAAAAGTCTGGTGTCTTTTAAGTGAAAAGTTAGGATATAAAGTGATAGTGAATGCCAAATTTAAATGCAGTCATCAATATTCTATTGTAATTTAAAGTTAAGTGATGTTCCACACTCGGGGTTTTGTTGAAATTTGCCTAACTTTGGAAGAAAAAAACAACTATAGAACACAAATTAACATAAATATAGTTGAATAGAAAAAAAACTTTCGAATTGTAATTTAAATCATATGGCAATCAACGAAAAGTACAATTACTTGTGAAATGCCATCCAGTAGTACAATGGAAATGTTTGAGCGTTTTTCTGATAAACTGCTGATTGCGTATGATAACTTCATGCCCAATATCTCTCAAGTAATAATTTAATATTCAACATCAGATATTAGACCTTTTCCGGAAAAGTTTGGTTTACCTGATGGTATTGCCTTCTTAATCACACGTTCTCTATTAAAAAAACTATTTATTTAAAGACTGTTCTTATTCCTTCTTCATTTCTTGTACGACGGCTATTTTCAAAAATATTTCAAGTCAAATCTTTAAATTTCATAATAGGAATTTAAAGATACGAAAACCTATCTGCGTTGGCCATTAAGATTGGTAAGCCTCAAACAAAGGAATAATTACAAACTTAACACGAGTACAAAAGGTGATAAGTCCCATTTTTGACAGTTAATTAAGAAACATTGTAATTATGGCAATAATTCTATTACTTACCAAGTAACGCGTGTATTAATAAACAATAAATTCCCGTGACGCCAATTAGGACATGCATTTCATTAGAACTCTTGTTAATGAGAAAGAGATAGGGTTTTGTCTTTTTGCCACAGCTGCCACAAAAGGTTATCATTAATAGTTTAGTAGAAGAATCGCCAAGCATTTATTTTATTCATGTCTCTTCTCCATCATAATTGAGATCACAATGCATTAAGAATAATGTAGCATGAGAATGACGCATGGAATGCAGAGTTGACATTCGGGTACAAATATTAATTAGTACCTTATTCGTTATATACATATTTTCAAAAATTATAAGCAAGTGATGTTGTTAGGGTATAGTAAAATGGGATGAAAAGCAAAGTTCCCCAACAGTACAATTCTGTTGGGAAATATCGCTCGCCATTGGGCAATCCCGATGTGGAGCGTTGTAAACCGGCCGTTGTTACAGATATGGGCCAATCACGCCCAATACAGGATGAAATATACCAGATGTTCTTAAATAATGATACACAATTTTAAAATTGAAATACTTTATTTATAAGAAAAGACTGATGAGAAAAGATGAAGTATTTTATTTATAAGACAAAAAATATGTTAAAAAAATTCAAGTGATTACTCTAAGATGAATGATAGATACGATTTATCACTAGACCAACCAAATGCACGAGTCATGCCGTGCAGATTTCTGCTCTCCAAATTAATCTCTCAGAAAACAACAAACAAACAAAAGTTAGGAATTTCCAAAAAGGTAACTCTTCTAAGCAATCTTATGTGCCCAGACTGCTCATGGGGTTTCTGCATAGTAAAAAATGGGACGTGTACAGTTTAATTTTTTTTTTTTTAAATTTTGCTTTATTTTGTTAAAAATTTAACACTTAAATTTAAAAAAAAAATCGAATTTACATAGTTAGTTTATAAAAAAATCTTGGTGTTTCTGTTTTCTGTATATACTAGTTACAAAAACAAAAACTATTACGTTTTGATTCATTGTTAAGTGCTTTTAAAGTTAGTCAAAGTTTTGTTTGTATTTGTCATTTTACTTTTGCTCACTCCATTTTAAGGTATTAAATATAATCGGAACATTTCATTAGTAATGGCAGTAGTAGTTAAAGTTTCTACAAAATAATGGTAACAGTATATTCTCTAACGTATTAAAAATACTTCGTCCTTAAATTCTTTATAAAAGCTTGAGTACATTTTTAATAGGTCGTTGAGCGTACAAACAAACCAACCTACATTTTTAATATAATCTCCTTCAAATCCGAAAATCTTCCTTTATTCCAAAAAATGAGAAACAATTCATTTCATTAATAACTAACATACAATAAATAAAAAATGTATCTACTGGAAAATAGCGCATTTACTGTATTAAAAGTCATTGATCGAATCTTATAAATTTGTTAACAGTCGGGTATACTAGTCTTATTGCATTATATATTTTAACGTTACACAACTGATAATAATACTTTTTACCAGATTTATAGGAAAAATACCCACTTAAATGGTTTTTTTCTGACTGTGTTGTTTTTACTTATAGTATTTCTTTAATATCATGGTACCGTTCTGTGTATCGCTAAAAGCGTTACAAAATTGTATAATAAACAATGCTGCACAATGATCAATTTAAAAATACTCTGGATTTAGTAGTGTATTGTGTTAAATATATGGTAGCCAGGAAATACATGAATATATGGATTGATTGGATATGAACATATAGTTTCTAAAGTAATATCACTCATCATTGTCCTTCGACACAACTACAGTGTTGTAGAAGAGAATGGAATAAATAATTTTTATTAGTGATAATTAGGTGCTAATTATCAGTGATAATTAGGCTGGTGGTGAAAAACAATATGAATGTTAGTTGAAAATTTTTGTCACCATCTTGCTAACATACAATGAGATGTAGTTAAAAAGGCCATGGAGCTTATCACTAGATGCAGGGCAGTAAGGGCATTCTCAGACAATGGAATTTCTGCCCTGCAGGTGATATTACTCCCATTTATTTTATTTATTCAAATTCTACAAAATCTGTAGAATATCTTATATATTAAATTTGGTAAGCGTTCCTAAATTTTATTCTTTTTTGAATACGCTGCATTTTGGTTAATTATAAAGAAATAGTTTATGAATTTCAGAATGTGATAATTATATGCTTAAACCTTTGCCTCACATACTATTTTTAACCATACAGAATTAAAAAAAAAAAAAAAAAAGGAGCACTTTGGGCTTTTTTTAAGAACGGAAATAAACTGTTATTTATAATGTGTATTTAAAAAATTCAAAATTAGGGCTATGTAATACGTTTTTTAAAAAACCAAGGTGTTTCAGATAAGCAGACTAAATACATTTCTCAGTATTTTCAAAACATTACTGAAGGTATGCTATTAAGGAAACAAGTTGGATTTTGTCAGTGAATGTTATTAAAATATCATTTTTAACAAAAATAACAAAAAATAGCAAAAAACTACATTAAAACACTTATCATGTAATATCCAATTTTTAACGATACCTCTATTTTCAGCCAAGTTGTGAACTTCCCATTGAATTTTAAGCATTTTTACTAATCTTATCGATACCTTCTAACTTTCTTATAACACATTTCTGAAGCATTTTTATTAACCCTAACTTTGAAAATTGATTTCGATCATCATTTCGGTACTTCCGCCTGACGTGACCTTTCATTTGACATATGGCACGTCGATTTATCATTTTCAGTTTGAATTGGGAAAGATGACTTCAGCCAGATGGATACACAGTCTCTGAAAGGTTCTTACTACATTAACGAAGTGTTTTAAGAAAAAATTATCTTTATGTTTGACACTCCAAACTTCGTATAAATTAGTAAAAACCTGATATAATCACGATCATAAAACTTTTATTCAAAATTTCAAATCAGTAAATTTTCTTTGAATTAAAATAGAAAAAAAATCTGAGATATTTTTCTAAATACATCAAGTGCCGACACCGATTGCTAATGAGCAAACTCCTTTTTTTCTCGCACTCTCATTATGGGTAATTAATTTCTCCCTCCAATAATTAGAAATAAATTCGACGTTAATTCAACGAAGGTTCGGTGCCTAATTAACTCGGATAAGTTATGATCGTCCATTGTGGATCCCCCTCATCATTCGAATGCTTGGAACAGTGAGCCAGAATTCTTCGCATCGCGGGGTAATCCTCTTTCCTGGGAGAAATGGGATGAATATATCCTTGGCTATCGACTGGGGCCGAAAGAAATGGGTAAGAATGAAATGACATCGATTAATCGTTCGTGTAATTATACCCGGACTATTTCGCTGATCGATGTTTCAGTATCGGTTGTGATACTGATGGGATACTGAGTTGAAGGACGTGCTTTATTTGAGAAAGTAGTGTTTCTTGATGGTGAGGGAAGTTGGTTGGGTTCATAGTATTGAATTTTTCGTGACACTAGATTAACACTGTTCTATAACATAGACAGGGGACTGGAAAAGAATTATATAGTAGATAGAATTTTTTAACATTTTCAACGCTTTGTGTAAAAATCCTAAAAGAAAAGGGTGCAAGGGTTTACTAATAGCCAAACTTTTGTAACGTTTTTAAGTTCAACCTTTCAACTAGGTTTTAAACTGTAAATGGAGTGTCAACCATTTCAAAATATTCTTGCTACAAGGTTTATTCTGTACATGCTCTGGTATAGAATCATCTTTTTTGTAGTGTTGCCATCGTAATCTTTTTAGCAAACCCTTGTAATTAGGGGTTACCTTGCAATCTTGTCACTGCAAGTGTAATGACTAGTAAATGACAAGGTTTTCCTAAGAGTGCATGCTATCTGGGATAATCCATGATGATGTTGTTAAAATGGATTTGAGAGGTAAAATATAAGCTTATTAATTGGCTGGTAGAATCATCCAATTCTTAATCGGGGGAAAAAAAAGGAAAAAAAAAAAAACATTTCAGCTAGACCATACACTTTAATTTGTTATTCGTGATTTTACTTTTTAGTTGATTTTTTTAATATTTTAATATTAATAATTTGTCTGCATTTGAACAAATTTTGACAATTATAACTTAATTACGCCTCAGTGTTGGCAATGGCCCCCAATTGCAATAAACTACAAAGTTCCTGGTGCACTACAAAAAAACTCTATTGCGAGAACTCTACAAAGCTTATATTACACGGTAATACTTTGATATTAATTAAAAGTAAGAATATAAACTTTGTAAATAACTTTTGATTAATTATCATGCTGTTTTTTATGACCAGAAATTAAACTGAAGAAAACTGATCTTTAACTTAGCAGCATTTTTAAAAACATATTTCCGAATCGTTTTAATTATAAACGAAATTATTAATTCTCTGAATTCTCCGATTGCTCTTGTTTATCTACGAATCTTTCTAAGGAAATAAAATATTCAATAATTGTTTTTTAATGATAACGATGTCATATTGTCCAATTAGACTCAGCAAATTGGAGACCTTGGAAATTTTGATTAGTTAATTAATTATTTTTTTAATTTTATCTTTTTACTGAGAATAATAATCGAACAATTGTGTAGAGTATTCTTTTAATTTTTTATCGAGTCTCGCTTGGAGCTCATTGTTGTAAATGACACAAAAGTGAGTTCTAATATGAAGGTACCTGATGATAAGCTGAAGAATAAATTGCCATATCAAGATGTAAGTTATAAACACTTATGTGACTGAAACTCTAAAGATAAATAACAATCAGAAATGAATTTGCATATGCTTGTATTTTGGAAAATTATATTTTATCGATTTAATTAAGTACACAAAGTTTCAAATCTCTAGTTCAATATTTTGTGGTGTCTCAAAGACTCAGATTATATGGCTTTACTTTGCACCACCTTTCTTCTTCTTTTGGTAGCCCTTTGTAGGACAAAGTCTTCTTCAGAATCTTTCATTTTAATCTCTTCTTTGTCAAGGTATTTCGATAGGTGACTCTTAGTTTTTTATAAAGTCCTTGTCGATGCTGAATGTTGTAGAGGAGGAATTCATTTAGAAGATGTGTCCACGAATTTAATGATATTAATTTTAATAGATTTTATGATAACTGCCTCTTGGTAATTCTTGTACGTTATTATATGTGCCTCCATATACCATTAGTGTATTTATTGCAAAGAATCTTCCTCAAAACCTTTTTCTCAAAGTAGCGTGTCTATTTTCGTGTGATTTTACTATTACCCAGGTTTAGTATCCATATATGAGAACAGAACACTTCTTTAACTGTTCATAAATTATCTACAAATATAACTAATCAATAATACTAATAATTCAATATCAATTTATAGATATTTATGATTAATATGCAATAGTAATTAATCTATTAAATTTTTTTTAATAAATTAAAATTTTTAACAAATTAATAATTTTATAAATATTCACATTTAGAATTTTTGACTTAAATTTAAAGAGGAGATATACTGTTGGAAGAGAACAGATACGATCATTTTTCTCAACAGAATACTATGTGAATCAGAGGAAATTAAGTTTTAGAGTTCAGTTTGCCATATGGCACTTCGTGAGCTTTGGTAGTTGACTGTTACTCGAGACTGTAGAAGAAAATTACAAGATAGCCGAGTGTTTCTGAAAGAAGTGACAAACAAGTGATACATTTTCCACTCACTTTCAAAACCCAGTGTCACCCTCCTCATCCATCACTATCAAGTGTTGTGAAAAATTTAAATCACATTTCATTCCATCTCTAATTGGTGACGATGAAATATCTGATTCAAATTACAAGCGTTTATGTTTATTCAATATCCCTATAAAGTTCAACATCTTCAGTAAGTCAAAATACACTGACAACGCAAATAAGAGTAGCTCTGAAAATACTTAATGCAGAATGGGAAAGATATGATAGAAGTACTGCGATACTTGTAAGTTAAGACATCGTCAACATAATTAAAGTTATAGGTAGAGGGGTAGGAAATATGACACTTTAAATTGCGATACATTAGATCCAGATACCAAGCATGTATAACCTTGCAATGATACATTATCTAAATTTTCTCTTCTTAAGGTTGACAGCAAGATTCTATATTAAAAAGGAGCTTACAATTTCGATTTTTTGTTAAGAAAAATGTATCTAAGTTAGCGAGTTAGGCGACACATTTGGCCGGAAAACTCATCACCGAAACAAATACTTTTCAAATATGATTTGTCTACTTGAATTCAAGTTGGGAAGTTTTCATAAAAACACTCTATTGCTCAAACTTTCAGGCATTTCCAGTCGAATTTTAAATAATACTATTAATTTTTTCCGAGGCCTTCTCAGGCTGATATATGATACATGTATGAAGCATTTATAGTCAAGAATTGACTTGAGGTCACCATTTCGAGCACTTCTTATTGAATTTTCATATGAGAACTCATCTCGTTGAAGCCTTTTATTTGATATGTCAAGCATGTTTCTAACATTTGTTGTTTTGTCTGTGAGTATCTTAAAATGGATGTATCGTGCCAAAGATATATGTGTGCAACTCATTTTGATTAAGAAGACTATAAACATAGGGATAAAAAAGGAAAGATCAAAATTTTTAATTTGAAATCCTTCTTCAGTTGCTCATTAAATTTAATGGGGATAAAAAAAGTGAGCAATCGAGTAACTTGGTCTCAATTAAATTCAGTTCCAGATACCTTCAATTCGATTCCTTTCACTACGAACTCAAACTCTGGTCTAATCAATAAAACTCTACTTGCACCTATTCATGGAAACCGGTGAAGTAATTTGAGAAATTTCACGTGGAACGAGGATGCACTTTGAAATATTCCAACTATTAGAATTGGGTATTACTGCGTGTTAATTTAACAGTTTTCATGGAAGTGTTATTGAAATTTTGTTCGACGTCGTTTTAAATTTGAGGGGAAATTAATCATTGGATTGTTTATTTATTTGCGATCCTTTATTTACTCGCAGAAGAATCGAGTGTGTTCCAATTGTTTACGTTTAGAATTATCAGACAAGTTTTAAATGTTTTGGAAAAATTCCAAAAAATTAATTTAAATAGTAAATAGTCTCCTTTCTGAAATTTAAGAAAAGTGAGATGGATATCGCATGATGTTTTCTCAATAAATTATCTGGAAAGTTGTTAAGTATTTCTTTGCGATATAAACTTTGAATTTCGATTTATAAAGTTAATTACTTTAACGCTGTATCTTCTTACATAAAATACTCCACTTGTAGCACTATATAGTTTAGAATGTCATCTTAAATATAGGCTTGTAATAATTTAAAAAATATCTTTTTATTGTTGAAGATCAAGCCAATATTTTCTGCTGCAACTGATATAAAAATATTAATTAATTAAATTAATTATCAATCTAAACCTGCTGCTTTTTTACATTAAACATAGTAGATGATTTTTAGTATTTTCTTTACTAAAGTCCGCTTTTTGCTATATTCAATATTTTTCTTGAAAAGTTGCATTTTAAATCTTTAGAGATACTAATTTGAAAGATAAAAGACATACTTACTTTCCATGATATCATATAAGGATTTTGATAGCGGCATACTCAAATTTCATTAGCAACATCTTAGTGTATCTTTTACAATTATACCATACAAAACTGTCTTAAAACTTTTGTAAACTTTTTATATGTGTAACAGATAAGATAATAGATAGTGACACCTTCAGTTTTCTTTTACCATCAAAAAGTTAAAATTAAATGCTAAGATGTTCGTTCATGAAGTCAATCTTTGTGATTTACGAGAAAAGAGGTTTTAAAAATTCTTAAAATTTTAAAAAGAGTTTAAAATTATTTTTTTTTGAGTGTATGTAATTATGTATTGCAAAGTACTAATTGATACATTATTTTAAACGATGCACTTTTTCGTTCATTATTATTTTTACAAGATATTTGGTAAAATGCGATTGACATGAAATTGACAGTTTTTCTAGATTTTTTCTTCGTTATCTGATAAGATATTTCTTTATCTGCTGAAAACGTGTCTTATATCACTGTATAAGAACAGAGTATTGAGGAAATTAAGTACAATAACAAGTATTTTAGTGGTGTTAGTCAATTGTTTAAATGTTTTCTATTTGGGTTAATTTTGATAATGGAGTGTTAGTTTTATTGCAATACTGTGATTAATAAATACTTCTGGATTAAAATCTTTTTACCCTAAAGGGCTGATTAAAATTAAAATATTTAAAAAATTAATTACCTAATAAAGTCTCATTAATTATCTGGAACATTCGCCAGTAAGTAAACGGTTTAGGCTGGGCCATTTCAACTTCATTAGAATGCAATTTTCATTTACAAATGCAGGGCATTCGAGCTAAAAGTATCCAAAAGTTATGGTTTATTATTACCAAATTTCCAATTAGAATATAATAGATTGCTTCTCCGTGGATTGAAAACTCTTCTGAGATTTTTAAACTAGAAAAGGATGCATCTAAAGACAATGTGTGGTTAGGAGTTTATATACATGACATCATTGGTCCATTTTTCTTCGTAGAGCACACTGTAAAAAGACAATGTTTATCTTGGGATTCATTAAATCCATTGAGTAAATACAAGAAATAGAAACAGTGGATGAGTTGAAGAAGCTTAAGCGTATTATTCATGAAATGTGTCCAATTATTTCTGATATACTGAACTGGATTACCTATTAGACATTTGTCGTACTACAAAAGGTGCGCACATCGAAATCTATTGATATTAAAACTTGGTAAGATGTTCTTTCTCTTTAAATATACAAGCAATAATTTTTCTATACATTTTGCCCACTCTCCTGTATTATTAATAACACTGCAAAATTTGTGAGTAAATCTTGCGGGGTGTGGAGATAGGGGGTGGGGGGGAAAGGGGGTAGGCGAACTAGGTTCCCGCCGTGATCACCGCAAAGCAAGAGTGAATAGATGAATGGTCATCACTGCGCAAAAACCATTTTTGCTTCCCATGATTTCTTCTGAAACTCTTTAAAGTGAGGCTGAGTTTGAACTCCAGATTGGATCACTGGGAGTCGAATCCACAATTACTCCACACGGGAAGTGAATTTCTTAATTACAGAGCTATTATTAACTTGTAAACAGATTAAATTCAATGCAACCTATTTACAACACTGATGAAATCGCAAAAGAAATTTATCCTATAATTAAATAAACTCACTTAGTAATCCTTAAAATAAAACGATATTTAGTATTCTTACACATAAGATTTTTTTCAAATTTACAGACATCATCTGAATAACAGAAATTTAAGTTTCAGAGCACGTTCAATTGAAAGTTTTAAACATTTCCTACTTATAAGCATTATTTTTAAGCTATAAAACAATATATGTTTGAAAAAGAAACAGTTCTTTTTCAATTACATAACATTAAAATTATAATAACTATAATATGTCATATTCAAAATTTTATTTATTAAAAAAGTTATCAAAAAATAACTAGGATATTTCATTGGTTTGCAAGAAATTTCTCTTGACTTAATTTGGTTCCAAGTTAAAAAAATATTACTCATAAAATGTAATTGAATATTTTAAATCTCCAAGAAGAAAATATTATGCTGATGATAAAAAGTTGTGTAGCAACGCTACTGAAAATTTCCAATTTCTGGATCTATATTTCAAAACTTATTACTAAAATAGTTCATTTTATAAATTTATTACAATTTTATGTCCAAGGCTAACACTAAATATAATATACTATCCAAGATTAACTACTTGTCAAAACTTATAATGCACTAAAAAAATCTAAAGTCACTTAACACCACAAGAACTAATCATTATTTCAGGAAAAAAATTTGTGCCTGTCTCTCAACAATTGTTTCAGCTACTATTTCATTCATTACAATTTCAATTAGCCAGTACAACAGGATAACAATCAATGCCCATATTCATTAAAATTGAAAGAAAAAAACTCAAAGACGAGAACTAATAAAATGCTCTTTTAATTAGATAGCTACACACATCAAAGAAAACATTTTAAGAAAGTAAAAAAAAAGTGAAGAATGAAAAGAATGTAAGATTAAAGACAGACTCTTTCCTGGTGTATAAGGGATATTCCTCATTTGTCTTAATGATTATAGGCACGGTAAATTAGAAACGCATCAAATATGTAAATTCATGATTTTGAGATCCTTTTAAGCTTTTTAATGAGCATGGGTAATTTTGAAAGTAAAAATAATCAGGATTGCATTAGAGTTTTCTTGGCAGTAAAGACATGCGAGCTTTATTGAAATGTGATGTGATATATGATAGATGGAGTGTTAGATTAGATTGTATGGTAGTGTTACATTGTGCTTTTATGTATTTCTTAAAATAAAATATGAAGAACTTTGAGATTCTGTGTGTTGAATTTGAACAATTTCTTCTAGTTGAGATTTTGTTTTTGTCACTTATGAATATTGATTAGAAAGTAATTTGATGTAAAGCTTTATAGTGTCAGTTTTCTTCTTACGATTTTAAATTGAAATTAAGTTTGTTTTGATTATTAATGGTAGAGATTATTTTTTTTTTTCAATGTTATATTATCGTTTTTTTTTTCTTCTTAAATCATGTTTTTCTTAAAAATTGTTTTTAGTCGTCTATTTTAGTTAAAATGCATTTAATATTTTTGAAAATTTGTTTGAT
Source organism: Linyphia triangularis (assembly GCA_963978545.1). Lineage (NCBI taxonomy): Eukaryota > Metazoa > Arthropoda > Arachnida > Araneae > Linyphiidae > Linyphia > Linyphia triangularis. The sequence continues at coordinate 88,588,301 of OZ021723.1, read as the reverse complement.
ATTTATGAAAAAAAAAAAAAAAAAACTCGAGAAAAATGTGTTTTGCTTAAAATTATCAAAATTATTAAGTGAGTATCTTGTAGCTAATATATGATACTAATTAATACAAAATTGGAAGTGTAGAAATTTTTCTTGTTATCATGAGAATACCTTTTTTAATCTTTTACAAAATACGTGTTTTATTTATCATACGATTGGGTTCACCAGTTTTTAAAACACGATATAAATTTGCAAGTCCTCATATAAGAATTATTACTAAGATTACTTATTTAATAATACTCGTGAAATATTTATCAAAAGAAATTTGATCACAAAAACAAAATAATTGGTTATCAGCACATTATCTTTCATCATTTATTAAATGTCCGATAATTGCGCTTTATTTAACGAATATCAACCTAAATGAATCCCAAGGGTTACCCTCCCAAAGTAATACAAACTTCTTGATGAAAGATGTGTTACTTAACTAATATGTAATGTAAGAGCACCGTTGCTTAAAGCTATTTAAATCTCCCTTATAAAGAGCCCATACTATTGATTAGTAATGGCAGTTGGCACCATTTTTCCCAAAGAAAGGTAGAATCAAAATTTCATTGAAAAATATAACTTTCATAGACGATTGGAAGGATACTTTGTTACAATCCTTTTGTGTTGTTCTTTCCAGTTGAATGTGCTCTGAGGTGGAAAACACGATTTAGATAGGTCTACTTGTTTTGACTGGACAGCATTTTATATTTCGTTAGACCAACACTACTGTAGTCTAAAAAATATTATTGCGGATTTTCTAGAAGAAATGCAGACACAGCTTTTAAGACATGGTAGAGCATGAAACCTGACTATTTATTCTTCGTCAAAAAAGCTTACAAAAATCCTCTAAATAACAGTGAATTCTCTATCAAGCTTTAACAAAACCTTGAGTGCTTACAACTTCAGATATAACGATAATTAAGACTCCTTCTAACACGGCTCTAAACCTCCAACTGGCTCAAATTCAAAGCTTTGGTGGTTTTTATATCCTCTTATGTGAAATTTAACAAAAAAAAAAAAAAAAAAAAAAAAAAAAATGACAGCAACAGATCTGGCGATCAACGCGTTCTTAAAAGTCTCGAAATGTGTCTATTCACTCAGGTGTTGCCAACCTTTTCAAGCCTGTATTATCTCTGTTAACAAATAAGTGTTTGAAAATAAAACTTTAAAAAGAAATATGTACACTGTTTACAGTTATATATATTGAAGAAATGCGTAACTATATACACCATTTCTTACATAGTGTGTTTTGGATTTAGCTTACATTTATCGGAGATGCAGTTCTCAGTTAATTAAGCGTTAAAACTGACTTCTATATATTTGTATAGGTTAATACATCACATATGTAATGTAATTGTATCCCTGTTTAAGTATAAATTCATTTTAAAACCCTTATTTTGATTTTCACCTATAATTTTACATCACAGATGATATTTTTGTCATGAACCTTGCATTCTGCCATGGGTATAGGACACAGTATACTTCTCAAATAGGAGTAATAAAAAAACTTGGTATTATAATTAATATGTCAGAGATGCATCTTTAGTTTATAAAACTATGTAGATGAATCCTTATCAAACAGTTGCGCACAAGTTTTTGATGGTAATTAGTAGTAGTTTTCATCCATCAGCTGTACCAACATCAGGCCTCAGCTTTATTAGCCCAGACAAAGTTGGGCACTTCCTATAGTTTATTAATATATTTGTCCATCTTCTAAACCCTTAATAACTTTATAACTGTAGTTGCAGTTGGACCAAAAACACGAACGCTATCATTATATCACTTTTTAAACTTTGTCAAGTCATTTATTTAATGTTTACTGATATTTGCTAGAAATGTATTTAAAATTCAGATGTATAATTGCGCAAAGACCAAATAAAAAGATTTAAGTTTTGCTTATGTTCTCTATAATATGTTTTGAGTAAGATTTTACTTGTAAAAACCCACCTACAAACTATTAAGTTCTTCTTTTCCTCCTGAACAATCGATAAACATTGTTAATAGAACAATAGTGTCGAAATAAGTCTTCTATATTTGTATTTACAGTATCATTGATTACATACATTTAACACTGCTGGTGTGGTAATTAAAAATTCTCTCTCTTCTTCTAATCGCTTTTACTTCTTTTTACAAATACCTTTAGCAAACACTAGTTGCCAACTAAACGGTATAGTGTTTAGCGTGCTAGCTTCTAGGCCGCGAGGTTGAGGGTTCGAGTCCCGTGTAAGGCATGGGTGTTTGTAAATGTATGTTGGCTTGTCAAATGACGAATGTTTCGGCGCATTTTTGCCATCGTGTTGCTGTCGGCGCCAGATAATCTGAAAACAACCAACCAAACACAAGTCAAGTTGCAAGTCTCTATAATGATCATTGCAGCTACAGTTTTGTAATTTATTGTACGACTGCACAATTTTATTCTTAAATGTTAACTTTTGGTTTTAATAAACTTCAAGTCAGTAGTTTAATTTTCATGTCGACAAAATTTACTCTGTCTGAACGTAATGAATATATTTCAGAAATGTATGTATTTTCTTAAATTTAAGCGCAATATTTGTTTATTGTAAGTGCTTTTATTTAATCATTTGTGATTTCAGTGAAATAACGATGAGAAAACATCTAATTTTTTATTACGGCATTTGTGCTTGTGATACTGAACATAAAGAAATTAAAACACTATGTTGTATTGAAGGCTTTATGATTGTATTGTGACTGTAATGATTTTTTTTTTTTCAAAACATATGCAAGGACCAATTTTATTCAAGAATTTGCGCTTGCGAATTCATTCGGGATAAAAATTATTGATGAATTTCTTGGTAAGGATGGCAAAAGTAAAGTAACCGAAATGAGAAAATGTTATTTGGGCTTCATGTCATGGATCTTCCCTACTTTGAAATATCACCCAAAATCATCGCATAGATTTCCTAAAAATGAAATCTCATTTCATGTGTATATACGTGAGAAGAAGTTTAAGGTAAACAAACTGCCAGTTTATAGCTTACTTCGAAAAATCTGAAACAGACGAGATCACATACTTTTTTTTTATTTTTATTTCCTATACCAGTTTTCTTTGGATGTATTTATTATTTAGCAACTAAAATGAACTGGTAGGATATTACTTTCCTGTTGTATCAAGCAAGGAATTTTCTTACTTTTAGTAAATGAAAATCTTGAACTTCAATTGAGGAGATGTAACAAATATATTCGCTGACTGCAGTAACAAAAAAAAGTTTACATCTCTCTCTCTATATATATATATAAATTAACAAGAAAAGGTACATTGTTACGAATTTTGCCAAAAAAATTATGACACAACTTTACAACATAAAACTAAAGATTTTTTCTTCGCAAATGCTCCATTTACGACAACGATCTCCCTATCAAATTTTTAGAAATACAAAGCTACGGCTCATATAGCCTCAAATGCAGCGATGATTCAGACTCTACAAAAATAAGAACCGATTTCCTTTCAAAACAGTTTTAAATCTCCAAGCAAGCCAAATTGCTCTTCCCGGTGATTTTTATATCCTAGCGTGAGAACTTTCCCAAAAAATTCAAAGAACCCATAGGGAAGTTAGTACGCACCCGAAACATCTCGAAATTTCTTGATTTACTACTACCGTTGCTAACATTTTCAAGTCTGTTTTATGGTTTCTAATAAATTAATTTAAAGAAATAGAATTATGAAATAAAATATGAACACTATTGACAATTGTATAAGGACAATTTCGTGACAATATTAATTATTTTAAGATTTCTTGTCACCAGGGGTGTAGTGGAACGGGAACGCGTGGAAACGGCGATCCTTTACCTTTTTAGAAGGAGGAACAGCGTTCCCTCCCCTTAAATTTCTTAAATTTATAATTTTTTTTTGCATATTTATTTCTTTACATGACACTTAACGGAAATTCAAGTAAGAAAATGAAAAAGTTCTTTCTTTCGTAAGAACTATACTTTCGTTTTCGATCCACAACTTCAGAGCTGAGCAGGCAAGTTCAAGTATTTGCAAAACACTTGAAGTGGTTCGGTAAAGTGCACACGCCCATTCCATCAACAATCCGATTCATGCATTAGACTTCCACCCCCTCCTCTCCTTCAATGCTTCTATGCTACTCCCTTAGAAATGAACGGACGTAGATTTACATCTAACTATGACTCATCCAATGCCAATTATCGTCTTCTTCAATGAATGATCTGTGTTTGTGGAGGAATTTAGGCCCTTACATTTGTGTAGTTCTTCATGAATACGGACTAAAACTTCCACATAAAAATTGAAGCCAACTATCTTCATTTTTAAAGAAAAAAACTGTGGTCTGACACATGTCTTTGCATCCTTTCTATGAAGAATGTCTCTTCTCTTCTAATTTTAACGGTAACGCTAACTGATTTATCAACAAAAGTGATGTAACGTTTTTTTTGTTTTTTTAAAAAAAAAAAATTTTAATTTTTTTTTATATCACCCACTTAATAATTTATTTGTTAACTTCGTTTAGTACCTAAGAAATCAACTCGTCCAAGAGGATAAAACTAATGACAGTAAAAGATCTGTTTTTTGGACAATCCAGAAAAGCGAAGTGAACCTGCGATTTTGACGGAATAAACTACTGGGGCGCTAAGAATCCAGATAGGAAAGTGCAGAATGTTGATATTTTGTATGAGCTTTTAGGGTGTTTTGATATCACGGAATTATGCATTTATATTGGCTTGCCAGATATTGGGAAAATCAAACTGATACGTTGTTTGAACATGACAAAATACAGCGTGTCCCCGTATAACCTGGCCGACCTTTATTTTCGATACCGTTGGTGCTAGATGCATAGTCCCAATTGAAGAAATACTTTAAATCGTTAAAATATTTTAACTGAATAGTTTTTACATTAGCAAAAGGATTGGTATAAAAATTACGGATAATAAATTTTTATACGGTCCCCAGTTCCCCCAACTCATATTTATAAAAATGTTGCCCATAAAAAAACATTTCAAATAAAAAAAAAATTTAAATTTTTTCGACCAATAGCAACGGTGTTATTAGAGTTTAAAGTTTTAACGCTATTTGGGGGGCCCGTACATAAATTGAAATGAGAAAATATCGTCTTATTGGAATAAGAGCAAGCTTCTAGACTAGGTTTGATTACGGCAAACAAGTTGTTGTTCATCGCCTAAATGCTCGAAATGTTTTCCTTCAACTAAAATACCTAAGCGCACACTTGATTCAAATTTATCTTCAAAATTGTTTAGCATTACAGGCGTAATATACCTGGCAGCGGATAAAGTTGCCTATTATGTTGTGGGGTGGTGCATCATCCTGTTGAAACCACATCTTTATAAGGTCTGAAGGTCTGCAAACACGACATGGTCATCCAGAAAGTCAGATAATGGTCCCTGTAACAGGTTCACATACTTTTTACCTGTTAATGTATCAGCAAGAATTAAAGGTCCTACTGACGCTTCCTTCCATATGCCACACAAAACATTAACGGACCATCGCAGTTGACGCTTGTTTGGACGGATTACATGGGGATTTTGCAGGGACCAAAAGTGTGTGTTTTGAATATTTACGACCTCAGTTCTTAAAAAAGTGCACTCATCAGAAACTAGAATGTTATTCACAAATAATGAATCCAACTCTAGCTTGTTCATGAGGAAATTGCAGAAATCAAACCATCTATTTTCATCCTCGGGCAAAAACTCTTGTACCAATCGCGGGCGATAAGGAAGTGCACCGTGTCGATTTAAGACTCTCCACACATGGGTTTTTGAGTATCCACATGCTTCACAAATATCCTTGACACTGAATAAGGGAAAGCAACAGCATAGCCCAAAATACCACTCTTGAAATTTTGGATCGCGGTCGTCTTCCTATGCTAACCGTTTCTCGCAAACGCTTTACAACATTTAAAAATTTGGAAATTTTTAGAAATTTACCATTGGAAATTAAGCATTTGAAAATTTAATTGCATATTGTCTTGCAGCCACTCGCCTATTTCGATTACATAGTAATATTAGAGAATAGTTTTCTTAACGCAATTGCTCTTTCCCTGTATTTCATTTTGTGTACATGCCCTTAAAATATGTTAATGACCACGTGTGCAAAGTGGTATAAGTCACTAATTTCAATTTTTCGTATCTCCATGAATATTGATCGAACAAATTTTGATTCTTTTTTGTTTGAAATGTTTTTTCATGGGCAACATTTTTCTAAATATGAGTTGAGGGAACTGGGGACTTTATAAAAATTTACAATCCGTAATTTTTATACCAACGCCTTTCCGAACTTAAAAACAATTCAGTGAAAATATTTTAACGATTTAAAACATTTCTTCAATTGGAACTATGCACCTAGGACCAAGGGTATCGAAAATAAAGGTCGGCCAGGTTATACGGGGACACACTGTATATTCAAAACTGTATTGATTTTTTAACTGGTACTTACTTTAACTGAATACGTAAAAATAATGGAATTGGGTGGCTCCAGGAAGGTGCATGGGATGATGCTTGGCATTCCCCTAGTTGCTTAAATTTTTATAAAAGTAGAGAAAAATACCAAATTCACCTGAAAAATAAACTGTGGGCCTTTCAATAATATAATATTTGCCATTGTGAGAAGAAAATTATTTAAAAAAATCAAGGTTTGAATAAAAAAAAAGAATATTTTCCTTGCACCCTTCTACAAAAAATGTTGTCGGCACCCACTCTAATGAGTCTGTCTTTTCCAAAAAGTGAAGGTATTCACATTTGTTGATGTTATATATTTTATATTAATTAATATAAATTTCTAATGTTTTTGTAAATGGGTATAATATATCGAAATTGGGCTGTGAAATAGTAGGAAAGCAATTCAAATGTATTTTATTTTTTTTTTATTTTAGAAGAAAATTGTTTATTAATTTGAAATGGGAAAGCTTACATTTACAATTATTTGAGAGTTTATTCCAAAAATGAAGCAGACATTCTTTAAGAAAAATATGTTTTCTCAAGTTTACAAAAATCAACTCTAAATGAATTGGCGACAATAAGGAGAGGAAATTGCCTCCCGATGGGTCTACATTTGGTTATCCCTCTTAAAATTAGAGACGATTGGGATGCTACAGAAATTAATATATAATCAAGAAATTTTAAATTGGCTGGTGGATTTTAACGGAATTTAACTTTCAAATTGAACTTTTTCTAGTTGTTAATTTCATTTTAATTAATGGAAAAAATTTTGAAGAGGAAAAAAAAAGGGTCTATCAAGCAGATGTGCATTTTGGAGAGTTGTTTTTTTTTTAGGGTCAGACCCCTCTAGTATCCCTAACATCCCGGTGTTTTATAATAATTAAATAAAAAATTCTTAGCAATCGTAAATAATTTCAAAATAATACCTTTTAAAATACCATTATTCCTTATTCCGATAAAGTTTGCTTACCGTATCGCAATAAAGTTGCTATTACGTCCAAGAACTTGAAAATAAATATCATCATTTGTAAATCTCCTAGCATCAAAAAAACACTAAGCATTATTTTTTGTCTGCTTAAATTCAATATAAAGTGTCGTTTAAAAGAAATGTAAAACTGTGCATATTTCAAACGTAGTTATAATTGATTTAATGTATCGGTGCTACATGCCCTTGTATTTCAAGCGCCAAAAATATATAGTAAAATCAGCCTGATATTGGTGTTTGTTCTTTAACCAAAAATATTACTCCTTCTGTAATTAAATTTAAATAAACGTAAAAAATTTCATATTAATTTATAGTATGAATAACTCTACATTTTCATCTAGAGAAGGAGAAAAACCATAAAATTCTTAATTGACATCTGCAACAATTGCAATCTTTTTAATTCATTTTGAAAACAGGTTTTGAGGAGCTACAGAATCTGGGAATTTATCCGAACCCATTGCAAGTAAAGATATCTCTGAAATTCTGGAAGTTAGATGAATATGTTAAATCTAGGCCCCGAAAACACAGATCAGGTGATGACCCTATTAGAGGGAGTTCTAAGGGAAATGTGTCTGAATAGAAACTCGATCTCTCATGGAAGTTTTTCTGAATGAAAATTGTTAAAAAAATCAAGTAAATAATTTGTTTAAAATGTTTTGTAGGTATTATGTCAGTAATATGTTTGAAAATGTCTTGATAATCCATTTATAAAGTGTTAAATAATCTGTTAAAATGGGCTGTGCAAAGCAAATTATTTAAAAATCCATATAACTTAATAAAAATCATTTAATTCAAAAGTGTTTCAACACAATTTTTTCTTTTAAATTTTTGAGGTGCTCATAATTTGTTTTGAGATTATTAAAGTAGTATTAATAAAGTTATTTATTCTTAGTTGTAATCCCCCCCCCCCCAACTCCCAGAAAAAAAGTACACGTTATTGTAACGACGCAACAAAGCGTCCCCACACCTTTTTATTTTACTTTTTTACTTTGTACCACTGCTTGTCACTGAAAACTATAACCTGAATTGTTATTGTAGAACAAAACTGTTCTGAATTTAAAATTAGATTTAAAATATCATGGTTATATAAACTGCGTGAATTAGAGTTTGAGTAATAAAGCTCATAACTAGTTTCTGATAAAGCAATGTTTTCGAAGAATGGAAAATGCATGATAATAATAACTAATACTTCACATTGATTATATAACAAATGCATTTAAAAAATAGGGGTGTGGAACATCGCACAACTTTCAATTATATTATAATATTGATGTAAATTTGTGTCATTTAGCGTTTTCTATATTTTCTTCATTCATTTAGAAAAATTGGCCAGTTTGGCGAAATTTTTGGTAATAAATTTTGTATGGGTCCTTAAAAAAGTAATAATTATTATATAATTCTTTCTTATAAGTGAAACTGAGGAAAGAAGAAAAAAGATAGTTGATGAGGTATGTTTAAGGAAAGAGAACTCTGTCTTAAAGGCATTCGTTTTTCAACTCTTTACTTTCGCATTTTTACTGGAATTTTGGATTGGTTGTTGTTATTATATTTATTCTGCTACAACTACTATTTTCTGAAATCTGATAATATTTACCAAACCAGCAAATCGGTTGAAGACTGGAAAATTTTGCGAAATTTAAGATAGTTTTAGCATGAAATAAAACATTTCCTAATAGCATTACAAATCGGTAATTTAAGTCATTATGATGTCATTAAAATTAAATTTGTCCTGAAAGTGTCAACGCTCTCCTAGAAGGAAGGGATAGGGTTCATTTTCCGTTAAAATATTTAAATTATGATAAAAACATTATAACGGTAAATGATCTCTCTCTCTCTTTACTAATGGAATTATGTTGACTTTATAATGACAATTTTTAAATGTTAGTGAATTCATGATACTAATTTTAAAGTTTTAATACGATGTGCTAAAAAAATTGTATCCTATTTTTGGAATATTAAAGGAAAATTACCACTCCAGTTTCCTTCTAGGAGGGCTTTGGCACTTTCATGACAATTTTTAAATGTTAATGACATTATAATGACCCAAATTACTGATTTTTCTCGCAATTTAGAAATTTGTGTGATATGCTAAAAAATCATAAATTTCGAAAAATGTCCCAATCTTTTATCGATTTGTTTTTAAGTTCAAACATAAGCATTAACCGATTTCAAAAGTGTTTGTTGCATTATTTTGTCTTTAAATTTTGTAACTTTTACACACTATTTCCAACTAATTTGAATTTTTTTTTTTCGGAATTCGAATCACTGTAATGCATACGCTTAAAAAATGCTGCTGAAATTTGAGAGAATATTCAATATTTATTTTTCTTTTTCAAAATCTTTAAAATATAATTTTATTACGCACAATAGTTTTATGTCTATAGCATTTAAAATAAAATTAATTATAACACGTTATTTGAACTTAATAGTTTTGAAGTTAGAAGTAGATAGTTTTATAATACGTTATGCACGTATTGAAGGCAATTTCTCCTTAAAAAATATAGATGTATGTTATCTCGAATAATAAAACAAAGAGTCTGTGGATCTATAGAAAGCAACTTAAAATATGAGTAGGGCTATGAAGTTTTCAACATAAATAGTTTAGCCTTCTAATTGTTCCTTTGGCAAACCGAATGTTAACATTTAATGAGTTTTTTTTTAATTAATTTAATATATATATATATATATATATATATATATATATATATATATATATATATATATATATATATATATATATATATATATATATATATATATATATATATATATATATATATATATATATATATATATATATATATATATATATATATATATATATATATATATATATATATATATATATATATATATATATATATATATATATATATATATATATATATATATATTTTTTTTTTTTTTTTTACAAAGTGAATTCAAATAGAGGTACAGCTCTGAAATTTTCAACAAAAGTAGTTTAGCTTTCTAATTGAAGTTTTGAAAAACAAATTGTTAAAATTTTAATTAGTAATTTTTTTATTTATTTAAATTTTTTTTGTACAAAACAACTTCTAAAAGGGTTACGGCTCTGAAAATTTCAACGTTATTAGTTTTAGACTTGTAATTGGACTTTTGAAAAATAGAACGTTAAAACATAATTAGTTTTTTCAATTAATTTTTTTAATTAATTGAAATAATTAACAAATATTTTACAAATTGATTTTTTATAGGGATACAGGTCTGGAATTTTCAACGTAAGTAGTCTTGGCCACCTAATCGGACTTTTGAAAAACAGAATTTTAAAATTTTGCTTATTTTTTTTTTAATTAATTTTTTTTTACAAAACAACTTCTAATAGAGTTACAGTTCTGAGATTTTCAACATAAGTAGTTTCAGCCTTTTCATTGGACTTTTGACAAGAAAAAATTTTAAATCCTAATTTGTTTTTTATTTAATTTTTTAATTAATATTTTTACATATGCAGTTTGGCCTTCTAATTTTGCTATTCATAAACACGTGTTAAATATTCTCAAAAGGGTGTTGTATTATTATATTAAAGGGAATTTTTTTTTTGTTTCACGATAGGGGAGGGGATTCCAATATTAAGGGTTTACGTAGCAATTAATTTTTAGTGAGTGACGTGAGATTTTCCTTACGCAGCAATGAATTACCATGCATATACAATGAACCTTTCAACGAGTAAAGTAAGCCTGTACTTATGTGTCAAGGAACTTTTCAGCCAGAGAAGAGAGCTATGTTTGTTACAATGAAACTTTTAGCTAGCTTAGTTTTGCCTTCCAATGAACCTTTCTGCGAGCGAAGCGAGCCCATTCGAGAAGCGCCAAAAGCTGAGACCTACCGGCAACGCAAGGCCACGCAGCTAGTCATTAAAAAAAAAAAATTTACAGTGCAGCAGACACAAAAAAAATGTCATCAGCAATGCAAACATTATAAACCTTTTAACGCTCGTTTAAACCTTTAAAAATTTAAATCATTATACCTTCATCTGGATGTATTCCGAAAATTGATTTCAGAAAAATCGATTGGGATGAAAATTTTATTTAAAGCCCTACCTTTTTTGGGAAGTTTTACAAAATAAATTATTTAGGGTAATCAAAAAGACTTCTTATTAATAAAGCTCTAAAATGTTCTTGAATTTTGACTGCTAACAAAATATATTGCCTGACCAAAAAAAAAATATATACTTTTTTTAAACGGGCCCCAAAAATTAACGCATAAAATTTTTTCATATTATGTCGGCGGGTTGAAAGGTACTTCACTTGCATTAAATTTTATTTTATTTCTCTTCCTCTTAAGTAGTAATTGGGCATCAAACTTTCTCGAGTTCTCATTTATTGTTTTAAAGTAGAGTTGGCTGCTTTACATTTACAATAAACACTTATTGATTGTTTTGTATTTACTTTCTCTCACATGATTACTAGAGGCAACGACATGTTGAAAATTGACAGGGATGAGACAAAACAGAACATAAATGTTTGCTAAACATTTACGTAATTAAATTAAATTCTAAAGTGTTTGACTGTCGAATTAAATTAGAACACAATGTTCTTTGTTGTAAGTTCGATTGACAGATATAATTATGTTAATTGAATTGTCTCACACCCAAAAAGGTAGTTTTAGCATTCTATTCTGACATTCTCCATAAGTTTTAAACGATGTAAATTTTTAATCTTTTTAATGTAAACTAGCTACATAAAAGGTGTTTTCCATGATCTCTTCTAGTCATATAATTCATTTCTTCGTTATCGTTGTTACTTCTTAGGATGTATTTGAGAAACTTTTTTTTTATAAATACTTTTGAGTGCGAAACAACGACATAATTGCTTCTGAAGAGATTTTTTTTATTAAAATATATAGTTTTCCCTTATGAGTACTCATGATGGACACCTGTGCCAAATTTCAAATTTTTAGTTTCATGGGAGAGTGTGAATTTTAAAATTTTAACTATTTTAACTTGGGTATTTGAGTAATAATTAGTAATTGCATTAAATTTGAAATTTTTTTTTTCATGGGATAGTATGAATTTTAAACTTTTATTTTTATTTCTTGTAAGAGTTTTTTAATTAGTCACATTTTTGGCAAATAATTTCTTGGGTATTAGGGTTGTATAGTAAACTGATATTATGAGACTGAGCTTTTCTCTCGGGTTTACAGGTAAAGAAGTAAAATTTCACAAAATTTTGGAGAATATTTTGTTGAAATTTAGGCATAAAAAGATAATGCTAATGGGGGATGGGTCACAAAATATTCAAAAATATATATATAAAAAAGTATTAAGTTTGAAAACAAATTCATTTTATTTTGAATATAAAGACACACAAATTATAATTCTATTTTGAGTAAAACTAATTATTTTAAATGAATAAAGTTTTGACAATATTAACTAGTAGATTGGATTTTGTAACTAATATCTTATTTTTTGTATTGTTGATTTTTTTATGTTTTATGAATTTCAAATTGATATATCTTCAAATCTGTTTGGAGAAACACTTTCAAACTTCCAATAATATATTTGCAAACATATTAGTTTAATTTGTTTGTAGAAATTAGATGTCTATAATTTTTTTTAATCTATTAAAAAAAGAAGTAAACTAGGAAAGTAATAATTTTTTACAATTATTTAAAAAAAAAAAAAAAAATATTTTGCAAACAAGAAAATTCTGGACAGACAGTTTATTAAATTAATCTTTATGTTTATATTTTTTTAAAATTTTATAAAGGAAAAGATTTAAAAAGAAGAAAAAAAGAATAGAAATTTTGTTTTAAATTTTATTTTTTGACAATAAATAATTTTTTAAGAAATATCATTAATAAAAAGCGTCACTTTTTTGCATATTGTTTTGCTTTTAATTTCTTAAATATTGTTTTTAAAATGTGACCATGCGTTATTATACTTTTTAAACATTTATAAAAAAAAAAGTCACCATGATATGTACAAAATTAAAGAAAGAATTGAAATGTGAACCGTCCCCCTTTAAAATAAATATACTGTCTTTTATTTCATAATAACCGAAAAGCAGAATTAGTAAGTAGAAGAAAATAATATTTTTGTACATTTTCACCATTTAATGGATACTTACAATCAATTTACTGAATAAACAGAATTCAAACGTTATCTATTTGAACTAATAAACCAACACTACAAGTTTACTTTTATAACAAACAGTTGTTTAAAATATGAATCCACCTCAAATATGCAAATGTTTAATTTCTTTTAGATACTTATTTTCTTATTCAAGGAAAACAGAAAAAATATTTGTAACTCTGCGAAGACTAATTGTATCCCAAGGGTATCCCAACTCGAAACACCGAATTCAACGGTTTTAAAGACGCAGGCGGTATTTGGAAGATTGCATTGTTTAGAGCCTATTCCCTATACCAGTAAACATATAATTTAATTACCTTTCCAAATATCTGCCTCTATTTTCTTGATATTATATGTTGGGAAATGTTGCCTGAAGATGCGATACGCGTGAATGTTTTTTTCTAGTTTTATTTTTAATTTGGTGTAAACTAAGAGTGCAAAATGTAATAAGATCCTGAGTGAACTCTATGGAACTAATGGTAAAATATTCAGTATCGGCGAAATTGATTTTGTATTATTCAAAGAAATATCTTGGGATTCATGATAGATATGCTTTAATTGGAAATGTTTGGGAATCTAACATGGTGTAAGTGAATTGTAGTTTAATTAGATTGTGGAATATCCGGATTTAATTTATTAATATACACTGGGGTACTGAAATAGAGGTCTGCATATTGAAAGAGAATGTGTGAATAACTATTGTTTTAATTTTTATGGTAAGAAAAGGAGGAAGAAAAATGCAATATAGGCATTACATGAAACTTTTTTGTTACAACACAACTACTTTACTTTACATATTTAAGAATAGTGTGATCGAAAAATGATAGGAAAAAATAAATAAAATTGAACTATGGAGATTAGGAAGATGTTGTTTCTATAAAATTCTATAAAGAAAAAAATTGCGTTTCTACATAGAATAAAAATGAGATATTTTTTTTATCTATATATTGTGCTGTATACATTTGTGGGAAACTGCCGAGTGTTATTGAAGAGAGTTGCAGACTATTAATCGTTTAAGAATTTTTATGCAAAAATCCATCTTTAAGAAACAATGAACAATTTTTTTATTCACTCTCAAATGTTCCATAATCACAAATTATTCCTTTATTATCGTATAAATGTCTCAGCGTTTCCCTTTAAACACAACGTTTAAAGTGAAACATTCATTCTTCTTAGGTGAGTCTTATTGTAGGAAGAGAACCATAAGTGTAGTTATTTGGAAGATCCTTAAATTTTGATGCATCACTTTGCAAACACCAATGTAAGGTGATGGAACTATAACACTAAATCACATCAGTAGGTTGGTAATATGTTAGTTAGTGAGGAATAATGCTTTAATCAGAATAGCGTCACCTTTTGAGTTGAGACAGCACGCTGTTGTACAATTTTCGTGATCCATGTATCATATCTCAAACAGCTGTAATCTGTGAAGGAATCTAATCTTTATGCAAACTGATATAGTGGTTTTTATTAATGGTTTGACAAGTCTTTTTTTTAAACGAAGTGATTGAGCTAAATTCTCATTTTTGTAGGTACTCTTTTGAGATATATTTGGGATTTGATAAAATGTGCCACAATTTAAGTGTCATAATGTAATAATTAAATATCAAATTTATTGATTCCTTTACGCTTTGATTTTTTTACAGGTTATAACCTTTATTTACGTTTTACATCTGTATTCATAAATAAGCGCTATAGCTTTACATAGCAGTGAAAATTCCAATTTTCTTTTTATTCTCATTTAAAATTCAATATTTTTGAGTAGTGTCACTTTTATGCAAGTAACAGACATATGATAGCTAATTTTTGTTGTGTCATGCAACACAGAGCAGTGTATTTGGTTAAAAATTACTCACGTACGGATTTGTTTAACACGCTTTCTTTCAAGAAATTTTAATTTAATGTTTATTTTTTAAAATAAATTTGATGTTTATGTTTGACATCAATGAAACTCTTATTTTTGAAGTTTCAATCCTGGAAATGAAATACTTCTTTTAAAGATAACTTAGATTAATTCTAAAGCTTTTAGCTTGATTACAAGCATTTAGAAAATTACACTTAGAATGGTAAGGAAACATTAACAGTTCCTTTAATTGTGTCTCGTTTTATTTAACATGTCTAACTTGAACTAAAAGGTTCCATTTTACTCCAACAGTACAACAAACGTCAAAGAAACAAATTCCTTAGTTGTTGAATCCGAAAGAATTTCACTTGTAGCATTTTAACTCGAACCTTCCCGTTTACCCTTAACAGAGTTGTATTCAGAGTTAAAAGTTGAAAACTACGCAATTGAAACCAAAATTTAGGGCGCGATGGGGCGATTATGATAGCAGAAAGCAGCACATTTCAACAACATGAAGTTTTTTTTTCATCCAACAGCTGAAGTGTTTTCTCCTTTAAGATTACAAATAAAAAGAAAACCGAGGACGCAGAGAAAGCCACTTTGCTAAATCACGTCTGGGGACTTAAAGGCGCTGTTTATCAAGCCATTCGAGTTAACTAGGGCATTAAATTAAGAATAATGCCCTGGCCCCCCAGCGCACAATTACGAAGCGAAGGAAAACATCCATTTAATCCACATGGGTTGATACAATCGCACATTTTTAAACTGGGAGGACTAGTGTAAAAAGGAACACAATCTGTGTAGTTGAGAACTCTTTCTGTAATGGCTGCTGGATAGGTGCTTAGAGCTATATTCTCATGGAAGTGGCGTAGTTTAAAAAAAAGTAATCGAGTTTCTTTATTAGCTTAATTATTTATATCAATAAATATATATTTTTAAACATATTTAGTAACGTTTTATATATACTATTATACCAAGAATAGAGTGATTAGGATGTAACATGAATTAAAAAAAAAATGACGTTTGAAAACCATTTGAGGTTTATCACAAAATGTTCAGAAAAAATAGTGTTTTTTAAACCTACTTCAAATAGTGTTTGTTTTTTATTAACAGATGATGCTTTACATAAATTTTTTAATTAATAGCAGCAGTCATTCTATTTAAATAGGAGTTAAATTTAAGTAGCAGTAGCTCACACATTCCTACAGCACCATCTGTTGATGAAAATTATTTTTATTTCCTTTGTGAAGAAATTCCCATGTTTTTTTCCCCCCTTCTAAATATTTGTGTGAATACTGCGTAGTTCATTTCTTTTGTATTGTTCGATATTTAGTTTTTGATGGGTTTGTAGTCAAATAAAAATGTTAACGTTGGCTAGAAGATTCTAAACTGTGGACGGATCACTAGTTGGGGGCGGTCATTGATTTCGCTATTTTCGAACACATGAGGTTTATTTTTTTACAAAAAATTAAAGATAAATCTGAGTAGTAAATAATAAAATATAGGTTATATGAGTGCTAGTCATGATGTAAAAGTAAATATTTAAACTCATGATAGTTTGTATCTTCAAAACTATCAACTTAAAAAATATTCACATATTCAAAAAGCATCGTGAGAATTATTAGTTCTGGATACGTTTTCCCAGTTATTAAAATACAGATGTATTTTTAGTAAAAATGCTTGTTATATTTACTAATAGATATTTTTGACTCACTTATCAAAAGAGAGATTTTACAAGAATTTATGTTGAAAATATGTGTTGTTATTGTGTCAATGTTTTTCGAGTTATACTAATATTTATGATCTTCTAGTAAAGATGTTAGTATCTTTGTGCATGAATATTATATTTTAGTCTAAAATGATATTTTATATTTTAATTATAAGATATATATAGTTAAAATAAAAAATTTAATTTTAAGGTATAAGATGTATAATATTTTAGTTTAAATGTGCAACTGAAATGTTTAAGCTTAGTTAGCATAACTAGTAAGTAATTGACACCCCCCCCAAACCCCCCCCCCCCCCCCACCAAGGTAATTTAGGGAATACTTGGGACGTTGTTACATGGCTTAGTATAAAAGTGAGTACCTACTTTTCACAGTTTGAGATTTTTTGATGTATGTAATCAGGTTTTCATATATTTTGAGAAAAACACAAAGTATTTAATAAAAGTTATACTTTCTTAACTTAACTGATAACAGCTGAAACAGATATACATTATATTTACTTGTTAAACAATATAATAAAATAAATATTTTTGAACATACTTGTATTTATTAGATTTTAATAAAATATCTTTAGTAAAAATAAATTTATGGATATTTGATATATTTATATGACTAATTTGTTTTTTACTTCACACAAGATATAAGAATCCTTGACTATTGTTATTCATAGTTCACTTCAAAGAATATATATTTAAAATAGTTTTACTATTCAATTTCTTTTGATTGAAAATTTGTTGCATTTTTTCTGATTAGTAATAATAATGTATGAATAGCTAAACTTATGTTGTTATTTCATGATTTGATAACTGTTTCGTTCAAAATGATAATATAATGATGTTATTAAATTAACCTAATATTATACAAATGTAGAATACATACTTTTGTAACATTCGGTTCACTGGTAAAAAAAATTAGTTAACCAATTTACTCCTTAATAACCTCTCAGTAGAGCAGCATAAACACATGAAATTCACATTAAAGAGACATCTTCATGTAACGTAACGATAAGTAAAACAACTCAGTCGCAAATTGAAAAGCAAAGTGTGTAGTGGAGGCATATGGAAAAGAGTGGAGTGTCATTGATGTGCAGTTGTACAGATGCAACCAGATTAAAAAACACGCACCTCAAAGGAGATGACCATTAGTGTAAGATATGTTCTCCTCTGTCATCGGTGTTTACTACACATTGTATTCTCATACTTAACATGAGTTTCTTGATGATTTCTAGTGGCTAAATTGCTCGTCCCAACTTTTGAACTGTTCGCAAGTGATGGGAAAGTCCCATTACAGTCAAACCCCGTTAACGCAAAATCGCTTAACATACAATCGTTTAACACGAAGTAAAAACAGTTCCCTTTACTTAAAACTTAATGTTAATTTAGTCTTTTAACATGAAATTCGGTTTACGCAAACAATTTCGGCCCCCTTCATCGACTTCGCGTCAACGAAGTATTACTGTAAATTAAATCTTTCCACAATGGATATCGTAGAGGCGTCCCACACATGCTTGATGAAATTCGAATTAGAAGAATGATTTGGTTTACGTATAGGAGCGATATTCTTATTTTTAATCGTCTATCCAAAGCAAAAATGGGATAAATATGCTACAAGTATCTATAAATACGATTTAGCAACCGATACTTTACCATTAAAGATTTGTCTAGATCACGTTAACTTAATTACGGTAAAAATGTTGAGTTTAAATATCTATTGTACTCTTTGGGAGCTTAATAAAGAAATTCAACATATTGTATCAAAAGATCAAAATTATTTTTCCAGTAAAAAGTATTGGATGTTAAAATGGTTTGGTCTTGGATGCAAAGTGTTGGATTGCCTTATAAGGCTTCCCAGGTGCCCAAAAGATAATTAAATGTGACTTTTGTACTGTAATTGAGTTAATTTGATCTATAACAAGTCCTTAATGTGAAATATCAGTTTCTAAACCGCGTTTATGAATACTTATGGGGTAAAATTTATTCCACTTTTGCTTTGGATAGATATTTAAAAAATATGAATATCGCCCCTATATGTATGCCAGATCATTCCTCTAATCCAAATTTCATCAAATAGGTGTGGACGCTTCTATGATATCCATTGTGGAAAGATTTAACATATTGAGAACTTTCCATCATTTTCAAACAGTTCAAGAGATGTGACGAGCAATTTAGCCTCTAGAGTTCATCAAGAAACTCATGTCAAGTATGAGAATACAGTGCCTAGTAGACACTGATGACAGGGGTGATCATATTTCACACTAAAGGTAACTCCTTGAGTTAAGTGATTTTCAATTTGGATGCATCGTTACAACTGCCCACTAATGGTACTCCATTCTTTTGCAGATGCCTCCACTGTACACTTTGCTTTTCAATTTGCAACTGAGATGTTTTACTCATCGTTATGTTACATAAAGATGTCTTTTTGATGTCAATTTCATGTGATTATGCTGCTTTATTGAGAAGTTATTAAGAGAAAAACTGGTTATCCTTTAATTTTGTTGACCAGTGTATTAGTGCATGGATAGATTGGATATTTTCTGCTAAAGGACCACTGTAACATTATATTCTGAATTATAATGATGTATTCTTAAAAATGCTATTTTTCTTCTTCGATTATAAATTTGTTAATTTACATTTTTTTTTTTTAAACTTAAAATGCAAACTTTGGTAAAATTTTTTCAAGAATTTGGATTTACGAAACAGAATTGAATCATCGCTTCCTCTAAAATAAAAGAGAACGTGGTTTAAAAAGACTTGGTCATCCGGGTTTTAAATATTCAGTAATTCATTAAAAATTAATCAAATTGTGTGCCTTTTCAATCTAGATAATTGAATTAAATTTATTTCTTGAAAGAATGTTTCCGTTGAATCTTGTCTTTGCCTTTTTTGCTTAACATCCTGTGGGAATTCGCGAGAGCCTTGAACTGCTAAATTTATTTATGAAATTCAATAATTACATTACATTTTTTGATGTTTCTACTCATTATTTTAAACTATCTTTTTGTGTTCATATTAATAAAATTGAATTTATGACTTCATATCTTTTTAGTGCGCTACAAAATTAGTTTCATTATATTTAACATAAATATGTTATGTTACCTAACCCTATGGCATTGTTTCTTATTCAATTATAAGATCTGAAATCTAGGTGTCATTCAAATAGTTGAATTTCTTTTCGAGGTAATTTTATATTGCACTACTTTTGAATTCCCTATACATTCTAAATAACAATTCAAAAATGGTTAATATTTAAAAGAATTTATGAAATCCCGCAAAATTTTATTACCAGGATTGAACCAATATTTTTAAAGAAATCTCATAATTGTGTAAGCAATAATTATTTTGGGAGTATATCTTATCTCTCTTTTTTTTTTAAGATAAAATGTTTTCCATGAATTAATAGAAAATGATATATTATTTTTGCCAAATAAATTTATGTCTCTCATTCAGTATATTAAAATTAAAACAATCAAAGGAAATTGTGTGCACAGTTAAAAATTCATACTTTTAATTTTTTTTTAATACCAGAACACATAAAGCCTTTTTTTTTTCTGAATTATTTCCTTTAAAAATTATTTTGAGGTCTGAGGAAAAAGTTGTATTCAAAATGGAGATATTTATCTATTCGATTTTTTTTTAAAGAATGATTTAAAAAAGTTCAGTCAGCATGAATTTGAGCTCGCCAGTCTTTAAAATGCAGTGACTGGTATAGTGCAAAAGTTTCATACCAGTTATTGGAGAGTCCATTTATTGCTGGGACTTCACTCACCAGTCACTTGAAAATTGAGCTTTACTGTAAATGATAAGAGATGAGTAGTGAAATGATGAGAAATCATTGGAGAAAGGCAAAAGCTACGAAGTTTGTTCAATTCTACGGGTAATTTGATAATGTTTGAAACATTTTTAGCTCAGGAAGTGTTTTGCTATTTATATAAATTGAGTGATCAAATCTTCTCATTAAAAAATCCAGTTCAAACACTGTGATACTCCACGGACGTTCCAACGTTCCACTTTTTTATAGGTTTGTTTGTGACGTTGCGGAATCTCTTAATATAGGTGTACCTGAAGTATTATTATGCAACGTTGTAAGGGGATGTTGCATTGTGGATACACCAAGGTTTATCGGTGGGATGTTACTAGTCACAATTTAGAAAATAAGATATTATTCCGTACCGTTTTTTTTTACATATTATCCCGTCTTAAATTTTTACCCAAAAAAGTTAGTCAATTGCTGGACTTATTTAACATTGACTCATTTTGTAATTTATTGAGTGTTTGGTCATGATGTCTGTAAGGGAGTTGAGAACTTTTTGTAGGGGGTCGACAACGTTATTCTTTGAATTTACATTATTTTAATTTAAGAAAGTTCGAAATACATTCATAGTAATACATTATGAATGAATTTTTTTTTTTTTTATCATGGACTGTGGTTAGACAAATTTAAATATGCGTGTTTCGGGAGACATGCAATTTTTTATAAAAATATATCTTTCACACTGTATTGATGAAAATGCATTCCAAACTTTCTTAAATTCAAATAACATTTTTACATGCAAATTCGTCCAAAATACACATAGTTAAATTTATCGGGCCAAAGTCCATGAGGTATTTATACATTCAATGAGCAGCAATTTATTTTGCAGAACATAAATAAATAGTGTGCAAGAAGTGTTGGTAATAGTGGTTACAAGAGAGAAATTCAACAAATGAACATTTTGTCGCAAACAAAATGTTTGCCATGGCCGATGGGATAAATATCCAAAACGAGAACAATTTGTAAGATTTTAGCAATTTCCAATGAATACGGTTTATTGAAAGCTTATATCTCCTAACAGTAACTTAAATTTCTAACTCAAGACAGACAAAATTTAACCTTTAGAATTTTGAAGATCTATTCAAAAATATCGTCAGCAAATTTATTTTCGATTTAATTTCATACGTACGATTTTCTGCTATTTTCAATACTTTGGTATTTTAAATTTTTTTTATTTTAAAACTATTTGAATTGTGCCAGTAACTATCACTAAAAGACCACGTTTATGTACGTTTTTATTGTAGAAAAAGTCCTGATCTCACGCATGTTGAATTTGGCGATATTTAATGACTGAAGTTTCATTCCACTGAAATCTCTGTTGAGATTGGCGATATATAATGGAAATCCTTTCAATTCAAAGTTTATTTATAGATATCTATCTAAAATCTATATTTGCAGCCAAGAGGAGAATTTCACATAGAGTTACTATAAAAACAGGCTTCCTTTAAAGAAATGGTGATTGAATTTTGTATAATCTTATTGAATTTATCGAGACCTTCAAACTTATATATGACTCATTGTAGGATTTATAGTTTAGGCTCAGTGAATTCCAAATTGATATCTGGTAACCATTTGTGGTATTGCAGGTCGAATTTTGGTATGAGAGATTACCTTTCTAGACAAGACTTTTAGCTTGACATGTAGTACGTTTCTCATGTAGTACGTGTTTTTCTTTCTGGCAATTTTATCAGATCCCTTATGTATGCTAATCTCTGAATTAGTGTAGCGTGGAATATAAATCGAGACAGCGTGTTTTACTCAAAATAGAAACAAATGTTATCGTACCTATGCTAAGTGTTCATTCTACATGAAAATGAACACATTTGAGCACCCTGTTTTAACTGTGCATTCTTTCCGATTCTTTTTCTTATTTTTTGCGGGCTTGTTTCTCAAAACTAAATAATTTCTGCTTCAATGCACATAACTTCGGTGCATAAATTAAGCAATGCTGTTCTTAGGTTGACTGCAATTTGTTCGATTTTCTGCGACTATCAGCCTGAGAAAGGGAAGAAGTTATTAAGCTCACGCAACCAGATTAACGAAGAAGCGTTTTGTTGTTTGATGAACCCAAGATCCCATTTCTCCAGAGAAATAACCTCCTCCGGGCTATTTTTAGCTAGAATCCATCTTCTGTAAGTTCTTTCAGAGGAGGATCACGACTTTCTTTTGCATATCTATACGCTCAGAATGAAATGCTATTCAGTCGGATAAAGAACATGCTTGGAGATATCTTTAGTTAAGGTCTGGGTTAAAGATAGGAACATAGTATAATTACTATTATTTTAATATTTCATGAGGACTTGCCAGAGTATGCTAAAGAAGTTATAACGTAACGTCGTTTTGAATATAATTTATTTTATAATTATAATATTATATTTTATAATAATGTTATAAAATATAATATTATAATTATAAAATAATAATATTAATATTTTTATAATTTAACGTCGTCATTTTCGTTTACTGTTATCTGTGGTATTTTGTTGGTTATTGAGTGAAGTATCCGATTTATGGGTCGAAGATAGAGGATATGCCTTACATGTGACTTGGGTTTGATTTTGGCAGTCCTTTTTAACCTTTAATTTGAGGTATGAAAAAGGATTGTGTCCGTCTCATGTCAGTTTTCTGATATCTTGGTGGTATATTTTGGGGGGGGGGGGTCAATGATTGTAACTACACAATTGTAGAGTAGTTTTCTCTTAAAATACATTCCAGATGAATTTTCTTTCATTTAGTTTTTGTAAAGGAGGGAGTTATTCACAAAATGGTGATATTAAATTAGTTTTGAAATATTATAGACACTCATGAAACCAGATAAGCATTTATATTTCATTTGAAAGAAATCATAATAAACTGTTTTCAATTCCGATACATTCATGTTTAATTCACAATTGTGCTGTTTTTAGTGTTTTACTAGAAATTAAGATTTTAAAAATAACTTTTACACTTTCTATCTATGAACGATAAGCTGACTCATTATAACTAAAGATATTTTAGATGCGAATAAAAATATTGTTATGCTAATATTTTATTTCTCAATATTTTTCAATAGGTTCAAAAAAGTTTATTTTTGATAGTTATTGTTCTCTTACATCTACCACCCATTTGAGTTCATTGATCTGAGTCACAGTTTTAAAGTAACTTTCTATTTAAACAATGTCCGATGATTATAATTAGATATTCATAGATTTAATGATGAATTTGGCTCCTTTGGCCGACCCTATCCGTATATAAGGAGTAATATTTCCGTGCCATCCCGTGCACGTTTGCCTTTATTTAAACTGATAGGTTTTATTAAAATATTTTTTAGTTACTGGATGAATAACTAAAGTTAAGAGGATGGTATCGAAAACTTATTTTATACACAATAACTACTTGTTAAGGTGTACGTATACTTAACAATTTACGAAAATCGATCGGAATATTAATTTTTTTTGTATTATACCATAATATTCTCTGATATTTTAGATTTCAAACAATAGTAAACTTTTGAAAATATCCTTAATATTTTTTAAGTTACAATCTATTATAGGTAGGTAATAAGCTTTTTTCTGACGAACTGTATTTTGATTATGGCCACGCTTTATTCCAACAATGATAATTTAACAACAAAATGTTCAATTAGAATTTTTTTTTATATCATAGTAATCTACATAATATGCTAGATGGTTTGAAACTCAATTATATAAAATATGTTGATAAATTGATAATTGTTTATGTTGATAAATTGATTTTTTAGTGATTTTCGAAACTTAGAATTCATTAAAAATATTGATTTTTTTTTCATTCTTCACACAAAATAAATTGTACAAAAAAAAAAAAAAAAAAAAAAAAAAAAAAAAAAACTATTTTATGTAAGAAACTTAATTGAGTTTCAAAACATTAAGAATAATATTTCGAATCATTTCCAAGTGGAATTGCATTTCTAAGTAAATTAGAATATTATATATAATTTTTTGAAAAAGGTATTAATAATTTAATTAAATCTAAATTAACAAATTAACAATTTCCGAACTTGGAATTTTTTTTTATGAAATGAATTTAAACATATACTCTCTAAATAATGTAAAAAAAAATTGGATTTTTAAACTCAGAATTAAAAAAAAAAAAAAAAAAAAAAAAAAAAAAAGTTATATGCTCACCTTAAATCAGAATACTATGCTGTTAAACTTAAATAATTTACAGCTTAAAATATAATCAGTGCCTAGTGGGTTTCGTCTCATTCTTCAATCTATACTTTTCCTCTCACCTGTTTATTGATTATTAATTTATATTACTATTTTTTGGTTTCATTACAGTAAATAATACTTTCATAAGTTTAACACAGTTTCCCAAAGTTACGTTTTTACATTATACACTTATTTACAATATTACATTGTATACTTTATTTACATAGATTTAGAGATAATGAATATTTCCTCTAATTTCTATCCTCCACAAATTTGAAAAGATATCATAATATGCATTTATAGTCAAAATTATTTATAGCATTTAAGAAAAAAAAATATTTCTATAGTTAATCACAATTTTAATTATGTCGAGTTACTTATCACTCATAATTTTTTTTGTCTTTAAATACTTTATTATTTAATAGGTCATATGTTTAAATAATTTGTTAAATACTTCCTCACATTTCACTCAATTCTCTTCTAAATTTATTTCTCAAATATTTACGGAATTTTTTGTTGGAATTAAACAATATGTTGATAGAATATTATTCTTAATTTTCATTGTGATTTTTCTCAATTGATCAAACTAATACCTGTTATCTGTTGGTTTAACTATTTAATCCAAATCCTTCTTTCTGTCCGTTTTACCTTCATATTATATCATCTGAGAAATTGATATTCAATTAACTAAATAAATTGCAATTTCTTTTAGTAGACTGATATATTTTTCTTCCTTGGAACATCCTTCAACTTCATTTTTATATTTATCTTCTCTAGCAAGTCCAAGACGCGACAGAACTGGCTTTGGTTGGCACAGAAGTCTCGTTTATCATTCCTGACATTTAAGTATTAAAAAAGAGTGAAATACCCTGGAAAGAGATGAAATATATATATTACCCAACCTTACGCAAGTCTAGCTTGCAAAAGACCTATTACAG
This sequence comes from Linyphia triangularis, assembly GCA_963978545.1. Lineage (NCBI taxonomy): Eukaryota > Metazoa > Arthropoda > Arachnida > Araneae > Linyphiidae > Linyphia > Linyphia triangularis. The sequence continues at coordinate 88,562,279 of OZ021723.1, read as the reverse complement.
CCATATATATTCAGTATTTCTTTCTTTTTTCTTATCTATTTTCAAGTGACAGAAAAACTGGTACATTAGCTTAGTATTTCAATACTCATCAGGGATATTCGATATAGACTTTGTTTCTTAAAGTTTATATCGTGGCAGGAGCGTTATACATTTCTCACAATGTTATTTGTTTAGCTTCTAGCATTGCGTTTCAATGCAATTACATACAGTAATGCAAGTACATCACATGGAGGTATTCTCTACAGCCTATTCCTATTACGTACTATCATGATAAAGGCAATCAGAAGTGGGAATATATTTTATTACATATTCCTACATCTAATGCCCTTTCTGGTCCCCTTGATGTCGCAATTATAAGGTGTTGGAATTCTTATGCTCCATTCCAAATTGAGACACTGCTCTGGAGGCTACAATAGATGTTCAATTCTTATATGAACATTGGATGATGTTAATACTGACGAATATATCGCAATCTTGTTTTTAAAGGGACACTACTCAAAAGGATTCATTTTTGAGTTTTGATTATGTTCACACTTTTATTCGAAATGAAAAATTTGCTTGCAAGGATGCAGTATGTGGAGTGATTTTTTTTCTTGTAAATAAAACATTTGTACAAGATTTTATGAACTTTAGTGTATGCAAATCTTCCTTTTAGATAAAATTAGTTTTTAAAATATTATTTTAATTTTAATATTATTTTAATTTTAATATTATTTTAATTTTAATATTATTTCAATTTTAATTTTAAAATATTATTTTAATTATATTAAATATACTTCATGGAATATTATAAATGGGCGATTCTGAAATTAAAGGGAATTAAAAAAAAAAAAAAAAAAAAAAAAAAAAAAATAGCTAACAAAATTGAAATTTTATTCTTAGAATTTTGTTAACAAAATTAATACATTTACCACTTAAAAAAAAAGGTTAAGGAAAAATATCTTTTCTTAAAAAAAAATAATAATAATAATCTAATTTTGCTTGGCAATCTTTGTGGTTAACACAACCCATGGAGATTATAAATAAGTAGAAATCAGTTGATTGCCATGTTTAAAACCTAACCTAAAAGACTGAGGATACACTGACTTTGCCTTTAGAGAAAAAATTGGTTATTTGATAAAGTTAACGACCAAATTATGCTTAACACTATAAGGAATAACATGACTGAACATGGATGTTACAAAAACAAAAAGAACTCGCCAGATTTTTGAGGATTGCTTTTTCACAAACAATATAAAACTATGCACACCCAACAACGTCACCAGACAAAATGGTTGACTTGAGCTTCACTTCAGCTCTGGTAAAGAAGACTGTACTGTTATATAGTAAAATTGTAATCAAGTTAAAGATATTTTATGGAGGTTACCTACTCAGCACCCCAGGGACAACTTATGTGCTTAAAATAAAGCGGTAAAATAAATTATTACTTATATTTCTTCGTGATTAGTTAATTATTTATGTAACAATAAAATGTTTAACGCAGATTTTTCTACAAATATATCATTAATCAGGTTTATTTCTTCAGTTAACATTAAAAAAAAACAGGGGTGGGGACATTCCATAGAGATTCATTTCCCATTACTTTGGATTTAAAAATTAGTAATAAATAAATTTGTAAAATAAAGACTGAAAACATTAAATGTAGACTTTTTTTCTACTTAATACTAATTTTCTCACTTAAAGAATTGAGTATTAAGTCTGTAAAAACCAGGGACTGAAATTTCCCCTTAATTTCTGAATCACCGAAATCATCATTGAAATATGATTGGAAATGAAAGATTTAAATATTATAACTTGTTGGATTTATATACAATAGGTTGACAAAAAATGTAAATAATAATGTTAGTAATTTCAGCTATCAATTATCTAGTATATCGTCCCTGGTCCTTTCTTTTATTTTACTTTTAGTTCTTTTTATACTATGTGTCCGTGGAGCTCAAAAGAGGTAGATTACGAAATAATCAAGCCTTATTTGCGTGCTTCTTGTGGAAATATCTACACAATTGAAGCTTTTCACACACTGTAAAAAATTCTACGTGTACATAAACTTAATTAAATATAGAAATCAATGAATAGTTGAAAAGAGTTAAAATTGCTTGTCTAGAAACCGAAATCTCTAAAAAATGCGACCAAACTCCTTTTGACTGCTGTCTTCCCATGTCTGTTATCTCCCTTAAGCCACTAACCTTATTTTGAAAACTCTTATTTAATCAACAAAGCTCCATATATACCGCATACCATACGTAGACATATTTCATTATCCACTTTTTTAATCCCTATCTCCACAAGGGAGCCCAAGGTGTGACAAAAGTAGCTTCGGTCGACGCAGAAAACCCGTTCATCATTCATGACACTTAGGCATTAAAAAAAGAATGGCGGCAGCAGAACTAAAAAAATCTTGCCCACACCAGCACAGAAGTTCTTGCAGGCAAGGGAGCTATTACAGCCGCCTGATCTGAGTACAAAAGCTGAGGTTGCGGGAATATCCATCAGTCAAAAGGGGGAAGGGAACACAGCCGCCGCCACATTGGTCTATTGATCCGAAGTTAAATCTTAATTGTGGGTTCAGCAACTGTGTGTTGCTCGTGCCGTTGGCCCTTGGTGCAAATTGTCTTTGGGGCAAATGGCATTTGGCCGAGTCGTCCAATTGTCGCATGATGCATGGCGCGATAGGGTGATAGTTTGATCAGTGTTGATGAGGGTACACCGTATGGAATGAATGTTCCGGCCATTTCGATCCGTTTAGAGTTAACCTCCTTGTGTAAAGTTCGGAGGAAATTGATTTTGGGTTGTGGCACAAGGCTGCAGATTGATCTCTGCTGGTAAACATTTGATTGTAACTTTCTGCGTCTATGTAGGCAATGTAACGGCCTGCAGGTTAGTATCTCGTCACGTTTAATTAAAGGAGGCTGTTTGTTTACTTGTTATTGCATATGATGATGGTTAATTACGTAAAATATATCAGCAATCGAACTTAAATGAATAACGCAACACTTAAAATAACATAATATTAACTGGCGTTTATGATTCAAATAGTTCATCAAATATTGAGGGAGAAGACACAAAGGGGAAAATAAGGTTTGACCGAATTGAATTTCTGCATAGTGCGATAGGGTAGGGTAATAACTTTGATTTCCATTGATGTAGAAAGGGATTCTGCATTTAATGATCTTTTAGCCCCTGCGATTCACTTAGAGTTTATCTTCCAGATTGATTTTGAGCTGTGACAAGATACACGAAATTGTAATCACGTAATTTTCAATCAATATTTGATTGTAATTAACTTCCTGTATATATGCAACCAATGTAATGGCCAATTGATTAAAGGCATTTCAGGGTTACTGGTTGAAAATTATTGATATCTGATGTCACTTATAATCCAGGTGTAATTGAATGTTCTAAGGCTATTCAACCTTTGTGTACATGCTGATGCTTTTATAAATGAAATACTTTGGGCACCAATCTCATAAAAATACCAAAGTATAGTTAAACGGTGATCTTAAAAGCCAATGTATGATAGGATATCAATGATGGAATTTCAATTCAAATGCCAAATAAAAATTGACTGTGAAATTGAATTGTCGCTTGATGCATGATGTGATTTGGTACTGGTATGATTAGTGTTGACAAATATTGTGTGTGGAATATATCATCATTCCATATGGATGTATTTACAGTTTACTTCTTGGTGTGAAGTTTAGAGAAAATTGATTTGGAGCTGTCGTAAGACAAACACTATTAAAGCTTTATATTTGTTAGTCACTATTTAGCTGTTTCTATTTTCCACTGTATATTTTGACAATGTCAGTTAGAAAGTTAGCGTTTTTTAAATGTTTCTACTTTTAAATTCTGATTGTTAGCTGGGATTTAAAATTTACGTTTGAATGTAGATTTCAGACTCTTTACATTTAGTATTTAGTGTACAACCTGAAAGATAAATTTAAATCTCATGTAATTAAAATAACACGGACATTTTAATTTAATCCTCAAAGTAATACGGAAAAATCTTTTTTAAAACGTAATTGTCATAGCATCGTTTGATATGTCTAGCATATGCAAGTCCGATTTCTAAATCTGATTTGCATTTAATATCTCTATCTTTTAACTTTTCATAAACTCACACTCAATTTTCTAGTTAATATTTATTCATAATGGTCATAAGTAGGTGCATATTCTATCTTTTTTTTCTATAAATATATTGTTTGTAGTGTACTTTAGTTTTTACTGTATGATTATGTTACTAATTCCACAATGACTATCTAGGTTTTCCTTACTATAAATTGAGAAAACACAGCAAAATGGAAAGATTATAATATTTGCAACACATATATAAAATATATCATGTTATGGGGAGTTTTTGTTAAATTTTCTTATTCAATGGTTAGAATGGCAAAATAGGGTTCTTTCTTATGAATAGATCTTCAGTATTGAAAAATTTATATACATAATATACATTTTTTTAATTTAAGTTTACTTAAAATGTTACGTTTACTATTATATAATTTGGATACTTTGATGTAAGTTTATTCTATAACGTCCGCTTTGAAAATATTAAAAGTTTGTTAATATTTAGTTTAAAAAAAAACCTAACACAATAAATCAAAAAACTACGCAATCTTTTAAAATATATACCTTCGTTATTTAAAAAAAAAAATTAAAAACTTTGCAATAGTTTGCTTTTGAGTCACTTTACAAAAATAGAAATTCTCTTCAAATACAGACATAATTATGTAAAAATTGTTCAAAATACACAACAAAGACGAATATCAAACAAATATATTCGTTTCTTTAAAGTAAAAATAAACCTAGTTTTCTAACACACTTAACAAAACATTGAAAACAATGATTTTGTTTAAAAAAAAAAAAAAAAAAAAAAAAAACAAGAAAGAATAGTGACGATTTTATTCAACTTTCGGAGAGAAGATTGTTAAAAGTTTCTCAAACGTTTCTAAGGGGGGAATAAAATAATATTATATTGCATGGAAGTATTGGTACATTCTTTTTCTGAACGGAATCTTTGCCTTTTAAGCGATGATTGTGCCAAGAGGCGATGCCTTTGGCTAAACAAATCCGTTGTTTCATTTCAAAAACTTCAGAGCTATGATTCCGAGTCTTTTCTTCTTAGATGTCTACCTTTAAAGACGGGAAGAAAAATAAGCTTCAGCCCAGAATTGTGCATAAAATAATGCTTTTGTTATTAGAAATGTAGAAGATAAACTTTATTTTACCTACACAGGCGAGTATTTTCTGAAATTTTAAACGAAAGTAATTGGAATTACAAAAGTCTCGCTCTTTTTTAAAAAAAAATTTAGTATAAAAATCAGAAAATAATGATATTTAATTTAATATTTAATAACTTAATATTGTTTATTGAATTTAGTTGTAATAATTGCATTGGTGTTATAGATTGAATTAGTGGTTTTATTTGCAGGGTGATATAAAAGTAACAAAACTTTTGAAATCCTGATAATTCATGGATATTTGGAAGTAAGAAATAGTGATATTCGCAAAAATGCTAAAAATAAATCATTTTTTGCATACAAAGTTATTTAATTTCATTATTTCATTTTTTAATCAAAAGATAGTTCTTTACACCATATTTTGAAGATTGAAAGCCATTGAAATTAACTGGGTTACGGTTAACACATGGCTACAGTGGCTTCTATTGATGGTGAACCTAACAATTTTCTTCGTTAAAAAAAAAAATCATAGGATTTCCAGGAAAATAGCATCTTCCAACTTTTGGCTGTTTCGAATTGTAAATTTTTCATAAGTTCTTTTACTTTTGGATAATCCAGTACACCCCTCATTTTTTTTTCCTTCTAATTATGAGTGGAAATATATTTGGGTTGGAAAGCATTGGGAAGTGGAAACAATGTTTGTGACAGCGAAATACATAAGTCCTTTTATTCCTTTTAGATTTGAAATTTATTGTCACGATATTCATAGTATGTTTTAATTAAATAAAGTTTTTTAATGTGAAGGAGAAACTCTCGGAAGACGATATGCTTGAACCACTTGTATCTAGGGATGGAACGGATATCCGGCATATCCGGCTGATTTTTCAATATCCGAAACCCCGTCGGATATCCGATTTGAAATAACGGACATCCGATAATTTCATTCGGATATCCGGCTATATATCCGGCCACCAGTTATCGACAAGAAATAATTTTTTGCAAGAAATAATGATTTTTTTCGGACAAAGGGGACACCGCATCCTACTCTATTTTTTTTTCTTTCTTGGACATAAATTACAGTCAAGTTAGAAAACGAAAAAGTTCCTTCGTGAGAACTATGCTTACGCATATCCCTAACTTCAGAGATGAGCTAGAAGATGCAGGTGCATTTAGTTTCAATTCACAGAAAGAGGAGCCGTATTATTGGCACCGAGTTGATAAGCATAAACCATTCCTCAAATGTTTTTTCATACACATCCTTCATACGTGTTTTGCAATATGTTCTTTTCATTCCAAGTTTATGATCTGATTAATTCCAGATGTTATATTTGATTGCTTCTCCGTAAAACACGAACCGAAATACTAATAAATAATACTTTTTTTCCATAACATAAGTTACTTGTTAAGAGTTTTAGTTATTATCACTTCCTCCTTTTTTTCTGACATTTGCTAGCTAGTAAAAAGCAATAAATAGCCAATGCGCACTCCTCAATGTTTTTTTTCTCTCGTTATATCGGCGATAATACCCTACCCCGTTATGCTGTGAATGGTATGGTCTAATTTCTGATTTTTCATTGCCAGAAGTTGAAAGCTGGTATATTTTTTCTGACGTAAAATGAAGTATTGTAATTTTTAGGTCTTTAACGCAGCGCCACAACGTGGAATTATATTTAGCTCTCTAGAATGTCTTGAATCATAGTTTTCTCCAATTACAATCCAATTTTTAATTTTTAATAATGGCTCATTTAAAATCACCCATTTGGAAGTATTTTAAAATTAATGGAAAGGACGAGAGCAAAGCCCTATGTGTTACTTGCTCCACAGAATCGTTTAAAAAATATATTGTGCGCGGTAAAAGCCAAAATCCTTTTCCACAAAACCCTTATTGCACCATTTAATGAGTGTGCATAAGGAAATTCACCGAAGCTTAAAAGACTCACTAAATGCATCAAATATTGATGAACAAGAAAAAACAATTCATCAAAACAAGAAATGCACGCAGACAACATTGGAATCGACATTATTTGTACCAATATTGTGGAGTTTAGATGATCCTAAAGCAAAAGCCTTAATCACAAATATATGTAAGTACTAATTATGTTTGTTTATATTAAATATATATTTTAAATATGGTATAACATAATGTTGATGAATTTTGGGTTCGAAACTTTTTAAGTTTATATTTAAAGACGGCTTTTCAGCTTTCTTGACTGTGGCATTTGTGTGCCACATAGCAGATGTTCCGGTCAGATGGTCATTCTGACGCCGAACCCCAGTGTTTAGTTCCCAAGTATGCATGATCCTCCTCAGTTTATTTCTTTCAGGTATAAACAGCTAAGTCAACCTTGCCCAGTCCGCGAATCAAACCATGGACCTGTGGCATTAGTGCGGTGCGCTAACCACTAATTATAATTTACTTGATACTTCATATCATGACCATTTTTTTCGTATAGCATATCGTATAACTATCGTTTTTAGTGTATAGACCGAATATCCGGCCGGATATCCGGTGAAATCCGTTTCGGATATCCGTATCCGGTAGACATGGTACCCCGGATATCCGAAATCCGGTATCCGGCAAAACTCACATCCGTTCCATCCCTACTTGTATCATTTTATAAAAACAAGTCAGAATTAAGTTCGATGACGACCTAAAAAATGCAAGTTAGATATCGAACTATAAGAATGGTTGATTATTATATGTTTGTTTATACACCGAAGTTTTAAATAAACTCAACCGAATTTAAATTTCTAAAATTAATTCTAAGTTCTAACTAAGGCTAATAATTTTTCATAATATAAAATCGGGTTTCTAAATGACGGAACTATTAACAAGATAACGTTCGGATGTCTAATATTAATATAGAAGTCAAGATTTTTTTTTTTTTTAATTTTCCTTTTTTATCTTTTGGATTTTGCCAATTTACAATTATAAATAGTTATTTGACGTGAAATTTTGAAATTATCTTAATTAGAAAATATTGCTTTTATTCAATAAAGAATCGACTTTATGCATTTAAATCTTTATACACATTTTATGCATTAAACTCTCATGCGGATGCACATTTAGGCATTTAACTCCTTTTACACATCTCATGTATTAAACTCTCATGCGAATTTATACCAGCTAAAAATGTAGCAGTAAATAAGAAAAATAGCGTAAAAGAAAACAAAGGCAAAACATTATTTTTATAATTTAAATATAAATTCTCACTTTACGTGCCATGATACGTCTTTAAAAATAGTTAATTATCTCTAACATACTTTGAAAGTCACTGAATCCAAATTTAATTCGAGTCTATTCCCCACCACGATAATTACCAGCGTTTAAATTTATTTGATTCCATTGAATAAAAATAATCCAACAAACGAAACAACCCTTAATTGTTTTTCAACTATCACCGAAACATATTTAGCGCCAACGCCAAATAAAAAACAAACACAAAAGCAAATCTCATTAACCCCCGTTCAAACAATCAGAGCAAAAAGAACTCAAAACTGTTATCAGTTTCAGTTGTGTACGTTTCCTGTTTCATCCTTTTCACATTCCGCTATTCCCACCAGAAACTTCCATATCGATTTGCGTCGCTTTCCCGGAAACTCAGTCTGCATATAACTCTTTAATCAAAAGTCCTGAATGTTTGGCGCTGTTTTTATTTGGATGCGATGTCGTAAATTCCGCTGAACAATATTCAAATGAATTTCGTTCAAAATGGCCCGATGCCTGTTCAAATGATTTCGGTAATGTCTCTCCGCATCTGAAGAGGATGCCTTTGTCTTCGCTGCGCGAGATCTCGCGAGATGATGCCTCGTTGAGGGAGTGATTTGAAGAAAGTACCTACGGGTGAAAAGGGTGTTTCTAATGTGTCGGTGTGGTGATTGAAATGGGCGGTGATACAGTTGGGAAAGGTTGTACCCAATATATCCTTTTTTATGCTTAGAAAACTTCGAGAAAAGTGAACTAAGTTTCAGGGTAACCTTGTAATCTTAGCCCTTGAAAGAAATCGTATTTTTAAAATAATTTATATAAAAACTTGGATTTTGTTTGTATATGGGCTTGTAGCAGGCAAACCTTTGGAGGGTTAATTAATAAACTTGCTATCATGCAATCAAGCTGAAATTTGTTATAGATCGTTATAGATGATAATGCTTTCTATCCAGTTTTGGGTTTGTCAATAAATGATCGCTTTTACATACGTTTCTGTTACCGTTTTTAGGACTAATCAACCCAATTTCCATCAATAAATCCATCTGAAATTCGAGAAATATAATTGTTTTTGATTATAATGCATTTAATCAAATTTTGAGGCATTTTCTAAAATGTCACTTTAACATACGCATTGACCTATAGATTGGTTCTCGAATGGCGCCTAATCAATGGTTTTCTTCATTGTGCACAATCCCACAACGGTTCAAAATCAATGGTTTTCTTCGTTGTGCAAGACTATAAAAATCTATCTGAAGTCAAAATCGCTTGAATAAGTTGCATTTGCTCAATAAAGTTGATAATGCATATTGTTGTGAATTTTTCTCAGAGGCAATTATGTCACAGTTTTTATTAGATAAAAAACATTATTTATTCTCTCTTCAAAGGCTCACAAAATTTATTCGAAGAACAGAGCAATCACTATTAAGCTTCAACACAAGTTTCAGTAAAAACAACTTCGAACACAGCGATAATTCAGGTGCACCAAAAAAGTAAAAAAAGCATTCAGTTTTTTTCAAATCAAACCTCGAAGCAAAACTGATCTCTGATCTTATGCTGAGGTCTAATTTGTAGGTACGCGTAAGAACTTTCTCGAAATATTCAGTCAAACGGAAACATCTCGAAATTTCCCGATTGCTTTAGATGTTGCCACCTTTTTATAACCTGTATTATCGCTGTTAACAAATAAAATAAATTAAATTGAATTTTAAACAAATGCGTCACTATTTACAACTATGTAAAAAAATTTTTTGTAACTATATGCAGGATTTATCATATATATTTTGTTTTCGTAGGTTAATTTTTATAATAGTCAGTTGCGATAAAAAAAAAATACGACTATATGATTGGATAACTTGTTCTCATGGCAATATCCTTTTAGTAAATTTTTTTTTTATTCGATGAATAATTCTGGGTTGAATATACTAAAATTATTTTTTTTATTCAAAAGAAGTATGTTTGTAGTTGAATGATATCATTTGCTGTGATGGTAATCAACTCCTGGCAGGTATTGCAAAATCATAGGAATAAAAAGATTTTTGAGATTCAAAGCAATATTAACCCTCTTTTATGTATATACAGTGCACTTACATGTATAGCTAATGCATTCAAATTTCGATGACGCAGTCTATTTCCCAGGTCCACATGGTAATTTTTTAAAAAATTGTTTTCCCAGTTTTTTCTATACTTATTGGCCTGAAGAAATTGTTGCTATTTTATACAAAATAATTTTTTTGCAACTAATTTTTTTAATCAAAATGAAGAGTTACTCACCTATTTTCTTCATTGCATTATATTTTCAAATTCTAAAATACACACACAAATATATTCTATAAATTCGTATTTCGATTTGGAATTATTACTGGTATTAAAACAATGATACATCTTTTGTATTGCTGACATAAAAATAAGTACTGGCTCCAATCTTATTAAGACTTTTAAACTGACCAAAGAGCATTTATATTTTAGGCTTAGCAAACTTCAAACAAACTTCCGGTCACCATTTAAAGCGTGAAGATTATAAGGGCCAGGGGGAATCGAACCTGAGGCATCCAGCATGCTAGGTCGTAACTATAGTCGCTGGACAAAATCTGTCGTCTGTGTTGAAGGGATGTTTCGTGGTTTTGAAGTGACCGTATGTCATGTGGGTGCAGCGAAATGTATCTCAGTGAAGTTCGTCATGTGGTGGCAAAAGGCTTTTTTTGTGTTCTTGATCACTGCTGGGGAACATGTAAAGACCAGGTGGGAATCAAACCCGAGGCATCCAGCATACTTGGTTGAAACAATAACTGTTAGACAAAAGCTATCGCCCGTGTCGAAGGGAAGTTTCGAGGTTTTTGAAGTGACTACCAAAAAGGTACTTTCAGTTACAACTGTGGATCGAATTTCAGTACAAGAACTCATTTTCGATGAAACTTTCCTTTTAACGTTTCTTATGTGTCTGTAGCACATGTAGGTTTGTCTGGGAATATTGACTTCAGAAGGTCAGACAGATGAACAGACGCATCATAGACTTCATACAAATTTATCAATGCATTAGTTTATGGTGAAAGATAATAAGGACTGTGTTGGAAGATCGTAAGTAAAAATTTTATTCTTTGTCTAAATTCAAAAGCACGTTCTAAAGTCTAAAGTACTTGTTTACGTGAATGTTTTCCTACGATACTACTTCCAAACTTGCCTTCATGAACATTTTATATCCTTGAATTAAAATACAACTACGGTGTACGTATACAATTAAGAATTTTTTTAAGAATGTTTTCATTAAACGCAATTTTGTTCTAGGAATTTAATTAAGGACTTTTGCACTTTTAAACCATATTTAGGTTAAAAAATAAGTTAATAGCTGTATAATATATCATACTTAAATTAATTTAATTTGTTTTCCTTTATCGTGGTGTTATAAAAGCTACTTAGAGTGTTAACCTTCTTGCACATTGATCTATATATTGAGCACTTAGTACTAAGAAAACTATTTTATTTCTTTTTTACTTCTCTCTGATAATTGTTTTCGGAAGAACACCAAATATAATCTTTGTTACAAATAAAAAGTGAAAAAACATTTAATTTATGCATTATCACCATTTAGGCATTGTAATTTTGTATTAGAACATTGTACAGTTTACAAGGGTGGAAGTGTGCTTAAAAATTACTAGTTGGTGAAAGAGAGGGGGAGGTTTTTAATTTTTAAATAGTATATCTATTATTTACTTATATTTAAGATTCTAGGTTTTTAAATATAATAGCCGGAGGTAAGAAACAATGCCAGCAACTGGAATATTGTTGCAATTTTTTGCCCTAGAAATTTAGAAGCAAGATTACAAAAATCTTTTTTTATTCTTCTAAGAATACTATAATTCTTGTCTTAACAGTATTTCACCAGCCGCACTTTAATTTTATTTTATATCTACTTAACATTATCTCAAATATGAGCTTTCTGCTGTTCGAAAAATCAGAGCTGCATAAGCAGCGTATTCTTAAAACATCAACAAACTTAAGTGATCAGATAAATCATCCCAGGCGAGCCTTTTATAGCTTGGCGCCTTTGCTAAACCATTTCAAAATATTAAAACAACCAACCTTTGTTACTATTGAATGCTTTCCTATTCCTCATTTAGAATTTTAAAACTAACAAAAAACTGTAATTAACATTGATTGCAAAATAAAATGGAAAAGAAATGCATTGTCATTTCCCCATATCGTTTTTTTTTTTTATCATATATCCCATTTTAATGGCAAAAACATTCGTAGAAGTACGTTCATTTGATATAAATTTGCTAACAAATTTCTAAAAATGATCTTCGAAAATAATTGGAAGTAAAAAAAGTGAATATGAGGATTAAGTATTTATTGAAACATTTCATACACTAATATACAAATATATAAAATGAAAGAAGCATTTACCTTATGCCAGTGAACTTATATTTAACTTCTTTCACTTTCAAATGAATAAAATCAATTATTCAAAAGATCTGTAACCTAGTACCCCTGCAGTCACAGCATATTTATTATTAATTTGGAGTTGATTGTTACTTACAGGATTGTTAGGAGTGGATATTTAATAGGTTTTAAACAATTTGGCACTAAAGACTTATTACGTATATTAATGCACAAACTTTTCGGAATTAAAATATTATAGTTTTATTACCTACTATTGTCAAAATATCGCCTACCAGAACACCACTGCTAAAAATTTTGTTCCATCTTACACCAAAAATTGGTTTCTATATTTAGCTACAACCAACATTTGGTGCTTAGTTTCACGATTTAATGGAGCTTACGGTCCGAGGTACCACCATTAAATCGTAAAAGTAAGCATAAAATGTTTGCTGCAGCAAAATAGGAACCACTTTTTGGTGCAAGGTTTAACCAAATTTTTAACATGAATGCAAATGAGTAGAAGTATTTTATTATTTAAATTTAGATCCAAACTTATATCAAATGCATATTTTTTTACCATTTCAAATAAATTGCAGCTTAAAAAAAATATCAAAATTAATTCTCGAGTAAGTATCGCATTACGATTACGTTATCGGGAATTACATAATCGCAATATGCGATTCACTATTTTTCTTTCAATGCTATTCTTTCAAATTCAATTTAATCAAGTACAATAATTCTCCTCCTGAGCGGGGCAATCTGCACATCCAAGCTCACAAAACGGAATTTAGTCGTTATTCCTACGATCTTCTTTCTGTATTGAGAAAATAGGTAATTAAGTCTGGCCGCTTTGGGCCAAATGGGATATTCAGAAAGGAGATCGCAATAAGTTCATTTCACCTTTTCCCCTGATTCAGCGTAACTTTTCGAAATTGATGTGAAATAATTACTTTCGGAATTAGTTCTATTGAATCGCTGCCGCCTTTCTGCTGCGAGTTGTCTTCGTCGAAATAAGCGCCTCAAAGAATATAATAGGCGCTGTTTCGTCGGAATTAATCCCGGCGAGAATCGAAATAGATTTTAAATTGTGCCCATAAATCATAGATTGTTTTATGATTGAGTTATTTATTGAAGATTAAAATAAAATGAGATCTTTTGTCTGAATTGAGTCTTAAAGATATATTTAACTGGAGATCATATTTTAGGATTTCAATTAGGAATTATTCAATTCAGATATTTACTTTTGTTTCAATATACTGGTTAAAGAGGGTATATTGTTTATTATTTTATCCTGTAGTCAAGTAAATGAAATATAGTTATGCATCATAACCTACGAATGATATATTGTTACATAGAGGGAATTATGAAGATGAACTAGATCATATCATTCAAATTATAGATAAAAATATACTGGCCAGATAGAAACTAACTGTAAATTACTTTTGTTATTAAATACTAGATATTTTTGGAAGAAATAAATAAAATTTGTGCTATCAAAATTTAGCCTATACTTTTAAAAGTGAAAACTCAGAGAAGCTGATTGCTCATCCATCACTAATTCGCTTAATCCCCACAATATCAGGCAGAAAATAACTAAGTTCATGAATCACAACTGCAATCATTATTCATGCTCATGTCTGATGAAATCAGTAAAATTCATGATAAAAGTTTAACCTATACTTTTAAAAGTGAATACTCAGACTGATTGATTGACTCGCCTATCACTTATTCTTTTACTTCTATAAAATTACAGGACTAAAGCTCATCTATCTAGGGAAAAAGCAGATTTTTCTAATGTTTTGTGATAAAGTAAAGGAAATAAGGAAACTGTGTATGCTTATAGCTTGAGATCTATTAAAAGAAATTTAAACTATATTTTTCTATAAGTCTCTTGACTGCCTGGATTATAGGCAACAATATTTTAATCGACTTTTTTGCAGTAAAAATGGTGAAGTCGGGTAAAAGGGTTGAAAAGTGGTAAGATCCTAAAAATAGGGATCTATTTATCAACCTCAATAAACGTGAACGACAATTTGTAACAGCAAAAATTTGTAATGTGCATACTTACATATGGATTTTTTAAATCAAATAAGGGTGGTCTATAATGTATACTTTAATAATTTCATATTCCTTTAAGGTCATATAATATATTTATTATCTTAAAATTAAGTTTTCACCTTATTTTGACAACCGAATACCGACCAATGCATCTGGTATCTATATCATTATAAATATCGATTTAGTGAAGATCGTAAATATACTTATTCACTAGTTAAAATTTAAGGACCTGCAACAAATAGATTAGATTTTCACATTTGCTTTTACTCAATCTATGAAAGAAATATATCTTAATTAACTGACTCAACTACAGTCATCTGAAGCTTTATTAATATTAATAGCACAGTTAAAAATTTACAAAACTATATATTTAATCTCCACTTTAAAAATATATTCGAAATAAAAATTGAGAAGTGTATTATTAATGTCACACACTAATATCGTGTATTAAAGATGTCGCAAATCGACATCGTATGCAAAAGATATTGGAAATAAACATCGTATAAAAGATATTAGAAATTGATATCTGTTTAAAAGTATTAATTTTTATTTTAATCTCGGCACAATTTGATAGAAACATTTGTATGCTCTTTGTACAACACATCATTTAACATCCGTATGCTTGATGTTTATTCTTTGCCTGATTATTTACTAATTAATCACACACATATAATAATTCTTTGACAAAATTATTGTTTTGTACGACAGTTTTATACTAATAGTATTTTTATTTTGTTTTCGATATGATATCATTAGCATTAATTTAAAATAGTGGACCAACTTTACATTCCGGTATGAAAACTCTCTGACTTGGAATGAAAACTCACTGACTTGACAATGACGATACCTTTCCCCCCTGACTTAGAATTGAGGGCTTCAGAAGCAAAGGGATCTAAAAGACTTCTTAACTTTTGAGAAAATACACTGTAAATTTTTTTATTTATATAAAATTCTATGTAAATTATTGGTTGTTCAAATACTAATCTCTGGAATGAAAATAGTCGATCAATATAGTGGTTAGCGTGCTAGCTTCTAGACCGCGAGGTTGCGGGTTCGAGTCCCGTGTAAGGCATGAGTGTTTGTAAATGTATGTTGGCTTGTCTAATGACGAATGTTTCGGCGCATTATAGTCCTCGTGTTGGTGACGACGCCAGATAATCTGAAAATAACCAACCAACTGGAATGAAAATATCGCTAGCTGTTTTTACACATACCTATTATGATTTTTTTTGTATATTTCTAGTTTCAAATACATTACTTACTTCCATTCATCCAAAAAATCACTTGAACCCTTTGCTTCTCAGTCCTTCAATTAACAGACGGACCGCCATTCTAAGCTACTCTATATATTTACGTAGAACAGAAATTTGGGGAATCGTGGTAGGTATGATGACATATCTTTTGAAAACCTAATTTTTAAGCCGACCAAACGGTATAGTGGTTAGCGTTCTAGCTTCTAAACTATGAGGTTGCGGGTTTGAGTCCCGTGTTAGGCATGGGTGTTTGTAAATGTATGTTGACTTGTCTAATGACGAATTTTTTGGAGCATTATAGCCCTCGTGCTTCAGACGGCGCCAGATAATCTGAAAACAACCAACCTAAATTTTAATAATTTTTAGAACAGCTACAAAGCTTGTAAGAATATAGAAAAAAAATTAAAGTTTAGTTTCGGAATAATAATAAAAAATAATACTATGAAAATGAAGGCAGTTCTCATTTACTCCAGAATTTCCACTGTGTCTTTCAAAGCGTTCTGTCTTTAATAGCATCACACAAATACGCATCATTCAATCCACCAAAATGTATAATATCTCCTTTTTACAGCTTAACTTGCATCATTTGAAAGAAGCGGAATTCTTTTCTAAGTAAATGGAACCACAGGGTCATTTCGCTTTGTCGTAAACAGCTGTCTTTGATTACCTTTCTCAGCATTACGTGTTTCAGCAAAACCGATGACTGATCTTTTTTGGATGTGGCCTCCACAGGACTATTATGTACTTTGCAGAGTGCATGCTTCGTGAGAAATTACACTCCATACAAGTATTGTGGATCAATAAATGTGGCATTTAGGTTTTGTGATATTTATTGCCACCATCAATATGGCAAACTGCATTATATTGATGGTTTAGAAAGTGTATCTTACTGTTAGTTTATGATCTTTGGATATATTATGGATTTTCTGGGATTTGATCCCTCTTCTATTAAAGTGTATCGCGTCATAAGTATTAAATAGTTTTATGAGCCTAATGATGACCATCGTTTGTCAAATGCATGGGAGAAGTTTAGTTAAATGATTCGTGATATTAAATGTTTTGTTTGATCACATAAAAGTCTTTTATCATTCTTTAAAACCTTTTAACCATAATTTGTGGTTGAATTGGGTTGTCAAACGGGAAGTTAATTGTGATCGGTGAACGTATTTTAGCACAATTAATACGATGAAGCTCTATATACTAGTCAACCCTTGTGCTTTTTTTACTATGGTCTTAGTTAATTACACGTATTTTATTTACTCTATGTAAAGTAAATAGTTTTTGTAAAATAATGTCTACTTTCCACTGTTAAGTACTGATTTTTTTGCAAAAGTTAAAGACTGAATTTTAATAGCTTAATAGCCACAAGAACAATATCACAAAAAAATTAGTGTTAAAATTTACAGAAACCTTTTTATAAATAACCAATATTTCAGTTAAAAAAAAAAAAGAATGGTTAGAATTATCATGACAATGACTCGTAAAAATAGTTTTTAACAAGTTATATTAAATATATTTCTTTGAGAATATTTTTATCTTCAATAAACCTATTTAATTAAATAAAAGTTATTTTTATAGTAACTTATTTACTTTGTTAATTAGTTGATACAAATGCTATGTCCATCTATTCGTCATTACGAAGCCTACATATGTCATCACAATTTCTGTCATCAAAGTTGTGCCTAACTCACCAATTAAGGGACATTTTGTTATTTGATGTCGAAATATTTTAAATTTACTAAATTGGTGAGTTTTTTTTTTTTTTTTAATTTTTTTTTTTATGAATCTATTTATACAATTTTGGATGAAAAATCTCAAAGTCTGTGACAGTCCAATATTTTAACATAACTTATCCTAAATACTCTTCCAAGAACTGATAAGGCTTTTCTCATTATATTATTGAACAAAATCTTATATAATGGAAATGAATATTAAAATTGTTATACTTTATATATTGTAACGGTGATGACATCAGTTCGTTGATTTAGCTTACTTTAGATGTAAAAATATAAGAGAAGTTATACGATTCGCGTATATTTGAAACTAAAATTCCAACATCGCAAGTTTAAATTTTTGATTTTTGAGTAACAAAATACTTTTGATATACCTTACTATGGCTATCGTAAAATATTTGAAGTGTGCCATTTCCTTTTCAAATGTGCGCCTGTGAATAAATCGTGGAAATTGAATAACGGATAAATTTCACATTTTTTGTAAGAGGTAAAATCAAAAGTTCAATGCACTTTATAAATGATAAGTAGTAAGAGTACTATAAATCATAGGTGACTGAAGGTGATCTTCTTGCTGTACGAGAAGAAGAATCGATTTAAAAGCAAAAAATAACAGTTTTATATCTCATCCTATTTGAAATCTACTGTTTTTAATTCAGAAATGAGTCTTAGATAAGGACAATTCTCTGCTGTATACATCGGACATTTTGGGTCTATTTTCTACTCGCAAACAAATTAGAATTCTGAGATTATTATGAATATAAAAGCTATGTTTATGTTTTATACAATACTAGATGGTGGCAAAATTATATTAAAAATGATTATTTTATATAGGTCAACAACTATTTTCCATACATAAAATAATTATTTTTTAATATAACTTTGCCATCAGCTACTATTGTATAAAAAACATAACTACTAGCTTCATCATAAATTTAGAACTCTAATTTGTTGACGAGTAGAAAAAGTGCTAAAATGCCCCTTGCGTCCGCCAGAGAATCACCCATAAAATATTTTAAATAATAAAATATTAGACTATATCTTAGGTAACACGAAGAGCTTTCCTTATTATATATTAAGAACAAGCATATTTTATATAGTGTGGAGGGGGGATGATTCTGTTTTTCTTGTTGTATGAATTTAAATTTTATTGTGCATTTGTGCTAAAAAAAATATGGTATTCAATGAAATTTTATATAGTGTAATACATTTTATTAGAAAAGGAAATAGTTATTTGAACAATTAATATTTTATTTTAATTATAAATCTGAATTTATTTTAGCTATAATTTTTCACTTATAATTATTATCTTTTCCTTGATTCTGAAAATTAAATGTAGTAATATCATAGCTATTGGAAATGGTCTGCAAATGAGAGAAATTTATAAACACCACTTTATGGCGCGAGCTTGTGCTATTGAAATACTTTAATGATACATGATATATCAAATATGTAGTTTGGTTGCTGATAATTTCACTCAGTACAACATAAATAAGTAATAGGGAAATTTGTGGTTTTAACTAGAAAAATAACTTTATGTTTGATACAAATTATTTCCTATTGAATTTGTAGCCAAGAACACCATTTAAAAAATCTAACAAAGCTTGCTTGACGAAGTAGGGAATAATTTGGTACTACAGTGGAGCAAGGGATAAGCACAAGTTTTTCTGCCTAAGTAACTTCTTTCTAAAGTTCCACAATGAAGTAGTTGACATCATCCAGCTCTAATTACATCCTAATTACCTTTAAATACCTTATTAAGAAAACGGAGTAAACGGAATCGAGGCGTAAAAGTCGGATATCGCGGATACTTTGCGCTGGCGGCGGTGGATCTTTAGTTTGAGGCAACCAGATAACTTACTCCGTGTAATTAACTCACAAAAATAAAATTACTATTCCATGGGGTCTTTGCTTCTTGATGAGATGCTTAGTTTTAATGGTTGTAAAAGATATTATTAAAAAAAAAAGCATTTTTTTTTAAAGTATGCAGAAAAGAATGGTTTTATTTTTAAACCCGGAGATTTTCTGAAGGCTTTTGGGTGACTGGTAATTAATTCATTGAGATAAATTGAGTGGATGAATTTTGTGAAGTTTAGTAATCTTGTAAAGAGAAATTTATCTTAAAAAATATTTTTAGTTTCTTACTTACAAGACTTGATAGTACTAAAGTACTATTTATGAAAAATAATTTAATTTTAAAATATTTTATTAACTTTAATAAGAAAAATACCAGATTAGAAAAAAATGAGAAATTGCCAAATTTCGTTTTAGGTTTTTTACTTTGATAATTTTAAAAAGTCTCCTTCTTTTTAAAATGATTTTTAGCCAAACCAAAAAAGCAATAGAATTTTTTATAGTTTTATAGTTTTTTTTATAGTTAAAATAGTTTTCATTTAATAGACAAAAAAAGCTAAAATCAAGTATCAAGATTGTTATAATTAAATGTTGTTGAGAAAGCAAAATTGGGTCGTCAGTGAGTGGAAAAGATATCACTTTCTTAACTTAATGAGCACTTTCTTAGAACACAACCCATTTAGATTCCATGTATGTAAGGTGTAAGATCATTGTTAAGAAATTATGTAGAACGTAAGAACGTTGAGTTTATTATTGTGTCGTGAATAAATGGGGTTTCTAAGGATTGAAATTGATTACTGTACAAACAAAAATATATATAACTAGACTAATTTTATCTAATAAATATTTCTAACTCATCTGACATCATTTACACGACTTGAAGAATACAAACATTTCATCATCATACAAATAATAAATATACTAAATATCGAGATCCGACCAACATGGATTAGAACTATTGCTTGGAATTTGGTTTACATAATAAAAATAACTTTTGGATGAGGTGTATTGCATTTCCAATGGCAGCTTTCACTACAGTGGTAAACATCATTATACCATTATTTAATTCCATTACCAGTGAGGGTTTTCACAACAGTTGCACATTTACTTATCATGATATATTTTTTTAATAATATATCATTGGTTTTTCTTATTACCATGCTTTCCACGTCTAAAAATGTTCTTATTCAGATTAGTAGAACTTTCAAATTACAATACCTTAGTCGGATTGAAACAAAAATAATAAACATGTAATCAAATCCATACTAATTAATTTGTGATAAATCTACTAATTTTTATATTCGTTACATAAGCGAACGAACAAAAGATGGCTATTTTTAAATAATAGTTCTTAATGTAAGAAGTTTATGTCTTGTAATGATATTAACTAATATGAAATTTAATTGTATTCACCTAATTTTTATAAACTTATTATAAAATGTGTTTCAAATTGAATTAAAGAATAAAAAAATAATCTAACTCTAAATTTTGTACTTTTTAATGAAATGAATGAAAAAAAAAAAACGAACTAAAGAAAAATTCAAATGTACAGCTCTACATGCTGGAGTTTTAAATAAAATATGATTTCTTTCAAATAATTTTATTTAGAATTGATACACTCAATTTCTCCATAATACAAAATCAAACTATATTTTCAGATTTTTTATCCATTTTCAAGCTTTTAAATATTTGAATTAATAATTAAACAAAACAAACATAAAAATATTTTGGAAGGAATTCTTATTTGGATTATTGTTTTCATAATTCTATATTTATTTTAAACTTCTATTTATCTAAATGCGAGATTAAGCTTTTCTATATTCTTAAATCTTCTAATTCTATGTTTTATCTATTACTAAGGATGTGATAAAAGCGTTATAATTTATAACCTACATATAAGCAGAAAAAATGAGTTCACAGGGAATGAAATTACTTCAATTCTTCGAAAAATTTAAAAGGAAATGAATTGTAAACAAAATTTTTAATCTATTTTAGATATGTTTATCGCTATCTTTCAATTCAAACGAATTGAACATTCCTCTGCAATTTCTAGTGACAAATAAAGTTTATTTTTCGAAAAGCATTTGAATAATTTTCACATTTCTTCTATTAATAGTATTTTAATAAACCTACCAGGAAACAAAATTCATTATTTTAATTTATCAATATCACATAAAAGCAGAAATGAGTTAAACATGAAATGAGTTTAACTGCAATTTCCAATGACCAATAAAGTTTGCTTTTTGAAAAGCTTTGGGAATTTTTTTTCACATTTCTGCTGTTATTGGTATTTTAATGAATCTACCAGCAAATAAAAATTCAGTATTTTCATATAACAATATGAGCCTTTTCTCAGAAAATATATCTCCAGGCTTTTCTCTTCGAGAAACATAAGCAGTGCCTTAATTTCCTCGAACAAGAAAGTTAAAGCGATACTTTGATTCATGAAGCGTCTAATTTTCGCTGAAATTGCGCCAATTATTTCGCCCAATTGGAGTTGTGTCGTCGTTACATGTGTTAGTGGAAAAGGGAAACTTTTATCTGCGATACATTTTTTTTTTTGTAACTACAGTAGTTGATTATACATAATTTCAAAGTTCGGGATTTTATGTGATCACCGGTTTGCCGACTGAACCGTGGCTTGTAACAAATGCTTTTGTTTTCTCAGCAATTTAAATTATAGTCAGATAATTTTTAATAACTCAGATAATTTTTAGTGAATATTGATGGCAATGCAATATTTTTAATTAATTTGCAACGTGTTTTGATTATATTTACGTTAAAGTAAAGTATTTTCATATATCCAAAAATGCAAACAATAACATATTAATAGAAACGGAATGATATAGAAAGCAATTACAAATTAAAACATATTTTATACTGAGACTTTTCAAATGTAGAGATAAGTTTTTTGAAGGTTTTACTATAATTTTAAGAATTTTGGTAAAATCTTGAATTTGTGACACTTGTGTGTATGGAAAATGAGCCTAGGAGTTCCTGACAAACAATGAAAAGGATCATTCCTAAAATATGCATGGAGTACTACCTCAAATGGCATCAGTATGAGATTGTGGAACTTTCCCTAATATAGGCATACTAGAACACTCCTGAGTTTTGGAGCATTGGTGATTATGTAACAGTATTTCTGGCTCTTCAATGTAAAGTTTCTTTTTATAGTAAAAAACTTTACTAAAATACTGCAAAGTATGTTCAAAACACATGAATAATATGCTGACCTTTTTATACAGTAGTTTGGATGTTTCAAATTATTTTATTAATCACATTATGAATCTTACTTGAAACAACATATATCATCTTCTATAGACTGATTCTCTTTCAGCACTTCATACATTTTTTAACGTGATGCATTTGTAAAATTTATAATCTGCATTTAAAAACTTGCCAAAGGGTTCAGAAGGTATTTATCAATGATATATATTTAAAAACTTGTTTCTGAAGAAATTATCCTCTGGCATTTGTCGTTAGAAAAAAATTCGTGCGTATCTTGAAATGCATTAAATTTAGAAATCATAGATATTCATTATACCTAAAGGGTTTGAGGGGAAGAGGCAAATAACTAATATAAGACACCTTTGCCAGAGATTAATCTATTCACGAGTATTTTTCTTATTTTAAATGAGTTAAAGTGTCAGTCTTTTAACGAATTGAAAGCTTTCAATATTTTATCAAATTATTTCACGTGTAACATTGTGCCCGGAGAAGTGTTTTTGACGTCACAAATTTTTTTGATTTTTTTAAATACTAGTTTTCACAATAGATAAATACACTATCTACCAATAAGTAATTGGACACCTGTGATAAAAGCAATAAACACAATTTATTCAAATTCAATATGTGGTTGAGCCTCCACCTGAGGCAATTGCAGTATTAACACTCCGAGGCATGCTTTCCACAAGTGTTTGGATGATGGACAGTAGTATTTTCTTCCACTCGGCTTGGAGTGGACATGTGCGTTCTTTCACCGATTTTGGACCGTTGCTGCACCTCTTAATTCGGAGATCCTACTCGTCCCAGAGGTGTTCCATAGGATTCAAGTCTGGACTCTGAGCCGGCCAGTCCAGTCGGTTCTGCCCTTTGTCATCATACTAATCCATGGTGGACCTCACAACATGACAAGTGGTGTTGTCGTAGTGGAAGTAACAATGATCCAACCCGTAAAATTGCCACAGCGTAGGAAGCACATAGTTATCTAGATTAGTGAAGTAGTAGTCAGCGTTGAGCCTACCATGAATTGGAATCATGGGTGACGTAGATTAGGACTGCAGACATCTATAATTGCATGGGTGTCCAAATACCTATTGGTAGATAGTGTATAGCATGTGTTAGAATAACTTTTAATATTTATCCTGACTGTATAAATAGTTGACGATAGATTTTTTTTGACTGATAAAAAAAGTGTGTTACATAAAAAAATTCTAAAACTGGAATTTTAAATTTTCATGATAATTCGATTTTTTATTTCCTTTTCTTGCTGCGATTTTACATTATATAGTTTTATATTTCGAACCTATAATAATGATATGCAAGTTAGCAGTTAGTAATAAAGAAAAATCTCAACAACAAGTATTATATGACTTACTTTTTCTCTCAGCTATTAATCAAAAATATTTTTCATGCATAGATGTAGAGTGAGTATTGTTGATAGAAGAAAAAAAAAAAAAAAAAAAAGGTTTATGTGTTGTTGCATACTAATGCTACAATTTATTTCTCACTTTATCAAATCGGATATACAAAGTTATTCAAAAGTAGCAAATCTTTTGAAAAATCGGTAGTTTGTGAACTCTTTTAAGATTTATATTTAAAAGTGATAAAAATTGCATTCTACCCCTCCAAAAATATTTTTTTTTATTAGCAAATGGCGTTGTATGAACATGTGAGCCACCATTTTAATATTATATTAGTGAATTTCGGTTTTTAAATTAATATATGATAAACAGTGGCATCTGTTGAAAAAAAGAAGGTGCCAAATTATTTAAACCAAATCTTTTAAGTGCCAAATGTTCGTGAATTATTGATTAGTTAAAAGAGTTTTTATTTTTGGATACTCATACATAAAGCCTCTTTTTTTTTAAAATTTTTTTTATCATCAATACCCTACTTAAAAGTCATTTTTCGTTTTAATTATGATACTACAAAGGCTGTGAAAAGCGTTGGTTTGAAAGGAAAACTATATCTAAGTAGCCCTTTATTTATTTTTTATTTGTAAATTTTCAGAAAATTGTTTACGAATTTTCCAAACCAGTCGAGGCGCAAAATATCGAGTTACTTAAATTTGACTTTTCATATTTGAATACAGATGTGTATTTTTATTTCGATTCATTCCATACAATACTTAAATACTTAAATTAAATATTTTATTTATCTGTAGTAAATTGTATTTAACTGTAGTAAATTGTTTTTAGGGATCATAAGATAACTTATACATTATTTCATATGTATTTGTAATGTGAAAACATAAAACGTTTGACACAATACAGAAAAACTTCTCAAACTTTTTAGTTGGCCCAATAGAATGAATATCACGCCAGTAAATTCAGGAAGAATAATTCCATGAGTTAAATTCGTTAACAATTATTTCAATTTAATTGGGGATGAACTATTTTATGATTTGAATTCACTTTAATTAGACCACATTTTCTAGAGTAATTTGCCTTTTTTATTTACCGTCAATTAAATATATTTGATTTATGTATTGGTTTGTATTGTGAAAGAAATCTTAAGATTTTTTTTTACCAATTACGGTGTTCAAATCAGAGTACATTAAATTGTATTAAAATATTCATGTTAACTAAAATTTATCTTAATTGTGAGAAGAATAAAACCAAATCATTTTTCACTTAAGAACTTAGTTTTTTTTCTGTTGTGTCATTTATATATGACAATTCATATTTTACTTATGAAACAATGCCTTACACTATTAACGCAAACATTTTATGGCTGCAATAGAAGAAAGGAAAGTAATGTGTACTAACAGAAGTTAAGTCTACCCGCACAATAGACAATAGTAGGTGCAGTGTACCTTCAAACAAATCAGGGAAACAAAAGCTTGGATAAATCCACATAAGTACCTTTTTCGACTGAACAATTATCGATTTATTTGTGCAGAACGATCTGCTTTCAAGATTTTTTTTTTTTATTGTTTACTATTTGCATTGTACGACGTTGCTCGATACAATGCTGATAAATATTTGATGGATATATAAAAGCATTTAATTCTAAATAGGACAGTTAGTTAAGAATTGAGTAACAACAAATGTTTTGCTTGGTAGCCAACCGTATTTGGTAATAAGGACCCATTTGGTAAACTTAAACATTCAAAATGTTAGCTGAAATGAAAAAACACTATTCCCGATAATATGGATTGGAAAAGATTCCTGAAGCAAAAAATTGGTTCAAATTGGCTCAATGGATTTTAAATTATAATCAATAATTACTTATTTAATCAATATAATCAATTATTTAATCAATAATCAATTAACAACCTTTTCACCTTTCTTCTCATGATTTTAATTTTAACTCTTCTAACACAAGCTATCGAAATGAAATGACATTCTTAATAACGTGGATTGATTAAGATACCTATACACAAAGACTCGGTGAGATCTTAAGTAATGAGCATAATCCATTTTGTCTTTTTCCCTAAATCCCCTCCCCATTAATCACGAAACATCTTTACTTTATCTAATTAGATTATCAGAAACTCCTGTGTCAAATTTCAGCACTCTAGCTTTGTGGAACGAATGATTATTAGTGATGGAGTGAGTGGAGGGGAGTCAGTCAAGTCTTTCGCTTTTTCACGTGTAGATGAGGAATCAACTTACATACTAGTAACTAAATGTTAAACAAATATTAATTAAAATTTATGTAAGAACATAAAAACCGATAAAATATTTTTTATTAGTTATTGAATGTTCTATAAAAAAGTAGGGATTTAATGTTTCTTGATAAGGTTAATACTCTGATTTTGAATTTTCAATTATTAAGCAACAATTTCAGTCTATAATTTTTTTTTTTAATAAAAGGGTTAATGTTGTTATTGTTATGTTATTGATTAGAATGCATGAATTTTTAATTGATTTATCCAAAAACATTTGATCTCCTTAAAAAGGAAAATATAGATTATTGCCGATTGCGACCTGGCTAAAATTTTGTTAATAACTAGAAGAATGAAGTTCCGATACCTCTTTGGCGTGTTTTTTGCTCAGTGTTAACAATTATGTTGTTAACTTTTGTCTGCAAACTTGGGATAACAAGTGTGAAAAAAGCGGGTTTGTAACTTTAGTAGAAACTGAGCTGTGAGAGGTCAAAAATTGGCCTATACTCAGTCAGTATACTATAATTTTTGTTTTAAGCGAAGACACAATGTCAGAATGCAATATTTTATTGAATTGTTTTCTGTTTAGTAAAAATTTCTTTTAATAACTTTCTCGATGAAGTTCAGTTTGTAAAGTTAATTTAAAGTGAAAATGACATCACATAAAACTTGAAACAACTATATAGTTGTTTATAGTTTGATATGATGTTCATTTTCTCTTCATATACATTATTTTTCCATCTAAGTAAATCTGAAAAGTAACTAATAATAGTAGGTATTGTATAAGACGATATATTAAATAAAAAAATAAGCAATAATAAATAAACTTGATCGACTGCTTAAAATTGTAAGGAGAGAACCCAACCACGCTAACGAGACACATGAATTTTCTAAGAATTTAGAAACAGTGTACACTATGTGATTAATACTTAATCAGTTCGTTTCTGCGAATTTCAACTTTGTTAAGAAAATCTTCTCTTTCTCGAACCTATTGATTTATCACTTCGAATGAAACTTTGAAAAATTCTTCTAGTTCGAAAGAAATTAACACGGGACGACCTACGAGTTGTAGGAATAAGGAATAATAACAGCCTTTCGCTTTCTTGAAAGATAATTGTTGAAAAGGCGAGATGAAACAGAATAAAAAGGTGCGGGGGAGTTATAAAAAGGTGAGTAGGAGCACACTATAATCAATTTTCTTAAATGATTAATTCTGAGCTACTTCTGAGGAAAAGGTTTTTAAATTGGAATTAGTTAGATCTTAAGAAGGATGTTATTTTGAGAAGCTAACTACATATATATTTTTGTATTGAAAAGCAAGGAAACAAAAGTTTCATTTTAATTAATTATTTTGAAAAAATTTATGCTTTAGTTTGTATAAGGAAACTCTAGAATAGCCATTGATTATTTTTATTAGTTTTACAGTTGTGTAATATAATTATTATGCTAAAGTGTATTTCTTAATTGGAAATATTGTTAAGACATAAAGGATTCATTATTTGTTTCAGTGAAACACTATTGACTAACAAGAAGTGTTCAAAACATTAAAGTTCATTAGTGTTGAAAAATTATACTTTACAACATCAAACAGGATTAAATTTTTTCTTATAGAAAACCGACAGCAGTTTTCATTCCAAATAATTAAAGCTTATGTAAATACCAGTTTTATATTGAAAATATTAGTTTTATGGATAAAAATGTGTTATTAAATTTATAGGAGGGATTTTGTCTTCAAATATTTGATTATCCATTAAGTATAAATTATTTATCATATTAACACCATTTAAGCGGTAGATATTTTTATATGACAAACAGTACTTTATCGAATTAAGTTAGTTTAATTTTACTAAAATTAATTGGTATTATACAAGACATTTATAAGTTCAAGAATTTTTAAGCATCACTTGCTTTAAGATGTGTTGTTGCTTTAAGATTCACTGATATTCTTTACTGTAAAGATGAGCAACAAAATAAATATAGATAATGCACTAAATATAGCTATTAATATTAAATACAGGTGCATTCAATTTAAAAATCAAAATAACTAAAGAAGTTGGTCATTAATACGCAATATTATTTCGCTCCTAAAAAGTTCCTCAACTCCTAGTGGAAAAATTGCCATTACTTCATTTAGAGCTTGTTACAAATGAGGGTCAGTCCCCAATGAATTGAACACTAAAATAAGACCCTCCACTAAGCTTCATATGAAATATATGCATCGTAATTTAAATTTGGATGGAAGGAGTGGTCCAAAAGCTGTTTTCGAGTGATGCTAACATATTGTAAACTTTTATTCATGACAACAGTGTTATAGAGTATGATATAAAGCTTAGCGGAGTATTCGAAACCAAAATCTCATCAAACTAGATTTGCATGGATCTAGGACACTTAGCCACAGAAAATCTAATTCAAATACTGCATACACTAGTGAGAGCTTAGTGTGAAAATAATAAAAATAATTGCATCTCAGGAACAACTTTATGTCACCAAATCGATATGTTTAAATGATATTAACCATGTAACATTATCCCACTTTCTTTAGATAACTTAAAGTTCAATAATCCTCAAGTGATTAAATACATTACCACCAATAAAGAATACCTATTTTAAAAATATGTGTGTTCTTACAATGCAAAATGTCGAATTGTAGTGCTGATCTTTCCTATATATAAGCTCATGAAATACTTAAACTAGAAATTTTATCGTAATTACATGTCCTACTTATGGACAAATTTACTCTGATGATTAAATTGGATTCGTGTTTATTGATATTTATGGAGTATTCTACTACACAAATGCTTTTTATAGACGATTTAAATGCGAACATTTGTTTTACATGTGCGCTTCACGAAGATTCTGATTCAAATTTCGTCATTCATTCAAGTGACAAATATTGTTGAACGACTCAATAGTTTAGTGTTTAATACTTGAAAACAGCTCTAATGATGGGATGGACAATTTTGCTACCAGACCTCATAAAGAACCACATGTTAAATATGATAATTCAAATAAACTTATATAATTTTTTCATTGTTATTAACTCGTGCACTAGTGGGGTGTTAAACTCATATTTGTATCTGAAATCAACATTCAAAGTCAAAATTTTAAATTCACCACTACCATCAGTAATGTCAGCGAAGTTTGAGTATTTTGCATGATTTTTTTATTTAATATTGACAAAATATAGTTATTTTTTTAAAATTATGCATCTTGTTTGTGTCTTATTCTTATCTATTTTCTGCCCTACTATATCCAATTGGATGAAAAAGTTCAGTACCCCCCTGGATGAGAAAGTTCAGTCTTTTCAGACAGCAACTTTTTGGCAGTTGTTGTTCTTGTTTCTATTTAGGAAATATTAGGAAATATTAAAATATGGTTATCGTAAAATTATCTCCATAAGGTATCAGTGATACACTTTTGAAATTTTTTCTTGGTAAATGTGAAATTGTAAATCACCTTTATGCATAATTATTTAAAGAAACCATACATTAAAGCATTGTGAAGACCCGTCATACTGTATTGGTCTCAGATTTTGACGTTTCACTAACCAGGCTTGCTTCGACCGCTGAAAAGTTCATAGCTAAGCAAATCTAAGCTCTTTTAGCTCCCTAAAAGTTTCATTGCTACGCAAACACAGGCTCGTTTCAATCGCAGAAAAGTTCATTTTTATGTAGAGATAGGTTAATTGATAAGGAAACTCTTTACATTAGAACCCTCTCTCCAGTTGTGACACATAATTCCCCCCCCCTCCCCGTAAACCCAATAATACAACCCCTTTTCCTTATCCTCTTTTAGCCTCTAAGCGAGGAGGCTAGCCTACGCGTTGGAAAAGGTGGCAAAATTAAAAAAAAAATCATTAAAAAATTAATTAAAATTTTAACATTCTGCTTGTAATAGTCATGATTATAAGGCCAAAACTATTTAGATTTAAAATTTCAGAGATCTATTCTTATTGGAAGTCAGTTTATAATTAATAATAATAATAATAATAATAATAATAATAGTAATTAATTAAAACAAACTATTTCAAAAGATATCATTTTATTTGTCAAAGCACAATTAAATATGTTTAAAGTTTCAAAGAGTCTGCGC
The DNA here is from genome assembly GCA_963978545.1 of Linyphia triangularis. Classification (NCBI taxonomy): domain Eukaryota; kingdom Metazoa; phylum Arthropoda; class Arachnida; order Araneae; family Linyphiidae; genus Linyphia; species Linyphia triangularis. Next base: position 88,531,692 of record OZ021723.1, on the reverse strand, counting down.
ATATTGGAAATCACTATCTATAAAGCCACAAAGATGGAACCACATACACACAGACAAGCAGACAGATATACTCACACTTTTTTTTTAATTAATATATATTCTAGGAATTAGCATTTATTTTTGTTAAAAAACTTTCATTCCAAAAATTAAAATTGAAAGCTAAGCCTCTGTGAAATTATGAGAAACTTCGATGAAGCGGTCTCTTTCAAACTGAACGATTTTTTGGATGAAATCAGAACACATTTCTGTAAAGAAGTTACATGATAATTCTCGATTAGGGAATACAGAAAATGTCTATTTTAATAAATTTAATAATGAATATGTCTATTTCTAAACTAAACATATTTAGAAGAATTCGATTTCACTATAATCCTAGAAATTGGTTTCAATGCATTTTTATATGTCTTCGAGTTGCATGTTATCATTTTTACCTTGGGAACATGTATTTCTGTTCGTCAGTTGAGTTAAACACGTTGCACACAACTTCACTTCTCCGTTTACAGACAATCGCAAAAAAGAAAAATATAATAAAAGAGTTTGGTTGTCGGTAATTGTGTGATGAATTGCTGATCGTTACCGAGAGAAACGCATTTACCCATTTTTTTCTGTTTTCCAAAAAATGTAGGTTCCGTCCATGGTTAGTTTGTGTAAGCCGTGGTGGGGATTTCCTAAAACAATAAACTTCAAGAACTATTTTTTAATGAAAGATAAATTAGATGGTAGATTTCTTTTGATGAATATAATAATTTCAAATTTATATAATTTCATTTGCAGAAATTAAGTTTATAATTTTTTTCTCTCCAAAATATTGTCGAAAAAGTGTGTCAGGAATAATGATGCAGGTTGTTTTAGTTTAAAATTACTATGTTTTGAAAATGTCCATCTGTGTATCCTTTCAATTTAACAGAGAGAACATGCATATTTGAATTAATGTTTAACCTTATGTTTATTTTTGTTTTCTGGAGGAACCAAAGCAATATGAAATATTTAAAGAAACGTAATTGGTTGCCTGAAATTTTATGATCAATCGCAGATAGTAAGAAAAAAGTTTAATCCATTTCTTCAATTTGCAATAAAATGTAATTACTTTGGGGACAGAACAAGTAGTTGATATTTTCTTTTTTCTTTCTATTGTCACTGCATTCTTGTGCATTTCACAAACTGAGCCAATTTTTAATTTTAATAATTTTGGTTATGATGAATATTTTAATTTAAAGAGTATATATTCCAATTCTACAAATGATAATTATCTCAATTTACGCAATGAACATGTTTTTATGATATTCCTTCTAAAATTACTTTCCTCAAACTTAAAAACAAAAATAGAGGTTTAAGTTTAGATGCATAATAACGCTTCTTCTCAAGGCATAATCTATGGAAATTAATTGTAGAAAATTAGTTTCTACCCAAAAAATAAAATATGAGGTACTTCTAATTTCATTAGATTTCTGTAAAATATTTCTATAATATTTTGGTTTTGAATTTCTTCATTTTAACTGTGAGAATATGCATTTTTGTAAAAATGGGGTATTTTTGTAATTATAAATTTTCAGAAAATAGTAGACGTTAAGGAGGAATTAAAAACAATTTAAGGATCACAAATACAAAATGCTTTATTTTCAAATAATGCATTTTAAAATTAATGAGATTATTATTTTAATTATGAACTATTTGCTTATGTCTCAAAAGCACAGACGAGAATAATATTTTCGTTATAAAAATATTTCTTCTTCAAGATATTGACTTAGTATTATTTATAAAATTGCACTCGAAGTGTTAGTTTATTTAAATTTATGCAACTGGCAAGGATCAACAGTTTTGTCTGTTGAAGTTCCATCCGTAAACACGATTATTAGTTTGATTTTTCTTTTTGAATCTCTTTTCTCCCATTAAAATATGGACCGATGTCTTTTGAAGATACTTTCTTTTAAAGTTATGTTTGGAAAAATAATAATAGAAAAATTCGAAATTCATAATTTCTCTCAACAAAATAAACTGCTCGAATAAAGTCCTACTCTAAAAAATCACTCAAACAGAAGCAAACGTATCCGCGGGCGCCTCAACCAAACCTCAGTTAAAATATTGACCTGGGATTAAGTATTAGGGTAACAGGAAAGTTTCAGATTGAAAGGATGATACTGTTTCACTTTTATTTTTCCCTTTTTTTTTTCGTTATTTGTTCATCAGCAATAATCCTCTTAAGAAAGTGATTCGCCATGGGGAACAAGGAAGACAACAAATGAAATTGACAATAAAGATGTTCTCGGGGGAAAGAAAGCAGGTTTCGATGTTTTACGGAAAGAAAATGCTGGTTCTCTCTCCGTAAAAAGCATTGATTTTACGGCGTAGAGAATGGGGACAAGTAACGCCGGCTTCAGGATTAGCTGGTATCCTTCTTTTACGTCCCATAAAAGTGGGAGGTTCCGTGTCTCTTGGAAAGTAATTACGGTATATGCAATTTTAAGTTACTGGTAGAAAATAATTTATTTCGTATGAGGCAGGGATTTTTTTTGCTGTTTTTAATAAATAAAGGAATGTTTATTCTTCTTAAGTTCAACTACTAAATTTAAAATGTCATTTTTTGTTTTGTTAGAGGGGCCTTTCTTGTTCGGTTGTTTGTTGACGTGTTTTAATTTAAACATGTTTTGTACTAATTCTGAGAAGTCGAACGTTTCATTGTCTAATACATTTGCTAATAAAACATTAGTTATAAAATATATTCTTTTCATTACTAATTTACTGAACTATGAGATTTAGTTTTATATAGTGAATAATGCAATTTTTTTCGAAAATTACTATAATTCTCAATAATTCAACAACGTTGGCGAATATCGCTTGAAATTGGCTATTCCTGATGTACAACATCGTAAATCTGCAATTGTTACAGATAGTGGCCATTCTCACCCAATGCTGGATAAAATATACATGAAGTTTTGAAATGTCGATGAATAGTTTTAAAATTGAGAAATTTTATTTTTAAGAAAGTAGGTACAGCAAAACATGTTTTGTGATATTTTTGGAATGTTTATTAAAAAAATGTGTATTTTTGAACGATGCTTTTTGCCAAAATTGGTCAATATTCTAGAACTCCTGTTTCCGGCATTGATAAATACTATTGTGCTGCCTGTGATTATGATTCAAGAGCCATATGACATTTTTAATAAATCTATTCTCAAAATTTCTGTTTCCTTTGAAAATTTTCTAGTTGCTTACCTTTCCTTAAAAGACATTGGTTTTACGACAGAACTTACGAGGTAAGAAATAAATTTTAAGATTAACTGCGAGCTGTCGTTTATGTTTTATAAAAGTGGAAAGGTTTGCTTTGAAAATTAATTATGGTGTATAGAAATTTTAATTTACTTTTTTAATATTGCCAATAAGTATTGTAAAGTTAAATTTTTGGTTATTTAGTGGCGATTTCATACTTTGCTTTTTAATGAGAAATATTTCTCTCTTTTAATAATTATTAGTTGCAAATAAATGAAGTTTTACTCTGAAACAATATCTTAGGTTTATATTTTAGTACATTAAAATTCCTGCAAGTATTTGATTGTAAAAAATTATACTAAAATTTCATATTAATTCTATAATACTATAAAAAATCTATATCAACAATTTCTCTTAATATAGCAACAATTTATTCTGCTCTTTTGTGTAAAATTTCAGCCATGCTTTTAAAGTGAATCTTGTAGAAATCTGAGTTTATTTTTGTACCAACATAGTTTTGAGTGAACGAAAAATCTATACAAAAAGATTGAAATATGATGATGATATAGGTGATATAGCTTCTGATTGTACCAAATCTTCATATGCACATTAGAATCTATTACCAGGATTTTTATCAACACGCATGTATATGTTTGCAATTAAAAGATATAGGTCTTTGTAGGATAAAAAAGATACACTTCGCTTTATTCTACACATATTTATTTTTTCTTTAATCAACTCAAATTTTTAATTTTTTTTTTTTAAATCCTACTAAGCATTTATTAATCATAATTTTTTCTCGATATCATGCATTTGTTTTTCCTTGAGATAGCTAAATAATCCTTTTATAAATGATTAATAAACAATTGTCGAAATCCAAAATATTATTAAAACGTGTTTTGTCCACATAGGAATTTCACCCGTTCTAGAAACAGCATATTTAATACTGTGATACACATTCATGATGTTACATTTATCAAAATGTAAAATTTTGTATATTCCGGGGTGAAAAGATCAATAACTCAATAAATTTTTAGTAGAAATAAGACGTGCTTGCACCCTAAAGAAAGCGCCAAATACAAAAAATGCTGAAAACATACTCTTCCTTTTGAATAAAACCCTTCAGCTTCTTTTTTGCGAAACAGATAAATCCTGTAAGTATACGTTTGAGATTCATATTTTATACGTGAATGAACATATATAACAAATCGAAAATATAACAATTTTTTTCCTTGTAGGATTGGTTTTCTTCAACTTCATTCCTACCATAATCTTACTATTTTTGAGGGCTTACTCCTAAGAAAAAAAGTTTAAACTAGTACCGATACTAGAGAATGTTCGAATTTGTATTTCGATGTAAATTCTTAAATACATATCTCTAATACTATTCTTTTATCAATGTTGCAGTATATAATATACTTTGTAAATAACATTGCAAGCCATTCCACAAAATTGAAAAGTTTAATCGTAAAAATTATACCAAATATTTCAATGTATTTTATTTTGAAATAACATTAAAATTTATAATTGAATTGTTCAATGGTCAATTAATTTGAAACTAAATAGTTGTTTAGAAGAGTATTATTGTACATGTATTCTATAACCAATATATATACATTAAATTTAATTTTGAAATGAACTTGGTATGGGCTTACTAGCATTTTTAATCTTAAAGGTTTCACTTTTATATTATAAAGAGGCTTTGATGAGAATTTTTTTAAAGTATTCGTTTATGTTTATTTTACTAAATTGTAAGCCAAAAAACTGTTAATATTATGCTTTGGTTCTTCTTTCAAAACTAAAAGAAATTTAACTTTTTATTGAAAACCTTTAACATAAAAATGTTGATGAACCTTTATTCTTAATTTAGTTCTTTTTAAAGTTATTCAGTATTCAAATCTCCATTAAATAAGAATTATTGTAACGATAAAATAAAAGGAACAAATAAAATATAATCTTAAATTATTATTTTCAATTATGTAATGTTATATGATGGTAATGCAATAATAAACCGAATACTTATATGATCCATCTTTTAAAAAATATATAACATTCATAACTCACTTAAGTTGATTAATAATTTTCTCTTCAATTTGAATTCTATACCTTTAGTAACTAAGAATAGATAAAGTATTCATAATAACGTTTATTATTGCATTATTGCAAACCGAATACTTATATGATCCATCTTTTAAAAAATATATAACACTCATAACTCACTTAAGTTGATTAATAATTTTCTCTTCAATTTGAATTCTATACCTTTAGTAACTAAGAATAGATAAAGTATTCATAATAACGTTTATTATTGCATTATTGCAAACCGAATACTTATATGATCCATCTTTTAAAAAATATATAACACTCATAACTCACTTAAGTTGATTAATAATTTTCTCTTCAATTTGAATTCTATACCTTTAGTAACTAAGAATAGATAAAGTATTCAGAATAAAGTTTATTATTGCATTTATTAAAAAAGAACCGATTAGTCATATTAATTAGTAAGGCTACTTACCAATTCAGAATGATGGATCTATATGTTAAAATAATCATACAATTTCATAAAATAATAGTATTGAGTTAATTTTAAACTGTTATAGATATAAGAGAAAAATGAAGTATTAGTATAGTACAAATTCAAATTAAGTAACAAGGGCAAGACACAAAATGCAATTATCGTGCATTATAATTCTATTAAAATAACACACTATGTAAGTTACAAATCACTCTTAAAAATGTGTTTCACTTTGACTAAACTTGAAGATTATCATAAAAAACTAAACAAATTTATATATTTTTTTATTCCATCCAGAATGTTTCGATTTAAAACTATCTATAATTCATAGTTACGTTGTAAAATTCACTTCCTAAAAAGAAGTATGAAATCGTTCCAAACCATTATACTATCCTAACCAACTCCATCACAAAGAATATTATTTTAGCTATCGTCCTTTATCCCACTAAATGTGAAAAGTATTTCTATCCCACTTTCTTATGGTTCAGTGAAAATCAATTAGGAAACCATTTCTATTTGTGCATTGTAGGTCTCACCGAGTCACGCTGTCAAAAATTTCTTTTGGAATGGGAACATTTTTGTCCGCTTCTGAAATCTCTTGATAGATTCTTAATACATCTGTCCACTGACATTTAGTAGACATAAAGTGTTTACGTTACAGTACGTCTACTACGTCCACGATTGTGATTGGGTAAATGTCTAGAACACCCACCAGATGTCGACAGCTGCGAGAAATGCTTCATTACACTTCACTTCTTAGGTCTTCATCCCCATTAGGCGGCAAAAATACCTTCATTGATGTTGGGCCAAACGATTTTATATTTTTATACGAGACGTAGAATTTTTTTTTTTTTGATGGTCAAGGCTGGTACTGTCAGTTACTTTTTAAGGTTTAGGGTTCAATTTCTTTATTGCTGCTTGTTTCATTGCCTAAAGATAAAAATGAAATCCTTAAATTATTTTACATATAAAATAACTTCTTGATCTGATAGCAAATCAAGTTTGATTAAGTTTATGAATTGACGTTCAAGAAGACTTTAAATCAAATGCAAGTACAGATGTTTCTTAAAAAAATAAATAAATAAAAATTATCCAATTACTAAACCATCAAATCGATCAATTTGGAATTGTATTTCAACCAACTCTGATACATATTTTGTGAATTACAAACACAAATTAAATTTGGTTAAATCTAGGCAAACACAAGTCATATTTTTAGTTCTGTTTGTAGTTGTTTGTGTAGCTTACAATTTTCTATAATTCTGTGAAAAATTATTCTTTTTAATGGGTCTACTGGTTTATTTATATAAATTTCATAAAACTCATTTACTGATGAAATATTCTTTATAAATTTCTATACTACATCATGTTAGAACACTTAAGTAACATTAAATAAAAATTATACTATTGTATGTTAAAAAACTTGACACATATGAGCTACAAGATATTTACGATTTAGATAAATATCATTTACTGGCAGGGTAACATTTTTATGGCAGGACACTTAACTTATTTTAACGCATCTGCTTGTTTCACTGAATTAAGTTTTTCTTATATATGAGATAATATTTTACCAACAAAAATGTCTGATGATACGAAGGTTTTTAATATTTTTCAACTATGCTGATTAATGAATCTAATGGAGTTAATAAGCATAGATTTTTACTTTTACAGATTTGTTTAAAATATTTTATTATTATTTAAAAATCTATATAGTTCAAAAGATGCTGGTTGCTTTTAATAAACTTCTTTTTAAACAAAATAATTAAATTTTTTATTTACTTTAACCTTCCTGCCTACAGAATTCTGTTTCGTTTTAATACTAGCCGGTCATTTCCTAGTCATTACGTAAATCCCTAATCCTTCATTGAAAATTTAAGAAACAGTGTCCTGACTTTTTTGAGATGCTAGACCTAGAGATGAAATAGTAATGTGGGAGTTTAATTTTGTCATTAATGGCAAAATAAATCAGATGGAAAAGGTTTACAGATGGCGCTGTAGATATCTGTGAACCATTGCCCAGTGTTATGGTGATTTAATGTCTTCCAATTAAGCAAACCACCAGTTGTTGATAAAAACAGGATATATGTGTAGCGTTTATAGAAAAATCAGATTTTTCTTGAGCATTTTTTTAATAACTGTATCATCCTACTTCCAAAAGTTCATGATTTATAGAGAAGAAAAAGTTATTTTACTTTTGGATCAACCAAGGTTTTCTGTAAATTGAGAAGAAAATAAGGTTTCTTTTTTTGAAAAATCTAAATTGAAATAAATTAGTATATTGTACACCGAAATTTCTATGAACTACCTCATTGTATTAATTTTTAAATTAAAAATATAATATCTTTTACGACAAACTCTTCTTACAGATGTTAATTTTTTCGTATGAGTTAAATAAAAATAAGAGTACATAAACTCGATCATTGAAATTCTTACTTACGAAGTGTTTGCTTAAAAACTTTAAAACTGAAAATGCGATCTTAAGATACGATTTTTATTAATGCTTATAAAATTAGGAAACTTATAATATTTTACGTCTCGTTTTAAGATGATAAAAGAACTTCTATTTATATAAATGTATGTGTAATTGTTCGATATTTAAACAGATTTTTATAAATTAAAATGAGAAGGTGAATGTTTTTAATTTTAAGTAAAGCTTTTATTTAATATTCAAATTGACGTATTTGTAAAGTAAACACTGGGGTGGTTCGAAAAAGAAAATTTTAATTTTTGAAACGCATGAGGTGAAAAAAGTTGATACACATCTTGATAAGAAAAACTGTAAAAAATTTTTTGAAAAAAAAAAAATAATATCTTCCGATCGCGCATTCACCTCAAAGTTTGGAAAAAATACAAAAAATAACTATTTTTCCTAAATTTTTAAAAATTTCTAAACGTTATATATTTGAAAGGCAATAGTTTGCAATGTGTACTGAAAGGGTGGAATAACACAGAAAAACACTATTTTATGCATTTTTAAAACATATATTAATAATAAAAAATACTCAAAAGTAAAATTTTTTGTAAGAAACAATGATTTTTCTGTAAAATGGGTATTAATGTTATTTCTTACATTTTTTTTTATTTTTTTTAAACATGCTATTATTCATGTGGTTCACTTTTTTCTCGAGCGCTTTCTATCCCAGTGATGTACTTTGAAGTAAATTTTTGTTGAAAAGTCCGGCATTATGGATCTTTGAAGAAGAAAAAAATGGTGTTGTCTTAATGTTTTTGACATTAGCGCTACCCACTTTTTGACTTGTATTTCTACACAAGCGTTCCACAACTTGTGAGTGACAAGGAAACGAGTTGAAGTCTGATTTCAATGGTCCATAGTAACACAGATACTCTGGCCAATTTCACCAGACATATGCCAATCCCGATGTGAAACGTTGTGAATCGGTCGTTGGAAACAATATTAACCAATCTCGCCCAATTCTGGATAAAATATAGAAGAGTTTTTGATACACCGATGTACAGTTTTAAACTTGGGATATTATATTTATGTTAACAAAACTATGTGGTGGTTTTGACTTGTTTGTTAAAAAATCGTGTATTTTGGAACTATGCTCGGTCAGACTAGTCAATTTTCCAGTCTTCCCTTTTTCCACCAATACAGCTGTGCTACCTCGGATGCACCAGTCTCTACTAAGTAATGTGCGTTTGTTTCTCTTAACAAAGGAGGGGTCCTATTACGAGCATTCCAATTAGTTAGGCCCACTCAATGCATACAATGCATACAGGATACCTACAATAAAGTTAAGTTTAGTTGTCTTGAAATGCCTGATAGTCTTTCTCTAGGAAAGTTCTCGCGATTTCAGAACCTGACGCCTCAGTTCTTTTACATATCTCCTTGCGTACAAAATCATTGCCGAAATGAAATTTTTTTGAGTGAGGAAAGGAAGCATTTCGTCCTATAACTGAGTTTAAAACTTGCAGTAAATATTCAGGGAGGTATCGAGACAATCGAATTGCCACATATATGTTCTTAGGTCCTTCAGAATTTTTTTTTTCAATGTAATAATATCAAGAAGATATAACTGAGTTGTGTTCAGTACTTTCATCTCAAGTTGAGGAATTAAACATTCAACACGTAAAAAATCAGTCAGGGGAAATTTTTCAAGGTTCTTCAATATTTTTATCTCACTGAAAGATGTTGTCCAGCTGTAGACTATCTACGTGTTTAAATATGTGTCTGAATGGTAGTTCATTGGAGTATAGAAGGCATATATCCCAATGTAGTGGTCTCCCAGCGTGCAATTTGGTACTAATGTACCTCGATAATTTAGTGATTGGTGTATTCTTCAAATTGACGGAAAAAGGGTATTTTTTATATTTATTCAAAACTTTGAAGTGAATGCTTGAAGTAAATAAAACAATTAAAAAAAAAAATATCTAAAAAGTAACGTTAGTATCAATTTTATAGAAAAATAATTTTTTAAACAAAAAAATGTATTTCTGAATATTTTTAATTATTAATATATGTTTTAAAAATGCATGAAATAGTGTTTTCCTGTGTTATACCACCCTTTCACTATGCATTGCAAACTATTGCCTTTCAAATATATAACGTTTAGAATTATAAAAAAATTTAGTAAAAATAGTTATTTTTTGTATTTTCTTCAAACTTTGAGGTGAATGCGCGATCGGAAGATATTTTTTTTCAATTTTTTTTTACAGTTTTTCTTATCAAGATGTGTATCAACTTATTTTACCTCATGCGTTTCAAAAATAAAAACATATTTTTTTTCGAACCACCCTAGTAAACACTTACTTACGAAGTGTTTGCTTAAAAACTTTAAAACTGAAAATGCGATCTTAAGATATGATTTTTATTAATGCTTATAAAATTAGAAAACTTATAATATTTTACCTCTCGTTTTAAGTTGATAAAAGAACTTCTATTTATATAAATGTATGTGTACTTGTTCGATATTTAAACAGATTTTTATAAATTAAAATGAGAAGGTGAATTTTTTTTTAATTTTAAGTAAAGCTTTATCTTAATAATATTTAAATTGACGTTTTAGTAAAGTAAACACCAAGTTCTCATACATCGCAGAAAAAAAAAATCGTCTCTGATTATTAAATTGTTAAAAAAAAATTTCAGAAATGAATACGTTACCTTTTATAGATATGGAAACTTTTGAATTATATATTTATATTACCAACCATCAAAATAAAATGACTACAAACCCATTTTTCACCAACTCTTTAAAAAATCGAAATGTTCTATGTATCGTTTAACACTACGTTTATGGGTGAAGTTGTTAAAACTATTCTTGAACGTCTAAAAGAAAAGCACACACAAAGTAAATCCACATATTTTTTCGAAAGGCGCTAAAAAAGAGACTCGGAAGAATTTGAGTAACGATTGAAAGAAAAAGACGAATAAAACTACTTTTACCCCAAGGTAGATATCGAAATAATTTTTTTCTCTCTTTACCATAAATTCAGATATCTTTCTTTTTTGTGGGGTACCTTGTTATTTCTACAGAATTTCGAGCAATTTTCATCGTTTCTCGGGAAGTGACGATTGCCGAATTGTCCAGAGATCTTCTTTTTTCTTTTTCTTGAGACTGTTGTTTAAATCGATAAATCGTGCTCCACGTTACAATAACGAGGCTGCGAAGAAAAATATATCATTTATTTTCAATATTTCCGGGGTCCCGCAATATTTAGAAAAAAAAATATATTTTAAGTTCTGGAATGTTATTATGAAACTCGAGTATAACGATTTGTCACTCCCCCCTAGGTGATAGTGTTGTTGAAACAAAGAAGGGTATCATAACGATTTTATTACTTGACACTGTGAAAAAGGTTTAAAGAGGATTTTAAGAATTTCTTTCGGTTTTGATGATATATAAACTGTTAGATATTTTACAATATATTTGTACATTTTAACTGTTTGTACAAGTAGGTTTTAAAGAAAAATGAAAGAAATAAAATTATGTTTGAATGAAATTTACTGATAAAAGCTATACCAACCATAGCTAATTTAACGTCTAATTTATTCTTAAACAATTATATATATATATATCGTATAATTAGTTTTTATTTTTACTTCGATCAGTAGATATAATATTTAAATTGTAAATTTGCTGTTATTGTGGCATTTTTGCTTATCATCAGATTTGGGTACCAATTTCACCAATTACCTAAAATATATGTAACATATAAAACATTTGAACGGAATTATTAAAAAAGTAGATTCATTGCGTCAGATTATTTCTACAGTATAAGAGATTTCACGTCGCTAGTAATACACAAGAGGTATACTACTCTTGAATAGTTAGATTAAAATCAGTGAAGTTAAATTAAAATCAGTGAACTGGATACTTGTTTTTAAGAGATTTTTTCAGAGCCTCGTATTTGCGTCTCGAATAGGAGATAAATCAGAAAACCATCCCCATTAGAAAACCTTTTCAATCCGAAAACTGATGCGAGGCTGTTACAATGGTCGCAATTGCAATCTGCTATACTTTACTCGAACACAGGTTAAAATCTGCAAAGAGAATACTGGTTTCAAGGTGCAACTCTCCTGCATTTGCGTATAGTTCAAAAACCAATGCGAGGCTGCCACAGTGGTCATCATGTCAACCTTCCATATTGCATCCGAGTATAGTTAGATTAAAACTTGTGAAGAGGATACTGGTTTCTAAGAGATTTTTCAAAGTGAAATTGCCTTGAATTTGCGTATCGACTGGGAGAAAACCCATAAAACTCTCACTAATAGTCCGAAAACCGATGCGAGGCTGTCACAACGGTCGTCAGATTACTCTAAAAGAGAAATTTCCGTCATACTTTGAAAAGAGAGCTTGGAGAAATACTGTATCCCATGATCTTTTGCATTCTGACTGGTAGCAATGTGCATTGATTGGAATAAAATATACATTCATATGCATATAACCATAACTGTATCTACTAGAATTTATTGTATTCAATGCATTAGAGTAGTTAAGATAATTTTGTGTTTGCTTTTTAGATAAAAAAATTAGTCTATATAATTTGACAAACGTCTAAATTCAGTAATTGAATAGCATTGAAAGTATGCATGAAGTAGAAAATAATAATTTTATTTGTATGTTTGTGTATTTAACTACACAGTTGTTTTAATGTTATGAAATTAATTTTTTTTTTTTTTTTTTTTTTGCAGATAGACCTTATAGAAATAAACCAGAAATCCCTCAAAGTAAGTCATTTGTTTTGTATTGATATTGGAATAAAACACAGTTAATTTTAAAAGTGTAAAAATTAACATTCCTAATTAATATTAAAAATTATTATATGAAAGAAAATTATTCATGTTTGATTTCATAAATAGTTTTATGTAAATATGTTATTCTTTGACGTTGATTTAGAGGTTTACTTTATTTTTATGTTCACTATTTAATAAAACTTTAAACACTGTTTTAGGAAATAAATACTTGTCATTCAAGTCTGAATATTAGCATATTTTGCCGATATCTTACATCATTCATTTGCAGACATAAACTAATGACTTTTTAAGAAATAAATCCATCAAATTAAATTAGGCAGTAGTTAAAATATGTTTAGCATTCCGTATCAAGCGAAATACGTTAAACGTATCAGCATAACCGTAAGAAATTACTAAACCGTAAGTATTTACCAAATACTTATATTTCTTATTAGAAGTATAGCAAGGGATATGCACAGTATTCTTAATTACCACTTATAATGTAGATATAGGCTAACATAGTCAAAGTTATTACAAACTGTTCCGAATACCTTCATAAATTTCTGAATTCATTTTGCTATGAGATCTTGGAAAGATGATAATAATTAAACAGAAATTCAGAAATGTGCCATTTTAGGGACTAGTATGAAAGTTAACGAAACTGAAGAAAAAGTAAGTTGTGAATAAAATGTTAGAACAAAAAGAAAACAACCTAATAAAGTTTTGATTATGTATCCTAGACATGTGATATTAAAAACATCATTTGCGAAAACTATAATTTTGCCGCAAAATAATGTAACATTTTAAAATGTTTTATTTTTCACATATAGCTTGTCTTAAATCTAAGTAGTACGTACACAAAACTTTAAAAAGAAATGTTGTTTATTACAGACTACATATCAATCTAAACAAGAAAACATTGCTATGATAACCCAGCATATCACAGTTGAGATCAATCAAGAGCAACGAAAAAAAAAATATTAAATGTTTTAAGCATATATTGAAGTTTTCTAAACTAAAATTTAGCTTCAAATACACGAAGAGTGACAGACAATAATTTAAAATTTATTAAAATTATAAATTTGTCGATTTATTTGTCTAAAAATTCTTATCTTCGATGTCCAATTAGTATATTAAAAGAATGTTGCCGTAGTATAGGTCTTTTTAAACTGATAGCGGTAAATAAAATAAATGTAGATTTAAAAACTATTGTCGGACAGTTCAGGGCCAATATAAAATGCGGTTTTTGAATTATTCTCAACATTACATATAATGTCATAACCAACTTATTGATGTTGAATCTTCACAAGTGATATTTGTTATACTTATGATTTTTTCTTATTCAAGTAGAGAGAGAAAATAAATGTGTATTTGAAATTTGATATTTGTTAGATATTTTGGAAAATCGAGTTTTTTTTTTTTTTTTTTTATCTCGGTAACATATTTAATGTTATATAAATTAATATTTAATATAGGAAATGTATGACTATATCAAAGCAAATATCAATGTATGTTTCGAAAGTAGTTTGAAGTGCATTTAGGAATTGGAACTCTTAAAACAAGTTCTAATAAAAATGAATAGAATGTCTAGTCTAGTTATATTTTTAATACTAAATATGCCTACTAGTAAAAATTTTGTAGAAGTATTTTCGACTAAGTTGCTACGTTGCTAAAATAAATATTTATTGAGATTTATCTTTTAAAGGAAACTGTGTACATAAAGTTTGGAGGGTAGTTTTTAGTGCATATTGAAATCAACATTTTAAGGATAAAATATATCTTCCCAAAATAAGTGGAAAACTATTACTTACTTTTGAAAAATTAAATATAATGTTTACTTTATAATTTTAAGTTCACTTAAAAGTAAAAATATCTAAACGAAATAAAATTTTTGCTTGTGGTTTTTGCTTTACATTTATTATAAATACGTAGCGAAGAGGAGAGATGATTATCTTCAATTTGTTAGCTATTAACCAGTATAAAATTGAAATATATTTGAAATTAGTTTTATTATAATTAAAAAGTAACATTAATTAATACTATTTTAATAGTAACATTTACTAATGGCATTAAGTCATAAAATGGACATAAAATATTACTATGAAAAGTTTACTGACACAAAACCTTTACCAGACATAATATTTCTCTAGCTAAAATATTTTGAATGACAAGAAACTCTTCACCCTGATATGGAGTTGAATGAAACACAAATAACAGGAGAAGATTTCAAAAATATATTTAAGTTTATTTCTTTTTAAAATCAAAGTTTGAAAATCGTGCATTTATACTTAAAAACGTATAAGAAGTACTATGAAAACTAAGGAAGGTACTAAAATTTTATAATTCTATTAGTTCTATAGATACTTTTTCATACATACCTAAGTTATATAGCTTATTAGTTTACCATGGAATAATTATTTTAAACATATTACGTATGAAAATATCCAAACTAATTTTATAAAAATATAAACCATAAACTCTCTTTAATAAATTCAAAATTTATTTTCTAAAAACAAAATAAAGAAATATTTTAAATATATTATGAATTTTACTAAAGCATTACTTTATAAGAATATTATTTTCATTCCATTTTGAGATTTGAAATACCATAAGCATGCATCCAAACCATATATTGCGTACAATATCCACTTAAATTGGTTTTATCGTACCAATAACAATTCTACAAAGCTCATTCGATTCCGCATAAAATACTTTAAGTTTATCTCTTTTTAAGACAAAAATATATTTTCGAGTCGATACCCATTTATCTACCCAGACTTCAAAAACGATGTTCATCTATCTCGACTACAAAAACGAGACTATTGTTGTCTACAAAATTTTCCCGTTTCTCAATAACAATTTCAATTTTCTGTTGTATTCCACTCTCCGAGAAATAACGTCAGTTTATTGACGAAATTTTCCAACGTCACGCACTATATATGAATTTACGAATAATTTATCAATACCAAACTAGATCTCCTCATCCCTCGGATACAGTTCTACTACGAGAATAGGCTCTAGGGTGTTGGTATCATTCTGGAATCACCTCCCACCATTCCTTTTGGAAAGAAAAAAAGAGAAAAGAACGATAAGATGATTCCTGGAGTGAATATAAAATATGATAGGGATCGTGTGAACTTGAAGAAAAGGACTTGACGGGTCGTTTTGTGAAGTCTCAGATCGCAAAGATGATAGAAGCTTTTCCAACTTCCTTATTCTTTTCCGAAAGATAAAAATAATAATGGGAACCATTCTTAGGTCTTTGCGAACGTGGTTCTGTCTTCTTTTCGGATGGGTTTTTACGACGTAATGCCATCTTAGGAATTGGACGAATCAATTTTATTCCTTGGATCTAGTTGACACAGGAAAATATATGCTGAATGTGTCCAAGGATGGTAAACTGAACGTAATGTTTCCTCGTAACTTACTTCTTGTATCTGCAATGGCTACGCCTTATGACAGCTATAGCAAAGTCGAGGCGAACAGACACTGAGACATCTTTAAAGCTTTGGTTAACAGTTATTAATATGGAAGTCTGCCTAACTACATTCTACCTTACTATCCATGACTATGTAATACGATAGTAACTTTAAAGAAGAACAGACTTGATGATGTGATAATAAGTTAGAGTAATGGAGGGCGAAGTAGGAGGCCAATGAAAGAAAAATTATTGAAGTTATTATTTATTTTAAACAAAATACAATACAAGATTATAATTTATGCAGTTTCTATGACTAGATACTAAAAACTATTTAGTAATGGAAGTTCGATCAAAGTGGAAATGGTATAAGGTTGGGGGGGGGGGGGAGGGGAGTGGAGTCAAGACCGTGTTAAACCGGTACACCATTAACAAACAATAGGAACCAAATTCTGAAAGAAAACGACTAGTATTTCAGGTAAATGTATACTAAAAAATAAGCAATATTTTTATTCACAATATTTTTTTTTCACGTACTGAACTTAAGTTATGTATGTTTGCTGTAGTTATATTATTATGACTTAAAATTACTCGTGAAAGAGAAATTTTGGTAAAAATGGCTTTACGAGGAATAAGTTTTAAATAGATGCTTTTTTTTTGCCAATTATAAATATAGTAGTCTATTTATAATTGGCAAAAAAAAAAAAAAAAAAAAAAAAAAAACACAAAAAAATGACCATATTATATAAATACTTTTTTTGGAAATTGTATTTACTTTGAATAAATGAATAGAGGATGAACATTCTTAAAATATTCATTAGCTTACAAATATTATTTTAACACTTTAGTTGATAGCATTTACGATTTTAGACATCGTATAGTGTTGCTCTAGTTATTTGGCATTTGGGGTAGTATTCCTCTTTGGATCGATTGGACTTTACGGCAGGTTGAACCTGGAAACAAGAGAGACTGTGTCTATGTGTATTAGCGTGGACAATGGTAAATTTCTATCTATCAGACTGTTTCCTGTTAACATTGACTAATCCGAATTTGTTTGGCATAGCTTTAGTTTCATCACTTGTGCATTCCCTTTCATATAGATTACGTCAATGGACAAACACTATCATTTCACAAATATAATGGCATACAACATTGGAAAATAACTATTTTTCATGGGATAACAGTGAGGCCATGCAGTTCACTGTATAATAATTCTATTCTATATACGTTCACAAGTAAATGAATAGACGTTCATAATTTTCTCACTGTTATATATGCATTAATATACAATTAAAATTACGATTCTTTTCTCAAGAAAATCAATTTTGCCAAACTATATTGATTGAAAATAAAACATAATTCTTTACGAGAATTTACACAAAAGGTAATATTTACTGCTTAAATCTACTTATCTTAAACGTCAGTCAATAGTAAGAAGTCAATAGTAAAGTCAATAGAAGTACAAATAGTATACTTGTCAAATGTTCGGACAAAAATTATAAGATTACTTATTAATTGCTGTTTTCTATTAGCATTGCCAGTGTGAAACTTTGATATCATGTCTGTCTTGAGTACTATTCTTTCTAAAGAGTTATGAGGTGAGGTTTTCTTTTATCATTCAGCTTTAGAAATTCCAGGCGTTTCAAATGTTATTTTCTTTCAAGAAGTAGAGGTTTTCTCAATATTACGACCTTTCTTTCTTGAAATATAATGCGAGTAAGAGTGTCTCCATACCTGTTCTCGGTCGCTGGTGAAACTGGTGTCGAGCCACTACCTGCATTTACAATTCATTGTTTATGCGACAAAGTCCAATTTTTAAGGCTCTCTAGTGAGTGTTATGGTGAAATATATTCCGCAGTAAATGCATTATTCATTCCTCTATATACTTTTCCGACATTTTTTTTTTTATTTGAAAATTGGACTCGCGTGAAAGAAGTGGAGCAGTGTTGCACATATTTGATCTTTAGAAGATTTAGATGGTGATATGTGTGGAAAGTAGATATTTTTAGTGAAAGTTTGTTGAAGCAGATATAAAACCGCATCCCATGTATTCACGTGCCAGTGGAATAATTTGAATAAATAATATTCTGGGAATCTTTTTTTCTCAATAAACAGAATATATTTACACATTTACAATTTTTGTATTACTAACAGCAATGATATTTATAAAAATGATTAAACAGTACATTGTTTTATAAAATTCTGAAGGGTTTTATGGGTTTTTTCTTATACAGTATACTACTTTTCTTCGTTATGAACTATTTACTGTAAATATTTTATAAATAACTTTGGTATAAATTAGTTAAACACTGGTTTATTGGTGTTGTATTATAATTTTTATTCATATTTTGATATCCATTGCCTAGACAATATAGTTATGTCTAATTAACCTACTTCATAACATAAAAAATTTAATTTGGATTTAAAATAATGTTTGCATAATATATTCAAAACTTGTGTATTTTTTATTTTATTAACATTAAAAAAAATTCTTTTATTTATTGAAACAGTAATGTGTCTTATAGAAACGCTTTTAGAGATACTGCAATTTTAGAAAATAAAATATACATCTAACATATTTTTATACTGATACTGAAATTAAAATAAAAAGTGGTGATAGCTTATTAAAAATCCTCTCTGAATCTTAAGTTTTAAAACTGTAATTTATCGTCTATTAGAAATTCTTTTTGGAAAACATTCTTTCAACAAAAAGATAAATTTAAATCGCATTAAATCTCTGCAAGTACAATAAACACTTCAATACTTTCATTTTTTAAACCTTCTAAGGATAGTGAACAATAATTTTTTTTTAGGAAATGAATATATTTATAACCATCTAGTATCAATGTCATTTGAAAACGACAAATTAATTTTTTTTTCAATTAAAGAAGATAAGTTTTTGCATGTATTTTGGCAACTAGTCATTTTTTTTACATTTGAATGCATTATTTTTTAATAACAACAGATGCCAAATGGCTGTTTGTCAAGAAAAAAAAAAACGTTGCTTATACTGTCCTCACAAGTTTTCATATTTTTTTAGGATGAAAAATAAACATTGAAGTTTGATAAATCATATTACGTTTGTATCACTGTATAATTTTAAAATACATACTTTAATAATATAATTTCTTTTAAAGGCGATATTAGTATTCTTGTTGATGTTTTTTTATTTTTTTTATTTTTTAATTATGAAAAAAGTCATTGGTTTGGATTGGTCATAGCAAAGATTGAGTGGTAAATGTGGAAACGGAGGCATACAACAAAATTTTTATAATATTGCCATAAAATATTCAAAAAGAGTCGAGGCCTAGCAATTACCCTTTTCACGTATAAGTAAAAAACTAGGAAGGTCACAGGAATTATTAACTTTTTAAAAAGTGAGTCGTAATGTCTGAAAATTTGGGGAACCTCTGACTCAAACAGATTAATGTTGTAACTTTTCAATTTTTTAAGACCAAAAAAATCTCTTTTAAGCTGTATATTGTTTTTGTTTAGTTAGTTTACTTTTATTACCTAAGAAAATATAGATTTAAAATGAATAATAATAATAATAATAAAAACTAAGTGAAATATTATTCACTGTTGTTCTTTATGTCTATCATCGGTTTCGTAATATCGATCATTCCAATATTTCACAAGTAAACTGAAATTTATGTAAACACTTTTCCATATGAAACGATGGAAAAAAAAAAAAAAAAAAAAAAAACCTTAAAAGTTAGTTAAATAACTGTAATGCTCATAATTATACTTTTAAACTACCATTTTGATTTCACCAAATTACCATAATATTTTAATCTATAAATGAATTCTTAAGTATGCTCTTTGTACATTTACCAATTTTTTTAATAATTTTTATCTAACCAAATATTTATACAGTTCTATTAGAAAACATAGACACTGGATACATATTTAAGCGTTATATATTTCATATATTAGTGCAAACATTATTTGTTGCAAACATAATTCATAATTAATACGATAAAATTTCTTAAACTTTTTATTTAACAATTATTATTTTTTTGCAGTTTTTTATCTAATAAGAAATTAAAGTTTATATTATGCAATAAGCAATATCAAAAAATATTAGAGTATTTAAAAAAGACCACTTCAATTTAAAACAAAACTACAACATCCACCTTGCAATGTTTGGGGAATAAATAAGTTTGTACAGTCCTGAATAAATAATCTTAAAATTTCTCTCAACCTTTTGTATTACAAAAATTATACTTTACGTAAAACTTAAATAGAAGATAGAACATTGTACCTACTATTTAGTTTATTTAATTAAGTTGACATACTTTGCATAGAGTTAATTTAACATGAATGTTTAGTAAACGCAACCACGTACAATCTAAATTTATTTAATAAAAATATAAGATGCTTTCAAATCAAACTAATTAGTTTATTATACTAGAGCAATATATTTCCACTTGTTTGTATTTTGGAAAAATTTCCAAAGATTAAAGATAAATTCTATAAAAACACAAATTATGTGAAACTTGAAAGTATTAAACTTTTGTTTCTTGAAACATGACTTTTTAATTTTTGTATTTAGTTATATACATCCTAATTAATTTATTTAAGTCTAGTAACATTATCCATGCAAATATTTATATTAAACAACTATTGGTTTGAAAATAGATTCTTAACTACTGAGAAATTATAAAGTTATATTTTCGTACTACGTTTATTATTACTAAATTTGCAATTACAGAATGTACAAATTAATACAGCTGTTGATTTTAGCATGGTTGTGTATACAATTAGTTGAGTATGTGTATGAAATGTGTTTGGAATGAAAGAAACAAAATTTGAATTCTAAATCAAAAGAGATCCATGCTGAACAAGAAAAGTTTTTTAGGGAATGTAGCTATTGCATTTAACTGAATCTGCTTCTATATCATAAATACTGGAAGATTTGTCATGTTTCTCAAACACATGGCAAACATGAGATGGTTATTATGAGATGGGATTTCAGACACTATCATTAATTGCAGAAGACCAATTATAATTTCACCAGTGTCGCTTAATGAATTATTATGAGGATGAGTTTTTTCATACAACTATTAAAAATTATTCATATTAAAGTATTAATAAAACAGCAGCCACCTTCTTTGATGATCAACATCAAATGAATAAAAACTTGTTAAATAAAAACAGAACTATCAAATTAAGTACAGTGGTACATCTTGTTGGTTATGAAAACATGAGTAATTTGCGATGAACAAATACAAATATTGGCTTTTGTTCATTAAATAATAAAATATTTTTATTAATCTTTTTCAGACACACAGAACAAGAAATTTCTATATCACTTTAAATTAGTTTATATTTTTTCATAGAAAATACTCTTAATTCAAACCAATTCTATTCTTCCTGTAAACGTTACCAAAGTTCATTTGGAAAAATTTCCTCTAATACTTCTATACTTTTATAATTGTCAATACACAATACACTCCATCTAAGTTCACAATATAACGTTGAAATACTTGCGTTTTTTTTTTTTGAAAAAACTAATGAAAAGATATTTTGAGCTTTTTGATCTTCAGTAATTGGTATTTACAAATTAATTTAAATTCCATGCCTAATTAAGGAAAATTCCATGCCTTAGGATATGTGCTTATGCATAGGAATACAATTTTATAAGTATTGCATTTACTACATAGCTCCTAAGAAAATTTAACAATATCAAATTATTTTAAAACCAACCAAATTGTACTGTCTAATTATTTAAAATTATATAAAAAATTATAAAATAAAAGTGTGTTGTTTTAAACCATATAAACTTTTAAATCATTTATTTTAAATTAAAATACAAGCACAGATACTAATATGATATAATTTATTTAATAGGCGAATACAATTTAACTACAGTAAAATAAATAGTAATAATTTTTTGGTATTAAGTCATTAGTTTAAAGTTGAATTCAATGAAAAACCATTAAAAATTCTTTTGAATAATTTAAATAACCTTTAAACAGATCCCAAACATCCAAACCGGAAAAAGATTTAATTCACCACCAAAATGATGTCATATCGTTTTAGTGAATAATTAACCTTAAAGTCCATTAACTGATTTTTAAAATTCAATTACTCTTTCATCGGCAAATCTCCACGCAGATAACAGCAACCGAAATTCCTTTAAACAGCAGTTAGCATCGTTATTAATTTACTCACGTCGCTTTCGCTAAGCGAAAATTTTCTCATCGCGAAAAAGAAACTTCATTTACTGTCTTAACAATTAATCAGAGCACTAAGTAGCCCAGAAGTGGAAGGAAAATATTCCAAATACATCGACATTGTCGAATTTTCCTACGCGGTGTTTTATGAACTGAAAACTTGTTCTATTAACGGTAACTGTGATCGCTTTTATCGTAGCCTGGGGGGATTCGAAATTCGGAGGACCTGAAGGGCTATTCCATTATCACTAAGTAACACTAAACGAAGAAAGGTTCTAGAAAAGGGGAAGAAGTACATTAGATTTTGAATCTGCATTGCAAGATGAATGGAATCATTTTATGTTTGAATAATCCACTTTTGATGGTAATGGCTTTAATGCGGAGTAAATGGGATGGGGTTCAGTATTTTTCTGGTGTTGTACTAAAGAAAAAAGATAACAGAACTGTATGTAAGATTGATAGTAGAAATTTCACATTATTCATCTCGTAGATACGAGAGCAAAATTTGACGTTCAAAGAAATTGTGAAATTTGTCATTTGATAGGAAAAAAACTTTTAACTAATTTTGTGATTTAACGAGATTTTATTAAAAAAAAAAAAAATTGTATTTGTGTGCTTTGTGAATTTTTTTACAACATAGCCAGTTGCCAATTTCTATTGTCGGCTAATAATGTTGGTTGTTTGGTTTTTCCGCTCAACGACCAATTTTTGGGCATAATAATGGCTAATCGGTCCAGGACCTAAAGCTTAAGGTATATTTCGAACTTCAACAAACATCCGTGACTAACCCCGGGATTCAAGCCAGACACTTTCGGCATGTAAGACTAGAGAGCTAACTACACAGCCATCAAGTGGGTGCTTCTAATGTTGACTTCATACCGACAGATTTCATGTCTGTGTAAGATTATCCCTACAGAGGTGCTTAAATTAAAATATTTTTGAATTAATTAAATGTTTATTGCAAATAAAAATATTCAGTGATTGTTGTAGTTCAAAGCAAACGTTCTTCATTACAACCGGGTATATATACACATGAGATGATTTTCTTTAATTTTGAAATTAGAATTTCAAACTTTTTGGCTGTATATCAGAATTAAAATTGATGCATTTTTATGTATAAACTTTTTTTCTTTAATTTTTCAATTAGCTAATTACAATTAAAATGACTAATTAGGACATCATTCAAGCAGACATGAATAAACTTGTAGATAACTTAGAGGTATGATTTTTCTTGCAAATAAAAGATATTATATTGATGCATATTTCCATACAGAATTGTGAATTTGACTTCAATATTTATTTAATTATAAGTTTTTAAATATAAAGTTTGAAAAAATACATAGTTTTTAACAAAAAATTAAGATTGAAATATCTATAAAAATGTTTGTATAAATATATATATTAGATTCTAGTTGAAAATACATTCACAAGTATTTTCTACAAAACAAAATTAGAATTTTGTAAATCGAACCATATATAATGAAGTTATGACCGTTTGCGTAAAGTGATATAATACCAAAATGTCATGCGTTTAAAGTTTACAAAACTCATTAATGTGATACAAAACAGGTTCACAAAACCCAATGTAATTTTAAAAAAATATTTGAATTTCAGAAAGAAGATGCTATCATTTTAAAGATAATGAATTCGGGAATATTTTGGGAAAAAAAGAAGGAAAAAAAAAAGCATACTTCAGTCTAATTTCACAATTCACCTTACGGATTCTGCGCTACTAGACACTTCCAAATAAATGATTTGTTTTAAACTTAATTAACATCATGCCGCATGTATCTTATCAAATTCAGGGAAATTGGTTCAAAATTCTTTCACTTATAGAAGATAAAATTTCCAATGTGAATGTACGGACAGATACCATACAAATTTCTGTTTTTCGATCAGTGTATCATATACACAAAAAATATATGTTGGTTTTTAACATGATTACAGAGTCTTCTACAGCAATTGCGTGAGAGATTTCTTTGTATAAAATTTGTGTTTTGCACATTCAGTTTGTAATGTTGATGATGATCAAATAAAATTGATACTTAATCTTACCCTTTTATATTACAAAGCAAATTTCGTACAACTGTCTAAAGCGTAAAACAAGAGTATTCTAACATAATACAAGTTCATATATATTATTGCGTTGATTGTAATGCTTACTCTTTATTTCACCTCGCTCCTTGATAATAACAATGAAATGGATGCATTATTTATTATTAAGGTTACTAAACAATGGTTTTTGAAAGTAGGTCGAGAAAATTGAAGTTTCGCGTGTGAAAGAATTGGTTTTGAATGGAAAATTTAGGATACAGAATCATTGACAAATATTGCTTTTTACTAAAGGATTCACAGGTGAAAATTTCCTATGTTGTTGCACATCTTATTTTAGAAGCGAAATACTTATGTGCGCTTTCGACATTTTCGTAATCTCTGATGAAGCCTTCTTAGATAGCTGATATGACGTTATCCAAAAAACAGTGTGCAATTAGATTTTTAAATGTTTTAGCCCATTTATCAGGTATTTTGTATTTCGTCGATAACAAAATAAAGTCGACTAACTGAAAAAAAAACAACAGTTTTTTTAATATAGATCTGTGGTTAAGTTATTTATAAGGGAAAAACTAAAGATTTTCTGATGCTACATGAGTTGAATGGTTAAAAACAGCATTTTGGTTGGAGGCAAGAAATGTTCTCTATATATTCTACCATGAGTGTTTCCTTATATTTATTCACCATTTGATGTTTATAGAATATTATTAGAATAAAACTAATCAAATAAAAAATGGTACGTTAATAAAATAGCATAGTCAGGTTACTTAACTAAAGTGAAACATAAACGAGAGAATACTGAAAAACTAAGCTTTTAATATTTACAAGCGCTCTTCACAGCGTTAAGAATCCAACTAATTTTTAAAAGGAAAAACATACAACTGTTTTGTTCACGAATTGTTTTTGAATCAAACTCAGTCCACGAAAGAGCAGGAAATGAAGGTAATCTCGCAAAATAATCCTGCGCTACAATAGTAGTTTAATTGTGTAATTATACTTTAAACAAGGTTACAGGTTATAAATATATATGTATAAAAAATATATTTTTTTACTCTTCAAAATTGGGTCTGTTCATAGTTCATCTAGGAGGAATGTAATTTTTTATCCCGTTATCCTTTAAATCCAGTATTTTTGTATAAAATATCAGTTATTAATTTAAGTTTTATTTTATTTTTCATTTAATTTTTGTTTCTCGTAAGTATAAGAAATATTATTTAGTTTGGGTTGCTGGACACACATATACATTTACTTTCACTAACTTACTTACTTACTTACTTACTAACTTACTTTCACTTTCACTTTTCTATAAGTTCTATCAATTTGAGTCCTTAATAATTTTTGTTGTTCAAAGTGGAATTAAAAGGCTAAGCAATTAGGGGCTATAAAAGATGATAATTGAAAAGGGGTACACTATAGGCAACTTCCCCTAATGTAGTTAATTTTGCTAAAAAAGAGCAAAAATTGAAAATTAATCATTATGATATTTATAAATTTAACTCTTTTATACTTGAAAAAATTAGAAAATTATTCATAATAGTTAATAATTTATTCAGTCCCTGAAGGTTACATTTAAAATAGAGCATGTAACTTTTCCATTATCCAGTCAGATAACTTAATAGGACATGAACTTCCAATTAATTAATTTTCACACCAAACAGTTAAGCCAATGCATGGCTTACGTGTTAATTCACGTAATCTCTTTAACACTGAGTTGTCATGGACAAACATGATACTGTTATAAGGAATTAATGGAGTCTTCCGTTCAACTAAATATCGATCTGTAAATGGCTGTTGACATTAAAACGGTAGAAGACTGAAAGAATTTAGATATTAAGTGGTTAACTGTCCGTGTGGTGAGTTTGTAAATGGGTGGCTAAACATTTTTATGGTTAGAAAAAATTTCGTAGGCTCAATTATTTTGACTTGTCACTTTGCAGCAAGAAGTACCTCCTTTATATGTTCAAAAGAGGGAAATTTAAAGCTTAGAATTCACAGTTTAGTATAGCATTTTCAAGGAAAGTGTGCAGTTAGAATCCAATGATGAACTAGACATATTAAAAATTCCTACACAATTATCAGGAAAAGAGTTAGTTAATTTTGGTAGTGTAAGTTTAAATTTATAATGATACTAAAACCATAATTTTACATTCAAAGTAATCAAAATTAGGTAATAGTTTGTTAGAAAGCAATTTGTAATCAGTTCAATTCAAGCCTTTTTCATAGGTGTTTATTAGGTTTAATGTTTATGCTTTTCGTGATATTTCTTCATTGCTATTTCCAATGACAATAACATGATTTCTAATTGATTCTTCAGAATTATTGAGATTATTTTATATGAAATAAAACCTGAAGAAAAAATTCGATTTATCAAATTTTAGTTTTTTTACTATATTTTCGATAGCATATATTTATTTAATAAAAACACAATTATGTAAATTGTTATCAATCTTTTTTTTTAGAATTAAGGTAAATAAAAATGCTCGTGATTAGTAAGAAGTCAGCTAAAAAATTAAATAACACTTTCTATTATTACAATATGGCAATCTGTAATTGTTATGTAAATATAAAATATATCCAAGAAAGAGTAAAACATCATGGAAAATACAGCTTATGTTATTTAAATACCTAATATACTTATTCCGAATTCATTTTGTACACACTATTATTGTAAAAAAATACGATATCAGTTGATGTTTTTTAGCTATCTGGTTTCAGGAAAAAGCAATTATTTCTTTACCAAAATTATAGTTTTAGCAATTTGTGTATATTAATGGATTTGAATTTTTACTAATAAATGAAATTTTTTTACAAATACCTATCACACTATTTGAAAATCTCTATGTATCAAATGATATTTGTCAAAATTCTACTTGCTTAGCCTTCATTTATAAGCAAATCCTCCATTTCCAAAACTTCTCTTCAATGAACCACATTTTCGTACTTGGTACTGCTACCCGTACTATTGGTATCCGTATACATGAAACCTTCATTTATTAGCAGGACGTATTTAAAATAAAACCTAAAATAAAGACTAATTAACCTAATGAAGAAAACATAAAGCAACAAAAAATATTTCTGGTCCGTCTGGTATTGAGTAAGAGTATTTAATGATTGAATAAGAGTTATACGGACATGAAACACACACAACAATTTCATTAGCGAGAACAAGATGACATAAACTCTAGAATGTGAAATATTTGGTTTTATTAGATTGGTTTAATCTGTAAGTAGGTAGGTTGGTTGGATTATACGTTCAATGCCTTTTATTTGTGCACAATAACGTTTATTCATTTCAAGATCTACAGCTTAACGTAGATTCCGAACCGCAATGCTCGCACATACATGCTTGAACCAGGATTCGAACTTGGCACCGATTGATTAGCGATTGGATTTAATTAGCGATAATTGTTAACCAAACAGCCATACATTAAGTTTACACAACACTTTTAACATCTGGGAGGTGTCATTCTTCATATAGCTTAGTGTTCACATTGAATGGAATTGATCATGTAGAATGTAAGTATTTAAAATTAAAATGTGTAAATCATCATCCACTAGAAAATAATCATAGACATTAATCATAGACTTTTCATAGACTTTTACTGAATTGGTATTTTAAAGTACATTCTAATACACATTTTGATATACTGAAATATGAAATTGAAGATATTATCTAGCCACACATGCAGTGACTTCACAATGATACCAAATCCTCCGATTATCCTCAAAATACTATCATCCTCAAACGAATCCGCCATTTCCGAAACCACTCACCAGTGGTCCAAGTTTCAGCACTCTTGATCTGCAGACCTCCCTCACACACGACACTTTCATTAATCATCAGAGAGTGAGGGACATTTGAAATAAACCCTACCATAAGAGCAGGCTAACTAGGACAATGTCCACTAGAGAAGGGGTGGGGCTGGAGCTTTGTGCTAGTAATCCCTTCCTCTACAACGGTGAAATTGGATAGGTACGTTTAGAAACAGTGGAACCTTGGGATTGAGCTATTATTCAATGAATTTTGAAAAGCGGGTCTCTGCCCGGTATTCGCGTGACTATGACACAAAGTAAACTTAAGGGGTATGCTTGGATTTATATAATTAAGATTTTTAAATGAGGTCATACTTAAAATTTTGTATTCTTACGGACTTAAGATTTGTGTGTGTCATGCAAAATCATTGTGAATGCATTCTTGTTTTATATATTACTAAAAGCTTTTAAAAAGATGTATTAAATCTTTTCAGTTTGATAGACGGCCATTTGTTCGAATTATTTTATGATACAGTTCACCATTCCAATGCCATTGTAACTCAATTTTTATATGTTAATAAATGAATTGTATTCAAAGTTAAAATTTAGCAAATATATCTTATCTGTAATCTTAAATTTTGAAAAATAATATTGTAATAAAAGTACAATGTTATATGTACGAGTATCGTTATGTATGAAAGTGCATAAAGTGTCAAAAGATCTGCTCTTAAGTTCTTAATGCTAAATAACCCAAACTTATATCTAGGAACGCGGCAGTGTTCCTCCGCCAAGTCCGATAACAAAGTGACAGACATGCAAGTGTATATTATGTTGACAGAGCTTAGGCCCGTTTTCGATCCCTCACTGCTCAGTTTTTATTAAAGCTAGAATCCTGATTTCTTTACCATCATGTTACCCCGGGTGAGCAGACGAAAAATATCCACTTAATTGTTAACATTGAACAAGGAAACATGGTAAGAAAATCATCGTCGAAGTCACCGCAATTTTGTTCTTCTGATTCCGACCAAAACTTTTGTCAGGGCTACAGTCAAAACTATTTGATCAATTTTGACCATTTTTTTTATTCTTCACATATTGATTAGAGGAAGTGCATTTTGTATGTTTTGATGGGTAGGAGGGTCTGTACCCCTCGGAAATGATCCCGATGCTTGAGAATTTTAACCTGGACTACAGCTTAAACGCTTTAATATATTCACACCATTACTTTTTATTCCTCTTAGATTGATTAGAGGAAGTGCCTTTTGTATGAATTAATGCGTAAGAGAGACTGTACCCTCCAGAAATGATTCCGGAAATTGGGAATTTTGTCCCGGATAATGATTGATTAAAACAGGTCATTGGATTTCATATAATCATCTTTTGCTCAATTTGAAGAAGTGACTTTGATAATTTCAGTTGAACTATTTAAATAATGTATTTCGAAAAAAGTAAAAATCACTTATTGCTTATTACCAAAAAACATATTACAAATTCCGTAATTATAATAGTTTTTTTTTTTTTTTTTTTTTTTTGTCAATGTAATGATTATTACCAAAAATATCGCCAAACTGATTTTTTTTTTAAGTATTGAAAATGAGAAAACAAACATAGCAAATTATAATGATCCATGTCAAACTTAAATATTGTGACCAGTATTAAAGTGTAATTGAAAGTTTGGCAATGTTCCGCACTCCTACTCTTTGAATTTTTATGATCAAGTATGACGTTATTGCGTATTAAATATGTTGTGCGGAGATTACTCAAAGAGACATTAGTCGTGTGATGACAAAGTGGTAAGATTATATGATCGTATTTGGCGATGGTTGAAACCGAATTTATGTGAATAAAATGCAACTAAGCAGTTTGGATAAAAAAGTATTTTGACTTAACGTGAGTAACTGAAAACCTTGGCAAATTTTTAAGGGATGGTATTTTAATGAGAAAGTTTAAT
Source organism: Linyphia triangularis (assembly GCA_963978545.1). Classification (NCBI taxonomy): domain Eukaryota; kingdom Metazoa; phylum Arthropoda; class Arachnida; order Araneae; family Linyphiidae; genus Linyphia; species Linyphia triangularis. Next base: position 88,501,416 of record OZ021723.1, on the reverse strand, counting down.
GGAAAGCAGGGCTCGACTGCAGTTAAGTTAGCTAACTTTACAAAAAGAATTGATATCTTCCCAAAAATACAACTAGACGTTGTACAAAATCCACCAAGACAGCCAGAAAAAGTTATGAAATCTAATGTTTGCCGCCAAGTAGTCGCGTTTAGTTTCCTTGGGGTACTTGCATGTAGGCAATCAGTACTTGACAGGCTAGAGTTTTTATAACATTAATTTTAAATCAGTGCAATGAGTGCAAAGAAGCTGAAGGAAATGAAATGAGATCATTCCGAAATAACTCAAGCCTACCAAGTTCTGATTGCCTATGTAGAAGTACCCCATTCGTACTTTGTGTCCAAGTACCCCAAAGAAACTAAACGCGACTGCGGCAAACATTAGATTTCATAACTTTTCTGGCTGACTTGGCCGTTTTTTTTACAAGGTCTAGTTTTATTTTTCGGATATATATTATTAAAAAAGTTATTTATTAAAATTAAAAGAACCTGAAGGGTATTGAAACGCTTCTCGTGTTACTATCTTGTAAATAAAACAATTTGGATTGTGATAGTAACTTTCACTACAACATTGCTTCTAAACATGATTTAACGCATTTCATTGAGTCTAGATATAAAGAATAGCAATTTGGTGACATTTTATGTCTGAAATTTTCCTTCATAAAGACGTACAACAGAAACTTTGAGTACGTGGAATTTTTTAGGACAAAAATCGCCAAGTATGATACCAAAAGATCATAAATATATTTAACCATCGATATTTTTGTTATAACAAAAAGTTTGCCAAACATTTATCATTTTAGAAACAGGTAAGGAATTTAATAACTGGCAAGAATTTCTCTACGACAAAAAGGTAGGAGGTTTAAGACGCAAGTACCGCATTCTTTATTTAACTCTCCTCGGTTAATGGTTAAGACGATTTTGATAGCTACGTGCGATACAATAATGATTCGATAGGTAGTTAACTTTTAAGGCATAGTCGGTAATGAAGTCTCATTTGGTTCTGAGAAAAAGAAATAAAATTATTGATATTCACCGTTCTTCGTTTTCACAGTTTAAACAATGTTGGGTTCTTACGTAACAAACCATCGATTATTGCCGATCTTTTTTTTTTCGACGACGAAATTGCTGAAATTTTACCTGTTAAGAACACTTTTTGAAAAGCTGAATAAAATATTCACAGAAAATAATTTTATATCATAATAATCATTCTCATTGAATGCATAAATACTTTATGGACAGTGGTCCAGAAAATTTAACTTTATTAGAAAAATTCCGATAATTAAACTTTGTTGATCATGTAGATGAGCAATCCTGTTATTCTCGTAGTTAACGTCTAAAAAAATGCATTAAATAGTCGATGGAATAATGCATACCATGCGTAGTAAATGGTCGACCTTTCTGTCGTAAAAAAAAGTTTGCCAAACTTAGTAGTACACCAAACGTAGAAACCTAAATATTTCTTGTAAGCAATTCAACATAGTCTTCGGGATGACTTGAAATTCTATTTCATTTCAATAAAAATACAAATACAATTAGCAAAAAAAAGTAGCCGTTTCTTTTTCTTGATCTCCAATTCTAAACTATTCAAGAATACACGTTGAATTAGGAATGACGTCATGGTCAGGCTTTCAATAAGTAACGAAATTTATTGTGTTGCTTATTGAGTGCTTGATAAAAAGAAATGAAATTCCGTTACTATAAAAAGGTTGATGGTATAATACGTAAGTACCATATGTTGTAAGAAGTTGAGAATGCTATTGAGTATATCATACACGTCACGAAAAAAATTATGGGAGAATTTGAGTTACATAAATCACTCAGAACTATTTTGGTGCATTATATTTATATTACTTCCACTAATTACTAGATTTATGTGGAGAGATTTCAGGATTTCAGTAAGGACTTGCCAATAGAATCCAGTTGACTCAGGATTTTTGCGATGATTAGCTGTATAATAAGAACCATGTACTAGACCTAACTCCTTATAAAATAACGAAAGAAACTAAATAAAACCCTGAAAGATAAGAAGAATGTTTGGTATTAAACATATTTTTGTAGGTTATCTTTATCCAATTAAGTGGTATGCCTCAATACCAGTGAAGTATATAAATCTGTATGTGCAAATATTATCTTATCTGGAATTACGTTCTTATTTCTTAAGATATCAAAAAAGGAAAATATATCCTGACGAAACTGGAAAAAAAAATTAGTGCGAAAAATGTCGAGTTAGTCATAAAAAACCAATTATGTCTTCCCTCACCAAAAAAAAAATTGACTTTCCGGAAACTCCAAATAGATTTTAAAAGAAAATTATCAAGACTTCTTTTATCGAGAAATTTCAATTGAAAGTAGCTCATAAAATAAGCATATCACGCTGCCATTTTTTCTGTAAAAAAAGTATTTTTGAACTTCACAGAGCAGACCACTGTTGACAAAAAGATCAATCATCCGTTGGAAGAATATAAAAAATTGAGTAAAAAGCCGATCTGCCATAAAAGTTTGCGGGTCAAACAAAGGAATGAAAAAAACTTAAACTCCTGTGATTAATCTTACGCTTGAGTTGTTTTTTTCAATCGGATGCTGGGTAGCGTCCGAAGTTGTGGGTTAACTCAGTTAAAAGATGGTCAAGTTTTTTTTTATGACAGCTTAACTTTCAATCTTGAATTTTTGTTGATCTATCTTTTAAAAAATTGGAAGTTGTTAATCTGAAAGTGCTGTGGCCTAGAGCGTGGATATTACTTTGAATAGGCAATCTCAGTATTATTTTTCTATAGAAAGAATAACTGTATAATGCATAAATGGAGTTTTCAATTAAAATTTCTTTTTTTTTTGTAATAGCATGTAAAAAATAAAACTTTTTTTATTCAAAAATCGAGGTGTAAGTAAAATTTTATCTTAAGGCCGTGCGCTAAATTTTTTTTATCACACTACAGAGTTTTCTTAAATATATAAAATTTTCAGAAATATTCATTGATTTAATTGACAAGAGTTGCTAAAATTAATATATCTATCAATTAAGAATATTTTTTTTGCTCGTGATTTAAAAGAATATTGTTTGCAACATGTGTGAAATTACTTTTCTTAACTCGTCAAATTATTTGAAGTCAAATAAATATTTTATCTCATTTGAAAAAGTAACATTTTCCCAATTTGTATTATGTACTGCACATTTTATGCAGATTTCAAAAACTTTTCTATTTTTGTTTGCTTAGTTTTAAGCTACTTTATAACGTATTTAAAAATTACAAAGACACGCGCTGCAAAAACGTTATATATCAATTAAAAAACGTTCGAAAGAAATCTTTAAATACAACATGTAATTAAATAATGCTTGTGAAGAAATCATGTTTATTATTTTTACTTTCAATAACTCATATTTTATCTTAAGGTAATGTAAAAATTACATTCGGTTCAAAAAGAATGTCATTTTTTTGCACTTCTAAGTTTTGGAACGTACTGAAGTAAAAAAAGTTGTCTAGAAAAAAAGTCTGCCGGGTGTCAGTAGTCAGAATTACTCCCGAATGAATTAACGAATTGAATTCTATAGACGTAACTTTTTCATATGGGTTAGTGTTGGACATGTGACCCATTATTAAGGTTTTCGTCAAAGTTGTGCATACACATAAGGTAGCTTCCATTTAAAACATCATGCGTTTCAGATAATCAAAAAAAAAAAAAATGACTCTAACGATGGTATTACAATACGGTTTTCTCAACATTCCACCTCCAAAATTTCCATAGAAATGCGATAAAATCGTAAATTTAGCATTTTTCCGAAAATGTTGCTTGACTGGCTATTTTTTTTAATTAATGAATAGATGAAAATTGTAAATAACACCAATCCACGTTAAATTTAAATGCAGTGACCGGTAATAGAGTGTAATTGAAAGTTATGCGATGTTCCACACTCCTAGTTAGAATTTAATCCCATCAATATTTTTAAACGTAAATATAAGAATAAATTAGATTATTTTTTGTGATCTTAAATTAAAGAGATTGCAAATGTTTGAAAAATATTTGTTGGTCACTTAGAAAAATTGGATTATTCACAATGTGAGTAATTTCTAAATTGTGGCTGGTAAAAAATAGCATCTAATTTCACCATTAACAAATTTTGTAGCGTTGAAGGGGATTAAATGACAGTTATTAAACTGGATTAGGAAAGATCCTTTTCAGTTTTGCTAATTAAGAATACGTGCATGATTAATTTAGTGTGTCAGTTATAATAAGGGTATCCTGATTTACACCAATTGGTTAAAACCTCGGTTTAAACCAAATGTGTTTTTTTTTTTTTAAAAAGAAAAGTTTAAAGTTGTATTTTTATTTATTTGTAATTAGATTATAAAAGTTATTTTTGTAAATAAGTTCTACTTTTAACCAAAAGTTTTCCATTCCAAAGACGTGTTTTTCAAAAGGAATTTTACTGCAAAATCATCTACAGTGAATGTTGAGAGAATTTTTTTCTTATAAAGCTGTATGATCAAAATTCTACTAGGTTGCCTAGGTTTATAAAAAGCAGCTAAACTTTTTTTTTTCTTCTAAAATATTGAATCCTGAAATTATTTTTAAATGGAATAAAAATAAAATAAAGCCTAGTTTTTCTTTCTATTAATTTTTAAGAAAATAATTCACTAAATGGAAGGTCAACATTCTTGGTATGATGTTTTTGTAAAGGAAAAATTATAAAAATGTTATAGATAGAATATGTTCTTTATGAATATGTATTTTAAATAAATCTTTTAATTAAAGTCTATATTGAAGTTTATATAAGTATCAATAATGAGTTTTCAAATTAATCTTATTTTTCCAACCCTGGTTATAATACATTTTGAATAGTTTTATAGTTTATAAATTTATTCTAGATTAAAACCAAAATAAATTCTTTCTAATTATTCAAAAAGTATATACTTATATTTTCTCCATTGTTGTTTGATTTTAAGGTATACTTTATTTTTTTAAAGGGATATCCTCATTTTGAGAAAACTATCTAAAATTACGATTTAAGTCAACACCGACAAACTCTTAAAAAAATAATATAATTACTTTCAACCGTTAACGATAAAAATGAAATATAAAATTAAAAAAATAATTTTACAACGGTGAAAAAATTTAAAGTACAGGGTGGAGCAGATAGCTTTTTACATTTTAATAAAAATATTATTGAGTGAAACTTATTATACTTGAAATTATATTTAATTGTTTTAAAACTTGAAAGATTAAAGTAATTTAAGCTCAGTTAAGAGATACATTGCAAAAGTGGAAGAACAATTGGTGAAAACTGGATATACGGTTTTGTATACTTGTTGCTGAAAAAAAAGATGCACAACAAATGCACTTAAAATGTTGATATACTATTTCGTATATCAATCAGTATACTATTTGTAGTGCAATAATTCTTTTTAATCTGTTCAAGGCGTTTTACTCACTTTGTATATACTTTTGAAAATTGTAGAAGTAGTACTAAAGTTTTATATTAACTATATTAGAGAAATCAACGCATGCTCTCTTGTTGTTTGGAGTATGTTAATTTTGAAATTAATTTAAAGCGTTTCAAAATCTTTAACACTTGACACAGCACATGTTATATGGTTTTCAAAGTTTCAATATCCCGATTTTGTGTGGTACATACTATTTCATTTGTTAATTAAATTTTGAAAGTCAGTTATGAATAAAATGCTTAAGGCTAAATGGTAACAGTTGCGATTTTTTTACAAAGTCAATGTTAAAGAATAAATAATGATACCTGCAGACCTAACACAAATATACAAAGGAGGCTGCAGGTTGATCTGACTAATGTAATTTTATCAAACAAACAACTGTATAGAATCTTTCAATTAAAATAAACATTAATTAGTATAACAAATTCCTCCCAATACATATTTAATTCGGGTTTCATTATCTGAATATTTGTAAAAGTCTGACTGAAGTTTTAACAGAAAACTTTGCTGATTTTTCCTTGACAGCTACATACATTGATTCAATTTGAAGTGAATACCAGAATCTCCCCCAAGGGAACGTCCATCTCCAAATATTAGTCATATTTCAGGAAGCCAGAAACAAAATCCTATTTGTTGTAAGCCATCCTTGAACGAAACAATCATACTTCAACTAAACCCAACAGAAAATCAATACACTACTGGGCTGTAAATTTCCACTGTGTACATATCTCTCTCGGATTTTCGTTTTCTTCTACCAATATCATAAATCCCTCGTGATTCATCGGATCTGCCCGGTGGTACGAAAACCAAGTTTAACATCGAGAGAAGCTCTTGCAGACCGCTTTAGATAAGAAGCCAGTTTCGAGCCTCCTGGGACTTGGGGCGTGGGCTAACGGTCATTAAAAATTTCGATAACGAAAACCATCGTGGATGGATACGCGATTGGTATAGTAAAAATTAGATTTCTGAACACTTCTGAAGGGATGGTATAGTGTGTGCTGAAATTAGTTTTCAGGTGATGTGTGGGACAAGTTTGTGGATTCTGTAGATGCCCAGCAAGATACTACTCTTGTAAGATACTCCTTTTTCCTTTTAAGTAATCATATAAACACTTTTTCCATTCACTATGAATGAAATAATAAAGATTTGGTTCATTAAATAAAACTACCTTATAAAGTATAAGAGTATTTTAATAAGCCCGTGACGTTCTTGTACCTTAACATAAACTCCCTAAAGTTGAATAAAATTATTTTATTTATGTTGTTTTATTACTTAGAAGCAATAGTGATTAAATTTGAAAGTTTTTTTTTTGCTTACAAAATTAAAGAAAAGGCAAAAATAAAAGAAAATGGTTTCTGAAATGGAAGGTTTAATTTAAATTACTGGGGTACCTTGAAGCTTTAAAATTGGAAAAAATTGCAGTAACATTTACGCTAGAGCTCAATTTATAGGTTACCGACTTCAGTAGGAAGTAACATGACAGATGTTGAAACTTCATACTGGAACATTCTAATCCAAAGTGGAAAATCTCCAGCCATGGTAACACGTGTTAAATAAAATAGCATATGCATTTGTGTGATGCGAAAAAAAAGTAGTTAAAGAGGTAAGCTGAATAATGTAATGCTACATGGTATGATTCGTATACGCTTGGAAATTTAAATAAGTCTATGAATTTGAATGGTGCATTATACGAGTCGATTTGGAGGCAAATTTAACGTGATTAAAGATGTCACCTCAAGATATTCTGCTTACTCTTTAATAAGTCTCAAAAGAGAATAATTACGAAAGACCACTTCGAATTTTCAGGCCACCAGGTTCATTTTCGATGCGAACTTGATCTCTTGCACATGTGGCTGTTTTCCATAATGGAAAAGTTCCCTTTTCAGACATCTGACTGGTCAAATAATAGTTTGATGAAAACGGAACTGAAATGAGATGGTCCTCCCCTTAATTATTCTAAATAGACTCCAATCCTCTGTGTTCAAAATAAAGGAGTAAAACCAAATATATGAATCGGTCACTATCATGCCCTTAAGATAAGTCAAATAAAGTTATACATTTTCAATAACTACTTATTATAATTTGTATTATTTTATTTGTTGATGAATTCCAGCAGTAGTATTCATTGAAGACATTCCTATACCAAATTAATGAAGAATGTCCTGTTATTACTTTGCTTTAAAATTATTTTGATATCTTCATGGATATTTTTATACTCAGAAACACGCATTATCAATAATTTTATGCACTCATATGTACTAATTATTGTTATTTACATGTTATCGTAGAAACTCATACTTATTAAATTCAAGATTCAGATCCTTAGACTAGGCACACATTAATTTTATTCAATCAGATTCATAAGATTGTTTATATTCATATGCATATAGAGGGAATTCATCTGCATCTCTTTTTACTTTCTGATATAAATAAGGATAGGTGTTCAAAAAGAGTATAATTGCATGAAGTACCAAAACAATAGCATTTTTCTTCAAATTAGGGTGTTTAGTGAGTTAAAAATTATATTAGAGAAGTATGTAATGCATTCACAAATACTTTGATGTTGAAAAATTCAACTTTATTGATAGCGCGAATAAACGAATTAATGCTCAAACACAAGTGTAAATAAAAATATATGTTGAACCAGTTTGAAATAAAATAAACTTTAAAATGTTTTATTTACAGCATTTTTCACACATTTTCTGCTTTTCTAATTTTCTTCACACAGAATTCACCGCTCACACACCTAAATAATTAGTCTACGCTAAGAAGCAATTTTTTTTTCTTTCAATATCCAATATCATTTATAAGTACCAATTTATCAAGATAATCTTCTAAGAAGTAAAAAAGGTAAATATGAAAAAAATATATTAATTAATTCTAGTAGCGTCAAGTGAAACAAAGTAGTATTTCTCACTTTATGCACTCATTGGAGAATTAAAAGAAATACCAAAAATTAACCTCATATCAAGTAAAAAAATATTAGCAATCAAGAGATTTGGAAGATAAAGAATAAATTGAGAATATGATAATAAAAGAAAGATAATCAGGGATATGCGGACGCATAATTAACGTGTTTACAATAAGAAAGAAAAGGCATAAAATATGCCATATTTTAAATTTCCTTTTTTACTGAAAACAAAAAAAAAAATACTTCTTCGGAAGCTATTACCATTTATTTAAATTAAAATAATTCAAGAGAGTTTGATGTCGAGTAGATAAAAAAATACCCAGAATTAGAACTAATGCATCTTAAATAAAATATTTTAATTCAAGTAATAAAGCCTTTTAAAATCTTAAAAATGCCAAAAGTCTTTTAGATATATTTAGTTGATACTTTAGGAATACTTACTTCACAAATTTAGTTACTTCTGTTTTTTGAGTCGCATAAAGCATTTCTACACCTCAATGCACTGTATACTTACATATTTAGGGAAATCGGAGTTTGAAAAAACTAAAAAAATCAGTTTTAAAATTATTGTAAAAAAAATTATAAAAAATTATAAATATATATATATATATATTTTATGTATCAATATATATTCAATTTTATATATATATATATTCAATTTTATATATATATATATATATATATATATATATATATATATATATATATATATATATATATATATATATATATATATATATATATATATATATATATATATATATATATATATATGAAAATTTTAGAAAATTCCATAGGACTACGGACCTTTGAATTTTTTTTCAAGAAACAAAACAAAATATTTAAAAATTCTTCTCTCAAAATATGTCAAAATGTTCAATAAGCAGGTGTGATTTTTTTTCAAGTTAGTAACTATGTAAATAGCGAAAAAAATATATTATATTATAATATAATATAATATAATATAATATAATATAATATAATATAATATAATATAATATAATATAATATAATATAATATAATATAATATAATATAATATAATATAATAAAGATGTAAGAAAACATGATAAAGAGAAAAAATAAGGTTATTTTTTAACATGGGAAAGATACGCAGTTGTCTAAAACTTTGAGTCCTCTTAATTTTTTATGGTCCTTTTAATTAAAGAATTCATTGCCAAATGCATTTGTTCTCTTAAAAATCTTTCATTTCCCGCATTTTAATGTACAAGTCGAAAATTGCATTTAGATATTCTCGAACTCCGACAAATCCCCTTTCAAAAGTGTTATACTTCCTTTAATTACTTTGTCGTTACTTACTTCCTGACTCTAACTCATTTGTAGTCGTGTTCAAATGCTGTCAAACAACGAATCAAACAGAATTGCTTTACACTTACACATCCTCTCTTGCACTTTATCTTGAAAATAAACTTTCATTCTGAAGATTTGGATCTAAATTGAAAGTGAAATGAAGCGAAGAGGAAGTGAATTCGAAAGTAGTTTCATTTTGATCCAGATGTGTCTACCGAACTGAACGTATTTTCATATTGTACTTTTAAATTGTAACTTTCATTCGTTGAATAAGAGTGCTAGAAACTGGTAATGAAATCATACCAACGCAATTTGTCTTCTTAACTAAAGTAAGGTTTTGGAGTAAATACAATTTTGTCTATGGAAATAAGAGAACTTTAGTTGACTTAAATGAAAAAAAAAAAAAAAAAAAAAAAAAAAAATTATATTGGGTTTTTGGTTATAATATTTTTTTCATGGTAGTAAAATAGTTAAATTGTGCCAAACTATTTTAACAATATTAGACTACTGAAAAAGTAATGACAAATGTATGCAAAAAAACCAAACAAACATTGTAAGATGTATTTTAATTTTTTTTTTCCAAAATGTATGTGTTAAATGGATAAAATTTTATAAACTTCCCCCAGGTACACCAGTATTTGACACAAAACTATGTAGTAATTAATAGCATATCTACTCATTTTTTGAATATAGGTGTTGAAGAGCGTTGATGTGATGATTAGAGTTAAACTCAAGTATTATCATGTGTTAGATATGTGTACTTCAGAGGCATGAGCTTAGCCGATTTTAAAAGCCAATAAAATGTATTAATTTTTGTTCCTCTAGTTTTTACTATCACTATTATTTTACTATTTTAAGACTTCAAATTTTTTAACTTTTTAAAATTATTGTACAGATATCTCATAAATTATTTTCTCAAACATTTTTCTGCCTTTGTACTGTCCACCTATTATGACATCCAAAGAAACAGATTTTCTGATTGTAGTGATCAATTACAATTATCTTTGAGTCATGTTGAGTAATGATAAGTAATCATTTAAGTACTGTTTTAACATCCCGCCACTAACTTCAGACTTTTGATTTAGGATGGATGGTCAGTCTTTTCCTTTCTGAAAGACCAAATATTTCATTTTGAGGTCACAACTTCTACAAAAGTATTTACTTGAAGGTATCCGGGTAGCTGAAAAAACAATGTTTTTTCAAAATTAGTAAAATTTCACTTAGCGTTATATTAAATAATGATTCATTAGTTCCAAAAAAAATAACTGTTTCGTTAGCACGACTGTTATTAAAGAAATAATTCTCAATTTTAGGTTAACATTCATCGTTTACTTGAACCAGAAAACCGTTCTTTAAATGCTTTTTTTTTTCAAATATTATTCACATATGTTAATATAAACTAATGAAAGTAATGGATTAGGCCAAAAAAGATTAAATTTTTTCTTTGCATTCTTATACGTTTTGAAACAAAAGTTCAAAAAAGTGGAGTAGAAAAAATATACATCTGTAGTTGTGTCTGTGATCCGCACAACTCTGGAATGAATTGACCTAAGATTTTCAACTTTTATAGATAGGTTAAATGTGGCCACTGTACCGTTAAGATTTTCATCAGAATTGCGTTTAAGCATAAGGTAGCTACCATTGAAAAATGTATGTTTTTCAGCAATTGCCGAAGAAGAGCTGTAATGATTTTGATCAAAATCGCTGTTGTAATGCCGTTTCAAGTGCTCTAAATTCACCATATCTGAAGTTCCCGTAACAATTTTATAAAGGTGTAAAAAGTTGAAAAGTGAACTTCTGTAGCACTTCTCTTCTCTTGAAAATAACATATCAATGACTGTTCATCCTTTCACTGACTTACCCTATAGGATTAATGCAATAATTATCGACAAACATATGCCGAGTTTTGCCATTTTAGAGGTGTTTCTTTTCTATTTTTTCTTTTTAGCTAATTTAATAATTACCGCAAAATATTCTGCCAATTTGGCCATTTTTTAATTTAATTAAATATAGAAATTTGGAAACGGTAAGTTACACCTAACCATGACAAATATAAATGTCAATGGCCAGTATTAAGTGCAATTGAAAGTTGTGTGATGTTCAATACTCCTAGTTTTATAATTTTTCTCATTTAAATGTTCATAGCAAAAAATAAATTATTGTTACAACTCATAAAATTTATTATATATCATGGTTACAATGTTATATGTTGAATAGACTAAACTTATGAAAATATTTCAAAAAAAGTTTCAATAATAGGTGGTTATAAATTGCGGTGCAAATTACTTTTTAAATAAAATCTAGATGTATTTACTCGATAACCAATAACTTTAGCAAAACTCTAAGTATATTGAAAAATTTAGTCCTTCACTAGATGATAGTTTTAAAATTATTTTGTCACATCAAAAATTAAAAAATTGCAAATATTTTTTTTTCTAAGAATTTTTATCGACTTATTAAAAACTCGCTTAAAAATTTTCAATTTTTCACAGTTGTAGACAATATGTGTAATTTATTTTAAACCTCATATTGTATTTTCCTTCATTCAGAGATAGATTATACCAAAAATGCATTAATAATATTTTTTAAAGTTTTATTCAAAAAATTACATCCGAACCTACCGGGATACGTTAAACAATAAGAATTTTTTTTTAAAGTACATGCAATAGTAATGAAAGACAATTACAAAATTTGAAAGGAATATAACTGGTGATTTATTGTTTTTACATTTATAAATAGATTTATAATATAGGTTAAGTTATAAAACTTAAAATAATAATAATAATAATAATAATACATAAACCATAAGTTATTTTCTTCAAATTTTGTTTATAATCTTTTATAACTATGGTTATATTTGAAATATTAGATCATCAGGGCCATCTGACAATAATTTTTAAGAATTAACTGTACCAAAATCAACAATTGGAAGTGTCATTTATATTAAATCTTAACGTCAAACACTTGATAATATGTATATAATATAAAGACATATTAAATAACACCAAGTGAAAGGAATTGGATATTTATTCAAGTAAGCAATTTACTTGTATCTTAATTAACAACTTTAGTCAAAGAGGCAACTGTAAGATTAGGTATATCATCGATCATCATTCTGAATTTCTTATAAACAGCAGAAAATATTAGTATATTATGAATAGATTGTTCTTTCGGGGGAAAATGCCCCTACATTGCTCAAAAATCAATTTGAATGAGTTGATAACTCTGAGTCATTTGCCAAATAATTGTCAACAACATTACAACACTAGCATTCTTCTTTGTTTAGTATCCCACCGCTTATTAATTTTCAATGAGGAAGAGTACATGCTATTTCATTTCTCTGGCGCCAAATACTTGCATCTTTTAAAGTGAGCCAAGTTGGCATATATATTAAACTATATAAAAGAATTCTCATTATTTCATTAAGTTATCACCTATTCGGGTATCGGATTAACTTCTCATTAAAAGTCGATTTTCAAACAGTTTCCGTCCATTTTTCCAAACCAGATATTTAAAATCTACCTTTTTTTTTCTCTACATTCTATAAAATTATGTCTGAATTTCAATGGAGTTGCAAAAATTTCAGTCGCCTCTCAGTCTACTAGTGAATGCCATTGGAAATTAGTACTTACGTTTCTAACTATGCTCCTTCCTTATTGAACGTAGAAAATGTTAAGCTGAATTTGACTCAGGATAAAATTTACATGAAATATAAAAAAAGTTATTTAAAAATATCAGTCTCCGATATTCACTCTTTTATCTCAGTCATGCCCAACGTGTAGGCGTCAGTCAGTCTATTTAAGTAAAAAATAACTGCTAAAAGAGTTCTGAATTTGGAATAACGTTTTATTTCTTCGGCGAAATGTTGCTTCGTTGCCAGTCATGGAAGTAAAATATTGATTAAAGTTTTGTAATGTTCTTTTTTATCAGTAAAGATGGACATCTTGAACAATATTGCTTTTTAAAGTTTCTTTCAAGTAACACTAAAAGAATCAAAAACTTATGTATAAATCGAATTTTCTCGTGTTTCTTTATGATTACCAACTGACGTTAACCTTTTTTGGAGATTTGTTTTGAAACAATTTTACATTAATTTTTATGTAATGATTGTGGCATGAAAGTAATCTTGCATATTATTTCTGGACGGTGTTTTATTTTATGGTAACCACTTTTCTCCTGCACATTGTGTTATTTGTTTGAATATCAAAGTTAAGGGGTCTGAGTACCCTTGAAATGGTTGAAATCATCGTTTATTAGTATATTTTCAAGAGTTCAACGAACAATTAATTAATTCTTGCACTGAATTGTGTTTAGGCACCAATATATAATTAAGTATGTAGATTAATAAACAACTTTAAAAAATTTGGAAAAATATTAACGAAGGCATAACGAGGAGGTTGCAAGACACGCTAATTTGGACAGACCCGAAAACCTTACAAGTGTTACGCGCAGCATATTTTAATTTAAAATGCCCCCAAAATGTCCATTTTGCATTTTTTATCTTTAAAACAATTGTATGCATAAAATTCACTACCAACTAAAACTAATTCCAAAAATTACAAAAGTTTGAGCACATCGAGTAAAAAAAAAAAATGTACACAAAAAAAAAAAAATTACAAAAAACTTCCAAAATCTATTTATTTTCCAATATTTTTCTTTGCTTGTAGTGAATGTTAAGCATACTGATATAACAATTACACCCACAAAATTTGAAGAAATTCGGAGCAATACTTTTTTTTATATCCTGCGCGCAATGGTGTAAAACACAGTTTCGAGAAAAACGACGTCAAAGTTAAAACTTACAAATTTAACTAATAATACTCAAGTAAATTATCTCAATTTACTAGAAATTTCCTGCATCAGAGAAGAGCCCTTTCATAAACTTCTATTTTAAATTGTGGCATATTAATAAATGTTTTAATGATAAAATTTGCAAAATTCGTTGTATATTAGATGACAACAATGAAGTGTGTGTGTGTCTTGTGAGTCTAATTTTTGGATTATGTCGGTCGGTTCCTGCAGGAAGTGCTATAGCAGGCCAACCCATGGCAAGGGCAGAATAAATTCCAGACCACATGCCTAAAATTGTCAAATATTGAAGTCATCTAATGAACAACAAATCTCAAAATTGCCAAAAACTTTACTTTTTGGTAGTAAACCGATTAAAAATTTCCTGCATCATAAAAGAGCCCTTCCTACAACTTTTCCCTTTCAATTGTGGCCAACTTTTTCAGACGTTTGGCTCGTCGAGCCTCAAGTGAACTGGATTTGCATCTTTTTTCAGCAGTTTCGATTCTTGTTGTATCAGCAGTTTCAGCAGCAGAAATGAAATGTCGACTTGTTTGAAGTCCAAGGGCTTGCATCATTTTCAGTCTGCCTAACATGCCACATTATATGCTATGATAGATTCATTCACTGCCAATTCTGCAATCTTACGTCCGCATCCAGACATCTTGGGGCAAAATTTCCATATAAGCGAATTTATTGACTCATTTTTATTCTGAGTTTTTCCACCCAAGCAACGCCTAAGCAATTCAGGACTTGAAAGCCGCAGAAAAACTGGTCTAACACAGTCCATTACAGCAGTTGGCAAAGAATTTGTGTGCGTATAAGTATCAACAGAATTGGCAGCAACTGCTTTTTGATAAGAGCACCATGATTCTTCTCCTTTGGGACAGAAGTCGTGCGAAGGATTATCATCAGTTGCTCTTTTATGGTGGTATATTGCCCATATGGCCATTCTCATGTCAGCAAGGGAACTCCTATTGCCTCCAATAGCATTTCCATAGTATATTGTGAGCTGGTTGATATCTCTATCAGTCAAACGACCACGTCCGCTCAGTCCTTTTCCATCAGAAAGCTTCTTCTTGGCCATGCTTGTTTTCAACTTTCGAAGCTGGGTACCCATTCTTTTCTGAATGTGTCCCACACATTCGATTTTCTTGACATGGACATTTGTCCCGTAAGGCTGGGCATCTACTATTGAAGCGTATGTTTTGCTGTCTCCATCTCCGATGTATTCGGCATACACAACATTTCGCTCTTGTTTTGAGCGGCAGAATATTCGGATCATTCCGTCACTTTCCATCTTGCCTGACGATCCAGTATGATTTATCATACAAAATGGAGCATGTGATGTATGCCAAGCTCGGAATCTTCTGCCTTTCCTGTCTCCTTTCCACGCCTGGGTATGTACATACCGAAGTACATACCAAACTCAAAAATTTCGAAAACAAAACTTACCAAATCCGAAACAAAAAATGCAAAAACAGCTCAAAACTAACGATTTTAAAAATAACCGTTGTTTATAATCAAATCACGGCATGCAAGTAGAAGTTGAGTTGTTTCTACTCTCTCAAGTGAAAAAACAACAACATTTTCAAGCAAAAATAATTATTATATCAATTATAAATACAAAACCAAAACCTACAATTAGCAGACGAAAAACAAAGTAAAATTTATTCTATACTTTATTCAAATGAACATAACTTCGGTAAAAATAGGAATTTTCGTTAACGGTTGGTTTTAAATCACAGATAACTAAATGGCCTCCACAATGACGTCAGAAAAAAATAAGCTTTTTTTGAAAATTTCAAGGGTACCTAGACCCCTACAAACATAAGTAGTACACACATTTTGGGAAGTTGTGATAGCACGCAGCAGATGGCGGCTCTATAGAAAAGAAAAACTGAATTTTAAGCATGTGTTGAAGAAATCTTAAAAATTCAGAAATGAAATACAATATCTAACACTAGTGATATTACAAGAAAAGTATATTTATGAAGCCATTTTAACTGCGAAAGCTGAACACAGGCTCACTTGTATTATAAAATAGTAAATACAATTTACTTTAGTTAAATCTATAAATTACATTAAATATTTAAAGACGTAGAGACAACTACTATTTTAAAAAGGTTTTATATAACTAATATTTCATTGAATTTTTAGTTAATTTAATAGTTCAGTTAATTTAAAGAATTTTTGGTTTCTTTCAGTAATATATATATATATATATATATATATATATATATATATATATATATATATATATATATATATATATATATATATATATATATATATATATATATATATATATATATATATATATATATATATATATATACTTACTTTCTGAGCATAGTTTGTTTAAAAGTATTAGCTAAATTTTAGGTTAATTTTAAAACTTCAATTAATTTATAAGTAGTTTCAATTTTGGTTGTTATTGTATTAAGTATCCATTATAATAACACTAAATTGATTTTTATTAATACATCACTAAATGCCATTTTAAACAGTTTCTAATTGAAAAACGATTAAATTTATAAAACAATAGATATGATTGCAGTATTGAAGTTGAAATTTCATGTAGCAAACAAATTTTCAAGTTTGTTTTCCTTTTGCAAAAGGTGTCCTAGATATAATACGAGAAGTTTTAACATTCGTTCTGTGGATATTATTTAGTGAATCAGTTAAACCAGTTACCAAATACAATGACAGAAATGTTAATGTAAAGAAAATATATTGTATAATGGTAAAGGTTATTGTTTAAAAAGAATTAAATTAAATCTGAATTAAATTACTGATGAAATAAATATTTGTTTCATTTGTTAGTTTCGGAAATATATGGTGCCAATTTGTATCAGAAGACGGTGAAGATTTCCCTTTCTTATACCAATTCGATGTATGGAAAAAACGCCCTTGTAAGTTACAATATAATGAAGTGCAAAGTATATTAAGTTGGAACTACATTTGTAAGATGGTAGGCAAGTTTTCAGAGTTTTGGCATTATGATAAATTGGTAGAATTAGTGATTAAGAAATTAGAGGGCTTTGGGTGTAATTTATAAAGATATCTATAAATTGAAAGGTATTATGTTTTAAATTAATGTATGTTAGGCGGGGAAGGGCAATGTTACAATTAAAATTTTAATCAGATTTATTTGCTCAAATTATTAAATTTATGATAGACATTTGTTTATGCTAAGTAGTTATCTGAAAAGAAACGTTTCGCTGTTCTTTTATAATTATAATAAGATATTATAATTCATATATCCATTGTAATATAATATTTATTTATATTATAATGCAACACATTTTATGCATAGTTATTTAGAAAATATTACATAAACATATTATACACATAGGTGCACTGGAAGAAATAAAGAGGATGACTATATTTTTACTACAGATCAAGGCTAGGAATATTTGTCACGTTTAAGGATATATGTTATAGAAACAAAATATAGAGATTATCAATATTTAATCAAATATACATTGCAATTCCATTTGTGAGGATTTGTTGTTAGCAGAGATATGGTAAAGGGTCTTAAAGTAATTATATAAAAAGGGTCGTCAATATTGCAGGACTGAAGGGGAAACTTCTAGGCTTCAGCCATTTGGATTAAAATCTCAATGATAATGACTTTGAAGGTGTTTTGAACATCTCGGTCTCTGAAATTCCCAAAAAAATGTGGTGAAGACGTAAAAAGATGAAAAACGAATATCTTTACGCAGAATTCTCTTCCCTTGACCATCGCTCATCAACGACTGTTTTTCTCTGTCTCACTTACAAGAAAGGATAATGTAAGATTTTTCGAAAAGTGTACAACCGAACTAGCCAATTTTTTTTTTTTTGGTCGCCCAATTTAAGAAATTACGTCGAAAATATCACCAAATTGGCAATTTTTTTAATGAATGAAAACATGAAAACGGTAAGTAACATTAATCCACTTTAAAATAAAAAATCTTAATGCAGTTGCCCGTATTATAGAGCAATTGAAAGTTTACGATGTTCCACACCACTAGTTCGCATGGAGGTCCAGCATGTTAAGTTAACATATGTAAACACATAAAGTTTCATTTTTTTCTTTGATGGCCAGTTTATGAACTGAGAATACTTATTTAGGATACCATTTTCCCTTGGGTTAAATAGTATGTATACCATTTGTTTCTAAGGTTGTTAGAACTGGAGCTAGGTGTTAATAAACAACTTTTATTTTAATTATAATTTTCCTTTTTAATATTTTTTTAACTCCCATTTATGAATATATCAGGAAATAAAAAAAAGATTTAAAATTATATATTATAAACTCATCATACTCTTAATTTTTAAGGGAACTCATTATACCCGTAATTTAATTGCTTATTTTTTGTATACTTCTTTAGAAAGTTCTTAGAAAGTGAGTTTGAATTTTCTTATATAGGTTAAATAGATCTTATAAAGGATACTGAGATTAAAGTATGGTAAAAAAAAAAAATGTCATAATTTTTTTTGTTGAATTTTAATCTTTAATTTTTTTTTTTTTTTCTTCTTTTTTTTTTTTAGAAAACCTTTTCTCTTCAAATCGATTTGGTATATTAAAAAATAATTATAAAAATAACTGGAAATGCTTTAACCCTAGTTTAATATGTGGTAGATTATGGATTTAAAGGGAATTTGACGAGGTAAAAAAACATAAAATAAAAAATAGATAGTAAAATTGAAATTTAACTCTTAGATTTTTATTAACAAAACTAATACATTTACCACTTCAAAAAAAGATAATGGAAAAATATATATCCTAAAAAAACAATTTCCTAAGTTTGCTTGTAACCTCCGTGGTTAACACAATCCATGGAGGTTATAAATAAGTAGATTGCCCTGCTTAAAACTTAACCTAAAAGACTGAGGATACACTGACTTTGCTACTAGAGAAGAAAAAATTGGTTATTTGATAAAAGGTAACGCCAAAAGTATGTTTAACACTATAAGGAATAACATTGTGGAACATGGAGTTTAGATGAAAAAAGAACACACCAGATTTTTGAAGATTTTCACAAACAATATAAAACTATGCGTATCTAACAACATCACCAGACAAAATAGTTAACTGGAGTTTCACTTCAGCTCTGGTAAAGAAGACTGTACTGTTATCTAGTAGAATTTTAATCAAGTTAAAGATATTCCATGGAGGTTACAGCATCAGCACTTAGGGATAACTTAGGTGCTTAAAATAAAGTGGTAAAATAAATTGAAATTTATATTTCCTTTTTATTAGTTAATTATTTATAACGTAAGTAAATGTTTAACCCATATTTTTCACAAATATTCTATTAATTAGGTTTATTTCTTCAGTTAACACTAAAACACTAACAGGTTTGGGGAAATTCCATGGAGGTTACATTTTCCATACTTTAGAATTTTTTTAAACAATAATAAATCAATATTTACGGAAATACTAAATAAGACTGAAAACATTAAATTTAAACTAAAATCTAAACTCACTTAAGAGAATAAATATTAAGCCAGGGACTGAATTTTCCCCTAATTTCAGAATCTCCCATGTAGGTTATGTACTACAATTTCATAAAAAAATTAATGGTGTATCTAAACTTGTTAAAAAAGGTTTTGAATTTTTGAAATTTCAACTTTAGAAGTTTGCAGAAAACTAAAGTTAAATCTTCTATAGTTAATAATTTTTAATTTGCTGTTTTAAAACAAAATATAACACACTTTTAATTTGAGTAGAAATTTAAATAATGCATCTATGGAAAGGCAATCAACCCCATTACACATGAAATAGAATCTCAAAATCATTTCTTTTATATTTTAATTTAAGGACACTAAATTCACTTTACCAATCTTTAATTATTATTTTAATCGAAATATTTCATATTTTAGCTTATCCTACCAGATCTTACATCTCAACGCAATAAAACCCCAATCCAATAGTCTAAGAACTCCCACCCACCAGTCGAAGCAAACCATACAATTCACCCCACTAAATGGCTCCCGATTGCGATTCAGAATACACTTAAACGAGATTCAAAATGAGATTTCAAGTCCAAAGGAAGCTGTACCACCAGTTGAAAAGGCAATGGCAGTCTTTAGAATTTGACTTTAGCCCATGGCGCGACTCATAACTGCTTGTTCCTTTTGTAGCCCGTCTTCTCATTAACTGCCCGCAGTCCATGAACAATGTGCTCTTCCCACGAACTATTTCAGGGAACAATGCTGCAGGGTAGCTGGAGAACGCTAATGATCGTCGAAAAGGCTGCAACACTTCCTGGAGGCTGGATTTATCAAAATACTATTCTCTGACTCTTTTCTACAACTCTAAGATAGAATGCAACTGGGAAGTCTAGTTATGAATGGGTGGAAAAATATAAAGAGTTGGGAGTTTTGTTGAGAGAATCGCTGGTGGTGGTTTTTATCTGGTAAAGTTAAATATCTTGGTCGTTTGGAAGACATGCGCTTTGATTGTTTGTTGAAGTTTTTTTTGTGTGTTCATTGAGCTGGTTCAAGTGTATAATCTCAGTTATAGGAAACGTTTTTCTTTTTTAATGTTAGTTTGATTGTGGAAGTCTTTTCTCACTTTTTTAAGAAAGTATTTGTTTGTTGGTAGTAAAACTAATTGAAGTGCATCTAATTAGTAAGAAATGAAGCAAACGTATAGAAGGTAGGCGAAAATACTGATTCACTGAAGAAAGAGAGAACAAAAATTACTCATTGAAACAAATCTAATAATAATCAAGTCATTAGTTTTAAGGTGCGTTTATGTTTATAGGTGGTGTGTGAATATTTTAATTACTACTAACACGTGAATATCGATTTTCAGATATTTTTTTCTGTAAGATGAAAGAGAAATCATTGGTTAAAGTGATATGGTTAGAATTTTGGTTTTTACTCTGTATTAATGAAGTGAGAAGATAATATAAAAGCTTTGTTTGTCCATTCGCCTGGAGAAAGATGAAAGATAAATCTTTGGCTAAAGTGATATGGTCAGAATTTTAGCTTCTACCTTACTTTAATGTAATGAGAAGAAAATACAAAAGCTTTGTTTGTCCATTCGCCTGAAGATAAATTTACCAGTGAAACAAAAATTCTTTTTGAAACAACCAAAATACAACCAGGAAACTATTTTTTTTTTCAAGAACTATTTTCAGAAAAGACAATAGTGCACAATTTAAAAGTTTGGTGATACATTTTTAAGAAAAACTTGCCAACAAATATCAAAATTTAAATTTGACAAATTTGTTTGTTGACCAGATTGAAACGTCTTATAGAGGAATTCCTCTTGTTTCTGTTTTGAATTTCTGAATGAGTTTTTTGAAATCTTTACTTATTTGTCAAAACATTCAAACTTTTGTACCCAACATTCCAAAATCGATAAAATTAAATGTAAAATGTTAGTGCAATATAGGAAAATATATTTTTATATTTCTATACACAGCACATTTTCATACTTTTCCTTTTCATACTACAGCACATTTCATTCTTATTTTATATTATATCATCAACATTTAATTTTATTAATAACAAATTTAAAATTAACTTCCGATTGATTATGACCAATCAAAATTGATTACATGATTAAAACCAATTATTACCTGATCGGAAGTTCTGCAAGACAACCAGATGTATAGATACAAATTATTAATTCGTAAGGACAAAACAATAAATGCCAGAGTCTTACATTATATTGAACATCTCTACGAATAGTAGGATTACATAAAATTCAACTGAAAGTTGCAACCGTAAGTGCTTTGGAATTTGATTAAAAGAGTGTTTCAATAGTAACTCTATAGAAAGTTCACACCTTGATTGGCGACACAGACACCGGTTTAGAACTTGTATACTTGATGACAAGATTAAAAGTCATCACACTTAGCAGGGCGAGATTTCACCTATTAAATGTCACCAAATTTTAAATGCATGGTACCTGTACCTGATTTGTTACAATAGAAAATTGTGCAGAAGTTGCTTTGTATGGGCAATTACAATTAAGTTATTTTTAGATCGACATGATCTTAAGATGAAACTATATAGCTATGTTTTTTGTTGTTTTATTTTATACTGATCATTTCCAATGATTTTAAGTACCATTTCAAGATTTTTCATACCTGTAAGGTAGAATGTTTTATGGTCATTTTCATTCATTATAGAGCATTTGAGGACCTGAAAAACCTCGGTAAGTTTTCCTGCAAATTTTAAAATTATGAAACATATTTAAAATAGCTATCAATGTACAAATAAGTAAAAAGACTAAAATTAGTATCATAAAAAGAAATGAAGTCCTTACAAAAACATTGTTGTAAAATGGCGCCAAGTTTTTCATGCAATAGCTATGTCCGTGAAAAATACTGAGATATAATGTATGATCAAGTTTAACAGTTGTTATGAATCGCTCAGAATAAAAGTTAGTGAGATTTTAAACAAAATATTTATTTTCTCCTTGTTAAAATTCAACCTTTATAGGCCTAAATATCCAGTTACAAAATTATTTGTGTGACTCGACCATTATGCGACACATCAGCAATATAACAACTAACTGGTTCTATTTTTTAAAAAAAGGAAGAAAATCTCTTGTTTAAAACCCTACTAATTTTCATTGCTAGCAATTTACAAAAACGTTAAACTTGGCTGTACTTTAGATCTCAATATTTTTCACGCTAATAGCTATTTTGAATGAAAAACTTGGTGCATCTTAACTGTGATATTTTAGTTGGGATAAAAGTATATAGAAAAATGTAAAAAAACAACCCAAAAACCCCTGTTTTATGCATCCTGTTAATAAGACCCTAGTCAATGTTAGACCCAATTCATAGAGTACATCATCATTATTTTGGGGATTTAAAAAAAATTGAAATTTTTTTATTCCTTTTTTTTTTCCTTCTGAACCTGATTAATGTAGTGATATGTTTACATACAAAAGCGAGTCTCTCTGTCATTCTAAGAAAAAATTACAAATGCTAACATATGCGTTTAAGGACAAATGCTACAGACACGTATGATATGTAAAAGGAAATGTCTCTTGAAGGCTTGTTTCACCCAAAAATTCAATTGAAATTACGATCGTAAGCAAATATATCTAAACAAATAAATGGATTTAAAACTTAGATATTCATTATGAAATGTTCTCATAAAGTGTGTTGCCTAACTATCTAATTTGAAAATAGTTTGTTTATATAAAAAATTAATAGCAAAAATAACATTGTACAAAAATGACTTGCAGGAAATAAACTGACTATATATAATTCGGCATGTATTAATAGAAACGCAAATGTACATAGTTATAATCCGTATATAATAAAATTCAAAGCCTTCACTAACTTAATGACTGATCACTAATTTTCCAATTTTTAAACTCAGAAACTTAGAAAAAGTAATGAAAACTTAGATAAATTAAGCTATTCCAATCTATATTAACTAAATTTAAAGGATAGAAAGGGGCCAGAAGTATCATACGTGGAATAACTAAACTCCGCGTTAAGCCAGGGAGCTTAATATTAGTTAAAATCATCCCAATCCTAAAGTTCAGAACTTGGTGAAATTTGAAGCATGGTTATTCAGCTAGTTATAATGTAAATTAATATTTAAGTACACCATTATATGTATACGCAAGCATATTATACATTTATAAATTTTAAAGGTATTGTATGATAAACTTCTCTATTTATTAGCATATGTGAGCCATGCAAATAGAAATTTTAATATTTATTGTATTTAGACTGACATTTTAATGACATCCACAAGTGCTTTTTGAATTTTGAATCAAACATGTTAGTCTAAAAAGCCTGTACTTCGGTCAAGAAGGATTTTAATAAATTTGCTATCGATTGGAATAGTTTTATGCTATGAAATTTGTTTCAAAACACATATTCAAATAAAAATAATTATGCGAAACATCAAAATCAATGGTAGCAAAAATTTCACTAAGGTGATTAAAAAAGCCATCTTCCAGTTGTCAGTCTCAACAAGTGTCTATCAGAGATAGGCTTAGCCAAATTACATTAACATTCTATACTTTATGCCATATTACTAACAACATGTTTTGAATGCAGGGATGAAAGCCATGTGCTGTGTGGACGACATTACTTAATGTTTTGAAATCGTATGTACACATAAATTGTATTATTGGAAATAATTATTTCAGTAGTAGGGTTAACTAAATTTATTTTGGGAGTTTTGCATTTTCAGCGAAATCCAAGTGTCATGAGGGAGAACATTTTTGATTAAACAACATAGATAATACAGTGGTATTGTCAAATGTTAGAAATCTGGAAAGATTGGGCAGTCGATGCCGAAACTCGAGCATCTTTTCAATATACACGATTTTTTAAAAAGTAAACATGTCAAAAACATCATTAGATATACTTCCCCCTCCGCCTTCTCTTGTAAAAATATATTTCTATTTTAAAATTCTGCATCAACATTTCAAAATTTCCAGTATACTTTACCCAGAACTGGCTGAGATTGGCCAAGATACGTACCAGCGTCTAGTATACAACAATCCGCATCTCGATTGGCCACTGTTGAGCAATATTGGACAGCGTATGTGTGCTGTTGTGGATAGAACCTAACATAGCACGTGCTTCTAAGAAAAGAGGGATGCAAAAGAGGCATTGAGAAAGGAGATTTTGAGTCAGATGTAATTTGGCAGGATAATTTGAGATAGATGCAATTTGGTAGGCTTTTTTTGTTTAAATTTTTTTTTGGTTGAGAATTTTATGGAAATTTTTTTACCCCCTTAGTGTTATTTTGTTTGCTTATCAGAATATTTGTGCTATACTTCTAAAATGTTAGATCTAGAATTAAAACTAAACAAACAAAAACAATTTGAAAATCTTCCAAGATTTTGAAGAAATTGGAAACGAGTTACTGTGGGGAATTAAACTTAAGTTCTTACACTCAAGAGTCTTTTACTTTAACTAATATTTTTTGGCATTTAAAAAAACTTTTTAGCAAAAAAAGTTCATTTTTAAGTTGACGGTTCTTCCTTTCTAGTGGTTTTGAAAGTTGTTAAAACAGTGTTTTTAAACGTTAAAGAACATTGAAGTTTTTAAATGCCACTTGGCAATAATTTGTTAGCTGTCGAAAAATTTTCCCGAGATTTGTCGTGTGTTTGGGTTCTTCTTTCAAAGGCACCAAATAGTTCCAATTAGTGAGGTTACAGTGCGAAAATGGAAAAATACCTTACTTTGCTCTTTATATAATTCTTAAGGGGAGTTGGTACACTAAAATTTAGAATTAATCGATTTTGAGTTTATTATTGCAAATTTAAATTTAAGTTCTACAACATTTAAATTCTCTCCTTTAATAGGATATCTTATTTGTAATAAAACCTCAAGAAAAGTTTTGTTAATAGTTTTTTTTTAAATAAAATTGGAAACTATTTGTATAGTTAAAGCTTTCTTTAAAAAGTGTTTTTCCCGAAAGTACATTTTTCATTATTCGTGTACCTTTTTCACAGAAACTGCCCAAACTATCTTCCTAAATTTTTTACCACAGATTCTTTTTATGTATCAGTATATGCTGAAGTGAGATTTTGTTGTTATTTAAAAATATTTTTTATTTTCGCTTATTCTGGCCAAAAAAAAAAAAAAAAAAAAAAAAAAAAACTTTTGATTTTTAACAAATTTGAGTGACTTTAAAAAAATTCTTTTAGTGGAAAAAAAAAATAAGTAATGAATTACAATCGAAAACTAACTTCAACAGAATAATAAGTGTCTGCTAAATTTACTGAAAAAATGTGGCTTATTTTGCAATTACTTTTTGAGAAAAAGATATATGAAAAGGTATATGCCAACTCCCCTAAACAGTTAAATGAATGAACGAAAAAAAATCTCTGGTTCCTTAATATACATTAGTTGAAAAATTCGAATATTTTATAATTTTTAAAGAAAAGTATTTTAGAAAATTATGTAATCAAATATTTACTTAGCTTTTTAACACTAAAATTAAGATTTTAAATGAATTTAATTTTCGACATTTCTTGCAATGAATAAATGTGATATATTTTTCTAACTAGTAACAATTATACAACCTAATAGAGTTATTTATGCAATAAGATACAAGAAGCGTGATAGTTTCTATTGATATTTCTCTATTGTTTGTGCTCTACAAGGGTATTTAAATGCAATTGGACTTTTGTAGAACTGTTTTATACAGAAATACATAGTAAAATAATGTCTCTATCCAAAGCAAAATTATTATTTCTTAATCTATAATATTGTATTTTACATTAAAATCTTAATTTACTTATATGTTCAATGAAAAACCTACTAAATTTTTTGTGCAACGTTTCTTCCAAAACTTCCTATTGTTACTATTCAAGTTTCGTGAATTACAGATTTTATTAAGATTCTTGTCATTTCGGAATTATTTAAAAGCTTTTTAATTAGTTTATTTTAGAAAATTTCACTACACAAGAGTATAATAAGATTATTCTTTACATTTAATTTAAATCTTCAAGGTGCAATATTGCTTAGAGAAATAAAATGTAATTCAGTATCGCTCACCTCAGTAAAAAAAATTTCTCTATCCAAAGTAAAATTATTATTTCTTGATCTATAATATTGTATTTTACATCAAAATCTTAATTTACTTATATATGTTCAATGAAAAACCTACTAAATTTTTTGTGCAACGTTTCTCCCAAAATGTCATTTTTGTTACTATTCAAGTTTCGTGAATTACAGATTTTATTAAAATTCTTGTCATTTTTGAATTATTTAAAAGCTTTTTAATTAGTTTATTTTAGAAAATTTCAATACACAAGAGCATGATAAGATTATTCTTTACATTTAATTTAACTCTTCAAGGTGCAATATTGCTTAGAGAAATAAAGTGTGATTCAGTATCGCTTTTTATCCCTTAGAATAGTTGTCCGAATTAAAAATACTATCGAAACAACTTTGGGAAAAAAAAGAAGAAAATAATTTATATTTTATACTTACTATCCTTTTATTCACGCTTTGGAAACTCAAAGTTAAATATTTTTCTTCATTGAGGAAGCTTTTTCTACATGTTATCACTCTTTTCGTTCAGAAAAAATATTCTTTTATCTAAACATAATTTCGATTTCTTTTTTCATCATTTTTTCACAAAAAAACATTAGCTTTTTTTTAAACTAAAGTTTGCAGTTGTATGCGACTCAATTACTTAGAATCAGGGAAATGTTCCGAATTTACTCAAAAGAGCACAAAGTCGGCAAATGGCAAATTTCCTTTATTCTTTATTCCCGACATAGATGCATATTTACTTTATTCAGTAACTCTGTAGCAAGTTTTTTTGTTCTTTCTAATCACGCCTATTGAATTTTCAGTAAATTGTAAGTGTATTTTGTGTCTTTTTAAAGTCAATTTTTCGCAGTGACTTTAGTTTTTAATATATGTATGTGTAGAAATTAGGGGGTTATACTAATATTAGTGAATTTTGTGTTTATTTTTTAATATTGTATAGGTTAAATTTTTTTTTAAGTATTTCCTTTATTTATTTAAGTACATGGTAAAAACTTTTCAATTACTTGAATTTGATTAACTGAAGTATTTTTAAAATGGAGTTTAAATAAATTAACTTTACGTTGACTATATGTGGCTAAATTATACCTCTAACTTTAAATATTTCAGTTTTACTTTTTATACTTTCTCATCTATCTGACGTAGAAAGAATCATAATCACAATATAACCGTACAATAACGATTGTAACGCACAAACAATTTTTTTTTTTTTTTTTTTAAATAAACACGTCAAAACCATCTCGAAATTATTTTCTTATAAAAATATATATCAATTTTAAAACTGTGCATATACATTTCAAAGCTTCCAGTATATTTTATCCAGTTCTGCACGAGATTGGTCAAATTCCTTTATCAACGGCCAGTATACAACAATCCACATCGGGATTGGTCAGTGTCGAGCTAATATTGGCCAGCGGATTAGTGTTACTGTGATCTTCTTCATCTTCTCATGCACTACAGTCTGTTACAGACCAAGGCTGTCTCTCCAATCCTTTTCCATCTGACTCTATTCGGCGCAATAGCTCTCCATCGGTTTACTCCCATTTGTTCTAGGTATTTTTTTTAACACTATCAATCCATCTGGTGGGTGGTCATCCCCTTCGTCATTTGCCTTCTGTGTTTGAAAATGTTATTTTTTTGGTTGGCGATGCATTATCATATCTATCTATATAAATATGCCCCATCCATCTATTACGAGACGCTTTTACTATTTTCATTACATAAGGGTTCGCCATATTTTTTATAGATTTCATGATTATATGCGATTCTCCATTCATTATTTTGTTTAATTGATGGAAAAATTTTCCTTAAAATTTTTCTTTCAAAGTAAAAGGTCCTCTTCTGCTTTGTTCAGTGCCCAGCATTCGCTCCCATAAAGAGCAACAGGTCTTATCAGTGTCTTATATAGGCTTATTTTAATTTTAATGCTGATTAGTTAAGATTCAAGTTGGATTATAAGGCCATAGAAACGTCTATTGGCCATGGATAGTCTGCTTTTCGGGATCACTGATTCCAATTATATATCTGTCTTTTTATCCATCACGTTAGAAACTGTTCATTCCTTAAGGGAGACCCGTACCCCAAATACATAAAAAATTTGAATGTTCTTAAATTTTATTTTATTGCATAATATTAAGCTATATATATTCAAGAAGACGTGATAAAAATTTCAAACTTCCAGGAAACTGCAAACATTCGATTTTTAAACTTTTACATACCGATATACTATGTAGTTGTACGCAAGTTTTTATATTTAAGTTCGTTTTTCTCGAAATCTAGAATTGACAATTTCGACTGTATTTAAAATGCTAAGGCTTTGAGAAATATTCACTTAGATTTAAAATGTTTATATTTTTGGAATCTTGAATATCTGTTTTATAAATGTAAGGGGAGTTTTTTTAGTAAATTGTATGAACTTTTTTAAAGAATTAAAAAAATAGGAATTTTTTGTGAAAATTTAGAAATTTCTTGTGAAAAACGCGAAACAACATTTAAAAATCTCCTGTCAAACTAGTGAAAAAAATCTCTCCCTACATCTTTAGAGTATACTTCCATATAGTTAATTAGTTTTGAAATTAAAAAAAAATATTAAAAATTGAAGGAGGAGTAGTATTTTTAGAAAGGCGTATATTTCGGCCAAAAAACACTAAAAAAACCAAAATATCAAAAAAATACTATATTTAAAAAACAAAAAATAGTGTCAATAATTGTTTAAAAATATATGTTTTATTTATATAAAAAAATTTGGTGCTACTAAATTCATTAATACAAATTTGAGGTTTTTGCTTAGGGGTTTCCCTTAAACCTACATTTACTGTATCTCTTTATGAAACTAGATAGATATATCTTATGCGGTTGAGGATCATTTGATCTCTGACAATAATTCAGGTATGAGAACGATTCTGAAAGTTCAACAATCGGGCTTTTTGTTCCTTTTAGCGGGTGGGATACGATGAATTTTTTTTTCATTTTTAAAGTTACTAAAGTGCTTTTCGGTATGATACCTTTTTTCACTTACAGTTTAACAAATCCGAATAATTTTTTTGCTACGTATCAAAATTTTTAACTTTATTCCTTTTTAAAATTTTCATGTTGCTACATCTTTTTCAATTCTGAAAGAAAAATTTCCGAATCGTTTCGGTTCATTTATAAATAAAAGTATGCATTTGTTTTCTTTTTAAAAATAATCTTGCTATTTATTATAATTTGATTTTAAATTAAGAGGAGACAGTAAGAGATTTTATCAGAATTTTGTTCTCAGTAAAAAATAACTTTCAATATCTAAATCATGTGCTTAAACATTTTTATTTAAAAGTTAAGGACTGAACAGTTGAAATATGATTAAAAATTTAACTATTAATTTGATGATTATGTAAATAATTCCTAAGGAATCATTCTAATTCAGCTTCAATACATGAAATTATAAGGAAGTATAAATGTAAGTTGGAATTTTTTAACGATCAAATAAATACTTTATTTGTAATCTTACGGGCAAATGTATAAAACACTAAACTGTGAAAAATTTATTTATGTAGGAAAAAGATAATTCTCAATTTATTATGGTGCATATATTCTAAAAAGATCAAGATTGATATATTGCCTCTTTAATTTTAACAATATGTTCATTGGAGATCTTCAGTTATCTTTCTTTTTGTTTTGTTCTACGTGTTTATACAGTGGAACATTTTGCCTTAACTTCATCCTATTTTATTCATCTAATATCACTTCTTCTGAAAGAAAACTTATAAAAGCAATTGATCTAAAACACAATATTTTCTAATAACTGCAGTCGACCCAAACTACCTCCTTTGAATGACACAATGGCTTCATTAGCAGAGCTGCCTGCAATCATTTGCGATTCATTTTAGCGTCTTCTTTTCTAGACATCTCCATAGAAATTATGGTGCAGACTTGTCTGCAAAACTAGGCTTTATTTTATTCTTTGTAGTACAAAGTTTGTAATACAATAAAAACATGCAGGTATTATTTTAGTGTACTTGAACTGTGTGACTGTTGATTCGACAAAAACATTCCAAATCCAGAAAGCGAACATGACTGAAGAGAAAAAGAAAAGAGCTGATTTCTTAACACAACAGTATCTAAATTTTGTAGGTGAAAATTTATTATTATCCAATTTTTGTATGGTTGGGATCATTCAAAATATATTGACGAATTTTTAAAAATTTATTTTCCAAAAATTACTTTTTTTGAAGTTGAAAAGCATTATCTCTCTTTAAAGTAAAAAAAGCACCATTTAATTAACTATATTATATACAAGCGCATTTATAATTAGATAAAAGGTCTTAGGAATTTGAATCCTGAACCCTTGTAGATTTCAGACAAGATAACTTCGTGTCATCGCATTTTCGTATTTGTCATCATTTAAAGTAGGAAAAACTATTCTTGAAATATAATTTTTGGTATTATGTGAATCCGAAAGATTTGAGGAACTTTTAAAACGAGAACAAATTTCAAATTTTGAAAATTTTCGTAAGTCTTAAGATGTGGTCACGGTTTCCTACTGCTGTTACAGTCACAACTTAATTCTAGTGGAAATAAAACTTTTAAATTATGAATCTAAGTTTGTTTTCTTGGAAGTTTTTAAGCTGGCAAGACTTTATATTTGACCGTATCCATATCTAATACATAGCCTTATAAAAATTTCCTTGGATGATACATTTCGAAGTACTCTATACGACAATATTTTTATAAGTGGAGCATTTCTGATAAATTGATCAATGCAAAAATTAGAAAATACAAATACCAGATTATATTTAGGAATTTTCAGGTTAAAATTTTTATCAATTAAATTATGTATGTTAGCTAGTTTTGGAAGAATTTACTTCGTAAACTAAATACGTTAATCATAAAAACAAGTTTAAAAAAAAAAAAAAAAAAAAAAAAAAAAAAAAAAATATCAGTACAATGACACAATTCATTATGAACGTGTACAAAGATCCATGTACAGGCTCTAAATTTCTTTCCTTTACATAAATTTGTGTTAAGTTTCCGAAAATTCTGAAATTCAGAGAATTTAAGGCATGATTACTTCCACAGTCAGTTCATTTAATTTGTCCTTAATATATAATCTCCTTTTTTTCACTCTGTTGGAAAAAACTGCCAAATGCGATAATCTACAATAAATCTCCAGTAGGTTTTAAATAAAAATCGTAGATGTGGACACGAAAGGACAATGAGCCCATTGTTTAACATTGGCTCCTTTTTAGTAATATAACCGATTTGTTTCTTCAAAATACTCATAGAATATTTTTTTTTAGATGAAAAGAATATATATTTGGCTTTTTATGAAATGCTTTTAAAAACTAACTTAGTCTCGTAAAACTTGGTCGCGTAAGATAAAGAAAACTATGGTTTGAGAATACACTGTTCGAAAGTTCAGTAAATAAATTCTAGGAGATCCTCCTCACTTTGTCAAAATTTATTGAACAAAAATTAATCGCATAGACAGACAGTTCTTTAACTTTTTACTTTTGATTTTAAATTGCAGGATGGACCAGCAAGATAAGTTCTGAACCCGTATGGCTATTTACTGGACTTTAAGATATATATAATTAATACCATAGCTGTAGCCATTTACGATGGGCTCGGGTAATTATCATTTTTGAATTAATTCCTGTGAATATATCTCATTAATTCAAAATAATATCCGTAGAATTCTTTTTTTATTGATTTGTGCGATTTTGAAGATTAATATTAGCATATATGATGACATATACTATTTGTATTGCATTTTTAAATTTAAACAAAAAATCAGTAAAATCAGAAATTTAAATAATTGTAAAAGAAAAATATATATTTTTATAAGTACTATTTATTTATAAGAGCACGTTGAGAGAATTTGAGTGTTTAAAATAAGATGAATTCGAAGAAAAAAATAAATTTGTATGTTAGTAAACAATACAAGAAAATCAAAAAGTGATTATTTCAAATTATTCTACAAATCATCGTTATTCTTCTTCCTTAAATAACGTAAATCAGTTTATCTTAGCTTTTTCTCAATTATTCTTTATATCATCTAGAAACTTAGTAATTATTTATGAACTGTTATCATTTAATTTCAATATAGAATTTTATATTTTGAATTTGGTATGATACTCGATAGAATTTTCTTTACTTGACAACTTTATTCCACAATAGATGGCACCACAAGTGTGGAATTCGCTAGTTCCCTATGGATTAATTTTATTCTCATCGGAGAATAATTTGATTTTCATTAAAGATTTTTTATTATATACAAGAAATCATACATTCATTAAGTACATCAATTATTAACTAGGAAAGTAATACATTTTTTATAAGCGATCCCAATGAAATTGCAAAATTGCATTTAATGTATCATATTTATTTAGTATGATCTTATTAAGTATATGCATTACATTTTCTTTTTTAAATATGATTTCATTATTAAGAGCTCTGACAATTTTATTTGCTTTTACTTGTTTACAGATACGTGAATCATATGTAAAAACGAGTAAAAATATTTCAAAATTGAGATAATTAAGTTGCTAAATAATCCCTTCAATGCATTATATACAGCACTTAATGGAATGTGTTCATATATTTATCCGAAGAACATTTCTTGTAATTTTTACACGATGTTTACAATTTAATTCTTTCATTAATTGTTTTTTCGTTTTAGTACATATTAAGGTTTGTAACACTTGTGAACGCTTAATAGTAATTTGTAACAATTCGCATTTTTAGTTCCAAGAAAAATTTAATAATGGTATAAATGAAATAATTTGTTTTCCTATTTTAAACACTAATATTTTTTAGAAATTAACTACTCAATTTTGTTTTATAATTCCTTTTATTTTTGCACTATAATATTATAAATGTCAATTAAAACTTCATATGATATTCATACATAACCATTCAAGTTTTTGACTTAAGTATTTAACGACATGTTCAGATGCAAATAAAAGTCGTATTATTAAAAATATCTTAAAAATCAAAGTAATTTTTTTTATTATAAAAAGTTAAAATGACTTGAAG
The DNA here is from genome assembly GCA_963978545.1 of Linyphia triangularis. NCBI lineage: Eukaryota > Metazoa > Arthropoda > Arachnida > Araneae > Linyphiidae > Linyphia > Linyphia triangularis. The sequence goes on along the minus strand of OZ021723.1, from coordinate 88,467,459 downwards.
ATTTGAAATTCTTATGCAATCTTGTGTATTATTGTATTCAAAGTATTACGAGAAAAAATTTTGCTTTTAAGATGAATTGTAACATGTTCACATTTAAAAAACGATTCTCAGAATTTTATTTTCTTATGCTAGCTTTAAAGAAATTGGGAGAATACTGCGCTAAAATCAAAATTTTTGAAACGTTTCTTTTCCATAATTTAATCTGGCACTAAAAACAGCTGATAAACTTTATTATTATTATTACTGGAACTTTAGTGCTTCTTGATTTACATGTAGATGAAAACACAAATTTCAAAGAAACATTTAAAAAATTGTTGGTTTAAAAAAAAAAAAAAAAAAAAATGCATAAGAAAGGTACTTTTCCACAAGAAATTCATTTATATTTTCAGTGTCTGTTTTAAAAAATATAACAAATTTACTAATTTAAGTATATAGGTAATGCCACACTTAACTATAATTACAGCCAGTTGATAAAGTTTTGCTCCATAGTTAGTGTTGAAATTTTTTTTTTAGTTATATTGAAAGTTAAATAGCGTTTGTCATAATATTAATTAAATATCACTTGTACGTTTTTAGATTTAGATTTTATGCCATTGCATTGTAACTTAAAATAATCTGCATTATTTGAAATGTTAATAGAATCTTTAATTTATTTCAATATATATATATATATATATATATATATATATATATATATATATATATATATATATATATATATATATATATATATATATATATATATATATATATATATATATATATATATATATATATAAATATATATACTTACTACTTCATAAGTTATTTAAATCATTTATAGGGTATTGTATATGCAGTGTTATTAACATTGAAATAGGATTAACTATGGGTACTTAAATTTTTAAAAGGCTTACGTAAATTACCAAATAAGTTCGAAAACTAAATAATAAATTTTATGAAATTATATTAAACCAATCAAATTTAGAATTATATTTCTTAATGTTATTTAAGTTCAGATGAGATTCGTTTAATAATAATTAGAATAATCTGTCATATTTAAGATTTTGATGACTAAAGTAAGTTTATTGATCAAAAACCCTGGTTGTGATATAAAATAAGTTGAAAATTTATAATTTTATATTTTCTTTCCATGTTATTAAGCTGATTTTGCCAACACCCAATGAATGAATGCATATATTTTTATGAACAGTTTTGATAAACTAATTTGCAAAATTAATTTTCCTTATAACCATGTTGATTCACAAGTTAACGTCATAAAGAAGTACCAATATTTTGTTGAAATATTTATCATAAGCAAACATCGTGGCTAATGATTAATATTTATAGATGTTCTTTGAATGATGTCGCATGGATTTACCTTTTGTATTTTATTATACATATAATAAAACTAAATAGTAGTTTTTATAACGAAAATGGATTTGTTTGCAATGACTACAAGAATCTTCAAACGTAAGTTTAATTGTTTGGTTGGATTTTTTTTTATAATTTACCATTTTATAATTTTAGGTATTTAGACTTAAAGTGTTTTGGGGATTTTTTTCGCTTATATGTCTTTGGAAATGTACCTTGAAACTAACTGAATTACAGCTTTATTTGCATATTAATTTAACTGAACATGATAAAATTCATTAATTTAATTCATATATTAGCTTTTTTATTTCATTCGATAAATAATTTTTTGGATCTTAATTGATTGAGTTTACCTTTCAGAATTCTAAAATCGAGGAAATACATTTCTCAAATAAAACTCTTTATTACTTTTTATGTAACTTAAAACTGTGCACTCGCTTGAAATAGTTTTAAGACAATATACAATTTTAAACTCATAGATTATACTAGAGATCATTCATTAAATTGATCAGACAAATTATTAACATTATCAAAGATTAAATTTTTAAATAAAGATAGCATTACATTTAAGTAAAAAAAGTTACATTTAATAAGCCTTAATAGAGTAGATGTAACTTTCAACTATTGAATCATTTTCAGTTCCTTCCCATATAGCACACATCCTCCCATAAAGGTCCCTAGGTAGTCCGCAGTCATCCCCGGGACTCCGAATGACTTCCTAATGACCTCCCTGGGAGAATGCGTGCTGTATGGGTTATTATCTTTGCATACATAAATTGCAAAATTCGAAGATATATTTAGAAAATCAGTAGAATCTAAGAAAGTAGAAGTAAAGTTAAAAATTGAAAGCTTTTTACCGTCAAAGATTGACATTAAATATCTACTCATCAAACATCTTTTGTGATATTTGATTAAATGATTGAGTAATTGCTAGCACTCATATATCTTAGATTACAGAACATTCAGCATGTTAGTACATTAAATTGGAATGTAATATCAAAGTAGTAAACTACTTTGTAGTACTATTTGTGACTACACAAGTCACAAATAGAGAGCTTAAATCTATAATGTTGTGTGAATCTATAAATAAAGAACCTTATGCATTTATCTCTACATATAAAAGACAAAGCCCCCACATCCTCACTCTACTCATCACATTCTTCCACTTCTCATAGAGTCCCATCTCTGAAGTTTGGGACATATATCAGCAAGAACAAACACAGAATAAGTAAGATATTCCGATCTCAATTAACCAACTTTAAAGGGTCAAAAAGGGACAAACCTTCAAAGCGAGGGATTTTCATATGTCCCACTTCCTATATTGTCACAACTCTGAAATTTGGAACAAATGTCAACTAATACAAACATAGAAATAGGAAGTTATTTAGATCTCGATTGACCAACTTTAAGGGATCGAAAAGAACTCAAACGTTCGATCGTTTCAATTGTCTAATTTTCTTTATAGTCACAATTCTGAAATTTGGAACAAATTCAATGAGAACATAGAACAAAATGAGCTTTTCCGGTCTTGATAAACCAACTTTAAGGAGTCGAAAAGAATTCAAACATTCGAAACAAAAGGATTTTCAAACGACTCATTTCCCTTGTAGTCACAACTCTGATGTGGGGTACAAATGTTAACAAGGGCCAGCATAGAAAAAGTGAACTATTCCGATGTGGATTAACCTATTTTAAGGGGTTGAAAAGGGGTCGAAACTTTTCAGACGAGAAATATCCCAAAGTCCTACTTCTATTTAAGCCACAACTCTGCAATTTGATGATAGTATCAATAAGTTTATTCTATTGCAATCTCGATTAATTAATTTTAAATGGCCTAAAGGAGTCTAAACATTCTGAATGAGAAATATTCAAATTTCCTTCATCAACTATGGGTCATATCTCGAAAATTGGAGCCAGATAAATAAGCTATTATTTCGTTTAACTAATTTTAAGGTATCAAACCGTTCCACAAGAGGAATATTTCAATGTTCCACTTCCGACGTAGTCACAACACTAAAATTTGGTGTAAATAACAGCAAAAGTAAATACAGGAACAATCAGATCTTCCAATTACGAGTAAATAATTTTAAAACGTTGAAAAGTGACCGAAACTTTCCGTACGAGGAATATCACAAACTACTCTTCCAATATAGTCACAGTTATAAAATTTGGAGCAACTGTCAACAAGGGCAAGCGTAAATAAATTAAGGTATTCCGGTTTTGATAATCTAATTTTCTGGGGTTGAAATGGGATCAAACGACCGAAATGGGGAATGTCTGAATGGCTTCTGAACGCTAAAATGCACGTGGTAAAATTTTGTAGCGAAGCACGGGTATTCAGCTAATAGTAATATATTTGTAAACCATAGCTTCTTTAAATAGTTTTGATGTGTTACCTATTAAAGCATTTTTGGAAGAGTTATATTTAAAATTTTCTGAAGTAGCGTTTATTCAAAGTGTTTAGATATGGGTTATTTATACTAACTTTAGGTGACCGCATGTATAATTAGGCAAGAAATAAAACAAATTCCCATATAAATGCTTTTTAATTCCATGATATGTTAATTAAATTTTATTACAAATGTTCTATCTTTTTTTATTACTCTACAATACTAGTAACTATTTCAAGAAAATATAAGTACAACCTGCATAATTCCAGCATACATTATAGGGAATCCATTTTTTTTTTCAATTTTTCATGAAAAAATGGAAGAACTTTTATACCTGTATCTTGATACTTGCAATTATTAGAGAATCTTCTTTTCCTAAATAAAATTCCTACTTAGCATCAAACTAATTAGTGTTAATTATTTGAGTCATGCACATAACACGTGAGAAAAAGCATCATGATTATGCCAAAATTTAAAAAAAAAAAAAAAAAAAAAAAAATATATATATATTTAATTTCTTAGCATTTTCCCACAAAAATAAAAAAAATACTAAGAGGGTAATTATATGGATTATTGATTTAAAAAATACATATTTGATGAGCTTATTGTTTCCAAACCTGGCGATTCTACATTTAAAAAAAGAAGAAGAAAAAAAAAAAAAAAAAAGAGAAAAATATAATATTTGTTCTAGTTGCATGTGCTAATTCTGCGTATTATTTTAATAATAAGAATAGTAATTTATTTTAGGTAAAATGCCTTTTCATGTGGAAATATACATTTCATATTTTTAAAGATGTTTATAATGTAATTTTGTATAAAAATGACTTTTAATGTAAAAAAATCTTTTTTATTTTGATGAAAAATTGTAAAAGTGCAAATCTCAGAATTATTAAGGTATATACATGCTGCGTAATTGCAGTATACGCTAAATTATTTGGTTTTATATAAGCTATTATTTTTTAGTTATGTATACAATGCAATAATTTTTTGTTGTTGATTTATTTAAAATATTGTTATATTTGTGCAAAGCTTTAAATTGTCCGACATAAATTATAAATAAAATAATTTCAGTAGCATTTTTTTTTTTTTTTTTTTTTTTTTTTTTGAAATTCTGCTTTTACAAATATTTTTTTATTCTTATACACAAAAGCACTTAAATTTTAAAGACAAATTTTTTAAAGTGATATTATTTCAGTGCTGCAATTTGTAAAATAAAATTTATTTTGAAATATTTAAAGACATTTCAGATTCTGCTTTTTTTTACTTTATGAGTATTTTCTTATGATTATATAGTTTAACAGTTGCTAGACATATTTTCATCAACTTTAGACATAGTCTTTGTATTACTAAACTATTTAAAAAATAATTAAAAGTTAAAAACCACACACATAACGAAAAAAATCGCACGAAAGTTTTGAAGTTTATCTTTCTCTCAATATTTTATTTTTCATTACTAAATACCTTCACTAATTAAACAGCAATTTCGGATGACACAAAATAAAAATGTATGTCATTTATTGAATATTTGGTAGAGTTTTTACGATTTAAGAAAGTGATAGTTTTAAAATACTTAAAATGCACCTAAACAAAAAAAAGGGATTTGAATGTATTTCTTCATTAAGGATTATTCAGTAAGTGTTAAAGCTTTTTAGAATGTAGAGAAAGTTTTCGAGATTATTATAAGGCAGCAACACGAGAAACAAAGTGTTTGTCACATTTTTCAAAATAAAGTGTTGCTGAGTTTCCTGATATTTAAAAGTACGACTAAAATAAATATAAAACTCTTTATTTTTAATTAATTTCTTCCATTTTTACGCCTCAATGAGTGTATGAATTTTGACATAAATTTTTAAGTGTCCATGGAAAAATTAAAGATAAAAGCATCAACTTTTTAAATATGCGTCTTCAAACATTAAAATAATCGAGAAACGCGTTTCTCCAATAACTCATTAACATTTTGTTTTAAGGTATGTTTATGGTTTGTAAAAACATTTCTTAAATTTCAATTTTATAATGCATTTTAAAAATAATTTATTTTGAAACAAAGTAATAAATGAAACTTGAAAGAAAAATTCAACTTCAGATAATTAATTACAAGTTAAATCGATTTTAAGGGTGAAAGTGACAGACTTATTGGCATTCTTTTCAGATAAAATGATAGTCTTTTAACGTGAAAAATAGTACAATTCACATTCTGCTAACTGCCTGCCTAAATGCCGTAATGCAAGGGGATATGGAGCAAATTATACATTAAATAAGATTTATTGCTCTTAAACTTCTTCAAAGACAATCTATCTGAGAAAATTATCGGTACATCAAGTACATCTATCAAACTAACGGTTTCTTGTTCTTTTGAGGAATTTTAGAATAGGGCAACTCAATTTCTCATTTTTAAGTCCGTTTAAATAACGTTGCATGAAGCGTAGGAACTTAAGCCCCAAAAGTTTATTTTTTTCCCTTTTTGATAATTATTGTTGAAATGTGTACATTATATATGAAATCAATTAACGAATTTAAATTACAATGTTTAAAGCAGAATAGGCGGTTTCAACTTTTCGATATCTCATCAAACATTAGTCTGATTTTTTTCTATAGCATGTAGTACAGAACAAGAGGATTGAGAATATACTGGTATGACAAGGAAAAATATTCAAATTTAAACGAAAACCAACTTCAAACGAATTAGAATTAAAATCAATTTTCAATTATATTATATCTTATCAAATAAATATAATCCTTTTTTAGAAATCCATTTATCTATTATATTTAACGACAAAAAGAAGAGACGACTTTTCTATTCAGACATCAAATACTTGTTTCTTTTGAAACTGATGCAATCAGGTCATAAATATAACACATAAAAAATATCCTTGTGAATTCCACTTATTTTTTAGAAATGTTTTTTTTTTTTTTTTTTTTTTTTTTTAAATAAGTGTGGTGGTGCGAGCTTGTTGGTAGGGCATTTTTAACTCCATCGGCGTGAGATGAGATGATGTATCGTGCGTTGCGTAGCATTAGCAAAACTAACTTTCCTTTGCGAGCAGTTTTATTTTTATTACTTTGTTCCATGAATATTTTTTGCTTAGCATGTTGTATCGTTGGAGTTTATTTAGTAAATGTAAGTGTAATAAATTAATATAAAACTCAAATGGAGTCGGATTATTAATCCAAGAATAACAACATTGCTAAAGTGGGGATTTTTACGGACTCTGAACTTTCATGAGTAACCTTATTACTAATACCGGCTGGACTGGAAAGTTTCACGGAAGATATAAGAAGTGCAAGGATTTAATAAGAAGTGCAAGCACCAATGTGAAAGTTAAGTGGCCTGAATGGCTTATTTTTGACGATTGTGTCTATTCGATAGTTTCGAATTTGGATGTTGATAGTCAATACCCCATCTCCGAAGAATTAATAAAGATCTTCACAACTTGGTGAGTGATGAATTAGATTCTGCTCGGTGACCATTTTCGTACGTTATTTTGTAAGAATTTTCTTGGGCTTTCGTATATAAATATGTCACACGAGGGTGATCAGGATACATTTTCGTTACCTGCCACAATGGAGGTGGCTAGAGTTGCATTTCGTCCGCCCCCATTTTGAGAAAATAACCCATAATTATGGTTTGGCCAACTCGAGTCACAGTTTCACATTTCTGGTATCACAGCAGTTGCCACAAAATTTCATTCTATTGTTACAGCCTTGAATGCAAGTGTACTTTCTTGTGCAACCGATTTAGTTCGCACTGCCCCCCCCCCCCACCCCACTGAAAACATGTACACATAACTTTAAAATCGCGAATTTTAAGCAATTTTGTGCAATCTGATTCTTTTCGCCTCAATCAACTTTTGCAAGATTTAACCCTTGGCGATAAAAGGCCTTCGCAGCTATTTCTCGAGATGCGGAATTCTGCCGATGGGAAAATTACTAACGAATTCTTGAAATCTTTGTGGCTTCAACGCCTCCCTGTTTCTATGCAACAGATTTTATCTGTAAGCAGCGAAACTTTAGATGGGCTGTCAAAAATAGCCGACAAGGTCAATGAAGTATCAGGTTGCACACTTGCGGTTTCTAGTTTATCATCAGGACATGAAAAGACAGAGATTTAAATTCTACGGGATGAAGTAGGAGCACTTCGCGCTGATATGATAAGTTTGTTAAATGGCTCTAAACAGCGCTTTCGAAGTCGTAATATAAATAGAGCAACCACTCGTAGTAGAGAGGGGTCATGTAATGTTTTATGCTGGTACCACAAATGTTTCGGAAATAAAGCCCGTGATTGCATTAAACCATGTGAGTTTACGGAAAACTATTAAGCGTGTCTGTTTTAACGGCAGCAGATTGCAACTTACTTTCCAGTCGTCTGTTTGTTATTGACAAAAATTCCGGCTTTCGTTTTTGGTCGATTGTGGTGCTGCAATAAGCTGCATTCCCGAAGGACTTGTGAAAGAAAGCATACCTTCGAAACTTTTTCTTTACGAGGCTAACAACAGTAAAATTCGCACTTAGGTACTAAGAAGTATAACTTAGATATCGGGTTGCATCGAGTATTTACATGGGTTTTTTGGATAGCTGATGTTTCGCATCCGATTTTGGGCGCTGATTTTTTGGAGCATTCTGGTCTTGTGGCAGACGTTAAAAATAGACAGTTTGTTGATGGCCTAACTAAGCTTAATGCCAAAGCCAAAATTTGTCCTGGTCCCACATTAGGATTTACTCTAATTTCAGAGGCATCCCCGTACCATAAAATTCTGGCCAAATCTCCCCAACTTGTTAACTTGAATTAAAGTAATGAGAGAATGACTCATTCTGTCATTCATTGTATTGAGACAAAAGGTCCACCTGTATACTCTAAAGCTAGGCGCTTATCGCCAGAAAAAATTAAAAACGTCAAAAAAGAATTTGAAGAACTACTACGAAAAGGAATAATTCGACCTTCTAGTAATCCTTACCCAATCCCAATACATCTTGTACCAAAGAAAAATAATACTTGGAGAATTGTAGGTGATTTTCGGAGGTTAAATTTTCAAACTATCCCGAATAGATATCCCCTTCCTCACATTCAAGATTTTTCACATGGACTTGCAGGGAAAAATATTTTTTCAAAGGTAGACCTCGTAAAGGCCTATCATCAGATTTCCATAGAGCCTAAATACATTCCAAAAACCGCAGTCATTTCCCCGGCGGGATTTTTTAAAAAAGGAAAAATGTGCTTTGGATTACGTAACTCTGGGCAAACTTTTTAGAGGTTTATGGATGAAGTCTTACGCGGTCTTGAGTGTTGTTATGTCTACCTTGATGATATTCTTATTGCCTCAAGTGATCCCAAAGCTCACGAGTCTGACCTTAATATAGTTTTTGAAAGGTTAAGTGAGTATGGTATAGTTTAAACTTGGAGAAATGCGAGTTTGGTAAAAGTGATATTGAATTTCTGAGTTTTCATGTTTCTGGTAAAGGAATTTCTCCTCTTTCAGCCCAAGTTCAGGCACTCAAAGAGTAAAATCTTCCTAAAACGGTTGATGAACTTCGTCGTTTTTTGGCACTGCTAAATTTTTATCACAGGTTCCTTAAAAACGCTGCTGGTGTTCAAGCGTGTTTGTATGAGCTTACAAAAGGCAAAGCCAAAAAAGACAAGACCGCAATTGTTTGGAACGAGGCTAATGAGAAAGCATTTAATGAGTGTAAAGAAATTTTAAGTAATGCTTCACTTTTAGGGCATCCTCTTCCGAATGTAGAGTTGACCCTTGTTACTGATGCTTCTGAAATTGCAATTGGTGCCGCATTGCATCAATCTGTAGGTGACAATTTGGAACCTTTAGTTTTTTTTAAACACCAGCTGAGTGCAAATATAGCACTTACGATCGAGAATTGTTAGCGATATATTCTGCGATTCGTCATTTTAGATATATGGTAGAGGGACGCAAATTTAAAGTTCTAACTGATCATAAGCCTTTAATATATGCATTTCAGCAAAAAACAGATGTTCTCCGAGACAAGAGAGACATCTCGAATTCGTAAGTCAATTTACCACGGATTTCCATCATATTTCTGGCGACAAGAATCCAGTTGCCGACGCGTTTTCTCGTATTTCTGCAATTCAGGTCCATTAACCTTTAGACTACGACGAAATGGCCATCGCGCTGGATTCTGATGAAGAGATGCGAGCTTTGATCGGTGCCGATTCTGGTCTTGAGTTGAAGCCTTTAACATTCCCCTCATTAAGCATGTTGGTGGGAAGAATAAAATAAGATCCAGTCTTGATAAGCCAACGTTTATTTAACGTCAAATAAAAAGAACCACACACTATAGGAAAACATCACCAAGAATATATATACGGACATAAGTAGAAAAGAAATTTGCATAGACAGTTATAGTGAATGCAGTTAACAGTTAAATATTCCTAGACCGACAACCAATTTAAAATTACCATCATACGGCCCCATCGGTCAAGGAATATGGCAGATATACATAATAAGTATTACAATGCGTAAATTTCATTTGTTACCAATTCAAATTTAGTTTTTAACAAAGGTTTCGTTAAGAAATCAGCTAAATTATTCTGAGATTTAACAAATTTTAAATTAAATACTTGATCAGTCAACATATAGGTACAATTAACCCACTTCAATTTTACAAAACCATTATCTTCTAACAATTTATTTAGCGTATTATTCCAATACCTACTAGACTCATGTAATCCATAAATACTTTTATGTAGTAAACACACTTTATTTTCAGCTCCTTTGGCTACATGACCAACTGGTTGTTCCATATAAACCTCCATGTCTAAACGTCCATACAAATAAGCAGCTTTAACATCCAGTTGAGCATGTCTCCAACTCAACATCGAAACTAACAATACAAAAATAAATTTGATTATTGAAAAATTTACAACGGGTGAAAAGACATCACTGTTGTCTATTCCCCTAGTTTGAGAATAACCTTTTGCTACTAATCTAGCTTTAAACTTTTTAATATTATTCTTTTCGTCCCTTTTAGTCGAAAATATCCACCTGCTGCCTATAATTCTAGCGTTTGGTGGTGGATCAACCAAATTAGATTCTTTATTATCAACTTCAGTCGTTGTCGTTTTAAAATCAAACTTTTCAGGATTAAACAAAATATTGTTTAGTTTACAATATTTTTCTGCATCATTTAAAGATCGTAATCTTTCATTACTTCCAGGCGGATAGTTAAACATCGATTCTATCACTATTATTTCTCGGCCTTTCAACTCTATTCCAATTACTAACATCTAGAGGTAACATTTCGGTCTTAACCGGTAAATCGTTAGTAACATCAGATACAGTCTTAACAGGTTGAGTGTTAGTAGTTTCAATAACATCAAGATCAGAATCACAATTGTCCAACAAAAAATGCACATTACTACATACATTTGTACTTCCGAATAAACTAGATACCCCTTTTCTGTTTTCATCTATATATACATGAATTGTTTCCTCCACAGTACGTTTCTTTGGAATATAAATTCTATAGCCCTTGCGTTTAGTAGCATAACCAACTAGAATTCCCATTAGGGCTTTAGGTTGCAATTTGTTTCTTTTAGTACTAGGAATATGAACATATGCCAAAGAACCAAAAACTTTCAGATGCTTAACTGAAGGTTTATACCCTTTCCAAATTTCTATTGGAGTTTTACCCTCGGTTAATTTATGGGTACACCGATTTCTGACATACACAAAGGTCTTAAGAGCTTCTGCCCAAAAACTAGGTTTAAGACCGCTATCTTGTAACATGGCTCTGACGGCATCTAAAGCAGTATGGTTAAATTTCTCGGCAATACCATTCATTTCCGGGGAATAAATTGATGTACGCTCAGTTTTAATACCTAAATCATTAAGAAATTTTTCGAATTCTGAACTACAGAACTCCAGCCCGTTATCAGTTCTTACTGCTTTAACTTTCTTACCCAATTCTCGCTCTACTCGCGTTAGATATGATTTAAAACAACTAAATACATCATTTTTATTTCGAATCACAAAGACATCAATTTTACGTGAATAATCATCAACTAGGGTTAAAAAGTACTTATTTCCACCTATTGATTTAACTGGAGCTGGTCTCCATATATCCATGTGAACCCTTTCTAATACATTTTTAGTATTACGTCTATATACATAATTTCGCTTAAATGACGTTCTTTTCGACTTAGAAATTAAACAAGTTTGACAATTTTTGCAGTTTTTAGTCAATGATAAATTTTCTAAACCTTTCACACTTTTATCTGAACTCATTTCCCTTAATAAAGGATAGTTAACATGACAAAACCTTCTATGAATCAGTTCAGGGCTTAAATTACTATACATTGCTGAAGTTTGAATTGGAGGATAAGCATACAAAATATAAAATTTTTCTTTTCGATGAACAGTTAATATAAAATTTTCATATTTATCATATATAATCATCTTTGAATTTCCCCATACGACTTTATAACCAGCAATATCCAAATTAGCACCTCCTATTAAATTGCGTCTCATATTTGGAGAATAAAGTACATTTTCAAGGGTAATATTAACGTTACCTGACGAGTCTTTAACTTCCAAAGAAATGTCACCAACTCCACACATCACCGATGTAGCATCTTTGTCACCAATCAAAGCCTTAGTATCCGGTAACTTCTTAAAGTTTTGGAACAGCGATAAGTCGTTGCAAAAATGGGATGTAGCTGCTGTGTCCATTAAGAATTCGACCATGTTGACACCAGTGTTAAACGCTTCACTGTCATTTTGAGGGTTGACTTCACTGTAAAAGTTCAGTTGTCGTTTAGACTCTTTCTTCTTCCAGCAATTTTCTTCGGAATGATTTGACATCTTACAGAACCTGCACGGCCCCATTCTTCGATATCGCTCGTTCGATGAGCTGGGTTCTTCCTTACTTCTGGGTCCCAGTGCACTTCCACTGCTTGCGTTAGGTTTCGTTGTGCTTCTGGATTGGAAAGGTGGACGTCTTGACCTAGCCAAGTATGCGTCACCTACTATTGACGATTCAAGTAGATCATCTTTCTTCTTTAATAATATTCTTCCCGATTCTGTAACAAGGTCATCTTGAACTCTGTCAAATTTGAAATCTTCATCTTTTAGTCGATACAGTTGTTGAACAATGTTTTCATAGTCAGTTGGCAGTCTGCGTATTAGTTGAAAACACACTAAAAGTTCCGGTATCTCGGAACCTGCTTCGATTATCATCTCTTTCTTTTCATACACTCGTTTACAGTAAATACCTATAGTTTCTTCTGCCGGGTTGAATCTTAGTTCGTAGAACTCGTCCAATAGACCTGCTAATCTGGCTCTTGACTTCGGTTCAAAATTTAGTTGCAAAATTTCCCAAGCCTCTTTTCCATCCATTGTTTGAGAAATTAACGTTTGAAATTTTGGCTCTAATCCTTGATAAATGGAAGTGTACGCTCGTTGCCTTCGAAGATTATACGACCGTTTTTCTGCTGATGAAGCACTCGCACCAAGGTCTTCCTCTTTACCTTCTACAAAACTCCAGGAATCACGATCCATCAAATACACTTTCATATCCGTCTTCCATCGGGCGTAATTCGTCCCGTTCAATTTAGGAAAACTCAATCCAGCCACGTACTCGGTCATACTTTTGAAAAAAGTTTAAACTACGGCAACTTACTTCATATAGTTCAAAGTTACGCGGGGCCACGTTGCTCGGCCCATAACCCACTATTGTTGGTGGGAAGAATAAAATAAGATCCAGTCTTGATAAGCCAACGTTTATTTAACGTCAAATAAAAAGAACCACACACTTTAGGAACACATCACCAAGAATATATATACGCACATAAGTAGAAAAGAAATTTGCATAGACAGTTATAGTGAATGCAGTTAACAGTTAAATATTCCTAGACCGACAACCAATTTAAAATTACCATCAAAGCCGAAGTATTTTTTGTGATGTATCCAATGGTACTGTGAGGCCCAATGTTCCAGTTTCATTTCGTCGCAGGGCGTTTGATATTTGTCATGGACTTTCTAACCCCGGCATTAAGGCTACGACTGATTTAGTTCGTAAGCGTTTTGTTTGGCGAGATTTGACAAAAGACTGCAAAAATTGGTGTAGGAATTGCATACCTTGCCAAAAGTCAAAAGTGCAACGCCACAATAAATCAGTGCTCCAGTCGTTTCCTTCACCTAAAGCTAGATTTTCACATGTCCATATTGACAAAGTGGGACACTTGCCTCCATCAAAAGACTGTCGTTACATTTTGACCTGTGTAGATAGGTACAGCAGATGGCCTGAAGCCATTCCAAAAAAGGATCAGACAGCTGAAACGGTAGCACAGGCTTTTTACGCTAATTGGATTGCTCGTTTTGGTTTACCCGATATTGTAACTACTGACCAAGGAACTATATTTGAAAGCAACCATTTTGCTTCTCTTACTAAGTTGTTAGGAGTACATAAGTTCAGAACCACTGCTTATCACCCAATGAGTAATGGCGCCGTAGAGCGTATGCACCGCCAGCTTAAGGCAGCCATCAAGTGCCACAGCACAGAAAGGTGGTGTGACATCCTCTCGACCGTCCTCTTGGGGATGCGTTGCAGTCTCAAAGACGACATCCAGGTATCTGCTGCGGAACTGGTGAATGGAACTACTTTGCGACTTCCTGGTGAATTTTTTAGGAATTATTCAGGGCCAGAAGACATCTCGCAGGCTGAGTTTGTGAGAAGGTTACGTGCAGAGATGAGAGAGAGGTACGTCCTGTCCCATTCTCAAATCATTAGTTTATTTAGTAAATGTAAGTGTAATAAATTTATATAAAACTCAAATGGAGTAAGATTATTAATCCAAGAATTACAACATCGCTAAAGTGGTGACCCGGACGTGATCTTAAAGTGGTGACCCGGACGCGAGCTTGTTGGTATGGCATTTTCAACTCCATAGGCGTGAGATGAGATGATGTCTCGTGCGTTGAGTAGCAATAGCAAAAATAACTTTCCTTTCGCTAAATAAGTATTTCTTGATATAATTTTCTGTAATGCAGATACTAACTTCTAGGTTTTTTTTCTATAGGAATTTGGCTTTTCGAGACCTTTAAGTTGACATATAAGCCATTTTGTAAGTTTTTTCTGTAGTTAAGTATCTGAAATTATCATTTCTTATGCGTTTACACTTAATTATGAGCCCCCTCTCCCCACCCAGGAACGATATAAATGTATGAAGAGCTTGTAAAAACCTCTTACTTTTTATGTGATATTATTGTTTACTTAAAATTTAGTTTTAACATTTTAAATGTTAGATTATCGTATCTCAAATTTAAATTGGATTCTAAAGGTTTGATTTCAGTAACATTTTGTGAGATTCGCACGTAACGAAAGCAGTCAAAATAATTGTGAATTTCTTAAGAAAACTTTTGAGCAGTTCCTTAAACTACATTTTGGTTTAATACATTAGTTTCCTCATTTTATCTCTAATAAACAAGATTTTGTGTTAAAATTACTCGTTTCTCAATAGTACACAATATCAAAATTAAAAAAAAAAAAAAAAAAAGGAATTTGAAAAAACTTAAAAAACATTACTTTTTAACAATTTTTTTTTATATTTTCTCATTCAAAATTACTTTAGAATGCAAAAATAGTTACAATTTACCTAGTTAAACTATTTTTATTATTTTTAACCTTTCTCTTGGGAAGCATTACTTAACAATAAAAAACACATCTGTTATTTAAAATTAAAAAGTAAAAATTATGTTTTATAATATTAAAGTAAGAGGATTCGCAGGTTTTCTTTACAAGGTTTGTAAAATAATCTTTTTTCGCTTCAAACTTGAATTCATAAGCATATTCTTTATTCAGTAATTTCCTATTTTTTATGTTAATTATAATCGCATCAGTATCGAACTAACTTTTTAATTAAATAACGGACCCTAATAATAAAAAAAAAGATCTTCAATCAAAATTTCATAAATTCCAATATATTATTCATTAAAGCTGGAATTACATTGTTTAATCGTTTATCATTCTTTCTTAACTTTAATATCCCATGTTTGTGAGGAATATCTAATTTGCTGAGATTTGATACTTTAATGATTTCAATTTGGGATTATTTTATTTTTATGTTGATATTTCTAATTGAAACTTACATTTTTTTTAGCATTAAAAAATGTTTTCTAATAATATTTTTCATACTTTGATAATATTTGGAAATTTTATGTGTTTCCGTTGATGATTATTTACTTCTAAATAAAAATTGATGTTTAATAAAACAATTCACAAATATTTTCCAATCAGTAAGTCTGAAAGTTACGCATTTGGTTATGTGGGAAACAGGTAGTTAATCCATTGAAAGTATTGCGTGTAAAAAAATAAAAGTATTGCTTGTAGAAAGTATTTGTGTGTATGTGGGTGTGTTTGTTTCTGGAGGGGAAATCTGCCTGAAGGATAATTAATAAACTTACCATTATTCAATCGGACTGAAACTTGGAAGTTAGATTCGTAATCGATAATAATGTATTCTAAATAATTTTGAGGCTGTCACTAAAAGGCCGCTTTTACAAAAGCTACTATTATTACTCTCTATGACTAATTAATACAGTTGCAGTCATCCAATCGAGATACAAATTGGCAGATTGACTCGTTTTGGATGACAATGTATTCAACTATGTTTTGGGCAAAGAAAGTTAGTTAATAGTTTGGAATTGATGTTTTCTTCGTAGTGATGTAACACTATGGAACTGGGATATGAGCTCAATAAGTTGAAATGACACATAAGAATTGGCAATGCATATGAAAGATTTTTCTATTACAAACTTTGCTTTTATGGGTTATAATATTAAATTCTTTACATTTTCATTTTAACTTCGGTTTCGGGTGTTTTTTTTATTTGTTTGTAGCAAAAATTTTTTCGGAGGGTCTAGTCTATTAACTCACTTACTATCATCCAACTGAATTGAAACTTGGCCAATAGACCCGTTGTCAATGACAATGCATTTTATAACGTTTTGGGGACTGTATCTAAATAGTGGCTTTTACACACTCTGCTATTAACTTTTGGGCTGAATTTTAATCCACTTTCAATTATTCCTTATCATTTACAGCACTATCTGTTCATTTTTAAATATTTATAACCTTAATATATGAACGACGCACTAGGAATTTCCATCATTTATTCCAGTTATAAATGTTTTAAGATATTTAAAGTCAGCTATATAAGTGACATATGAACAATGAAGACTATTAAAAATATCTGAGCGCTGGCTATATCTGATATTCCAATGGATAAAATGCAAGAAGAAAAGTACCCTTTTAATTCGTGGAGAGTTTTTAACAATTTAACATAATTGTCCTGTTATAAGGGGTTATCTATATATAAAAACAACAACAAACTTTGAAAAATTTAGTAGCAATCCCATAATATTTTGCCATATTTGGATTATGCCTCCAAAAAATGGCAAAATTTCATAATTCTAGAAGGACTGGTTAGTAATTAAAATGATAATAAAGAAATTACAAATTAATTAAAAAAATTAAAATTAGATATAAATTTTACATTAAGTAGCCTTTTAAAAATTATTTACTAATAAAAGAATTTCTAATTTTTAAATATAAAAATATTTTTTGCTTTCATTTTATCATTGTAGATCCTCCCCCATCCCAAATCCTATCTCCTTTATTTTTTCTTTTGATGCTTGGTTTCAATATTTTAGAAAAACAAAACAAAAAAAACCGGCCTCATACTTTTAGGGGCTGTGGACTATTTAAAATTAACTAAAGTTTAATTAAAGTAAAGAATATTTCAATGTAAACATGATAAGTATTTACCTTATCTTTTCAAATTATTCGAAACACAGGTGGTATCAAATGTATGACAGTATCTATGTTTCAAAATATTCGAAACATAAGGTTTTAAAATTTTGTATGTTTCACTTGTATAATCAGATAGTAGTAATCGAATATTTAAATGTTCTGTACATTTGGCAAATCGGAAGTCTGGGGAAGGTGCATCAAATTAAATCTTTTGTAAGTTCAGTACTATTTTCTAAGGCATTCTTCCTTGAAATTTGGACTAATATAATAATTTAGATGTTACGAAATTTTGGTGCAGTATAGCCTTGATTTAGATCTTTTTGCGCTATGAAAAAAAGATAACGATATAGCCAAACTAGTGTTCAAATCATAATAATATAAAAAAATGGCTTTATCAGTAACGGCAAATATATGGGAATTTAAAAAAAATGTAAAAACACACACATTAAACAATTATTTAATGTATTACAACTTAAATTATAAAATGTAGCGAATGTCCATAACGATAAGATTAAATCTATATAAAACATCTCACCATTCTTAGATTACATAGTGATTTAACGAGTTTGTATGTGTATGTAATATTTCATTATATTGAAAAATATACATTAAGTTTCAAGAAATAATATTTATTTACTAAATACAAATTTATATAATTTTTTCCTTAGGTTAATACATTTTATAAGATATGAGCGTGGCCTAATTAACATACTTAGTATCAAGTATTTCATACGCAGATAAAACCACAAATTAACAATTTTATTTTTGTCAATTTTAATATCAACACTAACTCCTATCTTTATTGGACTGCGTATGAAGTTGACCCTTCTTCAACTTTGTTTATGATACATTAATATTCATTTCTGATTGAGTTATTTATTAAATTTGTACTAGGCTCTTATTACATGACTCAATAAATCTAAGTAATTTCTGAGTTTAGTATTGAAATATTAAGAGTGAGAGTTTCATTTACTTAGTAAACAGCACCTCTCTTCCGAAGCAAAAATTTTTTCCCAAACAAATAAAATATCGTAAACAAATTACTTTAGTGCAAACCGCAGTATTCTAGGATTTTTAAATTCGAAGATATAGCCATGGATTTAATTTTTTTACATACTGTAAATCAAGTCTGATGTACAATAAGGCAACACTATGATCACTATGTATTTGAAATGCTAAAACTACTGCATCTTCCTTAAAAATGTAAACATGTTATAAGAAATTTTATTTTTCTGCATTACTTACACATTAAGGACTCTTAACATATTCATAGGATATATAGGACAAGCATATATTCTTGATAAATAATATAATTGTTTGTTTTTAAAAGAGCAAATTAGTAAATGCTTACATTATGTTATATTATATAAGAATTCGAAACATTTTATTGATAGCTCTGGAGAACTTATTTGTAAATAACTGAATATGAAAACTGAATATGAAATACATGGTAATGCTTGAAATACGCTGCAAAGTATATTTATTTCATTTGGTAGAAGGTATATTAAAAAGTCTAAACTTCTGCAAATAATTTTTAGCAAAGAAAGTAATATCCATACAACTTTCTTTCTTACTATAAGCCTAACATGAACAGACGCTGAAAATTGTTTTCTTAAGATTTAAGAAAATTGAATGATCAATCACTTTAACGCTGACATCTCAAGTCTTGACATGATTGAAAAGTGTTTATTATACTATAAATCAATTTATCCCTTTTCACAAGCAAGGAGACTGCATTTCTAGGCGAATGATAAATCTGCAAAATCTTCCATTCCACTTTTAAATTTTAGAACATCAAAGGTAGTTTTTCTTTGCCTGTCTTCTAATTGGTGTGTTATGTTCAAGATGCAAAATGTAATCGTATATATTACTTAGATTTGTTAATTTTTCAGATATTAAATTGGATCATAAATATTAAATATCTCACAATTGAACATCTTTTCATCTGAAGTGAAAGACACGATACCTATTTTTTTTTTTTTTTGTTCCAAGTTATGGACAGGAAATTTTAAGTTTTTTGTATTTGTGAATAGATGTGTAAAATCCTATCTAAATCCAGTCGCGGTGTGAATAGTAGAAATATAAAAAGGTTAATAGCATGAAGAGGTGCTTTTGGGATGGTTGCGATTTTGACAGAGTTGATCTGACTTCATTTAGAATTAACATATTTAATGATGACTAGCGTACAACTTTTACAACAAAGAAGGAATTTAGTAGGGAGGTACAACACACATGTCTTCTCTCTCTGAATGTCTTCTCTCTCTGATGATTGCTGTAGTCTGCTGATTTCTATGTATTTCTTCCAATTGTTTATGCTAATAGAAGTGGAGGTAATACCACTTTTCTCTAAAGTGTGTATATAAAATGTAATTAAAAATGCATATAAATTATATATGATCCACTTGCATCATTTGTAGAAAAACAACGCTGATCATTATCAGTCTGCTTTGGCCAATAACGATGTAGACCGCTATAAATCGGGTGTTGTTATGGATCTTGAACAACCTCGCTTAATTCTGGATAAAATAAACTGGAAGTACTGAAATGTTGATGCACAGCTTTAAAAATGAAATATTTTATTTGTAAAAAAGGACAGAGGGCAAAAAAGTATGTGTTGTGATACCAAAAAAAAAAAAAAAAAAAAAAAAAAAAAAAAAAAAAAAAAAAAAAAAAAAAAAAAAAAAACTTATGTATTTTGGAAAGATGTTCGAGTTTTGGCCAGGATTAGTCAATTTTCCAGAACTCTTGTTTCCGATATTGGCCACTAATGTTTTACCAGGGATGCTCCATTTAATAATTAAATGTGTAAATTGTTATATTTCTTGATTTGATGCTAATTTAGGTTTTATACTCCTCCTGCTAATAATCTAGATTGGCTGGTTGCACTGGTTTTTGAAAACAACCTCCATTTTGTTCATATTTCATTTGGTTATAAATCCACTGAACTGCTATTATAGAAGCTTTTCCACATTTTAAAATTTACTTTTGGTGTTTAAATGCTTAAAAATCTTGAAATATAGAACGGAAACTATAATTCTTTGGTCAATTTTGTTTCGTTTCGTTGCTTGATCTCGTATTAATTCTTGTTATTGTTCCATTTTATTCTATTCCTTTATTATTTCAAAATACTCTTTCAAGTTACTTGTGCTTTAAATTCTTTTAGTTATTAACTTATAAGTAAAGTTTCGATTAAAAATATTATTTTAAGTAATGGAATAACTTACTGTTCTTAAACTACTATTAATGTTTCTACGTTACTCTTGTTACTGGAAATACTGGATACTGTTATATAATAAGATACATATATAATAGTATCCGATATTACGTTATTGGATACTAGTCACGTGTACTGTCGTAGAGTATTATCCGTCTTTAGACAAATGATACTTTCAAGTAAAATGTAGTATTGATAGCAACTTTAAACATATTTTCTAGAACTATAAACTTCCTTTTATCAATTTAGTTATGTCGTAATATTAGTATATTCAAGGATTTTGCAAAGTAACGCACAATTAACACTCATTAAATAATGTTACCTACAATGAATTGTAGTTATGTATCTTTATTTGGTTAACCATATTTACTTAGTATTAATTTTAGATGATCACAGGTAGACCGTTAGGAAATAATGTCAGTAATTTAGAGAGGGAGGAGGGTGATAAGGTTTTGACCTTATAGTGGCTCAAAAGTACCAGGTGAATTTGGCTAAAATAAGTCCTTCCCAGGCACAGAAATAGACATCCGGAACTGTGTAAACTAAAACTTGAGAATGCAAGAACAATCTGTTATTGTAACATTATATCGATACAATTTCGCCATCTTTCGTATCAAATACATTTAAACGGATTTTTTATTACTAAAACTGTCGTTTTAAAAGATACGGGATTATAAAATTTCACCAGCCAGTTTTTCATATACTATAGTATCCACTTATTACGAACAGAAAATGACTGGTATAGAAGCTTGAGTTACTATTATTTTATTTTATTTAATATTTGATTGTATCAATAGTAAATTTTTTTTCGATTACTTTAACACTTTTTAACACTGTCTATTTTTCTGTACTGTTATTTAAATTTAATATGATACAAAATTGTTCAAAGTAAAATATTAAGAATCAATTTATTTTACTTTGATACACATATTTCAAACTTTAAGAATTTAATAATTGATGTATCTGTACATTTTTCAATATATATTATTGATATTTTAAATATGTAATTTAATAATTTTCGAAATTGTTGCTGTAATTTTTTGGTGAGTTTAAGAATATTTCAACGCGTTAAGTCTTAATTTAAATCATACGGACATTTTAATAAATAAGATAGATTATAAATGGAATTATAGTAGGAAATGAAGTCAGTTATAAATAATACCACTTTTGGAATTAAGATTGTTTTCCCCGAGGTAAACTTTTGCACTCGTTTCCATTAAATTAGTAGGCAGTTTTCTATCACACTTTGTTTTTGTGAATTATGTGTACAATTTAAAAACCCTGAACTTTTTTTAACGAATTTATTTCTTAATGAAAATGAACAAAATACCTTTTGTCATAAGGCTTTTGAAATTTAATCGAATAATTCTAAGCAACACTAAAAAGTTTATATTTTAAAGCTAATTCTCTTCGAAGATATTAACTATATTTCTCTCATTTTTAAATCATTTGCTCCTACACTGTATAAAATATAAATTAATACCCTAAAGACTCTTCTTATGAAAATATTCTATGAATAATAACACAAAAGACGATGTTTATTACTTTTGACATCTACAAGGAATGAATGTTATTTTAAGCATATTAATGATATGCATTCTAATAAGTAGTCGTTAACTAATTTAAAAGTGGCCAGACTTTAACAGTTTGACTCCATTAGATATGAAAATATATTTCCTTTATATTCGTAATACAAATGCTGCATCAATCCTTTAGTTACAAATTATAATTCTAAAATTTACACAGTGAATATCATCGTTGCTACTACAGAATATAGCTACACGATAATAATATAGAATAAAATTAAATGAGGACTAGAAATGAAAAACCACATAAGTCCAAAAAGGAAATATTTTCAGGAGAGCCGAACTATGAAAAACAGTCGCATTAATACATGAGGCTATGAATAAGAACCTGATTGAATTTGATATATTTTTACTGGAGTTCGCACTTTGGGTGGTCTCCACTTTGTTTAGCTTGGTCTATAGGACATTTTTACAGTAAAAAAGATTTTCGATTTTTTTGGTACTAAGGTTGTTTTTCATTTCTAGTCCTCAAATCATTAAACAATAATGCAAAAATAAAAAATAAAAAATCTCAATATGTACAAAACTATTATACTTTTCACAAAATATTTCCATTTAGGGAATATTCCAATATTCCCTAAATTAGGGAATATTCGGTACCGGAAAAAAAAAAAAAAAAGAAAAAAAAAAAACTTTATTTATATATATTTTTATGTAAAAAATTTATCTTATGTATGAGATACTATTTATATATCTTTGAGCTAATGCTTTTTTTTTTTTTTTTTTTTTTTTTTTTTTAAATTGAAAACCAAGAACAATTATTAATAATTGATGTTTGCGTATTTTGATATAAGTCAAGAAATAATACATTTATTTTCAAAGTGAAAGCTTTCTGTAAATACATAATAATGTAAAGAAAATAATTTTGCCGTCACAGAATTTTGATGGGTGAACTAGAGAATATAAAAAAAATTCTCAAAGTTAAAATATTGAAATTTTTTGCTTTTCTTATATTATCCTTTACGCGAAATGTTACATTTTAGAACAGAATTTAAAAAATAAAATTCTGTGAAAATAAAATGTTTAAAATTATATAAATTAAATGCTTCAAAAATTTTATTAGCCAATTGTTAATGGTCCTGGAGATATTTCGATTTGAATTTGCAACATCTGTGAAAAACACTAGTGCTCGGAAAACGCACTTTAAGCAGACGCTTCAAGGTGTTACGCCCATTAGTGATGTTTAAATAACAGGCAATTTCGTGGCGTTTTAATCTTCGGAGGAATAAGATAAAAATATCATTCTCTTCAGGAATGTTACAACTATTTTTTAAAATAAGGAAAAAATTGGAATTTCTTTCGAAATTTCGGTACTGAACACCCTTAAACCGGTTATACATTAATTTATAACTCGGTGTAGTATATGTTGGAATCGCCAAAAAACAACAACATTCGATTGAATAGTAGATTTTATGAACTACCAAGACAGATAGCTGCATTTTAAAAAGTAGACTTTAATTGAATAAAACAATAGAAAATAGTTACAACAGCGCATGACGGACTTTTATACAACCTTCACCGTCGGCGATCCAACATAGTTCTCCCTTCTTCCCTTCTCCGCTCGTCTCGCTACAAGCGGCCAATTCGCAGCGCCCTACAGTATAAGTTGTGGAATTTTTAATGAAATTTCGGAACTGGACCCCCTTAAACCAATTATACATTAATTTATAACACTGTGTAGTTAAGTTGTGGAATCAAAACCCGTTTAAAAGAGTCAGCTTCAAAAGGGTGTATGAATCAAATGTCATTAATTGGGAGAAGTCATTGTACTTGAAACAGAAAGTGAAAAAGCTGAAGACAAATGTAAACTTTGATAACAGGACTCCCAAAGTAGTAGCTCCGCGGATATCCAGCGAGTAGTTCAGTTCCATCTATATTTGTTGTAGTATTTTTGTAATCATAGTAGCAATAGCAGCAGTTATTAAGGTGGAAGTTATAAAACATCACGGATGATCAATCAGTAGACTGTAGTTTTTGGCGTAGCACCAAAAAAAAAAAAAAAAAAAAAAAAAAAAAAAAAAAAATTAAAAAAAAAAAAATCAAAAAAAAAAATCAAGTGGAATGAAGTCCACAGATCTTGATAGTGAGGCCAAGGCCACACTGGATTGAAACGAGCTCTAGGGTACTAGGGTCTAGTCTACTAGTACTAGGTCTAGTCTGTGACAATTTTTAAAAGTATATGGGTGCGAAGGAAACAAGTTGTTAATTCCGTTTTCTCTCACTAAACAAGGGTGGCGCTGCAATCCTACAAAATTAGAAACTACAATACAGTGATATTAACACACTTGCCGTAAGTCAATCGAGTTGAAATTTGTCAGATAAATTCGTTGCGGATGACAGTGCATTCTACCAAATTTTGGGGGCATTCTATCAAATTTCACTGTCACTAAAATGTCTCTTTTACTTACGCTTGCATCTTCAAATACTAAAAAACCTACTTGCATTCATCCAGTTAGGCTGAAATTTGATAGATAGATCCGATCTCGATTGCATTACGTCAAGGTTAGAAGGTTGTCACATTCACAAAAAGATCTCTTTTACACACGTGGTCTTACTTCATGAGGGTCTTGATCATGGGTCTTACTTTAGACTTATCAGCTTTTACTCTCATTTTATTATCCATATACCCAGCTTAATTCAAACATACTTAATTTGGTGATATTTAATGACTGAAATCTTTGATAAAACTTAAGGTTTCATCTGCTAGCTTCTTGGGCACCTTGTATGATGGGTAGTCTGGGGAAACACTAAGAAGTGTACCCCTTTTTAGTTTCTTTATCTTCAAGCCTTCAACGTAATCATCAGATTTAAAATTCAGACTTTAGATAACTGTAGAGGGAAACTTTAATGTGTAGATTGGCTCATGGTCACCCCCAGGAGGGTGCAAGGAGGTGCACTTGCACCCCCCTGGCTCTTGAAAATTTGTAAAAAATGAGGGAAAAGATGTAAATTCCAAGATAAAAAAAAGCACATATGCCGTTTATACTTTTATGTTACAATGAGTATTTTTTCTCCCTATTAATTTAGTCTTTTGTTTCTTTCCTATATCGTTTTTTTTTTATAGCTACTTGCGTGTCCATTTTCTAGCACTTTTTGTCTTTGATTATTAAAAGCTGATGAGTAAAAGTATTTTTTCCTTTTATTGTATAATCATTTCCTATGTAGTTCTCAAAATTCCAGGAATTTTTTTTTATTTTTTAAGTCATCAGATATACTATCTTGAAATCTATTTTTAGAATTGAATTGAACATATTCCAGCACTGCCTTCGTGTTTCATTTTGATTTTTTTTCCCATTGTATTCGAAACTTGGAAGAAATAAAAAAAATGTACTCTTCTGTATTTTTGCATTTCGAGTTCCTTTATTCTAAACACTGTCTCTTGAATGCCATGAGATCTAGTCGGATGATAAAAAAAAATCGTTAAAGATATGTATTTTAATATTTTTACTATTTTGTATTTTTCTTCTTCTCTTTAACAGAGTTACGCTTTCAAAAATATATACCATGAATTTTAACTATTCTCAAAGAGTATAATTTATAATGCATAATTATTAATTAACATTGTTAAAAAAATTAATGATTTTGATAAAAATCTAGTCTTGCACCCCCTTACAAATATTCCTGGGGGCTCCCATGGATTGGCTTTGGAAATCAATTTTACCCATTCCTTGCGTTGATCAAGGGGAATTCCTTAAATTTAACATCTGCTATCTTTCTAAAAATTTACGTACAGCATGGAACACAAAAGTTTAAAATTTGTGGTTCTAATTGATGATGAAAAAAATTAATAAATGAAAATGTATGAGAATAACACCAATTCCATTTGCAAAAAATATTAGAAGTTAGAAAAAAAGCACACCAAAAAGTAGGATGAAAAATATTTAGAACGCCAGCTAAAACAAAAATATCCAGGGCTGCCAACTATGAGAACATGGGAATCGACAACAGCCATTAAAAAATCGCCAAAAATAATCTGCCTTAATCATCGTCTCAGATTTGTACGCCTCACACAAACAAAATCGAATTTAATATTAAGTATTGATTTAATATTAAAAATACGTCATACAATTCCAAACTTTGTTTCCATATAGAATAAGGAAATTCAAATTTAAAAATAGGCTATATTGTAAAAGAACAACTTAATTTGCCAGGAAAAACATGTAAAGTCGACAAAAAATTGCTAATCACCAAACCCTCGAAAATTGCCAAATTGACGAAAATTTGTTAGACTTGGCAGTCCTACCAAACAAAGAAAATAGATGTTACTGGTTGGAATGCAGCGCCACTAGTCCACTGCGATTGTTTTCACTGTTTACTATTAGTTGTCATGGCCTGGAGAGTGCCTTTACACTCGTTTCAATCCAGTGCGGCCTTGGTCAGGCTATTGAACATCGCCATCAGGAAAATAAAATTCATCTCCAAAATGTAAGAATACAGCAGCTAATTTTGACTAATATCACCAACTTATATCTTAACAAAGAAATATATCTTAAAACTGGCTGTTGAAATAAATGTCATTTGATTCGGACATCCGGTATAAGTAAATTAAACATTTGAACGATTCAATTAGTGTTTTAGATTTGCTTTAAAGAGTTTTGAGAAATTGATAGTTTCAGCACTCATCAATTGACAGCACGCGTGAGTGATTTCAAAAGTGGATTGATGCATTGAATTTGAATATCTTTTTTGTTGATTTCAGTGTCATTTTGAGAAAATTTGCTTTAATTTCTAATTAGTTGTTTAGTGAAAGCATGTTGAGGACTAAGTTTTCGATATGCCATCATGGGAGATTCTCTTGAAACGTCAATTTTTAGGCTTCAAAAATTTAAAATTATAAAAATGTCATTAACTGTGTATTTTGGCAATTTTTAAGAAGCTGGAAAGTGTATCTTGATAAAACTATGAAAGTTTATTGATCAAACCTTTTCTATAAGAGAAGCTACGCCTTTCAAAATCGGGATTCAAATGACCAGTTTTGTTCAATTTAGTGCTAATACGTAGAAAAAGATACCAGTAAACATTGAGATGTATTATCATTGATTTCGGAATCAGACCGACAGTTTTTTTTTAACTTAACATGTGTAGAAATACAACGTATAGATAAAAATTTCTTGAAAAATATTGAAACTTCATTACTGGTATAGTTAAAAACCTCATTATAACTGAGTTTGTTATTTAGTTATAATTTTAACATAAACTCAAATAATGCATGCCAATTTACAACTGGGAACCTACTAAAATTGTAAACATTATTTAAATAAAAATGTTTGCATAATTTTGTTTTGAAGGTATTTAAAATACACTGTTCATAAAAACATCTATATTCATCTAGATGTTTTCATGAAAACAACTAGGTATTTCTAGATGTATTTTATGAACATCTAGAATAAGCTTAGAAACATTAATTATCTAGATGTTTTTGATCCTGATATGTTCCCTTCCCAGAAAAATATCCTACAAATTGCATTAAAATATTTACAATTGGTTTATTCAAACCAAAGATATTTCTGGAAGAAAAGTCTTACAATGATAAATATTATGTTACTCACAATTCCAGTTTTAAATTTGAGTAGTGATATTTAAATTCTATGTATTTTCACAAAAACTAATATAGTTAAAAAGTATTTTAAATATCGTAAAGAACTAGGTTTTATTTTATAGAAACTGAGTTCGAGAATATTTCAGGTAAAAAAAAAAAAAAAATGTTTATGATCACGAAATCTCGCCAGGTTAGTGGCAACTTAACATATTGGTTGTCTTTTACACCTGTAATTTGTTTGTGTACTTTAACTACCTGCTTGCAATTAATTTTTAAAAACAGCCATTTATTTTAGACTATTCCTTAGTTAGCAAAAAATATACATGAGTCATTTATTCTCAATGAACCGCTTATCAAACACTTTTCGCAGTAAACACCCGAGATTAATACACCGCAGGCTTTAAAAATCAAGCAACAAACTAACCCAAAATTATCGAGGACAACACAACAAAGAAGAGGAAAGGGATGAATCATAAATATCCTTTCTTGTGTCTTAGCTTTCTTATTTCGAAAAACGTTATGATTCCCGTGAGAGCCATTTTCAACGTTGCGGCTCGCGGCCGTAATTCTCAGCTGACAGTTTGTTTTGGCGTTTATGGGAGCGCTAACACCGTTGAGAATATCACTCACCAAGAAGGTCCATCCATGTAAAGTATTTTTTATCATAAGGTGGCCTTCATAACTTTGGGTCTTACGGAACGAGGACGCTGTTTATTACCGCTCTCGATCACCCTAAATATATACTCAGTGTGCATTTGTGAGATTATTTGCTATTAATAAACCATGCAACGATGTTATTTGTTGGAGGCGGCATGAAGTGAGAGTAACAAATATAGTCAATAGAAATTGTAATAAAAGATCTTAAGCATTTATATAGGATACGCGAATCATGATTACTCAATAAAGGAAAGAGTTTTTTTCTTTAATAATGCTACGATTTTAAGTTTTTATCGGCTTACTCCTTCTTATTTAAACTGTTTTTATAGATTAAATCTCATATCTTTTTTGTCGTAGAGGAAATCACGCCGATTGTTGAATTACTTTTTTGCTGCCAAAATTACAAAAACTTTTTTTGTTGCATATTGAGTACTTGGCCATGAAGTCATTCCTAATCGACTGTGCATTCTTGCATATATTTTATTTAAAGATCCAGAAATAGAAAGAACGAATTATAGATTTTTTTTTGTTTATTGCATTTGTAACTTTATCGAATTGAAATAGAATTTCAAATCATACCGTAGACTATGTTTATTTCCTAAAAGATCGACGATCTAGGAAAGCGGCATTGTTCCGCCGCCAAGTCCGATAACAAAGCAGCAGACAAGTGTATATTATGTTAACAGAGCTTAGGACCTTTTTCGACCCCTCACAGTTCAACTTCCATTATAGTTAGAACTCTGAATTTTTTGCCATCGTGTTGCCCGGGTGAGAAAACGAAAAATAACAACATGATTGTTAACATTGAACAAGGACACATGGTACAAAAATCCTTTAAAAATCGCCGAAGTCACCGGAATTTTATTCTTCTGATTCTTCTGTTTCTTCTGTTTCTGACCAAAGCTTTAGCCAGGGCTACAGCCAAAACTATTTGATGAATTTTGACCATTTTTTTAAAAAAATCTTCTCAGCTTGACTAGAGGAAGTGCCTTTTGTATGATTTGATGGGTAGGAGGGTCTGTATCCCCCCTTCCCCCGGAAATGATCCCGATGCATGGGAACTTTAGCCTGACCTACAGCTTAAACGCTTTAATATATTCAGATCATTCTTTTTTCATTCCTCTCAGATTGTTTAGAGGAAGTGCCTTTTGTATGAATTAATTCGTAAGAGGGTCTGCACCCCCAGAAATGATTCCAGAAGTTGGGAGTTTTAGGCCGGATAATGACTGATTAAAACAGGTCAATGGATTTCGAATATTCATATTTTTCTGAATTTCAAGAAGTGACTTTGATACTTTAAGTTGAATTGAATTATTTAAACAGTGTAATTAGAAAAAAGTATAAATTACTTATTGCTTATTGCCGAAAAATATATTACAAATTTTGCAATTTCGGCATTTTTTTTTTGTAATTTAATAGTTATTACCAAAAATATCGCCAAACTGGAATTTTTTTTAAAGTATTGAAAATAAGAAAACAAAAATAGCAAATTACATTGATCCATGTCAAATGTAAATGCTATGACCAGTATTAAAGTGTAAATGAAAGTTGAGGGTCAAGTCGTGGATCCTAGTCTTTGAATTTTTACGATCAAGTGTGACTTTATTGCGTATTAAATATGTTGTGCGGAGATTACTCAAAGAAACATTAGTCATGTGATGGCAAAGTGGTAAGATTATATTGTCGTATTTAGCGATGTTAAAACCGAATTTATGTGAATAAAATGAAACTAAGCAGTTTGGAAAAAGCATTTTGACTTAATATGTAAGTAACCGAAAACCTTGGTAAATTTTTAATTGACGGTCCTTTAATGGGAAAGGTTAATGGAAAGCAGGGCTCTACTGCAGCTAAGTTAGCAAACTCTACAAAAAGAATTGGTATCTTCCCAAAAAACAACTAGACGTTAAAAAAAATAAAAAAGCCAAGTCAGCCAGAAAAGTTATGAAATCTAATGTTAGCCGCCAAACGGCCGTGTTTAGTTTCTTTGGGGTACTTGTACGCATTGTACGATTGAAGTACTTGTACATAGGCAATCAGAAAAAAAATCCCACAATCAGCAAGATTTCCGTTACGATAAAAAGGTAGATGGTTTAATACTCAAAAATGCAATTTATTCTTTACATATAAAACTGTTTTCAATCACTCAATAGTGGGACTCACCGGAGGATGTTCTTGCCATTTTAACTAACTTTAAACAAAAGCCTTTAAAAATATCTTTGTACTCTATTAATCAAAATTAAATGTTTATTTTTTAGGAATTAGATTCAAATGCTATAGATTTTTTTAAAGAAATGTATTGTTTTTAGTTGACCGAAAAAAATCAGTCAATGGTGTATAAAACAATTGCCTTGTTTCTTATTAAAATTTATTTAGAAAAAGTCCTGCATTGAAATTTTACAAAATAAGCTTTTAGCTTTTCTTTAAAAAAAAAAAAAAACCTTTTAAACTAATTATTTTGTACTTTTTGATGACATAAAAAATCTAAGCAGTTGAATTGCAGCTTAAATGTAAGAAGTTTTGAAGAGGGATGTTAAGACTAGGGATGGAACGGATGTGAGTTTTGCCGGATACCGGATTTCGGATATCCGGGGTACCATGTCTACCAGATACGGATATCCGATACGGATTTCACCGGATATCCGGCCGGATATTAGGTCTATATACTAAAAACGATAGTTATACGATATAATATACGAAAAAAATGGTCATGATATGAAGCATCGAGTAAATTATAATTAGTGGTTAACGCACCGCACTGCATGCCACAGGTCCATGGTTTGATTCGTGGACTGGGGAAGGTCGACTTAGCTGTTTATACCTGAAATAAATAAACTGAGGAGGACCATGTATGTTTGGGAACTAAACACTGGGGTTCGGTGTCAGAATGACCATCTGACCGGAACATCTGCTATGTGACACACAAATGACACAGTCAAGAAAGCTGAGCTGGGCCCAGCAGACCTTGGTCCACACGGGCTGTCGCGCCACTGAGTTAATTTTTTTTTTATTTAAACTTTAGTTGATGAAACGATGTTTTAGTGATGTCAATACCTACACTTGCAGAAAAAATTTTGAAACTTCATCACCATTTTGTTTGTGTGTTACTTAAAATTGTACCAAACATTCTGCAATGTGATGAAAATATTTCAGAAATACGCTTGTAAATTGTTACTCAACTTCTTACCTTGTATCATGTAATGTAAACATAAGATAATCTTCCTTAAGTCTGCATAAATATCCTATATTGCTTTTACCCGAAAAACACACAGCAATTGTACTGAAGTCAAAATAATAAAACAATGGAATTCCATTAACTAATGATATTTATTTCTAGTTTATTAAGACAAATGTGTTAAAAAATACTTAATAAAACTGACAACAAATTTAATAAGAATTTTTTTTTTTTAATTTGATTAAAATATATGCAATACTTTCAACAATATCAATCTGTTTTGGAACAGATGTAGTATAGAACGTTCTGCAATTTGGTTTTTATCAAGCAATCAGAATTTTTTTTTAAAATTAATATTTAAGTAATGGCAAAATTAAGTAAAAGTATTAATTATTGATTATATTATTATTAAAATATAACTTAAAATTAAACATGTATTAAAATATATTACCTTAACTTAAAATATAACTTAATATTAATTAAAATATAACTTAAAATTAAACATGTTGCAAGAAAAAAAAAAATCTTCCAAACAAAAGTTCTTAGGAAATGTCCTATTCAACATCTATACCTTTTTTTCTGCCCTTTTGGTGCAAATGCACTATAGAATTTACGAATTTTTGGAATATTTGATTAATGCCAATAAATAAGACCCAGTGGCTTGTTTGAATAAAATTTCATCACGAGGAGTCTCGTGTATAAGAAAATCACAACACTAAAAAGATAACAAAACCGATTTACAAATAATAAAAAAAATATCAGCTTCTTAAAATAATTTGGCATTCATCGACAGCAACATAAATCTGTAACATTTTATAAAGACAAGTTGTTCTTAATAGTAAATATAAACTTAAAAAATTTCGAACCCAAAATTCATCAACATTATGTTATACCATATTTAAAATATATATTTAATATAAACAAACAAAATTAGTACTTACATATTTTTGTGGTTAAGGTTTTTGCTTTAGGATCATCTAAACTCCACAATTTTGGTACAAATAATGTCGATTCCAATATTGTCTGCGTTTATTTCTTGTTTTGATTAATTGTTTTTTCTTGTTCATCAATATTTGATGCATTTAGTGAGTCTTTTAAGCTTCGGTGAATTTCCGTATGCACACTCATTGAATGGTTCCATAAGGGTTTTGTGGAAAAGGATTTTGGGCTTTTGCTGCGCACAATATATTTTTTAAACGATTCTGTGGAGCAAGTAACACATAGGGCTTTGCTTTCGTCATTTCCATTAATTTTAAAATACTTCCAAATGGGTGATTTTAAATGAACCATTATTAAAAATTATAAATTGGATTGTAATTGGAGAAAACTATGATTCAAGACATTCTAGAGAGCTAAATATAATTCCACATTGTGGCGCTGCGTTAAAGACCTAAAAATTACAATACTTCATTTTACGTCAGAAAAAATATACCAGCTTTCAACTTCTGCCAATGGAAAATCAGAAATTAGACCATACCATTCACAGGATAAAAAGGGGTAGGGTATTATCGTCGATAAAACAAAACAAAAAAAAAGCATTGAGGAGTGCGCACTGGCTATTTATTGCTTTTTACTCGCTAGCAAATGTCAGAAAAAAAGGAGGAAGTGAGAATAACTAAAACTCTTAACAAGTAACTTATGTTATGGAAAAAAGTACTATTTATTAGTATTTCGGTTCGTGTTTTACGGAGAAGCATTCAAATATAACATCTGGAATTAATCAGATCATAAACTTGGAATGAAAAGAACATATTGCAAAACACGTATGAAGGATGTGTATGGAAAAAGATTGGAGGAATGGTTTATGCTTATCAACTCGTCGACAATAATAAGGCGCCTCTTTCTGTGAATTGAAACTAAATGCACCTGCATCTTCTAACTCATCTCTGAAGTTAGGGATATGCGAAAGCATAGTTCTCACGAAGGAACTTTTTCGTTTTCGAACTTGACTGCAATTTATGTCCAAGAAAAAAAAAAAGTGTAGGATGCGGTGTCCCCTTTGTCCGAAAAAGATCATTATTTTTTGCAAAAAATTATTTCTTATGGATACCTGGTGGCCAGATATATAGCCGGATATCCGAATGAAATTATCGGATGTCTGGTACTTCAAATCGGATATCCGACTGGGTTTCGGATATTGAAAAATCAGTCGGATATGCCGGATATCCGTTCCATCTCTAGTTAAGACCTTCCTATGGACTACTAATTAGTTAGAAGTATAGTTTCGGGTTTGCTCTAAGTCCTTTTAAAACATCAAACAAGTAAAAAATAGAAAGTCTGTATACTGTTTAAGCAATGTGAGTGAAATTATGCTCACACATCTTTTCTATGAAGAGCACATCTTTAAAATGTGGAATTGTAAAACAATCAATAAAATATTCGCATAATATTAGAAGATAGCTCTAGCAGAATTTTTTTTTTTTGACCTAATGAAATCCTTTCCAAGATACAAAATACATTTTAATATATTTTAAATAATTTTCGGAAATTAGAAGGTTGTCCTTTACAGAAAAATTTTGACAAGCAAGATGATTAAAATAATAATGGATAAAGGTAACGTTAATAAAAAATACACTTAGATTAAAAAAACCTAAATTTTGAAAATAATATTTATTTACGTAACAGTAGTATTCAATTATTCGATTGTTACATATTATGTGCATAAACCTAAAAACATCTCCTTAGTTTTTAGAGAATTATAGAATTCAAATGAATATAAATAATTTCGTCCTACATTATTAAAATGCTCTGTATATATTCAGTTGGGAGATGGGGAGGGGGGAGGGGGTATAAGTGAAACTTAATTTAGAGCAATTTAAATTTTAGAATATAATAAACGTCACCAAATTACCAATTATAAGGAACTGAAAATCTGAACAAACATGTACATATCATGGTTACGATTAATCGTACCGAATATTTTTTAGTAACCAAATTAACGGATAGCCTGCACTAATAAAATGCAATTATAATTCTGAGTAGAAAAAATCGTATTCTATACCTTGAAAAAAAAAATCATACTTAAATAAAAAAAAAATATAACTTGAATTAAAAATTCTATTTGAAAACTATTTGTACGTGGCTCCATATATATTTGAAAATTTTAACTAATCCTTTTTCATAAAAACATAAATGAAAACTTCTAAACAGACTCGGATCAATATCAAATCTTTATTTAATCTACTTTAATAAATATTGTTTTACTAAACAAATATTCGTCTACCCTAGAAATATTTGGTTCTTTTTAGGACGTATTCAAGTAAATATCATATATATATACTTCACCATTATCTATAACGGATGAGCAACGTATATGCATTATAGTATTTACGATGCTAATAAATCCAGTTCTACGAAACTGACACGAACCCGCAAATTTGGTGTGTACTGTAGAATCTTCGTAATCGAATGAATCCTTTGAAACGAAAAGAATTCCTTTGACATAGAATTTCTTTCCTAGTATTTTCTGTTATTGCAATAACATTAACTTGAAGTAATATTTCTTCATTACATGCTCGTGTACGGTATATTTAATGTGTGGTTTATTATCTTCAATCTATTTTTTTTTTTTTTATGTAATTAATGTTTAATGGGAGATAATTTTAAATAATTTGTATGAGTCTTCATATCAAATGGTCAAAAGTGGAACATTGTGCAATAATTTCGATGTCTATCCCTCTGTCTGTATGTTCGAAACATTAAAAGTTGTGCACACAGTTCATACATATCAAAAATTAAACTTGTAAAATAATTTAAAAAAAAAAAATCTTAATTTTCTTTCATTTTGACTTTAAAAAAAACAAAAACATTTCCAAATGTTTTTTAATATTTCAAAAATATAATTTTCTTTATAATTTTGTGTTTGATACCAAATGAAAACAACAGACAATGAGAATTTATTTCGAAAATATATGTAGTATGTGTGGTTATTATAAATTTTAGTTAAAACAATGAATGAATAACTATCTCTTATCTTAATTATGAAAAAAAAAAGTCATAAAATTATCAGACTATGAATAGTTTCAAGAAAAAAAATTCAGTTTATTAAAATATCTTGCATATACAAAGAAATAAATTGAAACGTTAACGTTAGAACTATTCGTAAATATGGCTACTGTCTAAATAATAAGCTTTTTAGTATCCGTCTTCGCATAAACATACTGATTTGGAGGGTAACGTATTAACTAGTGGAGAGAGATCAGGAACATAATGTAATTTACATATATTTTCAAACAGATCTTTTTAAACTTCAAACATAATTTGAAAACCATAATGAAAAATAACAGAAGCGTCGGTTCTTATCCCAACATAGTTTATTCGATTATTTCACCATAAAATAATAACTGGTAAACTAATATGAATCCAATCTGCATCGGGTCTGAAAGAGTTTTATTGTAAAAATAACGTGTTCATGAAATGTCGGGGAATCTGATGTTACTTGTGATTGTTTACACATACATAGTGCAGAGTACTTGATTATACTTAAATAAATGTGTTTTCTTCTTTTTGTAAAAATTTGTTTTTTACACTTGTAATAAAACTAAATAAATAGCAATTTATTTTTATAACCGAGTCAACACTGTAATAAATTTCCAGTACTCAAAAGAATAAGAAGTATGAATTTTATTTGTTGAGATATTCGTTAGGTTTATCTTTTAATTTATATTTTTTAGAAACATGCATCAATGAAAAAATTTAAAGCGTTTTCATTTCAAAGTTTTATCAAAATCATATCTAAAATGTCCACTTGTTGAATTCAATTTCTTAAATTTCTAATCATCACATCTTATCAGCCCTCAGTGCTAAATTTAAAAGCTACATCACTTTTAAATTCATTCAATGCTAACTTAACTGCATTAAATCAAAGTGATTACCACCATCCTTTCCATTGATCTTCAAGTCTATATTATAAGCAGCTTTTGTCACTGCATTTAAATTTTGCAATTAACATTATACATTCTAAATTACACTTTTATATCATCGATTGATTTTATATCACTACTATATCGATAAATTTCAAATTATTGAGCAAAATAAATGTCATTAATTGAGAACATAGAAATGATCATCGATGAAAATCGACATCTAAAACATAGCATTCAATGCAATATGATTAAAAAGTTACGCCTTCTGAATTAAATTATCCAAACTTCTAATATTTAATTAAACCTTACAGACCTCAATGATAAATTTAAAAGGGGCATCATTTAATAAAATATTCATGGCAAATTCAATTGCAGGAAGGCGATGAAAGTAACCCCACCGACTCTTAAATCTTCATTCTAAAGTATGGAGGTGCTTCGCAATTTATAGCCAGCACCCCACTTAGCCCAGCATTGCAGGTCCAAGCCTTCATTAGAATGAAAGGATTCTCGGCAGGTGGAAGCAATTTCAAAATAGATGGGCCAAAGTGTCGAACGAGGGCGTGGTTCGGCGTTCCACCCACGGACTTATCAATTAGCCGAGGATAAATGGCGTTCCAGGAACCCGACAGGGCCTCCGTAATTAAAAGCGTTTCGTCTTTCTCCAGCGTCGTCCTTTTGAAATTGGCGACGCTTTTATAATTGGCGGCCTTTATCTCGCAGTTTTGAACTCTATTGAGTTTCTGCAGGTAGTTGAGGGAGTTTGAAACCTTAAGTGGTTGTTTAGCCGGGAGGGGAGGGAAGTTGAGAGGGACAAAGGGACTTTTTTAGGGTGTGTGTGGAAGAAAGGTTGGTCGAGATTCAACGCCACTTGTTTGAATAGCAAAACTAAAGAGACTTATTAAGGGAATTGTTGAACGTTTGAAGTCTTTATAAGGTAAACTTAGAATATGGAGTTCATAGTATTTAATTTGTTAAATAAATTTAGGAAAACTTGAATGTCTTTATAAATCTTCTCAAGACAACTTTTGTATGATTAAAATTATTAATATTTTTATATTCTATTGTGTACAGAACCAATAGTGAAAACTTGAAAATAATCTTTCAAATTCGGTTGGATTTTTAGGTTGGATAATGAAGAATAATTATGTCAATTAATAAGACGAAATGTCTTCAAAATATAAGATCGGAAGCTATGGATTTCTGAAAAATTTGACGTTTTAAACATGGTTAATAAAAATGTTACAACTAATATAAGATGTATATTTTAAAAAAAATATTTTGATTTAAAGAGCATAATTTACTATAGATAAATATACGTAAATGGTAAGTGTAGGAACCATATCACTATTGTGAAGTTCAAAAAATCGCCGAGTGTTCCGTAACCGACAATTAAAAACTTTAATATTTTTTATATTGTGGAACTGAGAAAACGGCACTTACACTAATTTTTATGATGTACAGTTAATATAATTTTTTTTTTTTTTTGTTTGAACTTGAGGGTCTCTGAGAGTTGTACTTACACTTAAATGTATAGAAAATGAACAATTCCTACAAAATTTTTTTATTCAATACTAAATATTTCAAAAGGCTATAAACACAAAAACTTCTGATCAAAGAGCTTTTCTTTCTTTTTTTTCTCTAAATTTTCCAGCCAAAGTTCTCCTGTTAGACATTGGTGAGAAAACGATTCATTCAGCTTGAAGCTAATGTGACGTCAAAAGATCTGAAATAGCTTGGCTTGAAACGCAGGCAGAGGAAAATAGTTTTGTAAGTTTCTCGCAAATCGCTCCAACCGGTATGGGATATTTCAATTTTCTACTAAACACCGATGCCAAACACACACCAACTATTTGGTAGGAACCTCACGATAATCATAGAAACGTAAGGGTGTTTTGACGTCCTAACTATAGTTGAGTGTTTTGATCGGACTGGTATTGGCTCGGTTTTCGAGGCATTTTCTTTTCTTAATACAATTTTGTGAAAAACTTTTGGTTGAATATTTGGAATCAGAAAGAAATTCTTCATAAATACAAACTAATTTCACTCGTTTTTAAAAACGGCGGGAATTGTCCATTATAAACAGATAGAGCCATTGGGTATATGGTTAATGACATTTAGATGAGGTCCAAAACGTGCATTAAAAAGAAAAAATCAATTTTCGTGCACTTTTTTATTTAAATAAATAAAAATATTTGGCAAAAACCACGCACGCACACACTGTTTTGCATGTTTTGTGTTACATAAATGCATGTATGAGATCAGAGTAGCTATAATATAAATTTATTGGGGTTGTTTAGAGATTTCAAAATCAGACATCAAGGTTGTTACTTCCCCAATATTTGTTTTTATTGTTTCAAATAAAAATTATCGAGCAATATTCTTTATAACGTTGTATGGAATAAGGTGTGTGCTTAAAATCTACTTCTTTTTATATGAGAAAAGTTGAATTTATATCGAACAGAGCACTATAAAGCAAAAACAAAATAAGATACATTTGAAAAAGGTCTACGAAATCACCCTATATTGTATAAATTGTACCAAACGCATTATTCAAACATAAATTTTAAGTACAATTTTTTTTATCAGTAAAGCCTTTTGGGTTACTTTGGATATTAAATTAAATAATATACAACTAACTTTAACAGTAATTGTTTAAAAGCAGTTTTTTTTTTTTTTTTAAAGAAAACTAACAGCCAATTTAGTCAAGAACTAGTTATTGCAAGAATGTATTTCTAAAAAATCTTAAACATGCCTATTATCAGTATAATAAAATATAGCAGTCTACGACATGGCATTTTGTTCAACACATATAATAACCTTCAGACATTTTCCTGGAAGTATTGATCTCCACGTAGCTGCACCAACAATGGAGTTTATTGATGCAATTAACAACCTTTTATTTTTATGCTCAAACGTCGAACGACAGATAATGACAATCACCTCCTATCACCCTCTCAAAGCAACCAAAGATGGTTGGGAGGGGAATGGAGGGGGGGGGGGGCATTTGATGTGCCTTTCAGAAACGGCAATTATAAAAATATGGATAGGGGTAGGTGATTACAGTGCATATCAGGACAAGGTCCCACATTAATGTACTCAGTGAGTGAAACAGGCAATGGCCGCGAAAACACGATAGCATTTTTACTCTAAAGGGAAAACGGATTCTTTGTTGTCCGTGAGGAAAAGTGAGCGAAGATACTTCCGTTTCGCTGCACTATCTTTGGCCGTGTGCAATTATTATAATTTGATGTCTTTGCCATTAGTGCGGCCGAGGAAAGATTGTTTTAGAGAGAATTTGGTGTGGATACTGTTTGCCGGTAGTGGCTATGATGTCTGGAGATGGGAAGATGTGCAGACTAAATTTCATTAATGATTTCTCTCCTGATTGCGTCGCTGTTGTTAGGCTCTGATGTTTGTATCATGATTATGACGGGTGGTGAGATGATTAAGAAAACAATGGGTGTGCCCTCTTTTGTCGTAATTATGGGGGAGGTGGGAGGGAGTTATCTTCTTGAGGGGCGACGTAACATTAATATTTGATAAGTTAGCTACTGAACTGAGAGTTGATAGAATGTGTTACACCCAATGGTATTGCAAGTAAAAGAGAATCGAAGATTAGAATAAATTTTAGCGAATTGAAGAGGGCCTAATTTGGTGTTAATGAATATTTATTTTAATACTAATATTAAATGGATTGCATTTGATTCTTTGTTTTTAATAAATAATTCAATTCCTTAAATATAATATATATCTTCGTAATGAGGTAAAATATAATTAAGGTAGAAACGTAATTAAATTAAGATAATTAAGGTAAGATAATATAATTAAGGTAACGTAAGTTTAATAATCTAAGAAAATCCAATAACTGATATGGGGATCATAAGAACATTAATACCAGAAAAAAGCAATTACTCAACAGAAATCACTGTTATAATCTTAATTAAAAAAACCCCAACATTAGAAAAAAAATAAAAAAAATAACCTGCATTTTCATTTGTGATCTCAACTATAAATTACAAATATACTTTATTTTTGGTCAAAAATACTAAACTTTACAGTAAATGCGGGGGTTTCTGAACACTCAGTACATCTTCTCAAATATGTGTAAAAGCAGATCATTCATAACAACTCCCTTCTTTAGAAAGATGTTATTAACATAAAAGTCCATAGTCGACATCGCACCCTCCTTTCCCAGTCCCATTCCACTTTATCCTTATTCGCATCTAACACACATAAATTACTTTCCAGAAACATGCGAGAAAATGTACTGTTCGTTTGGTGCCATCTGCCTGGTGGACCACAGGACCCAGCAAGCATACTGCCGATGCGAAGAGAGCTGTCCAGACGTGTTCGCACCAGTTTGTGGTAGCGACAGCGTCACTTACTCCAGCGACTGCCAGCTGCAGATGGCTTCTTGTTCCCTACAGAGGAGGATACTGATCCATCACCAGGGGCAGTGTGGTAAGTTTAATCTTTTGTTCAGTGTCTATTCTCTTCAGAAAGTCGCCCCACTACGATTTGAGCATCCGCCAAATGTCGTTAATGTTCGTGGTGGTGGTGATGTTAATTGAGGTTTGACTTGTAAAAGGTTGAATTGGGTTTTAACTTAAATTGTGTTGCATAATGGATGGATAACGAGAAGGATTTATTTTTACACAACCTGTGGTTAACGTTTCTTATTAGTAATTATTAGTATCTATAAAAATGAGTGAGGGTAAAATACATTTAACATACAACTAGATGCAACAGCGAAAATAAACGTGATAATGTGGAAGCAACATTTATATTTTATCACTTTTAAAGTATATTTATGAAAAATATAAACCAATACATATATTTGTGAAGATACAATTTTAGAAATGTATAGAAGCTCAATTCGATTAAGTATACATAATGTTTTTGATTTTCCTATTTTCTTTGAAAGTGCATAGATTTTTCTACCAATGCAGTTTACTTTTTTATTATATTGTAAATCTAAAACTGCAGTGAAATGTCATAGAAGGCTACAAAAAGTCTTTTTACAGAGATTTTTTTACAAATTAGTGAATTACAATCATATGCACCTGAACATTCACTGCTTTTCAGCATTTAAAGCTAAAGATAATGAGCTATGTAGCATGTGTTCGTTAATTTCCGTAAGAGTTCTTAGACAGTGGTTTAACAAAAAATAAGTATGGTTTGCTTTTTTAATAAAGAGGAAAACTAACTGTAAAACTACTAACTAACTAACTTCAAAGTGATAAATATAGCACAGTATGCTCATAACCACTGAATAAAAAGAATAATATCTAATCCGAATGCTACACAACTAATGCTTTTTCTTTGTGAATTATTAATACTCTATAGAACCTGTATGAAACCTAAAATGTAGAGTTAGTTTTCATTGATTGAGAGTTAAAGCAACTGCTTCAGTAGGATGACGTAGATTCCTTTCATTACGTTTGATATATTAATCCTTTTATTTAACTTTCAATTACTTAATGTTTATGTTTAGGCTAGCTTAACTAATGAGTATTTACGAGGATAGTCTTCACTTATTAGTAAAAAACTTCATTTTAGTGAAATATGCAGGAATTAGCTAAATGAATTTACCTGCATAAGTTCTAAATTTAATTTTGTTTCAAAGTTTTTACCTTATTTATACTTTGATTATAGTCGGTTAAATTATACTTCATTTTGAAAAGTTTTGCTTTCTATACCAATAGATTTTATATGAACTTTGGGAAAATTTAAGGGTTATTGGTGTTAAATTTGAAAATGTAACAAATACGAATGATCCATTTTTGATGATAAAAAATACTTTGAGGAATTACTGGAGCCATCAAACTGATAAAACTTAATGCTTGCAACTTAAATGTTTGTGACTTAGTGAATATCATAAATCTAAGTTGAAAATAAACGAAGGGCAATTAAATGGTACTAACATTTTGCTTAGGAGAATTTATTCAGCTTTGGCTTGAATGATTGAAAAATAGAAAGGCTTCAAAACATAAAACTAGTTTTTTATTATTATTAATCAAACTGATGGCGGTATAAATATCGATAATGAAATTGATATGCCTTTTTTTTCTGTTAAAAAGAAAAATATACCATTGTTGCATAAAATTTAGAAAATTTTCAAATGAGTTGTTACTGTATTTTAAACGACAAAATTTAATCTATACTTATATATTTCTATATAAATACGGTTTCTTAAAAACGCACCACTAACCAACAGTGAAAAAGCGAAAATAAATATATTTTTAGTGTGAAAATGTATGGAATTATGATGCATTGTAGCCATTTTTTTTTTTGTTTTTTTTTTTTGTAATTAATCAATAATCTTCATTTTCAAGAAAAAACACACATTAAAACCACTCTATTTTTAAAAAATTTCACCTTTTACGTTGTAATTATTCATGTTTGCCAAAGACAGGCTCACTTTCAAAACTAGTTAAATTTTAGAAATTGCATCTCGTGCGACATCGGACAATTGTTTCTTTCTTTTATTGAATTTGTAGTAAACAAATTCATATTATAGAGACAAAATACACAATATAATAATGTGATAAATGTTTACAAAGTATTTATATTAAATATTTTAGTCTATTTTAATAATGGTACGATGTATCATATGTAAATTTAACATTAGATAACGAGAACAAGCGCATGAACACGAATCTCAGTTATTAAATTCAGACATCAGTTTGACGGGTAAATTAGAATGTATTGCTCTCAGAAATAGCCTTACCCTCAACAACACAATTACGTTACCCTACA
This sequence comes from Linyphia triangularis, assembly GCA_963978545.1. NCBI lineage: Eukaryota > Metazoa > Arthropoda > Arachnida > Araneae > Linyphiidae > Linyphia > Linyphia triangularis. The sequence continues at coordinate 88,424,145 of OZ021723.1, read as the reverse complement.
GTTAATGCTAAATACGGATTTACCATGAGCTGTTTTAGACTACTGCTTAGCTATACTTCTCTTTATTAATATTTTTTAATACAAAATGTAACTATTTTCTAAAATGGAAAACATAGTTCCGATAAATTAAAAGTTCCATGTTCAGATTGTCGACGTGGCATCACATATACTATCGACTTTTAGATATTTTCTGCAATTCAATTTTTTGTAAAAATTTTAATATAATTTGGAGCTTACGGTGAAAGAAAAAGTGAAAAGTGGTTTTCTATCGCTAGATATGTTGTTGTATGGTTTCTTTGTAAAATAAAAACACATATGCAAATCTACATTCAAATTACCTCAGGGTGTCAAATAAAGTTATTCCTTATGATAATATGTACACCGAATTTGAATTTTTATTTTATAATCTATCATCCAGTTCATTTTTTAAATTGATTGAATATATTTGTGTATGGTTGGTTGAACTCCCGGCTGGGAGTGGAAAGGAAGGACTTTATGAACTAATACTTGTCTCCGCGTACATATGTGAGAGAACCACCTCTCTGGACCAGGTTGAATTAAAAAAAAAAAAAAAGAACTAATAAAAAAAAAGGGGAGGGGGGGGGGGATATCAAATCATTTCGGTGCAGAAGGAATTTTGTGAAGTTGACATTTCAATGCTTTCTCCGGGTGAGGACCAGTTGCCAAAAAAATATATATATTTGTGTATATATTGAATAAATTTAACTATATTTCATGGTCGTTAATATCTTGATTTCATGAAAGAATTTCATTTTTTAATGCGTAGCGATATTTTCGCATTGTAATGATCTAAAACTTTATGAAGTTTTCACAGACAAAAAGTTATTGATTTCCACTTAAATTTTTTTCTCAGAATAGATAGCAAGTAAAAAATTAATCTGTTTTTATTTAAAAGTTCCTTCTATATCCAAACTGCAAACGTACATTTCATTCTTAATATATATCTATGCCTGTATTATATACAACATAAGCTTAAAAAAAAAAAAAAAAAAAAAAAAATCATCTTCCAACAATTCAATAAATCTTTCATGTAAAATAAATAGCTTAGAAAACAGTTCCTATTGTTTCTCCTTCCCATTAAAAGTATCTTTTATGTTCCAAACAACAGAATTTTGCTTTAACTTGTTTGAAAGTCGAGAGAGAGAGAAACATAAAAATATATTTAATCTATTGCCTCTTAAATAGTGAACTAGAAATTTTGACAGCAGCCATTTTTTACGTTCGTTCCATTTAATATTTATGACTTCAATTATCATAAAAACCATGCTTATTCCTTTTCGCAGACCAGTCTGTTATTTATGACTGAAGAGTATTCGAGAGATGTTTTGCAATTTCGAGATCCCAACAAAATTTCCTTTTTATCATTGGATATATGTGTGTTCTTTCGCTTGAATGGATAAAGAACCAATCGCTTCTGATTGCTTTATCTTATCTAACGACGTTGAGGTCTATCATCATTATGGAAAGAATTTCCTGCGACTGTTGGAGCTGAAGTGGTACAAGCGTATCGATACGTATGGTAGCTTTTATTTCGATTAACAGAGACAACTTGCACAGGTTTGTTTATTAATTGTTTCCGTGAGAGGAGCATTCGATCCTTAGAATAAGGCTTCATTTTTATGTGTACTGATAGTCTGGATTAAGTAAGGTTTTATTAACTGAGATACGTATCCCAAATAGAGAACAAATTTGGAAATATTTTATTTTTTATTTTATTGCATAAAATTAAGCTCTATATATTCAAAAAGACGTAGGAGAAATTTTAAACTTCTAGGGAACTTCAAAGATTTGATTTTTAAACTTTTACATACCGATCTACAATGTAGTTGTATGCAAGTTTTTATTTTTAAGTTTGTTTTTCTCGAAATTTACAATTGTCAATTTTGACTGCTTTTAAAATTGCTTTGAGAAAAATTTACTTAGATTTAAACTGTTTATATTTTTGAAATCTTGAATGTCTGTTTTATAAATGTAGAGAGAGTTTTCTTGCTAAATAGCATTAACTTTTTTTTTTAAGAATTTAAAAATGGGATTTTTTTGTGGAAATTTAGAAATGTCTTGTGAAAAACACAAAACCTCTTTTTAAAATCTGTCAAACTAATTAAAAAATATCTCTTCCTACATATTGAGAGTATACTTTAATATAATTCATTAGTTTTTAAATTAAAAAAAAAAATTAAATTTGAAGGAGGAGTAGTCTCTTTAAAAAAGTCGTATATTTCTGCCAAAAAACACTAAAATACAAAAGTATAAAAAAATATTAAATTTAAAAAACAAAAAATTGTGTCAATAATTGTTTAAAACTAGATGTTTTATTTACATAAAAATTTTGGTGCTATTAAATTCATTAATACACATTTTAGGTTTTTGCTTACGGGTCTTCCTTAACAATCTAGATACATAATTTAGATACCTATTAATCTAAATCAATTAAAAAATCAAGTAATTGCGGATCCCTCGATTTTACAGAAGTGAGCAAAAACAATGTTTTTTCTAAAAAAAGGATAGGTTTCCTTTGTTTTTAAAGAGCCAAATCTCCAAAACTGTAGATTTTTTTTACTTAATTTATGTCCCAACAGTATGCAGTATATGTTAAGATCTACAAATTTAACCATATATGTGTTAAAAGATACAAAGTTAAGCATAAAAAAAATGTTTAAGACACAAAGCAATATATATATATATATATATATATATATATATATATATATATATATATATATATATATATATATATATATATATATATATATATATATATATATATATATATATATATATATATATATAATTACTAGGATTATTTTAATTTAGACAGCTGTTGTACATAAATTTATTTTACCTTTTTTATTGATATTTAATATTAATAGACATATAATCCTCAGGGTATCAGTAACAGACATCCATTGTTTAAAATTGCAATTGCGAAAGCTTACGCAATAAGATTCGAAAACTTAAGGCTAGGTTAAACTAAGACTTATTCTAGCTTAGACTTATTCTACCAAACTGACAAATCTCCAAATTCTTCATTTTGTTTGAAAGTGTGTACATAATCACATAACTGCGAGTACTTGAAATTAGTTGAATGGCAGTAGAGTGTTTACAAGTTGAATTCTCGTTGAAACGGATTTATGCCATTTTTCCATGTTCAAGTCAATGTTTGCTTCTGTACATACTAATGAAGCATTTTGAGTTGTGTCACCTCTGTAGCAAGTGTTCGATATGTGTTGAAATGTTTACACCTTTTAACTGTGTAAGCATGCGTTATTTCTTAGTATATTTGAGACATATATTTTGTAAATTCTCCAAAACCCAAACAACTTTTTAAATTTTTACACAAACACTTTATTTTGTTATCACTGCTAAAATTTTAATTGGTTATTTCTGTTAGTAATTCTGTTAGTCACATTTAGTTGTGTGCTTACAAAAATTAAAAAAAAAATGAAAAAATTTTAAACTATCTCTGTATTCGGTAATGACAGTAAATGATTTCTGAAAAATTACAATAAAGCATTAATTTCTAAGCCGCAATCAACAACAAAAATTAAATTTGTCTGCATCAAATAATACATGGGATATGGTCCCTTTTTAGATGTAATGTGGGCTTATATGCCGTTTTCTACATAAATTATAATATGGCTATTATACATTAATTTCAAATACCTTCTACATTTAGTTTTCTAGATTAAAAATAATGGCTAAATACTTCCAAACATTCGTAACAATACTTTATCTTCTTACATCCGATTAAGTTACAATTTCAACTCTTATTTCAATTCCAAAATGCTTTTTTTATTTGAAAACAGTTATTTAAAAAAAAAAAAAAAAATTGTGGATCAAAATACATATCTTATCCTTTTAAGAGGCAATTCCTTATTTTTTTTAAGTAAAGTAGATTGGTCTTAGGTAGCAGCAGAAGATTTAACATAAAAAACTATCGCTGTAGTACAATGTATTTTTTTTTTGGTGTTCTTTTACATATTTAAAGGTCTTTTAACTATCGCATAGTTTTGGGTTAGGAATATATATTTGCAAATTCTTTTTCATGCAATATTTAAGAAGTTGGATGGTGGAGACCCCTTCCCGTCTTCTCTCAAAAGAATTCGATAATTAATTAGTTTTCTTTGTAGTCATCATTAAAGTGGATGCGATACACAGTTCATTAATAACCTCATAAAAAAAAAATATGAAACTAAAGTCGGTTTATTTTCTGTACGTACAACAATGCGGAAAATATGCTGCGATGGATTTTTTCTTACGCGTTTGCTGGAAGCCCTAAGATCCGATGTACGCTTCATCTTCTTTAAAAATAGTAGAAGATTTATTGAACTTACAATTAAATTAATTTTTTATTAAACATTTTGATATATTTTATGCATGAATTTTTTTTCCCTTAATTATTTTTCAGAAATCGTATTTTAAAATTGCGATTTTCTTGTTAGTTTCTTTTTTTTAAATAAAAAAATTATATTAACTGTTTAACCAATACATGTTATAAGGAGTTGCTCTCAAATTTTTAAAGTTTGACAGTACTCATTTTATTAATGTTTTCTATTAAATCTTATTAGCATCTTTCAGTGATTGAGTTTCAGTGAGGTCTGGTTGAGTATAACTGAGCGCAATGTTATTATAGTTAAAAGTAATGATAACCCATTGCTTGTAATAAATATAATATGTAACTCGTTTACATCAGAGCAATAAGACTCACATATTGACCACATGAGATTATAAGAAACATTCGAATTGCTAGAGCTGTGTTGGGAGAAATAATAAATAACAATTATAAAGTATTAACTGTACTCAGAAACATTTAATCCTATCTGATATCATCCAGGATGTTCCTCCCAGTTTATTCCTGAGAGGAACATCCTAAGAAGTATCCTGGGATGTGCATCCAGCGTTTCAGAGGAATATTTCCAGGTATACTGATTTTTTTTTCTTCAAGAAATTACTTATTTGTAACGATAAAAGTACGTTTTAAAGGATCTTTGTGGTATTTCATGTAGGTCTACATTTGCTAAAGCATTCTAAATATCGAAACATAACTTTCGTTTATTTATTACAAAAAATGTTTGCTTTAACTGTATTTCAAATTTATTTATTGCATATGAATACTGAGAAAAAAAAAGCGTTTGGTATAATATGAAACAAATCCTTCTTTTAAATTCACTTAAGATGAACTATGCAAAATCAGACTTTGAATGATTAAAAACTTCGATGCTCGAAGAATGATGTAAAACTGTATTATATATTATACATTGTAGAGATCATTTCTATTTTATATTTTAAATATATTTGTAAAATAAAGATAGTAAAATGCCAACAATTTAATTTACTCAATGAACATTTGAAAACAATATTTATTTTTTAAAAATAAAAGCAATAAAAATGGAAAATTGTACTCATAAACTTAATAAAGAATGAATTGGCACACTTTAAAAAAAAAAAATAAAAAAAAAATACATACTATATTTACTTTAGAAAGGTTATAGGAGGGCGCAAGGTTGAATTCGGGAGCTCCAGGAAGCACCCCTGGAATTTCTAGAGTAAGTTATTTCCGATGGAATTAATTTCTTTTTTACCACATTAAGAAAAATGCATTTGTCTGTTTTTACTCAAGTACAAAACATAAGTGTTATAAAAATATATACTTCATTTGCAAATGAATAAATTCAGGAATACTTACTTTATATTCAAATACATACACAAATGCGCATAAAAACATCCTACGTTTTAAGTTTAAGAATTATTTTTTTATAGAGCTCTGTGAAATCATTCATTTAGTGGTCTTCGGTGGTATAGTTATTGAGAAAACAGACTAGTGAATAGAGGATAGTGTGTTTTACAAACAACTTGACAAATTAAGTATTTAAAATATAATTTTAAAATATGCTTGTATAACTCAAATTTGAACATGCATTTTTAGAACTTCAATGATCACGCAATTTACGTAAAAATATTAAATTTTACCTTATTGTAGGTGTACTATTTTAACAATGCAACTTACACATCAAAGTCGCTTAATCTTTATTTCGATATAAACACCGTTCAGATGCCTGGTTAAGTTTGGGTTGCAAGACCAGGAGAAAAATAAACAGAACAAAATTCTTGTGACTAGCATTACTTTCAAAGAATTTTTTGGCTGCATTTAATTGTTGATTATTAGTACTTAAGTTGTTTATTGTCTACACACTTAGTGCATACTTGGATAAATATAAGTTTGTTTATGTATAGAAACATGTATATTACAGTGTTGTTAATTTTACAAGACTCATTCAAAGAAGTCATTGATATAGTCATCTATATGTTTTACAAATCCTAACGTCTAAGAATGTGTTTTTGTTTAAAAATGCATCATTTAAAATTTAATTTTAAACATGTGTAATGAGACACAATTTATGCTCTCCTACTTCATTATTACCACTTTCAATTCATTTAGAAATAATGTAAACTAAATAGTTACATAAAATACGAATCTAAAATTCCTTTGCATTCAATATAAAATTCATAAAATCCACTATTCACTAAAAACAAATATTATTATAATAAGATATTTTTTATTTTACTTTGAGAGTGATTATCTACTGAAGTTATGCCTTAAAACATAGGAATTTTTATACCAAGTATAACAGCTGTAATGATAGATCATTAATAAAATTTGATGGGAAAATAACTAGCGAGTCTTTTACATTAATATTTTTTAAACTTTTTATAAGTTAACTTATAAAAACTTTAAAAGAATAATAATAAAGAATTGCCAGACATTTCCCCTTCAGATTTTGATAATAATCTTTTGTTATTATTGAATAAAGTGGTGTAAAAATTCATATTTTTTAAAACAGTGTCATAGAAGATAATGCGGCCCATAAAATATAGCATTATGTCTATGGGGCAGAGACAGACTGGCAATCTCTTTTAAACCACCTTCTAGTTGCAGTAATGTATGTCGTATGTTACTTAAAAGATGAAGCGGCCCTCGCTGCTCAACGAACTTTCTCTGAAATATTCTTGAATTAATAATTTAGACGCTGAATAAATGTACACTTTGATATTACAGATGCTATCCGAAAATTATATCAGTTGCTACTATAACAGTGCATTTTCCCACTGCCTTCATCTGTTCCCCTATTTCTTAGAGCCTCTTGACACATCAGTGTAACTGATGATGCACGAAGCATTTTTCTTGCGTAATACCTCTAACAAGAAATGACAGACTACAAGCGAGCGCGCTTGTAAGTGTACTGGCAGGGCAAGACACCATTCATCAAAAGCGACGTCCTCTAATAAAAACATGGTCCAGAGTTCGGACTGTCCTTATATGCGAAAAGACATGGATAAATGGGAACATCGCTGGATGAAGATTGAAGAGAAATCTAATTCAATCCATTGGGTTAATTTATGAAGAACTTATTTATGAAGACTTTTGGTTGAGAATTATTTTAAACATATAGCTTGAAACAAGATGCAGGATGATTCAAAAGATACAGAGCATGGGTAACATAAGTAACTCATAAATATTTAGAAGAAGAAGAATTCGGCTTTTTAAGCTTATAAATAAATGGGGTTTTTAAAACTAAAATTGAAAATAGTTAAATTTTAATCAACATATGTTGCTTCGAACGAAGGTCTGTTTTACCTAACGGTTAGAGTTACGACATAGCATGATAGATGCAATACCTTGGGATTGATTGTAGCCCAGTTTCTTAGCAGACTTCTACCAGAAGTTCATTAAAATTTTACATTTTCAAAATTAATTTTATGATATATTCAGTAGATATGTATCATAAATTGATATAAAGGAGGCATCATCCGTAGTTAAGTATTTATAAACGTAACAACATAAAAAGAAATGTTTTGTAACATTACTAAAAGTGTAGCCTTTGAAAATGCTATTTAAATACCTTTACTATTATTACTAGGATTTTAAATGATGTCATTGAACTTTATTGCATTCAGGTATTCATTGCACATGTTATAATTATTGGATGTACCATTGATGTATTTACTATGCTTGAGAATCTATTATGGCAATACTGGTTTTGAACAATTCCATTGTGATAAAAAAGGTTTTTCGGGGGTTTAATCATTTAATTCTTATGGATAAGAAATAAAATTGTAAAATTGCTGGAAATTAGAATGGAATTGTAAGAAAATGGTAGCTTGATTTCCATGTGTTATTTTAAGGTAAACGATTTTTTTAAAAGCCTCTTTAGGGAACAAAGTAAACTCTTTGGGTACGGTTAAGGCCAGATGCCTAAGCGTATACTCTCATGAAAACTTACTTTGTCAGAAAGCAAAGCATTTATCGTTAATATTAAAACAATATATGTAAGTAGTTTTCAAAATTGTTTATATATATTTCATCATTTGCTTTGTAACTATGTTCAATTTTGAGATTTTCTCCCTGTTTACTATTACTGAGGCATCTTAAAAAGGATCGATACATTAAAAAGAAAAACCGGGATACGTTGCAATTGTAAATTTTGTAAAAAATTTTTTGGAAAACTAATTATTTTATTCCGTTATTTCTCAAAAATAGTTTAAATTTTTAATAATATATGGCGCTGTTGATTGACAAAACTTTAAAAAAAAAAAAAAAAAAACAAAAAAAAAAACAGATGATCTGAACTCGTAGCAGAAATTACAAAATGATATTTTCAAAATAACCTCCTTTAGAACAACAACATGAGACAATGATACATAGTTTTGTAACTTTTGCACATGTTCAACGTGGAGTCTCGAATTTATCGATTTTTTCATTTTAGAATTAATTCAATCTGAAAATGTCTGGTCTATCAAATTTTTAGTTTGAAATCCAGATTATGGAACGAAAAAAAATAAATTAAATTAGATAATTTTTAAATATCTTATAATTTTCAAAATTTGCATTAGCTTAAATTTCCGTTAAAAAATAAATTTTGTTTCTTGAGACCATTTTACGAATATGAAAACACCTGACCTCTCTAATATTTTCTATTAGGATTCTGAATATTGAATAAAAACATTTTCAGCTAAGTCAATTTTTAAATACCCTCACTTCGAATTTTCCATTTTATAAAATGTTCGACAAGAGCACTATTACATAGCAAGAACAATATTCCACACTATTGCATAGCAGGGAAATTATCTGTATGGAGGCAAGGGACATTTTGTCTTTTTTCTACTCGTAAGCAGATTAGAATTGTGATATTATAATTCATTTCACTAAGACTTTTTTTATATAATATTTGTTGGTGGTTACGGTATATGAAAAAAAAAAAAATCTTTTACTACGTCAAATATGCATTTACAACGACGCACAAGACATGTCCGTGTCCATAATGTTGTCAAACTTACTAGTGGAAAGACCTACTGAAAAATATATCATGTGTTCTAATTACACCTCATTTGTTAACAAACATTCTGCAGTATTCAACTACTACAAGGTTCCTTATGCTAATATTTTTTCCTGGAAATCGATAATATTGTTACGAATTTTTGTATATTTGTAAATATTTCGTAGTGTTAATTTTGTAAATAGTAAAATTTATGTACATTTCGCATAAGGCAATGCAATAGTTTGTTTCCTTGCAATGAGTCTCTTGATGCTTGATAACGAGTTTTACAGAGGTAACGCTGGGAAGCGAATTTTACAAGGAGCAGGGCATTTAACATTATGGTAATGGAAATCTCGCCAAATTGGCGATGGTTTTGGCGACTAATTTTTGTCGCCAAATTTGGTGTTAAATCTTGGTGACCATTTGGCGACCATTTGGCGACATTTTCGGTCCCCATGTACATGTATAGGACTTTTCGACTACGATCTGGAAAGTTCTCCAAATATCTACCTCTAGAAATTTCAAGAAGGTTTGATTCCTATATAAGCCGGCCAAGCGAGTGGGGGAGTTAGTTAGTCAGTGAGTTGACTGAGTTGAGTCAGTGAGTTGACTGGAATTACTGTATTGAGATACTGAGTCTCAGTGAGCATTCAGAGAGTTCCAAAAGCGAACTGTATTGCATTGTCTTTTGCAGTGATTTTAGCAGTTGTGTTGTCAAGTTTTTAACTGCTTTTTTGTGCTCTATTGTTGCGAAAAGAGCTGTATTGTGTCTACTAGAACGAGAAGTTCTGGAGTTGTAAAGGAATATGTGAAGAGTGATATTGGAATAAATATCTGCAAGTTTTGATCTGCTTTGGCTTCAAATCTTTCGAACCCGTCCACTCAACAATATGCTTTATGCAAGGCAAGTCGAATGTTCTGTAACAGGTGTGTCATGGACGATGTATGTTGATGTTGGTTCTGCAAACATTATATAATATATTATACTAATACAGTTTTCCGCTTTCCATTCCTTCCCATTTCTCCATGTTGAATACATCCTGCCGTAAAAGTATAGGACATTCAGTTGAAATTGGATTGGAAATTTCATGCGTGTATAATGGTCAATTCTCTATATCAGCGCGAACAAAGTGTTTCTGTTTTCCTTTTATATATATTTTTTTGACGCAATGCTAAAAAAAGCAAAATATTCATTACTCGTATCTGATAGATATGTTCTGTTAGTATTTGTATTTATAAAAGGTCAAGTTTTAGATCTGAAATTTTGAAGCGTGTAGAAGATTAAAATTTGTCTAAACGTGATTTTTTTTTATTCCTTGGTTTCTTTGAAACCTTTCATTCCCTGGAAACTTTTGAGAAGACAGGCGTTTTTAAATTTGAACAATTGTCGTGAAGAATAAAATCTAGTTTTAGGCCAAAACTAAAAAATTCGAAGTGAGTATATTTAACGTTGTGTAACTTTTAAAAAATGTAATTCTATATTTTAGATCCTAAAAAGAAACTTTTTAGGGGTCAATCGTTTTCAAAATCGCGAATCTGTTTTCATCGAAGAATTTTCAACACTATAATATCCAAACCATTTTTTTGTTTTTTTAATTTTTCACATTGCAATGTAATCTGCTTGTGAACTTTGCAACTTTTTTTTTTGAGAATTTATAGATGAAATACCGCAATTGCCCAAGTAGAAAACAGTATACGAAACATTTTTTCATCCTACGTTTCTTTTTAATTCATTTTTGAGATGTGTTGGTACTTTTTGGGACACTCTGCACTGTCTTCATATGCACTACTTTATCATAACATAAATAACAGGTTTTTTTTAGCGATTTTCTTAGGTTTTTTTTTTAAATTATTACTCAATGTACTTGAACCTCATATATGGTTAACAAATCATAGTAATGTCTAGAAACGTTTGTATAAGGGATAAATGGCGTGTGATCCGAAATTTGAAATTAATACAAAATGTGCACTTTAGTTCAATGCCATGTATGACATTAACATTTCGAATAAGATAATCAAATTAATAATAATACTAAAACAAATAGTGGTCGGTGGTAAAATACAAATATTTAATAAACTACCACAGTAAACGGCGCAAGATGCTTCTAGTCTTTCAAATTTTATAATTGACCTTTTTCTCTAAATCGGCTGAATAAAAATTAAAATGTTATAACTTTGGAGTACTATACTCACGAACTGCCATTATATGATTATGTCCTTTATTTTCAGTAATTTTACATTCAGTAATTTTCAGTAATAATTCATTTTAATATAATTTTTCTAATAGTTTAAGAAACAAATTCTGTGTAATTTACCAATCTCTTTATTGTGTGTCGTTCATTCCAACTTTATATACCATAACACCAGTAAGTGTAGTACAAATCTAGAACAAATATAATACCTAAATTATTGCAATATTAATTATCATTAATGATTTCCTCTTCTTCGGTTCTGTGGTTCATATATCGTTTTCCTGAAGAATGACAGTTTCAAAGAATTTGAATAATTCATTAAAAACATCCGCAGACGTAGAGTATTTTGACAAAAAATACCAAAAATCAAAGAATGTAACTCATTGCTTCCAGAACAGGCTTACGACATATGAATAATGTACATTTATAGAAGAGGTTTCAAAATCTCCGAATAATAAAGTAAACACTTCTACAGACGCAGACGATGTTAACAAAAATACCAAAAGTCCAAACATTTTGCTCATTACTTTCTCAAAAAGTCTCATAACATCTGAATAATGAAGCAACTACATCCGCAAATATTTGTTAGATTCTAACAACCCGCATTTTCTGCCCCGCATTATTTCATCCCACTTTCTTCACCCGACTGATGAATGGGTAAATCTGCAGAGGGTCGTAGGCTGCACAATTTGTAATCCCTATCGCTGTCTGTTTCTGTATTTCTATCCAAGAAGATCTCGCAGTAGTAAATTGTTGGGCTTTTGGTACGTAACTAGATATAGCAGCGTAAGAGGATGGCTCTCGGCCAACTCCTACTGCAGACCAGTAGAGATTAATGGCAACATTTTGTTATTTACTTATTTGATGTCAGAAGGGGCTTGTTTCAGTCAAGCCTGTGATATATCGCTAACGATACATCAAAAAGAGCTTGTTGTCCAAACTCATTTTGTGTGCTGTATTCCAGCGTTGCGATTAATTCGTTACAGCGGTAAGCTATGAATGTAGATCAGCTTATATATCATTGGAATCGTGAGAGCTAGTTAATAACTAAATATGTATAATCCCTTGGGCATCTAAAGCCTTCACTTGGGAGAGATCCTAATGATAGAAGTACGGGAATACATTTAAATTATTTTTGTTTAGACATGGTATTCGTTATAACTTTATAAAACATTTACTGTTTGAATACGGATTTAACGTTTGCTTTAACTATTATGCATTGTCAAGTGACTTAGTTGTAGAACAAATAAAGTTATAGTTTTTTTTTTTTAATTAGATACTCTTAGTTAAGAGCTCTTTGATGATTGAAACCTCATTGTTCAAAGTTTCAAACAATGGGAAATAGAATTTCTTTCTTAAATTGAACTAATTTTTTCAGACGTACTTCGTCTATGATAAGTATAATGATAAGTAGAGTTTCAGTATTGCCATTTATTTTGATTATCCCTTTCAAACGCTCTTTTAAGAAATTCCTTCCTCGATCATCAACGCTATAGTGGTTAACGTGCTTGCTTCTAGACCGCGAGGTTGCGAGTTCGAGTCCCATTTCAGGCATGGGTGTTTGTAAATGTATGTTGGCTTGTCTAATGACAAATGTTTTGGCGCATTATAGCCCTCGTGTTGCTGACAGCGCCAGGTAATCTGAATACAACCAATCTTCCTCGATCATCGCGATTTAACAGTATATTTCAAGCATTGAAAACTGTAATGCCAATTTCGCATTTAGTACTATTATTTTTGGATTTATATATTAAGTGCTTTTTTAGAATTCATTAAGAGAAGAAGAGAAGAGAAGAAGAAGAATTAAGTAATTTTAATAATAATTTTTAATAATTAATAATAATACTAATTATTATTTAATAATTTTTTAGAATTAATTCTCTTCGAGTACCATCGAAACTCTTTACTGTAATGCCAAGAATCCTAACTACATTGTAAGAACCTAATTCTACTAACCACTTCCAACCATTTATTTTTCTGCTGAACCAAACAAAATACACGATTTAGTACAACGTTTTTTCCAGACTCCCAAGAGAGAAGACTACAACAAAAATTCATTTGATTGCTAACACTACTGTAATGAAAAGACGTGTAATCCTCTCTCTTCCCAATTGAATAAATGCCTTTGACTGCGCTTCAAAAGACTATCTTGTGAATGTATTCTTTTGGTGTTATTTTAATGGGTTCTTAAATAAAAAGTATAATGTTTCGAAAAGAACAAATATGTGTATGTGTAGAAAGCATTGCTTAAAACATTAAATAAATAAACTATTCCGAACAATATTGTCTCTTGTTAACAGACATCATTGTTTTTGGTAACAATTATTAACAATCCTTTGCGTTCTATTTCATTGTAAATATTTTCAGTTATTTGACACTATTCCTTAAGGTGAAAACATTTAAATACTTTGTTCTAAATGCTTTCGTATTCAGTACTAGTATTTCTGGATTTATATATTAAGTGCTTTTTTAGTATTCATAAAAAGAACACATATTTGAATTTGTAAGCTTTTTTAAAGGCAAGCTTCGAGTACCGTCGAAACTCCTTACTGTAACGCCAATTACAATTAAAAACAATAAAAACAAGTGTGGCATGAGGGAATATATGTAGTATAAGACATTTCTTTGGTGCGATTTTATTAGGCGATTTGTTTCGGAAAAATGCGGTTTCTGACACAAAGGGTTTTATTTAAGATATTTTATTTATAATAATATTATTTATAGTTTAACCAAATTTTATTATTATATTTATATTATAACTTTGTTTTATTATTATTTATATTTTAACCTAAGTGTGTAATTATATTTATATTTTAACTTAGTTTTATTATTGTTTATATTTTAATCTAATTTTATTATTATTTTTTATTTTACTTTTTAATTTTATTTCAGTTACCCTGTTTTTGATTTTGGTAATATTTCTGCTCACCAAATGAAAAAAAAAAACACTATCAAATGTCTTATAGTACATCTGTTTTGTCACCAGTATCAGCATTAGAAAAGCAATAACAAATAAAAGTTAGAAGAATTTTTTGATATGGAAGTTATGAAATAATAGATATCGCTTTAAAAGTTTCCTAGATTGTCCGACTTGACATTAAGTAAATTCTTGGTTACCAGAGTTGGCATGGTTTAAACCACACGGGTTTTTTTCTCAAAAGAAAGAATTTTTTTTTTTTTTTTTAAAGAATAATTTAAAATTGTATTTTTATTTATTTATAATTAGATTTTTCTAATTATTTGATGTTGTAAATGACTTCTATTTATAACTGAACATCTGAACTTTTCTTTCTATTATTTTTAAGAAAATAATTCACTAAATGAAAAATTATACGAATAATATATATTGAATAAGTTCTAATGTATTTTAAAATAAATCTTTCAATTAAAGACTATTGAAGTTTTTATAAGTGTATCAATAATAAGTTTTTATATTAAACTAATAGATATATTAATGTTTTATAATAATTCAAATTTATTAATTAAACTTAAATTATAGGCTGCATTTTAAATTTGTTTCTAAAATAGAGGTTGTGTTTTAATAACTTATTTCTAAACATTAAACATATCATTTTGAACAATTTATCATAATTACTGATGAATCTAAGAGCAATATCCCATATATTATGTAGTAAACAATTACTATTGTATGATATTGTATACATTAAATTTAAAAAATAGTATCGTGAATAATAAATTAAAATTTAATATGATTTGAATGTTCACATAAGTAGCGACAATTATTTATTTACTTAGTTTAAATTATTTAAAAAATAAATATTAATTGTTGTTTGAACATAAATTATTCTAGTTTATGTCAAATTTTATTTGTAAATATGTTTACATGTAATTAGAAAAGGATTTAAAAAAATAAAAAAAATTTGGTTTAAACTAAAAACACGTTTTTTTTTTTTTTTGGGGGGGGGGTTAGAAAAAAATCATGTTTTTTCCCAACCCTGCTTGTTACATCATAAATAAAATAAAATATACTATTGAGTGTCACTATATATTTTATAAGCCCTTTAAAAGTATTCAACCGCACACTATATTACCCTTCGAAGAAACATAAATGGTGATTCAACACATTGATACCAACAAATTCCAATGCAAACATCACCAAATATCTCCATCCTAAATATTGAATATTTGAATAATAATCCCAAATGAAAGGGGGAGGTTTTTCTTGCCAGTCAATCCAACATCCGTCTCCAGTGCTTTTTGTGACTGTCCTTTCAACTTCACGAATGCACCAATTCCATCCTCCTGCCCAACCAACAAAGTGAATCGTAGAGGCACAATACGGAATCTAGGAAGGAAAAAGAAGATATAAAAGTCTTCTGATGCGTTAGAAACCCAGGCTTTTATCGTGGTCTGTTCACTTCTTCTTCTTTTATTTTTTATCTGAAGGGCTTCTACAAGTCCATTGTTGAGATTTATCGTAAAGAAGGAAGAAAGGGAATGCGATGCATATTTGGTGAAGGATCATAGGAAAAGAGATCTCTATTGAGGAATTCGGTTGCAGAGTTATACTTAGTGAATGCAAATGCTATTTGTACAAGTTTGATTCCATTAAAAAAATACTATAATTATCCTGTGTGCATAATCTGTAAACCACTTCTAATATACGGTTTAAAATACATATAATACAAATTATTTCATCATCTCAACATAAGTTTTAATAATAAACTAATGCATCATAACGAATTTATTGATGGAAAATTATGGAAGCATTTTCCATAAATAAATGAGTTTTAAAAAATAAGGAATATAAAAAATATTTAAAAAATAGTTTATTTGAAAAAATGATTTTATAGCTACGAGGATTAAAATCCACGCTGAGGAATTTTTGGAGATTAAAATTTCGAGCTTCCTCAATGTCCCTTCAAGATGGCTCATTTGAAAATGATCGTGTAAATTTACTATCTCCAGAAGAGTTTCTTATTTTATGCTGCATTAGAAATCATTAAACGAGTACTCTTTTAACATTTACGTTCTTTTTCAATAATAGATTTGTATTATTTATTTACAGTTTTAACACATTGATTGCCCTTAAGATTTTAAATTTAGTTTCAGTTAAGTAACATTTGAAGTATTAAAGCAAACAAAATTATGCATTGTGCTACAATATTGTGGCAAACAATTGAGGTTGGGATTCATTTGAGGTTCTTCCAACAATAGAATATACCCGCGCAATTTTTTTAAAATTTTTTATTCAATTCTAAATGTTTCGAAAAGACCAGAAACACAAAACTTCTGCTCAATGCACTTTTTCTTTTCTTCTGTTTGCAATCAGTAGTTCCCCTGTTAAACTTTGGCGAGAAAACAATTCATTTGGCTTGAATTGAATATGATGTCACTACATCTCAAACTAGTTGGCTAGAAACGCAGCAGCGGAAACCAGTTTTGCAAGTTTCTCGCGATTCGCGCCAACCGGTATAGGATATTTCAATTGTCTACTAAACACCGATGACAAACACACACCAACTATTTGGCAGAAACCTCACGATAACCATATAAAGGATGGATGTTTTGACGTCACAACTATGGTTGAGTGTTTTGGTTGGACTGGTTTTGGCTCGATTTTGGGGCAATTTATTTTTTCCTAATATTTCAATAACTAATTTTTTTTAAAAGCTTTTATTTGTATATTTGGAATCAGAAAGAAATTCCTTATAAATGCAAACTCATTTTGCTCGTTTTTAAAAAACGCGGGAACTGTCCATTCAGTCCATGTAGATTGAATGTCTTAGCTTAAAGTCAGAATCTTTGAAAATGTGACTTTCTCAACTTGGCTTTTAACCCGCTATATAATATCTATACATTATTGTATTATTTTAGCATATGGTGAAGCTTGAGTTTTGTTCGGAAGGAATGACTAGAATAGTTTAGTTTTAAAGTCAATATTTAACATCTCCTATTTAGGACTCTAGAAATTTAATTTCCCTCCGATTTCAGCAATAATAATACACAATAACCATTCATCCCTCCTTTCCTTATCAAAAAGATTTTATAAAACTGTAAAAAAATATTAGAACGTACTTTTAAATTGAATTACCAGTTATTTAAAAGTATTGTTTTAATAATATTATATCATTATTTTATTTGAAATAATGTGATTTATTTTTCATCGATAATATTGTTGTTTATATCCTAACGGAATAAAACGAAAAATTGGTTTATTTGAATGCTTGTTTTATCATGCAATTAGACAAAAATGATGTTCATTTTTAATTAAATCTCAAAAATTCTATATCCTAAAAAAAAAAGAAGACTAATGAAGACAAAACTATTGTCTCAATTTCAAATATCTCAAACCATTCCCAAACTGCTCCTGGCAATTTTAATTCTCTTGAGAATATTATAAGCCGATTGAGTACTTAAGAAATTTTATAACTCTTTGTTTTTCTTCAAAAGAGATGGTACTAACTTTCTTTGATATTTATCGTCTATTCACAAAAGAAAGTGAACCATCCAAAATATAAAAAGCGAAAATTTAATTAATTTAACAACTGTGAGAAAACAATCAAGAATAAAATACTTTTATATTGCTAAAATGTTGACACGAAGTCTTTCTTTAATTGAAAAAGAATACGAATAAATGGATTTCTAAAGCGGAATTTATTCAAAAGAATAAGCTGTTATTATTGCTTCTCAATGCGAATCTAAACGCCATCCGTTTTAATACCACCGAGAGTAATCTTTAACAGCCGAAAATACCGATATTAGAAATAAGAATGAAAATATAAAATATTAAGAATAACTTTTTGAAGAAATCGATTAAGAAATCGACGGAAAGAATTAAGCCAGCGGAAAAGTAGGGGAAAAAAATGTTATGTTTCTCCTCTTCTCGTTTCATTCCTTTATTTATTTCAATCTTAAATTTTTAACTCTCGAGAAAACGTCGATAAAGGAATTGTGAAAAATCTGAAAGCAATTATTATCCGAAAGTCAATCGATTGTGACTCTTGCTTTTATCGTAATCCTTTTCTTTTATTTCCCGCCGAAAGTGAAGTTGCTGTTCTGAAAGAGAAGGGTTTGAAGTTTTCATAAGAAAAATGTAGCATTTTTCTGTCATTTTGCTTTCATTCGCGACTTGTGCTTGATATTTGTAACCCTTTCGACACGCCAGATGTGAATGAAGTATGGAAGCGTCATTTTAATGTCATTTATAATTATAACGTCTGCGCATCATTTAAAAGGAAAAGTATTACCTTACTTCAACTTTTGTGCTATTTCTTTCTTGAAGAACCTATTGAGTGATATTATAGCATGGATAATAATTCAATTGTATAATATACTATTCAATTGTATAATATGTATAATTGTATAATATACTATTCAATTGTATAATATGTATAATTGTATAATATACTATTCATTTGTATAATATGTATAATTGTATAATATACTATTCAATTGTATAATATGTATAATTGTATAATATATAATGTTCAATTGTATATATATATATATATATATATATATATATATATATATATATATATATAAAATTCATTTTCCATAGACCATCTCTTTTTACATAGTATAAGCCTTTTCTAGTTCAGCATGACTTTTTGTGAGATGTTCTATAGATTTGACTAGATTCTGTCAGTCTAAGCCAGTTTAAACTAGTTAATAGGTCAAGCCATGTCATTTGCGCATGCGTCATTCTGATGGCCTATAAATGGCAGAGATTCGTTTTCGGCCTGCCACCCTTTTCTAGAAGTAACTACGCCAGCCCTCACCTCTCAAAACAATAAAGTGTTTGCCACCGACTACATTTTGACTGATATTGGATGATGGACTTAGAAGTTTCAAGTAACCTACACTGATGTGGTTTTATCTAGGTGCACGGCAGAGCATCCACCAAGTTCACTGCCAGCCATCTTTTACCGAAAGTCACTCAGCAGTATTTTGACCTCTCATATCTGCGTATTAGAGTATGTCTGAGAGCTGAACTTTTTTTTACGTGTAGCTATTAGCCACTTTAGTAAGACCCTTAAGATTCAAGTCTTCATTTATATTGGGTGTCGAGATAACAAAATTCGAAAATGGTAGAAAACGACATATTTTGAAATCCATCCAAAACTCACTCACTGATCATCAAATTACTAAGGAACTTCTAGCAGAGCTAGAATTATGAAATTTGGTATGCTTCAAAGGTTTAATAAGTATATATAAAAAAAAAAAAAAAAAAAGAGCTAATAATCGAGATTTTCACCTCCGAAAAAAGTGGAGTAAAATACCAACAAAAACATCTCTGTAAAAAGGCGCCGAGTTCTTCATGCAATGAAAAGTATTGAGATCTAAAGTAGAGCCAAGTTTAAAGTTGTTGCAAATTACGGGCAATGAAAATTAGTTAATTTTCTTCTCAAAGTCAAAATTCCCCTGCATAGGAATAAATATCTAGCTACAAAAATACTTGTGTGACTTGGCCATTACACGTCAGTGAACCAGAATACGTAGTGGTCAAGTGTCACAAATATTTTTGAAACTAGATATTTCGGCCTATGAAGGGGAATTTTGTCTTTGAGATGAAAATTATACTAATATTCATAGCTCGTAATTTACAACAATTTTAAACTTGACCCTACTTTAAATATCAATACTTTTCATGGTCATAATCATCGCATGAAGAACTTGGCGCCTCTTACAGATATGTTTTTGTTGGGATATATAAGGTAGCATTCATGGGCACATATTATTGACTATACACGGGATATGAAAAAGATTGGGTTTCTTTTTTTTCACTTTTAGAGGTAATGCATCAGTGTAAAACAATAAATATTAGGGAAAAAAACACAAAAAAACACGAACTCATAGTTAAAAGTTTGGTATTTTTTAATTCAAAGATTTGTGAAGTGGTCTAATAACTGCTATAGTCAATTGTGCAAGCATAATATTTAATTAATAAAAAATAATTATAGGACTGAAAATTAAGATTTTGATATGTTCCACCCATGAGTCCTTTGTTAGAGTTTTCAAGAATTCTATTGCTAGAATAAAAGTTTACAGCCACATGTGACAGAAAATCGTCAACTAGCCTCTCGTGCCAGGCCAACGGCCATCTTACATGTCTTACCTTCTCTAAAGGCAAGAAAAATTACACTCTTTGCCCAAAGTGCCACCAACACCAGGCTTCAAATGAACATATCCTGGACTGTATAGGTCTCTTTTGGGAGGAAATTTATTCTTCTCCCCTTCTCGTCATAGACTTTTTGTATGTCAACGGATTCCTTGACCTGGTCCGACTCCGTCAGACTGGGTTGGAGATTAAAAACAACAACTACAAAGTTTACAAGAATTTGTAAAGATGAACTGTCAGTTTGATTCTCAAAACATTTTAAATTTTCATTCATTATAAAAAATATCCTATTTATACAACGATCTCTGTATGAAATTTCATGACAAAAAGTATTTGAAAACATATAAATTAAGATTTAACTGTTTGATTGGTAAAGTAATACAAATGGTCTAAAATGTGGTAAAAATGAATATATTTTATAGTTTTAAATGTTGATTATAAATACAAAAACTATTTGAAATTATATAAAATTTGGGAAAAAGAATTCTTGTCGAATACAAATTCTCTTATATCCAGATTAAAAAATTTCTCTGGAATATAATTCGTTTTATGAACAGTTTCAAGACTTTTTGATTCAGAAAGCATTTAACTAGTGCAAAATGTTTATAAGAATGTTTGCATTAATTAATTAAAAAAGAAACAGAAGCATTTAAAAGGGAACTATGCTTGGTGTTATTTGAAATATGTTGAAGCGTTTCACAACATTTGAAATTTTTTTATGATCAACCAAAATAGTCTTTAAAAATAAAATGGAATGGTTTAACAGTCACATCGGCGCATTTCAATATTTCGCTCCCAAAAGGAGCTGCTCGTGACTTATCTGTGAAAAAGGTTATTCATGGATACATTAAGCATCTGCAATTGTTCAAAATTCGGTTGCGAAACTTATTCATGACGAAATCACGATGCAGTATTCACCGACACGTGTGACGTCGCCTCCAGAACGTGATCTATCATATTAACATCTTTAATAATAAATTATTATTTTCTGAAATTGTTAAACTCAGGTTGTCATTAAAAATGTTGAAAGGTTCCGTGGTCAGATATATCACTTGTCCGTGTTGAAAGTTTTCCAGAAACTATCTTCAGTCACGATCATCTGCTCTTATTATCTGTATCGATGGCTGTTAAAGTTGTTGTAATGCAAAGCCTTAAGAAAAGTTATACTTTTAATTCCAGTTTCGCATTGATCCAAAATACTTTGAATTTTTGGAGTATAATTGTTTCAGTTACTTTAATAACTTATTCTTTACTTTTGAAATTTTACTAGTAAAACTTACACTAGGTGCAAACAAATCGGCTTAGTTTTTAAAATCAATGAAAATAATAATTCAACACAATATTTGATAATGCCAGATTCAAAAGTGTTTAGCAATGAAACTATGGTGTAGATCAATTATTTATGATGTCATTCTAAGCTAAGGATTGGTCAATTAATTATAAATGAACCTTGCATTCAACTTCTTAGAGGTCAATCATTCGGCATTTTAGTGAACAAACGATAATATTGTTATTGTTAGAAAAGCCTTTCAAAGACAAGTTCCCTCACAAATCAATGTTGTTACGCAATTTTCATGTATTTAATTGTAAATAGTAAATATTTGTATTTTTAAAGTTATATTATTTATTTGTCGAGAGCAATAAAACAGGTTTGAAACACTTGAGTGAATAAATAAATTTTGAAGTGTTTCCCAGTGGGTGCTGATTAGTAAATCTCTTGCACAAGATTTTTCTGGAAAGTACAAACTCGAGGATATAACTTCGTCATATTTCGGTGTCCTTATTTTAGCCATTACATCAACGATAATTAATCATTTTAATTAAAATTTAAAAGAATTATATAAATTCAGCAATCATGATTTTCTTGAACAATACTCCCGAAGATAATGCTAAATTTTTATTACCGAAAGCGTATTTGAGATAACTTGAATACTTTTGGCTGAACATATTTTTATTTTTCCACTATCATAAATTGTAAAGGGTAAAACAATTCTTTATGCTGATTTTTGGTGAAGATTCAGTCACAATTACGAATTAAAAGTAAATGTAGTTTAAATGTCATCAAATAAAAATATTTACAAAAATTCGCACCCATAAGTAATTACTCCTATAACATTTATTCGTGGTTTAAACAAATATTACTTACCAAATAGAGAGAATGAACACATTCCTCACACCTCTAAATAAAATGTTTAGCCAACAAAATCTATTTCTAAACTTTATAAATTTCCCCGCTATTCTCCATTCTCAATTCTCAATCTCACGCGTTTCACTCACATAAAGACGTACATTCTTTGCCACCGCTAAGCCTAAAACTCAATTACAAATTCTCCCTGGAGGAGAGAAAAATAATCTTAACGAGTTAGAAGTAAGAGGGAAGTTGAATTGGACTAAAACGAAAATTCTCAGAAAGTCTTTTCTAAACTTATAATCCCTTTTCTGATTTCAATGGTTTTCTTCCCGAGTCTGTTTACCAACTAATTCAATCGGGAAAAGGAGTCCGAAGAAATCTTATTCGCGGGGAAATTTAAGTATTTCGGATGGGAACACTGCCAAAGCATTATTGTCGCATCATTCTTGGACTGGGTGGTTAGAAACGACTAAGCATAGTAATTCATTTTGTATGTCTTTTATATTATGTTATACTTTAATTAGGTTGTACTTCATTTATAATTAATATTACACTATTATTAATTAATTTATATTATAACTCAATTTCATGTAGCAATGTTGATACAAAGTATTACGATCCTAAAGGCAGAATAGCCGATCAAGCGGTATAGTGGTTAGCATGCTAGCTTCTAGACTGCGAGGTTGCGGGTTCGAGTCCCGTGTAAAGCATGGGGTGTTTGTAAATGTATGTTGGCTTGTCTATTGACGAAAGTTTCGGCGCATTATAGCCCTCGTGTTGCTGACGGCGACAGATAATCTGAAAACAACCAACCAATCAAAAGGCAGAATAAAATGGTTTCATTAAGTTCTAGCTGCAAACATTGATAAATATATAAGTCCCTAATTACATATTATCCTTGGTTATAAACGATTACTTTTGTAACTAGGGATGGGGATTATCTCGCAACTTTCAATTGAACCATAATACGGTAACTTATTTTAAATCAATGAATGTCTTAACATAACTTAGTGTTTGCACTCGCTTATTTCTTAAAAGATAAATAGATTAGGGAATTTGTAAATATTTGTTATGATGTTTAGAAACATAAATATCATTAAATCGTTAACTTTGATGACAGAGGTGGTAGTACATTTAGATTTAGAGAAGAAAATTGAAGACATACAAAAAAATTCATAGCAATGCATTATTGCTATAGAGTAGTACAGAAGTTAGAATTTTATATCTTTATATTAACAATATTGATTAAGATTTTTTTGTGTGTGAACAACTTTAATTTTTTAGTGTACATGATCTGAAAACTTAATTTTTTTTATTTAAAGACGTTGACAGTCATGAAAAGATGGTTTTCAATGTTGACGAACGTATTTCAAATGTGTAATCCTTTTGTGAATAATTATTAGAATTTCATTGGTGGGGACTGTTGAGAACTTTAGTAATTGCTGATAAACTAAACAAATTCCAATGACAGATGTCTCGCCTGCATTATTTTTATAAAACTCTTGTTGTTATTGACTTATTATTGACTTCTATACCACATTTGGATATAAATGTAAAGAAATGTGATGACTACATAAAGAAGACCATCATTGAAGATCACCCAAAAAATATGACTTTGATTTTTTTTTTTCACACCAAAACAGTACTTTCATTGTCTTATATTACGTACCGCTTCGTTGAAAATAAAAACTTTGTAATTTTTATGAAATTTTATATTTTTCAAATACCTCTAAATAAACATATTGATATTTAATTTCATATGAAAACTAAGCAAAATACTAAATCACAGCTATACTGGCAAAAAATATACTTTAAATTTAAAAACATTTATTTATAATTTATAAAAAACTTGAAAATGATATTTAAGTAATTACATAAAACATCGATTTTTAATGACGTTTTAATGACAAGTAAAGGTGAAGATTAATTATTTTTTTATGTTATATCCTTACTTTATTTTTAAATATCAAAGGCAAATAAATCATTTCTATCATTTTTAAGAGCTTGAAGGTTTTCCTATAGTACAAAATTATTCAAAAATTTATAAACTATATCACCTAATACACTAATATACAATGCAACATACTTACAAAGCAACTAATATATTTGAATTGTAACACACAATTTATATCTCACAATTTAAATCTGAATTATACCACATATTTTAATGACATAAAAGATTTCAAAAATGAATATTAGTTTTTTCCCATTCTTAAGAATTTACGATTATGAAGAATATTAGTCTTAAACATTTTTGTCGGAAGCAAAAAAAAAAAATAAAAAAAAAATGGTATATTTAAATTTTGTACTTTTGAATTGTTTAGGATATAAAATTGCTTAGTATATAAGTCGTAGTATCTTAGTATATAAAGTCGTTAAAGGTAAAAATTAGTAAAAGTTATGATTTACTTAGAATGACTTTATTATGTAAAGTAATATTTATCAAAAATAGTTGTTTATTTTGTTTGTGTTATATATAGATTTTGTTTATGATAACCATACAATTACTCATCCTACGAAATGAAGCTTTGTGAATAATTTATTGTTTTTATCTTCATATGAATAAACTAATTTTACTTCTAAGGTATATTTGACTTTAAGGATTTCTCATTTAAAGAGAGTACTCTCTATACCGGTAATGTTAATTTTCCATTTTTTATGGGCCTTTTTCTCAAAAAATAATTGAAATAGAAACCTATCGTGTTTTTTTTCGTGCATTTACACTTGTTATTACCGAAGTGAGTTTTTAATAGTAATGCACTGACTTTTTTTTAAATGAATTATAGTGAAATTCACTCAAATCGACAAAATAAGCCAGATCAAAGAATATTTTTAAATTAACAAAAAATGACACTTCAGTATATACAGATACATAAAAGGGATGTGTGGTAAAATTTTTATTTACATAGTACGTGCAGTTTTTGGTAAAAAGTACATGGGTAATGAAAAAGGAAATTTTGAGAAAAACGTATTGTAAATAAAACTGTATTTATACTAGTAAGGCTCACTTTTGTCTTCAACATTTCTTTTATAAATACTTCTAATTGAGAAATAATTATTACAAATAAAGTATCGTAACACACTAAAACACAACAGATTGTTATTAGTAGAGACCTTTGTAAATATAATAAGTTTTTAAAATATCTTAATTGATGAAAAGTGCCAACACATGCTAGAAATGTTTTTGTAAATTAGAATATATTCGCCTTAATTCATATATATTTTACAATAAATCATTTGAATGTAAACTAATTTTAGATGATTCATTTGGTGTTTACAATTTTTTTAATATAACATGTATTTTTTTAAGAATGGAATAGAAATACGAAATTCTTAGCAACAGAAAGAAGAAATCTAATATCAAATATAACTATAATATTTTGCGATTTAGCTACCAAAGGAGCAAAAAAGGAAACACATTTATCCCAAAAGAGCTCGAACCAATTTATCTTTTGATGTTAATATCCTCGTATCTTATTATGGGAATTTCTTTTTCCTACATAAACCTCATTATTAGCTTTATCAGTCATTTCCAGATGATTTTTTTTCTTGATTTCGCTGCCTCATTGATTCTAAAAAATTATCCTGACAGAAAGGAAATACATTCATTCTTCCCCTTTTGTTATTTATTCCTCAAACACAATCTAGAAATATGTTAATTCGCTATGGGTTTTACAATCCCATCATAACACTGTTTCATCGATTCAAATATTTTTATTTTCAGTCAAAACTTTTTTTAGTGTAATTCATATGTTACTCTTAAATTACACCAAACAATTTCCACCGAGAAACAGACCATCTGCGCGTTTTATGTTTAATTTTCCTTCGGTTGCTTTCACAAATTGGCGGAAACTCATTTAAAAAAAGGCAGGAAAAATCAGGTAATACAAATTTCACATAGAAGACCGTTCTTGCGAGCAGATTTACGACTTGCTAATGATATTTATGACCCACCAGAGAGAGTAGCTAACCATAAAACAGTTTTACCGAACCGATCATAAATTTTAATAGACTCACCCGTAATGTCCGCAATTCCCTCTTTGGCAAGATGGACCAGAACGTTCGCATGGGGTAAATTCATCGATCACGCAAATTCAGAGACACCATTAGAATTGATGCGGATGTAAAAAAGTATTTTGGAGATCCTAGAAATACTCATCTTCTTTTTTTTTTTTCATCGGAAGATAAGATGATCTCTATGGATCTGGTAAGAGGATTTCAACACTGAGCAAATTGAAAAATCAATATATTCAAAATGATTGTCAACGGTAGAGAGTGTAAAAAATATCAGAATTGTGTTCGTGGAAGCACTAAAATGCAAATTTGGATCGGGAAGTGCTGATTTAGAAATAAGATTGGGAGATGTATTTGTTTTGCTCGGATTTTTTTCTCTTGATAAATATCTTAATAGTTCGCTTACTGAAACAATTTATTTTTTATTTTGATTATTTATTGGGATATGAGAGCGAGGATATTTTTTCCATTCTTGATAAGAAAATGTATATTAGAACTATTGCCTTGTTTTATTCTTTAGTTTCAAACTGGTTTAATTGCAATTTTATCGTGCATGGCTATCTCATTCAATTTTTTATGAGTATAGATTAAAAAATTTGATGTTCAAGAAACGTGGAAAAAATAATTTTTACATCTGAATTTGCGGAAGTATAAGAAATTGAACTGATTTAGTTCTATTCGACACTATGATTTTTCCACAAAAAAGGAAATTACTTACACTATAACTAATGTTATTTATTTATGATTTTACTGTTAATATGATCGTATTATTTTATTTATGCTGTTATTTTGTTAAAAATTATACCCTGAATGCACTACTAAGGTATTTCGAAACCTACGCATGGTATACGTAAATGTACTTCTATAAACTATGAAAAAATGGGAAATTGAATTGTGGAGAATCCAGCTAAATAAAAAAATTAATAAAGTAAAACTTAATAAGTATTAAGTAAAATTTAAAAATATGAATCCTGTAACCATCTTTTCCTTTGTATTTTATAATAATACCTATCTTATGAATGTAATGAATAGGATTTGTTTATGTTAAATTATTCCTTAAATTATATAACACTTCGTTTAACAAACTAAAAGACTATTTCTTCTTTATAACAAACTATTTCTGAACTGTAAGTTGCTCTTTTTGTCTCTTTCATAACAAAGAATAACAATCACTAATACAAATTAATGATTTTTTATTTATTTAATTCTTAATAAATCAATGATTAGGCAAGATTAACAAACACAACTGACACTTAATTAAGTTTCAGTACAGAGTCTTAAAAGAGAAATTTCAAAAATCCTTCCATATCGTACCTTGTTTACCTTATTCCAGTTTCATCACTGAAATTGGAAAAGACCCCAGTCAGGAGGCCAACTCTTTGCAAAGTAACCTACAGCTGAAATTACGACCCATTAACGTTGACCGGGACCAGACCAGACGTTATTTATGAAGGAACTGTTAAACGAGTCGAAACGAAACGTCGAGAAGGGAGAAAATTTTTCACACTACCGGAATTACCCGTCCGTCATTAAATGGGAGTTGGGACAAGGCATAGTATTTATTTGAAGCGCAGAAAGAAAATATGGGGACACAAATAAGTTTGTTTTATGACTTTCGAAATTGATGTTGGCAACTGGGTGTACTAGAGAAATGACAAGAAATCTGTTGTGTGTCACATTAAAAATTATGTTTGATTTAAAAATTGAATAGAAAAGTGGACAGATTTCTAGGTTAGTTGCGATAAATTTATATGATGCTGGAAAATAATGTTTTTTTAATCACAAATATTAGTCACATGTAAAGAGAAATGTCATATGTTGGTAAATTATTTTCTAATATGTAGGAAAAAGTAATTTTTTTTATTAAATGGCTTTGGGAAGCGTATTGAAAAATACGTGAAATACATATTTTCGAATTTTTTCTGAAGAGGAATAGTGACACTGGCTAACAAGTGTCAGTCACCTCAATACTAAGTTTCAGACAGATTTCTAGGTTAGTTGCGATAAATTTATATGATGCTGGAAAATAATGTTTTTTTAATCACAAATATTAGTCACATGTAAAGAGAAATGTCATATGTTGGTAAATTATTTTCTAATATGTAGGAAAAAGTAATTTTTTTTATTAAATGGCTTTGGGAAGCGTATTGAAAAATACGTGAAATACATATTTTCGAATTTTTTCTGAAGAGGAATAGTGACACTGGCTAACAAGTGTCAGTCACCTCAATACTAAGTTTCTTCTATTCATGAGCAATAATTAAACAATTCTTATTTAAGTGTTACAACAATTTGCATACAAGCGCACACCAGAACGTACCAGTCGTACCAACACATTAGCACAAAAACACAATATATTTGTTGTTCTAAAAATTAGACCATCCATCCCTAGACATCTCAATACTGAAAAACCAATTTTTTTTTAAATGGATTAGAAACGAATTATTTCTACTGGAGTCTTATAAAGATTGGTGATATTTTAAGAAATTCAAGAAATATCCAGATTAAATAACTGCGACCACTACTTTTAAGCATTTCTGAAAATAAAGTAATATTTTAAAATAAATAAAAAACTATATCTATTTGTGATTGCAGGATTAAAATAGAATTTAAATTTATGAAATATTTTCATAACGTACAATTATTCTCAAAATATATTTTGCATTAATATTTAGTTTAAAGTGTTTTGTTAAGATTACAATATCTTTATATCCTTTATGTTCCCAATTATCATTATCATTTTCCACTAAACTTATTTGAAATTCTGGAAAGTATTGTTGTTTTATTGAATTTTAAATTAAAATTATGTTATCGAACTAAATAATGCATTTTAAAATTAATAGTATTATTAAAACAACGGGATAGTTTAATAAAAAATCTACTAGATTGTTTTTCTTGAGAAATTCAATTAGAAAGTTTTATCCAGGTAATTTCATAAAAAATCAACTAGATAGTTTTATCTTGGTATTTTTATATAAATTCAACTATATAGTTTATCTTGATAATTTTATTAAAAATTAATTTGATAGTTTAATAAAAAGCCAAATTGATAGTTTTTTAAAAAAATCAACTCGGTAATTCAATAAAAAATCAACTTTATAGTTGTAAAATTCCACATATTTTATAAAACGTTGGGTATATGTTTCATTGGAAAGAGATGACTGAAAAATTATCAACCCAATTTCATATACTAACAAAATAAACGAAATCGTAATAAACTCAACATAATTACTAGAACTCATTGCAAACTTGTAAGTAATTACGCGTTGTTCACTTCAATTGCATAATTCCAACTTTCATTTTCCTTTCAGAAAATGTCATTAGGTCTACACGGACACGATCACTAATCATTCCGGGAATTTCTTCATCAAGTCTGAAGAAAGTCGTCCTGTTAAACCATCTTCGGTCATTAAAACCCGTCTTCGGCTAAATCTAATTACTTAAATAGCCGAAGAAGACACGATTGATTAAGATCCTTCCATATTTGATTAGATTGCCAGGGAATCTTTAAACGAACATCCTCTTCTTTAAGGATTCCGACATTAGGTGATGAAACCGCTGGTGATCAGGAACGCATAATAATTCTGATTAACCAGAGTTATTCGGAATAGGCTCTGTATTTAACGCAAATGGGATCGTTTCGAAGATTACGAGCAAGATTGAAAACATTGATCTGTGATTGGCTGGAGAATTTTAAATAATACATGGAAGAAAGTTAATGTGTGTGCCAATTTATTTGAGAAATATATTTTAGTTGAATTTTCAGTCTTGATTTTAATAAATTTTTAACGCAGTAGAATGCACAACTTTTTAAACACTCATATATACTGAAGTAAATATATATACAGTGACACTCAAAAGTGTTCGTACATTTAAAAAGTTCAATCAAATATTACTTTATCCATATCAAATATTAATATTTCAGAATAGTATTTTTCTAATAATATCTCTAAATTCATCTAAAAAAAAAAAACTGCATAAAATATTTCTAAGGCATGATAAAACTTTTTTTTAGAAAATCGTTTACCCAAAAGTAATACATAATGTATCTCCCAAAATTCTTCGTACACTCTTTTTTTTTTACAATTTAGTATTTATTTCAATATTTTGGTAAATTAGTAATTCGTAGGATATTTTTTATTATGCACAACAATTTTTAAGCATCTGGGCATAGATTTCAGTAATTTTTTTTGTGATTTCTGCATCAAAGTTCAACCATACTTCAAACGTTACTGTTTTTTGTTGGCTTTCATTTAATGTCATGTTTTCTTACTTTGGCCCCCAAACGGTATAGTGGTTAGCGTGCTAGCTTCTAGACCGCGAGGTTCCGGGTTCGAGTTCCGTGTTAGGCATGGGTGTTTGTAAATGCACGTTGGCTTGTCTAATGACGAAAGTTTCGGCGCATTATAGCCCTCGTGTTGCTGAAGGCGCGAGATAATCTGAATACAACAAACCAACTTACTTTGGCCTAAAATTTCCTTCAAATCAATCTATTCATTTGGGTTAAAATCTGTCAACTAAGGTGGGAGTTTGGATTTTGTGTGCAATTATAGAGCAAACAAAGGTGATAATTTATTGCTGTGTGCGCGGATCATTATCTAAAATGAAGCTATTTGCAATACCCAAATTTTGGGCTGACAAATTAAAAGTATCATTCAAAATATTCAAGTAGAGACCATGATTCATTACTCCATGATAACACATCAAATTACCAAATCCTGATGCAGAAAGCACCCACACGCAAGAACACTTCCACCGCCATGCTTTACTGTTCAAATAAAGTAGTTGGGATTAAGTTCATCATTTTTTCTTCATCACACAATTATGCGAAGATCGAAACCAAAAATGTTACATTTGTTTTCATCTTCCAATAAGATACAATTGCGATTCGTTTCTGGCTAATTTATTCCAACAAAAATATCTCTGTAAAAAGGAGCTAAGTTCTTCATGCAATAATGACGGCCGTGGAAAGTATTGAGATCTAAAGTGGAGCCAAGTTTAAAGTTGTTGTAAATTATGGGAAATGACATTTTTTTTTTTTTTCTAAAAGTCAAAATTCTCCTGCATAGGCTTAAATATCTAGCTGCAAAATATTTGTGATACTTGGCCATTACGTATTCTTATTCACCGACACATAATGGCCAAGTCACACAAGCATTTTTGTAGCTAGAAATTTAGGCCTATGTAGTAGAATTTTGACTTTGAGAAAAAAAATAATTGCTGATTGTAATTGCCCATAATTTAAAACAACTTTAAACTTGGCTCTAATTTAGATCTTAATACTTTTCACGGCCGAAGTCATTGCATAAAGAACTTGACGCCTTTTTACAGAGATGTTTTTGCTGGGATTTCATTTCATTTTTTTAAGGTACTAATTTAAAACTTATTATTTATTTTCACAACAATAACTAGTTTTAAGATGTTTAGAGTTCATAAATTTGAAACTTGCAAGAAATCTTCTTGGGATTGAAATAGTTGAGCATGCATGTTTTTTCGATTGTTACATATTACACAGTGGACTGTTGATAAACATTTTGTTGGCGGCAAACAACGAGATCTATATAATTAGCCGACATCTTTATACTTTTAATTACTATTTGGTTAAAAGGAAGTTTTAAAAAATATTCTCAACAACATCTAATTAGCGGAGAATTATATGATATTTTTCTAAGAAAGTTAAATTTACAGGACCGTAATCCATAACGTACTTACGCAAGGGCGCATTGAAAAAAACTTTGTTTGGAAATTTAAAATTTCAAGTTGATAAAAAGTTGTCACTATGCTCACATATTCACCAAAAAAAAAAAAAAAATTGGTTTAATTGAAAAGTATTTAGGTCGCCCTAAATGGACCTGAAGTTTGATTTTTTTGTGTGTGTGTGTGTGTGTGACAAAAACGAAGATTTTTTTTTTCCTTTTGCTAAACATACATAAAAAAGCACATTTTATTTTCAAGTATAAAAATATAAAGTTTAGAATATTTAATAACATTAGTAAAAAAATTGTATCTTCCATTTAACATTTAGCTTTTTAACAATCTACATGAAAACATTATTTTTCTTTCAAAATATGTATATTTTTCAATTTTCAACCAATTATTTAGGTTAATTTCAATTATTTAATTTAGAGTCTATGTATTGTAGTAAAGTGTTTTGAAATATCGTGAATATCATATTATGAATACCTATGCTAAACTCAAGTGTTAAGTCATTTCACGTCCGCACGCATGGGCACCACCAGAAATATTTGCAAGAGGGTGCATGAATAGATTTTTATCAAAATCAGAAATTTTGTTAGAAATGTTAATTAATAATTATGCATTATAAGTTATACTCTTTGAGAATAGTTAAAATTCATGGTATATATTTTTGAAAGTACAACCCTGTTAAAGAGAAAAAAAAATACACAATAGTGAAAATATTAAAATATATAATTTTAACGATTATTTTATCTTCCATCTAGATCGGTTTGCCTAAGCCAGTTTTATGACACGTCGTTCCATTACTATTGTAGACTGCTAATTAATAAGATCTATGAAGGGATTTTTTTTTTGCCTCAAAATTAGTTTTTGCGGGTAATTTTGCTTATAACTTTGTGTGTAGAACTGTTTGTACCCTTTTGTTTGTCAGACATTGAATATGTTTTCGTGAATCAAACAACGTTCTCAAAAGGAGATGTTCTGAGTTTACCATAAAAGCACTTTGTAGAGTTGATCGAACAAGATACTTAAGACCATCTTCTAAGTACTAGATGCGTTGTATTATTATCTTAAAAATGTTTTTTGATGCATAAATAATTCTAGGATGATATTCAATTGTAAACCATAAGGAAGTATAAATTTGCATTACAAATTCAGCTTTTTTTTCAACTGCGAAATTGGACCTAGTGATACAACATGCAAAAGTGAAATTCGATTCGCAGTTCCAGTCATCTTGAAACGAAGTTGTTTCCAGGGTTTCTGCTTGCTATAAGATAAAACTGCATATAAGATGAACTTTATATGCAGTTGCTTGTTAGTACAGCCTGTCATATATTCCAATATTTATGGTCGGTGTTCAACTTCTTAAATTCAACTTCTCGAAAACACTATTAGTCCAGTCAAACTAGGTGAAAACATCAAACAAATTGCAATAAAAGGTTTTTTACATTTTCCGTCTCAGAAAAGTGTCCTGAACAACATTTCACAAGTCTGCAAAAATCTAAGTGGCGGAAGGCCGCCATATTGGCCGCCATCTCGAATTTCTGTCGTAATAGTAAAATGCCAATAATTAATGCTACAGGGCTCCGATTTCCTTCAAAATGTACCAAATGAAAGGGTTTTCAATGCTTAATCTATCAACTAGAAATAAATCCTATGTAAATAACTTTTGTTAGGAATAGCATTAAAAATATTTTTATTTGCTTGTTTTGATTGTAGTCCAGTTAATTTAGGGACAAAAAAAAAAAAAAAAAAAAAAAAAAAAAATCTCAACATCAAATAAATTGCAACAAAATAATTTTCAGTTTCAGAAAAATATCCTGAACAACATATCAAAAGTTTAAAAAAATATAAGTTTAAGAAGCCTGCCATATTGGCCAGCCATTTGCCACCATCTTGAATTTCTCTCGTAATAGTAAAATGTCTATAGTTAAAGATACAAGGCTATGATTCCCTTCAAATATGTACCAAATGAAAGGGTTTTTAATGCTTAACCTTATCAACTAGAAACACATTCTATTTAAACAACTTTTTGATAGTATTTGTTTTAAAAATACTTATATTTGCTTGTTTCGATTACTTATTGATTCACAAATATATTACTTTTTCAAAAAATTTGACTGAAATCACAAAATTTATTGCATTTTATAAAATTTTTAAACATGGAATTCAAAAACTACTCATATCAACTTTAATATTTAAAAATAGAAGCAGTTTGATGCAATTTATACTAAAAAAAAAGTAATGATATGACATAAAAAAAAATTAGTTTTCATTTGTCTTTTCGCAATTATTTCAATTGAACACCAAGGAAATAGTTTAAATGATTTAGTCCCAATACTTGATGATTTTCATAATGAGGAGAAATTTTGGGGATGTATTGGTCATCATTTGACACAATTTGGCTTAAAGGAATTTTTAAACGAAAGCTTTGCAACCAGTGGTCTATGTAATTAGAAAGATGGTAGTAGCACAAATTAGAAGAATACATATAATTTTAGATATGCTGCCTTGAATACAGTAGTAATTACAGAGGCTTTGGAAGTATAACTGCCACTTCAATAGGCAATTTTCACCAATTAAAAACAAGCAGATACGTAACGAGTTGCTACCAAATACAACATAATTCCTTAGATGTAATTAACCATATATTTCCTTAAATATGATGAATGCTAGATAAACAATATGTATAAGAAAATATTGTCTTGAATAGGTAAAATGATTTTTGTATTATATATTACTTGCTGTAAGTAATAAAATTGACTCTTTGTGAACGAGTTAATTAGTTGAACTATCAGATTCTGGATTAAGTGCGTAAAAATGGTTGACGTTTAAGGAAATACTTCCGAGCAGAATGCTCTAGGAAATAGAATCTACATTTACTAATTCTGAAATATATCTGAATAACTCTGAAATAACAACTCAGATTAACTCTGAAATAATTTTCAAACATGATACAATTCATAAACAAAATCGTATACACACCTGAAATTGGTCGATAATTCTCACATCCAATCGTGAACAAATTCTTTCAAAAAGATCTACTTGGTTTTCGTCATACTAATAAGAATTAGGAAATTCTGGCCATTGGTCTTGTATTTAACCGACACTAATGAATTGAATAATTATATTGAAACGACGAGTTGGGGTTAAATTTATGATTCCATGCACAAATGTTAATAATGCTTCTGCCATGTGTTACATTCATTATCAAATACTAAGAGGTTTCTTACACCAAGTAAAGAAATGAACTGAAAAGATGAAAAGAAAAGTTTGACCTTTATAAAAAAAGAGCCCCTTCACTCTTGATCCACCTTTGTGCAGTTAGACATCAGCTCTTATATTTATAAAAGATAAAAATATTTGGTCGCTCTATTCATCGAAAAAAATTTCACAGGCTATTACGATGGAAAAGAAGAAACTTCTAAACGCAATCCAACTTTATGTGGTATGGTTGAAAGACAACTGCATCATTGGATTACCTACGATACAAACACTTTAATGAAATGTCGGCTAACAAAAATACAGCCATGTATTTTTACTGTAACTCAAAAATAATAACTTTCTCTTACAGCAGCTACTGTTAAAGATCAAAACTTTTTTTATTCGTTTCAAACCTAAAATCCACTTGTACCTCATGACTGGTTTAGTCATTACAAAGAGATCGACTTATACCCATATTAACTGACATCCAATCAGCACCATTCCAGCTCTTGGATGTTTCTAGAAGCAAATACAATACATATTTTGGTTATAAATTTCATTAAACTACTATTTTTAAATATTAAAGTTGGTAGTATGAATAGTTTTTGGCTTTCATAATTAAAATTTTTATAAAATGTAATATATTTTCTGTTTTTATTCAAATTGTTTTTAAAATACATTTTATATTTAGGATAAATAACAGAAACAGAAAACTTTAAATCTATGACTTAATTAGAAATCAAAACAGATAAATAAAAATAAATTTTAATTCTATTAAAGGGACATAGTTGTTTAAACAGAGAGTATTTCTAGTTGATAAGGTTAAGCATTAACAAACTTTTTCATTTGATGCATATTTGAAGGAAATCGGAGCCCTGTAGCATTAATTATAGACATTTTACTACTAGGAGAGAAATTCAATATGTCGGCAAATGGCCAATATGACGAACTTCCGTTACTTAGATTTTTTTAGACATTTTATATGTTGTTCAGGACTTTTTCTGAATCTAAAAATTCTTTTGTTGCAATCTATTTAATGTTTGGCTTTTTTTAGCTCTAAAATGACTGGACTACAATCAAAACAAGCAAATAAAAGTCCTTTTAATGCTATTACTTTCAAAAGTTATTTACATAGGATTTGTGTCTAGTTGATAGATTAAGCATTGAAACCACTCTTTCATTTGGTACATATTTGAAGGAAATCGGAGCCTTGTAGCATTAATTATTGGCATTTTACTATTATGACAGAAATTCAAGATGGCGGCCAATATGGGGGACTTCCGCCACTTAGATTTTTGAAGGTTTTTGATATGTGGTTCAGGACATTTTTCTGAATCGAAAAACATGAAAAAACCTTTTGTTGCAATTTGTTTGAGGTTCGGCCATTTTTGGCCCTTGTTTGGCTGGACTATATGTATATTATTGAATTCCACAACTGGCATATCTCGACAACTTGTTAAACGTTTTCCTATTGGACAGTAAAAGAAGTACGTCAAGAAGAAGGACCATCGAGAGTAATCATAACTTTTCTAAGAGTTAATTTGTTTGCTTGAAACAATTGCTTGTATCTGTTATTTTGAAGAACTTTCGAATAATGAAATTGATCAATTAGATACTTCAGTATTTCATGCAATATCATCATAACCCAGACCATAAATAGTTTTTTATCCATACAGCTGTCTTGCATAAATTGTAATGATGATACTACGTTTCTTCTAGAGCCACTGTTTGAAGTTGCGTATTCAAAATGCGTGCAAAAGTGACATGGATTAACACTTGAGTTAAGTGTAATCCATTTCGTAAAATGATATTCCCGATATTTTAAAATATTGTTCTACTATATCTAGACTATAATAAAAATAAGTGAAACTAACCAAAAGAATGAATTGAAAAATATCCGTATTCTGCACAAAAATTAAGGTTTTCATCTAGATTCCGGGAGACTCAAAAAAAAAAAAAAAAAAAAAAAAAAAAATCAAACTTCAGTTCCATTCCGGGAGACCTAAATATTTTTCAATTGAACTAAATGTTTTTTTTTTTTGGTAAATATGTAAGCATAGTGGCAACTTTTTATGAACTTGAAATTTTGAATTTCCATTTAAAGTTTTTTACCATACGTCCTATTGCTCATTCAATATGAATGATGATAATATAAAATTATTTTAAATAAATACTTTATTCAGGTATGCAAAAAAGTTATCATGAAGAGAAGAAACATTAACAATTGACGATCATTTCGTAGGTGATAAGATATCGCCAATGATCAATTTTATAATGTCAAGTACACATTTAAAAAAAATAAAATATTCTTGATTTTTAAGGCTTTGCGTCAATTGGTGAGTGTTTCCTAGATTTATATATGTTAAGAGCTACTAGTATTCTAAGTTTTATAATTCTAGCCCCAATAGAAGTGTTTTAGAATCGAGATTCAAATTTTTCGAACATTACCCCATTAAGGTATTTGGAGGGGAAAATCTCGATTTTCAGAATTTTTCCTTTGCATACATGTTAAACCTCACACATATGCCAAATTTCATACTTCTAGATCTGTTATAAGTACCCTAGACAAGAATACCGAGACAATCGAATTGCCTCATATAGGTTCTTAAGTCCTTCAGAATTTTTTTTTTAAATTCGAAATCAATGTGGCATGTAACAATTTAAAATAAAGAATACCACTTGCTTGAGTTTATCCGATGGTTTACATTCACTCGAATATACTCTAAGTACTCTAATTTCTGTTGTTAGTCATCTGGAGTGTGAAAGGGGATTAGGTTTGCGAGCTACCAAGTCATTGGCATGATCTAATCGATGCAAAAATATGAAGAAAATATAACTAAGCTATGTGCTCAGTACTTTCATATCAGCTTGAGGAATTGAACTTTCAGCACTTTAAAAATTAGTCGATGGATATTTTTCAAAGTTCTTCAATTTTTGATCTCACTGACAGATGTTGGTCCTGTTCTAGTACTATCTATGCGTTTAAATAGGCGTTTGAATGGTAATTCATTGGAGTATAGGAGGCATATATCTCAATGTAGCGGTCTCCCAACGTACAATTTGATCTGTCAGATTATGTCCAGCTTGTACTAATGGCAGTCCCAATCACAACCATGTGCGCTATGATCCAATGAATAAGCAAGTAAATTTATGAGCTTCAAAGGAAGAGAAGGCACCACGAGAAAGGCCACCCAGGTTGAAACCCGCCAAAACACAGTTTTTATCAATGTTTCAAAGGTTATGCGCGAACGATTATTATTGATCCAAAAGATAAATGCTTGCGCGTACGAACAACAAGATTGCTCTTTATTGGCGGCACTTAAAAACCACCAAATCTGTAGCTGCGGTGACGTTAATACGTAAGTACCTCGATTCAACTTGGCGGAAAAATTGAAGAAAAAAAAAAAAAGAAGAAAAAAAAAGTGGGTACCGTAAAACACTTTCTTCTGACCTCCAGAACATGCTCCAGCAGATAATTTTTCCTAAAAGTCTGGTTTATCCAGAATTCTAATCCAAAAGAAATATACAATTCTTGAATCTATTTATTCTGGCATTATCTTAAACAGTAAATCACTACGTTTAAATAGGCAATAATTCGTACCAGTATAATAAGAAAAACAAAATATAGTGAATCTAAGTTGCTGGCTGTTGCCAGATGTAGTTGTCAAATTTCAAAAGATATTTTGTGATTGGCAGGATTACTGAATTTGGAAATTCATGCATAAAGTACATTTAGATGATTTATGATTGGATGTTTAAAGTCGTTGTCATTCTGCTCACAGAAATACAATCGAATTTGAGCGGCAAGCAAGATAATTTTATATATAGGATTACCAATTTGATTTTTTCCAAGTTCTATCTACTTCATTCCACACAATACAAACTAATGTACCTCTATAATTTATTGATTGGTGTATTCTACAAATTAACGGAAAAAGGGTATTTTTTATATTTATTCAAAACTTTGAAGTGAATGCTTGAAGTAAATAAAACAATTTTATCAGAAATAAGTAAAAAATAACGTTAGTATCAATTTTATAGAAACAAAAATTTAACAAAAAAATTTATTTTTGAATATTTTAATTATTAATATATGTTTTAAAAATGTATAGAATAGTGTTTTCCTGTGTTATACCACTCTTTCACTACTCATTTCCATTTATTGCCTTTCAAATATATAACGTTTAGAAATTAAAAAAAGTGTAGGAAAAGTAGTTATTTTTGTATTTTCTCCAAACTTTGATGTGAATGCGCAATCGGAAGATATTATTTTTTTTCATATTTTTTTTTACAGTTTTTCTCATCTAGATGTGAATCAACTTTCTTAACCTCACGCGTTTCAAAAATAAAAAGTTATTTTTTTTTCGAACTAGCCTGCTATGTATACAAAGTAAAAATTTCAGCTCTCAGGCATACTGTAATACGCAGATATGAGAGATCAAAATACTGCTGAGTGGCTACTGGTAAAAAATTGCTGGCAGTGAACTGGGCGGGTGAACTGCCGTGCACCTAGATCATTGACTTAGCAAAGAAAAGCGAAACTTTTTACTTTTAGCATTTAAAAAATTGTTTCTTCGTACAGAACACCCATGTAACCCAGCTGATCTGACTACTTTTCAAACAGTTTCATGTGAAAAATTCAAAATTTTTCATTACATACTGAAGAAATTTTTATAGCACACAAACATAGATTTTTCTCAGATTTTCTTGGCCGACCAAACGGTATAGAGGTTAGCTTGCTAGCTTCTAGACCACGAGGTTGCGGGTTCGAGTCCCGTGTTGGCATGGGTGTTTGTAAATGCATGTTGGCTTGTCTAATGACGAATGTTTCGGCGCATTATAGCCCTAGTGTTGCTGACGGCGCCAGATAATCTGAATACAACCAATCAGATTTTCTTGT
The DNA here is from genome assembly GCA_963978545.1 of Linyphia triangularis. NCBI lineage: Eukaryota > Metazoa > Arthropoda > Arachnida > Araneae > Linyphiidae > Linyphia > Linyphia triangularis. The sequence goes on along the minus strand of OZ021723.1, from coordinate 88,383,584 downwards.
AATAAATCTCTTTTCATGCTCAGATAACACTATTGGGCAATCCTTTCTGGGTTTGTTTTGGATTCTACTTTCTTGTTTAAAATATTTTATTACTTACTAAACAATTGAATAAAATAAATTTATTGTATTAGTAATACATCGAATTGATTTACTACGATTACTATAAAATATTATTAATTTTAGACTGCTGTTTTTTATGTATCTTTGGGGCTATGAGCTATTTTAAATAATGAATAACTTTTAATAAACAGAGAAAGCAAATTTTACTGGTAATCGAGTTTTTAAATATCGCCACAATGCAAAAACTAAAAAATAGAAAAGTTTGAGATTAATTTTATTAATGACTTTATCAGAAAGTGGTATGGTTTACGAACACATTTGTGGTATTTTTTCTCTGGTTCTAGGAATTTATATTTTTATAAAAATAAAATTATTCAATATTTCTTTTAAAAATATTGAAAAATTAGATTTCAGTTAGAATTAAATAGAGGTTCTACAAAAAAATATTGAAGTTGCTATTCAAACTCAATTTCAAACTACAACACTTTTCTGCAAATTTTTATACTGTACAATGACTTTTGGGAGACACTCTAGGATGCATTGGAAGAAAAAAAGTTTAAAAGGGAATTTGATTCATGTCCTTAAATTTATAAAATAGGGGAATTTCAAGGGTTTAGACGGGAGACAAGAAAAAGGCATGTCTATTAATTATTTAAGATGCATGTACACACTCCAGATATCGCAAAATATGCCCAAAAGTAATTTGATTTTTTTTAAACTAATCTATAGATGGATTTTTTGCAATATAATGGTATATGAAAGCTAGTAAATTAATTTCAGTTCAAAGTAATATTTGGTTCTGGAAATAAATGTGAAAATTTAAAACGCATTATCTGAAGAATCATGTTTTTGACACGTGTAACTTCATTCAAGTAGTGGTAACTAAAGTTTGATATAATCTTTTTGAAAAATTATTTGAAAATTGAAATTTGCACTAACTATAAAATAGGTATTGGTAAGTCAAACTGGATCGAAACTAGAGACCTCGCGCCCTGTAGTTTATCATCATTTTTGGGTTTGTATAATACTTCAGTGTTCACCAAAATTGGACATTGTGTTACAAAGCCTGTTTCAGAAATGGAGAGTTCCACAGTTATCACATTGGTGTTCCTTGAGGAAGTGTTGTTTGTCTTGTTACATTTCTTGTAATTACGATAAATTCTTCAAATCATACAGGGTACTCCTACTGCTTATTCTTCCTCTAAAATATCATCCTTGAAATTGAACTATTACAAATTAATTCAATTTTAAACTTTGCCTATTTAATAGAATAGAGAAAACAACTGCTTTAAAAGATTCCACAAAACGTATACAGTTTTTAAATGTGCAGTGTTAACTTAAAAGATGGCACACATATGTGGTAAGGTAGTTTTTTTTTTTTTTTAAATAAAAGTTCGTCCGCACCAATGTTTCTGCCACTTCGGCTTGAAAATTTTATCTTTTTTAAGTAAGTGCATATCATGTTATACAGTTGAAAATGTACTCGACTGAAATATATTTAAAAAACTACTGCTGATAATTTGTTTGTTAGTTATGATGAACTATAAATATTTCAAGGCAGTATTTTAATTTAATATAACTATGTCATGGACTGATATCTATTTCTGAAGGCATCAGTTCATTTTTATTCGAAACTATCTTTCAAATCACACCATAAAAAGTTAATAAGAGAGCAAGTTGTGAAAAAATATCTAATCTTTTCTTTCCAAAATAGGGAAACACGAAAATTTTGGAAAACATCTAAAGAGAAAACTCAGAATCAGATATTTATAAAAATAACAATTAAAAAAAAAATCTATCTATAAATATATATATATATATATATATATACTTTTTAGTTAGCTTGGTACCAGACTACCAAATTATAGAGATAACTCATCCAAACTAACATTCTTAAGAGTTTATTGTTTATAGCAACATTATAACAAACAATTTTTTAAATAAATAACAAAAAAAACAAACAAAAAAACAAAAAAAAAACATTTCAAGTTTGAGGAACTTTTTCGTGAGGTGGGTACCAGACACAAACCTCCAAATAACAGCTACAACTCATCAAAACTAAAACCCTTTAAAGAGTTTATCTTGTATATCAACTCTTTAACAAACCGTATAACCCTGTACTAACACTATAACAAACCTTTTAATATCCTTATAACAATAAGTTTCTTTTTTGAATAAAACATTATGAGCTTTAGAAAAACTTAAAGGTTGGAGGTTTTTGTATGCTATACAGTTAATGGAAAAGTACAAAAAATAAATCCCAGTATAACAATTTGTACAACATTATTTACATTTTGTCTAAAATTAGTATAAAATTATTTACATTTTGTCTAAAATTAGTATAAAATTATTTACATTTTTTCTAAAATTAGTTTAAAATTACTTACATTTTGTCTAAAATTAGTATAAAATTATTTACATTTTGTCTAAAATTAGTATAAAATTATTTAAGGTAAATTTTTTTTAAAACTAGATAAATGAAATCAAATTTTACAATTAATTTACACATTTTACTTTTACAAATTATATTTAATTATTTTAAAGCTCAAAAACATAAACAGTTATTAAGCAATGAAAGGACGGCAACCATTTTTAATTTAAATTACCTGGATATAAAATAAACTAATCTTGCATAACACGCTACTCCATCTCTTGGGAACTTAAGCATAAACATAAATGACAGCGTTCTTAAATAATAAATTTGCTTACTACAAACATTAGAAGTCTTTCCTCTAGGCTTACAGCGAGGTATAAACGTTGTTTCAGCAAACAAGATGGTAGGGTATAAATTGTATTTTTACGTGGGCAACAACAATTTGGCATATAATCGCGTGAAAATGTATACTGTTCTTTTAATAAGAAGAAAAAGTGTTGTAATACTTTGTAGTAAAAATGATTTTTCTTTTAGTATAGCAATGAGGGAATGCCGTGATAGTGTGTTTGAAATTCCTCATAGTTATCACATTTTGTTTAGGCTCAAGTTTCTTTTGTGAAATTTTCAGTTAAACAGCTGCAATTGTTTAAAGAAACGCCTCGTGTTAGCAGGGTTAGATGCAATCTAGAGTGAAGGTATCCTTTTGTTACATGCTGAGAAAACCATTTTTTTTTTTATAAACTATTGAATGTATGTGCTGAAATAGACAGAGCTAAATGGAGTGTTTGTCTAAATATCATTTTCTCTTTACATTTGATTAGATATATTGTAAATTTTAAATGATAATTTTGACAATTAATTTTATAAAAATAAAATATAAGTTATCTGTTTTAATAATTAACACTTTCTTTTTGGAAATTGTTAAGTATCGAGAATAAAGTCAGCAAATTTCATGTATTCGTATTTAAATGAATTATTTTTAAGTTCATGAATGATAACTTTGAAATGTGTTCAATTGTTACCTTTAAACATTCAAACGTTACGATGTTTGCTATGCAAACAATTCACAGCACTGTTGTGAATTTATTAAATTATTCTAGTAAACACTTTAAATACCATCTATGGATGTTTGTGATATATTGTAAAATCGACGATAACTTCTAGTTTTTTGTAAAAATAGAATCAATATGATGTTTTAAACTGTTCAATAATTAAAATTTAGAATAAAACATATTGCAATAACGAGAAGCAGCATTTACATACGATTAAATTATAAACTTCTAATTGAAACTTTTTTAAATGCATAACTTAAAGTGTTTATCTATCCTTACGATTTAAGTAGCACAAGACACAACATTACATGATTGGTTATTTCTAAATGCATGTATATTAATTTTTATTTAATTAGATATTAGTAACTTATAGACTATTGATGTATTTACACTGGAATTAAAATTAAGAAATAAGTGTTTATTCAACATGGTTCAAATAATGTTCTTTTACTACATTCTATATTTCAATAAAAATAATCAATGGTTTTATTCAGTGACTCGTTATAAAACTAACATATATTTGCACACATGTTAAACTTTGATTTGTTCTAGTGTGCAACACAAAGAGAGTTAGTCTTTGAAAGGAAATGTAACAAGATAAAATTTTCTAAACAAAGGTATTTAAAAAATATCTGTCAACTTGTAAAGGTTGATACAAAACTTTTTAAGAATTGTATTTAAAGAAATGTTAAATCAGTATGTTTTGATCATTCAATCAAAGACAGTAATGTTGCTAGAAATAGGTATTAAATTAACTTTGTAAATGATCCAGTTAACCTTTCTAAAGATCGTTCTTTTTTAAATATTAGTTCTATTGAGTGTTTTTTCGCAATTTATTAACCCCGTGCGTACCTTGATGCTGACACTAAACTTGTTAACAGTCATCACTTAAAAGGTGCTTGTAGGAATTTTAAATATAAAATACAGATTTTAGTTTGGATATATCTATCACATTTTAAGTTTATTAAAATGCTTCAAATAATTTGTAATTAAATGTCTTTTGTACTGTACATTTCGGACTCAATATTTCGTTCTTAGATGAATGCAAGTACACTTTTGCCTCTTATTCTGACTAAAAGCATTTTAAACATAAATCAATGACAATCGTTGCTTATACAAAAACACCCATTTGCGCTGTATGCTGATATTTTGAAACTACATGAGCAATATCTCAATTTCCAAAAGAAGTAAAACATTCTCCCAGCTTAAAAAAATACTGCCATTTTATTTCATTTTCCTTATTGCATTGTCTTTTTCAATTTGTTTCTCTCCAGGACACTACATTCATACAACATCATTTCTCCTTGTGTTTCCAATTTTTTCCCCCGGACAAACCATAAAACATAAACATTCAATCTCACCCATTTCTCATTCAGCGAAACGAATAAAGAAGCTACTAAGAAAATTCCATTCTTCTTCTGCTTAGGCATTAAGACGTTCCGTCTTTTTCTGCATAATATTCTCATTTCAAAGACAGAATTTTATATCATCGATTTAGAGGCTTCGGAACCATCATCTGAATTTTTTTTTATCTAAGCTTCGAACTCCAAACGTGTCCGGTTTGTTTTACGTCTTGTTCACATGCCTCTTTGTTAAGAAAGATTATTATTTCCGTTGCACGCAGTCGAAGAAAGTGCTTGCTTTTCTTAATGACATCTTAATACGTTTCTCTTGTAGCTGTTGAAATCGGGATTTGATTTGTCGATCTATTTTTAATGGATTGTTGGTATTTCTGAAAATTCTTTTGTTTGTAGATGTTTCCACAGTATTTGATTTTCCAATTCGAAACAGGTTTTAGATTACAAGAGCATAGATACTACGCCATGTGTTTTTAAATATGCTTTTGCACCAATAAAACACAGAAAAAATCTCATTCATTAAACTTTATACCAATAATGACAACTTTAAATAAAATGAATTTGAGGGCATCAGTTTTCTAAAAGTTAGACTTTAGATGAATTCTGAATGTTAAAAAAATACCAGTATGCAACAGACAAATATCGAATTTAGTAGGTTAAATACATTATGTACTTGGTTCGTAAATGTAGACGAATTTTTCAATTTTTAAAACCCTTTACTTTGGATAATTTTAAGTAAGTTTTAAATTTGTGAATGAAAACATACAACACTTCCTCTACAACTCTAGTTATAACCATGATAAAGTTATTTAAAAATATGCAAACTTTACTTTGCAAAAACTGTGGCTGGACTTACAGGTCCTGTCTGGACTCTGTACTTAGGGAATTAATACCAACAAATGGTAGCATCTGAAAATTTTTGACTCTGATTTTATACAAACAACTCGTAGCCCCGAATCAGCGTTGGAGTTGGGAGTCATATCAAAATGTTAATTACTTTCATGTAAAATTATATTTCAGAACCCTCTGAGGGATAGAGTTCTTTATCGTAATGTAATTTATGATTGCGTGACTTAAAGCAATTAATACAGCAACTGATATCGATAGATTTACTGGATTGCTTCCCTTTGCAGCAGTCAAAAAAAAAAAAGTGAGACGTATGTTCAAACGTAGCAACTATCATTTGATGGCATCAATTCCCTTTTACGTAATGAAGCAAAGATGTTTTTGACAAGTAATGATTGTGCGTATTGATATTTTTTCATCAAGTCTCTGAGTTAAGAGTTTATTTAGCACAATCCTTCAAGTTTATAAAGATTTTTTAAGCAATTTTTAAAAGAATATAAGCGTAAATTATTTGGCTAGCCATAGTAGGACTCCTCAAACAACAGTACATATAAAAATGACATGAAAATGTAGTTCCATTCGAAATTGTTAACAATAATTAATTATTAAAAATGTAATGATGTTTACTGTATTACAGCTATATTATAATTATTATTACAATAATACATACCACGTATATATTTACTAATAGAATTTTAAACTAAAGTTTTTTTTTTTATGCTTGTTAGAATATTATAACAGTGATATTTAAAGATTGTCTGAAGATTCGTATTGTTATGAAAGACATTTGTTGAACGAAATTGTCCACAAAAATACTTTTACATAAGAATTTGATGATAAATATTCAAATATTCAATATAATTTTTATGATGCAAAGAACCTTTAGAAACACGATCTCAACCAAATTACATATTACAACAAAATTATTAGTATGTTATGAAGTATTTATTTCATTTATACTTATTCTATTACATTTTATGGACAAGTAATGGTGTGTTTTGTATTATTTAATTATCTGTTTGCTTACAGAGTATACATATTTAAATGTTTGAAAAGTCTTATAAATATCCTTTCAGATACAAACATACTGCCTTTTTTCTTATAGTCTTGTAGTGAGTAAATACCAAATGAAAGAACCACCATAAATTATATTTTTTCCCTAAAGTGCATAAAGCATGATTGTGATTAGAGGAAAAAAAGCCATGTTATGAAATCGCGAATAAAAAAAATCCCCCCTTTTTTTTTAAATAAAACTCAAACCGTTTTCTTGTGGAAACATTTTTTATCAGTATCTTTTTTTGTTGAAAATTGTATATATTTATTTCCTTTTGATCTAACTTTTTTTTAATGTTTTAACAGTTTTTGTTTGATTTTTTAATTAATAAGCGTGATCGATATTAAGATAATACGACCTACTATTAAAAACAAAAGATTGATTTAACAAATTTTACTTTTTGTGAAATATGCAAAGGAATGTATTTTAAAGATAAGCGGTTCAGCATGTTCTAAGGTAATAAACAAAACAATGATCAGAAATATTAAAATACAGTGATGTTGAAAAGTTTGAATAAATATATATATATATATATATATATATGAATGAATGAATGAAAGGATAAATAAATAAATAATAAAAAAAATCTTATGCACCATCTTACAATAGGGACCATTTCCAATAATGATCTTAATTTAATTTCTGACTTAAATACACATATTATGGAACATGAAGTCATAACTAATAAGAAAATAATATTACTGATTAAGTCTATATTTTTTTAATACTTCAAAATATGATTAAATCACGTTTCGAAATCGTTTACAAAAGATTTGCAAAAACTTAAGAATATAAGTGCTAACATCAAAGTGACATTTTTTAAAGGTTTTAAAAATATATATAGAATATTAAGTGTTGAAATTTTTGAACAAATTATTTTATAGGACTGATAGAATTATAATTTATAGAACTTTATAAAATAATCCTTTAGACAATGATTAAAAATTTAATTCATTTCAAAATAATTAAAAAAAAAAAAAAAAAAAATACTAAATCACCAGCAATATAGCTATGTGGCATTTGTTGGGCAAAATTTGTCAACTTCTTTTCTATCGAAAACGAGATTTTACACTGAAAATTCTTCGGTGAAGTTAGACAAGAGATTCTGCGCAAAACTGTCTTATGACAGTCTAACCAGTGGGAACAAATTCATGATGAATGAGCAAAATTTCAGGATGCCGAAGACTTAAAAGAAAGTTGTGACGACGCAATTGAAGAGCATTCCGAAAAGGGACATTAAAAGTGTTTTCCGAAACTTTTACAATCGAGCATATAAGTGCATTAAACAGATGGAAATCACTTTGGAACATATTAAATGGGTTTGTAATTCAATAGTAATTTCCCGGAATATTTAATTCCACACAGGAAATTAATTACCGCTCATTCTAATTTTCTTTTGCATGCTTGCGCTTATAATTTTTCTTACTTTATCAGGGGCATTTTTTTAATTAACACATTAAAGACGACTTTGAAATGGATAAACAGTAATTGTTTTTAACTTTTACCATGTTTATTTATATCATTTAAGGTATATTTTGAATTTTCAGATTTTTCTGGAACATTAATTTTATAAATTTTAAAAAACACTAAGTGGAACCACAATTGTAATTTATTACCACAGAAAAAAAACTAAAATTTCTATTGACATTTAAGCTGTCTCAGAAAAAGCCACAATAAAAAATACATTGTTAAAAAGAAATTTAGTTTTTTTTTTCTTCTTTTTTTTCCCTTTTTTTTTTTTCTTCCTATACGCAAAACAGAGTCTATTTTATACATTATACATAGAAGCACTTGTGATAAGACATTAAGAGAAATATTTTATTAGTCATTGTCATGTTATGAAATTTGATTACTAAACCGTTTGAAAATCAAGTTACAATTCCTTTGAATATAAACACAAAATTTTCAACTGAGCCCAGTCAGAAATGCCCTTACTCTCCAAAATGGCATATTCTCCTTTTTATCCGTAAATGTATTAGATTGGACTTTTTATAATTTAAACAAATGCATATTTTGCAAAGAAAAAAACATAGTTGTTAAAAATATAAAAATAATTAATCTATTTTGTTTTATCTTTCATGTTAATTTTTTTTTATCAATACTAAATCTTAGTTTTCATTCCTAAGTAAAAAGTAATATAATTAGTTGCTTTAGAAAAAAACTCTTAGAATTATGTGTTATCTTGAGATTAAAATATCACTTCAATCATAAAAACATGGTATGATTATATTCAAATCATGTACCATGCTTAAAACTTACTCTATCACTTTTTTTTTAAATGTTAAGGTGTTAAATACTTTTAAGTAGGTTTGCTTCTCTTTTGGAAAACGACTACGTACTCTAAAAAATTTCTTAGATTTTTTTTTAAGTAACCGACACAGATTGAAACTATTAAGTTTTGCAGTTTAAAGCTAATCGGATTTGAAGTGCAAACAATTAGTTTTTTACATGCAGCTTACTTATTTGAAAACACATTAATTAAAATTTTGTCCATAATAATTACTATACTTAGAATAAATATATTTTAGTCCAGTGTTTACACTCCATTTTTTATAGTTTTTAGCCTCGATATATATATATATATATATATATATATATATATATATATTTAACTATAATTATTTCTAACTATTAAATTAAAATATATTTATCGAAAATGTCCTTAAATCTATGATTGACAAAACTATGTTACTGAAAAATTAGGTTAATGATTAAATATTTTTCTACTTATTATTTGGTTTCTGTTTCTTAAAAGATCTGTTTATTGCAAAATATCTCTGTTAGTCTCATTTAGTGTACTACTTTTATCAAGTTGATTTCTCTGTGAATTCTAATATACTTCTTGATGATGTTAAAGATGCATGAGTATAATTCGAATTAAAATTTTAATATAATTTATAATATTGTACTAAACATTTTTCTTTAAATATTATATTTTAAAAAGTATTTAATTAGTATTTAAAGTATGATATTTTAAAGTATTTTACAGATATTTTTTCATCCAAATATCTCTATTATTCTGTTTTATGAAATGGAATTCAAATATAAAAAAAAATAAAATTAAAATTGACATTAGGTTATGTCAATTTTAATCTTCAAGTTGTTAAAGATGCGTAAGTAGATATCGAATAAAAATTATAAAATATTTTATAATATTTTACTATATATATTTTTCTTAAATATGGTTTCAAACTTATCCAAATATCGATATAATTCTGTTTTTTGAAATGGAATTTAAATGCAGTGAAGATGCAGAGAGAAAGAGAGAAGAAAAGAGGGAACTGATATTATATTATGTTTATGAAAGAAAAGTTATATACTTTAAAAAAAAAAAAAAAGTTTAAGTAATAGTAGATATTTTGAAGTAGAGTAAATATTTATTAAGAAGGCATTTGCTTGATATATATATATACTTATAACTGAGTTGTCTGTACGTCTTAAACTTTTACAAATCCACAGTTTTGCACATAGAGGTATGAAATTTGGTACATAGAAGCTTTAGTACATGGAGATTGACTTTTAAATTCGATTAAAATTTACTTTAATTAAAATTTAATGACATTAAAAATTCTTGGAATGACAACGATATTTTTTATTACATCAGAATAGAACAAAAGTTATTTTAGCATGTTTTCTTAATTTTTCTGATAATTTTTATGTACTACAATCATCTGTACGTTAAGCATTCGAATTTTACTGTAATATTTCTATATATTTACTGTTAGTCGATACCGTAAACAACTTATGCGCATGTTCGGTTTTAAAGCATTATTTATTTTCATCGTTTGGTTTTTCTACATTTTAAATTCATCCTATTTTTGTTTACATTTTGTGTAGTCGTCAAAACGGATATTGACATTTTGATTTTATTTAATGAGTACTAATAACATTTAAATAAAATAAATTTGTTAAATTTCTTTGTATTTTATTAGAAAATATATTCTGCATTACAGTTATCAAATACATGTAACATCTAAAAGTTCTTCACTTTAACTTGGTGCCGTTATGGGGTGTTTTCAGTCGCAATTTGGTCAACTTAATAAATCTATTATATATTTTTTCCATGATGAGTCCATTACAAGATCAAAAGTAAGAAGGCCGTCCAATGGCCTACGTATATCATTCGGTGTGTTGTGTGGCAGCCCGTTGACCGATATTGGAACTATTATGTAATATGCATACACTTGGCGAACAATTCGGGAGATAACGCTATCATTTTAATGCCTGCTAATTTTTCTCTCTTAGTACAGATTTTGTTTTATTTTGAAACAAAAATTAAGAGCTTAGATCAAAATATCTTCTAGATTATTTTTAAAACCAAAGGTTAGAGCTGCACAATAGACACTAGGGTGGGCCGTCACTGTATGTGAAAAAAAATATTCATTTTTATGAAAAGTAATAGTGCTAAAAAGCAGCTCCTTTGTCACACAAATAAAATTATACATAACTTTTTACAATCAAAATAAATCTTGAGGTCTCTCCCAGCCAATGAAAATGGGGATTAAGATGGCAAAATCGACTATCGAATTGAAATCGAAATCGGGATTTTGCAGAGTTCTATTTTAATTAAGGAAATAAAATTTTATATCTAAGACGATACAACACAATTCCTAAATAACACATATAAAATAACATATAACTTTTTATTAATATAAATTAGAATATCGAAGTAAATAAATATATTTCTTGTGATACTTACAAATCAGTTGCAAAACACATTTATGAGATTTTATTGAAATTGATGCTCTCATCCATATAGTTTCAACTTTAGTAGCTACAATTTGGCTTATTTAGGAAGTACTAGGAGCTTTCCTAGAGAATAGGCTACGTTTTAGGTCGTATTGGACAAACACATAGCACTTTATAATATTTTCAGAAGTCGGTTAGTACAGAAACACGAAATTCCGATGATGAGCCAAAAATATGATAAAAAGTTAAACTTCTATTTTTTTTTTTTTTTTTTTTAACTTTACTAAAACTAATTATTTAAAATTCAAATTCAAAAGCAAATACATACTTCGGATAAAAACGCACACTTCGAAAGAAAATAGTCTTGCAGATAATAGAATGTGTTTGCACAATGAAAGAAACATAAATAAAACAATATACTGTTTTTTAGTGTTGTAGCGTCAAGTGAGTAAATTAGAACGGATTTTATTTTTATATGAAAAATGGTTATAAACTTCAAAACTTTTGTTTTTCTAAAAAAGAAAAAGCAGGTGAAACAGATATATGGACAAAAAGTTCAAAATCACAAGTGATTCGTGAAATGTAATACGGGAGTTAGCAAAAAGAAAAGGTTTTCACTACGACATGACACCTTTTTACATTTATCAAGAACAGCGAAATACTTATTGGCTGGTAGAGACCTCAAGATATCAATATATTTTTTTGAAAAATTATGTGCTATTTGCAAGACATGAAATTATGCAGATTTGTTAGTTTTGATTATATTTTAGAATATTTAAAATAGTTTAATCTGCAAGTTACTTTGATGATTAATAATAAAAAAAAACGTAATTGAAATAGGATTAAGGTAAAACAAAGTCATCTTCTAAGGACATGTCTTTCTTAGTCTATGCAAAGTAGACAACCTCTACAGAGCGATCGGGGTAAATTCTGGTAAATTTCAACTGTGCCCTACGCATGCTCATTGCATTTCACTGTTCTAACTAATGTAGAACCAAGTGGTTCTCGAACTGCTGATGTCTGGCCATTTAATCTATTGTCATCTAGTTAATGAGGCTTTTCTTTAGATTAGAAGTCTTTGTGTGACTGTGTGTCCTAAGGATATTATAATATAACCTATAAAGCTTTTTTAATGCTACTTCTATATTTCTAGTAGCTTTTAACACATTCTACTAAAAAAAAAGGGTACTTAAGTCAAGATAATAAAAAAAAATATTAATATATATATATATATATATATATATATATTTAACGTTTACTTCTCATTTCAGCATTTCCTAAGTTTATAATAAATAATATTAATATAATCGTATTATATTTATTAAACAACTGGATAACAGGCTTTAATTTGTTAAAAAGACCTGAAAACTGAAAGAAGGTCTTCTTTAAAACAGAAAAGAAAATGGTCAATAATTTTATAGTAGCAAGTGGATATATTGATTTACGATGCAGTTCATTTTCTGGACAAACTTTGACAAGAACATTTTTATTGAGAGGAAGTTATATACACACAGATATATATATATATATTTATACCTATATATATTGACACATTTACTTTCTCCTATTTTCTTTTATTATATATAAAGAAAACGGGTGAGCAAATTTTATCGGTTAGCTCTTCTTAACTGTTTGCTTGAAGCTATCGAAGAATTACGCAGGTGTTTTTGTCAACGTTTTATTCCACATGGAAGTTACTCCCAAGTGAGAGAGTTTCTAAAACTCATCCTTCTTTTTTTAATAGTTTGTTTGAATATTTCTTAATATGATTTTAAACTTTTGGAGACTTTTAGAAAATACAAATATGAGTTAGATGTTGTTACTTTAAAGATAATATTTCTAACAATAGTATGATTGCACGATTTTCCTGTATATAATTGTAAATAAGGTACAAATTTCTTTTGAACACTATAATTTTATTAAATTTATTTGTTAACCGTGATACATGTATATATTACGCAAGTATGGACTACCGTGTTTATTTATCACGTCGATTGGTCATTAAAAAATTGATGAAAGACATTATCGAAGCCACCATTTGAATGGCAAATTCCTAGCCGAAAATGTTTTGCTGCTACGAATTCCAATGATTCTCACAGATGTGCCAATTAAATTCAAACGCGTTCGATTTCCTATTAGATTGGCATTCGCAATGACAATCAAAAAGTCGGAAGGCCGAACGATGTCTGTTTGCGGCTTAGATTTGGACCCACTGTGTTTTTCACACGTACAATTATACGTGGGATGCTCTCGCGTGGGCAAACCAGCGAGCTTATTTGTGTTTTCTAAAGACGGATTGACAAAATATATCGTACACTCAATTGCTCTTCAAAATTAACATTGATTTTCTTATTTCTTTTCCTACTTTAGAATAAAAAATATATTACACATTTTTTCGCTTTACATTTAACTTTTGAGAGATCCAACAATGAATATGTCCGTTACGTTAATGAAATACATTGAATTGAGAAAATGAATGGTTGGTGTTTTTTTGTTTTTATCGGCGTTCATCGTCTACAGCGCTGTATTCCTCTTTCTGTCATAGATCCCATCCCCACACACTTACAATACATTCGTTATTTTTTATTTAACAACCCTAATATTCACTAGAAATAATTTACATGGCAGAACAACGTTTTCCGGGTCAGCTAGTATATATATAATATCCTCCTACTAGAAAATCCCCCATATTTTGAATTAATTATAATTATAATTATAATTATCGTATCGTATCGTATCGTATCGTATCGTATCGTATCGTATCGTATCATATCATATCATATCATATCATATCATATCATATCATATCATATCATATCATATCATATCATATCATATCATATCATTAACAACAATAACAACAATAATAATATTAATAATATTAATAATAATACTAATAATAATATTAATAATAATATTAATATTATGACAATATTCTTTGCATCATAATTTATATACATAAGCATTATTTTTTGAATAAAACTTATTTTAAGACATAATATTACAAAAGTCTGTTAATTAAAATAATATAATATTCTATTATATTCTTTAAATTTAAGAACATGGTTGTTTATACCAATCTTTATAAAAATACAAGAATATAATTAAATTCAAAATGCAGTCGCTAGTTCATCATCTTGATGTATTTTTGCAATGACAAAGTGGAATGGAACGACAGATATAAATGTAATTACACTTGAAAAACATTTTATGCATAAAATTTAAAAATACGATATATTTTTATGCATGCATTATGTATACATTAAGCCCCAGAACCTGAAATAATTTCGAAGGGAAGAAATGGTGCACGAGTTTTTTTTCTTCTTTTTTTTCTTCAGAAAGGCAGCTCTTTCCCATTTGCAACGCAAAAACAAACACATCTTTTTCACGACAAAATTACTCCGACACAAACCTCAGCGTATTTTTAATTCAAATCCCCACGATACCCTGCCACATATTTATACAATTATACCCGGGCTGCTCCGGGAAATCAAACAGTAATTACAATTCCTCTGCATAACCTCTATCTCATTCCTCGGGAAACAGTAACGAAGCTGTTTCACAAAAGAAAACGGAGTTAAGAAAATGAGTTGGCGATGGAAAAGAAAGTCCCAAAAATAAAGCAAAGAGATATTAATGACAAGAAGTCCTTCTAAGCCTTTCATTAGCAGGGATCTACGTACACACAGAGAGTGAGATCAATATAGAAGTCGTTTTTCGTTGTGTGTATTGACTAGGAGAAACGAGCCATGAAATTGGGTGCCTTGTCACAGAAATATCGTCTTTTCTTGTAGTAGGAGTTGAGCAATGGAGGACCTGACGCAATAATGTATTTTATTGCTGTTATTACTCATCGTAATCTTATTGGAGCTCGTTTTGAAAATGCCATTGCTAATTTTAAATCACATTTGTCATACTGTGGATCATTTTAAGAGTTTCAATTCAGGATAGGCGCACTTTAATAGAAATATGTGGAAAGTGAAGCTCGATGGATTTTTCTGGTTTTATTAGCTACTTAATGTGATAAAGCAATGCAGCGAATTGTACTTATGGATTTCGATAAGGGTAATTCCATTTCTCCAAAACTGAATTCAGAATACTCTTTGATATTGTTATGATTTTAAATAACTTAATGATATTTATTTTTATTTTTATTGCTGCACATAATTTATATTTCATACATTTTCATGTTTAACTTTAAATTAATTGTGATTCTTCAATGCACATTAGCAAAAAAGTTACTTAAAATTGTATATAATTTATTGCTATAAATTAATTTATTTATACAAATGTATGATGTTTTTTGAATGCTGGTTACTATAAAACAAATGCCTTTTACATCTTTAAATTGGTTATTTACTACCGTGTCCTGGACAGAAGTATAATTTTTAAGAATATTTATTTATGCATATCTGAAACTATGAAGAATTATCATTATTTTTACATTCGTTTATTAACTGTATTTTATGAACATTCTTAGTTTTGAACTGCATTGTAAATTTTTGTACTGAATGTTGGGATTTTTACTTAAACTATTGACATAAACTTTTAGTACGATAAGACAAATTGAAGTATTGGTTTCGAAAAGAAATATGTGTTTGCGCATACTTCGCAGTTGCAGCCTTACCTTTTAGTAACTCCAAGACTTGAGCATCGTTCCAAAATACATGTTTTTTAAAAAATAAGTACATTAAAAACATCACAAGTCAATTTTTACTATTAGTCTATAATTTAAAGCGAACTTTAAAAACTTCTGTGACTTAAAATAACACAATAGTTTGTTTGATTATCATTAACATTTTAGCTTAGATCTCTGTGCTTTGGATATAGAAAATATTTATTATATTTATTTAAATTTAGTCCTGTTACAAAGCAATTATATTTGTTGTAAAACGAATTTTGTTAACTTTAATCTTAATTCTTAATTTATCAAGAATAGGGCAATGAGTTCTTACTCTGGAATTCATTGTATTGAAATAAGTGATGAGTGTGTCTAATAATTAGTATTGTAAGTTTACATTTTTCTATTTAGGTGCACGCATAGAGAATATCCACTAGTTTTGTTTTCTATATTACGCACAGTGTTAAGTGTTTTAATACAGTATACGTGATTAGGAAAAAAACATGGTTCTGTAAATTTCATTATCTAAAAAATTTTTAATTTACAAATATATATGTACACTTTCAAAACATTACACTTAAAATTCATAGCAAAAAGTGTTCAATTTCACGAAATCACGTTGTAATAATATATACATATTTTGACAGTAAATACGTTATTTGATAATACATATGAATAAGCTAATTCAACAAGCAATACGAGTTCCAACTGCCACCGTCTGTTGCAAAAAAATCTTAGTTGATACATTATATTCAATATACTTGCATTAACTTCCTCTAGAAATAACGTCTTCAAAAAAAGAATGATACATCCAGCTCAACAAAACTCCCAGTGCTCCAAACCCAGTGAATTTTGTTCCCTAGATGGAGAAAAATAAATCCTTTCCGTCCTCCAAGTGGGGAACTTTCAAAATCCAAAGTTATTACGAGGGGCAGATCATCCCTTGTAAAGAGCACCCTGAACGCTGCAAATCCTCCAGTAAGTCTCTGTGGTAATCTAGTGTTCATTTTATAAGCAACGAGGGAACTCATACTTGCCAACACAAGATAAATAAAAAATATCAGGTCCTCCCTTTTCTACCACTTCGTCACATAACTCCTGCTTAGAACTCTATCTCTCACCCCGCATCTGGAAGCTTATCCCCAGAGACCTGTAGCTAAGGCTATGAGATGACAAGTGCATTTCATACCTTGTCATTTTCTTCCGGGGACTGCGTCACAAGATGGACGATTGTCAGACGACTGTTATTGGACACCTGGGGGTGACATATTTAAAATGACGTGTTTGAAATACAGAAATGAATGACAAGACAGTAAAATGTGTGAACTGCCTATTGAATAGGACTTACTTTAAAGGTAAAAAAAGAAGTGACTGGCGCTTAAATGGCCGAGTCCTTGCGTTGCCCAGTAGATCACGGTTCAAATCGGCTTAAGGTTGGATTGACTTAAAGAGAACTCCAGTCACATGATGTCAGAACTAGTACCATGTAAGCGCATTATTCCAGTTTGTGAAGAAGTCAATTTGTCAAGTGTGTGTTTTTGGCCGGTAACTTTAGTAGATCCAACAATTTCTAGTTTCTGGTACCGGTGTCTCCCATCATCCAATAACCAGAGCTCTAACGTGACCACTTACATGCTGTGCAACTCCGGTTCGATTGATCAATCTACTGGTCCTGGGTCAATGCAAAGATGGCATTTTGGTCAACGTATGAGAGTAACTTTCCGATCGACATACCGGTTGGCGTCTCAATCACTGGCAGTGTGTAATACAGTCTTCGGTCGATTACAAGTTATGAGTGTGCCCCTATTAATTTCTAATCCTTGATTTAATCAGAGCTACAAAACAACGGAATGTAACTGCTTTCCTGCATATTTACATTATTGAAATTCCAATTAAAAAATTAGCTATATTTGGTTCAGTAGAACTCAAATTATTATCATTCAACTTACGGTGGGAAAAAGGAGAAGGATAGTTTTTTTTTAATGTCATGCAGTCAATGATCCTCCTCTTGTTTTGGAAAAGTTAAGCATTTTCATCCAAATGGAAAGAAATCTAGAATATTAAAAAAAAAAAAAAAAAAAAAAAAAAAAAATCATTTAAAGTAATAGTGTTTTCGATTAAAATACATTGAATCAGTGACGCATCTTTTTTTTTTTTAGTCATATCTTCTTTCTTGATACTTTTAACAGATATTCTTCAATAAGTTGTTTTGTGACAAATCTTTAAGGCTGCGTTCTTTGAACAAAAGGTAAAATGTGTTTTTGCATACAATTATTCTTTATTTATCACTTATTTTAAAATTTGATGGATCTGTGCAATTTGAAATAGTTCTTAGCGTAAATAATAGCCTTTTATTCAGAAACAAAATTTTATTTGCCTAAATTAATTATGTTTAGTAATTTATCAAAAGTAGAAAAACGGAAAGTATTCCTCATTAAAGTAGGAAAAAGGAAAGTTTAAGACAGCACCACCTTTTGTCTACAAACCTTGAACTGTGCAAACCTCAAGAACAAAAGATTTGGCCGGAGAAATTCGCACCAACCACTCCCCAAGGGTTGCTCTCTTAGTACCCTTCTTCCTGTCACTTCACTCATGTTGTTTCCTCTTTTTCCAAGAAAAGAGATGGTAGGGGAATT
Organism: Linyphia triangularis; assembly: GCA_963978545.1. Lineage (NCBI taxonomy): Eukaryota > Metazoa > Arthropoda > Arachnida > Araneae > Linyphiidae > Linyphia > Linyphia triangularis. Next base: position 88,364,894 of record OZ021723.1, on the reverse strand, counting down.
TTTCCCAGATGACAATCATTAATCAGATATTTGGTGGGTAGAATCTCCAAGGTTAGCAGAAGAGAAGAACTCTTATCATAACTTACTTTCTCCCCATTTGTTGGACAATGCGACAATAGACCCCCATTACTACGTATTTATTAAATGATTCAAACTATTTAGTTGCACTGGACTTTAGAATATATTTCACGTAAATAGATAACTGTCGTTCTTTTGCAGAACTTGTAGCTTAGATGCGGAGTACACGCCTTGGACTTGATAGCACTTCCAAGATGACCAGAAAACAGATACGACTCGATGGCTTCTTATAGATTCTTCAAATATCGCCGATCAAATGGTGTAGTGGTTAGCGTGCTAGCTTCTAGACCGTGAGGTTGTGGGTTCGAGTTCCGTGTAAGGCATGGGTGTTTGTAAATGTATGTTGGCTTGTCTAATGAAGAATGTTTCTACGCATTATAGCCCTCGTGTTGCTGACGGCGCCAGATAATCTGAAAACAATCAACCAACTTCAAATATCAGTTAACATTCTGGAATGTTTTCTTCCATTCTAGACTCACATGCATGAAGTTTTTCTTTGAAATACCCATTTGGAAAAGCATTATTTTTTTTTTATCAAAATGCTTTTATTGTTTTGAAATAATTAAAGAGTGTGACTTACCAGATTTCTATATAAATAACATGCATTTCACATAAAATTTTCCAACTATTTTTATCTGAGTTATTGAGAATTTTTATTGCTGGGCTCGCAAATTTTGAGTTTTTTATTTCAGTAATTTTTCCATTTCTATCTTTTTACTTCAAATTAAAAGCACTCTCAGTATCCCAGATGTTTTCATGGCGACAGCGTAGTCCTAAACGAAACTCTTTCACAAAACATATCCGAAGCATCCAAAGCTGGAAACATACTTCCAGTGAATCCGCACGCAAGTAAACACAGATTGTGACTTGGATTATACTTCTTGTGACGTATATACGAGAAGGAATTGGAAATCTATGAGAAAAATGTCTCTTATGTCTCCTGACTTTATGAAGAAGTGACTTTCTTCCACGTGGCTTTATGGAAAACTTGGCGCCGCAAGAACTTCTTTCCACCCCATACACTAAAACACTTAGCGGAAGTGGGATGCACGGGGATCGATACGACCCCGCAAGGATAATGCGACCACCGGGAAGATGGAGAATCTGCAGAGAGGTGCAGATTTTTATTTTTATTTTGGGTACATCCTTGAAGTATATAAAAATGAATTAGAAATCTGACATAGGGACAGATTGATTTCGGGTTTATTTAACTGGATATAAGTATTTTAAAATAGTGCCTCAGATCCTGTATACGTTTTAAGATTTTTTTTTTACACACACAGGTTCAAAGTGTTTTGAATTTAGATGCAGAACTAATGTTTTGAAACAATCCTATAAGCTACGATGTACTTAACGATAGTGGGCTATTTTTTTTTAATCTAAAATATGTAATTCAAAAAACATTTAAACCTTTAAATATTAAACAAGTATAAGAAATACGACAAAAGTTTGTGGAAGTAGATAAGGCTGTCTGACATTACTTCGTCTGGGGAGAGAAGGGGGGGGGGGTAATCATTCAAGAGAAGGCAAATTAACATACCTCACACACTTGCGTTTAGATAAATTTATTTCAAATATTAATCAACATTTTTTGATAACATACTTTTTCTATCTGTAAAATATAGTATTTAAGTGTAGTTTTCCATCTGTAAAATGTAGTATGGAAGTTTTTATATAAATGTTACTAAATATGTTTACGACATTATAAACATAAAGTTATTTTTCAACGAATTCTTTTCCGCACAGATAAATGCAATAATTGTTTTTACTTCCCGATGATTATTATTAAAAATTTGCTTGATTTTAATGTATGAGTATACAGTCATGTAATGAGTATATTCTGAAATATGTATGAAAAACTTTATTAGTAACATTTTAATACGTTCCAAAGTATAAAATTTCATCAAATAAAATTGGACCCCAAAAATTGGATGCAACTATTGATGCAATATCATTGATGACTGCCAACTATAATGCCTACCCAGTATTTGACAAACTTAAATTTTCTTATCACTTAAAGGGATATGATAATGTGCACAAGTTGTTTTTTCGGAGATATTTTAAGAATTTTATTTCCAGTTATGTTGATACATATACATTAAATTCCATACATATGCATTAATGCACATAAGATAGTTTCAATAGTATTTCGGGGATATATCCCGTTCTTGACGCTGATCTCTTTCATTGACTCTTGCCATAAGGCATTTCCTTGAAGTGTCCCACACATGTTTAATAAAATTTGTATCATAAGAGAGGTTAATCATTCGAGTTGGATATATTTTTAATTCATTACATTGTTATAAATAGTATTTAAATTATTGCTCATTTTTTAATATTTATTCCTTTTCGTTTATACAAGGCTAAACTGCAAAACCTATCAATAACCATAAATAAAACGATATTTCTGTATCATATCTTGAAATGGAGCTAGAAATGTCATTAAATATTATAGTTTTACTTATTTAATGGTCACATAAAAAACTTAGATTGGGAATCCATCGTATTTAATTCCAAGACCAAACTCGTTTATCATAAATTTATTTTCTTCAATTGAAATTTACAACGTAAGGTGCTCGACTCACCTTTCTTCAAAAGTACAATATTTCTCCCAAGGAGTAAATACATACTTTTCCGTAATGATTATCTGTTGTAAATTTATTTTTAATGAACAATTTTAACATAAATTATCAGATTTGTATATTTCTTTCTTATTGTAATGAACTTGAGTGTTTCATCTATTTAAATATAGTTCATATATATAAATCAACCTCTATTGTACTATCTATCAGATTCAATTCCTTAAACTAATTAGCATATGTCTTATAATTTCTAAATTTATTAATTACTATGTAAACGAATGAATTAACGCAAGAAACAGCAACTTTAAGATGAATCAAAATAATGGAGAATAGTAAAAATGTTTTCAAATCGAAGCTTACAAATGCATGAGTGAGTATAACATAGCATCGTACCTATGATTTATTCAATGCATTGAAATTAAATACTAAACAAATAAACAGTAGTGAAGCTTGGAATCATTTAATGCAAACAGAAACATATTCAACATAATCTTAAAATTAAAAGGTTACAAGATCAGGAATTATACATTCAAATTGTATGGCATTGAAGCATTCTTCTAATCTAGCTAGTTTTCAATAATAATGACACATTTATGAGCTAACGTTATTGAAAGAGAAGGTTCGAATTTGCTTTTAGATTAATTTTAAGGCCCTACTGTTGAAATTTGCATTAGTTAAGTAGATTTTAAAATCATTCAATTTTCAATTTCAACTGTGCAAATCATTTTCGAAATGTCGATATTATTGTGTACGCTATTTTGAAAATATATAACATTGAATTTGAAGTTTATTATTTACATATTAATATCATTAAATATATCACAATGTATTTAGTTTATGGGAACCGGAATGTTATATATTCGTTATAATTGTTTATTTTTTACTTTGCCAAATATAACGTATGCTTAAAGAGGGGAATAGCATAAAACATTCTTTGAAGAAAAACTATTTTAGAACAATACACTGACCACATAAAACGAACAAAATAATAAATTTACGTTCGAATTTCGCTTAATGAATTTACCTTCCTTTCCCGCCACTTTCACAAACCTTACTTCTGAGAATAGTTTATATTTTTATAAATTTCTTAAACCTGATTTAGAGTTAAAAATATTCCTCCGCTTTTCAAAACATCGTTTTTAAAGTTTCTCTAATCTAATTGAGAAAAATGTATTATTATTTTTTTTTACTTTAGAGTTAGACGTTCAGTCACATCTGTTGCAGTAAGAAAATATACCTTTGGAAAATGCAGTGAAACTAGACTGCTGGTCTTAAGATAATCCAGTTACAGTCAAATTCAATTGTATCGACTCATCCTTATTTCATTTGAGTTTCTCGCTTCTTCCTGTTTATTTTAGCCCTATTTTTTTACAGAATTTCTTCAGAAAAACATTCTTTTTAGGTTTATTTAGAAGATGTTTGGTCTTTGACATTAAATGCATCTTTAAGCAAATATATTTATTTATGTTCATGCTTTTTATAAGCATTAAAGTTAGAACTGATAAAAAAAAAAAAATGAAAGGAAAGCATTCATCATTTTGTTCATTTACAGTTACTTTTTTTTGTTACATAAAGATAGTATTATTTTTCTTAACTTTTTGATTTTTAAAGTACAGCGTGTGAATAAGAGATCAGCTTAAGCTGCAAAAATAATGTCAAATTGACCTGAAATTTGACCAGTAGATACTCAAGGAAGGTAAAATAGTATGGTATAAGAAAATTTACTATTTCAACCTTTTTTTTTTTTTCTTATGCTGTATCATAGATTTTTAATAGTCATGATTTAGCGTACGAAAAATTGTCATGGTTTTAATGCCATGCTTTTATGCCAAAATAGTGCGTGATTTTCCAATAGTTTTTATTTAGCCGATCTAGGTTTTGATGAATTAGTTTGGAATAATAATACCTATTCAAAGTTAGTACGTCCAGAATGCTATAAAGTAAACAAAAACCTCGAATATAAGGCATATAAATCATTCTGACGTGCATTGTTTGGGATATACAAATTATTTGTTTACATAATATTTATTTACACTTTATGACAAATTATTTTGAATAAATATTAAGTTTATTTTTTGGCAGTTATTACTATTAAGTCACTTGTTGAGATAATTATCTTTCAGGTTTCCATTTCCGTACAAAATCTATACTCTTCTTTAAAAAATGATTGCTGTACTGTCCTTACAATAATCGTTTTGACAATACTTACCATTTCCTAAAAACTAAATTTGTCGAATGATAACGTTGTTAACTTTTTTTCTGAATATTTTAGGGAAGTCTTAGTAGGTTGTGCTTCATTAAAATTATCTGATGACGTTTTTCACTAATATTTTATTCACAAAACAAAATTCATAACATAAGAAAACAGCTTAAAAAAAGATTGATACTTAGTGGTGTATATTTAACAAAATAAATCTTAAGAAATTCACAGATGCTATCAAATTCTCATTTCTCTGAGACTAGCGAAGTCCCAATTTCTTTGATTTTAAGAGCCATTATCACATAACCTACTTGGTAACCCGTTACTCTGACCTGAAATTGATGCTATGTTTTACTTTCATTCTAAAGACATTTTTTTAAGTCTTTTTAATATACTTTTTTAATTAATGATTAAAATATTTTGTTTCGACTTTTGGCATATCTAATTATAGTACTCATACTGATGCACAAAACTATTTTTTTTAAATTATAATTACAGATATAGAATATGGGGTATTTGATAAATTAGTCCATTTGAAGACTACTATATAAAAATGATTCCAAAAACAATCCATACAAAATTGAGTAAGTTTTGAAAGTTGAGGTATAACACATGCCTGAGTTTCCATAGTATATGAGGATAACTTAGGATAGTTTCGGACCCCTAAGTCAGCTCTCAACAATGTTAACGGCATATATTTTGATTGAAAAATGGCGCATGCTACCTACAAACAAATCATGTAGGATATTAAAACTTTAAGAGACTATGCCATAAAAATTTTCTTTAAATATATTTTCTTTTTAAATATTCTTTTTAAATGTTCTTGAAATATTAGCAGAAGTTTTAAGATATACTTCGTTTTTTTATTATTAAAACTTAATTGGTTTTTAAATTAAACGAATAAAAAATTAATATTATTTGCATATTCATTACTTTAAATATAATTACGTTGATTATAAAAATATATTTAATTTATAATGATTAATATATTTTAAAGGAAGAGTTTTGTCTTGAAATCAGTTTATTCAAGTTATGGGAGTTTTTATTTGCTAAAATAATAGTTTGAAATGTTAAATAGGCTTGACAATTATTATAAGGATGATTCTGAAATTAAAGGAATTTAAGGAGATAAAGAAACATAAAAATAAAAAATGGATAACAAAATTGAAATGTTACTCTTAAAATTTTATTAATAAAACTAATACATTTATCACTTCAAAAAAAGGCCAAGAAAAGATATCTTCTCTTAAAAAACAATTTTCTAATTTTGTTTGTAACCTCCGTGGTTAACACAACCCATGGAGGTTATAAATAAGTAGATTGCCATGCTTAAAACCTAACCTAAAAGACAGAGGATACACTGTTTTTGATTTTAGAGAAAAAATTGGCTATTTGATGAAAATTAACGACAAAAGTATGCTTCACACTATAAGGAATAACATTACTGAACATGAATGTTACAAGAACAAAAAGAACTCACCAGATTTTTGAGGATTGGACAGCTTTTTCACAAACAATATAAAACTATGCACATCCAAAAACATTACCAGACAAAATGGCTGACTTGACCTTCACTTCAGATCTGATAAAGAAGACTGTACTGTTATCTAGTAGAATTGTAATCAAGTTAAAGATATTCCATGGAGGTTACCTCAGAACCCCAGGGACAACTTTTGTGCTTAAAATAAAGTGGTAAAATAAACTAAAACATATATTTCTTTGTAATTAGTTAATTATGTATGTAATAAATAAATGTTTAAACCAGATTTTTCCACAAATATATTAATAATCAGGTTTATTTCTTCAGTTAACACTAAAACAACAGTGTTGGGGACATTCCATGGTGGTTACATTTTCCATACTTTTGGATTAAAAAAAAAAAAAATTCATAAATATGTAAAATAAAGACTGAAAATAATAAATGTAAACTTTTTCTACTTGATACCAATTTCTTCACTTAAAGGAATAAATATTAATTTAGTAAAAGCACAAGGACTGACATTTCCCCTTAATTTCAGAACCACCCATAACTATATCTAGGTTTTTTTAATGAGTTGTTGGGCATTTTATACTGTATCAAAGGAGAAAAAACATAGGATTTTCATAAAACGTAAGTTTTTAAAACAATACTTCTCAGTGTTTTGTTTCAATGTTTTGCTCAAGAGTTTTATACATATTTTAAAATATAGATTTATTACAAAAATTGATATTCAAAATAGTCCAATCGTTGGTAGTATTTAAAATTAATCTACTAAATTAGAAAGTTTTAGATTTAATTGCAAACTGTTGCCATTGTTCTTAACTATTGATACAAAATCATATATCTGTATTATAGGCATTTTTTTTAACTAACTCGTATTATATTATAGTTTAAAGAAATTGTATTTTTTAGCAAAAGTATAAAAATATTTCTAAAAAATCTATTGAGTTAAAACTAAACTTATAAAATTTTAGAAAATACATTTTAAAATCATCTAAAAGCAATTGTGTGATACACGTATTAAATGTAGTTATTCAAATGTACATGAAAAGAAAATATTTCACAAAAAAATCTCACAATTGTTTTTAGATGATTTTAATATTTATTTTCTAAAATTTTATAAGTTTAGTTAGAACTCGATAGACTTTTTAGAAATATTTTTATACTTTTGTTTAAAAATACAATATATATATATATATATATATATATATATAAGTTAAATTGTACCTTTAGCAATAAACTTCTCCGTATTAAAAGAATGTTGAAATTAATTAAAAGATAACTTTGTAAATTTATTAGCTAAACTACTTTTAGTTAATATACTTTCTAAATACTAATTAAGAATCAACATTTATGACGTGAAATATCTGAATTGCAAAATAATTTTGAAATAATCTTCTGTATCTTTCATAGTTTATCTCGAATTTACTTTAATTAAATAATAAAATAAGCCGGTGCAAAGTTTTAAAGATAAACTTAATAAAATATTAAAATCCACACCATTATTATCTTTAAATATTTAACACTTCATCATATCTGTTCTTTTTCAAATTATTTCTCACCGGAAACAAGTGAACCTCATACCTAATTCATCATCTCTAAAATTTACTACAAATACACGCAGCGTAGGAACAACCTCAAAACTTTCTGAAAACTGGATTAAAGTAACATCTATCATCAAGTGCTTCCGCAATATCTACCATCTGCCGTCAGATCCCTCCGCTTGGGGGCGTTAGGAGTTACTCTCTCGCTATTATTTGGTAAACTGTACGAACAAGAAGGAGAAAAGTGGTAGTCAGGGGTGCTAGGGGGAGCGCATGCGCAGATGGGTCTGTCTGGACAGCATGGGGGTGTAGTGGGATTGTTGACGGCATTACGAAAGTGTCTGTGAGCCGGGAAGAATCCGACGATTGAAAGTTTTGATCCATCTTTTCATGCAACTTAACTTTCTCAACCATTTTTATATGTGGACGAGATGTGTGTCATTGCTTGCGGTTTAAATAGTGGATTCCAGAATTCGTCTTGAGTGAATTTTGTGTATTTTTGGTGCTCAAATTGTGGGAGATAAGAAGCAGGAAATATAGTTAAAATAAAATTAACTCATTACACACACATTTTTCCAGCATTTAGAATTACGAATTTACATAAATGACATTTACTGCTTCTTAGGTAGGATGTAAACTAAAACTGTGAATTGGAATGCATAGATGTCATTTTTCGTTCGTGACATGTGAGAAACAACATCCTCTACAAAAAAAAAGTGGAAACTATAATATAACTATCAATTAAGACCTTTCTCAAAAGATTCTTTGAAGTTCATCAACTAAAACTTATTTTTTCAAGAACACACATTTTGGCTAATATATCTGTTTTAAATAAGTCAATTTGTGTGATATTTTAGTCAATACCTAATTGACAGTTAGAATTATCGTCCAGGAACTGTCTTTTTTAGAGATCCAGATTTCTGCATTTTATTAAGAAACTCACATTAATATCAAAACTAAAAACGTATATCAAAACAATGAAAAACATAGGCGGTACATTAATCGGCATTGAAAACCCTTACTGGATTATGTTAGGCCACAAACAAAGCCACCATTCATCTGTCCTCATAACAATAGATCAGTATCGTTCTTAGTTAGCTATGAGTCATCCCAAATCTGTAGTGTTTGTCCTGTTCCAGTTCTGGATCCAACTAACACTCGCCTGTTATCAATTTCCTGCAGATGTGAAGGACCCGTGCGTCGAAAAAGAATGCCACTTTGGGTCTAAGTGTCGACCATCCCTGGATGGACAGACAGCTGAATGCGTGTGTCCGGAAAAGTGTGCCAACTATGGGGACAGTCGAGGATCAAGACCCGTATGTGGAAGTGATGGACGGGATTATCCAAATGTGTGTGAACTGGAAAGAGCTGCTTGTAAACAGATGAGAGAGATATCCATAAAGTACCAGGGCCATTGTGGTGAGTGTTTTCTTTTTAATTTATTCAAACATTAGATATTGCAAATTTTAAGAAGGTTTAGACATCAAATGTCATCATTTTAAGAAATTGTATGCATCAAGTGTCTTCATTTCAAGGAGGTTTACTTGAATAGTTTGTTTTGGGTATAACGTTTATATTATTATTTCTGGAAAGTAGAGGGAAATTTCTTTATTTAACTTTCAAGTGCTTGATTCGTGTACACTATTCTTACACATAAAACTAAATATTAACCCTACAAACGTCTATGTATTATTTTAATTTCAAAGTATATCTTGTATAGTTTGTTTGTAATTTATCTAAAACATGTTATAGATCTAAACAATATAGTTGATTGTGTATTTTAATGCTATAGATTGGTAATCAAGTTTCTAATATTTAATTTTTTTTCTAACGTTTAGTTTCTAATAATGTCCACAACTGTTTTAATTGTCTACAATCTAATAATATATATACTGATAAAAGGGGAATTCGTAATGTTCTTTTATGCATAATTATAATTGCTATTTCGATAAAGTGACTTTTAAAATTGACTTTTCGACATTTGTCTAAAGTGATCTTTTGAAAAAAATGACTTTTAACCAGAGATGGTAAAGGTAGACACATTTTTTAAATTTTTCTGTTTCCATTGGTTTTACAATATTTGAAGGTTAATGTGTATAATAAGATAATTGTGTATTTTTTATTTCACATAGTTTCTCTAAGAAATCAGATAACTAGCAAACTGTTACTGATGAAACTTAAATCGTAATAGTGAAATCCTTTTTTGGCAAATGGTAATTGTTCAACAAATACTTTCAAATAACTATTTTCAGTAAACATCATGCAATAAAATAATTAATTCGGGATTTAATTTTTTTATTGCACTAAATTTGGATTAAATGTCGATATTTAAAACACTTATTATATATATATATATATATATATATATATATATATATATATATATATATATATATATATATATATATATATATATATATATATATATATATATATATATATATATATATATATATATATATATATATATATATATATTTATATATTAAAAATACAATGTTTAGAATAGTTGGTTATTTTTTAAAAAAAATATTTCTAAGTAAATTAATTTCGAATTCTTCTATTGACTACTTGCAAAGGAGATAGTATCCTTTTCCTAAAGAATTAAGAGTCGGATAGAAAGAATATTGTTCAGAAATGAATTAATTACATCATTGTTTGATCTCAAATTACGAGGTATTAGAAAACTAGACATTGTTTCAATACAAACCAAATCATTCATAACTGGATATACAGTTTTATCAAAATAATGGAAAAATTATTTTCAGTGAACGCTTGGAATAAACTTACAAGTTCAAACACGCACAGTACAATTGTACATCATATTGAACACGTATTGAATTTAGGGTATCTTATTTTAAAAAGAAATTCATTATCAGAATATCCATTTAATATTTTTATAATTTAAAACAGGAAAAATAAGTTAACCTAAACTAATATGGTATTAAAATATCAAAAATAAGTAGATTGGAGATTACATATTTTTGATCGGAACAAGAACTACACCTTTATAAATAATCTTTTAATTAAAGGCATTAGATATTTGTATGCCACATTTTGAAACTTATGAGCTATGAAGTATAGTAAGTATAGTAATTCGGCCATGATTCTTCAATATAAAATTTTGTCAGGTTCCAATTACAAATTCATAACTCAAAATTTACGACAGTTTTAATGAAAGAAACATGGGAATACGAGCAAACATAGAATATTGAGATATAACGATGAAGGTTTTGACCATATGAAAAGTTTTAGAAATTATGTTCTGTCATATTTTTAAATATTTTATAATTACATTTACATTACGTTAAAAACATGTGTTTTTACAATATTCTGAAAATAAAATTCTGGTTATATTCAATAAAAATCTTGGCTAAGTAGACGTCTGTCGTTGGCTATCTTGAATTAGGAAATCCAAACTTTAAAAATGCACTTAAACATAATCACAAGCAAAAAATAATCACTAAATTAGGTTTTAGAACAGATTAAACAAGACCTTATTATATTATATCATAAATGTGATTATTGTTTCAAAAAGTTACATTATTTTCTTATCCTTTATTATAATATAATGCTTTATTTTTGACATACCAAAAATCATGTTGCTAAGTCATCAAACTAGAAAAATTGAATCTAATCTTTATGTTATGTCTATGATAAGTGATATATTTAAAGGCCGTAATGTACCCCCTATGTTTTAAGTTTTTGAAATTTTCTTCAAAATCATTGAACGCTAAATACCATGAATATTATGAAACTATATGAATTTAAATAGAAAAGTCTATTAACATTTTCGAAGCATGGATTTTATTTGTACATGGATTGATTAATCATACTAATTTTTTACTTGTTTAGATAGTCTAATATATTTTAAAGTAGTTGTCACTGAGAAAATTGTAAAAATATGTCCTTTTTTGAGTTTGAATTCTTATATTGTTTCATTTGAACTTTGTTTTCTTACTATTTTTAATTCGTACTTTGCAGAACTTTGAACGAATAAAAGTTCATTTGGATATGCTTTTTTTTTCGAATGAATAATTGTTTTTTTTTTCCGACTGCAGAAAATTGTTTCAATGAAAATTGAATGTTGATTTATCACTCTGATATTTTTTCTATACTTTCCATATTGATTTTTTTAGTTACAAAACATTTTATGTCAGCTGATTTCATTTTATGTTTTATTTTGTTAAAAGGAATTAAAAGTTTTAGAATTTTTGAAAAATATGTTGTGTTGTAATTTCTTCATTTATAAATAAAATAAGTCAATGCAAATTAAAAATGAAAAAATATGACAATATATTTTTTGTTATCTTCTGAATATTAATATCATCTAATATACATTTAGGATAAATATGTTTAGTGTATATTGATAATGTATAAGAATTACAGACCATATTTATTGTTAATTGCTTTATGCATGATTAAATTTATTTACTAATAGAGAGTTTCAAAAATTAATAGCACATTTACGATAGCCTCCTCTAGAAGTACCTATCGCACTAATCGCACGTGTAGATATTTTCATGACATCTATATATTTAGAAAAATATGTGATAATGGTCTCTTTATATTGGTGACAATTGTAAACTAAAGTCTCTAAAGTAACAAGAGGAAGATGGAGAAAAATTGCCAATATGTGATAATATTATTACCTCAAATATTAAACTTGTCAAAAGTTGCTCTCTCTTTTTGTCCTAATCACTGTCATTGCTTTTGCGATGTTATATTTCAAGAATGTAGATGATACTCTCAAGTATATTAAAAAAAAATACATTTCCGAGGATGTTTTTAATTAAAAACATTCAGGTTTAAGTACAGGTATTTTTTCGGAAAACCCACTAAAGAAAAGTTTAAAATATGCCCCAGTTTTATGGAAATTTTATTATTCAACAAATAAAAATACCCTAAACATATTAGTACAATAAAGATATCGGAGAGGGAGAAAAAATGCAAATTTACCAGCCAAAACTTTTTTTTGTGACCATAAAAAAATCATCTTCTTGAGCACATTATCGATTGTATATCACGTGATGAAAAAAAAGAGCAATTCCTCCCTTCTTATGGTTCTTAACTTTGACGAAACCAAGTTTCTCTTTTCACGCAATCTACATTATTTCCCTACACTTACTCAACAACGTTGAATTTGCAGGGACTCTCTTTTATTTTTCACAATTTCTTTTCTTTCCAAGACTTCTTTATTCTTCTTTGGGGTTCTTCCTTCTTTGGTCTATCTCTTCAGCCCTACTGCCCCATTATATTTCCATTTCAAGTAGCTTCCTTTCCTACGTTAATGTTTTTCCGGGTTTTTAGATTCGCGCTCCACTAGGATCAAAGCACGGGTGCGGTTGAAACTCTTGCGTGATGGGTCAAAAGTGGATTTTGAAATAAAAGATTTAGGTGGAAATATTCGAGAGGTAGAAAAAATGTGGTTTTAGATAGTTTTTAGGGTGTTTTGATTTTTTTCGTTCACTGCACGACTTTGATTTCAAGAATCAAAAACGTCTATTTATTATAAATTGAATTAGTTTAATTTTTGATGGGTTATCTGATATTTTCCCTGGACAAATTATTTTTTGTTTCAAAAACAAATTTATGCAAGTACAAAGTATTTTTAAGTACAAATATTAAATTTAATTAAAAACGCTTTGTTAATCCTTTTTGTTTGAATGCAAAATAAGTGAGATTTGTAATTTTAGGCAAATATTTTAATATTTATTACCATAATTAAAATTATATTTATGTTGGAATCAAAACTAACTGAATAATGTGTATTTTGCGTATTAATGTACACATTTAATTTATTTCAAAATAAATAAAATAATTATAAGCTTCAATTTATAAATTTTTAAAGTTGTAATGTAAATTAATGTAATTGGTATGCGAATTTTGAAATAATTTACTCATTACTAACTTGAAATATCTTTAATATATTTATTATTTAAAACGACATCTTTTGTGAATTTAAGGCAATTAATGCAAGATAACATTGTAATCTTTTAGACAATAATCTAAGAATTATTCAGAATTTAGATCCTTTTGTTTAATTAAATTATGTATGCAAGTGAATTTTTTTTTAATCTTTTGTACTATAAAGTATGGGAACTAGAAATGACAATTGAATGATTATAAAAGAAATACAAATACTTAATATTGAATTCTACTTATTTTTGAGGAATCTTTAAATGATAATTCTCTTTGAATTTTTTTTTTTTTTTTTTTTTTTTCATTTTCAAAACAACTCTTTAAAGTTTATTAGATTATAAATGTTAGGCATTTAAATAATTGTTAATTAAAGTATTTTTGATGTACAAGATTTCGCTATATTAGTTAATGCATTCGCAACAATTTTATTAAATCAGAATCAAATTTCGTTTTGAATATTTTCCCTTTGATCATTTTTTCCCATAATGCTAAGTTAATAGTACATTAGGGTGGATCGTTCTTCTATGGAGAAAAAAAAATATTATGAATCAAAACCTACCTATGGGGAAAAGATGTTCTATGATATAGAGATTAGGGAAAAATAATAAAAAAATTTATGTTTAAATTTTGCACTGCCACAAAGGGGTTGAATTTTCGAAAAAAATGCAAAACGTCTTAATTTTCGTTAAATGATTTTACACTAAAAATAATTGTTTTTTTTTTTACAATATAAATCCTAAAAAGGTGATGATTACTGAATAATTAGTAGTACATTGTACATTTCAACCTTTTTTGACCCAACTCCCTTCCCCCCATATCACCGTTGAATCAGCCCTACAACGTTATAGTGCAGTTGTCAGCGGCTTACGGAATTCGACGTCTAATCGGTGAGCGCTGTTCTAATAAAATAAATTAAATTGCAATTTTATTATGTGACATTTGTTTGTTTGTGTACTTGGACTAATACTGTACTGAGGCGTTGTTAAGAAAAGCCATGATTTGTCCTATATTTGGGTCAGGCTGTAATATGCCACGATTATGCTTCTTACGTACGAAAAACGTAATAAGGTGCGTATATTGGCATTCAAAAAGAGAAGCAAAGTACAGTGTATTTAAATACACTTTTCTCCGCGTGTCAATAAGTTGCAAGTAAGTTAGGAGAGATCTGGAAACGAACTTTAATACCAATAAATGACTTATACAGCATTTTGAGAAAAATAAGTTCATACTACGACAAATATCGCGCTTTCAAAGCTAGAAAATTAACTGAAAGCTATCTCAAGGAAAGCACATCTTAAGTTTAGTTCATGCGTCGACTTGGTTGTTTTCAGATTATCTGGCACCGTCAGCAACACGAAGCCTATAATGTGCCGAAAATTCGTCATTTGACAAACCAACATACATTTACAAACACCCATGCCTTACACTGGACTCGTACCCGCAACTTCGCGGTCTAGAAGCTAGCACACTAACCACTATACCGTTTGGTCGTCTAGGTCATGCGTTGACAATGACATAGATACAACAATGTTGGTTGCTATAATAGGTAGTCTGTCAACACAGGTATCAAAGAAGGTGTTATACGAAATATGGAACTGATTCTGAAGCGTCCACTACAATGGTTTGTGTGCCACACTGCAAAAAAAATCCCGTCAAATTTACGGTTTTAAACTTACAGCTGGGTCGCCAGTTTAAAACCGTAAAAAATACGGAAACATTCCGTATTAAGTACGGTTTTTGACTGATTGCAACAGTATTTCCCCGTAAAATGAACGGAAACTTTCAGTAATAATTACGGTCATTCCGTACAAAATACAGTATTTCCCCGTAAAATGAACGGAAACTTTCAGTAATAATTACGGTCATTCCGTACAAAATACAGTTTTCTCCCGTAAAATAAACGGAAGCTTTTCGTATTAAAAACGGTTATTGACTGGTTGCTAACATTGATCCCAGTAAAATAAACGTAAACTTTCCGTATTAAATACGGTAATTTCATGCAAAATAATTTACTCCCGTAAAATAAATTAAAATTTCCCGTATTAAGTACGGTGATTCCATACAAAATGCAATTTCCACCTGTAAAATAAACAGAATTTCTGTGTTGAATAAGGTCAATTCCATATAAAATACAATTTCTCCCGTAAAGTACACAGAAACTTTCTGTAATAAATTTCATATAAAATACACAGAAATTTTTCTGTATAAGAAACAGTTTACCCCTACAAGCGAAGTTTTTCTTATACAAAAACTTCCAGTGACAAAAAAGGTTTACAAATGTAAGTGAACGGTTTGCTTTTGCAAAATATTAAGAAACTTTACATATTAAAAGTAGTTTACAATTGTAGATGGAAAAGCTTCTGCCACAAAATATATGATTAATTTTAGTATTAAACAGTTTACAATATCAAGGAGGCATTTGTGTTCTGCTAAAGGTTTTGTTAGTAATAATAACAATATTCAATGGATGAAAATCATAAAAATTAAAGTACGATTCTGTATCACAGCAAAATATTCTATGTCCCATTATAAATTAAAGCGAAAAAAATTTCCGAAGCAATAAGGTAATCCTTCAACATAAATAGAAAGGTAAAAAATATATCACAAAATGAGCATGTCACACAAAATAATTTATTAATAGCTATCAGTCTTTTCTTATATCAAACTATAATAATAAATTTATTTGGTTATCTATACTATGATTACCTAGACTTTCAATTTGATTAAAACATTAAAAAAATGCAATAATTTACTAACTTTCAAAATATTTTTTAACGCGACAGGATTTAAATGTATTTTATGACACTGTGTATTAAGTATTAAGTAAAAAAAAATAAATTTGATAAAAATATAATTTTATTTCAATACACATAATATAAGTATACATAATTATAAAATTTCAATACACACGAATGAAAAGTGGTTCAGATTACTTTATTTAATAAACAAAATATTAAAAATTTTCTAGGAAGTATCTAGGAATAATTAATCATATCATTCAATACAAGCTGCGGCAACTTTTAAGGCCATATGAAAGTCATTATTAATTTTTCAATTTAGAAAAATATGCAAAATATACGAAAAGGAAAAATTTAGATTGTAGAATGTACAAATTATTGAACACATCTAATAAATAATAATTTTAAAATTTCAATACACACGAATGAAAAATGTACAAATTATTAAACACATCTAATAAATATAAATTATAAAATTTCAATACACACGAATGTAAAGTGGTTCAGATTACTTTATTTAATAAACAAAATATTATTGAAGCATATCTAATAATTATTGAACACATCTAATAAATTTTCAAAGTTGACAGTATAAAAGTATACATAATTATAAAATTTCAATAAACACGAATGAAAAGTGGTTCAGATTACTTTATTTAATAAACAAAATATAAAAAATTTCTAGGAAGTATCTAGGAATAATTAATCATATCCTTCAATACAAGCTGCGGCAACTTTTTAGGCCATATAAAAGTCATTATTATTTTTTCAGTTAAGAAAAATATGCAAAATATACGAAAAGGAAAAATTTAGATTGCGGAATGTACAAATTATTGAACACATCTAATAAATTTTCAAAATTGACCAATGCAAGTTATATCTGAATAATTATGACTCTACAAAATAACCATCTTATAAAATGTCCAATTTACCACAGTAAACATACTTAAGGTATTTAACTGCTGCTGGAGAGTCTGAAGAATCATTCTTTCACTTACTTCTATGTGTGGGAGCGAGTTGCCTGTTGTTGTTGTTGCTAATCCTCACTGTCTGACGGAGTGAGACAAGATCCACGAGTTCGTTGACTAAAAGGTAGTCGAAGACTAGGAGAGGATTGCTAAAGCGACCCTCCTTAGAGAGTCCCATGTAATCCAAGAGGTGCTCAGGAGAGGCCTGATGATTTTGGCACTTGGTGCAGGTGGCGAAAGTTTTCCTGCCCTCGTTGAAAGTGAAGCACTTGATGTGACCGCTAGCAAGCCTTGATAGAACAGTTCGGGTATGTCTGTCACACGGGAGGTCAAGGGACAAACCTGGTTTTGAGCCCTTGTACCAATTATGGGTTGGGGGTGTTTTCCACTCCTCCGAGATCTTTGATTTTTCCAGAGAGTACAATTCCAAAAAAATAAGTGTGGAAGAGGGAGATGTTGAAATCCTGCAACCCTCCTTAGCAAGGATATCGGCCTGATCGAGTTGCCTGGTCTGATTAATAGTCATTCATCACGGCGATGGCCGTGTCAGGATACTCTGTCTTTCAGGCGAACAGTTGCTCCCTCAATGTACAGTAGGTCATACAGACGGTGGTGGCGGTATTATGCTTTGGGGGACGTTCTCTTGGGCGTCTCTGGGACCCGTGGTTGTGGTAGAGCAGACCATGAATGCTACAGGGTATCGGAACATCATTGCGGTGACTGAGCCTTTGTCTGGATTCATACCCAGAAGCACCTGTGATACAGATCAAAATAAAGTTTTTAATATAAATCCTTTATATGCATTGGCAACTTTTATGTGCAATTACAACCAGTGTTTAAGTTTTTTAAATGCCACTAGCATAGCTCTGTTACAATACTAATGTCATAATTAGCATTCACAAAAGCAAAACTATTTTTAAAACAAACCTCAAATAGTAAATGAAATAAACACTTATATGTAAATGATAGCAGATTATCAAAACTACTATTAACGGGTGGCCACAAAATTTACGAAAATAAATTCCCTGATTTTACTGCAAACTTTTTATCCAATTTCCACAGCTTATTCAGAAGTGTAGACATCCTGATCAAATAGAACATGTATGCTAAAGAGATAACGTACCAATTTTTTAAAAATAGTTTTGGCGGTAATGAAAAGTTCAAATTATTCAGAAACATTAAAATTTCAACGATTACTGCCACAGTTCTCTGGGTAAATGGTGCCAAAATGTGGATGAACAGGGAAACGTGCCTTCAGAACAAAGAAAATTTCCCTGATTTTTGTGAAATTTAAAAAAATTTCCTGATTTTTTCCAGAATGAGAAAGTTTCCTGACATTTCCATTTTTCCAGGTTTTCTGGCCACTCTGTATTAGTGTCATTTAAGTATAGCACTTCTAACAAAGGTGAAACAAGCAAGTTCTTGTAAAACTTATCTTCCCACGGAACGTTGCAAGAAATAAAAATGTTTAATTCTAATTATAATACACTAAGTAAATTTATTCTAAAAGCACTACAATTTATTCCAACAGTATTCTCACTTCAAATAAATAGTGTTGTATTTGTCCCTAAATCCTATGTATAAAGCAGTGTTGAAGCTGCTGTACAAAATTTTTTCAGCAAAAAAGCTCAAGTCACAATTTTCATTTCAGCAAAATGCTAAAATGGTTACGAGCTACATCCCTCGAGATGTTTAATTTAACTCAATGAAAACACTTTCATTGAGTTAACACACAGCATTTTGTTAAAACAGCACCCACAGCTTAATCCCAGCAACAAAATAAAATAATCTCTATAGTTTACCTGAAAAGTGCAGAGAGCTTTCGAAGTCTTCAAGGCATTCAGCACAACTGGTAGTTTCTTTTGGAAAAATTCCAATAAACTGTACAAAATATGAAAAATATTGTAAAATGTATCATCCTTATGTACATATATTTACACTCGTGAAAAGAATCAAATGAACTAGCTAGCATGAAATCGTCTTTTAAAAACCTTATTTTAAAATATGGATCTGCACATCAGGTGGGTAGTCTAGGGATGGGATAAATCACCTTCAAAAATAAAATTTAAGTTTATCTCCTTAAAATAAAGACTCAATATTTCACACAACAATATTTCTCATTATATCATTAGGTCCATGGCGTTTAATGTTATAAGTGATAAAACGATAATTTGCAGAAGGAATGGATTAGAAATTCTCAATTACTACTATCCGTTAACGCTAAAAAAAGAAATTTATCGAAAGAAAATCTTTTTTCTTTGCTCACAAACGTAGGCTCATTTTTCAGCTACGTTTTTAAAGAATTTTACATTAATTCAAGTAACACATTTCATAAAATGAAGAGGTCTTTTAAACCCTGCATTGAAAGGCTATATCACCACACCAATGCTATAGTAGCGCCGACCAAACGGTATAGTGGTTAGCGTGCTGGCTTCTAGACCGCGAGGTTGCGGGTTCGAGTCCCGTGTAGGCATGGGTGTTTGTAAATGTATGTTGGTTTGTTAAATGACGAAATGTTTCGGCGCATTATAGCCCTCGTGTTGCTGACGGCGCCAGATAATCTGAATACAACCAACCAACCAACCAATGCTATAGTACTTGAAAACAGCAACATTTTAAGTATCTGTTTTGCGATTAATTCAATCCCAAAGATCACCAGCCCTTCCCTTACTTTTGCCAGTGACCAAGTACGATAACATTTATGACAGATGATCTTGTCTTGACAAGCAAGCTATATAATCTTGAGGAAGTCAAAGTCCTCAGTCAAAGGCGGTGGGTGCCATGTAAGAGACTGAATATGTTCCCAAGTGATTTCTAATGCAATCCCAACAGACTGATTTGAAACAATCGCAATGAAACTGATGTGTCTTTTGACTGAGACTTCACACAATGGAACAGATGTAGTAGGACATTTGGCGATAAAAAAAATCAAAACAAGATCAAAAACATGGTAACTGAATAAGTTAAAACATAAACAATAATAAAATCAAATTAAAATATAAGTAATAAAACCGTTATTACATAACTAAAGAGCACATTTCTAAATGATAGCCAATGCAGTTACTTAAACTTCATTTAGTTTTACAACTCTTACAAACTCGTGAAATATTACGTACAATATTCTATATCACACGCATATGTTTCAGAAATGCAATAAAACAACAATTGCTGTGTGTTTTCCCATTAAATAAAAGAATAACATTTTCTGATTCTGATGTAATTTTATGTACATACATTAATTTAGAATTTATTAGTAATGAACAAATTAATTGTATAATGAAAAGAAACTTACGAAGGAAGCCACTTTCTTTCAAAACAAAAATGCCATCCTCGCCGTTCGGCGTCTATTTTGAAGATGGTGTAATGCGCATGCGCAGAGAGCGATTTTTGGTGAATGACGGTTATTAACCGTAGTCTTGCCTGTGAAAACTGCTTTAAACCGTAAATTCAGGTTTACGGATTTAAATCGTTACAATTACTGGGAATTTCCGTATAAGTGACGGTTTTTTTTTACAGTTCAGTTACAAGCAAAAGAGTGACCGTATGCTAGATACTACCTGTAGTTTCATTCACGTAAACCCAAGCTATGCGAACTGACTAACAAGAAAGACTTAAGTACTGATCAACTGTGCTTAATGGAAATTTGTGAAGCCATCACTGCGGACAAAGCAGCGAAGGGCTGTTGAAGAGAAACTCTGGAAAGATTCGCCACTCAAGGTGGTTTACAACCCCCAACAGAATTCTCATGTTCTATTTGGCTTAGAAGAAGTCTAACCAAAGCTTTATTGAGATTAATTACGTTCATCGTAAAAATCTAGGCACCTATGTGATTCAAGATCAAAACCAAACAATAGGTAATCTATGATGCAGAGCATTTGCATTAGTCAATCTTTCTATCGCGTAAATTCTCAATTGATTTGAAGAAAGTCATTGATCCAATAATTTTTGAAACGGGGGTTCGGGCCTTTCTGAAACTATCCTGATATCAATGCTAGCTGATGACAGAAATAACACTAAGGAATCGGTCCTCCAAAGAATTTTGAATTTGCACAAAGTCAAACGGTCTGCTGCAACCCAAACCCTTTTAACTATTAATATCCGTATCTTAAACATACCAACTTTTGACCCTTGTGTGACAGATTATGTGAACTTGATTAAGTGGGAGAATGTGACAGAACGATTTAGTGATGACATGATTTCAGGAGCAATAGTAAACCCAACAATTATTTCTACCGCAATACTATAGTATTACCTACTATCAAGGGGTATCCTTATCGTACTCAAGATATAGAACGAATAGTCACAGAAGCATTTTCTGCTGTAAGCGGATCATACAGAAGAGGGGGTTAAAAAGAAATAGCATGGAATCACGAAACCTCAAGCCAGTTTTCAACACCAAACGTGATTACCGTTCACTGTAATTCCGAAGATTTTTTGATTTTTCTTGATTTAATTCTTAAGAAGCTGTAATATGTTTCTAAAGCTTTTTTTTTCTGTAACCATTTAGTATATGTCCTCTCATTCCAATAAACATTCAAAAGTACTAAAGGCCTGTTTCACTTAAACAAAAATCACTTTGACATTTTACCATTAAAAAGCTTAAATACCAAAACTTCATCCCCCTTGCAAAGAGCTTGACATAAAATTTATTATTTTTATTTTATTTTCCTCTTAATTAATGTACCTCAGAACATCTTTTCCGTACAGGTAGGTTTTTAAATTCTTCAGAAAAAAAAAATTCAATTGACTTCGACTTTTTGCTATAAAAAAGCTCAAATACCTAAAATTCATCCTCCTTGTGGCAGTATTGAACTTAAAATTTAATTTTTTTAATTATTTTTCCATGTATCTATATACCATAGAACATCTTTTCCCCATAGGTTGGATTTGAAATTCTTAAATTTTTTTTTTTCGATCCACCATGTACATTACTTATATTATTATAAAATAAATAGCATGCAATTAATTTTTAATTATAAAAACTAAAATAGTTAAAACCATAAATTGCGATATACTTAATAATGTAAGGGCTAATTAATGCCATAAGGTTTTGTAACTAATTTGTTTTTTGCGTGTACAAAATTTTATAGTTTTTTAAATTTTTTTTTTAATAAGAACAGTACAGATAGTTGTTGAATTAAATTTCCCTTCATTAATACTTTTCCGAATAATGAAGCATGTTATAAAATACAATTTCAAAATATAATTTATATAATATTACGAAATATTAATTTCAATGAAATATATGTTATGAATAAGAATTTGTTATTTTAGTACTTAACTTGTAGAGTATGAGAAAAAAATAAAAATCTGGTTAAATTAAGCATTTTCTTTGCAAAATAATTTACAATTCATTTGATTTCGTAGGTCAAAATAATTATGTAAGCACATTAACTACTAGTTGCGCTTCCCTTAAATCTCCATATATGAAAAATAATGAAACATCACGAATGATGAAAAAGACATAATTGAATAAAAATATGAGCTATTAGGACTAGTAATTTTTTAATCATGCATACAATGTTTTTACACTTATTTAAAAAATAATTACAAAAAATTCATTAATTAAATATTTGGGTAAAAGGTATATAGAATTTTTTTTGTAAATTAGCAATTTATAAAATACGAAAATTACTAAAATAATGGTGTTCATATTAGTTATACGAAGTACTTAATTTTGGATAACGATTTATTAACACAATTATTTTCTCTTTCATCTACAGCAAGTATTTTCTTGAGTAAATATGTACTAATTACAAAATAACGGATCAAACAAGAAAAAAAAGATAAAATTTCTCGGTAATTTTGTTACATGCAATACGTATGTATTTTCTCTTTATAAGTCAATTAGTATAAGTCTTTATTGCAACTTATTAGGAACTTCTCTAACGTTCTGCAACCATCACTTAAAAAGTGTATTTTCAAGTACGCTACATAAACTTTTTATAACCAAATTATTAGCTTGTACTTTTTAAACATGTTGCTTGTTTAAAAAAAAAAAAAAAAAATTCACTTGTTTGAATGTGAGTTGCAAAGATGTTACACAAATGAGGAAACATTTTAAAGAAATTAAAAATATTTATAAAATATGCTTCATTCAATTTTGTTGTTTGAATTTGTCCACTTTGCTATAATACTTTTTATCGATTTTTGAATATGATTTATCATCTTTTAATAAATATTTAGCATTACTGCAGTTCCATTCTACAAACAAAACAAACATTATTTTTTAAGACGTGAGAGGGGAAGGGGAAACTTCATCAAATTTAAAATTGAAGCTAACTTAAGTATTTCGTTATTTTTCAGATAGTATTGATGAATAAATATGTAGATTATTTTCAATATTTTATGTTTGGTATATGATATTTTATCCAATTTTTTTAAAGTTAATTTTATTATTTTTTCAATTTTAATTATGAAGTTGAAAAAGTGCAGTTAATCATGTTCTCCACCAGATGTACACTTATTAATGAACACAACTCGTGTTTTACTGTCTAGATGTTTTTACTTTCTTTTGAATTAACATTAACTTCACTCGTGTTCAATTTTCGTTTTTATATTAAATAATTTTAACTAATTCTTTTAATAAATTTTGAAATATTATAGATACATTCCTTACAATTAAATATTATAAAAATTATTTTGTTCTCATAGAAACCGATTCCGAATACTAAGAAATCATCTTCTGTAATTAGTATTTATAAACCTTTTGATCAATTAAAATATACTAAAAAAATTAAGATACATGGTTACAAAAATATTTGCTTTTTTAAGCAATGACTATTTTGCTGTTTGTTAATGTTTATGTTCTACTGTAATTAATAATTAACAAAACTGCATTTAATAAAAATAATAATTTTTTAATAAATTAAACAAAGGAAGATACTTAAAGAAATGGCAATATTTAAGAAATAAAAACATCTTTGATTTTATTATATAGTTTATTCAAGAAATGTTTCGAATGTCCCATCACTTTTATGAATTTTCTTGAAGTTTCTCAGCTACACTTTTGGTATTTTGCTTTATAAAAAAATGTTTTATTCAATCAACTTGCAAAGCAATATTTCGGTTTTAAAAAAAGTAAATAACGGACATTTTAAATACGTTGTTTTTCTATATTAAAAAAGTATTTATTATTATTGTTTTTAAGGTGTGCTAACAGTTTTGAATAAAGCTGTATTTAATTACAAAACACAAATTAGTTTACATTTGAAAGTAAGTGTTCAAGCCAAATAAAAGTATTATCTGTAAAGTTAATAGCAAAAGTTGCTGGTGATTTAAGTATAGTTATTTTAAATAAATATGACTGTTTTTGAAGTATATATACTAATTAGATTAGCTTTACTAGAAAATATACATAAATGTTAAAAATATAACAAGATTACGTTATTTAGGTAACACCAGATAATTAGTTTATGTTATAAATAGTGCAATACTATCTTCCTCTAACATCTCAAATTAAGTCCCTTTCTAAATATGTAATAGTCACACATTCTAGTTCTACTTTTCAATAAAACTTATACATGTCGTAAAATTTCAAATATTATAAATATTAAGTTTTAATTATTTCCTCAAACATACTATTTGATAACATTTCTTTTTATTTTCAAAAACTTCCTTTGGAACAAAATAGTTGAATTATCTTAATAGCTCGTTGCAATATGGAACTTGTGATAACAAATCACACACCTCACACATTTTTCTCTTTTGATTATTCTCACAAAACTGCAAGTTTTAACAATAAAATATCACCAAGTATACTGCAACTTTGATTGCCTCTAAGGCTAACAAGTTCAACAACATAACATGACGTCTAAATAAAGATATGTATCTCCATCTACTTTTAGTATTATCGAATCCAGTTGATATAATATCCTATCTGTATGGATTGAAGAACTTCAGAACTGGTGTAATCCCATATTGGAAAAGAATAAACGTGGCAACGATAGAGAGAATGACAATTTTTCCATTTATATTCGAGACTTGAAATATCTGTTGATGGGAAGGGGGTAGTTTCTCGTATCGAACAACTCTTTTTATTTACCCAATCACTGACGGGATTCAAGTGGGGTTCTGTCTTCAGATAGAATATATTTCAGAATAAATATTATTTTGAAGAAGAGTATTATAATTTTGATATACGATGCTGTGTGTTCCTTTTCATTACGTATGTAAATAATCTGTAATGTGTAATGATGTATGAATTTTTTTTTTTTTTTTTTTATTTGAGTAGTTTGATATCATATAAAAAATAATTCTTTTGGAGAAATTTAGCATTCTCCAATAACTTTTTTTTATTACTGCCTATTACGTAAATGTTTTCCGTAAAATATTATTAGATTAAATAAATTATTTTATTCTGTATGTAGTGTTTAGGGGGTACGGCACATGAAAATTTTTCAAATAATAAATTTTGAGTTTATTAATGTTTATGAAAATTTAAATTATTCTCTTTAAAATGATGCCACATATGTAATAATATCTTATTTTTAATAATTTTTTGAAGTAAATAAAATGTAGGTATTTGGTGCATGTTTTTAACTTCAAAACCATTTCTTAAAATGCCGTTTTTTCATGTTTGGGGGCACATAGCTAAAATCTATTTAACATAAATGCTTGAAATTTTGTATACATGTTTCTCTAACGTTCAGTACTTTAGTACTAGGAATTAAGGGTAAGTAGCATACTTTAAATCATAATTTATCTAAAACTTAAAAAAAAAAAAATGTAAGCATATTTTTAGAAGGTCAAAATTATTTTAATTTTCAAAAAATAATAAAAATATCGTGTTAAAGTATTCAAAAGTATCCAAGTAATATACTGTGAAAGTTTCATACTGACTGAAGAATCGGTTATTAAATGAGATTGCCCTAAAGCTGTTGAATTTAACATGGGTTCCCATGGAGGTGCCGGGCCTTCTTAAATTGACAGTTTATATGTTACGAAGTTGTTTTGGAATAGTATAAAACACATTTAAATATTTAAATGAGTAGGTTGTGCATGTTCATATTCTTACATTTTAAATAAATTTAAACCTAAGTTACATTGAGGTGTTTAATTGTATACAAATGTGCTTAAATAGAAAATAAATTGCATCTTAAAAAAATGGGAAGTTACTACTCATACAAAATTAATAAAAACCGTTCAGTCGATTACTATTTTCGACCTTTTTTAAGGAATAGTTGAAATCATGGTTTGGATTTAAATTGCTGAAACAATATAGAACATTTTATGAATACTGTTGATATTTATTATAATATTGTTACAAATTTTCATGCAAGATTTCTTACACATTTCTTAACACAACAACAGCTCTTCACCAACAATCTAAAATCAGTGCTTCATTCGTGCCAACTTAAGAAGAAAAAAAAAAAAAAAGAAGAAGAAGAAGAAGAAAAAACACACACACGCACTCACACGTTGCCTGTGTTAGTGTTAGAGATCATTTTACATAGTGCCTCTATCTTGAAAAATCGATTAGCCGACTGAATCCTTATTCATCCCGATAAACGATTTTATATTTTAGCGTTATTCCACGTTCACACTACAAATGATATCTACAAAAGTAATATCTATACTTAAAGTCATTAATAAAATAAAAATTACTCATGAATTTTTTAAATTGTATTGATAAAAACTCTTAAATAAAACATCCAAAACAGTATATTGATAATGAAAGAATATAGGTCTAGTAATTACATACTTACCAAGCCAAATATATAAATTTCAAAAAAATTTTGATTTTTTTTTTTCAATTAAAAAAGTACTATTATATTAAATTAGCGCATTTGGTACAAATTTAAAAATAATATCATTTTATTAATATATCCTGCTTTTTAATTATTCTAACAAAAATTATTCATATTATGTATGAAAATATACGGCATTTATAATTTTTAGTAATATCAGTATCCTATATATATAACGACCACTGTGGACTGCCTATTAAATTGTTATTAGAAATGCCAAAATAACACTTTTCAAAACACTTTTTCAGTGTACTAAGTATTTTAATCGCATGGAATTTATTATCAGTATTTATTCATAACCATAATTTGAGCTAATCTGATTAGTTTACTTCTATAATAAACATAAGATTTATCAAATTTGATTGCATGCAGCGTCATTCATCTAATTTATGTCTTTGTTACAGGTTGATTATAACAATTTGTGATTAATTGAGATCATTATTCAAATTGAGAGTAATAATTGAATACACATAATTTTGTAGAAGGATTGTTACAGCAACAATATTCGAACATGTTATTCATCATCATAAAATACTCATTAGCAAATCTGAAGCCAAAAATGATTCATTATCATTTTTTTATGGATCTCAAGTGATTTCGAATAAGTTGCTTTGTATATATAAACTGAAATATATTCAAATGATAATTTATTCAATCTGATTAAAATGTTTTGTGCAATTGTCAATCGTAATATCCAAAGTGAAATAGTGCATCAAAATGAAATGCGGTACAAAATTGCAAAAACAAAATTCAAAAACAAAATACATTTGTTGTGTCATCACTTGAATTTTTTTATTTATAGACTGATGTTAAGTGCTAAGAACTATATTTTCTTCAAGCTAAGAGAATATCTCGACTAAATTGCTTAGTTTGCCTTAAAAGTATGTTAAGTTATTCTGGAAATAACAGATTAAGATTTTATAGTTACTAAGTAATTTAGAAGTAAAATAAAATTCAAAAGTGGGAAATTCAGATTAACTTTTTGAGATTAATTCTTTCTGATTAAGGTATTTTTAATTAATAATCTAAACTGTTACTGCTCGATAATCAAATATTCTTAGTAAATTTATAAAATTTTGTTTTCCCGAACTTTAGAATAAATCCAAGTTGCAAATTCATTAGTAAATGTATATTTCTAAAGAATATTAAAATTGATACAAAGTATCAGTATTTAGAAAATATAGCTGAATTCATGAAATGTAATATTATTTTTCAATTCATCTCATTCTATTAATTAGACACAACTTTAAAATTGACATAGAAAGCAAAATATTGTATTGAACTAATTAAATGTCTCTGCAAACTATATATAAATGAAATATGTTTTTTTCATTTTTAGGCAAAAACAAAGCTAAATAAATAGTTTTTCAAGAGCTTTTACTTTAAATGATACAAATACTACGACATTTCATAGTAATTGACAAAACATATGCAATCAAGGATATAAATTTCAATAAAAAGAAAATTCTCCTTTCAGAATATTTTTCTCAGTTCAATCGCTTCAGATAAGTCATTATAACTGTTTTAAATATTTATTTTTAAAACGTTTTTACATAAAACACCATTTTAATTAATTAAAAATGAATATATAGGTTGTCTTACAGTTTCACAGACATTTTTCCATTTATATTTTAAATTTTTATTAATTTATGTAAAAGGACATTGTATAACTTCTTATTTAAAAAAAAAAAAAATCTCTACTTAATCTATCAATACATTTAAGTTTATTCCGACATATTTTAGCATTCTATTTTTGATTTATTCCATATCTTATATTAATGTAGACTAGTTTTCTAAAGTAAACATTATCTGTTTAGGAGTTCGTATTATTCATTTATGAAATGGCAACATATGTTGGTGGAATTCTTCCTATAAATGTAAATAATAGAGAATTATACTTACGTTGTGTCAAGAGAAGTGTCTCATTTGTTTTATCAAACAGTTCTTGAAGTTAAAACCAGACGGGAAACCTTATTTTAATGAATATGTTTCTTTGCTAAATTATTTAAATGAATGCCATTCAATTTCTATGGTCATGTAAATGAAGTGAGACTACAAAGCTCGAATGAAAAGATGTTCCTAAAGAAATAACAAAATAAAATCTAGTTTAACTTACCTTTAAATTAACAGTTAATTATTATGAGTTAAATTGTGGACAAACCTTGGTATTTCTTAATTAAATATGAAAGGTTTCGCTCTAATTGAATTCTTGTTCACATTTGTATTAATTGAGTTTTCGTTTGAATGTATGTTTTTTTTTTTTAATTTTGTTTTTTTCCCACTCAATTTTCAATGCTAAAGCTATTATACCACGTAAGTTTAAATAATTAAGTGTAACAACATAATTATTATTATTATTTTGGTTCGCATGTTCAAACAGCAATGTGTAATAACATAAACATTTCAAATAATGAAATTCTTAAAATTAAATTTTAACTGATTCATAACTTTTAAACCGCTTTTTTATTTTTTGAACTAATCACTATCTGTTTAAAATGATTTACTTAAAAAAACTAAACAATTTATAGGTCCGTTTAATTTATGAAAATCTGCTCAGATGAAAAAGTATTTTTCATAAAAATATAAATGATAAGAATCTATAATCAATTATTCTAAAATTTAATTGGTACTTTGTTCATAAATATAGAAACAAGTTTTTTTTTTTTTTTTTAAATAATTTTTTAAAGTATCATTGTATTGTTAGCTGTATTGTACCGTGTTAGAAGTTATATAAAATATACAAATATCAATTCAAAGCATATTTTCTTAAAGCATAATTGTCTTTATTGTTAAATTTCTAGGTTTTTAATTAATCAAATGTCATTCTTTCAAACTAATTAAGTTGCAAAAGGAATTTTGAACTCAAAGTATTAAAAAATTTTAAACAAAACCTTTTACATTTCTATCTGCATTATATTGCATTTTACATAAAATTAAATAGTATTTACTTTTATAAACATATTATACTAGCAATATATAAAAAAATTCCAAAGTTCTTTTTTTTTTTTTTTTAATTTTCTGTCTCAAAAGATGTTATCTATTTATTCCACATTTTGAACAATTTATAAAACTTTCAACAAATTTAACACCCTTGCTTTTTCATTTTAAAAGCGACGTTTAGTCTACATTCGAAATTGAAGTGCAGCTTTTAAAAGTGTGTGATGTGTTCGTTAAGTAGGTTATGACGCCAAAAGTGACAGCTTTTGTTTGTAGTTAACAGTCATGACGTCATAATCCACTCTGACACAAGCGTTTTGACAACAGAGTTGGATGGATGTTCTTATCCCTGGAGAAATAAGGATTTCGCTCCAACATCAATCAAACTCGAATTTTGTGCTGTTGTTCGTTACGATGAATTTTGTATTTTAAACAGAGTTCTGTTATGAAAAACCTGAAATATTAACGCGATAGTTACTTAAAAAGTGTTTATGTCTAAAAGAAATGAAGTGAAGTGTGGAGTGCCTTTTTAGATGCATATCAAATAATTTTCTGCCGGATTTTTGGAATAAATTATTTAGAAAATGTGTGATATTTTTACTTCCAAGGTCAGCGTTTTTGAAAATGCAGTCACGATGCGGAGGTGGGTTATTGGTAATTTTTACAAGATAGGAAAATGTAATGAAATATGTTTCAGTGACATTCATAGCAACTACCAAGGTTAGAAAAAGCACCTTTTTTTTTAATATTTCATACTTCAGATGAAAGACATGCGTTAGTTATTTTAACAAACGAAAAAATAAAATTATGAATTTAATGATTAAAATAAATAAATAAAAAAAAAAAAAAATGCAAAATGCAGAAATTAATTTCTTTTTTATTTCCGTCAAAACGGCTGGTTTTTAATTTTTCTGAAATAAATTTCAACATAAAGGAACATTTTTAAAACTGATCATCACAAAAATAATACTTTCTGCTAAAAATATTTAGAAAATATTTTTCTGGTGGTTTCATTTGCATTTTTACTTGCAAATAATTATTTTTAATAATTGGAATGCCTATTTAAGAGATCAGATATAGTTGGGGTCATGTTAAAATAGCTTAATTTTTTTAAATAAAGGTTGTCTTGTCGTGATTTGTTAAAAAGTGGGAACAGGCGCAACGAGATTTGGCAAATACTTGACGAAATTTTTTAAATAAATCCTATTATTCTAAAATTTAAAAGAATCCCATTTCTTAAATAAATCATAGAATTAAAAAAAAAATGCCATCTGATTCATTTTATCTCGAAATACTAACCAATGTAAATATTTTTAATTTCGTGAAATTAGCCGAAGGTGAATACAAGTGTAATTTACATGTATTTGCAATCTTGAAAACAACTAACATAACTGTCCTCTTTTGAGATTAGTAGTTCTGGAAGTTTGGAAACAAATATATTAAGCCAAGTTGATAGCTGATTTTGATTTTTATTATAATACACTTAATGGCACGAAGGAATGGAATTGCTACATTTGAATTATTGTTTAGATAATGCACTGGAATAAATATTAGTGAGCAAAAAGTACTATCGAAGTATTATAAACTTGAAATTCAATATTTGCAATGAATAATTAAAATTTAAACGTTAACTGCCTTCTTAAATATCCATAATATTTCTAATATTCTATAAAGCAACTCTCTCTTAATTACCTCACGACTGCCTAAACCGAAAAACTAGTCTCCTCTCCTCCCTCGATACATTTCAACTCAAACCTAAGTCCCTTTCATTTGCCAAACGCCAACAGGATAATTGGAAGAAGTTGCTAATTTATCAACAAATCCTTTCACGCCGTATATATTCGGGTTATTTGAAATAAGAAAGTACAGCGCATAATCTCTCGTTAAGGCTTCTTGAAGAGCTCACATTTCCCACCTAATAGATTAGGAGCACTTTCGACATTTTCTTCCCTCATCATATTCAGGAGGTATTTGAAAGATGGTGATTAATTGGTCCCACACGGAGTGTAGAGCTTAGAAGTGATTATGGCAATATTTACGAAGGACAACGTAAATTTTCTGACAGCAGGAATTAATTTTCGCCTTTCACTAAAACGAGATAGGTGTTGGCCGAACTTTTTTAAAAACGGAGTTTAGCTGTCATTGCAACGTTTGAGAATTTAATGATGTTTTAGAATGGAAGATATTCCTTGATTCCAAAGGACTTTGAGATATTATTTGATTGAGTGTGAAATATATTTATTTGAAGTATGTTAATGAGATTGAGTTATTGGTGATAGTAAGAGAATTCCGAATTGTAAGGTAGCAACTGATCCTTTGAATTTATGATCATCTTTTGTAATGAGTGAAGGGATAATGTAAATTAAAATGAAGTGGAGATGTATCATTAAAATTAATAAATTTATGGAATCACTCATAACTTTATGAACGGTACAAACATTTCACATTTGGTACTCTTTGTTGTATATGAATTTATGTTACACTAAAATCAATACGTTTTCAACAATATAACTAAAAAGACACTACTTAGAAAAAATTTCAATGAATCTGAATATTCTTAATTTTGTTATTATTTTCAATTAATTTAAATAATATCTTATATTTGAGTGTAAAAAGCAAAATTTAAAAAAGAAAAATGAAACCTAAATTATATTATTGGCTCTAAAAGTCTACGAGTGGTTATAATTACGCCGCATTAACATTTGTAAAAAATCCTTTCATGAAAAACTCGACACTTTTCTTTTTATATTGCATCAATTTTACTCAGTATGCAAGATAAGTATAATTGATGCAATAAAAAAAAGGTTTCAAACAATTGTCAACGAGCAATCTGCCCATCATTTGCTTTAATTTGGTGCATTATGCTTTCAATAGTAAGAACTAAATAACATTATATACGTTAGGGTGGGACGAAAAACTATTTTTTTTAAATAGGTTTGGGAATAGTGGGGAAAAGTTTCCTAATGGGTCAATTAGAACTCACTCACAATTTAGTCAATTTTGCTCAAATTCTAGCCGTGCCCCTCTGGCATTGAAAATGTAAAAAGTGACAAAAAAATTCACTTTTAAGCCATTTTTGAAAATTTTGGAAATTATTTTTCAAAACCGCATTGCTATAGCATGGAATAGTTGCCTAATGTATCAGTTGGAACACACACAAAATTTCGTCCACTTAGCTCAATATTTAGCTACGACCCTCTTGCTTCGAATAAAAATGTGCCTAAGTGTTGCAAAATCGTAACAGATTGGACGCTACCGGGGATAAACAAATATTTTTTTTTTTTTTTAAATTGGTCTTGGAATAGCATAAAAAAGTTACCAAATGGGTGCGTTAAAAAGCTCAAAAAATTTCTTCAATTAT
The DNA here is from genome assembly GCA_963978545.1 of Linyphia triangularis. Taxonomy (NCBI): domain Eukaryota; kingdom Metazoa; phylum Arthropoda; class Arachnida; order Araneae; family Linyphiidae; genus Linyphia; species Linyphia triangularis. Next base: position 88,331,335 of record OZ021723.1, on the reverse strand, counting down.
GTTCAACTTCTAGCCACGCCCCTCTGGCATTGAAAATGGCCAAAAACGCACAAAAAAATGCACTTTTAAGCCATTTTTTGGAAGTTTTTGGAAATTATTTTTTAAAAAATAGCAATGGAATAACATGGAATAGTTGCCTAATGTGTCAATTAGAACACAAAATAAATTTCGTCCGTTTTGCTCAATATTTAGCTACGCCCCTCTTGCTATAAACAAAAAAGTGTCTAAATGTCATAAAATCGCAAGATTGGACGTTAGGGTGGACCATTTTTTTTTTTTTTAAATTCGGTCTTGATATAGCTAGGAAAAGTTGATTAATGGGTCGGTTAAAACACGAATAAAAGTTTGTTAATTTAGTTGAATATCTAGCCGCGTCCCTCTGGCATCAAAAATGTTCATAACATTTAAAAAAATGCACTTTTAAGCCATTTTTTGAGCTATCACTTAATTTAAAAAAAATAAATAAAAAACAGCATTTGTATAGCACGGAATGTTTGCATACGAGGTCAGTTAGAACACACAACAAGTTTCATTCATTTTGATTGGAATCTAATGGCGCCCCTAGATTCCAATTCAATCTTCAAATTCTTCATCTTTTATATATATTGTAAGAAGTGGTTCTGTTACGGTGTATTTTGACCAGTCGATGAGATACATGTAATCAACGGCATTAAATTTGAGTTCTGAAAGTTTGAAAAAGCATTTGTCTTCAGATTTATTATTCCTGATGATCAGGATTCACCTCACTTCCTATTCCTGGATGTAATATTGAGAATCCGTTAACATTGCCACTAGCATATTTTTCGGATGGACACAATATGTATTGTTTGAAGTTATTTTTGTCTGTAATTTTCTTGATATGGTCAGGCAACTTCCTTGAAAGATCATTATTCTTCCAGACATGTCTAGCCCCACCGTGAAATGTGGTTTTATTTTTTTATCTCGAACCACATTGGTGCATAACCAGAATCACAAACTTTACGATTATATACGAACTTCATCGGTTAGATTTTCGGTACCGATATATATTATACACAAGTACGCTTTTTCATAACCTACCGAACTCAACTTTAATGCCGTTATTTACATTGATCTCAACGACTGGTCAAAGTACACCATAACAGAACCCCCTCTTTCAATGTATATAGAAGATAAAGAATTTGAAGATATGTGGCAAGAATAGGTTCCTATAAACGACTTGAGAAGTTTCTATGTCACACACAAGCAGTCGAGAGATGTGTTAAACTCATATATGAAACTTTAATGAAAGTTTGTGGTGATGCTGTGAAAGACGGTTATATACGGGCTAAGATTCAAGCAAGAAGAGAACATCCAACATTTGGTAATAAGGGACAGTACTATTCTGAAGACTTTGTCCTCTCTAACGTCCAATATTACGATTTTGTGACACTTGTACACTTTTTAATTTATAGCAAGAGAGGCGTGGCTAAATATTGAACAAAACGTACGACATTTTTTTTAGGTTCTAACTGACACATTGGGCAACTATTCCATGCTATCTTAAAGCCATTTTTTAAAAATAATTTCCAAAAGTTTAAAAAAAAAAAAAAAAAGGCTTAAAACTGCATTTCTTGTGTGTTTTGGACATTTTCAATGCCAGAGGAGCACGGTTAGAAATTGAACAAAATTGACAAAATTTGGTGTGTGTTTCAACTGACCCATTAGGTAACTTTTTCACGCTGTTCCAAGACCGATTTTCGAAAAAATATTTTTTTTATCCCGTCTAACATCCAATCTGTTACGATTTTGCGACATTTAAGTAAATTTTTTTTCAAAGCAAGAGGGACACAGCTAATAGTGAGCAGGACAAAATTTTGTGTATACATTAGGCAATTATTCCATGCTATACCAATGCCGGTTTTGTAAAATAATTTCCAAAATTTTCAAAAAAATGGCTTAAAAGTGCATTTTTTTTTCCCCTTTTTACATTTTCAATGCCAGAGGGGAGCGGCTGGATAATGAGTAAAATTGACAAAATTTTCTGTGTTTTCTAATTGACCCATTAGGTAACTTTTTAGAATTTTGTTACAGGTTAAATTTTTTGAGAAAAATTTATGCTAAGTACTAATTCAATTCCAATGCTTAATTTACACTTTTGGAAAACATGCATTTCTGTTTACTAAAAGAAGTAAAGTTTATTCGAAGCATGTTTATTACATAAATATGTAAGTTTGTTAGGTATAATAGAATTTAAATAACATAATAGAAAAATAATTGCTTTTTTCCTGCAATTTTTTTTTATTTGATTTCAAATGAGTATTGTAGTGTAACGAATTACACTGAAGCTAAAAATGCAACCTACATTTTTTCTAATGAGCACAATTTTGTTAGGCATTAATATAACCTCAGAGTAAATAAAGTATCAAACATACTAGAAGATTTCTAAATACATTGAGTCTATATCAACCACATTAAGTGATTCATATGATTGCAGTTTTTCCGAAGTTTGAACTTTTTGAATTGTAACTGTTTTCATTAGTAGTAATTGGATTACATAAGTTGTCTGAACTCTGTGTGGGTACTAGATGATGTTTAAAGTTATTAAATAAAAAACACATAATAAAACCTATGTAATAAATAAACGAAATCTAAATAATCTATAAAAAAAATTTAATCAAATATTTTACCAATAACTTAAATATTCAATATTCACCACTTAAACATTATAAACATCCAAGGAAATTTGATTTAAATATTTTAATAAAGAATAATCCTTTGATTAAAATTCTACTGTTTGTTGAGGCTATTTGTGCAAAATTATGAATTTAGATTAAATATTATTGCAAAATATTTAGAAAAGAAACATGAAACTACAATTCTGCATTATGTAAATATCTTTTAAAGTGGAAATAAAAAAGTTAATCCACCAAAAAAATGAAAATAGATTACGCAGGAAATGTATTAAAATAATAATATAAAAGCTATGCCAAAGAAATTCAATGTTTTTTTGTTTTGTTTTTTTTCTTCTTTTTTTTCCAGAAATTTCTACACATCTTTAGAATGTGAGAACACCTGAATATAATTTTTATTTGAATTCTACTTCAGTGAAGTCTTATTTCTATCTAAGAAATAAAAATATGTTTTGAATTTAAATTTACAATTCTCTGGATGATTTTTTATCTTAAAGTTTTTTCTTTTGATCAGAAGTATAGTAGTATTTATAATAGAAAACCATGGATATTTGTATATGGAAACTTCAATTTCTTGAATACTAGTCGTGAAAAGTTTTTCTTTCAAACTCAGTACTAATATAAGCTTTGTTTCCTCTTCAGAAAAGTGTATTTTCACTAAGGAAATCGAATATCGAGATGGTATTGGTTTTAAGATAGGACTTCACATTCCTTAGAATTGTGATCAAAAATGTGAAAGTTTCTATATCTGTTAGCCTTAAAACTGAAATTTATTCACAGTTTTTTAGATAAAATATAGCTTTTCAATTTTTAAGGAAAATTTTTCAAATAAAATGCCTATCTATTTATGAGAAGGATTTTTTCTTTTTAATTAATGAGCACCACTTTAAAACAATGTATTTTCTATAAATGTTCTGTGGTTTGGATGGCAATGCTCCAATTTTTATTTAATATTTATAAGTATACAGTATAGTTATTTATATAATACGTTATGTGAATAATTTTTTCTCAAATTGACCAGCTTAGTCATTAGTATAAAAATTACTATTTTTTAAAAAACTAAATTTAAATGATCTTACTCTTAAAGATCCTTATTACATTTCTAAATTTAAATTATTATATTTGTATGTCTTGTTAAACAATGAATAGTCTAATCTCCAAGTAAAGTTTTAGGCCATTTAGATACTTAGAATTTCCATATTTTTTACTAATCAGCATTAAGTTTCTCCTCAAATCATTAATGTATCTATTATAAAGCAAAGATTATTCATTTTCATATTTAACTTCACTTATCAGAGCAAAATAACCACGCTCATTTAACCAATCGCTGGTATTATCACGCCAAACACGCCGGAAAATCATCCATTACATCAATATGTTACGCAACTTTCACTGGTAGCAAATACCTTTTTAAGTCATTATCAATGTTACAGTAAGATACCTTTCCCACAAAAAAATATCTCAAACAACAGGATAAATTCACTAAAAGAACATAGAAAAATCCCTACGACAACATTAGCTGAGAATGGCTCACTGGCGTATGATTACCTTCTCACCCAACAGCCCTTACTTAATGAGTACGAAAAAAAAGTCTATTAAGGTAAACTTTTCTCCACTCTTCCATAAAATTTTTGATGATCTGCTAAAAATAACGAAAGCCTTCTTCAGGTTGTTTTGGCGGACACTTAGAAGCGTATCGATCGGCTGTTTCAGATGGTATCAGACGCCGCTTTAACCATTGTCATCCCGCCGTTATAATCTTATTCCATTAGGTGGGTTGTTATGATTCTACCGATAATGCCCGTGAACGAAAGATGGATAAAGTGGATAAGGAGCTTTATCTTGTTTTTGTTGTTTCTTATGTTTCTATTTCTTACGGAAAGTTCTAGATTTTTCAGGTATGGGAAATAAAGATAATTTTAAAAGGGTTTTGGATATTTAATACTATTCACAATTGATATTTTATTTTTGAATAGAAATATATTGTTACCATCGAGAATTTATAAGCCTTTACATTATGTTCCTCACAATTATTCTTTGAGAAGAACATAATGAAAATGTTTGGTATATTCTAATTCTATTTTAGTTCTACAATTATTTCTAATTGTAGCTTTTTAACAATGTAAAAATTATGAATAGTTTCGGAAATATTAGTTTGAAAGTAATGGCAGCGGTTAGGTATATCTGAATAGTTCTAGAATTTTGTAGAATGTTGCCGACTTAAAAAAGGCTAGCATGGAAATTTATTAGGATCCAGTAATATTCTGTTTGTTGATGTTTTTAGAATAGAGTTTGCTGTGCATGCAACTCTACTTTTTTCGAAAGGTAGTAAGCTTGTGTTATCACTACTGTTATGAATTTTTCCACTGAGGCAATGATGGCACAGTTTTTCAGATAAAAACTAGTATTTATTCTCTTCAGAAAACTCACAAAATTTATTCACAGATAACAGTGCAATCACTATTAAACTTCAGTACAAGCTTCAACAGGAACATCTTCGATTATAGCAATTATACAAGCTCACTCCAATAGGTCAACAAAGCGATCGCGATCAGCTTTCAACGAAGTCCGAAGTCAATCTAAAAACTTTCCCGATCATCGGTCTTTATATAGCAGGCGCGTGAGAACATTCCCGAAATTTCCAGCCAATTCGTTGAACAAGAAACATCTCGAAACTTCTCGATTGCCTTAGGTGTTGCCACCTTTTTATAACCTGTATAATCGCTGCTGATAAATAAAATAAGTTAAAATAAATTACAATAGAGTTTTAAAATAATACGTCACTATTTACACTATATACAGACAATGTGTGCAACTCTACTATTGAGCTTGGAAAGACTGGAACCTCTGATTTGAGCTTGAATGCGTTTTGCTGAATTGTTTTGTTACAGTACAATTCTTTGTGAGGAAGAAAATGATTTATTTTTATAATGCAGTGTCATCGTTCGTCTGAGCAAAAAAATGGCAACACTATTGTTTCACTTTTTAATATTCTACAAGTTGGATATTATTTTGGGGACTTCTTGTAATTTGAAATATTTATTTCACTATTCTTATGAACAGTAATGATTTGTTTTTGGACGTCCGAATAAGTGTGTTGCCAAGTTTATTTATTTTAACTGTTAGAAATGAGGAATTAATGTACATTGCAAAAATACTCAATATGAAGCAAGGAAACTTAAAAAGACGTTATTTTAATGAGTAAATTATTTTTAAATTGATATCATTGTAATTTGTGAACAGACCCTGTACTGTAAATGTTTTTGAGATAAAATCCTATTAATTAAAACAATTAAGTATGAGTTTTTGAATAATTAGAAAGAGAAGGCATTAAAAATAGCATTTCAAATCAATTTATGGTGCCTTATTCCTTTCTGAAGTGAGGAAAGTCAAGTTTTAAATGCCTTCTAATTTACTAATTCACATTGTTATTAGTTTGCTTTTGCTTTAATATAATTTTCCATTAAGGTATCCGACTACGTTCGGAGCAATTTTTTTTTAAAAAAATCTTATTATTGAAACTTGTTATTGCATTAAAATATGCATTATGTGATAAAAATACGAAATGGACAAAAATATTAACTTTTTTAATTTTATTTTTCTAAAAAAAGAAGATTTTTAGTGGAAAATAACCAATATTTTGTCAAAACAGCTAATGTAGAAAAAAAAAGTTTTAAAATATATTTTATTTTACTTTTTACTACATGATTCTATGATATTCATGAGTATAATGAGCAAAAATCTAAGTTTTATTTTCCAAAATAAAATATATATACGCATAAATTTCAATATTTTCGCAATATATTACTATCTATATATAGCAATAACTTTTTGAAAAGAAAAAGAAGTAGAATTAAATATGTTGCCCATTATACTCAACATAGTATAACAAACAACTGTACAGAACAATAACAACTCGATCTTAAATATATTTTGAGATAGAGCAAAAGCCGTATTAGAGTATTAGCGAAAAATCAATTCCTTAGAAAACAAGATTTTAGAATCTCTCAGCATAGATTTTCGCATTAACAACCGTTTTATGAACGACTGCAACTGGACTTATATTAAAAGTACAAGAGAATCACAAATTATTTGAAAAGAAAAATGTTCAATTCATATGAAATGAAATTAAAAAAAAAAAAAAAAAATGAAATTTTCATTGATTTTGCCATTTTAAGCCTAGTCGGTCACATTATACAAAATTTGTGAATTATCTTTTTTTATTACAAGTACTGTATAAAAGCGTATAGTAATTAACTTTCAAAATGTATTACTCATAAAATTAATGTTATATTTTTATAAACAATTTAACATTAGCTTATTCATCTTGTAATATCTTGTAATTTTACTTTCATATTCTCTATAAATATTTCAAGAAATAATACGTAGCAACCTATTTGGAACACTTTATACTGAAAAATTGAGTGTTTCATAAAGCTAAAAAAGTGCAGATTTTGAACTCTTTTTTTCTAAATTTTGTTATGAATAAATTGATAGATCTGGAATATTATATACATAGGATGGAAATCAAAGTATATAAATATCTTCATCCGGTAGTTGTTTAAGTTTCTCTTTATTCGGTAAAAATCTAATAATTTTTCGTGTATGGATTTAGGGAAAGAGTTCATGACTTGAAATATTGTGCATAAAAATAATTATTAAATTTAATTATATTTTGTTATAGAACAGTTAAATAATGTTTTTGAATCATTTAAAATTATTAAACTGTTTTTTTTTTTTTTTTTTTAATTTATAAATAACTGGACATTTTTCGTATTTCTTCTTTAAAACATATTTATCATATGTTAAAATCCCCTATAATTTTATGAATATTCAGTAACAGAGTGATAAGGCGCTTTGCATAGTTTCAAAAATTGTTTCTCTTAGTGCTATAAATTGATTTATTTTGGAAGTTTACTTCTGTGCTAGAAATTCCCGCGAACAGATGATAAGGAGCTTTATGATGTAGTTTTCTTTATCTAGCAGTAATTTTTTAGGTTTTCCTTTGTTAAAATATGTAGATTTTCCAGTTATATATTTTAGACATGGGATTATATTTGTAATGTATAATGGGAACGTTGTGATTTTTAAGTTAATAGCTAATTTTCAAATAATGTATTTCTACCTTGCATTTATTTATTATTATACTGTAATTAAAAATATGGGTAAGGTTTCTCTATGTTTTTTATTATTCGAACAGTATTATTGAAATATAAGACGAACTTTATCATGCAGTTATAAGAAATGCATGCGTCGGCACTGTTATAAGAAGGCAAAAATACATGTATTTAATCTAATTAACCTGCGAGAAATAAGATTTGTATTAAAAGATATTTTATTCCATGTGTCCTAACATTTTTCATTTGATAGATACATGATTCGCTTAACTTATAATTCTTTAAATTGTGTGCTATTTTAACTGGGAAAATTGAGTTAAAACTAAAACACCGGATAAACGCTCAGACCTTTCCTAATCTATTGCAATAGTGATACATAGGTTTATTTTGTGGATATAGCAATACTTTAATACAAGATTAGCTAGCGTTCAAGTAAAATCAAGTAATTATATAACATTAATAAATAAAATACTATGATTTACTTTCAACCGGAGAAAATAAATTATCTAAAATTGCTAATTAAACTTTTTTTTAATATTTATGATTTCAAGCTGATGGATATTTTATACTTAATTTACATATTTATGAGTTGCTTGAGATATAATAATCCAGCAACTAACATTATTTTTATTGCGTTAAAATTCCATATTCTCAAAGTGTTTTCCCCGTGGGTAAATATTATTTTTCAGAAGTTTTAAATAACTTCATTAGTTTGGATTTTAATTCTAATAATAAACTAGGATTATTTGATTTGGAAAGCAAATTAATTTATTCGGAAGTTTATTATTATTTTTTTATTTATTTTAATAGCAAATAAATCTCTACATGTGTTGCTTCATTTGAAGTTTTTGAGAAAATAAAAGGTAGATAAATATTGATTTATTCATTCGTGTTTAATTTTTTCATCTTATTTATATATCTCTTGCCCAAAGGGGAAATATGAAACATTCCACCTATGAGTATTTTCACTGTGTCGTCTTTTCTCGATTTTTTTATTATCATTAAAAAAAAAAAAAAAAAATAAGAACACATATCATGAGAGTGAAACAAATAATCATTTGCTGATTGTCAGGCTGTTTAATAGAAGATTACCAGGTATTTTACAGTAAGAGATGAATATTTGAGACAGTTTATCTATGAAAAATCTTGGAGTAAAACTTTATTGAAATTTTAATTACTCTAGGTGATGTCGTAGTTGTGCTTCGTCGGAGTGTTGTCCTTGTAATTCTATTTCTGCTTAGGAGTTCAAGTGATGTTGCAATTATTTTGCAACGTACTTATCTTCATTATTTTCTCCTCAAGAAAACATAATTAATAATGATGTTGAATTCTATAATTACACGCATAAATATAATTATAACAAAAGTGATCTTTTAGTTTAGAAAATTTTATTTTAGTTCGTCTTTCACGTTTCAATTAAAATTTATAAAAGTACGCTTATTTATAAATTGAATTTTATATAATATTCAAAATGTGTATTTATTAAAAGAAAAATACATAGCATTTCCCACACTTTTAAAAGATGCATTCCTTACTATTTCAGTGTAAAACAAATAGGAGTTATTCTTCCATTAGCCCCTCACCAAATTACTGGTCGTTATGCTTGCTGAGTAATGTTGCTCCTCGAATAGCTTTCATCAGGAAGCTTTGTTATCATTACAGGCAAAGGATTTCTTATAAGAAAGAAACACCGCAGTATTAGGGAGCCTAGCGGTGCCTTAGATCATTTGGGAGAGATAGAGGAAGAAGAAATATATTAATAGAGGCTGGGCTTCTTGTTTGCAAAATTAGATCAGTGTTTTTGGTTTTCTTGTCCTAAAATAAATGTAGCCTTAATGACCATGATTATATTGTTGATAAAATTATGCGATCTTAGTTATAAAAATAAGAAGTTGTAGCTTTATTTGAAATTATATGAAGAAAAATAATTAAAAGGGTTTTCGTTGAGTGTTCAGCACTTAAAAAAATGAAAAAAAATGAGTGTCGATATTATCTGCTTAATTAAAATGAAAATAAAAATATTTTTTGAAAGATATTTTATAAAATTTACTATAACACAACATTTAAAAAAGTTAATATCTTTACCTACGCGATTTACGAACTTAAATTAATCTTAATTTTGTTTTATTCTTCAGTTAAATATGATTTATCTACTTCGGTTGAAATAAAAATAACTATTTAAATGCACATTAAACTGTTTCGCAATAATACACCTACTAATACAATAATATATATATATATATATATATATATATATATATATATATATATATATTAAAGCGTAAGGTAAGCTTTCGTTGTGCGGGCGACGTAATTTGATCCAAGGACCATGGTATCTGGAGACAGATGCGTTACCTCTGTGCAAAAGAGTACTCCAGTAAAGCGTAAGGTAAGCTTTCGTTGTGCGGGCGACGTGATTTGATCCAAGGACCATGGTATCTGGAGACAGATGCGTTACTTCTGTGCAAAAGAGTACTCCAGTGCACAGAAGTTTTATCTGTTATTTGAGGTCGCTACACACATATATATATATTTTGTTCGAGAAAATTCCTTACCGGTATTGTGCTGTATCCCACTGTACAAGTACTTCAATTAAAACTCCAGACAAATTGTTTACAATTGTGTCTAGGTTGGTTGGTTGTATTCAGATTATCTGGCGCCGTCAGCAACACGAGGGCTATAATGCGCTGAAACATTTCGTCATTTAACAAACCAACATACATTTACAAACATCCATGCCAACACGGGACTCGAACCCTCAACCTCGCGGTCTAGAAGCCAGCACGCTAACCACTATACCGTTTGGTCGGCAATTGTGTCTAGGAAAGTACGTATACGAAAAAAGTGCTTAAATATCTAGCAAGAAGATTATCAACTAAGTGTCACCCACAGACTGCATTTTACTTCTGTGAAGATCACTTTGTAAATAATACTTAGATGCTTTTAAATGTTTAAATTACAACATTATACATTATAAGTTTAGGTACAGCTGCACTGATGGAATATTGATTTTTTTTGTAATTTCGCAAATAAAATAAGACACATGAACACTAATTTGGGTAAAACTTCCAAGTACGGAATGGATTCTGTGCCAAGAATTGTTTATATAAAACCACGCCCCAAGTTATAGCGGATTTTTATTATAGCATTTTTTATGATAATCTTGTGTTCCTATTCAATTCAATGCATTATTACTTGTTTTTTCACCATGTAAATACTTAAGGAGGATCCTGTACCGAAAATAAAAAAGTTTAAAAAAAAAATATTATTTGGCCATAAAGGGCCCATAAGACCGTACAGTGTCGTACAATGGAAGAGCATTCAAACCACAAATAACCACAGAGATGTGTGCTTGATAGATAACGCATCCATTTATACATACAACGTAATTCATTATAAAATAAACAATCTTGTTAAGTTGGTTGGTTGGTTGTTTTCAGATTATCTGGTGCCGTCAGCAACACGAGGGCTATAATGCGCCGAAACATTCGTCATTAGACAAGCCAACATACATTTACAAACACCCATGCCTATCACGGGACTCGAACCCGCAACCTCGCGGTCTAGAAGCTAGCACGCTAACAACTATACCGTTTGGTCGGCCGATCTTGTTAAGTATACAATTAAAGTGTTAACTATATTTTTCAAAACCAAGCACAATGCCGGTTGATATCCTAATAAAATCCAAATGTCTGGCAGAGGGTAGGTAATGAAAGTGTAAAGACTCACAGTTTGCTGTCGGGGCAAAGGGTGTTTCTATTAGAGGCGTATGTTATAGGCTATCGGGCTAGTCAGTGGACCCCGTCGGAGTCACCATCTCTGATTCTTTCTCAGGTCACGTCCGTCTTTTTGGTTATTCTCTGTCAGTCCCTCCTAGCGTCCAGCCACCGTCCAAGCCTCCTTCTATCTCTCCTCTTTCTCTCAGCCCCGTGACCCGCGCTTTTCACCCCCCCCCCCAACAGGGATCGTCCCCCCCCCCCCGAGTAAGGCTTTCATTTGCTGTGAGTCCAGAGACGTGTGAGTCTTACATTGGCGAATTTCCCTAACGAAATGCCATTGGTTAAAGTGAAGCCTGAGAAAAACCCGCCTCCTTGGTTTGGAAAAGTGTGTGGCACACTCAAATAATTGAAGGGGATGTGTAAGTTTCGCCTAATGCAAAACCCCTTAGAAATATGTCATAATACATTATGACATATTTATAAATATTTGTATGTCAAAAATGTGTCTTATGTTTAAGATACTATTGATAAACCTTTCAAATAACGTTTTTTTAAACATTGTGTTTATTTATTTTTTTAAAAAATTAAGAGCCAAGAAAAATCCATAAAAATTGATGTTTGCGTTTTTGATACAAGTCAAAAAAATAATAATAATAATAATAATTAAAGTGAAAGCTTTTTGTAATACATAATTAAATAATGAAAAATTTTCTTCACAGAATTTTGATGGGTGTATTAGAAAAAATACTCAAAGTTAAAATATTGAAATTTGTGATTTTTTTATGTTATCCTTTTCACTAAATGTTATATTTTAAAATGTTATTTAAAAAATAATATTCTGTGACGACAAATATTTAAAGTTATATAAATAAAATGCTCCAACAAGTTGAATAGCCAATTGTTAATGACTCTTCAGATATATCAATTTGAATTTGCAACATCTTTGAAAAACACACTTCAAGAAGACGCTTCAAGGCGTTACGCACATTAGTGATGTTTAAATAACAGGTAATTTCAGGGCGTTCTAATCACCAGAGCAATAAGATAAACATCATTCACTTCAGGAATGTATGACCTATTTTTTAAAACAATAAATAAAAAAATTGGGATTTTTGATGAAATTTCGTAACTGGACCCCCTTAAATAAGATCAGACATAAATTATAACAACTGTTCCGATTCATCCCTTTCTGCGGAGTTAATCGGAACACCATAAATAAAATTAAAGTAAATGCAAGGCATGTTTTTTCCAATATTTTTGGGTTTGATCATCATAGAAGAGGTATGGCCCTAATTTCAAAGTCAAAAATTTGTTCGTTGATGATATTATCGTAACTGATTGTTACTTTAAAAGTTGAAAAGGTTTCTGATTCACCTCGTTTTACACTATTCGGCCGATTATTTTAATCACTAATATTTTTATCCTTATGTTTTTATAATTATTATAACTGTGAAAGTATGTAGGTCTTGTTTTAAAAATTATAATAACTGGGAGATTTATTCACAGATGTTTTAACATTTCTTAACACTGAAGAATAAATCTCTGGGCTTAACTTGAAAATAATTCCACTATCGATGTGCCTATTTTGGGTAAATTTAAATTGTCTGCTTTTACGAAACCATCGTTCTTTTTTTCAAATAAAGCTTCTTTAAGTAAATATTTCCTAAAAGTCACCTACAAGAGTCGTAATTAATCATAAAGTAGGAAAAAAGACAAAACCAAGCTTAAAAATATACGTATGAAGTTGCCTGTTAACAAATTACGGCAACGTTGATGTCACACTCTGGTAGGGACTTAAGCGATTGTTTCTGATCACGTGATGATGCGCTTAGAAATTAATTTTTTAAGATTTGATTAAAAAATTTGAGCAATTATTTCGAGTAAAAAATGCTTGCATTATTATTACTTCTTTAAATACTATGTATTCATCACATTTGGTAATTATTTGTTGATGGTGTGAAATACCCTATTGTAATATATAGTTCAATCATTAATTAAAAATGAGCTGATAATTAGTAAGAATAATATAGACATCAACAGTACTTTTCAGGATATGTTTTTATTGTAATAACCTATATAAAATCATATATTATACAAAAATTATCATCCTTATGAACGTTTTATAAAAGTAATAAAAACCCTAACTAAAACCATAACTGTTTACATTTCTCTTACCCTATTATTAGAAAACGAGATACTCAAAACGCGAAATTTTTCCTCGAAACTTCAAATTTGGAGATCCTCCAAAATATATCATAACTTTATTCGCAACTTTTTTGTAGAAAACTAAAAAAGAAAATACCACATATATTCAGTGAACAAAATCTAAATAAAAAAATGTGTATACTGGCATAGTTTTTTCTCTCTTTTCCTGGAAATTGTGGTGTTCTTTTTTTCTTGCTGCTAGTGATAATATTTTAATGTATTTGGCAGAATATGAGTATGAGAGATAATTATTATGTTTTACTCTATTTTAAAAACTGCACCAGATGCTTCATCCTGTCGATGACATTTTGTAAAACAGGAAATCTAATTTAATTACCTCAAATGATCTTGTGAGATAACGTATGTGCCATTACTAAAACTTTTATTTGTTTGTTAGAACCTAATTTAGCTATTCATTACTTTTGTTTTGTGTTTATAAAAATAATTCAATTAAATACTCTCCACTGTCGGTATTTTTAATTTTTGTTTACATTTTTTTTTTTTTTTTTTTTGCATTATGGGATAGTTGTTTCAAACTCTTCAATCAACCATGTTGATAATTACCAAATTTTCTTACCATCTATCTAAAAATAAATATGTGTGTTGTTGTTGTTGGAATTGCTTTTAAATGTTAAAAAAATCTGACTGATGAGGATGATTTGATTTGCAACTCCATTATTAAAACTCTGTATATAAGGTCCATTACATTAATAATAATAACAACGTGAAGAAGGGAAATATATTATTATTAAATATATTATTATTAAATATATTATTATTAATAGTTATAATACCTCTACCTTTTGAAGAATCTTTATTAATATCTCCAGATATTTCATTAGTTACAATGTTAAGAACTAATAAAAACATTAAGCGTTGGGACCTTGCATATACATGCTAGATAATAGTATATTTTAGCTGTAATTTTACAATGAAATAATTATTTTGCTTATGATGTCACTTTTTAAATGTAAATATTTTGTATTTCTATAAAAAATTTATTCGTTTCTCTAAAACTAGTTTACCTATAAAGATAAAAATTTATATATAAGTTTAGTACAAGGATCATTACATTATTACATTTGAGCCAAAAATAACTTATAAAAACAAAGACAAATATCAATATAGTCTCATTTAAATGCTTTAAATGTAAATACATTTAATTATTAGGCTAATATTTAATTATATTTATTTTAGATAATAAATTATTAATATAATCCAATATTCATCCTCAAAAAACATAATTTCAGTCAAATGTTTCTAACATTAAGTTTTTCTAAAATATTCATCATACACATACAGGTTTAAAAAGAATTTAAACATTGACTAAATAGAAAAATTCATATTGTTAAAAAGAGGGTTTGTAATACAATTCCTAGATGAATTTTTTTTTTTTTTTTATAATTGTCATTAACTTTAGAAAACTTTTCATTTAACATGCTTTTGACACCACAAATGAATTTTCTTAGATTATAAAAATAATCTGAGTTATTTATTAAAAATAAAAGTTGATAAGAATACAGCTTACTGTGCTCTCGACACAATTATTAAAACTCGAGCTTTTAAATTTAATATAAAAGACCGCTGTGTGTTCTCCGGGTATCAAGTTGATTTTCAATTACCAAGGAACTTCGGTTCTATCTTATCTCGCGTATGAGGTTCCTGACTCTTGTCAGAATAATTGCATTTTCTTCTTTTATTTCCCAGACAGATCGAACATTTCGTCGCCTCTTGGCGTACTTTCTGGATCGCCATCGATTGATGAAGATTTTTTCCCCTTGTACAATCCGGGAAAACTGCGGTCGTACACAGGGATGAAGGAATGGGATGATATGCTTTTCTTTTTCTTCTGTTCATCTTTCTTTTTTTGCTTAGTTTTTCGCACCTATAGATTCTTTTTGTGGAAAAATGGAATTCTAAATTCGAATGAAATAAAATACTTCCCGCTCTCATCTAACCTTGATCGAATTAACGTTACAATAAAGAGGAGAAATAAAAATAACATAAAGAGGAAAACGCAGAAATTCTTAGAGTGGTAGAATGATATAATATGGATATTCATGTAGTAATATTCAGATCAGAAAATAAACAATCATGCAGAAAAGGAATTCGAAATGGAATTCTAAATTCGAAATGGAATTCTAAATTCGAATGGAATTCTAAATTCGAATGGAATTCAAGTAATTTCAATTTGAATTAGATATAATAGAATAGAATTCTAAATTCAAAATGGAATTCTAAATTTGAAACACAGCTTTCTGTCTTCTGACTCTATCTAAATAACGTTGGTCATGTATTGATTTACAGCAAAATGATCAAGGGGAAGCACACAAATCTTAGAGTAGTAATATGATGTTTTAATATGGATATTTATGCAGTAATCTATTAATTAGTAGACATTTAGGTAGGGAAGGAAATGTTGATTCTGACGTTGTAATATATTTGTAAGAAATTTACTAAACTTACCAATTTCATTTGTTAAGTCAAAAAACATTAAAATTTAACAAAGTTACAATTAACATTAAACTTATGATAACAACCTTGTACAGTACGCAAAAAAAAAAAAAAAAAAAAAAAAAAAAATCGAAGATCCGAAAGATGGCTATATCTTGCATTCTAATTGATGAAATAACAAAAGTAAACCGTTGTAAATCGTGGAAGATCTTTATTAACTGTATATAAAAATTTTTATCGCGAGGGGTAGTCTACTTATTAAAACCAAACCAAACTTTAAAAAGATCAATGACAACCCCATAATATAATACCATATTTAGATTTAGAATCCAAAAAAAACGCATAAATACCAAATTTTATAATTTTCAAATGAGCGATTAGTAACTTAAACGATGTAAAAAAAATGGCAAAGTATTGTTAAAATGAAAATATATTTTTTTACCCATAAGTCCTTAAATATTTAATATATTTTAGCAATTTTTGTTTGAAACGATAGTCTATAAAAGGCCGAACATAAATAACATGAACTTTTGTATTAAACCGTTTTTTAATAATTAATTAATAATTAATAAGACAAGTTATAATTTTTTTAAAAGAAACATGTATTTTTTTTTTTTGCTTATATTAGAATTATTATGGTTTAAAACCTCTCCAGAATTTTTTTCATTCCATTTTGACTTCTGGTTCTCAATATTGTAGCAAAAATGTAAAAAAAAAAGCTCACTTTAAGGGACCGTGTAATAGATTACGTTTTGAAGCACGCAAACGTTCGGATTTTTCGGCGCACTATAAAAATTTTCCCGCAAGATTGGTCAAAGCGTTTTCGCACATGAATGACGTGTTTCTAACATAATGAACTGAAATTTAGTATCTAGGGTAAACGAAGTATTCTAAATCGAATCGAAACATAAAAGATAGAGGTTCGTAATGAAATTTTTAAAATGAGTTAAATTTACTAAATATACAGCTCCTAAAGAATTTTTTTTTTTGCTACACCAGACATGGTGAACATTGTAAACAAAATAATTTGGTGCAAACCTCAAGATTCTACAATAGTTAGAACCGAAGATATAGCCATCGTTCGGATTTTTTTTTTTTTCGTCTACTGTACCAACATTTTTTTTAACAGAATCAGCAAAAAATTTATATACGGCTGACTAATCACAGAGTATTATTGTTTTCCAAAATCATATTATAAAATATAAATTGTCTGACTAATGTTGATCAAAGAATAATAATATACTACAGTGATCAGAATTTCAAATTTAGACTGACCATTTTTGAAATATTGCAAACTATCTACAGTATGGTAAATGTCAATTTGATATATATTTCCTATTCATGGGAAATGATATATTTTCTTACATGGAGTCGGATAATTCATTTAGTGTCCAATATATCATATTTTAGTTAAGAAATCGTAATGTTTTACATGGAAATTCAACTTAAATTACTAATTTTTAATATCTAAATATATATTGTGTACCAAAACAACCAACTTTAATAGAGGATTGAGAATTATACCTTATTTTGTAATCATATATTCTCAGTAAGTTAATATAATTTAACTAAGCGCTAATAAAGTGTTTTAATGAACAGCATAGAAATAACTAAAATTAGTAATAAGCTAATTCTTTGGATAGAAATCAAAGTAATTTTGTGATTATATTAACTTATATTTAATATGTCCGATACTTTGTTTACTGTTTTATTCTACCAAATTATGTCATTATAATAATATAAAAGATATTATTTAAGTGCCCGAATTAAAGAAACACATAAAAGTATGATATAAATTTATTAAAAAAAAGATAAGGTTTCTATCATAGGTGGCCAATAATTGTAGCAGATATTCAACAGTTACTTAGATAATAGATACACATTATTAGTTTTTTTTAGTCATTTTAGTTTCATACATATTGTTAGAAATTTCTTTAGAGGAAATGATAACATAGCTTTACAAAATAAACTGATGATTTATTGTTATCAAATGCTCCCTGTACAACAACAAGCTCACTATCAAACTTGACAAACACAAACATGCGGATCACACAGCCTCATATATATATACTATATTACTATATATACAAAAGATAATAATAAATATATATATATATATATATATATATATATATATATATATATATATATATATATATATATATATAAATTCATTTTTTCAAATTTTCAATTGTTTACCGGGATACCCCTTCAAAAGTTGCTATGCAATAAAATATTATGTCACGCAAAATTTTATTAAAATTTATTAACATTTAACATTTAGAGGTGGTGCATAGTGGTTAAATATAGAAAATTGTACAAATATATATGCTAAAAAGCTTATTTCGTTATTAAAAAATTATAAAAATTGATCTAAAACCATTAATTTACAAGCTACAACGTCTTTTTGCATATTACAACCTCATATGAAAAAAAAAAAAAATGTGGTGATTTGAAGTTGTAAAACGACACAGCTATACCAGAGGGAGTACTCAGTGAGATTTGTAGTCGCTAGCACACACATATAGGAAGTGAATCTGCACTCAAACTGTTGTAGTGTAGTGGTCAGTTGGTCTGTGTGATTTCAAAGGTCGTATCTTTTTGATGTTTAATGTAAATTTCATCGGATTGCGTGGGAGAATGTTACGATACGAAAATATAATGGTGTTGTTGGTTGGACAGTTAACTGAGAAAATTCTTATATGTAAACTTTCCTCAAAACACGAAGTTTCTGCAAAATTTCTTTCATCATCTTATTCGAAATATAATTGTTCGTGAAGTGCTACAGTTGTTACTGGAGTTGTTTTGTCAATCTGAGGCAGCTAAATTTAACGGAACTTTAGCTCTATATAGTGGGCGTAAATCCTACATAATTAAAAATACGCATATAAATAAGTTTTTATAATACAGTGAACACTCAACATAATAAAATGTATCCAAGTGAAAAAATCTCAATACACTTAATGTGTAAGTTTAATCTCTAGAAAAAGAAAAAAAAATCCGTCAAGGTATTTTAAGAGGACTTAAGGCAGTAAATTTTTAAATTTTCAAGCAGAAAGATGGTAATTAATTTTTTAAATTTTTTATTTGAACGACGATCGTTATGTACTTAAATTTAGAAAAAAAGTGCTAATTCGCGCCATTTTAACATAGTGGGATTATATAATTCGCTACTCTTTATCATTAAACAATGTAACAGATGGTAAAATTTAATCCTAATTACAGTATGGAAATGATCTTTTAAAGAGCGAATTAAATTTTCAATAAAAAAAAGTAATTAAATGAGAAAATTAAATTTCACCGATCCCATGCTACAATAAAAAATGTTGAAACATAAAGAAAACAAACATTGAAAACCGTGTATAATCCTTTTTTTTTTTTCTTTAAACAATTTTACTTGATATAATTATACGAAAACAACAATGTATAAAATTAGTTTTTCTGACAAATTGTTTGAATGAAAAAAAGTAAAAATTCAATGATCATTAAAAAATAGAAGGATTGGCTAGTTTTATATTTAAATCTGAGAGGTGCATTGTTAACTGCCATTATTTAGCATGAAAATGCTTTTATATTGTATCTTTTATTTATAAAAAAAAGTTTAATTTTTAAAAATGCAATTTTAAATATTTTAAGTTACTACAAACACCACCGAAATCTATACAAAATGTTTTAATATTACATTTTAATATTATATTTTAATAGTAGCTTTTAAAGTTTAATAGTAGTTTTATGAGTTTAAATGTTTAATTTATTAAATAATTCGAAAATCTTTCTTCTGCGTTGATGCATAGCCCTTCTACAATTTGAAGCAATTATCTAAAATAATTAAGCTGCCCAATATATATATCTGCTAATTACTTGAACTTCTGAAGAAAAAAAAGTTTACCAGCTTATAGTCACTTTAAAATGTATAGAATAGTGAAAAGTACTCACATTTCAGATTTAAGTATACAATAAATAGCAAATTCCAATACATTTGTAGATGAAGATTTACAGGAAAAATGAACATGTAAATTCAAACAGACCAACATAGGGGATTTATGAACTATGCTAATGGTTTTCCAGAGGCATTCAGTAAGTCAATCAAACTTAGTACAAATGCAAATAAATTTATGAAAAGCTTATAAATCACACATTTGTAGGCTGCAGCCACAAGTTTTATTGAGTTAATTCTGAAAGAGGATAGCAGAATAATTTAAGACCAGAGACTAACATTTATATCTAACATTAATCATAGTAATAAAACAGTTGCACTTAAAATTTTTCTAATTTCAGCTCATTTGTTATTCAAATATGTATCCTTACACTTTGATAAGTATTCAGATTACTGTTTAACCTACTTTTTTAAAATTTGAATTCGGTTCTGTTAGCATTTACTTTAATGACAGGAGTTGAGATCCTTTTTAAAAGATATTTGAGGTACTTATATATCTTTTAAAATAACATCCCATAATTATGCGAAAATTTTAGTATTCAGTTTTCCGAATCAACTTTTAACGAGCAAAAGTTTAAGATTTAGTAGTCAAATGACTTAAAGTAGTTGCAAGAATCAATGAACTTATAGAAAGTAGAGATTTTGCTGCTACTTCTTCACTGCTTTTCAGAAAGTGTTGAGCAAAATTTAATTTAAGACATAGAAAAAGCATAAGAGTCTTCTTATTTACTGAAAAAATGGTGAATATTTTATTTCTTTACCATACTTCGACTCAGTAAAGTATTTGACATTTTCTTCCATTTTTCTTTTCTAAAGAAAGTATTTTTTTTCTGTGTAACTCTCAAATGGATTTCGTCATGTATGTGGATAAAGATAAACCTGTTACGTTTGAAAGAATTTTTTATTTTGTTAACTATTTCCATACAATAAATCTTTACAATTGGATATGATTAAAGTATTTGATAAGTTTTTGACATGCTTCATTACTATCTAAATTTGAAAATAATAATAATAATAATAAATCAGAACACATTTACATTTGTTTTATAAATAAATATTGTTAAGTAACAAGATAGTTTTAGAATCTTCCTAAGTAGCTTTCAATCAAACTGAATAATGTCAATATATATACTTTTATCTTATATATGATATTTTTTTTCGCAAACCAAGAAACAAACTTTTAATTAAAAATAAATATTTTTAAATGCAACATCAAATTGAGAAACTTCTCAAATGTCATATTTCTTTTAATTATATTGATTATTGTTTACTGTTATAATATAGTTGCAATTAATCTTATTTTACAGAACTACACACGCAGTACAGTGCAGTAAAATAATTGTAGCCTAATCATCACATATTAAAATGAACAAAAAGAAAAAACTTAGTAAAAAATAAACTTTGTTCATTCAAATTCCTACAAGACTCGAAAGAAAAATATACTCCAAAGACAACCTCCAATTCCAGTTTTTTCATTTTTGTTTAATTACCTGAAATTTCAATGGAACGAAAGTGCATTTATTTATCTGCATTCTTAGAAACCCATCACGTATTTCCTTAGTTTATTATACAGTGAGAAACTTCGAATAAAAAAAAAGGCACAAATGAAACCAAACCACAGGAAAACCGTGGAAACTACCCAATTCCTCAACCTCACGTTTCTGATGGTGACCAAAAGAAAAACAGACAAAACACATCCTAAATGTTGAGCACTTCTTTCACCAGTAAGTCTTTGTAGGGTGCTTAGTCTTAACGATCTTCCATAGAAATGCACTTGACTTTCGATGCTCTGTGTGCTAATTTACTGCTCCAAGACACGTTCGGACCATCGGAGAACTGTTTGCAGTTCCTGGACTGCAATTAGGAATGACAAAGAGCATTTTCTATACAGATAGAATAGAGAATTTCATCAGGGAACAGTTGTACTATACTAAAATAAATTAATGGTTTGCCCATAGGGTAATCCAAAGAAATATATTATTCTTATTATAGAAATGGTTATTGCTTACTGAATACAACTTTTTTGGTAGTAACAGTCTGATCGTACTTAAATTGCTAATTTAAAAATAGGGTATAGTAGTATTGAGTTTAAAATTAATTATTGCATGTATAATATACATGCAATAATTGATTTTAAACTTAAAGCAAACTTAGAACTCGATTTGTTAGGAACTAGGTTTTTTTCAGTATAAGTTTTTTTTCATCATACATAACTTCAGTTTAAATCAAACAAAATGAAATTTAAAGTGGATAATGCAGTGCAAGGAACCTCTAAGCTGCATATATACATTGTATACTATATATACATTGCGTATATTAGATCTAATGTATATACATTGTATATATTTATACTAGGTATCTATATACTTTATAATATACTTTATATATATATATATATATATATATATATATATATATATATATATATATATATATATATATATATATATATATATATATATATATATATATATATATATATATATATATATATATATATATATATATATATATATATATATATATATATATATATATATATATATATATATATATATATATATATATATATATATATATATATATGTATATATATAGAAACTTTATAGTACATATATACAAAGTATATATGTACTATAAAGTTTCTATATATATACATATATATATATATATTATATAATATATATATATATATATACATATATATATATATATTATATAATATATATATATATATATAATATTAGCTCTTCCCAAATCGAGTTTAAAGTTGGCGGTGTAATATTTCAACATTTCATACCTTCTTAAAATTATGTAGCTTAAAAAGTAGTTTGAATATCATAAAGAATATAGAAACATTTTAAAGTTACTAATCTCGAAAATATTTTTAGGGTAAAAAAAAAAAAAATATTTTCACCAAATTTCCAATAAGAATTGGTACCTTAAGAAGGGGTATAAGTTAAATTATTTTCAAAAAGCACATTTGCTTTTCGATTCTACTCTTCATTAATATCTATATACGCTTATACAAATGCTTGATTTGTCTGTCATCACTCCCAGATAAAACTGTGAATTTTACAAACACGTAAGTTTTGTCAAACGGACGGTCTTTTTGAGATGACTTCGTATATCGAAGTTAAATAGGAAATTGATACGTTTCGGAAAAGGTGACGCAAGTCAATTTTCAATTATTTTAGCCCAAACTGTATATGCTTCCAACACGATCCATATAATGCATTAGAAAGATTATTATAAAGACATAAAATTAGATAGAATCGAGATAGCATATTGGAACTTGGATAATTGACGACAAGTTTGTCGCCACACTCATTAACAAGATTATATTATTTTAAAGAAAAAAATAAGTACAGGGCTTTAATTACTTGATTTTTCAACCTTAAAAGACATTAGAGTTAGTTTTAGACATTACATGTCTTCAGGATATACTTCCTTGGTATCCGGATATTTTTTCTGCATTAGATACATGTTTACAGTTAATCAATGGAACTTTATTTGAATGATAGCAACAGTTTTTCGTTTAAAATATCATAAGCCCTCCGAAACTAAGCTTAAGAATTTCTTTGGTTGAAAGTTGCTCTGAACTTAAGAAAATTATTCTTTTTATGTCAATCGCAATTGTAAATGTTAATTTTATATTAAAATTAAAATTGTTATAAAACGCAGTAACTGACACAGAGCCATTGAAATTTTAGACACACTTTATCGAGGCATCACGAAACGCAAACACACGACTTCATCAATGGAAGCTAACAACACATCTCCCCATTCATCAAATGGAAACGAAAACTAAAACTAAAAATCCGAACTAAAAGTAGAAAAACACTACAGTTGCAGTTAATTAGATCTTCGATATGCTTTAAGAGCATGGCGTATTATATTCTTGTTCCGTGACCGAAAACTCTTATTAATGCACAGCATTTTATTTATATGAAATTTTAAGAGCAATTTAACTAATATCAGACTAACATAGAAAGACAAATATAGAATATATTTCGGTATTTTTTTTTCATTCAATTTATTTGTAATTCATATATTAATGAATTCTTCTCTGAGTGAAAATATCAAATCTGTCAACCGAAATAGTCCAAAATTGTATCTACTTTTTGAGTAACAAGTAGTTCAAATTATATCTAATTTGTCTGAAAACAACTTACAACAATTGTAACTATAACAATATCACAGTTTTCCATTCCAAAAATAGTATGTCCCGTGAGTCGTTTCATGTTTTTGTTTTTTAATTCCACAAAAATAATCTGTTTGCAAAAATTGTGATAGATATAGTATTTTAAACATTTACTCGAATGTGCCTTTGCATTTCATAATTTTAGTCCTTATATATTCAGAGAACATTACAATTTTTTCTTGGGTATAATTTTCTTTTGTTTCTCCGTGTCCGGTGCGTTGATTGCTTATAAATGCATATTTGACCAAGTAAAAACAATTAGTTTTCTGCACAACTTTACCACCAACTAGAATTATTGAATACTAAAACATAACTAGTAAATTCACCATATTTTTGTTATTTTAATTTTTTAGGAGTAAAAAAGAGCGCAAAATGTCCCGTGCATCAGCCTGAGAATCACCTAATAACAAACCTAATTGTTCCAAAATTATGCCCACTTTGAGTAACAAGTAATATAAAGAATGTATAATTTGTCTAACAAAATATACAAAATTGTAACTGTAAAAATGCCACTGTTTCCCACTCACAAAAATAGTTAGCCCCTTGCGTCGTTTACAGAATGTCCGGTGCGTCTGTTTGCGTTTTCATTATTAAATCCACAAAAATAATCTGTTTGCAGATATTTTATAAGATATAGTATTATTAATATTTACGCAAATATATCTATGAATTTCATGATTCTAGTGCTTATAAATTCAGAAAAAAATTTAAACTTTTGTCTTGAAAGTAATTTTCTTTTTGTTTCTCCGTGTCCCTTCCGTCGGCTGCTTATAAATGCATATTTGACCAAGTTAAAAAAATTATTTGTCCATATAACTTCGAGACCAACAAAATTTATAGAAAACAAAAACATAACTAGAGTATTCTTTATTAGGGAAAGAAATACATTGTTATTATGTACTGTTATGACCGCTTCTTACACATATATCCAAATGGTACTAGCGGCGATAATTTTTTTGTAATTGTATTCCATTGGAAAATAATTATTTGCCTAGATTAAAAGAAATATAATGGGAATGTGACGGGTTGGGTAATTAATAATATAACCCATGAAAAAAGTTTTTAATATAAATCCTTTATATGCATCGCCAATTTTTATATTCATTAATAAAGCACCGTTTCTGTTGCCAGCGTGTGGTTGGTGTTGGCATCTAATTGTGAATATTAAAAACAACCTCTATCTGAAAAATATCCAGTACATAACTTTACAAAATTTATTCATTAACAATGAATGCGGAATTTATGCACTCACAACCAAATATCTTTTATTTATTCTGATTAAACCAATTTACTTTATTATTTATTTTTTTAAAATAATTTTGGCAATAGGAAAGAGTTTCTTCGATGATCCGTTAAATGCTATTTCAGCGCGATTGAATAACGGCAAGTTGGTTTATTAGTATTCCGTAAAAGCTACCTTAAAGTTACAGTGATAGCCGCCAAAATTTGATAGAATGCATTATTATTGACATCGAATCTGTCTGCCAAGTTTCAGCCCGATTCGATGACGACAAGGGGGTAATTAGGCTTCCGTAGATTTGCCCGCCTTCAACAAACATTCAAAATAGTTAAATAAAATTATATTAATATGAAGGATTTAAAAATTTATTGGAATATTTACAAAATCATTACATACATTACACAAAAAATTACTTATCACTGCAAGTTTTCCTTTTCATCTATTCCATAGGAAGTCCACCTTTAACAAGCATAATAAAAAAATATGCTTACCATAACTACTTACGTATGGTACGGATATTTTTATTGTGCATGCTAAGAGTGAATCACCTAAGTAATCGATAACAAAGGTCAATGACGCTTTATTTTTTTCTAGAATATATATAAAGATTTTTATATGTTGTACTAACAATTGGTTGAATAAAAAAATTTACAAAAAAATCCATTTGAGCGTGTATAACTCATTCACTATATATAAGTATTGAAATAATAAACTAATAACATTTAAGGTACTTGGTTATTTTATGAAATACCAACTGTAGTTTGAATATAAACAAGATGAAACTGTTAAGAAATTACAAACTTATTTTTAGACTATCCATAAAAAAAGTTTTAAAGAATATATTTTTCGTAATGTAGTATAGGCCATAGATATAAGCATGTAGTTTACTTATATAGAATTTATTTCCTAAAAAAATTAATAGTTTTTCATTTATCTTATTTTAGTTTTTGTAATATTTCATCAAAATTTCATGCAAAATTGCAATTTTTGAAAAATAATAATAATAAATTTGAATTTTTTTCACTGTATTACTAATATAATAATTAAATATAAAAAGGTACTTATAACATTCCTACATAAAGTATTTTTTTGAAAAAGTACTCCGTACGTAGGCAAATACCTCAAAACCAAACAAAATACTCCATAGAAAAATTACTTATAAAGGAATGAACTTTAAATTTAATCTTCCATAGATTGTACTCATAGTCAAAAGAGTTTTATTTCAGAGACTTCCTTTGAATCAAAATGATCCAATTCCACCTTACGCGCCACTGCATACTGAATCCTATTCCAGATCAAGTTAAAGTTCACCTTATTTATTTCCGCCCTTACCCCGATCCCAAAAACTGAGTGGAAGGAAGTCCTTTGTATACCGAGTTTCAAAAAACCGGAACTCCGATGAAGTTTCGCTTCGAACAGAGAAGGAGGTTCAAGAGAATCAAAACCCAGAAAGATCTCTGAGTACCCCAAAAGTCGGAGGAGGCTTTCATTCGAAAATTTGAGCAGCACGCAAACCTAGAAAGAAAAATGCTAAGAAATAGGAATGTCAGACCTTTTAAAGAAAAAGAATGGTGCGTTTTTTTTCCCTTTTTTTTCTTACCACACCTGTTCGGGGCAAACGGATCGGATGGGAGAGCAAAGGATAAGGTTTTCGATCACGTTGGAAAGCCGATTTTTTTTTCCTGTGTTCCCTTTGCTCAGCATTTTTCGTATTTTAGCTGAAGGTTGCAGATAAAATACGCCTAAAAACTGTGTAAAATGCTTTTTTAACATCCATTTCTTACGATGGGCGAAAGGTTTTTAAGTATTGGATGTTTTGCTCTTTTGAATAATAAAAAAAAAATATTTATTCAACGTGTTTTACTGCAAAAGCAGGTATATAGTATAATGTTTTAAAAAGTTGATACACTACTATCACATATCCATTAGATAATATCGTCTGATATTGGCCAACATCGATGTGGAACATTGTAAATCAGCTGCTGTATATTGTCATTGACTAATCTCGTTCAATGCTCGATAAAATATATTGGAAGTTCTGCAATGTTGATGCGCAGTTTTAACAGTGAAATATTTTATTGCTAAGTAAAAACAGAAGACAATAACATGTTTTATGATGTTTTTGAAATGTTCATTTAAACAAAATTGAGTATTTTGGAACGATGCTCGAGTTTCGGACAGAATTGGCTGATCTTCCACAACCCCTGTGTCAGAGGTATAAACAAATAATCTTTCACCTATCTGGTATAAAAAAAAAAATTGACAGGTTTTTTGTCCTAAAGGGGACATGATACCCTTTGTTTTCAAAAAAATATAAAAATATGTTGATTTTCTATTTTTTGCGTGTTTATAATCTTTGACACCTTCTTATTCTTTAGAGTTTTTGTGCTGATCTGATAACTGTAATTGCATAAAAATTAGATTTTTATGAAGAATTCAGTATAGCTGCAATAGCTTTTTCGCTGTTACGACCGCATTTTTCTCAGTTCCGTGTTTTTTGGAATTCCCTCCTTACTATAAATGCTTATAGCTCCAGAAAATATAAGTGAAATGACTTGAATTTCTTTTCTGTAATTCTGAAGATTTATTTTGAAAAAATAGGCTTAGATTCATGAATTAAACATGCACTTTTTTTTATAAATTTAAATGTTTAAAAATATCCTTTATATATATATATATATATATATATATATATATATATATATATATATATATATATATATTTTTACGATTTTTTGCCTATAGGTGTATAGTATTTATAGTTTTTCTCCAAAACTATTTTATTTATTCAAAATACGATGCCTAAGAGTTTAGAGTATATAACTATAAATGCTTTTTTTTTCTTTTTTTTTTTTTAATTAGGAAAAAAATATGGAAAAATTAAAAAAAATTGTACAATTTGAAATATTATGAATACTTAATTTATATATATATATATATATATATATATATATATATTTAAAATTTAGAGCACTATGTAAACTTTTTTCTTAATTAGTTATTGAATAGTTATACTTCTAAACTTCTAAATATGTAAAAATTCTACTTTTCAAGGCTTAAATAATAACAATATATATATATATATATATATATATATATATATATATATATATATATATATATATATATATATATATATATATATATATATATATATATATATATATATATATTAAAACAGAATAGATCCCGCCGGATAGTCTGGAGGATAGATGTTACTGTAGCAACAAGAATCGTCGATATAGAATATAAGTGGTGCATGCAGGATAAAAGTCTTTTTTATGGAAATCCCCATATTTTTATATGTCCCCCTCAAAAAAAAAAATTCTGTGACAAAAGACAATGCTACTTGATGGGAGGTATTCTTGTGATAGACAGACTCTAAACTGAAGAATGTTAGTTATGGACATTATAAGTTTGCCTATGATTAATGTGAGGCAGTAATGGCTCTGATAAGATGGGATTCACCAAATGATAATATAACTTTTGTGGACTTAATTCAAAGATATAATTATGAATATTACATTCACAACCATTGAACTGATTAATAGAAGCTCAAATACAACAAAACTTAGCAGGTTGTCTCTATAATTTCAAAGTTTGACTATTAAATGCGTGTATTAATATTTGAAATAACAATAAAATATATATTAGATTCAATGAAAGTCATTATTTATTTCCGTATTAATAAAAACTGCACTTAATCATGAGCATGTATAAAACTGAATACTTAACGTAAGTGTAGGAGTTGACAGTTTTTAATTTTCTTTGTTCCAATAGTTTTGTTATTTTAATAGATTTATTGCTTCCGGAATACTAGTTTTAAGTGGAAAATGCAATTTCAGGAAATGCACTTTTCATTTCCTTGTACTGATAGTAGTGGTTTGGTTTCAATCTTCAAGTCATTTAAAAAACGAAAATAAGCTAAACCAATTAAAAGTTCGTGCAAGAATTTCGTATTACGTTTGAATCAACTTTGTTCTTCGTTATTCACATATACGGTACAAACCATTTCCTGGAATGAGCAGTGTCACAATTCTTCCTCGGGTAATAAAAATCAAAATGCCTTTTCTAGATCATGAAAAAAGTATATGCTTTTAATTTGAGGAATTTAATGTATTTTCTAAAATGTTTGGAATTAAATGGATGTTTCAAAAGTTTAAATACAGTTAAGGAAACTAGTAAAGGAATTCTATTGTTTACCAATCTTTGCAATAAAAATATTTTATCAGCATTCGGATGTTTCCCATATAACCTGCCTATGTATTTTCTAAAGATAACTACCAAATGTGGCTCACTGTATTAGAATAATAAATAGGCCATTTTGCTTTGTTATTTCTTATAAATTATGTCGTTTTCTGAAAGGAAACATTATTTTTTTCTCTTGATAAAATATTTCTTAAATGATTGGCTACTATTTGTTTTGTTAAAAAATTTTATTTTAACTCAGCAAAGTAAAACAATAGTGATACTAACAGAAAAATATAAGTAAACTTAACTCGAGTAGAAATACACTCAAACATAACATCAACAGACATTCTAGAAGGCCATCAAACAAGAAAATATCGCATTTCAAATAAGTCGTGTAGCTATTATCATCTTACAATGGGACCCAAAAAATCGATTGGGATAGCAACTGCAAACTAACGAAAATAGCAAGCTTGCAGTGTTGTGTTGACTTTAGCCTCGTAAAAGCATTGGAGGACATAATATAATATCACTATCATTCGATCTGACGATACGAAGATATTTACATGGGAATCGATACTACTCAGAATCGAAAAACGTTATTTTATATCGATTGTGAAAGGGAACAATAAAAGATTTTGGCGGTGTGTGGAAGCAATATATAGTATATCTGAGAAAGATTAACGATGGGGTATTGATATAGTTTCATTTCTCTCTGCCATAAAACCAAATAGAATATTTGTAAATGAAGTTAATAATATTATGTTGTCATATTTATTTATTCAACTACCGAAAATGAAATAATGTATTTTGGGAATATCGGGACATGTCGTTGCAATTTTTTTTTCTATTGAATTTTTGAAGAGGCAGGATGTACGTTGTTCTATTTTACCAATATATTTTCATGCAATTTCTTTTTTCTAGCTGCTATATTTTTCTGCAGTGTAAAAGCGGAGTTATTGTAGCCATGGACTAAACTCTCGTCAGCTATTGCAAGGAAAATTTTATTAAACGTAAGCAGGTAAATTTCCTACTGCAGGGGCATATCAAATCACTGAAAAATAAATATACGTTTGTAACATGTTTTGCTCTTGAACAATTCCACAGATTTCGGTTACAAAATATATCATAACTTATTGCAAGATTACAGAAACTAAACATAGTAGCAAATAATATACGAAATAAAAGTTAATAACTTTTAAGGAGGGGCAACATAAGCATATTAATATAAGTATATTAAATAAATGTTTATTCCTTTGAGTAGTTTATTGTGACAACCCTCTTTTCTTTTAACCTTATAAATATTGTTGCGTTGTACGGGTTCGAAAGATTTGACGCCAAAGCAGATCAAAACTTGCAGAAATTTATTCCAAAATAACTCTTCACACTTATCTTACAGCTCCAGAACTTCTCGTTCTAGTAGACACCATACAGCTCTTTTCACCTCAACAGAGCACAAAACAGCAGTTAAAAACTTGACAAACAACTGCTAAATCGCCGCAAAAGACAATGCAATACAGTTCGCTCAGTATCTCCAGTCAACTAATTCAGTGATTCAAGTCAGGAATACAGCTCTCACAATGAACGTTGAGAGACAACTAACTCAGTGATTCAAAATCAACTAACTCCAGTCAACTAACGGACTCAGCTAACAACTAGCTCCGTGACTCAAAAACAGTCAACAACTCAGTCAGGAATACAGCTCTCACAATGAACGTTGAGAGACAACTAACTCAGTGATTCAAAATCAACTAACTCCAGTCAACTATCGGACTCAGCTAACAACTAGCTCCGTGACTCAAAATCAGTCAACAACTGACTAACTAACTGCATCACCCGCTCTCCCTGAGCTTTTATAGGGTGACCTGAGAACATACGTGAACCTACTTGGAACTCCCAGAGGTAGATGTCTGGAGAACTTTCCAGAGAGTAGTCGAAAAGACCTATATAGGATATGGGATACATGTACCTATACATGTACCGAAAATATCGCCAAATGGTTGCCAAGTTTGGCGACATTTGGCGATTTCTCGCCAAATTTGGCGACAAAAATTAGTAGCTAAAACCATCGCCAACTTGGCTCTATCTCGCCAATTTGGCGAGATTCCCATTACCATAATGTTAAATGCCCTGCCCCTTGAAACTCGCTTCCCAGAGTTACCTCTGTAAAACTCGCTATCAAACATTAAGATGCTCCCTGCAGGGAAACCAATTTAACGTCGAACTATTGCACTGTCTTATGCGAAATGTACAGAAATTTATCTATTTACAAAATTAGCACTACGAAATATTTACAAATTTACAAAAATTCGTAACAATATTTAAACCAAATTTTATGTTGATAAAAAGCTTCAAAATTAGGCCAGTAGTTTAAATTGAAGTCACATTTAGAAAATTAAATACTCAATTGTGCAAATGTTTAAGGGCCGATTTTTTAATCTACTATTTGCTTGTAATTATGATGTTACTTATATTTAAAAAAATATCATTAACAGATCATTACTCTCTAAGAAGGAAGGGTTACGAAGAAAGGTTGTGGTAGGAGTCATCTTTCATTAAACTACTTATTGAGGAAAAGCATTATGAAGATTTCCGCAAATCCCTGTAAAAATTCCACAAGATATATACTTTAGGGTCTATTTTTAAAGGGAAGTTAGGTACAACATTTTGTTCCAATCGAGGAAGTCTAAATGTTCTAGAACTTTCTACTATAGACCACACTCACTAAATGATCATTTGAGCAAACTCAAAAATACAGATCTGGGCAGATTCGCACATAGAAATTGTGAAATTATTAAGATATAATTAATCATACAAACCATTGGATATAAATGTAGTTATCCCTTGACTGTAATAAAAATTCTTAACCACATTTACTTTGAAACGTATCCTAAAATCTAGCTATTTTTACATTTTTATAAGGGTTTACCAAGATCTACTTTTTCCATGACTCTATTAATAAATTTTTGAATACTTTTATGGAAAATGATTCCCTCTTCCTTCAATCTTTGAAGTCATTGGCCCTTTCGTGACAATTTTTGAATGTTACCTATATTAGAATGACACAAAATACATAAATTTAACTTGATCCGAAAAATTTGACTTAATTCCTAAAATTATAATTTTTTTTTAATTTTTTGAACATGTTAACGGAAAATGACTCGCCACTCCCTTCTTTCTCAGAGGAGGTTAAATCTTTTATGACAATTTTTATTATTGGTGTCTTAATGACCCAAATTACAGATTTTTAAAGTTAAATGCCAATTTTATCATCAAGTCGGCAACACTCTCCCCCACTTTTTTCAGGGAAAATGAGACTGAAAGGACAATTTTGATAAGTTGATGTATAGACACAAATTATAGATTTTTTATGCTTTATGAAAATTTTATTACAAGCTTGAAAAAATTGCCTTTTATTATTATTATTATTATTATTATTTTTTTTTTTAATTTCAATTGGCAATTCCATTTCCTTATAGAAGTGTTTTGAGCTGTTCATGATAAATTTTAAATGTTAATTATACCTTAATGAAACAAATTACTGAATTTTAACACAATTTGGAAATTGTGGAACACATTAAAAAATCGTAAATTTATTTAAATTTTGAAAAAATTCCCACGTTTAATATTAAATGATTAAAATTTTTATTGTATTGTTTTGTCTTTGAATTTAAAAACTTTCCGGAACCATTTTCTATCGATTTGAATTTTTTTTTAAATTCGTCTCACTTAACAAACCTGTTTGACAATCTTTCCAGTATTCTGTACTATCATCATGGTGTCATTATAAATTCTCAGACATTACAATAATAGCTTTTACTACAATAACAAAGACAATATTTCAATTCATAATTTACATGGAAGATAACTAGAAAATAAAACTTTTATATTACAAATCAAAACAGTAAAATATATGATTAAAAAAATTCTTTAATGTTAATATTTTTCTGAAAAAAAAAAACAAAAAAAATCTCAACTCTAACTTAAACACGCATTCCTCTCTTAATTTTAAGACTTACATGCAGTAAAATATTAGGAAAAAAGACGACTGTGAGTAGGAGGACAGTTATTTTACTTCATAACATATATTTGATTTTTAAAATATATTTAAACATGCTTAGTATTTTTATGCACTGTGAATAGTAGTGTATGAAAATAAAATGCGTATGAACTTTCTTAATTTGAACATACTTAATTTGTATACTGTGAAGATAGAAAGTATTTTCAGCAACCCTACTTCTCATTTAGCATTATCCAGACTTTCCTTAGTATTTCTTTTATAATAATTTTAAAACTTTAAATATAATTCGTTAATTGTTTTAAGGATCATCTTCTGTCATAAATTAACCTCCTTCCAAATAGTGTTGGGTATTAAAGGCTTTACGCTGAAAATAACTTTTCATGATTGCTTACAAATCGGTTGTTATAACCGAACCAATACAACTATACGTCCTTACATGCAGAAAACATTCATTGTGTGAGTATTCGTACTTTCAAGTAAAAATTAACCTGCACATTTATAATTATTAAAATGTTTAATAATTATAAATGTGCACATGCACATTTACATGTAACCTGCACATTTATAAATTTTAAATATGTTCTATGTTAGTAAAAGTATGATTGATTCTCAATTTTAGTTTAAGTTTTAGGTCTGAAAGTTTTCTGTGAATGATATAAAAATAATTCATGATATAAAATAATTAAATCATATTAAAAACCATAAAAAACTAAATTTTAAATTATAAAGAATTTTCAATTTAGTAATTTGGAACACATATTTATCAAAATACATGTTACTTAATTTCCCTCTAAAGATAGACAACTTTACAAATAAAAAAACAAACATTTACAAACAAATAAAAATTTCAGCAAATAAAAGCAAAACATAAAACATTATTAAAAAAGATTAGTTAACTTATATGAAGATAAAGATTAAAAAATGCAAATACTTGATTACATTTTTTTAATTTAATCAATTAAAAAAATAAGAAATGCATTAAAAATATTTTTTTGCTGTAAAAAAACACATTCCAAATTACAAAAACACGAACTAAATAGCAAGAAATAATTATTGAATTTTTTTTTAGATAATATTTTTTAGAAATTTTGAAACAATTAAAACCTTTTTTTTTTAAATGTTTGTATAAAAGCTTTAAGAAAACCTTTAACTGCTGTGAGCGGTCTCACAGACCGCAAATCATTTTTCATGGGGTGTTTACACCCCTTAAAATGAATAATGGTCTCTGCCCTCTTCATTACCTTTCTGAGAGGGGACACCAAGGTCACATTCCACAACTGGTCCAGCTAGCTTTTTTATTTTTACTTTTATTCCATTTTCCTGTTACATGCGGTCTGGGAGACCGCTCACAGCAGATGCGTCACAGTTTCTGTCCGACAAAGTTGACTGTTGTCATATGATTTATTTTTCGTAGAAAGCTCACAATGGCTGTAAATGTTCTTAAAAAACGCCCCGTTTTTCTCACGAAAGAAGAAATTGAAGATATCGTTAATAATTGGTCTGATGTAGAGTGTTCAGATACTGAAAATTCGGATTTTTTTTAAAGCGACCATGACACTCATTCCGAAATGTCAGCATATGAGATTGAAGTCTCTCCAAACACTTCTACTCAAGACAATTTTTATGGAAAAAATAATTTCAAATGGTAGTTGATATATGTGCAGTAAATGCCTTTGTGTTGTTTCAATCATTTCCCGAAGCTCTGAAGATAAAGCGAAGAAAATTCATGCTTTCCTTAGCAAAAGAACTGGTAGTGCCTCATTTGAAACGGAGAATATAACCTCAACGCAATTACCTAGAGAAATGAAACTGACAACTGAACGAATTCTTGGACAAAGTGATTGTCAAGATTTAAGAAATCACACCCATGATGATAAACTAGAAAAACGCATAACTTGCAATTTATGTCCTCCCAGCAAAAAGAGGAAAACTGCATACAAATGTTTGGGATGCGTTCAGCCAGTTTGTCTTCAATGTACCCACAAATTATGTATTAATTGCAGTTCAAAATAGCATACTTGATATTACTAAAGGTATTTATTTTTAAAACTAGAATAACATAGAAATGATTTTATCAGAACTGTAAGTTAGTTAATGAAATGAAACCTTAATAGATATGTTCTTTTTGGAGATGTAGTTATTTTTTCTTAAATTGTATAATTATTAAAAATGGCACATATAATAACTTTAAAATTGAATTATGTGATTTTAAAATTTGTTAATAATATGTAGTGAAAGAATTTTCATCAATTTAGCATATCAGTCCACTTTTAATTGCATTTTAGGAAGAGCGGTCTGAGAGACCGCTCACACTAGTTATGCAACAGTTAATGTCACAGCAGTTAAAGGTTAAGAAAATTGTCCAAATAAGTATCGTGTTTAAGAGGACTTGGCACCCTTCAATTTTTTTTTTTTTATTTAAACCATTCAAGTTATAACTTTTACATATTTGAAAGTATTATCAAGCAAAAACTAAATTTTATTTTAAAAAATAGTTCACATAGTGCTCTAAATATTCAACATTTAAAAAAATTCATCAAAGTTCAAATTCTATTTTTTTTATTTTTTTATTTTTCAATATTTTTTTATTTAAAAAATTCCCAGTAATATACTATAACTTTTTAAGCATCAGATTTATAATAAAGAAAATAGTTTTCGAGAAAAACGATAATGGTAAAAAAAGCGTAATAAAACAGGCATTTTTAAACATTTAAAATTGTAAAAAAAGCGTTTTTGTTTGATTCATTTAGCATTTTGAGTAAGGTAGGAATTTCAAAAATCACTAACTGAGAAAAATGCGTTCGAAACATCAAAGGAACTATTGCAGAAATGCTAAATTCTCCATAAAAATATAGTTTTTCTACAATTGCAGTTATCGGATCAGCTCAAAACAGGAGAGTTTTCAAAGATTATAAACACGCAAAAAATAGGAAATTGATATTTTTATTATTTTTTGTAAAAACAAGGGGTATCAAGTCCCCTTAAAGATTTATATTAATTTGGATATACAAAGCTATGCATTGATATTGTTTATTTCCATTACATAAGTCAAGCATATCCAAAAAGAATATGCTGATCAATATTAATTTACCTCAGTTGTAGTATCCTGTAGTATTTTGTTACTGATATGCGGATAAAAAATCATCCGAAAGGAAAAAAATATGTCTCAAAACACACATATAAAGTAAATTTTTCTCTCTCCCTTCCCCCTCTCACCATGTTTTATTAAGTTAAAAAAGGATAAATGGATTACTTTTGTAGAAGTTTTCTCATATCTCATCTAATAGATGGAAGGCATCATAAATGAATAAGGGGATAAGGTTGCAGAAACGATAGACTGGCTGCGTGTCCAAAGGTCAAAGTATTTTCCCGGGTTTTTTATGCATTTTTATCCCCGAGGGTTTTATTATTTACAAAGAAAATTGAGAATGCATCGCAAAGAGTCTTTTGGAAAAGTGATGATCTTCTCTGGAGAATATTTTTTAGTTCTGCAAAAAAAGCACTTAGTAAAATGACCGAAGAGAAACTGAATGAAGACAGCAATATGGGAATTCAGGGGTCTTTATTTGCCGGAGAACTGCTTCATTTTGAACCAAATAACCAAAGTTGTAAAGAATAGACCAAATTATAACTCATAGATATTATTTACTAATGATCTGGGTAATTCTACATAGTTAATAAAATTAGACATTATGGGATACTGATGTTTATTTTCAGATTTTCTTTGTTTATTAATTTCTTGCGTATGAATGATTTCATTTAAAATTATTGTATTTCAAAAATTGACTAATAGTAAAAAAAAGCATACCTTTGTATTTTTAAAACGTTCCGTATATAAGTCTTTTAAACAGGTTAGTATCTATAAATACTTCTTTAATGATTAAAAAAAAACCTTTAAAAACATAACCATAAATTGTACAGTCTTTATTTCTTAACAGTACGTTTTTATACAAGCTAATGCGAAAATGTGCTGTTCATTTACTTCTTATAAAATTGAATATTAACAGTCCATTAATCCAATTGAATACATGTAGTCTATAGCTGGACATTAGTTGTTAACAGATTTAGTTAAATCTTTAATTATACTAACCATATTGACGACTTTATATTCTGAAAAATAATATATTTTTAAATAAGTATTATTTTTTAATAAAATTTGTTACTATAGTTAGTTTTACCAAAGGTTAAACTAACTATTTTATTAAAAACTAATGTTAAACTAAAAACTTATAATCAATTACAAAATTATAATTTTCATCTTATATCAATTGACTCAATTGTATCAGACGAACAAAAAGCAGTATTTTTTTTAACATCTGTAAAAAGTTTTTAAGTAGTAAAAAATTATCTTTTTAATGCAACTACTATTCATATAAAGTTAAATTGATAAAAATATTTTATAAAATGCTTGATGTTAATAAAATAAAATTATGTGAATGGATAAAAAATGGACTTACATTTAAATGAATTTTTAGAACAAATTGTTTTAATTGATTGATACATTTTATAAGAACAAATATTGAATTTAAATTATAAAATTTATTCGACTCCCAACTCTTCTCTTCGAAAGAGATCTTAAAGGTTGTTCATTTTCTATCTCATACGTGCTCAGACATATAAGGGGACTTGTTCGATATAAGCCTCTTTTTGAAAAGCATCATGACATGGCCTTACATAATACATAGAAACATATCAGATGTTGATTCCAGTACACAATGCTTTGTTTTCTTGTCGGGACTTAGTTCCTGTAGATGTCAAAACTTTCCGAAAAGCGTATAGTTTTCTTTGTAGTTTCAAAGATAGTGTAGATGTCCATGTCATTTTCAGAGCTCTGGGAAAACAGTTTCTTTTTGTTGTGTGAAGCCTTTTCGACGTGTATATTTTTTTTTTATTGTGGTGTTGTATGTATTGGTGAAGATGACGTGTGTTACTCACATAACTTGTTTTCGGAAGCATTGTTTAATAATTCTCTTTTTAGTTATTTCTGTTTGTCTGCTTGATTTAAACACTTTTAAATGTATTCTTTTTCAAATATAACTGTAGTAATTGTAACATTATGAGTGAATGTAAAAGTATTTAATTTTTAAGAAGAATAAATTTTATGTAAGTTTATTCCATGTTTTTAAGATTTGGATTTTCATCTTTAAAAAAATCATATTTTGTAATTATATTATATTTTGTTAGAAAGTCATCTTTTTAGATTAAAAACGCGCAGTTCTTCAACTAGCCAATAAAATTATTGTAGCTCATTTGTCAAGTTCATTTAAAAAATAAGAAGAAATCCTATATATGATCTCATTATCAATTATTTTCAAAATAAGAGATTGCACATAAAGACTATATTAGTAGATTTTTACCATTTACATCACTAAATACTCTTTAGTTTTCATTTTTGTAACAACAGAAACTTCAACTTTACATCGTTGAAAAGTACATCTGTTTCATTTGATGTATCACATTTGAATATTGCTGGTTGTTTTATTTAAATGTAAAATAATGTAAAATTAAAAATATTAGAAATAAACACACAAATCCTGGAAAATTTTGGAAATTAATTTTTTTTTTTTTTTTGGTTATGTAGGTTGATAGTTTGGTTGATAAGTGGTTGATATAAAGTCATATTTCTTTAACCTCGATATGAAATTATTTAAAAAAAAATCTCATATATAATTCACAACACAAAATACCAAGTCAATCAAATAAACAAATTTTGAATATTACAAAACTCAAGTAACTACTTAATTAGATTATAAACTTTGGATCATTCTGTTATGTATAAATTGAGAATTATATGTTTTAAATTATTTCATTGATTTATCATATTAAATTGAAATAATCTTAGATTATGAATTACTGTGAATAAAAGATTAGATTTTGCCATTTATTTTTTTATCAAATATCTACAGCATGATCTTTTAAGCACAATTCATTGAATATATGATATCCCATAAAATAATTTTATCCAAATACGCAATGAAAAATAATCTCAGAATCTGGGGACATAAAACTTAACTAGTCAATTAAATTTTGGTGTAACAAACTCCATCTCATTATAACAGAATTATTAAAGCAGGAAATGAACATTTAATATTTTTAAACTTCTATAAACTCTTATATCTGAACTTTTGAAACTTTAATTTTCAAAGTTGATGTTTAGAACTTAGTTCTTTGGAAATGCTTAAATGAGTAAACATTCTTCTTTTAAGTCATTTGTGTTTAAAATTAAAAGCTAAACTAAATAATACATTAAACAAGTTGTGCAAGTAGGTTGTTGAAGCAAAATATATTAAGTTTTAGTTTGAAGCATGATGACGCCAATTTTATATTAAAAAGAAAAGTTTCCCATGAGGAAGTTAATACTTTTCAAGTTTTGAATAACGTGCCCTTATTTTAAACTCATAAAATGTATTAAAACAGGGTAAATAGAAGGAGTTTGGGGTTCTAGAGAAAATCATATCTTGTTCGTATCTCTAAACATAGGGTTAGTACTTAAATTTTTGGGGTAGCTCATTCTTTAGATCAAAAAGAAAAAAAAAGTTTAACAAATATTTAAAAGAAACTAAAAATTATGCATGCCAATTTCAATGCAAATAATTTTAATATAAAATTTTTTACAAACCATTTGGTGCGAATAGGCGAACTAGATTGCTGTTTATATTCTGTTATCAACTTCTCACTCACTAGAAGATTAAAATACAGTTATTATCTTTTTAAACACTTTCATAAGATATTCTTTTCAAAGCTTCATAAAAACCATTAATAAAATTTTTGTTTTAAAAAAAGAAAAATTTGAATTTTTTTTCCCTTTTACTTTTAATCTCTAGATATATTGCAGGGAAATGATGAAAACGGAGATTTGATAAAATCTCTAAGGTAGATGACCAATTCACGAAATATGTGCACAGCTCAATGTTTTACTTGTTACCGCTCCCTTTTAACTCATTATTAGATATAAAAAAAATAGCATTAGATGTAAAAAATAATTTGTACCGAATTGGAATCTCACTTGGAATTATAAAAGAATGTCTACCTAGACATGCTCTTCAAATAGTCTCTATAACATTCACCGAAAGAGTTCCACAAACTAACCTAAGTGCGAAAATTATCCTTATTTTGAGGTCAAGGATTTAAAAAGTGTTGTTGTCAACAATCTAAAACAAAAAGATGTGCCTGTAAGAAAGTAACGTACTTTGTATCTCGAGCTGCCACATATCCACAACGTGTTTTAGTAAAAATGACAATTAGCATTATTATGTATTAATTACATTCACTAAAAAGGTTTAATACTTCACCAAAAATATATTTAAAAAAAAAAAAAATCCAGCTTAAGTACCTCTTTCTTTTTTTAATTAGTTTCGAATAAAAATTTTGTGTTTCTTTAAATATTGTTGTATTAACTATTCTACATTTAATAATGCGTGTTTTATTAAATAAATACTTCTAATATCTAAATAATATTATTTCATCTTTTCATTAACACAGTTAATGGATTTGATCAAATCACTTTCTCTTTTTTGAAACTTTTATGAAATCAGCTCACAGAGTTGTAATTTTAACATTTTCCATGAATTGATCATCTACCTGAGGGATTTGATAATATATAAAAGGCAAAGTTCTCCACACTCTCATTCATAATTCTCCCACTTCCCATATAGTCACAAC
Source organism: Linyphia triangularis (assembly GCA_963978545.1). Lineage (NCBI taxonomy): Eukaryota > Metazoa > Arthropoda > Arachnida > Araneae > Linyphiidae > Linyphia > Linyphia triangularis. The sequence goes on along the minus strand of OZ021723.1, from coordinate 88,289,937 downwards.
TCTACTATCTGGTACAAATATCAACAAAGGCAAACATAGAAAAGTGAACTATTCCTATCTCGATTAACCAATTTTAAAGGGTCTGAATGGGGTCAAACGTCCTAATAGAAGAATATTCAAATTCCCCCCTTACAATGTAGTTACAAATCTGATACTTGGTATAAATGTCAAGAAAGAACAATATAAAAAAATTAAGGGATTCCAATCACGATTTCTCATCTTTAAGGGGTCGAAAAGGGATCAAACGTCCCAAAAGAAGGATATTAGAATGCTCCCCTTGCAATGTAGTCACAAATCTGATATTTGGTATAAATGTAAAGAAGGAAAAACATAGAAAAAGTAAGGGTTTCCGATCTCGATTTCCTAACTTTAAGGCGTCAAACGTCCCAAAAGAAGGATATTCGAATGCCCCCCTTGCAATGTAGTCACAAATCTGATTTTTGGTATAAATATAAAGATGGAAAAACATAGAAAAAGTAAGGGATTCCGATCTCGATTTCCCAACTTTAAGGGGTCGAAAAGGGGTCAAATGTTCCAATGAGGGATATTCGAAAGTCCCCCTTCCAATGTAGTCAAACTCAGATATTTGGTAAAAATGACAACAACGGTAAGCATAGGAAAAGTAAACTATGCTGATGTCAATTAACGAATTTTAAGGTAACCGAAATGGGTCGATATGTTTCCTTTCCAATGTAGTCACAACTTTGAAATTTTGTATTAAAGACAAGCCCAGATGAAATAAGTTAATACTATACCGATTAATAACATTTAAGGGGACGAAAAAGAGTCAACCTTTCTAAAAGAGGGATATTAATATTTCCCGCTTTCAATGTAGTCGTAACTCTGATATTCGGTTCAAATGTCAACAAGGGCAAGCATAACTAAAGTAAGCTATTCCGACATCGAGGGACAAAAAGGGGTTGAAACGTCCAAAACATACGCAGAAAATTTTAATGTTCCACTTCTAATACAGTCACTACTATTAAATTTGGAATCAAGGTCAATCTAAAATGTTCCAAGCGAGGGATATTCAAACGCCGATTTGTAAAATGCATTAATGTCTAAAATGCACATGGTAAAGTTTCGTATAGAATAGGTATTTAGCTAGTTTCTAATAGTTGTATACAATTCTATTATTTTATTTCATAAATAACGATATATTATAATTATTAAAAATGTATAATCAATGGAATGAATCAACTAAAAACAATTTTAGAAAAAAAGAATAAAACTTTTTCTAAAACTTTTTTTCTAAATCACTCGAATTAAGTAACTAGAATCTGTTAAAGCAAGAATGCTGAAAATCTAAAAGGAACGAAGTAAAATAAAAGAATTCACTTGAGTTTGGTATTGATAGAGAACAAATCTGGTCTCGAAGGGATTGTTTCCTTAAAGTAAATACCCAACTACCATACAAGTGTCAGGGACTTTAGTAAATTGCAAGGACTATCCTCATATTCCCGCTTTGCATTTTGTTTGATTGTGGAATCGAAGGGATGTTTTGGGGAGCAGAACACTGCTTTCACCTACCAGAAAAATAAATTATTAAAATAGTAAAACATGGTAAGCCCGAAAACCTGACATTTATTGTGGAATCAAGTGTTTATAAGATCATAACTGATAAGAGTGTGCCCTCTTATAAGCGGTACACATAAACTATCTCAGAAATCACAGTTTGAAAAAAAAAAAAATCATTTTAACAGTGAAAAAATAATAACTTAAATTCTCGAATCAGAAAGGTTTATAGTATTATTTTTTACTTTCAACAGGATAAAGTTTTGAGAAATAATAACTTAAAAAAACTGCTTCTATTCATCCGCTTTTTCCATATTGAACGATACAAAAAGTGCTTTGTGAATAGAATATGTTTTTTAAATCCCTATGTAATCTTGTGAATGTACTTTTTTTTTATATAAATAAACTTTCAAGTGTTGTATTTATGAATGATTACTAATGAGAGTTTTTTTTTTATATGTATACATTTATTAGCAATAAACATTTTCATGTAGTTTTTATTTCAAAATTGATTTTAATAACTGAAATATATCTTTCTTATTGAAATGTATATTTTTTAAAAACATTTTCTCTGGAGGCGGTTTCTGGAAAGATCAAAAATTAAAATATCTTAAAAATTAATTTTTTAATCTTTCTGTATTTCAAAAAGTTAGCTCGTGGAAGGGAATTAAAGAAGATTAGTCGAAATATTTCATAAAGGGAATTTGTGTTTTTCAGCAAAAGTTAATAATGGAATTTAATATGCCTTTGAAATATGTTTATATATTTATTTAAATTTTGGGATGGTAGAACATTTCCTTGTTAATAATCGCATGCAATCCTTTGGGATGAAAATTTAAAGTAATTAATAGTATTTTTTTTGTTTTTTATAAATATATTAATGAGTTTTTGTATTTGAATTACAGTTCCACTTGAAAGTAGAAATAATAATATTTTTGTAATTAAAATAAACAAGTAATAATTTAAAGACTTCCAAATATTAGCAAAACTTCTTCTTTTTTTCTTTTTTTAATGCTGCATACTGATATGGAAAAATCTATTATGGACATTATTCAATTTATGCATTTTTTTTTAAAATTTAGAGTTATATTGATATTTTAAAATAAACTTATAAAATAACTGTCTTCTTATTAATATCAAAATTAAGGATTATAAAAAGCCAAATTACAAGGAAAAATAAGAAAATTTTAATCAAATATATCTTGGTCTATGTAATTAGCATAGTAAAATACTCAATTAAAGTATTTTATATGTGAGTTTACAACAGCTAATAAAAAAAATGAAACTTAAATATATGAAAAAATTGTAGCAATAAGACCTTATCAATAATTTTGATATTATATTATAGAATCTCATGAATGGGGTCTTAACGCCATTTTCACTAGATTTCCTACCTGAAAATACTTGAGAATCTTAAAGTTACTTCTCAAGGAATGGCGCATTGAGGAGTAAATACTGAAATAAAAATAATAAAAAGTACAATACAAGAAACCTCCGTTTACTTTTTACCGAAATAAAACTATGTTGTGAGTTTAGAAGTTTAGAAAAAATCAAGTTAAGTATAGCGGTGAAAAAAAGTTATTTTGAGGAATTATTTTCATCTGAAGCAATTTTTGACGTTTATCGGAAGAAAGGCTGCGAAATAAATTTTCCATTTTCCGAAGTTATCAGTTCTTTGCCTTTTAAAGTGTCAAAATAGCGTTGTTTTCTTTCATGTGTTTTTTCCTTGATTTTATTTCTGCGAGAATGAAATATGTTTTCGATTTTAGAAAGGAAGCTACTGATAAGACATTCATTGAATGAATTCACATTCTTGGAAATCACCCATAATGTATTAGTTGGTGTTTTAAATACTAAAGTCATAATATTTTTATAATTATTTAGTATTTTACTTCACAATACAAGTAATATAAAATAAATAATGGATAAATAATAATTTGTAATAGTAAAGATAAAATAAGTATTAGTTCTTTCAGTGCAAAATTTATTAAATTTATAATATTTAACTGCTTGAGGCAATTGCTTTAGAAGAAATTCAAACATTTATTCAAGTTTGGAATAATTACAAGTGATTGAATAACTAATATATTATTTAAGTAATTATCCAATTTATGCCTGAATTTTCATTTTTATTACTTTACTCCAAACGTTATTACAGCTTACTTACAATACTTTAATTGTAGAATAAATATAAATTTTTAAATAAAATTAAATAAATTGAAAAGTAACGATAGTTTTAACACTCTACATTGCAAATTGTTACTATTATTAGTACATTTAATGAATCAATTTAAAATTTCCTAAATTTTAATAATTTTGTATAATATACATGATAATTTTATTATTTGGATTTATTATTTATAATAAGCACTCAAAATTGAATTGTAACTTTGTATACAATTCAATCAATCAATTTCTGAATGCAAATATAATCGGAATAAAAATTGTTTTATATGCGAAATATATTAGAAAATACATGAAATATTTAGTTTCTTAATTTCATGTCGAAATATCTATAAAATCCCTTTTATTTTTTATAAACAACTGTATTCCTACTTACTTTATAAAATGTAAGGAATTGACAAATTTAACGAACTTCAAATCATTAAGACAAGTTAAATCTGTATATATCATCGATATAGATAAACAACTGGATAGACTGCTTAACGGTGGAGAAACGAGCCGTTGCCACCGCGGAAGCAAGATGTTTGGATGGAGGAATTTGTATTGCCGATGTGGATTTTCTTCGATCTTTATGGTGTATTCGCGTTACTTTTGATATTTGGCAAGCAAAAAATAAATTAAGAATAAAATATATTTGAAGAAAATAGTTTAACCAACAAATATAACTGATCAAAATAATTTTAAGTATAGGATTTGTATATTTAGAACAAACATTTGAGATTAGTTACTGTCGATATCTGTAAACGTGTTTCATTTTTATTGATCCGAATTTAATTCTTTAAATTTTAAATTACATGAATTAAATGTTTTAAAAATAAATTATTATGTACAAGTTATGGTTGGTTGGTTGTTTTCAGATTATCTGGCGCCGTTAGCAACACGAGGGCTATAATGCGCCGAAAAATTCGTCATTAGACAAGCCAACATACATTTACAAACATCCATGCCAACACGGGACTCGAACCCGCAACCTCGCGGTCTAGAAGCTAGTACGCTAACCACTATACCGTTTGGTCATGTACAAATTATGAGAATACAGTAAACAAATGAAAGTAGACTTTTAAACTAGATTTATTTTAGAAGTAGAAATTAAAAATAATTGAAGAAATACGGTAAACCAGTAGAAAATATGTAATAATAAGATTGCAAAATACAAACTTATACATTCAATACACCAATTCAAAGAACAATTTAAGTTTCAAAGGCAAACTATTATACTAATTTTTTATACTCAATATTATTATATAACTTATGATTTTAAATATATAAGTTTTTAAACTTGTTTATTGCAAGTCAAACACATATATTTATTTGGTCCTATAATTCTGAAATGAGAAAAATGTAGAAAACTTTACCAAAACTAAATAAGTTCAGACATTGTTCATAATAATATTACAGAAAATTGTTTTTGAGGATTTCAAGTTAAAAATCAAATAAATTACATAGTTTAATAAAAAAAAAATTAAATGGAGACAAAATTTAAAAAGTAGTCGGGGAGTTTTTCCCAAGAAAAAAAATGTTTTGTAGTTAATCCAGATCTAAACATTGTTAAAAAGGACCAACTTATTCAATTTCTGAATGATGGTAGTTTTGTTTCTTTGATGATCAAGTGTTACTCTCTTGGCATTCGAAAAAAATCTAATGTTGTCATAAGTTCTGGCAAATTAGTTTTATTAATTGCGTTTGGTGGAGACTCTCCACAACAAATTCACCTTCAGTTGAATGTATAAAACACAAAGTATTTAATTTTTTGACAATGTTACCCTGTGACAAATACTTAAAACAGAATAAACAATGTAATCTAATTTTTTTCTTCTTTTTTTTTTTTTTTTTTTCTTCTTTTAATTTGACACATAATGACGAAATAATTTTTCTGTTTGTTGCACAACAAACAATACTCCATCAGAAGCAAATTTTAATCCACCATTAGTTACATTGCATGTAAACGATTTGGCATTTTGATGGTAGTGCATACCATAAGTATGGCTATTGCAATGACCAATTTTTAATTTTGCTTTTGTTGTTAACAAACTTATACATTCTTTGCAGATTAGGTTTGTGCTAAGCTATTTCACTACATAACCTGAAGTATAATAAAGAATATTGTCAGAAACATCTGACAAAGTGTTGGACTCTATTAGAAGTGATAACTCTTGAATGTTAATATCTAATTCGCTACTGTCTTCAGTACCATCAATTAAAGTACGCTTACTGGAACGAAATTCAAATATTGAACATTGTGAACTGTAATCTAAGCTCAAACAATTTGCAGTGGAACTTGGGGACACAGTGTTTCTAAACGGAAGTTTTCTAAGGGCATATTTAAATTGATTTTCGTTAGGGTTGTTATTGCATCCTCCTCTTGATCTTATACATGAAAATAGCAATTCCACATGATCCTGAGATATCTTGTACGTTAGGAAATATTTACTAGGGTTCTCAATTTCTATCATCAAATGCATGGCCAGCTTTTGAATGCTGTTTATGCATATTACAAAACCAAGTGCAAAGGTTTTACGGGGATGTTTGAAGACAGAAGTGATCGCTATTTTTAATGAAGAAATATAGCTCAAGGTTTCGTTTAAAAAAGTTTCCCAGCTTGACTTATTTGCAAGCCTTAAAGGTTGTTTAAAACCTGAGCTAAACGGGTTGCGACTGTTAAAACAATCAAAGAGTCTATTAATTACTCTTATGAAATGAACAGTGACTTTGCTCCCATTGAAATTGGGATCGCTTTTCGACAAATGCTCGATTGCATCAGCTACACTACCATTTAAGGTTTGTGCAGCTAATCGTACATTCATTTTCTTATTTTTGTACATTATGTGAACCCCAGAAAGAGAATTAGCAAATTTAAGTTGTTCTTTCCTTCGCAAATCATTTAGTTTTGTAATATAATCCAATTTTACAACACCTATATTGGACATTATAAAACTCATTTCGGGTAAAGTATTTCTGGCTAATTTCAACATGTGACAGAGATAAAAAAATGCAAAGACTTCTAACTCAAAAGGAGGATGTTTAAAAGAAGTTTTGAAATTGTTTCCTATTTCAAAATTACACCCTAAATCTGTGAATGTGCGAGTGTTAGTTTCGCTTTCATTTCCATTTCTTTGCCAAATGCCCTTGAAAACGCATAAAAACAAGGATTAAATAAATATAAATCAAGTGTTTTATTCTAGATCATAATACTATTTGTTCTGAATTTAAAATAGATTATTTATGATATGAATTGTCACATAAGAGATCAACCATTAACCACGAGCGATCAATATTAAAAGGGTCATTTTAGATATTTTTCAATAATAAATAATAAAAAAAAATACATTTGCTTATTTGAATAACAATTTTTAATTTACCGGTGAAAACTCTAGTTGATATTTTTTTGATTTGCGCTGTTGTTGCAATTCTATGCAACACATTAGTTAACCACGATTCAGGAAATCTTCCCACCAGTTGCAGGGAAAAAAAATATTTTTGCCGGCGCGTTTTTCGCCCTGCGTTGCCATCGGAGCAGTCTATCCAGTTGTTTATCTATATCGATGGTATATATTGATGCACTTCTGAGACAAGCCCATAATTTTATTATGTAATTCTTTATGAAATTCAACGTAACAGATTTAAAATTTAAAATGCTTGCACAATAAACTTTATGGCTTTTTAGTTTATAATCATTAAGTATCCAAATGTAAGAGACAAGGTTTTTGTGTGTTCTTCCTTTTTGCAAAAGGACGACTTTGCTTTTGAATAGATTACTCAAATAAAAAATGATATACTTCAAAAAGAATTACAGCTTCTTTTCCAATTTAAAAAAAAAAAAAAAAAAAAAAAAATCATTAGAGGATCATTCTCAAATACACCTTGAATGTACAACACTGAATAGTTTATAAATAAGGTAAAATGAGAACATTTTCTGATGAATCGTGGTCCTTTTATAGTATTGCAAAAGTAAAAATTATCCCAACATGTATTAGTTTCAATTATGTATAAATTCAATATTTTCTTTATTTCATTTTAAGGATTAGCCAATTCAAAAATGTTTCATTCCTATTTAAAAAGAAAATATCTTTTAATAAAAGTGCGTTTGAGTAAAAATAAGCAAGCAGAAACATCTTCTGGTAGTGTTCAGTCATCCAAACAATTTAGCACTTATTGCTAAGGGAAACAACTAAAAAATACAGTACAGAATCTATGAAAGCCTCTGTAACAGATAAATAATCTTGCTCAACAAAGAGCAAAGGCTGGGGAAAAAAGAAACAACTGATGGGTATCAGTTTTTATGGTCTCGTAAAACATGTCGTGCAAGTTCCAGATCAATGCATTTTATGGCTAAAGTAAGAAAGTACCTTAAAAACTTTTGAAAAACTTTCTCTAGAAATGGCCTTACTAATAACCGTTTCTTTCCAGGTCTTCTGTTAATATTCTAAGTAATAAAGGAATATTATGAAATCTTTTGTGTCGAATAGTTTAGATACTTATAAGGTTTTTTTGTATAGGAGCTGCAACTAAAGTTTATGTATTCCTTGCAACTTGATACTAAAAACAAAACCTGCATTATGTTATTCTTCCTTACTTTTTTGGAGAGTTCTTTTATTGTAGGTTTGATTGGTAAAAAATCATTTTAGATGAATTTCCAATATTTTGTGATCAGATGAATTTACTCTCCTTTTTATTTTCATTTATGAAACCATCCGTAAATAATCACAAAATAACTTTATTGACTTAAAAAAAATATATTGGAACATAATGTACATTTAAATTATAGTACCAAACGAAAATTTTAATCATATATGTTAAATAACATATTCACTTATATGAACCTGATAAAGCATCTAAGATTTTGACAAAATTGCATTTTAAAAAATTTACAGAATAGTTTAATTTCATAAACACCGTAAAAATTTAATTATAAAACGTTATACTAAATGAGTAATTAATGTCTCATATGATATTGAATTTTTATTAATGAATTGTTTAAGAAAAAAGACTAAGTTTTGTAATTTAACAAAGCTATAACAGTATCAAAGTCTATAATGGTTTTAAATTAATCTTTCATTTCCAATTAAAATAAAATAAATCCGCAAATTACTTACAGGATTAGTTACTGCAAATTTAATATTCATCCACACAAAAATACTAAATCTGGAATTACCCTTCCCAATCACTTAAACTGCACTTCCATACATGCTATGACATCATCTGACAACGTTGATCTATCATAGGTTATTCAGCGTTATTACCAATGTATACCATTAGTCAAATGTAATAAAGAAGAAGTACATTTCTTTTCTCCATCAACCAAAGCGATAGAAATGTAAGGAGCGATTCTTGAGGGAGCGTGACAGCTGCTTTCTCATTTAATGATGTTGCAAGCTCTCCCTTAGCTGAGACTAATGAGTCTTCCTCATAATTCTTTCTTATTCCTTTCAGTTTTATTCAATTTCTTATTTTCTTTTCCTACATTCACTTTCGTTAGTTTTTATACCTGTTCATTGAAATTTTCTCCTGGCAAATCGAACCTGTTTACTCGGATTTTTCTTTGCCTTTAGGAGTTAGAATTGCTTCAAATGATTTATCTTAGGAAAGAACGAGACAGCTGTATCGTAAAAATTGGATCTCTAGTTTGAAAATTGAAATTAATAATAAGAATTTGAAGCAAAAAAACAATTTTCTGATTTTGACTGTGCAATGTTTAGTTGAATAAAACAGTCAAATTTTTTAATGGCTTGTTATCAGGAAATGCTTTTTTAGAGTATGTGTTTAAAATGTATAATCGTTTTTGCTTTTAAAGTAGTCCTTTGTTTATTACTTTAAGGAACAGTCATTATTATTTAGCACTCATAAAAAATATTTTTTATTTTTTTCATTTTCCAATTGTCCTTCTATTGTCTTACCCTCGGGATAACCATTAGTCTAAAAAACTCTCTATACGAATTATATGACTTCAGAGTTTTAAAATATTTTTAATTTATTTGTATTGCAAATTATTTGTACAAGTAATAAAAGATTTAAAATTTAATTATACCCAAATTTCAATTAATACACAATACCCTCCAATATCGGGCTATGTGTTTCCTCGCTAATAGTCAAATGCAGAAATTGCATATAATTATTGAAATCCAATTGCTACGTTACATGTATTTAGAGGGTTAATTTATCACTATTAAAAAATCTTCTTTGATAAATGTACATAAATTGTGCATTTCGAGAGTATGAATTTCACTAGAAATTAGTTTGAAGCTGAAATTATTTAAGTATTATCCTATTTTTATAGTGCGTATTAATGATAAAAAATTACATATTGGCCTTTTTCAAGCAGTATACAATAGAGCAAAATACAAATTATTCCAACTTCAGGTCATTAAAAGTCTAAATAAAATTATTTACTATAAATAAATTTTTCTATCAAATTATTTATAAAGCATTCTATTTAATAGAGTAAATTATTGCATTATACGAGATTATTGCATTAAATTATTGTATTAATTATTGAATTATTATTTAACAAGAACTATCCCAAATTTCTAACCGAACTGTCAGTTGTAAATATGGTCATGAAAGTTTGAAATAAAACTATTTGCTATAAATTAGTATTTCGATATCAAGTCTAATAGTAAAGCGTATATTTTAGTATAGTGAATTTTTATATTATACAATATTTAACAAGAGCTATCCTGATTCTCTAATAGGAACCGTTAGTAATAAAAGTGGTTATTAAATATCGAAATAAGACTATTTTAAATTAGTATTTTTATCATGACTAATTTTAAAGCCCTATAATTCTTCTTAATATATTTAATATAAATTAATATTTCTATTAAGAATTATTATGCAGCAGTTAAGCACTAAATTATTACATTCTACTTATAATACACTATAATTTGTGTGATAGTGCATTATTTCTTTATGCACAACTTAACAAGTACTTCCCAATATTTTAAACAGAACTGTCAGGGGTTAAAGTGGTCATTAAGAAACAAATTATCAATATTTAATATGAATTTTCATTTCTGTCAAGACTAATTATAAAGCACTATAATTAGTCTTTAATCTATTTAATAATAATTAATATTTCTATCAATAATTAGTATTTCTGTCTAGAATTATTATCATGTAAATTATTGAGCACTATATTTAATATATTAAATTAATATGTTATACTTGCAATATACTATAATTAGTCTGATTGTGCGTCATTCCTTTATATACTGCCTAACAAGAATGCTCCAAATTCTCTAACCGGAACCTTCAATGATTAAAGCTGTGATTAAAAGTCAGAAAAACATTATTTAATATAAAATAATATTTATAACAAGAGTTATTATAAAACAAATTACTAAGCAATATCTTTAAGATATTAAGTTAGTACATTATATACTTATATTACAAGAATTATCCCAATTCTCCAACCTTAACCGTCAGTGGTTACATCCAAGCTCTGACAAAGACATTCGATGACAGATCGAGTAAAATACGGTTTCCATCCAGATTTAGAAACCATCGAAATGTCAGGACCAAAACAAGAATAAAAAAGTCGTTGACATTTCAGGTCTCGGGGGACTTTTCTTTGTTTTCGAAGATTCACGGAACCACAACACACTGTTGTCACCGAGTCACCTAAATTCCAAAATTTTTATTCCTTTACTTTTTATTCCGGTTCCTGATATAAATCTGATTATACGCGGTTGCGATTTGAAAGTAAAGCTGGCGTTTTCTTTTTTTTTACCTCGCCCTTTACTTTTGTTTTGTGTTACTTTTTTCGATTGCTTTTTGTTACTTCTTTTGGATTGCTTTGTGATGGCTTCTTGGGCAAATTCCTGGAGATCCCATTTGTTTCCGTGTTAGCAGGCTCGTGCTATTTCGACCTGAGACATTCTGAGTCTTTGTCGTCTCCTTTCCCAATACTTCTCAACCCAGTTTGACATTTCGGATGGGAAAAATGCAATTTCCTTGCGAGATATGCATTTGTATTCTATAGACTTTTAAATGACTTTGGGATGAAATCATAAATTGTTTTTCATTTATGTGATACTATTCATAAAAAAAGGCAAGAGGAGGTAAATTTTTTGTTTTATTTATACTCTTGTGACTTTTTTGCTGCTATTTTAAATCAAGCATTTATTTTCTTTAATATATTAGTTTGAAAATCAATTTAAGTTTTGAAATAACATATACTCATTTAACAAGGGCAAGTAAAGTTAATAAGCATAACAAGAGGAATTGCCGGATTTAAAGATTGATAGTTTAATACTAATTTAGTTTTAAACAGTATTGATTTTTCACGACATTTTAGTTTGCACAATTATGAGGGACTTTTTGGTGAAACATCATTCAACGGTTTTTCATTTAAGTGATTTTATTCGTTACAGCTATTTGTTGCTCTTATAAAACAGCTAGTGTATCTTTTTAAAAGTAGCTTTCTGTTCAATATTTAATTTTATAAATGCTTTGTTTGTTAGGCAAATAACTTTATATATATATATATATATATATATATATATATATATATATATATATATATATATATATATATATATATATATATATATATATATATATATATATATATATATATATATATATTGTTTTCATTTGTGTCTTACAAGTGACTTATTTGTGTTTAATTGTTGTAACTTTTGAACTACGTATAACGTACATTATTTGACCTTTCTAATCAGTCAACCCTTGCGCATTTGGTTAAAATATACATCTTGAGCTACTCAAATAGTTTATACACTGCTTTGAAGTATAAGAATACCCCAGTAGCGTAAATAAGCTGGTGAATATCACTCGTCATTGGCCGATCCCGATGTGGACCATTGTAGACTGGACATTGTTTCTTATCTTGACCAAACTCACCCAATGCTGTATAAAATATACTGGAAGATTTAAAATGTTTATGTAGAATATTTAAAATTGAAATATATTTTTATAGAAAAGACGAAGGAGTAGAAGATATGTTCTGTAGTGATTTTAACATGTTTATTTTTTATAAAAAATCTCGCGTATTTTGGAACGGTGTTTGAATTTCGGTATGGATTGACTGAACTTCCGGAAATTTGTGTTTCTGACATTGGCCAATACGGCTGTGCTGCCTGGATATAGATATAACTGGTGAGATCAAAAGCAGATTGTCATCATAAGAACTTGTTGTAGTCAAATTATTATTATTATAGTTCGGTGATAGTTATAACTATCTGGTGTATGGATATGTTTAGGAATTAGACTGGCCTCCTCAATACAATGAAATCAATATTATCAAACACTTTTATTATGAACTGCATCGTCCTCTTCGAGTTATTCTGAATTCACTTTTAAGAATAACTTTTATTTCAAACAAATATGTTGACAATCTTATTCATAGGATGGCAGCTTGGCTCACAAGAAAACGTGAGACCACCAGTCAAACTGCAAAACATTTATCCGGAATCAAGTATTGCTCATACAATGTTGCATTGTTATCTTCTAATAAATATCCATTGCATATTATACGGAAAATAAACTTTTATTTGCCTCTTTTATGAAACAATCCACAGAAAATCATCGCAACAGCCTTAAGTACATAGAGCCTAAGTCTTTAGTTATTCCAATATGCTGTAAAACATAATTCTAACAATGGGTGGGGGGGGGGATTCAGAGTTTTGAATGTTACGAAAAAAGTATGCAGATCTTTTTAGTCTTTTTATTCTAATTAGCAAAATTTATTCTTGTAAAAGTGCCTAAGCATAGTTATTCAAACAAAATACTTTTTAGCTATTTTTATACATACTAACTTCTGTATTTTATAAAAAAAAAATTAAAAAAATTAAACAACATCAAACTTTATTTCAATTATCAATCATAAAATGTAGTAACTTTCATAATTCTCTGGTATTTGCGCTTCTGAAGAAATATTTACATCGCGACTAAAGCTAACAAAGAGCTGACTTTAATTCTTTAATTAAGGAAAGTTTACTTTCAGTAAAACAAGAGAGAAAGTTATAAATATATAATCACATTATCAAACATATCTTAAAAACTATAATTATTCAGAATTAATTTCCTGCTTCGTGCAAAACAATTTGTTCTACAGAGCACAATTATTGCAGGAATAAATTAATTACGTTTTTCATTCACATGCCAGTGAAAGGAGCTTGTTCTGCTCAAAAACAATTAATCACGTTTCTTTCCGAAAATAAACAAAGGAATGCGTAAGTGTTTTTTATGAACTGTGACTTTACCGTGATGTTTTCGTATTAAGTTTTTAATTAAAAGCAGATGATTTTCATGTTTATGTATTAAATGAACTCTTTTGCTCAAAATGTATAAAACACATTATAACGATTTCCTGACCATAATGAAACAAATACAGATTCCGTGTAATTGAAAAGTAATATAATTATGCTTCTTTCAATTTAATTGGTAATCATATAGAATAAAACATATTTGTGTTTTGATTAAATATTTACGTAGGAGCATAAATAGAAAATTTATTCGCATACGTGTTCAAGATATATGTTCACATAAAAAGTGATTTACTGTTTTAATAAGTAGTAAATGTGCAGTACTTAAATTTCAGGTTAAGCACGCACAAGTGTACCCAACATATTTCAAAGCTTTGGAACATGCATTTTAAATGAAATCCTTTAGATACTTTTTCTAACTGTTCAATGCTATATTTGTATCATATTCATTCAATAGATAAAAATATGCATGATTTTTTAACGCATATTTCATGTGATTATCTTTATTACTTTAGCAATAATACTGATGTTTGGATATATTTTTCGGATATAGTGTAAAACCACTAAAATATGTAAATTTGGTTTCAATACATATCTTTCATTAAGAACATTTCTATTTTATTCTATAATATTATGGAAAGGTATATACAATGAGTGACCAAAATAATGTAGTTGGTTGGTTTGTACGCTCAACGTCCTATTTTTATGCACAAATGTCGGCTAATCAGGATGGGACCTACAGCTTAACATAGATTCCGAACCACAACGAATATCCATGCCTAACCCGGGATTCGAACCCCGATCCTTTGGCATGTGAGGCCATAGCGCTAACCCCGCTGCCATAAGATGGACCAAAATAACGTGAATACGTTGATGTTAAACTGATTATGAGAATTAAAAGCCTTAAGCAAGTCAGAAGCATCAGAGAGTGCTGCAATTTGACTTTTTTTGTGTGTGTGTTTTTTTGCTTCAAATTTTTTTTTTTTTTAGATATATAACATTAGTGAGTTACAACTCTGTAAATAATGGCTAAGCAAATAAAACTTCTATTGAAAAAAGGTACAACATGCTTAGTTTTTAGGAAGAAAAACGTCTTTTATAAGACACTAATGGAGGAAAAATATGATCTACAACTAGACCCACATATCTCAAGAATACTTAGAGTGTACTAGACACGATATTAGTATTATAATGACCACTGGTGTTAATAATAGTTCCAATAATAGAGATTGGTACACAAAATATATGTACATCGTATTCAGTAAATTTTAAGACATTTCTAGGTGTTAAAGATTTTGAACTCGGAAGATAAATTTTTAGAAGAATCCAGAATTAGAAGCTGAATATGTAATGCATGCACATGCGAGTGGTAATTAAATTTTCATTCGTAGACCACAAAGCGCATATGTTGTTATTTGACAAATCATTTGCTTGGGGATTAAAAGGTAAAAAAAGTTTTTAAATTGGTTTTAGAAATTCCATGTACACAAATTACAAAAATGAATTTCGATACCAGTCGGTACCTTTTGAGAGTTTATTTCTTCAGCTAAGCCAGAAGTGATTTTGTTTTTATGCCCAAATATAGATAAGGATCATATGCCCATGCACATAAAATAAAACACAAGTTTTATATTAGGCCATAGTTTATCGCATATTTCTAGACATGAAAAGTATCAGAAAAAACATTTGATTCTGTAATCGAGGCACTGTTATATTTTATGCTTAATGTAACCACAAGGAAAGCGCAATGCTAGGCGCTACCTTAATATTAAATGAAGGCTTATATGTTGACTATAACCGCTTTCACACTGTACAAATATGCATTTTTATCGAGCCACAAGCCCCCACTTGTTCCAATTCATGCAACCTTAGAAGAAACAGACGTTTCCTCTGCAGAAGATCTACGCATAATCTGCAACCTTAAATGTAATCGCCCCTTACCTTATGAATGCTGTAAGTGTGCTAGACGCCACCTTATTATTGAATGAAGCCATGAGTGTTGATTGCCCACCAGCTGTTGGCCGCGAGGAATAATTATGCGTACTGCGGTAATGTTGGATCAATACCTTTAATGGAGCCTCGGGGCCTCCCCGCCTGATAAGCTCGTTATGAAGGGAAACTGAACATTTGCATATCCGCGGAAATGTCAATTTGCGTGGGAAAAAGTCTTTATTATTCTTTATTATCTTGATGAGCTGACGCTTGTTAACTACCCGGGGAATTCTGACAGGAAACTTTGTAATGGTAATTTTTCCCAGTTACATTCCGCGTGGAGCGTGTTATTTATTATGTTAAGGTGATTAATAGTGGGTAATAGGTGACAATTTCATTTATTCGATGTCTTTTTTCCGGTAATTCGCCGCTGATGATGTTGGCGGGCGGCCATTACGGCTCTGTGTTCCTTTCATACTCGCACAATTTGGGATCGGAAGTGACGGGTGGGTTTTTAAATTAATGTCGCTGCGCTTTCGAAATAAATATAAATGAAAGAAAATTAAATAGTTTGGAATTTTAATAAGAAGTAAGTTGATAAACCTATATATATTCTTTTTTATTGAGTGATTAGAAAGATTGAGTGATGACAAGAGTGATTAAAAGGATTTTAAACATAAGAAATCAAGAATTTCAAATAAATATGTAATTTGATCACATATTTATGAAGCAATACAAATTTATTGCAATATTAAAAAACAAGACTATCCTATACATTTAAAAAATTGGGTTTCATGTATTGTTGGATTGTTAGACTTAATCCATATTTCATCATAGTGTATCAACACGGGTAAGTTAATTTTATAGCAGTAATAAAATTGTGCTTAGAAACATGTACTTAGAAGATAAATTCAAGGTAATGAAACAATCCGCAACTACCTTGCCCCGATTAGTTTGTAATGAAAAAAAGAAGGAAAAAGAAAACGCATTTCGAGCCCTAATTATTTAAAATTTCAAGCATCATTCTTTTCTTCCATGGATAAAAGTTACTTTGATGTTTTTAATTGTACAGTTGAAACTATGTATTTAGAACAAAGTAAAACTTACTAATATTTTTAATTGAATTACATTCGTATCAAAGTTTTAAAAATAAGTGGTTTTACTTAAAGATAGATAACAACTCAAAATCTGAAATTAAATTTTAAACACATAGACGTGACTGCTAGGTTATAAATAACGGAAATTACTTTCACTAAACTGTCATATTAACGACTTCAACACCGGAGAAAACTAAATTTTATTTCAAAATGATGGCAAATGAATATTTGAGAAAAGTATCCCCCATTCTCACTTTATAATGCTTCGCAATGGTTTCAATCATCATTCTTAATACATTTGGGAATATATGAAGTTAGCTTAGTTTTTGCTTGATGATATTAGCATTGGTAGGAGCGTTATGATTATCTCCATTAAAAAACTTCCATCAACTCTATGTTGCTCAACGAACATAATAAGTACTTTAAAAGGAACTGATGTCTTCCAAAAGAAAACAAATAATTATAAAAGAACTCATTTAATAAAATTATCAACCAGAAAAGTTATGATATCTAATGGTTGACATCAAGCATCCGCGCTTAATTTTTTTGAAAGAATATTGCACACAATAATTTTTAATGCTTCGCAAAAATTATTGAGTAGCTCCCTTTAGATAATCAGTGTTTGTTATAAATTAATCAGCTGAATGTAAATGAATCGAAAATATTGATTGAATGATTTGTAGGTCTGGGATTTTTTGATAGTCTACTAGCTGTTATATTTCATTATTCTAGATAAATCAAAAACCTCTGAAAATATATTATTTCTCTAAAAATATCGTACCAAGAACCTATTGCATGCATGAACTATCGCAATAATCCCAAGTTGGTTCAGAACGTGCAAAGTACTCGAAAGAAATGAATTTCGGACATTTGGCGGCAAACTCTTAACTTAATTACAAATTTGTTTTGTCTGTTTTACTTTACAGAAATCTTTCTTAAAGTCTTCTTGTTATTTGGGATAGTTACTACTAGAATTTGACTAAATATGAAATAACCTTGCAGTAATTTCTCTTTGAATTTCAACTAATGTTATTAAAATCTTCCAAATAACATACAACATATGCCTATAAATTTGTAATTTTGGAATCTAGACTTGCATTAGATTTTCCTGCAACTTATTTCAGTACTCCGTGTCAAAACTTATAGTAAATTTAGGAATGTGAACATATCAATCTGGAACATTTATTTCATATACTGCCCATACACATGTCAGTTTTACGCAGCGTTACCAGACCTCGGATTTAAAATTGTTAGGAACGCCATTTCTCACAATGCATTTTGGACAGAGCATATTTAGTAATATTTGTATTTATTGAAACAACCATAGTACTTCAAAAATTAAGACTTCCGGCACTTTAAAAAGGTACTAAGAAAGGCAGTATATCAAAATATTGGTGTGCTGAAAGACAACATCGTGGTATTAAGGTCTGGCAACGCTAGTTATATGGTTAATTTAATGAAAGTTTTGACCGCAAGCGGAGAGCTAGTTTATTTTTACTTAGAAAAGCTGCAGTGCTCTTCTCCCAATTCCTTATGTTAAAGTAACAGAACCTAAAACCTGTTCAATAAAAGTTAGCAATTGTAATTGTGAAACTAGCAGTTGAAATCGAGTTGCTTCTGGTAGGTTATTCCAATGCTTCCGGTTGGAACTTCTGGTTATATTTTAAAATGGGAGCAACCTTACAATTGCAAAATTTTGAGGCAAATCAGCCTTTAAATTCCACTCAATGAATAATTTTTGTCATTTTACGACATGTTATACACTCACTTCCAAAAGTTAGGCATAGAGAGGAATATATTAATTTCCGTAAGCCAATCTGAATCAAAGAAGCTGAAATTTGCTGGTAAGGTAGATGGAAGTAAGCAAATATGTTATGTAACAGCCAATCACGGTTTCTCATCGAGAAATATGCAAAACAGGCAGTCGTATAAGAAGCCAGGATTGGGAAGGGTGACAGGAGTTGCATGTAAGTGGTGATGAAAGGTGTTTAAATCATTTCTACTATTTGTTTTCAAGCTATAGTGTTTCTATGGCTTAAAGGAGACGAATGAAAGATTCTGAGCTCTGGTGGGCTGTCGGACGCATTGAAGCATGGCAGTCTATCACATATGTTGATATTTTCTTCTCCGTTCATCATTCTGTGATTTCAAGATCATGGAATAGTTTGCTGATAGTTGATTGATAGTTTTGTTATTATCCATCCAAACCAAGGGCACGATTAAAGTGGTGCCCCCACCATGTGTATTGGGCTGTGTCTGATTGGGGCAACGTTATATTCACAGATGAGTCCAGATTTGCCCAACAACCCGATGATAAGCGCGTAAGGGTGTGGAGGAAACAAGGCACACGTAATTGGCCCCACAACACCGAACATGACGCATTCCGTGATGGAAGCATCCTGGGCAGGGATTTCATTGGGATATCTCACAGACCTTCACAACTTCAGACGAGGTTCTGTGACGGTTGTACGATATCGAGATGAGGTCTTAGACCCCATTGTGAAAGATTGCTCTGCATCAGTTGGTCTTTCTTTCGTTTTAAGGGACGATAATGCGCGTCCCCATAGAGCTGCCATCGTAACGAATTTCTGGAGAGTGAGGGGATTGCGCGTAAGGTGTGGCTGGCTTACTCGCGTGACCTTAATCTAATTGGATATTTTTAGATGCCCTCGGCCGTGCTGTAATTAGACGTTTCCCACCTCCAGTGCCTTTCAGAAATTTAGAAACTGCCTTACAGGAGGAATGGCTATTACCGGACTGTACATGCAGGGACCTGCAGCTTAACGTGGATTCCGAATCACAACGAACATCTATGCCTAGTCAGGGAATCGAATCCGGCACCGTTACAAGCATGATCACACGCTGCACACTTTGTATGCAGATGAGGGGTGCTCACATACCCTATTAAAGTTGGTTTTTGTTGTTTGTTTTGAATTTAAACATCATTTTTTAATGATTCAAGTATGACGTCATCTTATAATTTATGAAAATACAATATTTTCTTATCTTAGTACGTAATTCTTTGTTTTGTTTTCTGAATAAATATAGAGCTACTTACTTGCAGCATTTCGTGTCAATCAAAGCAGTACTTGTCCAGTTTTTTTTCGCATTTTACCTCTCTGTGATTAACATTTGGAAGTGAGTGTAGTTATTTATAGTTATTTGCCATTTTATGATATTTGATAGTATCATTTTACTTTTATTTTACCATTTATTTTACGTTTTAAACTATATTGTAGTACAAACAATAACATGAATTATTATTGTGAAAAAGACTTATCAGAGATATTAAAGAAGTCAGATATAAAAGATAGTTGAAAAACTAACAAAAAAAATTACAATGCAATATAATCTTGAGCTATATTTTTATATGCTTCCGTCGATTCTACCATTGTGAGAATTTATAGTAGTGAATTGTATTATTGTTTTATTTTCACAATGCTTGCACCAATTAAACAAACAAATCTTAAGTCAATTTTTTTAGGTAATTATATAAACTTACAGAAATTTAAACTTAAAAAAAAATTCAATGAATACCCAGTAAAAACATTAATACTGGCCGCTTTACTGTTGTATGCGGGCAGTGGTGGCTATGATTAGGCAGCGTTTTGAGAACATTGGCTAAATATGTAGGCCTATTTATGGCTTGCCAGCAATCTGTCTTTTTGCTGACATACGTCAACGAACCAGTAGTGAGTTGCCTGCAATAGCCCATTAGTATACTCACCACCAATGAATAATTGCTGGTGCAACAGATTGGCAGAGATGTCGTTCGCGTATGCGCAAACTATCCTTGTTTATGGACGCTATGTTGAACTGTTGAAGGAGAACGTATCAAAGACGCGATACTGAGTGAAATTCAGTTATGATGAACGAGATAAAGTAAATAATATTCTCTTTGTTTCTGTTTTCGAAGCTCAGTGGCTTAGGGATAGCGCATTACGCTGCCACGCAACAGGATTGGGCAAGGTTGACTCATGCTTTCATTCCTTAAGAAGCCAAGCCCTCCCCCTGGGTTTACGCCACTGAGAAAGATTTTGCTTCCATTTTTATTCGATCTTTACGAAGTGCTTGTTTCTTAGTAGAACACATTCTCTTCGCTGATAGTTTTGTTTTTATTTTATCTAATGCATGATGGTTCTCATCGCCATATGAATAAGGCTAGTTTCAATTGAACCAGTGGTGGTTCGCTAGTGGCAAGCCAATTTTTTAGGCAAGCCGGTTCTGGGACACTGTTCAAACGATGTTGGCAACATCAGTTAAAGGACTGCTGGCCCTACTGTAGGCCAGAAGGTCACTTTTATGTACTGAAAAACAAAGGCCATCCACCTATTGCCCAGAGTTTACGTAATGGCCACATTCAGTCACCCAGTGCTAATTTGTTTTTATTGGGTAGCATTATATAAGTTATACAATGAAATACAAATTTATACTGAGAAAATAATCTAAGTACTTGGTAATGTTCATCAATCAACGTCCTTTTTGTGACTATAGGTGTTTCAACATGTAACTTTTAAATTATTCATGACAATGCACCTTCGATTAATTATGAATTGACGGAAGATTACCTACATATTTATTCATATTGGGATTTCTAATTCAATCGCCGGTAAAGGAAGGCATTGTGGACTATTCCGTTTCGAATTGTTCTGAGTTTCGTGAATGCATCAAGTAAAGTGCCGATTGTATAGTGGATTTATGTATCAATACACCATTGAGAATTTGCAATGCAAATTCCCTATCTGAGATTTTCAGATTCCAAGATAACGGTAGACTTTGGGCTAATAATTTATTAAAAGGTTTTATTATTATATTATTTGATTATCGTTTTAACTGATGGATGATGTAATGCTTTTGATGGGTCAATCAATCGCAGAAACATTTTCTAGATGAATGTGTACTTCCTACGGGCCATATTTATGCCTGTCTATCTGGAGAGTAGCTCCCGCCAGATTGTCTAGAATGTAGTGGTTGTGATATGGAAACAAGACGCGTAGATTCAAATAGTAGTGCATAAAAGTTTACCATGCACCATTGTAATATTTGAGCTCAGGATTGCGTACGGTCATGGTGATGATAGATAGTTAACTTGATTCAATTGATTTTGGTAACATATAAAATATCGCCAATACGTCATCAAAGCACTCATCAAGTCAATGACGATATCTTTTTGCTTGAATCCCCCAGAGAAAAATGGGACTCTCCATGTTTTCATGGCAACAGATAACGCTAGATAGCTTGCGGGAGATACTATTTTTGTAGACAAATAATATTATCATTCTTGAAAAGCCTTTATCCAAGATGAACCATTATTCTTCCACATTGTTATTTTGTTTAATATTTAGTTCTTAGTGGTCGGGATGATGTTACTATACGAATCTAGCTCCCTCCATTGATGTATTGCAGTATCCCAACGTCTATAGCACAGCCATCCTTCTGTTAAATAGGCGTGCAGCTAAATTGAACTCCAAACACAAGTCCTACTTGATGGTTGTGTGGTTACCGCTCTGGCCTCGCATGCCAAAGGGGGCGGGTTCGAATACCGCATTAGGCATGGATGTACATTTTGGTTCGAAATCCTCATTAATCTGCAGGTCCCGGCAAGATTATCCACCACTGTGCATAAAAATAGGTCGCTGAACGTACAAACCAACCAATCCTCAAACACATGTAACAAACGTTAGCCTCTTTTCTACTAATTCTCCTTATCTGCATTTTAATACAATATTACTATTTTAAGTTATTATTTAAATGCTATATTAATCAAGGTCTTTCTCTAAGTATTCTAAAACGCAACGTACCATCCAATCTCGCTATTGACTCTCTGATTAACATAAAGAAACAGAAAACCTAAACGTGATAACCACATTGAGTTATTCAGGTAGTAAATGGTGTTCAGCTTTCCAGCGAGTATCGATATTTCATGTCCAATTTCTGAATTAGCGCGCTTCCGCCATGCTCAGTCGATTAAATTACATTAGCGGGAACTTAACCATAAATGCGTTCAACGTTTTGGCTTACGTTTTCACACCAAGCTTAATGGAAGTTGTCTCGGAGACTGTTTCGCATCGAGTTGTTGATCCTAGTTTTGGGGATACATTGAGTGATGCATTAATTAAGTACATCTCGGAATCGTGTGTCAATATGCCATCGAGGATTTGCAGCGACAATCCGCTTACGCGGGAATCGGTGTCGTATAGATACAGTCCAGTTTTCACAGAAATTGCGAGCTAATGAGAACTTAGCTAGGTTAATGAAGATTACGTTCTTTGAATTACCTCGATAGTATTTCTTTTTAATTTACTGATGTTTTTGTGCAGTTAAAGAGGCATGATGTGTATGCTATTGCTGTTCTTGAAAGATGTTCATTTATAATGTGAGATGCAAACACCAATAATGACATTATTATAATTTTACTTCATGAAGGAATATTAACACATATATGTTTGTTTATGAAGTGAGACAAAATGTAGTCTATAAAAGCTCAGGCATGATTATATGTACTTGTAATTTATATAAGAACGTATGATAAAATAAAAGTTTAAAAAGAAGTAGTATAATAATGAAGCATATAAGAAACTTCAAATTAAATTACCAATTTTTCAAAAAAAATAATCTCCCAAGAATCGTTGATTTACATACATACATACATACATACATACATACATACATACATAAAAGGGTATTTTATTACAAATACAACAAATTTAAGCATGTGAAAGAAAATGTATTGTATTAAGGTTAGGATTGACTTGACTTAATTGGATTTTAAATTTTAATAACATCACCATTGTTTAAGAATTATATTTATTAACGTGAAAAAATGCATAGGAATGATATATGATAAACATACATAATAATAATACATAATACATATAATGAATGAAGAAGATGGGAATTGGTGGTAAGAGTATAAACTTTAAATGTTACTTGCTGAAAAGATTTGAATTAACAGAGTAGTTTTGAGTTAGATTTCGATATTGTAATATATTTAAAAGTACCCAAAAAGGGTGTTATGAATAGTAAGCACCCATGATTAAAAGATGTCTACTCAACCACACCCGAATCCTCTGCAGCTGCACTCTCACAAGTTAAAATGTAAACATGAAAAGAACAACTGGCTCCCTCTCAAGGCGAGCGGCGATCTGAATTCAACACGTTTATAGATTTTTCCATATCGCTCAAATATAAAGGGTGGTTATAAAAAAAAGTTCAACTTTTTAGGAGCTGTATAAGAATTTGATCTGTATATACTCTAGGAAAGAAGAAACGGTACGGCATAATAGAAACAGCTATTTAGAAAAAGAAAAACAATCTTATGCCATACCATTGCTTTTTGAAACCCACGATTTGGCATGAAAAACAATGCAATACTTTTTGAGGTGTGATAATAATTAAAAGTCCAAATTTCAAAAACCTGCAAAAAAATCTCCTAATGATCAGAGTGACCTAAAATATTACCTGAATAAACGTGAAGAAGGAGGAAAGTGGTATGGCATATGAAACAAAAACTAGTTATAGTTTTTTTCATATGCCATACAACTTTCATTTTCTACGTCTAGATGCAGGTCATCATAGGTTCTGTACAACTTTTCGAAACTTGAACTTTTATTAATATTAGGGTGGTCCTTATTTTTCCAACTTTTAATATTCCTTTTTTACCCCCTCTCTCCAATTTTTGTTTTTGATTGTAAAAAGATAATTAAGAACAATTTTGTTTTTAAATTAAAAATGATTAACCTGTGCCGTAACGAGCTTGAAGGTTGCCTTCTTTAACAGCATTTCACTGCATTGCGCTGTGTTACTGACCCTTTCAGTTGTACGTTACGTGAATACAGTTGGCTACCAAACACTAGGAAAGTACTGCAAAATGGCAACATTCCATTTACAAAATGGTTTTAAAGGGATGAAATTTAAGTACACTGCACGGTAGGAGCACAATTCCTTGCCCCCGCACATTCAATTTAGTACTGGTTTTAATTCACAGTTGTCGCTATGCTTTGTCTAAAATAAGGGGAACAGTTAAATAAGTAGTGTCGGAAACTTTAATTTAATAGGTATAAGTCTAATCAACAGCTTTTGTTCAGTCTTGTTTTACAACAAACGATAGAAGAAGTTTTCTATCGGTGATTAGTGTGAGAAAAGTCGTTCGAGAGGGTTAAACATTTTTATAATACCACAGCATCAAATAGAGATCGAATGATATTCACTTGGAAGGGCGAACTCAAAATAAAATAGGGGTATTTCCAATTCTAAGTAATCAGATTTTTGAGTGGGTTTTACAGAGGGTGTTCGAAAATAAGCTTTCCCAAATAACAAGCAGCCCAAATATAGCCATCTTTAATACACTTAGGATAAAACAGAACAGCATAAAAAAGATTAAAATTAAATAGAATAAATAACAGGATTAAAATAGATTAGGATAAAAAAGAACTATATCAATAAGGAAAATTTTCATGATGGGAAAACATATTTACATGAGGTTCTGTATAACAAAGAAATTTAAGAAAAGCTTCCTATGCCTAAAAAGAACATAAATAAAATCTTTAAAAAGGATTATTAGGAACTCGCTGGATTCTACATCATATTTTAAGGGGACATTTTGGACTAAAAAATAAAGAAATATAGATCTTTTTACATTGGGAAGTGAATGTTAAAGTCTATTTGTTAAAAAAAATTTGTTTGTTCAGTTCTCTCACACTCATTTTGAAATTGATTCGGGATCACAAAACAATTCGAAGTAGTAAATATACGCATTTCAGAAAGAACTTTCAATAAGTTCTGTCACTTCTTAATTTAAATACTTGCGGTATTTCAACGCACAACTGTATATACTGTCAAATTTTATTGATGAGATTTACTGCAACACTAAAACACAAATGGTAATAAATTGGGATCAGTGAAGTTTGAGGAATCGAACAACTTCCATTATTTATCCTAGTGAAATTACTAACGTTTGTAGTAAAGTTCCTTTTTACATTTGTATCCTACTTTGATTCATAAGTTAGAAAGTTAGAAGTCTCCAATTGTATAAAAGTGTTTGTAAATTATAACTACTCACCTGATATTATTTTCAGTTTTTATTCAATCCTAGAACTTACTATATGAGATTTTCCCACGTGCACTAAAATATTTCATTTCACTTTCAAAGCCCAGATAGATTATATGTGTCTATAATCTCCACATGTGAGTTTTCTTAAGAAACAATTATGTCAGCATGTTTCCTTGGATCAAAAACACCTTATTGTTCTTTGGTGTATAATAAACAGTTTTTTACATTTTTTTTTTTTTTTAAATCAGTGCCGAAATCTTTGAACCTAGAGTTGGTCATTATTTGGAATCTGTAGTATTTTAAACTACATTTTTTGTAATGTGCCTTACAATTACTGAGAAAATACAGATATTTCAACTGAGAGAAAGTGATATGAAAGTGAAACAGATTTGTAAATTTAAGTTTTATTATAAATGATTAATTTTAAATCCTATAAATCGACACCATCTGATTAATGTTTAATGTATTTATCATTTTGGATTATGTATTCTTGCCGAGTTAGTATCAGTAAAAAGCTTGAATATGTGCAATTATTCCGAACTTTTTTTCGGATTTTTAAATGTATAACTATTTCTCTTTTCACTTTTTTTTTGTAAAAAAAAAAAAAAAATGCCCAACATACATTAAAAAATTTCGTGTTGTAAATTATACCAGCAAGAAGACTAAAGTAGATTTAAAAAAAATCAATGCACTTAATAAAAATTAATGCGATGCTCTTCGAGATGTATGGAGGATCATTACAAGTAGTACCCATATTGTGAAAAAAGGAGACGTTAAAAAGAAAATATCCGTTACAAATACTAAATTATTTTTCTTTGATCTTTCTATTTCCTTTATTTGAAAAAATTGAATCAATATTTTACAACTAGCTTTTTTTATTTAAGGGGATAAAAATTTAAGTTCATTTTTGCCACTTCTGTATCTCTTTTTTTCATATTCAATATCAATGTAGCACTAGTTAATAGTAATTTATCTCAATTAAATTTGGTATATTGTCAAAATAAGTAAAAAGAAAAAAAAATGAGAGAATAATATTTATAATTGGAAAAAATTTCATTTTTGACCCCAATAAGGACCACCCTAAGAAACATCATGTTTATGTGGTTTATGTCTTGAATACTGGTATAACCAATAGTTTGAAAACAGATCTGGTTTATTTTAAAGATAAGCTCTTAAAATTACATTAAAAAAGTGTACAGTTATAAGAAAAGTATAATTATTTTGCATACATTGTATATCATGGATTAGTAAAATGTAATAAAAATATTGAAGTTTTGTTACTTTTTAAAAATAAGGATTTACATAAAACTTATATATATTTACAAAACTTAAAGTAATATAATTTGTTTGGTTGAAATGCAAATTATTGCCTTGTATGTGCTCAGAAAACAAACATTCCTGTATTTATTTATTTTTTATCTGAAACTTCAACAAAATTCCAGTTTACAGAAAAATCCCAACAAAACAATTCCTTCCAATCAAGGAAATTGATTTTTGGTATTCTGCCTCCAGGGAAATGCGATTTCTTTGAGTATATTTTCCTTCGCTCTGCTGTTTTCTCCGATTTCAGATATCCGGAAATTGAAAATTCTTCGATAACTTCGCTGTCTCGTAGTGCAATTTTTACTCACGTCTTAAATCAAGACAATCTCCCAGCAAAAAGTAAAAGCGTTATGTGAAAAATATATTCATTTTATTTGAATGTTATTTTTTTACTTTCGGCTTTTGTAAATTTTACCAAGATTATGAATTTTACAATCTTTATTTTTTAGATCTTGATTTTGCTTAGAATCAGACCTTTCCTTTGCAAATTTATGTACGATAAGTATTATTGTGATTCAAATCTAAAATCATAATTTAAAAAAAAAAAATCTAATATTCTACGAATCACAAACTTTGTACTTTTTTAAATATATTGGTTACTAGTGACAAGTAAGTTATTATTTGTTATTAAGAACTTTCAAGTATTTAACATTTTAGCCTTTGAACAAAATGTATAGAAACATAAATCAATAAGCCATTTAATAACGTAATACAATTAGTTTCCTGTTTCTCTAAACTTTCTTTGGCAAAATTCTACAAATACTACGTTTAGTTTTGTTATGTAATACAAAAATGGTAATATTTTTCTTATTTAGAGTTATAGACGTATTTATATTTTATCATCGTAGTGTATAAACCATTCGAACCACTGAAAAATTATTTTGTTTTCCTTATGCGTAAACTGTGTCCTATACTACAGCAATTTTATTCCTGAATTGTTTTTAAGAAATATTTTAAAAGTTTCTTTTTTTCTATTTTCAAGAGCTAATTTTAGTAAAATAATACTTATTTACCAAATGTTGCAAACAATTCAATTATATTCAATTAAGCTTTTAGATCATCACCTATGTTAAAGTAGTTAAAAGCGAATACAAAGTATTAGACCCACCATCTACATATATATCTCAATAAGAGGTCATACTTTACAGATAAAAGTATAAATACTATATACAAATGTGATTTTTGAAATGAGAGGCTTAATTGAGACAAGAGTTTACATACCAAAATTGCAACAGAAATAATGAACATGGCAGCCAGATGTCAATTTGAAATTTGTCGAGTTTAAAATCTAGAAGCAACATACATGTATGATATATCTGTATAAAGGTCTCAATAAATTTAGTACAATTTTAAAAAATCTTAACCGGAAGTTTCAAGCAGAGTACTTGAAAGTTTAACCTTTATAGGGCTTAATTTACAACTCTATTGTTAACATTAATGATTACCATAATCGCTCCAAAAAGAGATAGAGGAGTAAAAATTGTATATTTAACAACAGCTTTTAATAATTAGGAATGTCATAATATTTAGTCACAGTTATTTTTATGTGGTAATTCATTTAAATAAAATTTTAGTTTTGTATCGTGAAAAAAAAAATTGGTTTTGAATGCTTTTAATGTTTAAAATGACCAGATAATCTTGAATTGAAATGCGAAATTTTTTATAATATTTAACCAACATTCTCAACTCAGGTGAAACATATTAACATTTTTATTGCATCAAAATCCATGTACAAGTTTGTTCTATATTTAACAACATGTACACTTTTTAATGAATATGGCATTTAACAAAAAAAAAAAAAAAAAAAAAAAAAAACTTTTTTTTTGACACTATTAGTAACTTTACTAGGAGATACTAAAAGTGTTATGAAATCTAATCATTATGGTAAAAAGCAATACTGCATCATATATTCGTATATAAGGTGCATCAAGTAAAAAACAGTTTTAGATTTTCAAGTCTTGGAACTTCCAGGTCAGTAACAAACTATGTTATTGACCTAGAAATTTCCCGTGACAAAGGTTATTAAGATATTTTTAGGGAACTGAACTAACTTAATCTGTCAGCTGCAAGTTTTCTCAGCACTTCTCTTTGAAAAGGACAGGACGTCTTAGAGGAAATTAAATCTTTCATTAAGTGATATTTTCTCTTAACATATTCTAAAAGGCGCAGATGAGAGCATAAATTGTTTTAAATGGTTTGTGCAAAGTGTGTAGACAACAGTAATTATCTCGTCTTCACACACACGTAATACAATTGCTTTAGGATATGGAATAATGCACACATTCTTGCCAAAATACTGTTGCACAAATTGTCTGTATATATTGTAAATAGTGACGTATTATTTCAAAATTCTATTGTAATTTATTTTTATCCTATTTTATTTAGTAATTAATAGCGATTATACAAGTTAGAAAAAGGTGGCAACACCTAAAGCAATCGAGAAGTTTCGAGAAATTTCTTTTCCGATGAATTGGCTGGAAATTTCGAGAATGTCTCACGCGCTTGTATATAAAAGACTGGAGAACGGGAAAGTTTTCAGATGGACTTCGGACTTCGTTGAAAGCTGATCGCTTTGTTTACCTATTGGAGTGAGCTTGTATAATCGCTGAATTCGAAGTTATTTTTGTTGAAGCTTGTGAGCGATTAAACTGTTGCCTGTGAATAAATTTTGTGAGTTTTCTGAAGAGAGAATAAATATTTTTATACCGTGAAAACTGTGCCATCATTGCCTCAGTGGAAAAAATTCGTAACAGTGGTGTCAGAAGTGGGATTTAGTCATCTTGAATGCCGACTACTAGATGAATGATGGAAGACCAAATGAAGCAGTTGATGGAAATGATTGTTGGAATGAAGTCCCAACAGGAAACCACCGCCGCCGAAATGAAAGCCAGTCAACAAGCTACCGCTGCTGAAATAAAAGCCGGACAAGTATTAACCGCGGCTACAATAGCCGACGGTCAAGCCCGCCAAGAAAAGACAAATGCCGAACTCGCCGCTGCAATTGCCGCCAGTCAAGAAGCGACATCATCGGATATTAAATCTTTAGCATCCAAGCAAGAATCATCTTCTGCGTCCGTTAATAGATTTATAGAGCGCACAGAGAGTGTTCTTCAATCAATGAAGGCGGATATTTTGGATGTCAGAGAAGATCTTAAGACAGTGAGAAATGAAGTTGAAGAAAAAGTTTCCACCGTGCAAGAAAAAGTTTCCACCTTGCAAGAAAAAGTTTCCACATTAAAGGAAGAACAAGACAAATTCATTGACGTTGTAGAAGAAAGGCTGCGAAAAATGGAAACGCGTGAAGCTCTGGCCATAGCGTCACCTAATTGGGATAACGTTTCCATCCCCTTTATGGCGCCGCGCTCTAACATCAAAGTGACCCCTTTTGATGGAAAGTCTTCCTAACGCGTTTATCAAACGCAGTTTGAAATTATTGCTTCTGCGAATGGTTGGGACGATACTTCGAAGGCATTCCATCTCGCAGCATCTCTTCGAGGTGAAGCTGCTGACATTTTACAGACACTACCTGAAGAGAAGCGGGGAGAATTCGTGGCGCTGGCAAGTGCGTTGGAGTTAAGGTTTGGGGAGCAGCATCTAAAGGATTACAACAGACTGCAATTGAAAGTGAGGCAACAGAAGGCCAATGAAACTCTTCAAGAGTTGGCGTCAGATATAGAAAGACTGTCGCTCCTCGCTTTCCCAGACTGTCCCCCGGATGTACGAGATGATCTTTCGCTGCAGTATTTCATCGACGCTATTCAAGATCCCGATGTGCAGCAGGCGGTAAGGTTATCCCAAAACAAAAACCTGAAGTCTGCCCTCGTGTACGCCATGAGAGTGGAAGCCGCGCAGCTAGCTTCTGGAAAAGACCGACGATATGTGCGCGGTGCATTAGCCGAGGATTCTTCTGACTTTGTCACCATTAAGCTTCGAGAACTGGAGAGCAAAATTGATCGAATGATGAGTAGCTATCCCGGAGCCAAGGATCGAAGGACCAGAGTCATTTGCTGGCACTGCAAACGGGAAGAGTCATTTGCTGGCACTGCATATACGACGTAACTGCCTTGATTTGAAAAAGAGAAGGGATAACACTACCACGGAATCTCAACAACTGAATCTGAGAAGATGCCATCTCTCAGGGCAGAAGCTTCAATGCAGAACAGGTGAAGCCACGACCAGTCGTTTCCACGTTTCATCCCGACAAGGAGGAAACCAGGGTTTATTCGTGAAGGGTTAGATCAACGGAACTCCATGTCGTCTAATCGTCGATTCGGGAGCGAACGTAACGATCATAAGGACGGACGTGGCTCGTCGCCTGAACAGCCGACTCCTCTACACAGCGCCCTCTGTTTCTCTACAAACTGTGTCTGGTGGTAATATCTCTGTGCATCGGAAATTGCAAGTGGACATTGCCCTTGGATTTAACACCTACAAGCACACCGTTTATGTTGCCGAAATTGTAGATCCATGCATTCTCGGACTAGACATTTTGAAGAAAAATGGAATTACGCTGAATTTTGAGAAAAGCAAGCTGCAAACATGGAGATGCGAAGTTCCTTTGCACGATCTAGACATGAAAGAGCTGTGCGTATATCGGATTATGGCTCATGAAGACAATGTCATAGAGAATGCTGAAGAGTCCACATCTATGAAAAGTACCTCTCCACCCTCGGAAAGAGAACCGAAGAAAGTGACGTTGATGAAAGCCTCCCAGGAAGTGGTTCATGTGGAAATGGACAAAGTTAGTGAAGAGGGAATCGACATCCGTACTCCTGTTACAAGCATCGAACGGAGGTCCCGGGTTCTATCAGCTGCACCCGCGGATGATTCGGACGCAATCTCAAAATCATATAACCAGCAAGATGGGGATCAGAAACTTTCACCGCTTCTGTTGGCATACGGGAGTGCAACTCATGAGACCACCGGATTTTCTCCATCTCTAACGATGTGTGGAAGAGACCTTAGGCTCCCCAGCGACCTCCTCTTTGGACAACCACAGGACACTCCTTCCTCGCCTGTCCAGTATCTGGATGATCTGCAGGCACGTTTGGAAGCTGTACATCGGTTCGCCAGAGAGAGAAACAACATCATGACGGAGCGCATGAAGATCCGGTACTATGCCAAGGCCATGGACCGTTCATTCCAGGAAGGTGACAAGGTGTGGTTAGGGAACCCTAAACGTCGGAAAGGACTCTCCCCTAAGCTCCAGACGAACTGGGAAGGGCCGCATGGGGTCCTTAAGAAGATCAACGACGTCGTGGTGAGAATTCAACGGACACCTTCCTGTAAACCTAGAGTTGTACATAACAATAGAATAGCCCCATATTATAGTAGAAGTGATTTAATTGCCTTTCCTCTTAAGGACTTCACTGCCCGGGACGTGCAGTCTTTAAGAAGGGGGAAATGTTGCACAAATTGTCTGTATATATTGTAAATAGTGACGAATTATTTCAAAATTCTATTGTAATTTATTTTTATCCTATTTTATTTAGTAATTAATAGCGATTATACAAGTTAGAAAAAGGTGGCAACACCTAAAGCAATCGAGAAGTTTCGAGAAATTTCTTTTCCGATGAATTGGCTGGAAATTTCGAGAATGTCTCACGCGCTTGTATATAAAAGACTGGAGAACGGGAAAGATTTCAGATGGACTTCGGACTTCGTTGAAAGCTGATCGCTTTGTTTACCTATTGGAGTGAGCTTGTATAATCGCTGAATTCGAAGTTATTTTTGTTGAAGCTTGTGAGCGATTAAACTGTTGCCTGTGAATAAATTTTGTGAGTTTTCTGAAGAGAGAATACATATTTTTATACCGTGAAAACTGTGCCATCATTGCCTCAGTGGAAAAATTCGTAACAATACGTTAAATTTTTAAAAACATTGATTGTTATAGTAATTCGTATTTTACTTAAAACATTTACTGGTAGATTATTTAAATAAATAGCAGATTCATTAATGATTATTGTTGAATTGAATTTTTATATTATGAACTTGGCTTTAAGAATTCAAATATAAAATAGATGCGATATTTTTTTAAAAGAATCAAATAATATCAAAAGCATTCTACCCTGTTATTACAAAGGAATTTGAATTCCTTAAAGTTAAGTCTGTAAATAATTCCTTCTTTTTCTCAGATAAAAAAAATACCATACAGTTTATAATTCATCTAATCGTCGATGCATTAAACGTAAAGCATTATTCGTGCTACTTGGAATAAATCATTTCGGTTAGTGTTCTAAGACTATTCTTTCTTTTACGTAGTTACAAAAAAGACTTAATAATCGTAGTTATTTCTCATAAAACGAAAATAAAAATAACATATCTATATTGTGCATTCTGCTGTGATGAACGATGCAAATCTGAAAAAGTATTCAAAATTCCAAAGTGATACATTACCACCCACGATACGACGAGCTTTAACGTAATTTTTTGTCGATCCTCAATATTACTCAATAGCTCAAGGTATCGTCCAAGGTGTCATAAAAAGACGGCAAAATTATGTGGAGACAGCATTTTTTTTTTACCATATGAAAACCGTGTCTTTCCATCATCCATCAATGCCATTGGATAATACCTGGAGATGACGGACTATATCCTTCCCCGAAGAAATATGTTCCCTTCTTCGCAATTTCAAAGAAAACCTTCTGATAAAGTAAGGGGATATCCCTCTAAAATATTCTTCCTGATGCAAGGATGTGAGGTTGTGAAAGAGGTGATATCAGAATATGTATCGTCCGACTGATGCGTGTAATTCACTTTTAAAGAAAAGATTGTTGAATTTTTTTTTTTTTTATAAAACGAAGGGTGGTCACACATGTTGGAAAACTTACAGAAATGAAGATTTTGTGAAATATTAATTCTAAAGTAACTGTTCAAATTCATATTGCATCTTAAGTTTATGAATATTAGGCCATTGGTGTTAAAAAGACACTTTGTGGATTTCTCTACTTTATAATCATATGTATTGTGTATTAACATGTTTGGTTGTATATTAATACTCATAATTTACCCAACTAATGTATACCTACTATGATATATACAAGATTACATAACGTTTTGGCACACTTTCTGATACTCACCCAAAAGATTTTTCATTAATTTTAGAAATAATGCATAATTTATGATTCCCAACCCTTTAAAACAATTAACTACATACTTTTTAAGTTTATGTCGACACAAATTAGTTGGAATTTTTGAAAAATATGAATTGTAAGGTGCCAGTTGAATGATACAGGGATAGCATAGTATCCTAAGTTTAAGGGTTGTGCAGATAGTGCAGTGAAACAGTGTGTTAATGTGCAGAATGTGAAGAAATTAAACATCAAAGCATAACAGTATACATAATTATAAGATTGTAAAACTCAAAATGTTTAACTTTTTTTACAACTAAGCCAGTATACACACAACCATACAAAATGAATACTTTTCTACTGCCATTTAACTGGTACTTCTCAACATTTTCTAAGAATAAATAGTACAACTTATTTATATCCCCTGAATATAATTAAAAAGTGTGTTTTGAAATATGTTGCTCTTTTGGGAATTGTAAAGAATGTTTTATGATTTAAATGAATGATGAAATTTCAAATGAATTTAACTTTCCATTTCAATGCGTCTTTTTTAAAGATGCATTGTTTTTTTTTGCCAATTTAATAATTATTACCAAAAATATCTCCTAACTAGCCAATTTTTTTTAGTTAATGAGAATATGATAGCGAAAACGGTTAAAAACACCTTTCCATGTAAAATTTAAATGCAATGACAAGTAAAGTATTGTAATTGATAGTTGTGCTATATTCCGCACTCTTAATTTGAATAGGCTTGACTTAAGAGATTTTTCTATTTCTCGAATTGAACTCACTTGTGATCAATAAAAACATTGTTTTTATTTTCAAATTATTTTTAAATTCTTGGGTTATTTTGCTGAGATTTGTTCTGTACTTTTCTGTTTCCTATTCCCAAGCAGTTTTAGCCCTATCATTTGGAGTTATAACAATTTTATTCCTGTTTGTAGGGGTAAAATTCATTCAATAGTCGAAAAGTTTGCACTACAACAATTCACAGGTCCAGAGACACAACCAGAATCTGATTCACCATCATCAAAATGTTCTGTTTCTGAAAGTTTTAAGTGCAGAAACACGATTATTGACAGCCTCATTAGCTTTGATAGAGCGACGAAATAAATACCCTTTTCCCGACTGTTTCAAGAAAGAAAATCCACACGATAAAAGCAAAGGGGGTATTCTGCAGTAATGACGGAAACTGTTGAAATCGATATAAGTATAGGGGCTCCCCATAGAATCGATGTAAGCGTTGCTTGATCGAAGGCTCATCCTTGGATAGATGGTGTGTACCAAGACAAGGTACATATTGACCGGAATGTATTCGAGTTTTATCCCTTTTACTTTCCGTGTTTCTCGCGAGTAAAATATGTTCGGCGTGCAAGAGGTGTTAGGATCATAAATTTCATTTGCTTAAAGGGTATCGGCATTCTCATGGTGAAATGCTGACAGCCATTCTAGTTGAAGAGATTGTGATTTTAGTGAGGCATATCCGGTGGTAATTTATTCTTCCATTATATTTATTTAATGGGCATGTAGGATATTTAACTGTTTAGGTAATTGATCCAATGTGGAGGGATTTGAAAGGATGTGTTTCAGTATTTCTAGATTTATCATATACGCTCAATTGTTCAAATTTGTTTATCTAATATAAACAATTACACAAAGATTATTTATTGATGTTTAAACTGCTATTTAAACAAAACTGTCAATATTGTTTTAATACCAAAAGGTTTAGTTACATAGTTTTCATGCCCATCGACACTACTTTTATAAGAGAGCGAATTATGCTCGAGCAAGAGCGTTCACAGAATCTGTGTTAAGTTTATATGGACACTGTTGTTGATGATAATGTGGATTCAGTTACATTTCGTATGCACTAAGTACTTAGAACTAGTCGGAAATGACTGAAGAAAGTTAAGTGCTATCGTTCAACTTTAGAGTTATGCTTGATAGGACAGAGGTAAGCTATCGGAAGTTCTATACTTGTATTATCAGTCGGTTCTAGATGGACTCAATTAAGTGCAAGAATTTCCACATTTCTGAAAAAAAAAAAATCTTTGTTAGAAAAGTGATGAACGATTACTGATGAACATCTATTGTAAACAGGTATACTAACAGCAATATTCTATACCATCAAAGAACATTTTTTTTATACATAATATAAATACGTTTCAACTAAATAGCGTATGTAGTGTTGAGCGATATAAGACAAATATTCGAAATTCTCAAAATTCTATTTGTGGTGCCTCAAAATACTATATAATTTTTTATCAAATTTAATGTTACTTAGTTTTTTTCGCGAAAGAAAACATTTACCTTTGTGAAATTTCAAAGCTTGAAATTTTGCATCACTCTACTTTTGCGTTATTTCATCAACGTATTACTCTTTGTTACTGTTTGAACATTAATATTGTATCTTCCTAATTATTAGCGTGAATAGAAATTTAGTTTAGAGCTTAATATTGTCCTCAAAATGCTAAAGCTTCATAGGAACAAAGTTTAGCTTAAACATAACCCTTTGAATAACACTTCGACGAGAAAATGTTTAAACAAAATTGAATTACATTGACCATGAGTAGGATGTAATTTGGTGAAACCGTTTCTTATTTTACTTCGGTTTTGGTGCAATAATTCGTGGGAATTCATAACCATTTAAGAGTTTTTTTAGGTATGATATACTTACCTAATGTACACACACATGTTGATGTTTCACAAATGCGCTTCAACTGTTTTTAAATATTCTAAATGCAAAACAATATGGAATGTTCTCCCCTCATTCTTAATTACTACTTCCCCAGCTTTAAGTCACCCTCTTAGAAATATACGAGTAGTTTAGTGCACTCAAGTCCACCATAAAAGCACCAAGTGCCCTCCATTAAAGAACACAAAAGACAGTTGGAGCTCCTCCTGTTTAACGTGGTGCCACTCCGCGGGAATAAGGAGGAGAGATTAACTTTTATCTCTCCTGACAGCCTTTGAAGAAAAAGAGCCCAGCTTTTATACGTTTTCGGTACGTGACAAAGTAAATAACTTTAGCTGGTCTTCCAGTCTGAATGGGGTATTTTTGGGGGTGGATTTCTTTCATTCCCTCAGTTTTTATTTGTGCGGTATTTGTATACCAATTGTGGAAATAGAATACAATGAAATGGGATAGGAGATCATTACTTTGTGTGTGGGTAAAGAAGTGGCGTTCTGCTTATGCTCGGTTTCTTATTTTATGCTGTTATTATTATTCTAGGGAGCGGGCTTGCGATTTCTATACAATCGTGTGCAGTTGGTGTCTGTGTTGGTTTGTGTCTCTCTGGATGGATATTTATATATTTTATTCACTCGGAAAAGGTGGAAACGGGAAAATATTTTACCAAGTTTGATTTTAATAAAATTGATTTTGTCAGAGTAGGGGTGTATGAGAAAGTATTAAAGATTGGGATGACTGATTATGGGATGATGTTTTCTATTATTATATAACTGATGTTTTCTTACTATTTGGATAATTAAGTTTAAAAAAATATGTCTTCAAATAAGTGTAAATGTTTCTTGGATGGTTCGTTGATTGTATTGGATATTTTCTTGTGGATGAGCTATACGAGGTCAATATTTCACACTGTAGTAAACACTGTTAGTTCGATATAATTTAATAGAAGGATACTTTTCGGATAGTTTTTTAATGAAATGAGAATTCCCACATCAGTGTTTCGAATTTGATAGCACCGCGTATCAGATGATTAAATATAAATTAGAAACTGCATTGAGTTTAGTTTAATCAAAAACTGATAAATTTAATAAGGCTTTCTCAGTTTTTTTTTTTTTTTTTTTTTTTTTTTTTTTTTTTTTTACAAATAACTAATTGTCTTTCTTTTTTGAGTATCACATAGGAAAACTAATTAATCACTTATTATTGAAAAGTTATATGCACATAATACCAAACTGAAGTAACTAAATTAAAATGCCAATGCTTTCAGTAACAAGAAAATTAAGACATTAGATGAAAAATATTAAAAATAATTCGAAAACCATATTTTGAGAGCATTTTGGACTTACAGGTTCTGAGGCAGAAATTCACATAAACCAAAGTTATTCAAATTTCCGTGGGGTATTCTTGACAATTAGGGAAATAGCTGATGTATAGAAAATTGGAGATGAGCACGATTCTGCTTTGTCGAACTAACTGGATTATAACACGCTAGCTGTGTGGGGACCCGCTATTGTGATGAGGTCTTAGATTCTGACACTTTATGAACCAAGCTCGCTAAAAAGTTTATACTCAAACACAAACTCGATTCTTTTACTAAAAGTACCATTGGTACTTTTTACTGGCTAGCTAAGCTCACTAAAAGTATATTTCTTTGTAAGATTTGGATAGATTCGCTCACTAAAAGGTTCTAAGCAAACTAATGTTCACTTGGCTTGCAAAAAGTTTTAATGCTAGAAAAACACCATTAATGCCCTCCCTTTTTTCCGCAGTTTTTATTATTTAAAAAAAATGTGTGTCAATATAATTCCTCCCCTTATCCCTCCTCTTTTTGTGAGATTTTTTGTTACCTTTTGTCCATTAAAATAACTCCGGTTCTTCAAAAGAGCAAAAAAAAAAAAAAAAAAAAAAAAAAAAAAAAATCATACACCGTTCCCCTCTCCTCAATTTACAAAATAAAAAAAAATCTATTTTCAAATGCAAATTATAAGACCAAAATTACTTATGTTTAAATTTAAAAGTTCCACTCCCTTTAAATCATTTTTTTTAAATTAATAATTTTAATTTAAAAAAAATTAACTATCTGTTTGTCAAAAGTTCAATAAAAAGATTAAAACTTCTTATGTTGAAAATTTCAGAGTGCCTACTAGTATGGAAAGTCACTTTTCATTGAAACTCAGGCATACAGACCATACTCACATGCTCTTTATTTATTATTACAGATGTCCACAGGGTTGTGGATAGATTTAGAAGTTTAAAATATTGCTCTTGAGTTTGAACGCAGATCTAATAGCATTCTAAAATCGATATTAGATCCACAAAATATTCACAGACCCTTTCTATAATTG
Source organism: Linyphia triangularis (assembly GCA_963978545.1). Taxonomy (NCBI): domain Eukaryota; kingdom Metazoa; phylum Arthropoda; class Arachnida; order Araneae; family Linyphiidae; genus Linyphia; species Linyphia triangularis. Next base: position 88,250,507 of record OZ021723.1, on the reverse strand, counting down.
ATCTATAAAAATATACTATTAACTATGTCATTTATTTGAATATTGCTTTTATGGTGCTGTATTGGGTTTCAACATTTAATCAGTCATATGGATTATCCTTAGAGAAATTCCATTATGAATTTATTGACTTAAGTCCATAATGCTATGAAATCGATTTGCTATCTCAATCATCAGTGTAATTGGTTTTTCAAATAATATGCATTTCAATAAACATGCCTATTCTATTTTGGGTATGTCATGTAATGTTTTTGTTTTTAAATTGTATTTACTAAATCTACTTTTATGGTTACAACTACGATCAAGAAAACCTACATTAAGATATTTTGATGTTCCACAACTAATTCCTTCATCTAAATACACTTGCATTTCTTTTTATTAAATTTTGTTAAATGTATAAAATTGAAAAGGAGATTAAGTTATACTTATTTTCTGGAAAGAAAGATGTATTTTAACTAGAAAATTACTATTTCATTGCCAAAACTTATGTAAATATTTCTTTGATATGAGTTATGCAAAAAGTGTATTGTATTTTAAAACATACACATTTTCAACATTTCTTACACATCAAAATCATTTAAATTATTTAGTATATTTTAGATATTACACCGTAAAATTTTTGCTTAGAAAATTGTTTTTATTGCAGTGACTGCAAAAATCAATAAACTATATTATATATTTTGTTAATTCATTTTTTTTTTACATCGATTTGTTGCATTAAGAAAAAAGTCTGCACTCATGTTAAATAAATAAATAAATTAATAATAATTAATAAAATCATAATAAAATAAATAAATAATTAAATAAATAAATTACTTTGTTGGAATTCAGGTGTATATTTATCAAGATGGACAATATTTCAAAAAATAAAATTAAGCAAAAAGGTATCCAATATAAAATAGAAAATGTCACTGACAAATTGCAAACCTTGATCTTCCTGAAAATTCTACAATTTATTTGTTTTTTATAATAATGTGCTGAACATGAAGAATATAAAGTAATTAAGAACTACTAGGTAGCAATTATTCCCATTGTAATTAACTGCGACCTTAATTAAGAACGAACACCTTTCTAAAACACACACTGATGATTCTTGAAATAGTTTTTATATAACATTTAAGAAAACTTTATAATTGCCTCTTAGGAAGAAAAAAACAACTGCGAAACTCTTAATAATGATACGCTGCATGTTCTAATCTTTTTACTAAGTTTCAAATTAACTGTGCCGTGAGTTGTAATTTCATGTGTGTGTTTAAAAATAGTATTTTTCATTAGTTTTTTATGACGATATTAAATATATATTCCTCTTAATGGGTATTGTAAATAAAGTTCTTTCAAACACTTAATTAATGCTCATTTCGAAACATACAACATCCGATCTATGCAATATTTTTAATAAAGTTTTTTAAAATATGATTTTAAACTAAGAATAATTAACAAAACATGTATAGTATATTTAAGCACGCACACTGAATTCGTAAAATATATTTGTTTATTCTATGGATGAAGAATTTTGTTTCTTTAGAGAATATGCATACCTGAAATGTCTCTATCTAAGTAATATTCATATCTTAATAATCTTCTTGAAGATATTAATTCTTAATATCTTCAAGTAATATCTTAAATATATTGATGAATCCAAAGTTCCAATACATAGAATAGAGTTGATATAAGTTTGTTGAAAGGTATGTAAACTTAAAAATTATTACATTTAGAAAATAGTTACTATACCATTACATACAAAAATAAATCTTTTACAATAATATTTAGCAGATGACTATGAGAATTCCATGCATGTACATTGCACTCATAAAATTATTCTTGCGTATTTTACACGGGAAAAATATAAGCTAGCCATTATAATATTAAGAAGATTTCGTATCTAATTAATACTCAAGTGCAAAGCATACTAAATATAGCCATGTGGTTCAAATAGGCAAAGAAAAGATAATATAAGTTTGCTGTAGATCGTTAAATTTAAAATTTTAAAACAGAGTGAAGTGGAGTTGTGATATGTAACTATAAGAAACATAATACATAAATATTTAAAATTAGTAAGAAACAGGCTGTACTAAGTGCATTCATGTACACTGTCATAAAAGAGTTCATTTGTTCAGTACGGGAATAGTTCAATTCAAACCATTCCCACGTTAAGATTTCTTATTCAAGTAATACGCAACAGTAAAGAATACTGAATATAGTGATATAATTCTAATACGTAAAGATAAGAAGATGTGTTTGTTGATTGTCATGAAATTTCACTATTCTAAAATGTATATCAAAATTATTTTAATTCCAATCTTGTAACTATATTTTATATATGAAATAGTAACCTTCTAAAATACTTGTCAAAATACTATCTGCATATACTTACATTATCCTAAAAAGTATTTTTGTGTTTTTAATGTGGACTAATTAAACCAACCATTCCCATTTTAGATAATTTGTTAAAGATCTCATTTCGGTGTAATGAACTCAATTTTAAAGCACTATTAATATATCGCTGCAGCTGAAAATCAAATACACAAAGATAAGATGATATAAGTTTGTATAAGGTCAACAAACTGCAAAATTTTAAAACAGATTGAATATTACATTTATCAAAATATAGCTATAAATAATGTAAAGATATAAATCTTTGAAGTAATATTATATGTATCACAGTCTCTTCCTATTTTTATCTACATTCTTATTCTTTCTATTATTCATTTTGATTCGGGCTTTTGACTGTTTGGCCTTTCCACAGATATCGTTATTTCTTCCTCCAAGTTCATCAATCATCAACTGCCCCGAAAAAGCAGAAATCTGAACTTTGTTTTATAAATGTCAAAAACACGCAGAATATTTTAATAATTGAGGTTCGGTTGGAAAATAAATATTGCATGGGACTGTTTGGTTTGATATTTTCATTTTGCGAAAAATTCAAGATATTTTTAAAAATATCATATTTATGTATTAAATACATTCTGTATTCTTTTCCCTCAATTTTATTTATTTTACCTAAATTTAATGAAACCATTAATTATTATTTTAAACAACTTAGTTTAATTCCTCATGATACTCGAATTAGTATATAATTATGTACATACACTATAATCTTTATTGACGTTGAAATTTTAATTATTTTCCAACAATATTCAAAATGCCTTTAACACCTGGTCAATATCAAAACTTTTTTGTACAATGCTAATTGTTTCAAAGAAATTACAGCAACAAAATTATAATAAATAAAAAAAAATATTGGAAAAAGGCAGCCTTTAAAATTATAATTTTTACATCTTTGGAAGTATTACTAGGTAAATACTAAATTTCATTTAAAAAAAGTTCACATAGTGCTTTAAATTTTTAGAATCATAAATTACTTAAAAAAATTCATGAAATTTCAAATTATATATTCTTTTTCCCTTTTCAATATATATTTTCCTGATTTTTTAATAAAATTGTCCTTGTAATATTTTCTAAGCTTTTAGACATCGGATTTTGAATAAGTGAAATAGTTTTGGAGAAAACAATAAAAATTACACCAATAGGTAAAAAAGTTCTAGAAAGAGGAAATTTTTCAGCATTTAAATTTCTAAAAAAAAAGTTTATATTTTATGCAAAAAACCATGCATATTTTTGTCAAAAAGATCTTTATAATGACAACAACAAAAATTCAAGCCATTTCATTTATATTCACCAGTCTTATCATTTTGAGTAGGGTGGGCATTCCATAAAACAAGAACTGAGAAAAATGCGTTCGAAATATTGAAAGAGCTATTGCTGCTATGCTAAATTTTCTATATAAATATAATTTTGAAGCAATTGCAGTCATCGTATCAGCAAAAAGAAACTTATCAGAATAAGGAGAAGGTTTCAAATAATAGAAAATCGATATTATTATAATTTGTGTGAAAACAAGGGGTACCAATTCCCCTTAACTTAAATTTGTTTACAGCGGTCATGTTTTTATTTTTTTTATTTTTCACATCAAATCAAATTTATTTGTCATATTGTTTCAAAGAATTAATTTGTCTTCGACTTAAACATTTTTCTGATTTATTATTATTATTATTATTTTATTATTTTTTTGAAACTCTTCTAGAATAGTATAAAACTATTTCCTTAACTAGCCATTTTCATATAGACTACCACACGAATTTAAGCATTTTACAAGTGTTACCATTTAAAAACATATTTCCCTTAGCATAGAACACAAATTTCTATAGTTCAAAGGTTTTAGATCACTCTCATAATTATACAAATTTCAAACCTGATATCAATGGCTAAACACTAACATTCATGCAATAGTCAGTTAATGATGCAAATACTATTTTTGAACATTATATAATGAATGTATTACATAAGTGCGTAATAAGGGTAACTTTAGCTCTGATATATATTTTTAATAAACTGTTTTGTATAATATGAAACACTCAATTAAATAAACCATTGAAAGATATACTGCTGTTCTAAGCAAAGAGGTGGTATCTACGCTTTTTGGTCAAATTGAGTGATTGATATCAGGTGTTTCTGTGTAATTTGTTATTTTTAATGATGAAGTTTAATGCTCGCATCTGCACGGTTAATATTAACAAATGTAATAAGTTAGTCAATAACTTATCATACACTAGAAGAAGTTGTTAAATATAAACCTCCATTTCTCATTTTGAACCACTCCTTTTGTGTTTAACATGGTAGTATTGTCTTAGCTTACCTGTTCAATATGAAATCTTAAGAGTTAACCCACTCATATTTACCCCCCTCTAGAAGCCATCACTTACTCAGTGTAACTTTTAAACATATCCTATAACGATTTAAATATTAACACCAAAACCAATGTCTAAAAGTTTTTAAGGTTAATATCATAAGTTAGTAAACAATATATTTTAAAAATGTAAAAAGCCCAAGTGTATTATCGTGTCAAATTATGTATTCTGATACCCCATTTAATTAAACTTTTCTGTAAAATATAAAACAGTTAAGTAAATAACCCTCTTCGATGCAGAATTCCCTCTCGTTGGGCTCAATCACCTCATTTCACTAGTGAATGATGGCCACATTCGAAATCGGTTTTGCTTCCATGGAGATTCCAAAAACCTATCTCTCAAGAGTCCCTCCATCCACAATAGATCTCCACTTAGCTGCCATCAACGTCCCTGGCCCCAAATTGAAAGGATCGTCGTTACGGCGGAGTAGTTAACACTAGTCCATCCTTCCTCCACAAATCTTCAGTTTAGTGGGTGATTTGGAGGTGATTAGGATGGCACCAGATGCTGGTTGGAGACTGTGGGTGGCTGTGGCAGGTCTGAAGGTATCTTCCCTAACTTCGGGGTCGATTTGGGGTTTAATCTGCGCCGCTTCACACTACCAGAAGACGATTCATTCCTTGTAAGAGTGGAAGGCTAGGAATGTGTTAAAAAAGGAATTGCTTTAGAGATTGGGGTCGGGTGAAGGTGTTTTATTTTGAACTCCCCTTTTAATGGCGTAACATATTGGGATTCTTGTAAAACACAGAGGTCAAATGTCCTTGGATCCATCTCGTATTTCTATATAAAGATGTAATAAACAGATTTCAGTATATTTCTAGATTTTCAGTATGAAATATTTAGTAGAGTAAAACCTGCTGCGTATATCTTTACAGAAGCATTTACTCTGTTACATGACTATATTGAACTGGTGTGTGTTATAGTATATTATGACTACATTAAATGTAAACTTCGTATGATGTGTGTAATGTTTCTTCAGTACACTTGAGGTATTTTTTAAACAGTCTTGTGTATGTTTTAATTTAAATTACTTCGAAAAATAGTGTCGGCAATGAAGACACACATTTAGAAAATTTAATTTCCCTTAAAAATATGTATTTTTACAGTACTCATATGTAAAACAGATTGTTGAAAGGTGTGGTTTTAATTAATAAGGTTCTTCCATTTTGTTTTACCGATTCAGTTAACATTGGGAGTGACGCTCCTCAAAAGAGCTTTTTTTTTTTTTGTAAATTATGATACCACTTGCTAATTAACAACTAGTATAAGGGTGATGCAAAGTAAAAAAAAAAAAGCCCGCTAGTGATCATTTTTGGCATCTAAAAATAGTTCTCAAACACTTAAAAGTGTAACATTAAGACATTTAGTTACCAAAAAACTTTTATCTTTATTTCTGAAGAGAAAATATATATGTTCAGTAAATAATTTTCATTATCAGGAAGATGCGTCCACTGCTCCATGAAGCAATAACAGCCTCCGAGTTATCATCTTCAGGATTGATATTATTTAACCTTGCATAGTTTAAACAATTTGACTATTTAACCATTATTAAAGAAGGTAATTATTAATGTTTACTAAGTACAAAAGAAGTGTAAACAATAAAATGATAACTCAGGGTGTATTTAATTGCTCAACAAATATTTCAGCATTAACTGCAATTTTTAATGCATCTGTATTATACGTTAAATAAACTTACCAAATGTTCAGAGAAGCATTCAGTACGACCAAACAGTATTTAAACCTCTTTTACCTAAAAAGTACAAGTCTCAGAATTTTCAACTCATACCGGACATTTGATTTCCATATAAATGTGGCCACAACCTTTTTCTACCTTACCATCTAATCACCTAATATATAAACATAGAGTTGGACTATTACTATAAATATATTTTTATACTCAGAATTTAGTAATATAATGGATCGTTTCTTGTTTTCAGATCCGTGCGAAGGCGTGGAGTGTCCAGCCTCACAGGTGTGCCAACTGAATGAGAACAGAAATCCCATCTGCAGGTGCAATTCCGTCTGTTCACCAGACCTCAAGCCAGTCTGCGGATCAGACGGAAAGACGTACACAAACGAATGCACGCTCAGGGTAGAATCTTGCAAGTCCAGGAAGATCATACGCATTATTTACACGGGAGAATGTAGTGCAGGTATGAATCTGAATATTAACTTGGGTACTTAAATTTATTAATTGCACTGTGTTAGAAAAATTCCCTGCTGAACTAATTCATGTACGCTTTGCATTTTTGATCATTATGTGCCGAACACAGTTCAACCAGCCTTGTACCTTTCATTAGAAAAAAAAAAAAAAAAAAGAAAAGAAAAAAAAAAACATCCATTCTTAACAAGTTCTATGTTCAATTAAAATTCTTAATATTTTACATAAAAAAGATATTCACTATTCACAAAGACCCCTTATATTCAATTCAAAAAGATATGCATTATATACAAGACCCCTATGTATTCAATTAACTGATATACCCATTCTTTTTAAGTGCTCTTTACAATCTTTTCCTACTAAGTATTCTTTATATTTCAATTAGCAAACACATACGCTTAACAATAATTATACATGAAATTTTCAGATCCTTTTTAACCGTTAGCATTGTTTGCTAAGACACGAAACAATCTCTTAAGCTGCAATCACGGAAATTATTTATTTAGTTACTTGTGTGAGAGAGAGAAATATAGGTCTTACTAACACATCAGATAGCAATAAAATGAATGCGTAATCATCACCTCATAGAAGCTTTGAGATATAAGCAATGTATTGAACTGTAGGTTTTGTTGACACAGTATAATATGAAATACCAAGGGTGTAGGAAATTTAATCAGTCTGACACAGTGACGAGCAATAATAAATATTAAGTATATAACTTATTGTTGGGAAACAGTTGACAAAAGCAATTCTCACGTGAGTAGGTTTTGAAACGTGGGAAAGTAATTGAATGAAAGTGATAATCGGAAAAGGGAATTAACAGTAGAAGGCACGCTTTGAAAGGAGAAATTAAATAAAAATAATTAAATAGAATTAATAAAATAGGCTCGTCATTATATATATATATATATATATATATATATATATATATATATATATATATATATATATATATATATATATATATATATATATATATATATATATATATATATATATATATATATATCCATCGAAGATTTTTATTTTCACTATTTTTAATTTTATTTTTTATGCATTAGACACTTGACTAAGTGATGTGTTTAATATACATAAATGCAATATTGAATCCGTACGAATTTATAGCATTCGTAAAGATTACCAAAGTTGAAATAATATTCAAATAGTCTTAATGCCTCTTAGGTTATGTATGCACACATACTCTTTGTAAATTTTTATTAAATCTTTTCTAGGAGCAAATCCATGCGAAAGTCTCCATTGCGGCCCCAACCAGGAATGTGACATCGACCGATACGGCATTGCCACCTGCCAGTGTCCTCCGAGCTGCGAACCCGTAATGCGACCTGTATGCGGATCGGACGGACATACATACCACAACGATTGCGACCTTAACAGACAGTCGTGTCTCATGAAGAGGGAAGTGACGCTTGCTTACAGAGGAGAATGTGGTGAGACATGTTCTAACAATAGCAACTTCATCCAACATTAACTGGATTCGCATTTGTTAGCAGGAAGAGGCGGATTTCGTAGAAATACTCATTCGGTTTTATGAATCATATCAGTTTTTCAGAAAAGTTAAATTTTTTTTATTGGCAGAGGACACTGTAAGTGTTTGTGATTTGGGGAAGCAAAATTTATTTTATCTTGCGTATTTTTGTATAATAGTATTTTCCATTTCCCAAATATTCGCAAATTATAATTTTTTTTTTAAAGCCGTTACTTTTGTATCATCATATATATGGTTGCTATGGAAAGTGTTTGAAGTAACTGCGAAATGAAAATAAAGAAGAAATTATGGAGACATTTTTTGAGACTCGGAATATCACGATAAACTGAACTATATTGCGCGGTGTGATTTTTTTTAAAAACGATATTCCCCCTATATAAGGCACTTAGTTGAGTGTAAAATAAGGAGTAACATTTATAGAGTTATAAAAAGATATTGCTATCATGTAACTACTGCAAATAAACCGTTTAAGCGTTATTTCTAATAATACATAGTTGCAGTGTTTGGAGTAAAATCGTAATCTTGAATGACGCTAAAAAATAGTCAAAAATCGATTCTTCGGTGATTTCTGAGAAGTCACTTTTCAATCCAATACACTTTTTTTTACTAATGTAAACGCAAGTTTTGAGCAAAGACATATAAGGAACCTGCGGTTTAGGATTTTTGCCTTAACCATGCGCAGACTTTATTCTTCAATTTTTGAAGCTTTCAAATTTATCTAGAAACAACACTGCTTTCCATAATTATTCTAATTTGGAAATGTGCGAACTTTGTTTGATATAAGGCTTGACTATTGAGAGAGATTTAGAGCAATATTAAATATAGGTGAAATATTAGTATAGCTGACAACGCGTTGGTTACAAACCATATTAGTGACAGCTCAGCGTTTGATATTAGATAGAATCTTCTTCATACATTACACTTATACAATCATCATTTTGCAGCATTTAAATTAAAGAAATCCAAAACTGTGTTGTTTTCAATATCAGTATATTTATCTCTTCGATACTAACCAACTAATACTGTTATTTAGTATTTAAATGTTTCGTTTACGAACTATATTGAATGACAACACATCACTTGATATGGAATGATAACTTTTAAAATTTACAAACTTCCACTACCTTTTTTTAAGGCCTCTTAAATAGAACTCGTTTTATAACTTTCTTTAAATAAACAACATATAATATGCAGAGTGTCTATAAAATATTGGACACATTTTGATGTTGAATAATTCATAAAATAACGAAGATAAAATTAAATTTATAAACCAAAAAAAAAGTACCAAATGAAAATATATGAGTTATTCATAAATGCAATAAGTTTGTTTATATCTTAGTTATTTTATGAATTATTTAACTTCAAAATGTTTTCAACATTTTATACACACCCTGTATTTTAACTTAATATCTATTTCTTATTTAGCTCATTATTTAAGAAAATATTCTACTTCATTCTCAAATTAAAAATTATGTATTATTATTTTATCTCAACTTTAAAATTGCGATATTTTAGAATTACGTAATACGTATGATAGCATTCTAACTCTACATCGGAAGAATACTTCTGTCTTTTAGGGAAAAAATATAAATCATTTTACATAGCTGAAATATAATACCTAAAATTTAAAAAAATATATAAAATTTATTACATGAAATATAATCTTAAAACGTATGACCTTAATATAAAATTTGTTACGTTAATAAAAATTTATTACCATTGTTAAAAAATGACTTATTCAAAATACGTCTACCACATGCCATAATTAATTGACAAAAATATTAAAATTACGAAAATTAATTTAGAATGGAATTCCCTTAAGCTAATACTTCAACTGCACGCCCTCTCTAATTATAAATATCTTATTGAGAGAAAAATACAGCATGCTATTAAATGTTATACATCTTTGTTTCATGTTATTCCTCCTTAAACGAGTTGTTTTATTGATCCCTTTACAATGTCTGACCTAGTTTGCAAGAAAAATGACTGCTTAAAAATAAATTGTCATGCTCACTCGATTAAAGGTTTATGAATATGCAAATAGGATTCTCAGTAAAATTCTAGATGGATCATTCATTTTATAGAAAAAGAACAATAATAACTGAAGACGTATAATCCCTTAAAATCCTTCTTATCAAACTAACACATTAAAAACTAAGTTACACAGTTAAATTATATTTTAAATTGTAATTTGATCAGACCGAGTTAAGCTTCCGTACTTCACAAGATGATTTTTTAATTTTTTATTTCGATGTTTTATAAGGAATTAGTCCAGTTTTATTTATAAAAAGTTAGAATATAAAATTTGTAGAAAGCATTGAACATCTTATAACCTTCTTAAATAAATACACTTTTAAAATTTATTCATGTTATGGCTTGAAGAATAATTTATAATACAATATCCTTAATAAGATTCAGACAGAGTAATAAAAAAAAAAAAAACGATTTAGTTAATTTGATAATCATCAAAATATATATTACAAGAAACCTTTTCACTCACATTAGTTTTTATCTTAATGCGTAGCATTCATTAAGATATATTAAAAGAATAATAATAACAATTATACTTAAGGCCATAATAATTACACACAACCATTTAATTACTTTTGTTAATGACTAGTGAACAATTTATTATAATATGCATTCTATTTATAACATAAATCAACTATTGCATATTTTTTAAACCGAAATTGATTATGTATACATATTTTTAGCTTAAAAATCCCATCAAAGTTTTCTTCAAATGTTGAACGCAAAACATACTTTTTAATAACACTTCAACTTAAGCTCTTTTTAGAGCCATTAAAAACAATTCCTGGAACACAACACACATAAAAACAATTCCACATGATATCATTTTCAAAAACGATAAATCAAGATATTAGGCATAAATTTCAGCATTAAGATTTTTAAATGTGCCAGTAAAATTTTTGTTTAGGGGTTATTTAAACTAAAAATTTAAAGTAAGAGTTAAATTTTCATACGATACGCAAAAAAGAGCACACAAAGAAAATTGCACGAATGAAATTTCATTCGGTAGTATCTTAATGTTTTTCAAAATTACCTAATTGTAAATAATAACTTCATATACAAGTCAATTACATTAATCACATAATGCATGTTATATAATACCATTAAAAATATTTATTTAATAGGTTTCATTTTTTTTAATTATATATTTTTTTTATTTTCTTTATAAAAAATAGAATATATTAAATGCGCAAACATATTTCTCAAATTTCTTTTTTTGTAAGAACCCTATATATTTTATATCTGAATTAATAACATCTCTTATAAGGATTCCAATTATTTTTATTTTTATAAGGACATTATATTTTTTTAGAACCTAGAATTGTTTTAAATCTTGGCTAATTATAAGATATAATTATACGATTTGGAAATTGAGTCAATATATCAACTTCAAGAATATTCAGAATTAATTTTCTATTAACTTATTATTTTTATTGAGTAAATAATTGTCTCTATCAAGTATAATAACAGTTTTTGTTTTATTTCTCTACTTATTATTCGTTTGACAGCTATAAAATAACTTCTTTTAAAACAGTTTGAAAGGAAAATTATTTGATATTGTGTGATTTATTAAATTATTATATCATACCATACTGAAAGCAATTGTCTAGAATTTGCTGAATAAGGTTTTATTATTTTGAACTTTACTATATTTATTCCTTAATGTCAATGACCATTGGTCATATAACCAGAAATTACAAGTTTTTCTCTAGTTTTCCTTGCTAAGTTTCTCCTTCTTTGGTTGAAAGGCCATTTCTATGTGCAAATTATGTTGTAAAATGTTTTATTCTCCAAGGTCATCTATACCCAGTATTGATATGATATTTGTTACCATGGAGAAAAAGTCATTTTTCTCTATGCTAACAAATATCATACCAAACTGGATTAATTTACCTTATCACTATACGAAAAAAATAGAAAATTAATATAACATAAAAATACAAAATTAATGTGTAATTATTGAAATAATATGTCATACCATAAATTAAATCATTGTTCCATACCGGGAAAAATATTTTCTGATATTTTTAGCTCGCTCATCCATTTCATATCACTTTTCAAAACTTTTACAATTCTAGCATAGGTAATCATTTTATTCTTTGAAACTAACCAGCTTTTATCCCTTTAATAAAAATCACCTATTCTACGGAAGCAAAATAAATCAGAGCTATTTCAATAGGACTTTTGTCTCTAGAATCGAATAATAGAAGAGTTCTATTCTCAAGGGGAGCACAGTTCGGGCAATATGCTAAGTGCAACTATAAATCACAAAAACACAGACACAAAACTTACATGAGTTTCCTAATATTTTCAAGTTCCTCCGTTTGAATCTTCCTTTATTTTTATTTCCTCTCTGCAACAGTCGTTTCAGGTTCTGCGAGTTTTATATCTTTTGCCCAATGGGACAAACTACAATTGGGAAATGGGAGGAAAATAAAATCTTGGCAGGAAGTATCGTTCCCATGTACCTCCCGAATTTTTCTTCTGAGCCTTACAAATTTTGAGGAGCCTTCACATCCAATCTTTGAAAATTCTTTTCTCTATCGTAAATAAGATTATGTTTCCAAAAAAAGAGTGTTTTATTTTTGACGTAAAAAACAAATTTACACCACAGTGTATTAGAAGCTTAGAGGTGGTATTTTAGCAAACATATTTGCAATTGAGTAAATGTTATGTTCTTTTATATGTATGATTTTCTCTAGTTACGAATATTTTAGTTCGGTAGTTTTCAAGAAAGCTCATGAAATAAGTGAAGAAAGCCATTAAAAGTGAAAATTAATTTAAGCATACTTTTTCAAAACAATGCAAATTACGCATTATCAATAAAAATGATAAATATTGATATTGATTGATTTCGAAGGATAATATTTTATAGGATAACAAAAGTTTATTAATTTTTAGGTTATATTAATTACTATTTTTTACATTATTTTAATTAAATGGTTTAATTAATACAGTATTATAACTATTTTACGTTAGTTAATGCAATACATGCTTATAATATTTATAGTGAATATAATTTAAGTACATTATACTTACTGAGAAATTAATTTATTATAATACAATTTTTAACATTCTCCTGAATTTTATAATGTTTAATTTTGAATGGTTAACGTTTTTCATAATTTTAACCAAAAGTAATAAGCAATTGCATCCAAAAAATTCGTTACATGGTTTATTTTTTTCATACTAAAGATAGGGTATCAGTGAAAATTTAAAAATGTGAAAATAGCTTAAGAAATTATAAAAGAATGGGTACGTTTTCATGAGTAATTTATTTTAAAATTCACATAATATAAATATTAAGGGGGTCCGGTACAGAAGTGAAAGCTTTCTGTAATACATAATTATATAAAGAAAATTTTGTCTTCACAGAATTTTGATAGGTGAATTAAAAAAAAAATTAAAAAATTCTCAAGTTTAAAATATTGAAATTTTTGCTTTTTTTTTATGTTATCTTTTATGCTAAATGTTATATTTTAAAACAGAATTAAAAAAATAAAATTCTGTGAAGACAAAATATTTAAAACTATATAAATTAAATGCTTCAAAAATTTGAATAGCCAATTGTTAATGGTTCTGGAGATATATCGATTTGAATATGCAACATCTGTGAAAAACACTAGTGCTCGAAAAACGCACTTTAAGCAGACGCTTCAATGTGTTACGCCCATTAGTGATGTTTAAATCACAGGTAATTTTTTGGCGTTCTAATCACGGGAGGAATAAGATAAAAACATCATTCTCTTCAGGAATGTATGAACTATTTTTTTAAATCAGAAAAAAAAAAAATTGAGATTTTTAAAGAAATTTCAGTACTAGACCCGCTTAAATAAAATATTAAATACAATCTAATATTAAATTAATTAAAAGTCTCTTAGTAATAGTAAAAGAAATACAACATACTATATACCTCAAAGAAAGTTTGTTTAGAAGTAAAATCTTTTATACATATCGAAAATTATAGCTGTGATTTTCTTTATCATTACATCCATCTTTTAACTATGTTATTTTGCTTCTATCGCCTTTATTTTATAAAGAATGCTACACATTTAAGTGTTTTATTTTAAATTTGTAGCAATAAACTATTTAAAAAAAAATCGAGAAAAAAAATATGAATTTAAAATTTCTCTCTGTATACATTCTGTTTTATTCTATTTGTATAATTAGCCCTATGGTTTATGCAATTTATGTAACTTAAGTCATAAATGTCCAATTCTTTATTTAAATAATTATTTTACAATAATAAGATATATTTAAAATTATGCTGATTAATGCTACTGTAAAGATTTTTATTGAAGTTCTTTAATGCCTAAACATTCAAAACATAATACCTAAACATTCAAACCTCGGATTTTTCCCGTTATAACTATTTGAAGAGTTGCATATTTAATACTAAAAATAGATAACCAAACAATGTTATACAAAAGCAATCTGTAACTTATTATTAAACTTATTTTTTCCTGCCATAAGAATGTAAATAACATATTTGCATAACATTAGAAAATAATCTTTATTTAAACATTAAATAACTATATTTATAGTACCATAAACATATTTAAAGAAAAAGGAAACAAGAAATCAATTCACTTCAGAACATTAAAAATAAGAACTTTAAATATTTCATTTGAAATAAACATATATTATAGTTAATCATTACTGTTCATATAAGAAATTATGTGATTAACTTTCAAATAAATTTAAATCTATGTGTAAATATGATATTGATGCGCTTTTAGTTTCATAATATTATTCGATAGAGGTAACGTATTTACGGTAAATGTTCGTATCAGTTCGTAATTTACTACTTGCATTACAATGAAACAATAACTTGTACCATTTGAACTAATTATTATTTGCATTCACAATCCTATTTTATTTCTAGTTTGTAAAATTTAAACATATAATGATGAATTAAATGAATTTTTCCATTGATTAAAGCCTTAGACAAGGCCAAAATACTCTGTATATAACTACTATTATTACTTACATTTATTAAAAAATGCTGTATACTGCATTTTTGCACACCGAGACCTTATTATGTCATATAATAAAGGTTAGAAAACTATAATATCGCCTAAGAAACTTAGATAGAGATTATTATAGTATGAGATATTACGACTTGGTAAAAAGCCCAAAGGTCCAAATGCTTAAAATAAACTATTATCTAGATGGAAAAATTTAATTCACTGATAAAAGACACCGAATATTAGATATCTAGAAAAATTCAATTATTCATGTTCAGTATTAATGTGAAAACAAAACGCTATTTGTAAAATTCCAAATCCGAATTTTATTAACTTGTCTGTAACGAAAAATTGGTCAGTAGTTTGGTAAATGATAAGTAATTAACATAAAATGCTCAAGTTTAAAATATAAGCAATATCGTAAAATATATTTAAGAATATATTAATGTTTAATTTTGAGTGATTGCAATGTACTATGTGTGTTTTATTATTAAATAGGAAAATTATGGGGAATTACAGTGAATCATTTTGATACCAATATTAAATATTACATGAACTGAAATATTAAAAATTTACTCAACTGAAATATTAAAAATTTACTCAACTGAAATATTAAAAATTTACTCAACCTAAATATCCGAAAAATATTGCCACCTATTGATTATTAGTCTGATTCATTCATAAAAAATATAAATGTTATTCTTTAACATATTCAGACGATAATAAAATTTAATTTATTTCATATTAATATTTCTAAATGGCTTTATAAAAACTACCACTAAAATAAAATGGGATTATTTGTTACACTTTAACTGTTAAACAAACCCATAATTATGCTATACTTTGGCCAAGTGTTTTAAAACAAAAATAATATCTTCTATGTTTTCACTAGGTGAAAGGGGACCTTGTCACAAGCACATTTGCCATTTTGGCTCCATTTGCGTAGTCAAGAGTGGATACGCCGTTTGCGAATGCCCTACATGTTCTGAAGAGTTTGAACCAGTATGTGGTACAGATGGTATATCTTATACAAATTTATGCAAACTGAAGCTAGAGGGATGTGACCAGAAATCAGATATTGAAGTGGCCTATTCAGGATTGTGCAGTAAGTTGGTTTCGCACTTCATTTATAAGCTCACTGAGTTTGAAACATGGAATCAACATTTCATTTCCTATTGTTGAAGGAAATAATTGTGTATGTAAGCTTAATATTATATTTGAAAACTATATTGTAGCCTCGGGTTTTACAAGATACTAGTTTTAAAGTTCGTGGGTTTTTCTTTGCAGTAGAGTATCTTTTCTGCTGTACAATTACTATAAAATACTGATGACAACCTCATAAATTTCTTTCAACCAACATTTATATTTTAGACAATGCACTGTAGTTTCTTTTTTAAAACTATTAAAACCTGATAACTTTTGAGAACCTAAGGAGTAATTTTGTCTTGATATTCGTGACATCTACTAACTGGGTTATAGCAAACAATTTTCAAAATGGAAAATGATCTTTAGTTTTTTCTTGTGAAGTGAGTGTGAATAGTATTCGTATACAGTTAATCTGAATTTATGCTACTCCTCACTTTACTGCGTTCGTATTCACACGCCCATATATATTTAACTAACATATTCATAAATATTTATGGGTTTCTAACTTATTTGCCAGTCCATGCTCTTGCAGAATTAAAAGCAAGCGTTTTTTTTATCCCAAGAATCTGTCATCTGGTTTTAAATGTTTTATGTTTGTGATTTTTAACAAATATTACTAAATTTTATGGATATTTTGGTAAATATTTCGTCTACTTGCATTATATTTAAATAATACCCATCTTGGAGTTTATTTACTAATAAAACAACATCATATTAATCTATTAGTGTGTGTTAATAGTACAGGAATATATTTACTCTTTAGTTCTCTAGAAACCCCGTTAGGTATCCAATAACTTGGGAAACAAATATTCCGTATTGTGCGATTTCGATCGATCAAGTACACTATCCAACAATGCTTGATAGAATAAGACTGATTCAATCGCCCAAGGGTAAAATTAGAAATAGTAAGGTAATCGAAATAAACACGAGGAGAATTCAACAAAAATGAGAACTTAAAACAATACAACATGGATTAATCATTAACAATGTTTAACTTAAAGTTGCGTTCAAGTTATTAGGTGTATACATCGCTCTTCATAACTTGCTTAGTGATTATTTTCAGTATAATACAAGAGGAATAAAGGTGAAAGAGATAATACAAATTTAGTTAGTAATTCATGATGGCATTGTAATTCAAATTTAATTTATGAGTGGTTTGTTGAATATTGTTTTTTTTTTTTTTTTTTTTTTTTTTTGGATGTCCTGAAGAAACATTTTACAGATGGCTAAAAGCTGTATAGAAATTAATAAGTTTATCAGTTTGAGAAGTTTTTTAATAGGGTTTTAAGGATTTAATGAGCTACAACTAATTTTTTACAATTTGTATGAAAATCTAAAGATATTCTAGAGAAGGGCTCATAGATTTATTAATATCAATATTTAATTTTTTAAAGTTTATACTTACATTGTAATATGCGTACTTAAAACAAAACTGAAGATTCTATTTATGATAGTAACCCAGATTTAATGATTAAATTGCTGAAACAACCAGTTGGTAGAATCGAGCAAGCAGTTTTACTATAAATTCAAAGTTACTGTTATAAATATGTATGTTATATATATTTATTAGAATATTATTCGTAAATGTCATATATATATGTAATTTAATTAACGAGTAAATATATTCTGTGTATTACGTTATTACGTTTTGGTATTGTATAATGTAGTAAGAAAATAAAAGCCGATAAATCTTTATTACGTCCAAAAAACAAACAATATTTTATTCCCAATAATGGTTTTGTGATATTGTAATATTTTCACTGAAAATAACTGTTATGAATAGCATCTCAATTTCAATAAAAAAAATTGAACAGTACATGTTATAATAAATATATCAGGCAGTGTTTTAGTGTTTTATATAATTATCTTTTGTACCTCGTAAAAACTTTTAAACTTCATTTTGTAATAATATCTTAACAACCGATTTCCCTTCATTTTAATATTCAAGATACAATACATGTAACCCTTACGCAACTTGTTATTTTGAAACAAGCTCTAGACAAAAAAAAATATTTAAAAACAACTTGTTTCTTAAATTCAAAAACTACAACATCATCATTTCCATGTACATACATTAAAAAATCTAAATTTGTAGACAGCTTTAAAAGAAACCGAATAAAAATAGTCAGCTACTTTACTGTTTCTCACAAGCTCTTAGTTCATACATGCCTTGTACTCTAAATTAGTCCCAGGCATTATTATCGTGTCAAGAGCTGCATCTGACTTTGCTGTTATGCCTGCACGATTAATCATCCTATATATTTTTTCTTTATAAGCCCACGGATAATTAAATCACGGGAAATCTGTCGGTAACCGCCTTAAATTAGTTTTAGAGAGAAAGTTGGGAAAAAAATTGAGTACAAGGAAAAAAAATTCTATTATGGTGTATTGGTGCATTGGAAGGTAATTAGTCTTTTAATTATGCCAATGTTCTAGAAGCTGTCAAGGGCATCAAATACCAAGACGAACTTGAAATTGACTTTTGTCTATAAAATGTTTCAATTATATAAAAACTTAGAGCAATTTTAAACAAAGGATAAAAATTAAAATCAGAATTGTATAGAGTACAAAATTATTTTTAATATCCTAACATGAAAATTAAAATAGTTAAATCATAGTTTTGTTTTTTAATTCTATTAAAAGCATAAAAAAAAAAAAAAAAAAAAAAAAAAAAAAAAAAAAAAGTAGATACAGCTGCCATTTTGTCGTATATTTTATAAAAATTGTAAGACTAGCTTCGTATATATCTACACGGTGATCTATTTTTGGTTGCCTAGGTGATGATATCTAAGATATGTGAATAGATTGGAAAGGGATTTCGCATTAGAAATGCTATACTAAAAATATTATTTCTCGAAAATCTTCAATACAAGTTTTGAAATAAAATGTTGTGGGGTTGTTTACAATACCACCTCCCACCCCCCTCCCATCAAAAAAGGCCTGAGATTGTAGAACATCGCACAACTTTCAATAACACTTAATACTAGTCCCTTCATTTATATTTGCCATGGAATTGTGTAAGTTACCATTTAAATTTTCATACGCTCCTTAATTAAAAAAAAAAAAAAAAAAAAAAAAAAAAAAGGCCAGTTAGGTGATATAAAAATACCCTCCAAAATTGAGATATTGGAAATTTTTTCGTTAGATATTGCATTATGTGATTATGTGTCGTGGTAAAGTGTAACACAGAGGAATCGGTCGTTAATGAGCAATGCTCAAGGAAAAGGAACTCTGTGTTGAAGATGTTTAAGACATTCGTTTTTCAACTTTTTACGACTTTATCGTATTTCCACGTAAATTTTTAAGATAGGGAAGTTTAGAGCACCTTAAAAGGCATTACCACAGCAATTATGATCAAAATCGCGTATACTGTTTATGTAGCAGTTGCTGAAAAATACAATTTTTTCAATAGCAACTAGCTACCTTATGATAATTCATAATTTTAACAAAATTCCTAATGATAGGTTACCATTAACTCGTACGTAAAAGTTGAACATCGTAGGTCAATTCTTTTGAGAGTTATATTGACCAATTGCACAAACACAGACATACAAACACATAAACATACATAAAGACATTTTCCCTAGACCATTTTTTATAAACTCACCAAGTTCAAAAACGTAGAGAAATTTTTAAAAAAAATCTTAATTTTTATTTTTTTTACCGAATTCAATACTTTCATTACCATACGTTAACATATGGTAATGAAAATATTGCATTCAATACTTTCACTACCATATGTTAACATATGATAATGAAAACATTACATTCAGTCTTTTTTTTTTTTTTTTTGTGAAATTTTTTTTTTAATTATTATTATTATTAATATTTTTTTTTTAATTTTTGAATTTTCTGTTGTTGTTTTTAATTATTATTATTATTTTTTTTAATTTTTGAATTTTCTGTTGTTGTTTTTAATTACCCATACATTAATTTATGCTTACTTTAAAGTAATTAATCGCACACGTTTCAGAAACAATATAATTTTAATGAATTTTATAAATATTATCTGTATACAATCATTGAAAGCTTTAAATTAAATATGGCATACCCATAGTATATTATTTTTCCAAAAATTACTTTATATTAAATATTAATTATTTAACTTTTTTTTAGTAATATGAGTAAAATGAATTTATAAATTATATTGGGTTTCATAATGAAAAACTTACTTAAGAATATTCTAAGTTTGAGTCTAGTTACGCAGTATAAGACGATATCATAATAATTTTATGAAATTTGTGAACATTTAATTATAAAGCAGTAAAGTCAAAAAAAGATATTCAAAAAAAAAAAAAAAAAACTCAAATAAATATCTATTGGTTGTGAAAATATATCCTATCTGTGTGCATAGAAACTTAAAACACCAATTCAATCTTTTGCTTGGATGTTTATTTATTTCAGTTGTATTTTAAGTAAGAAAAATATGAATCCTTGAGCTTTTTTTTTTTTTATAAAAAATAAGTCTCGGTTGAATGTATATACTAAGCTGCCAAATTTAAAATGTTATTATTAATTGAATTTGAACATTTGTTATTTTGCAACCATCCCTGAGTCTAACATGTTATGTAAACTATAATTTTAGGTGCTTGCTAAATTTTTGTTTGAAACATATGACTCATTTTTATCCTTTTTTAATAGCAAAAGTAAATTACTCTTTAAATTTTAAAAGCAAACTTTTACTTATTAATAACATTAGTAAATATACAAAATTCACTCACAAATTATGTTTCCTGTTTAAAAGTATTTGTATGGTAGAATGGTAATGTTACTGTTACAATATATTTTTATTTCTGAAATGACAATGCTAATATAAAACGAAATAAGTTTCTTTTTATTTTGTTAAATTTAGCTCTTTTTCAGATTTCTAATATTTAGCTCTCCTCCATACTTAAAAAAATAAAGAAAATACTTATGCCATTTTTACAGTACAATAAATAATATGAAATACTTTGCTGAATGCATATCAAAAATATTTTCTTTTCTGTTTTAGATGGTTGTGAAAATAAAAAGTGTGATTTTTATTCAGTGTGTGAAAGTAATGGTAAAAATGAAGCTCGATGCATCTGCCCTCATTCTTGTATTAAGGTAAAACAATTTTTTTAGTATAAAGTTCTATAGATATTGAAAAATGTTTACAAAATGTGTTTTAAGTGGTGCTTAAAACTTAAAAATTGGGATTTAAATTTAAAAATGTTTCGAATATTTGATAGTACAATTAAGTTTCAAAATTTTACTTTATTTAATACCATGGTTTTATGATATGTTAATGCATATTGATTGCAGTGGTATTCCCAGACGGATCAGTAAATATCAGTATCATAACATAAAATCAATTGATCTATTACTAATGTATAAAAAGATATTGATTTTGAATCGATGAACAACCGATAACTTTATGAAATAAACAAAATGAAATTGAATGACTCACTACTTTGCACTCTTGGTACGCTTCCCACTGATTTATACTGCTGCAGGATCAGTCATCTCCAGGTAATTCAAGGTCCCGCTCCATTATCCGTAGATATTCACACTAAGTACGAATTGAGTCCACTGCACTACCTTATTCCACCTTTGTTCAGGAATGTGCATGACCAAATTCGAAATGTATCAATGTCGACGTAAAGGGGCCATATTAAATGTATGTGGTTAAAAATTAACTTTAAAATTGAGGCTGTTGCTCTGGTTATCGTATTTTGCGGAGGGGAAAATTTTTGTCATGATGCAATCTGACATTTCTGCAATTTCGTAAGAGGGGTTGAAGTACTGCGCTTATTACACATCCCGTAAGTAAAACCGTGGTGACCGATATTTGCATTTTGAGGACAGGAGGATTTGATTTTTCTCACGGGTTTATTCTAGAACAGAAATCCCTGTTGTGTTGGTATCGAATGAGAGTGTCGTAAGGGTGGTCTTAATTGAACAAATTGAAAAGAGGGTGTTATTGCTGGAGAAGTTTTGGAGGGATAGTAGTTTTCGGATTGTGAAGCATTTGAGTCCTCTTTCCGTGCCCTAAAGACATAACTGGAGGTGTTTACCAAGCACCTAATATTGTAATTGGTAGCGTTCCAGCTACAAAATGCTAAGTTGCACCCATGCATTATTGAAAGTGCTGACCCTGAAAATACAGTAAGTGGTAATATTCTTTCTTCCTTGATACTCAGTCGGTAATTTTATTAATTATTACGTCAATGCCTGAAGTTAATGTCTGTTATCGTAAAGAATTTAATACTTAGCTTGATTGTGAGAATTGTGTAGTATCTTCTTGTGTTTTATTATTAATGCTTTGGGTGCGTGAAAGCAACTGTTTAGTGTTGCCATTTGAGGATTAAATATTTGTTTATTTACTTTCTGAATAAACATTGTCTTCTGAGAAATAGATCTGAGTTATTGCTAGTCTTTAGGACAGCATAATGTGAACTTGTCAATTATTTGGACAAGGTTAATTTGTTTCCTTTTTACTATACTAAACCTCTCGTTAAATTTAACCAACAACTGCCACTGGTTTTGTTGATAATTGAAGTATTAATCCCTTGGTGCCGTGAGAATGTCATGTGATTTTTGTATCAACATTCTCTGTATCGAATCTATTGGTTGAGTTTTGATGTTTTTTTTTTTAAGTGTAACTGTGTCCTAACCATGATTCTACATGCTCTGCATCGAATCCCTTAAGTTTTAAAGCTTTCATCAAGCTAGGAATTTAAAGATTATTACTCAGTCAACTATAAGGGCATTAAGTTACATGTGTTGATAAGGTAAAATGTAAGTCGATTTAATATTAGGACGCATGACTGCAATCTGAAAATTTATTGGAACAATGAAGTTCTATTATGAGAAAAATAAGTGAAAGTTGCTCTAAAATAAGACTCAATGAATAAAAGAAGGTTACTCCTAATTAAAAGCTTAATAAATTAATGAAGGTAAGCATCATTAAAGTTCAGTTTCATTTTTATTTGATAAGTTCTTCTTTGAAGATAAAACAGTTTTTTCCCTTACTTGATTCGAGCCGAATCCTTTCATTATCGTCAATTCAAATTAGAGACGCAAAATAAAACTACAATTCACAGTTGAGTTATTTCTAATTAATGCAAAATGTTCCTTATACGAAATAAATCATATATAATACGTACTAATGGTTTAGTTATATATATATATATAAAAAAAAATACTAAATATTACTTGTTCTTCAATTCTACTTAAATGATAACGATTTTCTTGTTTAAGCAATTTCATCTTCGGATTAATGTTGAGGTTTATAAAAAAAACACTTCCTTTAATGTTAATGCGAGTAAATTATATCTGAAGAAATTTAAGAAACCCCAAAAGCATTTCTCGGTAAGTTTCCCTTTCATTGCTAATAATTTTCTTTGATTTTTGCATAAAACTAAGCGATGCGTTTATTTATTTGAAGAAAAAGTTTAATTCCAATTAATTAATTCTAGTATGATAAACGAACTAAATGCAATTTTATCTAAGGTGATTCCTTGCAATCATACTGCCATATCTTATTTGAGTTGGTATACCGAATGGATTTTTTTTATTGGCATCAATCCAACATATAATAATACAAATTTTTTTTAACATATCTAAATTTAGGCTTGTAACGTAAGTAGTTATTCAAGCAACACATAGCGTTAGAGTTGTAATTAAAGTAATTGAGATGATATTTATTGATACATATTAGAGATCAAATGTAAATTCAAACAATTCAGATGATTTAAAAGATGGAATATGAAAATCAAAATTGCTGAGCAAATATTGAAATGAAAGTTACAACAATATATCATACATTTTTAAATGTTTTGAGTAAATGTAAATGTACAAAAAGAAATAAAAATAGATTATGTGTGTTTTTTTGCCAACAACTAGTTATGAAATATAATTTTTTTATTAATAATACAAGTTTTCTATAAGTTTGAAACACTTCTTAAAAATGGCATTTTTGTACCTATAAGATTTTACCAAAGATTATTTGGAAATATTAATGGATTTCATAAAGCTGTTAAAATTTTATATTTATATGGTTAAAACATTCGTCATTTTTAAAGTACGAAGACTTTATTGTTTTTGTTTCCATTTATAAAATAAAAACTGAAATAATTTTTTTAATTAAATAACTTATTATTGATGTTCAAAAATTATTATATAATCGTTGTTATCAATATAAATGATATGCATTTGAAAGAATATTGGGAAAAAATCGTAATTGTTTGTTCGACAAGCACATGTATATCTTTACCGAAATATCATCTGTATTGCTTTCTAAATATTGAAAGCTCTAAATAAGTATCTAATAGCAAATCCTAATGTTATGTTCTCCCTTAGGTAAACTGAACCATCAGTAACTTCAAACGAAGCAATATCCAAAAATGTTAAACATCGCCCTTCTAACTTCTAATTACTCAGAAATTCAAAACAAAAGTTAGACGCAATTCATTTACGCAAGTGTTTGAATACGACTTGTATTAAAACATGTCATAACTTCTGCACTTTTCATCTGTACTTTCATAGATTTCCGATACCGTGTTAGCAAAAGTAAAACATGTCCGCACAGATGACACAAAGAATACATTATTTTACCGACTTAAGAACCCGGGGTAAAAGCGCGTGAGACTAGGAAGTCACACTGCAACGAAGCAGAGATTGTCATTTTAATTGGATAATCAGCGTTAAGCAATAAATTAGTCGCTGTCGATCTCCTTAATTACCATTCGACTGGTTGTCTTGTTAGCGTGGACTGTGTTCCAGAGCAAAATGGGATGAATAATTGGTTGTTCGCTCGAGAAATTGAATGAGAAATGGGATGTTGAATGGACTGCATCATTTGCAACGAGGGCCGAGGTCTGTTGGGATTAAATCTAGAGAGCGGTTGCGTGTTTTACTTTATTTCAAATTGAAAATTAGGTGCGTGTAGATACAGATGAACATCAACTAAAATGACTATGTTTTTAAAAGTATAGGAATGTAGGTTTAATAAGAGGCAAGTTATGATAGATATGTTGGATATTAATTTATATATGTATTTGTGCTCAAAATAGTAGAAAGTTATGTTTTTACTTAAAGTGTTTGCGCATGATATTCTGTAAATAAAATCTGATTATGTGAGCGATATAAAATAATAATATTTAATTCCATATCCAAACAAAGTTATAATAAAAACATGTTACAAAATACTGATAAAATATGTACGGAAGTAAAAATCCTAATAAAACAAATGTTGAAGGTACAATACATTATTATTTTTTTTATTTCAAACTCTATTAATGATTTAGATATGATAGTTCTTCATTTAACATCGTTAGCATTTTTCCTAATGAACAATACATTTTAGATATAATTTTAATATTCCAACACATTGCTTCAGTTAGTGAATATCCTAAGGCTAATTAAATCATTTATCAGCCACCTGCTGATTTTAACCCTAAAAATAAAGAACCATAATTTTTTACAGATAGTTTGTTGCAAGCACTCAACAATGTTGAAACCTGCTCTGAAAACCAACATTTGCAAAATAATTTATATTAAAATTACATTTACGATGAATAATTTAATGATATTTCTCATAAACCCTCATTTCAAAACATAAATGTTGATTACTAATATAATAGGATACTAATAAGTTACATTAATTATTGCATTATCAAATTTAAAATCAGTGATTAATTTAATACACCGTGATAAAATTATGTAATTTACATCCTAAAAATGAAAAGTTAAATGCGTATTTTACATAACGTCCAATACTTGAACGTTCTATGTCAATGAGTCTCCCAAATTATCCTAATATAACGCTTATGAATTCTTGCTCTTTTGAGAAGAAATTAAAATTCTCTCTTTCTCTCTCTAAAGTCACATTAACATAATAAAAGTATTAAATCTTCAATTTTGAATCAATAGCTTCTTGCTTTTCATCCTTCTTTTAGTAGATAATCCATTTTCAGCATCCTAAGACAAACGGTTTTTAAAAGAAAAGAAAGCTTACAATTCAATTGTTCCCTTGAACCCTCTGAAGCTCCATTTGGGCGAATGAAGGATAAAAGAATTGTTTAAGTTAAACACAATTCGTTTTGTGTTAGAACATCCCCTTATAAAGATCCGTAAGAGCTAAGAACATTCAATTTATTTAGTTATCAGTAGAAAAAAGGTTTTATTTTATAAAACTCTTTTTACTGAAATATTCTTTTTATCGCTAACAATCGAAATGGCTGTTTTAAAGTTTTCTAAGAACACAATTGAGTTTCACCAAAACAAGTTTCATTTCGAATGAATGTGTGCTTTACTTTTTCTGGAAGTTTGCAAGACATGTCATTTTTATGGTTTGGTTTAGGTGAGCGGTTTAATACGACAGTTTTATAAACCTTTATAAGGAAAATTAACAATTTAAAATCAAAGTTATAAAACTGAAGAGTTTATAAGTGGAAATTTAACATTTTGAAATCATTGTGTATACAAATAAAATATGGTGTTTGCTTGAGAGAAAAGTACAACTAAAACTGTTAAAAAAAAATCACACAATTTTTAAACTCAATTCTTAAAAAGGTGCATGTTATTGATTATTTAATTTTTTTGTTGAACCATAAAATATGTCTGGTAAAATGATAAATCATTCCTATATAACAAAGGTTGTTTTGTTTGCTAAAGTTCACAGTCAATTGCAAGCATATCCTAAAATAATTTTTAAAAAAATCTTAACTGATTCGGATAAAAAAAAATAATCTTTGTAAAAGTTTTAATGTATTGTCAAGTGATTATAATTAAAGTTCAACTTTCAAAGCGCTTTAATGAATCATTGGTTGAAATTATGCGAAACTTGACATGAGTATGTGCAAAAAAGATGGAAGTTGTAACACTTAGAAGAAAAACGTATGTGTTGTCTCCATATGTCATACCACCGCGTATATTTAATTCAAATTTCTGGTCATTCCAATCAGTGTTTCTTTGTTACAACCTTTTTGATAGTTGAACTTTAATTTTAATCACCGTATATTCATAATTGTTTTTAAAATAATATTGGTTCTTTTTTACTATGCTTGACATTAATTTTTTTTAAATTAAAATGTATTCACTATAGAAAGTTTTTTTCTGATGATTGTTTTGCTTAAAAGTTTTAGCAACTTTTCTCTTCAATTGATAATTTTTTAAAGAAATGTGTTTACGGAAAAATCATTTTTTTTCAAGTTGGTTTTGCAAAACATTTTGTTCATGTTATTATTTTCCTTCTCATAGTTCTTTTTAATATTAATAATACGCACTTTTAGTGTTTTGAATTAAGAAAGACTTAATACCAAATTCAAACAATAAAATTTTACTGAAGATTTTCCCTTCATTTCGAAAGAAAAATGCTCAAAAAATCCCTTCTCTAATTTTTCACTTACAAAAATATTCCATATTTTCTTGACTAATAATTATTAATGTATACAATTTAAGTTTTTAATTGATATATCCTTGCACATTCTACCTTCTCTACAATTCTTATCATAATATTTCTTTGTAACTATTCCTTAACTCATACTCTTAAAACTTCTACAAATATTTATTAAATGACAAACATTTTTTATACACCACCGAAAAGATCTGTTTGACAAAAAACTGGAGATTAAAATGTAGAAGAAAATTAATTTTTACTTTTACATGTTATTTTTATTTTTTATGGTATGTACTTTACTAAACAAATTAGTTCCATCATGTTAAAAAATACATATTTGCTATCACTAAAAATTAAGTTAGTGATAAATTTTAATATATATAATTTTCAAGCACTAAAACTTTTTTGTTCTGCCCAATTTCTTTTAAAGTGGTGATAATTATACATAAGTAAAAAGTAAGAGTGAACAGGCAGATATAAAGTATGTCGTGCCTTTATAAATAGTATTGTTTATTTAAGTATTTTATCCTTATAGTATTTGTTTTACTTTGCAATGTAAGAAAATACATTAATTTATTGATAAAATATTCATAATATTTTATGCTAAAAAATTATTTGCATTTTAAACGACAATAATTTTCATCCAAACTTATATCATAATTACTAAATAATAGTAACAAAATCCAAAAATAAAATCAATTTCATTTTATTAAAAACAGAAATATGAAGAATATTATAACTACAAAACGCCTTAGAGAAATATCATTGAGAGTCAGTCTCATAGGCCAAATGTAACCAGGAAGATCAGGTAGGATTTATAAGCTTTACAAACACTTATTTCAGATTCGAGCAGAAACTGCTCGTAAAGGAATTTGATTCAAGAGAACTTTCAGAAACGAATATGTTTCGAAGAAGTAGGAAGAGTCCCAGACTGTGTTATATACGAAAAAGTGTTTTCGAGACACATACAACTAATTTTCTTCGTAACCTCTTGAATAAAATCGTTAGATTTCTCCCTGATTTGCTGTTTGGATAGGTCACTTAAAAATACGAAGTGCACCACTAATAAAGATGAAATGCATTCCAGGTGGAGTCTTCAGTCTGTGGCACTGACGGAGTGACTTATCTAAATGAATGCGAAATGCGAGTGGCGGCTTGCAACAAAGGCCAGTATGTAGTGGTTGGATCCAGAGGACCTTGCGGTGGGTATTAATTTATAATGTACATTATAAATGTAGAGAGGCTATAGTTGAAATGGTTCTATTTAGAGCTGCTTGTCTCCTGTCGATTTTCATAAAACTTTGTAATCGTGCTTGGGAAACCGTAGGGATATGACCTGTAAAAGCTTATGAAAAAAGTTAATAAAAAATAATTTGCAAAAACACTAGAAATATCACAAATTACAAATTAAGAACAAAAACAGATGTTAATAATGTTGTTTTTGGTCTTAAACTTCAAACTTTTCAGACAAATGCATCTACTATGTAAACTTTGATATTTTTTAATGGCTAACCCTTATATAATTCTTATTTTTTTTCTCTTAGTCATCATTTTGACATGTTCTTAAATATATATACCAAACTTTATGAAAAATATTAAATACAGCGCTAAAATCTATAAAATTATTCAACTATATTAGCCAGCCTGTATCAGTATATGTCCTTAGATTTCCAGTACGTTATAATACATAATACACCAATTATATTGCATTCAGAAAATGCACTGAGTATTTTATTTCCTCCAATACTGAAGATACATTTTCCTTAGTAGTACTCCGAAGTACAAGGCACACTTACAACGCTTTTTCATATCAAACATGCGCAATTTTTTTCTTCTTTTTTTTTTCTAATTGGGTACAATTTACATGGAACCAATTGGTATATTTTATGTAAAAATTTGTTTAGTAACTTTCGAAAACACCAGTTCAATAATTGAAAAAAGTGGGGATTCCCACTAAATAGTTATATTACAAAATTAACAAAAGCTTTCTTCTTAATAAATATACAAAATTAAAATTATTTTATTGTAGAATTTTATTTAAAAAAATACTAATATCTACTTCTTTATATGAAATGTTTTCTTTTTAAAATAAATATTTCAGCCATTAAATTTCTAAATATGCTACTTTGGTAACATAAACAGTTTAATAAAATAATTAAAATACCGGTTTTCAAAATCGCTAGGAAAATGCCAATAATTTTTATAGATAGAAAATAATTGCATAGATATACGGAATTAATGTATGTATATATTATTATCACTAATATTTAAACTGTAGTTTACAAAAGACTTACAGTTTTTGTTGGAAAGTATTAAAAGAAAAAGTATTTTTTTGAAAGACGGTAAAATACAATTCGCAAGAAAGTAGATTAAATGATTGATTTTGCGACAATACTTTAATTCTAAAACATATAGAAGGAGTGACAAAAATAAGGAAGTTTTTTGGAGAAGGTATTTAGATGTTATAATAGTTACAACTATTGGATCTGAACTGAATATATGTAAGGTCTACTATACAAGATTTATGATAAAAATTAGCATTAGAATTAGTCAGCATTTTCATACTATACAATAGTTCAACGTTGATTCTTCTTGTCAACGAAAGTAATAATTGTAGCAAGAGCTTCAAAGGTCTACAAAATAAACTTTGCTTTCAAATGATTTGTAACAAAATATGCGTAGGTAATAAATAAAAAGGATTTCAATTTACACACTTTTCGGTGGTACAATTATTTGCTATGATGTTCTGGAAGAACATTCTTAACTTATATGTAATGCAAAAAATGCAAAAGTTAATTCTTAAATTACTAAATAAAATCATGTATAAAAGAAACTTTATAAAATTCAAGTAAAATACCAATCAATTTCTTCTTTGTATAAAACTATTAATTGAAAAAGTCTTATAGCTCTGAAATAATTCCTTCTTGTTCATGCAACTAAGAGCTCCCAAATAGTTATTTGCCTATAACTATAAAAAGAACGTACATACTGATTAATCAAAGAGTACTTTAACTTAACATAATCTTTTTAATTAAGTAGGAAAAATCAATCAAAATTAAAAAAAAAATTGTTTTCTGAGGTCAGTTAAAAAATTGAAGGAATTTGTATACCTGAAAAATCAAAATCCTATTGAAAGCATTGCTATGTGGTTGACCTAACAGCTCTACAAGACATTTCTTTACTTTGCCTAAATGTGAAATTATTACTAAATCCTTACAACTCCACGCCAATTCTTCTATCAAGAAAAGTTTCAGGTTAGGTTTGTATTGTGGAAGAAATAAAGGGGAAAAAAATATCTTCATAGTTTATGAAATACCCAAAATGTTATTAATTATTACTTTATGTTTAGATGCGACAAAAATTCCAAGTATAGAAAATAAAAGCAAGGCTGTTTAAATTTTTGTACAAGGTAAATGAAAAATGAATCGTTTGATGCTCAAATAGAACTTTAGATTTCAACAAAATTCAAAATTTTACAGGCGAAGGAAAAACCTTTCCATCTCTTAATAGAGACCAACATCAAATGGAAACGACGGTATCACCCGTACGAGTAGTAAAGGTCATAGATATCAGCTTCCAAATTCTGTCGATACCGCTGCCTTAATATTTAAACGAAAAAGATGAAAATGAGGGGAAATGCAGGAATCCCCTTTTAATTAAATATAGCCCCTTTTTGTAAAAATGTAGTTAGGGCACTAACCAAGAACAAGAGTTTAATTTATGGTTCAATACTACCCTTATTACTTACTGTTTATTATTAACTATAACAAAAAAAAAAAAAAAAAAAACGTAAATAAATCAGCAAGATTAATTTTCCATAATAGTTTTAAGCGATACTCATCCGGGTGAAACCTCATTAAAATGAAAAAGATAAACAAAATAAATTACACATTTACATGAAACTATTCATAAACTATTTTCCAAAACATCTATTGTTTCATAAAAGAATTCTTTACAAGCTAAGTTCTGCGGTAAACGTGTTTTTTAACGTTGGATACTTAAACCAAAAAAACGACACAATTTCCCTAAACTAATTATAAAGTGGGCTTTACTGAAAATTGCTTCTTACCCACATTGACTTTATTTCTCGAGAATGTCGCTTCACTTGATAGATCATTTTTAAAGTGACCTTTTTTTTATCTTTAATGATTAAGGAAATCTTGTGATGAGAAGTTGTCAGGGTGTTTTTAAATTCCACTGACTACTTTATTTAATTTTTATTGTTATCTATAGAAATTAAAATGTTATGACATAGAAAAAGTAAGATTTATTTAGTGCTCGCATACTGAGCAATTTTTTTTTTAAATTTAAATTTATTTTAATTGTATTTATTATTGATGATTTATTATCAGACCTTTTGATTTAATTTCTATTTTGTGTATTATTAAATATGGTTTAGGGAACACATGCTTTACCTTTGATAATTTTGAACTTTTTCTGAATTTTTGGTTTAAGAACTTTTATTAATGAAGTATGTGAGTCTAACAGGTTATTCCTATTGTTCAAATGTACTTTTATATAATGTTTAACCAAGCTCATCATATTTAATATTTAACGCTCTTTTCAATTGTAAAATATAGCTATAATTCATGCTTTTGGATATGTATATAGTATATTGCATTTCTATAGATAACATATGTATATAGTATGTATATAGTATTGATGATAAACTAAAGAAAATGTGTTTTAAAGATATGTTTTCAAACTGTACAAAAACTTTTAAATAATTTAAATAACCATGGTAACAGTACCTTTCATTAACAATCAAATTTAGTAAGAAAAATAATTATATAACCTATTTAAATCCTTTAACCATAGTTTTACGACCAAGAGAAACCTTATCATAAATGGCTCGTAAACTTCTCCAGGACATATTCAGATGGCATGCTCTAAAAGATAGGTCATAGGTCTTCCAAAATTAAAAACTTATAAAATTTGAAAAAAAAACCTGACTATTTGGCAGAAAAAACATTAAAAAATGTTTGCCGTGCACACTTATTTAACTTTTGTGTACTATAAAAACTATCCAGACCTCCTTAAACTTAATTAAATTTTACTTTAAGTAAATTACAATGATGTCACGTAAAACTTTGTTAATCAAAGATACACAAGGCATTCCTAAATATGTATAAAAAAAATGCACTGACATAAAATTCTTCGGGACTAATTATGTCAGTGAAATATCTTCATTTTGAATAAAAATAAAGCTTTAATATTTTATGACGTTTGTTAATATGGCCTTTAAATGGACTGGTCTGAAAAGGCGTTTGAAATACTTATGATAAATCAAATCCATCATAATGCACAGTAAATAGGAAAAATCAATAACCTTTTCTGTTATTTTTTATTGCTAAGGCATAAACTTGTATTGCAAAAACAATTTATTTCTTCCCAGATTCAAGGGTGTATGTTTAATAAAAAACACATTTAGGTTTAAATTTATGATAATTTCTTAAAATGTATCTTCATAACACTTCTCTATCTTAGTTCAGAACCGAAAGTTTATTTTCTTACAACCCTAACTTTATCTCCCCACTTGGCTAGTTTTATGAGTGAGTTTTATGAGATGGCGAGCGAACCTTACATTCACAAAGGAATGAATTTGGCGAGAGTTATTACACTTCAGTTCTTTAAAAAATGATGATTTCCATGACTGTAGAAAAATCGCCAAACACGTTAATAAAGGTTCGAATTGTGCAAGAAATTTGACTTGACATAATGTCTTTCAAGGGAAGGTTTTTCTCGTTGATATGACGAATTGTGATAGATTTTGCTAATCGCTTGTCTTTCAAATTGCTTGATCTGTCTCGATATGGTTGTTTCTATCAGGACCTGGATGGATATTTGCTATCCATCAGTCAAGGCTTGTTGTTCAGTTGATATTGAATAGTGGTGTGAAATGCAAAGATCCACTATATTTCATCTGTATAGATGACTTATCGACGAAGTTCAACTGAACACAATCAAATCTAATTAAAACTAACCATACGACTTTTCTTTT
Organism: Linyphia triangularis; assembly: GCA_963978545.1. Lineage (NCBI taxonomy): Eukaryota > Metazoa > Arthropoda > Arachnida > Araneae > Linyphiidae > Linyphia > Linyphia triangularis. Next base: position 88,216,584 of record OZ021723.1, on the reverse strand, counting down.
GAAATAGAATTTCTATCTTGCGAAGGCTGCATCAATGACAGAGTTCATGTCACAGCACACATTAATCAGAGTAGATAGATTAGTATGTGCTGTGGTATGAACACTGTGATTGATGCAGCCTTCACAAGATGTAAATTGTATTCCAAAAGAAAATTCGTATGGTTTATACTAAGTAGATTTGTATTCAGTTAAACTTCGTTGATAAGCCATTGACAGTCATGTAAGATAGAACTGGGTATTTATAAAGAAACTTTGCCGATATATGAACCTCTAGTGATTGTTCAGTTTACCAGATCGAGGTAAGATTTCAGGTAAAGTTATTCACAGGTATGAGCTCGAGATTCTGTGAATCGAAACAAAATGGTGCTCACGATTACGGTTATAGCTACAGAAAACTTGATACTTTCGAATGGCAACGGCCACTTTTTCCCGTCGCAAAATTCTCAGCGCATGCGAAAACCAAAAAGAACGTTGGAATGGTACGTGTATCACAAAAAAGGGACGAGTCATGCACGAGCTAAAACAGCTCTTTGAATGTCCAACAAAAACACGATCGAGGTTCATTGTGCTAACATAATGCGTCCGTTTTTTGTGATTCACGGTTCCAACGCTCTCTTTATTGTTTTCGCATGCACTGATCATTTTGCGTCAGGAAAAAATAGGGAGGTTGCCATTCGAAAATTTCGAGTTTCTATACCTATAACTGTAACCGTGAATGCCATTTTGTTGCCTTTCACAGAATCTCAAGTTCATACCTCTTAATAACTTTACCTGAAATCTCATCTTGATCTGGAACGGACCGACCACTAGAGGTTCATATATCGGCAAAGATTCTTTATGACCACTCTGTATATATTTGTATTCAATACCACTATGCAATATTAAGACTACTATATCCCCCCAATACCACTATACAATATATTCTTTTCCAGACCTATGCCAAAACGTCCATTGCAAGTACGGAGCCCGCTGTGAGAACGGACAATGCGTGTGCCCCGTTCACTGTCCGGACAACTACGAACCTGTATGTGCTACGGACGGTAGCACTTACCCCAACGAATGTGAGATGCGGAGAGAGGCGTGTATAAGAAGACATGAACTTAGAGCACTTTTCTATGGGGAATGCGGAGATGTAGGCAGTGCAGGACAAGGTACTGAAGTGTCTAATAAAATTGACATTTAAATAGGTTTTTGATGGATATACATATACAGGACGCCATTCTATAAATCGAAGATGGGAAAAAATGACATAATTATCAAAAATTTATTAAATGTTGTTTTAGGAAAAATATAAAATAGTGTCATGTTCCCAAGTGTTCCACCTGTTTCTTTTCATGTATCTGATAGTGCAAAATACCAGCAGTTGGATATAATCTACTCTGAGGTGCGGGATTGTGAAGTGTACTGTCACTATTGAGTGAAATATGTTATTTATCATAGTCCAGTGCCATTTCTGCTGGAAATTTTGAACTATGTTTTATAATATTTTTAAACATATGTACTTTTACAAACCTTTTACAACATACTGTATTCTGCCATGTTAAGCAAAAAAATCTCATCTGCAACGCAGCTAAAAATGAGAAATGGTGGTTTAAATTTTAAGAACTTCATGCAGTTAACGATAACTTTTAGCTTATTTTATGAACTTTTTTTTAATATTTCCCTTGCATCAATTACCATAAAAACTTACCATTATGTAAAACGTATAAAAGACATCCACTTGGTAACAATTACTCAAATTTGTCAAAAAATGCAAAAAAGATTTGAGTGATTATCGCAGCAGTATTCTTCTACTTAACTTTTTTGATTTTAGAAAAAATTTCTAACCTATTCTACTTCATACGTCTTAAAAAATTGAGTAAAATTTTAAACAAACTTTTATTATCCTGCTACTAGATCCTTAAGTAGGTAATATTAATATATTTTACTGCATTGTATGCACCTAATTTTTATTCTGGGATCCTTAAATAGCTTACGTTTAAATTGAGTTGGCATAATGTGCGCGCAGATTTATCCGATGAATTTTAAAAGACACTCTAACAGTCTTATACAATTTATCAACCAAACAAAATCTGAAAATCACGGTCAATAAAACACATGTTTAAAATTACAGCTTACATAAGAAGCTTTACGAAAGGGGTTATATAGTAGAACTACTTGATACAAAATAGCTAGGAAAGCATATTTCGTTGCAATGTTTAAAAATACTACAAACAATTTTTTAATTACAACTTTTAAACTCCTATTTAACTATACGAAAAATTAATAATATGGAACGTATGCTTAAAATATAAATGTCTGAAAGCAAATGTGTTTTGTGTCAGTTATGCACCTGCTATAAATTGTTCTTCTCAATATTTATACAAGCCCCATACACATGTTTTCTCATTTACAAAGTGCTTTTCAGCATACAATAGGGAAATTTTTGAATTTAGATCATATACAATACTGTAATTTGAATGACGTGGTAAAATATAGGGTTGTATATTGAAATTATAAAAGAATTTGCAGAAAAAAAATTTTAGGTTATTGTTTAAGTATTAAATTTTGTACACACATTTAAAAAAAAATCTTAAACGAGACACCGTAAAAAAGTGAAAAAACATATATAACTATCATTCAAATTTATTTGTGTGATGTACATAAAGATGCGATTCAATAACCACATCTTTACGATTCAAAGTTTACTAAGGAAAATGAAATATTAAAATTTCCCTTCAAATTTGTAATCACTATAAGTAAATTTAAGTAAATAAGATTTGTTAAAAAAGATGGTATGTTTTCTTATTTCGATACTAAGCTGATTTAAAGCTCATATTTAGTATTCGAAAATAGTTTTTAATTTTCATAAGTTGGTGATTTTCTTGAAAAAAAATCTTCCACTGCAACAGTAATACATTCAAAAGAAAAAGCATTTTTATTTTCAAACTAACTAAATTTCATCAACTGCTATTCCAATGAAAAAAATTTAAATTTATTTAAAGCGACCAATTCACTTTCAGGGATTTAACTTTCCCCAAAAAAGAAAATGGCGACGCTTTTCAAGCAAGTCGAAAAATTATTCAAAACTTCTTCCGATGCAAAAGAAGTAATTCCTTTCTTATTTCAACTCTCCTATATGTTGCCTACTTCTAAGAACCAAAATATCCGCAGACGATGCATGAATGTTTCATAAAAGGAATTGGGAGCAAACAACCATTTTCGATCTTCTATATTTTTTGCCATCTCTGGTAAAGCAGGTGTGGTATATAAAATGCTAAAACTTAAAAGAAGTGAACGGCTGTTGTTTGAAGCAAAATTTTATGCGGGGAAATCGTTCTTCAATAAATCTCATCCGTCTAGGTGTTTAAAGAACAAAACACTATAAATCGAGCATTTTAGTATCTGATTTTTCTGTTTCTGTTTTTGATAAAAGCTTAGGAAGCGTATGGAATACAAGTTTCCTACTGTCAACTCTGGACTTTATCTTGTGAAGATTTATTAGTCACTGGAAAATAACTCCGATCCGAAAATAAAATATACGAGGAACTGTCTACGAAAAAGTATCTTTGTTTTGATATCGCACATTTATTTGTTTTAAGCTTGTGTTCAAGTCATTTTTGTATGGATCTATCTATCAGTACTCTTTATCAAAGGTATGGTTTTGAAAAATATTCTTAATTTTTTTTTTATTTAGGAAGTTTTTGAGAAATTAAGAGCTTTCTTCATATTTTAAGTTTATTTACAGAGTAGAATAATTTTGAAAGAGTTTTTGAAAGACCTAGAAATTGTTTTTAATACAAATAATATCAAATTTACGAGCTAATATTGCAGCACAAATATTTAGTAAATTATCCTGTAGCTGTAAATATATTCATATATTAAATGCATTGTCAACTGTTAATTGACGGTATACGTTATACATCCGCTTCATATTCTATTATCAAATATTATTGTCTATTTAGTAATTGTTTTAAAATGCGACAGCTTATGCAATTTTACATATCATTGAGCTGAATATAGAAAATGCAAAATGCCTAAGTGATTGGCATCACTTCATTTTTTTACAACTTCTTAATAATGTGAATAATAAGTCCTTAAATGTAAAATAAAATTTTACAGTGTAAACTTTAAATGTAATTGTTTCTCACGAACCCATAGATCTAATGCAAAAAAAAAAAAAAATATTCAAAAAATTTCAAAAAATTTACATTACCTATTAGAGAAATCTTAGAAATCTTGCATCACCATTAAATGAGTATTAATGTGAACCTCAATGCTTTGTTTTCATGTATGAAGAATATTTAAAAAAAATATTTCGGCAGATAATGTGCTCTAGAAAACTAAGTACAACGTCTTTCAGAGGAGAATCTCTAACTTTGAATTAGCGTCACTGAAGAAACAGAAAGAAGAGACAATAATTTCAAATTTACAAGCTGACATTGCAGCATAATTATTTAGTAAATTATCCGGTAGCTGTAAATATATTGATGTGTTAAATGCATTGTTAACTGTTAATTGACGGTATACATTATACATCAGCTTGTTATGTTGTCTAGACAGGTACGGAATTTTAAATACACAGGTTTACGAAATTAGTTGAAATATTGAATTTCAATAAATCGTATATAACTTTCTTATTGATAAATATATTCAAATAAAAATAGGACTAATCAGTATACCATAACCATTCACTGTCAAATTTATAACCGTCAATCATTTTTATAATGGAGTATTTAAAATTCCTTACCTGTCTATCCAACAAGCAAATTGTCTCTTCTCTCTATCCCTTACTGTTTTGTAATCATGTCATTTCAAAATTAGATATTCGTTTCTGAAATACACTGTATTTAGTCGATAGTCCGGCTATTACCCTTACGAAGCTTCAATCCGAAGACGAACCAATTCCCTATTACCACTCATGACATTTTTGTCTCCTAAATAGATATGGGATCAGGTGGCAAAGGCTGTCACGAAAAGAACTGTCAATTCGGAGCTGTGTGCGAATACGGCCTGGATGGATCTCCCCAATGTGTGTGCAACTTTGATTGTCCAGCGAACAGAAAACCAGTTTGCGGATCAGATAACTTAATCCATAACAATGACTGCACTCTCAGGGAAGAATCGTGTCGTCAGCAAGTCCAGATCTTCATTCTGCCGACATTGCTATGCGAGGGTAAGTGCCACCACGTTAATCGACGACATTATCGGGGAACAATTATCATGTCATTGAGTATGTGGGTTTTGTCAATGTATTATGGAATGGTCTATCTTAAATTTCTAGGTCTAAAAGCACGCATGTGTAGGTTCTAATTCTGCACTATGCAAAAAGAATAAACTACATCGGCATATTTTGTTTTTAGATAAAAAAAAAGATTATCACCTATGAATGATGCAATTATAGTTTGCAAGATTCTAAATAGCTAATAAAATATCCCATGGAAAACTTTGCATGTTTTAGATTTCTAATTTTGAAAGGAGATATTTCCACAAATATGCATAACTATTTTTACAAATGTTCGACATTGTTTGAAATAGTGCAATGGCATTTGGTGAGGGTAATGAGGTCTGAATGAGGGTAATTCTAGACAGATATATTCACGTAATGGATAGGGAATTAGGAGTAAGTAAATTTTATTCAAATATTGGCTGCAGGTGTTGTTAGCACAATTATAGCATGATTTTATACGCAATCAAAGTGTTCATATAATATGATATGAAAATTAATTTCAAAAGAATAGAATAAGGAACATTATAAATCTTGGTTTGAACACCATTAATCAGCAATGGCGTCGTAAATGGACTATATAGTTTATACGAACTCCAATGTGGTGCAACTAAAGAAAAATGATCTGATAAGATTTTACAAGCTGCATAAAATTTTTTGGCACTTGCAGCAATATGGACTGTTTTCCAATCAGTCTGAGATGACATGGATAACAATCTTGAATAAAACGTTGTAAATAAGTCGTTAAAAACCGATAATGGTCAATCTGCCCCAATGCTGAATAACATATACTGAAAGTTTTGAATTTTGTATGCACAGCTTTAAAATTGAAATATTTTGTTTATAAGAAAGGACCGAAAAAAAATTAGGTTTTGTGATGCTCTTGAAGTGTTTCTTTAAAAAATCATGTATTTTGATACAATTCTCAAATTTTGGCCAGAATTGGTAAATCTTCCAGCACTTTTCTTTCCGATATTGGCCAATACTGATCTGCTACCTGGAGTTAGACTTGAAAACGAATAATTTTTTAATGAATTATAAGTCAAGTTTATATCTTTCAACACATTTTAAATTATATTTGACTAATACCGGGTGAGTAGTTTAGTCTTAGTCGCTTCTGTTAAATGGAACTTTAAAACAAAATAACTTTTAATAACATTTTGACAGGTGCTTCGTTTTCATCAGTCTAATTCAATTATTCCAAAATAAAAATTCGCAGCTCAATACACCAACACTTAGTTTATGTATTACACAATTTACTTTAGAATTTCCATCTAACTCCCACCCACAATTAAAATTTTTATAAATTTTATAGGTTTTCCATTTAATAGTTAGTGAGTTTATATCTCAATGTTTATGTAAACTTAAAACAACCAAATGAAGGAATTGAAACTAGTTATTTACATGACATTGAAATTATATTTAATAATGTAATGTAAGTTGTTTTTAAAATTCAATACAAGCTTTTCTTTCCCTAAATTTGAGTACTTATTTTTTCAGAACCTAGAGACATCCCTTGTGATGGTGAACTTCCATTGGTGAACCCAATTACCGGGAGTGAGTACTTATGTGGTGAGGATGATCCAAATAAGTATTGCCCGCCAAGTAGTTATTGCCACAGGACAAAGTCATTTGCCAAATGCTGTAGAGAAGGTATGCAACCATTCAGACATAATACCACGATTCAGATTTTAAATTGCTGTGTTACATTGACGCTGCAAGCAGGCGTTCACCATAAATTTGTATTAAAGGACATACTATCGAAAGATTATTGCTACAAAAATCCACCTAGGAAGAATAAATCGTTTGCTACTTGTTATAGAAAACGTTTTTCAATCAAGAAACTCATGAAAGTAAACTTCCTTTGTCTCAAACTAAACACCTGCAATAATTCGTTTCATTAGTGGAGATGACTCAAAGTCATTTATCTTAATTTGTGAAACCCTGCTACCAAGGCAACGTTACTGAAAATTGGTTTAGTTAAGTATTATTTCACTACGTCAGTTCAAAACGTAAGTTGATCTGACCACTTCGCCCAATTAAAGTTTGTCTCCTGATATATCAACGAAAAAGTAGTTGTTTGGAAGCAACTCCTATTTAGCGTGAGTTTCTAAGATTACGAATAGTTGTTTTATGACCTTGAATCACTATTACTAAGAAAGCACACTGTGGTGAATTGTGTGGATCATTATCATGCCTTAAGCTACTTTGACAAAGTTATCTGCTATGAAAATTTCTACTGGAATTCAAACAAATTAAGGAAGATATTTTCTATGTAAAGAGAAATAAAACTATTTAAAATAATGATACATTACGCAATTAGAAAAAATCATATCGATTCAAAGTTAGCATTATCCCAAAGAAAAGCATTATAAAAAATCTACTAAATAACCTTGTTGTCTAAGTAGATTCTCAGAGATTGATGCATAGGGATCAAAATTAACTACTCTGTTTTATTTATTCGCCATCTGCCAATGCATACCTCATGCGAGATTTAATACCTACAAGCTTAAGAACCAGTAAACATAAGGCTCAATCCAGAAAAGCCTACTGCAATAAACTTGCTATTCCTTTTTCTCCGAGTCTGAGATAACAAAACAAACTGCGCAGAAATGAATTTAGAAGAAAGGAATTCACGAAGGGCTTAGAATTATATTTTATCCTGACAGACAAAAACAGACTTTGCGTTCTCGTCCCTCCGTATTTAAGCCTTAAAGCGAGAGAAGAAATAAAACCAGCCCAAACGTAGCCCTGCATTTAAGATGCCCCATTCTTTCTATCCAATCCCAAACGCAGTGTTGCTCAATCTAAAATCCAATTTGAAAGGCGAGGTTCTTTTCCAGAATTCCCATCTAATTTATACAACGCTATAAATTTCCAGCAATGAAAACGAATTTTATACCTTGCCTGTGCTTTACTATTAGTGAAAGTGGGAATATAATGACTAAACTGATATATACCAACAAGAATGCAATTGATCATCCTTTGAATGGGTGCCTGGGATTTACAGTGGAATCAGCCATACAATAGACCACCTATGATGCTTCGAGTGTGTTTCGCCTTATTGTTCAGCTCAATATCGAATAGAGGATAGTCTTTACTTTCTCCATCTTATCTTAAGTTTAGCATCCCATAATTTCTTTTGAGTGTTTTGTATTCTGTTTATAGAGGACGAGGATTTAAGAATAGGGGATTTTAGAAGCTTTCCATAAATTATATAATCCAATATCAGGTGTTTTTATAAATGCAGCGTCCATTTTATGGAGGGCATGGAATAGACTACTTAATTTAGAGTATATTATATTGGTATTAAACATGTTTTTACTAGCTCTTTCGATAGTCTCTTACTAAGTAGTGTTAAGAAATCTGTTTATGCATTAACTTTTATAAAAAGGCAACGCATACATAATTTATCCTTGTTATTTTCAATCAAATATTCTCTCACAATTCATAGAAACACCTGATAAAATACAATCGCAATAATTATATCGTAAAGCTTAATTTTTCCTCGAGAGTTGCCCATTATAAATTAATTGCATCAGTCATAGTATTGGAATTTATTTCTGGATCGTTTCAGGTTGTGATATGATCTCCATTCCTTTATTAGTAATTAATTGAACTTAATATTAAGGTCGTAATTGGTATGCTTGGTATAAAAACTCTTTTTTGTTGTTAATTAATGCCATAGAGGTGGAACAAGGGATCTTAAATTTTAAATAAACTCTAAAATGCATAATTAAAGGGAACCTTCCCAACAGTATTCTATGATGTTTAAAAGGGTAATAATTTTCGTAAAGGTTAAACTAAAATCCTCAAAGAATGGTTGACAATATCTTCTGAGTGTCTTGCAGAATTGCTACATCATTAAACAAACCTTAGCCCAAGAAACTTGGACGTTAATAATTGGTGTGGATGATCCTTCCTTGTGAATTCATCATGAATTCTTGTAACGGTATTGCTCAAATTTCCATAGAATATTAATATTTCATTCCCAGTTATCATAGTAATTTATATATTTAGAATTCATCCTGTTCAAAATTCAATTTAGCAAATATCATTTGAACGTCGCATAAATTTACTCAGCAAATTGTAATTAGGTCAAATTATATACTCCATTATTTGAATTGCATTATGATGTTAAATTGAATAACGTGTTATTTATAAGAGAGATGAACATGTTATTTGAATGTATTGATCATTTTAGTTGGATTAATAATGTGTTTATTAATTATTTAGTTAACTAAAACATGCAATTAAATAACAGATCATAACTAATTATGATAATAGTTTTCTGCACATTATTTTTAATAACAAACACATTAAGCATGCTATCAAGTCATATTTAACTTTCCTTAATAAAGTATTATTAGTGGGATTTGTTAAAGAATTACGCGTTTGATTCTATTTATAATCTTTAAATTAAAGTTCATTGACTTCAATGGATTTGTTGTTAGAATAAGTTTGGCTTTAAGTAATATTCACAATAATAAAATCTTTTGAATAGTAAAATGACCATGAAAACATTTTATAACTTTTCAGAATATTAATGGCATACATTACAAAAATGTATAAATAAGCTACAGAATCCGTAAATATACTTAAGCAATACAAATCCTAGAGTTACAAGTTAATCTTTGACGAAAGGATATAAAAGAAAATATAATGCCAACTTAAGTAATCCTTCTAAAGCCAAGAATGCGCTCGCAACAAAACGGTTTTCTCCTAATCCTTCAATATAAATGGCACGATCAGAATAACAGTAACAAAGCACTGAGCGTCACTTGTGCCAAATCGCTTCCTTAACAATCCGGGAATTTCCCTGAATCCTTGCGAGCTGTAGTGGTTTAACAACATGTGCTGCAATTGGTAGTATAGAAAAAACCTTTTATATAATTTAAGTATAAATAATGGGGTTGAGAGGGGTTGGTAATACAGCTGTCTATAATTTAAAAGTATTTTTTGTAACTTTTTTACAAAGTTGTAATAAATGTTTGCTCTATATCAGCTAATTTTAGGATGTGAATTAGTAAACCAGAGCTGTAAAAAATTATTCCTTCGGTTGTCTTATAGTGTTTTCAAATGTTGTACCAACATTTAATAAAAGGTTGTGCTTTTGTACTTGAACCCTATGCAGTATTTTAGGAAATCAAATGACACACTTATTTTTGACAGACATTTCTGATTCTAAACCATTTTATTTGATGATTAAAATACTTCTAACATATTTTAGTGAATATTTGTTTTTCATAAAACGATAATTTCGATACAAAAATTACTTTATGTCGATTTTTTTACTTTATAGTAGTAAAAGTATACATAATTAATAAGGCTTTCGAACAGTAAGATAACCCTTAATATACAGGGTGTACAAATCATCAAATGTCCCTATTTTTTAACAGTCAATTAAACAATCACTTAATGATACGTTGGCGGTATTATGCAAAATGTAATGCAGAATTCGTAAATTTTGAGGGCAATTTTTATTTTCCGGATCATGGTAATCCAGCTCGCGGTTTCCGATTGCGGATGTCCGATTGCCTGGTCACCAAGATCTCGGGCAGTCACTCCCCTGATATTTTTCTTTTGGGGCAGTGTCAAAGATAATATTGTCAAGGAACATCCGTGATGTTGAGCATCTTCGTGCATCAATAACTGCTGCTAATGCTACTATGACTATAGAAACGTTACAGTGAACATAAATGAAACTATATTACCGACTGCATATCCTCAGGTCTACTAAGTAGGATGGACCGAAAAAACTTTTACTTTTGTTTCACATTCAAATAGCGAGTAAAAGTTGCGATCTGGCTCCAAATGAACGAAACAATCTTTTCTTCTATCCCTTCTATCAATCATGTATTTCGGTTGAAATTTACTATAAGTGAAGAAAAAGGTGTATCTTTAAATAATTTTAAACTTAAGTTAAAATGGTAATTTTGTGTCCTAATAGCGCAGGATAAAATTATAGGCCATCCCGTGTTCAAATCTGTAAAAATATTGACAAAATGTCGGTGTTAATACTATGCGCAACGAGACCATAAAATACAATTTTTCAAGAAAAAACGCAAAAATAACGACATTTGTGGGGCATCAAGTCATCGATCATTTCAACTTGTTTAGCTAAATTTATGGCATATTTTATTAATATATTTTCTGGAATAGGGGTCATAACATAATATTCCAACAGTAAAAAACATCTAGCATCATTGCAACTGAAATAAAAATAACTATTGATGTCACAATAGAAATTACATGGGTTGTTCTGAAACTAATCTTAGCAGAGATTTTTCAGTTAAGTTTGGCATAATAGTTCTCGACTTCAGAGTAGATATATTTTCCATCTCATTATTTGACTTCGTAGACACTGGTTACTGTCTCCGTCACCAATTTGACGCATATCTGAACTGCTTGAGAGTAGGATGGCATAAAGATCTCATTCAGGTTTTTCAACAGAGCAAATAAATCCCTGAATGTCTTCATCTGCGATCCTCTTGAGGACGGGTGGAAGTAAAATGTTAATCAAGTTCCAGTAAATCATTGCGCACTATTTATTTGCTTTAAAATTCATATATGAGATCTTGAAGTATCTGACACCAGTCTTCAGTAAAAGATTGCTCTTCCTGGATATAAAAATTCTTCTAAATCTGAGAATTTTAGTACATGGAATCATTTGTTTTCTACCATGAAGAGAAGCAAGTTCTCAGAATGGGCATAAAAGGCATTACTTTCAATGATGGTCAACTATACCTTTAAGCTCATAATTCATGTAACGAGAAGTTACAATTGGTTTGAACAAGTTACGAGCGTCATGAGCGAATTTTCTGCTTCTCTTTATGTGAAACAAAATTGCATTGTAACATATCAATATGAAATGAACGATTTCTTCTTTTGAAATGATATTTTTTGTGATGTTGTACAAACGAAGAATTCGATTGATCCTTGCCAAGCATCGTGCTTGGGGAAATGGGCCTGGATCGTGAACCAACCTATCTTTTGAACAATCAACCATCTCGTATTTCAAGCGATATGTTGAGAAGATACTACTGATCTTTACTGAGGGTTTTTCTGTTATCTTCTGGTAGTTCACATTTAATTTTCTTGAAATCAAGTTTCTCAAAAGATATATATGTTCACAATCCAGACTCACAAATAAATATTTCGAAATGAATGAATGGGCCTGGTTTTTCTTTTTATCTCCACTATCCTTCAGAAGGATCGCCGATAAAGAAATTCGGGGTTTCATTTGCTCTGGTGAAAAACCTAGATGGAATATTGATGCTTTTCCGTGCTGCACTCAAGCAGTTGAAATATATATCAAATTGGTGGCAGAAGCGACACTCAGTGTCTGCGGATCCGAATCAAGAGATGGCAAAATAAGATCTGCCCTGAAGTAGATAAATATTATACCAAGTTTCACTTACTCATTAGTTTCTAAACAAGCCATATAATTTTAAATATGATCTCAATTTTTTAATCTTTATCTTGTTTTTTAATTCAATCTTTTTATGAGAGGAATATTATGTTATGACCCCTACTGCCTAAAATATATTAATAATATAAGTCGTTAGCTTAGTCAAACAAGTTGCAATATTCGATTCTGATGTCTTACAAATTTCATTATTTATTGCTTTTTCTTGAAAAATGGTATCTTACTAGCTCGGTTGCATGGTTTGTTAGCAGCAACGTTTTGACAATATTTTTACAAATTTGAACATGTGATGATCTATAGCTCTATTCCCACCTATTTGAACTTGAAAAATTACCATTTTAACTTGGGTTAAAAATTCTGAAAAATAAGTACTTTTCATTGTTTGTATTGAATTTTAACAAAGATGCGTAATATGTACTAAAAAGAATAGTTTCGTTCATTTGAAGCCAAATCACAACTTTTCCGTGCTATTAGAATTTGAAACAAAAATAAAAGTTTTTTCGGTCCACAGTACTACTGAAGGAGTCCATTTGGAAGTGCATTATTTTGTTATCATAAAAACTGTGTGAGTCCTGTCTCCAAGTTAGAAACATTTTATTCGAGCAGCCTGTATATTAAAGGGTACATTTTATAAAATCATTTCCTATTTATTTTTAAAACGACTAATTATATAAATTGCTACTAAAAAAAAAATAATAATAATAATAAAAAAATGCTCTACCAAGCAAACTGATTATGAGTATGTAATTAAATAAATTTTGGTCTTGCCCCATATATTAGTTTTAAGCATTTTCTTAAATATTATGTTTGAAATATGATTCTGTGTTGATTATTTATGTTAACAAGGTTAAAAAACACTTTCTGTATAGCAAGTTAAAGAAAAAAAGATTAAGATATTTTGTAGAAATTAAGTTTTATGACAAAACTTGCAGTTAATGTGAAGTCTATGTTGAAAAAATATATGCAATTAAAATCCTACATAAAAACAATATTTTTGATCATATTTATAAAATAAATTACTTATCAAATATAAGAAAACCCCTCATTTTTGCTAAAAGTAATATTAAAAAATATCAATTTACTAAAAAACCTGTATTTTGTACTTGCTTATTATTAAAAAGTTAGAAATACGAAAGAGAAACACACAAAATGGAAATTGGAGGAAAGGAAAAAGTTACTTTTTCGATGATTTCTACTAAGCCAGAAATAATAATTAGCAACCAGAAAAAATTTAGAGAAGAACAAATCCAGCTGTTAGAAAAATAACAAATACTGATATTAGTGGAAATATATTTCCCCAAAAAAAAGAAGCTAGATAATATGAAATACATGTATGAAAAGATATGCTAAAATGGTACCAAAATGAAAATAATAGGAGAATTACTAAGTTGCTAAATGTCAAAAGAGGTAATTTATAATTGAAAGTCAATGGATATGCATCCTTTTTACATCTAACTATATATTTATGTGTAGATATACATTCTACAGCTACTCAATTTCTTAATTTATTTACTTTTAGAACGTACCGAATTATTTATAAAATTCCTTTTCTTATTTCAACCCTCCGTTAGGATTACGATAAGTGACATATTTTATTTTAATATAAATAAATTATACCTTATCATATTACTTTTTCGGTGAATAACAAAATATTTTAATGAAAAAAATATACCCTTTGGGTACAACTTAGAAAATGTAAGCAAATTAAATATACCAAAAGAAAATACGTACTTAAATCGATGTATATAAAGGATGAAAATACAATTGTTTTAAGGTTTGGGACTTAGGGCACTTTATTTCTGAAAATATTTTTAATTCATTTCAGATAAGCCCTTAACGTATTTTTCGAAAACCTCAGAAAAATGTATTGCAATTATTTAAATTACCCTGCTTAAATAAAATGGTACTCAGCGAAATAGCTCATATATTTAAAAAAGTAAATTAAATTGCTTTAAATGGATTTACCTCAGCTTACTGTTTATATTTATTTAAATTTTTTGGTTATTCCTGCTTACGAAATTGCATAGCTGTTAATACAAATATTAGGGAACAATGTACTTGCATTTAAATGAATTAGACACAGCAGCTTTAGATGGACTTAAATTTGTATTTATTTATTATGTGTAAATGTTAAAATGTTTTTTCTAAATTAAAAGCAAACGTTGATAATTTTTTAGTTAAATGAAGTGCTACAAATTCGAAATAATAGCTCGTTTTTGACACACACACACACACACACACACAAAAGCGTATACAAAATAGCAGAACAGTACCAAAATTGTAAAGGAAATCAGTTATAATTACCAAAATAACAATGCAAATTAAATTTGCATAGAAATTGGTTTTAACGGAAATATAACAAAATTGAGGTTTTGACTTGGGACAAATAGAGGTAAACTTTGTTTTAATATTTACAAAAATAAATAAATTCTGTGTACATGTGCGACATCATTTTAAAACATAAAAGACTATTTTGACAGACAACGGTAGCTTCAACATTGATTTCTTCACTATATCACTTCTATACTTTTTATATTTATTAACCATTAACTTTTTTAAGAGGTAAAGAAGGATAATAGTAAACATAATAAACCAATTATGTTTTTACTATATTAAAATAAAAGTGTCATTTATAATTAAAACGTGCATACAATTTAAGTCCATCATCAGAGTTCCAAATTGAAAACTTTGTATTTTGCAAGTTTTATTTTAAATTAATAACTTTTCAAATTAATTAATAACATTTCATTTGTATTAAGAAATTGTAATTTTAACTTAAAAAGTTTTATCAAGTCTCTATTACAAAAATAACTTTTATGTCATAGCATTTTTCTATGTTTAATGGAATGACATTCTACAATATGATTCAATGCCCTCTATAGATTGGAGCAAAAATAAAATGACTTTTACATTTTAACTATTACATTACTATTACAAAGTTGTTTAGATTTTCAGAATATACTGTTTGTGGGATTTCATTCTTAAACAATATTTTTTAAGTTATTGAGAATTCACACTTTTTAAATAGATAATTGTAATATTACTATATTACTTAATAATTAAATAATGTTGTGGCTCAGAGAAGTTTTTTTTTTTTTCTTCTTTTTTTTTTTTCTTTTTACTTTAACCTTTAATTGCTGTGGTTGGGTGGTTTGAGGTTTTTGGCGCAAGAGCTACAAATGGTTCATACTGCGTCAAACAAATTGGTGAACATCACTTTTAAAGTTTAAGGAACACATTATCAGAAAATTAATATCAAACTCAAAGATGCGATATTTTAAGGGGTGGAAGCATTCCACAAAAACTGACTTTCTGCCTGTCAGACCGCTTACAGCAGTTACAGGTTAAAAGACATTAAGTTTTTTTTTTTTTTTTTTTTTTTTTTTTTTTTTTTTTTTAACTTCCAATAGCATTTTTATATGACTTTTTAAATTTCCTTTCAATATTTTGTACTAAATTGTAAATTTAAAGAGTCATGAAAAAAAAATATTTCGTTCCATTAAATGTAATGGTAAAATGAAGTTAATATTAAAACCTAGAAACCAACCAATATACGTTTAATTTAATGGAACATGACAGTCTTCGACAAAATTTAAAAGCTGCATTTGCATCCAACTTCAATGTCCCATACATTATTCAATTCTCCATGTATATACGAATTTATTTTACAGAATTCGCTATTAGCTGTTTGCAAATATAGTAACTGTGTAAAAAAAAAAAAAAAAAAAAAAAAAAAAAAAATGAAATGCTTTTAATTTATTAAGAGTTGTTGAAATTACCCCAAAACAACGATTTCAACACCGTGTAATACTTAAAAATAATCTATTCAGCATTTCAATCTAATTTTTTGTAGCATATCTTATAATAGTGAGTTCTCTATAATAAACCCAAAGTATTTTTTCATATATATATATATATATATATATATATATATATATATATATATATATATATATATATATATATATATATAGCAATATTGTGTAAAAATAGATTACCAGCTTTAAATGAAATGTTAATTTAACACTGTCACAAAAAGTAGAATGTCTGTTAGTTTTGTTAAATTTTACAGTTACTATGTCTGAAAAGTAACTTTCAAAAGTATTTGTAAACTTAAGTACTTATTTATTATTATTATTTTTATCTAAAAACAAATTATACGAACACAATAACAAATATGTTGAGAATTAAATAATTTGTTGGACTTTTTTTGAAATTATATGCAAAAAACAACTTTTAAATTCTATCGAAGACCGTTAAGATCCTTTAATAAAATAAGAACAACTAATGCTTTCTAATTTTTCTAGAGATACATACAGTCAAACCCAGTTAACGCCAAGTCGATGGGGCTGTCGAAATTGTTCGCGTTAACCGAATGAAATGAATAATTAGCGCGTTAAATGAATAAATTTATGTTATGTTTTAAATACAGAGCACTGTTTTTGTTTCGCGTTAAACGGGATTTAATGTTAAGCGACTTCGTGTTAACGGAGTTTGACTGTACTTTTAAAACTATCTTCCTTATCTCAGTAGAAGTTATAAAAATTATGCCTTGTATCTAAAGTATGGTTCCATCTAAGCTTTCACAGGGATAAAAAAAAGATAAAAGACAACGTTAATATACATTAGAAAGTAGGAAAAAAAGATTAAAAAATAATTTTCCCACTTTATATGTATACTTAAATCTATACTTTCATCTAATTTTCTCATTAAACTTATTAATTGTATTAAATAACATAGTGTGGACCCATAACACTTTTGTAAAGGTATAAAATGCAATCTTCCTTACAGTTGTCCTTATTAAAACGTGCGCTGATACTACTTATGGTTGCTGTCCAGATGACCAAACAGCCGCATTAGGTCTACATAACGCAGGATGTCCAAGTAAGTGTTTTTTAATTTTATTAAATATATTTAGATCAACACGTGGAACATATATTAAATATCCTTATAAATGCAGTGCAAACCTACACTAAGAAGTAATTTGCAATAGGTTTTTTCCGATATGATTTTTTGTGGAATAGCATACAACATACATTTCTCACGAACCTTTTTGTTACATGAAATTCCATTTTGATTTAGAAATATATGTGAAATTAAATCACATTTGAGTAAAATCGGCATTTGAATCACGTTTTTTTTTTTGTTTTTTTTTTTTTTCTTTTTTTTTCTCCAACACAAATTCACAAGTGCAATGAATTTTAAGGAAATTAAAAAAAAATTATTTTCTTCACGGAAATCTTAAAGTTAATTCTGTGCCATATAATTATCCGACTCCTTTATATGTGTGTGTGTTATTTTAGTTATTATTTGGTTTTCAGGAAGTTTTAAAAAACTTTCTCAACAACATCCAATTAGCGGAGAATTACACAAGATTTTTCTAAGAAAGTTGAATTTACCGGACCGCAGTTCATGACGTACTTATGCATTCAATAAGAATTATGATAATATAAAATTGTTTTAAATAAATAGTTTATTTACATATCCAACAAAATTGGCAAAGGGAACAAAAAATTAAAAATTGGCAATCATTTCGTAAGCGATAAAATATCGCCAGTGGTCAATTTTATAATGCCAAGTACACTTTTTTTTTGTTATTTCTTGATTTTAGAGGCTTTACAGTGAATGGTGAGTTTTTCCTCTATTTATATATACTAATAGCTACTAGTTTTCTAGGTTTTATAATTCTACCCCCAATAGAAATGTATTAAAATTGATATTCAAATTTTTCGAACATTGCCTCCTTTAGGAGATTCGGCGAGGAAAATCTCGATTTTTGGATTTTTTGCTTTGTATAATTGTTAAACATTACAAGCATACCAAATTTCATAGTACTAGCTCTGCTAGAAGTACCTTAGTAATTTGATGATCAGTGAGTGAGTTTTGAGCGGATTTCAAAATATGTCGTTTTCTGCCATTTTTGAATTTTATTACCTCGAAAGCCAATGCAATTATAGGCTTGAAACTTATGGGTCTTACTAAAGTTCTTAACATCTACCAGTAAAATCAAATTTCGGCTCTCAGTCATACGGTAATACACAGATATAAGAGGTCAAAATATTGCTAAATGGCTTCCTGTAAAAGATGGCTGGCACTTAACTTGGCGGGTGCTCTGCCGTACACCTAGATTGCATGGCATTAAATATTTTTTTTTTGCCACCAAAACTTTATAGAAAATGTATTGAGACTAAGAAATTATACCTCCAAAGATATTACACGTCACAAGCAAAATTAAAGGCAACATACAGGATTTGAAAAAATTTAACTACAAAATGGAAAGGTAAAATAAAGAGTAGGTTTATTTATTTTTAATTTAAAGAAACAAGAAATATATCCGGTGTCTCTTGATACAATCCTGTTCAAAATATTCAGTCGTATGTAAGTTATGAGCATTTCTTGTTAATCACTTTAATTCCACCATCTCAGCTAGAAAACAGCGAATTAAAATCATATTCTCAATAAACTGGATTAGTCAACATACCTATAGGAATGACAAATCCGGATCAAATCGGTTCAGTAGTTCTCAAATTAAGATCATTGCCCCTTTCGACCCTATTCAGGATATATATATATATATATATATATATATATATATATATATATATATATATATATATATATATATATATATATATATATATATATATATAATCTATATATTTATATATATATAAACGTTTAAATTGGTTTAGTAAGTATCAAGTTATGACCATACCTGTTAAAGGTAAAAAATAATTAAGGCTTTCTAAATTACAAGCAGCTATAAATATTTCTCTTGTTTCGACAATCAAGTGTGTAAAATGTCATCTATTATCGGAATAAAATCCTATTAAAATCATTGTACACAAGAACAATAGTCTTTATTCATACTGATTATTATAAAAGAATTTTAGCGTTCCTTTACTCCCATATTATTAGATCTCCCCACAAAAATTATTATATTGCATTGAACAATAGGTAAAAAAATCTTTAAGAAGGATGTGGGGAATCTTATAATTCAGTTACTTATTAAATCTGGAACACAAATTCAAAATCTAAATTATGATATTACTCTATTATTAGATATATAAATTCTGATTCTAAATGTCTGGAAATACCAAGATGCATACATTTTAAAAATCTTAATGATGCAGCGCAACATTGGATTTTAAGGAATAAATGGTAAATTAATAATTTCTTAAATTTGGCTCAGATAAGAATTCATTAAACGTTAACCATATATTTCATATATAATTTGTAAAAAACACTTTTAAAATGTTGTTCAATACTAGAAGAATAATTTTTACCCTTTCCAAAGTTAGAAAATGATTGCCTACTGTACACGCATAACAGGGTGTATCAATTAAGTTAATTATCCAAAACTGTGACGCCTTTTTTTGTGTGCATCAGCTTCTCGTGATTTTAACGTTTGGTCCGCATCAGCGCTACTGAGAATATTTTCAGAAAACGAACGAGTGTGTTTAGATATTTTTGAACCGCTGTCACTATATCAGATATTTCATAGAATACTTTTTTACTAAGCACAAATGCAAAAATTCCCACGATAAACTCCAACCAGAAGGTATAATCTTTTATACGAATCCTTATATAGGACATAATTCAATTACAATCAATAATTTTTACTACATACTTTCTTAAAAATATGGTAATGAAACTATGGAACGCTTAATATGCTAATTAATACTTATAAAATCAACTTATTTTTATTTATGGTAATCTTAAACATAACTATATATTTACATGTTCAAAATTTTGAAATATATTATTCGTAAAAGAAAATTTATTTTCTTAACTAAGATGAAGAATTTTTATATTTCATACAAAATTTCCAAATCAATTTACACAACTCAAAAGTTATTCGAAATCCGCATGGAAAAACTATTATGTTTCCTAAAGGCAAAATATTTCATTGAAAGCAATATTCATTCGAACTCTTGTGATGTTTCATTCAACGTCTGGTGATATTTCATCGGACGTAAATATGCATAACTTGACATTTCAATCGATGAAAGGAAAATCGTTGAAGAATGCAGTTTCATATTGGATGCATTATTTTAGAAAAGAAGTCAAATGCAATGGATATTTATTAAAATTAATGCCAAACACTGAAATTAAGGAATAATGTGGATAACTAAATTGAATATCGCTTTAAGGAATAGTACTTTATCGTGGTTGTTATACAATGGTGTTTTTTTTTATTATTATTAAACATCTAGTCTCTATTTTTAAGTTTTCTTGTTTTTAGAAAAATATTTTTGTAGCAATTAGTATAACGCTATTAAAAAGCTAATTATAATGTCACTAATAAACAATGTCCAAAAATAAATTAAATTAAACAATAGTTTATTTACAAACACTTTATTAAAGTGGACCGTATAATGAACAGATTTTAACTTAGAAATAACTTTCTTTATAGTTACACATTGCTTTCAAAAATTTATTTTTAGCCACAAAACATCATCGATTATTTATCTGAATCTCTATTATATCAGCATTATACACAGAAAATGTATAATAATTCGTAAACGTTCCACTTTTTCACTAGTAGTTAAATCGAAGTATTAAAGGATAAATTTGCGCTTTTGCGTATTTTTTACTAAAATATTTGGATTAAAAATGAATCATACTGAATAAGTAATGTATTTAATATGAATATTATTGATAGCTTAATGTTATTAATATTATCCATATATTTTTTCTTGCTTACCTTTTGTTGTCGAAAAATACTTTTTCAGTTAAATTTAGTTTTTCTCAAGTTCGAACAAGAGTTCAGTGTCCAACTGCCAACCATCTTTTTTGTTATAAATTTTTCTTGTATTACCTTCAACTTCTTATATTATTAATAAGTCTCTAAAATATTATAAAATTACCATGAGAGGGTTATTACTCAGTGTAGAAATAAACGGGGTATTTATTCTAACTAAGCATTCATTTCTCTAGACCTGAGGGAGAAATGGATGAAAAATATAATAACAAAAACTTGATAACAATATTTTTCCATTTACCTTCAAAATTATTGCCAAGTTTACTATATCAAACACAAAAACTACAAACATAACTAAGTAAACTACAAGTACAGTAATTTAAAATAACAATGAAAACAGTGCAACTACACCCAGTTGAAAATCTTGCTGGTATAAGAGTTCACAAATTTTAGACAAAGTTAAAGCCATGCAGTAAATGCTACTTGTTTGCCACTTAAGATATTCATTTATTTGTATAATAAATACCAGGCAAAGAAAATATGTTTAATTGCAATGAGTGTATCATACTCGATAACAGGCATATATAGAAAATACTTGTATGTAAGCAAGAAAAAATGCTATGTTATGTTGTGTCATTTACTATAAATCATAGCCATTAGTGAGAAATGAGTATAAATCACCAAATTAAAGTTGAAATTTGAGAATTAACATGGCTAAGGAAAAAAAAATTAATTTGAAAGATTTTTATTTAATTTGTTTTAATTAAATTGAAAATATAAATATATAGGTAACGACTTGTTTCGAACCGAACCTTAGAGCTCCCAGTTCTTTTTTACTCACCAGGCTCGTATTACTGATTCTCAAAAAGGTAGAAAAATTGTTTATTTCGATTTAAAGGTAAATAAGGTATTTGACGTTGGTTTGTGCTTATGCGTCTAGAGAAAAAAGCAATCGAAGCTAACTTCCAACTACGGAACGTTTTTATTAAATTAATTTAGGACTGAGAATATGAGTTTAAGATGGAATTTTTTTTTATGTTTATATTATTTGAAATCTCGAATATTATTTCATATTTCTTTTTTTAATTGAGACTAGTTCTTTTATTTTGAGTAATTCATTGCAAGATTCTTAAAATGTTTTATTTAATACAAATAGATATATGTGTTCATTTTTGAATAGAATGAATTTGTTTTTCGCAGTGGTAGATACACTAGTTAGACATAAATCTGAATAATTTACTTTGATTGACGTATCTTATCCCATAACAACCACAAACATGACAATAACAATACTTTTTAATTAGTAATCATAATTTCTGATTTCTATTGGTTAAATTTGACTTTCTCCAAGATGATGAATTCTTTGAGATTGCATTTTATACATGCAAATAATATTAGTTTAATGAATTAACTTTAGAATTTTGGTTGCATTATTTTCTACATATAAACAGAATATATTATTTTCCTAATATAATAAAATAACTTAATTTTATGAAAGGTACTGTACTCTTTTTTTACGAAGAAAATTAATATTATTTTTGAATATTACATAAAAGAAAAACCATGAAATCGTTAAAGGTATTTAAATATAAAATACTACTTTCCCTTTACGTTGTATCCCAACATTCCGTGCTAATCTGAATAATAGGAAACTTACCAGTTTGTGTTGTCATTAAATTTGCCTTTATCATCAGTTCCACTCAATTACAGTAATTTCATTTTAATTTGCGTCATTCACTGATTCACAACTGCTTTAGGTTAATTAATTTAATTACGTCTCTTGTTACTCTTATATCCTTTTTTTTAAAGACGCAAGACACAAGGAATTAATGTAGTTTTTATTTTCAGCAGTTAAGATTGACATCAATTGAACGTGCCTTTGAAATAAAAGTGTATTAACGAGAAACTAAATTATTACATGTTACTGTTTACTGAATCTATACTAATTTTTCCTGTATGTTACAAAATGTTATAATAGCACTTTTAAAAAGGTTACACAAAATATTTTGAACATACGCATATTTATTCAAATGATGGAAGTGGAGGCATTTTTGCAGTGTACTAACTAACACAGTTGAGGGGGGGGGGGCAGGGAAACCAATTTTATAGCATTCGCTGGAGCCACTGTTGCCAAGACAAAATGACCAACCAGACTCTTGAAATTGGAGATTTCAAAAACGTTTGAAAGCTGTTACCGACCCGAAAAAATGCACACACAAGAGTTCCACTGAACATATTTTGATTACCCAGTACTGCATTCCAAATTTGCATTGATTTTCATGGTTTTTAATGGTGGTTGTCTATTCATCGGTCAGTGAATGTAAAATATGTGTTTATTATTTCCAAGCATTCTCTATATAAATTATTACGACTGTTTCTTTCAAGATGCGCAAGCAAATTTTTCTATTTTACCTCTACAAAACTTCATCAAATGTTGATATTTTTTCACAATACAGTGATAATGTCCAAATTGTAGTGAATGATTCAAATTTTATAATTTAATCTTTGCAAATGTATTTGTAAATGAATATGTAATTATTAAATTTTTTCATCGAGGAAAATTCATAAATTCCTTCAAATTTTCTATATTTATTCAGAATAAAAATCGAATAGGATTGAATATATGATCTTAATTTATAATCGTTATAAATTTATTATGTCCAAATTCCAAATTTTATTTCAAACACTAAGTTTAATTTGTTTGATTTTTTTTTTCAAATTTAGATATTATCATTCCATTTGTTATTGTCTTCTCAAAGTAATAATAATAATCATATCCAAACAAAAAGCTTCCAGAAATAATGCATTCTTAAATAATTCATGGTTTTAGTTAATGTTCTCTCAAATTTAGTTTTATAAATACATAACTTATGCAGTATCTTAAATAAATCCTTTTATAATGCTAATGGTCCTGTCGCATTTAATAATAAGTGCTTTAATGAATTGTTTGATTCTTACATTTAAGAGGATTTTGAAAAGTGATTACGCAATTGTATTAGAAGTAATTATTTAATTGCATTTGATAACAATTCAAACATTAAAATACGCATTTTGGAAATAATCCTAATATTTTGAAGATTTATTTCTATGTGAATGATGGATGATTACACATAATTTGTAAACTCTAGATGTATTTGAAACAAAACAAATGTTTAATTGATAATTATTAGTATAATGCTGCCCCAAGGTAAATTTCCCTTTGCTGCTTCTTAGGATTTTCTGTTACTAAGTGTGTTTATAAATTTATACATCTGATAATTATGAACGTGGGAAAAATATTAATGTGCACATATTTAGTTATAGTTGAAGTTTTACTGTTTACATATTCATGAGCGTTTAACTTTTCTCTTCTAGTTCTAAAATCAGAAAATGTAAACATATTTTTATAATTTTTAATGAACTGGTATAAGCCAATTATATTTAATTAGTTCTACAAAAGAATAATAAACTTTTCATTGTTTGTATTACAAAGCTTATACATAACTTTTTTGCCCTAGCACTAATCATATTAATCATAGAAAACCTTTTTAATGTTATAAATGTTTTGTGAAGGAATTAAAGTGAATAATTTGCTACTTTACTTCAAAAGATAAATCATGCTCTTATAAACATGTTGAGGAATTTGTTAACACATATCTGCCTTTTATAAGCATTCATATGCAAATTTATTCAAAAATCTATTCATAATTTACTAATAATAAACGGAAACCTTATTTCATTTTTATAGATCCTATTTTACAAAATAATCAGGTATCTAAGAATTCATGCACTAAATATTTCAAGATGTTTATTGCATTATAATTTTTTTATCAGCATGAAATTGAAATACACTAATTTCAACAAATTTTATTTACGAAAATATAGTGGTTTAATGTTTTGATACACTCAATTAATATTATACATTTATGCTTAAAATATATCCATCAGATCAATACAATTTATTTCAATTGAAACAAACGTGAAATTCAATTCTTCTAACATTCCATAGAGATTAATAACATAATAGTTATTACGGTATACATTTTCTTCCTCTTTGTGCATATACAAAGTAATCATTATTTTGGGCCACCATTTTAACTACTAATTGGGATTATAACTATTTTAGGTGTGTGCAACTGCAATAGACTTGGATCATTTGGATTAACATGTGATGCCCAGACAAAGCAGTGTACCTGTAAACCGGGAGTTGGAGGGTTGCGTTGCGATAGATGTGAACCGGGTTACTGGGGACTCCACAAGGCAACAGAGGGAAACAGCGGATGCTCTTGTAAGTATGAATTAAATTATATAATACCAAAAAAGTTCTAGCCTTCAGAAAAGTACACGTTTATTAATATAATATTAGGTTCATTTATTGAAACGTATATAAAATGGGATCCAAAAGAAACATACACAATTTGTAATGGACTAACAATTGATGATAATATTACGATGCCTTTTAAACAGAAATACATTTCTGCAAACTAAAAAACGGAGTTTTTTGTTGTTTTTTATTAGTATATGATGCTTTATAGAAACGTTACACGGACTATCGTTTAATTTACACAGACTAGCATAGTAATTTATTATTATTATTATTATTTTTGTTGTATTGACGGTAAAAAGTTTGCAAAGAAATGTTTCCTGGAGAGGCGAAAGGGGGGGGGGGGGGTAATTCAATTTGCCTAGCAATGAACCTTTTAACGACTAATTAAGCCCACGCATGTTTGCATTGAAACTTTTTGCTAGCGAAGCGGGCCTGTGTTTTCTTAGCTATGAAGCGTTTGGCGATCGAATCGAACCTGATTACCAAAGAATCTTAAGCTAGGAAACATTAATATTGTATCCTAACGTGTATTAAACGTGGTATCCACAACGCAAGACCACGTAGTAAAAAATAAACTATAAACAACTAGCAACAATAAACAATAAGTCAATACTAATTTAAAATAAGCTATTTGGTGTCTGATTCTAATTCGTATCTATTATTCTGTTATATACGCCGAATTATCAACTCCATGCATTTTCCTTCAAATAAAGGGTCTAATTTATCATTACGAATTAACAAATTTTTCAACGATGCTAAGTTAAAATGTATGATTGATTTTAAGAACGGCCCAAATCTGGGACCCAATTACCTCATATAATTGCCTTCCTATAGTATTGTTCACTAGCGTAATCGCTTGCACTCTCCAAATAATCTACGTGATTTATTCGCATTCTCTTACAGCGTGTAATTGCAATCAGCATGGTTCCGTTCGTGACGACTGTGAGCAAATGACTGGACGATGTGTTTGCAAACAAGGAATCAAAGGAATGAAATGTGACGTCTGCCCTTCTGGAACAGTTCTTGGACCTGAAGGATGCATGGATGGTAAGTTCATTCTTGTTAAATTTGAAACTATTTTAAGAAGTGTATCTCGATCACTTAAGAATAAAACAAATGAATAGGTTTACCCCACATAAACACAATTTTTTATGTAAATATTTGAAAAATATATTAATATACGAAATATACTAACATAATTGCAATAATACGATAATAAACATTTACAAATTCATTTTTTTTTTCATCCTCTCAGAAAACCAAAGATAATCTTAACGTTTGTAACTATGTTTAAAAATATCTGTGCTTTTTGTGAGTCTATTTCTATAACTAAATATATTCCGTTGACAAATAGGCCTAGTAATTTTGAACTCAGTAAGATACGAGGTCGACACCAACACTAGCACTTCTCTCTGCACATCTAAGCTATACCAAAACTCAGAGACTAATTGAGCGAGATCATTTCAACGATGGCATTTTAAATAGCATTTTAAATATGAATTTATTTCCATTGACGTCATTCGCCAAACCAGTGAAAGAAAAAAATAAAGATCCCAGCCCAAGTGTTACTGCATTGGCTATTAAATATAAGCACATTTTTTTTTAAACTAAAATTAAATTGTAATTCTTTGAAAGAGCATTGAAAAATGGTATTACACATAGTAAATTTGGAAAAATCCGTACATTAAAAGATGTTTCTTTAATACTCACTTTATTTCCTGAAACTTTCTTAAAAGGTGAGGGATCGTTTAGCCGGTCCTTTAGAGTTTAGGCATACCATGGAGGGTATTTTGATCCGGAATCGATTAGGAAATGGTCTTCTCATTCATAAAACCCTGAACAGCGCACAACCGGTTTTGTTTTATTCAGGTTTTGTTCCGTCACTCTCATGCCGGCTCTTTACCTTAGCTTATACTCCTAACCTTAGTGAGTGAGTACTAGTGAGGTCACTTCATAAACAGTTCTTCCCATAACTTCCCATGGGCATGAGAAGCTGCCGGTGCCTAATGGTTACAGTTTCAGCTTAAAATGGTGGATGACTTTCCTCGGAGAAAATTCATATTCTTAAATTCGCTGAACCTCACTAACTTAAAGATATAGATTTGTTACTTAAGAAATGCAACATTAGAAATATATCTGTTAAATAAGCTAAAAAAGATAAATTTAGATACTCATTGAAATTTAGCTGTGTGTTTCAGATACATGGTTTAAAGGGGAAAAAATTAAGAGATATAATATTTTACAAAAAATTATTTTATTGTCATTTATAGAAATCATTCACGACTTCTAACTGACTAAAATAACTATTTTTATAAATACATCAACGTAATAATCTCTTTCATGAATTAAAAATTAAAAAAATGCAATCCAATTATTTTCATTTATATGCAGTTTCATGATTCTCCCTATTATATGCTGTCAATTTATTCGAGAAAATAATTTCCATCTTAACTGGAGCATTACATTTAATAACAATTACACTTTAAAGTTTGTATTAAATATAGTAAAATTGGAAATGGGACAAAGGAATTCAAACTGACTATTCGACAAATTGAAAAATAAATTTCTCACAGAAATAAGTCGAATATTCGTTAGAAGTACATTTTCTCTACAGCTCTCATAGCATAATGTTTTTGTCGTTATACATTTTTTGAAAGTGAGCATTAAAAATGGACTGACTAAAATGGAAATCATAAATTTTTAATTTTTTTAAGGAATTAAATTATTTTATTTAAACAAACATAATGAAAATCTGTCGAGTAGGAGTTTATAATTCATCCTCTCTAGAAATGGCTTAAAGATTTATGATAGTGACATAAAAGGCTTAATATTTTCTCTTGTAACAACTTTAATTTTAACATTATAATGGTACAGTATCTGTTCTTTTAGAATGATCTTTTGAAATATTTTTTTTTATCATCTTTGCGATTTGTTAATATTTTAGGGATGGTACATAATTGGAATTATGCTTAAAGCTTGCATTTCTTGCTAACAGATTGGCTTTTTAATTTCAAATGATATTTTGTAAATGATTGTACGTAATCTCAACGTTTCGTAAATTCTATTTATATGTTTCTTCTGCAATCATTCTTAGTTATTGCTTTTTGTTAATATATAAACTAATAATTGTTAGTTGCGAAAATAAACGCCTCAATTTATTATAAATGTTTAATTTACATAGTTAGAGTCTTCGAGAAACGTCTGGAATATAGCCAACACCGTATGGCTGAAATCTAGTATTAGAACGGCTAGAAGACTATTTTTTTATTTCTATTGAGTTGGTGCGACTGAATCATTAAAAGGGAGATTTTTTTTATAATAACTGATTTTCTTGGTATTGAAAAGTGATTTCTACCTTTCCGACATTCCATTTTTGTTTTTTATTGTATAAAGTCTAAGGCATTGACGAAATTTGAAATCAGATTTATGTGTCCTTTATTAGGGGTATGTTGTAAAGTTTCCAAATGATGTTGGTCTCTATTAGAAGCCGACAAGTCTTTTCCTCTTTTTGTAAAATATTGAATCTGTCTGAAATCCAATTTTAATATCAGCTGCTGATCCGTCGATAGTTGAAATTGAATTGAAGAAAATTACTAGCAATCATTTTTGTAATACTGTGCTACCTTTCCACTAGAAAAATTCGTTACCAACATTTGCTGGAAAGAGATATCCAGTCCCTATCAAATTCTCAATTGTTGTTTACATTTTAATTTCATGAGTAGAACAACCAAACACACGGTGAGCATCCATGACTTTTAACAAAAGTAACAAACGATTACAACAGTAAAAGTAGAAATCGACTATAAAAACAATGTATAATTTGACAACGATCAGCGTGGAATAGTTCTGTTTAAAATGCTCTGTATGATGTAGAGTTTTTTTTTAGAGTAAACAACAGTTTAAAAGTTCAAGCACTGCACTACAACAATAAATCTCTCTTATCTCTCTCTCTCTCTTTGGCAGTTTCCATTTCTAAAGCTGTATCTGGTTCATGTGCGGACCTGAAGTGCATCCACGGAGCCACGTGTCAGGAGAAGGACGGTCTCGCACAATGCACCTGCGGCATCCAGTGTGCGCCCGTCCAAAACAAGGATGCAGTGTGCGGATCGGACGGGAACACGTACGGATCAGAGTGCCAGCTCCGTACATTCAGCTGCAGATATCAGAAGGCGATATCTGTTGCGGCTGATGGACCTTGCAAGAGAGGAGGACAAAGTAAGAAACCTATCATATTTCTAAAAAACTTATGCATGATGGTATCAAAGACTTTGGCCATGAAGTTTTTGACGTCACTACCATTCAGATGCGAGTTTAGTTAAAAATACGAATTTATTTCTTAAATATTCATTATAATTACTCATGTTTTGATTGTAAATATGAAAATTAGCAAAGTTAATTATTTTGTGCACTCGATCCATTGTCTACAAGATGTAACTTCAACACTAAGAGCGCTAGGTCGTACCTACAGGATGGACATGGAATAACTTTGCCGATATTTGAACCTCTAGCTTCTGTTCCGTTCTACTGATCGAGATGATATTCCAAGTGTAGTTATTTAGAGGTATGAGATCGGAATTCTGTGAATAGGAACAAAATGGCGCTCACGGTTACGGTAGTTACAGAAATTCGAAATTTTCGAATAGCAACACGTACTTTTTCCTGCCGCAAAATTCTCAGCTCGCATAAAACCTAAAGAGCGTTGGAACGGTACGTGGGTCACAAAAAATGGACGCGTTATGCACACACAAAAAACAGCTTTGCGAACGGCCAACAAAAATACGATCGAGACCCACGGTGGGAATTTACATATGACAGAGGCTAATGTTCACATGGGTGCCATCGCAGGCAGTTTTATCGGCTTTCTACGCTGAATATTTGGCGAATGGCCTCCGTGTGCCCCGAACGAATTTCTGTTGGCCGCTTTCAGTTAAGGTCGGCGATATATCGATACAACGATATTTTTTTTTAAAATATCGATATATGAAATATATTAATAAAAGTAACAGATAAATCGATATTTTCAAACATTTTTAGTTTTATGATGATCGTTTTGTAGTTCCATGAGTTTTTTCGATTATCTTTATTCTCTTTTCAAAAACTTCAGAACTAAAGTTTGGACTTGGGCGGGAGGCAGTTAAAAGTGGCATCCCAAACAAAAATAACGTCTTGGATATGGTGACTTCACCAGGCAACAAAAGGAACCGACCAAAGTAACTACATTAATGTATAGTTATTGTTTCAAAATATATAAAACTCAGAGGAATACCACTAACAGAGGTATTTACTTGAAGATAAAACATAATGTAATGAAAACTAAGATAATATCTTAGTACTAAGCTATTGTGTTTGGGTTCGTATTGCATTCAGCACTTTTTTAATTTTTATTCGAGAATAAATTCAAACCTGATCAAGGAATGAATGGCTTAATTTTCTGTATTATAGTGTTTCATAAAATTACTGTGCATTTAGTAAGAAGTAGGAAGTTGTACTGCTCTCTCAAAATTTTCCCGAAACATCACCACTTTCTTATTTTAAATTATGAAAAATGAGCAGATTTCATTAATCAAAAGCTCATTATAGTTAAAATCGAGAAGAAGAAATTATTCATTAAAAATGTCAATGCCTGAGACAGAAAGGAGAATTCTACGTGGAACTGATTTAGCCTCATGGGCTGCGAAATTCTAAATCCACCTCAGCACTGATCTAGCCTAGGTAAGAGTTATGATTGATATGCAGTTCAAATTATATACTTTCCAAAAATATTAATTTAATTTGAATGGAAATAAGCTGACTTCCTTTAAAAACGTATCCTTCGCGTAAATGTAGCGTAACAGTAAAATATATATTAAAATTTATGAAAAATCGGCTAACATAAGTGTTTTACTTATCATTTGATTAAATTGGCACCATATCTTATTATACTACGTACATGTGTGGAAAATTATTTCTTATGACTTGTGTCTCATGTAAGTATATATTTACTTTGAGCAAGAACATATTATAATTAAATCACATTTAAGTTATATTTAGGAAAGCGAACTATTTTTTTTTATTTAAATATTGATTTCATTACTCAACTAACTGGATATGTAATTCTTGCAAATATTAATAAAATATAAGACGATTATAAATTTGCTTATGTATATTATATATAAACAGATATATATATATATTCGTTTGCGATCAAATTAATCATTAGTTATTGTTCGTAAAACATATTTAATGGAAACTATTCGTTATCTGTGCAATGAAAATAAAGTTTGCTGGTTTACTTCAATAAATCAGCAGTTGGCACTGGTAATATGAGAAGGATATCTAATTTTTGATCAACATGAGATCTGAAATAGATTCCTCCAGAATCGTTAAGGTTTTGATCGGGCCTTTATCGTTTCCATCATCAAGAAAATGGTACAAAATAAATGGTTTCAATTTCTCGATATGAGTGCAAATGCATTTCTCAAATATAAACACAATGTCAAATATTGATTATTTTACCAATCGCATTCTTATGAATTTTCAGAGGAAAAGATTACACAGTTTTTACAAGATAAAAACTATACTTTGTTCTTCGTTCGAATACTCATAAAACCTTTTCGAAAAACGGTAAATTCGCTATCAAACTATATCAAAAGCTTCAGTGTGTACAACTTCGGATACAGCGATAATTCATGCTCCACGAAAGTAAACAAGCACTCAGTTACCTTAAAGCAGCGTTAAAATTTTAACTAATCACGATTTCCAGCAGTAGTATTTACAGTTTCGCGAACTAACTTTCCCAAAAAATTGAGAGCAAATTATCTAGCGATTAAAACGCACTAGAAATTTTCTCAACATTTCTAGATTCACTAGGGTGTTACCAACTTTCAGGATGTATTATTGCTGTTGATAAATGCTTTTAATAACACAAACTTTAAAACGAAATATGTACACTATTTACAATAATATACAGATAAATTTCGTAGCAATATATATATATATATATATATATATATATATATATATATTATTATATATTAATCTCTGCTTCAATAAAAAGAAAATTAAGCAGTCTTATATATTTAAATGATTATAGCTTATTTCAAATATGTAAATGACAAATTTCTTCATACGACATTCTTATTTATTTTTATTACACTTTTTCTTATCATAGGAATATGCAGTTACTGCTAAACTTCTTTTATCGCAATACCATTTTTCAACACAACATCCAACCGCACGACATAAATAATACCCATCACATTCTCCAAGAAAGAAATTGACCCAGTTCCTTGTACAAATTTATACCATACATCAAAAATCCAAAATAATATTTCCTCCCGAACCTCCGCGATTAAATATCAAAACCATTGATGAAGGAGTTCGTAAGAAAGAAACGTCTGAATAAAAGTAAAATCTATAATTTCTTTCGAACCCTGATGCATGTCCGGTCATATCAAAAATATATCATCGACTTATTGGAAGCAAAAAAGAAGTTTCTTCGCTATCCGATTCTTAGTGAGATGGGAATCTGTACTGTAAGGAAACGTAGAATCGACAGGAAGAAAAATTCTGTTCAATCACTCTATCTTGTAAGAGCCTGAGCGGAGCACATCAATCTTTGCAGTATCGAGTGTTCTATTATCCTTTGATACATAATAGATAGGGCACTGCCTTATACCGATCTCCTTTGGGGCTCCTGTGGGTTGAAGTGGCGTGAGGGATTTTAGAAGTGAGCAATGTTTTTAGTTAGGGTGTTACATAACAGTTGTGTTTTCTGTAATACAGAGATTTGAGATTACACGATGTCCAAGACTCATTCTGTATAATGCGACACATTTTGTAGAATGAGATTTAACTATACTTTCAAACATATTGGCATGATTAAAAATTCGAAAACAGAGTAAACTTAAAAAAAAAAAAAAAAAGCATCGATTTTATTCTGCAATAAATTTTAATTATAACACATCAAATGTTCCCATTAGCAGAAATGCCCTAGCCAATATCGCTCAACTATTGCCAATCCCAATGTGGACTGTTGTCGGCAAGATGTTGCGAAGGATCTTGACCAATCTCGCTCAGTGCTGGATAAAACATATTGGAAGTTTTAAAATGTTGATGCCGAGTTTTAAAATTGAAACATGTTTTAATAAAAAAAAAGGATGGAGAGATAAAAAAATATGTTTTGTAATGGTTTTAACATGGTTATATTTAAAAAAAAAAAATATATATATATATATATATATATATATATATATATATATATATATATATATATATATATATATATATATATATATATATATATATATATATATATATATATATTTTGGAGCGATGCTCAAGTTTTGTCATATATAATGTCAAATCTTCCCAGAACCCTTCTTTCCAACATTGGTCCATACGACTATTCTAATTGAGGTTGATTGTATAATTAGTAGCGAAAATACAAGTTTTAAAGCAGTGAAAACTATTTATATTTGGATTTTTCTATGTGGTTTTGGCAAGTCGATAACCTATAAAAATTTAAATAGGGATGGAATGGGATTTAGGGAACCAAAGTTTTGGAATTTAGATACCTAGATGACTGTCTTTCTATTGTTTTGAACCGCAAGTACCTTATATTTTATCTGCTATCTAGTGGGGACAATAAAAGCTGTAGTGTGATATTGGTAACAGCTTTTTGGTATTTACAAATCATCCAGTCAACAGTTGACGAACTTTTTTGTTCGAAACAAAAAGTTTAAACCACATGGCCTTCTTTCAGGTCCGTTTCTGCTTCAACCTACGTTCCCTTGAAACGCCTCTGCTGCACGACGAACCAGACAAACGTCCGTGCCGTTTGGCGATATATTGACTCGCCAATAGTCGAAGTAATTTTTAACGCGTATTAAATACTTTTCTTGTAGTGTACAACTAAGCACAATTCTTGCAGTGTCAGTTTGTATCTTAATACAATCCATCTTTTAAATTATTTTTACTCCATTTTATGACTGGTTTACGACAGAATATGTTTAAATTTTATTTGATAATGTAATAAATATTGCAGGACTCGAATTGGCCAGGCCAAGCCTTGTTATTTTAAATTATTTATTTTTAACTAGCATTTCACTTTTGTAACTTAGTCTAACATAAACGTTTTCTGTTCATTGAATAACTAATAAGAAAAGCAATCCATACACACACAAAAAAATGAATTTTTCAATTAACCCATACTTTTACTCACTGACGGTCCAGGGAATGGGTGAATTCTACAGTTGTTTTTCTTGCAATAATTTTAAAATTATATTACGAAATCAAATATATAATTTTGTAACATTATTTTTTATTCATTTGTTTTAGATAGGTTATAAACTCTCATCCTAATAAAAATATTTTTAAAAAAAATTATTTATAACTTTAATAATGCTGTGCATTGCTGGAAAAGCTGAGGATCAAATGACGCACATATACGTGCATGACCGCAAGTTGGTTGAAAAAATATTCATTCTTGGAAATATAGGATATATTGTTTTATATAATTGTGCATTCCATATATTGTGTTCTATTATTGTACTATAGTTCACTTAAATAAACGTTGTTAAGAAATAAACATGCATAATATAGTTTCAATTAGATACTTTCTTTTTAAGGTATCAACGCAGTATTTTGTAACACAAAAATATCAACTTACTTACCCTGTGCAAAAAGTCAAATTTTTTTCACCATCGCAATCTTAATTCCTTATTCCACGATAAAGAAACATTTTCCAAGTATATTCAAACCTTTTGATGGAAATTCTTTTTCCGAAGCTGTGACTACCATCAACCCGTGGATGTTAAATCCTCACTTCAAAATTCCCGAGAACCACTTTATCTCGCAACTGAGTAACCGTGAGAGATGGTTCGGCTTTTTTCACAGACTTACCTCCATCCCTAGAACTCAGTGAATTGGAAATATTTTCGGTTGACAGATAATGTCCCAGAGCATCTTATTGCTGGAGGAGATAAGTTTGGAATCGAGGCACCGCGACAGATAGTGAAATCGCCTCGTCTGCATATCAATCTGAAGACACTGGGAAACGGGGCTATATTATGGAAGTGAAAGGAAATTGTTTAGTTTGATCTATCTTAAAATGATATCTAAAGGAAAAAGGGCTGGATGTTACTTTAGCTGAGAGGAACTATTTTATGGGATTTAGGAGGGAATATTTTTAAGGGGTCATGGTACCCAAAAATTGACGAAAATGTCAATTTTTATCCCATAATGTGGAGAACATCTTTCTGAATAGCTGTGCAAAAATTTATACTTGTACCTTTGATAGATAGAAAGTTATGTTGTATTTTCTAAGCCATCTCACACTATCAAAGCTGAAAAAGAAATCTTTAACACTGTTTTTCTCAGTTCTTTATTTTACAGTTTGAGTGTTGTTTAAAACCCTAAGATTTTTTTTTTTTGTTTTTAAATTTAGTGACGATTGGCAAATTTTTATAGCGTATTTATATGCATCTGATAAATAAAAGGTTGTATGGAATAAGGTATTCTATGTTTAGCTTTTTTTAATACTAAAAAGTTGAAAACTTGAAAAAAACGTCGTTTTTTTTTGCTGTTTTTAATGTAAAAATATATAAAGCCTTTTCCATAGCTTGCATCTTCAAATACAGACTAATTATTGTTGACAATTATAATGCGAATATATTGTGAAACTTCCATGAAAAAATGCTTTAAATTGTGGAAGTAATAAAAAAAGTTTGAAAAAAAAAAAAATATTGAATTAATTAAAAATCATTTATTCAAAATATTTTTGTAGGGTAAATTATGTAAACTTACCATCAACACCATGCAAAATTACTATAGTTTAAATTTTAGTGGTACAATTGCTGAAAATAATTTGTTGGGTAATGCGTCCCCTTAAGTTTGGTATAACAAGTTATATGTTTTGCAGTATACATTCACGAGCAGTAAATTAGTTTCACTTGAATGTTAACTAACCTTAATTTAACTGTTAAATATAAGTTTATTACAAAATAATAAAATAAGATATCAGATTAGTTGCATGACAGATAGTGAAATCAGCTGAACGAATGCGTGTCAATCTGAAAACGCTTTGTGAGCTTATCACACATTATTCTTATTATCTAAGAAATAATATTTAGATAAGAATACTAGATATTTCCATATCTAATAGAAGGTACTTAAATGAATTAGCGATTCAAAATGTTGAATTTTTATTACATTTACATTTACGCATGACTCTGGAAATTGAAATGTTTTAAAATAAAACACACAGGTGGCGCTGGATTCAGACACCAAATGAAATATAAACTTTTTCAAGATTTGGACGTTTAATAATTGGGGCATTTTCAGTCGGTTAAAATGATTGAAGAGGTTGGGTATCCGTATTTTGACTTTTCAAATAATGCCTGAATATGAAGCTAAAAACATTTAATAAAAATTTAAATCGAATTGGAAAATGCTAGTTATCAAAAAATAAAGATTCATTTTAAGTATGAACTTCTGATACTCATGTTTAACACTAACTGTTCATTTGGATTTTGAACCCAGTGCCCATTTTTTGCCTTATTTTCAAACATTTCAATTCGCAGTATGCCATAGATTCTACTCTAATTTAATGTAGATAAAAGCTTACACGAAGGCCCTTCATGTCAGTCCGCCTGCCTGCTTGAGGTCAATATTCTAATATAAAACTAGAGATGATACCTAAACAAGAGATATGCCAAATCAAAGTTTCTTTCGCTACAGATTTCCACACCAATATTCAAATTATGTAAAATACTGGGAAAATGGTGACGAATGCCAAATCAAAAATTTTAAGCCTATTTTGATAATGCTAAAATGTACTTTATATCATTTGAAGGCTCATATAAGATTTGTACGATTACATAAAACTGCAAAAAATAATTTCAAACTAGAAATGCTAAAAAATTGGATCGGCAGACTTCAATATTTTCTCAAAGAGAAGTAAAATATTACTTCAAATAGATTTATCAGATAGAACTAGGATATTCTGTGATAATTTTACCCCAAAGTTTGATTTCAAATTAGCCAAGTTTGCCTTCAAACTTAGGTAGATTAACGTAACGACAATTATTATAAACAAATATTTCTTTTACTGCAATTTGACTCCAAAAATCTCCAAGTTGGCAGGAAATTTTGTTATGAGATATTAACACAATTAATGAGTGATGAATTCTATCATTAAAATTCGCCAAAATGTATTACTCTTAGAATCTGAATCCAATGTAACGCAATTGAAACTTGTTCAGAGGATGTATTTTAAGGACAATGAATTTCACAATAAAACTTGGTTTTTATTTCGTTTCTGTAAATAAATAAATAAATAAATGAATGAATGAATGAATGAATGAATGAATGAATGAATGAATGAATGAATGAATGAATGAATGAATGAATGAATGAATGAATAAATAAATAAATAAATAAATGAATAAATGAATAAATAAATAAATAAATAAATAAATAAATAAATAAATAAATAAATAAATAAATAAATAAATAAATAAATAAATGAATGAATGAATGAATGAATGAATGAATGAATGAATGAATGAATGAATGAATGAATGAATGAATAAATAAATAAATAAATAAATAAATAAATAAATAAATAAATAAATAAATAAATAAATAAATAAATGAATGAATGAATGAATGAATGAATGAATGAATGAATGAATGAATGAATGAATGAATGAATGAATGAATAAATAAATAAATAAATAAATAAATAAATAAATAAATAAATAAATAAATAAATAAATAAATAAATAAATAAATAAATAAATAAATAAATAAATAAATAAATAAATAAATAAAAATTAAAAAAAAAAATGAATGAATGAATAAATAAATGAGG
This sequence comes from Linyphia triangularis, assembly GCA_963978545.1. NCBI lineage: Eukaryota > Metazoa > Arthropoda > Arachnida > Araneae > Linyphiidae > Linyphia > Linyphia triangularis. The sequence goes on along the minus strand of OZ021723.1, from coordinate 88,178,086 downwards.
ACTTATATGAAACACTTATTGCATAGAAATACAATCTTTCGTTGATACATAGCACAATCATTGAAAGTTCACCTAATTTCTATAAGAAATCTTTTGCTTGTGGGGACCTATTAGGAATGACAAAAAAAAAAAAAAAAAAAAAAAAAAATGTGTAGAACCATATTGTAACGTACCTACTTCAGGCTCTTTTGACACTATTATTATTGTGATATTGGTTATGTAAAATGCTGGTTATGTAAAATACTGGTCTTCGGTATTCAATGAAGTTGATAACCAAAATGTCCAATACTCAATAGTTTTTTTTTTGTATTGTTGAACTTAGAAACATATAAAATACATTTATATGTTTATAAATTCAACCTGTGTGTATATACATGCAGTGGGTTACAAAATAAAAGGTTTAGGTTTGAATTACATTGTTTAATAATAAAAGACTATTATGTTTTAGAATGGAATGAGCCATTAAAAACAGTTTATAAACTGATTTCCCAGCTTCTGCGACAACTGGCGTAGATTATTGTCGTAAGGGATATTTTCTGTGAAGAAGGATAATAAATTATTACTATACTTGCAAATTTTTGACTTATCAAAAAAGTATTTTCGAAAATGAATGTGAGAAATGCAGATGACTAATATACATTCATATTTTATTACCTTCTCGTAAAGGAGATTGAAAGATATACAAGGATAAACTGGACTACATTTTGTATTTAATTTAAGGCTAAAAAATTAACGAAACTATTGCATTCAAACATTGATATTCACTTACAAGGAATGCTTTTTTAGAATGTCCTTATGGATTTAAAGTTATATATTAAATTATAATTTGAAAGAACAATAATTTAGTTAATAGTGTTTTGAATTCATTTTATTGAAGATTTATAAAATTTGAATTGTAGCTTAGCTAAATATATATTTTTTTTATCGTGTATTGAATATAGTGGAAGATGTAGCACCCTAATACAAGTAAACAGAAAACTATTTTAAATTGAACTTACAGCAATAACTTGAAAGTTAAAATAGATGTTTATTTTACTCAAAATGTGTATTTCAATGAATTAGGGTCGTAACGAATCAAGTTTTGTCATTGCTAAAGATACAGGACTGATAAGTAAATTTTACTTGAAATGCAAACAGAAATCTTCGATTTGTTTTTCGTGACTTCATTTTATTAAAAAGAAAAGTCTATTTTCAAATGTCAAAGATGTTTATTGATCAAGTTTGAGAGAAAGAGAGTATGATTTCGGAAATTTTCCCTTAAAACTACGTAATGGGATTTGAATATGAAAATGTTCCATCAGATGAAATTTTCTCTGAGATGACTTTTATTTATAAAATTTATTCGAATAGAATATCTTTAAAATAGTAACTGAAATGACGTAAAATAATAAATGTAAGGTATAGAGGGAAAATTTATATCGAAGAGACGATATTTTACTCAGTCAATTTTATAGCGATATATATATATATATATATATATATATATATATATATATATATATATATATATATATATATATATATATATATATATATATATATATATATATATATATATATATATATATATATATATATATATATATATATATATATATATATATATATATATATATATATATATATATATATATATATATATATATATATATATATATATATATATATATATATATATATATATATATATATATATATATATATATATATATATATATATATATATTTGCTATAGTATGAATTAATTTTACATTGATTTTGTAATGCTAAACATAAAATTTTGCTATACAATTTTGTAAAAAATTCTTTTTGTTCATATTTCTATTTTTTTTTTTTTAATATTGCTCTTCTATACATGTACAGATGTTACACAAAATAACATTGAAATCTTACCTATAACTACGTCAAGTATTTAAAAAAGTATCTTCAATTACACTTAAAATCGAAAATTCATGCATTTTTCTTTCCGTACCTTTTTAAAGGCTAAAATAAAAATTATATGATGCTGTATTATACAGTATATATTAATTTGAATAAGAAATATTTGCATTTTTTAAAGGCGTCGTAAAAATAATTATCACTATAAGAATAAGTATTATGCATTACTTTTCCAATATATGAAAAGCAAGATTAATTACATCAACCTTTTGTGTCTAGCTGAAAGTTTAAAATAATACTTCGAACCAATATGTTACAATTTTAAAGGACTGACATTTTCTTCAAATATGAGTTTTATAAAATTAGAGAAGTAATTTAGGTGTTTTTTTTCTCAGAAAAACATAGAAATTTTAGAATGTAATATTTATGTTATTTAATAAAAAGGATTTATATTTTGCAGTCATAAAAATAAGAACAGTGAAGTGTTATTTGAATCGTAATATTATACAATGATATTTTGATTTTTGAGAAGACAAGCAGAACAAAACCATTTCTTGTTTACCTATATCTTACAATAGAACTTATTGAAAGTTGTCCTTTGTTAAGCTTATTAAACTAGAATTTAAATACGTAGAAACGTGGTTATCAAAAGGAAAAAAAAAACAATACGCTGTGCCATAGTGTCAGTTTATGCAAAACACGATCTATGCCATTCTTCTAAAACAGAAAAAAGTAATATTTTTTGATTTTGTAGACTTTTCCTCGCATTATTTTGAATTATTCAGTAAAAAAGTGATATAATAATACAAATCAAAATCATCAGTATTCTGTGTGAAAATTTGTAAAATCCTTTTTACTTATGAAACATATTTTTATACATCTTAAAATATTACTATGACTATTTTTTAAATAAAAATGTACTTACGTTAGCTGCGTCTTTATTTTATTATAAAGTTAAATAAACTTACAACGATGACTGATTTAAAGCTAACTAACGATAAAACGATAAGCCCTTATATTCTTCATTATGTCAATTACAATATGCATCCTATAATCCATCCTATTACTTTCATTTTCACTTTAGTATTAGTGGTTTCTCAATAATCTTAAATTGATTGATATAATTTATTGTTTAAGTTTTCCTACTTTAATGAAAATTTCACAAACTTAACCAAGTTGGTGAGATTATTAATACTTTTGGCAACAAATGAAGCTGCCAATTTCTAGTTTTGACTAAAATATTAGATCCCCTCAACATCCTTAACAGAGGGACAAAAAAGAATATCCATAGAATTTAGTGCCAAAAGTCCAAACAAATGAGAGCCATTTATTTTGTACAGATGACCTTTAAAACATGAAGGTCACTGAAATATTGCATTTGATTTTTATGTTCCAATAAAATACTTTTAGTACCCTGTATTAAATATCGCCTAATTAGAAATAAAAATATGATTTGCAAATAGAAGAAGTTTCCAAATACCTCATGATGTAATAATTTATTCAGAGGGGCTTATTTTAACTACTTTCAGCTCCCCATTTAGTTCCTACACCAGGTCCAGTGAGAAGGTCCACTGTCCAGCGTACTGCAGCAGCTGACCATTCAGAAACAAAGTCCACTCGTGATATCACTCTAAGTCGCCCCGAAAGCTATCAACTGACCACAAGACCAACAGTAGCCACACCTGTTGATCAAGGTACGTGTCAATTTTTATTTTTTTTTACGTTTAGTGATCATAATCATAATTAATAGTTAATGCCAGTTAAGTCTTAATATTTAGTCAGCCAATTAAGTATTATTAATTCAGTTAAATTTTAATAAATAGCCAATTTATTTAAATGCTTAGTTTTAGTTAATATATCTAAATTATAAAATCTTAGCTAATTATTACTTTTTTTATTTTTTATTTTAGTCAAGTAAAACTAGAGTTTAGACAATTTAATCTTAATTGTTGAGTCAGTTAATTTTTTATTCTTATTCTTAGCCAATTTATTCTTTATTCTTATTCTTAGCCAATTTATTTCGAATTCTTAGTTTCAGTCAATATATCTAAATTATTAATCTAGTCAATTATGTATTAATTCTTATTTCAAGCCAAGTTAGTCCATTCTAATTTAAAGTCAACTAAAATTCTTAGTACAACCCAATTAAATCCTATTTCGTAGTTTTATCTAATTAAGTCCGCCATGTGTAGTCTTTTATTTAGAACAAAAAGGAATTATTAATGTATTTTGTGAAATAAAAGCTCAAAACTACGCGATTAAAACTGAAGACATAAATTTATAAAAATGATTTGATAAACTAATTATGATTATAAAAAAATAAGGTTAATAGATCGATAAAACATGTGTTATGTTTATTGGGAATTCCGTAAAAATAAGTTGCAGATTAGGATATCTAAATATCGATTCAGACACATTTTCGATTCTGAAAATGTCTGACCCACAAAAGTTTCTTTTTAGGACCCTAAAATGAACTGACAAGATTTTCCCGCTTAGTTAATTTTTAAATATCTCACACTCGTTTCTAAATTTACATCTTTTTTTTTTTTTTTTTAATTTTAAATGTTCGTTAAAACTTCCATTTTCTTGTTGAAGACTGTTAGACTGTTTTTAAACCTACAAACGCCTCAACCCTCAACATTTCTTTTTAAGGATTCAATAGTTTTTGAGGACCTTTAAGGATCTTGACATAAAAATAAAACAAAATTATCATCTTTTACATGTCTTAAATATCACACACACATTTGATTACAATTTTTAATTATACACCTCATCTTTTATGTTTGTTTTACACGATAATCTGATTTAGTAATACAATTTACTACCACATTCAAGTTTGCCTCGCACACTTCCTTCTCATCTTTTCTTGCCACACACAATTCTTAACACTTCTGTTACCATTTTCACTACCCTTTCGATCGTCTGTGAGAAACAGAGAAACTGGAAAATGTTAAGTAACAAGTTTTCAGATTCTTCACCTCCTTTGGTAAGTCTTTTCAAATTATCGTCCGACAACATGTGTGCGGCGATCGGTATCTCTACTGAAGCAGAGTTACTACAGTCAACTATTCCAATGTAATTATCAGCTTTGAAATTCAAGAGCGGGAGGGAGTAACATTTGCATTTTCATTTCTTTTCTTGCACAAATTTTGCGCTTTAATACCCATGTTCTGATATGCTTATGGTCAACATTCATTATGCAGAATAGTATGCTTCCAGTATTGCAAAAATATCCGTTACGTTGGATAACTAAGGTCAACTACAATTCTTAGGTATTTCAGTAGGTACCACCATTCATTAAGTGCTACAAATTTTTCGTTCCATTAGTACAATGTGATAATATCTTAGTGATGAATAATACGAAGGAGTGTACCTTTATTTCGTATTTGTCCTTTTATCATATTGTAGTACAGTAGATTATCTCAGATAGTTATATATTCCAATGTCACAATAACCTATTAGTAGTGGTTAACCAACTCATATGAGTTATTTTCCGGGATATTTTTTATACAAACTTGATGTACATTGTTCATCGCCTACTGTCTGATAACTGACTGTTAAATATTCCTCATTGTTATTTAATGTAGTATGTTTTATGCAATGTAGTATGTATGTTATGTAGTATGTATGTTATGTAGTATGTATGTTATGTAGTATGAGTTATACTGGCCATTACCACACAGACATTTTTACTAGACCACTTTTTTAACTTAGGAAGTTTCAAAACTTTTTTTTATCGAATCCAATACTTCTATTACCTTATGTTAATATATGGGTTATTGAAAGTAATAAGTATTATTTCTTTAGAATGAATGTATTTTATTACAACAGCTCATCATTTCATTAATTTTTTACCATCTAACAAATTCATAATAGTTTTAAACAACTAAGTACAATCTTAACTATAACCTGTAGATCCATTTTTCAACAAACCATAACTGATGAAACATAATGAATGATTTAATATTTTACACTCTTAAATACGATGAAGTCTAAAAAGTAACATATTGCAAATTCTTATTGTTTTATGCCTTTAACAGTAAGCACTCTTCCAGTGGTAATGAGGGGCTTTCTTTCCTTTCCAAAGTCATTAAAATTTACTGATCGAGCGCCCAATTCATTTCCATGAGATTAATGATTGCCCTTTGAGATTTGAACATTTGTTTCAAAGATGTCAGTGGAAATGCATTAATAACAGTCGAAAGGTTACAGTCGAGGCGATTTAATATCCATTAGCATTTTATCGAAAGCTTAAATCATCTACATATCTTTGTCTTTGCAGCATATTTCTAAAGCAACTTTTGAATTTTACCCGAAAATGGTTTAATTGCATATAATCATTAAATATTTCAGTGAAAATTGTTTAGGCCAATCTGCATATTTTCAGAAAATCCTGCTTTAAGCGAAGCTGGTATCACTTTCACTAATTGATTTGCTGATTGTCAGTTCTTATTTCAAATGAATTAAGGATATTTTGAATTGTGTTTCTTACGCATTGAGGATTATTTTGTATTGGAATATGTGGAATACTCTATTTTGGAACTGGTTTGAATCTAACTAAAAAAACTATATTTAATATTTTTTTTTCAATCAAGCATACATCTTCCATTATTTCTTTATCCAGACATTTGCATTATAAAGAGGATCATGTGCTACATGATGATCAACAAATCTAATAAAATTATTTCAAAAATGAGGACTTTTAAATACAAGTTTAAACATAGAAGGTAATATCCTAAATTAATAAAAGACTAAGCTATTTTTTTATGAGGAAAATTCACTTTGTCCCTGTCCCAAAGATCTAATACTTTACTTTTCCAGCTTTATTTTTTTACTTCAAAGCAATATTTCTTCCAGAATATTGCTTTAAGCAACATTTCTTCCAGAATATTGCTTTAAGGCATACGCATTGTTATAACAGGCATAACATCAGTAATAAAAGTTCATTACAAAAATGTGGGGGTAAAATAACTTACGGTTTTTTATTACTAATTGTTTAAGTTATTATGAGCTTGCTCGTAAAAGATTATTTTTAATCGTAATAATAAAAAAAGACCACTAGATTTTGTCTTCAATTTTTTAATGAACTTTTATTACTGATGGTATGCATGTTATAAAATTGCATGTACTTTAAAAATACTCTGGTAGATATTATGGCTTAAAAATAAACTATTAGGAAAGGAACTAACTGACATTCCCTCTTAAATAAGCAATATACCGCAAATATTATTATTATTTATGTATATTGCAACTTAATTTATAATTTGTATAAGCTTAAATAATTGAGTTATTTTACGAAGTAAATTACTCCAAATAGAGAAGAATTTATAATGAAACAATAAATTAAGCATAAATAATTGAACACCTCAAAAGCATTTCAAAACCTAATGACCCAATAAATAGAAAGAAAGGACATAATTTCAAAGCCCATTAGTTTTTAGTAAATTTCATGTAATAAAGCATCGAGTACCGAAACCATTTTCTTAGAGTCTCTCAATGCCCTTAAGTCATTCATTTAATGTGCGAAAGGATGATATCGAAACATCTGCATTTAAAATATCCTCATTAGTCAACTCATTTTGTTCCCTAAGTCAACCTTTAAGAATGTCAAGTGCTCTTTTGTACAAATATGAATGCGATATGGTCTTGTTGAAAAGCGGTTTATTATTTTTATTTTTCCAGATAATCTAATTGAGACGCCATCTTTCTTCGGGCATTCTTACATGGAGCTTCCTCGCCTACAAGCCTACACTCGACTTTCGTTGGAACTGGAATTTAAAACTTTTTCCAAAAACGGGATTTTACTTTACAATGGGCAAACATCGACAGGGACTGGAGACTTCGTTTCTTTGGCGATCAAAGATGGGTTTGTGGAGTTCAGGTATTGTTAAAATCTGCGTCGCCGCTTAAGTTGCGTTTGAGGAAGTCCAAGTAAGGATTATTCCCTATATAAGCTATGTTACAGTCTTCTAGCTCAGTACATTTAGAAACTAATTTGTATAAAATCTTGGATTTTGGTGAGTACTTACGAAAAGGATCACTTAATGAAATGAAATTGAAATTAGCGTCCAATATATTTTATTTATATTAGAAATCCTTTCATTAATTCTTATGCAGTGGCTCCACCTGGATTTGTCTTTCACTATTTTAATTTTCAGTTATGATAGATAGACAATAAATGAAAATAATGTTGCCATTTCATTAAGAGATCTTTTTCGTTCCTACTCACCAAAGTTTTAGATAATATATAAATTAGTTTCTAAATGCACTGGGGTAAATGTTTGTAACATAGCGAGTATAGGGAATGAGCCTTTCTAGAACTTCCCCTTAAGTGGAGTTGGAAACGATTTTTTTTTTTTTTTTTTAAAATATGAATTCTGAGAGTTTTACATGTTATGAATATCCAACCTATTCTCTTTACAATCATGTATAGGTTTTTGTAAGCTGATTAGAAGTATACACAATGCATTTTTTAGATCTGAATTAAAGGAAACAACTTTTTTTTTTCCTTCTTTAAAACCTTTTTAGTTAAAATGAGCTTTTTTTATACTCGATGTGCTTTTTCTCAAAAACATTCATGTATTTTAATATATAATTGTTTATACAAGTTCCATATGTGCTCAGGTATACACTGAAGTAAGCTTTTGGTATTTTGAAAGTAACTTGCATATGAATTTTAAAAAACTCTTCTTTTTTTTTTGGTGTGGAAAAGAATCATTTTTTTTCTTTTTTAAATTTAAGTTACTTCTAGAGAAATTAATATAAAAATATCTAGAGTGAATTTAAACAAAAGCTGATTTCAGTAAAATAACAAGTGTTCATTTTGTATACAGAAAAAAATTCCCTACTGTATGTTTGATGGGATTTGATAAAAGGTATATCAAAAGATGCCAATTTAACAAGGCTAATATAGGAAATCCATAATACAAGTCACCTATTTTAATATTCAGGTATATCAGTCTAAAGCAATCAAAGTGAAGCATAGGATTCCACTTGGTGCTAAAATAGGGCTTAATATGAGTCAAAACATATTTTTTTCTTACACAATAACGCTTAAATTTTTAATTGAAATGTAATATTTAAAAATCTGTGTTTTATTTCCTGTTCAGTAAGTGGGAAATTTGAAGAATAGAATAAAAATCATGAAACTAATTTTGGAATGCTTACTGCTAAATGCCTCACTATACTATATTTTCTCTTTTCATTCATAATATTCCTTCATTGAGTGTTTGTGCCTAGCCTTGGCTCGCATGTTCTTTGCCCTAACAAGCATTCATCTATATATTTAATAGGCAATGCGTTTTTTGGGGTTAGTCCGTCCGCCTAAACTGCTCAACCAATTTCAATGATCAAGGTGTCATTTTAAAGGAAATAAGCTGTAGATTTGCCAAAACGTGCCAAAATAATTTATTAACACTTTATTAATTAGTTAAATTTCAATATTTTTTATCATTAAGCTACTACAAAGCCTCAATGATTTTGAATATATGATTGGCAACATCCTTAAGTATGTAAACAACAAACCGGCTGCTCGGGGGTTCAACCAACCAACCAACCGTTAAGCTATTCTTACGAATGTAAACAACAAACCCGTTGCTAATTTTAAAGCTTTTTTTAAACTCTTCGTTTCAAAGTTGATTTTTTCTGTTTTTCTGAAGCATTTTTGTATTTGAGTAATTATTATTTTGAAGTATTTCTATCCAGAAAATGCCTCGCGTAGGAAATCGTTCTCCCTTACGTATGTAAACAACAAACCCATTGCTAATTTTAAAGCTCTTTTTAAACTCTTCTTTTCAAATTTAATTTTTTCTGTTTTTCTGAAGCATTTTTGTATTAGAGTAATTATTATTTTGAAGTATTTCTATCCAGAAAATGCTTAGCGTTGGACGTCGTTCTCTAAAGGGGCGACTTATCAGAATAAATAAAAAATATTAGGACTTCAATGTAAGGGCATAGCTAATGAAGTTTTAAGTCAGAATGTTGGCGGATAGTATATTTAACTTTCTATTATGAAACTTGCAATTTGGGTGTTTTCTCTATTAGGCCTTACATTAAATTTATAAAAATTTGGTTACATTTTTTATGGCTGGCAAACCTATTCGAGCACAGCAAAATGTTTTAACCACAAATTCGAGTGGCAAAGCCGCTCAATCCGAGCGCAGCGAGGCGTTTGGGGGTTGGCGAGCGTTAGCGAGCAGGGGGCGAAGCCCCCTAGTAGTTCCTTAATATATATTTCTTTCTTAGTACCATCTAGAAACTAACTACGAGGAAGTAGTAATGTCATCACATCATGCCATCATTACATGTTATATTTTGATATCTGATTACATTTAGCTTTGCTTGCATGTAAAAGCCAATGATGTATTGTTATATAGTTTATGGAACTAGGTAGCTACAAAGTTATTGAGGTTTGAACAGAGTACACAGCTATCAGAATGAGGCCCCTAGGTCAGATTTTCAATTGGGTAACTATGTATTAATACCAATCACATTAATTCTACAGTCCGTCTATCAGAAAAATAGCACTTAAAAATGGGGAAGAGCAAACCTAAATGGTGGGGGTAGCTATAGAAATAAGACTTGTCAATTTAGAATAGGAGTTTGGCAATTTAGAATATTGGTAACCTAAAAGGTTAGACTATGACATTCGACTGATGAGATACCGTTTACTTGAATCAATCAATTTTAATAATATATGAAATGTTTCCTATACCGCATTGCTGCACTGAGCAATTCAATGTTGATGCCTTTCTGTTTTTAAAAATTTGAACTAGTCTTGTTTTCACTGCAACAGACAACACTATACTATTTTATAGAGCAATTCTTCTGAAAGACAATAATACTGTAATCAGAGAAGACCATGCAGAAAATAAGTTCTTGAAACAAACAATTTGTAGTAACAATATTTTAGCACTAACTAGACAATTCAATAGCTTAATTGGTGATAATTTTTCAAATCTTTTGAACAGGTATAACTTAGGGAACGGTCCCGTCATCCTTCGATCACCCCAGAAGTTGCACCTTGGCAAGTTTCACCGTCTCATTGCCAAACGCTACTTGAGGGACGGAATGCTTACTCTGGAGGGACAGGAAGATGTCGCTGGTCGCAGTAAGGGATCTCTGAAATCTCTGGATTTGGGAGAGAATCTCTACCTTGGATATGTTCCGACGCAAAGAAAAGGGTACGTAGTGTGTGTAATGTATAGTTATAAAATATTATGTTTATGTATGCGAAATGTAAAGTGTTTTCTATGAGTAAAAGAAAATACAGGCACAGAAAATTTAAAGTTTTGTCTTCATGTTTTTATCAAAAAATCAACTTTACAGTAAAATCTTGCTGATTAAAGACATTAGCTGCTAAAAACAACACTAGAAAGGTTCTTAAATAAATATAAAGTGCTATATCTTACTAAGACAACTATTTTGTTATTGAGAAAACAAAATACTCGCAGGCACGTGATTGAAAGGGTATACATACTGCTAAAACTGAAATCAAATTTAAAGTTATTAAATTTAAATAGGTTTGGCTCACATATAAAAAAAAATCGAAATCTTATTTAAAATTAATTAGCGCATGAGAGTATAGTATGCATTTTAGTCTTGGTGAAGAATAATTTTTGGAAAAAAAAAACCGGACACATAGTTTAACATTTTGAGCTTAGATGGCTTTCAGCAAAAAACTTATCATGACACAGTATTCTCATTGATATTTTAGCTAAGAAACTTTTTATTCTAATATAAAAATTATGATTTTTAAACCAAATTATATTCATAAAGTTGACCTCTGAATTGACTACATTTCTAATAATAAGATTCACAAAGCAAATTAGTACTTTAAAATTTTATTTCTTATTATCAAGATGCTGGTTTGATGCATATAATGGCATGTATGCTCTTTTCAGTTCAATCAAACCCCATATTGATTACTATATTTCTATATTATAAACTTAAATTTTCGTATAGGACGATAAGCTATTGAAAATTAAACTACTTGTAATGTGCAATATTGTTTTTACTGTCAATCATCTCTTGCTTAACGAGATGACTGAAAGTTAATCTTGTTGAAAGAAAACGAGTTGTTTTATGGAAATACAAGAGCTAATAGAGTTATCATAGAATGCTGCCGTGAAGGTTCAAACGCCTTCTGTCGTTAAAGGTGGCTTGTGCTTTTTTTATCAGGAACGATCCTGTAATCCATATCAATGTAATTAAAATGCAAATCATAAGTTAAATTATTCATAACTAGATAAAACAGTAAACTTTTACATTTAGTTAATGACGTAATTGTATAAAAAAAAAGAATTTTATTGTAAAGACAAGGTGCCAATTTGAAAGTTATAATATTACCAATATATAGAAAGTTGTGAAAAATATTGCTTATTATTTGTATTTCAGAACTTTCGAACTGGTTTTCAGTTAATAATGCCACTTTAAATAAGAATGGTCATTGATATGTTACTAATTTGATATTGAAGTATTAGTATAGGAAATTTGTGAGTGCTTAATGAAATAAATTGTGATTAAAATACTATATTTTAAAAATACAAATTGCAAAAATCTCTTGAATTACCATAGGATCTCGAATTATTGGGTCTTACTGCGCGCACAAAACCATTATAAAATGTTTATTACTTTTTATAAATTTTCAGTCCTTTCTTTTACGATCCAGTTAGTTTGAATCTTTACACAACACTTACCATATCTCAAGTTATTTGCTGTTTAACTTCCAAAATAGAAGTAGCTTAATTTAAATCTCATTAACTGAACGAGGTAATACAGCTGTGCTTCAAATAACAACTTTATTGTATAGTCACCGGCTCTCAGTTTAAAATGGTTGGAAGACCTCGATCGGACTTTGATTGAGTTATTAAAAAATTTCTGATAACCATACCGACTCAATGCGTTTGAGTCTTTCATAAAAATGTGGTAAATTATTCTAATTAAAATACTCTAGAATAAAGGGAGAACTGAAACCAAAATGAGTCAATTTGAATTATTTTAGTGCTAAATATTGTATCTTTCCTAATTGACTGTCTTAAAAAATTGAGTTAAAATTCTTCTTCGTTGTCAGTATCGATTACTACTAGAAAAAAAAGTATTATAATTCTTGAAACTAGATAAGAGATGGTTGGCAATTTTACAGGAATAAGAATGAAAATTTTTGGCTGCATGAGATAATGATTGTGTTGATGGCAGTCAGCCTAAAATATAAATGGGTCAGGAATACTCTAACACTCCGGAAATAAAATGTTTTGTCCCTATGGCATTCAACGTTACCATTGTAATGAATATATTTGAAGTTTTTAGGGTAATTAAAAATAAATTTTAAATATGATTCTACTTAATTTATCATCAAAATAGACTTCATGCAGTTACCGAAATTTGAGAAAATGCCAAATTAGTTTTAAAGAATTTTTTTTCATAACAAAAACGGAAACAAAAATACATTCCATAAAAGTTAGAAAAATTGTTATTTGAAAAAAAAAAAAAAACTATTTAATAGGTACCCTTAGAAAGGTTAAATTATTATTTTGAAAAAGTCTTATTTGTTTTAAAAACAAGTTCGGTAGAGAGCTTGATCTAAATCAAGCTTTAACTCTCTAGTGCATAGTGTAGCATATATGCTACACAACTTGGGAGAAAAATTTGAGTAATAATTCATATATTTTATTTTAATTTGATATTGCAATGAATTAATCATTCATACTAAGATGATTTATATCCAAAAACATTAGTTTTATTACTGCACTTTTTGTTATACAAACACCAATTACATGACCGCTAGTTACATTATGAAGAAACAAATCATGCACTAGAGGGTTAAAGTTTTTATTTAGTTATATTTGAGTAAAACTCTTGCGGACATAATTTGTTGTGTGTGTTCAGTAATTCATTGTTTACTGTATTAGGATTATTTTTGAACAAGTCGTTTTTTAAACATAACTAAATTACTCAGTATTAAACCATGATAAAGTTTTGGAACAAGACATCCTCGACAAAATAATTCAAATAAAATTACGTCATTAAATAACTCAGACAAACTTACAAATACATTTTTAAACTACTCATCATACTTAATGTAAGCGTAATATGAATTCTTAATTCAATAATATGCACACTGGTAAAAAAATCCTTGTGTAGAAAAATCTTATTCAACCTAGAATTATAGGGATGTAGTATAACTTTATCTAGTGTATGGATGTATACTTTTTTAGTGTATACCTTTATGGATAGTTAACTCTTCAGCGTTCAATAACTTCAGCTTACAGCTTAAATTTATTTTAAGATAAACAGTGGCTATTCTTACGCAAAACATGAGGTATCTATTTTTAATGTGGAGCAAAATTCTAATAAATCTATCAGGTTTTAATGAAAAATTTATTGATGTTTTAAGGTGATAATATTTTTCAAATTAAGTTCATGAGTATGTTGTATAATTATTTTTAAATATTTAAAATGTTTCAAGCACATTTACTCAATTTGTTACATTATTATAAAAAATGACGTGGGTTTACAGGAGTACGTCAAGTAAAAATAAAAATTGTATACAGGCACATAATTTAAAGTTTATTTTATTTTGCACAAATTGAAATAAATTGATACCGAATATGCAACTTAATATAAGACTCAACTTAATCCTCCAATGCAGAGCGTAGCACATACAGGTGTAGGACAAAAAAATAGGAACACCCATTTCAAAATATGTCGTACTTCGACTGTCCAATATAGCTTTGCCACGTGTCACAACAGTCTGCCTACTAATGGCGGCGAAAGGGAAGGTATCTGTCGGGCATTTGTCTGTGAGAGAGTTGTATGAGAAAATTTTGTTCTCCGCAAAACACCATTATGTCTGGATTGTCTGGCGTGTAAAGAGGCATGATTATTGCAGCTCGCCTCGTTGGTTGGTTGTTTTCAGATTATCTGGCGCCGTCAGCAACACGAGGGATATAATGCGCCGAAGCATTCGTCATTAGACAAGCCAACATACATTTACAAACACCCATGCCTAACATGGGACTCGAACCCGCAACCTCGCGGTCTAGAAGCAAGCACGCTAACCACTATACCGTTTGGTCTGTCTGTCCTCGTTGGAGCATCCATGCCTAGAACATTCAACCTTATGGGTGTTTCAAGATCCACTATGTCAAGAGTTATGACAGCCTATACAAAATTGGGAAAGGTGTCCCATGCAAAGCAGTATAGTAGAGGAAAGTCGAAGTTAACTGACCGGGATAGACGAGTGTTAAAGAGGATAGTCGGCCAGAAACGTAAGACTATACTGCCACAAATAACCACCGAGATGAACACCCATCTCCAGAACCCGTATCCACCAAAACAATTCAAAGGGAGTTGCATGCTGCGAACATTCATGGCAGAGTAGTCAACCCATATCCGTTAGTGTTGCTGCAGAATGCTATGAAGCGACGACAGTGGTGCCGAGACTACCAAAACTGGACACAACAGCAATGGGAACAGGTAATCAGGTCTGACGAATCATCATTTGCATTATTTTAGGCCACCGGACATGTGTTCGTCTGGCGCACACTTCAGAGGTATTTCATGTTGACTGTCTGACTCCTATTGTGAAGACCGGAGGGGTCTCTGTGATTATAAGGGGAGCGATATCTTGGCGCCACTTAGAGCCTCTCGTAGTCTTGAGGGGGGGGGGGGGGGTCACAGGTGAGCATTATCGCAGTTTTCTCGTAGATGAATTACCTCACTATGCTTCAGACTCTGTTTCCTAGGGAACGTCATCTATTCGAAGATGGCAAAGCCCCTGAACACACGACTCGCTGTGTTCAAACATGGTTAAATGAGCATAATATTGAAGTGGAACGTCACACGTGGTATCCTCAGTTCCCTGATCTCTCATCATTGAGCCTTTATGGGAAGGGGGGGGGGGGGGGGGGTTGAGAACTAAATCCATGTTCGGTTTCCGCCTCCACGCACACTAGCTGAACTCGAGAGCACTCCGCAGGAGGAATGGTTGCGGATTCTTTTAAACGCTGTGAACGACTTTTATTTGTCAATCCCACGTTGATACAAGCTGTAATTTGAGTCGAAGGGGGGTCAATTCCCCATTAATAAAAATTTAGCATCTTTTCACAGGCTTTCCTATTATTTTTCCTATACCTGTATGCAACACAATTTTTTAGTAAAATGTGAGTAATAATAAATATATTTTTATATAAATAATATAAATTATTAATTAATATAAATATATTTTAATGCAGTATGAAATTGTAATGAATGAATCAGTCATACTAATATTGTTTGTATCGAAAAAATTATTTTTATTAGTATACATTTTGTAATAAACACCAGTTACATGACCACTAGTTGTATCATTAAGGAAACAAATCATGCACTAGAAGATTAAATATAATTAGCCTCAATGAATCTCAACAAGCACTGATATATTGTCATACCATGTCATAAGACTACTGAAACTCAAACAAACCGAGTAAGGAAACTACTGCTATTTCATGCAGATGCCCCAAACCTTTTTGAAATTTAAATTAAAAAAAAATTTAAAAAATAACATTTGACAACAAAATGAATTTTAATGTGTATTATTTACATCTTTAAATTATTTTATGATTTAAAAATATAATTTTAAATACCCACACGAAGTTTTTTTCATACTTTTTTTCCATTCTCTTTCCGTTTGAGTAAAAAAATTAAATAAACTACCTATAACATGAGTATATTTAGTAACCCTTAAAAATCCTCGCCATATCAACAAACCAATACATGCAATTTGTACCCTACAGTATTTAATATAAGGAGCTAAACACTCCTAAAATTCACCTAACAAATATTAATAACTGATATTTATACATTCTCATGAAAGCGTTCACCGGCAGGTATTCCAAAATTATGCATGCAATAAATTAAGTATTTCAACATCCCAACACAAAACGAGAAGTGCCCTCGTCTTCGGAAAAATCACGGACTCACATTGAAGCCCTCAACATAAAATGATCATCCCGATGTTTCGTTTCAAACAGCCACATTCATTCCGCCATGACGCCATTCTTGCCGTCGCAATAAACATCGGGATCGCAGTGCACCAGTTACTGCCCTTTCACACACCATTTAGCTTCCAATAAACATTCATGAGGGGCTTTTTGATGTGTTTCCTATTTATATCTCTCACTCAGGATATTCGAGAATATCGCCGTGAATACTGGAATGATTGGTTGCATTCGCCGCTTGAAGATCGGTAAGAAAGAGGTTGATCTCAGATATCCAACATCGAAAGATATTCTAAGAGGAAATGGCATTCGTAAGTATGCACTTTATTGGCCCCTTCGGAATATTTCGTTTCTCAACTGGGAATAAGGGGAAGTTCGTTTCTCTGATTGTTTTTCACACGTTTTATTATTTGTTACTTATTTGCTTTGATTATTTCTGCCGTCATAAAAGTCATAAATCCAAAAATAATTCAAATGCATCTTAGGCACTTTTGAGTTTGTCTTTTGACATTACATATTCGTTTATTCGTATGATCTAAGAACTTTAAACATTCAATAAGATAAAAATATAATTTTCCAATGACTAATTTTGAAAGTGTAAAAATATGCAGTATTTTTTTTTTTTTTTTTTTTTTTTTTTTTTTGGATGAGGGATTTAGAGTTTCTTAACTTATGACGGCAGATTTAGTATTTGGTTATATTTAGTTTTATTATTTTACTTAAGTATAATTTGTTCTGGTTTTAATACATGCATATTTGTTTAGTCATATTGATGTAACTATAACATAAGAAACTAGTTAAAATCAAGCAGAAAAAAAAATTGCTTAAAGAAACTAGTTTAAACTGTGCAGTCTGTGCAATTAAGATTGCTTAGAATTGCTTCTTGAAAGTTCAGCAGATTTTTAAAATACACGTTCTTTAACTGAATCCCAATATCAACTCGATAAGCAATATAAATATAAAGTATTGTATTCTATTGCAGATCGAATTGATATTGTGATTGAGTTAGATCACCTTCAGCCACTACGCGTTCCGCAAGCCGAATTTGACCCGCGACAGATTTTTCTGTGACCTGCCCATACCACAAAAAGAAGAAGAAAAATTCATAGTGCGGATTTTTTTTTTACATAATTGTAATTTAACCGAGATAATATGCTAACTATGTAGAACATAGTTCTCCATTACGTGCCCGAAGAAGCATAAGAAGAAGCTTTCATCAAAGTGGTTTTCATAAAAATTGAATGCAGATATAACTTAACTGAATCTCCTTTGAACAATTTATTAAAATTGGCTGGAACAAATTCTTCAACAGACATCGACTCTGTCATAAAATATACTCAACGATTTCAAGCGCCATCGTCTCAAAATTTATATAACTTAAAACGGAGTAATCTGGAAGCACAGTTTAAATACTTTTATTGAAAGTTACGTCAAGTCGCATTGTCACGTTGAAACAAAAGATTCAATTATTTTTCAAGCTTTGATTTACTAATGATGAAAACTATTATTTTTGTAATTGTTTGAAGGGGAAAAAAATAATTAAATATTAATTGTAATTTTAAGATAAAATAGTTAAATATATATTTTTTCCAATTTTCAGAAGTACTATATATTATTAAATCTATAATTATTAAAGATACATATTTTGGTGTACCCTGCCCGCTGTAAGCTCCAACATAAATCATACGGCCTGCGTCTAAAAGTTAGTGGCGAACGCTGAGTTAGATAGTCTTTGTTGATAACTACAGAATAAATTGCTATATGCAATCTGACAGGAATTGAATAAACAAGTTGTATTCTATAGCTCAGATATGTAAGCTTCTTTAAGTTTCCTAAACGGGCTTAAATTGTGATGTTTCTTTCCTACTTTTTTTTTCATCTTCTGTACACTATCACAAATTCTCAACAATTTTTAATATTGAATTTGCAACTTCGATTTTCAAATAAATCACCAAATTTGCAATGGAAAAAAAACCTATTCACCAAAGCAGAGGATATCAATTTTGGTTTCGTTTAAAGCGATGGAAATGGATCATCGCAGAAAAAGAACGTCCTTAAATAATACATATATTTTCTTAATATGTGTATATCAAGTAATTCGATTGAGCGAATCGAAAAAAATTGACAAGTAAAAGTTAATGGAATTTAACTTATAGAAATTGACTAAAAAATTTCGCTTGTAACACCATTATTCGAATAGATATATGAACAGATTAATTGGATTATAACAAAAGATAATAATAATAGGCTGTTACAATCTTATTAAAAGTCATAAAATATTCAAAATTTTCTTTGTTTCAAGTTCATATTATCTCATATTATGTGTATTAAATACACCGCATAATTCATAATAATTTATGAAAATGTCATCATTTTATTGTAGAATTCCTTGGATATTCTGTATGAATTAATATTAATATTAAATCCAAATATAATTATATACGACATTTAAATTTATATAGTTAAAAGATGACTACGATATACGAACTGCTGATATATGCTATATCAAAGGATGTCCTACAATGAAATTACATTCTTAAATTTACAGATTATTTGAAGTCAATAGTTCCTTTATAAAAACAGTGTATTTTTTATCATGATACGTAAATTTTTTCTCTAAAATATGTACGGATCAAACTTAGTGTTCCTAACACATACTATGATTAAGTACGGAAAGCCTATTGAATCAATTTGATGTATATATTGAATATTGTCTATCTGCCCGACTGTAACTTTGGCAGAAACATTAAAAGTTGATTGATACGGAAATTTTTTAACAATTTAAATAAAATTTGACGCCTACATAGTTCATACCTATACAAACACATTTAAAGAGCTTTACTATTTTAAATTTGACAATTGCTTTCAAATTTGGGAGAAAAAAAAGAAGAAAAAAAACTTTTATTGCATTAATAATGATGTGTTTGGTGCCAAGTTAGAATAAGATTATATATAAGATAACAAACACAAGTAATAAACCATTTCAAAACTATATATAACACGTGCGGCTTGTTATATGTTTTAAGCAAAAAATTTAATCGTGTCAAAATTAATTGCCCTTCTTTAAAAAATTTATGGAAGAATTTTTTAAGAATAAGGAAAGTTGACTACAGATTATATCTTTGATTTTTGGAGTTGAGTATATTTTATGATTGGATTATCATTACGAAATGCTAATCATTTTTAATATTTGATCTATTTCCAAATGGATGCCGTCAATTAATGAGCTATGTATAAAGTTTCTATACATAAACATACTGGATGAGTTGTTGGAGAATCTGAATCGTATTCAAGAGACACTAGTTTAAGTTCTGCTTGATCTATCTAAAAATTGAAGAAGCAGTAACACTATCCAAGTTTCTGAATTCATAAGAATATTTCCTATGCAAGTTTCTTTAAATTTCAAAACTGATTTCCAAACTATTCTGAGAAAAACTAATACATAGTTTCGAGGTTCAAATTACTCGAGACTATGATTTCCTTGCAAAATAATCACGCTTAAATAAACCTACATTAAATATGCGTTGCATCTGTGATGGTTAACGCTAAAAATAATTTTTTTAGGAACTGCTTTCAAAGCTGATATTGTGTACTTGTCAAAGAAAACATTATGTATGTTTTCACTTGCACGGTGATCGGGTACATAATACTCAATGTGGGACTAATCACACACGACCAGAATTTATTTTTTGGAATTGCAATCAAAATTTGTTGAGATACATTTTTATAAAAAAAATAGTGTTATCTATTCAAAAAATAAATCATTGCAAATACATTATGGCATACAACAATTAAAACTGTGGCATTATTCTAACTAAATCAATAAAACTATTTTTTCCTTTTGATATCTATTTCCGTATTTCTCTCTGAACTGGTGCTAAGTCTAGAAGTATAATAGTTGAATAAATATCACAACTACCAATTAAATATTTTAAATAAATGTATCTTTTAAAATAATTTCTTTGCGCTCTAACTCCCTTCTGTTATGAATAAAATCATTATTACTATCCAAAAAAAATATAGACTTAAGAAGAACTATGATAATTGTTCGAAGTAAATTATCAACACTTATTTGAAAAATCTTGCAATCGGACGTAAATATTATGATAGGCTAGGATCTCAATAATCGAACATTTTATGTGCACTTAAAAAGTATATTCACACTTAAAAAGTATATAATCGTCATCAAAATATCTGGAAGTAATAATATAGCTTAGTCAGATACAATGCAATTCTAAACAGTGTCTGGATGTGGACTTACATATCTCATTTCCCATATGAAGAGCTACAGCAAAAAAGAACGATCAAAGTATGTTTTTTTTTTTTTTTTTTTTTTTTAAATTAATTCCTGTTTAAATTGTTAAGTCTCAAGCTTTGCATCAGGGTGGAGGTAAATGAAAAATTTTGGTATTAAAAAAAAAAAAAAATGTAACAATGGTTTGCTAACAGATTACAATTTTTGAACAATTTTTTGGTGCACAAATGAATGTAGTAAAATTTTGGTCTGGACTATGGTCGTTTTCGCTGGAAGGTGAGTGGTCCCTTATGAAAATGCCTCAACATCTCACGTGACATGATATTTATTTACCAGAGTACATCGCGTGGTTAAACTATCTGTTATAACCTTGCAAATGGCGGGATAACCTCAATTTCGCAAAAAATTGGACTCTTTGCCTTGGTCCTTCATATGTAAACGTCGTTATAAATATAAATTGCTTTTTCTTTTGAAATATACACATGCATCAAGTAAGGTGGTTTCTATGTACTGAATTTACAGATGAGTGTGGCACAAGTTCTTGCATTAATATGCCATGCAAGAATAACGCTGTTTGTGAACCTGCTGGAGAGAATGATTACACATGCTCTTGCTTGCCTGGATTTGCTGGTAAGTTTTTCATACCAAAATAAAGTTGACTAAAAATAGTGTATTTATTAAAAGTATACTGTAGTATAAGGTAACAAACTGTATATTTGCTTAGATTAACAGAAAATGTACATAACATACTTTGAAATGAAAAATGTATTTAACTAAGTAATGTTTAAGTACGTTAAAACCGTGTTTAAAATTCTATACTGAGTGTTCAAAATATAACATTAGGTGTTTTAGCTGTATGAATCCCTTCTATTTAAGCATATTTTATCTTTTTAAATTGTATGTATATATTCATTAGAATATTAACACAGATATCGGAAGAAAAAATGAAGCTCGGTTGGAAACAAATGTACTTTTACCATTTATATGTAGTTTAACTTTTAAGTCTGAACCTTATTGAGAAATTTATGAATAATGTATTGAATAAAATAACAAATTTGTTTTTAATATATGTTGCACAAATGTTGATCTTAAAGCACCATTTGCGAAAATGTGAACTATGTTTAAAAATAAGAAATATTTTTTCAAAATTTCAGAGATGCATTTTTATGGTCTAATTTGGAAATATGCAAAGTTTTATCATCTGTCAATTTCTGAAAGTTCTTCTAGACTGAGATAAACAGAATAATTTAAATTTTAACACAATTCAAGTTACAATCTATTTTGACGATGTTTTTCATCACTTTAAAATTAATATTTTTTTTTAACTTGTTTACTTCTACTATTTGTTACTTTAATGTATGCAATTTTGCTTTTCTTACGTAGTCAGAAAATTGTAAGGGATAACCTAAATTTTTTTAGAAGTTATAAGGAAATGATTTTTTTTAATTTTTTTATTTTTTTTATTTAAAAAATATTAAAATAGAAAACCATGTACATTTACATCTTACAACAAAGTTCATAAAATCAGGCTTTGGATTATCTTTTTATTTGTTATTTTACCATTGAAATGTGTATTTATTACCTTTAAACCACATGTATGTGTTTTAATATACATGTACCATTTAAAGTATATTTGTAAAAATAGCACTTATTTTATCATCGTTAAAATGTATTGCTTTATATGCTTGGTAATAACATATTTACACACTAAAGCAATTTAAACATAAAACAGACATTACTGGTAGATCATATTTAATATCAAAAATAAATAAAAATAAAAGTTATATCTTAAGAACTCAAAATATAACCGATAAAACAAATCTTCCCAGGGACCTAATTGCCAAAGCTTTTGTAGTGTATATTTCTTTAATACCCAACACATTGTCCTCCAATATTTTATCAGCTTTTCTTTGGAAAGATAAGAACAAAACTGTTTCGAGAAAAAATCAAAAAAAGTATTCTTAGAAAAAAATCCTCCCTTAACTTCTCCTGAGAAAGGCAACAGTGTCAGAAAAGTAGGATAAAATCTTTGGAGGTTATGCTCCAGTGAAGATGGAGTAGCTTAATCTGTTTAGTACACTTTTAAGAGAATCTTTATTCTTCAAAGCTCTGGTGGTATATATTTTTTTCTTCCTTGCATTATTTTGACAAAAGGCTTCACTCGAAAAAAAAAAAAAAAATATCAGCGAAGCAGCCTCTGTTTATCCTACCAAAAAATATTCGATACTTTCAAAGAATTGTTTGGTTTCTCGCTACTTTTTTCTGTTTTCAGCAATACTTTTTTCTGTTTTCAGTTCAGTGGATGCTATTATTTATTTTAAGCAATTAATACCTTATAGTTACGTGCTGAAGTTTCGGTGGCATCAAATGTAATTTTTTTTGTATAAGTTGTAATTTAAAACGTCGTTTGTTTGACTAACTAACAGTATTTAACATAATTTCTTGGATTTAGTTTATAATTTATTATCTTAATTTTCTTCGGATTTTGTTTACAGATTTATTATTGAATGTTATTTTAAAAAACTATGTATTCGTTTCAATTAAATTTCATCCCAAAAATACAAACTACAAATAAAAAGTTTAAGAAATTGTTTAACTAATAATTGATACATACATATCAAGTCACTATGTAACTTATCTGTAATTATGCGTCTGTAATGTATTCCCATTGGAAGTTTTGATTTTGGCTTTAGTAATGTCTAGTACTT